>CM060890.1:50116264-52843764 GCA_030762935.1 Hymenopus coronatus | reverse complement strand
AAACATTTCATTACATTGAAGTTGCACACAGCGAAGCATAGACACACACGCACACATAGACCTTTTTCTAAAAGTGTTTTGTTTCCTTATACAGGGGAATCTAAAACGTATATGTTAGTAAATTCTCATATTGAATTTTTGGGTGGAGTGCAATACCTTGACTGTCTATGTATTGTGTGTTAATGAGAAAGTAAAATTGGGAAACCTAATTTAGCGGTAAAGGTAATTTAGATTGTTGTGATTAATAGTATAACGTCTATCTGCTCTAGTTTTCCAGCTTTTATGTTTCTATCTGTGGTAAGGGAAGCTTTAATTTATATTTAGAAATTACTTCCTGTAAACATTTTATCAATATAACTCTATGCTATACTCCAAAAATGTGTGTATTTATGGATGGAAATGATGGTGCTTTAATAAATCTCTCTCTCTCTCTCTCTCTCTCTCTCTCTCTCTCTCTCTCTCTCTCTCTCTCTCTCTCTCTCTCTCTTTGTTCATACAGCGTTATGGAGACGTAATTCCAATGTTCCAAATTTTCGAGAGGATTACTACGCTTTGAACTGATTTAGATTTAATTGGGAATTCAAATAGGATAATCACTCTTCATTTACTGACATTCCAGGTCAAGAGCTTTCACCACTTAATTTGCTTTCATGTTTTGCTTATTAAATGCATGATTGTAATGTAGTGCTACTTTTTCAACGAAATGCTTACAAAGCTAGAAAAGTATCTACGTTTAACAGCGAAAAAACTCAAAGCTCTTGTTATGGCTGGTATATTTTAGTGCATATACTATTGTTGAAGATTATAGACAGATCAAGCAATCCTTTTGTCTCGTATCATAGCTTCTCTTTACAAATAGAATATTTAAATAGTTCTGTAAAATGTCCCTCCATTTTACGCACAGCCGAGTGCACTAATACTGTTTTTATTTATTGTTTGCAGAATATCTTTGCCACCTGTGACACAATCCTTTATTGACTTGGAATCAAGGCCACACACACACGATAGCTTATGAACAATGCTCTGGCCTAGGTGATCTGCGAAAAGGGAGGACAATAGAAATATCTCAATGACTTCCATACCTGGATGAATCCGTCTCGTATTGGTTTGAGTCAAAATTGTGGGACTCACACATTGGTCTAGGAACACAGATCGGTTTCAGGCTCAGGAGCGAAGGTAAAGGAGTAGTCAGACAAGCATTAAATTAAATGCTAGAGTAGGTAATGAGAAGGAGCTGGGCGTGACACTGCACATCATGTCGACACAATTCCGTGCATTCGACCATCGTTATGCACAACAGAAATTTCAATGTTTTTGGATGAATTATTAAATGTTTCAGGATTCAGCTATGAATCTTAAATGGGGCATCACTTTTTAAGTTTCTGAAACCTTATTTAGACTTAGCCATAAAATCTTGCCAGGTGAGCTAAGTTATATGGTAATTTTGAACACATATGCGCTATATAGTTGAGAAGAACATACATCATGGATCTGATAGACATTTACACATTGTTTCTTTCTCCCTCTCTTAACCTCTGTGTCAAGGACCATATGCCGATATTTGTGATGGTGAAAAATGACATTACGTGAGTGAAATTAAAAGCAGTGGCATGCCCTGAGGTCACGGCCGCAACATCTCACGATGTCAGGCTCAAATTTGACGGAATGTTTAGCAATAGATCCCTTCGTAACAAACACGAGCCAAACGGGAAGGTTGTGTTTATGTGACTGAATAAGTAAAACAATTCAGTGTTTATTTATTTTAGTATATGTAATAGTGCAGTTATATGAATAAAACGAATATAGGGTCGTTAAAATGGTTAGTAACTTTGAAAGTCTCTTCATCTTCTTTGTCAAGTATCAGGATTTCTTCCATGTCTACCTTGATCTCATATTTCTACTATCCATAAGGTTTGTATCCTATTATTTTAATATCGTTTCATTTCCCATTATTCTAATGTGTTTTATCAGTTACTATTTATATGTCAGTATATTTTCTCTCTCTCTCTTTCTCTTTTCTTTGGTTATTGTTTTTCTTGTGTGTGTGTGGGGGGGGGGAGGAGTTTACTGTCTATAAGTGCCTTCCAGAGGATAAAAATTGTATGGGCATAATCTTATACTACGGCCGCTCCGTGGCCGAGTGGTTAGACCACTCGCCTCTCACCTAGACGGCCGGGTTCGATCCCAAGTGACCGTATATGAGATTTGTGGTGGACAAAGCGGTGCAAGGATGAGTTTTCTCCGGGTTCTTCGGTTTCCCAAGGCATCGCATTCCACCGGTGTTCCATCTTCATTCCATTTATCACCAATATCATTGCCTGCGGTGTTACAAGCGGGCATTAAACACTATCAAAGCAATTTTTAGTTTTGTTTGTCTTATTTTGTTTTTCAGTGTTTGTATTTGTACAGTGCCAAGCTCAATTGAAATATAATAGGAATATTTTTGTATTATTTTATCTTTCGTAATTTATAAGACTGCCAAAAAAATTAAACTCAAATATTTATTCAGTTATACTTGGGTATTATCACTTACTATAATCTTCTCTGCATTCCACATTTTATTTTCCTTTGTGCATGTATGTATGTAATCTAAGAACAAATTATGTATATTCTCATAATATTTTAAAATGTTATTACTCGCGTAATTAGTTTAAGCGTTATATTGATTGTTGTTGGTCATTTTCATTCGTACAAATGAAAATATCATAACATCAAAAATCAGTTATAAATAGAAGAGGAAGAAATAAAAGTTGGGCAAATTATCATCACTTATTCTTCCTCTCACTTTGCTTTAAGGTCTTTAACGTTTTCAAGATCCATTCAAAGTTGTGTTCTCGACTGCCTCCGTGGTCGAGTGGCCAGCGAGCTGACTTCTCACCCGAAGGTCCCGGGTTCGATTCCCGGCTGGGGCGGGGAATTTTTCTTTAACCAGATTTATTCCCTATCCCCCACAGAGTCTGACTGTATGAATGTGAGAGTGAATGTGCGTGTATATTAGTAATATAATAATGATTAACCTAATGTTCTAACCTACAGTAATACGAGTTGTTTCACAAGTCAAAGCCCCCGATATGACTATTGAAGTTAAAGGGGGCTATACGAATGAAACGATTAAAAAAAAATATATATATATATATTCTCAATTTCATCTTGGTATTCCAGTATAACCTATTTCTTAAACATTTATACACATAATACATTTTTTAAACCTCTCTGACGTAATCCTCTGAAAATTGTATTTCCAATTGCAATATCCTTTCTCCAGTTTAAAACACGATTATGTTTCCACACAGGGTACATAAACAGATTCCAAACATATAATTTCTACAGATTTTCTGCTCTGTTCTATTCATTGAACAAAAGCAATATGGGTAAACAAAAGTTTTTATTAAGCTTAAATTATTCCTCACAATTACTCGCTCCTTACCTTCTATCCTTAGCAGTCATACAATGAATTGCAATACAATTAATTGAGTACTGTACTTTTTTTAATAATCCTAAAAGAATGCATTGTATTTACCTGCCAAAGCTTGTAAAATTTATTTTATATTTACATAGTGTACCTCAATATTTTACCTTCCAATTGTAAATAATGCGATTCTACAATGAATAATAGACCACTGGTGTCCGTTTATTGTACAAATTCAATATGTCTATTAAAAATATACAGGGTATTCCACAGTGACACCGAACCAAGATATTTTGCTCGGATCCTATGATACAAAATTATAGTTTTTTTACGCTAGTAAAGATACATCAACAAAGCGCCTCATGATCAACCTATATTAGGCAGTTACCCAGGAAAAAGCGCATTCCTGCCTGACGCTCTTGGAGGTAACGCTCTTGGTAAGGTAGATTAGAAAGCACCGAGTCGCGCGCTTTAGCGTGTTTTCGTAAATATACTAACATGCTGCGCAGTTAACTAACATTAAGGGAGTACTTGTTTTACAAAACTGTGCTAAAGAACCTAATACCTTGAGTTATTTGTTTATTCCACCAACATACAATGTCGTCATAACAAACAATGAGAGGCAATGGCTGGGAAAACAATCTGGAATACTTAAGTCACTAATATTACCACTTTAAGCAATTTAACGTTAGTGATCTTGAGAATGGCGGCAAAGAACTGATAAAGATAATAGAGATAATGCTATCAACGGATTGCAGATAAAGTTAAATAAAAATAAATTCCCATTGCAGTGAGAAAAGCTTAGTTTATTGTCTTTAATTGTAATACTAAATGATGCACGAGTGCATTTCAAAGTATGTTCTTGTTAATATTTGCAGTAAATAATAAGAGTAAACAATTATAATGGTAATTACTAAATTATTAGCGTTAATAAGTACAAGATACTCGTGGTTAAGGAAAAATGCATATGTTTCTAGAGCTGCCACAAATCTTTCCTTGTAGTAAGTAGTTTTTTGAGTGAATAAAAGAAGAATAGGGCTGGTTTGTTGAACTAGCGAAACCCATTTGCTTTCATGGTGACAGATGCTTGCCAAAAACTCCTCTGAGTTGTATGTGGACATCACACACTAATGTTTTATGAGCTGCCTAATCTCAAAATTATATATTTTCCAAGATAGATAAAAACGAACATACCTAAAAGTGTTCCGAAGTTGGTCTGTCAAACTAGCTCGAGTATAAGATTTAATACAGTAAAATTGGTTTGTTGATATCTCCTGTTTGGGCAATTCATATACGGTTACATTTATTAAAATTCATGACAATGTGTTATTGATAACTATTCTGTTGTGCAAAATGCAACTTTACTATTTGTATGATTTAATTGGTTACTCTTATAACACAGTACTAACTTGATTGGTCCGCCTTTCCTTGGCTGTATTTCCTTTTATAATTTACTGGATATATTTATGGCCTATCTTATCGTCTATATGAATACATGACTTTCCATCTATGTTGCAGAATGTATGTGATATATTTTGCAATTTGATTAGCATGAAATTAAGAAGCTTAAGCTACTTACACAAGGAGAATATTTCCTTTTTTACTCCCTGTGAAGCTTAAATGATTTGCATATCTTTAGGGTACAAAATGTTATAATGCATACATTTAGCCTTGCAAAATCAAATGAACTACTTGATGGAGAAGCAACCGCCTCCGAACTGAGAAACCTCAACGTATTAACCAGTAGCAATTATAGTGCTGATTGCTTCTGTAACGCTGTATTTGGCAGATGACGTAGCGGTAGTGCGGCAGGTATGATTTCATATCGGCACAATGCTTCTTATACTAAAAAAAATCTGATGTGTTCGATTCACATGACTTTCTCTACATCTCTGCAACAAATTATTGTTAAAAAGCTTATGCTTCTATTTACTTGATGCTAGATAATTGAGAAAAAAATTGCTTCCTTGTAAGTAGAAGCGAAATATGGGAGTACCATAGGTTAAAGTGATAGTCAAAAGCTGGTTGCTATGTGACTGAAGTTCCTTTGTTTGTATGTACAGGAGTTGACAAATTCCTGTATGAGAAAAATATAAGTTTTTCAAAGCTGAAACCAAAAGCAAGGAATATCTCAAAAAGAATTAACTCCTCGAAAAAAAAAGCATACAATATAAATTGTGTGTTTTAATATGCTCTACACTTTTTGTGTGGTAAGTTTTTGCCTATCTCTTACTGTTTAACAGTTATGCAAAATTCCGTAAAATTCATCCAGAATAAAGTAGTCTTCTGAGGATATTCCCATAAAATTCAAGATATACATTTTATTTGGCAAGAAAATATCTTAAATATAAGGGAATTTAATCAAAATCGTTAGAGCCATTTTTAAGCAAATCAAAATTTTCGAAATTATTTCCATACAAAGGATATTTGGGGGTGGGGGGATTTTCTTGAAAATCTTCGTGTCGCATTCTTGGAAAATATTAAACTTAAATACCAAGTTTGGTTTTTAACGCTCTTTTCACTTTTGAGCTATGCTGCCCACAGACACACTCACATACACACAGAGACAGACAGACACACACACACAGACATTTTTCTAAAAATGCTTTTTTTGGATTCAGGGGGTCCCAAAACATATATTCCCGGTGAAATCTCGGTATCGATTGTTTGGGTGCAATACAATACTTCCTCTATACGCTATGTGCATAGTATGTATAGAGAAAGTAATACTAGGTATAATCTGCTATTAAATCTAGTAAGATACGTAAATAGCATCATCCTCTTTTGGAACATTCATGACCAAAAGTGTTCTTTTATCAGTAGTCCGAATTGTTGTCATAATTTATTCAGCAGGATTCATTTTAATTCCTAAGAACTTTTAATATAAATAAATTATTCTTCCATTCGTTAATTTCATAGCATTAATTTGCGTCTTTAATTGTTTTTTTCATTCAATATAAATAATATCATTGTTTAAGTGTTCAATTTATTCTGTCACTCTGCAGTTTTACAGAAATTTGGTTTACTCTTCCGGACATATTCCACGAGTATTAGAATTATTATGCTGTCATGTTTTGCTTAAGTTCAATCGGTTTGCATCTGCAGTTGAAATCCAAATAAAAAAATCTGATGTGTTACACTCACATGACTTTCTCTAGTCCTACTATAAACTTCTTACATAAGATTATTCTTCTTTCTGCACCTTGTTAATCGCGGTATTCAGCACAATGTTCTTATTACTTAGTTCCTCATAAGTAGGAAGAAAACAGGGGAATACACTAGGCTAAATCGATAGTCAAATGTTTTAAAAGCTGTCGTTATGCGATTGTCATTACAAGTCGCTTCTTTTCTTGACCAGGAGTAGAACAAAAGAAAAACGGACACTCCCGTCTGAGAAAAGTATAAGTACTTCACAACTGAAAGTAATAACAATGAATAGCTCGAAAACGGTAAGCTCCATGAAAAAAACGTAAATGACGTAAATTGTGTATTTTAACAAGGTCTACATTTTTTGTATAGTACGTTTTTGTCTATCTCTTACGGTTTATTAGTTATGTCAAATTAAGCAAAATTCATCCAGAATAAACAGGTCTTTAGAAGCTATTGCAAGAAAATTCAAGATATACATTTTATTTGTCAGGTAAATATCTTCAATATACGATGTTTTAATCAAAATCGTTAGAGCCATTTTTAAGAAAATCAAAATTTTCGAAAAAAGTTCCATGGAAAGGGTAGTTTGAGGTGGCGGAATTTTTCTCAAAATCTTCGTGTCGCATTCCTTTAGGTTACTGAACTTAAATACCAAGTTTGGTATTTTACCAACTTTTCGTTTTTGAGTTATCGTGTTAACAGACACACACACACACACACACACACACACACACACACACACACACACGGACCTTTTTGTGAAAATGCTTTTTTTGGATATTGGGGACCCTAAAACATATATTTCTGGTGAAATCTCGGTATTGAATTTTTTGGTGGAGTGCAATACCTTCTCTATACACTATGTACATAGTGCGTATAGAGAAAGTAAAAATCTTGTTTAAATAAAATATATGAAACATATTTACATGACAAACAAAATGTTCAGTCGGACTCTACCCATCCATCTTGTGTTCTACACACGGTTTGTGTGAAAAAAAAAAAAATTAAATCAATAGTAACTGATAATAGCTATACTATGAATCCTGCGACTTAAAATACTTATAATATTTTAAGTCGCCATTGGAGTATGTCATCTTAAAATAATTTGAGATATCCTTATGGTTTACCGGGAAACATGTGACCCAGTTGAGAAATTCAAAGCTATGCCGGCATGTTGTCATGATAGCTCACTGGTAGAGCATCCGGATGATCCCTGGTTCAAATCCCGGCTATGGAATTGAATTTTTCAGTCTGACTTTACCCATCCAACTTCTGTCCTACACACGGCTTGTGTTTAAAAAAAAACAATTAAATCAAAATATAAATCCTAAATTCAGGGAATAACCTCAGAAGACCTCTTCGCTCTACATGACTTTTGCATAACTGGTAAACCGTAAGATATATAAACTTACTACATACAAAGTAGATGCAGTTAAAACACACAATTTGTTTCAATTTTAAAATATTTTAAGTTTTCTCAAAACTGGAATTTACCATTGCTTTTGTTTACCCCCTGACCATGCAAAGTAAAACAAATTTCAAACACATAGCAAGCCGCTTTTAAAAGATTTGAGTATATCTCTAGTTATTTTTATCTTATGTGTTACAGAACTTTCTTTACACACTGTGCAAAAATATGTTTTCGTCGCAAGTGTAACCCATTGCACCTCAATAGTTGTAGCTGTCATAAAATCAATAATATTGTCAAACATTTCCTGGCATCTTCTGGCAAAATGATAAATCCGTAGTTTATTTACAACGAATATTCCAATTCTCCTGATGTTCTACTTCTCTTGGAATTACATTCCCTTACAATTTTCTGAGTAAGCTTCTCTAGCCGATAGCAGGTGTTACAGGCTATTGTAGAAAGGCCTTAACAGTCTAAGAAACGTCTATGTCGTACAAAAAATGTCATGATATATTTGAAAATGTTTTGAAAGGCAGAACCATTGAGCGAGTTTACTTTTCCCCGTGTTCATGGTGCTTCACAGAAGTTGCAGTGCATAACACTTCCGATCTTTCTACTTGAGACCTAACAAAGCTTAGAGATGTGTTAAAAAAACAGATGTGTTCCATTCACGTGACTTTCTCTAACGATTCTCACAAAGCAAACTATTCTTATAAATCTTATTCTTCTATTTTAATCTAATCGAGATAAACTTTAGCAGAAATCGTCTTATTACTTAGTTCCTTATAACTATAAAATAAATAAGCGACAACTTTTAAAGGATGCGATTATCGCTTTAGCCTAATGTAATCCATATTTCCCTTCTACTTACAAGGAGCTGAGCAGTAAAACCAATTCTGAAAGTGTTTATTAGCAGATGTAGATAGAAGAATAAGCTTTTGTATGCATAGATATGTGAATGGAACACATCAGAGTTTTTCTCAGTACATTATACAGCTGTTAAAACCTTAATACACGTATTAATTTATTATTTCAGAAAACAAATTATTCATCTAATTTTCTGCATTTTTTCTGAAAATAAACAATTCTTACAAAAGATCAGTTATCTACATAATGCTGATACAGATAAACATTACCAGAAATTGTCTTATTACTTATTTCCTTTTAAGTAGAAGGGAAATAAGTGAATACACTAGATTAAAACGATAGTAAAATAATTTTATTTCCAAGGAGTAAAGCAGAATAGTTATGATCAAAAGAAAACTTCCGGTTTGAGAAAAATATGCCTAGTAACATAAAATTGATACCAATAACAAAAACTGTCTCAGAAAACAAAGTATATAACATAAATTGTGTGTTTTAAAGAGATCTTCATTTTTGTGTTGCAGTTTGTATCTATCTGTGCTTTACTATTTATACAAAATATCCAGAATGAACAGATCTTCAAATAATATTCTCAGAATATTCAAATATGTATTTCCTTAGAAGGAAATATTTCAAAACATGACATTTCAATCATAATTGTGAGAACCATTTTTTAGAAAATTAAAAAGTTCTAAAAATGCCCCATGTAGTGTAGTTGGCAAGGGGCAAATTTGCTGAAAATCTTCAAGTCGCATTAACTTAAATCTTCGTATCGCATGAAGTTAAATTTCGAGTCTACTGTATTGAAATACGTACAAGTTTGGTATTAACCAAGTTTTAGTTTTTGAGTTATGCTCTCCACAGACACAAGTACACTACACACATACACACATGTATCTTTTTCAAAAAATACTATTTTTTTAACTCAAGGGTACTCAAAAGTATATATGTCCGGCGAAATCTCGGTATCAAATTTTTGGGTGGAATACAATACATTCTCAATATGCTATGTATATAGTACGTGTAGATAAAGTGAAAAAGAAAGGTAGTAAATAAATGATAACGTTTGCAATATACCTACTCATAGTAGAGGGAACTAGATGTTAGGATTTTGTAATACAGGTTTTATTTTATTTTTGTACTTACGTGATAGAGAAAGTAATGTATATCTAAGATTTCACTTTTGCGTGTGTTTTTTTCTTATTATTATTATTATTTATGGACACTCTTTAACTACTGTCCCATTCTATACGTTTAATTTTGCTGAGAGGCCTCTCTATTCAGCTTGAGATTCTTTTACGTGCCGTAAATCTACGACACGGGACCCACGGCTTTACTTCCCTTCCGAAGGAAACCATGCTAAGGATTTTTACGTGCGAAAAAATCCATCGTCCTCCGCCGGGTTTTAACCCGTGTATAAGAAGTTAATGGTAACCATTACACCACGGAGGGCCACTTTTCATTTCTGCAAACTTCTGTTTTCTGACGATCTGTTTACTTTTCCTTCTAAGAAGCTATTCTCTGCTTTACGGCCGCTGCGCTACTGCGACGTAACTCTTTATCTTTCAAGTGTCTTTTTGGCGGCAGCACGCAAGCCAATTATTGACTTAGAAGGGGAAACCGCACTGGACATCGATAATCTTCATGTTGAAGGTGAGGGTGAAGCCTTAGAGGAGCGGAAACCACTCTCCACCTTAGCACTTTAGTAAATGATACTATCCGCTTCACAAGGAAACTACAGGTCTCTTAGCTTGCAAAACGGATGCATACCAACCAAACATTATTTTACAAAAAACAGCTTAACAGTTCTGATTCACAAGACTGTCTCTACATCTGTGCAAAAAATTATTGTAAAAAAGCTTATTCTTCTATTTACTACATGCTAATTGAGAAAAATTAGCAGAAATAGTCTTATTACTTACTTCCTTGTAAGTAGAAGCTAGAAGCGAAATAAGGGAGTAACATTGGTTAACGTGATAGTCAAAAGCTGGTTGCTATGTGAGTGAAGTTCCTTTGTTCGTATGGGCAGAGTTGACAAATTCCTGTATGAGAAATGTAAGTTTTTTAAATTTGAAACTGCCAAGAACAAGGAATATCTTAAAAATGACCAAGTTAATGACAAAATGTATGTGACATAAATTGTTTTTCTTAGCGAGATCTACATTATTTAACTAGTGTGTTTTTGTCTATCTCTTATGGTTTACCAATTATGCATAATTCGTCCAGGATATTCCCAGAAAACTGAAGTTGTTCATTTTATTTGTCATGTAAATATCTTAAATATAAGAGATTTTAATTAAAATCGTTAGAGCTATTTTTGAGAAAATCAAAATTATCGAAATTTTTTCCATGTAAAGGGTAGTTTGGGGTCGGAGGAATTTTCTTGAAAATCTCTGTGTGGCATCCTTGAAAGATACCAAACTTAAATACCAAGTTACGTATTTAACGGTTTCTTCGTTTTTGAGCTATGCTGTCCACAGACACACACACACACACACACATACACACACATACACACACAAGGATCTTTTTATAGAAATCTTTTTTTTTTGGATTCAGGGGGACCCAAAAAATGTATTTCTGGTGAAATCTCGGTATCGAATTTCTGGGTGCATTACAATCCCTATACACTATGAACATAGAAAAGAAAGTAAAAAACAGCTAAAAAAAATTCCGATGCGTTCCATTCACATGATTTTCTCTACATCTCTGCAACAAATTATTGTTAAAAAGCTTATTCTTCTATTTACTTCTTGCTAATTAGGAAAAACTAGCTGAAATATTCTTATTAATCCTT
This sequence comes from Hymenopus coronatus, assembly GCA_030762935.1. NCBI lineage: Eukaryota > Metazoa > Arthropoda > Insecta > Mantodea > Hymenopodidae > Hymenopus > Hymenopus coronatus. Next base: position 52,832,136 of record CM060890.1, on the reverse strand, counting down.
GTAAATATAAGCTAGAAGCGAAATAGTGGATAGTCAAAAGCTGGTTGCTATGTGACATAAATTGTGTGTTTTAACGAGATCTACATTATTTAGGTAATGTGTTTTGTCTATCTCTATCAAAATTCAGCAAAATTCGTCCAGAATATCCTTAAGAAGATATTTCCAGAAAATTCATGATATGCACTTTATTTGTTATGTAAATATCTTTAATATACGGTATTTTATTCCAAATCGTTGGAGCCATTTTTGAGAAAATCAGAATTTCGACATTTTTTCCATGTAAAGGGTAGTTTTCTCTAAAGCTTCGTGTCGAATCCTTGGAAGATACTAAACTTAAATACCAAGTTTGCTATTTTACTGACTTTTGGTTTTTAAATTATCGTCTTCACAGGCACACAGAACTTTTTCTAAAAATTCTCTTTTTGGATACAGGGGACCCTAAAACGTAAATTTTCTTTGAAATTTCGTATCGAATGCAATATACGATATATACTATGCACTTTACATACAGAAAGAGTAATAAATCATTTGCATTTTCGCAATAAAAACAATGCGCGATCAAATGTATACTCTTTCAGGAGATAAAAAATACTAAATGACTAAGTCGGGGTTGGTGAAGTGGCAGAGATTAACGTACATAAGCTATTGTTTTCCCGTAGTATTTTTCTTTATTTAAATTTGGCAGAATACACCCGTAACAGCTGTGTTCTACATCTACCTGGTTGTGATAATTTGGGGGGGGGGCGGGTTTAACGTCCTTTAACCTGGTTTGGTCGTGTCGGACGAGATAATCTCTTAATGATCAGAATAGTTAAGACATATTGTATTACCACTATGAGACATTATATTATAAAGGTTTTAAATATTGTGTTTATTTTTAGACTGTGCTAGTATATTGACAGTGAATATAAATATGACATTGACAGGGTATTACTATTGTTATAATTATTATTTTGTGTATTAATTATAAGTGTTACATTAATATCTATTTAATACATCTAATATCTATTTTATTTCACTACGACTCGGTGGCAGCGCTGTTAATGTAATAGGAAAATTTAAAAATTATAATTATTATTAATTTGTTCTACGATTTAACAACTCTTGAGGGATTGAAATGTAGTTTCTCTCTTCTATCTAAATTATTGTAAAACTATTTTGTGTGCATCCACCACCACCACCACCACAACCACCACCAAATAATACTGCATAGTTTGGGGCTTTTGGCCCGTTCTGACTTCAGAAAGCGAAAACTGGGCTTTCCAATAATTTTCTCGGTCTTTTTTTTTTTTGGCGTAGTCTTTAACGCCCTTTTTCTCGGTCTGCCAACCTCTCTTCTTTCTCTGGGCTTATATGTGTATGTGTAGACTGGAATACCGATAGAATCCTGTCTTCGTAGATATTCATGTCATTGTTTCCTATACTGCGCTATAATAGATGAAATGTTTGTTAAATTTAGTTCTCTCCTGATGTAATTTCTCTTATGATCCAGAAGAGAATATCCAGCCAGATATTTCATTTGTCATAATTCAACATTATTTATTTACTTGTTTATTTTAATATCCTTTCTCAGTAACTTATAGTATTGCTACTAGGGTCATTGTCGTGCACAGTATTTGGAATAATCTGTCCACGGACTTTACTTACTAATGTCCTTTTAATTTGAGGTTTGATATCTCAAGTGTCTGAAAGTCAAGGCCTGTACAATTATTGTGTGTCTACCCGTGTCTTTATTCTTTTTGGGGTTTTTGTTCGATCACTTTAGTTATTTTGCTTTTTTTTTTTTTTAAATTTAAAGTTTTGTGATTTCACCTAATTTAAAAATTGCTTTCTGCAAATTGTGTTTTGAGTTAGCAATCATGATTTGAACATCTTCAAACTTCAAAAATATGTTAAAAGAAGATTAAAACCGAAAACAAGATTATCAGCCATTTTATTATCACTTCATCAATATACAATTAAACAGTACAGGGTACACCAGGTTGATAGGTGATATATTGTAAATCTATTAAGGGGAATTTTCTCTTTTACCAGAGATATTTTGCGTTTTATATTCATGAAATTATATTAAAATGCAATTCTGGTGGTGTATTAATTGTACTAAGACTTAAAGATAAAATTTGTATTTATTACTTTGAAGAATATTAGTACAGGTAACAATGGAAACCCCTGTCTTTCTCCGTGATTGGTTATACGCAACATCTGTAAAATTATTTGTTTTTAGGCTTTTTTATGTAAAAAAAAGGGACAATGAAAGGGCAAGGATCTTTTGTTAGTGGAATGTTTAATACAATCGCATTCGGAAGTTATTATTGACAAATTGGTATTATTGCAGTAAATGTCGCGGCAAAGTTATAACTTAATTTTGAGCTAATTTCTTGATCTAAAACTAAAGGAGAGCAAATTATAAGATGTTGACCAAACTTTATTGTTTGTCTCTCCTGCCTATAACTATTAATTCTACTACCTGATCTTATAAATAAAATAACAAAATAAAAGTGATAAGTATCAGAGATTATCTCAAAGATTATAATTATTTTCACTGTGGACTGTATTGCATGCCGAGTCCCCTGTTCTCACGGTTCTGGTATCATAAACACATAATTTGATTCTAATTATTTCATGCGATAGCTGCTAAATGGTCGAATTAGATTTCTTATAAGTCGGAGTAGGTTGCCTATTTTGACTGCTTCTCAACGGCCTTTCCAAGAATCTAAAATCTAACAAACAATACAGAATTGTTCTGTTGATAATATATAACATATTTCACTAAGTATACCACCGAAAAATCACGTTTCCTTGTTTATGCTTCTACTAATTCAAAAACAGCATCCAAACACCACACACGTATTGAGAATTATACTGGTTTAAAAATAACACTAAAATTTACTACTTAATTGAACATTTAACAGCACAAAATCACTTAAATAAGTATCCTAACTTGTATATTGAAACAGAGTTCCCTCCCTTGTTTTTGTTTCTGCTATTCGAGAATCTACAACAAAAATCCACACAGGTATTCACCATTATACTGGTTTAAACGTCCAAAGTATTACTTAATTTACATTTAACAACACAAAATATTATTTTTGGGTGCACATTTAACACACAAAACCGTACTTATCTCAGAAGTGCAGAATCAAAATATGGCGGTTTGACAAAAACGGCTTCACCAACCACAAAGCATAAGCATAGAGCATTTCCTATTTATTCTCTGTACATCTGTGGATATAGGTACATTAACCTTAGGTTCAATGCCGAGTCCAATTCGACCGTATTAGATTAGATTAGATTAGATTAGATTAGAAAGCATTCTGTAGGTTCGTTTAGGCCGGAAAACCACTGAACATAGAACTTGTCAAGGCATACACATGTATACATATGTTTATATACTATGAAAAAAAATGTACAAGGCTCTAGTGCTAAAAGCATAAGTTACAAAAACAACAGAATATTTTTTGCATGCACTTAAAAACAAAGAGTATCAAAATATAGTGTTAAAGTGTATAAATACATAAATATAATTTCATTATATGCAAAACTAATGTTATGTCAGATGATAGTTTTCAAATTATCGACATAATAGTTACTAGTAGCAATTATATAAACTAAAACATGATTATTGTATTATGTACTCTTCATAAATGTCAACAAACTACAATACATATTTACAAATATGTTATAGAATTTCCAATGCAAAGATTTACAATTATGTACTAGAGTGTAAAATATCAAAACATCAGGCTTTACAGACCTTGTGTCATTGCTAAATACTAAAAAAATTCATTTGACACATTCGTGCAAGTAAAAGTATAAATCAGTTTAATTTTAATATAAAACACACACACACACACTAATATACACAATATGTAATACATTGTAATATTTATAAATACAATGATTATAACGGTATTGTCAGACAGATTTGTCACTTAAATATTCATCTACAGAGTAAAATTATTTATTGCAAAGGTACTCTTTAAGAGGGACCTTAAAAGCCCTGAAATTCCCAACATTTTCTTTAAGATTACTGGGGAGAGCATTAAATATCTTGATTGTTTCATAATATACACCTTTCTGAAAGCAACGAAGATTGGCATTGGGACGATGAATCAATCCCTTTTGTCTAGTATTAATGTTATGAATTTCCATGTTTGTTATAAAACTATGTCGATTAACTGCATATAATTTTAAAATGGATAATATATAAACACAAGGTAAGGTGAGGATGCCCAATTTTTGAAATAGTTCTTTACATGGCTGTCTGCTATAAGCATTACAGATTATTCGTATAGCTTTCTTCTGAATTCGGAATATGCATTTACTATCTACTGAATTACCCCAAAATATTATTCCATACTCGATATGATGGAGTTAAAGAAGACAAAATACACCAACTTAAGTGTATCGATTGAGAGACATTTAACCAGTGCACGGAGAGCATAACATGCTGAGCTAAGTTTAGGTGTGAGTAGCTAATATGTGACTTCCAGTCCAAATGCTTATCTACCTGAAGGCCAAGAAATTTGACTTCATTTAGCTGTTCTAACAGTGTATCATTAATTCTTATTTATATGTGCGTTTGTGGTGATCGAGTAGTTATAAATTTAATTGTTTTTGTTTTTTCAAGGTTTACTGAGAGTTTGTTTGCTTTGAACCAATTTCACATACAATTTAGAACATAGTTTAATTTATCTACACACTCATTGAAATCTTTACTTGTTACTAGAACACTAGTGTCATCTGCGAATAAATAAATACTTGCAAAACTCTTAATGTATAATGGGAGGTCATTTATGTAAATCAAGAACAAAAGAGGCCCTAAGATTAATCCATGGGGAACACCGTGTTTTACTGACTACCATTCTGAGGCACTATTTTGATATCTGTTGGAGTTGTTAATTTCGACCCTTTGTTTTCTCTTCTCTAGGTATGAAATGAACCAATCTAATATGTTATTCTTTATTCCATAGAAATTTAGTCTAGCTATAAGAATCTCATGATTCACACAGTCAAAAGCCTTCGCTAGGTCGCAAAAGATTCCACCGACATGTTCCTTTTCATTTAACGCTGTTAACACTTTGTGTGAGCTTGTAGGTTGCATTATCTGTCGCTACTCCTTTTCTAAAGCCAAACTGTTCTTTGGCAAATAAGTTGTTCTTTTCCAAGTAATTATAGAGCCTATTGAACATTACTTTCTCAAATACTTTTGAGAAAACAGACAAGAGTTATATAGGTCTATAATTTGATATATTATCTTGTTTTCCTTTTTTAAAAAGTGGTTTGACAATAGAGTACTTCATTCTGTCAGGAAATATTCCACTCTTTAGTGATTCGTTACATAAATAGCTAAGGGAAATGCATATTAGGTCAGAACATGCTTTTAGGATTTTACTTGATATTTAATCATATCCAGAGGAATTTTTGGTTTTGACCAAATTTATTATATTTTTAATAGTGTAGTCATTTTTACTTTAAATTCAGGGACTTTGTTTACAAAAGAATTGCTGATTCTTTACATCCATAGTTTATTTTTAATTTGTCTGTTACATTCAAAAAGAAATTGTTGAAAATATCTGCAACCTTTTGAGGATCATCAATTTTTTGATTACCGGTATTCAGTGCAATTGAGGGGCTTTCTTGAGAGCTCTTACCTGTTTCCTTTTTTATTATATTCCAGATAGTTTTTATTTTATTATTAGAATTGGATATCTCTTTATTGTAATGCAATATTTTAGCAGCTTTTATTGTTTTTTAGAATTTTACAGTACTCTTTGTAGTGACATTCTAAGTATGGGGTCTTATTATCTTTCAATTCTTGTATAATTTTCGCTTATGCTTGCAAGAAGTTTTAATCCGTTACAACAGATACAGTCTCGTATTTTCGGAAATGTGTACTTCATCGTATTGAAGCTAAACTGGACAACAGATAAACCTTGCAGTAGGATTCCAGTGCACAGCAGTGCTATTGAATCAGTGAAGCCATTCTCGCCTCATTGTTTGGAAGAAACAATTGCATAGCTAAGAGTGTGCTCCTTCAGTGACACTTGTGCCCTGGCCTGTTCCTCAACAGCCGGCAGCTGTAAGAAGATGCTGCATCATCACCAACACCTTCACGTGCTCCCTGTCACCGAGCTCGGCGTTGTAAAACAAAAAACATGACAACACAATGAAGTTTTTAATGATAGACTCTCAATCAAATGGAATTTCTTCGTGACGTGCAACGATTGACCTCCGAAAACGTGTCGAACTGAAGAAGCTGCTCTCCTAAGACCAACTGCCGAGCCTCTTCCATTCGAAAAACCTTGACAGTTTGTACAGGATGTAACAGAAGGCCAGCCAAACTTGAGTTGATTCATCTGTAAAATTTGAGCAATTATGAAAAATAGACATTAATATTTTCTCTAGCACATATGTGCAATAGGTAAAGACTATATTGAAGTCTACCCAACATTCAATACTTAATTTCAACAGAAACACGTGTTTTTAGAACACCTGAATATACATATTACTAGAAAAGGGCATATGTGTTGTTTATGTGCTCTTGGACAACATAAATCAAAAATCTAAAGGCTGTAAGCACCATAGTTGGTATTTAGTTTCGTGTCTTCCGAGGATGCCACTCAAATTATTCTTTACATGGAACATTTTTCAAATTTTTCATTTTTCTAAGGAAAAAAAACTTTTTTATAGTGTTTAACGCCCGCTTTTGGTCGTCTCCTTAGCGTGGTGGTAGTGCGGCTGCTTGTCAAGCGGGAAACTTGGGTTCAATTCCCGGTACTGGCTTGGGGAATTTTCTCCCGCTGGGAGACCTGGTCCCGGGTGCACTCAGCCTTGTGAGGTCCCGGGAGGGGGGCAATTAAGAAGATGCTTGATTGAGCAGTAGCGGCTCCAGATCGAGAAGACCGGGAGGGATTCGTGGCGTTGATCACATCCTACCCTCCAGCACTGCACCTCATTCATGACCCCTTCGGGCCGAGATGGGGAATGCAGCGGCCGGGCGGTAGATCAAGGTCCCTTGTGGACTGTTGTGCAATGGAGTTAATGCCCGCTTTTACTACATATGACACCGCAGGCAATGACACTTATGATAGATGGAAGCACCGGTAAATATCATGGTGGGGGAAACTGGAGGGATCAAGAAAACACGCCCCTAACCAATCGACCACGCGCGGCCCAAAAATGGCTATAGCAATATTGATTAAAATGCCGTACATATTTGTAAAGAAAATGAAACATATATCCTGAATTTCTTGGAAATCGCGTCTGAAGGCACACATTTTGTACAGGATGTAACAGAAAGTGAGCCAAACTTAAGTTGATACATTAGTGAAATTTGAGCAACACTTATGAAAGATAGATATTATTGTTTTCTTTAGCACGTGTGTAAAATGTACATAATAGTTAGAGAAGGTATTGTATTTCACCCAAAATTCGTTACCAGAATTTGACAGTAACACACCTTCTGAAAACCCCTGAGTATACTAAAAAAAATCATTGGAAAAAAGGGCAGTGTGTGTGACATACTAAATGACTTTTGCATAGCTGGTAAACCATAAGAGATAGAAAAAACTAACTACATGAAAAATGTAGATCGTGTTAAAACGTACAATTAAGTCATATGTTCTAAAATATTCTGAACCCAAGGATAGAGGGAAAGGTCTAGAAGATATCTATGATTTGAAGATAGGATTTATATTGTTTACGCTAGGTGATAGCGCTACTTATCTCTGTGTATCTCTTCAAATACCCGAAACAGATGTTCCAATGTTGGGGTCATAGCTACATCACAATATCGTGTATGACATGTTCTCTACTCTAATGGGAAATCTTCCTAAACGTTTGCTACAACCTTTAATCCTCCTCTGGTAAATTGGGAGCTGCTTTTTGTTCTCTCGGCTTCCTATGAATGCATGAGTATATGGAGAAAATAATTGCTTTAACCTGAGTATATGCAGGCTCTGAGTCGCATAGTTGCATAATTATTTATGCTTGTCACAGTTATGCACATGACACGGCTTGATAGCTTGAGAGCGGATATCATTAAAACCAGACAACTTTGAAAAAACGCATTTCTTTGTTTTAGAGTAATTTTTGTAAGCGAGCAAAGAAATTAAAATAATTAAAAGATTGTTCTGCGCATATAATGAATGTTTAATGCAAAATTCTTTCTAGAACAGTTTAGAGTTTGCAATCTGTCAGTTATAAAGGTAGTAGTTACTTTAAAAAATTGAAATAAATAATAAAAACGTATGACATCTAAATATGGCAACTTTTAATAATCGTGCATTCATTGCAGATAGATATTTAATTTGCGTTTTTAAAAAGAAGATTTGTTAAAAAATAAAATATATTGTTAGTTTTACTTTCTTCATTTCCATAGTCTTATTAACGACGTGAGCTGATGTCTCACCCGGAGGTTTGGGGGTTCAATTTCCGGTTGGGGAGGGCAATTCCTGTCTTACATACGGCTGGACTGGAAGAAACAACTAATTCACAAGATTAAATTTATTGCAGTTGTCGAATTGGAATAACAAACCGATAGTAATAAACCGTTCATTATGAAAATATAAGGATTTTGTTATTATATTACGCTTCGATTGTTCGGACATATTCTAGAAGTGGCCAAGTTCTGCTGTCAATCTACTGGCCAGAATTGTACTCCGGAAAAATAGGTGGTCACGTTTGGGGCGAGATTCGGTCTGTAGCATCATAAACAGCTCCATTTCGTTATATTTTATGCACGAGGGTTTATGTATTTATTGCAAATATATGTGTTAGCTATCATGGAACACTCAAATGATGGGTTACTGTGTAATAAAATAAAACCCCTCTAATGATAATGCACTAGCGAGAAGCTGATTCTGGTGAAACTGGAAGTTCAGGATTAACGAGGAAAAGGAGAGATATTTCTGGCTCCAGGTTCGCGGTAGAATCTCATTTGTCTGTTACATAGCGAACACATTTCTTGTTTTCACCCAAATCTCAAGAGTCAGTCTTTCCAAAGCACACTTGAAGGGCGGTTAATCTATCGCTTTTCAAGACCTTAAAATTTAGCCAGTTCTCCTAGAAATCAAGTGAGCAGGAGATTTACTCAAAATCAACAAGTTTCTTAGAAAACGAACTGTAAGAATGAGTATCAGTCACAGCAATGTTTACCTATCTGAAAAAGAACTATTAATGAGCTATCTTAGAACGCTTTATGTATTTTTTATGTATCACATCTACTACCTTAATTTCCTCCCCACAGTTTATTGTTGTTGGTTTTTATATTTACAACTCCAGGTTTTTCTCAAATGGGAAGTGTTATTCACTTTCTTTCATATAATTTAGCGTAGTGTATCCCCTTATCTCCCTTCTAGTTAGAATGAACTAGTTAATGCAACCATTCTTCCTAATGTTTATCATGATTAACACAGGAAAGAATAAGCTTTTTTAAGAATAATTTGTCGCAGAATAGGTAAAGAAAATGATAACATATCAACATTTTGAAAACGCTATTCCTATATAATAGCTCTGAAATTGCAAATTGTAACTGCATTCTATAACAGAAATGAAAAAAAAGCAACAATAAAGAATATATCCAAATGGTTAACACCACTAAAATTCATTAACTATTCTTTTGGTAGAGGGGGCATTATCGAGGTATTTTTATCTCGTAATAATGTGTGTGCTTCTTACATACTTTTGCCGATTATAAAAAAATCAATCATAATGAAGAGACTATTCTTAGAGCCATTTGAAAGAATAAAGAATAGGACAATTTGTCCATGCAGTGGAGAAATTTGTCTGAAAGTCTTTGTGTTGCAAGCTTGTAAAAGAACCGTTAAAATATATATATATATATTTATATTTTATTCTGAGAGTCTGAAAACCAGAACCCGACAGTCAGCTAGGCATTGGTTCCAGCGATCCCAAGGAGCTAGTTCGTCAACCAGTCCAAGGTTGGATGAGGTTAGACTCCAAGTGCCACGCCAATTTGAAGCACCATTGCCGACATTTCCAACCCTAAAAGTGACACCGGCGAAGGACGAAGGATATGTAATGTAAGATGTGGAGGGACATTGACCTTGCGACCCGGATAAAAGCCGAAAAAAACCAACGCATTAGGATAACTTGCTACAGGGGATATAACCAAGGACATGCCAAATGTGAGTCGCACACGATACCGGGATCTCCATCTTGCTCGCAGGCAAGGAATAAGCGAAAGAGAGGAAGTGAAAGGGAGTGAAAGAGAGAGAGAGAGAGAGAGAGAGAGAGAACAAACCTAAATAATTCGAAAACGGATATAAGTGAAACAAATGAAGAAGCTCATCAAATTAAGTTTTTTATCATATTTAAAATATAGAGTAAACGGTTTAGGGATTTAGTTTTACATTTGATGCAGCTGAGGGGAAAGTGTATACTTATATGTTTATGAATAATATTACAATTTATTATTGTGTTATCTCATAAATAAGGCGTTTTAAGAATTCAAAAATAAATAAATATTAGTGTGTGTGTATACAGTAAGCACTAAAAAACTTAATATTTCATAGTCAATCTATTACTAACAGCCTATGAAAAAATACAGCTGAAAAATACTTGCATGAAATCCCTTTGGAATTTTTTTTTGTTTCTTCCTTATTTTCTTCGTCGACTTGTTGGTTAGCCCCTAACATTAAAAAAATAGTATATAGTATAGTTCTCAGAAAATAAATTTTTAAATTGTAATTTCAGGGGATTAAGTCAGCTTCAAAAGTTTTGAGTATCGAATAGAACATTCAACTCGTGTATTTTAAAGTAGTACGTAGACTATTTTATTTACTTTTATCGGTTGGTATTTATATCCATGAAACGACAGTATAATCACGCTAGCTCTCTTTTCAAGCGACCGCAGGCTAAGGCATAAAAACTGGGAAAGCACTAACACGGTAAATGATTTATGAAATGCGAAAAACAGTTTCAACACCATTCGTAATGCTTGATTTTAATTTTTAATGGCTATTGTTTGGGAAACAAAAATAACAACTCGGTTCATCCAATTGAGAAGCGAGATTTCAATTTTGTAATTTTGCAGCTTGTATACACGGATTTCCTATAGTGATTTGAGATGCTTTAGGGTAAAAATTGTGACAATTTGTGTACACAATAAAATGCTAAGAATTCCAATATTTAGGAAAATATATCGTTTTTCCAAATTATCGAACTACTATCAATTAACTAAAGCTCGTATAGATGGATAGGCGCATGCATACTAATAGGCACTCCCAACTATAAATCTTATTTTTTCGCAAACATTTATTCAACGCTTTTTCATACTCAAAAATTACACACGATGCAATTTTCCACTAATTTGTTTCAAAAATGTTATACTGCTTCTCTAAAGCACATTAAATGAAATTGTAATATTAATTTTTCGAAGTAATTCTGTAATTGTTATAATTAAATTATTAAATTTAGAAAAATCAAAAGTTTTGAAGAGTATGAAAAGGAATAATTTTCTAGACTAATTAGGGCTAATCTAAAAAAAATCGGATGTGTTCTATTTATATGATTTTTCTACACCTCTGCAACAAATTATTGTTAAAAGTGTTATTCTTTATCTACTCCATGATAATTGAGATAAACATTAGAAATTGTTCTTATAACTAGAATGGCAAAAATTTAATGTGTTTCATTCACATGATTTCCTCTAGCTGTTTGATACACAAACCTTTTATTAAAAACGTTAATCTGTTATCCACATCATGCTAATCAAGATAAACATAAGCAGAATTAGTCTTATTCTAGCTTCCTAGTAAGTAGAAGGAAAATAAGAAAATGCACAGGCTAAAGCGATAGTCTCGTCTTTTAAAAACCGGTCGCTATGAGAAACAATTGAAATTCCAAGCTCTTTTCCTTTTTTTTTTTTTTTTTGCCAGGATAAACAAGCGAGAAACGAGAAAAAAAAATGTCTTCCCTATTGAGAAAAGTTTAAATTGCTTAAAATAAAAATCAATAATCCAGAATAACTCGAACACGGTTATCTCTAAAAAACGTATGTGACATAAATGTTGAGATCTACATTCTTGTGTACTAAGTTTTTGTCTATTTCCTACGATTTGCCAGTTATATAAAAGTCATCCAGAGGTCTCCAGAGGCTGTGCCCAGAAAGTTCAAGATCTGCATATTGCTTGTAATAAAAGATCTAATATGTAAGGTATTTTAATCAAAATAGCTAGAGCCATTTTTGATAAAATTAAAATTTTCAAAAAATGTTCCATGTAAAGGGTAGTTTGAGGCGGGGGAATTTTCTTGAAAAGCTTCGTGTTGCATCCTTGGAAGATACCAAACTTAAATACCAAGTTTGGTATTTAACGGTCTCTTCCTTATGCAGCTATGCTGTCCACAGAAATACAGACACACATACACACAGACAAACGCACGAACCTTTTTCTAAATTTTTTTTTGGATTCAGGGGCTCCCAAAACATTTATTCCCGAAGAAATCTCGGTATCGAATTTTTGGGTACATTACAATACTTGCTTTATACACTATGTCTATAGTACGTGTAGAGAGAGAAATATACTATGACAGATCCAGTTCTAAACTCATTTACTTTAAAACGGTATTGTTATGTGAATATTTTTAAAAAATGCATCATGTGTTATACTTTTACTAGAAAAATAAATTTAAAAAATAAAAATTATTGTTTAAATAATCATCCAAACTGGAATTTTGATTTGCGAAAATATTACTATTCCTGAGCATAATAACTGGTATAAGACATCTTTCATACCGGATTGGTAGAGTTAGACTGAAAAATGCAATGCCATAGCCTGGATTTGAACCACGGATCTCCCGGTATATAGCCGGTTGCTCTACCACTGAGGCAACATGCCGTAGCATTGAATTTCTCAGCTGACTCGCATGTTTCCTGGTAAACAACAAGGTGATCTCAAGGTATAGCCAACTATTATGGACAATTGTGATAATTTTAATTGTTTTCTCACAGAAGCCGTGTGTAAGACAGGAATTAGATAATAAGAGTCAGATCTATAGTTTTAAAATTTTCGGGCTAATTTGCCGTGGTCTGTAGGTTAAAATATGTTTAGTTAAAATATTTCTACCTAACGTTTCGTCCCTGTCTGTGAGGGACATCTTCAGAGGAAATGTGCTCACGTCGCTAACTCGAAAAGATCTGTTGCAATGGTAGCTAGTGATAGAGCCAGCAGCTAGATTTGTGGTTCAAATCTCGACTATGCCATTGAATTTTTCAGTCTGACTCTACCTATCAACTCTTGTCCTACACACGGTTTCTGTGATAAAACAATATGATTTTCCCAATTTGACAAAATGCATCTCCTGAAGCCGAAGTTATAAATGCACTTAAACCTTGGATTTCACCTTTAAGCTATCGGAAGAAGTGAATAAGGCGCGAACAAATAAGTAATTGAGTTTCTATTGTATTAGCAGGGAATTAGCTCGACAGTGTTCCTTCTTGCAAGACCTTCTTTTGTTCTCGTTTCCTTCGCGTCCAGTACAAGATTAATCCACGTGTATTTCGGTGTGCTGTAGATTGCGTGAGACTTTTTCATTGATTCGACTGCATCACTGAAAGCCTGGGGTGGGACTGCCGCCACTTGCTTCTCTTCTATTTGCAGAGTACATACACAATGCAGTCCGCTTCCAATTTTTTAAAATTAAATTTACAGAAGCTCGGCTATTGCGTGCTGACTTCTCAGCAGTTCGTTTGTACTCCTTTGCTAACTACATTAACCTAAAATACACATTTCTCCTGGAAAAATTAAACGGAACCTTTTGAGGTTGCTAGATTATGAACAGCTCTCTACTTGAAAATAATTCGTTTATATAATGTTTCTAAACAGACCAATGCGAATGAAGCAAAACGATTTAAAACAGCTCAATGTGCGGAAAATATATTTAGATACGTTCTGTTTTAGGGGGGAGGGGTGGCTACGTGCTTAGCTGCTCGTCCCCCACCTAGGTGGCACGAACCCAAGTGCCCCATACGGAATGTGTGGTGGACTAAACGCCGTGTGTGTCCTCCGGTTTCCCCATCCAGTCATTCCACCAATTTCTCCATCTTCGCCTTTCCTATCATCTACCTGGAAGTATTTGCTTAAACAGCGGTATACAAAAACTTTACATAAGTAAGGTTCAACGTGGATTATCGATTACATAACAGATTCCTCTAAATAGACTTCCTTATCATCCACTCATGCCTGACTACCATTCGTTTCAGGTTCTCCGTTCTGTAGTTCCATGACGTTGGCTCCCCTATAGGCTTCTGACCCCTAAGCATCCACTTTTAAGTCCTAGGAGGTGTCAGTCCTAAATACGTGGAGGATAAGCCAACTACAAACGAACTGTTTAAGGAGACACCTAAGAGATACAATATCATATTCTGAAATATTAAAGCTAGAATTATAATTTATTATACATGCATTATTGGCAACAAAACCAATAGTACCTATATCAACTTTCATTCAAATATGTTTTATTATATATATACATATATATATACATATATATACATATATATAGTGGTAGAGCCAGGTAAATAAATACGGTCAAATGCGTCATCTACCATTTGAGAACTAATGTAAGTATTAGAATTATAATCTGATAAAGTCTCCCTTCCTGTATATTATCAGTTATTAATAGTCTATTTCGGTGAGTTGTCTTAACAAATACAACTCATGCTTCGCTCCGGTCATGAATTATCGACAGGATGAAAACACTCGTGGTATTGCTTATGAATTATGATAATCTCTGACTGCAATGTTCACAGAATGGAGCTTGCTGTTTGGTGATCACTTAGTAAATGAGTTAATTTCGTATGGCCAACTGGTGAGTTTAATCTGTTTATTCCAACTGAGAGTTTTGTATATTAACAAATGATGTGTTGAAGTTTACTGCTGCGGTTGTTTTCAAACAAGCAGTTGTTCCATTTGTATAGCATTTTCCTTGGTTTCCGTTAAAAGTTTCATATTTAAGAGTGCTGCCTGTCAGCATGATCCCTTCTAATCGCTGGTATAAAACATTTTCCTATGATGCGGAGTACTAGGGCAGTTCGACAAGATGGTGTTGCATGGGCGTATTTGTGCTAATTTGATTCATAGGTTAGTTTGGATTTGGTAGATACTCCAATTAGTCCTTCAAAATATTTTCGCTAAAATGGAAAAAATGCAGCATTGTTCAAGACATTCGCTTTGTATTTTGGATGAGGAAACTTGCGAATAGATAAAAGAAAAATTCTGATGTGTAGCATTCATATGACTTTCTCGACCAATCTGCAAACAAACTATTTTACAAAAGATTATTCTTCTATCTACATCATGCTAAACAAGTTAAACGTTAACACAATTGCTTTTATTGCTTAGTTCCTTATAAGCAAAAGGGAAATAAGGGAATATACTAAGCTCCATTTGAGAAGATGCGTAGTTTGAAATTGAAACCAATAACAAGGAATATCTCGCAAATGATCAACTCCGCAACAAACATGTACATGACATAAATTGTGTGCTTTAACGAGATCAACATTTTTAGTGTGGCAAGTTTTTGTGCATCTCTTATGGTTTGCTAGTTACGCAAAATTCAGCAAAATTCATCCAGAGTGAACAGATCTACAGAAGCTATTCCCAGAAAAGTAAATATATACATTTTATTTGTGATTTAATAGCTTTAACATATGGTATTTTAATCAAAATAATTAGCTGCTAGGTTACGATGCGACCTATAAAACTCATCATAGCCATTTTTGAAAAAAAAAAAATCGAAAAAAGGTTCTATGTCAGGGATAGTAATTGCGGATGGGAATTTTTCCGAAAAATTTCGTGTCGTACCCTCTGAAGATATTGAACTTAAATACCAATTTTGGTGTTTAACTACTTATCGTTTTTTACTTATGCTATCCACACATCGCATACACATGCAGACACAGACACACACATGGACCTTTTATAAAAGTGCTTTTCTTTTCTTTTTCTTTTTTTTATTCAGAATACCCTAAAAACATATATTTCTGAAATCTCAGTATCAAATTTTTTAGTGAAATAAATACCTTCTTTAGCTCTATGAACATTGTATAAACGACGTCATGGATTGAGGAGGCTGGATCTGAAATTACTGGAAAGATTGGTTTTAACCTTTCATCCCGCACATTAATAGTACTTTAATATGTCCTTTATGTGCAATTTTACTATTTTGAGATTCAAAAAAGTTATGTCATATCGTAGAATAAATTAGCTCTCAGCTGTCAAGTTTTATTCTATAACCAGATATATATTGTACAGGATATTCCTCCAGTTGGGAATTTAAATTTAAAATTAAACAGAAGCAAAATCACAGCTGTTCCCTAATGCAGACCAGTAAGCTTATTGAATACATATACAGGTTCATAATCATTCTTGCGTTAATTTTTGAAAGAAGTATCTAAATCTTAGACGGATTTAATAAAATGTAGCCAAGAATACTGTATTCATTCCTTACATATAAA
Organism: Hymenopus coronatus; assembly: GCA_030762935.1. Classification (NCBI taxonomy): domain Eukaryota; kingdom Metazoa; phylum Arthropoda; class Insecta; order Mantodea; family Hymenopodidae; genus Hymenopus; species Hymenopus coronatus. Next base: position 52,815,653 of record CM060890.1, on the reverse strand, counting down.
AAGACTACGATGAAAGGAAAGAAATGAAACAAAAGACGCAGTGTTTTGAACCACAAAAGTTCTCCGTCAAATGCCTGAATACCCCATTGTGTTCATATCTGGAACGCAAAATGGAAAAGCTGTCGGAAGTGCGGCGCCCAGGGCTATCAATGTATAAGACTTAGAAAACAGAAAAGACAAAAAAATATGGGGTGTCGGAATATCAAATCAGTTTGTCCTAAAAGATTTAGAACGGTTTCCTGAAAAATACAGGTATCAACTTAGTGTAAAGTTTATGAATTAGAGGCAATAAATCGTATTTATGGTATAAAACTAGATAGTGAAACTGCTTCCTTAGAGATAACACTGGAAGGAAAATATCTGACTTTCTCTAACTATTCCCCAAAACATGTTTTACAAAAGTTTATTCTTGTATCTACTTCATGTGAATCGAGAAAATCATTCGTATCAATTATTTTATTACACATTTTCTTGCAATGTGAATAGGGGAATATAATAGACATATGCGATAATCAAATATTTTAAGATGTGTCACTAACATGGCTTTGAAATGACGTTCTCTTTGCGAGATAAGGAGGGTGAAAAAAGAATGATATCCTACTTAAAAGTAAAATGTTTGAAGATGCAAACCACTAACAAGGAATGCCATTGAAATGCTACCTCAAAACTAAAATTATATGACATTTGTCTACCTCTTGTGGTTTACCAGTAATTCAAAATCACTCAGATTGAAGAGGAATTAAGAGACTATTCTCAGAAAAGTGAAGATATACATTTCATTTGTTACAAAATATCTTAAGGATATAGTAGATACTGTAAATTTAAAATCTACGAAGTCATTTTTCGAAAATCAATATTTTAAAAAAATGTTCCCTCTAATGAGTTGTTTGATAAGGGAGAGGAGCAGAAATGATATATTCATTTTCGTAATTAACATCGTTCTGAATTATGCTGTTTACAGACACATGCATGGACAATTTTCTAATAATTCTATTTTAGAGTACTGGGGCATCAAAACATACATTTTCCAATTAAATATAGTATTTTTTAACCTTTTATGCAAACTTTACACGGTAGAGAAACTAAAAGAGATACTTAAATAGTGATTTATAAACTAATACAAACTGTTCCAACTCGACTCGTCTGAGTCGGAGCACGCGCACGTGCTGTACCGCAAAGCTTAAAGCAGAAGGAAGGGAAATGAAGTGAAGTGTGGCAACCAATGCGCCACTGGCAAAGGCCAAACCACAACTTGCGTCCTGTCATTTCTTTTTCCAACACTTGATTCATCCATGACGATACCCTGCCCTCAAGCTGCGCTATAAGTAAACCCTCCCTGTGAGTTGCGAGTTGCTAGATGGTCTTTTCTCGTGCATCAAATCTGGAATAGTCTGAGCTAATAATATAGTTGAATCATTTATATGCCAGCTTGATAATATCGGAAACTTTTGCTTTAGAGCAGTCCCTCATTAGCAATCTTGACCACTCCTTTCTATTTGTTTACCGTTTGGTTTTGTTACCTTGTTCTTTCTTTGTTCAACACTAAATGACTCTGTCATAAAAATACGCTTCCTTATGTAAGAATTCTGGCAAAAGAAATATTCAGGAACTGATCCTGAGACTCCTATAAGCAGTTGATGTATAAGTTCCAGAAATACCTGTTATTTTGATTCAACACACAAGAGATTATCCCTAATACATCTTCATATAAACTGAGTTATATTTATGGACGCCCTTTGACTACTGCGATTCTCAGCGTCATGTTCTATATTGGTCGTAAAAGACCCGTATTTGTGCTCAGAGGCCCCTTTATCAGGCTCAAGTGTCTTTTAAGTGTGTAAATCTACGACCACCGTCTTTACTTCCCTACCGACGGAAGCCACGTTAAGAATTTATACGCCCAACAAAATTCATTGCCCTCCGGCGAGTTGGAACACGTGAACTTGGGAGCCAGAGACTAGCATGTTACTCCTAGGACCACGGAGGACGATACATCTAGACGATAGATAAACTAGATAAACACGAGAATGGTGTGCGATATGCATGGCAAAAGTCCCTCCGGTTTGTCCGCTTCTATTTAGAACCACAATAACATGTGCACCATAGTTGATCGGTAGTTCATGCATGAAAGCAGGATGATAATTTGTAGGAGCTAATGAAGGGGCACACCTTGCCACTTACTCTATTGGGGCGACCACCCCTCAGGAGAAAAGAATGAAGTAAGCTATCGGAAGGCAGACAGCTCACAGAGACGACTGAAATTCCTAACAAGTCCAAACTCGAAGACCCCTTCCAGAGAGAGCGATGAACATCCCGTCGACCAGGCAGCCCGTTAGTGTCCACGGGGAGTACTCTTTCCTTTAAGCATGTATCTCCGTCTGTCCGACATCATCATACGCCACAAACTTAAAAGCACACCTGAAATTGCAGAATGAAAGGGAGTGAATGGTGGAGAAAAGTAGGGAAACTTTAGCAAGTGCCTAGTTTCCCCGGAGAAACCAAGATAATCCCATTGGTATGAAAGGACAGTTACTGGGAATCGAACCCGAGTCCTCACAAATATGAACCTTTCCAGAGCTAAGCAAATCTCGTAACATTCAGCGTTCCAGTGTATCATGGCTTTAAAAATTGTTTGTGCTTTACTTGTTTGCCTACGTTTATAAATGCATGTCCATGTTCTCTTTTCAACATAGATGATATGCATGATTATCAAATATAATATAAAGCTCAGTGCTGGCTTGTTCACACGCACACACATACACAAAATGAAACTTAAAAGTGTTTTATTTTTGATTAAGAGTCTCTCAAGACACATTTTCGATGAAATCTTGATATTTAAATTTTGGATGATATAAAATACTACTTTTCTTACTCTCTTTTCCCAGAAGGTGGGAATTTTCTTTAATTGAATTATTCTTTACCCCCAAATACATTTATAATTGTAGTTGTGAGAATGAATGTGCATACGAAGTTAAGACTTAATGAACAACAAAAACCTATAGTATTCTCAGGTTAAAAAGAAACGGTCAAGTAGTAAAAAAACCATCAAATGTTTCCGTCAAGCCCACAGAATAGCACCAGTTAAGCCAAGATGTAATTATGAAGGGAAAAAAAAAGTAAATAAACAGTAGTACAACTATTTACTATAATAATCTCGTAAATAAAAGAGAAATACATCGGATACCGAAAGCACAAACCTATACAGACAGATTAATCGATTGTTCGGTTATGTTAGGAATAATAAGTTGCATGGAGGGGTCTACAATAATATCAGTGCATGTAGGCCAGAGTTCCTTTTTGCTTTCAACGTGATCGCTGAGAGGAAGAAATGAAGGAGAGACCCGAAAGGTCACCAGTTTCGAAAAACAATGTGCACTAGTAAGGACGACCGATGATATTAACGTCACCAAATCAGACCTGCTTTAGCCAGGTGCAATCAGGGATTCCGGGGATATGCAAGACATTTCACAGAAAGGACGGCCACAAGAGTGCAGCCAAGCTGAAGAGAGACATCTTGGCAAATTTCACCGGTCTGCCGCAACAGAGAAAAAACGCCGTTGCCTGGTCCCAAAACTCCGATTCAGATGAAGTTAAACAGATGAAAGAAAATGATTGACAGGAAATTAATTGTATAAGTGGAATCACCACAGCATTCTTCTACCAAACAGGGGAGACCACGAAAAAGTAATTATCCCTCCGGGAACCAGCACCATCCGAAGACCCTCATGTTTATGTATATTACTTGGTTTAAAATCTCTCTCTTGGCATATCATATTATTCTCTGAGTTCAGAAATTCTTTAGAAAAATAATAATTGAAATGCTTCATAGTTTTACAAAACCAGTGCCAGAAATGGAAAGAAAATACAAACAGGAAGAATGGGTTTTGGAGAGGTTCCAAATATAACACTAGAGGTAATGACGGAAGAAAGTTGAATTGATAAATAATGTAGCGCATTTCTCTACTTTAAATGAGACCGCGCTTAGTGTTGCCAACTCAGATTTTTCAGTACCATTAAACGCAACAAAAGAATTCACTAAACAGCCATCATGAGACCTCTACCGAAAAATAATAGCGCTATAATTTGACCTCCAGGGCCCCTTTCTCTCGGGCGTCATATCCACATGAACACGCAATGAAAGAGCTGCTCTGGCCATTGCAATTATTTTCCCCGACACGAATATAAACGCCGTATAAAGGAGATTACCTCTTAACTCGATAAATTTTGTGACATCATTCGTCTTTTCAATTAACGCTTTGGTGCAGTGGTGACCGTTAATGAGTTATACACTAAATTACTTTTTTGGTGAAATGAACTGCATATTCATGGCGTATTAGGGTACGTGATACGCAGATAAAATTTATAATAACGCGGAATTTTCGCTCAATACAAAATATTTATAGGTATACTTGCGAAAAATGAGGTGAAGACGACGAATTTATAAAGTTAATTGGTAGTAAATACATAAATAATACTGGCTCATAGCTAAAAAATGCACATGGCTTTCTCTACCTGTTCAGCAACAAACTACCTTAAAAAGGCTTGTTTTTCTATCTATTTCAGGTATGTCGACATAAACATTTGCGAAAAATACTTTATAAGTGAGTACTTCATTAGAGATAAGAGAATACACTAGGATAAAAAGATGGGCAATTCTTTCGAAAGCGCGTCGCTATGTGATGCCATGATATTTCTTTCTCTTTGTTTGACCAATATGAAAAATATGAATAACGACTACCTATTTTAGAAAAGTCTAAGTTTTGGAAGTCTAAAAACTAATATAATTTCTGAGATATTCCTTGTTAAATCCAAAAAAATGTGTATGAGAGACTTAGGGTTTACAGTTGTGAAGAAGTCATTCAGAAAGAAGAGGGCTTCAGATGCTATTCCCAGAAAATTCAGGATATATGTTTTATCTGTGATGTAAATATCCTGAGCATTTGGTATTTTACTCATAATCGTTAAAGCCATTTTTGGAAGATCAAAATGCTCAAAAAAGTTTCTATGTCAAGGGAAGTTTGTGGTGGGGAGTTTTCTTGAAAGTACTTGTGGCACCGCAGGTGATGACGCTGGTGATAGATATAATGATGATGGAGCACCGGTGGAATGCGATGGTGGGGGTAACCGGAGAACCTGGACAAAACCGCCTCTGCGCCGGTTTGTCCACCAAAAATTTTACATGCGGTCGCTTGGGATCAAACCCGGGCCGTCTAGGTGAGCGGCGAGTGGTCTAACCACTCAGTCACGGTGCGGCCCCTTTTTGAAAGATGTTGAGCTTAAAAACCAACTTTAGTTTAACGGATTTTTCGATTTTAAGTTATGCAGTTATTAAGCTCGCTGACACGCACACATACACACACCAATCATTTTCTAAAAAATATTATATATAGGGGACCTCAAAATATATATTTCAAGCTAAATCTTGACATAATTTTTTGGGGGAATGCAATACCTTCTCTACCTATTATGTATATAATATGTTGTAAACCAATTAAAGAGGATTTATTTAGTAGAAAATAACTAGTAATTTGGGCTATTTTTGGCAGAACCGAATAGAGCATTCGACACAACTATTGGATTTGAAGATTTCACAAAAATAAAAATGTATGTGCCCTTCGAGCTCATATTTTTTTTTAAGAATAACTATTGGTAAAATTGATATAATTTCAACATAAAAATTAAAATAATAATTAAGATTTAAAACATTCGCAAGAAGAAGGGCAAACATGAAGATCTGGTTGGATCAAATTCACATTCAAAAGGGGAACATATTTGTCCATTTTCAATATTTTTCTTATAAAAATGATAGTATTATAACAGTAAAGAATAGTTTTAATAAAATTAGCGTGCATTTCTGTACAGTTATGAATAACGGGATTTCACTAACGCATGTCCTGAAGACGCAAGCCAGAATTTTTTTGGTTAGTCGACTTAAATTCCGCCTTAGGATATGTTATTTCAAAATAAATTGTAAAACACCTTTTGGATTACCTGAAAACGTATATCATTCGGGAAAAATAATGTTTTTGGGCATGTTGCGCTAGTGGCTCATTTAGATAGAGCAGAGGAATGGTAGGGCCGAAGATCCCTGGTTCAAATTCCCGTATGGCATTTAATTTTTTAATCTAATTCCAAATTTCCACCACGGTAACTGTGGAAGGGTCGTCTCCTCTGCACGGTGGTAGTGCCCCTGCTTGCCAAGTGGGAGACCTGGGTTCCAATTCCGATAGTGGCGTTAGTAATTTTCCCTTGTTGGGAGACCTGGTCCGGGGTGCATTCAGCCTCGTGAGGTCCCTGGGTGGCCAATTGAAGAGCTATTGATTGAGAAGTAGCGGCTTCACTTCGAGAAGACGGCATCAGCAGGCCGGGTGGGACTCGAGGCGCTATCACGTCTCACCCTCCAGCACTGCACCCCAATCATGATGTCTTCGGGCCGAGATGGGGGATGCAATGAACGGACGGTAGGACTGTGGTGCCATGAAGCTACGTTTTAACTGAGGAAGAATAGTTAGTCTGATGCATCTATGGAATTTAATAAAAATCATGAGCATTGACAGTTATTTTATAATAAAACAATATAAAATTTTAACTTTAGAAAAGCTTTTCACACTTGGAGCAATCGCCCTCCATGGTATAATGGTTACCATGCTAACTTCATACACCCAAGGTCGTGGTTCAAACCCGATGGAGAACGATGGATTTTTTCGGGTGTAAAAATTCTTAGCATGGCTTCCTTGGAAGGGAAGTAAAGCCACTGGTCCCGTGTCGTAGATTTACGGCACGTAAAAGAACCTCAAGCTTGATAGAGAAGCCTCTAAGCAAAATTAAGCGGTCTTTCACGCCCAATTTAGAATGGGAGGCTGAGAACCACAACAGTTAAAGAGCGTCCATAAATAACACGTCATTTCCATTTTCCACAAATTACCTGAATCCATAAATGGACAGACACATGCTTATTGATACACAGCCAACTTTAAATTTTCTCGCAAGGGTTTGCTCCACACCTTTCTACTCAAAATGTTCCATACTATTCAGCTTTTTACTAATTTGTTTTAACATTTTTGTATGCTTCTATTAAAAAGTAATCATATCCTATTTTGAAATATGCTACGATTTTGAGAAATATATTATTAATTTTTGAAAAATCAAGAGCTTTTGTGAGTACAAATATATTATACAACAATTGGTTACCAACAGAAATCTTAGAAGATAAATGAGGTTTTAAACTTCAGTTTTATGTGAATTTTTTAAAAATTGCGTCATATGATGCGTTTTATTAGAGCAATGAATTTAGAGAATAATTAATATTTCGTTTAAACAGCTATGAAAGCTAGAGTTTTGCAATATGGCAATAATATCCTATTATTGTGTTAGTAACAAGTATACATTCCAGCAATATATTGCGTACTGTAAATTTCCCAATCTTCACAAAGGTGCATTACCTAGCAGAAATGCTGTTCATGCAAAATTGTATCAGTTAACATGAACTGATCAGAGGAGTAAGCCCTTGATTATTATATTCTATATTATCGTTATGAAATAGCGATGACTAGAGAAAGCTATCTAAAAACGCAATTTCTTCCATTGCCTACAATGTGTTTATTTGGATGTTCAGCTGGATCGTATTCATTATTTTCTGGTGCAGAGAAATGTGTTCTACATGGATGTTTTTAGACTGAGTGTTTTCAAGTTATTTATGTGTAACAGATTTTTCGGTATGCTCTAAAAGACATATTCGTTAATGGTTTACTGCGTGACAACATATCTTTGTAGACATTTTGAGATCAAATTTATACACCAATCTCATGTGTTACTACACTTTGTAATGCCTTCAGTCTTGGAACATGTTCTTATGAAGTGAAAGTTAACCGCCGTATCGTTTCCAAAAATATATATGTCTTAAGTAATTGCGCAAGAAGATCAAATACAAATTTTCTTACAGATGTAAAAGACTGCTGGTGATACAAGGATATTATCAGTTTATTTCTATATTTAACACGTCTATTTCACCTCCCTGCACGCAGAAGTAATATTAAAGGAAATAATAATGTAATGCTTATATAACAAAGTAATTATTTGTTCTTGAACAAACTACTAACCTGTTACGACCTCAACTTCTAGCTCTCTTGAATTACTTTTTAGTTGTTAGAATTCCATCTCTTTTACTCCCATGACCCCACAAACGTTCTCTAACCAACAGTATTGTTTCATGTGATGAGAAAATGCGCAGCTGCTTCTGTATTTCCTCACTTCATGTTCCATTCTTTCCTGCATATACCAGAATCTAATAGATCTCATTTTTCTGTCGGTCATGCTTTTTAAGTTTGTTTTACCACCAGTTTGTTGTTGTGACACTACTATCTGATACTGCGTTTCATAAAAAAAACTAAAAAACAAAGGACATATGATACATGCACGTAACTTTTTTTTCGCAATAATAAACACATGTCGGCTATAATTACAGTAGTCATATAAAACGTAACTCTTCAAACTCAAAATACACTTTTGGTTAAAGTTATTTCAAACTAGTAATAAGCAATAGAATTTGAAAACAGATTTCATATAACTGCCCGTGGGAAAACTCTGGAAAGCAACAATGGTGACTACTAAAACGCTGGATTTCAAATGCTGTGCTTTTTCCACAACTGAAACCGGCCACTTAAAATTCGGATATGTGGATTACATTCACCTGACTTATGATCCGCTGGCGTTTATTTTCATACAGCATCTCTACTTCTTACAAAAGCTTATTTTTCTGTTTCTTTATCTTAATGAGACAAACATTTTCAGGAAGAGTTGCATTAACTTTCATTGTAGGTACAAGAGGATATAGAAAGCTATTTAATGGTCTAATTTTTAAAATTGTGTCTGTATATCATGGCAGCTTTTCTATGGCATCGCGAAGTTCAAAACATTACGAAGTATTGAAAAATTAAAACAACCGATATCCGAAATAGTTGAGTTATGTCCTTCAGAGAAACACACAAGAAAATACACACACGAATCTTCCTAAATTTATCTTCTTTTTCCGGTGGAACTCGATATGGCATGAGTTGGATAGGTAAAGTCAGACTGAAAAATTCAATGCCATAGCCGAGATTTGAACTACGGATCTCCCGGTCTCTAGCAAAATCTACATTTTGTTTGTAGTAAGCTTTTCTCTATCTTATACAAGTTATGCAAAACCCATCCAGAATGAAGCGGTGTTCAGAGTCTATTTCCAAAATAATTCAAAGTTTGCGTTTTATTTGTGGTGTAAATATCTGTGATATACCGTATTTTAATCAAAATCGTTATAATATTCAAAACAATTTCCATATAAAAGACACCTTTTTTTTAAATATTTGTGTCGCATCCCTGAAAGATGCTAAAATTAAATACAAAGTTTGGTATTTAATGATGTTTTCGCTTTTGAGTTTTGCTGTCCACACACACAGGAACCTTTTTCTTAAAATTATTGTTTAATTCAGAGGACCTGAAAACGTATATTTTGGTGACATATCAGTGTCGAAATTTTGGATGGCATACAATACCTTCTCTGACTAGTGCACGAATAGTACATACGTAGAGAAAATAAAAGTCCCCTGTTTGTGAATTTAATAATCTGACGTGTTCCATTCACATGACATTCTCTACATGACAGTAATAAATTATTGTTAAAAAGCTTATTCTTCTGTCTACTTCGTCATAATCAAGGTAAACATTAGCAGAAGTTGTCCTCATTACTTGGTTCTTTGTAAGTAGAAGGGTAAAAATCTAATGTGTTCGACTCGCATGATGTCCTTCTCTAGCTGTTTGTAAAGAAACCTTTTATTCACAACAATCTGTTATCTACATTACGCTAATCAAGGTAAAAATAAATAGAATTAGGCTTATTACTAGCTTCCTTGTAAGTAGAGGGCAAATAAGAAAATGTATAGGCAAAACGATAGTCTCAACCTTTAAAAGCCGGTGAAACAATTGAAATTCCAGTATCTTTGCTTGCCAGAAGTATACAAACGAGAAACGAATAAAAAGATGTCTTTCCCATTTGAAGAAAGTTTCAGTGGCTTAAAATTCATACCAATAATTCAGAATATCTCCAAGACGGTTAATTAGAAAAAAAAAATCTGATGTGTACCATTCACATGACTTTCTCCATATCCCTGAAGCAAATTATTCTTAAAAAGCTTATACTTTTATTTACTTTATGCTAATCAGAAAACATAGCAGAAATAGTCTAATTACTCGCTTCCTTGTAAGTAGAAGCGAAATAAGGGACAACTGTAGGTTAAAGTGATAGTCAAAAGCTGGTTGCCATGTCAACAAAGTTCCTTTGTCTATATGGATAGGAGTTGACAAGTGCAGGTATGAGATAAGCATACGTTTTTCATAGCAGAAACCAAAAATAAGGAATGTCACAGAAACAACGAACTCCACGGAAAAAAAATGTATATAACATAAATTGTGTGTTTTAACGTGCTCTACATTTTTTGTGTAGTAAGGTTTTGTCCATCTCTTACGGTTTAGCAGTTATTCAAAATTTAGTAAAATTCATTCAGAATAAACTACTCTTCAGAGGCTATTCCCAGAAAATTGAAGATATACATTTTATTTATCAGGTAAACATGTTTAATATACGAAATTTTAATCAAAATCGTTAGTCATTTTTGAGAAAATCAAAATTTTCGAAAAAAGTTCCATGTAAAGGGTAGTTGGGGGTGGGGGGATTTTTTTCAAAATCTTCGCGTCGCATCCCTGGAAAATACTAAACTTAAATATTTTCCTTTTTGAGTTATCGTGTTCACAGACACACGGACACACACACGGACCTTTTTGTGAAAATGCTTTTTTTGGATATTGGGGACCCTAAAACATATATTTCCTGTGAAATTTCGGTATCGAATTTTTTAGTGGAGTGCAATACTTTCTCTATTCATTATGTACATAGTGCGTATGGAGAAAGTAAAAAGATGCACAAGACATAAATTATTTGTTTCTGTGTAGTAAGTTTTTGTATATCTCTTACGGTTTTCCAGTTATATATAGGTCATCCAGAACGAATAAGTCTTCAGAGGCTATTGCTAGAAAATTCAAGATATGCATTTCGTTTGTCATAAGATGTTATATATAAGGTATTTTAATCAAAATCATTAGAGCCATTTATGATAAAATCAAAAATGTTTCATGTAAAACAGTAGATTGGGGGGGGGGCATTTTCTTGAAAATCTCATCCTTGGAAGATGCGAAACTTAAATACCAAGTTTAGTATTTAACGGTCTTTACATTTTTTAACCATACTATCCACACACACACACACACACACACACACACACACACGCGCGCGCGCGCATACACACACGGATCTTTTTCTTAAAATGCCTCTTTTTGGGGGGGATTCAGGGGTTCCAAAAAATGTATTTCCGGTGAAATCTGGGTATCAAATTTTGGGTGCATTACAATAGCTTCTATGTACACTATATACATAGTTCGTGTAGAGAAAGTAAAAATACTTGGAAACTGTGTCCTTGCACAGAAACCATAAGCAGTAAAGAAAAGCATACGTTCACAATAACAACAAAATCGGGAGAAGGCTCTCTGCTTTCAGTTGTGATTATAATGCTCGGATATTTTATTGAAGGCAAAGTTACATTAATTAACTCATTTAATGCCGTGTATGATAGCTTAAGCAGCGAGAAATGGCAATACCACAGTTTGGGTCTGTGTTGAACTGCAGAATCCCTTTGTTTGCTACAGTCTCAAAGACACTCAACGAGGTCTTAATGATCAGCAACAGTGGAGCTAGGCAAGAGCCCTCGGGCGCCAAACTTACTCCGCATCTATCTTCGTCCCTGAGGAAAATCTTGGAAGAAGCACAGTTCGTTTTCATACCAGAGAGAGAACTAAACTTTGGTTTCCAGTCATATGCTTCAGTATCAACTGTTTTATCACAAATTCATGCAGTAATGTTGTTAATTTTATAAATACGTACATAGTTATACCATACAAAAGTTTTAATTACAATGGAATTATTATTCCTATGGCACTTTGTTTATATTTTTATTTCAGATCATAAATATTTCATAATGGAAATAAAATATATTATAAAATATCGTTAATTCAAGATTAATCACATAACTATTTTTAACTGCTTATTAGTTTAAGAATGTTTAAGAATATATATTTTATTTGTGATGTAAATATCTTAATGTGTGTCATTTTAATCAAGATCATTATAGTAGTTTTTGAAATAAATTAAAATTTCCAAGTACTTCCATGTAAGATTAGTTTGGGATGGGGAACGCGTAATATGGAAGATACTAAAATTTAATACCAGGTTTGGAACTTAACCAAAACGGACGTTTCTCTAAAAAAATTGGGATTCTGCAGTCCTCAAATATGCATCTCATTGCCAATGGAATGCAATACTTTCTCTACCTGCTATGTGTATTGTACATACGTGGTAGAGCAAGTAAAAATGCAGTTAAAGGAATGACGAATGGAAAAAATGAAGCAGAAGAAGACACTTTATCATATACAATGTTAAATGGCTCACACGTGGAGGAAAAAGAAGGCACAGAGGGAAAATTGCAGGATCTGTTTGTAGTGATGGATTATAATTGGGTGACATCAAATTTAATTATTTTACACATAAATAATAATAATAATATATGAAAAAGATATACGGTTCGAAATGTTTATGTACATTTATTTGTAGTTTAGAAATTTTCATTATGCTTGTATGTTTGTTATCCTAGATCTATAGCACTCTTCGTTCTGGCCATTCTAATAAATACATAAAGAAATGCATAAAATAGGACAAAATAGAATATCATAACACAGCAGATGATCAAATAGCAGCGTCTGAGGCCAACATTCGAAATTAAAGGTTCAAGTCTCGTAACTAACGGTATATGTACAGTATCACACTGATTGGCAACGAACTTTTCAGCTGAATTAATGATGATAAACTAGATGGCATAGGGAAGTGAATACCTTACTGAAGCTCTCACCAGATGGTACAAGAAGAGACTACACAACTAAGATATTTTATTCCCATCAAAGAAAGTACAGGTTATGTCAGAATATGATATGAATGTTGAAGCACATTAACTAAGCCCAAAAGGTATCGTTATTTGTTAATTTCATTAGACCTAAGAATAGATACCACTCAAGAACTAGTTTCAGAAGATAAGAGCTGTATATTGTTTTATTTTGTACTGCTTCTTCTTCCTTTGCCTGAAAGATAGACTTTCTCAAAGACTGTCTTCCCAAAAAGTGTCGGTTATCCATTAATCTTATACCTCGTGGAGTGTAAAGAGATTTTGTGAGTGTGTGTGTGTGTGTGTGCTAATTTTCGATAGTCGCACGTTGTTGTTTTAAGACATAAATTCTTTCTTGTAAATTATAGAATTTAGGCGGCGAGTAGATAGACCGCTCGCCTCGCACCTAGACGATCCCAAGCGCCTGTATATAGGATTTGTGGTGGACGAAACAGCATCTGGGTGGGTATTCTTCGGGCCATCTGGTTTCCTCCACCACTCGTCCCACCAATTGCTCTTCCTCACGCTCATACGGACCGACTGCTTGTTCCAGGTTCTTCATTTTGTGGTTTCAAGATATTTGAATAAATTACAAACATGATTAAAATCAGCATAATTAAAAAGCATTAAGATTTCGTATTATTAATTTGAAATTGCTGATTAAATCCTCTTAACTTCTCAGCACCAAAACTATTGACTCCCCAACAGACTTCTGACCCCTATGTATCCGCTCGTAAGTCCTAGTGGGGTGTCAGTCATACTTACGGGGAAGGTAAACTGACTACCGAGTATATTCCAGTATTCGTCTTAAAAAGCTCATATCTGGCAATTTTCCTTTCCTTTGACTTTATTTAGCACTCAACTCTGACGCCATAAGTTAGAAATGGAACTGAACTTTATAAACACTTAGCAATATTTTATCTTCTGTTTTTCAAACCTTTGTAACGTTACCACACATACAATGTGTTAGGGGTATAGGTATAGATATTATGATAAATGGTACTTAAATATACATCTGCTTCGGTGTGTTAGTTATTTTTCTCTTCGTTTAACCGTTTCCTCACAAACCAATGGCATACTTTACCACCGATGTTTTTCGCATGGTCTATTTCGCGCCAAGAAAATAGCAACGTCTGTCAGTATAGACTATTCATTTTGCTTACCCGTGTCCACACATCAATGTGCAACCTCTGGACTAGGTAGTGCCGTCATTGACTTTCATAAAGCAGTCGAACTCCGTTCCGATACAACATTCGTTACCGCGAGGTCTGTTCACTCAATGTTAAGCCTTCTGACTCACATCTCACGGAAATAGACATGCATGGTTTTTACGTCCAGGCATACATGGAGGTGCTAACCATCCGGAAAATATACTACTATTAAGTAAACTTATTCTTGAAAAGTCCGATAAATGAAACAAATATTGATTTCAGTTGTTCATTACAGTCTTCAAATATCAGTAAAATATCTGCACCAATATCCCTAATACCCATTTTTTGTGACAAGCCGTCCAGTAAGTGATCGTTCTTATGAAGCTCTGGCATGTGGCGGTGGAACTGGAGTGTGAGAAATCTCAGTTGGATGAGGAAACAACGCCGCGCCGTAACACAATCCTTCGGAAGGCGAGACTCGCGACTCGGTGCAATTCACAAACAACTCACTGCAATTCTTCCTCCTCTTTATAACGAGAAAATTACGTCACAGACTTTCTGGAAACTTGTCGAAAGTACTAGAAACCGAAGCTTTGAGAAACATTTCAAATATCGGGGGAAAAAAATCATGATGTGGTGAGAAGAGTCTCGGGTTCCGCAGGATCCTGCAGCGGCGCGATATTTATACATCCAAATGCGATGTCTCACATTCCAGCACCAACGCCGCATAGCAGAGCGAACATAGAGCGATCACATACTGGACGGCATTGTCACAATATTGAAACTATATTAATTTGTATTAAAATTACTGACAACATATGAAATTAAGCATCCAAGGTAATTGAATTTGTACTTCTGGTTATTAATTTCACACATTTGAAACCTGTGTGAAAAACGTATCAATGTTTATTTCATACACCAGTGTGTTGATACAAAAAAGATGACATAAAAGCGTTTAAAGCCTGTAAACCATTTCTATTTTGAGTTTAACGATCTAACCTGTTCTATTTCAAGCCATGAAAGCTTTATTAAACGAGGAAATTGTGGTTTAACACGTCACAATTTCTTCTGTAACGTTTTTCCGAAAGTAGTCCTCTACGGTAAATCCTGAAGAATCTTCCTCTGAGAAACTATTACTTCCGTTTTACACGCACGAGTAACTAGTTCGGACTTTGGTATACCTCGCGTGTGATTAATAGTGCATAAAGAAATGTATGGAATAAATGATAGCGCTATTATGGGACAAAAGCAAACCATCTGAACATACTAGCTTCGAACTACAGCAAGTTGTTCACAGCTTTGTGCCTTGTTCCCTTTTATGAATTGTTCATTATGTCTCCGGTTTAAAGTTTTCATTCGCCGTTTACCGGTCCACATTTAGCGTGTGAAATTTAATATTCCTTTTGTATAGTTTGATATCTTAATTGTAAGGAATTTACGGGAGCAAAACCAGCTCCAACAGTGTCGAGCATGATTTATTTAGATTTCGCGTTCTCGCAGCTTATTAACTTGTGCAGCTTAATAGAGCACTTTACTTGCGCATATCATCGGGTTTACCGTTTCTTTTTTGTTGTCAACAATAAATGGACATCAATAGTTACGTATCTCCAAGGTTTGCAGCTGAAATAAGTGGTTAATTTACTATGGTTATTATGAGGTTAATTTATTCTTTATTTGTGCTAAGAAAAACATACTTATTCTGTGTATCTGAATCATGAAGGTAAACATTTTTCCTTCTTTTCGCACAAAGATGTATACATGAATCAATTTTAAAATAAATGTGTAAATCAGCTCTATGTTTCTGTATATTAAAAATCTGATGTGTACCATTCACATGAATTTCTCTATATCGCTGCAACAAATTATTCTTAAAAACTTATACTTTTAATAACTTCATGCTAATCAGTAAAACATTAGCAGAAATAGCCATATTATTGCTTCCTTGTAAGTAGAGGTGAAATAAGGGAGTACCATAGGTTATAGTGATAATCAAAAGCTGGTTGCTATGTCACTGAAGTTCCTTTGTTTGTATGGACAGCAGTTGACAAATTCCTATATGAGAAATGTATAAGTTTTTCATAACAGAAACCAAACACAAGGAATGTCACAAAAACGACGAACTCCGCGAAAAAAATATAACATAAATTGTGTTTTAAAGTGCTCTACATTTTTTATGTAGTAAGTTTTTGTCCATCCCTTACCGTTTAGCAGTTATTCAAAATTTAGTAAAATTCATCCAGAATAAACTACTCTTCAGAGGCTATTCCCAGAAAATTCAAGATATACATTTTATTTGTCAGGTATATATCTTTAATATACGAAATTCTAATCAAAATCGTTAGAGCCATTTTTGAGAAAATCACAATTTTAGAAAATGTTACACGATAACTCAACAACGAAAAGTAGGTAAAATACCAAACTTGGTATTTAAGTTTAGTATCTTCCAGGGATGCGACACGAAGATTTTGAGAAAAATCCCCCCACCCCCAACTACCCTTTACATGGAACTTTTTTCGAAAATTTTGATTTTCTCAAAAATGGCTCTAACGATTTTGATTAAAATTTCATATATTAAACATATTTACCTGGCAAATAAAATGTATATCTTGAATTTTCTGGGAATATCCTGTGAAGAGTAGTTTATTCTGAATGAATTTTACTAAATTTTGAATAACTGCCAAACCGTAAGAGATGGACAAAAACTTACTACACAAAAAGTGTAGAGCACATTAAAACACACAATTTATGTTATATACATTTTTTTCGTGGAGTTCGTCGTTTCTGTGACATTTCTTATTTTTGGTTTCTGCTATGAAAGACGTATACTTTTCTCATACAGGAACTTGTCAACTCCTATCCATATAGACAAAGGAACTTCATTGACATAGCAACCAGCTTTTGACTATCACTTTAACCTACAGTTGTCCCTTATTTCGCTTCTACTTACAAGGAAGCGAGTAATTAGACTATTTCTGCTATTTTTTTCTGATTAGCAGAAAGTAAATAATGGTATAACCTTTTTAAGAATAATTTGTTGCAGGGATATGGAGAAAGTCATGTGAATGGTACACATCAGATTTTTTCCACTTGGAACATCTAAATTGTCAATTAACTGAGGCTAAAAATGAAAGACACATGCTTATTAATCTCGTACGCCCAACTTTAAACTTTTGTTCTCGCAAACTTCATTTTTCGAACTCAAAATGCTCCACAATATTCCACTTATTTTTACTTGCTCTATACTCACTATGTATATAGTGTATAGAGAATGTATTGCACTCTACCAAAAAATTCGATACCGAGATTTCAGCGGAAATATATGTTTTAGGCTCCCCTGTATCCAAAAAAAGTATTTTCAGAAAAAGGTCCGTGTGTGTGTGTGTGTTTTTGTGCGTGTGTCCGTGTATCTGTGAACACGATAACTCAAAAACGAAAAGTCTGTAAAATACCAAACTTGATATTTAAGTTTAGTATCTTCCAGGGATGTGACACGAAGATTTTGAGAAAAATCTCCCCCCCAAACTACCCTTTACATGGAACGTTTTTCGAAATTTTTGATTTTCTAAAAAATGGCTCTAACGATTTTGATTAAAATATCGTATATTAAAGTTATTTACCTGACAAATAAAATGTATATTTTGAATTTTCTGGGAATAGCCTCTGAAGACTACTTTATTCTGGATGAATTTTTCATAACTACTAAACCGTAAGAGATGGACAAAAACTTAACCCACAAAAATGTAGAGCACGTTAAAACATACAATGTATGCTATATAAGTTTTGTTCGTGGAGTTGATCGTTTTTGAGATATTCCTTTTTCTTGGTTTCAGCTTTGAAAAACTTACACTTTTCTCATACAGGAATTTGTCGACTCCTGTCCATACAAACAAAGGAACATCAGTCACATGGCAACTAGCTTTTGGCTTTCACTTTAACCTATGGTACTCCCTTATTTCTCTTCTACTTACAATAAAGCAAGAAATATGATTATTTCTGCTAATTTTTCTCGATTAGCATGAAATAAATAAAAGATAAGCTTATTAACATTAATAATTAACAGAGATATAGAGAAATTCATGTGAATGGAACACATCAGATTTTTTACTTTCTCTATAGGCACTAAGTACATATTATATAGAGAATGTATTGCACTCCACCAAAAAATTCGATACCGAGATTTCACCGGAAATATATGTTTTAGGGTACCCTTTATCTAAAAAAAGCATTTTCGGAAAAAGGTCCGTGTGTGTGTATGTGTGTGTCCGTGTGTCCGTGTGTCTGTGAACACGATAACTCAAAAACGAAAAGTCGGTAAAATACCAAACTTGGTACACGGAGATTTTGAGAAAAAGCCCCCCACCCCCAACTACCCTTTACATGGAACTTTTTTCTAAAATTGTGATTTTCTCAAAAATGGCTCTAACGATTTTGATTAATTTCGTATATTAAATATATTTACCCGACAAATAAATATCTTGAATTTTCTGGGAATAGCCTCTGAAGAGAAGTTTATTCTGGATGAATTTTACTAAATTTTGAATAACTGCTAAACCGTAAGAGATGGACAAAAACTTATTACACAAAAAATGTAGAACACGATAAAACACACAATTTATGTTATATACATTTTTTTCGTGGATTTCGTCGTTTTTGTGACATACCTTATGTTTGGTTTCTGCTATGAAAAACTTATACATTTCTCATACAGGAATTTTTCAACTGCTGTCCATACAAACAAAGGAACTTCAGTGACATAGCAATCAGCTTTTGATTATCACTTTAACCTATGGTACTCCCTTATTTCACCTCTACTTACAAGGAAGCAAGTAATATGGCTAGTTCTGCGAAGTATAAGCTTTTCAAGAATAATTTGTTGCAGGGATATAGAGAAAGTCATGTGAATGGTACACATCAGGTTTTTTAAAGTAATGCTGTTTTGAGAAATCAAAAATTTTGGTGAGCAGAAAGGATTAACAGAATAAAACGTGATATACCCTTTTGTAACCTCCTTTACTATAAATCTTCAGTTTAGTATTATTAAAAGAAAGAGTTTATGTAAACGATTAATATTTAAATAAATATTGAAGATATAATTTTGAAATATGGCAGACATATTATTGTAAATCTGCGTAATAATTGGTATAAATGTAAACAAGTGTCTTAAATATTTTTAATTTTCCAAATTTTAAAGATGGATTACGTTAAAATTTCATCTAAAAGGTCATTTACTCAGATACCAAAAATTGTTTTTTTATTCTCTCTTCAAAATTTTGGTTTTGCAATTCATGCCCATACAAATGAAAAATTTATATGAGAAAACGTATCTACTTGAAGTAATTATATACCAGCTTTTTGGAAATGTGGAGGGCATGGAAATTGCTGCAGACATTGCCATCAACAATCTATATCCTATCTTACTCCACATTAAGATATAATATCATAATTAAGAAACAGTGGATACGACTAAAAATTCAAGTAGTTTAAAAACACTAAGTATACACTTCTGAGCAGTGAAACTCGATATACGGACCACCGTATCCGTAAAACTCTTGACCGGCGTCAAGTTGCTGCTATCCGTTTCCTTACTTCTCCTTTTCCTTCCTTTCTTTCCTTTTTTAATTACAGATCATATCGGACAATGAATGAAATATGTAATATGCTCAAATGAGACATGACCATATGTAATGGGGGAATGATATCAGAATGCTCGTGTCGAATACGAGAATACTGAGCGTAAATACAAAGTTTAGCATTTATCCGACTTTTCCTTTTACTTTGTCTAGTATATATGAACATTGTACGAACACATTGCACATACGTTGAAAGTGTTACAATCCAACAAAAACTCTATACAGATATTTCACCGGGAGTACATGTTTTGAGATCCCCTGAGTAAAACATAAAGCATTTTTAGAAAAAGATCTGGCTGATTGTGTGAATGTGTGAGTCTGATGATAGAATAGCTGAATAACGACAAGCCGGTTAAACATAAAACTTGGTATTTAAATTTAGTATCTTCCAAGATGTGACATGAAAATTTTCAGAATAATCCCTCATCCCTAACTACCCTTTACATGGAACATTTTTCAAATTTTGGATTTTCTAAAAAATGACTATCAATTTTTATTAAAATTCCATCTATTACAGATGTTTTCAAGGAAAATAAAATGTATATCCTGAATTTCTTGGGAATAGCTCCAGAAGTCCTCTTCATTCTGAAAGAATTTGGAAAACTGTAAGAGATAGGCAAAAACTTACCGCACATAAAATGCAGATCTCTTAAAACACACAATTTATGTCATATAATTTGTTTTTTGTAGAGCTAAGCATTTCCTAGAAATTTACTGTTATTGGTTTCAAGTTTATAGTACTTGAACTTTACTCAAACGGAAAGTCCTCATCCGTTTCGTATCTCTTTCGTTTTCTACTACGCATAGAAAGACAATCACGTAGCGACAGCTTCCAAAAGATCTTACGTTGCTTTAGCATAGTGTATTCCCTTATTTCCTTTCCACTTACAAGGAATTAAGTAGTAACATCATTTATTGTAATATTTATCCTGATGAACATTATATAGATAAAAGAAAAATATCATGTCAGAACTTTTTTGCAGAACACGTAGAGAAAGTCATGTGAATGGAACACATCAATTATTTTTAGTTATGGTGTCCAAAGCCACACATTAGCACTGAATTCAGTTCCTAAAACGTTTATTTTATAATGAGGGCCCGAAAACATGTATTTCTGTTGAAATTCCAGAATAAATTTTTTTTCGTGTAGTACAATCTACCTCTACCTAATAAAGATGATGCAGAGATAGTAAAACAGTGAAACAAGTGAAGTAAGTCAACTGTGAATTTTATTGATTAAATTTACAAAAAGTGAATTGGTAAACTTCGGACCTAAAGGAAAAAAAAGAAAGAAAAAGAAATGGTATATGTAACCACCAAAATAATAATTTCGAGTAGATCTCTGCGTCGTTGTAAATAGCGGATTTTGTCAGATTTATGTAATAAATTTTAGAATAAGAAAAACAAAAGGCTGCGGAGATAGACATATAAGTACTTTATATTCAGAGACAATTTGGATACTATTATATTGCTGTTACAGTTTAAGGTTTCTAGCTGATTGGCCCTGAGGGTAGTATATATGAAGATATTCTAAAAAGGTTATGTACTATAGCTATTTATTTAAGTGTCCGTGGTATTTAATTTTTTTCATACGATCTATAATATGGCAAAGATTTTTTATAAATGTTATTCATACTACATTCTGAAAACGTATTAAACGAGAAATTAGTGCATTGTATGGAAGAGCTAATATGAATGCCATCATGCAAAAGAAATCTGCTTAAGTTTAGAAACATTGCTCTTTTGCGAGCAATAGTTCTACCGGTATCCACAGGCAAAGTGTTACTTATGGGTTCTATACCCCCCCCCCAATACTTTCTTCGTTGTTTCGTGTTGCGGTTAACTATCGTCACCATAACACCCAAAACCATAAGCAACGAAGGAAGCTACGACCGTTAGAAGAACTAAAGCAAGATGGACGTCAACTATAATGACTTCATTGTACCTTAATTTACTGGAACATTGACGCTTAAGAGGAGGTAAGATTTCCTCCATTTGAGAACAAGGTATCATTAAAAGACCCAGTCAGCCTACTTTCCAAGAGCGGATGATGATAATGTACAGATTTTGTTAAGATGGGCATCAGTTGTTTGCCAACAGAAAATATATAAGTGATTAAATATGCTCTTAGGCTTTCACGGCCGGTGTTGTTATTGATAAAATATAACATGTCTGGGCTTGTAGGCCGTGGTCGAATATTAAAATTATTAAAATAATCAAAACTTGACAGGAACGGCTAGCCCAGCCTCATTCTGAAGATGTCCTCCACAGCTGAGGACGAAACGTCAAGTTTTAATTATTTTAATAATTTTTAATATTCGACTACGGTCTACAAGCCCGGACATGTTATATTTTATCAATATTTAAGTGATTTTTAATAAGTTTAAATATGTATTTCTGGGGCTACCATTAACTCGTTTCTCGAGAGTTAGTCCATCTACTTTTTATGCTGATTAACTTCGCTTGCTGCGTTCCTGTTGCTCAGTGTGACAATCTATACCCTATCAATCAATATATTTGCCTCGGTGTTCGGTTACTTTCAAGCTCTATCTCGATTGGGACGAGTGATTTTCTGGGCTTTTCAGGCATATTTCAGGATCATTTGACAAATAATAATAATTCTACTTCATGTTTAGCATCCATAAATCTGATTTTGTTGCAAGGAACGTTTTACTGCTAGCTAAGCCTAAAAATTGTTTACGATTTAAGTTTTAATGCCTCAAGAATTAAGTATTGCTAAGAGAATTTATATTTGAATGGCTTCTCTTGCTTTAACACTAATAATTGGATTTTTGCACAAATTGTATATTGTTCTTTAGGGTGTTGTGCCTATTTTAAGATATCTTCCTATCTATCTGGGTATATGAAAATGCGCGAGATGGATCCCCAACGTCTCAAGTTATTCTATACAGTCTTAACAAACGACTTTTATTCCTGTCAACTTTTAATCCGTTATTATTAGTCGGTTATCTAATAAAAGTACAAAAGTTGGTGTATCTTTTAAACTTTTTAAACATCTACAACATAAATTTTAGAACAGAAAGTAAAAATAATTATTTTAAAGATAAATCTCCAATGAGTACATACCTAATATTGTAATTTAAACTAATATTCTGATATTGTTAGATGGTTTTAAATATATTTTTATGAAATAAGTTTTGAGAATTATAAAAACAGAGCATTACATTGTAACATTTCAATCCATATGTGAAACCAAACAAAGAATTCTTAAAAATAAAATAAAGAAAGACACCAAGTGAAATTTTATAACGTAATAACAGTTTTACCTACGTCACTTTTTGGCAACGAAATCCGGGACCTGGCTCAAAAGCAAATCAATACGGTTCAAGTGGCAGAAATTAAATTGATAAGCAGCTGGAGCGGCATATAGTCGGAATAAAAAAAAATACAGATGGTGTTTTCTATATTTAATGTATTTAACAGCTACTCAGTTGTGCTAATTCATTCTGGTTTGGACAAAGAGAGCGGCAAAAGGGGGGGGGAGAGGGGCAACCAGAATTATTTTACCTGAGTGGCTGAGAGATTCCCTATAAATTGTTTCATCATTGCTTGTCAAAAGTCCAGCGACATTCAAACTCTAAGCAAATGACAGAGTCGGTATCCGGTTCAGGAGGAAAGGACAGAGAGGGAAGTAAGACAAAAAGAGACGTAGGACAAACAACACATGGAGTGGTTGGATGAAATTGCCTTGTAAATATTGTATTGTTTATTATATCTATATCATTTGCAAGGAACAAAGGGAATGGGCAACAAACTGAAAATTATTGCCCGAATTGAGCAAAGTAGCAACCCTGCGAGGGCTGTGGAGCTATTTCCAGTATCTCCAAGAGTTGCATTAAACTGGTGAAAGAAATACCGCAGCTGGGTTCCTGGACAAATTTGGTATTACAAATTAAGAATACCCAAAACGACGTAACAAAAACGCATTACAAAAAGTTCGACATTTATATATTTGAAAAACAAATATATTCATTTATTTGTAAAACTCTGATAATAAAATGTAGTTAAGATAATTTGAATTCCTAAGTAAATATGGAAAAGCAGAATCAGATTTAAAAATGCATGATATAGTCGGAATCGGGACCAACAATTTTCGGCTTCCCGTGTTGTTGTTCTGCCATCTGAGCTATGATGTCGATGTTAGCATGTTATGAATTTTGCACGTTACTCGATTTTTTCCGATAAAGGAGTTTAACTTTCCTTGTGATAATATAAACTAACGTCGATTTACATACTAGCTCATTGTGGCGCTACCTTGCAGACTGCGCATGAACAATTATTAATCAAACAACATCAATTGTGCTTCCTCAACTAATTTAAAATTGTCTTGGAACCTGGTGCACATCCGCTATCGCAAAGAAATATTATATCAACCAACTTTCT
This sequence comes from Hymenopus coronatus, assembly GCA_030762935.1. Taxonomy (NCBI): domain Eukaryota; kingdom Metazoa; phylum Arthropoda; class Insecta; order Mantodea; family Hymenopodidae; genus Hymenopus; species Hymenopus coronatus. The sequence continues at coordinate 52,791,446 of CM060890.1, read as the reverse complement.
TGCTAGAACCAGGTGGAGCCATGAATGTAAATAGCTGCTTTACTACTTTAATTCCTTACCTACCTAACACACAACTTTTTATATCGGCACTTTTGCACCCGACTCATAAAATAAAACGATATAAGTAAAGAGCTGAACATGAAGCAGTAATAAAATAATAGACTAAAGTAACTGAACATTTACTTAGAATGGAAGACAAAATATTCCCAAAGCAGACAGATTGCCTAAACCGTGAAGAACAAGAAGATGTACATATGCCTATTTATAATGAATTTATCAATATTAACATTCGTTTACAGCAGGTATCTCATGAGGGAGGGGTAAGGTGAGATACTGTGACGTTATTAAATTAACAAATTAAATTGGTTATTTAACTGCTGCGGTTCTTAGCGTAAAAGACCGCTTAATTTTGCTCACAGTCTTCTTTATCAGACTTAAGGTTCATTTATGTGCCGTAAATCTACTTACTTCCCTTCCGAAAGAAGGCATGCTACGATTTTTACGCCCTAAAAAGGTTTGCCCTCCACCTTAATTGAAACTGCAACCTTGGGTACTAGAGGCTATCAAGTTACCCCTGAAACGCGGAATAGTGGCGTAATACGTTCATAGTTTTGAAAAGCTGAAATGTTTATTTTTTTTAATGTAAGGGATGTATTAAATGACAGCAAAGTCAAGAGTTTTTTCACTGATATTCATAAAATATTAATTTAATACTGAAAATATATAATAGCTCTATCTAATTTAATAAATACAAATAATGTTGTATACAAACTTACAGGAAAATAGAACAGCTAATTCTTAAAGCTTTAACAGTAAATATTATCTTGCTTTAACTAACATTATTGGATTACTAATTGTAGCCACGGATAATACACATGCTTTTCTGTATCATTTTGCAACAAATATAAATTAAAGAACTAGCTTCAGTGTTATTAAAGAGCCACTAGTCATATTGAAAAATCATTTGTATGGTATATAAACTAATTTTTGCTTACATAAAATTGCTTAAATTAGATAAAGACAGTTTCCGTTATATAGTTGTAGATTAAAGTTATTTTAGGTAGTGTTTCGCATAATTGCCACCTTGTTAACAGTAATTAGATTTATTTATAATTTTAATTATACGTTTATACGCATTAATTGTTTTGTGTGTTTTGTTCTGACGCAGTATCCAGTTGGGGAAGATGCACTTGGTAATAATTGTGCGATTATTATAGAATGCATTTCGTAATTGCGTACAGCAGTGTCCCGCCATTCAAGCTTGGTTGTGTATTGCAAACAGCAAATGTGAGGAGTGATGGCAATAAGATTCTTATTTGTATGTTTACCTTTATGTAATGTTTGGTTTGTACAAACCAAAAATAATCCTAAATTAAGAGTATATAATCCTCATTTTTCTTAATTTACCCCTCATCAACCAACCCTATTTACCCAGGGTTACAGATTTTTGACACGCGGTGACACGTGGGGTCAAGAATACTCATTGCTGGCTTACAGCGAAAGAAACCGAAATGCATGATAAATCTGAAGCTTGGTAAATATTGAAAACGCAGTTCGTGGAAGATCAATCAATACTCGCCATAAGGAAACCACAGAAAAACAAATATTTCACTGAGAAACAGGTAACATTCTTGGAGTCGGTGAGAGAGAGACCGAGCGAGAGTTTATTAACCCAGAACGAAATAGGCCTGAATAAATTAACATGTTCAAAGTATGTAACAGTTAAAGCACTTGATGGCTCCGATTTACTTCATATTTTAGCGTTTATTAAAGAACACCTTGTATACGTACTACTCGTGAGAAAATGTTGAATAATTTCCTTATATAACCTTCTTCAACATTACTGACAGAACTTAACACATTCAGCATTTATAACTGACTGAATATTAAGTACCCCATGACGTTGGTAACTGTCTTATTATTTCATACTATTGATTTGTTCAACAAGTGAATGGTCTTGAAGCAAGTTATCTAGCCTATTGTAAATATGATCACAAGCACGAGCATTCCCTCTTTGATGCAATATCTGACAGCAAAGATGATTTCTTATGCAAAGAGTTTTAAAAGAAACGCATACCGTAAATTAGTCACCGTTCATAAATTTTTCAAACAAATGTCATGATACACAAATCCTATATCTTTCACTTCTTGATTTGATTGCGTGATTTGGAATAAAAGGTCTTTGTTACGAAGCCTAGAGACATGGTGGATAGAGAATACATTACTTTGATTTCGATGTATTTGCCGAGGAGATTGTTTCTCGGTAACTGAGGATGTCCCGGTTTTGATTACACGTAAGGGTTGGTAGATAAATACTGAGATGCTTCTACCTCTAACACGAATTTCCTCTCCATAATTTTCTGACTCATCAGTTCCTAGCATCTGCTTCAGGATGACAGCGATATTTGCTCTTTGGAAAGATTTCTTTCGAAGGCGCTTGTTTGGGTTGCTAGGGCAGCTGCGCTTTTTAATTTTATAGTTTATTACTTTCTCTATACGCACCCAAAAATTCGATACCGAGATTTCACCGGAAATATATGTTTTAGGATCCCCAATATCCAAAAAAAGCATTTTCACAAAAAGGTCCGTGTGTGTGTGTGTGTGTGTGTGTATGTGTGTGTGTATGTGTGTGTCCGTGTGTCTGTGAACACGATAACTCAAAAACGAAAATTCCGTAAAATACCAGACTTGGTATTTAAGTTTAGTATCTTCCATAGATGAGACACGAAGATTTTGAGAAAAATCCCCCAATCCCAACTACCGTTTACATGGAACTTTTTTTGAAAATTTTGATTTTCTCAAAAATGGCTCTAACGATTTTGATTAAAATTTCGTATATTAAAGATATTTGCCTGACAAATAAAATGTGTATCTTGAATTTTCTGGGAATAGCCTCTGAAGAGTAGTTTATTCTGGATGAATTTTACTGAATTTTGAATAACTGCTAAACCTTAAGAGATGGACAAAACCTTACAACACAAAATCTGTAGAGCACATTAAAACACACAATTTATGTTATATACATTTTTTTCGTGGAGTTCGTCGTTTTTGAGACATTCCTTATTTTTGGTTTCTGTTATGGAAAACATACTTTTCTCATACAGGAATTTGTCAGATAAACAAAGGAACTTCATTGACATAGCAACCAGGTTTTGACTATCACTTTAATCTATGGTAGTCCCTTATTTCGCTTCTACTTACAAGGAAGCAAGTAAAAAGACTATTTCTACTAAATTTTTCTGATTAGCATAAAGTATGAATGAATGAATAAGTGTATTTATTAATATAGCAATATCATACATAGAATTTCAACAGTCGCACGGGTCCACAGACCGTACGTGCTTTTGCAATACACATTACAAGCAATATTAAAACAACAACCACAACAAAGAATTAAAAGAGTAAACACGAAAATAAAAAGACAAAGGAAATACACAGTCAAAAGGAATATTAAACAACAATAAAAATTAAGAGTGAATCCGAAAATAAAGATACAAAGATATTCAAATATACCAATTTAAATTTACAGCACAGAGTACACCTCCATAAATGCACCCTCTTATCATAGATAATTACACTTAAAAGACATATATACACATAATATATACAACCCTAGCACAACAGTGACCTAAGTCTGATATAATATACATGTATGTAGAACATTGTAGTCACTTTTGTTTAGTTGATCTTATCCCCCCCCTTCTCTATTGGCAGCCTCCTCAGATCTCAGCTGTCTTGCCTTAAGTATAAATTTACCTAGCCCGTCCATGTTTTCCGTGCCTGCCAGTAGCGTCCAACATGCTTCTATCCCTACATTCGCAGTGGTAAAAAATTGAGGCAAATATTTTTCCCGCCATTCCTCCGTACCCCTACATCTTGCCAAGATGTGAGTCCACGACTCTTCCTCCTCGCAAATGGGACAGATTCTTATACCATTCACGTCAGAAATTTTCGTGCTCCTCCATGCTCCTAGTCTAATCCACGCGAGCCCCTCTCTAATGAGTTTGGTACCTGTTTTGATGTATTGCTCCATACCCCACTCCGATTTCAGCCCAGACTGTACTTCTAATGACACCTTCTCTGTGCATTGCGCAATTATTTGCTGTCTGTCAATATCACAGAGACGTTTCTTAATTTTTCTCCAAATACTTCGCCTGTTTTCCTGCCCCGCCATCCAAATGTCTCCCCCGTGAACAGTTAGCATAAAGTAAATAGAAGTATAAGCTTTTTAAGAATAATTTGTTGTAGGGATATAGAGAAAGTCATGTGAATGGTACACATCAGATTTTTCCCATACATTTTTACTAGAACCAGTCATATAGTAATAACTATGATTAACTTTCATACTTTTAGGATGAATTAATAATACCAAACATATATTCATTCATTTAGCCCCGGAGAGAATCGTCTATTCCCGGGGCATTTAGGTTGCCCTTAGTTAAAAATCGGATAAGTTCCTTTCACATGACTTTCTCTACTTCTATAACAAACCATTCTTGCAAACGGTTATTCTTCTATCTATTTCATATTAATCAAAAGAATAGAAATGGTCTTATTAGGTTAGCTCCTTATAAGTAGAAGAGAAATACTAAAATACACTGGTGAAAGCGATAGCCAATATTTTAAAAACTGGCTTCTATGAGTTTGAAATTCGGTTGTCATTGTATGGTCCAGAGTAAAACAAAAGAAACAGAATTGATGGTAAATTCCCGTTTGAGAACTCCATTAGTATTTTAAAATAAGCAAAACTGTCTGGGAAATGTTAGCTCCAATCAAAATAATGTATATGATATAAACGGTGTGCTTTAATGAGATATACGTTTTTGTGGAGTTAGCTTTTGTCTATCTCTTATGCTTTAGCGGTCATGCAAAAGTCATTTAGAATGAAGAGGTAAATAAATTTCCATAAATTCCATGATATACATTTTTTTCACGTAAACATATTTAATATACCTACGGTATTGTAATCAAAATCGTTAGAGCCATTTATCAGAAAATCAATATTTTCCAAAAATTTACCATCTGAAGGGTAGATTTGCGTGAGGAATTTTCTTGAAAAATGTTGTGTCCCTCTTATGGAAAGCAGATCACTTAATGCGACATTGCATAATTTTAACATGCCTAAAGAATGGACTCATTACTTTAAGAGTGTAACATATCGGAAAATGCAAGCGATGAACAGCAGAATTAAAAAAAACTGATGTGCACCATTCACATGACTTTCTCTACTTCTTTACAACAAATTATTCTTAAAAAGCTTATACTTCTATTTAATTCATGCTAATCAGTAAAAAATTAGCAGAAATAGCCATATTACTTGCTTCCTTTTTAAGTAGAAGCGAAATAAGGAAGTACAATAGGTTAAAGTATAATCAAAAGCTGGTTGCTATGTCACTGAACTTCCTTTATTTGTATGGACAGCAGCTGACAAATTCCTGTATAAGAAAAGTATAAGTTTTTCATAGCAGAAACCAAAAGAGACATTGTGTGTTTTAACGTGCTCTACATTTTTTGTGCAGTAAGTTTTTGTCCATCTCTTACGGCTTAGCAGTTATTCAAAATTCAAATTCAGTAAAATTCATCCAGAATAAACTGCTCTTCAGAGGCTATTCCCAGAAAATTCAGGATATACATTTTATTTGTCAGGTAAATAACTTTAATATACGAAATTCTAAACAAAATCGTTACAGCCATTTTTTAAAAAATCAAAATTTTTGAAAAAAGTTCCATGTAAATGGTAGTTGGGGGTGGGGGATTTTTCTCAAAATCTGCGTGTCGCATCCCTGGAAGATACTAAAATTAAATACCATGTTTGGTATTTTACCTACTTTTCGTTTTTGAGTTAGCGTGGTCTCTCTCTCTCACACACACACACACACACACACACACACACACAAACGGATCTTTCTCTTAAAATGTTTTTATATATTCAAGGGATCCTAAAGCGGTATTCCAAGTGAAATCACGGTAAAGCATTTTTTGATGGAATGCAATACTTTCTCTACCTATGTCAAGTAGAGAAAGTAAAAATAAAAAAGGAAAAAAAAAACCTCCTTGTCGCAAGTATGTAGTTTGGGATAGAAGCACTTTTGGGAAATCCAGGAATTTGTTTAATTATTCAGTTCGGTTTCCCCGACTTTTGTGTTATTCTGTAAATACTCTTAACACACACACACACACACACACACACACACACACACACACGCGCGCGCGCACGCAGGCGTGGGTATCTGTAAATAAGTTTTGTATGTTTGTATTAAGAGCACCTTAAAATGTGTACCACGTGTGAATTCCGAGAAAAAATTGGTACAACACGTTTAGCTAAAAATATTACAGAGAGAAAGAGTAGAGGAAGTAAAATTTAATTCTAACAATGTGATGTTTTCCATTCACATGACTTCTCTTTATCCGATAACAAATTATTGTTAAAAAAACATTTTTTCTTGCATCTACTCGTGATAATCGAGATAAACATTGACAGAAATTGTCTTAATTCTTGATTTTTTTATAAGTAGAAGGAAATAAGGGAGTATACTATGCTAAAACGATAGTCAAATCTTTTGAAAGCTAGTTGTCACGTGGTTAAAATGAGTTCCTTTGCATTGCCAGGAATTGACAAATCCCCATATGTGAAAAGATTTAGCTATTTTAAAACTGAAACATATAACAATGAATATCCTCAAAATGGTCAATCTACGAAAAACAAATGTATATGACGTAAATTGTGCGTGAGATCTACATTTTTTGTGCAGCAAGATTTTGTGTCGCTTTTGGTTTACGAACAATGCAAAATTGAGCAGCATTCATTCAGGAATAAAAAGGTCTTCGGAGATTATTTCCAGGAAATTCGAGATATACGTTTTATTGGGGGATTTTCTAAAATGTTCATGTCGCATCCTTGGGAGATAAAAAATTAATATATATACTCATACACAGACACAAACATTGACCTTTTCTAATAATATTTTGTTTTGGATTCAGGGAGTCTCAAAACTTGTATTTTCAGTGAAATCAAGCTTTTGGATGTAATACAATACCTTATCTATACACTATGCACATAGAACTTGTAGATAAAGTGGAAAGTAATATTATTGGATTCCCTAGTTTTCCTGAAATGGCCATGAAGTGGTTTAATCTGCAGCTGTAGCCGTGCAAGTAACCTTGTTTTTCGTTCCTGTTCGCAGGTGCTTGATAAACTTTTCGTTAATTCGACAGCAGCTGATTAATGACAATAATTACACGCCTAGTACCGCTTTAATTTGCGCTCTGGGAGACAAAAACCGTAGCAGAAGCATTCCTTAACGTTAGAGATGACCTTAAAATTCCCAGAATATAAAATGGGATGGAAAGTGTGGCTGTTACTCTCAAAACATAAAGGTAATGTTAACTATTTACTCTTGTCTTAGCATTCTTGTTTATCAGCATTTCGTAGATCTGAAAGCTAAAATGTTATATTTCCTTGCTATATAACTTTGGCTATGCTTAGTAGCAAAAACCAATGTCTTAAAACTTTATATTTCGCTGCAATTTATATATATATATATATATATATATATATATATATATATATATATATTATATGTATATATATCTGCATCTGTTGCACAGATTATTCACCAGTATCTCATTTTTCGTTCTGTTTCTTACTTAACCTAAATTTTGCCATATTCTTTTCAATGGAGTAGTACTTGGATAAAGGCGTACTACAGATACAACAATCATCTGTTTTGATCAAATATTGGAGAATTCAAACGTGTTTCGAAAATTACTAATGACACCAAAATTGATCGACTAATACCGCAATTATGATTGTACTAAATTAATAATTATTTTATTAAAATTATTTATTAATTTAATATAGCTATATAATGAATAATTTCATACAGTAATATTTAACATACTGTAAAAAACATGAACGTTAGAAGTATTTTATTGCTACGTAAGACCCATTAGCGAGGAAATTTAAGTTGGAAGAAGCAATTAGTTCAAATTTCATAGAGGTGAAGCAAATTAAGTTACAGCAAACTCGGTAATCAAGGAAACCAATTTATTTGCCCAAGATTCAGTTCATCAAATTAGTGTTGATAAACCTAAGGAATGATTAATGGTGCACGTAGGCCATATGCTCGTGAAATAAATAATATTTGGGATTCAGCATTCATAGAGAATTAAAAGTGTATCTCATATGCTAATATAAAGTGTAAAATATGGCAACATAGAACATAGAAACTTGATAGGGTAGACTGATGTAGGCGGACTGAGGTTAACATGGACTTGTTTTTCGAAAATTTAGTTATCTATTATGGAGCCTCTTGAGCATCAAGTGACATATATTTACGTTTCAAGTAGTGCACCGCTATGCTCATTGCCCGTAAAGCGAAGATTGCAAAGGGATTCATCGATTCTCAGTCACTTAAACTGTTTGCTTTATTACTGAAATAAATAGCGCCTACAATTCGCCATCTGTTCTTATATAGGTTGTGTAGCTTGTCTGCAGTTCACTCCCAGTCGTGAAGAAAAGTCCTGAGATTCTCTTTCTAAGTAATTATTTTTCTTCCCCATGGTCCTTTCCCTTTATTGTGTTTCATATATTCGTTCTACCATTCTTATAATGTGTCCGTACCTCGCGGTGGTATTTTTGATACATAAAATTAAAGAATAACTGGGAAAGACCATTTGGAAAGAAAAGGTTCTAGGCCAGGATTATAGTACCTCCGAGGCAATTGCCAATTATTCCTGGCAGGATTTGAACTTAAAATCTCCCGTTAAAGACTGCGACTTAACGACCTTGGTTAGTCGAGTTGGTATCCTTCGTTGAGTCCAGAGATTGATTATGCAATATTCTTATAACAATCAACATTCATAATCATTGAATTGAATGGAACGAGAACATGATGCGATTGTATAAGATTACGTACTTATCAGAATTCTACAACTTTGGCAACAAAAAATGCGTTGAAAATTCCATAAAACGCACTTAATTTGTTTATGGGGGTACTAATTTTCATTCAATAAATGTTAATGCGCCTGAAGATAATATTCTTTTGCATTGATGCCTGAACATAGTTAAATTTTGCAATATAAAATTATTTTTGAATATAGAGAGTATAAAAGCAACCGAGTGGTATGATTCAAACAGTGACATTTTAATCCCGTGGGCTGAACAATCTGACTAGAGTTATTTCATGGTAACCAAGGTAAATATTGAAATTTACCAAGGTAATACCACGACCCAAAGTTCCACCCTAAGCTAAAACTAAAATAAATTATGTGGTATAACAGCCCGAACGCCTTGGCCTGTCACCCGACCACTGCTCCCTCACCTGTGTCCAACACAGGTGTCATGGGTGCAGTGCAGTACTGGAAGATGGGACCTGGTTAGCGACCCAAGGCCTTAATGGGCAGTTAATGTGGTCCACGTAAACTGGAGCAGTCTAAAATAATAGTGAAATCAAAATAGATGGCGATTACTAATGCTCTGACACCTATCCAAAGATAATAAAACCAGGTAGACCATAATACTGATTACCCGGCACCTCTAGAAGCACGGATACAGTAGGTTTATACGTTAAGCTTTATACGTGCCGTAGCTGCCGTCTGTCGTCACAGAGGTAGAGGTACAGTTGCTTTGTACAGCGGTATTTGTGGTATCTACAATGATGAGAACTGAAAGACTGACTAACTGTCCACCAAACACCGAGTAACCCAATCAGAGGTAACTTCTAGCATATCCGGCACAATATAGCCGCGTAGTTAAAGTGACGAAAAGTGAATAAAAAATATGTATGCATATATAATATGTACATATATTATCGTCTCCTTCCTTTATAAAATATCGAGTCCTGCTTACAAGCGGGAGGCCTTGGTTCGATTCCCGGCGTAGAAATTTCTCCCGTTGGAAGATCTGATCCGGGGTGCACTCAGGGTGAGGTCTCTGGGGGACCAATTTAGGAGATAATTGGGGAAAAAGTAAGCGGCTCCAGGTTGGTAGACCCCATTAACCATGCGAGATTGCGACGCAGCGGTCGAGCGGCACACCTTGGCCCGACTTCGGGCTGTTGCCACGGAGTTTAGTTTATATCAATGAAATATTGAATCCAACTAGGATGATTACTTAAATTTATCTAGAGAGGAACTATTACTTCGAAGATTACTTAAAGCTTAGGTATAATTAAAAATGACAGTTGTTAAACCTAACTTAGAAAATGTCTCTTCCTGTATACTTTCGATGCCCATTCTTCATTTCAATGATGATAATTTCAATTTGGTTACAAATATGTTGTTTATAACAAAGTTCACTCAGTTTTGATCCGGTAGCAAATAATGTATCAGTTAATCAAATTTACACTTTTATTTTGGTTTGGCTATATGCGTTTTAGATATTTCGAATATAGTAATAAGTGGAAGGGGAAGGTGTCAGGATAAACCAGTATAGTAAGATATATCTATGATAATTTAAGATAGCTATTATTCGTAGTCAGTATACCCTCCTCGTATTTAGGACTGACACCCACCCCTAGGACTTACAAGCGGATGCCTAAGGGTCAGAAGCCTACTGGGCATGATACCACAGAATGAAGAACCTGGAACGGGTGGTAGGCCCGTAGCCAGGCATGAGCGAGAGGAAGTGGATGACATGAAATGAAAGCGAAATGGATGAAAGAAAAGTTGATGATGGAACAATTCGTGCGATGAGTGGTGGGGGAAAGTGAAGTATCCGGAGAAAACTGGCCAAGATGTCGATTTGTCCACCACTAATCCCACATGCCTTGGGATCGAGCCCGAGCCGCATAGATGGGAGGCAAGCGGTCTAACCATTTATCCACCTGCAGCTGTATTACGCAATAAATAAACTGATTGCTATTTAGCAAATAAATATAATACAAATTACATACCATCCCTTAAATATGTATTTCTACACTGCATTGCTTATTACAATTACTGCCATCTGAACATGGAAACCTCTTGTGTTGCATTGCATCATTCTAAGCCTTGGGCATAACAGAAGTAAAAGAAAACACACCCTTCATCTTGGAAAAACGCACGTTTCAGTCTATTCCGTGATCCAATAAAATCAAATTACGTAACTAACAAGGTACTCTCCAAGGGTTTGGCTTTGGGCATTTATAGGTGAAATTAAGACAAACAGTAAAATATAATAACAAACAAGAAACTAAAGAACGGCTCTATAGCTAGAGATTTATTTTCAGTTTTATTCTCCGCGGTAGACTAAATACTGCACAAACATCACTAGTGGGTTTACAAACTCTTCCAACTGGCATCATTGGACGTGTTTTGTTCTTTTCCGTTTATAAGCTTAGAAACCCTACTATAGATATGTTTTCTAGGATGGTTAATTTCAGACTTCTTTCTATTTGTCCAAGTAGGAAAACTTACGTTACACAATCCAATGTTTATGGTGTTACGATGGTGTGAGCTTATATGCCGGGTGAATCGTCTGAAACTACAACCAGCGTACATGAAAAATTAGAGGTTGCATTGATGCTTAATTTATTTGGAAGACTTATATATTGGACTCTTTTATAATTAACAATATAATTCTAGTGAAACAAAAAAAATAGCTTTTTTAGAAAAAGGTCTGGTTTTGTGTATGTGTGTGTGTTTTTGAGCACGATAACTCAAAAACAAAAGGTTGGTAAAATACCAAACTTGGTATTTAAGTTGTAGTTTTACTGTAGTGGCCACCACGTTAGGGTGCCAATATGTCGCGGTATTGTTGTTGTTGCCACGTTGTTGTGACAGTGTGACGCTAACAGGTGAGTCTACTTGGAGTTGGTCGAGGGTTAATGCTCGTGAAATTCTCTACATTAGGAGTGTACATACCTTGCAGATTCCCTTGGTTGGCTAGGCTCGTTCTTGTAGACCATGAGTTGTCTCTTACTCAGGAGGAAAAGAATGACAAAGGTGAGTAACACTTTTGGTAGATTCAAATAAAAGATAAATTTCACTTAACTTCACTTCTTTTATTGATGAATTGTTGTTAATTTGAGGCACTAACCTTACGAGCGACTCCTGACATAACCAATCGCGAACTTGATGAATTAGTTTTACTTAAGTGCTAATTCCACTTTAACGGAGTTGTTATATCTGTACACTCGTCACCGTAATCTTGAGTTTCACTGTCCGTATAACATTTAAGGTAATAATTGCTCGTCTGATTAACTCATAACACACCGATTTCCTAAACTGTACTCCGCGCTATTTCTTAGTCACATTTCTTGTACATGGTTTCCTACATTGTGTGTCGAACTAACCTTGTTAGCTACCTTGTGACCTTGGGTGTCCGATTTCTTATAGCTTGTTTCCTACATTGTAAGTAACTTCATAATCCCGATTTCTTGTAAGCACATCATTTATATACTAAAAGGCCCGAGTATTGCCCTCCTTTTTGATTGGCTGGAAAAAGGCGCGTAAAGTAGCGTTGTCACGTGACTATCGCGGATTTTTCCTTATTTTACACCCACGTGACCTTGTTCTAAAATGAGAAATTCCCTCTTTCCAGATTAAAAGGGGGTGAACCTTTCTTCCTCTCAAAGGTTGTTACTTGAGTCCCTAATGCTCTAAAATTCGTGTTATTTTCAGCAAAGCACGTAGCCTTGAAGAATACAAAGGGAGTTTCTACACGTTACGGTACTGCGTTCTACTGAGCATATATTTCTTATGTTAAATATTACAAACTAATGATTAAACTAATAATATATGCGTCGTGCTAAAATACTGTCGCAAAGTTTGTCTTCCAAGGATGCGACACAAAGACTTTGAGGAACATCTCCATACCCCAAACTACCCTTTACATGGAAACATTTTCGAACTTTTTGGTTTTCTTAAAATACCGTATATTAAAGATATTTGCATGGCAGATAAAATGTAAAAACATATAACTTATGTCAGATACAGTTGCAGTTATCTATTTCCGAAATAGTGATTTAAATTGTATAAATTTTCCAGTAATATTTTCCCAACCGGAAAGTTGCTATTCCTTTTCTTATTTTAATCTTTTTTTATCTGCTGCATGTTTCTATCTATAGCAACAGCAAGTTGATTTCCAACCGCAAACTTTAAGGTGAGACCGAGTTTGGAAGAATAGTGGGCAGGTCATTATCATGTTCTGAGAAATACTGTACAGCCTGTTCTGTAGGTACGAAGTCCAATAGAACGTGTTTTGCTTTTGTTAAACTCAGAAGATATATTGTAATCCATTGCAATAGTTTTCCACTCATGTAAATCACACATTAAACTGATTATTTCTTCTGACATACTAGAGCTTTATTATTTTATTCGTGTTATTTATATTTAATAAAACTATATTTACAAAATACATACTGTATACATACTTCTGTGCTCAGCTAGCTATAAGTATAGCATAAACTGTCGAGCACGGTAGTTCTACCTCTCGCCTCTCCGCTCGCTTCTAAACAACGTACTTGTATACTAGAAGTTAACTTAACCTAAGATTAAATTAGATAACGGGAGACCAAGTGGACTTTGTGGACCTCCTGTACGTCAACCTAAAAGACTTGTACTAAAAGCATGTCCAAAACCTAGTCCTTATACCTTCCACAACAGATTTTAAAAGTCTCTTCTTCATAACGTTTAAAAGGATCTTAATCCAAAGCCATTGAACATGGTTATTGCTTTCCATGCTTGTAGCAAAGCTTTTGTACAATAGCTTTGCCGTTCCCTGATTCATAATAATTAATCCAAAATATTTAAATATTTTTACAGTTTTAACTATTCCCTGGGGCAGTGATATATCCTAGTCTACTTCCTCCTCAACAAGCTATCGGTTTCTTTCATATTTACCCTAGCTCTCTGTTTCGAAAGTGCCCAAAAGTTATTCATAGTTAGAAATATGGCAGGCAGTATTAATGCACATGAGGATCTGAAATATGTTTATAAACACTGCCATCACATTCCTGAACACAAAAAACTGGGTAGCAAAGCGCAACAGGATGTAAACAAATGTTTAAAAGCTATATCGCGGACTACTGCATAAACAGTGGTAATCTACACCTTCAAAACTGCAACTGGCTAGAAAATCTATTACAGAACCGGCAATATCACATCTTAAATTCCGAAGAAAACAAAAAGTCCTACTTACGACGTTGTGCATCGGCCAGTTCAACCTCAGCATGGTTATGTAATGAAGAAAACAACCAAAGATCCATGCCCGAGATGTTCAGCCCGAGAAGTCGTATCAACATCTCACCTTATTCTCGAGTGCCCTGCTTTACTCAACGACAGAAGGAACTTAACCTCAAGAGTGATCTGTATTCCATCTTTAACACCACCGAAGGGTGCAGACAAGCTATCACAAATGTTGTCTTTTGTATAATGTAATTTAATTGTTATAACCAGAGTGTGTTACTATTATTATAATTGTTTAAAAAGTTACATGTAATATATTTTACTGTTACCAAAGTTCAACGTTTATGACCACAGTTGTAATATATTTATATTAAATTTCGTATATGCATTGGTCTTGATATGTAAGAATATTCTGGTTGCTGATGACCTTTGTTGTTATAAAGTGATCTTAAATAAATAAATTAAAACAAACATCGCTTTTATCACCTTAGAGGGCAATTATATTCTCTTCGCTGCAGAATAAGGACACATATTCCAGTATTTTAAAAATTAAACTAAACTAAATGTTATTACATAAGCCTTCTCTGCGAAATGCCATTACTTAGGTAGAAGTAAGTAAGAAAAAGTATCCCAAAGGCATTCAAAAGAACCAATTCCAAATAATTTGACTGCAAGGCAAAAGCACGGAAAGAGGCTGCGAGAGAGGAAAGGAAAGCATTTCGCGAAGATACAAATCTCACTGAGTTGGGCTGACTTTAAAGGTTCGGGACAGGTCAGATCTTTTTCAAGCACCCGACCTGAAGCAATCGTCGAGCGCCTGGAACCCCCACCCCCTCAACCCGGGAAGAAGGGGAGGGGGAGCCGAACAAACGCTGGGTGCAGTACGTGCGTGCGAGTTCCGGTATCGATTTCTGTCCTCGCAGTCGATCCTCTCTCGAGGCTTCGGCTGGTACACCTGTTACTGGTCTCTCTAATCGAGCCAACGATGTTTTCTGAATACCAAATAGACAACTACGAAGACATGGCAATGACAAACTTTTTCTTCTATTCTTCTTCTACCAAGAAAATATATTTAGCTATTCAGTGCGTCGTTATTTCTCCCTTTTCTTCGTAAAACTCTCTAGGTCTTTAGTGTTTCCTTTTTTTTAAAAAGTCAACATTACGGTTTGTTTAAAAAGCACATGCAAATATAAAAGGACAAACTAACTTAAACCTAGAGAAAAATGAAACAAAGTTCTTCTCACCACGTTAAAGAAATATGAGAACCTTTGTTTTTATCCACTTCATTATGTGATCCGGCTTTGTTGCTTTTATTAGTTTGCATTTACACCACTTTTAATAGACCACTATCTAAAAACTTTTAAGAGTCCTGAGCCTCAAAACGTAGATCAAAATAGAGGGCGATAGGCCGCAAAACGTAGTCAAGTGATATTTTACTTTCTCTCACGTAATGTGTACACAGTGTACAGAGGGGATTTGCATTACAACCAAAAGTAGGATACCGAGATTTTACTAAAAATACATGTTTTGGAACCCTCTGAACCCCCAAAAAACGTTTATAGAAAAATGTCCGTGTGTGTATCTGTCTGTCTGCGTGTATCTGTTTCTATGTGTGTGTGTTGTCAGTGGGCAGCATAGCTCAAAAATTAAAAGTCTGGTAAATACACATCTTGATATTTAAGTTCAGTATCTTCCAAGGATGCGACACGAAGATTTTCAAGAAAATCCCCCAGTTGGGGGAACTACCCTTTTCATGGAAAAAATTTATAAATTTGTAATTTTCTAAAAAAAAAAATGTCTAACGATTTTGGTAAAAAGCTCTTATTTTAACATATTTACATGACAAATAATATATATATATATATATATATATTTATATTGAATTTTCTGGGAATAATCTCTGAAGACCTCTTTATAATGGATGACTGTAAATACTAAGAGATGGACCAACACTTACTGTAGAAAAATGTACACATCGCTAGAACACACAATTTATGTCATATATATATATATATATATATATATATATATATATATATATATATATTTGTTTTTCGTGGAGTTGACAATTTCCGAAGTATTTTCTGTTCCAAGGTTCAGTTTTAAAATACCTAAATCTTTCACACGGAAATTTGTCAACTCAAATTTTAACATAGAACAATACAATATTTACACTAATGGCAGCAAACATCTACGCAAAGATAGGAGATAATGTTAAGTCTGACTAAAAAATTGAATTTTCTGAAGTTTTAACATAGATGAATAAAATTTTTACACTAATGGCCGCAAACGTCTACGGGAAAATTGGAGATAAAGCTAAATGAGCTTTCTATATAGAACTTTCTCAAATTATAATATACAGATTTGCAACATGTACACTACTGGCCGTAAATGTCTTCAAAAAATCTGATGTAATCCATTTACGTGACTTTCTCTATATCTCTGGATCAAATTTTTGTTAAAAAGTTGATGTTTGTATTTACTTCATGCTAAGTGACAAAAAATTAGCAGAAATATTCTTATTACTTATCTCTACGGTTTACCAGTTACACAAAATTCCGTAAAATTGATCCAGAATAAAGTAGTCTTCAGAGGCTTTTCCCAAAATATTCAAGATATACATATTATTTGTCAAGTATATATCTTAAATATATGATATCTTAATCAAAATCGTTAGTCCCATTTTTTAGAAAATCAAAATTTTCGAAAATTTTCCATGTGAAGGGTAGTTGGGGCTGCAGGAATTTTCTTGAAAATCTTCGTGTTGCAACCATGGAAGATATGGAACTTAAATACCAAGTTTGGTATTTAACGGTCTTTTCGTTTTTGAGCCTTGCTGCCCACTGACACACGGACACACACACACATACACACAGACACAGACACACATACACACAGACAGACACACACATGGCGTTTTTCTAAAAATGCTTCTTTTTTTTGTTCAGGTGGTCTCAAAACATGTATTTCCGGTTAAATTTCGGTATCGAATTTTTTGGGTACCTTCTGTATATACTAAGTACGTATGAAATAATTTTAAGTTTGACTTCTAAATTTAATCTTCTCAAGTTTTAACATAGAAGAATACATATTTACACTAATAGCCCAAACCGTCTACGGGAAAATAGGAGATAATGCTAAATTTGACTTCTAAATCGTTTCAATATAGAGGAATACATATTTATACTAATGGCACAAACGTGTACGGAAAATATGAAATGATATTAAATTTGACTTGTGTATATAACTTTCTCAAATTATAATATAGAACAATACAACATATACTCTAAATGACCGCAAACATCCACGGAAAAATAGGAGGTAATATTAAGCTTGATTTCTAAATCTAAAAGTCTCAAGTTTCAGTTTAGTGGAATACAATATTTACACTAATGGCCGCAAATATGTACGGGGAAAATAGGAGATAATGTTAAATTTGGTTTCTATGTGTAATTTTCTCAAAATTTAATATAGACGACTACAACATGTGCACTAATGACCAGTGGTCCCACACTACCTAGACCAGCAGGTCACGTATTGAGGTGCAAAAACGCGGAAGCAGAACGTATAGTCTATACTGATGATTGTTTATTTTACCGTGTAATTAAAACCATGCTAAGCACATTAGTTAATGGATTATGTGTTTGATTGGCGGGAAAACTGTTAGACGAAGAGAAAAACACCGAAGTGGATTCACATTAAGATACAGTTTATCAAAATATATCTTGTCTGTACCTCTAGCATCCTGTATGCCTGCCTCGTTTCTGTCTTCTTTCCATTTCTCTACACTTAATAGTTGTTGATGTTGTTGATATTTCTAATTAATTTCAACCAAATATAAAATCCAATACAGTAATTTATTTCTATGACAGTGAGGTTGTTAGATGCTACTTTCTTCCTTCTCAGATAAGGCAGTACATGTCTTGTCACGGGGCTAAAAGTTATTTAAAAGGTAGGTATAACTTGCAGCAAATAATATAAGGGGATAAATGTACATTGAAAATGGCCAGGGAAGAAAGATTTTAAACACGTCTAAGTAGCCGCGTTGTCACGAGCGACACTGGTAGGAAAGTACCGTTAAGGGTAGAACATTGAACTGAAGGGGTGAGGTTACACTGCCCGAGGGTGAACATAGCAGGAGAAGAGAAACAATTCCCTTGCTGGTCAGGCCACACTTTTTGGCACTTGGCATAGAACATTTGCAGAGCTAATATGTGATATTTGGGGTCCATTTCTTTTTTCGGATAGGTTTTAACGCCCTCTTTTACTGCTGAAGCACCGCAGGCGATGACACTAAGTGAGAGGTAAGTGGTCTAGCCACTCGGCCACAGCGCGGCCACATTGGGGTCCGTGATGTAGCCGAACAGGCTACCTTTAGTTATGACGGAAATAGTTAATTTAATATAGACACGGACGAAATCACTGCACCAAAAGTAAGAAGTAATAATAGGCGCGGTCGGGTAAAGCGTAACTTAAGAGTAGAAAATGTTGGAGGAATGTACGCGCGCGGGTATGTATGTGTGTGTGTGTGTGTGTGTGTTCGGCAGAAAAGGCCGAACTAAATGAATAAATAAGTCGGATAATAATCTGGAACTCGAAGAAAATCACTTGTCTTACTACACCTGAAAAGATATTCCATGCTAACAAAATCCCACATATCCACACCATTCCTAATAGCCAAAACCTGCACCCGGTTACGGATCCAAAACCCCTGTTACTGCCGCACAGAGCAGGCTCACCCTTTGGCTAACTCATCTGCCACAGCAGAGTTCATACTGCGAGCTTGTAGCTTTACCATGCCGAGATTGCTTCGTCGTTTACTCAACAAAGGAAGCACGAACATAAACAAATAAGTCACTGATCTCCCATTGTTGGTACGGGGCTGTTTCCAATATTAATAGGGGTACATGTGGGTAGGGGTGCGGGTAACAAAGCATCACAACTCCACCCCAGTCATGCTGCTTACTTGCTCGTAGGTGTAGTTTTTTTCCCATCCGGTTTGAGCATGAAAAAGAGAGGGAAAGATTCACTTCCACGAATTAATTAGAGATGTGATGTTTTTCAGTTGGCGGGGCATTCAGCAGCAGAACGCAGACAGGATACTTATTAATGGAGTTAGACCAAGCGTGCACTAAGCCGAAGAAGAGCCTCACTTAATTAACTCATTGTTCATAGAGAAAGTTTCATTTTCGACGCCCATTCGTAACGTAATATCAATAGCAGACTTCATTAGTAGCCCAGGCTTTAGGATGTGTCATTAAAAAAAGGGAAGGGAGGGTATGAGGATGGAACGTGGGTGGTTGTAAGACAGCGGGGAGGAGTAGGACAGAATTGAAATTAGCTTTGCATAAAGCTTTATGAAAATTCAAATAACTGATAGGTGATGCTAAAATATTCGAAGGGTTATTACTAAGGCGTGAATATCGGTTTATAATATGACACAGTTCGAACAATACAACTGAAGGCTTGTGTTGAAGTTCCATTTCCGATAATTAAGGTTCTCCGTCATTTTCTAATTAATTGGATGTACTTTTACAATTATATATTATATTAAAAATATTCTATTAGCTTTAGATTCCACATTCTGAAAACAACTTCCTAGGCAAAAATTACTGTGAGAATAATGTAATAGCAAATCTATTAAATACGTTTTATTCATAAAATAGGACTGAGGCAGATAAATATATGTCGTTTAGAAATGAGATTATATTATTAGATGATGTTAGCATAAGCTTAATTATAACAGAGACGAGATAACAGAAACTGTACACGAGTCATAAAAGAGAGATCTTTCTCGTGGTTTTAGTGGACAATAGCCAGGGAGTTAAACGTATAAAGGAATATCCTTGAGCTGAAAAAGACAATGCAAACTTGAGCGGATGGTGAGATTGTGGAAGTTACTGAGAGTTAGCAGCCTAAGTGAAATGGTAGGATAGTTTCTATTCACTTCTAAAAAGAGACGCTACTGAGAGCGGGAAAAACAAGCCAAATAGAGCATAGAGCAAGGTTTTCGATCTATTATATTCTACAGAGACGCAAGTTCTAACACAGTTCATCCTTATTACTGCACAGTTCAGTTCGTCTTTAGGTAGCAGTACATTCAGTTGTTCTCCACCACTCGGTCCTATAGATTATTTACGTAAAAAATGTCATACGCGACATCTAAGTTTCACTTGTAAGTGAACGCGTATGTGTAATACTGTTTCAGCTATGATCACGGAGAAAAATAAAGTGTATGTAAGTTGTGAAAATTATTTGTAACAGCTTAATTAAAATACTTAAAAGTTACAAATTTGTTATCTCTGAAATAGTTCCTTTTACCGTTCACAACCTGTTAAGAGATATTTGTTGGACCAAAGAACCCAACTAGCTGGAGCAAATATAAATAATATATTAAAACATAATTAATAATAAACAATAATCAGAGATAACGAGTAGATGTGATTGTCGCAAGACGGCACGCATCAGTTACAAGAACGCGTATACAAGTAATTAAAACAGATTACGGAAGAAGTGCCTTTTAGCAAGTTTGATAAAAAATGTCATTATTTGTTTTTTTTATATAAAATTCAGCATACTTTGAGGTAATTATTTGAAAATGTTCCTAAGGTGGATGTAGCACGTGTTCTTGACGTCAGTTCTAAAGCTCTGTGCTAATTTAAATGACTATAATGTAAATAAGTTTAAAAAGAGACTAAAGAAGAGAGATTTATAATCGGAATAGTAATCACTAATATTATAAAACTTTTAATGTTGTATTATTACTGTTATCATTATTATTTATTTTGGCAGTTTATTATGATGTATTGCCATTCTGACAGAGTTTAATACAACCCATATTATTTATTTTAAAAATATTGTACATTGTATTATTACATTAACAGCACTGCCACCGGATCATGCCATAATCAGTAATATAAAATACCTATTATCCATCCATCCATCCCATCCCATCCCATCCATCCAGCTATCTATCAAGCTGAAACTGCAGAAGATACAGATCAGGAGATCATGCAGGCCATGTTAGATTCACCAAGTTAGATTTGAGAGAGGGTATAAAACAGCGAAATACAAGAAGATTAAAATGGAATGTAGCTCCATATGATCTTAATATCATGTTAGCTGTTCAACAAATCATTAGCAAAGATAATCCACAACCGTCATACTTGAGATAGGCTTTCCAACTATCTTCAGAAAAACATTAAAAGAAAAGAAAAAAGATTTTGATACCTGTCATCATTAATCAACATTCGAAGTCTGTCCCCCAATTTATTAAAACGATCTATTCATCAGAAGTCTTTAAGCCAGAGTGGTATTCGAACAACGCAATATAACCATGTTTAAATTGTAGAAAAGGCCTGCAGCAAATCTGGAAGTAGAAAATCTGTAGAAAGCTTAGTCGATAACTCATCAGTGATACTGTAGGAGACCAAGAGTATGTTGTGCAATCTCCAGAGGTTACAAACATGGCATTGCTGCATACGTTATTAATTAATACTCTGCTTGATTTAATGCAACTATGCAAATTGCTGCCATAGTCTAACAACTTCATGAATCGCTATGTCATCATTCATATGGGAAAACTATAAATAATTGTCATACTGAATTATAAAAAATCTGATCGTGTTCCATTCACATGACTTTCTCTACATCTCTGCAACAAATCATTGTTAAAAAGTTTATGCTTCGTGCTAAGTGAGAAAATATTAGCAGAAATAGACTTATTACTTGCTTCCTTGTAAGTAGAAGCGCAAAAAGGGAGTACCATAGGTTAAAGTGATAGTCAAAAGCTGGTTGCTATGTGACTGAAGTTCCTTTGTTTGTATGGACAGGAGTTGACAAATTCCTATATGAGAACAGTATGGTTTTCAAGGCTGAAACCAAAAACAAGGAATATCTAAAAAACGATCAACTCCACGAAAAAAAATATGATATAAATTGTGTGTTTTAATGTGCTCTACATTTCTTGTTTGGTAAGTTTTTGTCTATCACTTACGGTTTACCAATTACACAAAATTCCGTAAAATTCATCCAGAATAAAGTAGTCTTCAGAGGCTATTCCCAGAAAATTCAAGATGTACATATTATTTTTCAGGTATAAATCTTTAATATACGATATTTTAATCAAAATCGTTGGAGCCATTTTTTAGAAAATCAAAATTCTCAAAAATTGTTCCATGTGAAGGGTAGTTGGGGCTGGGGGGATTTTCTTAAAGATCTTCGTGTCGCATCCTTGGAAGATACTGAACTTAAATACCAAGCTTGGTATTTAACGGTCCTTTCGTTTCTGAGCTATGCTGCCCACAGACAGACACACACACACACACACACACACACACACACACACACATACAGACACACACACGGACATTTTTCTAAAAATGCATTTTTTGGATTCAGGTGGTCTCAAAACATGTATTTCCGGTGAAATCTCGGTATCGAATCTTTGGGTACAATACAATACCTTCTCTATACACCATGTACATGGTACGTATAGAGAATGTAAAAATGTTCCAGGAGAGACTAAATGTACGTTGCTTGGATTAGCCTTCATCGTCTGATAGGTTAGGTTAGGATATTACTTTGCCAATTAGAGAATTAATGTTACTATTAGAAATAAAGCATGGTTTTGGGTTCCAGGCGCACAAAGTTACGAACACACAGAACAGTCAGTGGTGTAAAGAGAAGATAGTAGAAGAGATTGTAGCGAAAATGTGCACACTTTGAGGTAAAATCTATTGCAAAAGTAGTTCATTACATATATTTCCTTTAAATGTATCATTCATGAAAAAACACAATAAAACAATTATTTCATAATATGATTAGTAAATAAAAACTCCATGTACTTTTACAAATAAAAGTTTGATACAAAACATTCAGGATTATAATGTGCAGAGCTTTGAAAGACAAATCACATAAATCAACAAAATTGCTAAGAATTCATTGCAATGGATTACAAGATATCTTGTCACTGTATCTAAAGGAAAGGTTCCACTCCTGCCATTCAAAATATGTTTTAATCATCCACAAGTTTGCTCGGTGTCAAACGCCTCCCCTTTCCTATTTGCGTTCTCTTTCAGTGTTCACTGTTTATTTAATAGCAGGAACCGGACGAGACCAGGCAGTGAACAATACTAGATATAGTGTAACACATTTCGACACGGACTGTAGAGACCACGCCTACTCTATCACGTCATAGTTATACTCTCTGTGCACCGAACCTCAATCCGAATTTTTGTGACACCGGACCGAGATCTACTTATAAATTTAGTCTCAATTGAACTATTTAGTCTACACAGTTGATAATTTTTTATGTAATGTTTATATTTGTATTCTTACATGTGTTAAACTGAGTATTCTTAGTAGTTTTGCGGCAATTTTGGGGATACTCAGATTGGTACCTCCCTCTTATAAAACTGTTCCTCATTTCCGTGGTGAACCCACCTTCCTAGATTTTCAGTTGTGGAAGGGAAGCAGTGAAGATGAAATAATACATGTTCTTCTCAGCATTGGTTTTCCTTACATTTTTATATGCTGGTCGTAAAAGTTCACCTCCCAACCCAATCTCTACACCAGTTCTTCGTTACCTTTCTCCCACGCTAAATATAAATTGTATCGTTCTCTTCTCTTATGCAACATTACTATTATAATTTTCTTTCTAATTGCTCTTTTTCACACCTATCGACAAGTTTTATTGGATGTTTGATAGATATTGGCGCTAGTATGTTACTTTATAAGTATTTTCTTTCTGATAATGTCCATTTTCTCATCACTTTCGTGACTACAGAATCTTGCTCGTTAATTCTATTTTCTTTGCTGCCTTGCTATACACAGCAAGTCAGCAGAAATACTTAACTTGATTTTGAGGTCTTCTGAATGCAAGACAACTATGTTTTTAAGAAAAAGGTTCCGTGTTTGTGTTTGTATCCGTGCGTGTGAAAAAATAACTAAATCCAAAACTTGGTATTACATTCACCATCTTCCCGGAGTGCTACAGAAGGATTTTAAAGATCTCTCCACGCCAAATTATCTTTTACATGATCTTTTTTTTTCATTTTCTGAAAACGGATTAATACGATTTTTATTAAAACATCATACGATATAAAATATTTGCATAGTAAATAAAATAATTTATTTAAAATTTTGGAAGTATACATGAAGTCTCTTTATTCTGAAAATATTTTAACTAGTGAACTATAAAGGATACAGAAAATTTATTAAACAAAAAATCCAGATCTCGTTAACGAATACTTATAAAATTATTCCTTGTCTCTCTTTGGGTCAGGAATTTCCGAGATATTCCTTGTTTTTTGTTTAAATTTAAATACTTATTATTTTTCTCAACTGGTAGGTCAGTAGTCGTTTTCCACACACATACTTAGTGAAAGCTCTCTTTAAATATCTAACTTTTGCTTACCCTGCTGAATCTTACAACGAAATATATCAATTAGAATCTCAAAGAAAATAGAATATAACAATAATTTGAAGAATAGTTTAGCTGAAGAGTAATTATAGAGTGTCATATGAATGTAAATTATTATTTATAATGGTTTAGAATAACTTCCATTTATTTGTCTGTATAATTCCGTGTTTATTCCCTTCTTTCTTTGTTTCATTTTTTCGTGAACCCACGACAACAAATAAATGGAATCTAAACTTCGTAATTTAATTTTCCAAAGCATTCATTTTATCTCAAGCTAAATACCACAACCACCGTTTCATTTACATTCTGATTAAGCCACAAAATACATTCCAAGTGGCCAGTTGATATTATCAAATTATTCATCAAGAAGAACACGTTTTTCATAGCGTTCCTAAATAACTGGAACAGGACAGAGACAATCCTTTTCTTCAGCCCGTTTTCAACCGGTCAAGAGATTGGACGACCGTAAATTATGTCTGTAAGCCGCCTAGGCTTTACTTCCCCTAGTTCTCCTTTCCGAATCGGACGTGATCCGGTTCCTCCATCATTCCCGGGGCGGCTACGCTGAAAGGAATAGTGACTGCGCCCAGAGCTGGGCATGTCAAAGATATAAAACGTCTTCATTCCTGGAACAAGTGGGTAAGTTATTATGAGACGCTGTGTCACTCTCAACACAAAAAACTTCCTCTATCGCCATCATGTTACCAACCTTAAATATAATGTAGGTAAGTAATGCAGAAGCAGCTTCTTATGATATTAAACTTACTTGTTCCAAGTTTGTAGTAAGGTGAAAAATCTTCCTTCAGTATGAAAGTGAAATTTCCTTAGTTCGTTATGACTGCTAACGTAAGTGGTCTTCATACTTATTTACCTATTCTTCTACTTACTTATCTACCTGTAGTAAAGAGTGTATTGCTTCAAATTTTCTTTTCAAGTTATTTGCTATTACCATTTTCCAGCCTTTGAAAAATCCCTTGTCACAATTTGTATCACAACTTGAAACTTTATACAGGATTTGCTCAATGCCTAGTGCTTAAAGTTTTCTACTAGAATTTTATGTTTCTTCGAGTAATGAAACAAAGAGATAATGTCAAAAAATAACATATATAAAATGAATGCATAGTTAATGCATTCTAACTGGATAAACATGAATTTAATAGCAAAACTAGATATTAACTATGATTGCCCATAGCTATGTGCTATAGAAACTAATTTTAAAAATTGGGGTTCAAAGTCTTTTTATATAAAATATTCTTCTTCTTTCTCTGTTTACCCTCCTCGTATATAGAGTCATACCCCCAAAACTTACAAGTCAGCGTCTGGAGCCAGCGCCTGTTGAGAAACACAGGTTCTGTATCAGAAAGAGAACCCAGGATGGATGATCAGACCGATGTCTGAGAAGTGGACGACAGGAAAGACGATTATGAAGATGCTGGAATGAATGGCGGGGTAAACCGGAGAACCTTGAGAAAATCCTGCCAGACGCCTTTCGTCCACCACAAATCCCACATGCAGCACCCGTCGTTTAAACAGAACATAAATCTATAAATTAAAATATTCATAAAATAAAAACCACTCATCACAAAAAGCCGAAAATTTGCAAAGATGCAAACGAAAAGTTCGTGATTCTAAGCTTATAAACACAGTAGTTAATGATTCCAGTACAGTGCCCCCTTAAGATCACCCTTTTAAAACCTGACGAAATAAGTTTGTAAACCAGTGAACATATTTATAACAAGATTTTGTTTACGAACTCAAAATAACAAAGAGGCACGAATACATAAATATTATCTACTTAAATCGTACATAAACATGTCGGCTCTTTATACACAGTATTTGACTTAAAATTCAAAAACGTACCGCAACACTTTTATATTTACAGTTACTAATCTAAAAATGGAAAAGTATTGACAAATGTCTTTAAAGATATTGTACTATGTTGTAATTCCGATTTTTAGTTTGATGTGTAGCGTAGGTGTGTGTGTGTGCTTTTATTTTTGTTAATATAATTTATAGAATGTTATGGTAATTATTTATTATTGTTACACTTTTAGCAGCCAGCAGTTGATAATACAAGATTTTAAAATAGAGGCATCAACTTTGAGGTTACAGCATTACTTAAAATAAGAGTTGAATTGCGCTCGAAGAATATGTGAAGTCGATTCCAGCGTTTTAACTGCAGATGAAAACATTAAGGATTACGTATTAGAAGATCAAATTTATTTAATACTGACAATAATCGCAACAAAATCCACAGACAAGTACTCGGGGATAGAATAACTTGGTTGGTCAGACGATACCATACATATACTTCAAAATCGTTGAGAAGTTATCACTGATCAGGCGTAGAGTAGTCAGTCAATTGAGGTGTTCGTCAGGTTGTTGCCAATCCCTGGGTTATAGATTATTGGGAGTATTATCACATGTGTCGCAACCCTAGCACTCGAAATAGGGCTCGAACCCGGCCCGTTAAACACATCGGATGTGTTCCATTCACAATACTTTCACTACCTTTGTACAAAGAAACTATTCTTACAAAAGAATATCCATGATTTATCCACGTCATGTTAATTGAGATTAACAGTGGCAAAAATTATCTTATTACCTGCTTCCTTCTAAGCAGAAGAGAAATACACTAGACCAAATACGTTACAAGCTGATGCCTATGTGAGCAATCGAAGTTCGGTTCTATTTTGCACGACCAGAAATAAAACAAATGAAAGATTTCACGAAATATGATTACTGTTTAAGATAAATGTAAATAATTTATCGTTGAAGTCAATTAAAAGGAATATCTAAAAGAAAAAAAAAGTTGTGTTTTAACCAGACCAACATTTTTGTGTGGGTCTGGTTAAAACACATTTTTTTTTGGGTGTGAATAAAGCACTTTTTTTAGAACACTTGTTTTTTGTCTTTAAATATTCCGTGTTATTTTTAATACATGTAATGGTTTATAGTTACCTACGTAAAATGCATCCAGAATTAACAAGTATTTAAATTCTCAGAAAATGCAAGATATATATTTTATTTGCCATATAAATATATTTAATGTGGTAATATTTCAAATTCTTAAAGACAGCTTTTAGAAAAAATAATTTCCCCCCAAAGTCTACAGGTAGGAAAACGATAATTTAAAATGGGGGGGGGGGAGGTTCTTGAAAAATTTTCGTGTGCTATCCATGGAAGATAGTGCACTAAATACCAAGTTTGGCATTTAACTTCACCCATACACACACACACACACACACACACACACACACACACACGGAACTATTTCTAAATATGCTTTTATGGATTAAGGGAACCTTAATTGTGAAATCTCAACATAGAATTTTTGGGTAGATTACAATGCCTTCTGTATCTAATATGTACACCGTACGTGGAGAGAAAGTAAAAAATCGTTTCGACCCCAAAATATTCATGTATGTGTGGTAAAAACTTGAGGGTTTGATTCCCTAGGAATTTGTTCATGCAGCTATTTATTCTCGAAAACTAGAACGACTTCATCTGTCTTAAAACAGAGATATCAGACATTAGTTCATAGAAACAGACTTCTGTACCCAGAAATCGTACTACTCAAAGAACAATGGACAAATTCAGGAATTGAACTGCCACCATATCCAGCAGAGCGTCCTGATATTACGTCTTCAATATATCATCTGTTTAGAGCCAGGGTCCATTTGGTATATGAAAGACATTTTTAAAACTTTAAAGCAGCTGCATGTCAACGAATTTTTCGCTTCAGAAAATCAGAAACTGTTACCATTGCGGTAGAGCAAAAAGCTCTTAAGTCTTTACATTGAAAATTAGAATAATTTCCTGTAATAATATATTTGAAACATGTTTACCATTAAACCCGACATTTTTGAGACATCGTCTGTATAAGATTTCATTTCCATACGCTCAGCAGTACGTATGTTGGTCGTACGGACAAGATACACTAATAATAACTCTTTAGAATGTCGGTTAGTTACTAAAAGTGTGTAACATGCTCAGTTTTTTGCTGAAGTACTTTTAGTTCCCTCTGTTTATGAGTTTTTCTGAAACGAGTTATAGACAAATGTTTGCTGTATTGTCGCAAAGATAAATTATATATGATATTATTATTTAATTACTACATGTTAAATATAGCTAATAAAGACCTAAAATTGGAAGAAATACTGCTAGTACAATAAGAATAATAGTTTCAAAGAGCTTCTACCTCGGAAGTTATTGATTTTAGGACTCAGAGTTATTAATTTCTGATAATTAAGATTGGAAAACGTCAACGACATTTGCTTAGAACCAAGAAATCGCATAAGCTCATTTCCACTGTTAACAACTGAAAGTAACAAATAAAAAGAAAGTCTACAGTCATCATGAACTTTTAATGATATCGCGTTGTCAGGTATATCACTCTCAGGAAATTAAAAACTTTGAATACACACAAAGTAAAGTTCAAAAAGAAAAATATTAGCTTCTATGAAGCATAATCATGCCGATCCTGGAATAAATAATGAAGTAGTCGTTCTGAGACAGCAGACTTGAAATTTCCGTGACGGGCGGAAATTATTCCGACTCGCTGAAATGGAAGTTGCCATGTTTAAGAGTTCATTATGAACGTTTATAAGAAAAAATTATTCTGCAAGCTTGAAACTTCGCTACTTATTTTTGGAATGAAATGTCAGCCGGCAGTAACGAGCAGTGAAATGAAGGTAATGTGATGATGTACACCCTCGCGAATAAAAAGTGGGTCATAATGGAACGAATCTGTTGGTACCAACCAAATCTCTTCTCATTTCTGTTTTTTCCAGCCTAATTCTAGTCGCTAGATTAGCAAGTTACTTTAGCTACTCCCCCATAATGGCTGTACTACCGAAGGGCAACATAATCTGAACCTTATATTTTCTTGCTACATACTGTTTTCGTAATAACTGTTAGATTATTCCCGTTCGATAACGTCAACCTTCGTCTGTAAGCTTTTTCAAGTCTTTGAGTGAATAGAGTCACAATGAAAATTTATTCAAGACTCCTGTGTTCTGTGTACATTTACATTAGGTGATTTTTATTAGTTCTCTAAAATCTACCAAAAAAGCTCTGATAAATTCCATCCACATGATTTTCTCTACCTATCCTGTAAACAATCGATTCTTACAAAAGATTATTATTTTATCTACATCATATTGATCGAGATAAACATTAGTAGAAATGGTCTAATTGCTTGCTTCTTTGTAAGTAGAAGGAAAATTAGGGAAACACTAGGCTAAAGCCTAGTCAATTCTTTTAAAAGCTGGCGCTCGAGACAATCATTGAAATTTGATTCTCTTTCCGTGGCATTGAGTAAAACCAAAGAGATAAGAAAACACTGACCACTTCAGGTTTGACAAACGTTTGAATATTTTAAAATGAATGCCAATAACAGGGAATATCTTGGAAATCGTTAACTCTACAACAACAAAAAAAAAGTAGGTTATAAATTGTGTGTTTTAACGAGATCTACATTTTTGTGCAGAAAGTTTTTACCTATCTTATACGGTTTACCAGTTATACAAATATTCTCCAGAATGAGAAGGTCTTCAGGTTCTATACTCAGAAAATTCAAGATTTGCAAGAAAATATCTTAGGCATATGGTATTTTAATAAAAATCTTTAGTGATTACGAGTTTTCCAAAATGTCCTGTGTAAAGAGTATTTGAGGGTAATGGATTACTTGAAAATCTTCGTGTCACACCTTTGGAAAATTCTGAATTCAAACACCAAGTTTTTAGTTATGCTGTTTATATATACGCACAGACACATACGGACCGTTTTCTAAACATTTTGGAGGCATGCAGGGCTCCTCAAAACATGTATTGGCGTGAAATATCGCTATCGATTTTTTGATGGAATGCAATACTTTATCTACCTCTATGTACGTACATAGTATTTTGTAGAGAAAGTAAAAATTTACCTTAAACAAAGAATTCTTATGTACAACACATATATGTATATGTATGTACACAAATACCGAATCATGTGTGTACACATTTCCAGGATAAATGTCCTAGTATTTCAGTTCCAGGTAGAAAAGCTGTTAGATGTCATAAGTATAGGATAGGAGATCTCTAAACCTAAGAAGCGAAAAAGAAATACCGAACGATCCACGAAAAAGTTCTCTCAGACGTGCTGCGCAGCAAGTGGGGGTTTAAAAATTCTCTGTTCTTAGAACTAAAATTTTAAAATTAAAACCATACAGAATAACTATAGTTCATGAATTGCTAAACCATATATATATGGTTTAGCAAAATCTATTTCGTATTTTTAAACATTTGAATTTCGTATTTTTACCTTCCTTAATTTGTAACTTCTTAAGGCTACAACATTATGAATGAAGTATTGATAATATGAGTTGCCAGGTGATCTCGGAGATCAAAGGGCTGAGAGCTATTTATTTATTTTAGTCTTCTTCTTTCGCTGTTTACCCACCAGTCAATGCTTAGGGTCTGATACCTGTTGACGAGCATAAACGGACTCTCTGATTCAGAGAAAGTAGCCAGTGTGGGTGATCAGCCCTATACCTAGTGTGAGGATGAGCAAAAGTATATGGATTGAAGTAAAATGGATAAAAGGAAAGGTGATATCTAGAAGGTGGTAGAATAAATTACGATTTAACAGTAGAGCTCGAAGAAAACCCGCCCAGACGCCGCTTTGTTCACCACAAATCCAAAATGCCGTTCCCTGGGATCGAGCCAGGGCCGCCTTGGTGAGAGACTAACGGTTTAACTCAGTCCTGGGGAGCTGGTAAATGGAAGGGAAATGTGACATTTCCCTATTCCACCTGGAGTTATCAGGACTGTTACTCACCATGCAAAGTACAAACGTGGCGGAACTATCTCGGTCAGTGGCCAAGTACCAAAATATATCTTGAAGTGCTCCTTTCTCAAATGAGGCTTTTCAAATATTTTTAGGGCGTATAGTAGAAAACTGACAGGTTTAATTATAGACACAAAGAGATGCAATATTGATAAAAGGAATCATATTTTAAACTGTAGCATGTATCACTCTAGGTATAGTACTATTTAGAAAAAGATTCGCTCGCATGTATATATGAAACCAAACACTGTAATAATGCAGCGTCCAACCTCTCTCAATTCGGGATATGTATCGGCAGGCAACATGTAAAGTTGCAAGCGTGTTTCTGTGTTGTTTTAAGAGAAGTATTATGCTGTTATGTAATTGGTTCTAATTTTAGCCGCAATTGCAGAATAATTACATTGAACACATGGGTTTAAAAAAATTACATATGTTTTTCCATACTGATAATTTCTGTCAGTGAAACCTCTCTGATTGCCCTCTGTTTGTTTTTGCCTTCATGCACACAAGGTACTAAATAATAAAATAAAGCAAGTCTGCAATATCATACCCTGGCTCATAATTGCATAAGCCAAATATTTATCATTTATTATACATACATTTAAAACATCATTAAACTTAATTAAAATTATATATTTACATAATTCTTATATCAAAATATATTAACTTTTCATTTTAAACACACTTTTATATACCTGTATTTTATTATACTGTTCATTAATTTAAATATTTTTGTAACTATTAAAGTATGTTCTTTATTTTTTTAATTTACACAATTTAAAACGTTAAACATCTTAACAGAAAATTTAACGACACATTATCAATTATAATTTCTTACTATTTATCTTTAAAACATATATATTAAAAAGTCATTATTCATTAATTATTAATTCAATTAATTTCAACTTAATTGCTTGCTTTTTATCATTTTTAAACTTGCAATTGAAATATAAAATAAGACTATAGAACTATAAAAATAATGTTTTTAATAGTGAAACATAAATATATTTAACTAAGCAGTACAGTGGAATGGATCTTTTCAGGAAAAATAATAACCGTGAGAAATCCCTTATACAGACTACTCACTGCAACTAAGGTTCGAACTTAGGCACTCCAGATTATCAAGCAGACAGCTCCCTGGGCTGGACACCGAATTTACTCGTTTCACTCTGTTTCTTCCCGCAAGCATCTCTGCTGTGTTTATGACGCTTTGTTCACGTAACATTTTGCATGCAGAACCGCTTATAGTTTCAGTTACAAATACTCGTGGGCAGCGTCGCAATTACGGAACTAATTAGCGATGTATCACAATACGCTGCGACCTGTCAGTTTGTTGGTAATGGAAATTTGAAGGAGCAAATGCTCTGCCTCTGCTGCTGTTTGCAGATGGCAGCTTTCGACAAGTTTTAAAGAACATGCTACAAAGTGAATACTTTAGCTGCAAATTTCAAATCGGTAGCACATTCGATTCTGACTGTCCAGGAATGCTTTCAGTTGTTTGAGCTTATACACCACATTTAAAAGAAATAATAAATAAAACAACAAAGGAAAAAAGTCTAACGAGTTTCATTCATATGATTATCTCCAAACTCTCCAGAAAATTATTATTAAAAAGCTTATTTTTCTATTTACTTCATGCTAATCGTGAAAAAACTAGCAGAAATCATCTTATTGCTTGCCTCCATGTAAGTTGAAGAGAAATAATAGAGTACCATAGGCTACTCAAAAGCTGGTTATTATGTGATTGAAGTTCTTTTGTATGGACAGAAGTTGACAAATGTATGAATATTTTACAGCTGAAACCATTAACAAGAAATATCTCAAAAATAATCAACTCCATGAAAAAATACATGTAACATAAATTGTCTGTTTTAACGAACTTTACATTTTCTATTACGTAAGTTTTTGTCTATCTCTTACGGTTTACCAGTTATGCAAAATTCCGCAAAACTCATACAAAATAAAAATATCTTCAGAGAGTACTCCCAGAAAATTCAGACATTTTATTTGTCATATAAATAACTGTCATATTACGACATATTAATCAAAATTGTTAGAGATTTTTTGAGAAAATCAAAAATTTCGAAAAATTTTCCGTGTAAAAGATAGTTGGGGTTGGAGTAATTTTCTTGAAAATCTTCAAGCCGCATCTTCGGAAGATGCTGAACTTAAATACCACGTTTGGTATTTAATGGATTTTTCGTTTTTGAGCTATGCTGCCCACAGACACACAAACCGACAGACACATAGACAGCTTTTTTAATTTTTTTTTTTTATTATTCAGGTGGTCTCAAATCATATATCTCCGGTGAAATCTTGGTATTGAATTTTTGGGTGTTAGGGGGGAGTTACTCTGGTGCGAGCGCTGCGGACCTCTAGCACCCGTGGGACTTCTGTGTTACCAGAAGTAGTCGAACATCTGAGCCCCTCCCATTAGGAGAGCTGTTCGGATTGGGTTGGACTCGACATGTCAGTGCCCGATACACGTGGGAGATTCTGTACGCCAGAGCGGTGACGTTCGGGCGGGGTTGTGACACACCTTAATGTCCTCCGGCTCTAACCTGGAAAGCTAGTAGACCTAAGCTGGTAACGAGGTTGTTCAGTAGTCTTCCCGGATGAGTGGTTTGACCACTTTCGTACCTTGTATGAGCTAGTTGGGCTGATATATAAAATAGACACTGTCCTAATGGAAAAAAAACCCACTGGAGTATTACAATAAGTGAAAATAAAATAACACTCGGCGAGAAAATAAAATAGCATACTCTTTTCTAGGGTAATTCCGGAGGTGTGGCAAAGGAAGCGTTGCTAACATGTGTGCAGAAGTTGGGATTTCTGGTCACTTAACATGGAGTGCAATACCTCTTTGTGTGGGATAATGATAGCGATCTGCAGCACACCAGAGTTGGGAGCGAGTTCATACCAGCTGGTGTGTCATTAATGTAGCTTAATGCATGTGTTCTTTGGTGCACGAATGGGCGTAATTTATAGTGCGTGTGGTATTTCATTTGTGTCTAATACTTCCTTTGTTAGAGAATATGCACATAGTAAAAATTAACGTTTAAAAATCAATATACGGTTACATGGATTCTTCTCTACATCAGAAACATTCACTCGCACAGAATTACTTTGAGAGAGACTAGCTTTGTATGCAAAACGGCTTAGCAAATATTATCTCAGAAATATAATTTTGATACGATTGTGTTAACAGATCCGTTAAGAAGTCAAGGAAAGAGAAAATATATAATACAGAAAATAACCACAATGGATATAAAAACACGTGGCCGAGAGATAGAAAAGGTCTGATGTGTTCCATTCATATAACTTCCTCTTGCTGTTCCATACACAAACTATTTTTATTTAGGATTTTTTTTATATTCTGCTAATCGAGATACACTTTAGCAGAATTGGTCTTATTACAAAAATACATTGACATTATTACTTGCTTCTTTGTAAGTAGGAGGAAAATAAGGGAATACGCTAGGCTACAGCTTAAGCTATCTACAACAATTAAGGTCCGGTTCGCTTTGCATGGCCAGCAGTGAAACAGGAGATCTGAAACGAAAGGCGACTCCCGTTTCAGAAAAGTTAGGCAATTCAAAATTGAAACAAATGACATGGAATATCCCGAAAGCGGTCCGAACGCATATGAATAAAATTATATTTTAACGAGATCTACAGTTTAATCTAAATCTCTAATGGCTTAACAGTTACCTATGTAAATGTATCCAGAATAAAGAGATCTTCAGAGATTATTCCCAGAAAATTCAAAATATATAGTTTATTTGTGATATTAATATCCTTAATATACATATTTTAATCAAAATTGTTATAAATTTCTGAGAAAATAAGAACGTTTGTAATGTTTTCCATGTTAAGGGTAGTTTGGTTGAGGGTATTTTCCTCAAACCCTTCTTGGAAAAAATATCCTTGGAAGATACTAAACTTAAGTATGTTTTTGAGTTATCATGTTCACAGCCACACGGACGCACATGGGCTTAACGCCTGCGCGCGCACGCACATTCACACAAACAAACAAACGCGTTTGGGTGGAATGCAATACTTATCTCTACTTATTCACTATATAGTAAGAAAAGAAAGTAACAATAGGAAAGGAAGACCAAATGGAAACTGGATAAATGGAGCAAGAAGATGTATAGAACTAATGCATTTATTTGGAACAGTGAAGAAAGAGGATAAATTAGTGAACATGTTCATATCGTGTGTTTAACTTTGTTTGGTTCAGGAGAATTTTGGAAAGTCCTGATTAGTAAATCACGTTGTGAATACACGCCAAATTCTTGCAAACTTGCCACCGTGAATTGTTGCCGGCGGCTTCTTTTCCATGCTCGACCCATTGTCGCTTATGCGTGAGTCAACATGCGTGCTATGGACGAGTACACTACTTCAAAGCCTGCATGTGTAACTTTGTGACACCTGCGTGTAATTTACACTGAAGACTGACCTCTACTTCTAGAAACCTCCTGCTACGTCATCAAGAGATATACA
Source organism: Hymenopus coronatus (assembly GCA_030762935.1). Taxonomy (NCBI): domain Eukaryota; kingdom Metazoa; phylum Arthropoda; class Insecta; order Mantodea; family Hymenopodidae; genus Hymenopus; species Hymenopus coronatus. The sequence goes on along the minus strand of CM060890.1, from coordinate 52,755,577 downwards.
AGCGCAGATGCTAGGTTCGGACATTACATATATAATTACAAAGCGTCCATCATCAGTTAAGATTGACTCAGGAATATAAATTATTTTGTGCTAGATTAACATTACTTTCTCTGTTCATTCTTCTATAAATTATGCTTAGAAAATATTCTTCTTCATGTGCTTGTTGTTAATTGAGTTAAGCTTCGCAGTCACACATTTCGAGTAGATACCTATAAAGATACAGCATTTAAGTGCCTATCACATTTTAAAAAGCAGATCTTATTTGATGGCTTTGAAATTCTATGTTTTTTTAACAGATAAAACAATACTGGTGTTTTGCGCTCTCTACTGCAGCTATTCTGCAATATATTATTTCCACTAAAGCTGACTCTTCTCTCTACTTAACATAGAAATGGTTGTAATAATTACCTCCTATATCTACTCCTTATAAGTAGATCGGAAACAAGGAACTACAGGAGGATAAAGCAGTAGTCAAAGGTTTTAAAAGCTGTTGTTATATGGCTGAAATTCGTTTCTTTGTAAAGCCAGGAGTTGACAATTCCCCTTATTAGAAAAAAATGTAAGTATTCTAAAACTGAATCCATTAACAAGGAATATGTCGGAAATGGTCAACCCAAGAAAATATGTATGAGATAAATTGTATGTTTTTATAATATCTACATCTTTTGTGCAGCAAGCTTTTGCCTATTTCTTTACGGTTAACCAGTTATACAAAAGACATCCAGAATAAAAGAGTTCTTCAGAGGCTATTCCCAGAAAATGAAAGATATATATTTTATTTTCCATGTAAATATATTTAATGTACAGTACTTAATGAAAACTGTTAGAGCGATTTTTGAGAATTTCAAAATTTTAAATTTTTTTCCATGTTTCTGGTGTGTGTGTGGATGAATGTGTGTGCGCGCGCGTGCGTGCATGCGTGTGTGCTTGTGTGGTGTGTGGGGGGGGTTGTTCCTCAAAATCTTCGTATTGCATCCTTCTTAGGATTCTAAACTTAAATACCAAATTTGGTACTTTACCAACATTTCGTTTTTGAGTTATCGTATCCACAGACAAACGGACACACACGGAGCTTTTTCCAAAATTGCTTTGAGGGGGTGGTGTTTAAAAGGTGCATTTTCGATGAAATCTCAGAATAGAAATAATGGATAGAGTGCAATACTATATACATTTACATACGTGGTAGAGAAATTAAAAAGGGTGGAGAGAGGAATAGTGACTTACCACTTGAAAACTTATAAATATAGAAAAGTAAAACTCAAATGTTTCTCCCCGTAAAAGTGTAATGTTAAATAAATTGCATCCAATGTCACCATTAGGGTAGAAGTGAATACTGTGCAGTAAATAATACAAAATTTAAAGAGGATCAGGAATAAATAGAAGAAATGAACCTTCCAAAGATAGCCTTACAATACAAAACCCATCGGAAAGAGTAAACAGTTAAAAATAGAACCGTGTCCAGAACAGCTCTTAGTCCTAAAGGCAGAAGTAGAAGAAGAATTATACATTTCTGTGCAGTAGGATTTTGTCAATGTCCTACGATTTAATAATTATGTAAATTTCATTCAGAGTAAAGAGAGTTTCACAGGCCATATGAAGAAAATTGAAGCTATGTGTTTTATTTGTGCACAAATATCTTAAACATATGGCATCTAATCAAAATTATTATAGCTATTTTTCCAAGAGTAGAGATTATACAAGATTTTAGTCTAAAAATTTCTTTGGGGATAATTAAAAAAAAAAATCTTGGTGGTGCATACTTGCAAGATGTTGAACTTAAATAAGAACTTTTGTATTTAATCGATATATACAAATTTGCAAAATTGTTTCTTTTTATTCAGAAATCATCAAAATATGTATTTTCCGTTGAAAGATACACCTATGTTATATGTTTGTTAGTGGAGAAAATAAAACTAGCTATTTTGAAAATGTTATGTATCAAAATTGAGACTAGACAATTCTGGAGAGGGAACAGGATTGCAGTTTCTACCTCAGACATACAACTATCAGCTTTCTTAGAATTTTTTTTTAACTTCAATGGTCATATTGTGGGCTTCGACTTGTGAAACAACTAGTATTGCTGTAGGTTAAGAACATTAGATAATCACGTTTATATCATTAACACACGTACATTCACTCTTACGTTCATACTTCCAGACTCTGTGGGGGATAGGGAGTAATTCTGGTTAAAGAAACATTCACCACCCCAGCCGGAAATCGAACCCGGGACCACGGGTGAGAAGTCAGCTCAATTTCCACTCGACCACGGAGGCAGTCATTTCTTAGTATTCATATGTCAACCTTTACTTCATTTTAGATGTTTTAGTTGATAAGATGTGGGGTAAATCAAAAGAAAATAGTCTTCTATTCAGTATTTTACTAAATATTGATGTAGTACTGTATGAAGGGCGCCCTTGTAACATTAATTTTGTTTTACACCGTGCTGTGTTTATTTAGAATAAAGCAAGCAATCGGCAGCTAGCATAGCTGTTTATATAAGAGCGTAACTGTTAACTAATTCTAAAACCGTGCGCGAGTGCAGGCATTGGACCGAAAGTATAAACAAGAGATGGAAAGGGATAATAAGGAGAGAGAAAACAAACCCTGTGAACATTTGCTGTTCTGAGGTTGCACTGTTTTCTTTTGAAGTTTATCGTTCCAGAGGTGCCTAAGAGCGTAGCTAACGGTTTTCAAGCGACAAAAACGAAGTTTCCGCAACTAGGGAGGTAAAGTTTGGACAAATAGACCCGGATGATGGAGAGAGGGAGGAATACAAAATGCGAATTTGCTTCAAAGTGAAGCCTGGACAATTAACGCGGAAAGTGCTGCAGCATTAGAATGAATAGTGGAGTAGCTTTAAGTGCAATAAGGCGTTTTGTTGGGGGATAAGGTGAGAGAAGCAAATTTTGGATTATTTATGTAAGGCATAATAATGCAACTTTTTGTTGTTTCATTTGTGAGCCACCTTTAACTTCTATGGTCATATTATTGAATTTAATCATAGAAACGACCCAGTGATGTGTAAAATTTCTAATAACGCTTTAGTAGATTAACCAACACCCTCAAATATTTCATGTTAATGATATTTTGGTCCTCTTCTAGGACTATGTTTAGGAATTCAAATCATAACATGTTTATTTCTAGCAATGCATTATTCAGCTGATATCGATCTAAAATTCATACTGAGATTCCTCTGGAAATAATTTGAGGTTCCTTAAAAAAAAAAAAAAAAAAAAAAAATCTAATTTTACCTTCTCTATGTGTGCAATGTACACAGTAGGTAGAGAAGGTATTGTATTCCACCCAAAAATTCAATTGTGAGATTTCACAGAAATATTTTTGAGGTCCCCTCGGTCCACAATTAAATAGCATTTTAGATGAAGGTCCATGTGTTTCAGTGTGTCGTTAGTCATGGAACACTATAACTTAAAAACAAAAAACCAGTTAAACAACAACCTTGATATTTAAGTTAAGCATATTCCAATGATGTGACAAAAACATTTAAAGAAATTCCCCCTCCCCCCATCCCAAACTATCACTTATATCGAAAAATTTTCATTATATCAAAAATGTTCTAAAGATTTTCATTAAAATATTCTATAGTATAGATTATTATATGACAGATACAATATTCATCATTAATTTTCTGGCAAGAACCTTTAAAGTCATCTTCACTCTGATAAATTGTAAACTGCAAGATATAGACTAAAGGTTTAGTACACGGAAATTGTGGATCTGGTTAAAACACACAATTTGTCATATTTTTTTTTTTTTTTTTTTTTTTTTTTGCGGCTAACATTTGCTAGATATTCCCTGTTATTGATTTTAGTTGTAAAATACTTGGAAATTTCTCGCACAGGAGAAAATTCCATAATTCTTAAACGACAAAATAAAGTAGGTAGAGACAAAATATATTCTGGAGCATAGAATAAACAATTTTAGCACAATAACAGAAGAATAAATTCAAAATAAAATTTCGAGACTACTGTGAGTAGTGAGCAAATGAGTCAAGTGATTGAGATGTGTGTGTGTGTGTAACCATAAGATTAGCAAGGATATAGAATCCAGTTTCATAACTTTATCTTCATAGAGACTTTCGTCATATATACTCTACCTTACCTAACCTAATCTACCCTATCTAACTTTCCTACATCGGAATTCTTTGTCTTTTTATTTTCGTATTTATTCTTTTAATTCTTTGTTTTTGTTTTTAATATTGCTATCTATTTTGCGTATTGCAAAAGCACGTACGGTCTGATGATTGATGAAGCTTAATGTATGATACTGTTATGTCAATATTTACACTTATTCATTCATTCATTGCAGTACCATATCACAAATATATATGTCGCCCTCAGTGGTGTAGTGGTCTCGCGGGTTTACACCCGGCGGAGGACGATAAATGTTTTTTCGGACGTAAAAATCCTTATCATGGCTTCCTTCGGAAGGGAAGTAAAGCCAGTGGTTCCGTGTCGTAGATTTAGGGTACGTAAATGAACCTCAGGCCTGATAAAGAAGCCTCTGAATCAAATAAAGCGGTTTTTCACGCCCAAAATAGAATGGAACACTGAGAAGCACCATCGTTAAAGAGCGTCTATAAATAAAATTTCATTTCGAGTTCCATAAATGTATTTTTAATCACGTATATTCACGAATTTTCGGCTCTTTTGGTATTGAACTAGGGTCCCAACATCAGAGAGGTAAACCTTCAGAAATAAAAATAGCCTTACGGTAAAGCAGCATTCTACTGGACAAAGTGTTTTTGAGTGACATACCGTTTGGAATAGCAATAATTATTGGAGAGCTACGAAAGGCCAGGTGGATCATCTACGAACAACTTTTCCTAAATGTGTAAATGTGTCTAGTCACTGCTTTTACTTAAATATTTTGCGATTTCTTAAAGAGTGTTTTATGATCACAATGTGCCAGCTCACTATGTGCCACGTTGCATTATACCAAGATCAATGCCTCTCAAAAATACCTCAAATTTGGCTGAACTAATCTTGTATTTCAAAATATGAATATGAAACCAATCAAAAGCATATTTGTCCTCAAGGTAGTACATCACGTATGAAGGCTGAAGTCATTACTAAAACAAAATTACTACTCCAAGGAACATGTTTTAAACTTTTAATTGGACTAGGTCAACCTGGATCCTTAATTGGTCGATATGAACTCTTAAAATAAATTATGCTATTATCCCTGTGGCCATTTACTCTTTTAATCATTCCACTCTGAAGAAAATCCAACAAAAATGTTGGAGGTGCTTGAGAAAGTTTAAGATATATGTTCCCAAAATGTTTTCAGTCCGCGATCGGTAAATAACTGTACAAGAAAAAAGCTTCAAAGCATATTTTATAACGCAGTGAACTAAATTGACAAAGAAGCCTTCATTCGTTTGAAATTAGAACTTCGTTCGCAAGGCCTATGCAAGTTGACTTTTAGAAACTGAAAGTATTACAGTCTTACCGTAGAAGTTTTGAGCCGTCGGCTTTGTGCTTTAGGCGTGAGCGTAGGAATAAAAGAGACCTGACATAAAAGCGAGTGACAGACTAGCCAATTACAATGCCCCAAAGCCAAAGTAATTTCAATTGTTGGTATCCATAGGCGATTTGAAAAGTGTACGTTTACGCTTTCGCATCGTCAAAGTGTTCTAATTTGCAACTGTTTTAGATTACTCCTGTTGACATTCTGTTCTAATCAGATAGTGTATGTAAGTCGTTTTCAGTAATGAAATATTGCCGTACTACCTCCAATCAAATATTGATTATTCATATAGCATATCCTCTAGCCTGAGCAAAGTTTGCAACATTTTTAACATTTTAAATGTCTTAATTTCTGCGTATTAATTCTAGCAAAACGTTCAAATTTTTTCTGGAAAAGAAAGCCATATGTGTTGTCCTCATAGCTGTAGAGGATTGCCCGATGTACAAGTGGCCTTGTATTTGGATTCCCGGCTGGGGGGTCAGAATTTTTCTCTAGTCAAAAATATTTCTATCCTCTCTAGAATATGGAAGTGTGAATGACAAAGTGAATATGTGCGTGTGTGTGTGTCTGTGCGTGTGTGTGTGCGTGTGTGTGTGTGTCTCTGTGTGTGCGTGTGTGTGTGTGTGGGGGGGGGGGGGATATCTAATGAAGAAAAATAAAAACCCAACGAAAACAGTACATACAGGTGTGCCAAAGGTGCGATATGAGGCGGAGTATAAATTATACAGTTAAAACTCACATGGACAGTTTGCTTTTGGAGTTTAAAATCTCTTATTATTTAGCAGGTGTTTGTAGATTATTATGCAAATGATCATTTTCTTACAAACGTTATAAAGTTCTATTTTCTACTGCACAACATTGCAATCGACATCTAGATTAGATATACGTACATAACTCCTATATACAATTGATGTACCATTACATTCTCTTCTACTTATTTACAGCAGACAGATAAGTTTATTCTATCTAAAAATGTTGAAGCCTTTTGAACCCAAGAGGTATGTTTATAAACATATCTTTCTATGTGTATGGGTGCGTGTCTGTGTCTTATCTGTATCGCGCAGATAAACTTCAAAACAAAAATTCATTTTACATTTAAGTTCAGAACCTTCCAAGGATAAAACTTTTGAAGAAATTTTACCCACTCCAAATCACCCTTTCTATGGCAGCAGTTTCGGAGATCCTGATTTTCAAAAAAAACTAATTAAAGCTTTTGATCAAAATATTTAAGATACTTTCCTGAAAAATGAAATGTATATCTTGAAATGGTTCGGAGTAGCCTCTGAAATTATCTTCATTCTCAATGACTTTTGCATAGCTGGTAATGGATAGACAAAACCTTATTACGGAAAATAATGCAGACTTGAAATAGATCAGAATTTTTAAATTTTGCTTGCAGAGTTAGCTTTTTCCGAGATATTTATTCTTATTAGTTTAAATTTTTAAAAAATCGTATTTTCAAATGGGAAGTCGTTATTCGAATTTAAAGTTCATTGCATAGCAACTAGCTCTTATGGCATCTCGTAGTCAAACAGATTAATTTACATATGAGCAATATATCAATATTGTGATGTGGTTACATATCTTTTCATTGCACTTTCCGCACTACTTGGGGTGTAATATGTTAAAATAAGTTTGGTAGAGATGTTTGTCCTCTTCTTTGTTTGTTTATCCTCTTCGTGTGGAGGATTTGCAACCTGCTCTCACTAGGACTTGCAAGCACGCTCCTGGTGTCAGACGCCAGTTGACGGACTTAGGATCAGAAAAAAAATATGTGAATAAATGTCATCAGACCTATGACGGTGAAATTTATGAAAGGAAAGGTGATGATGGAGAAGTTAGTGCAATGAATGGTAAAACTCACCCAGAGGCCCCTTTTTTAACCTCAAATCTCACAGGGATCGAACCCTTATTCAGAGGCGAGTTGTTTTAGGTATTTTTATCTGCTCTAATGCTTCCTAACTTGTTTTGCAACCAGAAATATATATTTCCCATAAAATGTGCGAATTAGACTTGTAATATTCCAGAAATAGTAAAAATTATAAATGATTTAAAAAATTTAACTTATTTTTTTTAATACATATTATGATCGTATCTGAATTATTTTTAAAATTTGGCAAAACTGTTCCACTCATTATAGAGCTCATATGAAGCTTTAGATCTTAGAAAATGTCAGCTTCTTGGTTGAGATATTTTGGAGATATTGGTACCTAAACATAGAATGTAAATTTAGGCAAAATAGGAATTTAGGAGAGCTATAAAGGGAGTAGCATATAAAACCATATAGTCATGTGATTTTGGCAATTATAAAGTATGCAACCTACTATAAATAGATTCAAAATAAATGGATATTCCAATAATGAAAAGTAAAGGATTTTTTTTTTTTTGTAGTTGTTTTGTTTTTATTTTTTTAATAGGACTGCCTACCAGCTCTTTAAGTTTGTTATTGTCGCCTAAGCCAAAATATGGGCAATCCACATACCCCTTGGCAACCAACTCACAAAGTGGCATATACCAAACAGTTTGAAACAAAGATAGAGAAACAGGCAGACAATAAGTGTAGTGGCGTTTGCAGATTCTTAGATTAATAGTATTGATTATATTTGTATACGGTGTGATCTACAGTAAAGTAATATGAATAATGCTATAGTTTGTTATATTTATCTAAGTTTGCAATTCTTTCGTTAAAATGTAAGTTACTTCCATGAAATATTTTCAGCTGCGCTAACAGTTCGTCAGTATTTTGACTTGGCAAAACTAATTTGTAAAAACAGTTTTTCACATAAATCTGAAGAATCAAAATCCAAACATACTACAGCGTAAGCTGCAAAGAATCTCAATTGCGAGTGTTTTATAGCTGTTTAAAAAAGCGTCATGTTTATTTGGCAGAAATGTTTCAATAATTATTAATCCAGCTTTACCCCTAATGGTTCGACATGTACAGTCAAAATGTTCAAAACCATTTCGCGAGAATCGTTCACTTAGTGTGTCGGTATTTATTAACTTCTCTTTGTTATTTTAATCGCTCTCCGTGGTATATTGGTTACCATGTAGCTCTAAAACCCAAGCTTGCAGGTTCAAACCTGGCGGAGGGCGATGGATTTTTTGGACGAAAAATCCATCCTTTTGGATGGGAAGTAAAGCCGGTGGTCCCGTGTAATGTTTATTTGCACGTAAGAGAACCCTATGCCTTGAAAGAGGAAGGTTTCTGGGCATAATTGTCCGCCATTTCGCGTTTGCAAGTCGTGTTTCATCCTACACTGTCATCTGTGGGCAACGAGTTGATCCCTCATCATCACGACGCATAGTGGCGAACTCACGAAATAGAAATTCAAATCCGATCATAGAAACATCGTAACGATGTCCTTTGTTCCATTTAGGAGATACAGGAAAAAACTACTACTACTTTTTCGTTTATATTTTATTTTGGAGAAATTGCAAAGAGACGAAATAATACACGCATCCATCTTGTAACTGTCTCTTTCACAACTGCACTACAAAGATTCCAATTACATCGTACATATTTTCAACATTTTAATTTTTCCCTTTAGCTTAAGCTCATTTAAGTGTTTGTTTAACGTAATAAACAGATCGTATTTTCAGAAAGAAATGTTTAAATTAAATGGAATAGTAGAACTTTATAATTTAAAACTATCTACATAAAAGAACTGAAGTGGCGGGCTTCGAAGTAAAAATTCCAAAAAGAATAAAGATAGTTCTAGACACTAGAATAATTGAGCAGATCTCCAGTTTCAAATACTTAGGATATCAAATCTCAAATTTAAAAAATAAATCTTTAGAAAATAAACTAAGTAAATTTATTAAGCTAAATGGAACTAATAAAATAATAGTATTAAATAAAAAACGTGGAGAGAGTATTCTAAACTTTGTTACGACCAACAATACTAAAGTATTAAGACCCCGGGCTGGATACTCACTTTTGGATCATAAGAGACAGGACATCAGGAGGGAACTACATATAATAACCATTTCAGCTATAATAGACAACATGTAAACAGTGTCATGAACATCTATGTAGGTTGGATTTTATCTATATTCCAGCTAACGTTTTCAAATATAAGTCTAGAGGAAGTGAAGAGCTCAGAAGACCGAGAAAACGTTGAAAAGATCAGTATTATGTTTGTGAAGTCGGAACGGGCCAAAAGACCCGAACCGTGCAGTATTTGATGATGGTAATGATGATTTACTTAAATATTTATTCTATTTCAGTAGGGCGTAAGTCCGAATTCAGAAAGTAGTTTCCAGCAAGGTCAATCTGCAACCTTTTTATTGGAACTCTGTAGCGGCCCGCCACTGCTTGCTAATAGGTTATGTCATACATGGTATATACCTGTCACGTACGCGGGAAGGTTAAGAAGCGCTTCTAGTTCTTGAACAGTAAATGCCTAGTGGCGAAATCCGCTATTCGCACCAGAACACATGTATGTTATGCAAAATATGTTTATCTCATTAACATAAAGAGAGAAGCTTACGTTATAGACATAATCTTTTGAAGAATATATAGATAAATGAATGTGTTTATAATACTTTTTTTTCCTGAAAAGAGAAAGAAAGCTTCAATGTATGATCACAGGACGAAAAAACTATATTAAACCGACGCCTTCTACAATTCCCCACATAATATCAGAAAAGTCAAGAAAAAGTAGAAAGTCGCTTCTACTAGCCCGGAAATTGAAAATGCTCACCAGTTTTTCTTACACCGAAGAGGGTTGGGGAGTGCGTCGCGGACATGCCGTCGTCAATCCGCCCTTCTTCGTGGGAAAGTGGAGACTTGGGCTGTGTAAGAGCGTGACAAAAGCGCCAGATCGAATTCTGAAGGGCCGGGCGTAGGTACTAGAGGGAAGAAACAAGGGCGAAACAATGTAAATGCTATTGTTAGCGTTTTTAACAACACCAGCAAACAGCCACAGACAGTAAACTGTCGCATTGAAACAGAACTCTCTAAAGCCACCTGCAGTGACACCGAAAAATTTATGATGCAACGTAAGAATAGCAGAATACTTTGCGGGCTGTCTATTGTCCTTCACAGACAAAACTCTACAAAGGCAAAGACAAGGTTAAGGCAAACAAACTTTCTTTTCTATTATTTAAAAGAATTTCTTCCGTTGTACGTATTCAGCCGACATATTTATTGCCTCAAAAGAAAAGTTCAAATGTTCACGACTTAAAACATGTTAAAATATGTTATACACCTTTGCTTCAAAATCAGTGAAATATTAAATTACAAATTATTACAATGAGACGTATAAATATTTCTTTGGCGTATTCCTTTCACTAATGAAATTCATCCAAATGACACCATCTGTATAACAATTTTCAGAGTAAGCAATCTACACAATTATTTTAGCGAACGTGCTACCTTTACCCGGAATTCTCTAACCATTATTCTTACTGTAATTTATTTATTTATTTTGGTAGCGTCTTACGTCCACTTCTACTACTTGTGTCACTGCAGGCAATGCCATAGGTGATACATGAAATGAAGATGGAGCACCGGTGGAATGCTATGGCGGAGGAAACTGGAGAACCCGGAGAAAACCCGCCCCTGCGCCGCTTTGTCCACCACAGATCTCGCATGCCGTCGCTTGGGATCGAACCCAAGCCGTCTAGGTTAGAGGTGAGTGGTCTAACCACTGGCCCCATAGTTTATTTCTTTGTCTACATTATGCTGATTGAAATATTTTTATTTCATATTTTGTTGTAGAAACAAGAGGAGAAAATCAAAACTATGTTCACATATTTAAAACCCATTCTGTATACGTTGGTCTTGAAATTCCTTTCTTACCATAACTTTGCGAGAAACAACTGAACTACGAGAGTACTTCAAGAAAAATACAAATTGTCGAAGCATTTAAACAAACAATGGCTAATGTATATATTGGAAATAGTTGATGTATTTAAAATAAACTCTGTTTCAAAAAGGTTTAGATTTTTGTGAGGTCTACATGTTTTCTATTTCTTATAATGTTGTATGTTATCCAGGATTACACGAAATTCCTTCCGAATGAAATGGACTGCACGGAAAACAATTAAATAATAATCTTGTTAAATAAAATAATTAAATATATGGTATCTTAATCAAAACCTTTAGAGGTATTTTTGAAAAAATAAAAATGTTGGCATACTTTTGCATGTAAAAGGTACTTTGAGATGGGGCTATTTGCTTGAAATTCTTCGTGTGGCATTCTTGGATGCTGCTGAGAAAAAAATAATAATTTTGGTATGTAACTGGCTTTTTGTTTTGCATTATGCTGTTTTCAGACACACACGCGGACTTTTTTTTTACTTTCTCTACACGTACTATGTACACAGTGTATAGAGAAGGTATTGTAGTGCACCCAAAAATTTGATACCGAGATTTCACTGGAAATACATATTTTGACTCCCCCTGAATCCAAAAAAAGCATTTCCGGAAGGTCTAAGTGTGCTTGCGTATGTGGGAAACTTTTTCGAAATGTTTGATTTTCTTAAAAATGGCTCTAACGATTTTGATTGAAATATTGTATATTAAAGATATTTACCTTACAAATAAAACGTATATCTTGAATTTTCTGGGAATAGCCTCTTAAGACTACTTTATTCTGGATGAATTTTACGGAATTTTGCCTATCTGCTAAACCGTAAGAGATAGACAAAAACTTAACAGAGAAAAAATGTAGAGCACGCTAAAACACACAATTTATGTAATATACTTTTTTTCGTGGAGTTGATCGTTTATTAGATATTCCCTGTTTTTGGTTTCAGGTTTGAAAAGCTTATACTTTTCTCATACAGGAATTTGTCAACTCCTGTGCATACAAACAAAGGAACTTCAGTCACATAACAACCAGATTTTGACCATCAGTTTAACGTATGGTACTCCCTTTTTCGCTTCTACTTACAAGGTAGCAAATAATAAGACTTTTTCTGTTAATTTTTTCTCGATTAGCATGAAATAAATAGAAGCATAAGCTTTTTAACAATAATTTGTTACAGAGATGTAGAGAAAGTCATGTGAATGGAGCACATCAGATTTTGTTTCCTCAAATGTAGTTATAGGGAGTTCCGTAAGGTGTATTTCTGGTGGGAGACAACACTTCCCTACCTGCTATACATAGTAGAGAAAGGTGACTAAATAGTTTTTAGTTTGAGAAATATGGTTTTTTTCATATTCAGTGTTTCCAAAAGGAAGTTCCTCTTTAAGACATGCTGTGTGTGCCATTCAATCGATTATGGCAATATTGGCGCTGTACTTAAATCTCAGAATATATTTTCATTATTATTTCACAAAACTGCTGATTAGAATGATAGATAGACAGACTGACAGACAGACAGACAGGTATTTATTTCACTTCAATAATTACTTTGTTTAATTCACACCTATAATTCTCTAATACTTATATTCTATCACTAAATGTTACGTGTTACATCTCATTTTCTCACTTCACTGAGGACACATAGCACCCAACGCCACCTAGCTATTGGGTCTTACAAAACTGATTATTATGAATTTATTTTGTGGTTTGTAAGTAATCAACTTGTAGAGAATGTTAATGTTCTTTTTTAAAAAATCTTATATGTTCCATGCAATGACTTTCTCTACATCTCTGCAACATATTATTGTTAAAAAGCTTATGCTTCTATTTACTTCATTCTAATCGAGAAAAAATTAGCAGAAATAGTCTTATTACTTGATTCCTTGTAATTAGAAGGATACTAAGGGAGTACCATAGGTTAAAGTGATAGTCAAAAGCTGGTTGCTATGTGACTGAGGTTCCTTTGTTTCAATAGATAGGAGTTAACAATTTCCGGTGAGAAAAGTATAAGTTTTTCAAAGCCGAAACCAATAACAAGGATCATCTCAAAAACTGTCAACTCCACGAAAAAAATGTATATAACATAAATTGTGTGTTTTAACCTGCTCTACATTTTGTGTGTGGTACGTTCTTGTCCATCTCTTATGGTTTAACAGTTATGCAAAATTTCGTAAAATTCATCCAGAACTATGTAGTCTTCAGAGGCTATTCACAGAAAATTCAAAATATACAGTTTATTTGTTAGGTAAATATCTTAATATACGATATTTTAATCAAAAGCGTTAGAGCCATTTTTGAGAAAATAAACAATTTCGAAAAAAGTTTTATGTAAAGGTAGTCGGGGTGGGGCAATTTTCTTGAAAATCTTCCTGTCTGAGCCTTGAAAGATACCAAACCTAAATACCAAGTTTTTAACTATGCTGCCCACAGACACACACACATACACGGAGACATACACACAAACATACATGAACATTTTTCTAAAAATGCTTTTATTTTTAATTCAGGGGTCTCAAAACATGTACTTCCGGGGAAATCTTGGTAATGAATTTTTGGGTGCATTACAATATCTTCTCTATATACTATATACACTACGTGTAGAGAAAATAAAAATTACTACAATCACAAGTTGCGTAATTATACTATGCTGTGATATAGGAGCAGAACTTGGAATTATTTTGAAAATATGAGACATCATCTAGTATTCCTATTTCTAAGTTTCTTCAAAGCATTTAACGCATGTGTATTGCATACAATTTTTTCATTCTCTATCACGAATGTAAAACATACATTGTAAATAGAGAAGGTGCGTATTGTATTCCATTAAAAAAATCGATACCAAGATTTTAGTGGAAATATTTTGAGACTCCCCTGAAAAAAGACATGTTTATAAAAATATTCGTGAGTATGCATGTGTATGGGCTGCATACATAACTCAAAAAAATGCCGTCAAATACCAAATTACGCATCTGCCAAAGAAATTTTCAGAAAAAAATCTCCCCACACCCAACTTCTCCTTACGTGGAACATTTTTCGAAAATTTTGGTTTTCTCAAAAATGGCTCTAACGATTTTGATTAAAATATCGTATATTAAAAATATTTTCATCACAAAGGAAATGTAGTTACCTATTTAATGTTCTGGGTATAACCTCTTCATTCTAGGTGATTTTAGTACAACTGGTAAACTGTAAGAAAATGCAAATGTAAATGTAAATGGCGTGTTATTTATGGAATATTGTGGTTCTCAGCGTCCCAATCTAAATTGGGCCTGCAAGACCGCTTAATTTTGCTCAGAGGCCTCTCTCGCATCCTTGAAATACACCGAACTTAAATACGGACTTTTCATTTCTGAGCTATGCTGTTCACAGACACACGCGAACCTTTTTCTAAAAATGTTTTTTGGAGGTTCCAAAACATGTATTTCCGATGAAATCTCGTTATCGAATGTTTGGGTGCAATACAATACCTTGTCTATTCACTATGTACATAGTACGTGTAGAGAAAACATGGACATTTTGAATGTATCTCATCAGTATTTTTCCCTTAGCATCCCAAAGTTTTCTCTTTTCAACCATTTTCTGAATTTTATTTAGTATTAGTACATTATTTTAAGGATTAATTTCTCCATTGGCAGTTTAATTTAAATACTCCGAAACTGCACAATGCAATTGGCCTGTAGTAATGCAACTAGGATTTTTTTTTTGTGTTCCTTTCTAACAAAAAAGTCCTATTATTTGCTTCCTTGTAAGTAGAAGCGAAATGAGAGAGTACCATAGGCTAAAATGTAACTGAAGTTCCTTTGTTTGCATGGACAGGAGCTAAATTCCTGTAGGAAAAATGTATGTTTTTCAAAGCAGAAACGAAAAACCAAGAATATCTTAAAAATAATGAATTCCACGAAAAAAATGTATATGGCTTCAATTGTCTGTGGAGTAAGTTTTTGTCCATCTCTTACGGTTTAGTAGTTATGCACAATTCCGTAAAGTTCATCCAGAATAAAGTAGTCTTCAGAGGCTGCTCCCAGAAAATTCAAGATATACATTTTATTTAAATATCTTTAATATACGATATTTTAATCAAAATCGTTAGAGCCATTTTTAAAAAAATAAAAATGTTCGAAATTTTTTTCCATGTAAAGGGTAGTTTGGGGTGGGGGGATTTTTTTGAAAATCCTCATGTCGCATCCGTATCGAATTTTTTGGGTACAATACAATACTTCTCTATACACTATGTACATAATTCGTATAGAGAAAGTAAAAAGACTTTCCACAAAACAAGGATTGCTACATAGTCACGATAAAGGAGTGTGATGAAGTAGGGTAAAAATATGTGTTTCCAGCTAAAACGTAGCGTGTCGGACAACAACCAATCACTTACAGTTCCGTGAGACCAAGTGGCTGGCACAAACGACCGATATCCGGAAGTGTTCATCAAAATACTGAAATAATATTTTCGACTTTTCAGCTCTTCCTTCCTTGAGCGTTGGTATGGTACAGTTTTTGCTCTAGCATTGCAGAAGTTAATTTTAGTTCCATCTCCTCCCTTCGTGTGCTACCACCTCTGTCACTGTATTATTCAAAAGAGATGCGAAATAAAATACGATTATTGTGCGGTTTTGTCAAGAATAAACATTTTCTATGTGCCTCATAATAACAATAATCCCTGGAAATTCACAAGAAGCCAATTTTCCCATCTTTCCATACATATTACTTTCTCTAGTCCGTATGTACAATGTACATAGAGGAGTTATTGTATTCCAACCAAAATTCGATACCAGGATTTCACCGGACCCCCTGAATCCAAAACTCAGCAGTTTCAGAGAAAGGCCCGTTTGTGTGTGTGTTTGGTATTTAAGTTTGGTATCTTCCAAGAATGCAACATGAAGATTTTCAAGGAAATCCTTCCACCACAAACTACCCTTTAAATGGAAATATTTTCTAAAATGTTTATTTTCTCAAAAATGGCTCTAGCTCTAATGAGTGAGTGAATGAGTGAATGAAGAAAGACAGAAGTTCATATATATATTTGTGACTAGTTTCTGTCAGAAGATCTGTTTACTTGAATCACTTTATTTTAAACTCTATTAAAAGAGTGTATATCATAGAGCTTTAAACTTGTTTGTAGTTTGTAGAATTAATGTCTAAACTATAACTTTTTTTAAAAAAAAAAAGGTGTAATCTATAATCTCAATTTCCTCATATTATAAATAACTTTTGATTTCCAAAAAGGTATTATTTTTTTTCTGTCAAATTAAAAATCAGTTTTCTTGTTTTGTTTTGTTTTTTGGAAAGCGAAAACGAAAACGTCATATTGTCCTAAAACTACATACTTCAAAGAATACCTAAATTTAGTTTTGGAACACAGCTGAAAATAATTCGAAGAAAGTGACAAGTGAAGAAAAATTGATTTTTATATAATCTTTTAGATTTTGCAAACCTTGCTGAACCAGCAGTTATTCCTTGAGATTTGAAAAAGTTTTGTTCAAGAGTAATTGTTCTTCAAAGCAGAAGATTTCCTTAGATGTTTATTGACATTATTGCCCTCGGAAGTTACACAAATATTTGAAACAAATGGAATGTTTACAGATAAACTGAAATCTGAGAAGTGTAAGAAGGAATTTGAGAATATCTAAACACGTGCACTCCTATGTCGTTTTACTTTAAAGGGACAAAAGAGCCTTGTTTTTCTGCAATTTTAGAACTTTTAGAATAAAAAGGAATCGAAAATATTTTTGTCGCTAGTTAAATGCGGTGTCACAATGGTCTGAAGAAAGCCGCTCTGTTTTCTGGAATTCTAGAAGCTTTAGAATAAGACAAAATCGGAAATATTTTTGTCTCTGTCGTTGATTACGGTCACACAATGGTCCCAAGAAAGCCGCTGAACAGTTTAAGGAAACTTAAAGCATGCACAGCACGATGTCTGCTATATTATATGGTACTCTGTTCCTCCTGCAAGAGCAAACACAGAAACTTGTCCAACCAGGCCGTCCCTTCCTTTCTTTTCTTGGGTATTCTATGGATGTCCCTTTTGGTCGCTGCATTCTTACCCAAGGGGACTTTTTTCAGCCTCGGAGAAACTCGGTCAAAGGAAAGGACTTCGTTTATTTTTTTGTGTGACATGGTCTTCGTATCTTCAATTCATGTCTTGCAGCAAGCGTGCCGTATTCTAAAGAAAATAACAGCTATATTTTTACTTAAAGCACAATCGACCAATTCGTGCAGGCGCTTGAAGCCGAAATGACTTTTCCTATTATTTTAAAAGTATTTTGAGCTAAAACGTGTTAATACTTCATTCCTACACTTATATGTGCACAACTGAAGCAATAACATCAGTAAGAATGCTGTTACGTAGGCATATTTAAATATCATTTTCGAAGATATCATTTAAAAGCTGTTTGCCATGTGGCTAAAATAGATTCTATACAGAGAGTTTACAACCTTCCGTATCAGAAAAGTCAGCACTTATTTTGATGTGGAAAACAAATAACAAGGAATGTCTCAGAAATGGTCAATTCGACGAAAAAAAAGGATACATATGACAAATTTTGTGTTTTAACGTAATCTACTTTTTTGTGTAGTAAGTTTTTGTCTATCTCTTGGTGATCTTCTGGCGAGTGCTTGTGAGCGTGTTTGGTTGTAATTTGTTTTTATGTGCATTATTGTTATACTTATTATTATTAATCATCATTATTATTATCATCATTGTTATTATCAATATATCATCAATATTAGTATTATTACGAGCCAACAATTTTCTGACAGTATTTCTCTATATTTTTCTATCACTAATATAATCATCCTCCCCTGAAGACGCGCATAGTTTTACTATCTTTTCTTACTCACATCTTTCTTTCCTTTCTTCCTTCTTTAGCTTGGAAAAAAGCATTTTTAAAAAAAACTGTTTATAGTATGTATAACTTTATTTTAAATGAAAACAAATATTAAGGAATAATAAACGTTCACTTGCATACCATAATATACTACTATTATATAAAGAGGGCTGTGGCAAAAAATTAGTAGAATAATTGTAACAGTAACCACATTCATTTTTCATTTTTTTTTTTTTTTTGTTGTCATTTCGGACGAGAATGAAATCAGTGAAATAGTACTCAAATGATCTCGGGGTCTATGGAATCTATAGCTAGTCGACATCCGCCTTCTCAGGACAAGGGACCTTATCCAGGGTGAGGCGAGCTTTTAAGTGTAGACAGACTGGCTACCCACACACTACCGAGATGAGTTTCGTTGATGTGTAGGCGACGTTAATTATAGAATTGTTACAAGTTCTAACATTAATTCCTTGTGTAGAATAAGTAGTTTTCGAGTTTTACCTTGTTGGAGTTGAAATATTGAAAACATTGAAAAATCTGTGTAACAATTTTTTTTCTTTTCCAAAAGAACTTTAAAAGTAGTCATCAGCAGTCGTAGATGGTCCCGAAATTTATCACCTCCATTTCTTGTAATCTTCTTTTGGTTCTTCCGAATCCATTTTCGAGTCATTCAAATAACCCGTCATTGTATTAATAAATGTAAGACTTTCACTTAATCTATACTATTACCTATTGCAAACAGAAAGGTGAATTCAAAATCTTCTCGGGCTTCTAGCCAGGTAAAAACTTGGCTTGACACCAACGTTTCGAAGAAGTGCATCTTCCTCGTCTTCACACCCTGAAGACGAGGAAGATGCACTTCTTCGAAAAGTTGGTGTCAAGCCAAGTTTTTACCTGGCTAGAAGTCCGAGAAGATTTTGAATTAACACGTCGCCAGGAAAGCTTCAGTTCTTATTTTAGAAAAGTGAAGTTTGTGAGTGCGTATATGTATGTGTCCATATGCATCTCCATAAACATAAAAACTACTGAACTAAATGTGATAATTCATTCTCTTTAAAGCCTAAAGGGACTAGAAGTACGCATCTAATTTATTTTCATCAATTACGAAAAGATTAAAAAGGATTTGTACTTAAATATGAACGCATAGGGTTTATAAAAAAAAAAAAAAAAAAGTGTTGCGTTGAGTACCTTATATGGCAATATGAGAACATCAAAGAATAGAATAAATAACTATTACTTCACAGAAATCCTTGCACTGAAATGTAACAAACATCAATTACGTAGATAGCCATGATGCAAATTTCAGCAAACAAAATATAGAGTATAAGACAATTGGCTATATTTGTTTCTTTGGCATTTCAAATAATGCATAAAAAAAGTGTAAAGTACTTCAAAGCCTCTAAATAACCTTTATTTTAATTCTATAAAGTATGCACTGAATACATGCACTGAAATTCCCCAATGCCAAAATGTTCTAATAATCATTATTTAAGACATTTTACACAAAAATAGCTTGCGAGCTTTTTCAACAATCGTCTAAGTTCTCACAAAATTGTGAACACATTAATTCGACAAATTGAAGCTTCACTCAAATGATTTTTTGCTACTGAGATTCCTGAAACTTAGTTTCTCTATTCTGACTTCGAGCTAATTGTTTTCTATAATGTAACTTGCCTTTACTAATGACTTTTTACATACAAACATTTTGTAGCTGGTGATCTTTTAACATTATGCTGACTAATGATTTAACTTAAACAGAATTATAACTAATGCACTTTTCCATTCTTCATTGATATTAATACATGACTTTATTTATCGCAGTTATTTCTATTCCTCCATTTATATCTTCATAATGTAATTATTAAAATAATTAAAAAAACTCACGGTATCATGTACTTCGTATTATAAGCTCTACTATTAGTAGCTGTCTAAAAATTATTTCGAATAAAAATTTATACGAAAAAAAGAAAAAAGAAAAGGTGATTTGAGGCCAGTTCTCTGACAATTTATTCTGCTTTAAAAATGTCAATTATATTTGAAGATAATTCCATTTTGTCAGGATGATATAAAGTTATATTTTCACTATTTTTGTTTATAAATATTCCACTGCTTTAGTAATGAATTTTGACGAAAGAGAATCAAATACACGTAGATAAATAGTATTTGATTCTCTCTTGTCTATTTATAGTACTATTATAACAACAATTTAGGTTGTTGTAGATAAAAAATCTGATGTTCAATTCACATGACTTTCTCTATATCGCTGTAACAAATCATTGTTAAAAAGCATATTCTTCTGTCTACTTTGACACTCGAGGTTAACATTAGCAGAAACTGTCTTAATCACCTGTTTCCTTGCAATTAGAAGGTAAATAAGGGAACGCACAAGGCTAAAATGATAGTCAAATCTTTTAAAAGCTGATTGCCATGTGGTTGAAATCTTTTCTATACCGAGAGTTTACAACTTTCTGTGTGAGAAAAGTTTAAGTATTTTAAATCTGAAACAAATAATAAGGAAAATCTGAGAAATGGTCAATTCCACGAAAAAAATGTAATTATGACAAATTGTTTGTTTTAACGTAATGTACTTTTGTGTGAAGTAAGTTTTTGTCTATCTCTTACGGTTTACCAGTTACGCAAGATTCAGCAAAATTAATCCAGAATCAGATATTTAGAGGCTATTTCCAGAAATTTCAAGATAAACATTTTATTTGCAATATAAACATCTTTAATATACGGTATTTTAATTAAGATTGTTATAGCCTTTTTTGACAAAATCAAAACAATAACATTTTTTTTTCAATTGTAGTTTGGAGTGGGGGGGGGGGATTTTTCTCAAACCTTCCGTGACACAACACTGGATAATACTAAACTTAAATACAAAGTTTGGTATTTTACCGACATTCGTTTTTGAGTTATCGTGTTCATAGGCACATGAACACACACAGGCGGAACTTTTTCAAAACTGCTTTTTGGACCCTAAAACGTGTATTTCCGGTGAAATCTCGGTATCGAACTGTTTAGTGTAATGCAATACCTTCTCTATACACTATTTGCATAATACGTGTACAGAAAGTAAAATGAACACACTATAAAGGTATTTTTGAAAAGAGTGTAGGGAAAGTGTAAATTCTTGAAAAGAAAATATCGTATATCTTATCCAAGTAGTAACGAATGAATTTACTTTGTTATTTCTGCTATAATTCTTATAGCGTCTTCTTACAGTGTCTGTTTTCATAATAAATATAAATACAGTTATTTACATATTGTTAAGAGTACAGATAAATAAATATTCCTAACAATGATATAGCTAGCATACTATACTATGGTCATAACCAAAATCTGTAGTTATTGATTTCATAACTTTAACTTGCAAGAACTGCAATACTTTGGTTGAAAGCTGATATATAAAAAGGCGAACGACTTTAGGTTTTGCAGTGTAGCTTAACATTAGGTGTTTTGATTTTTTTATTTCTTTTTTATTTGTAAATAAGGTGATAAAACTGAAATGTGCTATTTATAATATTAATGCACGTTACTAGTATGAGCAAACAATAATAATCTGATGTGTTTCATTTATAAAACTTTCTCTATCTATTCTGCAACAAACTATTTTTACAAAAACTTTACCTTCATTATAACCGAGATACATATTGACATACATAGACTTATTACACAATTTCTTGTAAGTAGAGGAGAAATGTGGGAATACACCAGCTAAAGCAATAGTCGAGTCAGGCTTTGCATATACATATGACGTATATATGAATACCCAAACAATAAGAGGAACTCAAAAGTTTTTTATATATATATTGTGCATATATAAAACATTGATTGTTTGGTGATTCTCTGTTAGCAATACCTCCCACATTAAATGGCTATTTACTTTGTCAAATTCTTTTGTCTGAACAATTATACTTCACAAAAATGAAAGCTAAAATCAGCGATTTCGTTTAGGAACTGTTGCTAGAAATGCCGAATGTCTCATCTGTGAGTGCTGTAGGTTTAACTTTGGAGAACCGCCATAAAAAAAGGTACACCTGCAGGTTGTGGGTAACTCAGGCTCTATTTGTCAGAATCGACGTCAGTACAAGTATATTCTACCTCGAGAGGTCCTGCCCAAACACTCGACCATGACAACACAAACCCCTGTCGTCTTTGAACGCAAACCCTGCAATTCATACCCGTGTCACAAAGCCTGTGTGTGTGTGTGTGTGTGTGTGTGTGTGTGTGTGTGTGTGTGTGTGTGTGTGTGTGTGTGTGTGCGGTCTTTATGGAATGAAAATGGGCTGAACTTGAAGCCAGAGATAAATGAGAGAGCGGAGGAAGGGGATGTAAGGAAACGGGCAAGTGTGCACCATGAGAAGAGGAGGGGCAAAAAAGGGGAGGAGGAGGGGAACGTACACAGAAATAAAAGGAGGAAGTCAACAATAATAATATTTGGACCACCACAAACCCGCCACATAAGGTTATATAACCCATTTATTCCATTCTCTCCCTTACCCTTCAGCTCTTGCTCTCTGTTTTGCAGCGTTTTTCTTTCTCTTCTAGTTCTCACAAAGGAAACTTTCATCTCAGGAAACCACTTGCTGTGCTCTCTTTCTGTCCTGTTCTTACACTTTATATCATTACTTGTGGTCCAACGCCTTTCCTCCTCTTCGTTTTTTACTTTCCAGCCTTCGCACACACATATCTTGATATCTTCTTTTATCACACCTCTGTATTGAACACGTGCTGAGGAACGACACCGCCAAGAACGAAACAAAATAACGAAAAGGGACAAAATTGCGGCAGTGAGACTAAAAAAGGACAAGGCCGTGACCTGCACCGCCCTTACAATCTGATCAGAGCCGGCCTCTCGATGGTAAAATGTATTATTCTGTTGGGATAAATAAAGGAAACAAATCTTTTACTAAAGGAGGCGTGTTCTTCAGTACAAAAGGTGTTGAATTTCAAACGACAATGCAACCCAAACATATCATATTATCCTTTTAATTATTTGTTAAACTTAATACTTGAAAGCTATTTTTACGTTATATAAAAGCATGATGTCTCGATAAACCGAGCCAATAAATCGCAGTAATCTTATACATGACCAAAATGTCCACAAATTATCATTCTCCCGTACTGCATATTAAACAAGCTACATATAAAACCTGTCTAGTAAAATTAACGAAGTTTTGATGTCTTGAAAACGGCCTTGAGTTTCACCTGCGCAAAAAATACTGAATGGGACTAATCTATTATTTTCGCCAAGTTTTACTTTCTCTACCTGTTTTACAGAAAGATTTTCAACAATAGCCGCCACTGCAAAAAGTGTTTACGATGTAAAATTTTCTATGTTTTTATTTTCTCAAAAATGGCTCCCATGATTTGTATTTAAACATCCAGTTTGACTTGCCAACTCCTGGCTTACATAGGCTGGTGTGGAAGAAGCAATTAATTCGCAATGAATGATCTAACATGAGCATTGGCAAAATTCTGCAATTGTGCATATGAGTGTCGAGCAACCTGAATCTTCCATATTCAGGAACACAATGCGCATATTGTCGTTTACATATTTTGTGTTTCACAGATTTCTACATCAAGACCCAAACATGCTTAATAATACTTATGAATGGCTAGAATACTCATTATGTTGTACCTGCGTTTCTTCTCCTATTCATTATTACGCCACAATCTATAAGACTCGCCAACATGTGTAATTACCTCTATGAGCAGCTAAAATTGGTGTAGTAAACATTGATTACACCTGACGTTTCCATCGTAATTAATTGTATTTCAATATCGGTGACACACTCCGCGAATGTACCTAGTAAAGCTATAAATAGAAAGACTCGTAAATATTCATCTGTCCATTTATTGGGCATACATAATTGCCCAAATTTAAACCATGGTTGCTTGCAAACTTTTTTCAACGTTTTTTTTTTTTTTTTTTTTTTTTTTTTTTTTTTTTTTTTTTTTCCATTATGAAAATCATTCTTACGATACAATTTTCTTTAATTTGTTTCAATGTTTTTGTAATGCTTTATCAAAAAAAAAAAAAAAAACTAAGCAAAATGACTAAAAACTTTCTCAAAATAATGCTTCTATGTTGTGAAAAATGTTTATATTTTGAAAATTCAAGAAGCTTGGAGAGTACACAAACTAATAATCTTTCTAGAATAATAAAGAGCTAATAAATCTGATTACGCATTTTTAAAATTGCTGCCAAAACAAGGTTTATTGATCTGAATATTTTTAGAAAAATGTCGTGTGGATAGTGTTTATTAGACCAATAAATTTAGAGACTAAACCTTTTTATTTAAATAACCGTGCAAACTATCACTTATTGTGTGAAATAACTGGGATGAGTTTCAACAAGGTAACTTGCATATTATGGATTTTCCTTAAAACGGCAGTTACATTGAACATGTCATTAAAAACAGATTGCAGACGAAGAGAATATGCTTGGTGGATGTCTCGGACCTTAACTGGAAAATCCAGGACTCTAAAAATCAGCCCAGCGCACTGAAAACGTCATTAGTTACGATAATTGCAGTCTCTAGAAGGAATCATTTTTACTTTCTCTACCAAACAATGTATACAATGAACATAGAAGGCAGAGAAGTATTGTATTCCACCGACAAATTCGACACCTAGATTTCACCATAAATGAGGTTCCTTAAATTCAGAAAGAAGTCATCTTTAGAAATAGATCCGCACAAGTGTATGTATATATGTGAGTGTCTGTGGAAAGTATAACCAAAAACTTGGTATTTAAGTTTAATATCTTCCAACGCTACCACACACTGTCCTCAGGAAAATCTTCTCATCCCCAACTTTATCTAAAGTGTTTCTCGATTTTTTTTATTTACTCAAAAATATAACAATTTTTATAAAAATTCAATATATTGAGGATACTTTTAACGCAAATAAAATGCCTATCTTGAATTCTCTGGGAAAGTCCTGAAGACCTCTTTATCCTGGATAACTTTTACATAAGTAGTAAACCGTAAGAGATAGGCAAAAACTTATTCCTCAAAAAATGTAGATCTCGTTTAAACACGCCATTTATGTCATATACTTTTTATGGAGTTAAACATTTCTGAGATATTTTTGTTGTTGGTTGCAATTATAAAATATTTAAAATTTTCTCAAACAAGAATTTGACATTCCTTTTTATTTTGTTTAGCTTCTGGTCATGCAAAGAGGACACATTTCAATCACGTAACATAAAAGACTTGAGTAGTGCTTTAGCCTAGCTTATTCTGCTTATCAGGAACTGCTATTTTTTATCTTGATCAGCGTGAATATGTAGAAGTATTGCACCCAAAAATTCGATAGCAAGACTTCACTAGAAATATATGTTTTGAGACCCTTTGAATCCTAAAGAATGCATTTTTAGACAAATGTCCGTGTATGTGTCTGTCAGTGTGTGTATGTGTGTGTGTGTATGTGTGTGTGACTATGTGTGTGCCTGTGGGCAGCATAGCTCAAAAAGGAGAAGTCTGTTAAGTACCAAACTTGGTATATAAGTTCAGATCTTCCAAGGATACGACAAGATACCCTCAACTAACCTTTACATAGAAAAAACTACGAAAATTTTTATTTTCTCAAAATGGCTCTAGCGATTTTGATTAAAATATCGTATGTAAACTATTTACATAACAAATATAATTTACATCTTGAATTTCCTGGGAATAGCCTCTAAAGACATATTTATTCTGTATGAATTTTACGGAATTGTGCATAACTGGTAAACCGTAAGAGATACACAAAAACTGACTGGAAAACAAATGCAGAGCTCTTTAAAACACACAATTTATGTCATATACATTTTTACTTTCTGCAGCCCCGTATGTACAAAATACATAGGGATAGAGAAGTATTGTATTTCACCCAAAATTCGGTGTCGAGATTTCACCGGAAATACATTTGTTAGAACCACGTGAATCCAAAAAAGCATTTTCAGAAACAGGTCCGTGTTTGTGTATGTGTGTGTGTGTCTGTAGACAGTATAGCTCAAAAACGAAAAGACGGTTAAAAACCAAACTTGGTATTTAAGTAGGGTATCTTCCAAGAATATTGGAAGATAAGTTTGGCATCTTCTTGAAGATTTTCAAGAAAATACCCCCACCCCTAGCTATCCTTTATATGGAAAAATTTTCGAAAAAATTGTTTTTATTAAAAATGGCTCTAAAGTTTTTGATTAAAATACCACATATTAAAGCCTGTTCTATCACAAATAAAATGCATATCTTGAATTTTCTGGGAATACATTCAAAATACCTGTTTTTTTCTGGATTAATTTTGCTTAATTTGGCATAACTAGTAAACCATAAGGGAGAGACAAAAACTTAGAATAAAAAATGTAGATCTCGTTAAAATACACCAGTTATGTCATATAATTTTTTTCGTGGAGCTTAACGTTTTCTAGGTATTCCTTGCTATTGGTTTCAATTATGAAGTAGTTATACTTTTCTCAGACTGAAGTGTCCATTTTTCTTTTTTTCTACTCCTGGTCAAGGAAGCAGTTTGCAATGACAATCGCAAAACCACAGCTTTTAAAACATTTGACTTTCACTTTAGGCCAGTGCATTTCCTTGGTTCCAATCTACTAATAGGAACTAAGTAGTAAAATTCTGCTAATGTTTATCATGACTAACATAGTGCTGAAAGAAGAATTATCTTTCGTAAGAAGTTTGTTTGCAGAGTAGCTAGAGAAATTCATGTGAGTGTAGCTCATCAGATTTTTTCCAGAAGTTGATAGCTTTTGAGATATCCCTTGTTATTGGTTTCAGCTTTAAAATACTTGTACTTTTCTCATACGGGACTTTTGTCAACTCCTGTCCAAACAAAGGTACGGTACTTCAATCACATAGCAACAAGATTTTGAGTATCTCTTTAGTTAGTGCACTCCCTTATTTACGTTCTAATTACAAGTAGGCAAGTAATAATATCTTTTCTGCTAATTTTTCCCCGATTAGCATGAAGTAAATAGAAGAATAACACAATAATTTGTTCCACAGATGTAGACAAAGTCCTGTGATTGGAGTACATCAGATTTTTACTTTCTCTACACGTACTATGTACATAGTTTATAGATTCAATACCGAGATTTCACCGGAAATATATGTTTTACATTCCCCTGGATCCATAAAAAAAAGCATTTTCAAAAACAGGTCCGTGTGTGTGAGTCCGTGTTTCAGTGTGTCCGTGTGTCTGTGAATACGATAGCTCAAAAACGAAAAGTTGGTAAAATGCCTAACTTGGTATTTCATTTCAGTATCTTCCAGGGATGCGACACGAAGATTTTGAGAAAAACCTCCCCACCCTAAAATATCCTTTACATGGTACTTTTTTCGAACATTTTTATTTTCTCAAAAATGGTGATAACAATTTTGATTAAAATATCGTATATTGAAGACATTTAGCTGACAAATAAAATGTATACTTTGAATTTTCTGGGAATAGCCTCTGAAGACTACTTTATTCTGGATGAATTTTACGGAATTTTGCATAGTTGGTAAACCTTAATAGATGGACAAAAACTTGCCACACAAAAAATGTAGAGCACGTTAAAATTCACAATTTAGGTTACATACATTTTTCTCATGGAGTTGCTCGTTTTTGAGATATTTCTTGTTTTTAGTTTCAGCTTTGAAAAACTTATAATTTTTTCATACAAGAATATTTCAACTCCTGTCCATACAAAGAAAGAACTTCAGTCACATAGCAACCAGCTTTTAACCATCACTTTAACGAATGGTACTCCCTTATTTCGCTTCTACTTACAAGGAAGCAAGTAATAGACTATTTCTGCTAATTCTTTTTCAATTACCATGAAGTAAATAGAAGCATAAGCTTTTTAATGATATTTTTGTAGGGGTATAGAGAAAGTCATGTGAATGGAACACATCAGACTTTTTAAAATTGTTAACCAGCATACGTGCCTCAAAACTTATCACGTCCATAAGATACCATGCTTCTTGTGGAGAAGCTTGAAGAATCTATACGATTGTCACAAAGCAGAATTTATCTAGGCAAGGAGCTCAACTTCCGATGGTGGTAATACGTATCATCACTTCGTGTCATAGTGCGGTTATGACATGGTCACGTCGTGTCGCACCTTGGTGGGATAACTTCGTGTTAAAATGACGGAACTTCGCACAGCCAGGCGAGATATGTCCACGAGTCACGTGAAACTACGCCGGTGATTAAGTCAATTATACGCGAAACGGCTGGGAAAAGGGGGGGGGGGACAGAGTTGCAATAACTTTTGTAGAATTTCATGTAGCAATAAGTTCAATTAATCTTTGGTTTGATCGTGTGTGAAGCGAGCGAGTGGAGCTTCACAAAAGAGCTTTGAAAGAAAGAGAAACATTTGTTTATCAAGTTGGAGAGGTAGAAAAAAGATAATTATGTTGAGTGAAATAATTATTAGTTAATATGTAGGAAATTAATATCAATTAAGCTAATTTATATTGAGAAAACAACAAAACAATTTATTTATGTTTTGTTTTTGTTTTTAAGTTTGAATTTTGGGCAAATTCTTTATTTTTTTGGAAGGAAAGGCTTTTGTTTAAGTGTCAGACTGAAAAATTCAAGGCCATAGCTGTGATTTGAACCATGGATATCCCGTTATCTATTCGGTTGCCTTAACCACTCAGCTACCATGGCAACATACCAGCACGCCATTAAAATCCTTAATTGAACTCGTATATTACACAGGCTTGAGTGAAAAAGCAATTATTTAACATTTATTTACCCATTCTCAAAATCTCCTGATCAAAAAGCACCTCATTGCCCGCCGGAGCCAACTGGCCAAAACGACACCTTTCTCTAAGTAAATTCGTTCACCCAAGAGTACTGACCAACATTCCCACATCACACTTCAGTTGATAGAGCAACTGAATGGATACTGGAATATCGTGGTTCAAATGTCAGGCATATCATTGCATTTTTCAGTCTGAGTCTAGCTTTCTAAACTACACATGGCTTGTATCAAAGAGCAATTACCATTTCGTAAGCATAGTTTCTAGTTTTTATATAATTTATAGTCCATATTAAAGTAAACCGTAATGGATACTGAAAGTATTTAGATCATTACCTGATGCAGGAAGTTTAATGTTTACCATTAATAAAAAATCGGATGTATTCCTTTCAGATGACTTGCCCAAACTATTCTGTAATAAACTGTTCCTACAAAAGTTTATTCTTCTATTCACTTCTTGCTAATCAAGATAAGCTTTATCACAAACGATGTTATTGCTTTGTTTCTTAAAAGTAGAAAGAAAATAAGGGAAAAGAGATAGACTTTTAAATTTCCATGTGATTGAAATTCATTTCTCTTTGCAAGGCCAGAACTAAAAACAAAAGTAAAATAGGAATGATAAACTCTCGTTTGATAAAATTTTCTTTTAAAATTGAAACAATAATGAGGTATATCTCGAAAATGTTTAACTCCACAAAAAATATATCTAACATAAGTTGTGTGTTTTAATGAGATCTACGCTTTTTGTGCAGTAACATTTTATCTATCTTACAATTTACAAGTTATGAAAGAATCATCTAAAAATAAGAAGTCTTCAGAAGCTATACCCATAAAATTCAAGAATATACATTTTATTTGTCATGTTAATAGAGTAATATTTTACAAAAATCGACAGACAATTTTTGATAAAATCAATTTTCCAAAAAAATTATGTAAAGGGTATTTTGGGGTGGGGGAATTTTCTTGAAAATCTTCGTGTCGCATCCATAGAAGATGCTTAACTGATTATCAGGTTTAGTATTTAACCGACTTTTCGTTTTTGAGCTATAATGCATACACACCTCACACACTTTTCTAAAAATACCTCACTTGAATTGAGGGGATCTCAAAACATTCGTTTCGTCTGAAATCTCAAATTCGATTTTTTGGGTAGAATACCAGAGCTTCTCTACTTAGTATGTATGTATATAGAACGTGTAGAGAAAGTAAAACTGTTAGTAGCACAACAAATCAGAGGTAAATTTCGTTTCGTACAGATACTCGTAAACAAACTAAAATCTTATAATTATACCTTTCTCTTCATTCACATTATTTTTTATCTTTGTTTTGCAGCTATCTTTAATTGAATGAACATCTGGATTAACTGTTAAAACAATACGTATCGAGGAGAAACAGGAACAGAAACAAGGAGAATAAATAAAGCAGTGTTTATACCGCAACTATAAAATATCTCTCCTTCATAATGTCAGAGTAACTTAGGTCTATTGTGGAGCGGAATGAAACACGAGTTTGCAAATAAAACTGTCTGTGACATCTGTCAGACATTTGGAGTTTAACTGATAAAAAGAGCGAGAATTCTGAAACAGACAGATGTATTTTTAAAGTAGCTTTTCACTCTCTTTCTACCGGAAATAATTTGCAAAAGGTAGCGAAACAATGAGCGTGAACAGGAGCAGAAGTGATAACCTCATGGCAAAAGCAAATGCTGACGTTCAAGAACACATGTGAGTTCCCGCTTACATTTACCTATATGTAAATGATACAATTTATCTCCCGTTGAAAACCAATTAAATTTTAGAGATTCATGTGATTTTCAATTTTTGTGTCTTTACTGTTTACAGTTTTAACTTAGGCATCATTGATATATTTTTCATAATAAAGTAATGAATTTTTAAACTTTAAGACAATGTAGAAGTGGCACCATGGCCGAGTGGTGACACCGCTCGCCTCTCACCTAGGCGGTCTGTGTTCGTTCCCAGGGAACCGCTTGGGCGGGTTGTCTCCGGGTTCTCCTATTTCCCCACCCATCATTCCAACAGTTGCTCCATATCATGTTTCCTTTCATTCATTTCACCTTCATTTCACATCAACCACAACTCTACTTTCATGACAGGCTGATGACCCATCGAGGCTTCTTTCTGATCCAGGATACAGAGCTTCTGCTCCTCATTTTATCTTATTCGGTAGAATATTTAAAGCTAATCTACTTTCTAAATGTTCATAATTGAAAATAAATAAATTAATAAGGATCCACGTTCATTTTCATTTTTACTTTCTCTATACACACTATGTGCATAGTGTATAGAGAAGGTATTGCACTCCACCAAAAAATTCGATACCGAGATTTCACCGGAAATATATGTTTTATGGTCCCCTGTATCCAAAAAAAAGTATTTTCAGAAAAAGGTCCCTGTGTCTGTGAACACGATAACTCAAAAACGAAAAGTCGGTAAATTACCAAACTTAAGTATTTAATTACCAAACCGTATTTAAGTTTAGTATCTTCCAGGAATGCGACACGAAACTTTTGAAAAAAATACACCCACCCCAAACTACCCTTTACATGGAACATTTTTCGAAAATTTTGATTTTCTAAAAAAAATGGCTCTAAAGATTTAGATTAAAATATCGTTTATTAAAGATATTTACCTGACAAATAAAATGTATATTCTGAGTTTTCTGGGAATAGCCTTTGAAGACTACTTTATTCTGAGTGAATTTTACGGAATTTTGCATAAGTGCTAAACCGTAAGAGAGAGACAAAAACTAGCCACACAGAAAATTTAGAGCACATTAAAACACACAGTTTATGTTGTATACATTTTTTTCGTGGAGTTGATTGTTTTTGAGATATTCCTTGTTTTTGGTTTAAGCTATAAAAACTTATATTTTTCTCATACAGGACTTTGTGAGCTCGTGTCCATACAAACAAAGGAACTTCAGTCACATAGCAACCAGCTTTTGACTATCACTTTAACCTATGCTGGTTTCGCTTATTTCGCTTCTACTTACAAGGAAGCAAGAAACAAGACTATTTCTGCTAATATTTTCTCCACTAGCAGGAAGTAAGTAGAAGCATAAGCTTTTTAAAAATAATTTATTGCAGAGATATAGAGAAAGTCATGTGAATGGAACGCATCAGATTTTTTTCAGTAGTTAATAAAGCAGTTTCCAGCATTATAAGACCTAAAATTTTGAGACGTCTGATCCCAGGCGCAGACTTGTAAATCCTGAGGGTGTAAGTCCTAAATACTAAGACGGTAAACAGAAAAAGAACGAAAGAAAGAATATAGGTATCGCTGTTACTTTTTAGACCATGCACAATATACATCATAGGTAGAGAGGCTACTGAGGGTTCACTGGAAATAAATGTTACGAGGTCTCTTAAATCCAAAAAATTATTTTCTGTGCATGCATTCATACATACATATACTTGCATACATTCATACATAAACTATTTTTCAGAACATGTTGGTCCTGCCCTACTCTTCTTCCAAAGAATTTAAAGTTTGCAGTTGGGGAGTTTGCTGTTGGAAACTACCCCTCGCTGTTGCTAAGTCTTCTACTTACTGGTCCATCAAAGGAAGCGCGATTCTTGACCTACAAGCAGAGTCTCTAGGAAACAGATTTTACTATTTTGCCTCTCACCCCTAGTACAGGCTCCTCTTTTGTATGCTAATAGTTATTGCCTAGTGGTAGAGGAGAGCTGTTTGAGGGTCATCATGTTTTGGCGTTAAACTGTAACATAGTGCCTTATAGATTTTATTTTTCTAGATTTTTTATTTGATACCTGCAACAGTTGCTTGGCATTATATAGCCTACACTATTTCTTTTCCAATGAATGAAAAAAAAATCTTATGTGTTCCATTCACAAGACTTTCTCAAAATCTCTGCAACAAATTATTGTTAAAAAGCTTGGGCTTCTATTTACTTCATGCTAATTGAGAAAACATTAGCAGAAATAGTCATTTTACTTGCTTCCTTGTAAGTAGAAGCGAAATAAGGGAGTACCATAAGTTAAAGTGATAATCAAAAGCTGGTTACTATGTGACTGAAGTTCCTTTGTTTGTATGGACAGGAAACTAAAATCAAGGAATATCTAAAAAAAAAAAAACGATCAACTTCACGAAAAAAAATGTATATAGCATAAATTATGTGTTTTAATGTGCTCTACATTTTCTGTGTGGTAAGTTTTTGTCCATCTCTTACGGTTTAGCAATTATGGAAAAATCTGTAAAATTCATCGAGAATAAAGTATTCTTCAGAGAGTATTCCCAGAAAATTTAAGATATACATTTTATTTGTCAGGTAAATATCTTTAATATAAAATATTTTAATCAAAATCGTTAGACATTTTTAAGAAAATCAATATTTTCGAAAAAAATGTCCATGTAAAGGGTAGTTGGGGTGGGGGAATTTTCCTGAACATCTTCGTGTCGCATCCTTGAAAGATGCCAAATTTAAATACCAAGTTCGGTAATTAACGGTCTTCTCGTTTTTGAGCTATGTGTCCACAAACACACATACACACAGACACACACACGGACCTTTTTTAAAAATGCTTTTTTTTTAGGATTCAAGGGGAACCAAAACATGTATTTCCGGTGAAATCTCGGTATGGAATTTGTGTGTGGAATGCAATACCTTCTCTGTACACTATGTACATAGTTCGTGCAGAGAAAGTAAAAAAATCTATCCGCTCTTCGTTGGACACCCATCTAGGTTGAGCAATTTTTATTGGACCATAGGTATCCAGATTAGAAAGATATTACGTATATTATCGCTGACTCGATCAACGAGTCAGATGCGCCCCTCTTTCGGCCGAAACAAGAATGGATTGGTTTGCTTATTTTATGCTGTTATTTTCAGTACACCAGTGCTTAAACAAAACAATAGCATATTTAATAACATATTAATTAATTAGAATGGCACCTTTTATTTGCATTTATTTATCTGCTATAGTTTAGTTGTGAAATATATATTTACTTTTTATATACTACCAAATTAAATTAATGACGTTCATAAATGCCTATTACAAATGTTGCCACTTTCTTCGTGAAGGATCGCAATATCTTTTGGAGGCAGACAGCATTAATACTGTTCCGCAAGATGGATGTATTTGTCGCAATACCATTACAATGGCATTTCGATTATTACGGTTCCTCCTTGGCTGATAAAGGCTGTGTGCGACAAGGTTCGCTAATTCGTTGTCCCTTTCAGCTTTTCCCAAGCTTGATGTAATCACCACAAAGTGTCTCCTGGCCTGGGAGGGGTCGACCCAGCAACACAAATCCCTATGCGGCAAGGGCCAGTAGTCCCTTGCTCGATAGAAGAATGTTGCCAGGCAGAGGCTTTCATTTGGTAAAGGGTAGAGATGTGCCATTAGGTAAATGCTATTACCATCCTCTACCTAAAGAACACACTCAAATGCTGAAATAACGCAGATATGTTTTTGCTCCAGCAGATGGCATAGCAGGGTCACATTTGTTGGCCCTCTCTGCCAGCAAACAAAAGATCATCGTTATATTCAATAAACGTTGGCTGGTTAGGCAATAACGAGCAGAATAGAGGAATGCAAGAAACTTCAGGGATTGCGTGAATAAAGTGCCTCATTGCCCATATGTATAGAGAGTTTATAATTAATTAATTACTCATTACTTTATTTCTTCCGTTAGCATTTGCCTCTATCGCAGGAAAGATTATTAAATTGAATAATTATTTTAACTCCTTATTTTATTTCTTTATCTAGTAGTTAATTCACTATAGTTATATTCGACAGGAGGAAGATCTAGTTTTTTATACCGCTGTTTAAGAATATACTTTTAGGTAATTTTCTAGATGTAAAATTGATGGGATCCATTCGGTACCTGCGTGGAGATTTTCTTCTCTCAGGTTTGAGTCTTTTCATGATTACCATCCCGCGAAAAGGATAAATGCGACACCACCGAGGTATCATCCGTGCCTGAACGTCACGATGAGAATGAGATATTTTCCACAATTCCGTTCCGGCTATTGACCGATATTCGGGTAGAATACCCGTCACTGTATGTTACATTCGTATAAGAATAAAGATGACAAATTATTTGCTAATATATAAACTTAAGTCTTCAAAATTATATCGGTATGACTGTTTTGTTTAGTAAAATCCTAGGAAACCTAGCGATCCACCTTTAATTTCATTTTAGAAGCCGAAGGCAGCTACTAATAAACTTCTCGCAAAATTTAGAAAAGGTACAGACCAGACGCCGCTTCTTTACAAGAGTCCAGAAATGCAAACTTTCAGCAAACCCCGCGTCAATCAGCTTCTTCTTTATCTTTGTTGCGCTGGGATGTAATCTGCAGTAAATTACTCTCATAAATGTGAATGATCAGGAAAGAATGGCAGATCTTCTGACTTCTCACCCGGAGATCCCGAGTTCGATTCCCGGCTAGGGCGGGGAATTTTTCTCTAGCCAGGATTATTCCCTATCCTCCACAGAGTCTAGAAATATGTATGTGAGAGTGAATCTATGTGTGTTAGACGAAAGTAAAAATGATTTAAACCAAATGTAAAAAAAAAGGACCTACAGACAACAAGTTGTTTCAAGTGCAAAGCCCCCGATATGACCTTAGATGTTAAAGGGGGCAATATAAATGAAACTAAAGAAAAAATGGCAACTTTATTCACATCATTTTAACAGTTTTTAAATTTTTTAGCAAAGTACAAGTACTAGCAAAGGTCCCTGGGGGGCCAATTCAGGAGCTACTTGATGGAGAAGTAGCGGCTCCAGGTCATGAGGACCGCATTAACCGGCCGGGGTGACTCGAGGCTCTGACCACGTCTCACCCTCCAATACTGCACCCCGTCCATGACGTCTGTAGTGGACCGAGATGGGGGACGCAGCGGCCGGGCGGTAGGCCAAGGTTCCCCGTGAGCTGTCGTGCCATGGAGTTACAAGTACTAGCAAAGTTGCTCTCAAACATATACTTTGTGAGAGATAGTATAATTTCCCGGATCAATTGTAGATATATTCAATAAATTACACGAGATGCATTAGGACATATACGAGTACATGGCAATAATGACGTCCTTTTTTACTTTCTCTACACTTATATGGTGTAGTATAGAGAAGGTATCGTAATGCACCCAAAAAATCGATATCGAGATTTCACCGGAAATACTTGTGTTGTGTCCCCTTAATGAAAAAACCAATATGTGTTCCATTCACATGATTTTCTCTACATCGCTGTAATTAATTATTGTTAAAAACTATATTCTTCTATCTACTTTATATATTGAAGATTAACATTGGCAGAAATTTTCTTAGTTACTTCCCTGCTTGTAAGTAGAACCTATATAAGGGAATATAATAGGCTAAAACGAATGTCAAATCTTTTTAAAAGCTGGTTTGCCATATGGTTGAAATCCATTTCTATGCAGGGCAGTGTAAGTGTTTTCAATCTGAAATATATAACATGGTAAATTCCACGAAAAAAAACCTATATGACATAAATTGGTATTTTGACGTGCTCTACATTTTTCGTGTAGTAAGTTTCTGCCTAACACTCACGGTCTGCTAGTTACGCAAATTTCAGCAAAACTCATTTAGAAAAAGGAGGTCTTTAGAGGCTATTCTCAGAAAATTCAAGATATACATTTTATTTGCCATATAAATATCTTTAATATAGGGTATTTTAATCAAAATCATTAGAACCATTTTTGAGAAAATATTTTTTTTCGATTTTTTTCCATGTAAAGGGTAGTTTGGGTTGGAGAATTTTTTTAAAAATCTTTGTAAAATATTTTAAAAGCTGGTTACTATGTGATTGAAATCTGTTTCTTTGCATAACCAAAAGTTGACAAATTTCCGTATGAGAGAAGTTGTAGTATTTTAAAACTGAAACCAATAACTAGGAATATGTCGGAAATGGTCAATTCCACGAAAAAAATGTGTATGACATAAATTGGGTGTTTTAACGAGATTTATGTGCTTTGTTCATTTGTTACGGTTTACCGATTATACCAAATACGCAAAATTGATCCAGAAGGCTATTAAGAGGCTATTTCCATGTAACTATTTTTAATGTGCCATATCTTATCTTTAATATACCATATCTTTATCTCATCAAAAAGCATTAGTCTTTTTGAGAAAATCCAAATTATCAAACATTTTTCCATGTAACGGGTAGTTTGGGGTGGGAGAATGTTTTTGAAAATCTTCCTGTCATATGTTTATAAAATACTGAACTTAAATACTAAGTTTGGTATTTCAAGTACTCAGCACATGGTGTATAGAGAAGGTATTGTATTGCACTCAAAAATTTGATAACGAGTTTTCACCAGAAATACATATTTTGGGACCGCTTAATAAAAAAAGCAGTTTTTAGAAACATGTCCGTGTGTGTCGCAATGTGTGCTTGTGTGTATGTGTGTCCTTTTGTGCATACGTGTGTCTGTATGTGTGTATGTTGGTCAGTCTGTGTGTGTGTATGTGTGTGTCAGTAGGTAGCATTGCTCAAAAGCGAAATGTCGGTCAAATACCAAACTTGATATTTAAGCTCAGTATCTGCCAAGGATACGACACGAAGATTTTCAAGAAACACCCCCAACCCAAACTACCCTTTAAATGGAAAAAATTTATAAAATTGTTATTTTCTCTAAAATAGCTTTAACGATTTTGATTAAAATCTCTTATACATTTTATTTGCCATATAAATATATTAGATATATCTTGAATTTTCTTGGAATAGCACCTGAAGCCTACTTTATTCTGGATGACATTTATTGAATTGTATATAACTGGTAAATCTTAATAAATAGACAAAAACTTACTTCACAAAATATGTAGATCTCAATAAAGCACACAATTTATGTAATTTACATTTTTTTCCAATTGGCCATTTTCGAGATGTTCCTTGTTATTGATTTGAGTTTAAAATACTTTTCTCATACCGGAACTTGTCAACTCCTGGCCATGTAAAGAAATGGATTTCAAACCCATAGCAAGCCATTTTAAAATATTTGACTAATTTAGCCTAATGTATTCCCTTATTTCCCTTCTTCTAAATAATAAGACCGCTTCTGCTAATGTTTTAGCATGAAATAGAAGAATAAACTTGTTAAAAATAATTTGTTACCGAGATGCAGAGAAAGTCATGTTAATGAAACACGTCAAATTTTTGGGTTAGGCTGTCTACACACTCATAAACACAATGACCTTTTTCTAAAAATGATTTTTATACATTGAGGTGGAATATAATACCTTCTCTATATGTCGCATAGAGAAAGTAAAAATAAATTCATTAAATATATATTCTCAAGTGGTCACATAAGAATCGCGTCCCACAGTTTTAAAATCAAAATGTCTTGGTAACTGTAAGGTTAGCTTTTGGCTGCAAACGTCCAAGCTCTACCAGAATGGGTAGGGTTGGTAGCCGAAGCGGTCATGTTTTTTATTAGCACAATATATTTGAGTTTAAAAACACCTGGGATAGCAACCAATCGCGGCTTGATTACAGGGTAAATGTTACGTTCACAGGAAATGACAACTATGCCCCATCATATAATCCGATTGAGGGAGATTAAACATAAAATAAAATTTGCTTAAGCATCATGCGGCTAATTAGCATGTGCTGTACTAATTGTTGTTCTTCCAGAGGGACTGATTTTCTATTCTGTTAATGCATTAACATTTTGCCTTTGCTTTTGAAGCAAGGCAATGTTCCATAATTGAACAGTTGGTGTTAATGGTTCAGTCGCGCTATTTAAAACCGAGTGGCACTGATGCCAATATTTATACCCTGGCAGGGTAATGAAAAAGCTGCGCAGTGCGTTGTGGACGCAACTATTGCCATTTTATTCATTCTTGCCTCTCCCGTGTGTCAATGTGACTTTCGGCACGCATACGCATCACGAGGTTTTTATCAGTGGTGGGAAAGACAGTATTGTAAGTGGCAGTGAGTGATCACAAAAATCATAGTGTACTGCTTACTGCAAGAGTATCTAAATTGTGAACTATTAACAATATTATCGAGACCTTATGCCCTAAGTAAGAACCTTAGAAGTCAGGCTAGTGACATTATTTACAATGCTACCACTTATTTGCGAAAACAGGTACTTGCTCATCTACATTCATCCATGTAAGCGCATATTGTAACAATGAGATAGCAGTGATGATTATTCTCCTTCCATCTCCATCTTTGACCGCGCCGTGGCCGAGTGGTTAGTACTACATTTGTCTCTCACCCAGGTTCGATCCCAAACAACCGCATGTGGGGTTTGTGGTGGACAAAGGGACGCAGCGGTGGGTTTTCTTCGGGTTTTCCGGTTTCCCCGCCATCGCATTCCACTGGCGCTCCATCTTTATTCCATGTACCATCAGTGCCATCGCCTGCAGTGCCATATGTAGTAAAAGTAGGCGTTAAACAGGAAAAAAAAAATCTGCACCTTTTCTACCACCTGCAAATATCGGCCGGCTAAAGCGGGTAGAGAGGAAGCAGTCGAAGACGGAATCTGCACAGACCGAAATATAGTAATATTTTAATTATCTTGACAAATTATAAATACGTTCTTCCACAGAGACATGCGTGGGAATAATTGTGAGCTAGCAGTAACCTATCCCTCTAGCTCCATTTTCACAGTCGTGAGAAGTTGAAGAGATAAACGTCGAATATAAGAGAACTTGGTGGCATGGGAGTACTGTGCCTACCATACGCGTAGAGAAAACTAGTTCCAACCCCGGTGTGAAAGTGCCTGCTTTTTATTTTTACTTTCTCTACACGTACTATGTACATAGTGTATAGAGAAGGTATTGCACTACAAAAAATTTGATACCGAGATTTCACTGGACATATATGTTTTAGGGTCCCCTGTATCCAAAAAAAGTATTTCCAGAAAAAGTTCCATGTGTGTGGGTCCATGTGTCCGTGTGCCTGTGAACACGATAACTGAAATGCGAAAAGTTGGTAAAATACCAAACTTGGTATTTAAGTTTAGTATCTTCCAGGGATGCGACACGAAGATTTAGAGAATGATCCCCCTACTCAAAACTAACCTTTACATGGAACTTTTTTCGAAAATTTTGATTTTCTAAAAAATGGCTCTAACGATTTTGATTAAAATATCGTATATTAAAGATATTTACCTGAAAAATAAAATGTATATTTTGAATTTTCTGGGAGTAGCCTCTGAAGACTACTTTATTCTGGGTCTAATTTACGGAATTTTCCATAACTGCTAAATCGTAACGAGATGGAGAAAAACTTACCGCACAAAAAATGTAGAGCACTTTAAAACACACAATTTATTTTACATACATTTTTTTCGTGGAGTTGGTTGTTTTTGAGACATTCCCTGTTTTTGGTATCAGCTATAAATACTTATACTTTTCTCATACTTTGTGAACTCGTGTCCATACAAACAAAGGAACTACAGTCACTTAACAACCAGCTTTTGACTATCACTTTAACCTATGGTACTCCCTTATTTCGCTCCTACTTACAAGGAAGCAAGTAATAAGACTATTTCTGCTAATTTTTTCTCGATTAGCATGAAGTAAATAGAAGCATAAGCTTTTTAAAAATAATTTATTGGGGAGATGTAGAGAAAGTCATGTGAATGGAACACATCAGATTTTTTTTTATTTTCTCCTCACTCTTTACGATGATTGTCAAGTAATTTCTTTTGCCCTATTATTTGCTCGTTTAGTTTACCTTTCTGTACATACATTCATAGATGAATTTTGTTGTTGAGATTTCATTTATACATAACATTGGATTATAGATCTATACCCACATTTCGATAACGAGTTAGAAAATAACATAAAACGTTATTATTAGTATTGTTGTTATTATTACTATTTTTTACTATTATTATTATTATTATTATTATTAACTCATGGCACGACAGCTCACGGGGAACCTTGGCCTACCGCCCGGCCGCTGCGTCCCCCATCTCGGTCCACTACAGACGTCATGGATGGGGTGCAGTATTGGAGGGTGAGACGTGATCAGCGCCTCGAATCCCCCCGGCCGGTTAATGCGGTCCTCATGACCTGGAGCCGCTACTTCTCCATCAAGTAGCTCCTCAATTGGCCCCCCAGGGACCTTACGAGGCTGAGTGCACTACGGGCCAGGTCTCCCAGCGGGGGAAAAATCCCCACGCCAGTACTGGGGATCGAACCCAGGTCTCCCGCTTGGTAAGTAGCAACGCTACCACCGCGCTAAGGAGACGACCCTATTATTATTATTATTATTATTATTATTATTATTATTATTATTATTATTATTATTATTGGTAGTGGTAGTGGTAGTGGTAGTGGTAGTGGTAGTGGTGATGGTGATGGTGGTCCTACATTGACTACCATTTTGAACAAACTTAGGATACTAACCATTCCTATCCAAAGGTTAATAGGATTACAAATGAGAATTTATTTATTGAATGCTCCCATTGGTTTGAAACCTAACCCATCTAGATCTGTAGATCTCCGTGGTCTAGAGCTAAAATGCTAGCCTCTGGTTCCCAAATATTCAGGTTAAAAACGGCGGAGGGCGATGGATTTTTCGGACGTAAAAATCCTTAACATTGCTTCCTTTGGAAGGGAAGTAAAGCGTTGGTCCCGTGTCGTAGATTTGCAGCATGTAAAAGAACTTCAATCCTGACAAAATAGGCAACATTAAGCTGTCTTTATGACTAATATTGATGGGACGCTGAGATCCACAACGGTTAAAGAGCGTCCATAAATAAAACTCAGTTTTCATCTGGACCTTATTTTCTAAAAATGCAATACGTTAAAGCTTAAAGTCATTGTCTACGGAAATAACTCTTACAGATATCTGTTTAATACAGAAATAAGAAAAGCTGATGTGTTACATGCATATGACTTTCTCTAGCTGTTCTACAAACTTGCTACAAAAAATTATTCTTCTTTCTACACAGTACTAATCGAGATAAACATTAGCATAACATTCTGTTCTTATTGTTCTTATAAGCACAAGGGACCTAAAGGGATGCGCTCTGTTAAAGTGATAGTCAAATGTTTTAAAAGCTGTCATTATGCGATTGTTATTGCAAATCGCTTCTATGCTTGGCCAGAACAAAAGAAAAATGAACATCTCCTGTCTGAGAAAAGTATAACTACTTTACAATCAAAACTAATAACATGGAATATCTGGAAAACTCCACGAAAACATTTTGTGACATAAATGTGTATTTTAACAGATCTACATTTTTTATGTAGTATGTTTTTGTCTATCTCTTACGGTTTACTAGTTATGCAAAATTCATCCAGAATTAACAATTATACCTTTAACTTCTGCTTGTTTTATAATATCAAATTTTCCTTTGTGTGGAATGCTTTTTTGGTTGTAATAAATAGAGAATTGTATATAACGATATTTTTTTTATCTTTTGCAGTTCGGAAGCTATTCCCAGAAAATTCGGGACATACATTTTATTTGTGATGAAAATGGCCTTAATATGTGGTATTTTAATCAAAATCGTTACAACCATTTTTAAGAAAAGCAAAGTTTTTGAAAATTTGTCCATGTTAAGGATAGTTAGGGTGAGGGGATTTTCTTGAAAAGCTTCGTGTTGCATTCTTGGAAGATACCGAACTTAAATACCAAGTTTGATATTCAACGATCTCTTCGTTTTGGAGGTATGCTGTCCACAGACAGACACATAAACACACGGACCTTTTTGTGATTCTTTTTTTTTTTTGGCTTCAGGGGAACCTAAAACATGTATTTCTGGTAAAATCTCTTTCTATCACCATCCACTATGTACATTGTATATACGGAGCTAGAGAAAGTAAAAAATATTTTAATGGTAAAGATACAAGTTTAAAAAGTATTCAATTTAATAATTTTCCGAACAAAACTGATTGTGTAAAGAAAAAGCGTATAGAGAGCCATTT
This sequence comes from Hymenopus coronatus, assembly GCA_030762935.1. NCBI lineage: Eukaryota > Metazoa > Arthropoda > Insecta > Mantodea > Hymenopodidae > Hymenopus > Hymenopus coronatus. The sequence continues at coordinate 52,712,793 of CM060890.1, read as the reverse complement.
TTAAGAAAATCAAAATTTTCGAAAAATGTTCTATGTAAAGGGTAGTTGGGGGCGGGGGGATTTTCTTGAAAATCTACGTGTCACAACCTTGGAAGATACCAAACTTAAATACCAAGTTTGGTATTTAATGGTCTTTTCGTTTTTGAGCTATTGCTGCCCAAGGTCATACACGCATACACACACAGACACAGATATTTTTCTAAAAATGCTTTTTTTGGATTCAGGGGGACCCAAAGCATGTATTTATGCTGAAAACTCGGTATCGAATTTTTGGGTACATTAAGCCTCCTTCATTCTGAATGACTTTTGCAAAACTGCTAAACCTTAAGAGATAAACAAAAACTTACTCCACAAAAATGCGGATCTGTTAAATAGACACAATTTGCCATATTCTGGTTTATTTTTTGTTCTTTTGTATGTTTTTAGAGCTAACTACTACAGATTTATTCGCTGTTATTGTTTCAATTATAACTTTAACTTTTCTCAAACGTGAAGTGTACATCCGTTTCATATCCCTTGCTTTACTCCTCCCGCCCATAAAAAGATAAAAGCCTTAACTGTAGTTTAATCCTAGTGACTCCCCTATTCTCTTTTTACATATAAGGAATAAGACCATTTCGGGTAATGTTTATCTGGATTAGCATTATGTAGTTTAAATAATGAACTTTGTAGGAATACATTATTTGCAGAACATATGGAGAAAGCTACGTGAATGAATACTTCCGATTTTTTTACGGTACGAAGATTATCAACTCAAAAGATGCCAGAGGCACTGAAATTCGGATTGGTAGTAATTGAATACTAGAAACATTCAGATGTGAGCAATTCACATGACTTTCTCTACTTCTCTAACAAATTATAGTTAATAAGCTTATTCCTTTATCTATTTAATGCTAAAATATTAGTAGAAAATGACTTATTACTTAGTTCCTTTATAAGTAGAAGTAAAATAAGAGTATACACTAGGCTAAACCGAAGTCAAATGTTTTAAAATGTGGTTGCTATGGGATTGAAATCTGTATCTTTGCGTGGCCAAGTGTTAACAAGTTTCCGTATGAGAAAAGTTTAAGTATTTTTTAAAACTGAAATTAGTAACAAGGAATATCTCGAAAATAGCCGATTCAACGAAAAAATGTATTTGACATAAATTGTGTATTTTACGAACTCTACAGGTTTTGCGTGGTAAATTCTTGTTTATTTCTTACGGTTTACCAGTTATGCAAAATTCAATAAAAATCATTCAGAACAAAGAGGTCTTTAGAGGCTATTCCCAGAAAATCAAGATATAGATTTTATTTGGCATGTAAATATCTTAAATATCGGAGATTTTAAACAAAATTGTTAGGGCCAATTTTGAGAATATCAAAATATTCCAATTTCTTTCCATGTTAACGGTAGTTTGGGAGATTTTCTTGAAAAACTTCTTTAATCCCAAGTTTGGTATTTAGTGGTCTTTTCATTTTTGAGCTATGCTGTCCACAGTCACACACACCGGACCTTTTTCCAATTTTTTTTTTTTTTGATTCAGGGGGCCCGAAACATGTATTTCCGGTGAAAACTTGGTATAAAATTTGTTGATGCAATACAGTATTTTCTCTATACACTATGTACGTAGTACGTGTAGAAAAAGTAAAAAATCTGATGTGTTTCATTCACTTTACTTTCTCTACATCTCTACAATAAATTATTGTTAAAAAGCTTATTCTTCTATTTGCTTAATACTAGTCGAGAAAAAATTAGCAAAAAGAGTCTTATTACTTGCTTCCTTGTAAGTAGAAAGGAAATAAAGGTGCACCATAGGCTAAATCGATAAATCTTTTAAAAAGCTGGTTGCTATATGACTGAAGTATCTACCTTTGCTTGTATGGAAGGAGCTGACACATTTCCGTATGAGAAAATTATAGGTATTTTAAAGCTGAAACTAATAACAAAGGATAACCAAAATTGCTCAACTCCATGAAAAAAAATGTATATAACATAAATTGTGTGATTTAGCGAACTCTACACCTTTTGTGTGGTGATTTTTTTCTATCTCTTACGGTTTACCAGTTATGCAAAATTCCGCAAAATTCACCCAGAATAAACATGTTTTCCGAGGCTATTGCCTAAAAATGCAGATATCTTAAATATAAGAAATTTTAATCAAAATCGTTACTATAGTCGGTTTTGAGAAAATCAAAATCTTCGAAATTTTTTCCATGTGGGGAGATTTTCTTGAAAATCTTCGTGTTGTATCCTTGGAAGACGCCAAACTTAAATACCAAGTTCAGTATTTAACGGACTTTTCGTTTTTGAGCTATGCTGTCCACACACACACACACACACACACACACACACACACACACACACACACACATCCTTTTTGGATTCAAGGGGACCCAAAACATTTATTTCCGGGGAAATCTCGGTATTCATTTTTTGGGTGCAATATAATACATTCTCTATACAATATGTACATGGAATGTGTAGAGAAAGTAAAAAGTTGATCTAATCCAGCAACGTAGTTCCATTAAACACATCCGCCTCCATTTGACGGAAAAAGCTCACCGCAGCGTTCAATGGGCGTCCTATGCATCACACCTTCAATACAGTAAATGCAATACTCGGAATTACCTCATTTGCTTTATTGTTTCTTTTAAGTACAACCAACGCTCTCAATAACGATTGCAACAGCAGAGCGAGGTTATTTCTAATTCTATTCATTTTCCTCCAAACAAAACGTCTGACTACTGCGTTGGAATAACGTTCATTGAAAGCTGTGATCGATTTATTGCATATTCCACGAACAGAAGCATTTTTTAAAAACAAAAAAGAGTCAGCTGAAATGCATATTTCGTCACGCACCAAGGTTCGCCAGCACTTTCTGCATGAATGGCTTTTCCGTTCGACATGTTTCCAACATCCAACAGTTTGATCAAAAACTTCCAGAAAACAAAATATGATAAAATAAAACTGCCCATGGAAATAACTGTAAAAGAGTATAAAATTATTATTCTTAACGCATTGGTGTACTCCCCAGCATATGCTTTTTTATAGGGCACACTCAGATCTTAAGTAAATGACCATTCTACAACTTAGTTAATAATGGTTGTTAAGATAAAAATCGGATTGGTCCATTCACATGACTTTCTCTACATCCGTTATTGTTAAAAAAACTTATTCTTACATTTACTTCGTGCTAATCGAGATAAGCATTAGCAGAAATGCTTTCTTGTAAGTAGAAGGGAAATATTGGAATACACTAGGGTAATACGATAGTCATCTAGTTGTGATGTAGATGAAATCCGTTTCAGTGTATATGAGTTGACATATTCACGTATTGAAGAGTTTAAAACTGCAACCAATAGCAAGGAATACCTCAAAAAAGGTCAACTCCACGGAATATAAATTGTGTTCCACCGAGATCTAGATACCTTGTGTAGTAAGTTTTTGTCTATCTCTATCGGTTTACTAGTAATGAAAAATCCAGCAAAATTCGTCCAGAACAAAGAGGTCTTCAGAGACTACTACCAGAAAATTCAAGATATGCATTAATTTTGTCGGGTAAATATCTTTAATATACAGTATTTAAATCAAAATCGTTGGAGCTATTTTTGATAAAATCAAAAATTTTAAAAATTGTTCCATGTAAAGGGTAGTTTGAAGTGGGGTGTTTCTCCTCAAAATCTTCGTGTCGCATCCTTGGAAGATACTAAACTTATATATTAAGTTTGGTATTTTTCCAACTTTTCGTTCCTGAGTTATATTCACAGGCACACGGACACTGACACACGAACACGGGGGACATCACACACACGGATATTTTTCTAAAAATGCTCTTTTTTTATACATGGAACCCTAAAACATCTATTTCCGGTGACATCTTGATACCTTCTCTATACACTATGTACATTTACGTGTAGAGAAAGTAAAAACTATTAGTATGCAGACAAAAATTTCAGAAAGTTTATTTCATAAAATGCACTTTAAACAAGGTACACTCTTATATGTAGTAGGAATTGTTTAAACATTCAGTAGTGTGTGGATAGTGTGTCAGCCTTACTTTCAAGAGGTCCCGAATTCGAATCTCGGTTAGAATGAGCTGTACAACAGGTAGGTATTAATTTCCTGGACCTTTCCTTAATCCGTACAGAAAAATGTCCGATAACATAAGATTTCATTCACCGTCCAACATACTATGTTTCGATCAGAAAGTTTCAATGAGGATGAAATACTTTTTTATTAATTAGAATCGTAAACTTTTCTTGCAGAGTCTGGAAAGCATGAACCTGAGAGTAAATTCTAATTTGAGTTTTATTTACGAATGATTTTTAACTGCTGTGGTTCTCAGCACCCCATTATGTATGGGGTCTGAAAGACCACTTAATTTTTTCTTAGAAGTCCCTTTATCAGACTTGGGGTTCTTTTACGCGCCGTAAATCGGCGGCACGGGCCTATCGGCCTAACTTCCCTTCCGAATGAAGCTATGCTAAGGATTTTTACGCTCGAAATACCCATGCCCTTCATCGGATTTTAACCCGCGAGATTGGGAACCAAATGCCAACACTTTAAACCTAGCTCATGGAGGACAACACCTGAGAGTAGAAATATTTCGTTATGTTTGTGCTCATACGCTTCATATTTTAAGGGTTCCGACTTAGAATGTCTATCGGCGATTATTTATTACCGTGCTACTGAAAAGGTGAACATGTTGGCATCAAAGGCTGCGATAAAGTGCGTTTTACTCCACGCGTACTCCATGTCTTTGTGATTTGTGTATTGGCTGAAGTGACGCGCTCATTGGCCACTAGAAACGTTGGCGACTTCCCAGAATAATCAGTACGTTATCTGAGGGATTTGTACAGTCCCTTGCAGCATAGGCAGATTCCCCAGTTGCGACGTAAATTAAATGAATATCTGCTAATTCAGTATATGTAAAGCCACTGATGGTGTAAAAGAAAGTTTGCTCACTGCGGGTTACGCGAATGCAGATCGCAATATGTGAGTTGTGCTAAAGATAGAAGCTGGCCCCTTGCGTGATGTATGTAAACACAGGAGAAACATACTGCAGAGTCGTTCAAAACACACAAGAGCCCAAAATTTGTACTTTGTTAAGTTAAACAAAATAAGATACAGCCATCTCAAAATAATTTGAGATCACCTTGTGGTTTACCAGGAAATAGGCGAGTCAGTTGAGAAATGTAATGCCGCACCGGTATGTTGCCAAGGTAGCTCAGTGGTAGAGCAACAGGCTAGAGACCGGAAGATCCGTGGTTCAAATCCCGGCTATGACATTTAATTTTTCAGTTTGACTCTATCATCCAACTCCTGTCTAACACACAGTTTGTGTGAAAAAGCAATTGAATCAATATAACTGACCATAATAGTTGACTAAACAATGAACCCTGTGACATTGTAAGTCGTCATTGGGGTATGTTATCTCAAAATAATTTACCGGGAAATATGCAAGACAGTTGAGAATGTGTCATTTTGCCTTAGTAGCTCAGTGGTAGAGCAACCGGCTAGAGATTGGGAGACCCGTGGCTCAAATCCGTGGGAATTTTTCAGTCTGACTCTACCTGTCCTACACACGGCTTGGGTGAAAAAACAATTACTAAAATAAGATACAATTATGTGTTATACCCATTTGTCTCTTGTAAATTTTACGTCCTACAAAGGCAACCTAACTTGGAGTTTTTCTCACTGTTATAAATAGCACGCGTGAAACAATGAACCAATATATAAGACAATGAAAATAGTAAGCAGGTGTTTATAATGCGTAAACACATTTACGGTAACATAAGAGAGATGAACTCCTGAGGAACAGAAAACACTGCAGCTCATCAGCTGAAACTTGGGTCAGTTCACCTATACCATATCCAGAGAGAGTAAATTTTAAGGACAGCTCTTCTGTGCGGATGATAATCGCATTTTATAATTCCTTTGGTCGAGGGACTAAAGAATATCCTTAAGAATGCTTCTCTAAAGGATCGTTATTAATCCGAACGTTAAATCCGGTAAAAGGAATTACCACTGAAAGCATTTGTTCGACAAGAACTGCGACGAGGATCTTCCCAGCAGTTTCAAACAAAATCCTCATTTAATGAGCGTCAAGCACGGGTTAGGATATTAGATCCTGCATTAAAGAAGAGTTACTGTCGTTGGAAGTATACTCTCTTCTTGTAGGCGTGTACATTCCGTGGCAGTGCTGCCAACCCCCGCCTCTAAGGTCCTGGCCGACAATTAAAACACCAGCCGCATGACCCAATTAGCAAGCGGCTTGTTTGACGAGCATACACCCCCACTATGTGTGTACATGCGGACGCCATTGTATTTCCGTTTGCATTCATTAGGAGTGCTGGCTCATTTAATTGCTTATTAACTTTCAAAATGATCTATTACAGCATACATACTTATCATCTGCTACAAGTGATGGAATTGTGAGGAATAAAAATGTGATGTCATATATGTACACGTGTTTCTTTGCCAAGTTCACATATAACCAATTTATTTTCGTAAAAAGTCTTTTTTGTGTTTAAATTTTGCTAAGACTGATTTCAAATTAAGCAATGATTGCTTACTATATTAATAAAGATACTTTATTAGTGACACCTTCTATAGGGAAGAGGATTTCACTCAATCAAAATATACTGGTAATAATTAAAGTTCTGTTGCAAATATAATAAACATTAATATTCTAAGAAAGCACACTGTACGAGTTAATTGTTGAAATTATATATGTAATTTTAATTCACTCAAAATGTACAATTCTGAAAAATACAACATCAGAGTTGATTTTAAATAAAGCATTAGCGATTATGAAAAATAATCAGTAAATATAATAACTACCAGATCTACATACTAGAGTGGGATTACTGAGTCTAATATCAAAACAGGATCAACAGATTGCTCTGTTATTAAGGTGTGTAATGTATGTATATATGTATGTATTATGTGTATATGTAGGTATATATGTGTTGACTCAAATATGTTACAAATAAAGTCTTAAATTCACTGCTGTAAATAGTTCGTTCAAAGTTTCGACGCCATATATACCTCTATTTAGTTTCAACAAAATAAGGATATTTACATATCTTACTATCATTGACAGTTTACAGTTGTATGCCGTCTATGGCTCACGCACCACTGTATGCTAACACTCCAGCCACTCACGCACCACTGTGTACAACACACACAACATATAGGGGTGCTGTGTTGTGAATCCTTCCTCCTTTTATAGCTAGAAAGTAACGTCACAGAACTTCTGGAAGCCGAAGCTTGGAGAAACATCACGAAAATCGAGAAGAACCATGACGTCTCACGTTCCTAAGTTTCTGTTACGTCGCGCTACTCTTCATGTTATTGTTTAGCATCCGATGCGATGATTCACATACCAAGGAGAACGTGATAATCGCTGCTGAAGAAGACGGCAATATCACAGTATGTGTGTACTCGTGTGCAATGTATGTATATGTCTATGTATGTAGAAAACAACATGAGGAATCAGCATTGAAATGTTTATTGGTGATGACAAACAATTGTTTAAAAAATAATCGTACACATTTGAGATTGTGGACACTGTGTAAACTTGTAACATTCACGCATTTCGAATTCTTAATATCTACATTTTCAGATATTACAATATGCAAGGGAAAGAAAATCTAGTACGATAGGAAATAGTGTTATGTGATTTATATAAAACTTGGAGGTGGATTATACTTTTCCTTAATATCTAACCTTTGATTTTGTTGTATTATTCTCTCTCTGTAGCTTTAGTTAAATAGACCTGTTTCTTTCGTAAGAAGTAATAGATTAATTAAATTCTTTTAGGAAATCTTCCCTGAGTTTAAAATACCCAGCTGGTTGTATCCTTTCCGAGGAATGTTTTACATTTAAAGATTATATGAGAAGCAGCTTTTTCTTCTTCGTTGAAGCCTGCATACTAGTTTCCGTTTAAAGATCCCAACTGTATGCAGGCTTTTTCTTATTCTACAATGCCTCGTTAATAATACCTGGAATCTATTGAGTTTTAGTACTGCGTCATCAGTACAGATTTACTTTGGCAGCAATATTACTAATCCACTCAGCAGTTGTTTTTCGAAAGTATTTAAAGAAATGCCAAAATGTTTCTGGTCCCACTGTGCTAAAACTCCACAGTGGGCAGGCACCCACCCAAAAGTAAAGTTGTTATGTTTTGCCAGCTAAACCATGTTAGTGAGCAAACTTTTTTTTTTTATATTTTAGAAACTCTATAATGTTCTAAAGAGAAATGTGCATCTTTCGCCACATTAAAACAATACTTTTGGTTTTATTTTACCGTTTTTACAGTTGAATTTTCCTTTAACCTTAAAATTATTTATTTATGATATTTTATTAGTGTTTTTCACTTATTTCAGTATGTAAACGTATAGACAATATTAGTATTTATGAATATTAGTTCTCTTCAAGGCACGACAATTACGTTCTTTAACAAAATTGCTGGGTAATTTCTTTTTAACCAAGCGGTCCTAATGAGCACGCGGTGGAAAAGACAGCCTAATTTGGTTGAAGATTTCGTGGAATGAAACCAGTGCAGAGAACAGACCGATGTAACTGCATTCAGAGTATGTTGGCGCATTCCATTCTGTAGGAGCCTGCACGAAAGCAATTTAAACCAGACCTCCTTGTACGACACAAACCGAAGTAACATCATTACCGTGTGAACAGGAAAACGGCAGGCAAAAAAAGTAATGCCAACACCATTACAGCTGTAGGAACAGATGGTTGGCATTGCGGAGAGTGAGCACAGCAAATGGCCCGTAAATGTGTGTGCCCGTTCCAAGACCCGATCCTGGAATAAAATATTCAACACAGGGACAAACGTAATCGAAGTGAGATAGGTTCGTTAGCACTCCACAAGTGTTTCTTTCTGGAAAAACATTTATTGATTTCATTGCAACTGATTACAGTCGCTCAAAAGTTTTCATTTTGAATCTCTTAATTCTTCTATTTCAGCTAATACATAAGCTTTTAATTTTTACTTTCTCTACATGTACTATGTAATGGTGTATAGAGAAGGTATTACAATCCACCCAAAATTCGATTCCGCGATTTCACCGAAAATATGCGTTTTAGGGCTCTCTGTATCCAAAAAAAAAAAAAAGCACTTTTAGAAAAAGAAAGTGTGTCTGTGAACAGGATAATACAAAACAAAAAGGCGGCAATAACCAAACTTGGTATTTAAGTTTAGTATCTTCCAGGGATGTGACACAAACATTTTGAGAAAAATCTCCCCATTCCATACTTCCCTTTACATGGAAAACATTTCCAAAATTTTGGTTTTCTCAAAAATGGTTCTAACGATTTTGATTAAAATACCGTACATTAAAGATATTTATATGGCAAATAAGATGTATATCTTGAATTTTCTGGGAATAGCCTTTAAAGACCTCTTTATTCTGAATGAACTTTGCGTAATTGGTAAACCGTAGATAGACAAAAACTTTACTGTACAAAAAATGATGATCACGTTAAAACACAAAATTTAGGTTGTATACATTTTTTTCTGGAGTTGATCGTCTTTTTTTTTTTTTTTAGATATTCCTTCTTATTAGCTTCAGGTATATAAAACTTATACTTTTCTCATACGGGAATTTGCCAACTCCTGTCCATACAAACAAAGGAACTTCAATCACATAACAACCAGCTTTTGAATATCTCTTTAGCCTATGGTAAGTACTCCCTTATAAGTAATAAGCCAATTAATGCTAATTTTTTCTCGATTAGGATGAAGTAAATAGAAGAATAAACTTTTTAATAATAATATGTTGTTGTAGATATGTAGAGAAAGTGATGTGAATGGAACATATCAGATTTTTTTCTATCTATTGCATGGTACTATCGGCAGCATTCCCCTTTGGAACGACTTGCCTCTGGTAAAGGTGTTAACTCGTGTTCAGTTTTTGGTCGTTGGATTTCTATTTTCTTTAATTTTATTTCATATATCACAGATACATTCACATTCTCATTTATACAACCAGACTCTAGGAAGGATAAGGAATAATCTAGGCTAGAGAAAAATCCCTACCCCTAAGCCGAGAATCTAACCAGTGACCTCTCGAAAGTAGGAATTAGGTCCTCTACCGACTGAAAGCTTCTTTTAAATTTGTATAAGTTCATTATTACTTTCTCCACTACTTATGAACATTATAAATAGTAGGTAGAGAAGGTATTAAATTCCACCCAAATATTCGGTTCCGAGATTTTACCGGAAATACTGTTTTGAGGACCCATGAATAATAGACATAATTTTGTGTGTGTGTGTGTCCCCCTCTCTCTCCCCCTCTATCTCTCTCTATACATTATAACTCAAAAACGATAAGTCCTTAAATACCAAACTCAGCTCAATATCCTCCAAAGATGCAACACGAAGATCCTTCCACCTTAAGCTAACCTTTACATGGAACATTTTTCGAAAGTTTCGATTTTTTCAAAAATGGCTCTAGCGTTTTGATTAAAGTTCCGCATATTAAAGATATTTATATGGTAAGTAAAATGTATATTCTAAATTTCTTTTCTTGTTCTAACCATTTCCGAAATATTCCCTATGTTGGTTTCAGTGTTAAAATGGTTAATCTTTTTTCATACTGGAAGTCCTTATCTGTTTCTGGCCGTTGAACGAGGACTTATTTTCTATGGCAATCGCATGGCGACGGTTTTTAGAAAATTTGACTGTCGCTTTAGCCTAATGTATTCCCTCATTTCCTTCCTAGTTATAAAGAACTATGTATGTTAATGGTTAACTTGATCAGCGTGACATAGTTAAAAGAATAATATGTTGTAGGAACAGTCTTTTTGCAGAACTGATAGAGAAAATGAATGCATCAAAATTTTTACTCCATGGATAAATTGCAACGAATACTACGGTTTCATTGCTTCACCAGAAAATGTCGTACAGATAGTCTTTGTTACGTAATCACATTTTTGTACGACTTGAAAGATGTAAAATTGATTTTTATCTCCTCTATTACTTACCTATAATGGTAAAGACGTGTCGTAATCAAATAAAAATTCGAAATTGAAATTTCACTGGAAATAAATTGGGTGTGCAAAGCATAGTTCAAAAATGAAAAATTGGATAAATAACAAGCTGGGTATTTAGGATCGACTTCGAAGTCTTTCTACTTCAAGCTGCGTTTACGCGGAAAATGTTCATTATTGTAATGTTCTAAAACTAAAGAACGGTTTTATTAAGATGCCATATGCTCAAGTTATTTGCAAGTATGAGATGAATTCTCAATTAATAGAATGTGAAGACAAAGGCCTACCACAAAAATGTAATTTCTTTAAAGCATAAAAATTTATGTAAAATAATTTTACTTAAATTTCTAAGCTAAAGTATCAGGACTCCGAAAGAAAATAAAAATTATAACTTTTCTGTAACTTGGCATCTGGTGTTCTCACCTCAAACACTTTATTTATACACATTCTCTCTGAAAGTAGCAGCAGCTTTTTAATTTAATTATAACCGACTATTCTTTTGGCCTGATCTTACTCTGGGTAAGCGTCAAACTGCTTTCTGTCGTTAAGACAGCTTCTTTTTCGCTGTTGGAGGTGTGGGACTAGGCCGGGTGCTTAGGATGGGGTGGGCTTAATTGGTACTACAGCATGCTTGGATGATGATGATGATGATGATGATGATGATGATGATGATGATGATGATGATAATGGGGCAAGTAGAACTATCCGGTGTGCTATGCCTGTTTTGTTAGTTCCTTCTACTTTAATGTAATAAATAGCAATTGAAACTAAACGGAGAATTGTATTACTTCCACTAGTTGTCCGTAAACTTAGGACCGACACTGTATGTGGAATTATACATTTCTGAGATGCTTGCTGATATCCATTTGGATTGTTCAATGGTTTTAATTTGTTTTCAGTAACTTCTATGTTACCATTTGCTAGTTTAATCCGATATAGTTGCAAATAGTTTACTTTTGGAGTAATACTTACACCACAAGTAGTTTTTCTTATAATTTTCTCAAAACCAAATTCGTACATTACAAATCGTGCTGCATGGATAGATTTTCTCTACCTAACAGCTCTTTCTTCGTGAACTGAATTTAGTTTGCCTTCAAATGAACGGAGCAACATCGAGATTATGAAGACGATGAAATGCAGTGTAAGATTTTTCTCCCCAATCTGCACGCAACTTTGTCTCGCTGAGGACTTCCCGATGACCAAGGTGGGAGAACTATCTTCCAAAGCCTGGCTTGATGCGGAACGCGCAATTTCAGCTAATGACAGTTTGGGTCGTGAGGTCTGAACTTCATACCAATCAAGTGGTGGTTTTTAACAACAGAAAACAGAGCAAGTTCTTTGCTGCTGACTTGCTAAAGCACCTCCTCCTGTCACGCCCTCCACACTTCTTGATGCTCCTCCCAGATGATTTCCGCTAACACCTCCCCTTCCCTCTTTACATTTACATCCGCTTATTCACTGTGTGCCCATTGTGTTCCCTGCTACCTAGCATCGGAAATGTTCACTTTTCAGCTGCGCTCTAGCTACAGCTGCCACCACAGCCATCAACTTGTCCTGCCTTCAAGCTCTCCAGGAATGTTACGTCAAGTTGTGTTCCAAGGGATGCATTATCACAGTTTCATACAAAATATAAATCTAAATCTAAATCACCACCTTTGACTTTCTCTAGCACACTTTCTCTATTGTCTCTATCCCCGTAGGTACAATATACATAGGGATAGAGAAGCTATTGTATTCCACCCAAAACTTCGATGTTACAATTTCACCGGAAATATATGTTTTGCGGTCACCTGAATCCGAAAAAAAGCAAATTAAAAAAAAAAAAAAAAAAAGGTACTTGTGTGTCTGTGGAAAGCTCAATGACGAAAAGACCGTTAAATACCAAATTTGGTATTTAGGTTTGGTATCTTCTAAGGATGGACACGAAGATTTTCAAGAAAATCCCCCCACCACAAACTACCATTTACATGGACAAATTTTCGAAAATTTTGATTTTCTCAAAAATGGCTCTAACGATTTTGGTTAAAATGCCGTATATTAAAGATATTTACATCCCAAATGAAATGTATATCTTAAATTTTCTGAAGACCTATTTAATCTGGATGAGTTTTGCCAAATTTTGCTTAACTGCTAAACCGCAGGAGATAGACAAAACGTACTCCACAAAAAATGTAGATCACGTCAAAACTCACAATTTAAGTCCCTTACGTTTTTGTTGTGGAGGTAACAGTTTCCGAGATATTCCTTGTTATTGGTATCACTGGTAGAGTACTTATACTTTTCTCAAGTAGGAAGTGCCCATTTTTCTTTTGTTCTACTCCTGGCCTAGCAAAGAAGCGATTTACATTGACAAACGCGTAACGATAACATTTGACTATCACTTTAGCATAGCGCATCCTTTCTACTTATAAGGAACTGAATAATAAGAACATTCTGCTAATGTTTATCTCGATTAGCAGTATAAGGAGTTTGCAGAGCAGCTAGAGAAAGTCACGTGAGTGTAACCCCTCAGATTTTTTTCAAAGAAATTAACACCTAAATAACTTTAAAACAGGACTATGTAATTTGCAACAGTGCCTGCAAAAGAATTCAGGTACATGTGAATCAGTATTTTTGAGTCGGTACTTATAAACCTGAGGGCTGTAAAAATAATAACTATTCGTGTAATAAACTCTTTGGACTAGCAAGCAGCATCTATATATTTTCTAGTCATTTTAAAGGCGAGAAATCTTTGAATGAATGTTTAGATCAGCCGTGGGGAATTAGCTCACATTTGTGCGCAAATATTGCCATACCTTCCTTACACACTCCACTGTGCCTGCTTACCTGTGCACATGTCGAATAACAACAAGACAGTGACGTTTCATTGAGGATAGCATATGAGATCCTAGATACAAATCTCGCATGGGAAGGTTATTTTTCTGTGTTCAGAATGGTAAAACGGCTGAATGTGTTATAAACAATTCTGCTACGTGAAAAATTAAAACAAACTAAATCTGTTTTAATTATGTCCGTGGTAGTCAGCATAGAAAAGCTAAATTTTCAGATATGATTACAAAAATTTAACTATACTATGAGTAATATATGCTCCCGATTGATAAACTTACCCTTCTATCAATACTGAGTGTCTGTGTCTATAATCAAACCTGGCATTCATAATGTTATGTCAAGAACAGGCGCCAGTGTTCTACTATACGCCGAAAAAGGTTTATAATGTCTTATTTGAGGAAGAAGCGCTGCAAGACATATTATAGTACCCGGCTAATCGCCTTTAAAATTGGCTAGCTCCACCATTGTTGTACTTATCATGCCAAACGGATGGAAAGAGAAGACGTAACAATTCCCTTCTATTTACCAGCTCCCAGGGCTGATTTATAAGTCCACTTTTACGTCTATAGCAGGCATGGTGTACTCTTATTCTCATAATGCAACTTCAAGCATTCCTTTGGTATTGACGAAATCAAAATAAAATACCCTTTTCCAGAATAAGGCTGTACAATTCTCTCTTTTACGTGGTGAGAATTTTCCTAGAAAGTATTTTTGGAATTATCATTAGTAAGAATTTACACGTCCAAATATTCTTTATTTTAATCCTAATTCTGCATGCAAATAACAAAATAATAATTATCAGAGATTACTAAATATAAAGGGTATGTAATTTATATTTAACATATATTGTGTAATGACTGTTTTAGTTTATTTTGTTGAATAAGAGAATTTTGCTTAATGTGGAATAACCTTTTAGCAGGTCTTTATATAAAGGGCATAATTAAAAAATTTTAATATCTATATAATTTAGAATGTAAAATAAAAAGTACCACAGAATACTGTCCGAAAGACACTTGAATACTAAAGTTGTGCAATGTTTTTAATAGAGTGTTAATCATATCTGAATATTTACTAGAGTGTTAATTTTTATTTTTCAAAGTTTTTCTTATAGTTTTTTATGAACGTGTTACTGCAATTGCATTGCAATTGTGTTAATTGAATTAAACATTTCATTAAATTGGATATGTGCTTTGCAATGTACACATTATACCATGAATTTTATTGTGTAAATGTGTTGCAAAATCAAAATGTTCTACGCGCCTCCAAATTTGAATTTTTTTTTTTTTTTTTTTTTTTTTGGCATGTTATGAATTGAAGATTTGAACTACACCAAAAAGCTAAAATTGTGATATTTCAATAGCTTTGATCTCTGAACTATGATACTTTTTTAAAAAGTTTTAAATTCTAATCTCTAAAATTAATACCTTATATGCAAATATGTTTATATTCATATTTTATTAGGACAATTTTGTCGCCTGTACTACATTAATAGTTACTTCTGCAAAATCTGAATATTTTAAAAATATAGCTGAGATGTGTGGAACATCTTGAAAATGTAAAAGCAGTTTAGAGAAAATGTTTTATAAAATACTGTGCGATCCCTGAGGAACCGGACCGTTTGGCGGCGGCCAGCCCTCATCCGTTACGGTGCAGCCGCGGGGCGGTTCGGTCGCTCAGGGAACGCACTGTAGTATGCTAGGAAGTAGGTGATTGTACAATCTTTTATGGCCGAAACAAGGGCTGGGGTATAATAACTGTTGATTCTCTATGAAATTACTAAAGGTCCTAACAACCATTTGTCAATAAAAAGCGATATTTATTTTTTGACTGATTGTAATCAAAATTTCACTCTCAATGTCCCTTATATTCAAGTTGACGCCATGCCGCTCCTTTGTCGACTATAGACCACCTCCAACATAAGTACGTATTCCAACATCTTTTGAGTTAAAAATCAGCATCAGAGGAGGACGCTAAGTCGGGGGCGTGCCTAATTTACGAGAAATAATTCGGCTACTAATTATTCATTGCTCTACCGAAACAAAATTTACAACAATTTGTACTTTTAATACAAATATTTCATGTTGAAGAAATAAATGATAAGCTGCTTTTAGGTTAAATCTATCAGGAATTTACATGCAATTTGGAGAATATTCTTCAGGAAAGCTTTGTCTTCCCCACAAACGGAAATTGAAATGACGCTTTTGCGTTAGATATGCTTGAAATAGTACTTGAAGTATTTCTGCAAGCCTTGCATTACTTAAAAAAATTTGATGTGTTCATTTCACACGGCTTTTTATATCTGTTCCACAAACAAACTTTCTTACAAAAGATTATTCATTTTATCCACTTCATGATAATCAAGATAAGCATTACCAGAAATTGTCTTATTACTTGCTTCTTTGTAAGCAGAAGGAAAATAAGATAATGCACAGGCTAAAGCGGTAGTCAAATATTTTAAAAGCCGGTCGCTATGTGAAACAATTGAAATTCGGTTCTCATTTCTTGCTATAAATAGCTTTTTGTTTGAAAAAAAAGTTAAAAGCATCTTAAAATGAAACCAACAACTCAACTCTACAAAAAAAAAAAATGTATTGGATATAAATTGTATGTTTAACGAGATCTAAATTTTTGTGTAGTATGTTTTTATCTATCTCTTCCGGTTTACCAGTTATACTAAAGTTATATAAAACTCAACCAGAATGAACAGATCTTAAGAAGCTACTTCCCGAAAATTCAAGATAAACATTTCATTAGTCATGAAAATATCTTAAACAAATGTCATTTTAATCAAAATCGTTAGAGCCATTTTTGAGAGAGTCAAAATTTTAGAAAAATGTTTAATGTAAAGGGTAAGGATGTTTTCTTGATAATCTTTGTGTTGCATTCTTGTAAGATACTGGAGACAAATAACAAGTTTGTGTTTACCCCACTTTTCGTTGTTGAGCTATGCTGCCCACAAAGACAAACACACAGACATTTTTCAAAAAAAAAATTCAGGGAGTCTCAAAACATTTATTTCCGGTGAAATCTCGATATCGAATTTTTGGGTGCAATATAATTAATTTCTCCAGTCGGTTTGCAATATTCATTAAATGTGCTCCGCAGTTCATTTGAAGATAAATTCTAATCTTTTACTATGTACTGTATTGTTTGTACTCCAAATACAATTTTTGTATGTCCAATATAAATTCGTAGCACCAGAAGTTTGCTGTTCCTAAAAATGATTGAATTTTCATCCAAATGAATATGCACCATGCGATGTGATTTCGTCCAGAGCTGATTTCAGAGTATAGTTAATTAGTGCTTCTTTTTAAGAAGCGATGAAGTTACCAGAGCGATATTTATTTGTACCTATATCGACTCCGAAATTCTAAATATTTTGCATATGTGTTGAATGAATATATTGGGGCATTTGTACATTCATTTTCTGCGTTTACGCCTTGGGCCAGTGTACTCTGTCACAAGCAGACAGCGCCAATATCATTATCATATATGATAGTTTTATAAATTCAGGAAATGTGCTTTATTACAATGCAGAAGTGTATGTAGTTTACTTAAATAAGTAATTTGAGGTAGGAGACTTGTGGCCTGTTTATTGAAATTTCGAAGTAACGGCTATAAGCCACCAGAGCAGTTGAAAAAACATCTCCAGAGTAGGCTATAAACGTAGTTAATGAATGCTCAGCGTCGCACTGTTAAGTGATTAATTCGAGATTTTCCAGATTTTTGCGACATTAAATCTTGAGAACGCTAGTAAAAGGCTTCCAAAAATCGATATTTCTATACTCTGGCAACAATTTTAGACATTCTAAGCCAATTTTTCAACCTGCTTTGCTTTAACACCGACTTATCAGCACCTGACACCCACATGTTTAACGCTATGTGGCTGCGTTATGTTTATCCGGGGCCTATGCATCGCCGATCTCAAATTACTTATATTAGTCACGTGCACAATCTCTCAAATTATTTCGGTGTAGTTCATTAACACCTGTATATATCTCTTTGATGTATATGTATCTCTTTGATCAAAGGGATCAAAGGGATTTAGTAGTCAAGAAGTATAAAACACGGAAAATGTGATAGCCTATTATGCTATTTTTGGGATGCCCTGGGTTCAATTCGTGGCGACCGCTCACCCTGACTGTGTTAACCTAGTCTACAAGGCGAATGCCGGGGTGGTGTATTCTACCACACTTATAAGATCTGGAAAAGAAAGAGACAGATACACTTACCCTCTTGTTATCTCTCTTTGCGGTGACAGATTTGTTATGTTTTGTGCCGCAATGTGCGGGGTGTTTCCCTCCATTGCTTATCTTGTCATTCTTCCTAATTATAGTCATAATAGTGCTTCTAATCACTGTAAACATTGTATATAATATAGAGAAAATGGATAAGGAATTCTGCATATTTCGTTTGTGCACACAATTTCTCCATGTTTACGATAGGTATTTTACACGAGAGATGGTAAGAAATGTTATTTCATTAACTGCTGGTATAGGGTGAGACAGGCTAACAAATGGACACAAATCAATATTTTGAAGTGTTTAATGCCGGAAATATTATTTTGAACATGAGTTTTATAATCTTTCTCTGAAAAGGAAGAGGACTCCGCCGGTATTTGTGGCAAGATATACATAAAGCAAAATATGGAATGTACTGTACCCATGTGACTGTACCTACTAACTCTTTTAAAACTATTCTTAAAACAACTTCAGTATTATTACTTCAGTTACTATTTGTCCATCCAGATAAACTTTCAATTAATATGTACACGTTTCTTGTACGATACAGTATGTAATGCGATAGTCAGGAAAAGTAATGAAATTTCAAAACACGATATCTCCAAAAAAAGAAATTATATAATTATCTATGTTTTTTATGAATTTACTAGTTCACACGGTTTACCAGTTATACAAATGTAATTTAAAACAAAAAGGGCTTCACAACCTATTCCCAGAAAATTCAAAATTGGGAAGTTTTCTTAAATATCTTCGTGTGGCATCCTTGGAGCCTGCTGAACTTAAATACCAATCTAAAATGTTCGGTTAGCTACTAAACTTGGTAGTTAACCGAACATTTTAGATTTAATGTCTAAGGTTATACCGGCGGCTTTTCCGGTGAAATAAACTCTTATCAACATTTTTCTTTTTCTTTTTTAACAGTACCGGAGTCTGATCAGGACTCCGGCGCTGTATCCCCGTTTACATCCCCCCTAAGTTTACTGTATGATTACTGGTTTTACTGTTGCTTTACACAAATATATAACACCCATGCCCAAGGCGGGACTCGAACTCACGATCCCTACATTCGTTAATCTTTAGCTTTTTTACATTGATTTTCTTTAGGGACATTGAATCACGCATTTACCCTCTCTCATACTTCCAGACTCTAGGGGGAACAATCTTGACATCTCCAGCCGCCAGGTTTTCTCCGGGTTCTCCGGTTTCTTCCGTCGACGCATTCCATCGGTGCTCCATCTTCATTCCATTATCATCATTGTCATCGCCTGCGGTGCCACAAGTAGTAAAAACGGGCGTTAAACACTATCCAAAAAATCCTCCAGACTCGAATCGAATCTGGAACTTCTTGATTTGAAGACTAGCCGCTAATAATAGGGGGATTTATTTTCACTCGTGCGTGCGCAGACATCTTTCTAAAAATGTTGTTCTCTTTTTTTTTTTATTTCAGGGAGAATCAAAACATGCATTTCCGGTGAAATCGTGGTATCGAATTTTTGGTTGGAACACATTACCTCCTCTACTTACTCAAGACAGATAGCAGAAAAAGTAACAATTATACTTTACTTCAGCAGCTCTGGAACAGACCTAATATCGAAACTTTTACCCTTCATATTCGTACTGAGCTGTATAATATGTGACCCATAAAACTAATAAAATATCGCCCCCCTTTATCACCCTCTGCTGTTTTTCCGAATATAATTTTAACCACTGGATTGAAAGGTTCTTTATCTCCAAATCTTTTACAGAATTGGAAATGGGTGACGTTACGACATAAACTTTGTATTTTCATGCCACACTACTGTTCTTAATATCGGTTTCATTATTTCCGATCGATAATAGTGATGACGTTAATCTTCGTCTTCATGTCACTGATAGCTTTCATTAAAAAGAATATATATATATATATATATATATATATATATATATATATATATATATATATATATCGTAACACATACAAGTATATCATTCCTTTAGAAATTGTATTACTTTAACCTTTATTTGTGTAATTTTTTTTACCGTGGAGGGGGGAAATGCATTACTGCACACGACCCCCAGCCGAAGTGCAATGGCTGGGAGGATACGTTGAGCTCCCCGTTCGGTTCAGTAAAAAAAACATCCGAATGATGAAATCGTGCAATGCTGTGTTTACATGCTTTTCAGCATTTGTGCGGTCCCGCGTAGTATCCACAGATCGGATGCTGCCGGGAAGGTTTAGTCCGAAGATGTCGCTAGCTGGAAATCTACCTGCTGAGTAAATGTCTACGTACTTACCAGTAGGCTTCCAGCGTTGGCTGGTTACCTCCTGGTGATTGTAGCGAAACCTTTATAGAGTCGGTATTTGATCCACTCCTTCATTCCGTAGTTGTGTTATTATTATTACTATTATTATTTATTTTGATTCAAAAATGCTGTCAATTACCACAATCATACCAGGGCCGCCTGTGTGGCGAAATTTCGCCCCGCAGGAGTCCTTTAGCATGCATGAGGGTTGCTTATAAGCACACTTAAAGACCATCAATCTAGACCGAGTTTGAACCCAGCGCTTAACCAACTGAACCACCCAATCCAACTTCATTTCGCAACGATTAAAACATCGTTCATTGGTTCGGTTTATGTTCGTGATTATATTCGGGTCAATCATACAGACAACTGATACCACCTATAAGGAATCAAAATTTGGTTTCTGAAAATGGAAATCTTACGAGGAGAAAAACACTAGGTAAATGGACAGCTTTTTATATACGCAAGTGTTGTTACCGGGGATTATTTCCACTTTACCTGTAGAGCATGCTATACATCTGCAGCTTGCTAACAGCAAAAGCAGAGAAGCCCAAATGTTGGCTTTAGCGGCTTGTATAAAACTAACACGTACTTCCGCTAGCATTCCTTTCACACACACCACACACGTACGCATGCACTGCCTCATTACGCGCTCAGGTCCCGTCACACTGGCCGGCCAACCAACCGGTCGGGAACCCGCAAGTAGATTACGGTCCATTCAAACGCGCACCCACCTCCCCACATGTGGCAGATTAATGTCCATCCTCGTCATATTCATGTTCCAAGACAGGTTCCATCAGCAGTCACAACAATGTTTATAATGTAACCTATCATCTTAATATGGCCACATAACGAGTAATCTGATGTTATGGCCCATAAACAGCTCAGGTCCTTTTTTTAAACATTACATTCAGCAGTATTTACTGACTCTCCAGCCTTTTCCATTCGTTTCATCCTAATGAACGGGTTCAATTCGTGCTCAACTCCCACGTTCACTCTTTCATAAGTAACGAATAGCTACTTCACTTTGAAAATATGTTTATATTTAAATAGCATAGCTATAACGCTTGTTTTATAGGAGAAGCAATTTAATGGGCAGTTCCAAATAATTCAAAGTAGCCAACTAAACTGTGGTCGTCCTCCGTTAACATGCTAGCCTCTAAAACCCAAAATGATGGATTTTTTTGGACGCAGAAAGCTTTAGAATGACTTTCTTCGTAAAAGAAGTAAAGCCGGTAATCCCGTGTAATGTTTATTTGCACGAAAAAGAACACCTTGAAAGAAGACGGTTCCTGGACAAAATTCCGCCATTTCGCGTCCACAAGTTGTGATTTCGTCATACAGTGTCATCTGTAGGCGACGAGCTGATCCCTCGTCATGGGGCACAGCGGTTAACTCACCAACTAGAAATTTAAATCTGATCACCGAAACATCGTAACGATACTCTAAGCTCCACTTAAAATTACAGAAAATAACTAAATTGAATAAATGGCAACCTTACAATGCGAATTATTGCTTCAAGTTAGTAAATCAAATATTGTTTTCAAAGATCACAAGTTGATTAAATCACTTCCCAGCGCTGAGCATTGTAATACTTATTGTATTACATTAAAAAACAATTAATAAACGTAGATCACACCGCCTTTATCCACGCAATAATTTTGCTTTTAAAACTCAACAGTTAACGTCCTGCAGGATTATGCCAGGATTGCCAACGTAACAGCTGCAAATCATTATATATTTTGAGATGATTTAGGATATTGATATCAAATAAATAAACAGAATGCTACCCAAACACCAGAGATCACTACAATGGGGGTAATATTACACTTAGCTTTAGGTGCATTCCAATTGCTTATGTTCTCTGTGTACTCTATAAGTGGTTAAAAAAGAAAATACTCTATAAAAATCTTCTAAATAATTAAAAATGATTAAGTACTGGTCCGTTCTTACAATGAAGTTGGTTTTATATATCATAAAAATTTGTTTTATATCAACTAAGTTATTTTCTTATCTTAGTTTTTTCTCACAGGTGAACTAAATCCAATACAGCTTTCTGGGCAGTGCTTGTCGCCACCAAATAGAAAGAATGGAAAGCAGAATAAATGAGCTGTGACTTCACATGTATAATCCTTTTGTCTCTCGCGAAAATTCCCCGGCTGAATTTTCTAACATAGATAGGGATCAACAATGTGTAGATGATTATGTGCAGATCAGGAGTAGAACTTTCTTGCATTTCACTTTCACCTTATCTGCTAGGATAATATAGAAAATGGGCTATTGGTAAAGAATTGACTTTATTCATATTACTTTTTTACAGCGTTTAACGCCCGGTTTTACTAATAGGCACCACAGGCGATGACACTTGATGATTGATAGAATGAATGTGGAGCACCTGTGCCGTTTTCTCCACCACAAATTCCACATGCGGTCGCCTGGAAGCGAACCCGGGCCACATCGTTGAGAGTTCATGTCACTTAAGTACACCAACATCGCACTGTAAACGTGAACACTGATATTCTAAAAATGTTTACTTTTCCTAGCACACTTCTATTTCTATGGTCTGCTAGAGTGCTGACATTGCAGGCAGCATTATTTGGAATCAATTATAAACTTAATTTAATTCACTTAATTTAACAGCACAAAATGAATTACGAATATGACATGATAAAAACACGTTTTTCCGTTAGTTTTTACTTTGCAAAGTATTTTATTCGTACCACATTTCTCACTTATTAGTGTAGCATATTTTGTCTTATAGATATACGATGATGTTGGTACAAATAAACGGCAAGTGGTGGCAAGAAAAATACTTCCGGGTACTGACACGAATGCAATTTCTCCAGTATCCGTTAGTGTTTAGAATGACAACCCAGAATGGTATGCATCCGTACCCTCATTGAAGTGGCACGGTTCATACAATAGCAACATAATTGTGCAAAATTGCAATTTGCAGTGGCTTCCTTAATTACCCTCAAGCAAACCATCTCATTGACTACATTATTCATATAAACTGTTCAACGATTTTAAACATTCACCAAGTATTTTATTTTATTAATATCTTCGGTAATATGTTCATGATATGACGAGAGTGACTGTTAAATAACCCATGACCAATAGATAACTAGGATAAATCCATGAAATAATGCAAAACTCGACGTCTGAAATTTATGACCATGCAGTCAAAAGCAAGATAGGAGTAGCTGAACTATCAAACTAAGGATCGCGGGATCAAATCCAGTCAATGTATGCTCTGCATTCAAGAGAAACGCTGCAAAAGGATGGGGAGGCCCAACTAAAGCAATCGGTGTGATCTGGCTGGATGCTGACGGGTTTTAATTGAATGCACACACATGTGGTTTACAATTTGTTTCTTTTTTATTTTGGTAAAAAAACAGTCATCATTACATAGTATTATAAAATCAGATAACACCACAGTTACCATCTGTTCCAATACTCGCGCGTTCTAAGGCATGGGCGAAAACAGCTGAAGGTTCGCGCCCCAGAATACCAAGATATTGTTTCAATTCATTTCCTCTATTTATTTTAACACCTCACCTCCATTGTTGAGTATCCTTGAATGGGTTAAGATAGTGCTATGGCACGGAGGTCATGGGACCTTTCTGCAGCGCGTTTCAACCTACACAGATGGATAAAACGGTGTTGGCTAACTGCACGTTCGAACTGTAAGGCGGTGCAGTAAGTCCAGCGAGCTGAAAAACGCAAAAATGATTTCTCTTACGCTTGAATGACCAGAGATGAAAACAGTGAGTCCTGCGGTGATATGATTTCAAAGCAAAAAGGAACACCTTACTATGTACGTGTAAGTGCAACTACGTGCCACGTGTTTTACGGAAGGAACAGTCATTTCTGAGGTCATCGTACCCAAGAACACCGCAACCGTAGACAACAAGAAGATCAAGGTGTCTCTAGAATGTGCTCAAACCTCCGTACCACTGCCTTTCGTGGTCTGGCAATTTTTTTGCTCAAATCTGCCAAGAAATCATTAAAAATTGTTTAAGGTTTCATTTTATGTGGTTTATGGTGATAATGCCCTTGATCAGCGCCATGGAATTATGAACAGGTATTATGAAACCAACAGTAAACTGAAAGAGGGCAATGCTCTTGTGTAATTTCTATGGTAACTGCTTTTGAATTAACAATAATGACTGCCGAGAGAGAGATAAGTTCACCATTCAAAAACTCTGAGAGTTGGTACGTAACAAATAATTATATAGTGAATTTCTAAAGTCTCTATTACAGCTAAAGGGAAATGATTTTACAAAAATATGAAGCGTCACATTCGCATGACTTTTTTCACCTATTCTGCAACAAACTATTTATACAAGAGCTTAATTTATCTACTTCACGCATATCCATATGAACATTTCCATGAAATTGCATGGATAGGTTAGAATACCGTCGGAGGGAACTCGACACCGAACCAAAAAATGAAATAAAATGTAGTTTTATTTATAGACGCTGTTTAACTGCTGCTATTCTTAGCGACCCATTCTATAAGCTGTAAATCTACAACACTTGGCGAACGGGTTTATTTCCCTTCTGAAGTAAACCATGCTACGGATTTTTACGCCCGAAAAATCCATCGCCCTACTCTGGGTTTGAACCCGCGACCTGAAACGAACCGAACCTGAAGTTATTCCACCTACGCCGCACCAATCACCATTGCTAACACTTCCAACTCTGAAAGAAACTAATGGAATGAAGGATGAAAGAAATGACAATGAAAACATATTATTTCACCAACGAACAGGAACTTCGTGGGATGAAAGCAAACTACCCAGCATTCGCCTGGCGATCCGGGGAAACCCCCGAAAAAGCACATAAGTCAGGTAGGCCGGTCACGGGAAGCTTTAGTTCATACTTCCTTGTAAATACGCGCAAATCTTCCCTCTTGTGACGCATTGATAGTCTCTTCTCTTTGATTATCCAGGAAAAACAAATATGAATAACGATCCATTTGAGAAATGTAAACGCAAGTATTTTAGAGCTAAAACGAATAAATACGAATATCTCGGAAACGGTATATCTAAAAAAACATGTATCTGACATTAATTGTATATTCTAACAAGATCTACATGTACTATGCAGAATGATTTTCTCTATTTTTTATTGTTTACCAATTATGCAAATGGCATCCAAAATGAATATATGTTAACTATTAAATAATTAGTCAATGTTTTGAGTAATTTTACAGAAAAGGTTAAGCATACATGTAATTTATTTTTCTATTCTTTATTTGCTTCGTTATTACTAAATATGAGGATAATTAATCTAAAGCCCTCCTTTTTTGAAAATAATATTGTAAATTTGCTCTATTTAGATTTCTGATGATAAAAAGTTGACCGTGGCATAGGATTCTTTATTTTTATTTTGGTTTTTTTATTCTTTTGGACGTACCACTAAGTAAAATATGCTATAAGATAATTTCTGGTATAAAGTTGTATCATCCCACACAAGAATTGTTTTTATAGGATTGATAACAACTCTACATCCCATTGTTTAGCTATTTAGGGGTTTTTATTTCGCTATATTTTATTTGAAACAGGTTAATAGTTTGAAAGGCTGGCGAGCAGGCGGGTAGAAAGAGGGAGAGAGCGAAAGAGAGAACATAATGAATTATTTCTCAGCAGTAAATCGTAATCACAGAGTTCCCTACAAGACCCTTGGTGCCATTTGAGACTTGAGGGATGAGAGGAGAGACCTAAAGGGCGACAAGATCCCGATGACGAAGGGGCACAAGCAAGGACGGGGTCCTTAACGATTCTAGATTGAACGCCTCCGACCGAGCCCAGTTAACGACCAGGCTTTATGGGTTACACCAGAGAGCCCTAACCTGAGCCGGTCCCCATGGCCGCGCTCGCAAAGGCGTCCCGCTTTGGTGCTTCGTAGCGCTGGGGATCGTGGGTTCGAGTCCCGCCTTGGGCATGGTGTTATATGTTTGTGTTTATGTGTGTGTTGTAACAGTAAAAAAAAAAAACAGCAATCCATTAATAATACAGAAAAACAAGGTAAAACAAAAAAAGGTAAATTATAGTAGGGTATAAAAAAAAAACCCTGAAAGTACCGAATGCGGATCCCGACAGGGCACGCCCAAGTAACCACCCATCCACAGCCCACAGACACCGTCGCCTGGTCCTTCAACTCTAACAGTGCTAAGGAAGTGACGTAATAAATATTTCCAGCATTCGACTAGCGATCCGTGGAAACTTCATGTTTCAGGAATGACAACCATAGGAATGGGAGCCGCGCACGTTTCCTCGGCGTCACCTCGCCCATAAACCTGCCTATAACTTCGTAATTCTGCTCTCAAAATAGTTTTTACATACTGGAAAGCTGTATATGGTTTTCACGAAGACTCTCTATATCTATATCTAAAAAACCTGTTCATAATGCATAGGAATATCAACCTAAAGAAATAACATCTTTAAATCTATTTTTAAAATCCATATATTTTAAAAATAAACTGGAACTACAGCACTTTTACCAAAATATTATGAAAATGGTCGTTTTAAATTCGCAAACAAAATTTTGCATGTCTCTTACCAAGAGCAGCATGAATATAAAACATAGCATTGACCAGAAAATCAAACAGAATTGCTAAAATAATGCAACTTCTGAACCTAGTAACTAAGTTCTTGGAACCGAGATAAAAACAGCAGTCGATCTATTTAGAATTATATTTTCCTACCAACAAATAATTGTTGTGTTTTCGTACAGACTAACATAAGAAAGTTAGTTATGGAGAAAGAGATAAACCAGATACAAAGTCCGTAAATTTAAATGCAGCAAATTAATGCTAGCAATAAATGAAAGGAAGAAAACAGTAATTTCAGATCACTCCCCGATTTTACGGTTACAATTTCTTTTGAAACTCGAAGTGCTTTACTTCTCTTAAATTTCAGCATTTTATGACGCCTTTATTACATCTTTTATGCCACTAAACGTTCTCAGCCGTGTGTAGTTGATGCTTTGCCGCAGTGAATGTTCAAACGTGTTTCTCTGCATTGCATAAGCTTGGTATTACGGCTGCGTAAACCTACAAAGAAACAAAGACATTTTCTCAGTTTTATGTGCAGTGTAAACACCGCGTACTGCTTCAAACCACTAGCGTCGTGTGTTGCAAGAGAAGAAAAGCTACTCCGTTTTGTATTATACATAATTATATAGAGTTTAATTATTATAATAAACCGTATTAAGATAGCTTTGGAAAGGTTGATGTACTTCCAAATATGTATATGTTAGAAAGCCTGCCACTCGTATATATCAAGAGATACACAAATCAACATGAGAGATCATTCCCAATCTTGGAAGAATTAAAATGTAAACTTTAGGATGACAAAAAATTAAAATATGTGTTGACAAAGAACAGGACATTATTTTGTAAAAAATCTTATGTGTTCCACTCAGATGACTTTCTCTGCATCTCTGGTTAAAGTGATAGTCAAAAGCTGGTTACTATGTGACTGAAGTTTCTTTGCTGTATGGCCAGGAGTTGATAAACTTCTGTATGAGAAAAGTACAAGATCTTTAAAGCTGAAACCAAAAACAAGATACCTCAAGAAAACTCCACGAAAAAAAATGTATATAGCATAAATTGTGAGTTTTAACGTGCTCTACATTTTTTGTGTGGTATGTTTTTGTCAATTTCTTATGGTTTAGCAGTTATGCAAAATTCCGCAAAATTCATCCAGAATCCATCTTCAGAGGCTATTACCAGAAAATTCAAGATATACAGTTTATTCGTCAGGTAAATATATTTGTACAATATTATAGTCAAAATCGTTAAAGACATTTTTGAGAAAATCAAAATTTTCGAAAAAAGTTCCATGTGAAGGGTAGTTGGGGGTAGGGGGATTTTCTTGAAAATCTTCGTGTCGCATCCTTGGAAGATACCAAACTTTAATACCAAGTTTGGTATTCAACAGACTTTTCGTTTTTGAGATATGCTGCCCACAGACACACACACACACACACACACACTCACACACACACAAACAGACACTCATACACACATACACACTCACACACGGACCTTTTTCCAAAAAATCTTTTTTTTTGATTCAGGGGGATCCAAAACATGTATTTCCGGTGAGATCTTGGTATCGATTTTTGGGTGGAATGCAATACCTTCTGTAGACACTATTTGCATACTTACATACAGACGTGTACAGAAGGTAAAAAAGATAAAAATACTTTAGTATCTAATTATTTATTATAGTATGTTTGTCCTGTATTTCCTTTAGAAAATCCGGGACATGACTTCCTATACCTAGTCAATAAAAAACTACTCTTAAAAGATCTTATGTGTTCCATTCACATGACTTTCTCTACATCTCTACAATAAATTATTGTTATAAAGCTTATTCTTCTATTTACTTAATGCTAATTGAAAAAAATTGACAGAAAGAGTCTTTATAATTAAGAGATTAATACAATTAGAGATATAGCTTCTATTACCTGCTTCCTTGTAAGTAGAAGGGAAACATGGGAGTAATATAGGCTAAATCGATAGTCAAATCTTTCAAAAGCTGGTTGATATGTGATTGAAGTACTTTGCTTGTGAAGACAGGAGTTGAAAAATTTCCATATGAGAAAAAAGTAATTAATGACAAGAAATATTTCAAAAACAGTCAACTCTGCAGAAAAATGTGTAGGATATACATTGTGTGTCTTAAAGAGCTCTACATTTTTTGTATTGTAGGTTTTTCTCTATCTCTTACGGTTTACCAATTATGCAAAATTCCACAAAATTCATCCATAGGCTATTCCTAGGAAATTCAAGATATACCTTTTACTTGTCACATAAATATATTAAATATAAGAGATTTTAATGAAAATCGTTAGAGCCACTTTTGAGAAAATCAAATTTGTGGAAATCTTTTCCATATAAAGGATAGATGAGGGTGGGCAGATTTTCTTGAAATTCTTTGTGTCACAGCCTTAGAAGATACTGAACTTAATAACAAATTTGGTATTTAACGGACCGTTTTTGAGCTATGCTGCCCACACATACACGCGCGCGCGCAGAAACACATGCACATACACAGACAGACAGGCACATGGACATTTTTCTCAATTTTTTTTGGATTCAGGGGGTCTCAAAATGTGTACTTCTTGTGAAATCTCTGTATAGAATGTGTGGGTGCAATACAATACCTTCTCTATACAGTATGCACATAGTACGTGTTGAGAAAGTAAAAAGCTTATTCTTCTATCTACTGCCTGCTAATCGAGATGAACAGAATAAACTATCTTAATACGTGAAAGGTGGCCCAGCTGCTGAGATCCCTTCCTGCGATAAAAGAGTTGCAGAACTCAACGCCTATTTCAATTTAAACCAACCTGTGAAGAACTGGCGAATGCTACCTTCGTTTTACCCCTCCCAATGAAATGCATACCAATGCTTAAAAAAAAAAAAAAGTATTTATTATTTTGAAGGATATTTGTTTATTTAACTTAGTCTTAATGTATTAATAAAATTAAGGTATAGGATAATTGACATTCGAAAAACCAGCGCAACACTCTCACAGCAACCATCATCCGTGGTAATACGAAAGTTGCTTAGTTCCCCTACTTACTGTAGATTTCGTTAAAACACCACTTACGTCGTATATTTTTTTTTTATTACTTTTTTAATTTTGGTGCGGTTAACCATTTCCGAGATATTTTTTTGTTATTGGTTTCAATTTTAAAATAATAAACCTTTTCTTTTTCTTTTGACATCTTTTAAAGTACATGACTATCAGTTTGTTGTAATTTATTCCTTTGCCTGATGCGCTCGACCAGGAAACATTACGGACCCCATTCTATACGGAGTCCATTGTCATCCGGATCCAGTCGATCTACTTTTCTCTCCTCTCATTCCTTCCTCTCAAGGGTCACTAAGTCACAATGACCATTGCATGAATAATAAATTTTGGAAGATGAAATTATGTTTTTTATTTGGATTGTTTATTTAATAAAAGTGAGATGTATTTAATTTCATTTTTAGTTGTTTTAGCTGGTATAACTAAGAGTGCTCAAATTCCTTTCTCAGGGTCTACGCGAGTTGCTCTGTCCCAGTGACTGGGGATACCATCCGCAGTGAACCCTTATCTTTATGTTGTTTGTTATGCTTAAGATATAACAGTTATTTTAGAACTTTTTAATTACTTTCTCTGCCCAGAAGGTAGAGAAGGTAATGTATTCCATCCAAAAATTGGAAACCAAAATTGCACCATATATATTATATATATATTGCGGGCCCTTGAATTAAAAAAACGTATTTTTAATAAAATTGT
This sequence comes from Hymenopus coronatus, assembly GCA_030762935.1. Classification (NCBI taxonomy): domain Eukaryota; kingdom Metazoa; phylum Arthropoda; class Insecta; order Mantodea; family Hymenopodidae; genus Hymenopus; species Hymenopus coronatus. The sequence goes on along the minus strand of CM060890.1, from coordinate 52,682,138 downwards.
TATGTATTTTTGTATGTATGTGTGTGATTTTGGACAGCATAACTCAAAAAGATAAGTCCATTTAATACCAAACTTGGCATTTTAATTTAGTGTCCTCCAAGGATGAGACACACAGATTTCCAAGAAAATCCCCCAAACCCCAACTATCCTTTACCGGGAAGATTTTTCGAAATTTGCGATATCTCAAAAATTGAAATTTTGAATAAAAGATACTAACATTGAAAATAAAATGTGGATTTGTGGGAAATGGCCTCTATAGTCCTCTTAATTCTCAAAGACTTTTCCATAAACCGTAAGGTATAGACGTATAACGTTACTGCACAAAAAATGAATGTCTCATTAAATACACAATTTGTCATATTTATTTATTAATTTATTTATTTTGTAGAGCTAACCGAGGTATTTTTTTTTTAATTTTAAAATATGTACTTATGCGTTTCTTAAAGGGAAAGTCCTCTTTGGTTTCGTATCTCTTTTGTTTTATCCCTAGCCATGTAAAAACAAGATAATTTCAACATCAATTTATAAGCCTTTAAATTTGCCTATTGCTTCAGCCTAGTGTATTACTTTTCCCTGTACTTATAAGGAACTAAATAAAACCATTTCTGCTATAGTTTATCTTGTTCATCATGATGTAAATAAAAGAATAAGAATAGTTTCTTTGCCGAACAGATGAGGAAATCAGATTTTTTGTCTACTCCCTATCTTACGTGGGAAGTTAAAATACCTGCACTCCGTGCGTTTTGCATTTTTACTACCAACATTAATAAAATTCATTTAAGCCTTCAACTACTTACATGTATTTTACTGTTGCAGACATGTAATATTGCCACATAGGTTACTGTGTTTACTGTCGATATTTACATCTCTATTTCATGCAGCATTTGAATATAACTATTTCTGCTCAAAGCCATGTCATCTTCAAAGATCATCAAGTCTAGGATCTTCAGGAAGAAGGCGATTTCATACCCTTCATCGTTACTTAAATGCAACAACATACCTCCGTTAGCCACGAGAAAGAATTTACTGTAATATGTAATGTAGAAAAACAAGAAAAACGTGAGGTATAGTTTTATCTTCGCCTAGCCAATACAGGACAGGAAGTATTAGTTATTTGAAGTGTTAAAGAGGTAATGAAGTAGAACGAATTATTGGTTTCGGAATGATATCATTAGAGACATAATTACAAGTAGGGTTATAAAACGGAAGTAAGTAGTTTTAGTCTTATATAGCAATCTTTGAATAAAAAATGATGCCGTGAAAAAATATCTATAAAATATGTCCTGTAAGTAGAATTCCACTTTAGGCAAAGAAGGCAAACTAAACTGTTATAAAGATGTCTCATATAAATTATTACAAGTTTAAGTCTCTTAAATGAATAGAAAAAAATGTTATATGTAAACTATTTCTATAGGACATAATGGAATAGATCTTAAAATGAAACCAACTATGATACTTTACTTGAAAGTCTTGTTCCCTTCAATAAGTTAATCAAATTAGAATTTTTGTTTACTTTCTCCACCACGTATGTATGTTAATAATGTGTAGTGAAGGTGTTGCATTCCACTACAAATTCGATAGCGAAATTTCACCGGAAATAAATCACGTGAGATACTCTGGATAAAAATAATTTTAGGAACAGATACGCGCATAACAGCATAACTCAAAAAAGAAAAGTGGGTTAAGTACTGAACTTGCCATTTAAGTTTAGTATCTTCTAAGGATGCAAAAGGAATATTTTCAAGAAAATCCCTCAGCTCCAAACTACTCTTTACATAGAATTCTTTTTGAAAAGTTTGATATTCTCAAAAATAGCTATAACGATTTTGATTAAAATGCAATATTTAAAGATATTTTCATAGCAAAATGTATACTTTGAATGTTCAAGGAATAGTCCCTGAAGCTCTCTTCATTCTGGAGGATTTTGAGTAACCGGTAAATAGTAAGAGATGAATAAAGATAATGTCGCATATTTTGTGCCAGATACATTTTTTGTGGAATTGATCTTTTCGATATATTACTTTTTGTGGATTTCAATTGTAAAATACTTGGTATTTGACTGTCTTTTTGACTTACACACACACACAGACACACACACATACTCACGACATGTTCTATTTTTTTAATTCAGGTCTTTTCAAAACATGTATAGAATTTTTTGTGGAAAGCAATACCTTCTCTACATAGTATGTATATTGTACATAAGCGGTGGAAGGAGTAAAAAAGCATCGTGGTTCCATTTAAAGTTCTGAAGTGGGCCCATTGTGGTCATAAGATATGTGGTCTGTGTTTGGAAGGTCCATTGTTCAAATAAAATATTTAAATTTGTGGAGATGGCTTTTTATTATTCATTTAAGAGATATTCATCTGCAGTACTTTTTGTAGACAACATGTATCTTGTCTACTCAAAATAAACACGAGAAAACGTGCTTGGATTTTAAGAGTCATTGGAAGTAAAATGCCAGTTTGTATATTTTTGTATTGATTTTTTTTCTGAAAATGTTAGTGTTATAATGCATTGTTATAATGTTAATATAAATACCAAATTTGAAACAAATTGAATAAATGTTACAGTTATTTCATTGTTATTGTGTTAATATGAATACTAAATTCGAAACAAATTGAATAAATTTTTGCAAGGTTGATATTTTTTGAATTGTAGTTTGAACCCCACACATACAAAGCCTTTACGCATCATTAATTTTGATTACTGAATTATAATACTTTGTTTAAGTTTAAACTTTATAATCTAACATTTATCATTTTTTCATAAACATGAATTTTGAAAAATGAATCTCAAATGGATAGGTCTTCAGAAACTATTCCTATAAAATTTGAGATAAATGTACATTTTATTTGAGATATAAATATCTATAATATGCGGTATTTTAATCAAAATCATTTGAGACATTTTTGAGAAAATGGAGATTTTCGAAATTTGTTTCCACGTATAGGGTAGTTTGTAGTGGGGCTAATTTCCTCAAAATCTTCTTGTTGCATGCTTGGAAAAGACTTTTCATTTTTGAGTTATTGTCTGAGGACACAACATGCATACATACCTACATACATATATACATACATACATACATACATACATACATACATACATACATACATACATACATACATACATACACACATACACACATACACACATACACACACATACACACATACACATACACACATACACACACACATGCACACACACATGCACACACACACATACACACATACACACACATACACACACATACATACACACATACATACACACATAAACCTTTTTCCAAAAATGCTTTGTTTGGATACATGGTACTCTAAACCATGTATTTCTGGTGAAATCTTTATTAAATTCTTGGGTGGAATGCAGTATCTTCTCTAACTAATATATATCTATCTACGTTGTACATATTTGCTAGAGGAAGTAAAACCAAATATAATTTTTTTCAAAAAACTATTTTTTTAAAATGTATTACTAGGTAGTTAGGATAATTTTACGCATGTAATATTACAATAGATACTTCTCCACTTTATGTGAACTTTTATTTGCATTTTAACAAAACCTGAGATGCGTGTTTGATTTTGAAGATGTGAAAATGCAGTTTGAGAAAAACGATGATTTGTATAATAGTATTTTAGGAAGCAGGTGTCATTTACGATCTTTAAATTGGTGTAGAGGCCGAAGGAAGGAATGGACAGTTAAATTTTGGTTCTCTATGGACGCCCAAATGCTCCACAAACCATTTGCCATATAAAAAGATATATTTTATTGTTTAACCTTATTTAGTCAAAATTTATTTGTACCCTTACTGAAAGGAATCCAATGTAATTCATTTTGCAAATAATATATTACCCCAAGCAGTATCTTAAAATAAATAATCATAAACGAAATACAGCTGCAGTTCTTTTCCGCAAAGTGAAAGAGGAAGAATATTATTGTTAATCACAAATGTTTGTTTTAAAGGCATTTAGTGACACCTGAGAAGAAGCTAGAAATGTTGGAGCAGAATATTTCAGAAGTAGCCACGAAGCATTAAGGGACATGCAGAAAGCCAAAGTCTCTTGGAATAGCCCAAGGCACTAGAGGAATTACAGTTCACTGCTCTGTTCCGGAGCTAATGAGCAGCGTATTACTACTGAACTTTTGGCTCAGCAAGTCCGCCGCTGGTCATTTCCTCTAAACAAAAGACGGAGCCATTCCCAGACCATCTACACAAGTGTTTGTGGCCAAACCTGTTTAAGGAATCGGCTGTAATAATGACCCTGATTTAATAACACAACCTGCATCTTTTTAAAAATTACTTTACAAAGGTATACGAGTACGGTCCACTAACTACCGTGATACAAAATAGATCGTGTTGCTAAGGCTGTTGGTGTTACCTATGTGCTGTCAGTTATTACATATCGCCAAAACAAATTTGGTTCGGATTCGTAGGTTAGTTTTGCAGTCATCTAAATTAGTGTTCAAAATGTACTCACTAAAATGGAAAAAAGTGTAGAATCATTCAGTGATTTGTTTTTTACTTTTGGATGGTATTTTTAGAGGATATAAAAGTAAAATGTTATGCCTTTCGCTATCCAGGACACAGTTAAATATTAGTTCAATGACTTTAAACGTGGTCTAACATCCGCTTTTGGTGAGGAGCATCCAGAAGGCCCAAAAGATGTGGTTATGAGGAATCGTTGACAATCTCCCCGATATAATTCTCGCTCTTGTCGAACAAAAGTTCTAAGTGGCAGAGGCCATAGGTGTATCGACGGGAACGGCATTCATGCTTGCGTGATAAGTTCACAACAAGCAAAGAAGGCAAAGATAGTCCCATGGTCCGAAAAAGTTACACGACTTTTAGGGATGTAAAAGGTATCATCTCATAGCTTTTTATAAAAAATGACGTTTTTCATTCACATAACTTTCTCTAGCTGTTCAAAATGGAAACTATTCTTACGAATGATTATTCTTTTATCTACATCATGTAAATCGAGATAAACATTAGCAAAATTGGTCTTATTACATGCTTCCTTGTGAGTAGAAGGGAAATAAGGGAATACATTAGGCTAAATTGATAGTCAAATCGTTTAAAAGCTGGTCGCTTGAGGTTTGTGGTCCGTCTGAGAAAAGTTAGGTAGTTTAAAACTAAAACCAACATCAATGAATACCTCGAAAAAGTCTATCTCATATGATTTAACCGTTATGCAAAGTTATGCAAAACTCAACCACAATAAAGAGCTCTTTATACGCTATTCCCACAAATGTTAAAATATACATTTTATTTGTGATGTGAATATATTTAATATAGGGTGTGTTAATTAAAATTGTTAGAGCCATTTTTGAGAAAATCAAAAATTTTGAAAAATGTTCCAGTAGTTGGGAGTGGGGGGGGGGAAGTTTGTTGAAAAACTTCGTGTTGCATCCATGGAAGATACTAAACTTAAATACCAAATTTAGTATTTAACCGACTTTTCATCTTAGAGCTATGCTGTCCACAGACACACACACATACGGAACTTTCTCTAAAAAATATTTTTTTTGGACACAGAGGATCTGAAAACATACATTTTCCAGTGAAATCTCGGTATCGAATTTTTGGGTGGAATACAATGCGTTCTCTAATCACTATGCACATTGTACATGCGGGTTAGAGAAAGTAAAAACGGCCAACCAGCAAAATATAATCGACATAAATTATGTTTTTTTTAACGATTATCTACATTTTCTGTGTATTAAGTTTTTGTCTCTTACGGTTTACCAGTTATGCAAAGTTCTGCAAAATTCATCCAAAATAAGGAGATTTTCAGTGGCTATTCCCAGAAATTTCAAAATATACATTTGATTTGTGATATAAATATCTTTAATATACGGTTTTAAGCAATATTAAAAACATTTTCCAAAAAATCCATGTAAAGGGTAGTTTGTGGGGTGGAGGTGATTTTTTTAGGAAGTCTTTGTGTCGCATCCTTGGTACATACCAAAGATAACTACCAAGTTTGGTTTTTAACAATTTTAGCTTTTGAGCTATGCTGGCCATAACCCCCCCCCCCCCCACACACACACACACACACGCTCGCGGGCGCGGATCTTTTATTAAAATGCTTGTTTTGGAATCAGTATGGTGAAATAGCGGTACCTATCGAATTTTTGGATGGAATATAATACCTTATCTACAGACTATGTACATTGTGCATACGTGATAGGGTAAGTAAAAAGTAGAAAGAGAGGATGCTAAGAAAAGAGGGAATTGAGCTTGCAGTGAGATATTAATAATGTATTCAGAGATACAGAATTATTAATACATATATTTATAATTTCAGGTGGGATTTAATTGGTAGTCCACACAGACACTATACTATACGATAACTTCAGGAAAGTATTCGTCGGTCTGGGTAGCCTAGTTGGTCAAGCGCTGGCCTTCTGATGTCAAGGTCGTGGGCTCAAACCCGATCAAACGTGGTTTTAAGTGTGCTGAAAAGCGACATCCCTATGTAAACAGATTTACTGGCAAGTAAAATAACTCCTGGTACACTGGCGGTGCTGATATAATTTAGTCGTTAATAAACATTTTTTTTTTTCATAGTTGGCCTACCTTCCCTATATTTAGCACTAGGTCTTACAAGCGGATGCCTAAAAGCGACATTGCATATTCTAGTTCAGTTTTAGATTTGACTCTGCCATTGGTTGATTGACCAACATGGCTGCCCATGCACAAGCAGACAGAACAAACGGAAAACACTGTTCATTTCGCATTGGAAACAAGAACCAATTTTCAGAAAGTCCATTTGTACTTCCTCTATACGCACTATGTACATAGTGTATAGAGAAGGTATTGCACTCCACCCAAAAATTCGATACCGAGATTTCACCGGAAATATATGTTTTAGGGTCCCCAATATCCAAAAAAAGCATTTTCACAAAAAGGTCCGTGTGTCCGTGTGTCTGTGAACACGATAACTCAAAAACGAAAAGTCGGTAAAATAACAAACTTGGTACTTAAGTTTAGTATCTTCCAGCGATGCGACACCAAGGTTTGAGAAAAATCCCCCCACCCGCAACTACCCTTTACATGGAACTTTTTTAAAAAATTTTGGTTTTCTCAAAAATGGCTCAAACAATTTTGATTAAAATTTGGTATATCAAAGATATTTACCTGAAAAATAAAATGTATATCTTGAATTTTCAGGGAATAGTCTCTGAAGAGTAGTTTATCCTGGATGCATTTTACTGAATTTTGAATAACTGCTAAATCGTAAGAGATAGACAAAAACTTACTGCACAAAAAATATAGAGCACGTTAAAACACACAATTTATGTTATATACATTTTTTCGTGAGTTCGTCGTTTTTGAGACATTCCTTATTTTTGGTTTCTGCCATGAGAAACGTATACTTTTCTCATATAGGAACTTGTCAACTCCTATCCATATAAATAAAGGAACTTCATTGACATAGAAACCAGCTTTGACTATCATTTTAACCCATGGTAGTCCCTTATTTCGCTTCTACTTACAAGGAAGAAAGTAATAAGACTATTTCTGCTCATTTTTTTCTGATTAGCATAAAGTAAATAGAAGTATAAGCTTTTTAACAATAATTTGTTGCAGGGACATAGAGAAAGTCATGTGAATGGTACACATAAGATTTTTACCTCTTATTTCTATCCAGGTCATTTACATACACCCAACCTGAGGTTGTGACGGTTGTACGAAATGATACTTCTACGGAGGTGGAATTTGTTGACATTTGTACGGAAGTCTAGAAAATTCCCAGAAATGCCTAAACAGGAATTATTTAGAGAGTGACACTTGTACGGACGGTAATTGCCTGGTCCGGTCTAATGCATTTCTTAGAATTGTGACGCGAGTACAATATGGATTAACAGGTAAGAGTTGGAAAGAGAGTGACACACACTAAGTAGAGGTCATTGCTACAGTTGATATCTGAGAGTCAAGTAGTGTAATAAACTATATGGAATTCAGCGAGACCACAAAAGGAAACCCTTTAGTTCTTTACAACGAGCATCAGCATATAGTGGACTATACCAACACAGAAGAAGTAACGTATATTTCATAAAAACAAATGCAGAAGAAAACTGTCAACAAAAGACAATTCAGTTTTAGACGCAGAAAGTCATATTTGTATTTCGGATGAATCTGTAACTGAAATTTGAAAACATTTAATAAACGCAAAGAGAAACACACTCACATTTTAAGTATTTACGCTGAAGATGTAAAACTCAAGAGTTCTACGGCTATTCTGTAGACCAATGGCTCGATAGCGAGCACATACATACCAAGAGATATGTGGAGCTGCAGCGGAAGACGTCACTGCACTAATATCTCAGAAGGGTGAAATCAAACAATAAACAGATCAATTTCAAGAGTTCATCCCAATGTTTAATCAATATTCCAGAAGTCGCAGAGTACTATGGTCACTACTTTGACCGGTTAGTTTTAAATATAGATGGGAAAAGAAGGAAGAAATACCATTTAAGATTGACAAGACTATTTCAAAGGCTCTGTCTAGTTGATGGCAGCTTAAAATAAGTTCTGAATTGCAAGGCTTACTCACAGAGATTACAATTATGAAAAAGGGTCACACGTCAGCAGATATGTCATGTAAATATTGTAAATAAGTTTAATACCCAGTTAAAGCCAAAAAAGGGGGGCCAGAAAGGAGACCAATTCCCCATGGTGTTCCCTGAAAACGACACAAATAGGGCTGAGGCCGCACAGTGGCCGAGTTGTCAGACCACTTGCCTCTCACCTGGACGGTCCGGGTTCGATCCCAAGCGACCACATGTGAGATGCGATTTCTCCGGTTTCCCCCGCCATCACATTCCACCGATGCTCCATCTTCATGTATTATCAGTGTCATTGTCTGCGGTGCCAGAGCAATAAAAGCGGGCGTTAAATACTACAAAAAATAGGGCTGAATATCTCTTACAATTTGTTAAAAAGGGGGGAAAAAGCGTAATTACTCAGCCCCCTTCTAATCACATCACATGGCAAATTGACACCCTTAAGAAAACTATTGCAATTTAATATTATTTTATGATGCCGAATTGCAACATTTATCTAAAAATTAAATAGCTAACATTTCTGACAAATATATTTATAGGTGAACTTTCTGCAACTATACTCATGTTTTGATTTTTAATGTATTAGCTATAATCATGTTCTGATTTTTAATTTACTAATTACATATATCCATATTATAAAACCTGTTATTATCAGCTATTATGCTTGTTCCGTACAAGTGTCAACATTCATGTCAGATAGAGGAAAAGGTTCCGTAGAAGTGTCACTCCGTAGAAATGTCTCTCTGTAGAAGTGTTCCAACGAAATCTCTCTCAGAACAGAGCCTTAGCCTAAAACTGAACTAGAATCTGCAATCTCGCTGCTTACAGGTCGAAGCCTGTCGGAGAGCTAAAGACACGAAACCACAGAATGGAGAACCTTGAACGAGTGGTCGACCTGTCGTGAGAAAGTGAGATGATATGAAATGGAAGCAAATGGATGGGTTAAACCGAAGGACCCGGAGAAAACCTGCCCAGTCGCCGCTTCGTCAACCGCAAATCCCACATGCGGGCTCTTGGGTTCCAACCCGAACCGCCTAGATGGAAGGCAAGTGGTCTAACCACTCGGCTGCGGCATCGCCTAATTTAATTTCACGAAAATAAATCTGTAGATCAATATTTACGCTCATTGACCTACCTGAATTCAAAGCGCCATCATGTAGCACTTTTCTCCAAGCAGTGAAGAACAAAAAGTGTATATTAAGGTAAGAGTAGGTTTCGTTCTGATACAATGAGAAGCATTCTCTCCTTAAGAACCTTCCTTTCTTTCGCAAAATAAGAGGGCACTCTACCCTCTTTAGGTGGAGCATTGTTTCCAGTCCTGTAGGCAGCCAAATGAAAACATTCTTAACGGTGCAGAAAACTCTGGTATTTGTTTAAATGCTGCTACGGTGGCAGCACATGATACTTGGAGATGGTAAAAGAAAACGGCTCCTTTAATGTAATGGCATCTTCACCGTTATTAAAGCATTTGACCAGCCAAAGAGAGAACTCTTGCATGTTATCTTAATATTCCTGCGGCGCAGAGACAGAGAAAGTAAAGACGGAATGAGCCAGAAAGATAGAGAGATGAGAGGAAATGGGCGAGGGTGGGGCTGGGACGGCTATTTCGGTGGAGAAAAAGCTCGATAGTTCTGTTACGTGAGGCTGTGTCATGTTTCTAAAACACCGTTGTAATGGTCCGAAGATAAAAGCTTTTAAAAGGATCTCGAGAGGGCATATATCTATACTGTTTCTTTTTTTTTTACAGTTTGGATGTGTGGAGAAATGACTGAGCGAAAGGGATCCTTCGTTAGGGACAGGGATATGGAACATCCGTCAACGTCTGTCGCAAGGGTGCTTTTCGATTGCACACTGCTCTCATTATCGCCAGTAATTACACAAAACAACGCCCCTGGTACCATTTTTAATCATCCTGTTCTGTTTGTTGTGGGATATTGCTTTGCTTTTATTTTTACTCTCTCCTTGCGGCTAGACAAAGGAACTAATTGGTCTGGAACTTAGAATAATTATTTATAATGGTTTTACCTACAAGCAAACAAGCATGCAGTGAGTCACGAGGGGAACTCTACCATCAAAATATTTTATTTTTGTCCCGAACACAGCAACAATTTGAAACGGATACGTTCAAAGGACTCGAGCATCCGGAACTATGTAGAACAGGGAATATCACGAAAATGGTTAACTCCACAAAAACGTATTTGAATAAATGGTGTGTTTTAACAAGATCTACATTTAGTGAGTAGAATTACGGTTTACCAGTTATTCATAAGTCATTCCTGGATACAATTTCAGAAACTTTCCTAAAAATTCAAGATACGAATTTTATTTATGATAGAAATAACTTATATGTTATTTTAATCAAAATCATTACAGCATTTTTTTTAGAAAATCTAAAATTCCGAAAAATATTCCGCGTAAAAGATAGTTTGGATGAGGTGATCTTGCTGAAACTCGTCATACATCACCTTTGTAGGATTTTTTTTTTCTTTTTTTTACTAGTTTGCTTATTCTCCCCATATTTTTTAAGGACTTAAGGCGGGTGCTTAGGGTTCAGAAGCCAGTCGGGAGCCAACGGCACGTAACCATATAATGAAAAATCTGGAAAGAGTGGTCGGCTCGTAACCAGGTATGAGGAAGTAGTTGATATGAAATGAAAGCGAAATGGATGATAGGAAAGGTGATGATGGAATAATTGCGGAATGACTGGCGGGGGAAACCGGAAGACCCGGAGAAAACCCAACCAGACGCCGTATCATTCACCACAAATCCCACATACGAGGGGCCGCCTAAGTGGGAGGCGAGAAGAACTAAACTTAAATGTCTAATTTGGTATTTAATCGAGTTTTTGTTTTTGAGTTAGCTGATCACACACAGTCACTCGCACAGGGACACATACCGAGTGAACACATACACACACACGGGCTTTTTCTAAAATTACATTTTTTGGCTTCAGGGTCCTCAGAAACATGTATGTCAGGTGAAATTTTAGGTGGAATGCAATTCCTTTTCTATCCTCTATGTATACTCTACGTGTAGGAAATTTGTTACATTCACATGACATTTGAATAAACAGAAATGAAAATAAATACAGCTTCTTTATTACTTTTTTGTTTCTACTAGGTAGTTAAAATTCCTCAGGAAGGTTATTAATCATTAAGAGTCATAGAACTGTTATATTTCTCTACATACTCTTTAACAAATGATTCTAGGGCCGGTTGTACGAACTCGGAATATATCCTGGAATAGTTATTCTTGGAATACACTATTCATGGTATAAATGTGTTGACGAGTTGTACGATGCAATTTTATTCCTTAGATATCTATTCGACTGTTTGTAGATTTAAAACTAATGTTGGCTATGCTGCGAGTCATTCGTGGCCAACTTTTTACGTAATTACTGCTTTGTTTTGCTGAAAACTTCATTGTTTTCACAATCAGCTGTTCCTAAACTATGTATTATTTCTTATTTTAACTACTTACGGTACTATGAAATCATTATGAATGTTCATAAGCGTGTTCGGATGTAGAATTGCTATACATTTTACAAAACATAAACACATACGTATACTGTGACTTCTTGCGATAGGTTAGGAGTATGGGAATATAACCTTACCGTATGTGCAAAGTTGTATCTTGTGCTAATATATGACATCTTTCCGTTTCGGTGATCAAAACGTACTTAGCCTCATTTCTGCATTTTATTTATTAAAATACTTAGTAAGTGAATTTTGAAAATTACATTTTAGTGTTGCCAATGCCACTATCAACTTAAGATATGTATAATTGAATAGTTGCATCAAGATAAATAGAAAACAATTTGCTATATAAGTATTATTAACCAACAGAAATATTAGTAATTATGTCGAATAGTACATTAAACCGTTCCCATTACAGTTCGCACTTTGCTGATGGCAATATTTAATACAACAGCTAGAAATTGTCAACCAAACCAATAAAACCGAGAACATAATATTTTAGAGAGAGTATTCTCTATTCAATCAAAGTTGTCTCTAATGTGTTAAACCTACAGCATATAATAAAAAAATTATGAATTTATTGTAAAATAATACATTTAGATTTACGAGCTCTGATGGCGTCTTTTAATCTGGGCATCTCCTCCCTACATCACAAAGCTTGTAGTGTTATAGTTTTTAAACTTGCACATAACTTCCAAAATCAGATTATAGTACAGAATGTCGCTAACATTAATACTTGTTTTTATTAAAATCTGGACATCTATTACCAACACGTGCTTCACTTGGTCATGGTATAGACGGAGTACAGCAGGGTACTCCATCTACACCATGACCAAGTGAAGCACGTGTTGGAAATAGATGTCCAGATTTTAATAAAATTGACAGCTTCACTCTATGTAATGGCTTTTTTAACATTTTAAAATTAATACTTGTGGTTATCTTACGTTTTGAAGCATATTGCCATAGAAGTAACCTATCCTTTGTATTTCGTCAATAAAACGTGACCTCACTCTTTACAACGCTATGCATTGTGCTGGTGAATTGCTGCACTACACTATTTTATATTTATGTTGGGTTGGATTACATTTAATTGTTTCCAAAATAGAGGTATTTTGATGATAATATTGTAGGTAGATTTTACTTTTTTATAAATGAAACTTTATTTTAACTATCCTCTTGTCATATTTATCTTATAACCATCAAGTTGTCTGTGTGATATCATTTCTCAACTTTAATTTCATTATAGCTGTGTTCATTTATCAGACTGTCTACAAAACATTGTATTTAGGTATTATATATCCTTAAAACGTATTATAAAGAAATGAATCGTTTATATCGGTCAAATATGGGTCAAAATTGTGCCGAGTACCCAAGCGGCCATTTTCCTTTTTATACTCTATTCTCGGAATATCGGCTTATCCCCGCAAAAATCACGGAATAAGTTATTCCATGTTTATTCCCTTGATAGTCTATTCCGTTGTCGTACAACACAATTTTGCACATAACCATGGAATAACGACTAACAGAGGTTTATTCCAAGTTCGTACAACTGGCCCTTAGTAAGCTAATTCTATCTACTTCACGTTAATGCAGATAACCATTTGCATAAATGATTTTATGATTCGGTATGTGAGGGGTGTGTTAAGTAAGAAAAGAACAAACGCCTATCCTCCGAAAATAATAAAATTTACCAAAATTCGATTTTAAAATCATTTCAAAACGTAAGTTTGCTTAACAATAGTTCTAGTAGTATTTCCTACTACACAGATTCCATTTTCATATCTTCATGTAGATAAAAAGGAATAAGGGATACGTTAATCTTCAGCTTCTTTCAGAGTTTTCAAATTTTCCTAACATTTAATGCTTTACCAAACTCTCCAAAAATTGTTGCAGCTTTACAAATTTTCTGTCAGTTCTTACACAGAGGATTCCAAATGTTAGGGCTCGAGGACCACACAAGAAACCACAAACACGACTGTGGGTCGCACAAATATTTGTGGAAGTTCTCCTAATAGAACAGAGGTACATTATATAATAATACACATAATTTAATGAAAACCAGGTTTGAAAATTAAATTATTTTAATTGCTCAAAGCACAATTTTGTAAATGAATAAAATATTGAAAATATAATATACAAAAACTAATGAACTAAACAAAAAGAATTATATAATGTAATATATACTTAAAACTAATTTTAAAAAAGCACAATTTAGTGGGAGGAGTGTGGTAGGTCTGTTGCATTTACCTGTGAATGACTACCCACCTCCAATAACAACTATTAGAGTATTTAGAACCAGAAAATGCATTAAAAATTACGAAATAAGTATATCAAATAGTTTTCAGTGAGGTATGTAATATTTTTCGTAATTTCATACTATAATAAATTAGCTGGTTTTCGAATTTTCAGAGGCTGCAAAACTGGCATTGTGAGCCACCAAATGGGAACCCCTACTCTAACGGGTCAATGATTTGACTATGATTTATTTGCTTTGGCCAACGAAATGCAAATATTTACATGCGGCACGAAATCTGCAACATGGTTGTTAGAATTAAACAAAATGGCTACTTTGGCACGGGATGTCGCATGGGAGCTGATAGGTTATACGAAAGCTAGCCATGCCCTTACTTGGGGGGCTCCATGAATTACCTTAAGTCTTCATTAAATGAAGACGAGGGCACATGAAGAAATTGCGAAGCACATTTCCCAGGTCTACAGTAATGCATAGCGTAGGTTTTTTTTACTTTCTCTATACTCACTATGTACATAGTGTATAGAGAATGTATTGCACTCCATTAAAAAATTCGATACCGAGATTTCACCGGAAATATATGTTTTAGGGTCCCCTGTATCCAAAAAGAAGTATTTTCAGAAAAAGGTCCGTGTGTCTGTGTGTGTGTGTGTCCGTGTGTCTGTGAACACGATAACTCAAAAACGAAAAGTCGGTAAAATACCAAACTTCGTATTTAAGTTTAGTAACTTCCAGGGATGCGACATGAAGATTTTGAGAAAAATCCCCACCCCAAACTACCCTTTACATGGAACTTTTTTCGAAAATTTTGATTTTATAAAAAATGGCTCTAACGATTTTGATTAAAATATCGAATATTAAAGTTATTTACCTGAAAAATAAAATGTATACTTTGAATTTTTTGGGAATAGTCTCTGAAGACTACTTTATTCTGGATGAATTTTTCATTACTACTAAACCGTAAGAGATGGACAAAAACGTAACCCATAAAAAAGGTAGAGCACGTTAAAACACACAATTTATGTTATATACATTTTTTTCGTGAAGTTGATCGTTTTTGAGATATTCCTTTTTCTTGGTTTCAGCTTTGAAAATTTTGAATTTGTCAACTCCTGTCAATACAAACAAAGGAACATCAGTCACATAACAACCAGCTTTTGGCTTTCACTTTAACCTATGGTACTACCTTATTTCTCTTCTACTTACAATAAAGCAAGAAATAAGATTATTTCTGCTAATTTTTCTCGATTAGCATGAAATAAATAAAAGATAAGCTTATTAACAATACTAATAATTTACAGAGATATAGAGAAAGTCATGTGAATGGAACACATCAGATTTTTTATGTAATTTTTTGGCATTTAGATATTATCCATGCAGCCATGCAGTAAGAAGAAATACAAATTTAGTGTAGATTCACAAGGAACACTTACATGCAGTCTTCAAACATATTTCAGTACATTATACTGGAAATTTATATTTAAATGTTAATATTTACATGGTTTAAAATGTTATCATCAAAGTATATACACGAGCATCTTGAGTTGCAAGTAATTGAGCAACATTGCATGGAAGATGAATGCTAAACTCACTGTCTGATCCTGGCAATGTTGTTTTGCTGTCCACAGTTTCTTGCATGCAAAGAAAATTATGTGATCGCAATCTTCTACCTGTGCATCACAATAATCGCAAAAAAGTGTATCCTCAATATTATTTCTATAAAGATGTTTAGTGAAGCATCCATGATTTGAGTATTAAGCGGGCTGTAGTTGTTATCATTTTCTTTGAGGCCTTCTTACTGTTTTTCGGGTACCTCAGGCTGTACTGAAAAATAATGTTTGCCTTGAAATTGTGCTAAATGTTTTGCACCAGCTGTTCTAACTTGATTTTTAACCAAGGGAATCAGAGTATATTCAAATGTATGTGGATACAATTGGCCAGATATCGTTGCAGAGTTTGCTAAATTGTCTACAATTATATTTTCATTTATTCCTGAATGAACTTTAATTCAAACTAATGCTCAACATTTTCCCCTCAAAAGGCACAAGATTTTTTCCTTAATTTTACCAAGTGTTCAACATTCTGAATCATACAAAAATATGTGCACTGCTATTACTTTATAGAATTTTAGTTAGTTCCTTTTCTAGTAGATTTAAAGTTTTTTTTTGCAGCACATTTGTTATTGATTTTTCCGATATTAAGTTTTTACATCTGCATTCTTAGTATACTCGCTTAGGTTGTTGCAGTTATTTATTTGCTGTATCATTTTTATTTCTGCAATTATTTTTGCTATAATTGCGAAAATCGCTGTTTTTGTAGTAGATGTATTCAGTGCGTACTTTTAAAATAAAGTTATTTAATCGCTATTTTTGTTTGTTTGTAAATTGTCTTCTAATTTGCATACTAGAACCTGATCATCTTCAAATAAAATTGCATCTAAGCTACTTTCTTTAAGCATTAATATTATAATATAGATATAGTATATCATAATATAATCTTATCGATATGTTAAGTGTTTTTCTCCGTAATATATATATATATATATAAATAAATAATAATATATAATTTAATATACATATTTATTTCAGAAATATTTAATAATCTCTCTTTCTTTATCTTCTTTCTCTTTTTAATTTTATTTAGTATTATGATTTTAGTTTTATTGGGCACTTTCGCCATTCGTGTAAGAGAAATGGTCATTTAAGCTACTTTCTATAGACATTAATACTATAGAATAGATATATTATATCATAATATAATCTTATGGATGTGTTAAATGCTATATATATTTTTTTTTTTTTTTTGGAGAAGTCTTTCTTAATCTGTCTTTATCTTCTTTCTCTTTTTATTTAGTGTTCAGTACTATGATTTTAGTTTTATTGGCTGCTTTCACCATGCTGTGTAAGAGCAATGGTTAGAAGGGAACGAGAGAAAAATGAGAGATGGGGAACCGAATGACTAACTGCAGAATTTGCAGTGACAGCACATTTCAGGAAATCCGTATTGTGACTAAACTCTGAAAAAAGCTAACAAAGGTTCAAGCAAAGGAAGAATAATTTAAAACATGACAAAACTGACGTTCTGTGCGCTGCCAAAGCGAAACATAACAAGGCTGGAAGCCTATCCTATGACTTTTTGTTTGATAGTAAAAATGGCGTTTCTCATTTGTGTCAAAACCGTGTAATAGGTGCATCAATTATTCGTGACCCAGATGCAAGCAACCCTTTCTCGGCGAGGCTGTACCTTGTTAATATCAGGTAACAAATATCCTGCCTTAACACATGGTTCCCTGCTATACATCTAGAAGCTCAGAACCAGCCTTCTACAAAGAGTTCAATAATTCACCAGGCGCTTAAGCAAGCATAATTACTCTAGGTCGCTGGGAGCCGAGAGCTCTCAGGTTCTGTTCCCATCGCTGTTCCGGCACTTCGTAAACCGTGTTTAACTGATATGTACTGAGGTAATCATAAAGTTACAAGAGAAAATGCAGGTTATTATAGCTGCTTCGCGCAACCACACGCTTATTACAACATAACTTTCATACAGAACTTGCTCCGAAAGTGTTTCTCACATTAAAGAGACTTGTAGTTCTCAAAACTCTTGCATACATATCACAGCCAAGCCTGTGGACCAGAGAAACTTAATTAAAATAATGATCTCATTAAATTTAAGGGGACCAACCTGTGAAAATTTCAAATTCAACGTTTCTTAAGCAATTACGTCCATCTTTTTACCATCTACGCCTATTGTTACGTAAACTAATTCTGAAATATTGAGACAAATAAATCAAGTAGTTCTCCAGAAAAATATTTAAATTTTTTTTCACTACTCTACCAAAAAAGCTCCTTGCCCTTCAGTTTTCAAAATATTAACAGAACTTATAATTACGTTCCAGGAATATCGCCTTAAAGTTATGGAATGGGTTTCAAATTACTTAAGTTAATTAAATATTAATTGTATGGTTTAAATGTGCACTGCAGGGAGCTCTTTAAACATTTATATGCGCTGGAAAATGCATTTACGCCTCTTAATATTTTAAGTGTTCATTTGTTACCCTTAAAACTTCCATTTAAAAGATCACACGACAGTTAATGTTTATATTGAAAAATGGTTGAAAATAACTTCAGCATTAATGTAAAAAGACCATGGTATATTAATGTGTTAAAATAAAAATTCAACTTTTTCAACGATTTTGGTCAAATTTAGGAGGTTGGTTTCCTTAAAGGCTAACGTGAAGTCATCATATAATCATACTTCATTCTCATGACAATAAGCATTTATGCTTGAACTTTGACGGTGTTGGGCACTAAGTGTATCTTCTTCATAGTGAACAAATATGTATAGAACTATCTCCAAACATCAACTAATTATACGGTAGTTACTTTTTTCTATGCGGAACTGAAATCGAGGTAAGCCCCATTCCATCTGGATATAATCCGCGATTCACGTATTAAATTAAGTTGGAATTGAGATCGTTTTCAATACGCAAGGTTCGAGAAGAAATAAATCATGCTTTTATGTTTGCCGAATTGTATTTAGTTGATAGAATCTCTTAAATATATCTCTGCGCATATAAGCAGCTTTTGAGGCTAGTAAATGTTTTGTAGAAGAATAGCTTGGAGATTATGGAAACAATAAAAATAGCTCAGATGTGTGTTATATGATACCAGTTCCTGGCAATTTTATTGAAGAAATCAAAATGACGAGAGTAGAGCTTGTTGAAAAGAGTACAGTAGAATATACAACTCTGCTGTATCCATTATGGAAGTGTTTTCATGCAATATTTCAATTGAATCCCATTCCTATTCAGCTTTCTTAGAGGGTCGGATCTAAGATTCATTACGATATAAATTCATCTTTTCATACAATATTTAACACAATGTTTGTGAGTGTGTCTGTGTGTGATGCGAGGGGATTCCACACTGCAGCCATTGGATTATTGTACGTCAGACCCAAAAGCATAGGATGAGATGGGAGTAATTACAACGGGCGGTCGGAACGGCGAGGAGGGAGCCACCGTTGATGGTACCATAGAGTTTCCCGGTTCTTTATCTCGACGTGGGGAGCGCTAGGAGCCATACTCTGACCTAACTTCCTGGGTCTGCTGACGACTTCCAACGCCATTCCGCCATCGACAGCTACATTTCTAGACCGCAGTCACCACCACGGAAGGGCGCCACCACTGCAGTCCTCGCTGATATATACAACCCTGGCGAATGAAGGAACCTTCCCAGCATTTTACTGGTGACCCCTGAAAACCCCTGAAAAAAAAACAATGGGTCAGAGACGTCGGCCGCGGGAACACATCGTCGCCCTCCGTGGTGTTACGAGCAATTTTTATTGCTTATCATTGGAGAAATATTAATTATAATATATAAATAACACACTAAAATTAATTAAAAATAATTTTCCTCATAAATGCATACGTTTTTCTTAAAAAGTACAGCACCAATAAAAGCTCTGTTTCAACATTTATTCTTAAATATTTCTTAGTCAAAATAGATATTTATATTAGTAACGTTTTAGTTTTTTCAACGTGTGGACCATTTTGTTTGCCATCAAAATAATCGATTTAAAAAATTAATAACTTGAAATCAATCCCTTGTATTGTAATGGAAATATGTATGTATGCTTATAATTTTGTGTGGTGCTTGCGGTGTAAGTTTCAGAAACATGTGCTTTAAATATAGAAATTAGACAATTCACCTATGAGTAGCTTAAGTAAACGAAGAAACTTGATTTTTCTAGGTTTATACTTGTGTAAATTAAATAAGAAAACAAATTCTGATGTGTTCCATTCACATGACTTTCTCTACCTCTCTGCAACAAATTATTGTTAAAAAGTTTATGCTTCTATTTACTTCATGCTAATCGAGAAAAAAATTAGCACAAATAGTCTTATTACTTGCTTCCTTGTAAGCAGAAGGGAAATAAGGGAGTACTATAGGCTAAACTAATAATCAAATTCTGGTTGATATGTGACTGAAATTTCTTTTTTGTATGGACAGGAGTTGACAAATTCTTGTATGAGAAAACATAACTGAAAACAAAAACAAGGAAAATGTCAAAAACGATCAACTTCACGAAAAAAATGTATATAACATAAATTTTGTGTTCTAATGTGCTCTACATTTTTGATTTGTTAAATTTTTGCCCATCTCTTATGGTTTAGCAGCTATGCAAAATTCCGTGAAATTTATCTAGAATAAAGTAGTCTTCAGAGGATATTCCCAGAAAATTCAAGGTATACAGTTTATTTGTAGGTAAATATCTTTAATATACGATATTTTAAACAAAATCGTTAGAGCCATTTTTAAGAAAATCAAAATTTTCGAAAAAAGTTCCATGTAAAGGGTAGTTAGAGGTAGTTTTTCTAGAAAATCTTCGTGTCGCATCCTTGGAAGATACCAAACTTAAATACCAAGTTTCGTATTCAACGGTCTTTTCGTTTTTGAGCTATGCTGTCCACAGACACACACACACACACACACGGACCTTTTTTCAAAAATGCTTTTTTTTGGATTCAGGGGGACCCAAAACATATATTTCCGGTGAAATCTCAGTATCAAAATTTTGGGTGCAATACAATACCTTCTCTATACACTATGTACATAGTACGTGTAGAGAAAGTAACAATATCATGAACTTGGGAGAGAGATAACTGATTCACCTACATTGTTAGTGTTCTGTTTCATTGTGCGGTTGGCATTCATTCATCTGCATCCTTTACCAGAATCCACCAACAAGAGATACAAACCTCAGTTATCAGATAGCAATGCTATTCAGCGTTTCCATCACATGTCACTATCTCTCCTCATCTGTTCAGGAGAGATGCCCGCTATATTGGATGCCACATAGATCAATCTATCAGAGATTGTGACGTAGATAACCTGTAGCATAAATCAGAGGTTGGCACACTCGCTTTAGCTAGGTTTAGCTGGTTGCTCTCGCCAGAGTTTTCCCAGTCAGCAATAAAAATGATTACGTCATTGTTTCTGTTTGGGCATATGGAAGTTCAAATAGTGGTAGTGAGCAGTACACAACTTTCATTCTTATATCCGTAGGGTAAACCTGAATATAAAAAGTCAACTGCAAGTTTGTCCAATCACTTTACATACTGAATGTCACTCCATGTATTCAAATATTAAAGTTCTGAACATTAATTTAAATGCCATTCTATGAAATCAGGCCACATATACATTTTGTACCTGAAAAAAATAATAAGTAGAATGCAGCCAATAAAAATGACATTTTTAAGGCCATACTCAGTACTAAAAAGACGAGAAGACTTTGGTGTGGTGAACAATTTCCGAGTAATCTCTTATTTCCCTTCTACTTACAAGGAAGTAAGATATAAGACAATTTTTTTGTTAATGTTCATCTCGATTAGCATGAAGTAGATAGAAGAATAAACTTTTGTAAATATGGTTTGTTTGCAGAACAGGTAGAGAAAATTATGTGAATGGAACACATTCAATATTACAAATGTGCTTATTTGGATTTAGGGGATTTATATTTCCGGTGAAATCTCGACATCGTATTTTTGAATAGAAAACAACACTTCACCTCTTAATATACTACCATCCTGTCCAGCATCGCAATCAGGATGACCTCTACATTTTACACGCTTCCGGAGTTAATGTGGACTGTGAATGGATTCCTGGTCATGTAGGCTTGCAGGGGAATGAACTGACAGGTGTAGAAACACTAGAACCCAGTGGTACCATTCTTGTCTACCAGCCGAAGACTTGAGCGTTGTGCGGAGAGCGGTGCTTTCGTGTTTGTACAAAGAATGGTCAGCTCTCCGCTGACATAATTTATCCAAAAGACTTTTGCAATATGGATTTAGCAACTTGTTTATCCTGGCGATGATAATGGTGCGATAGATGAGGTATTTGACTTTTTTTTTTCTTTTTAAATAAGCGTTTAGTTTTAGTTTGTTTTATTTATCCTCACAAATTATAATGGAACGGTATACAAAGTTTTAAAACTTATATCTCCAGTGACCTCTGCAATGCAGATTCTGTTCAAGTTATGTTTACACATTTGTTCGTTCCATTATTTGATATCGCTTTGTAGATTCGTCGGATAGTTTTATTTACATTGGATTTTATATTTAACTTTAGCAATTATTTTATCGTTAGTTTTAATTGAATTTTATCTCTGGGTTATGCTGGATAGTTTGCTAAAGGCGCTAATGACCTCGTAGTCTAGCACCCTTAAACAACAATCATCGTCATCATCATCTTTTACTATACATAATAGAGAGAGTATAAAATTGGACGTCTCAATATATTTGTAATAATATGTAGATTGTTTATCTTTAATACATAGTCATAACTATGGAACATTAACTGTGTGTTCCAGGAACTTGGTACGTAACGTACAACAATTTTTCACTACGGGTAAGAGTGAAAGAAGAAGAAGAAAAAAAAAGAAAGATTCCAGCTGGTCCCTTGCTCTTAATTGCCAAAAGCATTTCTATTCACAACGACAAAACCACTCAATTTGTTTTACATTAATTTATGAGAGGAAAAATAACATAAAATGTTTTATATGAACCAACAATCTTCACTGCTTTCCCAGCTGGAGTTCTCTTTTAAGACCACAGGAATTCTCACGCCTTCCTACGTTTATTACAATTTTTTTGCTCTCTCTCTCTCTCTCTCTCTCTCTCTCTTTCTCTCTCGGAGCATTTGTATTTATGAATCATAAAAGCAAGTTTTCAAAGTTAGATAATTTGTGTAATTGAAAAATGAATGTAATTTGAAGTGTATAAGTTTAATGAAGGACTTACAAATTTTAAGATGGTGTTTCAAACAAACCAGCATTATTTTTTTTGAACACTAATACAAACTGTTAGAATTTAACAACAAAAAAAAGTCTCATTATTAACAAGGAATTGCTTTAAACTTTATCACAAAACACAGTGATTATAAATTACAACCAAATTCTCACCTACAGCATCAGAAAGAAACATAAATTCCGTATTAAAACCTTGGATACTAAGTGGTTAGTAAGGATTTATACCTCTGAGTAGTATCCAAGACGTACATAGGAAGAAAAACAAAGAATATTAGGTATTCAACAAGTAGATATATATTTATTTTAATTAATATGTAATAAAATAGCTTAACATAATCATATATTGTCAATAATATATACCTACCTATTTGCACACAAAAAATCGGATGTGTTTATTCACCTGAATTTCTCCATTTGTTCTGCATACAAACTTTCTTGCAAAAGATTATTCTTGTATCTATTTCATACTAATGAAGATAAACATTATCAAAATTTATCTTATTATTTAATTTGTTATAAATAGAAGCTAAAATAAAGTAATACACTATGCTAAAGTGACAGTCAAGTTATCACTATGCGATTAACATTTAAATTCGTTTCTCTTTCCATGGCCAGGGTAAAATAGAAGAGATATGAAACGAATGGGAACTTTGAGTTTCATAAACGTATCTTAAAACTAAAAGCAATAACAGGGAATACCACGTAAATAGTTAACTCTACAGAAAACTGTAAATGACATAAATTGTATGTTTTATACATATATATATATATATGCAATGTAAATATATTGATTTTAATAAATAATAGAAATCGTTAGAGCCATTTTTGCGCAAATTGAAAAAGCTGTTGCATGTAAAGGGTAATTTGAGGGGATAGGTTCCTGAAAACCTTCGTGTCGCATCTTAGGAAGATACTGGACTTAAATACAAAGTTTGGTACTGAACCAATTTTTCGTTTTTGAGTATGCTATCAACATATACAAACACATGGGCCTTTTTCTAAAAATACTCTTTCTAAATCAGATAATAATGGTCAAATCTTGGTATAGAACTTCTGGATCAAATACAGAACGTTCTCTATCTACATTGTACATACAGCTAGAGAAAGTAATATAGTGCTTCTATTTTTGTTCTCTTGTAAATATGTATTCCACCTTGTGTTTTCCATTTATTTAAATCATGAAGAAGCTGCAATCTCAGAAATACTAAAAGTTAGGTTCCTGATCTATCCAGCTAAAGTCATATAGCACAGAAACAAAATTAATATTGTAGTAAATGTGGAATTGACCAGCATATCGATTTTGTAGTTTTTCTCTGCAGAACACACAAACATACCAAACGGCTTTGCAATCTAAAAGGGTTAGTGTATATCAGAGGTATGCATGGAACGAGTTCGTCCGTTTTGGTCTATTTATGGCAAAGATGGGATATTTACGATACACAGAAAACAAAGCGATATATGAGCGTTGCGCAATATTAATCTGTATATGCGGGATTCAATCAATACCGCAAGAATTAAACCGAACTAATCCTGGTCGCCCATCCACATCGCAGTGGTCTTTCCCATAAAAATCAGGATTGCAATATGATAGTCGCTGGTAACACTAATTGCATCCATATGAATGTATCCAGTCCATGCTCAGGCTATTTAAACAAACTGTTTAAATGGCAGAGTCTCGTCTTAAAACTACAATGAGTAGAGCAGGCATGCCCAAATTAAAATGACACATCTGGGAAATTTAAAGACAAATTGCGAAAAATTTAAAAATATATATTATGTTTTATAATAAAATGATATGTATAAAATAATAATGAATAGAATGAAACTGAAAAATTCAATTCCATAACCGGGATTTGAATTATGTATCTCTCGGTCGCTCTACCATTGAGCTAACATGGAAACAATCTGACACAACACTAAATTCCACTCAACTGAATCGTATGTTTCCCGGTAAACCACAAAGTTATCTCAAACTATTTAGAAATGACATACCCCAATGGCGATTTACAATATCGTAAGTATTTTAAGTCCCGGACTTCATAGTTTAGTCTACTGTTATGGTCAGTTAGTGTTAATTTAATTGTTTTTTTCACACAGTCCGTGTCTAGAACAGGAGTTTGATAAGCAGAGTCAGACTGAAAAAATTCAATGTCATATCTGGGATTTGAACCACTTTTCTCCCGGAATCTAGCCGGTTGCTCTACCACTGAGCTACAATGGCAACATGCCGGCATCGCACGAATATCGACAATGTGTATGTCATTTCTAATTTGAGATCACCTTGTGGCTTACCAGGAAACATACGAGTCAGTTGAGGAATTGTCATCTGTAATGAGATTTAATTAGTAATGAACTGAAACTACAGACGTACAGTTGCAGCTTATTAATGGGCGCTCCGAATTTTGGACCTTATTTTCTATCAAACATTTTCCCACTCTTTTCCATACTCAAAATATTCCACGCGATAAAAATGTTCAACACTTTGTTTAAAAAATGTTTATACTACCCCTCAAAAGCATATTACAAATGCTCGTATTATATTATCAAAATAGTGCCCCAATTTCAATAAATTATTGAATTTTGAAAAATCAGTTTTGGAGAGTACGAAAAATAATACTTTTTCTACACTAATTAGATATATACAAAATTAATATATAATATGACAGATCCAATTTTAGTTTATTTACTATAAAACTGGGCCTTTTTATGTGAATATTTTTTAAAAAATAAAAATAAAAGATGGCTCATTTTTACTACAAAAATGAATTTAGAACAATAAAATTATTATTCAAATAACCATGTAAGTTAAAAGTTTGCTAAATGGCAGAAATATCACTATTATAATGTACACTAACTGGCATACATTTCATTAAGATATCTTACATACTGTGCATCCCCTTAAAGGAGCAGAAAGGAAGGCGCTGTGAAGCATTGTGGCATGCTGATATGCGACGTAATGTGCCATTCTGGTATATTTATTTTTTGTATGTTTACGGGGTTTGTGGTAGCAGTACAGCCGGTGGCCTGTTTGGCTTTTTCCTGATGTAATTCTGTATTTCGCCGCGTGATTTGTTGAGGCCACACGACTACTCCGGACTTTCGTCTGAAGGTTTGATGAGGCTACACGGAGACACGAGAATTGGTAGTGTCTGTAAGCTGCCACTCATCCTTCTTATCTTCAGTAAGACAATCCGCCGGTTATTTATGGGTTTTCTGATTGCCAAATTATTGTGTGGCATAGCACACTGTATTAAACTATTTTATGTGGTTAACCGTAAGCTAATTTTGAAACAGTGTAGCTACTGCTAATTTATATCAATTTTGTAACGGTGCGTAGCGTAGTGGTTTTGACTTGAACAATTTCCCCACAATTCTTTCTCCTGTTACCAAACACGTTAGGTTTATTATTGCATGTTTTGTTATATAATGCATGTTTATCCAATCTAATTTTATTATATGCATGGTCATCTAGTGCGCTTTTTAGAAAAGTTTGGCATAAGTTGATGTTACTAATTTTGGGCACAGCCAGCGAGATTCTGTTTAAGGAGAGTTTTGTTAGCTTTTGAATCTGGGGCTATTTCGAATTCTTTTTAAAGCACTGTTTTTCGGAGGATTATTTGATAAATATTTATTTTATATCATATTGCACCTTATAGTCTATCTGCGTTAATTTAGATTTTGAAATTTATTTTTCTTAAATGTTTATTTACTATTGTTATTTTATACTGCTGTCAATTCAATATCTTTGTTGTTTAATATTCGCTCCACTCTATTATAGTATTTATTCAGCATTTGAATTAGAGTTCAATTCCTTCTTCTGGTCAAGAATTATTCGGTCTTAGCATATTTGTTTCATGACGTGCTGTTTTCCCCGGGAATCATTGTTCATGTAATAAACTTGAATTTACTAGAAATATTTCTCACTGTATTTTCATAAATGGACACCATAGCTTTTATCATGTATCTGACGTTTCCAAAACGATCCCGATTTTCTTAAAACCATTTATTAGCCCAATTTCCACTATATGTGTCAGCATTTGGGGTTTAGAACGTCAGTACAGAAATTGAATGTTTATAAACACAAGGCCTTCCTCTTCTGCATCTGGTATATTCTTTTTTTTCTTTTCTTTTTTATTTTTCTTTACCTCGGTGATGTTTTACTTTTGACGAATTTATCAATATCTGCTGCTAAGATGATGTAGGACAGAGCCTAAAGCTTGGGACATCCAGAAAGTAAATAATGACTTTTAGCAGTGATCAAAGATATCAACACAGCTTTATTTACAAAGTTACTGTACCTTGCTCTATCTCTCAACGTTAACGTCATTTTGTTGAGGCATTTATTGTCATTTTCAGTACGATTTAGACCTTCTTTCTACTTACCAACACAAACTGTTTGAATAACAATTTCTGTCATTTTTACTTTCTCTAGCCCCGCTTGTACAATGTACATAGGGATAGAGAAGTATTGCATTCCACCCAAAAATTCGATGTCGAGATTTCACCGGAAATACGTGTTTTAGGACCCCCTGTGTCCATAAAAAGCATTTTCAGAAAAAGGTCCGTGTGTGTGTGTATGTCCGTGTGGCCGTGTGGCCGTGTGTCTGTGAGCACGATAACCCAAAAACGAATAGCAGCTAAAATACCAAACCTGGTATTTAAGCACAGTATCTTCCAGGGATGCGACACGAAGATTTTGAAAAGAATCTCCGCACCCCAAACTACTCTTTACATGGAACTTTTTTCGAGTAATTTGATTTTCTTAAAAATGGCTCTAACGATTTTGATTAAAATATCGTATATTAAAGATATTTACCTGACAAATAAAATGTATATCTTGAATTTTCTGGGAATAGCTTCTGAAGACCTGTTTATTCTGGATGAATTTTGCTTAATTTGCCATAACTAGTAAACCGTAAGAGATAGACAAAACGTACTATACAAAAAATGTAGGTTTTTTAAAATAAACAACTTATGTCATATACATTTTTCTCGTGGAGCTTACCTTTTCGAGGTACTCATTGTTATTAGCTTCAGCTGTGAAATACTTATATTTTTCTCAGCCATTTTTCTTTTGTTCTACTCCTGGCCAAGAAAAGAAGCGATTTGTAATGACAATCGCCTAACGACAGATTTTAAATCGTTTGACTATTGGTTTAGCCTAGTGTATTCCCTTATTTTCTTCCTACTTCTACGAAACTAAGTAATAAGAACATTGTGCTAATGAGTACCTCGATTAGCAAGGTGCAGAAAGAAGAATAATCTTATGTAAGAAGTTTGTAGAAGAGCTAGAGTAAGTCATGTGAGTGTAGCACATCATATTTTTAAATAAATGAGTCGTTTAATTCTGAAGACAAGGAATTCAAATATCCCTGTAATAATTTATACCACTGTAATAGTAATTTATTATATAATGTTTGAGATTAATGTACTTCATAGAAGCAAGTACAAATATAATTTGTATTATTTATATAACAAAGTCAAACCAATTGCATTAATGACTCTATCGGTGCACATCCAGAAGAAGATTCATTTTAATATATTGACCAGCTTGAGAAAGTGTAGTCATAAAGGGGGTTCATTTTCATTGTTGAAATAGGTCACTTTATCTCTCATAAGTGGGTAAAATGTTGTTAATGTCTTATTACGTTGAAGATATTACATAGATGGAGACTCGTTTAACTTCCTCATATTATTTGCCAGTCATTGTGCAGCGTTTGCATATACAACGATGGACAAACAATGGCGGTCGAAAAAGTATTTGTCATTATATTTATTCTGTGCCCGATGTTAGTCATGATTGAAAATGAAAGATCTGAAAGGATATTTGTGTTCACAACGTAGTATGATGCATGCGAGCATGCAGATGAACGACAAGATATCGTGACAAATGGCGATAAATATGACGTTCACCTTCATGACAACATGTCAGCGTTGAACAAGATCATCCCGCCCACGCGAAAGTAAACATGCTGCAGGAAACTAAGTTATGAAACCTATCCAAATACACCGAGCCTTTGACATACGGCGTTGTGTGTGACAGCAGAACAAGCGACTGTTAAAATGTATGGCATGATGTTCTAATCCCAGAATTTTTCGGAAACACATGACTGCAAAGGATTTTTAATAACGTTGTGTTTGAGCTTTTGTTGGTGTCAGTTGTCTGCTGCCCAGCGCGAGTATCTCTGAATTCAACATCCGCTGCAAGCGAGTTTCAACTGTGCAATGAAGATAAAGGACATCGGCTCAAAGCCCGCTTGCTTCAGTCGGGTATTACATGTGAATACCTACTACGACAATTATTATATATCTGCTGTAAAATAGAACGGTGTAGTTCTGTAATGTCATTTCACAAATGAGCTACAATGGTGATGCGACATAACGACACACAACCCGATATTGTCCCCCAAAATCTGTTCACAATGAGGCGACACATTTGATATTAACGTGCGAAATCCAGGAAAAGCACACGCATGTTCGTAGTATTTTAGTGTCCTTTGAAATCAATTGATACCACTCGGGGCAACTTACTGGAATGAAATTTTTACACCTTTCCACTTTTCACTGCTTGTCTTTACTTCCCATTGCACTTTTCTAAGTTGTTAGTCCTGCCATTGTCCTTCCATCCTGTTCTTTGCTTGACTTTATTGACTACATCCATTCATGTCAAGCGTGCCCTTCTTCGTTTTCTTCTTCCAAGAGTTCTCCAGTTAATAATACTGTGGTAATCATTCTCTCTGCATCTTGCTTCTGTTGTGTCTATTACCGTCTCTTCTGTTTTCACTTCCACTCTTACATAATCATTCGTGTTATACTGAATACTTGATACTTACATACTGCTTCTCAATCCATAAATTTCTGTCACCAAATTTGTTCGCATCTTTTCAGTTATATTCCAACCTCCCATATATTAAAATTACTTTACCATTTTCTTATTGTGTTCAATTTAGTTGTTCTTGCCAGATTTCTGTTCCATAAGAATCAATTCAACGATCTACTTGCCCTTCTTAAGATTAATTAATTTTCTTAACTATGTCATTTTCATCTGTGTAGGTCTGTCAACAATAGATCCAAGATATTTATACACGTTAACTTTTTGAATATGTTGTCACTTATTTTAGAATTTTATTCAAGTTCTCATACTACCGTGTATTTTTCCTTTCAAAATTTAGTTTCAACCCCTTGTCTAAAAATATCCACAAATTTACATATTAAATTGATCTTGTTCTATAATGATCGCTCGTCGCCAAATAATACACTATATATCGTTTTGTCATTAATTTTAAAATCCATCTTGCCCTATTCCAGTTTCTTAACACAGTTTCCAAATATATTTTGAATAATGTTCGTGATATATCACAGCCTTGTCTCAGAACTTTAGTTACGATAAAAACACCAGAAAATGTATTTCTCACATTTACACGGGCATTACAATCGTATACACTCTTTATAAATTGAATGTCTAGTTTTGGAATTCCACCTGGATTTGATACCAACTTATAAGGCATACACACCAATTCTGTGGATGCCTCCATCCCGTTCGGTAACAATTAGCTACAATTAAACTTTTGTTACACGGAATTTATCACGTTCATGTTTACTAGGTCATGTCGCCAGTGTTGCTTCATTGTGAATTGAGCGGAATACGAGATCTTTTAGAAGACACTTAAAACCTTGATGGGGTTTGTGAGTCAAAATTATTATTTTTCACACTTTTAAGGATACGAATTTTCGAATAGTAACCTTTTGATATTGATATTAACACCTTCAATTTTCACTGCTACTAGTTTAATAGAGTTTAAACTCCTCTAAACCACTCGAAAGTGTCTAACAGTTTTTGTCTTCAGGTTAACCGATGTAAGTCCGACACCATAAACATAGATATTCATAAATACAAATAGTCTCCCTCTGTGGTTTAGTAGCCTCTAATACACAAGGTTACGGGTTCAAATTCGGCAAAAGGTAAATGGATTTTTTTCGGACGTAAAATTCCGCATGGCTTCCTTGGGAAGGGAAGTGAAGTCTTGGTCACGTGTACTTTTTTATTTGCAGTATAAGAACCATATACCTTGACAGTAATGGTCCCTGAGCTAAATTGGTCAACTTTCACATGTGCAAGCTGTGATTTCGTCCAATAGGGGCGATGAATTGATCCCTCCAAGTTGCACATAATAGCAAACTCGGGAACTAGAATTTTCCTGATCAAGCAACCACTACAATGGTCCAATTTGCGCAGTCAAGGCGTGACGAAACTTGAAAAACAAATTTAAATATATTAAATGTTTGTAAAGGGCGCCGTGGTTGAATGGGTAGACCGCTCACCTCCTATCTAGGCGGCTCCGGTTCGATCCCAAACGCTCGCATGTGGGATTTGTGGTCGATGAAGCGGCGTCTGAGCCGGTTTTCTCCGGGTCCTCCGGTTGCCCCAGCCACTCATTCCATCATCACCCTTCCTATCATCAATTTCGCTTACATTTCATATCATCCACTTCCTCACGTCCATGCCTGGCTACGGGCCGACCCCTCGTAACAGATTCTCATTCAGTGGTTTCCTGCCGTTGGCTCCCCGACAGGCTTCTGACCCCTAGGCCTTGGCTTGTAAGTACTGGGGGGAGGGTGTCAGTCCTACAATTACTGGGAGGGTAAGCTGATTACTAGATGTTAATAAAATGCTTGCTGCAAGTAGCACTTAGAATTATAAAAAAATATATCAATTGGTTAGCACGGCCATTAGAGATGGATATATAAGAATTTGAGATATTTTTTTGAGAATTAAATATTTAAGATTTAAATGAAGACAACAAATTTTCAGCCTACGACTGTAAATATTTCTCAAGTGGTGCTAGTGTATACTTTCCAACAATAAAGTACATCAGGCAGCTTATACGAACATTGTATGTAGTTACAGCTGTGCTGGTTTGAGAATCACGATATGAACACCATGAACTTAGAATTCCAGACACACAAACTGCGAGTAGAACGGAACAGATGTCATCCGGAGGATACTGGCTTGTCATCTTGCATGACGATGCTCAGGACCAGCCGTGTGCCAATTTCATCATCGGAAATGCTAGAAACGGAACGATCGGGAGAAGGGGAGGTCATCTGACAGGATGGACTCCCTCTGGCTGACTCCAGACATTGCATGACAACGTCAAGAATTGATTCCGGAAATGACGTGAGTGAGACGGCAGGACAGGAAGTAATGAAGCTTAATTAAGGGAACACAAGCAGCGTAGTATGCCACTGTTGGTACCATTGTTTCTATACGCCCGGCGCATCACACACGGAATAGAAATAATTATGTCACTGAAAGATATTTCTAAGAACCTTCTCCTAGTATTATAAATGATCGCTCTACCCTTAAGACAGTTTGCGAAACCTAGATGGTTAGCATACTACTACGACAACGACTAATAATAATAATAATAATAATAATAATAATAATAAATTTAGTGTTTGAAGTCATACAAAGTACAGATTGGCTCTTCATAATAGTATTATGCGATAACGTTTTAGATTAAGCACATACAATACACCTCATAAATCAACCATTCGAGTTCATATACCCAAGGTCGGGGGTTCAAACCCGGCGGAGGGGGATGGATTTTTTCGGGTGTAAAAATCCTTAGCATGGCTTCCTTCGGTAGGGAAGTAAAACCGTACATTTACGGCACGTAAAAGAACCTCAAGCCCGATAGAGAGGCCTCTGAGCAAAATTAAGCAGTCTTTCACACCCAGTAATGAATGGGACTGAGAACCACAGCAGTTAAAGAGCGTCCATAAATAACACGCCATTTACATTTCATTTTAACCATTTAGTCTCTCACCTAGACGACCCGGGTTCGTTCCCAAGCGACCAAATGTAAACCTTTTGGTGGAGGGGCGCAGGGGCGACTTTTCTCCGGTTTCCCCTGCCATCGCAATATATACTATATTGTATTACTATGCCCGCTTTATATATATATATATATATATATATATATATCATTGTATATACAAAAAGGTGTGCAGGTACTCTATTAACAATATAGCTAATAGAACAAATAGCTGCATTCACGAAACGTAATGTTCTGAAACAATTATCAATATAAATTGTACTTCTTTGTGCAGCAAACGGCCATGAACATTACATTTAAAAATAAAGTATTATTCCTGAAGAACATAACAGAATTTAAGCTATATAAGCATGCAACAGTTAAATGCTTAATTTGTTTAAAAATATCACGTAAAATTTCTCTTTGTCTTAATTTAAAAATAATTCTCAACAGCTTTATCTGTGTTAGAAAAACTATTAATATTAGTTGCTTGATTCCATATTAAAATATTGTATGATATAACACATTCTATCCACATCCCATTTCAATTTATAGTAACAAACACATCTAAACATTTTACATAATTTTTAGTGCTACAATTAAACATATAAACATGACAAATTATAGTAGTTTCATTAAATTTTATGATCACGGTCTATTATGACTCACATCATATTTACTTTCTCTACATACTATATGGTACGTAGGTAGAGAAGGTATTGCACTTCATCCAAAGTTTTGACACTTAGATTTCACCGACGTTATAGGGTCCCCTCTATAAAAAAAATCATTTTTAGAAAAAATATGTGTCTCTCCGAGTGTCTGTGAACACGATAACTCAAATACAATAAAATATAAAACTTGGTATATAAGTTAAGTATCTTCCAAGGATGTGACATGAAGATTTGAGAAAATCCCCCACCCCAAACTACCCTTTACGTGAAAAAATATCTAAAATATTGGTTTTCTCAAAAATGACTAACGATTTTGATTAAAATATGTATATTAAAGAAATTTGCATGACAAATTACTTTTCTATCTTAAATTTTCGGGGAATAGCCTCTGAAGATTTTTTTATTCTGAAAGAATTTTGCGAAATTTTGCATAACTGCTAAAGCGTAAGAGATAGACAAATATATACAAAACAAAAAATATAGATTTCGTTAAAACACACAATTTATGTCATATACATTTTTCGTAGGTTGACTATTTCCAAAATATTCCTTGTTACTGGTGCCATTATTAAAATACTTATACCTTTTTCATACGGTAATTTGTATCTATAAATTCCTGGCCATGAAAAGCAACGGATTTCAACCACATGGCTACCAACCTTTAAAAGATTTGATTATCGCTTTAACCTAGTGTAATTCCTATTTCACTTCTACTTACCTGGAAACAAGTAATAAAAACAATTTCTGCTAATGTTTATCTTAAGTAATATAAAGTACATAGATGTTAGCGAGATTTAGAGAAAGTCATGAGAATGGAACACGCCACATTTTTTAAGTTTGTCACAATGTTGTCAAACTTATAATTGCATTAAACTAAATATTGTTTCTGCGCAGAAACTGGGGCTTAGTAATAAGAGATTTAATAATATTTTCTAAGATGTTTATCTCTCTGATGTATGTAGGTATGTAAATGACTTTGGAATTTGGAAACCCGCTGCTTAATGCTTATTTCACTCCACTTTTTAAAAATCCATGTGTTCCATTCCTATGACTTCCTCTACCTGTTCTGCCAACAATCTATTATTAAAAAGGAATATTCTTCTATTTGGTTCATGCTAGTCAAGGTAAACAAGGCAGAAATTCTGTTACTTAATTCCTTGTAAATGGAAGGCAAATAAACAAATGTAACGGTTAAAATGATAGTCAAATCACTTAACTGTAGCTATTGGATGAAATTGAAATTCGGTTCTCTTCGCATGGCCAGGAGTAAAAGAAAGAAATGTGAAATGAATGACGAGTTGCCCTTTGAGAGAAACAGAAGTAACTAATAACAAGGAATATTTATTATATTTGTATGTTTTAACGAGATATACAATTTTTCTAGTAACATTTTGTCTATCTGAAGAATGAAGACAGTTTCTGAGACTATTTTCAGATAATTACATACATACATACATACATACATACATACATACATACATACATACATACATACATACATACATACATACATACATACATACATACATACATACATACATACATACATACATACATACATACATACATACATACATACATACATACATACATACATACATACATACATACATACATACATACATACATACATACATACATACATACATACATACATACATACATACATACATACATACATACATACATACATACATACATACATACATACATACATACATACATACATACATACATACATACATACATACATACATACATACATACATACATACATACATACATACATACATACATACATACATACATACATACATACATACATACATACATACATACATACATACATACATACATACATACATACATACATACATACATACATACATACATACATACATACATACATACATACATACATACATACATACATACATACATACATACATACATACATACATACATACATACATACATACATACATACATACATACATACATACATACATACATACATACATACATACATACATACATACATACATACATACATACATACATACATACATACATACATACATACATACATGCAAGCCTGTCTGCCTAGCATCACCATGCGGAATTCGAACCCGGAACCCCTAAACCATCTATAACGGGAACCGCCACACAGGAAGCATAAAGGACCCACTGTGATCTATATGCGGTGCATACTCCAGTACTGACTTCTTAAATTTGAGGTTGACATCATCTATTTACATATTTGTCCTCATTGTGTTTTATTATGAATACAAAGGTATTTGTCACATTTTAAAATGCATAAACGTTTTGTTCAACTGAGGATTAGTTTATTAATTTTATAGTAGAACTCAGGCTAGAATTTGGCTTGCATTCTTCTTTTATTTGCTTGTCAAGTCGATTTTAAATTTATGAGCTCAGACCTAAATAACACGGGAGGAACAAAACTTTGTTATGCGATGCTTATCGAATTCACACTTCCATTTTAGTTGGGGACATTTTCTGCTGGCTATATGCCAATCCCTCGCTTGTGAATGTTTATCTTATAGGTACGTAATGAGTTCATCTGAAGTGGATTGGCATTTAAATTAATAAATTCGGTGCGAGTTAATTTCTTTTTGCTATCCGCTGATGAATCAAAACCAATTATGAAGATAATTAAATCAACGGGTATAGGTTATTCCGTGTCAACCATGTTATTTATTTTGGACTGCGTCCGCTATGTGAGTGATTTATAACATTAAAATTAACCGCGTTGAGACTGCAATGGACAAAATGTAAAACTCGTTTCACGTGCGATAGCGGCAAACTGACATTTAGGATGATACAGCAGAAAATATAAGCAATGGATAGCAAATTCCGACGCCATAAAAACGAATCATCTTTGTGTTTCTTTTTCAAACATGAGGTGGATAGCAGGTGACGGTATGCCCAGCCCCACCTGTCCTGATATGTTACCCGCCATTTGCCCTGTTCACCTTAACGCGGCATCCTTTTTTCTTATTCTTCTTCATACAACAGATATTATCTGCAATAACAAAAGTTGGTCCACCCAGACTATAGTTGGTATATACAAACCAAGGTCCTGATAAGTTGGATTTGTAGGAATTTTACAACCTTTTAGTGATGCTGTAAAATTGTTTTGTAAAGAACATATAAATCCGGTATCTAATTACTTATTTTATTAAGCTTGTCCTGTTTTTTTTTT
Source organism: Hymenopus coronatus (assembly GCA_030762935.1). Classification (NCBI taxonomy): domain Eukaryota; kingdom Metazoa; phylum Arthropoda; class Insecta; order Mantodea; family Hymenopodidae; genus Hymenopus; species Hymenopus coronatus. The sequence continues at coordinate 52,645,316 of CM060890.1, read as the reverse complement.
TCATTATTTTTATCTTCAATATTAATGCCCTATATGACAGGTTTGTATACATTATAAACGTATTAATTTACTTTGGTAATATTTATCAGGTACGAATTCATATAAAATCTTCTGATAATTACTTTCTCTAACAAAGAGTACGCACATACGCCAGTGGTGTCGTATTCCATCCAAAAATTCGATACTGAGATTTCCACGGATATACATATTTTGAGACCCCTGAATAAAATGATTTTCTGAAAAAAAAAAAAAAAAAAAAAAAAAAATGTGCGAGTGTGTGTGGATAGCATACCTCAAGAACAAAACGCTGGTTACTTAAGTTCAGTATTTTTTTGGCCTATTTGATGTGTAAGTTTAGTATCTTCCAGGGATGAAACAATAAGACTTCCAGAAAATTCCCGTACTCCAAACTAACCTTTACATGGAGACATTTTCGAAATATATTTGATATTTACATGTAAAATTAAATTTACATTTCTTGGAAATAGCCTCTGAGGTACACTTTATTTTCTGAACGATATTTGTAAAACCGGCAAACCACAAGTGGTAGATAAAAACATACTTATGTAAATCCCGTTAAAACACACAATTTGTCATTTATATATGTTTTAGTAGAGATAACAACTTCCGAGTTATTCCTGGTTATGGTTTTACTTCTAAAACACATACCTATACTTTTCTCAAACGGGAAGTCGTTATTCGTTTATATATCTTTTGATTTATTCCTGGATGCAAAGAGCCGAAATTCAATCTTATAGCGGAAGCTTTTAAAATACTATCACTTTATCGAGCCAGTATCGTAACTGGCTCGGTAAGCTATTTCATCTGTAACTGACATTCGGGGATTGCGGATTCGCTCCCCGTCGGCCGCGCACTCTTGTTTTCATATGCTCTGCTCCACTACTTGATAACACATGGATACAGTTACTTTTGTCATGTGAGTGAAATTGTAATTTAGATAGCTTTCCTGTAGCTCTACCTCAAATCTCACATGCTTTTACTCCAGTTTAAATCTTTAGCCATTTTCCATTTTAAAATGTCATGTTGTAATTAAAATGCATGGCATTTTTTGCTGAGATAGTAATTTTAAGATGTGTACAGCATTTTTAAATTAGGTAATATATGAAAAGGAAGCAAATATAGAGTATGTTTGTTGTGAGCTATTTATATGTGACACATTTCTCGGTATTTGATTATAATATACCTTTTTAATTCCGAAACCATAGAAATTACTTTTTGGAAAACAATTTGAAATTTCATTTTAAAAATCGTGGAAGCCACTTCGCATAAACATCCCCACAATCATACATAATTGTAAAGATTTCAACCATGGACTCCTTAATTATCTATACTAGTGAACTTAAGGCATAAAACCTTTACCTCTTTACCGCAAAAGAGGACAGATGAATATAAAATAATGTATTACATTATTAAAAGGGCTAACAAAAACAGAAAAAAAAACATTTTAACAATTGTTAAAGAATACTTACACAAAAAGTGCAAGAATTGAGCGAAAAACATTTTTTAATCAAATAGTAATAAAAATAAATGAATAAATAGATTGCCTCCGCGGCCGAGTGGTCAGCGAGCTGATTTCTCAACCTTATGCCCCGGGTTTGATTCCCGGCTGGGGTGGGGGATTTTTCTTTAGCCAGAATTATTCCCTATCCCCCACAGAGTCTGGAAGTATGTATGCGAGAGTGAATGTGTGTGTGTGTGTGTGTGTGTATGTTTGTTTGAGGAAAACAAAAATTGATTAAAACAAACAAACAAAACTACAGACAACGAGTTGTTTGAAGTGCAAAGTACCCGTTATGACCTTAGATGTTAAAGGGGGTTATATAAATGAAACAGTAAAAAAACTGAAATTCTGCATTGTCTCTTCATGATAAACATTAGCAGAATTGTCTTTTTACGATTTTCTTTGTAAGTAGTAGGGAAATGAGAAAATCACACGGCATAAGCGATACTGAAATCATTTAAAAACCGATCGCTATGTAAGGCAATTGAAATTCCGTTATTTTGGTCTTCAAAGAGTAAAAAAAAAAAAAAAAAAAAAAAAAGGACCAAAAGACTAAAAAAAAGGAAAAAGACTTTTTCTCCCATTTGAAGAAACTGAATCCAATAACTCGGGTTATCTCAAAAACTCTATGAAAAAATAGATATATTATTATATATGGCAAAAATTGTGTGTTTTAACGAGAGCTACATTTTTTCTAAATAAGTGTTTGTCTATCTCGTGCGGTTTTCTGCTTACACAAAAACTTACAAAGGTCATCCTGAATGAAGGATCTGCAGAGGCTATTTCCAGAAAATTCAAGATATACATTTCGTTTTTCATAAAAATATCTTACACTATTTTATATTAATAGTTTCTTTAAAATCATTTTGAACATTTCTGAGATAATCAAAATTTAGAAAAATCTTCTATGTAAACGGTAGTTGGGGGTGAGGCGATTATTTTGGAAATCGTGTCGCATCCTTGGAAAATATTGAACCCAAATACCAAGTTTTTGAGCTTTTGAGCCATGCTGTCCCCCCTCACACGCTGTCCCCTGGTCATGTTTCTAAAAATGTTTTTTTTCTGTATTCAGGGCGTCTCAAAACATGTATTTCGGGTGAAATTTTGCCATCGAATTCTTTGGTGAAATATAATACCTTCGCTAGCCACAATGTACATTGTATATACGTGATAGAGAAAGCAAAAAGATAGGTGAAGGTTGTAGACAGTACATGCTGTGAACCATACAGGGTTAATCAAACTGATTCGCTGGAAAAGATACAGAGAAGGCCTGTAAAATTCATAAAGAGAGGTAAAGATTTTGGGCTTATGATAGGTGAAGAGAATAAATGGGAACCGCTAAAACTTAGGCGTAAAAGATATAGACTAGTCACACTATTTAAAGCTTATACTAGTTTAAATGCATGGGTGGACGTTAGAAAGAGGTTAGAAAATCCGGTATACTATGGACGAAACGATCATTTGTATAAAATTAAGAGTAGAAGGTACAGAACCGACGTAGGAAAATTTTCTTTTGTTAATAGAACCATTGAAGAATGGAATTAATTGCCTGTAACAGCCTTTCAGGGCTGCTAGAAGTTTAGGGATAATTTAAAGAGAATAAATGTTAGACATTAATTAAAGTAAATATTGTGAAGTAATTAAGGATATCAAAAGCTGTATTAATGTATATTATTAATGTATATATTAGTAAGGTATAGTATGAATGTTGAAGTTCCATAGTAACTGTTATAACATGCTGTAATGGATACAGTATTGCTATATTGAATAATAAGTAGTTTGGTATTTCAAAAAAATCTTATGTCTTACATTCACATGACTATCTCTACATCTCTGTAGCAAATTATTGTTAAAAGGCTAATGCTTCTATTAACTTCATGCTAATCGAGAAAAAAAGAGCAAAAGTAGTCTTATTACTTGCTTCCTTGTAAGTAGGAGCGAAATAAAGAAGTATCGTAGGTTAAAGTGATAGTCAAAGGCTGGTTGCTATGTGACTCCTTTGCTTATATGGACAGGAGTTGACAAATTCCTGTATGAGAAAAGTACAAGTTTTTCAAAGCGGAAATTAAAACAAAAATATCTTAGAAACGATCAACTCCACGAAAAAAAGGTGTATAACATAAATTGTGTGTTTTAGCGTGCTCTACATTTTATTGTGTGAAAAGTTTTTGTCCATCTCTTACCGTTTAGCAGTTATGCAAAATTTCTCAAAATTCATCAAGAACAAAGTAGTCTTCAGAGGCTATTCCCAGAAAATTCAAGATCAATTTGTCAGGTAAATATCTTTAATACACGGTATTTTAATCAAAATCGTTAGATTCATTTTTGAGAAAATAAAAATTTTCGAAAAAAAGTTCCATGTAAAGGGTAGCCGGGGTTGGGGGGATTTTCTTGAAAACCTTCGTGTCGCATCCTTTGAAGATACCAAACCTAAATACCAAGTTTGGTATTCAACGGGCTTTTCGTTTTTGAGCTACGCTGTCCACAGACACACACATATACACACAAGCACTCATACACACGAACCTTTTTATGAAAATGTTTTTTTTTTTTTTATTCAGGGGGACCCAAAACATGTATTTCCGGTAAAATCTCGGTATCGAATTTTTGGGTGGAATGCAATACCTTCTCTATACACTATGTACATAGTACGTGTAGAGAAAGTAAAAATGTATGTGTAATATGTAAGTTGTATTACTATTCTTAGTTTAATTGTAAGCTTATTATTGTAAGTGAATGTACATTTAACTCTGCCACGGGGCAGTATTCAATTGCAGAGAATAAATACATATTAATGGATGAGAAGTAAATGCTAGTAATAGCATCACCGTGACGAAGATATCGAATATTATCTAACCTAACTCTCCCACGCTAAAAGAATATCGGAGTCTGTTCGTTGTTCGTTCCATACGTGACGAGAAACAAGTCTTTAAGTTTCAGGAAATTTCCTGGTATTATCTTGGCACAAAGCAATATAAGATGTTTATACTGCCCAACACTGAATGTTGACCCAGCACAAACTGTGAGCTGAAGAAGAGTATTTCATCCGTCGCCAGCTCTCACTAATCGGTTTCCTGCGACCAGTTTCTTGTCCCTTCCTCTCCCAGCGACGGTGCACACACAGATTATGGGTGGTCCGGCCAACAATACGTAAAGGCGTCCGAGCAGCAACGGTTGGGAGGAGCTGGCGCGCAGCGTGTTTTAAGCTCCTGTCAAGGGATTAAAGTGAGAAAAAAGCTTGTGCACAGTAAATTGAAGAGTAGGGACACGAACGGAAGAGATGGGTTTCGCAAGCCTGTATGTCGGCCAGTTGGTTACTGTGTTTACAACATCCGGCTACATAAGAAGATATATGGTACACCGGAAACCTACTGAGGCAATTTATGTATTTATTTCATAGTTCTGTTCCACCAGGAATAATTTTGAAGAAAATATACAGTAGTAATTATAACTTAAAATTTAGAAAAATGTATTCCTGAAATGGGTAGAGGCATTATCACTTACAAGGGATCACTTTCACATTAGTTTATTTTTTACTTTCTCTATACGTACTATGTACCTGGTGTATAGAAGAAGTATTGTATTCCACCCGAAAATTCAATACTGAGATTTCACCGGAAATACATGTTTTAATGGACAGCATAGCTCAAAAACGAAAAGTCCGTTAAAAACAAAATTTGGTATTTAAGTTAGATATCTTCCAAGAATGCGACACGAAGATTTTCAAGAAAATCTCCCCACCCCCAAATACCCTTTACATGGAAATTTTTTCGAAAATTTTGATTTTCTTAAAAATGGCTCTAACGATTTTGATTAAAATATCGTATATTAAAATATTTACCTGAGAAATAAAATATATATCTTGAATTTTCTGGGAATAGCCTCTGAAGACTACTTTATTCTGGACGAATTTTACGGAATTTTGCATAACTGCTAAACCGTAAAAGATGGAAAAAAACTTCCCACACAAAAAAGTAGATCAGTTTATGTTATATGCATTTTTCATGGAGTTGATCGTTTTTGAGATATTCCTTGTTTTTGGCTTCAGATTTAAAAAATTATACTTTTCTCACACAGGACTTTGTCGACTCCTGTCCATACAAACAAAGGAACTTCAGTCACATAGCAAACAGCTTTTGACTATCACTTTAACCTATGGTACTCTTTTATTTCGCTTCTAATTACAAGGAAGCAAGCAATTAGACTCTTTCTGCTAATTTGTTTCAATTAGCATTAAGTAAATAGAACAATAAGCTTGTCAACAATAATTTGTTGCAGAGATCTAGAGAAAGTCATGTGAATGGAACACATCATATTTTTTAATGTTTATTTAAGGTCTTTTTGACTACAAGGTCTTATTATCACGACCGAACATTTAAATACATTTTACAGTTACACAGTCTTACAGTTAGGTTAACATTTACATTACATTTACAATAAATCAGAAAGCTTTGTGTGCATTATTAACTGTAGCGTCTTCTTCAGCATGTTGGAGTGTGGACCGCATTAGGAAGACTGAAAATACAGCTTCTTTTCTACTTCGACTTGCAGTGGGCAGTCTACAAGGATGTGGTGTATGGTTAAACAGCTCGTACAGTTTGGAGGTTGGTCCTTAATGAGAAGAAATCAATGAGTTAGTTTGGAGTGACCAATTATGAACCGAGTGTTGATTATTTGATCTCTTCTTTTGAGAGTTCGGGAATGTATAAAAGTTTTGGGGGCTGTTAGTTATTGACCACTCCAATTTCTACTTTTCCATGTACATGTGTTTGACGAAGTTGAAGATACCTTGGTGTGGAGATACAATTGAATAATCTCTGACGGGATGTTCACATTATTGCTGCAGACCGAATTGGGATTTTCGGTGTAAGTAAATCGAAAATAAAAAATTTGGTGTGTTCGGATCACATGGCTTTCTCTACATCTGTATAACAAATTATTACTAAAAAGATTATTTTTCTATCTACTTCATACTAATGAGATAAAATTAGTAGAAATACTTTCTTGTAACTAGAAAGGAAATAATGTAACACACTTGTCTAAAACGATAGTCAAATCTTTTACAAGCAGCTGGTTGCCATGTGGATGAAATCCGTTTGTTTGCATTGCCAGTAACTGACAAAATTCCGTATGTGAAAAGTTTTAAGTATTTTAAAACTGTAACCAATAACAAGAAATATCTCAAAAATGACCAACTCCGTGAATTAAAATGAATGTTATATAAATTGTGTGTTTCAACGAAATCTACATATTTTGTGCAGTAAGTTTTTGTCTATCTCTTACGCAAAGTTCTCCAGCAAAATTCATCCAGAACAACAAGAACTTCAGAGGCTATTCCCAGAAAATTCAAGATATTTAATATAAGCCAGTTTAATCAAAAGCATTAATCATTTTTGAGAAAATCAAAATTTTCAAAAAGGTTTCCATGTAAAGGGTATTTTGGGGTGGAGCCATTTTCTTCAAATTCTTCGTGTTGTATCCTTGGAAGATACCAAACTTAAATACCAAGTTTGTAATTTACCGACTTTCTGTTTTTGAGTTATCCTGTTCACACACACACACACACACACACACACACATACATATACACATATACATATACACATGGACCCTTTTAGCTTTGCATACAGGGGACCCTAAAACGTCTATTTCCGGTGAAAACCCGGTGTCGAAGTTTTGGGTGGAATGCAATACCTCCTCTATACACTGTACAGAGTACGAGTAGGGAAAGTAAAAGGCTGTATCTTGGCTCTCTCTCCTATAGGCTCAAGTTTAACAAGAAAAGGAATATTTTCAAATTAGAATGATTCACTTAAGTATTTAATTCCTTACAAATGTATTTAAACATATTAAACGAGAGTAGTTAAAAAAAATCTGATGTGTTCCATTCACACGACTTTCTCTACATCACTGCAACAAATTGTTAAAAACTTTATGCTTCTATTTACTTCATAGTAATCGAGAAAAAATTTGGAGAATTAGTCTTATTACTTGCTTCCTTGTAAGTAGAAGCGAAATAAGGGCGTACCATAGGTTAAAGTGATAATCAAAAGCTGGTTGCTATGCCACTGAAGTTTCTTTGTTTGTATGGACAGGGGTTGACAAATTCCTGTATGAGAAAAGTATAGTTTTTCACAGCGGAAACCAAAAACCATAAATATCTCAAAAAAGATCAGCTCCACGAAAAAAATGTGTATAACATAGAATGTGTGTTTTAACGTGCTCTACATTGCTTATGTTGTAAGTTTTAGTCCATCTCTTATAGTTTAGCAGTTATGCAAAATTTCGTAAAATTCATACAGAATAAATATGTCAGGTAAATATCTTTAATATACGAAATTTTAATCAAAATCGTTAGTCATTTTTAAGAAAATCAAAATTTTCGAAAATAGTTCCATGTAAAGGGTAGTTTAGGGTGGGGGATTTTTCTCAAAATCTTCGTGTCGCAGCCCTGGAAGATACTAAACTTAAATACGAAGTTTGGTGTTTTACCGACTTTTCGTTTTTGAGTTATCGTGTTCACAGACACACACACACACACATACACACGGACCTTTTTGTGTAAATGCTTTTTTGGATACAGTGGACCCTAAAACATATATTTCCGGTGAAATCTCGGTATCACATTTTTTGGTGGAGTGCAATACCTTCTCTATACACTATGTACATAGTACGTGTAGAGAAAGTAAAAATGAGCAATTTCTATCTCCCAATTGTGTTTCTTTCTTTCTTTCTTGGAGGCAGCAATCACTGGGAAACAAATAAAAGATATATTGACCCATATGCTCTTCGCTAAATGAACTCTTAGGACCGTTTGCGCACGGATACTTGTAGCCTCAGTGCGGGAAAAGATCATTCTGCCAGGCAGTTTATTGTTGAGCGGAAGACAGACCATAAAGTAAGGCGTACCAGTCTAACATTTTTTTTTTTTTTTTTTTTGCCGAAAGGGTATTCTTGTTTTGATTTATTTTCACTGCAAAAAATTGGAACTCTATCTAAGGCATTAATGTGAGAATGGTGCATTGTTGGTTAAAAAATGGGGAGTGTCTCGTATGCGACAGCTTCATAGCATGGAAAATAATTAAATTCTAAATATAATAATGATTCTAATAATGATAAAAACCTAACAGCTATAGCGAAATTAACGTTTATTAACAGGGTTTGTGAGTGTGGCGTGATAGTTAACATAGAAAGAGACAGGTTCGATTCGTAACTAGTAACGGGTAGAAAAATAATTTTTATCTTGGGACGAATGTTCATCTTTGTAAAGGCCCTAATGAGCTGAGTTTGTATGAATTTGATTTAGAACTATAATTATATTAATAAGTTGATAATACAGCTTAATAAGAAACTATTTAGTAAAATATTTAATATATTTTGTATATTTTGTTTCATATCTACTTTGGACCATGCACCACCACCATCCTACCTCGTTATCAAAATATTTAGGTAATGTAGGTGCTCATCTGCATATATTCAAATATAACACCTTTTTCCTCTAAATAATGTACTTCTGTATTTTTAGGTTTGAATATTAAAGATATATTATCATAGGAGAACATCATAAAGAACGAAAGCTAATATTTTAATAATAATAATAATAATAAGAAGAAGAAGAAGAATAATAATAAGAATAATAATTTAATTATTAGCAGTGATAAACAACTTTTGAATGTGCTGTAATAAAACATATATTATGTATTTCTATTGCAATATTTTTCTGCAAATAAGGGCTCCATCTACATCATGCTAGTCAAGATAAAATTACTAGAAAATGGAATATTTTACTTAGTTCCTTATAAGTTGTCTTTGAAATTCGGTTCTCTTTCTATGACCAGGAGTAAATCGGAAGAGAGATGAACAGATGAGGACTTCCCGTTTGAGAAAAGTTTAACCTTATAAAAATTAAAAGCAATAACAGGGTATACTCGTAAATAGTTCTATAAAAACCAGTATATGACATCAATTTTCTTTTAACGAGATCTACATTTTGTGTGTGTAAGGTTTAGTTCATCTCTTACAGTTTACCAGTTATGCAAAAGTCAATGGAAAGGAAGAGGGCTGAAGGGGCCATTCCAAAGACATTCAGAACTTAAACTTCATTACCATGTAAATATCTTTAATGTATGACTATCACTTGCCAAAAATTAGGGTTACTATTGGTCTTCAAGGATAAGGATAGAAGTGTCCCTTTTTGTGATAAGGAGATGGTTTTATGGCAGTCATTATTTCGTGTACGGTACATTACCTTTGGGAAGCAATTGCAACCCATTCACTAGACAAACTGCTCTGACTCAGTCAGGCAAAGTTGGCACATCCTGCAATGAAAAGGAGATAATAACCATTCCCGGGCGAAAATCGAACTCGGGATCTCCGAGTGAGAAGTTAGCTAATGGAGTCAATAAATGTTTTAAATAGTAATTTTAACATATTTTGACAGTTTTTAAATGTTTGCTTTGCACAAAGAGACTACAGCATTACACAAATAAGAACAAATTGGTTCACATATAACAAATATAATAGGCACAACACTTTGGTAATAATATGAAAGAACATACAATTACCGAACAAAGGCTTTAAATCACGGAGATATAACATTCGTTCTTCTTATGAATGGTAACACAAGAAAATTACAGTGCCGAATTAGTCGCAGATGTGAAGTTTCCCAGAGTTAATAAAGCAGCATTGGCCGGGAGATTTCAGGTTTGTGTTATTCAACAGAATGAGTCACATAAGTTATTAAACGCACTCTTGGTCCGAGCTGTTACAGGTACTTGTTAAATGTAACAAAACGCCATGCAATGCCAACTGCGTGAATCTTCTGTCAATGAGTGTTAATAAAATTGTGATTGTTAATGACAAGAAATGGAATTAAACAAAATAACCTGAACTGTGACTCGAATGTAAATTATAAAACTGATGCGTTCTATTCACATGAATTTCTCTACATCTAATAATTATTATTGAGAATCTTGTCTTTTTATTACTTCATGTTAATTAAGACGAACATAAAGAAACGTCTTATTACTTCCTTTCTGTAATTGGAAGTACATAGAAGGAAATAAAAGAATACTCTAGGCTAAAGCAATAGCCAAATTGTGATTGAAATCAATGTCTTTGCATGATCGGTAGTGACAAATTCCCATATGAGAAAAATTCAAGTATTTTAAAGCGGATACCAAATATAAGGAAAATCTCGGAAATAGTCAATTTCACTAACAAAATCTATACGACATAAATTGTGTGTTTTAACGAGATCTACATTTTTATGTCGATCTTGGTTTACAAGTTATGAAAATACATCCAAAGATCTTCAGAAATTCCAGAAAACTCAAAACGAACATTTTATTTGTGTAAATATCTTTTATATACGGTAATTTGAGTATTTTAACAATTTTTAGAAAATCAAAAATTTAGAGTAGACCATATATATAACATGCTCACATGCTTCTTCTATCCAACGATCCTATAAAAACTGTTCTTGCGAAAGCTTATTTACTTTCTCTAGTCAATTCAGCTATTTCGCAGTAAATTAGATGACATATTCACCGTAATGATTAAGGGTTTATAACACTGTGGCGGGAAATCTCTTTCTTCTCCCCACTGGCCCTCCCTTAAAACTAGCGCCCAAGAAAAGGTGTGCACATTGAATTATTCCGTTAAGGTGCCTTAATCGAACCTGAGTGACATACAATACATGGTATGGGTATCTTGTCACCTCAACTCGTTACACAGTATCCTATCTCCGTAAGATGTCGTCAGTAGCATTGTCAATCTAGTATACATCTGATGTGTTACATTCACATGACTTTCTCTACATCTTTGCAACAAATTATTCTATTTACTTCATCTAACCGAGAAAAAATTAGCAGTAATAGTCTTATTACTTGCTTCCTTGTTAGTAGAAGCGAAATTAGGGTGTTTTATAGGCTAAAGCAATAGTCTAAAGTGGTTGCTATGTGACTGAAGTTTCTTTGTTTGTATGGACAGGAGTTGACAAATTCCTGTATGAGAAAAGTATGTTTTTCAAAGCTGAAGCCAAAAACAAGGAATATCTCAAAAACGATCAACTCCCGAAAAAAAAATTGTGTAACATAAATTGTGTCTCTTAACATGCTCTACATTTTGTGTGTTTTAAGTTTTCGTTCATCTCTTACGGTTTAGCAGTTATACAAAATTCCGTAAAATTCATCCAAAATAGTCTTCAGAGGCTATTCCCAGAAAATTCAAGATCTACGTTTTATTTGTCAGGTAAATATCTTTAATATACGATATTTGATTCAAAATCGTTAGTCATTTTTAAGAAAATCAAAATTTTCAAAATTTTTCCCATGTAAATGTCAGTTTGGCGTGAGGGGATTTGTTTGAAAATCTTCTTTTTGAGCTATGCTGCCCACAGACACACACATATACATACAGACAGACATACACGGACATTTTTCTAGAGTCTGGGAGATTCAGGGAGTCTCAAAACATATATTTCCGGTGAAATCTCGGGATCGAATTTTTGGGTCAATACAACACCTTCTCTATACACTATGTACATAGTAAGTATAGAGAAAGTAAAAATAGCTACTAGTTGTCCACTTTCTTAAATATAGTAAACAATTTATATGGGCTGCGTATTTTATGATAAATAATAAGTGTTTGTGATGGAATGTAGAACGAAGTGTGAAAGCATTTTGCAATTATAAACCTCCATAGCGCTCAAAGTGTTGACTCAGGTAGACTACTTTTTGCACTGCATCAAATAATAAGGGTCGTCTCCTTAGCGCGGTGGTAGCGTTGCTGCTCACCAAGCGGGAGACCTGGGTTCGATCCCCGGCGTGGGGATTTTTTCCCCCGCTGGGAGACCTGGCCCGGGGTGCACTCAGCCTCGTAAGGTCCCTGGGGGGCCAATTGAGGAGCTACTTGATGGAGAAGTAGCGGCTCCAGGTCATGAGGACCGCATTAACCGGCCGGGGGGACTCGAGGCGCTGACCACGTCTCGCCCACCAATACTGCACCCCATCCATGACGAATGTAGTGGACCGAGATGGGGGACGCAGCGGCCGGGCGGTAGGCCAAGGTTCCCCGTGAGCTGTCGTGCCATGGAGTTAATCAAATAATAGGATAAGGTTGCATCGTAATTTTTATATTGAAACGTTTCTTATAGGTAACCACAAAGTAAATGCAAACGTGATAACCATGAAAACAAATAACTTATCCGTTACTCAGAAATAACTGTTTCAGTATTAATCCTGCAGAGATGGCGCAGGATATTTTGTGACCCCGGTTAGTTTTATTTGCAAGCTGTGAATAACGATTTTGGATACCTGCACTTGGTCGTTTACTTACCTTTTAGTGCATACCTTGGCCTTTGTTAAAGATCATTAATACTGGATTACGCAATGGACTCCTAGAAAAAAAAAATCTGATGTGTTCCATTATATCTCTGTAACAAATTATTGTTAATAAGCTTATTTTTTTTTATTTATTTCATGCTAATCGAGAAAAAATAGCAGAAATAGTCTTATTTCTTGCTTTATTTTAAGTAGAAGCGAAATAAGGGAGTACCCTAGGTTAAAGTGAAAGCCAAAAGCAGTTTGCTATGTGACTGAAGTTGTTTGTTTGTATGGACACGAGTTGGCAAATTCCTGTATGAGAAAAGTATAAGTTTTTCAAAGCTGAAACCAAAAATCAAGGAATATCTAAAAAACGATCAACTCCACGAAAAAAATGTATATAACATAAATTGTGTGTTTTAATGTGCCCTACATTTTTTGTGTGTTAAGTTTTTGTCCATTTCTTACGGTTTAGTAGCTATGCAAAATTCATCCAGAATAAAGTAGTCTTAGGAGGCTTTTAGCAGAAAATTCAAGACATACATTTTATTTGTCAGTTAAATATCTTTAATATATGATATTTTAATCAAAATCGTTAGAGCCATTTTTGAGAAAATCAAAAATTTCGAAAAAAGTTCCATGTAAAGGGTAGTTGGAAGTAAGGGAATGTTCTTGAAAATCTTCGTGTCGCATCCTTAGAATATACCAAACTTAAATACCAAGTTTGGTATTTAACGGTCTATTCGTTTTTGAGCTATGCTGCCCACAGACACAGGCAGACAGACAGATACACACACACAAACATTTCTCTAAAAATGCCTTTTTTGGATTCAGGAGGTTTCAAAACATGTATTTCCAGTGAAATCTCGGTATCGAATTTTTGGGTGCATTACAATACCTTCTGTATACACGATGTACATAGTACGTATAGAGAAAGTAATACTAGTTGTTTTCTTCGGCAGAAAGGAAGTAAGGAAATATCCAGCAAACAAAAAATTAACAGTCATCTAAAATACTAAATATAAAAAAAATACATTCTGTTATTTCATAACAATCACATTAAATATCAATATATAATCTATATAGATAGATATTATAAATTTCACTTTAAAATATGTTGAAGGAAATAGCTCACGCCACCTCTCTAGTTGCCTCCCGTCTGCCTCACCCGGCACATGTTTAACTTTTTAGCTGTTCATTGTTGCGATAGTAACCTTGCCAGATATTGTTCTTAATACTTTGAGGCACCTCAGCAGGAACTTACATATTATTCAAGTTATTATTATTTCTGCTTAGGAGCCTAAAATTCGATGGCAAACGTGACAGGGAAGAGAGGGCAAAGCTCGACAAATTGGCAGCAAGCAGTTCATACGTTTATGTATAACTCGGTGAATACTGCACAGTCGATTAAATCTTAATAAGATTCTGAGGAGGATTTCCATTACACCAAATTATGCGTAATAAACTTGAAATCTCTCTAAGAACATCGTCATTCTGAATGACTTTTGTATAAATGGTAAACCGTAAAAATAGACAAAAATGTAGGTCTTGTTAAAACACACAATTTTGCCTGTATGCATTTTTTGTAGAGTTAACCTCTTCCAGGAATTCCTGGTGAATTCTCGGTATTAAATGTTTGGGTGGAATACAATACCTTCTCTACCTACTATGTACATTATACATTTGTGGTCGAGAAAATAAGAATACAGATGTTTAAATAGAAAATCTGATATATAATGATTGCCATCCAAATACCCAAGAATTCATTTCGCTTTAACTTCAAACAAAATATTTTTTTAAATTTTTCATAGTTTTTGGTCAAATTTCACAGATGCATCATCTTAAATAAACTCATTAAATAGACCAACTCGTAATAATTTCAAATAGGATGTTACTCAAAGAATTACGATCATTTTATACTGCATGCATTTATTGTTGTGTGTAATTAATTTTGAAAGTCTGAGACAAATCCTCAAGCAGTTTTAGAGAAAAAAATATTTTTAGTTTTCTTCACTACTCTACCAAAATATCTCTTTGCACTTCAGTTTTAAAAATGTTGTATCAAAACTTGATAATCACATTCCATAAAGATCCCATTTAAATTATCGGATGAGTTTCATATTAATCGCATATTATTACATTAAAAGGCATGATACACTCTTCATAATTTTTAGAGTTACTTAATTTTCATAATAAAATATATAATTAATTTTACTACTTAGAAAATAATTCTATTATTTCTTTATTAAAATATTAAGGTATAAAAATCAGAATAATTGATTATATACTGTACACTGCTAGTAGTATTTTGAACATCTACACGCGTAGGAAAATGTATTTAGAGAAACACGCCTTTGAATATCAAATGTTACCATTAAAACTTCAATTTAAAAGGTCACGTGACAAGTGTTTAAATTGCAAGTGACTAAAAATCACTTCGGCAAATTTGCCTATAATGAACCATTGTATATTAATATGTTAAATAAAAAAATCAGCATTTACAAGAATTTTGGTCAATGTCCCCTTAATGTTGCTTTTATTTAATCGGTTACTTTATGAGATATGTTGATATCGCTATGCACTTAAATATACATAGCGTTATCTACTTCTTGAGGGATTAATATTGTCAACCACTTACACTTGAAAAATAGTGTCACGTGTTAAGATAAAGACTATGTGAATGACTTAATTACATTAGTACCCACGAGTAAACTCGACTATAACTGCTGTCATGGCTTGACATTCCTTTTAAATGGGCTGGCAAATGCTTGTTAGTGGTAATGTAAGTTACGCTTCGTTCACCTGCGGCACGAAAAAAAATCTGATGTGCTCCATTCACATGACTTTCTCTACATCTCTGTAACAAATTACTTCATGCTAATCGAGATAAACATAAGCAGAAACTGTTTTATTACTTAGTTCCTTATAAGTAGATGGGAAATAAGGGAAAACACTAGGCTAAACCAACAGTCAACTGTTTTAAAATGTGGTTGCTATTGGACTGGACTCTGTTTCTTGTGTGGCCAGGTGTTGTCAAGTTCCCGTATGAGAAAAGTATAAGTATTTTAGTTCCTTATAAGTAGAAGGGAAATAAGGAAATACACTAACGGGAATACAAAACGGTGAACTCCACGAAAAAATGTATGTAACACAAATTGTGTTTTAACTAGCTCTATATTTTTTGTTAAGTAAGCTTTTGTCTATCTCTAACGGTTTATCATCTATACAAAAATTCATTCAGAATTCATGTGACTATCTTAAATATAAGAGGTTTTAATCAAAATCATTGCAGTCATTTTGAGAAAACCAAAATTTTCGAATAAACGGTAGTTGGAGGTGGGGGATTTTCTTGAAAACCTTCGCGCCGCAATCTTGGAAGATAATTTTAAATATCCAGTTTGATGTTTTAGGGTCTTTTCGTTTAAGATCTTTGTTGACAGACATACACACTCGCAAACACAGACCTTTTTTCTAAAAGTACTCAAAACATGCATTTTCGGTGAAATCTCGGTATCAAATTTTGCGCGCAATACAATGCCTTCTCCATACACTATGTGCATAGTACGTGTAGAGCATTTTTGCTCGGGCAAGAATTCACCACCCAGCTCTGTTAACACTGATTTCGGCGAGATAGTGCCGAAGAGACACAGCGACGCTTTTACATAACTAAATGTAATACTTCTTAATTAGCAGATACTGGGTTTAATCCTTTTTCTCCTTTGCTTGGGCCCGTTTCTCATCATCTTCCGCATCGCTACGGAGAGTCGAGGTGGTTTAGGCACGGACGTATGAATGGGAGGTCTGCAGTTAAATAAAATCCCTCGGGACTGTTCTCCCTGACTTCAGTTTTTTTCAGGCTTGACTCATTCTTAATAACTGGAAAATAAGGGAAAAACTGAAATGAGCGCTATTTACGGACTCTCTTTAATGCTATGGTTTTCAGCATCCCATTGCATATTGGGCGTGAGAGATCGCTTAATTTTGCGTGAGAGATCTCTTTTTCAGGCTTGAGATGGCCGCGCCGTGGCCGAGTGGTTAGACCATTCGTCTCTCACTTAGACGGCCCGGGTTTGATCCCAAGCGACCGCATGTGAGATTTGTGGTGGACAAAGCGGCGTCGGGGCACGTTTTCTCCGGGTTCTCCGGTTTCCCCCGCCATCGCATTCCACCGGAGCTCCATTTTCATTCCATGTATCACCAGTGTCATCGCCTGCGGTGCCGTGGTAGTAAAAGCGGGCGTTAAACACTGTATATAAAAAAAGAGGCTTGAGGTTCTTTTGCGTGCCGCAAATATACGACACAGGACAAACCGCTTTGCTTCCCTGCCGGGAAGCCATACTAAGACTTTTACGCCCAAAAAAGTCCATTGCCCTCCGCCGAGATGAGCCCACAACCTTGAAAACCAGGGCCGGGGAAGTATCTTAAATTAGCCCCTATGTATTTACCATTGTCCATCAACAACAGTGGTGGTGGTGGTGGCGGCGGCGGCGGCTGTTAGCCTGTGCAACAATAATGTGATGTTCTTGATCTTCTTAGTAGATTTCCTAGTACATGCGACCATCGTTTTGAACCTGCCTAAATATTAGGTATTCTTTGTTTTACGATCTGAGATAGAAATTGGATTTCTCCTTGTTTTTTTTTTAATGTAATTTTTTTTTAAAAAGAAAAGTTAGTAAAGCAACTGTTTGGCGCTCAAGAGCGACTAGAAAGAACTTTCGTCTGGATATTTCTTATGGTCACAAACAATAATAAATACCGTACACTACGTTAACATCGGCGCCTGAAATGCTCATGTTTAATCATGACACTAGTTTAGCAGCAATGTCGTGTTACATATACAAGTCTATTGAGACTTAAGGAAATGTGAGGAATGCGATGCAAATAGAATTGATGTACACAAGGTATTCTCTGTATTAATTTATACTTTATTTTTCCGCTATCTATAGTATTTTAGGTTTTGCATTTCTCTGGTGGTTACTGGTTATCTGCTAACAAAAACACATCAGAGATTTTCGATCTCAGTATAATAAACACATTCCTTTAAACACTGTACAAATAGTTGCCAGCGAGGGTGATCAAGGGAGAGTCTCAGTTAGGATCATCTCCCAGTATTAAGGGGAGTCGAAATGAGATTTTCATAAATTGTTTTCCATTTTCATGTTTTAATTGCACATTTTGGTATAACTTTCATCGAGGTATGCTAATTGTAAATCGTTTAAAATATTGGTGAAAATAATCCTGCGTGGAGTTTTTGATGGAGTTTTCCGTAAATACTAGTGAAGGAGTAGATTTTTTTTTTATTTGGTGGGGAAGCTTTACTTTAGCTAGTGGCAGCATTGGCATCCCCTTCATATTTCCTTCATGTGAGAGTTTCGAAGTAATATGAAGTTGTGTTTGTTAAGTTAGGTTACATGTTATGTTTGAAAGCACTTTCTGAAGAAGTAAAATACTCTATACAGATGCCCCGTATTGACACTAAGGAAAAAAGTTTTTACCATACATTTGCACCTAAATGGGCTTTATTTTAACGAAAAAAGTTACGTATGTTAAATACGTTTTTAAAATTTAAAAGTCGTAAATCACCATTTTCGAATAAAATTTTAAGAGCTTCATTTAGAAAACCACAATTTCGCTTATTATGAACAGAAGTATTCTATTTTTCATCAATCAACAATAAAAATATTGTTCAATATACTTTAAAATTTATCTCGTTATCTTAAATAGTAGCCTAGGTAATGGGTAACTTTAATATTAGCGAGATATGGCATATCGACTCCCCTTAACCATCACAGAAAGATACGTAGAACAAGGTGGAAGGCCTGGAGAAGCAAAACCCGCATTACAACAGTGGATGAGTCAAATTCCCAGAGGAGAGGAACTCATACTGAGATGTAGTTTTAGGTGCTTCGGAATAATGCACTTTCCAATTTTGCGCCATCTGATTAGCATCTCTGCCAAGATTTAGGAGAACACATGCTGCAACTACTTCAGTCAGAAAGCAGTTGCTTAACTTGGTCTGGTTTAAAGGAGATTTTTCTGCCAGTGTGTGATTTAAACAATTATGTGTTGCCTGTAAAACAAGCAAGAGTTGAAAATATATGTAGTGGAGGAAATTTATCTATTCGAGCTCTACGAAATAATCCTTCTGGAAATAAAACCATGCCGCAGGTGATAGTACAATAATAAAAAAAATGTAAATCGTAACATGTTATGGAATTATGAATAATTTACTCCTTCTAAAGGCATTATGGTGTGTATAAAATAAATTCACGTAATTTCCTTCAGGGTGTAAAGCACGGTTGTGTATAATATGACACATATTACGTAAAAGGGTAAAGTTTTTTTTTTTTTTTTTTTTCATTTCCTTTATGCGCAAGTCATTCTCTCAAACTGTTTACGAACACAAGTTCACTCACAAATACACAAATAAATACAACCTTGTTTACAAGGAGGAAGACCTCTATGGAAGACCTTGAATTTCATAAATCTAAATCTAAAGTTGAAGCTAAAAATCCGATTTCTTCAACCTTTTTGGCTCAATACACATTTCTGTCACTAGCAGCTGACCAATAACTTGAACTTGAAATTCAGAAATAACACAGTGCGCTTGGTTACACAGCCATTCTTCGCTTTCAGCTTATCCAAGATGCTGAAATTTCTCAGTGGGTCTAAAATATAGTGAGATTAAAATCAAGAACATTTAACAACAAACTACTCACCACTGTAGGATACTGCATATTTCTCTTAAGGAACACTAACCTGTAACAAAAAGAAAGCTCTTATCAATCTTTGGTTATATGTATTTTATTGCTTAGCAATTGCATTTTTGTTGTTAACATAAAATGTTGGGTCAGTATGATACTAATTAAATTAAAACTGCTAGACACAGTCCAAATTAGCATAAATTTTACATCATCACAAAAAACAATCCAACTATTTCTCAAAACCGATAACATTTATTCAGCTATATTTTTCCATTACCGTTTAAGCCTAAATCATTTTAAACATTTGATAATCTTTTTGTGAACCCGATAATTCAGCAATGGTGAACAACATCTGTATTTATAAAACTAAAAAGTAACATTTTAAATTGATTTTCACTCACATGCAAATTAACAGTGAAGTGTCGAAGCATCGAATTGTTATTATTGCGTATTTGCTTTAACTTGTAACATGGTAAGTATAAATAAATAGCAATATATTACACACTGCAGTTGACAACCCAAACTGCCTAATCCCAATCTCTGATTCCAAAGGTTTCCATCATTTCTCAACACCCGCTTGAAACAATACGAAAACCAGTGAAATCAGGACGGCAAAAGACATCCGCATATGTAGCATATTTCACTACCAAATAACAAGTAATAACACAATTACTACTGACATTAACAGAGTAATAGGCAGCAAAGGATGACGGTGACAGGGTTTTCCACAACTCGGACCGTCATAAACGCACTCCACCTCCTATGCCGGTCAGGTAACAGAAAATTGGTCGTGTTTCAACACAAACTTCATGTGCTGTAGGGTACGCCTTGTGAGTGGTATTACAAAGAGCGTTTTTGACATGTAGCTCTGTTGATTTAATTATACACAATTAGTTACATACAAACGTACCAAAATCTATACATCAGAATTACATTGTAGTGAACAATAAAATTGTTAATTTAATAGTTCATATTAAACAATACTTTCCCACTGTTTAATTTAATACAAACAGTGATAGTAAAATTAGCGGCAGAACAACATTTTTAATTTAAATTGAGTTTGTGAAGGAGGGAAATTGGCGGTCAGTTCACAAAAATTTTCACTATATTCCTTAGTTTCCACAACAAATCAAACTAATACCCACTGTGCATATATCCTTTTCAAAAAAATAATTTTGTTTAAGAAACAAAAACTGCGATTAGCATTCGCACACGAGAGTGTGGCAATTAGAACAATTAAACCTACGTAGGGGATAACTTTTTACTAATTACTGATTCGTATTAGAGACCAGGAATTTCAAGTTAACAGCGCTACCGCTGATGACGACAGAGACAGGGGCGGTGTTCGCGCTCGACAATCAAGACCACTGCTTCTCTTCTTCTTCTTTTACCTTCTCTATTCAAAACCGGTTCGGAGAGCACATATGCTTGCGTCTATAAGTAAATGTGCAATGAAGCTTAGTCTTTACGTACCCCAAATACGCTCCCTACTGATGATATTGTTTCTGCCTTAGACACACTTAAAATTTACCTTTTTTTAAAGAATTCCGTGCCTTTAAGTTAATATATTGCAAGTGTTTCTTACCTTCTTTATCCATCCTTTTGCACCTCACTATTGCGTGATATCACTAATAAGATCTTCCTATACTTTTACTTTCTCAAGCACGTATGGACAATTTACATAATGAATTGAGAAGGATTTGTATCCCACCCAAAAGTTCGACACTCAGATTTCACTGGAAATACACGTTTTCAGACCCTCTGAATAAAAAATAATTTTTTTAGAAATATGTCCGTGGGTATAACTGTTTATGTGTGTCTGTGGACAGCATAGCTCAAAAACAAAACAAAAAAAAACTGTTAAATACCAAACTTGGTATTTAGGTTCAATATCTCCAAGAATGTGACACGAAAATTTTCAAGAAAATCCCCCCACCCGAACTATTCTTTACATGGAATATTTTTCGAAAACGACTCTTACAACTTTGATTAGAATATCGTGCATTAAAGATATTTACATTACAAATAAAATTTATTTTGAATTTTTAGGAATAGCCTCTGAAGACCTCTTTATCTAGATGAGTTTTGCAGAATTTTGCGTAACGGTTAAACCACAAGAAATAGACAAAAACTTAGAATACAAAAATGTAGATCCCGTTAAAACACATAATTTATGTCATATACGTTTATCTTATAGAGTTGACCTTTTCGAGAAATTTCTTGTTATTGGTTTCAGTTTTAAACTATCTAACTTTTCTCAAACTGGACTATGCAAAGCGAACTGAACCTCAATTATTCACATAGCCACCAGGCTTAAAAAGACACTTCTATCGCTTCATTCTAGTGTATTCCCTTATTTCCCTTCTACTTCCAACCTCATTAGTATGATGTAGATACATGAACTTGTTTGTAACAGCTAGAGAAAGTCAGTAATGGAACAAATCATATTTGTTCTAGATAAGGCACAAACTGTAATTGGCGGCTGAAGTTAACATGTCTCGTGCATATACAGTTATCAAAACAACACTGAAAAGGATGAGGTTTGAAGAATATGCACAAAACGTATGACAAGAGAAAAATAGAGAGGAGGAAAATTAAGCACTGATAGGAAATCCATAAAATGATTGGAAAGTTATTTGAATATATACAGTAGGAACCAAACCAAAAGAGAGCAAAGTAAGCGAAAGTCTTACTATTATTCAATTTGCGCAGAGAGAAAGAAGGATTACAGGAATAGGAAAGAAAATTGATTGAGGAAAATTTAGTGGATGGTAATGTAAAAGAATTATTATTATTATTATTATTATTATTATTATTATTATTATTATTATTATTATTATTATCATAAACAGGAAGAAGAGTAGAAGCAAGGCAAGTTTTTGTATTATTTCTTAAGTAAATTTTGCTCTGCGAAGAAAGAAAGATATGTAAGGAAGAATGGAAGCAAAGGAAGCAAGGCAAACAAGGCAAGACTGAGTAGAACAGGTCAGGGCAAGCACAGAATTATATCGCTCATTTTTCTATTTCTTGCTCAAATCATTTAAATGCTATTAAGTTCAAAATTAATTTTTATTTCGTAAAATATACATTAATTGAGCTTTAATCATAGATTTAATATTTAGTAAGGATAATCTAAAGCAGGAAAAAATTGCAGTAATTGACATTCCTATTTATTTAAAGAGCTGAATGGCAACACGTATGATATAGTAGTGCACGTGGGACCAACATTATGAATATGTAAAGTGAATTTTAATTATAGCCAGACTAAATCATCAGCTTGACAAGACAGTTGAATAGCTCTAACTTGCTTTAATGGGTTGCAAATTTTCTATTAGCTTTTAATGTATACAGGGAGTGTTTTAAAACGTATCTCCATTCAGGAGAACAACAGAATATTTCATGGGATGACATTGGAATTTAGGTGCCCTTCGAAAAAGGATAGTTTCGTATTGCACAAGTGCTATATTTGGGTACTGTTAGACTCAAAACATACCAATGGTTATTCCATAATGAAGGTGTAGGTTTATTTTTCTGGCTACTAACCTCCCAAATGCACTAAATTCAGATTAAAAAAGTATAGAGCATGCTTTTTTTACCAAGGGTTGGCTATAAGCGTCATGATTTTCATGAAACGAACCCATAGTAAAAATCTAAGAAAAATTCTACCTTAAGTCCGAAAGAAACAGGACCGCCTGTCGTCAAGGAAACGACTATCGTCAACAATATCTTTGTATAAGATCAAATAATATATTCTGGTCAGAAAGCAACATTGTTCTATAACACTCGATATTTTCTTTCCACTTGTAATATACCCGCTTCTTATCCGTAATAACAAATACCTTCAAGGACTTGGAACTTTCCCGGGGCTGGTTATTAATGATTTCTTCTCGGGATGACATTCAGGTAAATGTTGGATTAATTCCCAAGCTTTCAACGACGTACTCGTCGCCATCATCAGGGAACTGGAGGTAAGTTACTCTGGCGGTGGAATTTATACCTAGTTATAAATTCACTTTTAAAGAGAATCGGATTTTACTAATATCTTTATAAAATTAATAAAAATAAATAAAATTAAAAATTAATAATATTAATAATTTTCAATTAAATAGGTATTATTATGTATATTACAAGTTACTCTTAAAAACAGGTACTTTTCTGCTGTAAAAGCTTTTAATCTGTTTCTCACCTTGATACTACTTAACCCATGTTTTTCTTTACAAAACGTAATTTCTGGGTCAAAAATAATGAAATACATTTAAAATGTCATCCAGGTCTTCAGAAGCTATTTCCAGAAAATTCAATACACACATATATTTGTGATGTAAATATCTTTAATATACGGTGTTATAATCAAAATCGTTACAGCAATTTCTGATAAAAACATTTTCAAACTGTGTGCCATGTAAGGGTAGTTTGGGCTGTGAAGATTTTCTTGAAAATCTTCATGTAATTGCATACAGAGGCTCATACACGGATTTTTATTAAAAATGTTTTTTTCGTACTCAAGGGGCCTCAACCGGCGAATTCTCAACGTCGAATGTTTGGGTGGAATACAATACCTTCCCTATGTTCTATGAACATTATACTACGTGCTAGAAAAGTAAACATGTGGTGATTGGAATGAAGAAGAGAAGTACTTTTGGCCTAGCTGTCCGTATTCAACAACAACTTCAATGAGCGAATCAGCTTCAAAATAACGTCAATGCTTATTTGAAGTCATTGGTGGCAACATTTTTTGAAGTGGGTATTGCAAAGCTTGTGCACAGGTACGATAAATGTCTCAATTTTTCGGTTATTATGTTGAAAAGTAACCATAAGTGTATAACACTTTTAGTAATAAAATAATTGTTTTCAATGAATTTGTCTTTTATTTATAGCCTAAAGGTTGAAAAAAAAAAAAAAAAAAACGGTCCTCGTATATGAGCTAGGCTTGAAAGCCGCTGTAGAGAAATATAACCCACAATAATGAAATGTATATGTTGACTGTTGCTGTAGCCGTCGCACATTTAACTACTTCAAGTTGCCTATTCCACCTGAGCTCATGAAAAATGGATATAACTGCAATATCAAAACGCGATGCCCAAGTGCGGGCAGTAAAGCCATGGACCTGATTCTGCGTTATTATTCATTTTGCAAGAGAACCGTTATTCATTTTAATAAAACACTTTATATCTCTGAAGTTTTGTGTCCCAGAGAACTGTTTCATATTTTACGCCCGTTTTTATTGAGGGCGCGCACTGCGGTACATGGACCAAGTTGCACACATACGCACGCGAGCTGAAGCGCATGGACCAGTATGAAAAGTGTACTCTAAACATTTGCATAATATTAAAGTGAATTAACGCAGACATTAATCACTAGTCAGTCCAGCCATGCAGAAAGTATCATCGCATGGAGAGGGGTGGCCACGGAATCTACATGTGGAACTAATTACGTTTAACTCTATATAGCTATAATGAAGAGTTAGTACACAGTGACTTCGTCAACACCCCGTCCATATATGAGTGTGGGCGAAGCACTTCGATTTACTTTGTGAGGCGGGGCAGCTGTTGTAGGTGTAGACTTTAGCAAGTCAAATATCATTTTAATAGCACTCATGAAATGATAGCAGCATAACCAAGTGCACATACGTGGTAGAGAAAGTAAAAATACATACTATGTACAATGTACATAAAGTATATAATTCCATTCAAAAATCAATGTCAAGATTTCACCGGCAATATATGTTTTGAACTCCCTGAGTCCGAAAACACTATTTTTAAAAAAGCTGATTATCACACTCTCATGACTTTCTCTAGGTGTTCTACAAAAAACATCTTTCAAAATAGTATTCTTCTTTCCACACCATACTAATCGAGATAAACATTAGCAGAATGTCCTTATTACTTAGTCCCTTATAAATAGAAGGGAACTAAAGGTATGCGGTATTCTAAAGTGATATTCAAATGTTTTAAAAGCTTTCATTGCAAATTGCTTCTTAGCTTGGCGGACACTTTCTGTCTGAGGAGTCTGTTTGTGCAGTAAGTTTTCTTCTATCTCTATCGGTTTAGTAGTTAAGCAAAATTTAGTAAAATTCATCCAGAATAAAGAAGTCCTCAGAGACTGTTCCCAGAAAATTTAAGATATAAATTTTATTTGCGCTATAAATGTCTTAAATATAGGAGATTTTAATCAAAATCGTTAGCCATTTTTTAGAAATTCAAAATTTTAGACAATTTTTCCATGTACAGGGTAGTTTGTGATGGGAGGATTTTCTTTTTTGTGATGTAAATGTTTAATATGTATTTTAATCAAAATCGTTAGAACCACTTTTTAGGAAAACAAAAAGTTAAAAAAATGTTTCTATGTCAAGGGTAGCTCGTGATGGGATTATTTTTTTTTAAATATTCATGTTGCATCCTTCGAAGATATTTAACATATAAACCAAGTTTGGTTTTTAACGATTTTTTCGTCTTTGAGCTATGCTGTCCAAACACACACTGACATTTTTTTACTTTCTCTAGTTCACATGTGCAATGTAAATAGTGGATAGAAAAGGTAATGCATTCTACCAAAAAATTCGATGTCGAGATTTCACCGGAAATATATGATTTGGGGTCCCCTGAGTTCGAAAAAAACATTTTTAGAAAAAGGTCAATTTGTCTGTGTATGTGTGTGGACAGCATAGCTCAAAAACGAAACGACTGTTAAATACCAAACTTGGTATTTAGGTTTGGTATCTACCAAGAATAATCTTTTGTTGAACAGCTAGAGAAAGTTATGGAATGGAACACATAAGATTTTTACTTTCTCTGTCTCGTGCATTGTGCATGTGTTGCATTCCACCCAAAATTTCGATATGGAGATTTCTCTGGAAATACACGTTTTAGGGCCCCCTGAATCCAAAAAAAATCCAATAAAAGGTCCACGTACGTGTCTGTGGAAATCATTACACAAAAACGAAAATTCACTTAAACACCAAAATTGGTGTTCAGATTCAATATTTTCTAAGATTACCACACGAACATTTTCAAAAAATCCCCTCACCCAATCCTCCCTTTATATAGAAAAATTTTCGAAAGTGTTAATTTTCTGAAATATGGCTCTAACAATTTTCATTAAAATACCATATATTAAAGATATTTGCATAAAAATAAAACAATTATATTGAATTTATTGGGAATGGCTTTTTTGTAGTGTTTATTGCCCGCTTTTACTACTGACGGCACATCAGGCGATGACAATGATGATATATGGAATGAAGATTGGAGCACCGGTGGAATGGATGGCGGTGGAAAACAGATAACTTCACCCTTGCGCCACATTTTCCACCACAAGTCCCACATGCGGTCGCCTGGGATCAAACTAGAGCCACCTTGGTGAGAGGCGAATACTTTAACCACTCGGCCACGCGGAATAATCTCTGAAGTCCTCCTCATTCTGTATGAGTTTTGTATAATTAGCAAACCATAAGACATAGACAAAAGCTTACTACAAGAAATGTAAATGTCATTAAAATATTCAATTTATGTCCTACCTATAAAGGTACCTTTTGTTTTTCTTTTGTAGATCAACCATTGCCGGGAATTTCTTGTTATATTGGTTTCAGTTTTAAAATATTTAAACCTTTATAATACGGAAGTTTGTCAATCCTTCATCTTTTGTTTACTCCTGGTCATGCAAGTAGAATCAAATTGTAATCACATAGCAATAAAAGATTTGTTTAAAACTTTAGCCTAGTGCAATCCCTAAGGAAGCAAGTAACAATACCATCGATTTTTCTTGAGTGTCGTGATGAAGATAAAACATTAATCTTTTATAAGAATAGTTGGTTTGCAACAGATGAGGTAGAGAAAGTCATGAGAATGCACTACAGATTTATTTTCACATATGACCGTATTCTTAACATTACTTTTGTACCTTCTTTACTACGCACCAATAGTAAACAGGGAAAATAATAACGACTCTCATTTGAGAAATATTTTAAATATTTTAAAATTCAAACAAATAACAAGGAGTATCCCAGAAATGATTTACTCTAGAAAATAAATACATAATCTACATTTTTTGTGTTAGAAGTTTTTATCTAACTCTTACAGGTTACCATTTACAAAAAGTTATACTGAATGAAGAGCTCTTCACAGATTATTTCCATAAAATTTAAAATATTAATTTAATTTGTCATGAAAATATGCTAAATATGTGGTATTTTTCAGAAAATTAAAATTTTCCGTGAAAAGATTGGTTTAGGGTAGGGGTAATTTTCTTGAAAATGTTCGTGTCCCATCCTTGGAAAATGGTTAAATTAAATATCATCTAAAAATTTTATTTTTTTATTCCGGAAATATCAAAACATATATTTCCGGTGAAACCTCTATATCATTTTTTGGGTGGAATAGAATACCTACATTGTAACATACGACATTGGTCGAGAAAGTAGCACAATAATATTATACAAGTTGCACTACACTCACTGTAAGGGCAGATCTTTGTATTGGTAATTAAGAACAATATAATGAACAATATTACATCAATATTTGCTTTATTGCGAATTTTAAATGTTGAGTAAGAGTACTTTTATTTGATTAGTTACTCCAAGTAGGTAAGGTTCACACAAAATACACGTGTTTATTTTCCCCGTGATCGCGGGTCGTTAGGCGTAACCTAGAGTAGGCAGGCTGTGCTATAACGAATAGCGTAATGGACTCGATTTGAATGCTTTCTACACCAGTTTGGACAGCAGATCACATATTGTGTTGTGTAAACGTGAAATCGTATTGGCTATACTGATAAGCGTTGTAACGCCAATAAATAATGTGTGATACAGCTACTTGCCATATTTGTCTGAAATTACTTGCTGAGAAATTACACCTCAGAACTTATACTCCTTTCCCCCCTCCCCCCGACATCGAATGTTTTTAGGTCCCCTGAATCTAATAAAAGATCGTTTTTTAGATAAAGCTCTTTGTGGGCACGCGTGTAGCTGTGACTAACATAATGCAGAAACGCAGTTGGTTAGCAAAAACATGTATATAAGTTCAGCATCTTCCAGAATACGACACGAAGATTTTCAAGAAAATTCCTACACACCAAAGTACTCTCACGTGGATTTTTTTTTTTTTTAAGTTTCATTTTACGATATGGTAAATATGTATATATAAATCTTGATTCTTCTGGAAATAGCATACAAATTATTCATTCTAAATACCTATTGCATAACTGGTAAACCAAAATAAATAAACACAACTTTATTAAACTAGAAGTTTAGATCTAGTTAAGCTGAGGCATCTGTAAAATTTGATTAAACATTTCGAAAATTAAGAAAATGTTTTTCCTAAAAAACTATTTGAATTCTAAAGTGTAAGCAAATATATCGGTTTCCCCACTTTGCGCAATTAAACCACCAATTTACTGAAGCAATAAATGCTTATAGTAGATACTCCCAACTTTATTTTCTCGTACACTTTTCAATATTCAAAATGTGCCACGCGAAGCAATTTTTCACTAATTTGTTTCAAAAATGTATGCTGCCTCTCAAAGGCACATTAAAGAAAATGGTCATATATGTTGTCGAAATAATTCTCCATTTTTTAAAAATAAATAATTAATTTCTGAAGCATTAAGAGTTCTGAAGAGTGCAAAAAGTAATAATTTTACAATACTAATTAGGACCAGTCTAAAACAATAATACAGCAAATCTATTTGTAGACTCGTCTGATGTAAAAACGCAATATTTTGAAGTGAATATTTTTAAAAATTCGTCTCGTAGCTCTATTAGAACAATGAAATTATACACTAAAATCATAATTTATATAACCATGAAAGTTGGAATTTTGATAAATGGCAAAAATACTAACTACTATAATTGTACATAGTACCTGGTATATTGTTCAACACCATATATTTTGGATTTTCCAAATTTCGTTTTAAGCACACAATGTATGACTTTCGTTTTTTGTTTTGTTTTTTGGGACTGCTGATCCTACCGTCATTGTGCACTCTCTCGCTTAGTTCTTTCCTCTCAGAGGTTCATTTAAGGCTAACCTTGGCAGCAATGCTGAAATCCTACTCCCTTCTAACCTTTAACCTCTAGAAATTACTCCAAATTAAGGAATGTGGCTCTGGTTACAAGTTAACAGTAACAACTTCAGCTGTTTCTTGTTAATAACCGACTCAGGACATTTAGAGCGAAAGAATAGAAAAACAGAAAAACGCACATTTTCAAACGTTTTACCATTGATGGATTTTCGTGAGCAAAAACGGCGGGAAATAATAATAATAATAATAATAATAATAATAATAATAATAATAATAATAATAATAATAATCTGCAATATCCTGAAAACTGATAATTGTAGTGAAATTTTTTGATAATATTTTAAATACAAACGTGTGCCAATTGTAGCTTTTACTCCCTAACTCTCTGCTTGAAATTCAAAAAAATTGTTTACAAATACATCGTATGAAACAACTTTATGTATAAAAGTATAAAAAAAAAAAACCAAAGTCGAATAAAATGCATTGGAAATAAAGACAAGTCATTAGGCCAATTGTTTGGGGGCATTTAATTTGTCTCGTGAAGAAGTTTTAACTAACGATTAAGATTCAAAGAATTTTGGGAATCAAAAACATTTTTTTTTTTTATTTTGAGCTATGGGTATTCAATTATATTGTGCATTTGAGGTTTAATTTTTGAGATATCTCACACACAAATGGATGGATTTTTTTACCCTTTTTGGATACAAAGGAAAATAAAATAGCATATTTCCGGTGAAAACTGATGTAAAATTTTTGGATGCAGTAATATACTACTATTACTTACCACAGGTTAATTAATAATAATTTTATTATTGTTTCTTGTTTTTCTTTGTAGCGTAACGTCATCAACATGGTTGGGTATATCGGACTATGAATGAAATCGCTGAAATGATAACTCAAATTATCTAGGGGCCAATGGATATTATAGTTACACGATATTCTTCTCCCCCATCCAAAAAATACCGATAACTTGCCCTAAATGAAATTCAAACTTACGACCTATGGACACACTATCGAGGCGGGCATTATTATTATTAGTAGTAGGAGTAGGAGTAGGAATAGGAGTAGTAGTAGGAGTAGGAGTAGTAGTAGGAGTATGAGTACGAGTACGAGTACGAGTACGAGCACGAGCACGAGCACGAGCACGAGCACGAGCACGAGCACGAGCACGAGCACGAGCACGAGCACGAGCACGAGCACGAGCACGAGCACGAGCACGAGCACGAGGATGGGAGTATCATTATTGGTCGTGGTATACATATTATGACAACCAATTCACACATTGTTTATTGTTCATCTAGAATTCTATCACATTTTAGGAACATTTAAATGGCACATCATATTATTGATATTTGGCCAGTGGGTTTACACAGCTCGCAAATGCTTTGCATGCTATCTGTAATTTAGGATGAAATAGTTTACAAATGTGCAGCAGGTATAAAAGCTTATGGACTCCAAAATAGGGAAAGAAGTGAATTGTTTTTGTTTCTATCTCAATCTCATCGAAGGTTTTCCTTCTTCTCTCTCTTCATCCCCGCCCTTTTGTGGTAGGGGGAAGCAGAATTCCCAGCTTTGTTTTCGGACCACCTTTAGGTTTTCACGCCGGTTCTTATTTTATTTACATCGTTTATCCATTAGCATCAAACCCTACACCCTTTCTGAAGAGATTAGAGAGCCTGAATAAAAAACACCAAAGGAAAAACATGATTTGACTCTTGAATGAAATTTTAACTGCGTGTTTTTAGTTCACGTTATAGTGCGAACAAGAATCTCTACTCCCATGGCACTGAGTTTATAGCTTGTTTTAAAAGTTTAATCGCCTCTGCTCCTGAATATTTGGCTGCCTCACTTATGCACACATGTTCAGGTATTCTAAACATTATTGTCTAACAGATGTGTTACAGTTGTAACTCTTAGAGAATTTATACGTCACGGAACACCTTTTAGCACTTATTTAAGTATTATGTCTGCTTAAGGATACACCGCACTACCTAGCAAGTTAGAAATGTCTTCTTATATACCCAGAAGATGTACGCTATATCATGTAAAATGTAGAACTTTTACTTTTCACAGAGTACACAAAAAATTCAGTGTCGAGGGAGGGTCTCTTGAATAATATATCTATATATATATATATATATATATATATATATATATATATATATAAAAAAAAGGTATTTTTGAACAAGTGTTTGTGTGTGTGTTTTTTGTTGTTTGTTTGTTTGTTTTTTTTTTTGTTATTTTTATCTAGTGCTTTACTCCGGCTTTTACTACAGATAGCATCGCAGGCGATGACATTAATAATATATGAATGAAGATGGAGCACCGAAGGAATTCGATGGCGGGGGAAACCAGAGAATTCGGAGAAAACCTACCCTTGAGTCGCTTTGTCAACCACAAATTCCACATGCGTTCGCCTTGAATCGAACCCTTGGCGAGAGATGAGTGCTACGGCGCGGCCCCTTGTGTCTGTGTGTGTGTGAGTGTGTGAGTGTGTGAGTGTGTGAGAGAGAGAGCGAGCATCCTAACTCAAAATGAACAATCGGTTAAATACCAAATTTGAGTGTCCTTTGCATGGAATATTTATCGATTGTATTTTCTAAACTGTATGTAACTATTTTTACTAATATACGGTATTAGTTAGTTATTTTTCCCGCATAACCGGTGTGTAGTGTAGAATAGAATTTGGATAGGCACAGCCAGACCGAACAACTGAATGCCATATCCGGGAGATCCGACATTCAAGTCCCGGCTATAGTATTGAATTGTTCGGTTTGACTCTGTCTATCGAAATCCTGTCTTACACACGGCTTGGGTGGAAAATAATTCATTAACGTTACTGCATCTAATAGTTGATTAAACTAAATAGCCTGGGACTTAAAATACTTATATTCTGAGTCGCATTCAGGTGTGTATCTCAAAATGGTTCGAGATCACCATGTGGTTTAACGGGCAATATGTTAATCAGTTGAGGAATTTAGCACCTTATCAGCTAGCCGGTCCCCATGGGCTCGCTAAAGCGTCTCGCTTTGGTGCTTCGTGGGCAGGGGATCGTGGGTTCGAGTCCCGCCTTGGGCATGGTGTTATATGCTTGTGCAATGTGTCTATGTTTTTAAAACAGTAAAACCTACGGGGGGAAATGTAAATGGGGATACAGCGCCGGAGTCCTGATCAGACTCCGGTACTGTTTAAAAAAAAAATAAGCTTGTTGCCACGTTAACTCAGTGGTTAGAGCCGGCTACGGCATTGCATTTTGCGAACTGGCTCTGCCTATCAAATACACGATATGTTTAAAATATTTTCATGACAAATGAAATATATATCCTGAATTTTCCGACAATAGCCCCTAAAGTGCTCTTCCGTCTAATTGACTTTTGCATAACTGGTAAGCCCTTAGAGATAGACAAAAAGCTCACATCACACAAAATGTTTATTTTGCCTAACACAGAAATTATGTATATAATAGTAATACTTGCTGTTGTGGAGCTATTTCGTGTATATTGCTTGTTTTAGGTTTAAGTTTTCAAGTACTTGTGCTTTTATCAAATAAGAAGTCATTATTTATATTTTTCCATCCTGGTCAAGCAAAGAAAACAGAAAGCAGAATCTCAATAACATGGTTCGACTATAACTTTACCTTATTGTATTCCTTTATTCCTCTTTTATAAGGAAATAATATCGTTACAAAACCTCTTCTGCCAATGTTTATCTTGATATGTATGAAGCAAATAGAATAGTTTGTAAGACAAGAGTGCTGCAACACAGGCAGAGAGAGTTAGGTGAATGCAGCACGTCAATTTGTTTAATCTTTTAGCAAATAAGTGAACATCGTGTGTGTATATGTGCGTGTGTGTGTTTGTGTGTGTATCGGAGAGGATTCCCCACTACAGCCATTGGCTTATTTTACCTCAGACTCCAGGAAGATAGGTTGAGAGGAGAGTAATTTTAAAGGGGGCCGAAACTATTTTACCTTTTCTTGATTGCAAAACGATGATTATTCTCAACAAACCATAAAGACATTGGAACACACAAAGAGAGCCACCGTGGATGGTCCCTAACATATTCAAGGCATATTGCAGTCATTTTACCTTTTCTTGATTACAACGATAATTATTCTCAACAAACCGATAAATACATTGGAACACATGGAGGAAGTAGCGGAGCGCTAGGAGCTCGTGTTCCAGGTCTGATCAAATTCTCTGGATCTATAAACGACTTCCAACACCATCCCGCCGCCGAGAGCTGTATTTCCAGAGCGCAGTCACCACCACGGATGGGCGCCTCCATCGCAGTCCTTGCTGACACTTGTAACCCTGAAAGAAACCGCTTGGATGAAATGGATAGGTAATGAAGGGACGGGATGTTCGGGAGGATGAAGAAATTCCCCTACCATTTGACTAGGTAAAACCCCGAAAAAACCTATGGGTCAGAGAGAGCGCACCCGGGAAGCGATCCTACGATCTCTCTAAAGCCAGTCTCAGACTAAACACTTGATCCACCTGATTCCGTAACTTGATGTACATTATTATTTCACATGGAAAACATGAACATTTAATGGAATACTTCATCTTACAACACAGGAATAAACAACTTTTGACTACAACATATTAATGTTGAAATTAATAGTTCATAATTTTCATTAAGAGAATATGCAATCTGCCTGTTACGTTATTGCAATGAATCCATCTTTTTGACGGTCTACCTCCCTCTCCCCGCTCTCAATCATTCCCTATCGTAGTTTGCATTTTAATGGCATTTTAGAATTCTTCTTTCGTTATCCTTTGGGCATACTCATTTTTTACGTTTATTTTCTTAATTTATTGGTTTTAAGTTTCCCCACAAGCTTACTCATATAATTATCTTGGGGTTCCAGTAACCTCTTACGGTGATTTAAATCTTCAAGTTTCCACTCAAGCTAATAAAGCATTAACAATATCAGGAGCTCTAGGCAACAATAAATGGATTAATAAATTTCTGAGAAGTGAAACACTCACGAATCTATAAAACTGTGATTTGACCCATTCTTGTACAGGCTGTAGAAACTAGATCAGAAATTACAAAAGCAAAAGAAATGAAACTAAGAACAATTTGAAGTGTTACATTCACATGAACTTACCTACCATTCATCAACAAATTATACTTAAAAATGCATATTGTAACTACTGCACGTCAATCCATTTTCAAAACGCTTTTATTACACATTTGTTTTCTTTCTTTCTTTCTCTGGTTTTAGCTTAGCAACCTTGAACCTTAGTTTGTCATATCAGACGATGAATAAAATTGGTGAAAAATGGTCAAATGGTCTTGAAGTCCATGGAGTTTAAAGTTACTCGGCATTCGTCCTCCTAGGATAAAGGAAACTCCGGAAAAAATCCTATGTGTTACACTCACATGACTTTCTCTAGCTCCTCTACAAAGAAACTTCTAACAAAAGATTATTTTTCTTTCTACACAGTACTAATCGAGATAAACATTCACAAAATGTTATTACTTAGTTCCTTATAAGCAGAAGGGAGCTAAGGGAATGCACTAGGCTAAAGTAATAGCCAAATGTTTTATAAGCTATCGTTATGCAATTGCCATTGCAAATTACTTCTTTGCTTGGCCAGGAGTAGAACAAAAGAAAAACTGACACCTCCTGTCTCAGAAAAGTAGATATAAGTACTTTACAATTGAATCCAATAACAAGGAATATCTCAGAAACGGTTACCTCCACAACAAAAGTTTTTGCCTATCTCTTACGGTTTAACAGTTAAGAAAATTCGGCAAAATTCATCCAGGATAAAGAGGTCTTCAGAGACTGTTCCCAAAAAATTCAAGATATACATTTTATTTGGGATGTAAATATTTTTAGTATACGGGATTTCAATGAACTCGTTAGAGCCATTTTTGAGAACATGATAATTTTCGAAAATTTTTCCATGTAAAGGGTAGTTTGTGGTGGGGATATTTTTTTTTAAATCTTCGTGCCGCATCCTTGGAAGATATTAAACCTAAATACCAAGTTTGGTATTTAACGGTCTTTTCCTTCTTGACCTATGCTGTCCACAGACACGCACAAGATACACACGCGTACCTATTTCTAAAAATATTTTTTTCGGGCTCAGGGGACCCCAAAACTTATATTTCCAGTGATATCTCGACATCAAATTTCTGGTTGGAATATAATACCTTCTCTATACATTGCACAGGCGGGCTAAAGAAAGTAAAAGGAAAGAGATAAAACCTTATCTGGGTAACTTACCATAAGCGAGATTCGAAATCTCGAGCTCGCAACCTCTTGAATGCGAGACAGACATGCTACCCCGACATACCAAGCCGAACACATTTCCTCTTAAATACAAAGAAATAAGGGCACTCACTAGTTAAAGTGGTAGTCAAATAGTTTAAACACATGTCACTATGTGATGACGTTTACTCTTTGCTTGAACAGGAGAGAAAAACAAATAATAAATTATTTTAAAACAAATAACAGGAATATCTCGGAAATTGTTGAATCTATAAAAATGTATTTACATAAATTCTGTATTTCAACAATTTTTGTGTAGTAAGTTTGTGAGAATCTCTTACGGTTACTCAGCTAAACAAAACTTATTAAAAGTATAAAGCTAGAAATTCAAGATATAGGTATTACTTTTCATCTAAATAGCTTTATTCGTTTCGTTTCGTATTCGGCTTACCTTGCCCGTATTTGTAGGACTGGCACTCCCCTAGGACTTACAATCCAGTGCATAGATATCAGAAGCATGAACATGAGGAAGTATATGATATGAAATGTAAACGAAAGTGATGATAAGGAGAAATTGGTAGACTGAGTGGCGGGGGAAACCGGAGGACCCGGAGAAATCCCACCAAGACACCGCTTCGTTTACCACGAATCCCATAGCGGGCGCTTGAGATTAAATATCTTTATTATATGACATTTTAATCTAAATCGCTATAGACATTTTGAGAAATTTTGAAAATTTCAATAATTTATACTTTTCTGAAAATTTTCATGCCGCATCCTTGGAAGATACTGAACTTAAATACCAAGTTTAATATTTAGCCGACTTTTTTGATTTTGGGTTATGCCGACCACAAAAACGCCAACACTCACGCGCATTGAGCTTTTTATAAAAATTCTGTTTTTGGATCACGTGTATTTCTAGTGAAATTTAGTATTGAACACTTATTTGGAATTCAATACTTTCTCTACTTCCTATGTAGAGAATAATTGGTAGGGAAAGGAATATAATAAATGAAACGCTAAAGATAAAATTATGAGACAATTAAAGACTTTTTTAAAATCCTACCCATTAATGACTGGATAACTGTAAAGAAGGAATAAATGGGATAATCACATTACTAGAATTTACTATGAATGGCTGGTGAAAACCGCAAGAAGTAAATATCCGAGGAGCCACAGAAGCACTGGTCGACCAGGAGTACATTCAAATTTTAACGTTATGTGTGTAATCTTAGTCTTGTATACCGATTTTTTTTTTTAAATTCCATTTCTTGCAGTCCATTTTCCTCATTAACGACGCCGCCATTGAGATATTTTAGAGCTCTTGTAATGTAGTTAATTGATATGTTGCTTTAAACTGCTGTATTTATAACTATAGACATTTCTATGTTTACAAGTAATTAACTATCGGATCTCTACAAACTAGATAATAAATCTTCCCCGAGTTAATTTAATTACAATTTCTGAACATGTGTGCATTTTTATTTGTTTACAATAGTTAGTGCGCACTACGTTTAAGTACTATGGCAATTAAATGTTAGTTTTGCTTTGTATCCCGATATTATTTCCTACAATAGCTGTACCTTCAAAATGGGCATTATACAAGAGTTCACACAGTACAAATAAATTAATAAATAAAATCAGAATCAAGGTAACTATATATGTAGGGCACATATTCAAACTCCAAATTTATAACAGAAACAGGCATTAATTTTTTTTCTTCAAATATTTAACTAACTACCAATTAAAATTGAAAATAAATAAGCAGAGATTTAAAATATTAAAAGAGTAAAAGTGTAATTGAAATAAATTAAAATAAACAATCTATTCTAAACAAAAGATTGGAAAACCAGCAACCTTCTATACTGTGCTGCACATCATTGGTATCCAGGAAATATGCTGGTATTCAGGGCAAACTAAACTATATATTAAATATAATAAGTTTATTCTACTAAAACTGCTTAAAACTGCTCAAAAATAAAACAAATAACGATTTTGATTTTTAATGCAAGTACTATTATGACCGATTTTCTAGAACGTTTTCGTGTAAATATTTTTGCTATCAGAAATAAAATGAGAGAATTACACCCGACTTAAATAACTGTTTCGGAGGACATGAGCATATTGAAGTCTTTTCTGATATTTCTCATTTTGTTTAAAACATTTTATAAATATTTTTACTATGCAATACCTATAGTAATCAGTTACTAGCTTATGACTTTAAGCAAAGATGTAGAGTACAATTTAATTATACATAATCAACATTTCGGCCAGATTTTATTAGCAGATTTTCGATACGTTGTTTTGGTTGCAAACTTTTCACATATTAGCATCAATAGGTTTAGAAATTAATTTAAATAAAGTTTATTGTAATCCAATATTCAGCTTTTATAACTTCACCATGACTTGAAATACTAGTTAATTCTATATCTTCACCATGAATTGAAATATTAGTTAATTTTATAACTTCACCATGACTTGAAAAATTAGTTAATTTTATATCTTCACCATGACTTGAAATATTAGTTAATTTTATAACTTCACCATGACTTGAAATATTAGTTAATTTTATATCTACATCATGACTTGAAATATTAGTTAATTTTATATCCAGAAAATTACTTAAAATATATTGTTAAATAGCGGTTCAATAAATTACCATAAGTAAGGAATAACCAATAAGCATTTTAAATGCTCCTTTGTTATAGTGTTTAACAGCCGCAGGTGATGACACTGGTGATATATGGAATGAAGATGGGGCACCGGTGGTATGCGATGGCGGGGGAAACCGGAGAATCGGAGAAAACCCGCCCCTGAGCCGCTTTGTCCACCACAAATCTCACATATGGTCGCTTGGACCGACTAGGCGAGAGCCGAGTGTTCTAACCACTCGGCCACGACGCGGTCTAAATGCTCCTTGTGATGCGATATTGCGTTATTAGAGTGAAACTTTAAAAATGTGTTTAACAGTATATACTAATTAAAACTTGTTAGGCATTGTTAATATTGATAAATATGTTAAGCCATCCAAGTGTAATAGGTATCAAAAACCGAAATTCAAAACTAAAAAAAAAAAAAAAAAAAAAAAAAAAAAAAACTAAAAAAAAAAAATTAATTCAACTATCTAATAGAAGCGTATATTAAGCACGAACTAGCTATTTTAGAGCTCAATAGGAAACATAAATTGAAATATTACAAAAAAAGTTATGAGAGTTTCTTCGTAAGGAGTATATTTATAGGAAGGAAACAAAATGATGGAAGGAAATAGTGATAGACCAGAAACCACCCTAGCATTCGCCGATCTATCAGGGAAATTTATAGGAAGGAAACAAAATGATGGAAGGAAATAGTGATAGACCAGAAACCACCCTAGCATTCGCCGATCTATCAGGGAAATTTATAGGAAGGAAACAAAATGATGGAAGGAAATAGTGATAGACCAGAAACCACCCTAGCATTCGCCGATCTATCAGGGAAAACATGACGAACCTACGATAAGAGTCAATGGGAATCAAACCTGGTGCTGCATGTTACCGTGGAGCCATCTCGCTCGGTTATAAATACAAAGATGTGGTAGAAGTTAAAGACTCTCGGTAGAATACTTTTGTTTTGGAAAATTCACAGTTCGATACACTTAAACCAAACATGATACCTTCTTTACCTAACGTTTCTGTTACGGAAAGCAGGGTAATCCAGTGGGAGTTCCCAATATCACGAAGCAGGAAAGAAATCTCGAGAAAGAAAACCAGAACACATCTGTCATCAGCTGTCCAAACCGAACGAGTGAAGGAAGACACCCTTGTCTCTTGCTGCAAGGTGCAGGGATTTCTCCAGATCAGTCCTTGCCGCCTAATGATGGATGGTGACACATTTGCACGCAAACACAACACAAAAAACAAGCCACTTGCACAAATCCCACCTTATGTTTTCCATCATAGCGGGCATATTGACATGTCAACGTCTCTAGTTTGACCTAGTACCGTGTTTCTCTTTTTTGTATGTTTCATCAGACGCGATAAGTAGCTGGATGAGAAATGACTGGCGCATGTTCCGAGCTCAGGTCAGAGGCTAACTTTCTCGATATTATGGCCAGTCACATTTACCTTTTAAGGCCGTTACTCACTGTCATGCGAAAATCACATTAGGACCTGACGTCTTTATCTGTCACGTGCTAGCCGTGTTTTGCTTTGTTTCCTTTTTATTTTTTTCCCCTCGGTGCATTTGCGTTTTGTTGCGGTGCGATACCATTATCGGTGTGGCAAGGCGGTGAGGAAGATGAATTTGTTCCTTCAAGTGTGGCAGATGTGTTCATATTTGTGTGAACGACGAACGCAACCCTTTGCGTGCTGCACCAACCGTCAGTCAGCCTTCGCACAAAGCGTTAGCCTCTTGCTGTGTGACCTGAGGGAATGCCATGGAGTACCAGCTCAGTGGTAGACCATGCCTGCTTTTATGCTGCCTATCATACCCAATTTACTTGGAAGCAGCTGGTTCCTCGGTCTCATCAACATGTTCAATTTTTTATACGCGTTCCTTGCATAAGAATCAACAAGGACATATTTAGTTAGACTCTATCTTGAGTTGTGGGTTATTGTATTACTCAAATGTTATTAACTTTCTTCATTCCTAGTTTGTGACACAGAGTTAGCATGGCAAACAATCGAAATATTTAACATTTTTATTGCATCAAAGCAGCAAACTTTGGATCCCATCATTAGTATTTTAAAAATTTACATACTTGTTTTATCTTAACTTAATATGTATGTCTGTGTTAGACCATGACTGCTTTTATGCTGCCTATTATACCCAATTTGCTTGTAGGCATGTGATTCCTCGGTCTTATCAACATGTTCAATTTTTTTATACGCTTTCCTTGCTTAGGATTCGACAAGGACATATTTAGTTAGAGACCCTGTCTTGAGTTGTGGGTTATTGTATTATTCAAATGTTATCAACTTTCTTCGTTCCTAGGTTGGGGCAGAGAGATCGTATGGCAAACAACCGAAATATTACAATTTCTATTGCCTCAAAGCTGCAAACTTTGGATCCCTTCATTAATATTTAAAAAAATGTACATCATTATTTTACCTAAACTTAATATGTGTGTAGTAGGTAGAAGAGGTATAAATTCCATGCCAATATTTCACCGAAAATACATGAGTCCCAAAAGACATTTCTAGAAAAAGGTATGTATATGTGTGTATATCTGTGTCTCTGTGAACACGATAACTCAAAAACGAAAAATTAATTTAATGCCAAATTTAATATTTAAGTTCAAATCTTTCATGGATACGACACAAAGATTTTCTGGAAATCCCCCACACTCCAACTAGGACATGCTTGAAACATTCTTCGCAAATTTTTAATTTCCCAAAAATGGCTAGAGATTTTTAATAAAATATGTTCTACATATTTGATATTTTTTACAAACAAAATGTAGGTATATCTTGAATTTCCTGGAGATAACCTTTGAGGGTCTCTTCATGCTGGATGATTTTTGCATAACTGGTAAACCGTGAGAGAAAGAGAGAGAGAGAGAGAGAGATAAAAACTTGCTACACAAAAATACAGATTTCGTTAAAACAAACAATTTATGTCGTGTGCAATTTTTGTAGAGTTAATTATTGTTATTGGTTTTAAGTTTAAATGTCTTAAACTATTCTCAAATAGGAATTAGTCATTCATTTAATACCTCTTTTGTTTTGCTCCTGGTCAGGCAAAGAGAACCGAATTTCAACTGTTTCATACAGCGTCCTGATTTTAAAAGATTTGATTCTCGCCTAAGCCCGAGGTATGCCCTTATTTCCGTTCTACTCACCAGGAAGGAAGTGCTAAGACAATTTCTGCTAAAGTTTATCTTGATTAGCATGAAATAGAAAGGAGAAGAATTTTTTGTAAGAATACCCTGTTTGCAGAAAAGGTAGAGAAAGTTATGTGAATGGAGCATTTCAGGTTTTTCCTACCCTTAGCAATTCTCAGATATTCTTTACGGATAGTACTATTAATATAGGAAACGATGCCAGATTTTACAACAAAATAGGCTGGCTATAAGGAGTTCGTTAGATGTAATATATGGAAATAGCAATCAGTATTTATGCCATAAACATAATTTTCTAGAAATTACCACATGAATTACATATGCTACGTTACTAATATACACCAAAGCATAATTCAAATATAATAGCAAAGGTGTAGCTAGTTATAGCTACGAAGTAATTTAATGATATTATGACGAGAGAAAATTTAAATGGGGGGTTTGGTAAATACTGTACACCACGCAACTGATTTTTATAACTCTTTTTTATTGAAAGGCGCTGTTCTTCTCGAATGACGTAAAATAACAGCTATAATTTAAATATCTAAATTATCAGAAGTATAAAAACGAGTTACGAAATCTGAGCATTAAAACGCATTCGGAAGGTTGTGGGTTCGACTGCTGTGATCGACCTTCCTGACCCATAGGTTTTTATCAGGGTTTCCCCGGATCACCCAAATTTTCCTGTCCATTGTTTCCTGTTCCCATTACTTTTTTTTTTCATCTGTTTCAGGGTTAAAGGACCAGGGAGGGTTTACGACGTAGAGCTTTATTCATGGCGTCGTTCCGGAACCACTTTATCGGGTCCTTTCGGGCTTCGAAGAACCTCCGGAGGCTTAAAACTCATGGATTGGGGTCGTTCATGCTTACGCTCGTCGTCAACCGGTTCCGGTTTCCCTTCGAGTCTCCCACTTCATTCCTGCCTCCCTTTTTATAGCAATTAATGATCGCTTTTACTACTATAGCGCCGCAGGCGATAACACTGATGTTACATGAAATGAAAATGGAGCACCGGTGGAATGCGATGGCGAGGGAAACCGGAGATCCTGCGCCGCCTTGGATCCCTGGGGTCACGTAAGTCTCAAAGGGCTCCTAGGGCCTATGAGCTGTGCTATTCCCAAGTAATTGGGAACCCAAGCTGAAAGTTAATCCTTCATCCTGAGCATTAGAATGCCAATATTTTGCAGTCATAAAGTAACATAGTGCTTGCGTAGGTGGAGTCGATATTTTGTTGAATACCTTGAAATAGAAGTCAGTAGTTGTTTTCCCGCTGAGAATACCAAAGATTAGAAACTGGTTACTGTTTTTTTTTTCTCCTTCTCCCGCATGGATTAGGCTGTCAGTCTGCTTCGACTCCAAAGTCCTGTTCTGTTCATCTTTTCTTAGCGCTTCCTGGAATACGGCTTCCTTTAGGTCTATTAAGTAACGTTGCTTAGGTGTACTGATTGGTATTTCTGTCTAAATGTTGTTTCCATGAACTATGAATTGCGTTATTGTAGTGTTAAATTCTTCCATATCTAACAGTTATTTGATTTAACTCTTTTGTTTTCTATCCAATTAGTGTATCCTATTATGGAGCTGAGAAATTTCATTTTGTATTGCACCTAGTCCAAAAATTCGATATCGAGATTTCACCGGAAATAACGTTTTTAAGAATAAAGATATTATGAAAAAGATCCATGTGTGTGCGTGTGTGTCTGTGAACACAATAACTCAAAAACGAAAAGTTGTTAAAATACCAAACCTGGTATTTAAGTTTAGTATCTTCTAGGGATACGATATGAATATTTTGAGAAAACTTCTCCACCACAAACTGTCTTTTATATACAAAAAGTTTCGAAAATATTCATTTTCTCAAAAATGGCTCTTAACGGTTTTGATTAAAGAGATATTTACATGACAAATAAAATGTTTATCTTGAATTTTCTGGAAATAGCCACAGAAATCTTCTTTGTTCTATAACTTTGCATAGCTAGTAAACTATTAAAATGCAGCACTCAAAACACACAATTTAAGTCATATACTTTTCTTTCTATCCTGGAGTTGGCCAGTTTTAGATATTCCTTGTTATTGGCTCCAGTTTTAAAATACCTAACTTTTCTCACACGGGTATTTTTCAACTCCTAATAATGCAAAGAAATGGATTTCGTCCGCATGGCAACCAGGCTTGAAAAGATGTCACCATCGCTTTAACCTAGTGCATTCCTTTATTCCCCTTCTATTTACAAGAAAGTAAATAATAAGACAATTTCTGTTAATGTTTATCTTGTTTAGCATGAAGTAGATAAAAGAATACGCTTTTTAACAATAATTTATAATAACACATCTGTTTTCTTTTTGTTTTTTT
This sequence comes from Hymenopus coronatus, assembly GCA_030762935.1. Classification (NCBI taxonomy): domain Eukaryota; kingdom Metazoa; phylum Arthropoda; class Insecta; order Mantodea; family Hymenopodidae; genus Hymenopus; species Hymenopus coronatus. The sequence continues at coordinate 52,601,358 of CM060890.1, read as the reverse complement.
CGTCTGTATTTAGTTTTGTGTTGAGTAGCTGTACTCCGTGTTTTCCACCATATGTACATAATAATAGGAATAGCTATTGTTATGTAGCTTTCATAATTTCATTGTTGAATCCTTTTCAGCTTTGTTTTTAAGTGTCCATATTGTTGTTCCTGCTATGTGGCTAAATTAAATTAGTTTCTTATTTATATTTCTTCATAAATTGTTATATCACAATCAAGGAAATCAACATTTTAAGTTTGTTATATCACTTTTAATTTTCCAAGAACTATTTTATACCGATTATATGGGAACCTTTAAAAGCCCATACTTTCGACTTCTCTACAAATTTTCCATGTTACAATTTCTTTGTTTCTAAGCTTAATCCATATGTCACTTTTGAAGTTAATTTTCATATTTGTCAATATTACTTGCTCATCTTCATTAGCATAAACCAGTGTTCGTACTACGATGTTCCAATATTTGTTTATAATGTATAACATCACAACCTCGAGTTTCTTTTTACTTTTTCTACACGTACATAGTGTAAAGAGAAAGTATTGTATTGCACCCAAAAATCGACACCAGATATGACTGGAAATACATGTTTTGAGACCCCCTGAATCCAAAAAATTAAAGAAATGTCCGTCTGTGTTGTTATGTTAACGTATGTGTGTCTGTCAGCAGTATAGCTCAAAAAGGAAAAGACCGTTAATACCAAACTTGGTATTTAGGTTTAATATCTTCCACGGAGGCGACACGGAGATTTTCAAAAAAAATATCTCCCCACCACAAACTACCCTTTACATGGAAAATTTTTCGAAAATTGTGATTTTCTCAAAAACGGCTCTAAGGAGTTTCATTAAAATTCCGCACATTAAAGTTATTTACATCCCAAATAAAATGTATATCTCGAATTTTCTGGGAATAGACTCTGAAGACCTTTTTATTCTGGATACATTTTGCCGTATTTCGCTTAACTAATACACCGTAAGAGATAGACAAAAACTTAATACACAAAAATGTAGATCTCGTCAAAGCACACAATTTATAACTTCTACGTTTTAGTTCTGGAGGTAACCGTTTCCGAGATATTCCTAGTTATTGGTTTCAATTATAAAGTACCTATACTTTTCTGAGACTGGAAGTTCAGTTTTTTTTTTTTTTTTGTTTGTTTGTTTGTTCTACTCCTGGCCAAGCAAAGAAGCGATTTGAATGACAATCGTATAGTGACAGGTTTTAAAACATTTGGCTATCACTTTAGCCTAGTGCATTCCCTTAGTTCCCTTCTACTTATAGGGAACTAAGTAATAAGAACATTCTGCTAATGTTTATCTCAATTAGCATTGTGTAGAAAGAAGAATATTCTATTGTAAAAAGTTTGTTGAGCAGCTAGAGAAAGTCATGTGAGTGTAACACATAAGATTTTTTTTAGATAACCTATGTTGGTCTGTTTCTCTTTTAATTAATCTTCTAGCTCATTTTCCTCTCAAACATTTTACGTAACATGGAAGAAACCTGCAGATATTTCATTTCAAGCAATAACCACGGGCTTTCCCGATTTAGGAACTGAAAAGCTGAAAATGGGACAAAACAAGACAATCGGATTTTCTTATACCGGTATGTTGCTGGGACAAAACTTAATGTAAGGCAAACGTGTTTTATTTTCTTGACACATTGCAATCGATCTGATTACTAGCGTATGCTAAATACTCGCCAAAAGAGGAAATTGTGTCCAATATAACATCAGGAATTATCCAATCGAATAATAATTTAAAGGACTATTGTTTCCGATATTTAGCAGCCATGTGTTATTTCCAACATTTTTACTTTCTCCATAAGAACTATGTATATAGTGCATGGAGAAGGTATTGTATTGTACCCAAAAATTCGATACCGACATTTCACCGGAAATACATGTTTTGAGACTCCCTGAATTTTTAGAAAAAAGTCCGTGTGTGTATCTGTCTGTGTGTATGTGTGTGTGTCTGAGGGCAGCATAGTGCAAAAACGAAATGACCGTTAAAGCCCAAACTTGGTATTTAAGTTTGATATCTTTCAAGGATGCGACACGAAGATTTTCAAGAAAATCCCCCCAAACCAATCTACGCTTTACATGGAAAAATCGAACATTTTGATTTTCTTAAAGATGGCTCTAGCGATTTTGATTAACCAATCGTATATTAAAGATATTTACCTGACAAATAAAATTTATATATCTTAAATTTTCTGGGAATAACCTCTGCAGACTACTTTATTCTGGATCAATTTTACGGAATTGTGCATAACTGGTAAACCGTAAGAGATGCACAAAAACTTACTCTACAGAAAATGTATTCCGCGATAAAACACACAATTTATGTCATATACATTTTTTTCGTGGAGTTGATCATTTTTAAGATATTCTTGGTTTTTCGTTTCTGCTTTGAAAAACACACTTTTCTCATACAGGAATTTGTTAACTCCTGTCCATACAAATAAAGGAACTTCAGTCACATAGCAACCAGGTTTTGGCTATCATTTTAACCTACGGTACTCCCTCATTTCGGTTCTACTTACAAGGAAGCAAATGATAAGACTATTCCTGCTAATGTTTCTCGATTAGCATGAAGTAAATAGAATCATAAGCTTTTTATCAGTAATTTGTTGCAGAGATGTAGAGAAAGTCATGTGAATGGAACACATCAGATTTTTCATTTGAGGACCTAGCAGTAGACATTCGCTATACTAACCAGCTTCGGTCACTTTTCGTTCAATAATAAAGCATTTGGTTTTATACATTGTGTAGCTTTTATGCTCTACATATCCATGGAACCAAAGAAGAGGTAATTACAACTTTTGAAATTCAATTTACTGCAATTATTTAAGAAATGACTGCACCACTTTGATAAATATCTCATTGTTAAGAGATGCTGTTGCAAAACATTTCCATGACTTTAAAGGCCTTGTTCGAGAGATTAAGGAAATCGTAAGTATTGTCGATAATTTATTCCCATTTCATGAATATTAGTGGGTCCTAGATACATTATTAACTTACTAGAAACATCCAGATTTGAGTTTTATGAAATTACAATTAAAAGTGTGACAGTGGAATATTGATTCAACTTCTAAATAATTGTACAGTAATTTTATAAAGATTGTAGAACAATGACAGAGGCAATTACATTAAATAATTGTTTTAAGCTTTCCGAAGCTATTCTGACACCTTATCTACGTATAACATTTTGCTTAAATAATAATCAGTAAAATTGAGACAATTCCAATATCAATATCTGAGTATTATTACATTTTACTCAAAATTGATGGGCAGATTTTGAGAGAATAACAAAAACTTTCCGCACAATTTGTTGTTCTTGATAGGAGAAAATCTACCCCCCCCCCACACACACAAGGAACTTTCCAATTTGTTTAGGGAATTCAAGGATCGATGTCCTCAAAATACAATTTTGGAAGGAGTGTTGGATAAGTCAGAAGTAAATTAAAACTGGATAGCTCTTCTAGTGCTTGTGAATATAACCCCTTTGCCAGCTTAGAATTTATGCCGAAGCAAATGCAGCAAGATTACTGTATCAAACTCTATGCTGAATTGACAGGAATATCTCGTCTAAATACCTTTTCGTGATTGACTCTCTTCTGCTACGAGAAAGCACAAGCAATTAAAGGCTGGGATGATGGACGAAAGGGAATGTAGATCAGCTGAGAATGTCTTTGAGAAGACCGACGAGACGGAGCTGTGTGTAATGTTCTCAGAACTGTCTGTTAAAACGCTATAAGACTTTGATAATTGTGTAAGATATAGCTGCTGAATGCATAGCGGATAAAAGTTTCTTTTGTAGTTTCTACTTTGAGAACGTTATCATGAGGTATTTGTTTATCAACGTTCTGCTGCAGAACTTCAAGCTTCAAACATCAGCTTTCTCAAAGTAAAGCACTCTATCACTAAAGCTAATTGTAGAGATTTGACCATCTAAATGCTTTGGTCTAAGAGGTATAATGGGATTCATTGCTTGTGTCACGCAAGGTTGAAGGTTGTATCAACAGTGTTCTCAGAAGTTGGGAATTTTTAAATTCTTGTGGCGCCATCAAGGTCCAAAGCATCTCACGCTCTCAGAAATGACAATTTCTCTTTCAAATCTGGATCTCCAGCTCAAATGGAGATTCAAATCAAACCTTCAAGAATCACAAGGTATAAATTGAATGGAAACATCATTTAGAGGTTTATTAATCCAAATCAGGCCTTTTGGTTTCATTTCCAAAGAATTGAAGTTGTATTAGTGACGTGATGGACAGTTTTACGAGAAATGGGCTTTAACTGTGAACATTTTAAATTCAATATTTCTTGAAAACGTTCATTTTTACAACATACCATTATTTTACAACTCTATTCTTATGTGTAACAAATCTGAAATTTTGTGAAAAATCCATCAAGTAGTTTTTTAGAAAAAAAATATTGTTTTAATTTTTTAGCTACTCTAACAAAAAAACTCCTTGCTCTTCAATTTTCAAAATTTTGTAACAGAATTTTATATTTACATTCTGGGAATATTACTTTAAAATTAACGGATAAGTTTCAAATTAATGAAATATTACTGCAGGAAAAAGTATGATAAATTATTCATTCATGCTTTTTTCATTATTTTTGTGGATATAAATTTATAATTTTAATTACTTAGAAGATAAATTCCATAACGTATATTTATTATAATATTAAGATTCTCTTGCAGAAAAATGAAGCTGATTGGTTGAAATGTGAACCGCAAGAAGCATTTTGAACATTTGTATGCGTTGGAAAATGCATGTGGCCCTTTAATATTCGAAGTGCCAGTTGTTACCATTAAAACTTAAATTTAAAAGCTCATGCGACCAGTCTTTAAATTGCAAGTGGCTGAAAATAACTTCGGTGTATTAATGTGCAAGGATCGCAGCATTATTGTGCTAATATTCAAAAATCAAAATTTCAAAAAATTTGGTCAATTTTCTCACATTGGTCCCCGATGGACAGTTTTACGTGAAATCTTTTATTAAAATTTCCCAGACAATTTTCTATTGCGGCATGAAGGTTTCTATGGTGTGAATTTTCACGTCTTAACTATTTCTTCACACATTCTGCGAACGAAGCTTATAATACAATTCCGTCCTCTACTATTTCCTACATGCGTTCTTATTCCCAGTAGTAGTGCAATATTACAAGAGAAAAAAAAATGTCATATGTCCGGTTCACATAACTTTCTCTGTTTATTCTCAACTCAAACTTCTTACAAAAGGTTATTATTTTATCTACATCATGCAATCCAGATAAATCTTAGCAGATACTTGCTTCCTTATAAGCAGAAGGGAAATAAGGGAATGCTAACACATACACACACGCATATATATATATATATATATATATATATATATATATACGGTTAACTTAAAATATAGTCTGTTACACTTTTAAAAATATATTTATTTTTCGTGTAATAAGTTTTTGTCTATATCTTGCTGTTTACGAATTATACAAATGAGGAGGTCCTTCATAGGCTATCCTCAGGAAATTGAGGATATATGTTTTGATGGTCAAGAAAATGTCTTAGAATACGGAATATTAATAAAAATCGTTAGAGCCATTTTTGAGAAAATCAACATTTTCTAAATTAGTTCTATGTAAAGGATAGTGGATAAGATGGAATCTTCCTGAAAATCGTCATCGTTGTACCATCGTTGGAAGACACTGAACATAAATACTTAGTGTGGTATTAACGAACTTTCGTTTTTGATGTATACGGTCCAAACATACGCACACGCGTACGCAAGAAACTTTTGTTCTAGAAATACTCTTTTATTTTTTATTCAGTGAGTCTAAAAACATGTATTTCCGATTTTTGACTGGAATATAACACCTCTACCTACTTTGTACATAGTGATCGAAAAATTAAAAATACAGAAGTTTCAAGAGGAAATCATAAACTTAAGCTCCTTTTCGTAAAGTGATTGTCATTTAATACCCAATTCTCATCACCGGCGGAGGGTTATAGATTTCTTTCGGAGTAAAAATTCTTAGTATGACTTCCTTTGGCAAGGCCATTGATTTGTTTATTTGTACATTTAAGATTCCCATAACTTGAAAGAAAAGGCCTATGAGCCTACTTCACCATTTTTACGTCCGCAAGTCGTGCTTCCATTCTATTGTGCCATTTATGGGCAATAAGTAGTGATGAACTTTCGAACCAGAAATTACCTTGATCAAGAAAACACTGTAAATGTGTCCTATTTCACCAACTTGAATTGAAGTTCGATGGATAGAGTGAGACTGAAAAATTCAATGCCACAGCCGGGATTTGACCTGCTGATTATCTGGTCTCTTGCCGGTTGCTGTACCATTGAGCTACCATGGCAATATGCCGGTACGACACTAATTTCTCAACTGACTCGCATGTTTTCCGGTAAACCACAAGGTGATCTCAAATTATTTTTAGATGACAAACCCCAATGATGACTTACAATGTCGCAAGTACTTCAAGATCCAGAATTCATAGTATAAGTTTTCTCATAGAAACCATGTGTAGCACGCAGTTGTATAGGTGGGGGCAAACTAAAAAAGTCATTGATCGAATTGAAGTTATTATATAACTTGAATTGAATTGAAAAGTTACGCGAACGTGTTGAATATTATGGTCAGAGTACTCGAATTATTCTACCAAAGAAACCATTTTACTGCGATAACCAAGTACTCCAATGCTGGCAATTATTTCTCCCATGAAATGGGGTAAATGCAATCAGAGGAACTAATGATGAAGAGAGGGAAGTTGAAGTGCTTGTTGGTTCTACGACGAAACAAATAAAAGAAATGAAGTGCTCAATCCTTCAAAGTTATTCTATCAAGATAACGAAATATGCATAGTTCTTTTTGTTATTATTCTTCTCCTATAATGCTTTAGGCTTACAAGCCCCTTCCGGCATCATAGATTCCTTCATCGTTTCCTGGGTCTTCATCGTTCTCTTTTCCCTCTCGGTGTGTATTCAAGTGCTGCTTTCGAATACTTTCTTCCGTCTGTTCTTTCCAAGTAGTTTAAGCACTTGTATCTTCGATTACTATTTTATTATTTAATGTTTCTATTTCACTTTCTCTACTTTGTACATGGTAAGTATATAGATAGAAAAGGTATTTCATTCGATTGAAAAGTTTGATACCGAGGTTTAACTGGAAATAAATGTTTTAGGGTTGCTATATACAAAAGGCATTTTAGAGAAAGATCCGTGTCTGTGTGTGTAAATAAAAAATGTAAATGAAGTGTTATTTATGAACGCTCTTTAACTGCAGTGCTTCTCAGCGTCCCATTCTAAATTGGGCGTGAAAGACCGCTTAATTTTGCTCAAACACCTCTCTATCAGGCTTAAGGTTCTTTTACGTGCCGCAAATCTATGACACGGCGGGACCAACGGCTTTACTTCCCTTCCGAAGAAAGCCATACTAAGGATTTTTACATCCGAAAATATCCATCGTCCTCCGCCGGGTTTGAACCCGTGACCTTGAATATAGGAAGTTAGCATGGTAGCCATTACATCACGGAGGGTGACTAGTGTATGTGTGTGTGTGTGTGAGCGCGAGCGCGGACGTGTGTTCGTATATCTATGAACACGATTACTCGTAAATGAAAAATCGGTTAAATACCAAACTTACTATTTAGGTTCAGTATGTTCTAAGGATGCGACACGAATATTAAAGCAAAACTCGCCACACTAAACTACCCTTTACATGGAACATTTTCCGAAAATTTTGATTTTCTCAAAGAGGACTAAATAACAATTTTGATTAACCTACCATAGTAAAAATATTTACATGATAAATAAAATGCATATCTTAAATTTTCTGCGAATAGCCTCTGAGACACCTTTATTCTGGATGATTTTTTTACAACTGGAAAACCGTAAGAGATAGACAAATATTTAGTACTCAAAAATATAGATCTCGTTAAAACACATAATTTATGTCATAGATATTTTTTCGTTTGTTCACAAATTCCGTGTTATTTAAATTTTAAAATGATTTTCTCAAACGGAAATATGACATTTCTATTTGTTTTATTTTACTCCTGGTCCTACAGAAGACCAAATTTTAATTATTAACCAGCTTTTTAAGGATTTAACTATCGTATTAGCCTAGTGTATTCTCTGATTTCACTTATGGCTTATAGGAAAGCGAGTAATAAGACCATTTCTGCTAATATTTATCTCGATTAGCATAAAGTACATGGAAGAATAAGCTTTTGTAAGAACATTTTGTTGCAGAATAGATACAGGAAAGCATATTAAAGGACCACAATCAAGTCTCTTATATCTTCATTTCTTATCCTCCATTCTCTCTCCCTTTCTCTCTTGAGCTTTACGTGCTAAAACCTACTTGGTCATAGCAGGCAATGAATGAAATCGGTTAAATGATGCTCAAATAAATGATCTTGGGTCCATGGAGCTTTAGGTAACATAACATTCGTCTTCTCAGAATAAGGGAAAACTCTAAAAAAACACAAAAAACAAACAAAGTTATCCGGTTAACTACCTATGCGAGATTCAAACTCGCGAACTTTTGCACGTGAGTTAGACACGCTGCCCCCACACTACTGAGGTGGGCACTCCATTCTTGTGCAGGCCTTTACTTTGCTTAGGAATTCCATTTTATCAGACTGCTTTACTGGATTGGCTCAAAGTTGCTACACAGGTTATATTATATTCATATTACATAAAACTAAATATATAAATATACTGAAGGGAAAGAATGGCTTGAAGGCTGCTTACGTTGTTAAACGTTTGCAAGTGGAATATATATAAATCCAATAATATCTTACTTAATAGTGTAACAAGTATTTATGACTATCTTATGGATTGGCAATGATGAAATAAATCAGTGTTGTTGCTGATACACCCATAGTTTGCTAAAATTGTTTCCTTAAAAGATTTTTCGAAAGTAATTCATCCCTATTAGGTATTACATGATATTTTTTAATATCGTAGTGTGATCAGTTTTAAAAATCAGACTTGTAGAATATTTCGTACTTCCTTGGAAAGCAGTCATTGTTATTAGATTTAGCTATCTCTTTATACTTCAAAAGAATTTTGGCCAAACACAACTTAATCCAAATTTGCTCTAGTTGTTCACTGCATTCTCGTCCATGATATGTCTTCTCTTCTGAGTACAAACGCTTGCAGGACAAGGCAAAATGTCCAAATTTCCTTTGTTGTGGAAATTCGCATGGCACATTAATATGTCACTTCTGTATCACTTTTGTACATCAGTATCGTAGATAAATCTGGCCATTTCATTTTTTGAAATATATAAGGAGAGAAAAATCAAGTACATATATCTCTTTCTCACTCTCGTCACATGCTAGAGGTTCTTCTATAGTTACATACAAATATATTTCTTAGTTTCGCCCTTAACTTTATAATGATACTAGATTTATATATACAATTCCCAAACATAACCTCAATTACCTGAAGCACAAAAATCTATATTTCTTAAACGAAATAAATGCAAAGTTATCTTTTTTTGCAGCCGTTTTATAATATAAAGAATTTTTTGGTAAAAAATATGCAACTATAAATCTAAGTTATTTTTATACACTACTAAAATTATCGAAAAAGTTATTCTTCAGAGGTTTGATAAGCATAATACTTATAAAAAATAGTACCTAACATATTTCTTATATGATTAATATATTGATCAAACACCTAATGGTCTATTTACTATTCATCAAATAGAAAAACATGTATACTATAATGGATTAGGTTAAAGTTGTTTGTAAAGGAAGAAAAGGAAGTATGAAAAAGAAGAAAGTGTGAGCTTTTGATTTGGATAGAAGTGGTAAAGCAAAGTTACATAATAAAATATCTACTTTTGGCCTCAGCACCTGTTCTACGTGAAATACGATCAATATATTTTCTATCGTCTTACACATAAAAAGTAGTCCATTTTCACCAATACACACCCTTAAGATTGTTTCACAAAAAGCATGATTTTCAGTTTGCATATTACTCAAAAGAAGGCAATAATAGAGTTTCTTACAGTAAACCTGAATCGCCTTTAAAAAAAGAACTGAAGGATGTTTTGATATTTTCCTTCGTTACGCCTAACTAAACAAAGATGCCTATATTAGGTATGTGGAATTCTTAAAACAAAAGGAAATATGCGTCCAAAAGAGAATAGAGACACAACACAGAAACTTCTTTAGAACAGAAATGACCGGTAATAAATATACACAAAACTACAGCTTTCATCTTTAGGGCTCAATTTCTACTTCTCTTTGCTTTATACCGCAGCTGTATGCAAAAAGTGAAAAATATTCCTGACAGCCGTCGCATTTTAATCCCTCTTTCCTCGTTTTTTTGTTGCTCACGTTTCTATCATTAATCAGCGAAGCGGACAGTGATATATTTAGAGCGAAGAAATGTAATAAATGCATACCAAAATTCATTAAAGTTTTCCAGCACAATGATATCTATTTAATGCGGTTCCTACCATCAATATAGAGTAACATCATAATTTAAATTGATGCAATATACACTGCCATAGAAATCCCGGATAGGATACTTTAAATACCGTTAATAACGGAATAAAAAAAGGAAGAACGGAAGAGATCCACTTTACAGTGAAGCACTTGCCCTTGGGATGATGTGTTTCTTTTTCTTCATAGTACATGGGTAGAGAAGACATTGTATGCACCCAAAATTTGATATCGAGATGTCACTATAAATACACATTTGAGTCTCCTGAATCCAAAAGAAAAAATCTGATGTGTTCCATTCACCTGTCTTTCTCTGCATCTCTGCAATAAATTATTTAAAAAGCTTATGCTTCTTTTACTTCATGCTTCCAGCCTAAAGTATTAGTCAAAACTTGGTCGTTATGTGACTGAAGTTCCTTTGTTTGTATGGACAGATTTGACAAATTCTCGTATGAGAAAAGTATAAATTTTTTAAGGCTGAAACCAATAACAAGGAATACCTAAAAAAATGACCCACTCCATGAAAAAAGAATATATATAACATAAATGGTGTGTTTTAACGAGCTCTACATTTTCTGTTAGGTAAGTTTGTATCTATCCCTTAAGGTTTGCCAGTTATGCAAAATTCCGTAAAATAGTCTTCAGAGGCTACTCCCAAAATATTCGGGATAAACATTTTATTTATCAGGTAAATATCTTTAATATCCGTTATTTTAATCAAAATCGTTAGTTATTTTTGAGAAAATCAAAATTTTCGAAAATTTTTCCATTTAAGGGTAGTTGCGAGTGGGGGGATTTTCTTGAAAATCTTTATGTCACATCCTTGAAAGATACTGAACTTAAATACCAAGTTTAGTATTTAACAGACTTTTCGTTTTTGAGCTATGGAAATAGACACACACACACACACACACACACACACGCACACACGGACCTTTTCCCAAAAATGCTTTTTTTGGGTTTAGGGGGACCCAAAACACGTATTTCCAGTGAAATCTCGGTATCGAATTTTTAGGTGCATTACAATACCCTCTCTATACACTATGTACATAGTATATGCACAGAAAGTAAAAAAAGAAAAAAACTTTTACAAACAGTCTGTATATGTGTATGTGTCCGTGAATCTGAGAACACGATAACTCAAAAACGAAAAGTCTGTTACATACCAAACCTGATATTTAAGTTCATCTTCCAAGAATGCGTCACGAAGCTATTCAAGAAATTCGCCCTACCACTAACTACCCTTTGTATGGGGGGGGGGAAGAAAATATTGATATTTTCAAAAACGGCTCAGCGATTTTGATTAAAATACCGGATGTTAAATATACTTATATAATAAATAAAATGTATATCTTGAATTGCCTGCCTCTGAAGTTACCTTCATTTTAAATACATTTTGAAGAACTGGGAAACAGAGATAGACGAGTATTTGCTACACAAAAATGTGGAGCTCGTCAAAACACACTATTATTCCATATAATATTTTTCTGCAGTTAATCATTTCCGAAAAAAAATCTGATGTGTACTATACACATGACTTTCTGTACATCTTGAAACAAATTATTATTAATAAGCTTATTCTTCTATCCACTTCATGCTAATCAAGATAAACACTAGCAAAAGCGATCTTATTACTTAGTTCCTTAAAAGTAGAAGGGAAATAAGGGAAAACATGTTTTAAAATATTTCTTTCTTAACCTAAGGCTATGCGCGAAGACTACTCATGATATAATTGTAAAGCTCACATTAATGACTTGCTACAAAGACATGGTGATTTGTCTTCCTTCTTGAAAATTATTGCTATCCTTGAAAAAGAATTGAATGGAGAGAAATTTGGCATTTTTAATTAATAATTCATCTTACAAACAATAAAGGCACACTATTTATGTAGTTTCAGTTCATTTTCGTCTCTCCGGGAGTTTAAAATTCCATTTGCTTTTTAGATGTCCTTTTAGTTTGTTTCATCTGGATGATTTTTCATGCGATATCAATTCAATAATACAGACACATATTTTTGCACTAATTATTGGAGATAGTCTCTTAAGAAAATATAGATCTCTACGCTAAAAGAATTCTAGCAGCGGCACTAAGCTACTAGAAATTCCCATTATTAGACGAAAAAACCTATGTAGTTTTAATATTCTGTTAATTTTTAACATTTTTTTCATTTTCTTAATCGTATAATGTTTATATTACAGCATTTTTTTTCAGTTTTATGCGTAGACTTTACAAAACTATTTTAATGCATTTTGAAGAGATATTTGTTTTTATATCACAGATGATATGATTTAACTTACGTAAAAATAAACCTGTAAATATTTATTAAATTGGGTATTGAATAGCAGATTCAAGACTGCCTAGGATTGCATTTGAAGATGAACCTAAAGGAAGGAGAGATGTCGGTCGACCCAGAAAAAGATGGAGGGAACAACTGTGAGACGGAACGGGCAATCTGCCCACACCGTGAAGTGAAGAAGAAGATTAATTAGCAATAATCCTAGAAAGCCATTTTCATTACAAATTCAGCTATTGTACAAAATTTGACAAAGTGCACTAAAATAAATTTGTAAAAATTACAATGTTGAAAATCAGTAAATTTAAAATATATGTAAAAACTAATAAGATTATTGATCTTTAAAATGCCAGAACACGTAAATTGTAATATTCGTTAATTTCTCAGCTGGAATTTCTTTATTTTAAGTGAGAGAATGAATGTTTTTCGTAGTCACCGTATATGTTCAGCTTGTTCTTCCGATGCAAATTCTACTTCTTACTTCATCATCATATTGAATTTGATGTTTCAGTGTATTCTTTCTGTGAGCTTTTGCCAGACATATTTTTTAGCATGTTTTACTTTCTCTAGCACGTGCAATATACATTGTGTTCTACCCAACCATTCGGTACCGAGATTTCATACAGAGAGAGAGAGAGAGAGAGAGAGAGAGAGAGACGAGACGAGGTTCCTTATAAAAAAAAAGTCTGTGTGTGAACGAAAAGTCGATAAAATACCAAACTTGGTATTAGTATCTTCCGGGAATGCGACTACCCTAAACTACCCTTTAATTTTAAGATTTTTCGGAGTTTCGATGTTTTCGAAAGTGACTTTCGTAATACTGATTGAAACACAATAGGCATATTAAATTTTTATACATCACGAATAAAATATATATCTTGAATTTTCTTGGAATAGCGTCTGAGTCTTCTTCATTTTTTATGACTTTTGCATAACCGTAAAAGACAGACAAAGTCTGACTACACAAAAACTGTAGATTTGTTAAAATACACAGTTTGTGTTAAATATATTTTGGAGTTAAGCATTTCCCAGATAAATATTTCTCGTTTTTGGTTTAAATTTCTCAATATTCATTTATACTTTTCCAAAATAAGAAGCAGTTACTCACCTTTTTGAATCCTGGTCATATAAGGAAGGATATCAATGCCCTCACATAGCTAGCAGATCCTAAAATAAGTGAGTGTCGCTTTAGCTTAGTATATTTCCTTATTTTCCTTGTGTCAGCAATAAAATATGTGATAAAACAATTTCTGTTAATGTTTATCCACATTAGCATGAAGATATAATAAGCTTGTTTCAGAAGACGCAGAGAAAGTCATGTAAATGTAACACCCCGAGGTTTGTCGCCAGAATTTTCATTCTCCAAAGCCCTTTGTGCCCAATGAAAGAAAGCCCTCAAGAACAGACAATCTAACCAAAGTTATAAAAAACTTTTTTTCCCCTTGCACATGCTGTACAAGGGCACGCCCGCGCAGCCATATGAAATGAAATAAAAAGTGCTCTTCACGAGTGGACAGAAACAAGTGTTAATGGTTTTACACTTCAGTACGCAACAATGCTGTTTCCAAATGAAAGCTTGTCTGAAACAGACGAGTTATCGTTCATTGAAATACAGTCACTGCTTGCCGAATGTATTGTGCAATAAATGGGCAGCAGAACCATGGGAAAGATGTTATCGCTGATCAAAACGAAACTGAGAGGAACAAATTATTGAACTGTACTCCACCAAACTGGTGCTGCTGATCGGTATCAATCCGCTTTTATTCTCTTCCTCTCTTTCTTCATTTGAGATTTGTGTCTGTCTATAAATCTATTGGACCGGAAACACTTAATCTGATTTGTGAAGTTTACTGCACGGCTTCTTTTCCTGGAGCTTTTGTCTCGCGGAGTGGCACTTCAAACGGCCACAGTTCCAATCATCTGTACTGCGGAGATAAAAATATGACTCTCCCCTGAGGGGTTGTGTATGTTTTGTTCAAAGCATACGCGCGCACACGCGTCATCGTCTCGAGAGTAGTGTACAGAGCATCAAATCTTAGTGCAGTGCTCTGAATTGATTATCATTCATTCATATATAGCTAATATATATAGGGTGTTACAGATATTTTGATAAATGGTGCCTAGATGCGTATCCACTTTGGAGTATTAGTTGTTTTTGCTTTCTCTGCACGAATTATGTAGAATAGTGGGTAGACGATGTATTGTATTCCACCAAAAACTAGCCATTGAAATTTCACCGAAAGTACACGGTGTTTCCAAATGGATAAAGGGAGTTGAACGTTTTATACTACCTACAGTTTGTAACGAACAGCTATACATGATATATAAAATAAAAGAGCAACTCAAACAGTTTTGATAGCGCATGCGTTGGTTGATTTTATTTGTTTCGATTGGCTGCTTTAACAGTAATGCTGTTACAAAACACTAGTGGCAAAATTGCGACTATGGATCAAGAGATATTCTGTGTTTTAGAGTTTCATATGACTAAATCTATTACAGTGCAACGGTCTTTCTGTAGGGAGTTCAGTTGCGATCCTCCAAATGATGATAACATCCGTAGATGGTATGCTCAGTTTAAAACCACAGGCACTGTGTCTACGGGACGACCAAAATTGATTGCAGAAGCTGTCGAGCAAGTGAAAGAATCTTTCACGTGGAGCCACAAAAAATCTGTTCGAAAGTTAAGTCATGTATTAGGAATTGCACCTACGTCTGTGTGGAACATTTTAAAGAAACGCTTACTCATGTGATTTCTGACTTTGGTGATTCCTAAAGGATCAATTGAAGGGTTGAGAACCATAGTGGGCCAAGCACCATTTTTTAAAAATGGAGAAATCGAAGGTCAATGTGTTTTCAATATCATATTTTATTGAGCCAATTTACACATAATAACTAAATGCTACAGCAATCTAGAATATGTTTTCTATCTTATATTAGTAATACACTAATATGGCTTCATGCAAAATTAGGTTTTACAATTATTTATTGGGAGCTATTTTCCTTTGCTGGGATTTGACTCAGCCTAAAGAAATATAACTCAGCCATTTCCATACATCTAATCAATAACCTGCTGATCATCATTGTTGACTTGCACACGCAAACTCTTAAAAATCATGATTCACTGGAGGAATAAATGGTAGCATGGACATAAGATCATCATATGCGGTAGCGTGATTTGCTGCATGGATTTGGACCATTCTGACTAACAGAATTTGTAGTTTCATTTAGACCGATATTTTGATGCTCTACTGCTTGTAAGCGGGAAATGCTGGACATGGCCCACTGCAATATAAGTTGTGTAACCATCAACTATACCGACAAATGACAACAGCTCAATTTTGACCTCACATGAAGATGGCCCACTATGGTTCTCAGCCCTTCAATTATACGTTACTCCGCTACCAGCTGACCTCCATGACATAAGGCAGAGGATTGTAAGAGTTGTTGCAACTCAAGACACAGTAATCAAAGTTTGGGAAGTTCTTCCTAAACTTGCTTATAGACTAATTGTATTTCGTGTGTTGAATGGTGCACACATTGAACATCTGTAAAAAAAAAAATGTTTGAGTTGCTCTGTCATTTGATCATTCATGACTGTACGTTAAAACTGAATGTACTAAAACACTTAAACAACTATATTTATTTGGGAACACTCTGTATTACAAAAAAACATTTTAGAAAAAAAACCCGTGTGCGTTATCTGTACATGAAAATCAAGTGTACTTTATTAAACTGAATAAAATTTTACTTTATCTTCCTCATTAATAAATACATACATACAGAAAAAATCAGACTGCTGTAAAGATTATATAATTTTGAGCTATGAATTGAATTGCAAATCATTTTAAAAATGGTGGTAGTCACTGTGGATTGTAAAGCTGAAAAACAAAAGGACTGGTAAATACCAAAGTTGATATTTAAGTCTAATGTCTAAGGATACGACATGAAGAGTTTACAGAAAATCACCTACCTCAAAGTTTTTTAATTTTTTTTCTCAAAAATAACTGTAACGTTTTTGATAAAAATAAATACAACTTATTAAAATATTTACATGATAAATAAAAGGTATATCTAAAATTTTCTGGGAATAACCTCTAAAGACCTGTTTATTCTGGACAAATTATGCTGAATTGTGCATATCTGGTAAACAGTAAGAGCTGGACAAAATTTACTGCCCAAAAATGCAAAGCTCTTTAAACATATAATTTATGTCGTGTACATTTTTGTAGCAGAGTTGACCATTTCCGAGATGTTCCTTGTTAATGGTTTCCATTTTAAACTACGTAATTTTCTCAAAACGTTTCGTTTTATATCTCTTTTGTTTACTACTCGCAGTGCAAAGCGAGGTACTTCATTTGTTCACTTAGTGACCAGTATTTAAAATATTTGACTCTCGCGTTAGCCTAGTATATTCCCTTATTTCCCTCCTACTTACAAAGAATAAAGTACAAAGACAATTTCTGTTAATGATTATCTCGATTTGCTTTGTGTAGATAAAAACATTCTTTTGCAAGAATACTATTTGCAGAACAGTTAGAGAAGGTCATGTGAGTGGAACACATTCAGAATACTTTCTCTTCGTCTCATAGTTTTCCCATAAACTAATTACAAAATTTGCTACCGAATGTTTACAGCATGGTCTGAACAGTGCTGCGAAATGAAGACTTCATTTTGCATTTCACTTCAATGCTTGCTTGACCTGCAGCTCCAGATAGTATGGGGGTCATTGACCTTGGAGAAAGTATTCGAACTCAGTTCTTCTGCAACATTCGATATAGCAAGGCATGACCACCGTTATAGCAAGGGATATCTATTCTGCGTTATGCATTCCCAGCACAGTACTCTCGAGGGAATTACTCACGTATGGCCACGCATACCTACTTGGAAGCATTACCAAACCTGAAAACATACTACTCTTAAAAACTAAAATTACAAGTCCGCAAAGAAAGCAAATATTGACGTAATATTGTTCATCACACTGCTAAATAAAAAATGGTGTGGTTCTCAGAGGCCCATTCTAAATTTGGCGTGAAAGACCGCTTAATTTTGCTCTATCAGGCTTGAGGTTCTTTTACGTGCCGTAAATCTATGACACGGGACCAACGGTTTTACTTCCCTTCCGAAGGAAGCCATGCCAAGGATTTTTACACTCGAAAAAAATCCATCGTCCTCCGTCGGGTTTGAACCGGCGACCTTGGGTATATGAAGTCAGCATGGTAACCATTACACCACGGAGGGCGACATATCATCACGCTGCTCTCAACTACCATTACAAATATATGCGCTTATTCCTCTTAACAGCCTGTATATAGTAATGTATGTACTAAATATATCTTAAAATATTTTACAAGATATGCAGATCTGGGAATTTTAGGGGAGATTAAAAGCCCTATCCTACTAATGTTAAATTTGCAAAGATTCACAAGCCTACAAAACAAGCTGAAATAGGAAAAGCAATAATAAAAATGAATGTAACAAAATTAAACATATACAAAAACATTTATACAAAAGGATGACAAATTAAAAGATAAGCAAAATAAACAACAAATTAAGGATAAAAAACACGTATTAATTGTTGCTATATACACGGTTTTTAAATTCGCCAAAGACCTTTTGATAGTGACAAGTGCTGTACTGTAAATGAACTGATGCTCGATTTTGAATTTCTTGCAGAAGTCCACAAACAAACGTAGAATTGAGCCATTTGTTCCAATTTTTTTTTTAAGTTGAGAAGGGTTCGTCGGTTCAATATTATGAAGATTTCTTGTGGAACATCAATAGCTGTTTAGCGTATGATTCCTTTCTTCCCAGGTTAATTGTAGGATCAGGGATGTAACCAAAGGTTATGCCAGGAGCAAAGGTTATGGTAGCAATTCTTCTGCAGACTCCAGCCAGTTAAATCCCAAACTTCCTCACTAATTTGATACTGTTTCTCCATCAGGAATCGTGGATCGGATGGTGCAGTGCGACACTACCGAGGCGTCCTCTGTATTTTGTAATGAATACAGACCCCTTAATTCTTATAGTTTGGATATCATTCATTTATATATTTCCGGTTTCACAGTGTACAACGTTTTTCCAACACCAAGATTACAGTATTTAGCATATTCTTTTCACTCTTATCCATTTTTGTCTATTGAACGACAAATCATCCTCAATTTCTCAATCCATCATTGCCCCTCTAATTTCTTGAATCCATGTGCTATGCTGTCTTTCTTTTCTCCTTTCTGGTGGCATCCATTTGATGTTCTTTTCCATATTCCATTCTTTTATTATCCCCATACCATTTTAATTGTTTGTGTTAAATAAAATATAAAATTAAATTTAAGCACTCATATTTTATTTTATATCTCTTATATAATATATATAATTTTTCTCTTCTAGATCTCCTAGCATATCTCCTTCAGTAATGCATTTCTGCTACCAATAATTTTCTTTTTAAGTGATAGTTCGGAGCCTTAGGTTATGATACTTATAACTATTGTTTTAAAATTGTAGTTTTAATCTCTTTTGAGACGTGTTTATCCCACAATATACCATTTAAAGTAGATAACATTATTATTATTATTTATTACAGAAACCAACCAATAAAGCGACAACTCACTAAACTGCAAAACAAAGTGTTTACTTCGGAGATACAGGACTTTCATATTTTAATACGATAACCTATGAAGCTCCCCTCCTGACTTCCGCTTAAAGCTCGTTATCTTATCTTCACTAAGAAACAATTCCATTTTATTATCTATAGAAGCCTTTTATTAGCTACATGCCAAGTTGTATTAGTAATAGCTAATACAGACGCTGAAGGATCATGTATATTATAATAATAATAATAATAATAATAATAGTAATATATTAAACACTAAATACATTCAGATGGAACCTAAGACAAAGAAAAATCTTTCACACAATTCTTGCTTGCTTCTAGATAAATATTAACATTTTATAACGACGTTTATTGTTGTGATAACTGCTTTCTGTTTTCCAATTAATGTCATTATTAATCTTCTCACATTTCTCTTGTTAAAACAATCCAATAGTTGCCTTGTTACCGCCGCGGCTGCTCACCAAGCGGAAGGGTCGATTTCGATTCCCGATATCGTGGGGAATTTCTGCAACTGAGAAACCTGGACCGGATGCACTCAGCCTCATGAGGTCCCTGGCAACCAATTGAAGAGCTACCTGAGGAAAAACCACTGAAGGAGCCCCAGGTTGCGTAGACCAAATTAACCGGCCGGGAAGGGCCGGTTAATGTGTACGATAGACGCAGCGGTCGGGCGGTAAGCCTTGGCCCGATTTCGGGCTGCTGTTCCATAAAGTTTAAAATAATAAATGCAAACCGCACGAGAAATGTATATCATCCTGAATAAGCGAAACACATATTATTGGCATGTGATAACAATTACGAGACCGAAAGAAAGTTACACTAAGCTAAATAAACAAAACACATAATACTAATGTTGTATATAGAGAGTTAGTGATCAGATAGCACTCCTGCTATTAGTACAGATGGTCTAATGCTCAAAGTTGAACCAAAAATGTTTGCTAACTGGCGAATGGAATCCAAGGTCTTTAGCTTTGAAAGCTTATACAGGTACTGAGTCCTCCATTCGGACATTCTTTATTAGACACCAATTAATGTTAACAAAAGTGCCTTTCCCGTTAAATCAATCTATTCAGAAAACCTCTTGATGTTCTAATAAATGGCATTTCATAGCTTCATTAATGAATATTGGAAAATGCACCGAGCATTTCGATAACGTCCCAGTCTTTTCATTTAAATCAGTTGGAGTTAATGAATGGCATTACAGGTTTAATTTATAAAATTCAATTTTACCTGATTACATTGAAAGGTACTGTACACTAAAGAAATAGAGTTGGTTGAAAATTCAAAGTGCAGGGTTTTGATCAGTTCCTTTTAATTAAAGTTTAATTGAATGTGCTAATATTGATTCCTATTCACATCAAAAGGATGCTTCTATCCTTGATTCTGAAAGCAGTCAGCTAATAAAATGAAAGAGATATGTAGCTATATGTTAAAAGTGCTTTCCCTTTTATCGTATTATTTCTAATAAATAATTGGAAACGTTAACAATTACCACCAGAAGTTAAACTTAAGGCTTAGTATGCTTTCATTAGTAGATTAATGCTACCGAAAACAAGGCGAAGAAAATATTTGCATCTTCGTCGCCGCCTCCACCACCGCCACCACCACTCCCACATATTTAGTTGTGTATAATCATCAATACTATTCTATCTGTGCTTTTATCTGTCTCCCTACATTTTTTCCTTTCTCTAACACGCATATAGTGGATAGAGAAGATATAGTATTCCATCAAAAAATTAGATACTGAGATTTTGAGGAATCTGAATCCAAAAAAGTATATATATTGTGTGTGTGTGTGTGTGTGTGTGTGTGTGTGTGTGTGTGGAGGGCGGGGCAGCAAAAAACGAAAAGTGGGTTAAATATCAAACTTGTAAATATCTTACATGTAACATTTTTCAAAATTTTTATTTCCTAAAAATGGCTGACAGTTTTGAGTAGAATATACCTTATATTAAATATATTTATATGGCAAATAACATTTATATCCTGAATTTCCTGGGAATAGTTCCTGAATTCCTTTCACTCTGAATGACTTTTGCATAACTGGTAAATGGTAGAAGCTTAAATACAAAAAAAAAAAAAAATGTATACCTGTTAAAACTCACAGCCTGTCACCTACAACTTTTTTTTGTGGTGCTAACCATTAACGATGTATTCTCTGTTATTGGTTTTAATTTTAAATTACTTAAACTTTACTTAAACGGGAAGTCATTAGCCATGTCATATCTCTTTTGTTTTACTCCTGGCCGTGAAAGAGAACCAAATAAAAAAAGATTTACTGTCACTTTAGTCCAGCGCATTCCTTATTTCCCTTCTACTTATATCGAACGAAATAATAAGCCCATTTCTGCTATCTGTTGGTTACCTTGATTAGCACGAAGAAGAGAGAAATATACGTTTTTGTAAGAGTAATCTCTTGCATTTAGTTAAGGGAGTGGAACACATAAGAGCAATTTATTTGCAGCTGCTGTTTTAAATTTTGACGTTAAAAGTGCATTAATTGGAGGCTCTTTGATTGTTTCGGAAGTGAAGCCAATCTTTCTTCATATGGTTCTATTGAACTTTTATGATAGAAGACGAATTG
The DNA here is from genome assembly GCA_030762935.1 of Hymenopus coronatus. Lineage (NCBI taxonomy): Eukaryota > Metazoa > Arthropoda > Insecta > Mantodea > Hymenopodidae > Hymenopus > Hymenopus coronatus. Next base: position 52,579,417 of record CM060890.1, on the reverse strand, counting down.
GTTCACTAGAAGGTATATTGTAACAAATGGGAACATCACTTTCAATTAAATTAATCAACGTGATACTAAAGTTGTATTGTAACACTGTCTGTCACACGATGGGTATACACAAAATAACTAAGTCACTGAGTCACAATTCAACTGCACTAGCACTGTCCACTGTCAATTGTTCATATCATTGTTTTAACGTTTGTCATTTACTAGCCGTTGTCTGTTGTACGCTTGCCTGCCGCATATCATTTCATTTTTTGACTAAGCAATTTTTGAATGGCGATATAAAGCCATTGCAAGATCAGGCGATGAAAGGGATACAGACACACTATTATGATAGATGCACGTGTTTTCATCACCCACGAGATAGGTTTAAAACGGAATTCTTATATATATGTGTGTGTGTGTGTGTGTGTGTGTGTGTATGTATATATCATATGACTATGGAAACTATGGAAACTTTAAATTTGATTACTCTCTTCGGTGATATTAACTTAAATATTCATTTTAAATAAGGAAATGAAGGGTGGACTAGTCATATCACAGATACGAGATACCGGACAAATTTACGCGGAACTGACCTCAGGTTGGCCTTTAGACCTTCCGCGTAATCAGGCTATTAAGGTTCCGGACGTCGAAATTACAGAAAATCACATCCAAAAGGTTCCTGATGTGGACTGTTCTCAACTTGTAATTACCATCTTCGGGATTGTTTTACTCGAACCAAAGGGAAAAAATAAAGGCTTTTGTTTTTCCGGTTTTTATATTCATCCGTTTTATTGTAACAACGGCACATGCTGCCGTCCGCCCAGACGAGGGACCGCTGCCTCTCGACTCGCTCAACAAATGTATTTACTCAAAATTGTTGTGCGTCTGTGTTCGAGTGGTTAGGGTTCTAGTTTCTGAACCCAAAGAAACCGGGTTCAAGTCTCGGATGAGCCGAAGAGCTACTTTTCTTTTTCTTTCTTTTTTAACTAGAATCATTCCCTATTCCTCACAGCTTCTGGAAATATGTGTGTGTGTGTGTGTGTTTAGTAACTTAGTTAGCGTACCCTCCCCATATGGTGAATTTACAACCCCTTAGAACTTACACGCGGGTTGCTAGGGCCAGAAGACTTTTAAGGAGTGAACAACATTTAATCAGAGAATGAAGATCCCGGAATGAGGTATCGGCCGTAGCCAGGTACGAGAGTGAGGTAAGTAGATAATATGAATGAAGGCGAAATGATTGAAAGAACATTTGATGAAATGAATCGCAGGGGAAACCGGAGAACTCATTAAACCTTTCCAGGCCCCCTTGTCCATCACAAATTACAGATGTAGTCTCTGGAATTGTACCCGGTTCGCCTGGTGAGAGGCGTGCAATTTAAACACTCGGATAAGTTGCCGCCGTGTTTAATTAATGAAAATACTAATACTATTAGGTACTATTAATAATGCAATTATTATTATTTTTATTGTTATTATTTACAAGACATAGTGTTAAGAAATCCTTAGTTCAGCGAGCAAACTCCAACAGTTTTTTTTCAGTCAAAACTCTTGATAAGACAATAGAAATTAAAGGGGGAATAATTAATAAAAACGCCTCTTAAATTGTACTCATTAAAAACCATGTGTGTGTGCGTGCGTGTGTTCATCGTGATCATTATTACAAGGTTTAGGCTATATGCCATACGACTTCACAGGTCTATCTACTGGCTTCTAGTCGTACCGGATCTCTTGGTCTGTTGGGCCTTAGGCATGCGATTAGAGTTCATTCTGTAAATATTTTGAATCCATTGTGATTTATAATAGCGCATTTTTTCTTTTAGCGATGTTACCATTAATTGTTTCCCTATAGCATCATTCCTAAACCTGTCTAACGTGGTACACATATGAGAAATTTCATTTTGAATTCCCAGTAAAACGTACATCCTGAACTTTCTCTGAATTTCCATTGAAGTTATTTTCATTTACATTTTGTATAACTGTTTAAATATGAGCAAAAAACTGCTTCTTGCACAGAAGATCTATAAGAGTAAGTACAACAATGGAGGTTTAAATAGCAAACTTCTGTGATGAATGTAAGTCAAGAAATTTTTACATTATTCGTTGCTTAAGATGAAATACACTTTTGAATCTTAAATATAACTAATGTTTAGAAAGATAGTGATGTATATTTTTGCGTTTGTGTGTGAATGAGAAAGAGAGAAAGTATGAGAGGGGGATAACACAAAGTGAATCTTCCTGAGTCTAAGAATGCTGTTTCCATACTTAAGTCAAGTAAATTTTAAAGATGTGAGTTGAAGGTCCTTCAGAAAAATCTTCTCAGCTTAAGCTACTCATATATCTGAAAACATATTTGTGTCTTTGTCAAACAATATCTTTAAAGTATGGATTATAAATAATATTTAAGAATCTACCATATATTGAAATTTGTTCTAAGATAATTCAGAAGCTTTATTTTTTATCGCTGAATTATGTAAAACTGTAAAACCTAACTGATAGACAAAATTAGTGCAGAAAAAATGTGATATGTTTGTGATACTCAGTATATGCATAATAAAATTATTTTGCACTAGCCATTTCGGATATTGTCGATGTTATTCGCATGCATTTTTCACGTTGTGCATTACACTGAAACATTTAAGTAAACATTTTGTTTGCCAGGAACTGCGTCGAAGTTTGATACATTTTAACCAGCGCAATGTACAATGGTTCAAACCCGGCGGAGGACGATGGGTTTTTTCTGGTGTAAAAATTCTTAGCATGACTTCCTTCGGAAGGGAAGTAAAACCGTGGGTCCCGTGTCGTACATTCACGCCCAATATAGAACGGGACGCTGAGAACCACAGCAGTTAAATAGAGTCCATGAATAAAACACCGTTTCATTTCATTTGGTATATGTACCAGGATATGCACTTCGAAGCATAATGTTTAAAAAATAAAGGAGAAAGAATACTAGCGAAAGAAAAAGAGAGCAAATGCTGTTAATATAATCGGAAGTATTCAAAGCATTTTGCAAAGGTGGAAAAGCTCTCTTATCTGCCTTCTGTATAACATCCGTAAAAACCAATGAATCGTTGATTCATTAGTTCCCTGGGTTGTCGCTTTGCGGAAGGAAATTTGGACAATTACGACTCAACCCTGATATCAGAAAAGCAAAATTTATTTCAAAAATCTCTTTTCCGATTTTATTGATCGTAGCTATACTTGTGTGGAAATTAAGTAATTTGTATATCAGGTGAGGCAGCAGAAACGAAGCGGTGAGCTTTTCTAAATGCCTGTGAGAGACACGCATATATTTCGTTATTCAATCATATTTCCTCCTTTTAGAGGATTCAGCACTCTCAATGTGGCCCCGAGATGCAAGCCCTGGTTTTCCCAAAATAACAGATAGCTTGTATGAAATGTGCCAGTGTTACTCAGTTTTTTCTGCCTTACTTATAGGCATATTATTCAATGGTAGATTTAAGGGATGTTTCTATCCAGAATGAAATTCTACAGTGTTTACCGAATTTTTCTGGCTCTTTTTCACAAAGAATGCAATTACAGGAATATTTGTTCTTTTACTGGTTTTATATGAATGCATTCAGCTCGACATAGCTCCAAAGTATTTTTCCTTAAATGACAAAATAAATTACCAATCAAATAATTTATTTAGGGTCCTACACACAAAGAGTCATGATTCACTGTTATATATTACGCTTTACAATTAATAAGTCTCAGACATTTTAATGTTATATTTAGAGAATGTTTCGACTCATGCCTTAATTATATTTGTTTTATTTCTTCTCTCGCCTTCCCCTTTGTTGATTGCACAAAGTAATATTACACATTTGGTGCACTTGGTTTACGCGAAACAGAATTTCTATCTACTACACGTACTTCCCTGGTGGTGCTGCACGTAGATGTACTTCAGGCAAGTATATACTTCGCTCTCATTTACTTGGTGATTTTTCTTTACACGTTCATTCACAATTGCAGTTCAAAATGCTGCATTTTGTAACCTAAAGTACACAGAAAGATATGAGGTCAAAATTAATCTTAACTATTATGCAAACTAATGAAACAGTTCATTTTAAATCACCTTAACTGTATCAAGCAAGATGTATTCTGTCTTGTTACATCCACTGAGCATGCATATCGTTTGACAAAGGCTGGCGTGCGTCAAGAAGAAACTGAGGTACTGATATTTTTCTAGGACTGGCGTGATATTTTATTAAGGAACCGTCTATTCAAAACATAATTATCAACAAGGATTGTATCAATAGGATTAATACAGAAGAAAACTGTAAACAAAGGTAAACTGCTAGGGTGTGAAATATGTATATCACCCACATCAATTGAAGCTGCGCAAGCAACTAAGTTGCATGGTCTAATTGTTTTTTTCTTTTGTTTTTTTTTTCAGAAGCTGTGTGTAGGAGAGGAGTTGGATAGCTAGCGAGTTCCGTGGTTCAAGTCCCGAAAATAACATTGAATTTTTCAGTCTGACTCTCCTATCCAACTAAGTTACATTATATTTTTCTTGAGTAGAGACAGGCAGTATTTTAAATGTGACATTCTAAACAATTCTTGCTCATAATTTGTAGATAAGTATTTTACAATTTGTATTTTATAAAATTTAGTGAACAAACAAAAACAGTTAAATTTCTTCATACTTTTTAATATTGTTCTATTTTTTTTACTTTCTCTAGCACGTAGCTAGAGAATGTATTGTAGTCAAACCAGAAATTCGATGTCGAGATTTCAACGGAAATGTATGTTTTGAGGTCCAATGTGTCGAGATTTTTTTTTAGAAAAAGGTTCGTGTATGCATGTATGTGTCTATGGACAGCACAGTCCAGAAGGAAGAGACCTTTAAAAACGAAACTTCGTATTTATAATTAGTATCTTCCAAGGGTGTGAGACGAAGGTTTTCAAAAAAAGTCCCCAACGACTATCTTTTACATGGGAAAGTTTTTGAAAACTTTGTTTTTCTCAAAAATGATTCTAAGAATTTTGATTACATTGCCATATATTAAAGACATTTATATCAGGAAAGAGTGTATTGAATTTTGTGGGCATAGCTTCTCAAGACCTATTTATCCTGAATGAGTTTCGTAAAATTTTGCATTACAGTTAAACGGTAAGAGTTTGGCAAAAACTTAGTATGATAAAAATGTAGATTAAAATACATAATTTATGTCATATTTATAGAGTTTTTTGTGATATTTCTTGGTATTGGTTTCAGTTTTAAAATGCCCAACTTTTCTCAAAGTGAAGTGAACTGAACCTCAATTCTTTTAAAAGCGACGAGCTTTTAAAATATTTGACAATCGCTTTAGTATAATGTATTCCCGTATTTCACTTCTACTTACAATGAAACAGGTAGTGGAACCAATTCTGCTAATGTTTATCTCAATTGGCATGATGTAGATAAAAGAATAATCTTTTGTAAGAATAGTTTGTATTTTTAACAGCTAGAGAAATTTATGTGAATTGATCATGTCAGATTTTTAATTTCTTTTAGAAATTAATCATCTTGCCGAACATTCTATTGGACCAGTATTGTGTGAGACGCATTTAGAGGCATTTCAAACAAGTTAGGCTTAGATAAAAAAATGTAGCTTTTACCAAGAGCGATGGCATAGGTTGCTTCTTCGGCGCCCCTAGAGGTCGACCGCCCCTTCTTATTTGGTTATTTTCGTGGTTTTCCCTTGTCGCCAGGCCCTCATTCCCGATCATTCGATTTCATATCACCTTTCTTTGTACTGGGTTTGAATGAGAAGTTTGGTGATGTGTGGTGCGCGGTAGATATGCACTATGTAATTATTTTTTTCCTCTAGTATGTTCCTATTCTCAAGAGAAGTATAGGGAGACGCCAGCAGCAATGTCTCCATCTCTGAACTTCAGGAACCCCTCAATTATCCGCACCTGTCATTACTTCCTTCGGATCTTTCATTTCATCCCTTCCTTTTAGAGGTTGCAGAAGGCACAATAGACCTCTGGCTGGAGTGTCTAAATCTTCTTCTGTCCCTTGAGAAAGAAAACACACACACACACACACACATATATATATATATATATATATATATATATATATATATATATCATAGTATTTCCTTTAAATTACGTTACATATGAAATTTAACCTCATCTATCCTGATAAAATTTTTAATTTCCGATTCGGGTCTTTTAATAACATTTTTAAATTAATCTTAAACAAGAAAAAACAGCTAGATATTGCTTTCTTTCTTTTATTTTGATTTTGAGAGTTTTAAATTAATTAAAGTCGATTAACTCCATAAAGTATATTGTATTTCATTTCATTTATTGTTTTATTAAATATGGATAAAAGTATGCCAAACTGATTATTTTTAAACTAATGAAGTAAATCTGCATCAAACCCATAACTCATCAGAGATTTTAATTAAAATATACGACTACTACTACTGCTACTGCTACTGCTGCTGCTACTGCTACTGCTACTGCTCCTGCTCCTGCTCCTGCTCCTCCTCCTGCTCCTGCTAATAATTAATAACCTGTGTTGTCTGATGAAAGGCAAAGCTCTCCTGTAGAGAATAGCTCTTAGTTCATTAACGCGGTGGGCTATTTCCGCGCTAGGGTATACATTTGGAATTCATATTTTTATATTATGGAAAAATCTTCTTTATACTCTAATCATCGTGCTAAGGAATCTCCAAGCCAGGACGACTTTACGCTGTGACGTCATAAATAAACTGACCCGACCCAACCATGTTCAATCTGTTGGCGTGTCTTTAGACCGCGATTTACGTGCCGTCAGTAACTCATGGTTGCTGTTACGTACATTCTCTGTCATGATGATGTAACTAACTTAGAATTCCTTAATCTGGTTATGGTAACGGAGAATGAATAATATAATATTTTTTGGAGAATAAATAAGAAAATAAATGGTAATGTGTATAGGAAGTTGTGTAATTGTTACATATCTTAGATTTCTCTCACAGCTGAAAAGAATAGATATACGTATGAGATGTGTGTGCTGTCATTCACTCTGGTGAAATAACGTAACAGTCTGATACATATCATCGTCCTTTCTGAAGAGGTATCCCTATATAAGAGCAGCGTTTTTCGTCCGTTATTTCAATCGGAGAGGTACTTGAGATGATTGATTGTCTCTGGTGTACAATCAATACGGCCACGAGAAAGAAAAAGACGGAGAACCCGTACAGTCATTGTAAAACGTGAGGGCAGGCTTTCTTCCCCGGTCTTTCAGAAGAAGGGAAAGGGTTATGAAAGGAAGTAGTTTGTAATTGTGAGGGAAAAGGCGTCAGTCACGATGATACAAAGGCATTAAGCAAAACGTTAGAAAACAACAATAACAGGAAATCCCTGACAGTGACATATAGACTCATACTTAAATTATTACATGAAAGCTTTTCAGAGATAAACATTATTACATCAATAGGTTTAATAATTTTAAGAAGTTTTGCGGAACCGCTGCTTAAATATTAATGTTCCTAATATTTCTACTTTCACCATAATAATTTAAAGAGCACGTTTCGCCTTTTATTTTCTCTACAAAGTACTAGAAGGTTGACACAATAAATATGTTTTGAGGTCCCCTGAATAAAACATTAGAAAACCTTCCGCGCGTCTGTGTATATGTGATGGGTGTGTGTATATGAGTATGATCTGTAAATATCATAACTCAAAAAGAAAAGTCGGTACACTAATATCACATTTGGTGTTTAATTTTTGCATATTTCAAGTATGCAACACAAAGGTTTTTCATGAAAATCCCACTACCCTAAACTATCCTTTTCATGGAAATGTTTTTGAACAATTTGATTTTCTCAAAAAATGACTAACAACTAAGAAAATTGATGTTTTCCATTCACATGACTTTCTTTATATCTTTGCAAAATATTATGTGTCTATTTACTTAATGCTAATTGAGAAAACATTAGCAGAAATAGTCTTATTACTTGCTTCCTTGTAAGTGGTAGCGAAATAAGGTAGTACCATAGATTAAAGTGATACTCAAAAGCTGGTTACTATGTGACTATAGTTCCTTTGTTTGTATGGGCAGGAGTTGATAAATTCCTGTATGAAGTACAAGTTTTTCAAAGCTGGAACCAAAAACAAGCAATATTTAAAAAACGATCAACTACACGAAAAAAGGTATATCACAAAAATGTTGTGTTTTAACGTGCTCTACACTTTTTGTGTGGTAAGTTTTTGTCCATCTCTTACCATTTACCAGTTACACAATATTCCGTAAAATTCATTGAGAATAAAGTAGTCTTCAGATCTATTCCCAGGAAATTCAAGATATATATTTTATTTGTCAGTTAAATATCTTTAATATACGATTTTTAATTAAAATCGTTTGAGCCATTTTTAAGAAAATCAAGATGTTCGAACTGTTTTCCATGTAAACGGAAGTTTAAAGGAGGGGGGTTTTCTCAAAATCTTCTAATCGCAACCCTGGAAGATACTAAACTTAAATACCAAGTTTGGTGTTTTACCGACTTTTCGTTTTTGAGTTAACGTGTTCACGGACACACTGACACACGGACACACGGACACACGGACACACACACCCACGGACCTTTTTGTGAAAATTCCTTTTTTAGATATAAGGGACCCTAAAAGATATATTTCCGGTTAAATCTCGGTATCAAATTTTTGGGTGCAGTGCAATACCTTCTCTATACACTTTGCACATAGTAGGTGTATAGAAAGTAATAAAAATACCTTATGATAAAATACTTTCATTCATGAATCACATGCATACCTTGAATTTTCTGGTGAAACCTCTGGAGTCCTCTCCATTCTGAATGACTTTTGTATTAACTGGTAAACTGCAAGAGGTGGACAAAAACTTACTACACAAAAAATAGATCTCGTTTAAGCAACCAGTTTATAAAACACCATTTTTATGTGTAGTTAAGTATTTCAGAGATATTCCTTGTCATTGTTTTCAATTTTGCAATACTTATACTTTTTCAAATGGGAAGTTATTGTTGGTCTTTCATTCTCCTGGTCAAGCACAGAGAGCAGTATTTGAAAACCTTAGCATAGGGGTTTTATAAATACTTGATCATAGTTTTAGAATATTGTATTTCCTTATTTCTCTTGTGAAAGCAAATAAAATTATCCAGCAATTTCTACTAACGTTTAACTGTATAAGCGTGAAGTACATAGAACAGTAAAGCTTTATAAGAATAGTGTATTGTAGTATAGGCAGAGTTAACAAGCCAGCATAACTTGACTACTCAGGGATGCCTGCCAATCCAGGGACAAGTTCTGCATTTTTATTTTCTCTATACGAACTATGTACATAGTGTATAGAGAATGTATTGCACTCCACCAAAAATTCGATACCCAGATTTCAGCGGAAATATATGTTTTAGGGTCCCCTGTATCCAAAAAAAGTATTTTCAGAAAAAGGTCCGTGTGTGTGTGTGTGTGTGTGTGTGTGTGTGTGTGTGTGTGAGTGTGTCCGTGTGTCAGTGTGTCCGCGTGTTCGTGTCTGTGAACACGATAACTCAAAAACGAAAAGTCGACAAAATACCAAACTTGGTATTTAAGTTTAGTGTCTTTCAGGGATGCGACACGAAGATTTTGAGAAAAATCCCCCCAACCCAAACTACCCTTTACATGGAATTTTTTTCGAAAATTTTAATTTTCTGAAAGATGGCTCCAACGATTTTGATTAAAATATCATATATTAAAGATATTTACCTGACAAATGAAATGTATATTTTGAATTTTCTGGGAATAGCCTCTGAAGATTACTTTATTCTGAATGAATTTTGCATAACTACTAAACCGTAAGAGATGGACAAAAACTTTACACACAAAAAAATGTAGAGCACGTTAAAACACACAATTTATGTTATATACATCTTTTTTTCGTGGGGTTGGTCGTTTTTCAGATATTCCTTTTTCTTGGCTTCAGCTTTAAAAAACTTATAACCTTTCTCATACAGGAATTTGTCAACTGCTGTCCATACAAACAAAGGAAAATCAGTCACATACCAACCAGCTTTTGGCTTTCACTTTAACCTATGGTATTCCCTTATTTCGCTTCTACTTACAATAAAGCAAGAAATAAGACTATTTCTGCTAATTTTTCTCGATTAGCATGAAATAAATAAAAGATAAGCTTATTAACAATAATTTGGTATAGAGAAAGTCATGTGAATGGAACACATCAGATTTTTTTCCATTAGGCCAGTACCTATTTTGTACATGAACCCCCTTGCGTGCAAGTACCGAAGTACTTGCATACAAGGACGGAAGTGGGTAGGTAGAGAAAGCTATGTGAATAGCATATGCGACTTTTTAAAATTAAAAGACACGTTTAAATTTGAACAGTTTCCCGTATCTATACACGAGACTGGATCGAAAAGTAACGCATAATATTCTTTTTACAAGAAAGCTTATTAGTTAATAAAGGAAATCACAAATGAACTTAAACCTTTACCTACTTTCTCACATAGTTACCAACTTTCTCAACACATTTATCCCATCATGATACCAATTTCAATAAACCCTGTTCGTAGAAGTCCGTTTCTCTGGAGTATAGCCATCTGCGGACTGCTGATTTTCACTTCCGCGCCTGTCGCAAAGCGTCGGCCGGCCAGGAACTTCTTCATGGAACCAAACAGATGAAAGTCCGACGATGCAGGGTCCGGACTGTATGGTGGATACTGGAGCACCACTCAACCAAAGTTTGTGATTTTCTGACGAACAATAGCAGCAACATGGGAGAGAGCATTGTCTTGAAGTTTGACTCATTAACATTAATGTTGTTACGTTTGTCACAAAAAGCACGACGCCACTTCTCCAAAGCTTTGATGTAGGTTGGAGCATTTAAAGTGGTCCCGTGTTCAAAAAATCTACCAATAAAACACCATGCATATCCCAAAATACTGTCATAAGCGCTTCCTTACCAGATTGAGTCACTTCAAATTATTGCTTTACTGGGGAACAAGCAAATTTCCACTCCATACTTGCCTGTATTTTTTCGGGCGTGTAGAGGTATCGCCAGAACTCATCATCTGTGACACCATCTGAAGATATTGTTACGTCTATACTATCATCTTCATAAACGTCACGCATGTCACCGTGAATTTTACTCGGTTTATGCCCTTTGGTCCATAAATATCGAAAAACACCTCTCTGCTCTTCACACGTAGCGACAGTAGCATGCGCACCATCTTTTTTGCATAGTTCACGCTTCTCTTACTAGAGCAACACACGAAACAAAAAAAAAAAAAAACATAAATAAAAGCACATGACAATTTTAAACTATATATGTGTAAAATAGCAACATTCCAGGTATCATACTAAGATAGAAAAAATGTTTGTGCGTTTTTAGGAACCGCCCTCGTACATTGTCACTATTGAAGTATTTCATAGTTGTTCTGCATCTACATGTTATATTTTATAATACTTTTACTTTCTTTACGTTGTTTATCTGAGGCAAATACCCGAAGTGTTGGTTTTGGAATTAAAATTTCGATTTCGAGTTTTCAGCAAAAATGCAGCCTTAGAGAACCCTCTAAACAAAAAAAAAAGATTTACAGAAAAAGTTTCCCTATTTACTTAGTGTATTTGTGTGCTATGTGTGCAGGTGTCTGTGTATCTGTGTGAGAGAGAGACAGACAGAGAGAGAGAGAGAGAGAGAGAGAGAAAGAGAGAGAGAACAGCGTAACCGCCAACAACTGATGAATTCATGCCAAAAACTTATTTTTACTTTTTCCAGCAAGTATCTACAAATTCCACCTAAAAATGCATTATCAAAATTTCACCAAAAATACGTTTCCTTAGGGCACCTGAATTAAAAAGGTACTTTTAGAAATTGTCCATATTGGTGTGCGTCAGTGTATGTATGTGTGTGCGTGTGGGAGTGTTTGTAGAAGCATAATTCAAGAATGAAGATTCTGTTAAACACCAAATTTGGTATTTATATTACAAGGTTGGGACACGAAGATCTCCCCCTCCTAGACTATCCTTTACCGGAAGAATTTTGGAAAATGTTGATGTTCTCCAACTGGCTTATAACGATTATGATTAAAATATTGCATATTAAAGATATTTACACCAGATAAAAACTTTATATCTTGAATTTTCTGGGCATAGCCTCTTCATTTCGGATAACTTTTGCATAACTGGTAAAGCCTAAGAGATAGACAAAAACTTACAAAAAATGTAGATCCCGTTAAAACACATATTTTTTGTAGAGTTAACTATTTTAAAATACTTAGGGACATTGGCTAAATCTGTAGTCACATCTTTTAAAAGCTGGTTCGTAAGTGAACGAAATTCGGTTATATTTGCATGGCCAGCAGTAAAACAAAGGAAAAAATGAATATGAAAATTCATCCAAATGAAGAAGTCGATCCCAAGAAATTCATGATATACATTTTATTTCTCATGCAACCATCTTTAATATACCGTATTTTAATCAAATACATTAGAGCCATTTTGAAGAAAATCAAAATGAAAAAGTAGTTTGAGGTGGAGGAGTTTTCGTTAACATCTTCGCAACACATCCTTGGAAGATGTTGAACTTAATAATCACTTTTAGTATTTAACAGACTTTTCGTTTTTGAGTTACGTTGTTCACACGTACAAACAGACACCCAAGAGCACACACCAACTTTTTTCTAAAATACTATTTTTAATAGAGGGATTCTACATCCGTATCGAATTTTTGGGTGGAATGCAATACATTTATTCCTGTGTATTATGTACTAAAGTGAGGAAGTAATAAATACTATGTAACTTATTTATAAACTTATAAAGTATTTTATACCTAAACTTCCAAAGCAGTAAAAAAGGAAGGGAGAGGAGCTGATGTGCTCCTACAGATTTGAACCGATGCTGCCATTTCATGTTGCTGACGAACGCTAATAACATAATTCGGTTATTTAGTACCTGATACTTTCGGGATTTTAAATGGTCCTATCGTTTAAGCTTGTACGCGAGGCTCTTAATTACTCTTATGCATTGTTTTTTTTTTTTTTTTTTTTAGTTAGTTTCTAGGTAGTTTTCTTTTCACGTTATGCCTATTCATTTAATGTGTTACTATGAAGTTACAGAGGTGAAGAGGAAAATAGTGTTTGTGTGTGTATATTTATATGCGTATACATATACTCGTACATATATACAACTACATATGCATGTATAATTTATATTAAAAGTGGTTAAATTCTCAGATCCGACTTCACGGTAATTTGTTTCTTAAAACATGTTTTAACATAATCCGAGACATTGCTCTATCTATATACATAAAGGAGTTATAAAAATGCCTGAACAAACGTCACAAAGACCTTTACGTGGTGCATACATTAAAGTACCTAGAGGCAAGTGATTTGTAAAATTAACAATGAATAGAGAAGTTGTTGTGAATGTTGTAGTAAGCATAGTATGTACATATATGTTAAAATATTTCCTTAATAACAATTCAGACACAAATATTTGTAAAGTTTGTGTAAGTAAATAGTTAAAAAAAATTCAAATTGAATTTGCTCATAGATACCTGTAATTATTTCGCGTAACTCCTTTTTGGGCGGCTTGCTTTCGTTTGTTGATTTAACTCTGTAAAACAATATGAATGCAGTTCTGTGACTGTGAATTGATTGAAATATGTATGCATTTCTATTTTAATAAAGTGCAGATGTAGAAATGGTGAATCATGACGTCTAACATTTTAAGCGTTGATTTCAAAATTAGCTAAACTATATTATATTCAATTGTGTAATAAACGATAGACCTCAAAAACTAATCTCTCAAATTAACTTAAGGTAATGCATTTGGAGCCAGTGGATGAAAAGTAGAATAATGGAGTTGGCTGTTAATAGAGGAACTGTCTCCTTGTCAAACATTTATATGGCTTGTTAAAGGACTCTAGGGTATGATAACATTCTTTTCTACCGTAGATGCTCCTTATTAGGTCTCGAAAAAATGTTAAACGAGAAGGCTATTAGGCAGTGGAAGAACCAGAAAGTACAACATTCTTCAGTTCCCCTTTTTATAAGCTACTCCCTGAAAACTGGAAAGTTTATAATGAAGTATCTTGCATAACATGGGTCCCAGCAACCTTCTTTACTTCGACCTTTAGCATTAATTAATGTTTCATCTCCATACTTCAGCCCGCCTTTCCTTTTCTTACTTTGCATCGCTTCCGCAACTTTGCCTTCGTTTGCGTCCGGCCGGAAAGTTAACCATTCCAGGTGGAAATACAGTTTATCGTGGCATTAAATCGAAAACAGGAGAAGAGGTTCGTGTTTAAGGCACCAAACGGGGGTATTTCAATCCAACAACCTGATGCAAGGATAGCGAGGAGTGAATTATCCATCACGGAAACTTCGTGCATAATTCAGATTTTCATCGTCGCCTTCATCTTCACAGTCTCCGAAAGAAATCCTTTTTTCCTGTAGAAGGAAGCGGCAGTGAAAGCTCTCTCTCTCTTGCTCTCTTAGTACATAACTGTGCGGTTTACTTGAAGTGAAATTAAAAAGGCAAAGCTGAAGAAATGAAAAATAACTAGAATAACCAACGCCAAAGATGAATGATGTACATGGGTCAAAAAAGGTGAGGATACATTTCAGGACGCTGAACTACGCAGAGCGAGAGTGCTTTGCAAATAATGATTTATTATAGCACATTTTGCTTTTATTACCTTATATTTGCTTATTTAAAATTTGTTAACTAGAATGGAATCAGCACGCTAAAAGAATGGATTATTCCAAAGAATAATGGAGTGGATGTCACCATGATGGAGGAGCAAAGGAAGACCGCAAAGCACATGGACTCAAGGCACTAGAGGGGCAAAAATGCATTTGGAAACTGAGGAAGGTTTGTGGATCAACAGACAAGAAAGTAGAAACAGGTATTACAATATACTAAAAAGCATAGTCTTGGGTGCCTAAAAAGAATTTGTACACTATAAAACCAGACATATATTCTCTTTGTTAACAAACTTCGTTTTGTAATAAAAATCTGATCTGTTCCATTCATGACTTTCTCCACCTTCCTACAGAGAATATTGTTACTAAACCCAATTATTCTCTCTGCTTCATGCTAATCGAGAAATGCGTTTTTTACTTAGTTCCTTATAAGAAGAGGGAAATAAGGGAATACTTTGGGCTAAAGCGACAGTGAGAACCTTTAATTGCCGGTCGCTCTGTAATGCAGTTGAAATCCTCTTCTCTTTTCCTGACCAGGATGAAAAAAGTGACAAAAGTCTAATTATTGAAAATGTTAAAACTAATAAAAAGGAATATCTCGGAAATGGTTAGCTCAACAAAAAATGTATAACATATAAATTGTGTTTTAACGAGATACTTACAGCTTTGTCTATCTTTTGCGATTTACCAGTTATGCAAAAGTGTTTCAGAACGAGGAATATTTCAAATGCTATATCCAAAGAATTCACGATATATATTTTGTTTGTCATGTAAATTTCTTTAGAAACCAGTATATTAATCAAAATCGTTATGTCCCCCCCCCTTTTTTTTTTTAGGAAAATCCTAAATTTCAATATATCTTCCGTATAAAAGGTAGTTTGCAGTGAAGGGATTATCCTGAAAATCTGCATGTCGCATGCTTGGATGACACTAAACTTAAATACCACTTAAATACTTAAACTTTAAGCGCTGATCTATCATGACAACATACCGATGCAACACAAAAGTATCCTACTGACTAGCATGTTTTCCGCTAAACCACAACCAGATTTCAAATTATTTTTGAAATGATTTGCCCCCATGGTAACTAACAATGTCGTAAGTTATTTTAACCATAGTTTAACCAACTATATGTCAGTTAATGTAAATTAATTGTCCGGGATGGTGTCTCCGGGAGACCCGGAGATCCGTGGTTAAAAGCCCAGCTATGGCATTGAATTTTTCAGTCTGCCTCTACCCGTACCTATCCAACTCCTGTCCTACAGACGGCTTGTGTGGAAAAAAGTCTGATGTGTTCCATTCACATGACTTTCTCTACATCACTGTAATAACTTATTGCTAAAAAAAGCATTCTTCTATCTACTTTATGATAATCGAGATGAACATTAGGAGAAATTGTCTTAATTACTTGCTTCCTTGTAAGTAGAAGGAAAATAATGGAATACACGAGGCTAAAACGATAGTCAAATCTTTTAAAAGCCGGTTGCCATTTGATTGAAATTCGTTTCTATGCAGGCCAGAAGTTTACAACTCTCCATGTGAAAAAAACTTTAAGTATTTTACATCTGAAACAAATAACAAGGAATACCTCAGAAATGGTCAATTCAACGAATAAATGTATGTGACATAAATTGTGGGTTTTAACGTGATGTATATTTTTTATGTAGTAAGTTTTTGTTCATCTCTTACGGTTTACAACTTACGCAAAATTCAACAAAATTCATTCAAAATAAAGGGGTCTTTAGAGGTTATTCCTAGAAAATACAAGATATACATTTTATTTGCCACATAAATATCTTTAATATACTATGTTAATTAAAACCATTAAAGGCTTTTTTGAGGAAATAACATTTTTCGAACATTTTTCCATGGGTAGTTTGGGATGGGGGAATTTTTCTGAAAATCTTCGTGTCGGATCCTTGGAAAATATTAAACTTAAATACCAAGTTTGGTATTTTATCGAACTTTCGTTTTTAAGTTATCGTGTTCAAAGACACACGGACACACACGCGACCTTTTTCTGAAACTACTCTTTTAGGATACAGGAGACCCTAAAAGGTGTATTTCCGGTGAAATCTCGGTATCGAATTTTTGGCTGGAATGCAATACCTCCTCTATACACTATGTACATAATAGTGTAGAAAGTAACAATTATAAGGACATTATTTTATAATATTACTTATTTTCTAATCTTATGAAGTCGAATTCTCTCTGGATAGGTAGAGCGAGACTGAAAAATGCAATGCCATAGCCGGGATTTGAATCTGGAACTCCTAATCTCTAGCTGGTTGCTCTTATAGCTGAGCTACCATGACAGCATGTAGGCACGGCATTAAATTTTTCAACTGACTCGCATGTTTCCCGGTAAACCACTAGGTGATCTCAAATTACACACGACTTGTGTGAAAAAAACATTTACATTTTGATTGAGTTCTCTCTGTTTGTAATGTAAAATTGAGACTTGTTTTAGTTACGTGTTTCACTTATGTATAGCTACTACTGCTGCTGATGTTTATACACGCAGTTTAAATATTTCGAAGCACTCGCTCAGCTGGTGGGCAGGTGGTGCCTGTGTTACTTCCGGTATGTTGTGCAATAAAGTCGCTACGCTTGGAAGTTTATAACTTTTTGTCTATTAAAACGTCGAAAAGCAATGATAAAACTAGCCCTCATTCTTTGAGTAAACCATAACACCTGCAGCATCCTCTCTGAGAAGATCAGTATCAGGTTGAGCTACTTAAGATGTTACACAAACATTTTATAACTCCAGAAATACATTATGTATTATTATTGTTACTTTCTCTAGCTCACATGTGCAATGTACATAGTGAATAGAGAAGGTATTGTATTGTACTCAAAAATTCGATGTCGAAATTTCAAGGAAATATATTTTGGGGTCCCCTGATTCCGAAAAAAAGCATTTTTAAAACAAGGTCCACGTATGTGTGTGGGAGTGTGTGTCTGTGTGTCTTTCTGTGTCTTTCTGTCTGTGTGTTCGTGGATAACATACATCATAACGAAAAGATCGTTAAATACCAATATCTTCCAAGGATGGGACACGAAATTTTTCAAGAAACTACCCCACCTCAAACTACTCTTTACATAGGAAAAGTTTCGGAAACTGTGATTTCCTTTAAAATGGCTATAAATGATTTTGATTAAAATCCCTATATTAATGCTGTTTCCATCCCAAATAAAATGTATATCTTGAATTTTCTGGGAATAGCTTCTGAAGACCTCTTTATTCTGGTGGAATTTTGTTGATTTTTTCTTAAGTGCTAAACCGTAAGAGGTAGACAAAAACTTAACTTCACAAAAAATGTAGATCTCGTCAAAACAAACAATTTATGTCCTTTACGTTTTTGTTGTAAAGGTAACCGTTTCCGAGATATTCCTTGTTATTGGATTCAATTGCAAAATACTTATATTACTTTTCTCGGACACAAAGTGTCTGTTTTTCTTTTGTTCTACTCCTGGCCAAGCAAAGAAGCGATATGCAATGGCAATTGTATAAACAGCTTTTAAAATATTTGACTATCACTTTAGCGCATCGCATTGCGTTAGTTCCTTCTACTTATATGGAACTAAGTAATAAGAACATTCTGCTAATGTTTATCTCAATTAGCATTGTGTAGAAAGAAGAATAATCGTTTGTAAGAAGTTTGTTTGCAGCTAGAGAAGTCATATGAATGTAACACATCAGATTTTTTACTGTCTCTATACGCACTATGTACATTGTATAGAGAAGGTATTGCACTCCATCCAAAAATTCGATACCGCGATTTCACCGAAAATATATGCTTTAGGGTCCCCAATATCCAAAAAAAGCATTTTCATAAAAAGGTCCGTGTGTGTGTGTCCGTGTGTCCATGTGTCAGTGTGTCCATGTGTGTCTGTGAACACGATAACTCAAAAACGAAAAGTCGGTAAAATACCAAACTGGTATTTAAGTTTAATATCTTCCAGGGATGCGACACGAACATTTTGAGAAAAATCCCCCAACCCCCAACTACCCTTTATATGGAACTTTTTCGAAAATTTTGATTTTCTCAAAAATGGCTCTAACGATTTCGATTAAAATTTCGTACATTAAAGATATTTACCTGACAAATAAAATGTATTTCTGGGAATAGCCGCTGAAGAGTAGTTTATTCTGGATGAATTTTACTGAATTTTAAATAACTGCTAAACCGTATAAAAGGACAAAAACTTACTACATAAGCACATTAAATCACACAATTTATGTTATATACATTTTTTCCGTGGAGTTCGTCGTTTTTTAGACATTCCGTATTTTTTGTTTCTGCTATGAAAAACGTATACTTTTCTCATACTGGAACTTGTCAACTCCTATCCATATAAACAAAGTAATTTCATTGACTGTGACTTTAACCTATGGTTTTCCCTTATTTTGCTCCTACTTACAAGGAAGCGAGTAATAAGACTATTTCTGCTAATTTTTTTCTGATTAGCATAAAGTAAATAGAAGTATAAGTTTTTTAAGAATAATTTGTTGCAGGGATATGGAGAAAGTCATGTGAATGATACACATCAGATTTTTGATTATGAGTTTATTTTTGATATGTAGTATATAGCTTTATAACGCTAGATACAATATATAATTGTTGATTTTCCTTGATTCTACAAAATTTGGACCTACATTTCTGTTAATTTGTGAAGGGAGTTACCATAGTAGTAAACATTCACTTATTTTAGCGGGACTATACGAAAATAACGGTGGTTTAGTCATTCATTCTTGTTAAAAGAAATTTGTATCTGTAAACAAATGACCCCAGTGCACCCTCTTCAACTGGTCTAGAAGTTATTTGCTAATAACGGTATTTCCGCCCACTTGCTGGACTATTCTCAGATGTCAATCTCCGGAGCTTGACAGACTATAAGACTTCTTTTGTTCCGTTCACAGAACGAAGGTGGAGTATTTCAAGCGTTACGTGGTTGGAAAACCCTGAGTAAAGTGAGCATCAACATTCTTGTGGACCACCAAAGTTTTGTAAAGGACAGTTCCCAACCTTTCTCTCCCCTACTACCTGCATTCCTAAAAAGTGGAATTCTGCAAGGGGACATAGTTTAGAGACAGCTACTTGGGAGCTGCACTTCCCAGAAAAACGATGAGGACATGAACCTCTCTCAACTTGCACTGACAAATTTACGTGCTCCAGATTAATAGTTAAAAATGAAATTTGGAAAATCTGAATAATGAGATGCAGAAATTAATGTAATTACACGAATGTTTAACTTTTAGTGTCAGCTATACACAGTTACATCTAATTTGGTCAATTTTTACTTTCTCTTTGCAGGTAGAGCAAATATTGTATTCTATTAAAAATATCCAATATCGCCCCTTCTCTGGGCATACAGGTTTTAAGGTTCCAAACTTCAAAGTAAAACTTTTTTAGAAAAAAATGTCTTTGTATCTACCTGTGAACTCATACTCAAAGTCGAAAAGTCAATTAAATACTAAACTGGGTGTTTAAGTTCAGTATCTTCCAAAGATGCAATATGGGGGTTTACAGAAAATTTTGTAATTCCAAAACCATCCTTTATAAACAGATGTTCAAAATTTTAGTTTTCCTTTAAAATGACCCAAATGTATGCAAGATTTATTATCAACATTAACGAAATTAACTAAATTACAACATATTCACAAAAAATCTGATATATTCCATTCATATTAATTTATCTCTCTATTCGTCATAGAACTATTATTACAAAAATTATTCTTTTATTTGCATCATGTGAATGTGATAAACATTAGCAGAAATTATCTTATTATTTGCTTTTTTTTTGTAAGAATGAGGGAAATAAGGGAAAATTGTAAGCTAAGGTGATAGTAAAATTGTTTAAACGCTGTCGCTCTGCGATTGATATCAAAATTTCTCTTTCATGGCCAGGAATAAAATAGAAGAGATATGAAACGTATGACGAATTCCCATTTTTGAAAAGCTTAAAAATATTTTAAAATCGAAATAAATAACAGGGATTATCTCAGAAATGGCTCAGAAATAGTTAACCATAATATATATTCATTTTCTGGGTGTAACCTCAGAAACTTAAAGATATACACTACTCCTTTTCGTGAAAATATCTCAAACACATGGAATTCTAAATAAATTCGTTAGAACCATTTTTGAGAAATCAAATTTTGAATTAGTAGAAATATGATTTTTAAGATCAGTAGCGGGATTCTTCTGTTAGTTTATAAGACAAACGAAAGAATAACAGAATAGTTTAACATTTTAATTTAACAGAAAGGATAAAACAGAATAAAACAAATGGGATAAAACATTTGAAATAGCAACAAGACTGTTCCAACACGTAAAAGTGACAAGAGAAGACCGAGAAGAGATGGAGAGATGACCGACTTATGGGGACGGATGCATCCCAAGGGTCCAAATATTGAATGTTTTATGAATTAAATTGATGATAATGATGATGAAAAAGGGCCAAACAACTTTTATTAAAATGCCATATATTAAAGCTGTTTATGTGACAAATAAAATGTATGCCCTGCTTTTTAAGGTAATAGACCGTGAAGCTCTCTTTAGGAAAGAATTTTATAAATGTTTTATAACTGGTACACATTAAAGTATAGACAAAGATGCACTAAACAAAAAATTTGGATATCTTTAAGGCACAATTAATTCCAAATAACTTTTCGTGGCATCAGCCATTTCCGAGATTAGCGTTGTTAATGGTTCGTCATTCTTATAAAGGTCCGTTGACAATCAGGTTTTTCTCGTAATTGCAGGGAAACATATAGAATTTTAAGATCAGCCTACAAACTTCAGTGCTTCAAAAGTTGATTGTTGTTATTCCGTTTGTATCAATAACGAAATATGCATTGTAGCTATTTCTGCAAAGGTTTATTTCGATTAAAATAAAGTAGAAAGATAAACTTTCGCCAGAATAATCTGTTTATCCACCAATAAACGACAGATGCTCTAAAAATGTCATGTGAATATAGCATAACAGATTTTTTCCATTAAGTTTTAACTGTTTATTCAATTACCTTCCAAAATTGTGAAAATGTAAATAATTAATAACTGCATTGTAAATAAGTGTTATTTTACAACACTTAAGATATACTTTTAAGCAAACCTGATTCTAAACTTAAACATAAGTATATATATATATATATATATATATATATATATATATATTGCCTAAATCCAAACAACATTGTATTGAGATTTCACTGGAGAACACACATTTTTGAGGCCCCTTGTAAAAACAAAAAAGTAGAGAAAGGTTAGTGTGGCTGCCAACATCATAACTCAAAAACGAAAAGTGGGTTATCTTCCAAAGTTGGTATTAGGTTCAGCATTTAACAAGGGTATAATACCAAGATTTTCAAGAAAATTCCTGCACCCAAACTAACCTTAGAGGAAAAATGTTTATTAAGTTTTGATTTTCTGAAAAGAGGCACACACTTTATGTAATGGCATTATTATGATACAGGCTATTTACAAGTTATCCATTGTTATTGGTTTAAATTATATAATACTTTACTTTTATAAACTGGGAAGTAAATATTTATTTTCTTCTCTGAGTCTTGCATACAGTATAGTATTTCTAAGTCACAACTTTCTCATTAAAATGAGCCTTTATGTTGAGTGTCGTACAATGAAATTTGTAGACTGAACGATTATCGATTAACAAGAAATATATACTAAAACAATTTTTCTAAGAATGGTTTTAGAAGAGTTAGTAGAAAAAATCATATGAGTGTAATATTTTTACTTTCTGTTGCACGTATGTGCAATCCGCGTAGTAGACAGAGAAGGTGTCGCAGTCCTCCCAAAACTTCGATATGATATTTCATCGGTAATACATGTTTTGACGACACTGAATCAAAACTAAGTTAAAAAAGACCCGTGTGTGTCGTGTCTGGTGATGTGGTCATGTGCGTATGTGTGTCTGCGGATAGCATCGTTTAAAAACGAAAATACCAAGGATGGATACGAAAATTTTAAGGAAAATCTCCTCACCCCAAACTGCCCTTCGCACGGAAAAGGTTTCCAAAATGTTGACTTTCTCTAAACTGGCTCTAACGATTCAGATTAAAGCGCGGTATATTAAATATATTTACATGACAAAAAACAATTGAATTTTTTGGGAATGACCTGTGAATACCTCTTAATTTTCTGGATGTGTTTTGCACAGCTAACCCGTAAGAGATAGATACTAAAATACTACTCAGAAATGTAGATATCGTTAAAACACACAACGTATGTCCTACACATACTTTTTTTTAGAGTTAAAAGTTTTCAAAATATTCATTGTTATTGTTCAATTTCTACCTAAGGTTTTCATCTCTCTTTTGTTTCACTCCTGACCATGTAAAGAGAACCAAACTTCAATTGTTTCACATAGCGATCACTTATTAAAACATTCAACTATCGTTTTAGACTAGTGAATTTCCTTATTTCCCTTCTACGTAGCAGGACACAGGTAACAAGAAAGTTTCTGATAATAGTTGTCTCAATTAGCATGCTGTAGATAAAAGAATAACCTTTTGTAAGACGAGTTTGTTTGCAGAACAAGTAAAGAAAGTAATATTAATGGAACTATCAAACATTTTACCTTTGTATTTCTATACTGCGTAAAAATAGGTGTTCAAAGAAAAGTATTCAATTTGTGTAACATAAACCAGGGACCAATACGATTTAGCTTACTTAAACATTTAAAATCGTTTTTCTTACTTTCTCTACACGTACTATGTGCATAGTGTATACAGAAGGTATTGCATTCTACCCAAAAACTTGATACCGAGATTTCGCCAGAAATATATGTTTTAGGGTTCCCTGTATCCAAAAAAAGCATTTTAGATGAATGTCCGTATTTACTTGGTATTTAAGTTTAGTATCTTCCAGTGATGCGACACGAAGATTTTGAAAAAAATTCCCCCACCCCAAACTATCTTTTACATGGAAAAAATTTACAAAATTTGATTTTCTCAAAAATGGCTCTAACGATGTGAATTAAAATACCATATATTAAAGATATATACACGGCATATAAAATGCATATCTTGTATTTTCTGGGAATATTCCCTGAAGTCTTCTTCATTCTGAATGAAGTTTGCTGAGTTTTGAGTAGCTTATAAACCGTAAGAGATAGACAAAAACTTATTACACAAAAATGTAGATTACGCTAAAACACACCATTTATGTCATATGCGTTTTTTTCGTGAAATTAACCATCTTGGGGACATTCTTTGTTATTTATTTCAGATTTAAAATACTTAAAACTTTTATCTTCATTGTAAACTTCTGGCCCTGCAAAGAAACTGATTTCAACCACATGACAACCAGCTTTTAAAATATTTGACTATCGTTTTAGTTTATTTTCCTTCTACTTACAAAGAATCTAGTAATTAAAAAAAATTCTAACTAATGTTTATCTTGATTATCATAAAGAGACAGAATAATATGTTTATTAACAATAATTTGTTACAGTGATATAGAAAAAAGTCATGTGAATGGAACACATTAGATTTTTCACATTACTGTGACCAATTTTCTAGATAAAACGGCTTGTGTATGGTATATCCAAAATGCGTTGGTTTAACTGTTTTGCTGAAAGAAAAACTTAAATTTATGTTTGAGGAGAAAAAGGTTGTAGAACTGCTTTGCAAAAGTTTATGTTGAGTCCACCACCCACAACCCTGGCCCTGCTGCGTATTGCCGTCAAACAGACACGTGCGCTTTCTACACAACCTAATTAACAGGTTTTGACACATCATTATTTATCTTAATGTACTCGGTAGACCTCATGATCGATGTACATGTTTCGTGTCAGAGAAGGAGCGGTTTGTGCAACTCTGCCACACATCGCTAATGCTGTTCACTTTAAGTGCAAAATGAGAAACGTTAACCACGAACATACATTGCAAATTAATCAACTATAATTTAACTAAAAACAGATATAGTCGCCATTTAAAGAGTGAAATATTTAAACGTTCTAAGTTCCAGTTTTAGTTTTTTATTTATTTACCTGTAGTAAATAAAAGTATATATCCATTTTTTTTTTTTTTTTTTTTTTTTTTTTTGTAGCTTAACGTCCTTTAACCTGGTTAGTCATATCGGACGATGAATGAAATTGGTGAAATGCTGCTTAAAGTTACTCGACATTCGTCTTCTCAGGATAAGGGAAAACTCCGAAAAAAAACCTTATCCGGGCAACTCACCCTAAGCGAGATTCGAACTCACTACCTTTTAAATGTGAAGCAGACACGCTACTACCACACTACCCAGGCGGGCAAAAGTAGGTATTGTATTTCATCCAAAAATTCCATACCAAGATTCTACCGAAAATACACGTTTTGAGGTGAAAAAGTCTTCATTTCCAGTAAGCATTTATTACTTTCTCTAGCGCGTGTATAATACAATGTACTTAGTAGCTAGAGAAGGGATTGTATGCCACACAAAAATTCGATTTCGAGATTTCAACAAAAACATATACTTTGAGGTTCCTGAGTCCGAAATAAGCATTTTTAGAAAAAGGTCCGTGCTCAAAAACGAAAAGACCGTTCAATACCAAACTTGGAATTTAAATTAACTATCTTCTAAGGATGCGACACAAAGATTTTCAATAAAATTCCCCCACCCCAAGCATTTTAAAATCATGATTTTTTTAAAAATGATTTTATCGTTTTTCATTAAAATGTATATTAAAGATATTTACAGTACAAATAATATGTATATTTTGATTTTGGAGGGAAAAATCATTGAAGGGGTTTATTTTGAATGAGTTTTGGAGAATTTTGCATAACGGTAAAACCGTAAGAGATATACAAAAACTTGTTAGTAAACTTATTTCAATTTTAAACTGCCTATTTTTTCTCAAACGGGACCATGCAAAGCCAACCGAACGTCAATTTTATCACATAGCGACCAGCTTTTGAAGGATTTCACTATCCCTTTAGCCTAACGTATTCCCATGTTTTCCTTACCCAGTAGAAAGACTATTTCTGCTATGTTTATGTCGATTACCATGATGTAAATAAAAACAATCTTTTGTTAGAATAGTTGTATATGGAACAACTATAGAAAGTTACGTGAATGGAACACATTAGACCTTTTTCATGACAGATGAATGGCATATCTACATTTTCTGGCAATTGCCTCTAAAATCTTCTTCATTCTGAATGGTTTTAAATAACTAGTAAACCGTAAGAGATCACACAGTTTATGTTAAATAAGTTTTTGTGGAGTTAACTATTTCCAAAGTATTCCTTATTATTACTTTGGATTTTCAAATGCCTATAATTTTCTGAAATGTTTTCCTTTATTTCTCGTGGTTTAGAAAACAGCATGGAACTTTACGTAGCGACAGTCTTTAAAAATCTGATGTATTCTATTCGTATTACTTCTCTAGATATTTTGCAACGTATTATTTTTATCTACAAAAGCTGATTCTCCTCCCCACTTCGTACTAACCAGGATAGACAGAGGATAGCAGAAATGGTCGCATTGATTATTTCCATATACGTAGGAGGGAAATAAGGCAATACACTAGGCTAAAGCAAAGATCAAATCCTTTAAGAGCTGGTTGCTATGTGATGCAAGTTCGTTTGACACATTCCCGTAGGAGAAAAGTTTCAGTATTTTAAAACTGAAACAATGACAACTAACATCTCGGAAATAGGTATCTCCTCGAAAAAATTGTACATAGTATTATAAATTGTGTTTAACGAAATATACATATTTGGCGTAGTAAGTTTTTGACTATCTCTTCCGGTTTACCAGTTATGCAGAAGTCATCCAGAATGAAGAGACCTTTAGAGGTTATTCACAGAAAGTTCAAGATATACATTTTATTTCACTTTTAATTATTTTTAATATACGGTATTTTAATCCAGATCGCTAGTCAGTTTTGAAAAAATAAAGAAAAGTTGAAGTTTTTTCCATGCAAAGCGTAGTTGCGGGTGAGAGAGTTTTCCTCAAAATCTTCATGTCGCATCCTTGGCAGATATCTACCAAACTTAAATACCAAGTTTGGTAAACTGTCCGTTTTTAATGTATTGAGTTCACAGACACACGGTCACAAAAAAACCTGGATATTTTTCTAAAACTCCTTTTTTTTTTTTGCTTTAGAGGACCCTAAAACATGTATTTCTGGTGAAATCTCAAAGTCTAATTTTTGGTTGGAATTCAATGCCTACTCTACTTACTATGTGCACAGTACACACATGATAGAGAAAGAAAAATCTAACCATAGCTTTACCTACTGTAGGTATGGTAAAACCATATGTGTAAACATGAATTGAATGCTCATCTGGAATAGCAAAACCTGTACAGAAGAATACGTTTGAATAAGAGTAGGGGATTTTTTTTTTTAAAGTTAGCTTCCGGAATAATTCATATTCTTTTAATCAGATAAGAAATTCCCTAAATTTTGCTCTGCCCCTTCATCTCATGCAAGCATGCGCGCACACATACGCTTCCATCTAATTGCTTTATAGATTAATTTAGCTGTACTTCTGGATATGAGAAAATTTGAATATGACATATTTAGACCAAATGAGGCACTTTCTCTACCTTCCATAGACTTGCTGCGGAAAAATTAAAGCGTCAATAACAGCGTAAATTCTAAATTTAATACTACAGCTTTTATGAACAATGTCACCTAGAAATCGTATAAACAGAAGAGAATAGAATACTTAGTGTATATGTAGACATCCCTATTTATTATGTACCTATTATTTATTATTTATAGTTGGTAAACAATAAGTTACGGGCAACAGTCAGAATTTTTCGCACAATAACTCCCAAGTTTTGAAGACGCTTCGAGTGATGTAATAAATTAAAAGTTAAAAATGTCAGAAAACCTGGTAATAAGAGTTTGCATACTTATTTTGTGAGATGTATAATCATTTAGACCAGTTTTAAACAACCTGTATAAACTGTGCTTAATTTTGTGTCCATTTTATTTTCTCTACACGTACTTTGTACATAGTGTATATGAGAAAGTACTTCACCCCATCCAAAAAATTGATACCGAGAATTCACCGGAAATAGATTTTTTAGGATCACCTGTGAGCAAAAAAAGCATTTTTAGAAAAAGGTCCGTGTGTGTCCGTGTGCCTGTGAACCGATAACTCAAAACGAAAAATCGGTAAAACACGAAGATTTTCAAGAAAGGCCCCCCCAACTACCCCTTACATGACACAATTTTCAAAAAATTTTATTTTCTCACATATTATTCAAACGATTTTGATTAAAACACCGTGTATTACAGAAATTTACATGCCAAATAAAATATATATCTTGAATTTTCTGCAAATAACCTTTGAAGACATCTTTATTGTGCATGCATTTTGTGAAATTTTGCATAACTGGTAAACCGCA
Source organism: Hymenopus coronatus (assembly GCA_030762935.1). Lineage (NCBI taxonomy): Eukaryota > Metazoa > Arthropoda > Insecta > Mantodea > Hymenopodidae > Hymenopus > Hymenopus coronatus. The sequence goes on along the minus strand of CM060890.1, from coordinate 52,551,402 downwards.
AAAAATAGGCAAAAACTTACTAACCGAGAATGCAGAGCTAATTGAAGCAAATAAAATTGTTAAATGCATTTTTTCTCCAGAGTTGATTGCTTTTAAGATATTACTTTTTATTGGTTTCAGCTTTAAAATACTAATACTTATCATATGCGGAAATCTGTCAACTCCTGGCCATACAAACAAAAGAACTTCAATCACATAACAACCCGCAGTATAGCTTGACCGGACTTGTGTCTATCACTTTAGCCTAATGTATCCTTTTATATCACTTCCAGTTACATGGAAGCAAGTAATAGGCATTTGTGTTAATTTCTTCTCGATTAGCATAAAGTAAATAGAAGACTAGTCTTATTAACAATAATTTTGACAGAGATGTGGAGAAAGTCATGTGAGTGGAAATATCAGATTTTTAATAAGTGTGTTCCTAATCATAGTCAAGTAACAGCAGTATCAATTCAGCTTAATAAGTAAGGTGTAGCAGTTCGTAAACAGAACTGAGAAGCCAAAGAATATGTATACTAAATGTCAGTTAACCTAATACTACATACACACTGAGGAAACAAATCCGGAACACCATAGAAAAGATTCAGGGCTATAAATAGTTGGAAAGATGGACACCTTAGAAGAAGAAATAATTTCTGGTGTACTGTAATGCAACATCACATCGATATATGTATTTCTATACATAACAGCTGAAGGAAACATAATGATGTATGAACATATTCGAGGTTAATTAGGTTATTATGTTCCTATTATAACAATTAGGGATTTGAGGCTAAATCAACACATTCATCACGTGACACCTTTGTACCGACGCTTGCCCAAATCAAACTTTCTATTATTGAAGTACAAAGTCTGAATAATTTTATAGGGCAAAAACCAAACTTGCAATCCTTTTTTTCTTCTTTTTGACCGGTTTTATGAGGTGCCTGAACTCAACTTAAACGAAACACGAAAATAGAAACTTGGATAAGTCGTGTGTTTTGGTTTAGTGTAAATGTAAACGAAGAGTTCATTACAGTAAGACTGTAGTCCAATTAACACCAACCGCCTATAATCGCTTATTTATTTTTCTCATCCCAAATCCAGTTTTAAAAACAAGCAGAAGGATTCATAGATTATCGGCGATACTTAAGTCAGGATTTAACTTTTATTGCTTTAGACTGAGTTACAAATGTGCTGTTTTCTATTCACATGAGTTTCTCTATCTTTTTTACAAAAGGTTATTCTTTTATCAACATCATGCTATTCGAGTTAAAACATTAGTAGAATTGGCCTTATTGATTTTTTGTAAGCAGAAAGGAAATAAGGCTAAAAGTAGCTTAGGTAGCTTAAATTTAAAACCAATAACACGGAATATCTAAAAACAATCAAATCTACAAAAACAATTAATTATATAAATTGTATGTTTTAACGACATCTACATTTTTGTGCAGTATATATTTTCTATTTCTTTTTGATTATCAGTTACGTAAATTTCAGCAATATTCATGCAGAAGGAACAGGTTTCTAGCAGCTAATACCAGAACATTCAAGATATGGATTTTTGAGAAAAACAACATTTATGAAATTTTTCTATGTAAAGGGTAGTTTGGGGTGGAGGGGTTTTCTTGAAAATCTTTGATTCGCATCCTTGGAGGATACTGAACTTAAATATAAGTTTGGTATTTTACGGTATTTTAATTTTTGAGCTATGCTATCCTGAGACACACAGAGATCTTTTTCTAAATTTTTTTGGACTTAGAGGACCTCAAAACATATATTTTAGGCGAAATATCAAATTTTGGATGGAATACTATACCTTCTCTATCTCTATGTACGTTGTACATACGTGCTAGTAAAGAGAAATTAAAAAATAATAATAAAAAAACAGCAACATCAACTTTCAGAAGCACATTGCTGAATAGTGCCGGATATTAGGTAGTGTTAAACCATGTAGTCATTTTTACCCACTACGCTCAGTTCTGCAGACATTCTCATCCAACCTAATGGCGCCAAGCAATCTTACGCCGGATCAAGAAACGAACGGTTTTGACCTGTGTGTTTTGTCACATGTCCAGGGAAATACCTGGAAGGACAAGCACGATCTTTTTCCTAAAACGTCCTTAATAGCTGATAATCATCAGTACTCTACTACACCCTCCCACAGTGCGTTGTGAAGCAGTCCGACATTCTGCACAATTTTAGATTTCAAACTGTTTCTATTGGAAAATATTTCTCCCGTAACATATGTTTTATTGCTATGAAAGAGTTGTTGAATTTTTCATTTTAAAAAAACACAGCTGCTAAGACTTTGTATAATAGTAATAGTAATAATAATAATAATAATAATAACAACAACAACAACAACAATTAACCATAGTAGATGCTAATCAAGACTGGAGAAAGAATTTAGAATAATTACAGACGTATATGGATATAAATATATAGTGTATGAATTATACAGAATGAAAAACAAGAAAAGTAAATAAAATAAATTCAAGAGAGTTTGCTATGTGTACCATAAATTGTAATTTAAGGGATAAACACATATCAAAAGAAACTAAAACTCTAATTTTAGAGCAATAATTAATCTTAGCATTTTCCAACCATATAATACGAAGATTTTCAAGAAAATCCTCTCACCACAGACTACCCTTTACTGGGAATATCTTAGACATTTTTGTTTTTCTCAAATATGACTCTAATGATTTTGTTTAAAATACCATTTATTAAAGACAATGTAATAAATAAAATGTATATCTTGAATCCCTGGGAGCGGCCTCTCAGGACAAAATATTTAAATTATGTTATAGGTTAACTGATAGTTTAGATAAAGAATTGATAAATAATGTAATGTTATTACTTTTACTAAATTAATTACGGATACTACATTTACTGCTAACAGAATTAAACTGTAATCATGGTTTGAACTCTTAAACATAATTCTTAATTTTGGATAACTTTTGACTAGTAAATGTACGAGATAGACAAAAACTCACTACACAAAAATGTAGATCTCCCTAAAACACACAATTTATTTCATATCCATTTTGTGGAGGTAACCATTTCTGATATACTCGTTTTTATTGGTTTACATTTTTTAACATAGCAACCACCTTACAAAAGATTTGACTATCGCTCAGGTTAGTGTATTCCCTTATTTCCCTCCTACTTTTAAGGAACTAAATAATAAGGCCGTTTATGCTTATTTTATGCATCTTAATTAGCATGAAAGTAGATAGAAGATCAATCTTTTGTAACAATAGTGTGTTACAGAATAGGTAGATAAAGTCATACAAATGGAACGCGTCAAATTCTGTACCAATCCGCTGTAAAACCTTGGACTAAATCAGTTACTGTGGTTGGAAGCTGCTGCTATTACAGGACGATCACCAGTTCTTGACGAATAACATTTTTAACTAGATGAGAGTCACTTATTCACCTTTACTGTGCATTCTCGAAAGGTAATCAATCATAAGGAAGCGGATCTGTTTGTTATTGTAACATTAACTGTTTGCTGACCTGTTTATCAAGGTTAGGCCAGCTCACTATATCTTCGCTAAATATCCTTCGTCTAGCAGGAACGAGCAGCCTGTAAATATTTGGTTTATATAAGAACATCAAATTGTTTAGTTTTGTAATTACCACAGTAAAAGTGTATTTATTTTTGTTTTGTGTTACATTATTAAATAAAACATAATACTTTTCGTGGATTTTCAGTACAAAGAATTCATAGAACAGATGTTCTGTTGGATAATCAATAAATTTTTGCACACATATTCTAATTAATCTTAATTGTTCCTAGTTAAAGACTTAATTTCAGTTGCCTAAATAACTAATCAAATACAAATATTTTTTGCGTATTTTTTTAATTTGATAAAAGCGTTTAATTTAGTTTATTGCTCAAGGTGATCTATTTACTTTTTCTTCGATTCACTAGTCATTTGAATCATACATTGCTCTAATCTCTTGGCTTTATATATTTCTGCCATTGGAATTCGTCTTACAGCTCTATATATCATGCGAAATGGTTCTAATCCGCTAACACTTCTACTATTCACGAGGAACATTTTATTTTTGCGTTCCAGCTGAAGCGCTCACTCATTATCAAGACTACCTACTTCCTATTCAACCCTTCCCTTTTAGGTGCGAGGGTTGATCGGAATTCCCTCATTTCTCCCGTCCATTAACGGGATTATGCACCTGCTTCCAGAATCTCTCTTCCCTCAGCCTCCGTGTTACAGGGATAGAAATGGCCGCGCAACACGCCCGGCATTTGTGTGATTAACAGCCAGTAAATAAAGCACTCCACCACAACCCTTCCGGAATATGTAGGGTGTTTGCATGAATATTTCTAATGCTTTCTAATCTCATAAATAGGGAATCTAGAATCAAGCTCGGTAACGTGTTTTCATGTCACATGACTAGAGTCAGAGTCATAAACTCAATCACTTATTAAGATTCTCTGCACCAGCAAACGTTTGAAGCTTTCTTTTGAGGTTCTTTTTCTTTTTTGTTCCAAAATGTCATTCTTCGCGCTCTAACCAATCTCTTTCCTTTTGACCATGCTGAATCTCCATAATGTTCTTAAGTCTTCCTCACTTCTACCTTCCAGAAGTTGACCATTCAAGTTCTGGCCCATCTCTCATCCCTCCTCATTCATTCTTTTAGTGGAACCATGTCCAATTTGTTTTTCAATTCTCTCAATCACTGGTTCTTCCATTTCCGTCAGCTGCATCACTTCGTCATTCTCCCTCTTTTCCAGTATCTGCATTCTGGCTCTTCGAATTCCATTCAGCTCCGTTGCCTGAAGTTTACGTGTCTGCTTATCCAGCAGCGTCCAAACCTTCGCCTCAAAAGATTAAATGATTTCTGATCATTTTACCTTCTCTAGCACGTATGTATAATATACATAATAGGTAGAACAGATATTTATTGTATTCCACCCAGAATTTCGATACCGAAACTTTACCGGAAATGCATCTTATGAATACCTCCTGAATGCAAGAAAAGAATTTTTAGAACTGAGTATGTATGAGAAAAATCAAAAACGAAGGTCCATTAAATACAAAACTTGGTATTTAAATTTAGTATTTCCCAAGGATGCTAAACGAAGATTTTCAACTCCGCCCCTCGTCAACCTACGCTTTAAATGGAAAGGTATTAATATTATTATTTTGATTAGAATATATTCAAGATACTTACATGACAAATAAAATAAATATAATGAACTTCCTGGGAATAGCGTCTTTGAGATTCTTTTTATTTTGAATGTTGTTTGCATAACTGATAAACCGCAAGAGATAGAAAAAAAAAACTTATTACACAAAAATGTACATCTCATCAAAGCAATGCACGTCCTTTTCATTTTGTCGCCCTCCGTGGAGTAATGCTTATTTCATATACCCTTGGTCGTGGAGGACAATGGCTTTTTTCGGGCTTCCTTTGGAAGGGAAGTAAAGCCATTGGTCCCGTGTCGTAGATTTACGGCAAGTCTGATAAAATAGGCCTCTGAGCAAAAATGAATCTGTCTTTCACGCCCAGTATAGAATGGGACACAGAATCACAGCAGTTAAAGAGCGTCCATGAACAAAATTCCATTTCATTCCACTTCCTTTTCATTTTAGTTGCGCGGCTAACCATTTCCAAGATATTTTTTGTAATTTGTAGGTTTCAATTTTAAGTACTTAGACTTTGCATAGTGACATCTTTTAAAACATTTTTAGCTTAGATTTATCTTTCGTAAACATTTAGTTTGTAGAACAGGTTGAGAAAGTCATGTGAATGGAACACATAAAAGATTTACTGAGATTTTTGCACGTAGTATTCTGTAAACGGAATAATCTGCATTTACGTAGCAGTTAAGGCTTCATGAAATATTTAAAGTATTTAATTAACTTGATAGACCGTTAGTGTAATTGGATGGCCCTTCCTTTTCTCCAACTACTAGATACTGTTTTATTCATATCTTATTATTCGGAGACTTCCTGCTTGAAGTGCTCCTGGAATTTGAGCTAATGCTACTAGGTGTTCAAGCTCCTATTGCTATTTTTATACTGATAAGCTCGATTGTATTATTCCTCAATACAATAAAATATATTTAAAATAGATTAAGATGGTTTAAGCTAAATTAGCGGATACTCGATCCTTCCTTTGAGGTTTCATAGTGTAATAGTTTGCAAATCGTGCATAGTTTATCGGGGAGTACAGTAATTTTCAGAACATGATAAACCTTGGCGTAACTTTGAAGTTTGGGTTTAGGTAGTTTGCGGTTGGAAACCTACCCTCACAGTTGACAAATCTTCCATTTACTGGTCCTTTGAATGGGGCGCGGATCTCGAATTGCAAGTAGTTTCGAGTCTCCAGGAAACAAAGATTTTACGACGCTGCCTCTCATCCTTAGTGTTGGCTCCTCTTTTTGTTTGCTTATGGTTATTGCCCAATGGCAGGGGGGGGGGGAATAGTCCCGTTTGAAGCCCATTATTTTTTGGAGTAAACTATACGTATAGTATATGAATGCTTACCATTTTCGCACACGTTGGAAGTGCAATAGCAGTAAACTTTGCCAGTGTTAGATATCGTTGGCTTGGTTAGTATTGTGTGTTAGAGACAATAATACAAATGTGACTTGTGCGTTTTGTGATTTTTCCATAGGATTTCTAATAAATAAATGATTGACATGTAAACATACAGCGGTTAACTGCAGCAACCACGGAGTCTAAAAAATTAGATATTACACTGAAATCTAATGTAACAGAAAAGCAAGCTATTAATATAACGAAAAGAATTTATGAAAATATGATGTCCTGCACACATAAGTTGATGAATGCTGATACTAATCAATCTTATGTGTTCCATTCACATGACTTTCTCTACATCTCTGCAACAAATTATTGTTAAAAAGATTATTTTTCTATTTACTTAATGCTAATTAATCAAGAAAAAATTGAAAGTAGGATTCGTATTGCCTGCTTCTTCGTAAGTAGAAGAGCTGCTATATGGTTCAAGCGTTGCTATGTGTTTGTATGGACAGGAGCTGACAAGTTCCCATATAAAAAAATCTGATGTGTTACACTCACATGACTTTCTTTAGCTGTTCTACAAACTTCTTACATAAGATTATTCTTCTTTCTACATCTTGCTAATTGAGGTACATACGGGACTAGAAAAAGTAAAAAGTATAAGTATTTTAAAGCTGAAACTAGTAACAAAAAGTATCTCAAAAACGGTCAACTCCACGAAAAAGTTGTATATAACACAAATTGTGTGTTTTAGCAAGCTCTACTTTTTATATGTGGAAAGTTTTAGTCTATATCTTACGATTTATCAGTTATGCAAACTTCCGCAAAATTCAACCAGAATAAACATTTCAGAGCTATTTCCATAAAATTGAAGATATGCATTTTGTTTGTCATGTAAACATCTTAAATATAAGTGATTTTAATCAAAATCGTTAGAGCCTTTTTTGAGAAAATCCAAATTTTCGATTTTTTTTCATATAAAGGTTAGTTTGGGGTAGGAGGATTTTTCTCAAAAGCTTCGTGTCGTATCCCTGGAACTTAAATACCAAGTTTGGTATTTTACCGAATTTTTGTTTTTGAGTTATTCTGTTCACAGTCACACGGACACACACGGACCTTTTTCTGAAAATACTTTTTTGGATACAGCGGACCCTAAAACGTGTATTTCCAGTGAAATCTCGGTATCAACTTTTTGGGTGGAATACAATACCTTCACTATACATTATGTACTCTATGCACATAGTACGTGTAGAGAAAGTAAAAGTTAACATCTGAAAAGAATTGACAACTTGTTTTTATCACGGGTCTCAAAAAGATTGTTTCCCGCTGGCAAGCTATGTTTAGGAGCTCCAAACAAAACCAAACAAATAAATAAACATAATCATTTTTCATTTCCCCAGGCATTCATCATGGATATTATACCACAGGCCAGTTTTATTTATTAACCAATAATTTATATTCAATAATATAAATTAAGGATTATTAAAACTGTATTACATTTTCCTTCAGGTCTGCAACTTCAGTCCTGTACGTCATATGTTTTTCCCTACTCCCTATAAGGTGAGAAGCTTACATAGATTACACTCAGTTTAGCGGGCAATAAAGGTTCATCAGCCCTCCGTTATACTGTGTTAGTGTGTCTGCCTCATATTCAAGAGGTCCCGACTTCGAATCTCAGTTACGTGGGTTACGCGGATAAGCTTTTTCCGGGATTTTGCTTTGTCCTGACAAAATAAAGTCGAGTAATTCTAAGCTCTAGATTCCGAGTTCAGTTGAGCATTATATCACCCATTTCATTCATTGAGCGATGTATTTCTTTTAAATATATCGAAAAAAACAACAGGTTATATTGACTGGCCAAGTAGTTCAGTCGATAGAGCACCTGCCTGCTGTAAGAGGGTCCTCGGGTCGATTTCTGGATGAAAGTAGGTATTTTTTCTAGCCCAGATTATTCCCTATTCTTCCCAGAGTTTAGAGCTAAGAATGTGAGTGAGAATGTGTGTGATCTAATGATTAAAATGAATAGAAAGAAAATAGAATACTAACGAATACAGTACACTAGTTAAAAAGAACAGCTAAAAAGACATTAAACACAATTGATAATCAATACTAATTTAAATCTTCAAATATTTTATTGCCGATAAGCAGTATGACTCACAGAGAAACGTCACTGAAGGACCATGCAGTTAAAGACGGGGTAGAAATGGAACAATAAGTCTGGTGTGTTCCATTCACATGACTTTCTCTACATCTCCGTAACAAATTATTCATTAACATCTTATTCTTCTATCTACTTCATACTAATGAGATAAACATTAGGAGAAATTGTTTAATTACTTATTTTCTTATAAATAAAATGAAATAAGCGAGCTGACTTCTCACCCGGAGGTCCCGGGTTCGATTCCCGGCTGGGGCGGGGAAGTTTTCTTTAACCGGAATTATTCTCCATCCCCCATAGAGTCTGGAAGTATGAATGTGAGAGTAAATGTGCGTGTGTTTAGTAATATAAAGTTTATTAACCTAATGTTCTGAACCTACAGTTTCACAAGTGAAAGCCCCCGATATGACCATTGATGTTGAAGGGTGCTATACAAATGAAGCAATTAAAAAAAAAGAAGGAAATAATGGAATACGCAAGGCTACAGCGATAGTCAAATCTTTTAAAAGCTGATTGCTTGGGTAGAAGTTGACAAATTCCTGTATGAGAAACATATTTTAAAATTGAAAGTAACAACAAGGAATAGCTCGAAATGGCAAACTCCACAAAAAAATCTGTGTGACATAAATTATGTGTTTAAAGGAGCTCTATAGTATTTGTGCAGCTATGCAAAATTCATTCACATAAAGAGACCTTCAGAGTCTACTGCCAGAAAGTTATTTGCCATGTATACGGTGTATTAATCAAAATGGCCAGAGCGATTTAAAAAATATCAACATTTTCTAAAGAGTAAGGTGTAGTATGAGGTGGGGAGATTTTATTCAAAATCTTCGTGTCACATCGTTGAAAGATGTTAAAGTTAAATACCAAGCTTGGTGTTTTACCGACTTTTCTTTTTTGAGTTATCGCGTTCGTAGACACACGGGCCAAGGGCACACAGACACACTCATACACACACGGACATTTTCTAAAAATGCTTTCTTTAGATACAGGGGATGCTAATATGTGTATTTTCGGTACAATTTTATATCGATTTTTGGGTGGAGTGCAATGCCTTCTCTAGTACCACATTGTCTTATAAAGTCTTCATTTTATCTGTATAATATGTTCATAAAGCACGTAAAGAGAAATCATTGTTCTTTGATTTATAACAGCACACTTACGACAGGCAAAGAAATCTCTTTCACCGCTGAAAAATGGAAAGTCACAAATTCTTCTATTCCGCATCAGTAATTCCTGGCAATAAATCCTTTAAGTTGATTTATGAGCATTGTGGGTTTTTTTTCCGATTGACCCGCGTACATCAGTTTTTCCGGCACGTGACAGAAGTGCCGGTAGCTGCCTTATGGGAGCACTCATTCCTTTGTCTTTGATGCTCTGTAATTGGGAGATACGGTAAAGCCGATTTCTTTTGACATTTGGACATAAAATATTGCGCGCTTAAATCCAATGCCGTGCTTCCGAGTATGCACACTCACTCTACCAGCATTAAGCCCCCAGCTTTGGGAAAACTGAGACATACCAGAGGCAGGATAAAGAGAGAGCTACAAGGCGAGACAACAACAACAAAAAAAGTTTTAAAAAATCATCGACTTGTTTACGTTCATTGTTGGAAATAAATCCTTAGGATTAGAACGTGGCTCAAGTTCCGGGTCGATGAGAGCAAGTAAGATATTGCTCTTATTTCAAACGCTCCGATGGATTACAAGGCACGGAAATAAGGCATTTAAAAGGAAATGTTACAGTGAAGCTATGACAAAACAACTTAAAAAAAAGTAAAATGCATGGTTACTGACGCAAATCCTCTGAGATCAGATTAAGGGATCTTATCAAGCGAGTTCTCAAAACCTGCTCTCTACAGTTGAAAAATAGCAATAGAGTAAAGAGTTATTTTTCAAGTCAATAAGAACGTGGATTCCGAAATTAGCCATGAGACTCTATTGAATTTGTTAAAACATGCAGAAATTTATCCGTAAAGTGGAAAATATTAGAAATTATGAGTGTATTTAATTAATAATAATTATTTTACAAAGAAATAATAGTAAAATAAAAATAAATGTGATAATTAATTTCAGCTATTAAAATCAACGAAAAAATAAAAATACTTGACTCTTGTTCTATTTTCCTTCTCGTATCGAGGGACTTACAACCTCCGTGATATACAAGCCAGCGCCTGGGCAATGACAGAGAGGTGGCGAGGGGGCAGCGCACAAGAATGGGTGATCTGCCCAATACTGACGGGAAGAAGATGATATGAAATGACGAAGAAATAAATTAAGGTAAAGACGATTATGGAGCATGGTGGAATGAATGGTATGGGAAACCGAAGAACACGGAGAAAACCCGCTTTTTCTACCGAAAATTTCACGTGGTCCCGTTGGTGATTTATGGGACCTGTTGGTGAGAAGTGTGCTATCTAACCATTTGGTGGTTTGGCTACAAGTAAAATATCTGATGTGTTCCATTCGCTTAACTTTCTCTAATCGAGATAAACAATTGGTCTTATTTCTTGCTTTCTTGTAAGTTAGAAGTTAAATAAGGGAGTACATTAGTTTGAAGTGACAGCCACATTTTTTAAAAGCTGGTCACTGTGGGAAATTAAGGTTCGGTTCTCTTTGCTGGGTCCCGTTTGAGAAAGTTAGGTAGCTTAAAACTGAAACCAATAACAAAACATATCTCGAAAACGGTCAACTCTACAAGAAAAATGTACATGACATAAATGATGTGTTTTAAAGAAACCTACATCTTTTGTATAGTAACCTTTTGTCTCTCTCTCTCTCTTTCTCTCTCTCTCTCTCTCTCTCTCTCTCTCTCCTACTGTTTAATCATAATGCAGAATTCTGCAAAACTCATCCAAAATAAAGAGGTGTTTAGAGGTTATTCCCAGACAATTCAAAATATACATGTTATTCCATGTATATATTCAATATATATTATACATAAATATTTATATTTATTTATTTTGAGACCCCCTGAATCCCCCCCTAAAAACCACTTTTAGAAAAAGAATCTGATATGTTACACTCACATGACTTTCTCTAACTGCTCTAGAAACTTCTAACAAAAGATTATTCTTCTGCTTACACCATGCTAATCGAGATAAACATTAGCAGAATGCTCTTATTACGTAGCGCCTTATAAGTAGAAGGAAATGTGCTATACTAAAGTGATAGTCCAATCCAGGAAAAGTATAAGTACTTTACAATTGAAACCAATTGCAAGGAATATCTCGGAAATGATTTCCTCAACAATAAAAACGTAAAGGACATACATTGTGTATTTTGGCGAGATCTACCTTTTTTTTTGTGTGTAGTAATTTATGTCTATCTGGTTATGGTTTAGCAATTAAGCAAAATTCGGCAAAATTGATCCAGAATAGAGGTCTTCAGAGGCTATTCCCAGAAAATTCAATGAATACATTGTATTTAGGATGTAAATAGTTTAAATATACGGGATTTTAACCAAAATCAATACAGCTATTTTTCAGAAAATCAAAATGTTCGAAAAGTTGTCCATATAAAGGGTAATTTGTGGTGGGGGGGATTTTCTTGAAAATCTTCGTGTCACATTCTTGGAAGATACCAAACCTAGATACCAAGTTTGGTATCTAACAGTATTTTCATTTTTGAGCTATGATGTCCACAGACTCACATATACGCGCACAGAGACAGACATACACGACACACACGCACCTTTTTCTAAAATACTTTTTTCGGAATCAGGGGACCCCAAAACACGTGTTTCTGGTGAAATCTCGGCGTCGAATATTTGAGTGGAATGTAAAATCTTCTCTATCCAACATGTAAATTGCACATGCGGGCTAGAGAAAGTAAAAAGTCTGATGTGTTCCATTCACATGACTTTTTCTACTTCTGTGTAACAAATTATTAATAATAAGCTTATTCTTCTATTGACTTCTTGCTAATCGAGAAAAAATTAGCAGAAATAGTCTTATAACTTGCTTCCTTGTAAGTAGAAGCAAAATATGGGAGTGTTATAGATTAAAATGAAGTCAAAAGCTGGTTACTAGGCGACTGAAGTTCCTTTGTTTGTATGGGCACGAGTTGACAAATTCCTGTATGAGAAAAGTTTTTCAAAGCTGAAACCAAAAACAAGGAATATTTCAAAACCATCAACTCCTCAAAAAAAAAAAAAAAAATTATATAACTAAAATTGTGTGTTTTAATGTGCTCTACATTTTTTTTGTGTGGTATGTTATTGTCCACTTCTTACGATTTAGCAGTTATGCAAAATTCATCCAGAATAAAGCAATCTTCAGAGGCTATTCCCAGAAAATTCAAGATATACATATTATTTGTCAGGTAAATATATTTAATATACGATATTTTAATCAAAATCTTTAGAGCCAATTTTGAAAAAATCAAAGTTTTCGAAAAAAGTTCCATGTAAAGGGTAGTTGGGGGTAGGGGGTTTTCTTGAAAATCTTCGTGTCGCATCCCTTGGAAGATACCAAACTTAAATACGAAGTTTGGTATTTAACCGTCTTTCCGTTATGGAGCTATGCTGTCCACAGACACACACACGGACCTTTTTCCAAAAATGCTTTTTTTTAGATTCAGGGGGACCCAAAACATGTATTTCCGGTGAAATCTCTCAAGTTTTTGGGTGCAATACAATACCTTCCCTATACACTATGTAGAGAAAGTATAAAAGATGGGGCGAGAGAGAGTGCGCGAGTGTGAGTGTTTTTAGTGTTCAACGTCCGCTGTAGTTTTGCTAGAGACGGCGCCGCATTAGATGACACTGGTGACACATAAAATGAAGATGGAGCACCGGTGGAATGCGATGGCGGAGAAAACCGGAAAACCCCGAGAATACTCGCCCCTGCGTCGTCTCGTCTACAACAAATTCCACATGCGGTTGCCTGTGATCGAAACCGGGTGAGAGGCAAGAAGTTTAACTTCTCGGCCATAGCGCAGCCCGTGTGAGCGTATGTCTATCCGTGTGTGAACAGTATGTAACTAAAAACCAAAAAGTCCGTTAAGTACTAACCTGGTGTTAGCATGGCTTCCTTCGGAAGCGAGTAAAGCCGGTGGTTCCGTGCAGTAGATTTCTGGCTTTTAAACAACCTCAAGTCCGCTAAAGAGGCTTCTGAGCAAAATTCTTTCAGACCCAATATAGAATTGGATGCTGAGAATCACAGCTGTTAAATGCCCAGCTGTCCATAAATAATTTTAAATTTAAATTTTGATATTTAATCCTTCTATTTTAAGGCTACAACACGAGGATTTTCAAAACGGTCGTAACGATTTTTCTTAATATATCATGAATGTTAGATCTTCGTGATATGTGAAATGTATATCCTGAGTTTTCTGAGAATAGCCTTGGATCTCACCAATGAGCTTGCATAACTGGTAAACCGTAACAGATATTCAAAATCTTACTCGAAAAAAATCTGATGTGCTCCATTCTCATGACTTTCTTTAACTGTTCCACATACAAACTATTCTTACAAAAGATTATTTTTATCTATATCATGATAATTGAGATAAACATTAACAAGATTGGTCTTGTTACTTCCTTCTTTGTAAGTAGAAGAGAAATAAGGGAACATACAAGGCTAAATCGACAGTCAATTATTTTAGAAGTTAGTCGCCATATGAAACAATTGAAGTTCGGGTCACTTTTCAAGGCCACCAGTAAAATAAGAGACGAAACGAAACGTGTCTTCCCGTTTGAGAAAAGTTACGCAGTTTAAAATATAAACCAATAACAAGGAATACCTGGAAAACGGTTCACTCTATAAGAAAAACGTATACCTATGGTATAATTACGGGTTTTGTCCATCTCTTACGATTTATCATTTATGCAAAATTCGGCAAAACTCATCCAGGATAATGTCTTCAGAGGCTATTCCCAGGAAATTCAATTTAACATTTGAGTAAATATTTTTAACATACGGTATTTTAATGAAAATAAAGTTATTTGTGAGAAAATCAACATTTTCGAAAAATTTTCCATTCAAACGGTAGTTTGGAGTAGTGGAGGGGGGCCAGAATTTCTTGAACATCTTTTCTGTCGCATCATTGGAAAATATTAAACACAAATACTAATTTTGGTATTAACGATCTTTTTGTTTTTGAGCTATGCTGCCCCCCCCCCCCCTCCACACACACACCGACCTTCATCTACATTTTTTTTTCGGACTCAAAGTAGCTCAAAACGTATATTTCCGGTGAAATCTCGATAATGAATTTGTAGGTGGAATACAATACCTTCCTTCTCTAGTTACTTTTATATTGCATGTACATATGTAATAGGGACTGTAAAAATGCTCATATAATGTATTTTATCACATTAATTATGATAACATCATAATTTGTCTATTTGTTGAATGTACATTTTGTCTGAATTTTATTCATATTTGTATCTATTGTTGTCATACTTATGGCTGACGATAGTAAATAGCCTTGAAATAAATAAAATAAATAAATAATAACAACACGTACTGATTAGAAACAAGATCTGTCGATTATTGTACTTAGTTTTTGTGATGTGGAGCTAAATTACTTTTCTGCCCCTGTCTGCACGAGGTAATAAGGCACGGTAAACATCCAATTTATTGGTTGAGGGAGTGATTCACATTATTTTGTGAGGCTACACGAAGTATTGCTTGTTTCCTGTTCTTTGAACTGCCATTTTCGTGTCACAGTCCGTTTCTTTTGCTCATTTTATAATTAAACATGGATGCACTTGTACATCTTGACCGACAAAGAAACATCACGATATTACAATGTTTGGAATCTACACGACTTCCTTTCAATAAAGGTTTAGAACCAAGGACAAGTGATTCGAAAAGCACAGAACTTCTGCTCGAAATATATAGGGTGAGCGGAAAGTACCTTTACACTACTTATACATATATACCTACGTTATGTACAACTTACTTCTATGGGTACAAAACATCTCAGTATATTTCTCCATATTCGTAACATAACTTAATGCGCCTCCATGTTCGATTGTTCATCTGTAAAAGCATATTAGGGGTGATTGTTTGAAACGCCGCACAAACTGCGCTTTTTAATTCATCGTTTATATATCAGTTTCCTCAGATCTTCTTTAACAATATCACACAGTGCATTATCAGATGTGGAGATGTCAGATCTCCTTATAGGTTAATGTTATGGAGCCAGAGATTATTCAGTGCACGTCCAATCCAGCGATTTGGAAACATTTCGTCCAGTCTTTGGCGGACGCGAACGGCGAAATATCCTGGTGCCCCGTCATGTTGAAAGAAACGGGGCCTGCAATTCCTCGTCTAGTCAATTCTGAAAGTAACCATTCTTCGATCATTTCCAAATAAGCGTATTGATTGACAGGGCCATAGAAGAAATAGGGACCCAGCAAGTGATCCGCTTCTGAATCTGTTTTAAAAAAAAGAAGTGAGGATTGTCTTTCGCCAAGAAAAAAACGCATTGCGACTAAGAGAGCCGCGATAATGGTTCACTCGTCAGAAAACATGATATTTTTCATGTTTGCACTCGGAAACGTTTCAAGCAATAACTGCCATGCATGCACATACAATCCAGGTCTGCATCTGACAACTCATTAACAGAGTTGGACGAAAACATTTCAGTTTTAAAATGTCCTTATTGGGATTTGCATTGTCGACGTAGGAATGCTCAACTCTGCAGAACGTATACGTAATGATTTCACCGGGGAATGTTCAATTAATGCTTTCACAGCAGCACAAGTTTCAACTTGAGTCTGCGTTGTGCGTCGAGAACACTGGCAAAAGTCTTTTTCTCCCACCGCAATAACGTGATAGTAGTGCTTTGCCAAAAGGCACCATGAAGTTGTTCTGGATACCCTGCATTGTTTGTCCGGTGTTTCGGCGTTCGTGGACCCACACAGAAGCCACCAAACGATCTTCCGCTCTTAAGGGATTTGTATCGGCCAAATATTTACCAGCCATTTTGGAGGAGTATTGTTGCGTAATGCTCCCGGTATCACTATCGGCGTTGTCAGATCTGCGGACTTTATCGATAATCGTATTACACATTCAATAATTCGTATTTGTATTACACAGGTTCTCCCTTCTTTGCTTAGAATCGGGTTAAGGCAGTGTAAAGGGATTTTCCACCTAGCCTGTATATTGTTCGTTTACAGGTATAAAGTATTAGTTTCATTGGCAGAGCAGAGAATATTTAACAAGTATTATATTCACAATAGAAATGTGAATCTTTATGGGAGAACCAGAATGTGTTGTCTCCGCAGTAGTGTGTAAGCCTCGCATTCAGAAGATCCCGGATTCCATACCCTTTAACCGCTACTCTGGCTTTGAGATTCTCATGGTTTTACCTGCGATTTCCGTCCCATAATTTCTCTTTCATTTCGTTTCCTTCTGATGTTTCAGGCCTGCTTCTAAATTTCATGGAGCGAGGTGATGCCGTACAGATGATGGGCATGCCTCTCTTAAAGGAAAGAATATGCCTGACGAACACCAGAGGGCTGCCTGATGGCACGGGTCGTTCATCACTCTTTGTGGATAGCTCCAGTAGTGCGTCGAGTCTTCGAAACTGAACTGTTATGGCCTCAGTGGCCTGTTTGTCTGCGGCATGTAGGCTCTTGAGGTTCCTTCACTTCATCCGTTTTACTAAGGGGTGGCAGCCGTCGCGTAATACACCCTATTCTAACGACATTGTAAGTGACTTACAAATGTAAGTCGCCATTGGAGTTTGCCATTTAAAATAGTTTGAATCGCCTTATGGTTTATTGGGAAATCTTGAGTTAGTTAGGGACATTAATATTGTATCGGCATGCCATGGTAGTTCAGTGGTTAGAACAACTGTACGAAAACCAGAATATCTGTGGTTCAAATCCCGGCTTTGACATTGAATTCTTTAGTTGGATACTACCTTTCTAACTTCTTTCCTACACACGGTTAATGCAGAACAAACAATAATCGATGCATAAAAGAGTCATTTTCATATGTTCAAACAGCCTTATGTTTACGCAACTGGTATCTTAGAAATTAGGTGGTAATTATATGGTATGTCATGAAACTTGCCTGACAATTCTAAACTGAAATTGAGTAAGTTAAATTTAGTCAAGCGATGTTGATAAAGACAATATGTTGGATTAGTTATGATTAAATGGATAATTGTAGTGTAATGAATGTACCTTAGTTTCTATATATCTTACACAGATCATTATAATATTCCAGAGAATTAAATGCCCTCAAAATAGCTTCATGTTAGTAATAATTTGGTAAAATACATTTATTCTAAATATGTAGAGGATTACAGAAGAAATTACAAGAAAAGTCGCGATGTATTCCTCAGTCAAGAGCGAACTTATTTTGTTGAAGGTATGTAGCTGATACCTCAGATATATAAGATAACATTAATATTGCATTGTTATTTGTGTTCATTCAGTGAAGTAATGTAAAATCTTTGTGTAAGAAGACCACCTGTTGCAAGTATTGATCTTCATTTTTACTTTCTCTACACGTACTACGTACATAGTGTGTAGAGAAGGTACTGCACTCTACCCAAAAATTGGATACAGAAATTTCACGGAAATATATGTTTTAGGGTCTCCTGTATCCAAAAAAGCATTTTCACAAAAAGGTCCGTGTTTGTGTGTGTCCGTGTGTCTGAGAACACAATAACTCAAAAACGAAAAGTCGGTAAAACACCAAACTTGGTATTTAAGATTGGTATCTTCCAAGGATGCCACACGAAGGTTTTCAAGAAAATTCCCCACCCCAAACTTACTTTTACATGGAAAAAATTATCGAAAATTTTAATTTTCTAAAAATGACTCTAATGGTTTTGATTAAAATCTCTTATATTTAAGATGTTTGCTTGCTCTTAAATTTTCTGGGAATAACCTCTAATGAGTTGATTTTTATTGAATTTTGCATAACTGGTAAACCGTAAGAGATAGACAAAAACTTACACCACAAAAAATGTAGATCGCAATAAAACACAAAATTTATGTCATACACATTTTTTCGTGGAGTTGATATTCCTTGAGATATTCCTTGTTATTGGTTTCAGCTTTAAAAACTTATATTTTTCTCATACAGGAGTTTGTCAACTCCTGTCCACACAAGCAAACGAACTTCAGTCACATAGCAACCAGCTTCTGCTTTCACTTTAACCTATGGTTCTCCCTTATTTCGCTTCTACTTGCATGGAGGCAAGTAATAAGACTATTTCTGCTAACTTTTTCTCGATTAGAATAAAGTAAAAAGAAGCATAAGCTTTTTAACAATAATTTATTGCAGAGATATAGAGAAATTCATGTGAATAAAACATATCAGATTTTTACTTTCTATGCTTTCCGTAGGAAGGAAAGTTATACTTTCCAAAAATTCGATACCGAGATTTCGCAGTAATACAATTTTCGGGTCTCCCTGAATAAAAAAACATGATGAGTTCCATTCACACAACTCTCTCTAGCTGTTCCAAAAACTGAAAGCAATAATAAGGAATATCTAAATAAGTCGGCCAAATCTTTAAGAAAAATGTATATGACATAAATTGTGTGATATTCATATTTGTGTGTTTATTCTGGATGAATTTTGTAGAATTTACTTAGGTGTTAAACCGTTAAGGTTAGACAAAAACTTGCTGCACAACTTATAGAGTGGACCGATTTCGAGATATTCCTTGTTATTGGTTTCAATTGTAAACTATAGAACTTTTCTGCCACGGTAAGACATCTTTCGTTTCATCTATTTTGTTATAATGCAAGTCATGCAAAGCAAACCGTACTTCGATTGTTTCACATATCGACCAGCTTTTAAAAGATTCGACTATCGCTTTAGCCTTATTTCCCTTCTCGATACAAGGAATCAAGTAATAAGACCAATTCTGCTAAAGTTTACCTCGGTTAGCATGATTTAGATAAAAGAGAGAAAAAAATCTTTAAAAGAATAATATTTTATAAAAATAGTTTGTTTACAGAACAGCTAGAGAAAGGTATGTGAATAGAACAGATTAGATTTTTTAATTCTATTTCTAAAGTCTGTGAGACTGAGTGTACTTTCCTCATAACTGTACCGTTCTAATTATTAGGAAGGACGTTTTACACGGCTTGGGTTTCTCGTTTAGATACATCATGTAAATATACTTCTAAAAGAAATAAATGGCGTCACGGTTGAGTTGCTATTAATTAACCTCCTGTTTCACATGTGTACCAACGAGAGGACAAAGGAAAGTCCCCAAACTATCTGGCCGCTATCTCCCCAGCGATAGATTCGCAACATTTCTTACATTAATATCCATTGTGTGGGTAGCGTGTCAACTTCACGTTCAGAATCTGAGTTCGAATCTCTGTTAGGGCGAGTTACCCGTGTAAGGGTTTTTTTTTTTTTTTTTTTTTTCCGTGATTTTCCTTTATCCGGAGAAAATGAATGTCAATTAACTTTGATATCTATGAACCCCGGGTTCATCTGATGATCATTTCACCCATTCCATCGGTATGACCTATCGGTTAAAATATTTTAAAATGTATATACAGGTCGCGCGCCAGTTCTTGACAAATGTCATTTTTAAATGAGAGGCTAGATGCGAGTCACCTACTCACCTTTACTGCAGCATTTGTACACAGAACCAGAAACGGCAGTCAGATGTATACGTTTCGTTATTCTCATGTTTCTGCGCTACAGTAGTACAGTCCTTACAAAGCAAATATTACGCTTCCAGTGATGTCAGTCATATATATCATTCCCAACTTCGGTTACTGCTTACGTACTACATTTTACACCTAATTTTCTTATATTTCTTCTATTCTCCATCATCATCATCATCATCTTCTTTTTCTTCTTCTGAATTATTGCCATTTTCATTACTAAGAATCCCTGGCAAGGCATAAACCCGAAACTCAAAACACTTTGCAATCAATTTACTTAATCATAAGGAGAGTCTGTTTGTCATTGTAAATAAATTATTTGCTGAGCTGTTTACCAAGGGAAGGCTAACTTACTGTATCTTCGGTAAAGGTCATTCGTCTAAAAGGAACGAGCAGCCTGTATCATCTTTTGGTTTTCCAAACATTCTTGCAAACTTACAACAATTAGGGCATTGCATCTGTGAAATATGGAAAATCCACAGTAGATACATATGTAATATTATTGTAAATTATACTAATTATTATACACAATAGTAATGATAATTTTGCTATAAATCAAAATTATAGCTTTAGTGGTTATTTAAATAAAATTGTTTATTATCTACATTCATTATTTTAGTAAAACTGAATCATGAGATACTCTTTAAAAATATTTACATAAATTGAGTTTTATTAATGGTTGCTTTTTAATTTCTACGGTTTTCAGACATTCCATATTGGGTGTAAAAGACCTCTTAATTTTGCTCAAAGGCATCTTTTTCAGGCTTGAGATTTTTCCGTGCCGTAAATCTACGAAAGGGACCAACAGTTTTATTTTACGTCCGAAGGAAACCATTGCCCTGCGCTGGGTCTGAATCCGTGACCTGGGAACCAGAGGTTAGCATTTTACCCCTAGACCATGGAGGACGACTATATTTGCATAGAAAATCCAGTTTTACAGTAAATGAGTTTAAAAACAGCTCTCTTATATTATATTTTTAAATTATCCCTAATGTGTAGCAAAATTATTACTTCTCGTACCCTACAAATCTCTTGATTTTTCAAAATTTAATAATTTATTCCTCAAAATTGTAGCATTATTTGGAAACTGTATAAGGCCAGCTTCTTTAATGCATCTACTTTTCAGAGGCAGCTTTGAAACAAATTATAGAAAGTTGAGTGCGGAAAAGCGTTGGAAAAAATTTGCGAGAAAATAAGGTTTAAATTTGGGATTGATATTAATAAGCATGCATCTACCATTTATAGCTTCAGTTAATTGGTGTTCAAAGTACGCCAATTTGAGGAAAGCTAGTTTAAATCTGGAAGCAATAACAAGGAATATCTAAAAAAAAAAAAACAAAAAAAAACGATAAACTCTACAAGAAAGACGTTTATAGCATAAATTGTGAGTCACACACACACATGGCGCAAAACTCACTGGATACTGGGCAAAGATTGTGTTTTTGTTTTATTACAAATTCAAACAACAGTTACAATTATATTTTGTGCTCAAACTGCTTTCTGTCCGCATTAATACATATTTGAAATGGTAATAACAATTAACGGGTTAAAACTTCCTACTGTACTACGTCTTGCTGGTAGTTTCGCTTTCTTTTAACCAACTCTCCAGTGATTTTTGCGCCACTCTGCATATATATATATATCCTTATTTAGTTTAAATCAAGTAAGAAGCACATTAATTGTAATCAGTTATATATATACTAGCGGACCCGACAGACGTTATCCTGTAGTCACGTCTTTAATTCAAAAATTTAAAACTTTTTTGAATAAGCTGTAACAATCTGGACCGTTATTACAATATCTAATGTTATTATATTTACATTAATCACAATTAATTCGACCAATCGATAGCGTGTCAGTATATGTATATTATGAGCGAAGTGAAACGTAGAGGCTGTGTTAAATAAAAACTTAAACTTATCTTAATTAAATGTGAAAAAGTTGAAACTTAAACTATTTTATGACAGCTATATTTTTTTTTTAAATTACAAAAAGTTAATTTATCGTAATGCTATTGAATGTAAAATATTTTTCGTTAATCCTTGAAGAGTATAAACAAATAAATTAGATGGTTTTCCAACCCTGGAACATGCAACATATAATTGGCCGTATGAAAAGCACGGATTTTCTAAATCTAAGCCACAAATTGTCATTGTTTGACCTTGTGAGTTATTTATAGTCATAGCAAATGCCAAGCGGATTGGAAATTGTAAACGTTTGAATGGTATAGGTGAATCTAAAGGAATCATTGGGATCCGTGGTAGAAGTACAATTTGAAATTTTCCACCCAAAATAGTGGCTTCAAGAACAATCGCGTGCCATTACACAATTTTGGGAAATTTAAATTTCGAAGCAAAATTATAGGTGAGCCAATCTTGGGCGCTTCGGCGCTGGCATGCCGAAATGAATGAGTGGCATGTTCGAAATAAGAAAAGAAATGTCCTCAATCATTATTAATGCCTCGTTATATATTTCTGTGGAGAATTCAATATTGAGATTTTGATTAGTATTTCTAATCCGATGTAAAATATCCTCACTCATTGAGTCTTTATATTTGTTCCACAGAGCAGATGCTTTAGACGGAAAAACGTTGTTAATATTATTAAAAATAATTGACGAATTTGCTGTGGAGATGTGAGCTAGTACTGCATCTGCAAGCGTGAGATCCCAATGATTATCATCCTCCAATAAACGTAACTCACGACACGAATTAAAGAAAGTATTCCTCTCTCCAATTCAAAGACATACGTGAACGAGACTCCAACATCTAATTAAAATACTGCTGCCAACATTGAGAAAAAGGAACTACCACTTTGATGTATCGCATATTTCAAATATCGTATAAAACCTAAAATTCATGGTAGCGGATGACATATGGAGAAATAGTTCCAAAATATGGGAGCCGGGAGACTCGATAAAATAGGGCTGAAATACGGGAGACCTGGAAAGCCTATGTACATACATGCTAAACTGTTTTCTTGGATTCAGAACACTCTAACCCGTGTTTCTAGTAACATGGCAATAGCATATTTATGGGTAAAATACACCCTCTGATTATCAAAGATCCACGGTAGAGAAAATAATGATATAGAATTAAAAATTTGCATAAAGTATTCTTTTGTCATAAAATACCGCAGGGCATTTTACACGACTATCTTATTTCCAAATCTTCGAAGCTCACCGAAAAGCCTCGTATAAAATGGCAAACCAGGGGAAGATGCAAATCAGCGAAACCGTCTGAAAATACCGTTGTGTAAGGAAGGAATTTAGAATGCGCACTGCATCGTTAAGAAACGTGCGGCTGACAGTGAATGTGGCAGTTGTTGGAATTATTTCTCGCAATGCGAGAATGACATACCAGCCAACTTTGCTTTGCTCATCAAATGGGAGACAGTTTAAGTGTTCACGTGGAATGGCGCTAGAAACGTTAACTCAGTTAATGTTTATTGCAGAGTTTGTAGAAGAACGTGCGGGTTTTACAACACAGCCCTAAGGGTATAATTGGGACTCATTTCGTTTTAGAAATGTCCTGGAGTTATAAAACCGAAAATTAAACCTCACGCTTCCTCCTTTCCGCAAAGATCTTGATCTAGAAAACGGAAGGCTATAAACCGTTTTAGTTGAGCCATTGACACATTTCGCTAGCAAGATTAAGTTCATGTGAGAAATAAGTAAGCATTTGGGAATGGCTGTTTGGATTTAAGGATACAAACTATCGTGATACAAACACTTTTATGTGCCTTAGTTTCTATCTGTAATCTGCAGTTTAATCCAGTTTTTATAGTAGAGGTGCTTTAGCATACTGATATTTTATTATCCTTGCGACATTGCTGTCATAAATAGCGTTTTACGGTTTTATCAAATGCAATGTATTTGTAAATCGTTTCACTTTGCTTAAAGGTTTAAGACTTCTTTACAACCTGTGTTCTAATTTGTAATAATTTAGAAGCCCATTTCTAACAAACTTAAAGACTTTCACTTTATTTACTACCTAAACTTCAGCGAATGAAATTTATAACAATCAAAATTAGAGTATTCAGATTGTTCAATTATTAGCTTAGAAAATTACTGCATGATTGATAAAAACATCTTGTATGTTATATTAACTTGATTTTCTAACACTTTTTCAACAAACTATATTTAAAGAGCGTATATTATTCTAAGAGTTTATGTTAAATTATTTGCATAATAGTTATTTATGACGCAAGTGGAAAAGGGAGAATTTTATTCTGTGGGCAGGAATGTTTGTAGAGCAATCCTGCGAAAACAGAATATAAAAATTCTGAACCCGAATGGCATACAATATTTCATAGATAGTCAAGAAAAAATATACGCACAAATATGTATGTATGTATGTATGTATGTATGTATGTATGTATGTATGCATGTATGTATGTATGTATGTATGTATGTATGTATGTATGTATGTATGTATGTATGTATGTATGTATGTATGTATGTATGTATGTATGTATGTATGTATGTATGTATGTATGTATGTATGTATGTATGTATGTATGTATGTATGTATGTATGTATGTATGTATGTATGTATGTATGTATGTATGTATGTATGTATGTATGTATGTATGTATGTATGTATGTATGTATGTATGTATGTATGTATGTATGTATGTATGTATGTATGTATGTATGTATGTATGTATGTATGTATGTATGTATGTATGTATGTATGTATGTATGTATGTATGTATGTATGTATGTATGTATGTATGTATGTATGTATGTATGTATGTATGTATGTATGTATGTATGTATGTATGTATGTATGTATGTATGTATGTATGTATGTATGTATGTATGTATGTATGTATGTATGTATGTATGTATGTATGTATGTATGTATGTATGTATGTATGTATGTATGTATGTATGTATGTATGTATGTATGTATGTATGTATGTATGTATGTATGTATGTATGTATGTATGTATGTATGTATGTATGTATGTATGTATGTATGTATGTATGTATGTATGTATGTATGTATGTATGTATGTATGTATGTATGTATGTATGTATGTATGTATGTATGTATGTATGTATGTATGTATGTATGTATGTATGTATGTATGTATGTATGTATGTATGTATGTATGTATGTATGTATGTATGTATGTATGTATGTATGTATGTATGTATGTATGTATGTATGTATGTATGTATGTATGTATGTATGTATGTATTGTTTATTTTACCTATTTCACGGACTTGATGTTCAACGTGCTACGATGTTCAGTTGTTGCGTTACTTAGCATCAATGTTGAGATAGGAAGTGCAAAGTTATCATAGACTTATCATTAAGTCTGATTGATTTCTTGACTTTCTTGGTAGCAATTGTAAATTTGCTCTGTCGGCTGCTTGCAAAATTTCGTCTGGTTCTGCACATTCCATATTGATGACATATCATCCGCCATTTTATGGATAGATACAAGCACTCTGTAAATCACATTTACAACGTATTTGAACAAGGCCCTGGTCACATTCCGTAAGAAACCAAAGTTGGCTACGTTAGAGTGTTGTATAATAATACGTAACAGAATTTTATACTTTTAACACTACTGTCAACTTTTACAGCAACTGTATCAAATATTTTTATTCCATATTTCCTTATAGATAAAAGAATAAAAGGGGCTAAACTAGCGATAGTCCAATGTTTAAAAAAAGTTGGTCGCTATGAAGAGCTATGAAGCGGAAGAAAAACTAATAACGACATCCCATTGTTGGAAAGTATAAGAATGTTAAAATTGAGGCCAATAACAAGAGTATATCGGAAATGGCTAACTCCATAGTAAATATATTTGATATAAATTGTATGTTTTAACAAAATCTATATTAGTTGTGTAATAATTTTTCTCTAGCTCTTACGGTTTCCCAGTTACACAAAAGACGTCTAGAGTGTAGAGAGCTTCAAAAACTATTCCCAGAAGATATATATATATATATATATATATATATATATATATATTACATATGGGATTTTAATCAAAATTTAAATATTAAATGCATTTTTAGAAAATCTAAAATTTCGAAAAATGTTCCATTAAAGGGAAGCTTGGACTTGAGTTAATTTTTCTGAATATCTTCTGCCGCATCCTTGTAAGACACTGAACTGGAATAGCAAGTTTGGTACTTAATCGGCTTTTCGTTTTTGACTTATGCTGTTCACAGACACAACTTTTTTCTAAACATAATGTTTTTGAATTCAAAGTTCCTAAACGTGGCAGCACCTTGGTTGAATGCTCGCTCGCTTCTCGCCTAGGCGGATCGGGCTCAATACCGGGAAACCGCATGTGGGATTTGTGTTTGGCATAGCGGTGCCTGGGTGGGTTTTCTCCGGATCCTCCGTTTTCCCCCTACGTTCACTCCACCAATTGCTTCTTAGTCATCTTTCCTGTCATCCATTTCATCGTCGTTTCGTATCACTTTCTCACTTTCGAAATGATCGCCCAATCCGCCTTCTCTCTCTGATACACCTCCCTGTTCCACAACGGGCGTCTGACCCCAGGAGTTGATTTGACAAGTCCAGGAGGGGTGTAAATCCTATATACGAGGAGGGTAAAAAGAGAAAGTATGAAAATAGGTCCTAAAATTTGAATTTCTGGAGAAATTTCTATAACGAATTTTTGGATGATGTGCAATCTACTGCTCTACCTTCTATGTGCGTTGCCTGCGGGAGAGAAAGATAAAACTCAGGTGCACTATATCTACATCATGTTTTCTTCTCTACCGGTTTATTATTAAACATGCAATACATTTTATAGCATTTATTTTTCCATATACTCCTTTTCATCGAGATAAACCTTCATGGGGATAGTTTACATTACGCACTTTGTGGTAGATTTAAGGAGAACCATAATCCAATGTTTAAGAAATGGACACTATATAATAACCTTATTCAAAATAATTTGTGTAGTTTAAGGAAACCTATATTTTTATTGCAGTACGTTTTCGTCAATCGTTTAATGTTTAGGTTTATACATAATTAGGTATGTAAAATTCCCTCCATCATAGCTTATTTCGAGAAAATTCAAGGTTTACATTTTATTTGTCATATGATATTTTAATTAAAATCGATACAGCTGTTTTTCGTAAAACCTAAACTGGACATAAATCAATGACTTATCTTTGTCTGGAGGAAATTGAATCGATTGATCGTGAAGAATGGCGCGGTGGCCAAGTGATTAGACCCTTCCCTTATCACCTAGACGGCCCCGGTGTGATCCCAAGTGACTGCATGTGAGATTTGTGGTGGACAAAGCGGCGCAGGGGCGGGTTTAAACTCCAGATTCCCGCCATCGTATTCCATCAGTTATCCATCTTCATTCCATGTATCACCAGTGCCATCGCCTGCGGTGCCACAAGTAGTAAAAGCGGACGTTAAACACTACCAAAAAATACAAAAAAGGAATGAAAAATGGCATTTGGGAATCCAGGATAACTGTAAAGAGTAAGTGCAAAAGCTCCAAAAAGCAAACGACATATGGACAAATTTTGCATGGGGAAATTATCATAGATACAATTTTTCTATCATACCTTTGGAAGGTAATTTTCTGGGTGAGCCTTAATTTTAATACCCATATGTTAAATATTGAATCAATAAGCTTCAAGCAAAGGAGACGTTGATAAAGACTTTAGGTAAAACCACTGGGTGAAAATTCTGAACTTTAGCTATTAAATATTTTATATTATAATCATTATATTGTTTATGAATGTCCTCCTATATAGCTTGACGTGTATGTACAGTCCGGTGCACAATGTTGATATGAGGAACAGGTGTTTAGGTTGGTAGGTGAATGCCACTTCGCCCCCAGTTGAAATCCCTGACAGCTTTAGCAAGGTGTGATGGGTAACATTTCTTTGCGATAGCGGAGGTGAACCAAAGATCCAGAAAGTTTTATATACATTGAAACATATAATTCAGAATCTGTCCTAAATTAATTCGATTAATTATTACATTGTTGAGGAAAGCAGCAAAAACAAATTGTCAATCCTTTTCGAATGATAAGTGCTAATTTTTGCGTATTTTTTCGGGCAAGGGGATGAGGAAAGAAGAAAATTGATCTTTTTTATTATATGTGTATTAACTAAAACTCCACATCAAACATGTTTACAATCACGCCAATTCATTACAAAATAAGCCTAATACATACAAAATATATTCAGCATACAAAAGCATTCCTAAAGCATGTTTTCGTTAATTAGACAAACATACCGGAGAAACACAAAGACGAACATGGAACTAAAGTAAACAAACATTATGGTAATTAATCCTTGACTCCTCGTTCTGGCACCC
Organism: Hymenopus coronatus; assembly: GCA_030762935.1. NCBI lineage: Eukaryota > Metazoa > Arthropoda > Insecta > Mantodea > Hymenopodidae > Hymenopus > Hymenopus coronatus. The sequence continues at coordinate 52,522,823 of CM060890.1, read as the reverse complement.
ATTCTGCCAAAAAATGGTATTGACAATCGTTCCACGTGAGTTAAACTGATTCCTTACCCTTACCTTTGCACTACTCACGTTGTCCGCGTCCTTTTTTCATCGGCCATTACTTGTGCGTTAGACCTGAATACAAACTAATAGGATATTGGCAAATTCAGGTCTGTGTGGAACACAAATTGTGAAAAGGTTCCGCTAAAATTCAACAAAGAAATATACCAAAACACTAACAGTATCGGCACGTTCCATGCACTGTAACGTCAGTGAGAGTGATAAACAAAAGATAAAGAAAAACAAAGAATGTTTTACGCAAAATGTTTTCTGAAATTCTTAACTGCTACAACCACAGAACTTCAGAATAAGCAAAATAATGCAGAACTGTACGTGGTTATCTTCATCTTGGCTTGGGACCAAACTTCAGCTTTTTTGGAAGAAAAAATAAGCTTTATCATAAGCCTCAACGTTTATAAGTAAGATTTGATCTTGATAAAATGTAATTTCTATGTGACATAAACTCACAACATAGTGACAGTAAAAATAGCAGCGAGAGGCTCGGGTTTATCCTACCGATAACGATAAAGAAGGAACTAAATGGAAGTTCAACGAAGGCGAATATTAGTTCAGAATAAAGTAACAGAACGAATTGAGTATAAAGTTCTGTATCGCTAATGCCATTCACGGTTCTCCTGTTAACGCAGATTCAATTTTCTGCAGATATCTTCAGGCTCGCAGACGGGAGAAATTTAATAAACTCTTACAGAGTTTCCATTCGCAATATTACCATGCTGAACTCAATTTCGCCCAATAATAGGGTGCTGAAAAGAAAGCAAAATGTGACCTGAAGTTTAATATTCTCTCGCAAAAACGGATGGGCTATTTCGAAGTGAAGACCCATGTTTGCGTGTGGGAAGTCAGCTGTCCAAGCCAGCTGAGGTCCCCGATCGTAAGGGTTGGGAATTTTGAAGGATAATTATCTTGTCCCCTGCGTAGAGGGAATCGGATTAGAGAGCGGAGCTGCACGACTTCGCAATCGATGGCGGCGACGTCGAGAACCAGGATATTAATTCTGTGAACGAGTGTACTGAAGCGGTATGCAAGCAGTGGCGTACGGGATAGTCACAATAATTTAACTGGATAAAGCTATGCAGGAGGAACTGCAATCCCATTATAGCATCCCTTTCATTAATCACATTTAATATTACAAGTTTTAGTAAAAACGCTCCTGGAGATAGAAAGCAGACTCTGGTAGTTAACAATTTCAGCAGGTTAACACAGACTAGGGAAATGCAAACAGTTCAATCAGGTTTGTACTGCTAGCAGTATATCTGATGTCTTTGATGTCCTTCCTATATAGAAAATGGAGAATGGAAATAGATACGGCCCTGTGGGGTATTTAGACTATTTTTGTCGAGTTGAAATGTCCTCCCCTTTGGAAAAAAAAAAAAAAAACTTATATGTTCCATTCACATGACTTTCTCTAGCTTTTCCACAAATAACTTTTCTTACAAAAATTACTCTTTTATCTATGTAATGCTAATCAAGAAAACATTGCCCGAATTGGTCTTGTTACTTGCTTCTTTGTAAGTTGAAGGTAAATAAGGAAATTCACAGGCTAAAACGACAGTCATCTTTTAAAAGCCGGTAGGTATATGACACAATTGAAATTCGGTTCTCTTTGCTTGCTAGGAGTAAGCAAAAGAGAGACGAAAAGAAAGATCGTCTTTCCGTTTGAGAAAAGTTTAAGTAGCACAAAACTTAAACTGATAGGTAACCCGGAATATATCGAAAACGGTTTATTACAAAGAAATAATATATAGCATAAATTGTATGTTTTAACGAAATCTACATTTTTTTTGTGTAGTGTTTTTTTTTTTTGTGTTTATTTCTTACAGTTTACCAGTTGTGCAAAATTCAGTGAAGTTCATCCAGAATGAACAGGTCTTCAGAATATACTCCCAGAAATTTCAAGATAAACATTTTATTTGTGGTGTAAATATATTCAATATACAGCATTTTAATCTAAATCATTAGAGCTAGTTTTGAGAATAACAAACGTTGTCAAAAAGATTTCCATGGAAATGGTAGTTTGGGATAGCGATATTTTCTTCAAAATCATTGTGCTGCATCCTTGGAACATATTAAACGTAAATAAGTACCAAGTTATGTATTTAATGATTTTTTAGTTTTTGAGCTATGCTGTACACAGGCTTACACATATTTTTGGTGGAATACAATACTTTCTTTATTCATTATATACGTAGTACGTGTAGAGAAGAATAAAAACGGGGAAAGAAAATAGATACGGAATTAATGGTGGTACTTAAGCTTTCTTTATCAAGATGAAATTTTCCTCCTTTTGAAAAAACAAAGTCAGTAGAAGTATTTACATTTCGAATGTGCAGAAATTAAACATCTATGATTTTTTGCATGATATATGTATTTTTATGGGTAAACAGACAAGGTGAAGATATTCGCAATAGATTGCAAATATTTACTCTTGCAGATAAAATAGAAAAATATAAGAGACAATGGCACGAACATGTCTGCAGAATGGATACCAATGGGATGCCTTGGAAAAGTTTAAATTATGGACCGAAAAGCTAAGAAAGAGACCAGGAACTTCCACGGAAGAGATGGATACAGTATCGGTAATAATTGGAGCCGGAACAAACGAATAAGCTTTAATCCCTGAAAGCGGAAAAAGAAGACAAAAACTCCACAGAATAAAATTTAATAAATGCTAAAGTATTAAAAATTCAATTATGAAATTTCTACTATTTCGCCGAAAGGAATCGTTTGGAACAAATACTATTGAAACTTTCATCAGTTCATCTGCCAACCAGAAAAACATTTTCTTCTGGAAAATGTTTCGTCTTTCTCCAGTTTTTAAAGCATTAGCTTTTTGCTGTTTAGTGAAGATTCCATCTCATATTGAACTTTTTGTTATTGCATTACGGCTTGGATACTAAAATGAGGAGAACACTGACATTTATTTACAGAATTACGTCAATTACCAGTTTTGAATTAGAACATCCTACCCGCTTTCTTTCCTCTGGACATCCAGAGATAAATCCAGTTCAGAAGTGCTGCTTGTATAAACATGGATCGCTCAACTATACAGAAGGATCACGTTTCTATAACAACACGGCGTTAGTTGGCTGCCCTTTTGTTGTGTTTGCTGGTGACTCGGAAATTGCTACACAATACAAGCTTGCATCACTGTCCATAGTATTTCAAGCGGGGTTTTTAGCCTTAAAGAAGGCAATTGAATGACTATAGATAATCTACAGAATATTAAAGTTCTATGCGATTCCCAAGCTGCACTTGAAACAATAAATAACAAATAGTATTTAAATCTATTGTAGTTGACATCAGAAATTCAGCATAGCATTACAAAACATTTATCTTTACGCTGGGTACGTGGTTATACTGGAAATGTAGACAATGAAAGAGCTGACGAACTTGCAAAAGCAGCCTCTAATTTAGTTACAGAATGTGGGTATACAGCATGTCCAATATCGTTGGTAAACGCTTTAAGGAAAGACATGCTTAACAGTTGGAACTCAATATGGCAAGAAAGTATTCATGGTAATTTTGCAAAACATATGTCCTTCCCCGAAATTCAAGGTAGATTAGATACAAACCATTTTGAGCCCACATTTACAATGACAATTTGGATCATATCTTCAACGATTTAGCGCAGTGAGTCAAAACAGTGCCACATGCCAGTTCACATCCAATACAGAATGTTAATCACTTATTCTTTGACTGTCCATTACACGAAAGTAAACTATAATTAATGATACATTTAGACTTTTGTAATAAATCTTTCACTGCACCATTGTATCACATTATTAGAAAAGTGCTGCTACTCAGAATTTAAAATATTTGTCAATAATATATTTAATTCAGATATTTAAATTACTTAATACAGTTATATAAATAACTATTTTATATTTCCAAAGAATATGTTCCTATTAATGTTAATGTTAATTCTTTTGTTGTGGCATTCATAGTTAACATTAATTATTATTATTATCATTATGTAGAAGAACACATTATACACAACCATAGTCCAATACAATAGTAAAAATGACTAATATTTTGGAAATGCAATAATGATATCGAATTTTTGTTTCGTTTGTCTAGAATTGCACTAGTATATTACAAGATTAATTGGTTTGCTGTCCACGAATTTATTCCCCTTTCTAGAGAAACTAGTTTCCTGTATAATTCTCAAGGAATTTCATCTCCAAGGCTTGCTCCTTGTTTCTATTCTAGACTCGAGAGTTCTCTTGGGTTGATTTGAGGAGAGCTCAAGGTTAAGGCCAGCTGGACGAATGAAGTACCCTCATGACAACAAGCCTGCTGGTTACAAAGTAGTAACCTCGTATTTACAACAGCTGTGATATGGAACTCCAGTTCACATCAACTGTCATGTTTTGATGTGACAGCAATTACCATATTGCAGCCAGTTCCTTTTCACCTATTTTAACAGGTAATGTGCACTATTTGCGACTGTCTACTAAGTCCACCTCTGAAAAGCTTTTTAGAGACATTCCTCGTGTTAGTTTCTCTCGCTTATCCATTCAGGTTTACCTTTTTACCTTCTCAACCCGTAGATATTGTATTCCACCCAAAAATTCGATGTCAAAATTCCACCGGAAAAATGATTTTTGGTCCACTGAATAAATAAAAACATTTTTTAAAAAAGGTCTCCGTGTTTGTCTGTGAACAACATAGCTCAAAAATGTGAAGTCGATTAAATATCAAACTTAATAATTAACTTCACCATCTTCCAAAGTTACAACGTGAAGATTTTCAAGAAAATCGCCCCTTCCAAACTAGCTTTACATGGAAAACTTTTCGGAAATTGTGAGTTTCTCAAAAATGCCTCAAAGGATATTTAATAATATATTGTATATTAAAAGACTCACATGACAAATGAAATGTATATCTTAAATTTCTGGAAATAGCCTCTGAAGACCTCTTCACTTTCGATGACCTTTGCATAACTGGTAAACTAAAAGAGATAGTCAAAAACTTACTGTGCAAAAAATTTAGATTTCGTTAAGGCACAATTTCTGTCATGTACATTCTATTTTATTTATTATTATTTGTTTATTTATTATAGAATTTATCGTTTCTGAGGTATTCCTTGACATGTGTTTCAATTTTAAACTGCTTAAATTTTTCTCAGACGGAAACTAATCTTTCGTTTCGTATCTCTTTGTTTTACTCCTGGCCTGGAAATAGAACCTAATTTCAATAGTTTCACACAGCGACTAGCTTTTAAAGCATTTGACTTTCGCTTTAGTGTGTTCCTTATTCCCCTCCTACTTAGAAGGAAGCAAGTAATAAGGCAATTTCTGCTAATGTTTATCTTAATTAGCATAATGTAGATAAAAGAATAGCTTTTGTAGCAATTGTTTGTAGAGCAGGTAGAAAAAGTTATGTGAATAGAGCACAGGAAATTATTTTAGTCTTTAAATATTTCATTTTCCAGTTTCACACGTTCCAAATTGTCAAATACTTGAAAGTGACTAATTTTTCCAAAGTTGCTAAGGATGTAAAGTTGAAGTTAGTCAATAATATTGTTTCTTCATAGTCGGACTAATTTGCTGAATGTAGTCTCTCGGATCTAGGTTCTTATTTTCTTATTCTTCGCAAATATACTGCTGGAGATACGTCACGGATGAAGAGGTTGTGTAAAATAATATATATGTTCACCTTCGTAGTTTTCGAAGATACATTTTACATACTTGTCATCAGATTATATCATACAGATTGGAGTGAACCTTCAGCAACATTTTAATGTCACAATTTCTGCTATAATTTTTATCAAAAGTATGGATGTTCCCTAAAAGTAGAGATGCTGATCTGTATAGACGCAGTAACAATACTTGTTGAAAGAAATTAGGGAGATCCGTGGTTCAAATCCCGGCTATGGGATTGAATTTTTGATTCAGATTCTATCTTTCAAAATATTGGGACTGTTTAAAACGTTAAGAATATCATTATTTGCAAGTGAAACTAGCTATTAATGACATCACGGGTGATTACCCGTGTCCAGTATATTAAATTGGATTGATGACAATTAATCATAATTAAATTAGAACAGATAATTCTGCTACTGAAAAAGAACATGGGCTTCAAATGCCTGAAAGTTCAAGCATTAACGATCCTAGATTTGGATAAGAATCCAATTTTAATAACCTGACATGAATGATCATCCTTGAACTCATTATTAGTGTTACTCACCGTCAAAATTTCAAGTGCCTATAGTTCCTACCGGACATTATTCAGACTCATTCTGTAATGGACTGAAAAAAAAAAAGAGCAGTTTTCAAACTAGTGAGGCTAAATGACTAAAATTGTCTCTAGATTGGTCAAATGGTACAAATTTACACAGGAGTTGAAAATGTGAATGTTTATGTTTAAGTAGTAAGATATGATATAGTAATTATCGACAAGTCTTAAATCAAGAGTAGACAAGGTTTGTTTTTGATTGATCAAGCAGTATGGTTTTCGGCGCCGCCTTTCTACTGGTTTTCGAATCCTAAGTCTTACTCTCCCAATAAGTAAAACTTTAGAGGGAATTCTCAAAGGGAATTTCCAGAATGGAGATATTCCTTTAGAAAGGTGTTTTAAGCCAAATTAGTTTTCCTCAAACGCGTCAAAAGGTTCCTGTTCTTCATATTTGAGCTGAGACTAATGGCAACAGATAGCATAACACCTTTCAGAGGAAACCAAATGTGAGTTACCACATTTCCTAATTTAAATTTAAATGCTAATTTAGTAAGAATATAAATATCTTTACCTAGTATAAAATAAATAAGAACATCGAGTGTAATCAGTTTCCTCTTTTCTGTTTCAGAAGTGGTTTTCTTCGTCTGAATATGGTAAATAGTTCGGTAAGAATACTCTAGTTTGACATTTTTCCTCGTATAAGAACTGATGAAATGATTAATTAGGTAAAAGAGATATTTTTCATAATAAAATAGTATTTTGTCACTTAACAGCTATGAGAATTCCAGTCCTCGTGCATATGTACATATAATGCGTTAATATATATAATGGGTAAATTTATGTTTACTTATGAGTTATTATATGGATATTTATATTTAGAAATAAAATATTTTAGTATTACTATTTGGAGAAGTATCCATTGAAAACATTCGTTTAGATACCGGATCTGTAAAAATTGATAAAGAATTCTGAAAAATTAAAAAGTTAATGTTTTTCATAACAAAATACTTTGCAGACTAAATATTCAAAAATATTTTCAATTGGCGCACCTAAACTACCAATTAACGGAAGCTATAAACAAAATTGGATAGTCCTTTTAGGGGGCACGTTCAATTTTCAACTTTATTATCTCGCAAAAGTTATTCAGCATTTCGCCAGACTTAAAAATCCTCTCAACACTGAAATTATTTACCAGTTTTCCCATATTTCTGCACTTTTTCTCCAAAGCACATTAAAGAACATGGCCATTAGGTTTAAAAAATAATGTCCAATTTTGAAAAATTAATTATTAACTTTTCTTAGAAATCACGAATTTGAAAGTAAGAGGTTTTGTACCTTTTATATAATAACTAGCAGATATTTATATCGTTTTGTGAAACCATTTACTCTAAAACCTGAATATTAATGTGAATATTTTAAAATAAATTTTGAATAGCATTGCTATTACAACAAGGAAAATAAAATATAACATTAACATTTAAAGAAACTTACAAACCAGAATTTTGAAATTAGCAAACACAATTTGCTTTTACTGTGTGTAAGAGCTGGCATACATTTTTAAGATATCTTACATATATGGAGTTTCTAAATTCTGCCTTAACTTTGTGTGTGTGTGTTTTTTTCTCTAATTTTCAATTTTCATTGCTTCTTTTACGTTGAGTAACACGTTTCTTGTTTGACACGCAAACCTGTTCCACTGTCAACATCAGCAGCTCACGTTATACTATAAATAACGAAGGACCTCCGCAGACATAGTTCAGTAATTTATACATGAACGTTGTTTACCTTTACGGCAATATAGCAGTCCATTTTCATCCCAGGCATGTGGAAGGAGTGCCTAACAAATGGTCCTAAGTCCTAAGCTATCAGGTAACGCGCAAGGGATAATGGGAAACGGGTTGCCAACCCCGCTTGAAAAGAAATCTTTTCTGCCTTTCTGTTTGTACGGTACCATTACTCCTGACGACAACACGATTTCGAGTTGTCAAAATAGAAAGAAGCGAACAATGCCGTCCGGGGGAGTAAAAACTGAAGGCATACATCTAATTACCACCTATAATTCATCCGCGCAAGTAAAACAGATCCCACGCAAACGGTGCTCTTTTGTAATATAATCTACCAGGAAGGTCATAGCCAGCATCCCTGTATGCCATTATTCCTTCCCGCCAATGTAAAAAACAAAATATAAAAAAAGCATCACATGCACGCAAGCACACACACCTATTCTTTCTCGCCAGGAAACTGGATGTAGAAACAAGGTCCTGCTATTGCTTGCACAGGAATTGTCCTGTCGGAAACCTCTTAGGTTGAACACTTGTGCCCGAGCTTCAACTATATTCATTCAACATTATAACCTTAGATTAAAAAATCTGATGTGTGTTCCATTCGCGTGGATTTCTCTACTACAAATTATTGTTAAAAAGTTTATTCTTCAAGCTAATCGAGAAAAAATTATCACAAATCGATTTATTACTTGCTTTCATGTAAATAGACGGGAAATAAGGGAATCCCAAAGCCTAAAGCTGGTTGCTATTTCATAGTATGGACAAGAGTTGATACATTCCGTATGAGAAAAGTAGATATTTTATAGCTGCACTCAATAACAAGGAACGTCTTAAAAACAATGAACTCCACGAAAAAAAAAATGTATATGGCATAAATTGTGTGTTTTAACGAGATCTGCATTTTTGTGATCTCTTACGGCTTACTAATTATGCAAAGTTCAAAAAAATGCATCCAGAATAAACAGTTCTTCAGAAGATATTTCAGAAAATTCAAAATATACATTTTATGTCTGATGGAAATGCCTTTAATAAGTGTATTTTAATAAAAATCGTTAAGAGTCATTTTTAGAAAAACAAAATGTTTGAACATTTTTCCATATAAAAGATAGATCTTGAAAATCTTTGTCTCACATCCTTGGAAGATACCAAACTTAAATACCAAGTTTGGTATTTAACCATCTTTTCGTTTTTGAGCTATGCGGTCCTCAGATACACCGACAGACACACATGCACCTTTTTCTGAAAATGCATTTTTTGGAATCAGGGGGTCCTAAAACATGTATTTCCGGTGAAATCTCGAAGTTGAATTTTTGAGTGGAATACAATATCGTCTCTATCCACTACGTATATTGTACATACCGGCTAGAGAAAGTACAAAGTCCCCAAAATTTTACTGTATTAATGAACAGTTTATTTTCTGTTTAATGTACACGAAAATAAAATATATTTTATTTTTAGTTGTTGGCTAACGTCCATGATGACACTTTATTTCAATTTTCATTCTAATAATGAATATTGTCTCTGCATACATCTAGTTTTTGTTGTGTATGCATGTTCGTTTATCACTTTTCATAATGTCGGACACGAAGTACGTTCAAACATAAAGTTTTGTGTTTTGTTAAACAAATTTCCCTCAGAAACATTGAGAATTATGGAAGAAGCGTATGGCAGAGCAGTGATGAAGAAAACTCAGGTAACTCAGGGAAAATAAATCATTTTTATTTAATTGCCATATTTCTTCCATAATCCAAAATTCTTTTTAGAAACTCCAAAATTCATAAATTTACATATATACTAAGATATCGGAACATTATATTTTATCCTTGGAGCATGTTGAAGAGAATTTTTTGGTGCCCAAAATTTATATTATATCTTACTAAAGTTAAGAGGTATGAATGGCATAAACGTTTCAGTCAAGGTTTTCGAATATCGAAAACATTTCTGTGCATGCGACATGAACACTACGACAAATACCTGAAAATGTCTTCTAGGGTTGCTTTCAAACTTTTTACACGCGGTGGCAGAAGCGTGTCGCTGAGGAAGGGAACTATTTTGAAGGAAATGTATAAATTACCCTATGAGAACTTATTTCTGTGTTATTTTCATTTTCAGGAACTTTTTGAAAGTAGTATGTATATGTTGGCTTATCAAAGATGGCTATGATATTTACTCTTAGTCACAACAACCAACATCTTTTGATAATTTGCTGCTTCCAGCTGATATCGATGGTTATCTATAAACACAAGTTCGGTTACCAGTTTGAAGCAGAATTTAAGCTCAGGCATTTAATTGAAAACAACCAAATATAACTCATCATCATAAATAGATAGTAATAAATGTATGCATATAAATTCTACATCCATTATTCATAGGGTGGATGAAAGATAGCATTTAAAATTCGCAAGATGTCCATTTCTTGTGATTATAAAGTGACCATGCCATTAAAATATAAGGTCCATTAAAAGCAACTTCCCTTTAAGAGGATCAACTTGTGAAAATTCTCAATTCAATGTTTCTTAAGCAATTACGTTTATTATTTACAACGTACTTCTATTGTTATGTGTTACTAATTCTGAAATTTTGAGATAAATGCTTCAAGTAGTTTTTGAGTAAACAAATAGTTTGTATATTTTAAACTACTCTAACAAAAAAGCTTCTTCGCTTCAGTTTTCAAAATTTTATTACAAAACTTTATATTTACATCCGGGAACTCAACATAAAATAATTATCCCATGAGTTTCAAATTAATTAAATATTATTACAGGAAAAAGTATAATAAATTATTCGTAGACACTTTTTTCATTATTTTTGTGCATTAATGTTCTTAATCCAAATACACAATTAATGTTACTTAGAACATGTTTATTTATTATGACAATATTCTGTGGTAGAAAAATCAAACTACTATCCTCTTAAACCGATATAAACATTATATTTGAGATAAGATAAAAGCAAAAGAAGTCACATACTGGGCAACTCATGGGGTTTGGTTTTCTTTTGCCTTTTTAATTTTTTTTTTTTTTTTTCCAGTTCATGGTTACGGTAAAATTTTGTTGAATAAAACTTCAGTAACTTTATTCTTACTGCTATAAGCTACAATCATGGCTCTATCATTAAATGATACAGTACAGCTGATTAAATGCTATTATGAAAGCAAGAGGAGGTCTGAGAAGTTTGGACTCTTTAACAATTGAACAGCAGACCCATGTTCCATTCATAAAATTTTGACAAAGTGGCCGCTGCGATCTCCAGATCTTAATCCGACTGACTTTTGGTTGTGAGGTTACATTAAAAAAAGAGTTTTCCTGAGATAACCAACAATGCAATAACAAGTGAAAGATGCTATTTTACAATAACCTGTTAATATTCCAAGAATTCATCTGCAAAACGCTATGCATGGAGTCGCAGACAGAATGGTATTTGTTAAACAAGAGAACGGAGTAATCTTCCGAATGATTTACAAAACCCCATTGTTTGCCCAGGATGTGGCTTCTTTTGGTTTTTTTCCTGTCTCAAATGTTCTAATATTTATAGCGGTTTAAAGTTTGAAGTGGCTTTTGAAAAACTCTATAGCAACTATATAACTGCCTAGTTCCAAAGAAATTTAACAGTAAAGATAAGCTGTTTATAATAAACCAGCACATTTCAGAAGACTTTGGATGAAAACTAAGCTTATTCAATATATTCCTTAAGTAGTTAATTTTTAGAATTAATTCTTACTCTTGTATATTTCGTTAAACTAGTCAAACCATACGTAACGTAAAAAAAAAGTTGATGTGTTCCATTCACATGACCTCTAGCTGTTCCGCAAACTAAGTTTTCTAAAAAAGATAAACATTAGTAAATTTGTCTTGATGCTTGCTTCTTTATAAGTAGAAGAGAAATAAGGGAATGAAGGAAATGCGCATGAAAGCTTTAAAAAGCCGATCGCCATGTGAAACAATTGAGATTCAGTTCTCGTGCTTATTAGAAGTAAACAATAGAGCAAAAAAAAGAAAGATGCTTTCCATTTGAGATAAATTAAGCATCTTAAAATTGAAACCAATAATTCGGAATGTCACGAAATAGGTTAACTTTACAAAAAAAAAAAAATTACATAAGACATAAATAATGTGTTTTAATGAGATCTACATGATTTGTGTAATAAGTTTTTCTCTATTTCTTACGATTTACCAATTATACAAAAGCTATACAAAAGTCATCCAGAATGAAAAGTTCTTCACACGCTTTGCCCCGAAAATTTAAGATAAACTTTTTGTTTGTCATGAAATATTTTAAACATATTCTTTTAATCAAAATCGTGAGAACCATTTTTTGAGAAAATAAAATGTTTCGAAAAATGTCCAAGTAAAGCGCAGTTGGTGCTGTGGCGCTTTTCTTTAAAATCTTCGTATCACATCACTGAAAGAAATTGAACCTAAGTACCAAGTATGGCATTTAACCGACTTTTCGTTTTTGAGCTATACTTTCCACAGGCACACAAAACATAAACGATCATGTTTCTACATTTTTTTTTTTTTTGGATTTAGTGGTCTCAAAACATGTATTTCCGTAGAAATCTCGGTATCGAAATTTTGGGTGGAATACAATACCTTATCTATACACTATGTACATTGTACATGTGTGCTAGGACTCTAGAGGTAGGGTTACTCCTTAGACAAAACCTTGTTAGATTACTTACAACAATTTAACACTAAATATGTACCTAATATCAATTTATTTTCTTAAAAAATCTGATGTGTACCATTCACATGACTTTCTTTATATCCCTGCAACAAATTATTCTTAAAAAGCTTATACTTCTATTTACTTTGTGCTAATCAGAAAAAATCAGCAGAAATAGTTTTATTAGTTGCTTCCTTGTAAGTAGAAGCGAAATAAGGGAGTACCATAGGTTAAAGTGAAAGCCAAAAGCTGGTTGCTATGTGACTGATGTTCCTTTGTTTGTATGGGCAGGAATTGACAAATTCCTGTATGAGAAGGTATAATTTTTTCAAAACTGAAACCAAGAAAAAGGAATATCTCAAAAACGATCAACTCCACGAAAAAAATGTATATAACATAAATTGTGTGTTTTAACGTGCTCTACATTTTTTGTGGGTTAAGTTTTTGTCCATCTCTTACGGTTTAGTAGTTATGAAAAATTAATCAAGAATAAAGTAGTCTTCAGAGGCTATTCCCAGAAAATTCAAGATATACATTTCATTTGTCAGATAAATATCTTTAATGTACGATATTTTAATCAAAATCGTTAGAACCATTTTTAAGAAAATCAAAATTTTCGAAAAAAGTTCCATGTAAAGGGTAGTTGGGGGTGGGGAGAATTTTCTCAAAATCTTCGTGTCGCATCCCTGGAAGATACTAAACTTAAATACCAAGTTTGGTATTTTACCTACTTTTCGTTTTTGAGTTATCGTGTTCAAAGACACACGGATACACACACACACACACACACGGACCTTTTTCCGAAAATTGTGTTTTTTAGATAAAGGGGACCCTAAAACATATATTTCCGGTGAAATCTCGGTATCGAATTTTTTGGTGGAGTGCAATACATTCTCTATACACTATGTACATAGTGCCTATAGAGAAAGTAAAAATGAGCTTACCCATCAGGAGATTCCACAGGTCCGATATCATTGTATCTTACAAACGGTCACCTTTTTCTGAAACATTCATGTTCACTGTTTTGAAAATGGATATTTTTATTGGGGTAGTTAAGAATTAAAATATACTAATTGCTTCGGAGTAATGAACACCCGTGGTATATTAGTGACAGGTGGAGCCATTGTTGAGGTTGTATCTTAGAGCAGTATTTGTGGATGGATTCACGCTCTTGCTGTGTGTATAAAGAATGTTAAACTATGTGGGATAATAATTATTACTAACCTATCCCTCCTATCAAATAAAACTGCGATCTTAATAGAATATAAAATTATTTTAGATCCCAGTAAAATATCTTGAATTACATTATTTAAAACATTTTAATGAGTTTCATTGGAAAATATGTTTTTGTTTGAAGAAAGCAAAGGGCTGAAGAAAAGTAAATTAATGTTTTAATCTATCCATGGTCCCATTCATGAATTACCACGTAATGAAATTAATGCACATGTAATTAATGTTCTAAAAAACAAGATGGCTTTATTTTTCATCTTCTCTGAAAAGTTATTAAACGCTGACACAAAAATGGTGTAGATATAGCTTCTCTAAAAGTACATCTAAGGAGAATATATTCATTAAAATTGCTTTCCTTGATATTAAAGTTATTACTTGTACCCGAAATACAAATCTATATTTGTTGGTATCATTAGTGTTACTATCTATAAGATGCATTTGCACATTGAGCAAAATTACTCAAAATTGAGCAAATGTATCTAAATCGGAAAATGTATTCCAATATTAATCATGTAGAGTATATTTGGTTTTATTATGCCTTCAGAGGAGAAATAACTGAATATAAAGCTAAAAGAGTAATTTTGTCTCTAAGCTTTTATCTACCTTTTATTTTGAGCTGGTCAGAAAATGTCTGGAATTCCACAAACCTGTAAAGAAAAAGAACGTGCATTAGCTACCATATCTTCAAGTATTCTGCTCAGATGCACATAAATACTTTATATGTGCCTAAACATTAAGCTCTAATCATTTCATACATCACACCATTTGCAGACGCATTTTATATTATTGGAATCATCGAAATGTTTATATAAAAATCATACTTTAAGTTGTATATCTTATTGTTACACGCTTTGTTTGTATTGTTATCATCCTAATTTATTTATTTTTGTTTATATACTAGATTGAATTACATTTTCAATTATGTGGTATGCACCTTAGATAAATTGACTAATGCCATTTTCATTTTTGGAATCCTATTAATTCGTTTTAATGTAATAAATTATGCACCTCATAATAAAAGTACTTACCCTTCACTAATTAAAATATGTATTTAAACCTTAACTTTTAAATGAAAAGTAATTTATTATCAGTTTTTGGCCTTACGCTAATGTTAGAATATATCAAATAATGTCAACTAGAATGGTTACCCATCTTGGAGAAGGAGTTCTGACCCGATTTAAAATGCTGTTTATACCAAGATTACGAAGATCTTTGAGAAACTAATCCAGTGACCAGGAAAACCACGAACATCCAAGTCAACTGGCGGTCGGGGGAATCAAATCCGCAACCTTCGGTTTCCGAGCCTCACATGCTACCGCGAAGCCATCTCGCTCAATCAAGAGCGTCAATTAAGGTATTACATTTTGAAAATGTCTTAATCTGATTGTAACATACATTCTTAAAGGATTTCCATGAATCGTATTCCGCTTTACTTTCTCTACACGTACTATGTCCATAGTGTATAGAGAAGGTATTGAAATGCACCCAAAATTCGATATCGAGATTTCACCGGAAATACATGCTTTGGGTAACCCTGAATCCAAAAAATAGCATTTTTGGAAAAAGGTCCGTGTGTGTATGTTTGTGTGAATAGAGCGTAGGAAACCATAAGCGAATAGAAAATATCATTCGTAACTATACCTTTCTCATTAGGGAATTTCTTAACTCCTGTCAATAGAAACAAAGGAACTTCAGTCACATAGCAACTAGCTTTTGACTTATACTTTAGCCTATGGTACTCCCTTATTTCCTTACAATTTGCATGGAAGCAAGTAATAAGACTATTTTTACTAATTTTTACTTTGTCTACAAGTACTATGTACATAGTGTATAGAAAAGGTATTGTATTGCACCCAAAAATTCGATACTGAGATTTCACCAAAAAGTATTTGAGTCCCCTGACTAAAAAAAGCAAAAAAGGTCCGTGTGTGTGTGTGTGTGTGTGTGTGTGTGTGTGTGTGTGTGTGTGTGTGTGTGTGTGTGGCTGTGGACAGCATAGCTCAAAAAAGAAAAGACCGTTGATTACCAAACTTGGTATTTAAGTTTGGTATCTTCCAAGAATGTGACACGGAGATTTTCTAAAAAATCCCCCCACCCCCAACTACCCTTATATGGATGTTTTTCAAAATTTTTGATTTATTAAAAAATTGCTCTAAAGACTTTGATTAAAATATCGTATATTAAAGATATTTACTTGACAAATAAAATGTACATCTTGAATTTTCTGGAAATAACCTCTGTAAACTACTTTATTCTGAATGAGTTTTATAGAATTTTGCATAATTTATAAACCGTTAGAGAGGACAAAAACTTACCACACAAAAAACGTAGAGTACATTAAAACACACAATTTATGTTATATACACTTTTCTCGTGCTGTTTTTTAGATATTCCTCGTTTTTGGTTTCAGCTTTGAAAAACTTATACTTTTCTCATACGGGAATTTGTCAACTCCTGTCCATACAGACAAAGGAATTTGAGTCACCTAGCAACCATCTTTTGACTATCGCTTTACCCCAATGTACTCCCTTATTTCGCTTCTACTTACAAGGAAGCAAGTAATAAGACTATTTCTGCTAATTTTTTCTCGATTAGCATGGAGTAAATAGAGGCATACGCTTTTTAAAAATAATTTGTTTCAGTGATGTAGAGAAAGTCACGTGAATAGAACACGTCAGATATTTATCATCAAATAGCAATTTTTACTATTAAAAGTAACAAAAGTGGTTGTAACATTAGCAAATAACCGGGGTTTGAACCATGAATCTGCCGGCCTATTTCCGGTAATTCCAGCCAATGAACGACATTTCATTTTTCCCGTTAAACCACAAATAGATATCAATATTGCTGGCTCAAATCTCAATTAATACAATGAATTTTTCAGTTTGAATCTACCTTACGAGTTTCTGCCCTACTAGCAAGTTGTGTTGAAAAATTAATTAATTAACATTTAGCAAATACATTCCCTAAATGAGCTACATTTAGCATTTTTGGTGGATTTTAAGCGCGTTTTTGTACCTATAGCGGTATATTTCGCTCCAAAAAGTTGATGCGTTCCATTCACATAACTTTCTCTACTATTTCTAATAAATTATTCTTTCAAAAGATCATTCTTCTATCTGGTTTGTGCTAAATAAGATAAACATCACTAGAACTTATAAGTAGAAGAGAAACAATGGAATACGAGGCTAAAGCCATAGTCAAATCTTTTAACAGCTATCGCTATGCGAATGATATTAAAATTCGATTCTCTTTGCATGACCAGTAGTAAATCAAAAGGAACAGGAATGTCCAATACCCGAATGAGAAAATCATAAATAGTTCAAAATTGAAACTAATAGCAAGCAATATCTCGGAAATGATTAACTAAACAAAGGGCGTTTAGAATATAAATTGTGCGTTTTAACAAGATGTATAATTTTTGTGTATTAAGTTTTTGTCTATCTCCTACAGTTTAATAGTTATGCCAATGTCATTCAGAATGGTGAATTCTTCACAGGCTTTTTCCAGAAAATTCAGGATATGCATTTTATTTTTCATGTAAATAACTTTTTTTAATTTATTTATTTAAGGTCACTTTATAACAACAAAGGTTATCAGCGACCACAATATTCTTACAAGATCAATGTGTATACAAAATTTAATACAAATATATTACAACTGTGGTCATAAACTTAACTGTTTGAACTTTGGTAACAGTAAAATGTAGTACATGTAAATTGGTAAACAATTATAATGCTATCAAACTCTGGTTATAACAATTAAATCACATTATATAAAAGACAACAATTGTGATATCTCCATTAACTTGATAACTTTTCTGCATCCTTCGGTGGTGTTAAAGATGGAACACACACCACAGGTTTAAGTTCCTTCTGTCGTTCAGTAAAGCAGGTGAGATGTTGATACGACTTCTCGGGCTGAACATTTCGGGCATGGATCTTTGGTAAATAATTTTATTTTACGGCATTTTTATCAAAATGTTAATAATTTCTGAGAAAATCTAAGTTTTGCGAAAAACTGTTGCCACGAAAAGGATATTTAGATAGTTTGGGGTGGAGAATTTTTTCTGAAAATCATCGTGTTGCATCCTGGTAAGATACTAAACTTAAATTCCCAGTTTAATATTTAACCGACTTTTCGTTTTTGAGCTATACTGTCCAAAGGCACATACACAACATACTCACACGTGGATATTTTTCTAAAAATGCTTTCCTTGGACTAAGGGGTTCTCAATACATGATGAAATATCGGTTTTGGGTAGAATACATGACCTTCTCTACCTATTCAATATACACATAGCACTGCTAGGTAGAGAAAGTAAACAGTTACGGGGTTATAGGACTATTCCAAACTTCTGATGTGTCCATTCGCATGACTTTATCTACATCGCTGAAACAAATTGTTAAAGGCATATTCTTCTATGTATCTACTTTAATGATAATCTAGATAAATGTTGGCATATATTTTCTTAATTACTTGCTGCCTTATAAGGAGAAGGAAAATAATGGAATACACTAGACTAAAACGCATGCCAAATCTATTAAAAACTGGTTGCCATATAGTTGAAATCCGTTTCTATGCAGGGCTATGAGTTTACAACTTTCCGTTTAAGTACATTAAATCTGAAAACGATAACAACGAATATCTCAGAAATGATCAATTCCACTTAAATTCCATATGATGTAAATTGTATGTTTTAACGTGATCTACATTTTTTGTGCAGAAAAATTTTATCTATCTCTTACGGTTTACCAGTTACGCAAAATTGAGCAAATTTTTTTCAAAATAAACAGGTCTTTAGAGGCTATTCTCAGAAAATTCAAGATGTACATTTTATTTTCCATATAAATATATTTAATATATGGTATTTTAATCAAAATTGTCAGAGCCATTTTAAGGAAATGAAAAATGTTGAACTTTTTTATATGTAAAGGGTAGTTTGGGGTGGAGGGATTTTTTTTTCAAAATGTTCGTGTTGCATCTCTGGAAAATACAAAATTTTGAAGTATCGTGTTCACAGCCACACGGTCACACACACGGATTTTTTTCCAAAAATATTTTTATACAGGGGAGCCTAAAACGTGTATTTTAGGTGAAATATTGGTATCGAATTTTTAAATGGTATGCAATACCTTCTCTATACACTATGTACATAGTACGTGTAGAGCAAGTAAAAAGGAATTGTATGTAATTTCATTAAGTATGGACTTCCCTCTCAACACCCATGTGGTTTGGATTCCACGTTAAGAGAACTTCCCCTTTTCCATCAACTACATAGTCATCTCCTCCATGACAGTGAGGGATGCTAGAGAGCCCTTGCCTGAAAAATGTATTCAGTCATTACCATATGGAGCAAGGTCCCAGAGGTTTACATGATCATATGGGAGATGCCAAGGTGAAAATATGTATCATGGCCTTTGCAGCAAAACATTTTCATGTCTCTTTGCTTCTGCTTCTTCAATGTAGTACAGCAGTTTCTATTACTTTCTCTGCCACATACTATGTACATTGTAGTAGAGAATGTATTGTATTCCACCCAAAAATTCTATGTCAACATTTCACCAGAAATATGTGTATTGAGATCCCCTGAATAAAAAAAAAAAAAAAAAACTTTTTAGAAAAATATCTTTGTGTGTCTGTGTGTAAACAGATAAAACGAAAAAACTGTGAAATACAAAACTTGGTGTTTTAATCCTACCATCACAAACTAACATTGCATGGATTATTTTTAAAAATTGTAGATTTTCTCAAAAATAGCTATAATGACTGTGATTAAAATACCGCATATTAAATATATTTACATGGCAAATAAAATTCTAAACCTCTTGGGAATAACCTCTCAAATCTTCTTTATTCTGAATGACTTTCGCATAACTATAAACCCTATTCTTACAGATAGACAAAATGTAACTGCATAAAAGTGTATATCTCAATAAAGCACACAGTTTATGCCATATACATATTTTGTAGAGATCACCATCTCAAAGACATTCCTTGTTGTTTATTTTAAAGTTTCCAGTACGTAAACCTTTCCTTAAATGGGAAGTCGTTATTCGCTTTTTTTCGTCCTCCAAAGAAAGGGAATTTCAATTGCATTACATAGTATCGGGTTTTAAAGAATTTGATTATCGCTCTAGTCTACTCCGTAATATTTATAAGAAACTACGTAATAAAACTATTTCTACCAATGTTTATCTCAATAAGTATGAATCATGCAACATAATAAGCTTTTGTGTGAATAGTTTGTTCCAGAATTAGCAGAGTGGAACCTGAGAATAGAACACATATGTTTTCCTAAAACCATCTACAGTTATTTCGAATCTCTGAAAATTGTTTTTTAACTTCTTTTGAATGTTTGTAGTAAACGTTTAAAACAATTGTATTTTCATTTCTTTCTATTTTGTAACTACTCTCTTGTAGACCTCATCACCATTTTGCTCACTTAGCTTTTGAGTTTTCAGCGTAAAGTATTTTATATCCCCTCCCTAAATAAAGAACTTATTCTGAGCAAAAGAAGACATTTAATGTAATTTTATTTACCTTGTTTACTGTTTAATTACCGTTTGCTTTTTTCTGCTAATACACACACACATACACATTTTATAAAAACCTATAACCACCCATCCAAGTCGGGACTCGAACCCACAATCCCCTGCGCTACGAAGCACCAAAGCGCGATACTTTAGCGAGCTTTCGTGCACCAACAACCCCACTTGCGGTTTTTTGGGATTGAACCCGTGCCGGTTACGTGCAAGGCAAGCGTTCTAACAACTTTCCAATGGTGCAGCTCGCTACCAAAAACACTATATTACAATACATACTATTAAAATTCACTATTCCATCTAAGTATCTGCTGTACTTTTAGATGCTGGATAAAGCTTTGGAGCTAATAAACTTTATTCACACATTTTACTTATAATGATTTTCCATGCAGTTGAAATGGAACATGAGTTTGAGGGAACTGAATTAATAATTTCCATAAATAATCTGATATGTTCCATTCACATAACTTTGTCTATCTGTTCTGAAACAAATTATTCTTAGAGCAGCTTAACCTTTTCGTTACTTTGCAGTAATTGAGATAAACATTCCTGAAATTGATTACTATTGATTTATTTCCTAGAAGGAGTAGCAGTAGGCTGAAACGTTATTCAAATCTTTTAAAAGCCGATTGGTATGTAATAATTTCCTTCTGCTTGTGTTATGCACAGGATGAAAAAAGTAAATAATTACATATGTAACTATTGGAAATTCTAAAACCAATATCAAGAAATATCCCGAAAATGTTTAACTCCACAACAAAAATATACATGGGATATAAATTGTGAGTTTTGACGAAACCTTCGTTTTCTGTATAGTAAGCTTTTGTCTGTCTGTTACGGTTTATCAGTTATGTAAAAATCATTCAGAAACTAGAGGATATATTTCCAAGAAATTCACAATATAAATTTTATTTGCCATATAAACATCTTTAATAAACTATTTTTTTATAAAATTTAAAATTTTGAAAACTATTGCAAACTTATATCCAAGTTTAGTATTTAACCGACTTTCTTTTGGATAGCGTAACGTCCTTTAACTTGGTTGGCCATATCGCCGATGAATCAAATCCTGAAATGATACTCAAATGATTTCGAAGCTCCGTGGAGCTTAAAGTTACTCAACATTCGTCTTCTCAGGATAAGGGAAAACACTTATCTGCCCAACTCACCCTAGGTGAGAATCGTTCTCACGACCTTTTGAGTGAAAGGCAGTCATGCTACTCCTACACTACTGAGGCGGAATTTCCTGGTTTTTTTATGAATGTTTCAAAACATTTATTTCCGGTGAAATCTGCTATCGAAATTTTGGGTGGAGTACAATACCTTCTCTGCCTGATATGTACATACGTGCTAGGAAAAATAAAAATCGTAATACTTATTTATTTGTACATAGTTTAATGTCCTTTTACCTGATGAGGGATACATGAACATTCAATAATAATTACTGTAAATGTAACTTTCCTTGTCGCACCATTGGAGCAGCATTTGACCGATAAGGGTATTAGTGATGTGCTTTTTAACAACATACAATTCATCGTTTCGGTCATAATGGGTTTTAAATTTAAAATAATTATAACTTATTAATAATAATGTGTACGGAAGTTTCGCGATGTCCAACACAATGAGAACTAGAGCAAAACCGGAATTATAAAAGCAGGAAATGTAATAATATCTAGGAGACAACAGAACTGGTGTATGGTGGTTGCACATTTCTCGTCAATAATCCGTAGGACAATAGCATAACAGCGCTCGCCAAAATAATGCCATAATATATTACACACAAATTAAACATTACTACATACAACAATTAGTGGGAGGCTTCCGTTTCAGAAAATGAACAAATGCAAATTAGTACGCCGCAAGTTCTCATGCGAGTAAACATGGCATAAAGAAAACATATAGGTAGGTATTGTTTATGTTATGACATTGCAGAAGGAAACAAATACGCATCAAATACAATATTTTTTCCAAGAATAGTCGTTTTATGGTTTGGCCCGTATTGCGCGAAAGTACGCACCGCGCACTGTCTATTACACCGGAGACCTTCCATCCTTAAATTCCCACTTATATACTCATGAATACGTCTTGGAGATTTCTTTGAAGACCTTTTGAATGATGCATCAATTTCATCATATTTTTCCTCCGCTAGAACATATATTTTTCGGTTTTTTACATCCTCTCTTTTTGGTATAAAATTTCATTTTACCACTTCGTATTCTACTTGTTGTCCTTTGTGTAGGTACCAAGCTTTTACGTCCATAAAGTAAAGTAGAATTATCATAGTGCTATAAAAGTTACTCATCGTTTCGAGTTTTGTCTTATTCTTTAGAGTATATTATGTGTTCTTCCAAAAAGTGTTTGAAATGTCTTTAAATGTCTGTCTATTTTTTCTTTCCCATACTAATTTAACATCCTAAAGAGAGTTCAATAATAGTAATAATAATCATAATCATAATAATAATAGTAATAATACTTAAGTTATCATTTCTGCTGACCCAAATAGAAATACAGACATTACTTCCCAATAGAAAAAAAAAAAAAAAAATAATACGCTTTTTTGTAAAACGAATACCTCTCTTACCTAGAATATCAATGATTAATAATCCCGTTTATCACAATTTTATTTACCTCTCAATAATAATGGATATTTATATACTCCATATACTTCTTTTTTGTCACAGTAGAGACAAAGGGGAAGTCAGTTTAATGCGTATCCGCTCGTACTGTATAATCGTTGGTTCAAAACAAATAAATATTTACAAAAAATAATTAAGATATGCTGTTGTTACCGTAACGTATGGATACCAAAGGCGACAATAACTAGCTTAAACTTCAATCAATTGTTTCACACATCGTTATATAAGATGCTCACACGGGTTTTCTATACCAAAATACAGTTAAAAAGATCCATTTTGAGGAAAATACTAGAAATAAGAGGTTTCTTAAGCACCTTAGTAATATTATAAAGCGTGTATAAGTAAATACGAAAATATTTATAAGTTCAGGTTTGAAATTGTCGGATGAAATTAAGGTGTTCGACAAGGGTGTAATCTATCACCTACTCTGCTTAATGTATATATTGATATAGTTGTGAAGTGAAAAGGTAAATAAGTTTGGAACTTAAATAGGATCTAGCACAGCACACTCTTTTATGTGCCGATGACCAGATAATTATACAAGAAACAGAAGATAGTTTACTAAGAGAATTATACAGACTAAGGCAAAATGCAGTACACTAAATTTAACTATATCTACAAATAAGACAAACAGAATGACTTTTAAGGGAAAAAATATGGTCAGATCGGTAATGATGATGATGATGATAATAATAATAATAATAATAATAATAATAATAATAATAATAATTATTATTATTATTATTATCAGATGTGTTCTATTCACAGACTTTCTCTACATCTCTGCAACAAATTATTGTTAAAAAGCTTTTGTTTCTATTTACTTCATACTAATCGAGAAAAACTTAGCAGAAATAGTCTTATTACTTGCTTCCTTGTAAGAAGAAGCGAAATAAGAGAATACCATAGGTTAAAGTGATAGTCAAAAGCTGGTTGCTATGTGACTGAAGTACCTTTGTTTGTATGGACAGGAAATGACAAATTCCTGTATGTGAAAAGTATACCTTTTTTAAAGCGGAAATCAAAAACAAGAAATAACTCAAAATCGATCAGCTTCACGAAAAAGTAAATTTATATAACAAAAATTGTGCGTTTTAACGTGCTCTACATTTTTTGTGTCACAAGTTTATCTCCATCTCTTACGGTTGTAGTTATGCAAAATTCCGTAAAATTGATCTAGAATAAAGTAGACTTCAGAAGCTATTCCTAAAAAATTCAAGATATGCATTTTATTTGTCAAGTAAATATTTTAATATACGATATTTTAATCAAAATCTTTAGAATCATTTTTGAGAAAATCAAAATTTTCGAAAAAAGTTCCATGTAAAGGGTAGTTAGGGGTGGGAGGATTTTTCAAAAAAATTCGCGTCGCATCCCTGGAAGATACTAAACTTAAATACAAAGTTTGGTATTTTACTGACTTTTCGTTTTTGAGTTATCGTGTTCGCAGACACACGGACACATTGACACACACACGGACTTTTTTTCTGAAAATGCTTTTTTTTTTGGATACAGGGAGCCCTGGACCCTATAACAGGCATTTCTGGTGAAATCTCTGTATTGAATTTTTGGGTGGAGTGTAATACCTTCTCTATACACTATGTACATAGTACGTAAAGAGAAAGTAATAAATGAGATAAATTTAAAACAAGTATTCCACTTCAGTTATCTGAATGTGATATAGTTATAATTATGATAAAGACATTGAGAAGAAAGCTAATAGATTTCAAGCTATTTGTGAAATAATTAGCAAAACTTTGGGAAGAAAAACAAGAAAGGAAAGACAATCATGGACAATAACAAACAAAGACAAAGGCGAAAAGATCAGGCATACAGGCAGCTGAGATGAAGTTAATGAGATATGCAAGGGGTGCAAAAATTGATATAAGGAAAGAAAATATATCAGATTAAAAAATCTTTTCAGTAACATATCATTGCAATCTATGGATCCTATTTGGAGGCTAGACACGGATTCCACCTGTAGAATGTAGATCAAATCAGAAATTACATTTATTGATTACTCTTGATAATAATTAACATATTTATTTACAAATATTAACTCTAATGTTGAATTTTTTTTAGAGATGTCGATTTTGCATCACTTTATATGTCTGTTTCAAAAAACCAATCCGTACAGTAATCATTCTTATACTATTCATGTATATTATATTTGTAACACTGCATTAATTATTACTTTATTTTTTGATTGAATGAAATGCACCTTGATATAGAAAGTGTGAGTAATTAGGTATTTTTAATTCTGACGTAAATTTCTTTTTGTTTATGTGCAGTTCCTCTATAGAAGATGGAATTGAATTAAATAAAATTATACCATTGTAGTAAATCCTTTTGGAATGTCTGCAAATTATTTGTTGTTGGTCTCTGTGTCTAGTGTCTTTGATCTGAATTTTTTATAAATAATCATAATAATCTGTTTTAGACTGTTTTATTTACAAGCAAAACATGGAAACCTCGGTTTGGATAATGTATAATCAATATGGTGTTTCCAATTCATATTACAATCTATAATAACACCTAAGAGTTTTATAGTGCTAGCTTGTGCAGTTTAATTACTTTTATATTCTATCTTTAAGTCTGAAACATTCTTTGCTTTGTGCAAAATTTAATATAGTTAGTTAACGATAAGATAGAAGAAAAGGAATTAAATAAAACGATCATGTAGATAGAATGATAGAAAATATATTACAAAAAAAAAATGAATTATCCACCAATTGGAAAGAGAGATTTAAGAACATCTCTTGAGAGATGCGTGATTGATAGTCCTTGGAACAGGTGCACATAACAACTAATCCTTGAAAAAATAAGGAGGATGCAGTTAACTTTCGGTACTTATATTTATTTGTACTCTGTAAATGTCATGTAAGTATATTTCTAAAACAATAAAGGTATTATAATACCATCAATTGAATTACATCATAATAACAGAAGAATTAATATGTATCAAAATTGGGATGAGGTTATTCATCTTAGAATCATGTGATTGATCAAATCTGAATATATATCACTGGTGATGTAGTTATGAGTAAATTGGTTCTCAGAATTGTTTTCAATTGGATTCTCTATTTTAACAGCTAAATTCAATGCATTTCGGTTATGAAGAGCTTTATATTTAGTAATTTTTGGTTCCGGATTTAGTCTCCGGTGCAATATTCACATAACCAATAGATTATATATTATTCGAATTGCTGCTAAAAAAAAGCCGTGGAAGATTAAGCTGTGAAACACCCTGTGTAATAACGGCGAACTGATATCCAAATGTCCAGGCATAGGATTGTATGTGATAACCGTCAGCGGTTCATTTTCCGTTTCTCTTTTCAGCTTCCAATCGCTTGTAACGAAATTGTTTGACCGAACATCGATCTTCCAGTGGGAGCAATGCAGTCCATATAAAGCTGGTAATATAGAGAAGGCTGATGTATTTTGGGCCCCAAATAGTGTTGACTGAATGGATCAGGATTTCCAGCTTTAGAATCTGTCATTTGCTGCTTTATAATGCTGTTTAACATGTCGATGGCATTCTTGGGGTAATGCAATGAACGGCATTATGTTTGATAAATGTGCTTTTTGATAGAAAATAATCCTCAGAATATTACTGTGCTGAAGCTAATTATTTGTTAAATACTGTACCTTAAATATGCCTTCCTTTGGAATTGAAATGCTTTTAATTTGTTGTTCTGCTCTACGCATTCTATGCTTCAGCAAGTTTTTTCCTCTACTATGGGAATATTTGAATTTGAATTTGGAAGAAACCACCAAAATAATATGTGAACAAAGTTAGCTTTGGACTTTTGGTAATGAAATAATCAATGTATAGTTCTTTCACCAAAATAAACTAAACACCTAATCTAACAATCTTTAAATATATTATCGCATGAGTCAATGTCTGTCAGTAGCAGCATGGAATAGTCTTTATTTTAATAGCCTTACAATTGCAATTTTAACACATTATAAGGTTCTCTAACAAACGTAATAAGAGTCATACATGATCCAAGGGTAGGATGATAAAAAAAATCAGAACATTACACATTTAAAATGCAAAACATAGTTTGCAGTAACAATTGTATATCATCATAGAACTATACAAACATATATTGTGCGATCGTTATTTGTAATATTAAATTTAGGTTTACTAATTGCCTCGACTTAGCATCAACGATTAACAACGCACAGTCTTCTGCACCGATCTGACTTCGGGGTCTTGAAATAGGAGTTCATATTAGGTTACTTGGGCTTACCCTCCCCATAAATAGAATTGACACCCCCACATGTAGGGGCCTTGGGGCCAGACAGAACGAAGAACCTGGAATAGGTTGTCGGCCTGAAGTCAAGACATGAGCGCGAGGAAGTGGATGATATCAAATAAAAGCGAAATGGGTTATAGGAAACGTGGTGATGGAGGGGAAAACCGGAGGACCCAGACGCCGTTTCGTCCATCACTAATCCGATACTGGGATCGAACCTGGGCGCCTAGGTGGAAGGCGAGTCTAACCACTCTGCCACACACCGCCCAGTTCATATTACGTTGTCAACACTACTTTCAATGTTGTAGCATTAATTTATTCGCTGTAAATTATAGGCATATCTGATGGCTCCGATAAAGAATTGTACACTTAATGTTCAAACACGTCTTTCAACGCTTTTAACGTGGCATCTTAGCTCGTGACCACTTTAAGACTATCCTTCTATATCATTGCCCATCATGCTCTACTTCGTGACAAAATAACATCAACATGTATAATATGATGCTACTGCATTTTCTGAACGATTACTATATTTTAAATTTTCGCAATGATTCAGAACTATATATATATTCTGTTCATGTATATTATTTGCGTATTTATTAAGTTGTTGATCCGCGACATTATCGATTATTGGCGCCTTATAGTCCTTGTGTGGCGACAGTTCAGGATACAAAGCCCCCGCCAAGAGCCACTCTCATTCCGAAAACCAACTGAAGTAGGAGGACGGAGATGCAAAACATAGAATTTTTTTGTGGAATATGATGCTTCTACCCACTATGTACATTGTATATACCAGGGAGAGAAGGTAAAACGTATGCCTGTAACTTCTACTGGCAACTGAAACAATTTTATTTGGAATTCCTTTGCTTTTTATTTTCTCTATACGTACTATTTACATAGTATATAGAGAAGGTATTGTGTTGCACCCAAAAATTCGATACCGAGATTTCACCGGAAATATGTTTTGAGACCGACCGAATAAAAAAAAAAACATTTTTAGAAAAATGTTCGTGTATGTGTCTGTGTGAGTGTGTATGTGTGTCAGTGAACAGCATAGCTCAAAAATGAAAAGACCATTAAAAAGCAAATTTGGTATTTAAGCTTGGCATCTTCCAAGGATGAGACACGAAGATTTTCAAGAAAATCCGCCCACCCAAAACTACCCTTTACATGGAAAAAATTTCGAACATTTTGATTTTCTTAAAAATGGCTCTAACGATTTTGATTAAAATCTCGTATATTTATGATATTTACTTGGCAAACAAAATGTATATCTTGAATTTTCTGGGAATAGCCATTGAAGACTACTTTATTCTGGATGCATTTTACGGAGTTTTGCATAACTTCTAAACCGTAAGAGATGGACAAAAACTTACCACACAGAAAATGCAGAGCACACTAAAACACACAATTTATGTTATATACATTTTTTTAGTGGAGTTGGTCGTTTTTAAGATATCCCTTGTTTTTAGTTTCAGCCTTGAAAAACATATTTTTCTTTTACAGGAATTTATCAGCTCCTGTCCATACAAATGAAGGAACTTCAGTCATATAGCAACCAGCTTTTGACTACCACTTTAACCTATGGTACTCCCTTATTTCGCTTCTACTTACAAGGAAGCAAGTAATAAGACGATTTCTGCTAATCTTTTCTCGATTAGCATGAACTAATTAGAAGCATACGCTTTTTAAAAATAATTTGTTGCAGAGATGTAGAGAAAGTCATGTGGATGGAACACAACAAATTTTTTTGCCTTGTGGCGGCTTCTAACAGAGACAGAGACGGGGTTGTATTTTTAAATTTAAACGCTACAAACTGCCTTTGCTTTATAATTTATTAAGTTGTATAAATTGTTTTCCTTTCTAGTATCTCTTTGCGGTTGTATTTTTCCTCTCGTGGAAACCAGTGCCAAAAAGGGTCATCAGGATTAGTGAGGATGCGACCTGTAGCGGTAATGTAAAGCCGTACACGAGGCGAGGTGAACAGAAGGACCACAGAGGTAGATGAAAGTTCATCCAAACGTAGCCCAGGCTGTAATTAGTGGCACAGCACATCGTCTGAGTTGCAGTGACGAATGTAGGCAAACCCATAATCAAGAGGCGCTTCCGCTGGTCTCAGAGTAGCAACCGCCAAGCTTTCATTCACAATCAACTGCCAACTTAAACGTAAAAGTGATTAACTGTTGCATACAGGTGCAAAAAAGGGCAGATATTCTCTATTTTAGCAATCCCTTTTTATTTCTCTAGCACGTATGAACATAGTACATAGCAGCTAGAGAAAGTATTATATTCCAACCAAAATTCGATATCGAAATTTTCTCTACATAGTGTATAGAGAAGGTATTGTATTGTTCCCAGAAAGTCGATATCGAGGCTTCACCGAAAATACATGTTTTGGCCTGTTTATTCTGGATGATGTTTTCAATTTTTCATAACTAGTAAGAGTTAGACAAAAGCCTACTACACAAAAATGTAGATCTCGTTCAAACACACAATTTATGTCATACACATTTTTTTTCCTTGAGTTGACTGTTTTCGAGATATTCCTTGTTATTTGTTTCAGTTTAAAGATAAGCTTTTTAACTTCTGGCCACGCAAAGAAACTGATTTAATCCCATAGAAACTAACTTTTAAAACATGTGATTGTCGGTTTAGCCTAATTCAGTCTTCGTTTCCCTTCTTCTAATAAGGAACTAAGTAATAAGACCGTTTCTGCTAATGTTTATTTTGAACAACATGAAGCAGACGGAACAATAAGCTCACTAACAATAATTTGTTAAACAGATGTAGAGAAAGTAATACGAATGGAACACATCAGATTTTTAGAAAAAGGTTCTTGTGTGTATGCGTGTGTGTGTCTATAGACAGCTTAGCTCAAAAACGAAAAGATCGTTAAATATCAAACTTGATATTTATGTTTATTATCCTCCGTCGATGCGACACGAAATGTTTCAAGTCAGGTTGCTCTCTATTACCTCGCAGAGCCGAAAATTGTATTTCGATTTCCGGACTTGGCACTGAAGTTATCACATTTCATTGAATCTTCCCACTATAAAATATATTTATTAAATTAATACCGTTTTATTAAAGGAAAACTCAGTATTCATAAGGTGCAGTGGAATGTGTTATTTTGCCGAAGTTAAAACGTGCTTATGACCTACATATCTTGAATTATAAACTGTAATTTTGTAGGCTTACAATTAAAACAAGAAATTTTCAGTATACGTTTTGATTTAATAAATCTAATGTTTTATTGTTTGTAATATTTTTGCCGCATTTTCGTAATCCTTTACCAAATAAGGTTCCGTAAACAAGTTACTCGAAATAGGATTATTTAAGTAATTTAATATACTTAGTCTGAAAGTTCAGGCCGCACCATGGCCGAGTGGTCCTACACGGCCCGGGTACGATCCCAACCGACGGCATGTGGGGTTTGTGGTGGACAAAGCGGCGCATGGGCGGGCTTTCTCCGGGTTCTCAGGTTTCCCCCTCCATCGCATTCCACCGATGATCCATCTTCATTCAATGAATCACCAGTGTGAATGCCTGCGGTACCACAAGTAGTAAAAGGGGCGTTAACCACTACCCCCACCCCCTCTGAAAGTTTAAAGCACCCTGGGAGAACATACTTTTATTTATAGTTTTCCCTAGCGTAAGTACATTACACACACACACACACACACACACACACACACACACACACACCCTGCAAAAGCTTACGGGTGTTAAAAACAGTTACTCCAATTTAGGCAAAATAAATTTTCCTCCCATGTACACAGTATAGTCATATCGAGAATTTATGATAACTTCATTTAAGCATCAATATATCATGTAAAATTATCGACAAGGATCATCAGTTCACCATCGTTCTTCTGCAGCTTATCTTTGCTAATTAGATTGGTGAAATGCAATAAAAATTAACTGTCACAGATAGACTAAAGGGAACGAATGAAAACATCGTGCTTATCGAATAAATGTGGTGTTGATATGACACTATCAAATAGATTGCCACCACAAAAAAAGAATACTATGGTACTCAAATAATATCCCATTTTTCCATGCCTGTTTAAGAAAGCATTTGACAGGATTATTTAATGCCGTTTTTCACCAAATATACGCTTTTCAAAATTTTCTAAACCCAAATATGTTTTCTACAAAAGTCTGTTTGTGTGTATATCTAAAATGCATCATCCAAACATGAAAAGTGGAATGAATGTCATACAGCATATCTAAGTACAACATATTTTAAATGTACAGAACCAAACTTTTTATGGAACCGTACACATTCCAAGCTAGGCATGTTTTAGTTTCTAAAAATTGTTATAATGAGTTCGATTGACTGGCAATGATTAGTGGAACCAGTCGATAAAATCTTCTTCTATTTCATTACGCATAAAGGGTGAATTTTTAAAATTCTGTTTTGTTAACTTTGGGCATGGACTAGTTAGCTATCTGGATGTTTTATTTTCCTTAAATTTCTCTCTCGCTCTCTCTCTCTCTCTCTCTCTCTCTCTGGTATCTCCAGAGCAATTATTAGCTAAAGACTAATTTCCAGGACTAGTTAGCTATCTGGATATTTTTTTCCATTAAATTTGCACATTCACTTCTTTATCTCTCTCTCTCTCTCTCTCTCTCTCTCTCTCTCTCTCGCTGATGTCTTCAGAACAATTATTAGCTAAAGATTAATTTCCATCTTACTACCGGAAATCGATCCCGGGTCCTTAGTATTTGGAATTATTCGTGCAAACAAGACCGCAAAAGTATTGAGATTGAAAACAATATTAAGGAGTTTAAAGGTGTTATTTGAAGAATACAAAGGTATTAATGTATTGATACGTTATTAACCGCAAGTTATTTTATTAATTTTTAATAGACACAGGAAGCGAAAACTTGAATAAAATTAGCCAAAAAGATGAAAATTGCTTTTTATTATATATATATATATATATATATATATATAATAAAATCAACATTTAACTGTCCCGCCTTGCTTCGGCTATTTTAATATCAAACAATCCATTTGTTTCCTACCATACTATTTAATTAAATAGCGTTTTTTTCTCAAAACTACATTTTCACGCTTTCAAAACGTTCCATGCTAACCTAATATATATTTTAATATATATATATATATATATATATATATATATATATATATATATATATAAATATATATTTGTACAAAAATTATTAATAATTATTAATTCAATAGAGATTAGAATTT
This sequence comes from Hymenopus coronatus, assembly GCA_030762935.1. NCBI lineage: Eukaryota > Metazoa > Arthropoda > Insecta > Mantodea > Hymenopodidae > Hymenopus > Hymenopus coronatus. The sequence goes on along the minus strand of CM060890.1, from coordinate 52,490,231 downwards.
TTAACTTTTTAAAAATAATTCAGAAATCAAAATTACTGAAATATCATTTTTAAAGTTGTGTGTGGTTGAAAGCTTCAATTCAGAAAATTTCAGACATCTTAAAATTCCTCTCATTGTCACTTAATAACTTATTAACCAAAGTTAACTTTATTAATCACAAGAAATATTATCGATTATCAACAATATATTCCAGAGAGAAACAAATATAAGTTACAAATGGCACAACTACTGTAATAAATGCTCAAAATATATTTCAGCAGTTAAAACTAGTTTATAAACACTTTCTTGTACAGTTGCTTGGGATTTAGAATATACGAGCCTCTGCACAGCTTCTTGTTGTTGATTACTTTTTCTATTGTTACAAAATCCAACTGTGTATTTGTATTGTAAATGAGAGAACTGCATTTACAAAGTGTTACATCAGTGCAGTTGTTTGTATTGGTAGTTAAGAATAGCGCAATGAAGAACATTAATAAATATTTGCTTCATTTGTGGACTTAAAATTTTAGTTATTAATAGTAGCATGTTTACAGTTGCTAGTACTCCAAGTAGTCGTGGCATATACAAGGCACATATTTCCCCGAGGAATGCGTACGCTTGAGTGGGCGCATCTATAAACAAATGTTATGCCGGCACTGAATTTCAAAGCCTTCTGCAAGTCCAATAGCTTCACATTATCTAAGCTCGCAGGTCACGGATTGAGATGTGAAAACTCGAAACAACGGATAGTTAATTTCGCACATATGGTATTAAATTATGTGACTGGTTTATGGTAAAACTGATAAACAAAGAGAATAAACAAATAACACGCAAAAGTGGATGCACATTAAAATACTGTATATATTACTGTACTGTACTGTACTGTATCCTAGCATCCTATATATATATATATATATATATATATATATATATATATATATATATATACACATGTCCTACTATTGTATTTCATTTATGAGTTGAGTGTTGTTGCAATACAACCTGGAGGTTCTGTACACTACAATAAGCAATGCAGGAATATTTTATCAAGGATATATTTTGTTGCATCACATAAACTTCTCTACTCAAACTTTGAGGCCACCTGAATCCCCCCCCCCAAAAAAAGGATTTTCAGAAAAAATTACATGTGTGTGTTTGTGGACAGTATAGCTTCAAAACAAAATGTCGGTTAAATACCAAAGTTGGTATTTAAGTTCAGTATCTGCCAAGGATGTGACACGAAGATTGCCAGGAAAATTCTGTCACCTCCAACTATCATTTACATGGAATACTTTTTTAAAATGTTGATTTTCTCAAAAATGTCATTTAACGATTTTTATTAAAAGTCTATATTTTAAGATATATTCATGAAAAAAAGAATGTATATCTTGAATTTTCTGGGAATAGCCTCTGAAAATCACTTTATTCCGGATGACTTGTATATAGGTAAATGGTAAACAGTAAGAGTTGGTAAAAATGTAAGTACTACACAAAAATGTGCATAATGTTAGAATACACAATTAATGCCATATACATTTCTTGTAATTATTTGTTTACAAAATATTCCTTGTTATTGGTTTCAATTTAAAATTCTTAATCTTTTCTCAAGCGAAGTCTTCATTCGTTTCGTATGTCTCTTGTTTTACTCCTGACCACTCAAAAAGAATCAAAGTTCAATTGTTTCACATAGTGATTAGCTTTTAAAGGATTTGACTATCCTTGCAAGAAAGCAAGTAATAGGAGTATATCTAATGTTTATATCGATTACCATGATGTCGATAGAAGAAACATTTTTGTTAAGAATATTTTTTTTTGCAATGGAATGTGAAATAAATAGATCAGATATTTATTTTATTCACATAAACGATACACAAATTTAAATTCATTTCTGGTTAATTTATAACAGGGCTCAAAGTAACCCCCAGTTTTGTTCCCTTTAAAGCAGTTTTCCTTTCAAAGTGATAAGCAATCGATGTATAACTCGATATATCTATAGCTGTCAGTGTAAATGCTCTCCAATGTTTTCAATTGCAAAAAGATATATCCGACTCTCTTCTTTTGAGAACTATTGATGTGTATTCGCATGTATGTTTGGTGGACAGAAACTGGAGTAAGAACCATCCAGCACTGCAGTAACAAAAGCTTTTGGTTCGGTTTATTTTCAATATACATGCAAACCCGCTATTGTGAAACACAGCCAACGGGTCCAATAAGTATAAAAAAACTCCTCTCATTTCAGCAAATAATGAGGGTTTGAAGGTATTTTTGAAATCAAATGCTATGCGTACAGCTTCTGGCTATAGTCCAATGAAAGGTAAACCTCTGCTGTATATTTTCATTTGATTTGTTGAGTGCAAAGCCGAGGGATTGGCGTTCAACACAGAGGGACCGTGGCCATGGGGGAGAAGCAATGCACTTTGACCGTGACTGTTTTCCCATCCAATAGCAATTATTGCTAACCTAGGGGATAGCGCGCTATAGTTTGTTTGTATGTGACTTGTAAGCGATTACATGGACGATATCATCGGTCAAAATGGATCATTCATGTTCACGGTTTCAACAAGCCAAGTAGAATCAACAGCAGTGCAACAGCTAGGGCCACAGTGACCAGTTTCTCTACTTCGTAGCAAAAGCATCGAATATCATGCTCAGTGGGGCATGGCACTCTGTTATAACTAAGAAAAACTATGCAACTCTCAGGTGCTATCCATTCTTTAATATGGTATCAGAACTCTAATGGAAGGGCAGCCTATTTAAAATGCGTACGTACGGTTAATAGGATCATTCTAAAAAATCAGTGAATCGTTTCCTTTCCAATCGCAGGTTCTTCATTGCAAAGCCTCTTTTGATCATTCCCTCTACGACTCTGCATATGAGCCTCAATAGATTCTACAACTTGTGGCTGACATTTTTGTCCTTCTCTAAATTATCGTTCAATGCTACTCCGTCTCTAGCAAACAGTTTCAGAGGTCCTCGATGAAAATCTTGTAGCAGTTTTAAGCTTAATTAAAAATAACTGTTTCTGTTAAATTCACTTTAAAATTGTTCAAAAGAAAAGATGACTATTTCTTTTCAAATTAGTATCAAATTTGATAACTAGAGCTCGGTTTTGGATTCCGAAGCGCACACAGTTACGAACACAAAGAGAGGTTTGTAGCGTAAGCATGCACACATGCTGGCACAACCTTTACCAAACCTCTTAACATTCACTAAATTAAAGCTAACTTAATGTCAATAAAATTATCTACTGCCATATACCTTCCATAATCTAAAATTCCTTTTAGAAAATTTAAAATTCATAAATTTACATGATTAAGTAATACTGAACAAGAATATAATCTGTTCCAAAAGTAGCTCGTTACTTGTATTCACATTATATGCATCGTTATAATTCATAAAGTAGCATAATAAAACAATTATTTCATACCATAATTAGTAAATAAAACAACTTGTACTTTTAAAAATAAAAATAAAAGTCTTAATGCAAAAAATTCAGGCAATAATATGCAGAGCTTTTCAAAGGTAATGAACATTTATCAATCAGACTCAATCACAATTCACTGCAGTGAATTACAAGATACATCTTTACTGTAGCTAAGAACGCTCTAAATACATTCCGTCAAGAAAGTACCGGGAATTGATCATTTAAAAATCCTGTTTAAAAGGGGATTCGACATTATTGTTGTCGCTAAGTTGGTAGAGCTTTCCTCTATACCCATGCGGAGTTTGTTCGTCATCTGTCATCTAGTTTGTTTACAGTACGCCATTTTGTTAGTTCATCTCAAAGGTGATTTGCGATTTTACGATGGAAACAAATATTGAACAAAGAATCTGTCTCAAATTTTGCATTGCAAATGGTATTTCGTGTGCCGAATCTCGTGTGCCGAGGGCTTACGGTGAATTGATTTTATCAAAAACACGTGCATATGAGTGGAACAGTGCATTCAAAAGTGTTCGAGATGTGGTGGAAAATTTGCCTCGCTCTGGTCGGCCATCAACGGTTTCAACTGAACTGAACATCGCTAAAGTGAAGAAAATAGTGTGTGAAAATCGTCATTTATGTATCAGAGAGATTTCCGCTGAAGTTTGTGTCTCAAAAATCGATTCGTACCATTTTAAACGATTGTTTGGGCATGACACGCGTTGCAGCTGGGTTAGTTCCAAAAGACTTGAATTTTCTACAAAAACTCAATCGCGTAAGGATTGCTAAATGAGCCAGTTCCGACCCCACATTCATGAAACGCATTGTAACTGGTGAGGAGACGTGGGTTTACGAGTTTGACACTCAAACCAGTCAACAAGCTTCCGAATGGCGCCTTCCAACTGAACCGAAACCTAAAAGGGCACGTCAAACTCGATCAAAACTGAAGGTCATGTGGACAGTTTTTTATTATTATCGCGGTGTCGTGCACTCAGAGTTCTTGCCAGAAGGTCAGATGGTAAATAAAGACTGTTATCTGAGCGTTATGTGGCATTGAGAGCACAAATACGGCGAAAAAAGGCTAGATTTGTGGAACGACAACTCATGGATTCTGCACCACAATAACGCACCAGCTCACAAGGCTATTATTGTGAATGAATTTCTGGCCAAAAACTCAACAAATATCAAACAACCACCGTATTCACCTGATATGGCTCCTGCTGATTTCTTTCTCTTTCCAAAACTCAAGTTGCCACTTAGAGGCACACGCTTTTAGTCGTTAGAAGACATAAAGGAAAATTCGCGGCGATAGTTGATATCGATTCCTAAAAGTGCCTACAAAAATGTTTGTATGATTGGATTATTAACTCCATGGCACGACAGCTCACGGGGAACCTTGGCCTACCGCCCGGCCGCTGCGTCCCCCATCTCGGTCCACTACAGACGTCATGGATGGGGGGCAGTATTGGAGGGTGAGACGTGGTCAGCGCCTCGAGCCCCTCCCGGCCGGTTAATGCGGTCCTCATGACCTGGAGCCGCTACTTCTCAATCAAGTAGCTCCTCAATTGGCCCCCCAGGGACCTTACGAGGCTGAGTGCACCCCGGTCCAGGTCTCCCAGTGGGGGAAAAATATCCCCACGCTGGTGCTGGGGATCGAATCCAGGTCTCCCGCTTGTAAGCAGATGCGCTACCACCGCGCTAAGGAGACGACCGATTGGATTATTCGTTATTAATGTATAATTTCAGAAGGGGCCAACTTTGAAGGCGATAAAATTCCCGGAACTTTCTTGACACAGTAGTATGTTTGAATCACCCAAAAGTTTTTTAGTGTCGAAACCCTACCTTTTCGTATTTTCGACATGTTTCAATCTGCACTCTCTTTCAGTGTTCACTAGTTTATCTACTACCAGTAACGAGTGCGACCAGGCAGTCAGTAATGTTAGCTGGTGCAACAAATTTCAAAACGGGCTGTAGAGACCACATATATTCTGTGTGCACCAAACCTCAATCCGTTAATTTCTTACCCCTGACCGAGCTCCAGTGATAACCATGAGAGCAAATTGTATGCTGCTGAAAACGGCTTACCACTCTTTTATGCATCCTTGAGTCATTTATCAAATGAAAATAGCCCGCCTGAGTAGTGTGGTGGTAGCGTGTCTGCCTCACATTCAAATGGTCGTGAGTTGGAATCTCGCTTAGGGTGAGTCCCTCGAATAGGGTTTTTTTTCCTGAGAAGACGAATGTCGAGTAACTTTAAGTTCCATGGACCCTGATATCATTTGAGCATCATTTCACCAATTTCATTCATCGTCCGATATGACCAACCAGGTTAAAGAACGTTAAACTACAAAAAAAAAAAAAAAAAAAAAAAAAAAAAAAAAAAAAAAAAAAATTGTAACATTGGCTATAACTATCGTTATATACAGAGTTTTAATGTTTTCATATCTTTACTTGATATATTCCTATTTCTTCATGCTTTCTAATTTTATCCATTAGTCTCTATCCATACATTCCATATCTTACAGTCCTGTTGATTTCATTTCAGTTTTTATTTCCCACATCTATGATTTTCGAGATCTTCTTTTTCATCATATTTCAGCTGGACTCCATTCCAACGTCTTTCTTAGTAACTTATCTTCATTTATTCTTCTGGCATGTCCGTACCAACTTAGCTGTTTATATCTCACATCTATTGGGTTCTTAATGTTTATTTTTCTTTCTTAGCATTATTTCTTATTTTTTCCAATCTGGAACATTTTATCGACGTAAGTTTTAATTCTTCTAAGTTGTTAAATTTCCATTTTTAGGTTCATGTTTTCACTATTGTATTATACAGGAGGTGAATAAGTGCAAATATTTTCATCAGTGTTTGAGATCGGTCCCCTGTATCCAATTTTCTTTTTTTTTAAAAAAAAAAAGTCTGTGTGTGTCGGTGTGTCTATGAACACGATAACTCAAAACTTGGTATTTAAGTTTAGTATCTTCCAGGGATATGACAAGAAGATTTTGATAAAAATCACCCCTCCCCAAATTACCTTTTATTTGGGAAAAATTTCGAAAATTTAGATTTTCTCAAAATTGGCTCAAACGATTTTGAATAAAATGCGGTATATTAAATATGTATATAGCAAATAAAATGTATAACTTGAATTTTCTGGGAATAGCCTCTAAATAATTCTTTATTCTGAATGATTTTTTTGTAACTGCTAAGCTATAAGAGATTGACAAAAACTTACTACACAAAAAATGTAGATCACGTTAAAACACACAATTTATATCATATAAGTTTTTTTTTCGTGGAATTGACCATTTCTGAGCTGTTCATTGCTATTTGTTTCAGATTTAAAGTACTTAGAACTTTTCTCACGCGGTAAGTTGTAAACTCCTGCATAGAAACGGATTTCAACCACATGACAACTAGCTTTTAAAAGATTTGACTATCATTCTAGCCTAGTGTATTCCCTTATTTCCCTTCCACTTAGAAATAGGCAAGTAAATAAGACAAGTTCTATCTCGATTATCATAAAGGAAATACAAGAATATAATATTTTTTAACAATAATTCGTTATAGCGATGTAGAGAAAGTCATGTGAAGGGAACTCATCAGATTCTTTTTAGCTATTTTCTAAATTTATGTTCATGGGGAAAATTTCACGATGCTTTTAAGATGGTTATTATTCCCTCTCTCAGAAGTTCAGTTGTTTACTAGCACATCACACAGTTGACCCTCCACTGATCTCTGCCCATTGCCTTACCCGACTATAGGTGGAGTGATGTATGTAATCGTGGCAGACCCATAACCCAGGGCCATTCAAAACTTTAGATCCTAAAATGTGATACTATTAGGAAACGGACAATATGTATTATGCGCATTGTTCTCTACTAAATATCAAATTATTTGCACTTTCATCTTTCAGCCTGTATATTTGTAATTTATTTCTCTTATTTATATGTCTGATCCATTTAGGATACTATTCAACATTGATGTTCTAATTTTATCATTATTGATTCTGTTCTTAGAGTAATCATATTAATATTAATAATAACATAATAAATAAAATATAAAGGCATATATATTTGGTAATATTCATAAATATTGCATAATGTGCCTTAATAGTTGTGTTTTATTTAAGTAATGTGAGAAATGAAATAGTCATTATTATCAAAACCTAAGTCTTGTAGCAGCTCATGGTATATTGGCGTTTTAATATGCGCATTGGTTTACTACGATAAGCAGCTGCGTTATCGAGAGGAAGTGGAGAAAAATAAAAATAAAACAAAAATTGGAAGCGAAGTTTTGTTCTGGATCTTGCGACAGCTTCTTGCCAATATATCAAGCGGTTTCTCTCTCTGTCTTTTCTCAAGCTGCAAATCAAAGTTTCTGGTCCCTGTTACGAAGTTTCGCCGCAGTTTGAGGACTTGGAGATCTGTGGGCTGACAAATCTCTGTGGGGTGTTTTCTATCTGTAACTCAGAGCTTTGCTCCAGTAACCCTGTATTCATGTTTTCCTCCCTTGTTTCCGATTTACAAGGGGCTCTGTCTTCTGCCATCACGTAGTGACATTATACTACTGAACTAATGTAATCATAGTATCTTTTCTTGTTTCTTCTTCTTAATTTGTTGACGCTAAGCATCAAATAGGTGGCCCAAATTCCTGGTATTTGACGTGTACAGATATCCCTTTGTAAGATAAAAGTGTTGCAGAACTCAATGGGGCTATTCCAAGTTTAAACCGGTAAGTAGCGAAATGGCTAAGCAATCTTCATTTTACCCCTCCTGCTTATCAGCGGAGTGGATCGTGAACATTGAAATTGGTAAAATGAAGTTTCTTCTCGATAAGGGGTTTTCCGGTGGTTTCCCATATCCTGAGAATGTAAATATGTTGGATAAGTTTAAGGCTTATTTGAGCATAGTTTCACCGATTTCATTCATTATTCGATATGAGCTACCAGGTTATAGGAAGTTAAAAAAGCTGCAATTAGTCTAGATTTATCAGTTTTATCTCAACCCCATTAAGTGTCTATATAAAAGGTTTACCTTTATGATTTCATTAGTGCTATGCTAGTTAAAAAACAAAGCTGCAGTTAGTATAGATTTGTGGGTTTTACCTCAACCCCCTTTATGATTTCATTAGTATTATACTAGTTAAAAAAATTCAGTGTGTCTAAATTTATCAGTTTTACCCCACTAAGTGCCTATAAGAATATTTACATTTATGATTTCATTAGTGTTATACTAGTGATGATGGCCGCGTCGCAGCCGAGTGGTTAGACCTAGACGGTCCGGGTTCGATCCCAAGCGACCGCATGTGAGATTTGTGATGGAAAAAGCGGCGCAGGAGTGGGTTATCTCCGGGTTCTCCGGGTTTCCCCGCCATCTCATTCCACCGGAGCTCCCATCTTCATGTATCATCAGTGTCATCACCTGCGGTGCCAGAACAGTAAAACATTACAAAAAAACTAGTGATGATACATTAAATATCCTATGTATTTTTCATTTCAATATCTATGTGGTGTTGTGATTAATGTTCTGGATAGTAAACAAAAGATTTACGTTCGAATCCCGTTTAGGAAAAAGCTACCCAACCTATTCACTTTTTGAGGTGTGCTTCATTATCAATATCTTCACTATTATTTCTGTTAGTTTCACGTTTGTCTTAGATTATTTTGTTAGCCGAACGCTTTCTGTGCACAGTATTTCCGGTTTGATTTCGGTGGATCAGTGAGAGGCTCTCATCCGTATCACCTTCTCTATCTCGATGTACAATGTATTACATAGAAGATAGAGAAGGTAGGTATTGTATTTCATCTAAAACGGAGATTTCACCGGAAATAAATGATTTGAGGACACCCGAATCAAAAAAAAATTAGAAAAAGGACTTGTGTTGTGTGTGTATGTGTGTCGTAACTCAAAAACGAAAAATTGGTTAAATATCAAACCTGGTATTTAAGTTCAGTATCTTCCAATGATGGTAACGCCGTGGCCCAGTGGTTAGACCGCTTGTCTCCCACCTAAGCATTCAGGGTTCAGTCGCAAGGCCCGCACGTGGGCGTGTTTTTTCCGGTTCCTCCGTCATTCATTCCACCAATTTCTCCATCATCACCTTTCCTATAGTCCATTTCGCTTGTATTCCATATCATCCACTTCCTCATAATCAACTTCCTAGCTAAGGGCCCACCACTCGTTCCAGGTTCTCCATTCTGTGGTTTCGTGCCGTTAGCTCCTCAACAGGTTTCTGACACCTAGGTATTCACTTGTAAGTCCTAGGGAGGTGTGAGTCCTAACTACGAGGAGCGTAAGCCATTACGAAATCTTCCAATGCTGCAATATTAAGATTTTCAGAAACATTCCCCCCGCGAATTTTCGAACATTTTTCGAATTTTTCAAACTTTTGATTTTCTCAGAAATGGATTTAACAATTTTTATTAAAATTCCATATGTTTAAGATATTTTTATTACAAAGGAAATGTACATCTTGGATTTTCTGGAAATTCAGAATGACTTTTGTATAACTGGTAAACTGTATGAGATAGAGAAAACTTGTTACACAAAAATGTAAATCTCGTTAAGACACATGTTTATATCATATACACTTGTAGCGTTAGCCGTTTTCAAGATATTCTTTGTTATTGGTTTGAATTTTAATCTCCTTAACCTTTTCTCAAATAGAAAGTTATCTTTCATTTTGTGTTACTTCTGGCCTTTGAAAAGTAAACCGATTTTCAATAACAAACTCATAGCTACAGCTTTAAAAAGATTTGACTGTCGCTTTAGCCTACTGTATTCCCTTATTTCCCGTATTCCTTCTTATAAGGAATTAAGTAATAAAACATTTCAGGTATTAGTTATCTTGATTAGAAAGATGTAAGAAAAACATAAATCTTTTATAAGAATAGTTTGTTTAAACAGATAGAGAAAGTTATGTAAATGGAACACATTCAATTTTATTGGGATATAAGAAGTACTCCTGTGGTGGAACATTACGACACATTGGCACAATTAGGCCAATGGCAGCTGTTATGTTTATTAAATAGTATAATATTAACAACAATATCATCTACTGAAAAACTGAATAAGTACCATAAGCTCAAGAACGCATTTGGCTGTAACTCCAGGAAGTTTAGTTAAACCCTTAGAGATCTGGGCTACTTATGGCTTGCCTATCTAGATCGACGTTAAGGCAAGGGATGAGTGTTAGATCCTTAAATTCAATGGCACAAAGAATTTTGACGGTAGTCTGGGTCATATTTTGTTTAAGTCTCAAGGTTATTAACAAAAATAACGAATGAATTACACAGACCATGGGAACCAAAGAAGAACTCTCGGATTGCTTTGCCGATTGATACGAATCTGACCAAGCTGGGAAAAGAAGCTTCCTTTGGCAGCCAAATTGAAATTGTTTTTCAAGCTGAACCGTTGCTATGTGGGTCAACACATGGAAAATCAAAAGAAGGATTTTACAAGTCATATTGTTGTATCCAGTAGCTATGCTCTTGAGGCTATACAATAGGTAAACTGCTCTGGGAATGCAATTACTTCCTGAAGAGGCAAGCTGAAACTTATTGAGAGCTGATGTGCAGTCAAAGGTTTCTTGGAATCCAAGGTATTGGTACAGCATTACGACTAAGCAAGGAACAGTACTCCACTTTTTAGTGCTGAACATAGATTTGGATGCCGTAAGACTCCTTAGGTAGTGGAAAATCGTAGGGAATGCCCTTTTCAAATAAAAGGACAACAGCCTGGATCCGTTAGCCCTGATCTTTGGCGCGTTTGGCGTTGACGTTTTGCCTCAAAAGGGTCGCGAGTTCGAATTCTGCTATGGGCATGAATGTTCAGTGTTGTGTGTTTCTGTGTTTGTGTCCTATCAAAGTTTATTCTCTCCTTCTGATGGCCTCGAACGTTACGCTTGAAGAACATTTATGTAAAAAAAATCATTATCAAATTATTGTTTTGCTGGCAGAGTAAAATTCAGTTGGCTTCAAATAAGAATTTGCAAAAGAGGCACGGTTGTACACGTTCGATAACATGATTCTGTCAGTGGGAGACGCCAAAGGCTTTAACATAGGGTCAATTGTGTCAGCGAACTCTAGCATTCTAACGGGAAAACTATTTAACCATGAGATCGAGTGGTCTCTGCAAGAAACCAACTGTTTCCATTACTGATGTACAACTTTAGGAGACTAAATGATTTCGAAACGGTACAAGTCGCATGGTATATATTTTACTCCTTGCCTAAACTTTAACTGTAAATGGACATTTTAAATGTTCTGACATATTATTATTATTATTATTATTATTATTATTATTATTACTATTATTATTATTATTAAAAATCTTATGTGTTCCATTCACATGACTTCCTCTACTTATTCTGTGACAAACTATTCCTAAAAAGCTTATTCTTCTACTTCTTGCTAATCAAGATAATCATACAAGGTAAAATAAGGGGATACATTAGGCTAAAGCGAGTCAAATATTTTAAAAGTTATCGCTACTTGATTGGAATTCAGTTTTCTCTGCAGGAGTGTAAAACAAAAGAAACAGGAAAGCAGTAATGCCAAGCTCAAATTTAAGATGTATTTTAAAATTGAAGGCAATAATAAGGAATATCTTGGAAATGCTTAACTCTACAAAATATCTATGACTTAAATTGTGTATTTTAACGAAATCCATATTTTTGTGTAGTAAGCCTTCTTGTATCTTTTACGGTTTATCACTTATGCAAAAGTCATCCAGAATGAAGAGGTCTGCAAAGGTTACTCCCATAAAATTTTAAGATATACATTCTATTTTGTGCTGTAAATAGCTTTAATATGCCGTATTTGAATAAAATTGTTAAAACCAGCTTGAAAATAAAAAATTTCTAAAATTTTTCCATCTAAAGGCTATTTTGTAGTGGACGGATTTTATTTAAAATCTTTGTGTCGTATCTTTGGAACACACACACACACGGAGCTTTTTCTAAATATGCTTTTTATATAGGGGACCCTAAATTGCATTTTCGGTGAAATCCGGTATCGAATATTAGGTGGAATGCAATGTACTAGCACTGAGCAGAGAAAGTAAAAATAGTTTCATAATTGCATAGCGTTAACATTTTAGTGACATAATAAATGTAAGTCATTTTAAACTTTCAAAACCCGTGACCCTTAAAGCTGAAAAGTTAGCTATAACGTAGCCCTACTACTTTCCCTTTAGAACATTTGCACCACATTCCCTGGTTAGTGCTTGACTCACGGTTTCTAACAAGAGACACAATAAAACACTAAATAATATGAGGGATATTCCCCACAGAACTCGCACGTTTGCGTTCCAGAGTAGCTCTAATAGCAGCAAAACGCACCCATTACGTTAACCACGAAAATCACTTCCTGCCGTGCTCAGTGTATTTTCTAACCACCTTGGCATCATCCACTTTACAGGTCGGACAGCGAGGCGTAGTATTTATACGGTATCTAGTTTGCATTCTAATAGCAACTGTTTTCTCTCCCCGTTTCCCGCCCGTCCTGACATTTTCGCACTTGCCAATCACATAAACACAGGCTTCCTGGGAAGATGATCTCCAAACGAAGATCGCTTGGGTGGATACTCACAGCAATTTCTACAAGAACGATAGTTATCATTATCTTTCATTCTTTAACACGTAGCCATCATTTTCTTGGGGTCCGGTACGATCAAGCTGATTCATTCCAGGAGATTGTCTGGAATGATATCCCTCATGTTTACTAATGGCTGCTTGGCGAAACCACTATCTTGGGTGAAGAGTATGCAAGCCTTCGCCTAGGGCAGACGAGATGTGATGGAAGTTCCGTTCTGGATAGAGATAATTCCCATTAATAACCAAGGTTCGCGCGCGGGGCGGGAGGCGGATTTTCCTTGTGGGCAAGGATAAAAGATGTCGCACTTAAAACATGACCTTGATGTGGGTATGCTGAGAAAGACCACAGAAATCGCCTCATTAGTTTGTTCATTTACCATGCATCAAGTGGCACTAAGAACATAAAAGGTAACTCCGTGGCTTAGCGTCACCATAGTCGTGGTTTTGACTTTGCTTGTACTACTTCGCCCGAGGCATCTCTTCAGCGGCAGCTTCCAGTTTCAGATTCATTAAGATTCATAATCGTGTTCTTGTGAGTCCTGAGAGATAGGTGAATAAGATCATTAACAATAAGAACCATGTGAAGCAGGTTTCTTTTCGAAGTCAACCAGAAGCTATAGAAGCTAATAATTACCACTTCTTATACAGAGTTACCTAGCTAGAGGACGAAATTTCAGTAGTTTCGGTAAGCATATGATGCAAAGTAACTAATTTTATAAACTCTGAATGCATTTATGAAACTATTGCTAGCCTTATGACAACAGCAGTAGGATGTAACAAAACGGTGAATGACCCACTTTTAACAGGAGCTGCAATTGCAGAGTACCCAATATCAATATTTAAATGATTGGAAAAAAAGTGTAATATGGTAGTCGAGGCAAAAAAATGCTGCATTGCATAGAAGTAGAAGGATTAGAAGAATGGAACTCATAGACTAGATGCACAGTACATTCTGTACAGTAGTGAATGGGTAACCAAATGCATTTTACTTTATCTAGCACGTATGTACAATGGATATAGTACGTAGAGAATATATTTCATTCCACCCAAAAAGTCAATAAATAGTTTTCACTGGAAATACACGTTTTAGGGTCCATTGTATAAAAAACCATGTTGCTGAAAGGTCCATGTGTATGTGTCCGTTTTTCTGTGACCATGATAACTAAAAAACGGAAAGTCGGTAAAATACCAAACTTGGTTTAGTATCTTCCTAGGATACGTCACCAAGATTATGAGGGAAATGCCCTCACCCCAACTTTCATGTACAAAATATCGAAAGCTTTTATTTTCTCAAAAATGGCTCTAACGATTTTGATTAAAATACCGTATGTCAAAGATATACACGGCAGATAAAATGTATATCTTGAGCGTTCTGTGAATAGCCTCTGAAGATCTCTTCATTTTGAATGACTTTTGCACAACTTGTAAACCGTATGGGAGAGACAAAAGTATACTACACAAAAATGTAGATCTCGTTAAAACACACTTATGCTATATGCATTTTTTTCGTGGAGTTCAACCATTTCCAAATATTCCTTGTTATTGGTTTTAATTTCAAAATACTTAAACTTTTCAACTCCTGGCCATGCAAAGTAACGAATTTCAATCACATAGTAAATGTTTTCAGAAAATTGTACTTCGCTTTAGTCTAGTGTATTCCTTTATTTCACTTCTACTTATAAGGAAATAATTAATAATACAATTTCTGCTATCTTCCGTTTATTTTAATTAGAAGTAGAAGAGCAGGATCAGCTTTTCTAAGAAAATCTGTTTTAGAATAGCTAGAGAAAGTAATGTGAATGAACATATTATATTTTTTAGGCAAGTAAAATAAATATAGTTGGGCAGAGTGAGATAATGGAAAGGGTCTGAAATTTTGAAATAGAATCTTGAGTTTAGAAGAAAGAAATTATTTAAAACTGTTTAGAATATAAAGAATAAAAGGTAAGGAACAATGGAAGGATGGTTTACAAGAGTCCTTTGGTGATACGGATCCTTGCTGGAAAATAAATGCTATTATCACGTTGACCATCCTATCTCTTCCTACGTTGAAGTATATGAACTAAACCTGGGGAACTTTTGTCATGTGCTGCTAGTATTGTGCTGTTGCAAATTTAATGAGTAGAGAGGTAAATACGAAGATTATGCTTTTTAAATATTAACTTTGTGAAAAGCATATAAAATTATTGAAAAAGAGCTATCAACTGAAGCTGCAATTGTTAGTAAATAACTTATATGCATTTAATATTCAGTAATTATAACCTGGTCCGCATTTTGCGCAAATTGTTATTTTAATATTTCTTCCAATAATTGAATATTGCTTACAGTCTTGCAATTATAAGTTATAGAAAGTTATGTTTTTTTAATTTTTTAACAAAATAATAAACCTTCTTCACCAAGCGGGAATATTTAGGTGGTAACGCCCTTGGCCGGCTTCGGGAGGTCCTCAGTTCAAATCCCGTAGGCCAACCAATCTGGCTGAGTTTTTACTTTCTCTACATGTACATAGTGTATAGAGAAGGTTTTGCATTCCACCCAATAATTCGATACCAAGATTTCACCAAAAATAATGCTTTGGGTCCCACTGAATCCAAAAAAAAAAAAAAAAAAAAAAACCATTTTTACAAAAAGGTCCGTGTGTGTATGTGTGTGTGTCTGTGTTTCTTTGGAAAGCTTAGCTCAAAATCGAAAAGACCGTTAAATACCAAACCTGGTATTTAAGTTTGATATCTTCCAAGAATGCGACACGAAGATTTTCAAGAAAATCTCCCCACCCCCAACTACCCTTTACATGGAAGTTTTTTCGAAAATTTTGATTTTCTCAAAAATACCTCTAATGATTTTGATTAAAATGTCAAATATTAAAGCTATTTACCTGAAAAATAAAATGTATATCTTGAATTTTCTGGGAATAGCCTCTGAAGACTGCTTTATTCTGGATGGACTTTACGGAATTTTGCATAACTACTAAACCGTAAGAGATGGACAGAAACTTACAACACAAAAATGTAGAGCACATTAAAACACACAATTTATGGCATATGCATTTTTTTCCTGGAGTTTATCGTTTTTGATATATTCATTGTTTTTAGTTTTAGCTTTGAAAAACTTACTTTTCTCATACAGGAATTTGTGGGCTCCTGTCCATACAAACAAAGGAACTTCAGTTGCATAGCAACCGGCTTTTGATTATCAGTTTAGCCTATAGTACACCCTTATTTCTATTTTATTTACAAGGAAGCAAGTAGTAAGACTATTTCTACTATTTATTTCTGGATTAGCATGAAGTAAGTAGAATCATAAGCTTTTTAACAATAAACTGTTGCAGAGATGTAGAGAAAGTCATGTGAATGGAACACATCAGATTGTTTTTCGTGGTTTCTCTCTGCCGCCAAAATACCGAATTGGATATTTAATACCATTACTCAAAGTTCCAACTTCAGCCTAAAAAATCAGTAAAGCTAAAAATTAAATAAATAAATAAATACATAATAATAATAATAATAATAATAATAATAATAATAATAATAGCAATTGTGATTTTGCTGCCATCTGTTCACAGATAATGAAAACAGCTGCATCGGACGGTACTTCAATGCCATCTACTTGTCACGGAGCAAAGTATTATAGCTGTATACTATATAAATACAGATGGTGAAAAACTGCCGGAATGGATGGCACCCTTGCGCCATCTGCTTGGTGCGAATCGAAAATGGTATGGGTGCGGAAAAAAAGAACCATGAAGCCACAGAACCGATATGATATGACCTAGAAACTAAAGTGACATTTAATAGGATTAAAAAAAATAAAAACAAACCTATATCAGTAGCCTATAATCACTTATATTAGCTCTCCCAAAGTATTAAAAGGTTTAGAGCACGAAGGTTTAACATTTGCATTTGAAGACTACCATTTTGCTCTTTGACAAAGGGTTCCTTATTCCCATGCTTAGCATCAGATTTATTTTTCTGTATAAAATAGCTTTTACAATCTGAAATCTGCAGTAGAAATAAAAAATTTCAAGTCACGAATGAATTTCAGGCGGCTATTCTGAAGCCAATTATTCTATCATGATCAGCATGAAATTGACTTAAGTCTGCAGTTCTCGACAAATGGTTTTCTTATTCCTTGTTGAATATGGGTTTTGAGAAAAATATGGTTTCGGAAGCTTTTGCCTGAAATGTGTTTTATGTGCAAAATGCACATGAAGATATACGGGATAAGTTAACTTCAAGGCAACAGTGGATTGTGGTAAGTGATCGCATTATTTAACTAAAACGCCAGTTCAGTTGCAATATTCTCAGGCATTTTATGTTCTAATGAAGTGCGGCATTGTTTAAATAGACATTGTAATAGTTATTTAGATTTTATATCTTTGCAAACACGTACTCTTAGAGCAAAGTAAAACGATAGCCGCAAGGTTTACCCGAGACGTCTTTTAAGGAATTACTTATGTCAAATTTGGAAAATACGCAGTATCTAACATATATTTCTGAAATGAAAAATAAAATGGATTTTCATTTATGCACGTTCTTTAACTGCTGTGATTCTCAGCTTAATTTTATTCAGAGGCCTCTCTATCAGGCTTGAGGTTCTTTTACGTGGCGTAAATCTACGACACGGGCTTTACTTCCCTCACGAAGGAAGCCATGCTAAGGATTTTTGCGGCTGAAAAAATCCATCGTCCTCCGCCGGGTTTGAACCCGCGATTTTGGGAGTATGAAGTTAGCATGGTAACTATTACACCACGGAGGGCGATAAATATTACTAAAATTTATACCAGTCTTTATGCATAATAATAGTGCTATGTTTGCATGTGTAAAAATTCGATTTTAATTTAATTTAATTTAAATTTGTGGTGGACAAAACGCACAGAGGCGGGTTTTCTCCGAGTTCTTCGGTTTTTCCCGCTATTGCATTGCACCACTGTTCCATCTTCATTACATGTATCATCAGTGTTATCGGCTGCGGTGCCGTACATAGTAAAATTTGGTTTTAAATAGCCACTATAAAAAACCACACACGGATCGTTTAATTAAAATGTTTTTTTTATACAAGGGACCCTAAAATGTATATTTCTGGTGAAATCTTGAAATCCAATTTTTTGAAAGGACTGCAATACCTTCTCTATACCCTTGTACATAGTATGTATAGAGAAAGATAAAACAAAGATAAAACACTCAACTTCGTTTCGTCTTCACAAATTGTTCCTCGATTCAGCAATAGTACACTTTCCACACTTAAATCGGAATATACTATTATATAATTCCATGGCACAACAGCTCACGGGGAACCTTGGCCTACCGCCCGGCCGCTGAGTCCCCCATCTCGGTCCACTATAGACGTCATGGATGGGGTGCAGTATTGGAGGGTGAGATATGGTCAGCACTTGAGTCCCCCCCAGCAGGTTAATGCGGTCCTCATGACCTGGAGCCGCTGCTTCTCCATCAAGTAGCTCCACAATTGGCCCCCCCAGCGACCTTACGAGGCTGAGTGCACCCGGGCCAGGTCTCCCAGTAGGGGAAAAATCCCCACGCCGGTACTGGGGATCGAACCCAGGTCTCCCGCGCAGCTGCGCTACCACCGCGCTATTATAATGTGTAAAATATAAGTAGCTCACATTTCTATATGTAACTTATCCGCCACATCACTATAAGCATCTAGATAAAAAAAGTTGTTGTAAAACTCTGATGTTTTCTAACGGTGTCCGGAATGGACAATGCCTCTGACTGGTACCAATCATGTTCCAGACAAAATGTGAATGATGTTGTTGGCCAGTGGTCAGTGAAGTGCATCGTTACCAGTGGCCGTGACACGTTACTCAAAGGCATTTTCAGCAAGCTTCCGATTCCATTACTCACAATAGCCTATTGTACCACTCCTCGAGGAGATAACATTCCAGCGTTTTGCTGTTATTGTTCCTTGTCCAAGGAAGGCAATTTTATTGAAAATAGACATTTGCTCCTTGTACCTTCAGAGAAGGTGTTCCACCTAACGGAAACCAAAACTAAATGTATGGCTTCCGTAACGGGTTCTCAAGTACTTCTTTGCAAATTTTCCTCAATACCATCACAGCTATCATCACCAGCGTCAAAAAAACAAGGACGCTAGAAGCCTGAAGCAATCTTTGGGGGAGGAAATGGAATCTTTTTCTGTTTTTTGGTTCTTAAATATCTTCGCCTATGCTGTTAACCTTCTCGGCTGAGTCCGAAAGGTCATCAAATGATGAATGATGACACAGCTTTGATTAGGGTTCCCATGGTGCCTCCAGATATCTGTCGATTCTGACTGAATGTTGCCAGGCTGGTATGTTTTCACGATAGTCCATGATGACAATTAAATTTAAGCTCCTAATTAAAAGAGGAGTAACCATTTTCATTCTGATGCTGCTGGTATTGGTTCCAATCAAGAATGAGTCAACCTATTTAATTATAGTTGTTTTTTCAGGGTTTTTGCTGAATTCATAGGATGAATATCTAGCATTTTCGTTGCATTCAGTTATTCATCCATTCTATAGGTGCTATCCTTTTTAAATGGAGTGGATATTATTATATTTAATAACAATTAAATAATATTTTAGTTAATATTTTAATTCAAAGTTTATGCAATTTTGATGAGTGCCAGAATAAGCCAAAAACACAATGTTTTATTTACTCCACGTTTTAAAAAGATCGCGTGTTTCCTGTAGCTATATCTGTTGTAAGTTATAATATCTGTTTAAAACATATCTGTTCATCCGCAAAACGTTATTCAGAATATGAATTATTAAAATTATGCAATAAGAACTTAATTAAATACAACATACGGAAACATCATTCAAATGTTTATGCATGCGATAAGTTCTTCCTATAAAACACGGAAATGAAAAGGAAAAAAAAAGTTGGAAACTTTCAAGCTCATCCGTTAGATGATACACTTAGGAAAGCATAGATATGCAATTTGGAATTTTGGGGCTATCTAACTATTTTAGTCATACACTCTTAGGCATAATAAGTAAAAACTTGCATAAAATGCTTGTAATTTTCAATTTTCTCGAAAAAACTATAACATTTGAATAAAATGCGACAGATTAAATATGTTTACATCACTAATAAAATGCAGATATTAAAATGAGTAAATTTATGTGAAGTTCTTTTAACATGTATAATTTTGTGCAACTAGAAGCTGATAAGAAGCAAAGCATTTTTAGTGAGAATCACTTACAAATTATTAGTTTTGTTTTGTGCCATTGTATTGCTTAGATTGGGATTATTTCTAGTGAAAAATTGTGGATTTATGGACAAATTGTTAAGGGTAGAAAAATCCTATGTGCGCGATCCATATGATGTACAATTTCAATTAAATCGAATAATCTTCAGTTTGCATTGCATAATTTTTAACGCCTTGTTCCTTTAGATCTATGCAATACTGTCGAAGTTGTTGTTTCATTCCATCGTAAAAGTTGCGATATTTGCGCTATATCATACGATTTGCTGTGTTCATAAGACTTTCTCTTCTTAATCTTCTAAAAATTATGATTAAAAAGCTAACTCTTCTATCTCCTTTTCATTAATATAAAAAGCGTTTCGTATTAAAAATGTCTGTTGTAGGTGTAAACTAATAGCTCAATTTTTAATAAACAGATCATTGTACCATAGCTTTGAAAAGGTTAACACCGCAAAAGCGTTTGGCATAAAGTATGTCTTTTAATGAGACCCATAATTTTTATATATTAATATTTTGTCCATCTCTTCAAATTTACAGATTACAATAGTATGAATGTGACTTCATAGTTTTCCTCTGAAAATTCATAATATATATTTTTCTGCAAATGTCATACCATAAGAGGCATTATTAAAATTTAGAGCTACTTTTGAGAAAATCGAGATAAACCAAAATTCTTCCTATGTAAAAGGTGTATGGGGAAGGGTTTCTTTACAAAATTTTCGTGTCACATTCTTGTGTGTGTGTTTTTTAATAATCCTTTATTAGCGCATGCTCTATTACAGATATAGTAATACTACGTGCTTGATTGAATCCGACAGTTAATTAGAAACATTTCTATGAGATGTTTACAATTTATATACCCGCGGTTTACAGTAATTCAGAGTTTATGGAACTCACAAATTTATAAAAGCATTTATAAAGTTTTTAACCATTTCCCTTCTATTGTATTGATCACTTTCCACCTTTCAGAATTACGTTTTATGAAATTGTTTCATTTCCGTTTTTCAATTTGATACTCTCATAGAGAAGATGGTCTACTGTTTGATGTCCATTATTACTGAGGTACATTCAGCTGTCTTCTATCTTAAATCTGTGGTAATAATATTGGCAGTTCCAGGTCCAGTTAATATATTTGTTATGCTGGTACTAAGATTTATTTTAATTGTAATTCTTTCTTTAACAGTGGGGAAAAATTATTTTTTTATTTGTCTTTTTGAACTGTTCTTTCATTTATTGGCGTTGGCTTCTCTAAGTTGTTTTCTAATTTAAACTTTAGGAATTTTGTTGTATGAGGTTCGAAGATTGGTGTCTTGGGCAGCTTCTTTAGCCAATCTGTCCGCAAGTTCGTTTCCATGGTGGCTAACATATGCTTAAATCCACGCAAAGTCAAGTGTGCGAGTGTGTGTGTGTGTGTGTGAGAGAGAGAGCGAGAGAGAAATAGAGTTATTCCTGAAAATACTTTTTTTCAGCGGACTCAAAGGTTTATTTCTGGTAAAATCTGAAATTGAATTTTTGCAAAATTTGATCCTCGTGATATGGAAACCCTGTGTTTCTTTTTACTTAAAGTCTGTCTCTCAAATACCAGATCAATAATCCCCTTATAAACAGGTTTTAGGATGGAATACAATACCTTCTCTACCTATTGGGTAATTGGCAGGACAAATGAAAAATAGAAGAAATTCATTCAAAATTTTCTCGGGCTTCTAGCCAGGTATAAACTTGGCTTGACACCAACGTTTCGAAGAAGTGCATCTTCGAAGAAATTCATTTCATTTAACATTCACCCAAGATTTCGACAGATAGTTTGCCATTTTTCTCACACTATATATCATTAACAAGCAGTATATTTGTAATTGAAGACATGTGATAATGTTCTCTTTACATTTGTATGACACTGAACGCTTGGAAGAGCACAAAACATTGCATTTGTATGAAGCTGCAGAAAAAAGGTGACTGAGGGTTGGTGGCTAGGGTGGAGGTAGGGGGAGGAAAACGGGATGGTCCACCGTGGGAAAGGAGCAACTGTACCAACGGCTGACCGTTGGATCGAATCTAATGCTCAAACCTCTCTTCTCTTTGCGTTCTAAAGAAAGCTTCTGTTTAGTTGTAGGAATGAAGTGCTAAAGGAAGCAAATTTAGTATTTATTACTTTTTATACTTGGTACATGGATAGAGCTAGTATTGCATTCCACCCAAAAATTCGGCACCGGAATTTCACTCGAAATACACGTTTTAGGGCACTCTGAATAAACAAAATCATTTATAGATAAAGGTCTGTATGCGTGAGTGCGTGTATCGATGAACAGCATAACTCGAAAACGAAAAGACGGTTAAATACCAAACTTCAAATCTTTAGTAAACTTCAGCATCTTCCTAGGATGGACATGAATTTCTTCGAGAATATATCCTCAGCACAAACCACACTTTACATGGAAACATTTTCGATAATTGTGATTATTTATAAAATATAATGGCTCTAACCATTTTTATTAAAATCCCGTATATATAAGATACTCACAGACAAACAGAAAGATAAATAGATCCTTAATTCGTCACCAGTTGTAATCTTATATACGTATTTTTAAGTCTCGCCATTGTATTTCTTGAGCAATTGTGTGCACACCAACAGGAGCATCCTTTTGTGATTGTGTCAAATTATGCGGGGTCCAACAAGAGCAAACCATTTTTCTTGGCTAAATGATCATGCAATATTTTATATAATTATGCTGGTGGGATTAATGCCTAGGGTTGCCTCAATCTCACAGTTTGTGGCATGACGATCTTGCACTATCAGATTTTGTACATCATCAATGTTTTCTGACACAACAATGTTTTGAACACCTTCAAGAATTTCGTCAGTGAGTGACCGGCGGCTAATATTAAACTCTTTATACCAGTGTTTCACAGTGGCAAGGGATGAAGCTTCATCGTCACATGTAATAGTAATTTGATCAATGTATTCTTGTCTTGATAACTGATGTTGAAAATCATAATAAATCATCGCACCGAAATTTTCACTAGTTAATTTCATTTTTTACTGAAACACAACTTTAAAGTCACTGTAAAGAACACAAATAACGCATATTGCCAAAATATTTGAAGTGGGTTAAGAACGAAAACGTCAAACTTTCCTGTGAAAACACCAGATGGCACCTCAAAATATAAATAGTGCCCCCCGTAATCTAGTAGTTGAGCGCCTTTAAACACCAATCACCATCACCATCAACATCATCATCATAGGTAAAATGACATATTTTTCAGATATGTTTATGAGAAATAAAACGTTTATATCAGGTTGTTTTTCAAAATAAAAAGCAATGCAAATGATTAAAATGGTTTTCCTGAGCTATAATAAACTGAAAGAGAGTAAAGCAGTAAATACATATGGTTAGTGTATTAGATCCTCTGATTACCCCTGATCTTTGAGAGATTATAGCTCAAAAACTTAAGAGCCAGTACTTAATGTGTGGGGGAGTTGTGGGTATTGGGTCACACAACCATGTACGTTTGAGCAGCTCCATAAACTGACGAGTGAATGAAACGAAATAAAGAAATGGACATCAGAAAAACACACGGATATAAAATATAAAATAAAATATTATTAGCATTAAATGTTTTAATAGTTTAACAATAAAATATTAGGTTAGTCAAATCAGCAAAAATGCCTAGCAACCAAAGAAAGCTATGAAGAATACTTCTTAGGTTTGCGGGCCGCAGGAAATTTTTACTCCCGAAGCTTAGAGACTATATCGATCATTTATACGATAGCGGTTGATCTGCATAATAATCAGAGAAATGTTGCATGACATTAATAAACATCACTTTTAAACGTGGTTTAATGTAAAATAAAATAAAAATAAAAACAAGCCCTCAGCATACCTGAACTTATCTGGTTGTAGACAACGTCCCCCCAAAAAAACAAAAACAAAAAAACAAAAAAAAAAAACAAAAAACAACAAAAAACTGACGTGTTTCATTCACACGACTTTTCTCTACCTATTCTGTAGCTAACTATCCTTAAAAAAATCGATTCTTCTATCTAACTCTGGGGTATAATTGCATAAATAAATATGAAGAATTAGACAAATATTCCACTACCTTATGATAATCCAGATAAACATTAACTGAAATGCTTATTACTTAGTTCCAAGTAGAAGGGCAATAAGGAAATACAGAAGATAGTAAAATCTTTTTAAAACTGTTTACTATGTGATTGAAATCCGGTTCTCTGTCCATTGCCAGGAGTAAAACAAAAGAAACAGAAATCATAAATTCTTGTTTGAAGGAAAATATATTTAACATAAAATGTATGCTTTGATAAGGGCTACTTGTTCTGTGCAGTAATCTTTTATCTATCTCTTACGATTTACCAGTAGCGCAAAAATCATCCAGAGGAAAGAGCACTTCAGAGGCTTCCCAGGCAATTCAAGATATACATTTCATTTGCCATGTGAATATCATTAATATACGGTATTTTAATAAAGATCATCCGATCCATTTTTGTGAGAAAAACATTTTTCGAAATATTTTCCATGTAAAGTGTAGTTTGGGGTCCGGGAAATTCCTCAGAATATTAGTGTCTCATCTTTGAAAGATGCTGAACTTGGTGTTCATTTAATTGTTTTTTCACACAAGCCGTGTATAGGACAGGAGTTGCGTATGTAGAGTCATACTCAAATTAACCATAATAGTTGGCTAAATTAAGAAGCCCTGGAACTTCAATTACTTACTACGTTGTAAGTCGCCATTAGTCGAAATAATTTGAGATCAGTTTGCGGTTTACCGGGAAACGTGTGTCAGTTGAGGAATTTAATGCCGTTCCGGTATGTTGCCATGGTAGCTCAGTGGTTATAGAGACTGGGAGATCTGTGGCATTGTTTTTCAATCTGGTTCTACCTATCCAACAAGTTTGGTATTAAACCGACTTGTCGGTTTTTAGACATCGTTTTCGATTCACGGACATATACACACGGATCTTTTTCTAACAAAGTTTTGTTTAATGCAGAGGACTTTAATTTACATTTCAAGTGAACTGTTACTATACTTTTTACTTTCTCTATACGAACTATGTACATAGTGCATAGAGAAGGTATTGCACTCCACTAAAAATTCGCTACCGAGATTTCACCGGAAATATATGTTTTAGGGTCCCCTTTACCTAAAAAAAGTATTTTCAGAAAAAGATCCGTGTGTGTGTCCGTGTGTCCGTGAACACGATAACTCAAAAACGAAAAGTCAGTGAATTACCAAACTTGGTATTTAAGTTTAGAATTTTCCAGGGATGCGACACGAAGATTGTGAGAAAAATTCCCCCACCCCAAACTACCCTTTACATGGAACTTTTTTCGAAAATTTTGATTTTCTAAAAAATGGCTCTAACGATTTTGATTAAAATATCGTATATTAAACTTATTTACCCGACAAATAAAATGTATATTTTGAATTTTCTGGGAATAGCCTCTGAAGACTACTTTATTCTGAGTGAAATTTCCGGAATTTTGTATAACTGCTAAATTGTAAGAGATAGACGAAAACTTACCACACAAATGTAGAGCACATTAAAACACACAATTTATGTTGTATACATTTTTTTCTTGTAGTTGATCGTTTTTGAGGTATTCCTTGTTTTTGTTTTCAGGTTTGAAAATCTTAACTTTTCTCATACAGGAATTTATCAACTCAAAAGAACTTCAGTCACATAGTAACCAGCTTTTGACTATCGCTTTAACCTATGCTACTCCCTTATTTCCTTTCTACTTACAAGGAAGAAAGTAATATGACTATTTCTGCTAATTGTTCTAGACTAGCATGAAGTAAATAGAAGCATAAGCTTTTAAGAATCATTTGTTGCAGGGATATAGGGAAAGTCATGTGAATGGTACACATAAGATTTTTTGGATAGAATGCAATACTTACTCTGTCGATGCACTAGGTACGATGTAGAGGGAGTAGTGTTTCGGTTACAAGAACACAGAAACCGTTGAGCAGTTCTGAGAGAGCAGTTATTGAATCACAACTACATCTTCTCGTCCTCGACAACCAATATGGTCATGTACCTTTTTAGGTAGGCACAAACGAGGCGTTGTAAAGCTGATAAGATATGCCGAAGTTTGTATCCCAGACGAAAAAACAGGAAACATGATCATTCCCAAAAGCATACTTTCCGTTACTCAGTTATGCATGATCGCTTCAGACTTTATAATGACCATCACCATTTCCTGACACCATTCAGCTGCATGAAATTCGAGAGCTCTTGTGATGTCCTACTTTAGGAGAATCGAAAGGAAATTTTGTTGTCGATTGTTTCGCTTTAACACTCTCCGTTATTGTTTCCTGTAGCTCAAAAGGCTTCTAATGTAATCTGTTCCTCAAAGGTGTCACGTGCTGGTACAAGTTATTCTAGGCTCAATGCTTTTGTTCCATTTTCTATGTTATTGTTGTTAAATTCCGTGATGTTTCACTATTATTTCCATTTTCCCACGTCAATCGACATCCTTGACTGCTTTCTCGGCCTTGATAGAAGTATTATTGTTCTAAGACAGGAACTTTCAATTCGAATCTCAACTGAGGATTTCTACAGGAGTATTTTCTTTTATTGATAATAAGAGTTTATAGCTCCTTGTTCTGAATATTTGTAGGTGTATATTACCAGCACCTTACCTGACTATAATACCTTTGAATAGGCTACGAAAATCAATGACTTTCTACCCTATGTTCCTGAAACTTAACAGCCTTTATATTATGCTTCATAATATAATAAAAATGCGAAAAAAAACTGCACTCCCTATAAACCTGTCATTTTTAAAGCCAGTATGAGCAAGATTTAGTAATGAAGGATTATTATTTCCTTTTCATGACATTTTTGATAAACATACTTTCTTATATTTCTCGTTATCATTGAATAATTGTAGTAAAAGTTATAATTAAAAGGAATTTGATTAATCTTCCTGTTATGTCCATAAGGATGTTTAAATGCTATTAGATGATAAATAGTAGTAAACGTTTTTTTGTTTGTTTTTGTTTTTTTGTTTTTTGTTTGTTTTTTTTTAAATACAGCTCTGGAGTGTGGTCGGGACTCCGGCGCTGTATTCCTGTTTCTTATTCCTCTGTTTTTTCCTTTTACCCTAAATGTTCTTTGTTTTACCGTTTTCTGTTTTCTGACAAATACATGTACACATCCACAAACACCCATGCTCAAGGCGGTACTCGAATCCACGATCCCCTGCGCCTCGAAGCACCAAAGCGAGGCGCTTTAGCGAGCGCGGCCATGAGGACCTACTGCGTTAAGACAAACGTTAATTAATCAGAATGTAATTTACTGAAGCACCTAAAAATATAAGCATAAACCACGTTATAAAAGACATTAAAATGAAATTAAAACACACAAAGCCCGAAAATGAAATAATGCTTATAGGAAATTATCAAATACTCGGAAATAACAATGCAGACGCAGGACATAAATTTAACCCCAGGAACACAAACGCCACAGAGGAACCAGTATGCGTACAATTGAATATGTACAGGAATATATTTTCAACCTTACCGTTCAAATTAACACTGAACAAGAAAATAAGAGAAGAATTTGACATGAAAACAAATTTTGAGCATGAAGTATATCCTAACAGATGACACACTGAGATTGAGCCGAAAGAGAAATGAGGTCCTAAAAAAGAAAATGAAGAGAATGGTCCCGGTATGTACACGAAAACTGCAGAGGAAGCTATTTCAGGTAACGCTTAGGTACAGAATACACAACGAGATCGGGAGAGCAGAAATGGGAGACGCAATTATTGTTGCAGAGTGTCTCAAATGGAAATGAGGAGGCCACGCTTCAAGGATGTCTAACAACAGTTAGGCTTATAGAGTATAATCATATGGAACCACAGAATAGGAAGAAGATGCGTTAGGGATGGGTTGACTTTTTTAAGTGAAATGTAGGACTTTGTCGTCGAGATGTGCAACATGTGTACCATATGATGGATATAGAAGCGATAGAGAAATGATAGAGACAGAATAATACGGAGGAATTTTGTAATGTTCAATGTAAATTTAGTGTTATGTTAAATTGTGTACTGGATAGGTTAAAAGTGAAATGTACTCCTTAGGATTAGCTCTTTTTTGAGCTACAATGCCAAACAGGTAGCTCTTAAGAAATGACATACGCTAATACATGAATGAATATGCTTCCTTTCATTGCACTCATCAAAAAATTCATGAGATAAAATGTCATGTTCGGTCTCCACGGTGTTTTCAAACATTTTCTCTAATGATTATTAAACATTTTTACATAAAATATGTAAAAGTTACAGTTTATCCTACAGAAAATAAGTATCAAAACGCATAAACACCTACATCTCTGGTGGTTTAAAAGAGAACAGTTTAATGCTTAATAATTGTCCTTTGAAACAAGATTACTGGTAAGGCATATAAGTCCACTTTCTTTGTTTAGGATTGTAGAGTATATGTTTTTTTTATCTGCGATGGGCATAAAAGACCTCAAACATCCGATCATAAATACAACTTTATTCAAAAGTAGTTATCTTCAAATTTCAAAAGGCTAACCAAAGCCTTATTCCTCAGTCATCTGAAGAAAGTGAATAGAAAAGATAATAGTAGAAGGAAAGAAAAAATAAATAAATAAATAAATATATAAGAGTAGGGACCAAAAACTGAGCGATTATTTGTGAAAAGTAAAAAAGTGAATGTAGAAAAGCTGATTTTATTGTGGAACCATTAATGAATTCAATATTAATCATAATTATAAATAGACTGTTATGTGTTGCCCAAATAGAGATACAACCTTGCACAGCTATGTGCTTGTATGTTTCACTAGCCGTGCAAAGATATCTAGCTAATTATGATATTCAAAACTATGGTGCAATAGTTCCTGCAAATATTAATGTAAAATACTACTGTTTTCAAGCATGATAATCTTAATTCAAAATCTTCTCGGGCTTCTAGCCGGTAAAAACTTGGCTTGACACCAACATTTCGAAGAAGTGCATCTTCCTCGTCTTCAGGATGAACTGATGGTTTGAGCCAGGAGCAGGAACTAGTCGCCCGAGTGTACTCGGGCGGGGGCAAATCACCACGGTACCTATCCGCTTTTCTTGCGGATTTACCCGTGTGATATAAGAGATGTAGTCTTATGCAAGCGTTTTTGTCAATGTCAAAGTAATTGGGCAGGGTGTTCCCTCTGTGCAGCCGGCGCGGGCTGGTTTACCTATCTGAGTGGCCACCCACCCAGAGAGGGACCAGGCCCGATGCTGCTTACCTTGGCCAGCCGCTTGCGGGCTGTCAAGGAAAGCAGTGCCGGCTAGCGGGGAGACCTGAAGGGATGTGGTTTGAGCTTGCGGAGACTGGTATTTATAAGCAAGCTCAAACCATCAGTTCACCCTGAAGACGATGAAGATGCACTTCTTCGAAACGTTGGTGTCAAGCCAAGTTTTTACCTGGCTAGAACCTCGAGAAGATTTTGAATTAATACGTCGCCAGGAAAGCTTCAGTTCTTATTTTATGATAATCTTTTTTCTCTACCCTATAATGACAGAGATGGAGAAATATAAATAAGGCTGTTCCTTTCTGTAGAACACTGATGGAGAATTCTCAGAAACACATGTCAAGTGGATGCAGAAAGAAAGAGCTGAAACTTAATTTCGTTCGTAGAAATAGTTTATCGTTAAGTGTGCTTTATGGCCGCATATCTATCCTTATTTTTATATTCTAAACTGACAAAAGTTTCTAAGATATATCCTCTAATTGTAGAAAAAAAAATTGAACTTATGTTTTCTCAGAAGCACTTTCCAAGAAAGGTAAATAAATATTCATGAGCATAAATGGACCACGGGACCATAAACACACGTGAAATCTATTTATGCAGCTGTCTATTATATCGTAAAGTACTACTCCTATAATTTTCGGGAAGGAGTGAATACCATGTTTTCTAACAGAAGCTTCCTGATAGTGTTCAGTCTATTCATGTTAAACGATGAATTATTAAAATAAGACACTTGAGTTGCTGAAATACAACAAGCCCACATATTTCGATACATATCGATTGATTTATTGACCGCAAAACATTCAAATCTTTTACTGAAGGAGTGGAAATGACTGGTGAAACCAGCTATTCCACGGTGCTGTTTCTGAAATCTTCAGAGATAAATAAAAGATTCCATCGGGATTTTGACGTTAATGATTGGTTGCTTTAAAACTCGATGCATTGCAGGGAAGTTATTCAGGAACATATCAGTATTGATATGATAATGGCGCAGGTGTAGTCTATTAAACAAATTATCTTATATTACTGTTATTTGTTTATTCATGCTTCGCATAAATGTTGTAATTTAAATAAACCCAAGGGACGTTTTAGGTATATTATCAACTTTTGCTAATTTTACTTCAATACTCAAATTGTTTATGTTGATAACTTTTGTTATTAGTTAGTTACACCAAATCGTCTTTCACTTTTTGGATGGCCCTCCTAAATACATGGGTGTAGTTGAGTGTGTGAGTGTGGGCATGTGTGATATTCTTTTATTAGTTTTTTGTTCTGTTGCTATAGCCTGTGTGTTGTGTGTGAGTGTGTGTGTGTGTGTGTGTGTGTGTTTCCAATGCTGTAAAGATATGTAAATAGGGGCAGGTAATATTTTGAATTCAAATATTTTTAGGAGGCATGTGCGATCACACGATCCATGCGACTGTGTGACGGAATTCATATATTATTAACCACTTAATAAATACCACTGCTGTCAATAACTGCTGTGATCAGACTTGTGAATTGTTAACCTACATTAACCATTCATTATTTTTACTTTCTCTAACAGCACATAGTAGATACAGTTAGCTGTTGGATTCCAACCAAAATACACAGAGAGTTCATTGTAATTACACGTTTTGAGGTCCCTGTGCCCTAAATAAGAATTTTCATAAAAAGTTCCATGTATATGTGTAAGAACTACACAACTAAACAAAAAGATGATAATAACAGCGATTAAATACCAAACTTGATAGTTAAGTCTAGAATCTTCTAGATTTTTAAAATCCCCCCTATCTAATTAAATGCAATTACAAATCTAATGTGTAGCTTTTTCCGATATTTTTTACTTTCTTAAAAAAGGTCTAACGATTTTGATTAAAATACTATATTTAAATATTTTACATGAAAAATAAAATGTCCTTATTGTGTGATCTGGGATTAGACTTGAAACCCACTCAATTCAAAAAGAATTATTATAAACTTGTATAACTGGTAAATGTTAAAAGAAAGAGGTGCTCTTTAAACAAAACAAAAAAAAAAAAAAAAACTTTTAGGGCCTATATTACATCCATTTTTTACAAATGTGACTGCCGCTATTCCCTCCGTATTTGTGACGAAATGTGTACAGCTAAAATGAAGAGTAGTTTGCATACCCCCCCCCCCAAATAATGTTATAAGGTAGAGAAAGTCATCTGAATGTAACGTACTATATTTCTCTTGAACATTTTCTGCTTCTGCTGCACTGCTTGAAATACTGCAAGTTCAGAATTAACTTGGTATTTGCAAAGAGAGTGTTACAATTGAACCTCCTTACTTGTGCACATTTACACCAATATTGCAGTTCTCAATCTCGTGACGAAACACTAGGTACCCTTGGGTGCATAAAAAGTGGTATATTGAAGTAATGTTATTCTTTCCACAGCAAACAAACTTTTACTCCTCCCAGCCAGTATCAAATCTCTGTGTGTCTAGCTAGCCTGAAAAATAAATATGGTACAAGAACTAACCAATGAACTATGTTACAATCGTGAGTTGCACACCGTCTTTCGGAAAGAGTTTCTCTACAAATGTACAAAAGAAAAGGCTGATTGCCGCCGTGGTCGAGTGAGCAGCAAACTGTCTTCTCAACCGGAGGCTCCGGGTTTGATTCCTGATACTTTTCTTAAATTAGGATTATTCCTATTTTTCATAGAGTCTGGAAGTGAGGATGTAAGGCTAAATGTTTCGTTTCGTAGTCGGCTTACCCTCCCCGTATTTAGGACTGACACTGCCACCCCCCTTAGATTTACAAGCAGATGCCTAGAGGTCAGAAGCATGTTAGCGAGCCAACGGCACAAACCACAAAATGGATAACCTGGAACGAGTGGTCGGCCCATAGCTAAGCATGAGCACGAGGAAGTGGATGATATGAAAGGTGATGATGGAGCGATTGGTGGAATGAGTGGCGGGGGAATACGGAGGACCCGGAGAAAATCCGCTTATCACAAATCCCACATACGGGAGGCGAGCGGTCTAACCACTCAACCACGGTGCCACCTAAGGCTGCCGATCCCGGTGGCCGCGCTCGCTGAAGTATCTCGCTTTGGCGCTTCATGGTGCACAGGATCGTGGGTCCGAGTCCCGCCTTGGGCATGGGTGTTTCTGTGTTTGTAAATGTGTCTATGTTTGTGTCTGTATATGTAAAAGGAAAACGTTAAGAATAATAAGGTCTACTAAGGAAATATGGGAAACTGGAAAAAATGGTGAAAAAGGAAGACAGCGGAACTGTATTTTTCTTATTTTATATAAAGTAAAAAAAAAAAGGCTGAATGTGCGAGTGAAAAACCTACACTAAGCTACTGTATCACCTTTTCTTGAGCACTCGCTCCCTTTCTTCGCTCGGTAGGTTTCGCGCAACTTCGGAAACAGCACAGCGACATGAGACTTAAATAATGACACTATAATGGCTTCAATGCTAAGGTTTCATCCTGCCTATGGAGTCTACGTATGCGAACGTGGGCTGTGTTTTGTTTATCAATTCAGCTATTGCACATTAAATTGGATAACCTATTCGCCGAAGGGGCTTTGGGCCTTAAAGAAATAAACTTTCTTTGGTTGACAATACTGCGGAAATATTTGTGTCTCTCTTGTTCCCCCGGCCTTCGTTTCCTAGTAAACCTAACGCCCAAGAAAACGTGCGTGTATATATGCCTACAGTTGAAAGAGTAAAATCACTAGTGTTATAATTTAGAAGCTCACAAAAGTTAAAGAGGCTATAGAAATCACAAATAAAATTCTGATGTGTACATTCACATAACTTTCTCTACATCTCTTCAACAAGTTATTCTTAAAAAGCTTATACTTCTATTTACTTCATGCTAATCAGAAAAAATTAGCAGAAATAGTCTTGTTACTTGCTTCCTTGTAAGTAGAAGCGAAATAAGAGAGTATCATAGGTTAAAGTGATAGTCAAAAGCTGGCTACTACATGAATGAAGTTCCTTTGTTTGTATGGACAGCAGCTGACAAATTGCTATACGAAGAAAGTGTAAATTTTTCAAAGTAGAAACCAAAAACAAGCAATATCTCAAAAACGATCTTCTCCACCAAAAAAATGTATATAACATAAATTGTGTGTTTTAACGTACTCTACATTTTTCGTGTGTTAAGCTTTTGTCCATCTCTTACGGTTTAGCAGTTATTCGACGTTCCGTAAAATTCATCCAGATTAAAGTACTCTATAGAGGCTATTCCCAGAAAATTCAAGATACACATTTTATTTGTAAAGTAAATATCTTTAATATACGAAATGTTAATCAACGTCGTTAGAGCCATTTTTGAGAGAATCAACATTTTCGAAAAAAGTTCCATGTGAAGGGTAGTTGGCGGTGGGGGTATTTTTCTCAAAATCTTCGTGTCGCATCCCTGGAAGATACTTAACTTAAATACTAAGTTTGGTATTTTACCGATTTTTCGTTTTTGAGTTATCGTGTTCCCAGACACATGGACACACACACACACACACACGGACCATTTTTCTGAAAATGCTTTTTTTAGATAAAGGGGACCCTAAAACATATATATCCGCTGAAATTTTCGGGTGGAGTGCAATACCTTCTCTATACAATATGTAAATAATGCGTATAGAGAAAGTAAAAAGGAACGGTTAAACAAATGATAGCATTTTCGGCATTTTAGAGAAAGGGCTGAAGGATTATTTGCATGAGTCATTAAATTGTACAACACCTACAACATGTACACGAAGGTTAAATTTATTTCAGTTATCGAGCTAGACTAACCAAACCCGATGTCAAGAAAACGCTAAGATACCATCAAAATAAAATCTGATGTGTCCCATTCACATGCCTTTCTCTAGTTGTTCCACAGACAAACTTTTCTTATAAAATATTATTCTTTTGCCTATGTCATGCTAATCGAGATAAACATAAGCAAAAATGATCTTATTACTTATTTCCTTCCTTGTAAATAAGGGAGTACACTAGACTAAAGTGATAGCCAAATCTTTTAAAAGCCGGTTGCTAAGTGAAACAGTTGAAATTCTGCTCTCTTTGCTTGCTAGGAGTAAAGAAGTGGGGACGAAAAGAAAGATGTCTTTCCGTTTAAGAAAAATTTAAACAGTTCAAAATGGAAACCAATAACTTAGAATATGTCAAAAAACAGTTAAGTGTACAAATTATGACATAAAATTGTGTCTTTTAATATCAGCATTTTTGTGTATTAAGATTTTGTTTACCCCTTTCGTTTTACAAGTTATCCGAAAGTTATACAAAATGCATTCAGAATGAAGTCTTCATAGGCTATTCCCAAAAATTCAAGATATACATTTCGTTTGCTATGAAAATATTGTAAACATTTTAATCAAAATCGTTTGTCATTTTTGAGAAAATCAAAATGTTCGAAAGATGTTCCATGTAAAGGGTAGTTGGGAATTTTCTTGGAAAACTTCTTGTCGTATTCTTGAAAAAAACTGACTTTTCGTTTATGAGCTATGCTGCCCACAGAGACACACACACGGATATATTTCTAAAAATGTTTTTTTTTAATTCAGGGAGTCTCAAAACACGTATTTCCGGTGAATTTTGTTATCGAGATTTTGGGTGGAATACAATTTATTTTCTATGCACTATGCATATTGTACTTATACATACGTGTTAGAGAAAGTAGCAAGTATTAAGTCGTAACAAGTTAGGCAGTCCGGCATATTTTAGAGGAAATAAAGCACTCTACTCTTCAGGGATTAGGTGTTTGTAGAGATTGGGGCGAGATGTTATTAGGACCAGGATAAAGAGGTCCATTCTACTTATTATGCATAAGAGTAATAGATATCTATACCCCCACCGCTGAATCCTTGCACTTGACAGTTCGGGTGATTTCGCGTAAGGTTGGCTATGCTGCTTTTGCGGTGTTGCCAGAGTTACTAGTAAGCAACAGCTGATTACAAATGTCTCCATCGTGTGTACAGATAAATATAAACAGTGTACATAGTAAATGAATATTGATGAATAATGAAACTTATTTGTTATTATTGATATTAATTGAAAATAACAGTGATACTATAACGCATGTAGCATGCATACGTATTTACAATATTGAACAAAAATGCAAAATATCTTGTTACAATGAGAGAAAGGTATGACAAAGAGATTTTCACCGGTTTAGAGTTTTAATGCCTCAATTCTATCCAAGTCTCCGTCGTCATCATTCTCAGAAGTATCATTAAAATAAAAAAAGTCGTGTTATTTATGGACGCTCTTTAACTATTGTGGTTCTCAGCGTCCCATTCTAAATTGGGCGTGAAAGATCCTTTTGTTCAGAGGCCTCTCTATCAGGCTTGAGGTTCTTTTACGTGCCATAAATCTACGACACGGGACCAACGGCTTTACTTCCCTTCCGAAGGAAGCCATGCTAAGGATTTTTACACCCGAAAAACTCCATCGTCCTCCGCCGGGTTTGAACCTGCGACCTTCGGTATACGAAGTCAGCATGGTAATCATTACGCCACGGAGGGCATCATCAACATCATTGTCGAAGTCGTCACCAAGAATTTCATTAGTGGTTCACATTCACTGATGATTCCGTCTAATAACTCTACTTTTTATATTATTTTTGGAACATGATTCACTTTCTTCTGCCATGATGCCGTGTCCACCCTCACCACACCACTCGCAAATGTCTATCACCTCTATAATTGTGAAAGTCTTGTGTTCCCTCACGTACAAGCAAACTAAATGTAAATAATAACGAATAATACGTAGCTTGTATAGAACAGCTCAGCGCATGTGTTAAGCTTCACAAACTGAGCACGCGGTTGGAAATAGCCAGATATTGCAACGGTGCGGCATCTAGATATGTTTCCGTTGTCTAACCGACCGAAATGCTGTTTTGTGATTGGTTTAGAAAGTCATTTGTTTTCTGTGGGTGTACCAACTTAACTCCTAACTTTCAAGTGCAAGGATTCAGCGGCGGGGGTATACCTAACCTCTCCTGAACCCTGGATTCTGTGTAGACCATTGTTTACATACACGATCTATGCTATGTGGCCACTCATCTTGTAAGTATTTGCTGATTATCTGATTTTTTCATGCATTCTGTAATAGTTGTGTAAGTATACTCATTCTATTTCTATAACCATCACCATGTTTGACTGCCTCTAAACACACAGGAGTTGACACAGCGAAAGCGATATCGCTTCACCTGGAAACTGTTTCTTGAGAGTGTAAATGCTATTAGGACAGCTTCTTCGAAGAGTAATGAGCTTACCTAAACTCTGAGAACACCCTGAAGTCTGAGAAACCCCTAACCTCTCCCAACGCCTTAGATGTAAGTGTAAATCTGCGCACAACATACTTTATACCTACCTCTTTGGATACCGGTTTCTCTAAATGCTTCTTTAGCTTTAAAAAAGGTGACATGTTGTCGTAAGTGTTTTCATCTTGACGATACTTCATGACCGGAGCGAAGTGACGGGAGTGAATCGTCCTAAGAGGTGGTGGCGGTGGCGGTGGCGGCGGCGGCGGTGGTGTTGTTCATATTTTTGGGGAAAAAATTGTGTATAAACTGGGCACTTATTAATATCATAATACTTAATTTTTAAAGAGTCACCAGTTTATGAGCTTAAGCTCATCCTGTAAAGTTATGTGACAACCACAACACAGCATCAACAACAACAACAATAATAATAATAATAATAATAATAATAATAATGGTTGTATGTTACATATGTACATTCGCTGTTTTGCATGTTCCGATTTACTGGAGTCCATAAGTAATTTGTGAACTTATTTCGTTTTACTTATAATTTTTTTTCTTAATTAGCGCTTAGATACAACATTTTAAACCAAATTAAACGTTCTTGTAAAACTAAATTTGATATAAGTAATTCGCATTATAAAGGAGTATTTATCAGACTTAAAGCGTCAGCAACCGTTCCTAATGTAATCTATTTTCCACCCTTCTTCCTAAGGCAGCTTGTTTATCAGATAATGGGTCTCTCAACCTTTCACGAGTAGATGTACCTTGAGGAATACAAATACTACCATAGACCATTATACTAAATACCCTGAGGATGAGAGCGACGTTAGCTCTTGAAAGCTTGGAAATTATTCCAGAATTCACCTGGCTGATAGCCCGAGAAAAGTTATTTTCATACCGCCGCCAGGAAAGCTTCAAGTCATGGTTTAAATGTGAATTGTTAATATTATTTCAAAGCCACTGACAATAAACGAAAATATCAAAACATTAGGGATGGCATTTTATTGTAAAAGATCTGCGTCAAAGCTCTATGCCATTGCTTTTAATAAAAGATTGTAAAAGCTAATTTTTATAAAACAATCACCTGTGGCATCAATATTACATTAGATGACATAAAATGTTTGGACGCAGCTGAGCAGCAACACTATGAAAATCACAGAAAAAGAAATTAAATGCCAATTTCCACATTGAATTTGTATGAGATATTAGCATGTCACGTACTCTTAAATTTTTATAACAATTCTGAAAAAGCTATCATTAAATGTTTAACAAGAAGTTCTTGATTTTTGCATGTGGTTTAAAGTTTGATTAAAATATATCTGCAAGAAATGAAATTATTTCAATGCAAGTACTGAGGAAATATACAATAGAGCTAAGATTAGAATCTAAAGTAAATCGACTTTCATTTTCTCCGACAAATACTCCGTTAGGCTTCTTCTTGGTATCCAATGCTTCATGGACAGCGCTTATTGGTTCTGCATTTTTTGTTTTTGTTTTTTGTTTGTTTTTTTTATGTCTCAAGTCTTTTATTTTGTCTTTTTAAATCCTTATGCATTGAATTCTACAGGAATTCGTTAGCTTCATACTTAGAAATTAATATTTTGGTTGCATTAGTTTCCTCATGTTGCTCCATTAGTCTACATGTTTAATAAAAGGTAGTCTATCATATAAGTTTTATAGGAATAAAGCTTTTATAAAATAACGACCATTAGACCGTCAAATATTTTATAAAATATGTTTTACAGATCTTTTACAGTGTAATGCTGGCCTTAGGAAGGTAGCGTGTTTATATTAGATACATTTGCTCTATTAGCAGTAAAAAAAGAGGAACTTTATTCTACACATCCTGTATATTAACGGTTTGAAGCGAGGTAACGCAAAATTTGAGTTCTGCAGTCCAACGTTAAAACTTGTAATGAGATAACCGTTTGTCAATCGCAAGGAATTAAATCCTTTATTCATTGAAAACAAAGGCTTGATGTAATTGCATTCTAGGCATGTATCACGATAAATGAAGCCAATCTCA
The DNA here is from genome assembly GCA_030762935.1 of Hymenopus coronatus. Classification (NCBI taxonomy): domain Eukaryota; kingdom Metazoa; phylum Arthropoda; class Insecta; order Mantodea; family Hymenopodidae; genus Hymenopus; species Hymenopus coronatus. Next base: position 52,451,495 of record CM060890.1, on the reverse strand, counting down.
AACATCTATGACCTTTACAATCCTATTGTTGCCTTGAAATCGTCAATCATATTGTCAGCAGCGCAGGGAAAGCCATAAAAGACCTGCACTGTAGAGGTCCATTTAGCAACGAAACCCACAACGTCCACATCATCCAAATGAAACCATTAGCGGCCGCGGCGCATGTGCAAAGGTAATTACTTACACCGCATATGACATGAAATTCTGGACCTGCATATTTATCACGTGGATAAATAATCTTGTGGCAGCATATGGCGTTTCTGAACCTCTCTGCTTTGGTCAACCGCAGCGTAAATAAGTATTGTCATATTCTGAGGTTTTGAACCAAATATTTGTCTATGGAAATTCATTAATGCGGCACATCTCTCAAACATTCTCTGACAATAGATAGCATTCCATTCTGGGTTATTGAAGATTAACTGTTCTGCATATTTAAGCTTAATAGAGATCCCGAATAATTGTTAATATAGAAATGGAGGTTGATCCTTTAATCGAGCGTGATGGTGATGAGTTTATAGAAAAGCATTAATACCTTACATCTCTAAAAAATTCTCTGATATAAGATATTCCATTGGAAGTTACTGAATATCAACCGTTCAGAGTGTTTAAGCCTAACACAAATACCGAATAATTGTCAACAGAAATATTGGGAACAAACCTGATTCATTAAGAGCCATAGTGGTGACAAACATAATTATTTAAGTGTTGATATATACCAATCATCAATTGCGAAGCCTATTAACCAACTGATAGCAACTCGGATCAAGGAAACATTTTACTGATCAGGATCAATAAAGATATTTATTTGGGACGAATATAATTACAAATTTGAAACAACTTTGCCTTATTTATTCATTCCTTGAGAGGAACATTAATGGTTCCATTCCGCACACAATTAATCAAGCAACCTTAGAGGTTATCAATTATCCGCTTCATATTTTCTTAAATAGACACTCATTCGAAAATATTTTCAAGCAATACCTTTCGGTATTAGTAGCAAATTCAACACAAATTGTAAGTTGCTAGCTTTAGTAAATACCGGTTCTTACTAAATTGCACGACACACACACACATTATAGGCTTTTCTGTCCTTGGATCATTACTTGTAAATTAATGAAATTGTATCATAGTAAAAATGTTATTCAAATATTTCTTCCTCCTTCTGCTTCTACTTTTAAATTACATTAGTCTGAAATTATTTACAATAATGCTCCATTAGTTTCAATAATGTTGGTGTATGTAAAAATGCTTTTATAACTGTTAAATACCTTGGTAATATTTCTTTTAATATTACTTACCCTTATATGTAAATCTTTATGTATCTCTAAAATCCATTCTAATGTTTTTCCTGTTGTTAGCATGGTCCTGTATTATAGGATTTTCTGTCATTGGATTTTGGTAGAAAAATAGTTATAGCTTGTAAATTAATGAAATTGTATCATAGTAAAAATGTTATTCAAATATTTCTTCCTCCTTCTGCTTCTACTTTTAAGTTACATTAGTCTGAATTATCTACAATAATGTTCCATTTGTTTCAACAATGTTGGTGTATGTATAAACGTTTTTATAACTGTTGAATATCTTGGGCATATTTCTTTTAATATTACTTATCCTTATATGTAAATCTTTATGTATCTCGAAAATCAATTATAATGCTTTTCCTATTGTTAACATGTTCGTGTTTTATACATAAAATATTTTTCTACTCTTTCAGGCATTATTGGACTTGGTGTTATTATTCGTGCATACATTTGCGTCTGACATTCTGTGAATCAATGAATTCTATTTTTCTAAACTTTGTTGTCTGCAGTGAGCCTATTGGCATCTAAACCCTAAAGATTGGAGTTTACTTGCTGAAAAGGATTCTTTTCTTTGCTTATGGTTATTTTCTGATCTTCCCAAAATCAGAAAACACTGCGAGATTGCAGTTGTGCTGTATTATTGTCAGTAAAAATACAATTGAATAAGGATTTATTAAAATGTCTGCAATTTCTTCTCCGTGAAATTACAAGTATCCTATAAATTAAGTGTAATATTGCTATAATCTTAGTTAAAGCACAGGAATAAACTGTGCAGAAATAAACTCCATAAATTCTGCAAGTTGTTTTACTCCTTCTAGCTACTCAACAAACAAACCCTCATCAAAAAAATTATCCTTTTATCTACGTCATTCTAATCAAGATAAACATTAGCTGAATTGCTCTTATTACTTGTCACTTTGTAAGTGGAAGCGAAATATGGGGTCGCACAGGCTAAAGCGATAATCAAACCTTTTAAAAGTCGGTCACTATATGAAACAGATGAGATTAGATTCTCTTTCCTTTCTAGGAGTAAGCAAAGGTGAAACAAAAATAAATAATATACCTTCCCGTTTAAAAAAAGTTTAAGTATATTAAAACTGAAACCAATAACTCATAATATCTTGAAAACGGTTAATTCTACAATAAATGTATATGACAAATTGTGTGTTTTAACAAGCTATACATTTTTGTAGTAGCCTTTTGTTAGAGTTTACTAGTTATACACAAGCTGTATAAAAGTGATCCAGAATAGAGGTCTTTAAAGGATATTCCCAGAAAAGTAAAGATTTACACTTCGTTTGCCATGAAAACATCTTAAATATATGGCATTTTTATAAAACTTGTTTGAGCTATTTTTTAAAAAATCAAAATTTTCGAAAAAACTTTGGAAACTACACTGCCCACACACACACACACACACACACACACACACACACACACACACACACGCGCGCGCACACGCACGCAAAGATAGACATTCAGAGGAATATCTTTCTAAAAATTATTTTTAATTTTTTTTTATTTTTTATTCTTATTTATTTGTTTATTTTTTATTCAGGTGGTCTGAAAACCTGTATCTTTCGTTGAATCTGGTATCTTTTTTGTGTGTAATTCACAAACCTCTATTCTCTAAGTACATTGTACATACCTGAAAGAGAAAGTAAAAATCTGATGTGTTCCACTCACATGACTTTCTCTATATATCTGCAACAAATTATTGCTAAGAAACTTATGCTTCTATTTACCTCATGCTAATCGAGGAAAAGTTAGCAGAAATAGTCTTATTACTTGCTTCCTTGTAAATATAAGCGAAATAAGGGAGTACCATAGGTTAAGCTGGTTGTTATGTGACTCAAATTCCTTTGTTTGTATGGACAGGAGTTGACAAATTCCCGTATGAGAAATGTATAAGTTTTTCAAAGCTGAAACCATAAACAAGGAATATCTCAAAAATGCTCAACAGCACGAGAAAAGCGCATATGGCATAAATTGTGTGTTTTAACGTACTCTACGTTTTTTGTGTGGTAAGTTTTTATGTCCATCTCTTAAGGTTTAGTAGTTATGCAACATTCAGTAAAATTCATCCAGAATAAAGTAGTCTTCAGAGGACAGCCACAGAAAATTCAAGAGATACATTTTAATAGCCAGGTAAATATCTTTAATATGTGATATTTTAATCAAAATCGTTAGAGCCATTTTTGAGAAAATAAAAAAATTTTGAAAAAAGCTCTATGCAAAGGTTAGTGAGGGGTAGGGGGATTTTTCTCAAAGTCTTTGTGTCGCATCCCTGGAAGATACTAAACTTAAATACCAAGTTTGGTATTTTACCGACTTTTCACACATACACAAGGACCTTTTTCTGAAACCTTTTTTTTTAATCAGGGGCCCTTTAAACATATATTTCCGGTGAAATCTCGGTGTGGAATTTTTGGGTGGAGTTCAATACCTTCTCTATACACTATGTACATAGTACGTATAAAGAAAGTAAAAATGTAAGATTCCTTAGCAACAATTGAAATACATAACCAAGCTTTGCACCAAAACATCTCAATTAATGCGTGTGTAATAGAGAAAGGGAAAATATTTAGACAATTAAACCCGCTGAGTCCTTAGGAAATCTGATACCAGATTGCTTGATCAGTCTCTCTAGCCGTTATGCAGTACTTGTTCCATCCGGTTGTAATATTACACCGCTAGCGAAATTGGATATGGTGCTGCTTCTAATAAGTAGATGTCGTGTACATTTTCTCCATTAGAAAACAAATAGTCTCTTAATTCTGAATTCTTGTCTTCTAAACTTTATTTTGAGAGCTGGCGTAAAAGTAAAAAACAAACTCCTTAAAATAAGTTTTTAGAAAATCAGTTTAATTTTACTACATGTAAATACACGCATACAAATCCAAAAAGTCTGATTTGTTCCATTCACATGACTTTCTCTTCATCTGTGTAACAAATTATTATAGCCTTATTACTTGACTCCTTGTAAGTAGAAGGGAAATACAGGTATACACCAGGCTAAAGCGATAGTCAAATATTTTAGACGGCCACCTAGGTAGTGTGTGTGCCTCACATTCAACAGCTCGCGAGTTCGAATCTCAGTTAGGGTGAGTTATCCGTATAAGGTTTTTATCCGCGTTTTTCCTTATCCTGAAAAGACGAATCTAAGGCAAGTTTAAGCTCTATGTATCCTGAAATTATTTGTGCATCATTTCCCCAATTTCATTCATCGTCCAATGATCAACCTCTCCCCCCCCCCAAAAAAAAAAACTTTTAAAAGTTACTTGCTCTGTGACTGAAATTTCTTTGTTTGTACGATCAGCAGTTGAGAAATTACCGTATGTAAAAGTATAAACATTTTAAAGGTAAAAACTAACAACAAGGAATATGTCAGAAACGATCATCTATACCAAAAAAAAAAAAACAAAAAAAAAACATATAACATAAATTATGTTTCGGCAAGTTCAACATTTTTGTGTAGTAAATTTTTGTCAATCTCCTACGGTTTACCAGTTATGTAAGATTCAGTAAAATTAGTTCAGAATAAAGGGGTCTTGAAATGTTATTGCCAGAAAATGCAAGATATACGTTTTATTTGTTATGTAAATCTTTAATATACGATATTTTAATCAACACCCTTAAAGTTATGTTTGAGAAAACAAAAAAAAAAAAAAAAAATTATGGAATAGGAAATTTTCTTGAAAACCTTTGTACCGCATCCTTGGTAGATACTAAACTTAAATACCAAGTTTGTAGTTTAAAGGACTGTTCGTTTTTGAACTAAACTGTCAATACACACTTACACACACGCACGCACACAGTCACACTCATACTCACTCACACACACACACACACACACACACACACAGACCTTTTTCTATAAATGCTTTTTCATTATTCACGAGGTTTAAGAACAAGTATTTCCGGTGAAATCTCGATATTGAATATTTGGGTGGAATACAATGGCTTCTCTAGGATGTAGTGCATAATACGTGAAACATAAGGTAAAAAAGTAACGAAAAAATATCTGAAGTGCTACATTCATATTTCTTTCTCTACCATCTCTTATTTATTACAAGGACCTTTTTCTTAACTGGCCAACAGGCGTAACCTCATTGGACATCAGGGAAGAGAGAATGACTTAACAGAACACAAACGCTGAATATTCATGCCCATAGTGGGATTTGAACCCGCGGCCATTTCGCGGCAGAGCGTCGACGCCAAAAGCACCAACGACCACGTCTATTTTTTTTTAAACAGTAACGGAGTCTGATCAGGACTCCGGTACTGTATCCCTATTTACATTTCCCCCTGTAGGTTTTACTAGTTACTGGTTTTACTGTTTCTTTTACAAACATATACACATTGCACAAACATATAACACCCATGCCCAAGGCGGGACTCGAACCCACGATCCCCTGCCCACGAAGCACCAAAGCGAGACGCTTTAGCGAGCGTGGCCATGGGGACCAGCTGTCTATTGGGCTGGCATTACACAGGCTAACTACTATCCCTACTTTGTACATAGCACATAGAAATAGAGGCATTGCATTTCATACAAAGTTCGATACCGAGATTTCATTGGGAATACATTTTAGAGCCCCTTGTATAAAAAAGCAATTTAGAAAAGCGTTCAAATGTGTGCGTATGTGTGTCCGTGAACAGCATAGCATAATAAGGGTAAAGTAGGCTAAACACCAAACTTGGTATTTAAGTTCAGCATCTTTGAAGAATGCGACTCAAAGATTATCAAGAAAATTCCCCACCTCAAACTATCCTTTATATACAAAAATGTTCAGAATGTTTGTTTTCTGAAAATGGTTTTTAAGGTTCTGATAAAAGCTAGCAAATATTAAAAATATTTACATACCGGATATATACAGGGAGTTAAAGAACTATACCGAAATATTTTCACAAAATATGTAGATTACCTAAATAAGTAATTTGAGGTAGTAGACTTATGGCCTGTTTATTGAAATTTCGAAGTAACGGCTATAAGTTTTTGAAGTGCCAGTACGCCGCGTATCGTCAGGAATGAAAAAAATAATAATAAGTACATTTACTCTACGACAGGAATCGAGCTCATGACCTGTGGGATAGTAGCTACCCACGTTACGCATTAAGCCACCAGAGCAGTTGAAAAAACGCCCCAGAGTAGCTATGTAACTAAAGAATGTAGTTATTGAATGCTCAGTGTTGTACTGTCAAGCGATTAGTTCTAGATTTTACAGATTTTTGAGACATTAAATCTTCAGAACGCTAGTAACGAGCTGCTAAAAATCGATATTTATGCACTCGGGCAGCAGTTTTAAAGAAATTCTAAGCCCTTTTTTCAATCTGCTTTGCTTTAACACCGACTTATCAGCACCTGATACACACACTTTTAACGCTATATAGTTGCGTTATATTTATCCGGGGACCATGCATCGCCGATCTCAAATTACTTATATCAGTCACGTGCAGAATCTTGCAAATTATTTCGGTGTAGTTCATTAACTCATTATATATATATGTATATTTATTATTCCTTCAACTGGTCCTACGGTTACCATAACATTTGCTGCATAAAGCAATTCATAGCTTGTACAATCTCTGTGAGCTGCCATACAAAACAAACAAAACAAAATGATGACGTAACATGACACTAAAACAATGATGCAAAGAATGCTTTGTTTCTGTAAAGTTTTATTTTAACATTGTTTTTATCTATCTGAGTGTTTTGTTTTTCTTGGAAAAACATCCATTTAACTAGAGAAGAAACTATCTGTGACTTCTGTAGCTCTCTTTACATCCATAAAAGGCGTACTTTTGTTTTCGATTTGTAGGTCAGAACATAAACTGAATGTTCGGGTACATGCAGTCTCCTGGTGGAAGTGTAATATTGCAATCCAAAACCCTCTTGTCTCCACTGCCCTACTAAGTGTTGATATAACTTTCCCTTACGGAATCCCTTGACACCTAAGCACATCTTTCTGTGATGTCATGAGGGTAACATCCGATCTACCGATACCATCGTACCCATAAGAGCTGCCGTTACTTCAGCTTCCAGTTCCCAGGCTTCTCGAATTTATGCAATCGATTTTCTAAGCGAAGCTGGAAAAGCGGAGCATTCAAAATCATCCTCTTTACGTTATGCAAAAGGAAATATTTAACTTCTGAGCGTCATAAAGATTCACGTTTAATAACTCGTTTACCTCGTCAGAGGAAGAGAGAGGGGGAGGAGAGAGAGAGAGAGAGTAAACAATCATAACGAAAATGAGTTTTGTGAACATCAGCTTCAGTGTTGTCGGCATTAAGCCACATATGGAGATGCTGTGGAAGAAAAATCCGAAGCAACAAAGGGCATTTAGGGTGTTATTAGAAGCTTTAGTACTGCGAAATGTTTTATTAGGTAAATAAACTTAAATTTGGCTCGTTTTAATCATTTTTATTTCATTTTATGTATTTGTTTAGTTTTTACATATGTTGGCCTACATGCCCATCAGGAGGATACAATGATCTATAGAGTACACAAACACAGAAACACACAAACTAAACATTCATGCCCATAGTGGGATTCAAATCCGCAATCCTTTCATGGAAGAACGTCAACCAAGTGCGCAAACGGCCACGGCTACCGGAGCCAACTGCACTTTCTTTCAGCAGCTCCATCCGCGCAGCTATCAAGTTAAGCGACCAAGTTCTGGCACAAGAAACTAACTCTCTATATTCGCTTACTATGTTGCCTCCGTGGCCGGGTGGTCAGCGAGCTGGCTTCTCGGCCGAAGGTCCCGGGTTCGATTCCCGGCCGGCGTGGGGAGTTTTTCTTTAACCAGGATTATTCCCTATTCTCCGCAGAGTCTGGAAGAATGAATGTGAGAGTGAATGTTTGAGAAGAAGTAAATGATTTAAAACTAACGTAAAAAAACGCATTATTTCTAGTACAATGGCCCCGATATGACCTTGGATGTTAAAGGGGACTATATAAAATGAAACAATTAAAACAAGTATACAGTGTTTCCTCCTATATACCATAGGAGGTCTTAGAGAAGGACAAACATTGACAAATAACATTATTATATGAGATATTAGTAAGGTATTTCAAATAACGTTGCCCATATCTCTATCACGTGACTAGTTACCTCTCATTGGCTGCAATAGTGAGATAGTCGGTTGTGCGGTACAAAATGTTTCCATATTTAACATGCATACTTACATAATTATACCCATCCGACGAGAATTGTCATATTTGCGTTTGCATGAATCGAATGTATTATGTAACAAAAGTTAATGCATCTAAAATAAATGCAAATTTTTATCAACAAATACATATATGAGGATCCTTCGTTTTAAAACAGAAGACGAAAGCACATAATCTATCGCCACAGTGTTTATTGTATATTGCCATTCAAATGTATACTTAGCCAGTCTGAAGGAAAATGGGAAGGAAACTGAGCACGGAAAGTCACATATCAGCGGAATAAGCTTATAAGAAATAAGGCATTTGATTTGTTTATTGATTGAAAATTATCATAATAAATCATTATCTTTGGCAATGATTATAAATATAAAAAATTAGAAAATATAACTTTTATCAAATTAAACGTGTAATTATAAAATAAATGTTATAAAATAAGTGTTTTAAATGATAAATATTGTAAACAATCAACATAAGTTGATTTAATGAACCAAATTTTTTAGTCGTGTAGCAAACATTTTCAGTTCTTATTTTAAACATTTTAAAGCTTATCTACACTAACAAACACGTGAAACTTATACTAATTTTCATTATACTAATGATATGTGATTTACACAATGCCAGAAAAAAAATTCATATCGAAAAAATAATGTTCCACATTTGGCCATCTCTGTGATGACAATATAGTAGCCTATAATGCATATCATGAAACCATGTTTCTAAGATTTTAACTGGAAATGCATTAGTCAATTTGTGAATATTGTCTTACCTAAACTGCAAGGAAGTGGCACAATGGGCTTTATTTGTGCAATCGTCGAACGTGTATGAAGAACTGGCTACGTAAGTCATAGCTGGTTGTTTCCATCCATTGTTACACCTGCGCGAGTGAACACATGTTTTGTCAGAAGGTTCTTTGGCATCGAAGCCCGTATTGTTACACTTAAATGCATTTGTGACGCCTGCGGTAGTTTTGTACATGTGACTGTTTCAGTAAATTTCCTGTCACATGATCAATAGGTGCATAAAGGAGAACGAAGCCCTGCCTAGAGCTCTGTTTTCACTGGGATTGCATCCCGTGCAACAGTTGAGTAAGTTTCGATGGGAAATTCATAGCGAGCAGTAATTGTCGTCGTAGAGAACGCCCAAAGCATAAACGAAATCCATAATATCCGCTAAAATTTACACTAAACGCATATTATTCCACTACTAAAAATTATTGACTCAATATTCCAAGGCGGATGCAGCCCTATTATACGGCAGAATTGTTACAAGAGCATTAAAGAAAGACAGTTATTTGTGAGCACATACTAATTGTAATCAGTTTGTGGAACAAATAAAGATATGTTGTTGGAGAGAAAGAGAGTTTTTATTAAGCTCACCACCAGATATTTAGCACCGCGGTTACAATACCTATCTGAGTTTATTTAATACTTACAGCTTCTATTCCAAGTATGCATCAGGCAAGTTTAAATATACATATATAACGCAATTTAAAATATACAATAAAGAGCGAGTATTTGTTAGTTTTAGGAAAAGTTAATCACTAGGAGTTCCTGGTGAAGCTCTACAACTATTCCTAGGTGGTTAAAATAAAATGCATCCAAATAATTCAAAATTCAATAAGTAAAACTACGTTGAACATTAAAGCTCTTCCTCTTACTGTAAAACAATTTTGATTAGTTTGCTTGTAATATGTCTTTAAACAGACTATTTTTCCTGATTCACATTATTATAAAATCTAAATGAATCTAATTACACAACAGGAATCATAAAGAGCACACTAAACAAATAAGGCTAGGAAAAACTCAACAATGAAGCTGTATGAAACAATGGTTATTCCTACTTTAGTTTATGGATCAGAAACATATCCAATAACCACATAACACTACAGAAGAATACATACAGAAGGGAAAAAAACTCCTCAACTTATATTAGAATACAAAAGGTTGGATAAAAATTTGAAATAACGCAATAATTAAACATAGAATAGTTAAATGAAACAATAAAAGGATATAGTAACTGCAGTTGGAAAGGAGACGGTAAACTGAATACCTTAAGCAGCCAAATGCGAGGGAGGTTCAAAAAATAAAGAACGTTTTGCATAACTAAATAATAACGAAATATATATATATATAATATATATATATAATATATATATAATATATATATATATACACACACACACAAATATATAAAACAAACCTTTATTTACAAAGTCACTGAGGCTTACTGTATTTCTCAACGTAATCGCCATGCTGTTAAGGCATTAATTGTCGCGTGGCACCAGTTTTTCAATGCCGAAGTTTTTCTTCTGCCGCCAAAGAAGTGAGTCAAGATGTTCCTGCCGATGAGGATCGGTTGGAACTATTTCATCAAAAAAGTCATGTAGGGTGTCCAAAATGATACGCCGGGTTTCCTCAATTATTTCGTTAACATTTTGCTTTCATCTACTCCATAACCTGTGATAACCTCTCTACTCCGGTCTTCGTTGGCACATTGTTTGTTCTTCCTTGTTTAAGGTATACATCATTTCTTAAAATGAAGACAGGGTCATTATATTATCACCATACGCTTGCGTTATTTGCCTATAAATTTCAATTGGCCGAACATTTCGTGCATTCAAAAAACCAATCAAGCCTGTGGCTGTGGAAGAGTGTGACATCGGTATTGAAATAACTGGTGTCATGTGACATTAAATGGCTTAACTGCAATAACGTTTACGTTGTTAAGTGGTGTAAGGAACTGTAACGTTGTAAATACAATTTATGTTGATATCATTTGTTATTATTTGGATATGACCAATCTTTCATTATTTTCTGGAGGACTTTCGTAAATAGAAACCCATGACGACACAAAACAAAATGGACTCAAGATTTTGAGCCGGAAAACTACCTTGTCGGTCCCTACGACCGGGCTCGCTAAGTGTCTAACCTTGGTGCTTTTGGCTCAGGAGATCGCGGGTTCTGATCCCGCCTTGTGGATGGTTGATTGTGTTCTTGTAAATGTGAGTCTGTATCTGTAAATAAAAAAATCTGATGTGTTCCATTCACATGACTTTCTCTACATCTCTGCAATAAATTGTAGTTAAAAAGCTTATACTTCTATTTACTTCCTGCTTATTACCAGAAATAGTCTTATTACTTGATTCCTTGTAAGTAGAAGCGAAATGAGGGAGTTCTGTAGGTTAAAATGATAGCCAAAAACTGGTTGCTATGTAACTGAAGTTCCTTTGTTTGTATGGACAGGAGTTAAGAAATTCCTGTATGAGAAAAGTATAAGTTTTTCAAAGCTAAAATGAAATATCAGGAATATCCTAAAAATGATCAAATCCACGAAAAAAATGCATATGACATAAATTGTGTGTATTATCGTGAGCTACATTTTCTGTGCAGTAAGTTTTCCCCATCTCTTACGGTTTAGCAGTTATGCAGAATTCCGTAAAATTCATCCAGAATAAAGTGGTCTTCAGGGGCTATTCCCAGAAAATTCAAGATATGCATTTTATTTGTCACGTAAATATCTTTAATATGCGATATTTTAATCAAAATCGTTAGATCCATTTTTAAGAGAATCAAAAATTTCAAAATTTTTGATATGTAAAGGGTAGTTTGGGGTTGGGGGATTTTCTTAAAAATCTTCGTGTCGCATCCTTGGAAGATACCAAACTTAAATACCAAGTTTGGGCTTTAACGCTCTTTTCGTTTGTTGCCCACATACACACAGTCAGACATACAGACATACAGACAGATAGACAGACAGACACACACACGGACATTTTTCTAAAATATGTTTTTTTTTATTCAGGGAGTCTCAAAACATGTATTTCCCGTGAAATTTCGGTATCGAATTTTTGGGTGCAATGTAATACCTTCTCTATACACTATATACATAGTTCGTATAGAGAAAGTAAAAATTAGAAAGGCAAGAGAAACATACGGAAAGAGTGAAAAAAAAAAGAGTAAAAGAAACGTGAAAGAGAAGAATGAAGAAGAGAAAAGCGCAATGTAGGCAAATTAAATAGATGAGTTCAAATGAACTTTGGCATACAAAACTCAGAGTTTACTCACTGTAAATCCCATCTGCATTGGTAAAAATTGTGACTGATGGCTCAAAGTTCTCAAGAAGGAAATGAAAAAATGGAAGTGTTTGCCATGAATTGACTTTTAAACAGTGGTTTAAGCACTTCCATTAATTAAAAGGCTCTTAAACGCGTACTTCTCTTGAAATGTAGATCTTATATAGGAGTTCGGAGGAATTTGTGAGGAAATGCATTTGCATATAAACACCGTTTCTAGCTCATCTGCATATGGCTAACATTATACATGCTCTGGAACTGATTGAATCATGTCTTGTTCGCCTTCTTAATGTATTTCCTGGAAGCAAACGTAAAGAACAGGCAGAAAAATATTCCCTGTTCGGACAATTATCTATGCTAGGTTTTCCACTTTTATTTACCGTTTTGGCACAGATAGGTTCCTGTTTTTGTCCCAGCTGGGAGCATTTCTGGACAAAAACTTGTTTTACCCTCCTAATGAGGGTCATTACTGTACAAAGAGAACCTCCCAGCTTTTAACCAAGCTTCCTTGGCCTGTCGTTCATCCTGTAAACAGATTATAATCTTCTGCAACATGTGCAAAAATACAGTAGGTACCGAAAATGAAACACACCCGGCCACAGTCCTTTGTTGTGCTGGGCGCGTGCGCTGGTTGTGGAAATCCATGTTGCTGCTGATTCATGGATGATCTTAAGCTTTGTTTAGTGCAAATCGTCATCAATAATAGTACTGCTACATCGTTTGGTACTTAAATTAAGTAAAGGTTTGCTCACTCTTTGAGGTTAAAATATTAAACACCAATCTGCATATTCCATTCACAAAACTTTCTCTACATATTCTATAACAAACTATTCTTACACAAACTTATGAGCACGCTTCGGTAAGGTGGAGGAAGCGTATCTGTCTTACATTCAAAAGGTCGCGAGTTCAAATCTTAGGAGCAGTTAACCGATAAGATTTTTAAAGGTTTTAAGGGTTAAGGGTTTTCCTGAATGTCGAGTAACTTTAAACTCCATGGACCCCGAAATTGTTTGAGTATCAGTATTGAGTATATATATTGTTTGAGTATATATTTCTTAAAGAAACCACTAAAAGGGAGAGAGGACCTAAAGCTATAGTAATGTAGATCTATTTGTTTGTAATGAATTTAAACAGGTCGATTGAAAATTATACTTTCTCGAACTAAAGCGATAGTCAATTCTTTAAAAGCTGGTTGTTATGTGATATTCTTGAAATCCGCTCTCTTTGTATGTGCCAAACAAGAAAGAAAGGAAGAGAAAAAAAATGAATAACGACTCCCATTTTAGAAAATTAAAAGTATTAAAACTAATGACAAGCAACATCTCGAAAATGTTTAACTATGCAAATAAAATGTGTAGGATATAAGTTGCATGTCTTCTGCGGTAAGATTTTGTTTATCCCTTACGGTTCACGGGCTAATGTAAAAGACAACCAGAAAGAACAGATTCCAGAAAACTTAAGACGTACATTTTTATTTCATGAAAATATTTTAAACATATGGTATTTTAATCAATGGAGGAATTTTTTTTAAAATTTGCATGTCTCATTCTTGGAAGTAGCTGAGTCTTTAAGTTGTTTTTATTTTTCCAGTTTTGACGTTCACACACACACACACATACATACACACTTTTTTTTTTTTTTTTTTTTACTCAGGGAACACCAAAACGCCTATTTCAGTGAAATCTCGTATCGAATATTTTGAAGGAATGCCACACATTTTCTATATATATATATATATATATATATATATATATATATATAATGTGCGCATTTTTTCTTGTGTACTTGGGTCCCTAGTCTTGATTCGAAATTTGCATTGACACATGAAGTGCGCTATATGTACACCTTGATATATAGGTTTCATTTTGTCTGTAGATCACACTGTTAACGGACACTGTGTTTCGTTTAATAATTAGCTAGTTTGCGGTAAATTGGATAAAATCTATTCTCTATAATAGTTAAGGGCACCTTGACAACACTTCCAAAAGACAGGTGGGCCAGCTTCTCACTTTTTCTACTCCTCGCCTCCACTAAAACTAGTAACCAAGAAAAAGTGCACACATCGTATACTATGTATTTGGTAGAGAAAGTGACAACTATACCTGAAGAAAATAAATGAAAAATCGTGCATATAAATTAGAAACCTAACTGTGGAATATATAATTATGGATGAAATTATAGCATGCTGAATAAAAGAAAAAGAGAGAAAAGAAATGAAAAAAAAAAAAAAGAATTAGGTGGGCATTAAAGAATGACTACTAGAATGGACACATCATTTGTGAACCTAGTTCAAACAACGTTTGCAGCAGCAGGATTGTTTTAAAATGGTAGGTGTTAAATTCTTGTCTAGAACACCAAAAAAAGACGAGAAAGATCTGTGGTTATGCAGATTTCTTTTTTTTTTTGTTTTTTGTTTTGGATTCATTTATGCCCCACCTTTAACTGGATAGTCCTATCGGGGGCATTGACCTTTGGAACGTATTGCCTGTTGACAGAGGTGTAACTTGTGCACTGGCGTGGTTGGTTATTTTTTAATTTTTGTCATTAGATAACATACTCATTCATACTTTCAGACTCTGAGAAGGATAGGGAATAGTTTGGCTTTCTCATTCGGGAATCGAGCCCGAGCCCCCTCATACAGCAGGCAGCAGCTCTACCTGAAGATTTTAAAGCCATGAACATTTTATGTAATCATTTAACGGCTATTTTTGTAATTTAATATTTGTTAACTGTTGTATTTCGTTGCAAAGCTCAAGTCCATGAGTTCTATCGCCATCAATATTTCATCTTTTTCACCTCATATTGGACAGATCTAATTATCACTCATCATTAGAGGTGATGCCAAAGTAGGCCGAGACAATGTGATGATTACATTTTTTTTTTTCCTTTCTCACCTAGAAAATCCTACCAAGGAAATCATCAACAATGAACCTGGCACGCGAATTTAATCTGCTCAAGACACCAATAAAGGAATACCAGTTCAAGCATTCAGAAAACAGTTTCCACTTTCTAAAACATTTCCTAAGTCACATGAACTGAGTTGGGGAGGAAGAGTTTTAGAATCCCTCTATCGTCCGTAGATAAATTTTGGGCATGGTTTTCTATCTATAAGCTGTACAAGATGGTGTCAGTATCTATTATAGAATACTTGTGGATGTTGTTTTGTAGATGATAAAACTTCTATGATAAAGTGTGTGGTTAGTTGGTTAATTTTTATAAAACATTATTGTTTATGTTGCAGCATAACGTAAAATAAATAGGCGGAATTATGTATTAATATAACCAAAATGTTAATTTACAAGTTGGCCAGTCCCCATGGTCACTAAAGTGCCACGTGGCACAGGGGATCGTGGGTTCGAGTCCCGCCTTGGGTATGGGTGTTTGTGTGTTGTAAACGTGTGTCTGTGTGTGAGCTAGAAGAAAAACTGCAATGAAATAGCAAACTTAACAAATGTTAGGGGAAAAAAAATAAAGGAAAAAAACAGTTACGAAATATCTGTACCACACAATGCACACTGGTTACCATAACCGAAATAAAGGCAAGAGATAAATAATAATAATAATAATAATAATAATAATTAATAATATAGAAGTAATAAGCACTGTCCAAGAGGCCTACACAGCATTGGGTATCAAGAAGAAGCTGAACGGAGAAAATAAAAGTTCAGTGTATTTCAGATTAACTCTATTACATATTTTTCTAGTGGCCACACTGAAAAAATATGTCATTTATTTTTTGTAGATATAAGTTAACCACAGCTTAAATCAAATATTAGAAACAAGCACTTCATAACAATAATAATAACAGTTTTCTCAGGTTTGTTAGAACAATTACTTATCAAGAGTACCTGACATGCTAATTGCTCATAATTCAATATGGAAATTGGCATTTAGTTTCTTTTGGATATATTTTTATGCACTGTCGTAACTACCTATTTCATAATGCTGTTGATCAGCTATGACCAATACTTTTATGTACCTAGTGTAAAAATGTTAGCTTTTTCTATTTTACTAAAAATATTTACCATAGAACTTTAACACAGGTCTATTATACAACAGTTTTAATAATCATGTAGGAAAATCCTTGCTAAACGAATTAATAAATAAATGCCAGTGTCGGCCTATGACGGCTGCACATACCTGTGACGTATGGCGTAGAATCTAAGCCTATAACTATCATGTCGCAGGAGATCTTTAATATAAAATATAAAATAAAATCCCATTTCTTCTTCTTCTGTAATTATTTGTTATCATTTGCATAGACCATATTTTATGTCAGTATTATTGTATTACATTTCTTGGCAAGTGTTTTGATACAGTGGAGTAGTAGAGAAAGCCTTGTTGGCTTCAATACTAGAGCGAAAACGAAATCAATACACTTGTAATGGAAGCAGATAAGACCGCTTAAATTTAGCTGCTTTATGTTAACTTCTGTGATCAATGATTGACAATTATTTTCAAGGCTAGAATGTAATAACATAAAAACTACAACTTTATAGAGATGTTTTGAGATCTCTTGGAAACTTGTAAAGCAAATTTGTTTGACACAAACAGCATTTAAATTACAGGTTTGTTTCTCGAGAACAAATTGGAATAAAATGTCTGTGACAAAATCAAAGTACCTTCTTAAAAATTATCTATTGAGCATGAATTTTTAACAACATTTTTTACATTATAAAAATTCTATAGCATATTAAATTACGAAGCATAATTGCAACAGTTGCACATCAGAAATTAAAATGAGGCTCGAAAAACGGGAAAAATAAGGAGTCATTGTAACTAATCCGCAGGGGATCGTGGTTTCAAGTCCCACCTTAGGCATGGGTGTTTGTGTGTTTGTGAATGCGTTTGTGTATTTGTCATAAAACAGAAAACGGCAAACACAGGACATTTAGGGAACAGGAAAAAATATAAGAAAAAGGAATACAGTGCCGGAGTCCTGACCAGACTCCGGAACTGTATTTTTTTCCTTAAAAATAAAATAAAGTGTTTGGATGGAATAGACACCATCGCATCAAGGCACAGATCTTTAAGATGTATGGAAATGAAGAAGCCATATTTAAAATGGCTTTATTTGTCATGATAAAAGTTTTTACAGTATCAAAACAAAAAAAAATTGATATCTTTAAAACACTCTAGAATGTGTAAAAATAAGTATCTTAGACTTCAGCACACCGATTTGTTTCTTGAACATGTACAACGGCCTAATAAGCTTCAAACTAATACGAGTGAGGTATGTAGTGTACCTTTAAGAGTGCTTCTTTGTAATTTAAAGCGGTAAAAATGTTGCAAAAGTTGGCTTGAAGTTACAGCAAAATGAATCTCTTTAATGTGTGGTAAAAATCTTAAACTAAACCAATTTGTGGTAGGAAATCCTATACAAACTATTTATGGTTTAAAAATTAGAGGATGTATGCTATTTTTAAAGAAAAACTTCTGCAAAATAAAATAAAAGTCACATGCTAAAGCGATAGTAAGCCGTTTTAAAAGCTGTCGTTATAGCCTTGCAATTCGCTTCTTTGCTTGACCAGAAGTAAAACAAAAGAAACATCCGCGACTTCCTGAATGAGAACAGCGTAAATATTTTAACGTTGAAACCAATAACAAGGAATATCTTGGATAAAGTTAACCCCACAACAAAAATATAAAAGATATAATTGTGTGTTTTACCGAGCTTTAAATTTTTTCTGAGGTAGGTTTTAATCTATCGCTTGCTGTTTACCTACCACTTACGCAAAAGTCATCCAGAAGGAAAAGCACTTAAGGCTAATCCTAGAAAATTCAATATATATATTGTTTGTCATATAAATATATTTAATACACAGTATTTTAAACAAAATCGTTACAGCCTTGTTTGAGAAAATCAAAGTTTTTGACATTTTTTTCCTACGTAAAGCGTAGTTTGGGGTGGGGAGGATTCCTTGAAAATCTTTCTGTCGCTTTCTTGGGAGATACTCAACTTCAATATCAAGTTTGGTATTTGACAGACTTCGTTTTTGAGTGTTGCTGTTCACAGACGCATACAATGACAATCAGACCAACACATTGACGTTTTTCTATAAGGTAAAATGTTTTTTGTTTCGGGGAATTCCGGTGAAATCCTGGATTCGAATTTTTGGTCATAATACAATACCTTCTTTATCTCCTGCACTTTGTACATATGCGACAGAGAAGTTAAAAAATAAGAAAATTGGAAAAAAAAAAAAACCAAAGAAACAAATACTCTTTCCAAAATTTAGGATGATACAGATATCTAAATATTCCAACAAAAGCTCTAATGCTAATCTAGATAAACATTAGCAGAATTATTCTTATTACTTGCTTCCTTGTAAGTAGAAAAGAAATAAGAGAATACATTAGGCTAAAGCAATAGTCAAATCCTTTAAAAGCTGGTCATTGTGTGAAACAAAGTTCGGTTTCGCTTTGCATGGTCCCCTTTAAGAATGGTTATTTTATTTAAATATGAAGCCAATGACAATAAATATCTCAAAAACGGTCAAGTTTATGTATGTCATAAAGTATGTGTTTTAATGAGATGTACATTTTTTTGTGTAGAAGTTTTTCTCTATCTTTTACGGTTTAACCGTTATGCAAAATTTTGCAAAACTCAAACAGAAGCAAGGGCTCTTCAGAGGCTGTTCCAAGAAAATTAAAGATATACATTTTCTTTGTTATGAAAATATCTTATATGCGGTATTTTAATCAAAATCGTTAGAGCCATTTTTGAGAAAATCAAAATTTTCGAAGAACGTTCCATGTAAAGGGTAGTTTGGGGTGGGGGGATTGTTTTTGAAAATCTTTGTGTCGCATCTTTGGGAGATGCTGAAGTATGTTATTTAACGGGTTTTTCGTTTTTACTTTCTCTACACGTACTATGTACATAATGTATGGAGAAGGTATTGCATTACACCAACAAATTCGATACCGAGATTTCACCGCAAATATATGTTTCAGGGTCCCCTGTATCCAAAGAAAGTATTTTCACAATAAGGAACTTCAATATCATAGCAACCAGCTTTTGACTATCACTGTAATCTATGGCACTCCCCTATTCCGCTTCTACTTAAAGGTAACAAGTAATAAGATTATTCTGTTAATTTTTTCTCTTTTAGCATGAAGTAGATAGAAGCATAAGCTTTTTAACAATAATTTGTGTAATAGATGTAGAAAAAGTCATGTGAATGGAACACATCAGATTTTTGAGTTATGCTGTTCACACACTTTCGATTGGATGTTATTCTAAAACACCATTTTCGGACTCAAAATATACATTTCCGCTGAAATCTTGGTATCAATTTTTACTTTCTCTACACGTACTAAGTACATAGTGTATAGAGAAGGTATTGCACTCCACCCAAAAATTCGATACCGAGGTTTCACCGGAAATATATTTTAGGGTCCCCATTTTCAGAAAAAGGTCACTGTGTGTGTGCGTGTGTGTGTGTGTGTGTGTGTGTGTGTTGTGTGTGTGAACACGATAACTCAAAAACGAGAAGCCGGTAAAATACCAAACTTGGTATTTAAATTTATTATCTTCCAGGGGTCCGAAAGGAAGATTTTGGGGGAATTCCCCTCATCTCAAACTACCCTTTAAATGGAACTTTTTTCGAACTTTTTGATTTTCTTAAAAATGGATCTAACGATTTTGATTAAAATATCGTATATTAAATATACTTGCCTGACAAATAAAATGTATATCTTCAATTTTCTTGGAATAGTCTCTGAAAACTACTTTATTCTGGATGAATTTTACAAAATTTTGCATAACTGCTAAACAGTAAGAGTTTAACAAACACTTACCGCACAAAAACTGCTGAGCACATTAAAATACACAATATATATCATATACATTTTTTTTTTTCTTGGAGTTGATTATTTTTTAGATAGTCCTTATTTTTGGTTTGATCTTTGGAAACTTCGCTTTTCTCATGCAAGAATTTGTCAACTCCTGTCCATACAAACAAAGGAACTACAGTCACATAACAACCAGCTTTTGACTATCACTTTAACCTATGGTACTCCCTTATTTCACTTCTAGTTCCAAGGAAATAAGTAATAAGAATAATGGATCACATCAGATTTTTTTTTGGTGGAATACGATTGCTTCTCCATCTACTACGGACGTTGAAAAAGTGAAAAATTAAAATTTTGAAAAATTACTTTCCAAAGTGTAGGATTATTCAGATATCTAAATATTTCAACAAAAATTTAAACATTTATCATAATCACTGAAAGTTTCTTTTGTTTAACTGCGTAACTATGATGATAGCATGTGCGAATTAATGAAGGAAATTTTAGTTCCTCGTTCCCGTCTGATAATCATGCCGCTACGTTTTAGAGCTTTAGATTTAATCGAACATATCTCATTGGCCTTGGTTTCCATTCGCCCGAGGTACCTACAGCTGCATGCAACAACACATGGTGCGTGACAGTGGACAAAGGCTCGAATTCAGCCAACTTCCGCCTGAAAAATTCAGCTGTGTCGGGACGGTTAACATGTAACAAATACCCCGGCAATTACCTCGCTGTTCATTAGTAGAAAAACTCCCCGACCACAGCTCAGAAATGAAGATGCAAAATAAGTACACACAGAAAGATATGCTGCCTTAAAATTGCCCTTCATAATTACACCGAACAGGATGCAGTCATTTCAAAGTGTTTTCTTTTTTACTTTCTGTAGCACGTATGTACAATGTACACCTAGTGAATAGAGAATTTTTGTATTCCTCCCAAAAATTAGATACCAAGAGTTCACGGAAATACATGTTTTGACATCTCTGAATAGAAAGATTTTTTATAAACATGGCCATGTGTGTTCTCAGAGTGTGTGTGGTTTGGGCATTGGGCAGCATATCTAAAAAACGAAAGCTCGGTTAAATAACAAACCTGATATTTAAGTTCACTATCAAGAAAATACCTCCACCAAAAAAACTGACCTTTACATGGAATTTTTTTCCAAAGTTTTGATTTTCTCAAAAATGGATCTAACGATCGTATATAAACGATATTTATCTGACAAATAACATGTAATATCTTGAATTTTCTGGGAACAGCCTCTGGACTAATTTATTCTGGATTAATTTCACGAAATTTTGCATAACTAGTAAACCATAAGAGATAGACAAAAGCTAACTTAACATAAAATGTAGAATATGTTAAAACACACAATTTATGTTACATGCATTTCTTCATGGAGTTGATTATTTTTAGATATTCCTTATTATTTTTTCAGCTTTAAAATACTTATACTTGTCTCATAAGGGAATTTGTTAACTCCTGTTCATAAAAACAAAGGAACTTCAGTCACATAACAACCAGCTTTTGACTAGCACTTGAACCTATGGTACTCCTTTATTTCCCTTCTACTTACAAGGAAACAAGTGGTAGGACCATTTCTGCTAATTTTTTCTCGATTACTATGAGGTAAATGGAAGCATAAGCTTTTTAACAATAATTTGTTGCAGATATGTAGAGAAAGTCATGTGAATTTACAGATTTCAGCGTTTTTACTTTCTGTAGCACGTACGTACAATGTACACCTAGTGGACAGAGAATTTTTGTATTCCACCCAAATTTGGATACCAAGATTTCACCGTAAATACATGTTTTGAGATCTCTGAATTTTAAAATGAATTTTTAGAAACGGGTCCATATGTGGCTTGGGCTGTGGCAGAATATCTGAAAAACGAAAGGTCGGTTACATAAGAAACTTGGTATTTTTGTTCAGCATTTTTCAAAGTTTTTCAAGAAAATCGCCCCATCTACAGCTATCCTTTATATGGAATATTTTTGAAACATTTTGGTTTTGTCAAATATGGCGCTAACAATTTTTATTAAAGCGCCATATGTTTAAGATATTTTTGTGACAAACGAAATGTGTATTTTGAATTTCTGGGAATAGCTACTGAAGACTTTTTCATTCTAGATTACTTCTGTATAACTTTTGTATAACTTTTGTATAACTAATAAACCGTAAGAGAGTGACAAAAACTTACTCTGCAAAGACGTTATAACATACAGTTCATATCATATACTTTTTTTGACAGAGTTAACCGTTTTCAAGATATTCCGAGCTATTGGTTTTTGTTTGTAAGTACTTAAATTTTTGTCTCTTTATGCTTACTCTGAGCTGAATTTCAACTCTTTCACATAGCGACCAACTTTTAAAAAATTTCACTATGCTTTTGTCTATGCATTCCCTTTTTTTTCCTTCCACTTACAAAGAAGCAAGCAATAAGACAATTTTGCAAATATTTTATATTATGTGGATAAAAGAATACTCTTTTATAACAAAGTTTGTTTTCAGAATTCTATAGAGACTCATGTGAATGGAATACATCAGATTCTTTTAAATCTATTTCTAGGGCATTATGTCCTGCAACAGGAAGTTAGAAACTTACACAATTTGTATTAATCTTTACCTATGTTTAATGAAACTCATGTTACTGGATAACACATAACAGTATTTAAACACAATCGCAAATATAATGAATCTATTTTTGCAAAAGCGAAGTGCTGTGGAATTCAAAATAAAAGTTGACCTTTTTGGTAGGTTTTTTTACTTTCTCTGGCACATATATATCAATGTACACAGAGGTAGCATTCCATCCAAAAATTCGATACCCAGATTTCACCGCAAACACATATTTTGAGCACACCTGAATAAAAAATAAATTTTAGGAAAAAGTCCGTGTTTGAGTTGGTTGTCTATGAACAGCATAGCAGAAAAAATTAAAAGTCGGTTAAGTACCAAACTTGATATTTAAGGCTAATGTCTTCCATGAATTCGATACGAAAATGTTCAGGAAAATCCCTCCAGCAAACTACCTTACATGAAACATTTTTCAAAAAAAATGTTTTCTAAAGATTTTGATTAAAATGTTATAAGTATATTAAATATATTTAAATGGAAAATAAAAATATATCTTTAATTTTCTGGGATAGGTTTCTAAAGCCCTTTTAATTCTCCAAGACTTTTGCATAACGATAAAAGATATAGATCTCATTGTAACACAGAATTTGCTAGATACATGCTTTTGTAGAATTATGCATTTTCGAAATAACTCTTCTTGTTGTTTTCAATCATAAAATAAATATATTTTTCTCCAACAGAGCATTTTCATTCTCTTTTATTTAGTGTTACTCCTAATCGTGCAAAAAGTAACAAATCTCAATGTCATAGCATAGCGACAGGTTTTAAATATGTGCCTTCGCTCTAGTATATTTCCTTATTTTCTTTCTATTTACCACAAAGTAATAAGAATACTTTTGATAATGTTTATTTCGATTAGCATGATGTATGTAGAGAGAAAATAATCTTTTGTAACAATAGTTTGTTTGCAGAACAGGTAAATATGTGAATGAGACACGTCGGTTTTTTTATATTCGAAATTATATATTTTATTGATGAAATTTGAGACCAGTCTCAGGTGAAAATATCGTATAAAATACATGTACCATTGATACAATCTAATTCTTGTCTATAGTGTTTTATGATACAAGTGTTATCATTAGAGTTTTGAGCAAGTAGAAATGTTTGAGGAAGAGACTGTAAACAATTGAACAATCTTACAAACAAAATAAACGATTTTAACATGTGTTGTTCATATACTACCTATATTTTTTAAAGTCCTTAATATTACATTGTAAAATATGCAGCCGATATTTTTGTGGAAATATCATAGTATACATTTGGGCATGCGCAATGGTGAGCTATAGCCTGTTGTTGTTTGGCCTTCGTTGTTGTTTGACCTTATAACTCGTTGCTATGCGTTGGTTGGTATGCTGTAATATCTTGTTGAATGAAAGAAACAAATGGTTAATTGTATCCAGAGCCAGCTCCCTGTTGTTATGGCTAGAATCATTATTATTACTGAATGGGTAGCTGTTGTTATTATTATATTATTATTATTGTTGTTGTTACTATATTATTATTATTATTATTATTATTATTGGTTTGAAATTGATGCACTCTTACTGATTCTTGATCTGAAAGATCAAAGGAATGAAAAACACCGTTGGAGGTCGATAACCTTTAAGGAAATCTTATTCAGACACACAAAGTGGACACATATAATGTGCTTAGTCGAAAATAGCATGAGTAATACGTAAATGATTCCTAACCTAATTTTTGACGAGTTGTTTTATCTTGTTACACAGAGAAAAATGCATTCATAAACAGTAGCAGTCGTATTTTTTATTTTGTCAAATAGTATTTTTATAAATCCGATTAAAATATAACATATTTCAGGTAGAAATATATAAAATGTAATCCACATCTTGAGGTTTTCTATGGAAGCAGCTGTGGTCCCATTCTACCATTAAAGTTTTACTTCGCCCTCCGATGGATTTTTTCGGGCGTAAGATCCTTAGCATGGCTTCCTTCGGAAGGAAAGTAAAGGCGTTGGTCCCGTGTCGTAGATTTACGGCACGTAAAAGAACCTCAAGCCTAATAAAGAGGCCAAATAGAATGGGACGCTGAGAACCACGGCAGTTAAAGAGTGTCCATAAATAAAACTCAATTTCCATTATAGTTTTACAGTATTAACCATAAGAGATATAGCGAAAGCTTACTTCATAAAAATTTACAATTTATACAAACAATGTTTTAATATTATTATTCATTTTGCTTAATTGTCATCGCCGGTGTTTCTTTTGAATTTTACAGTTTTTAAAGCGTTTTACCTTCAAGTCACATTCTTTTGTTTCTCATGAAATAGCGCAAGAAGTAGATATGCATCATAATGCAAGCAAATTCAAAACATTTAATTCAGAGCAATGAAAAAAAAAAAACAACAATGTACGTATACGGGTATCTCACCATGAAGCTCAAGCGGTAAAACCATCGACAAGTAGGTTCAGAGATCACTACCCTATACAAGTTAGTGTGAAAATAACAATTAGTATAATATTTAATAAAGATGACCAGGTTTAATTAGGAAACGGTATTTCAATACTAAAACAGTAATATCAACTGGCCTATTGAGGCTTTGTAATCCGGGAGGGGATGACTTGATTAGAGAGTACACGGCGGTGACACTGGGCGACCGCATGTAGGATTTGTGGTGCACAAGCGGGTTTTCTCCGGGTTCTCCAGTTTCCCCCGGTGCTCCATCTTCATTCCATATATCATCACTGTCATCGCCTGCGGTGTCATGTGCAGTAAAAGCAAGCGTTAAACACTATCAAAAAATATGTCGCACAGCACTATCCACCATGCCCGGCTCTAAGCCTTATGAGAAACTGAAAAATTCTTGTTTCTGGTGACCCTTTTAACTATTTTTCTAATGTTCGGGGAAAAGCAAGAAAAAGCCCTCGTTAAAATGAGCCATAGCTTGAAGTTTGAATCCGGAACTTCCCGAATGTGAACTTCTGATGACAGCGCTGTTGAGGAGACTAATGGCGTATGCTATGTTTTAATAAACATAATAATTATCAGGTTTTAGTACCAAGTAGTAATAGTAGTAGTTAATATTCATAAATATTGAAATATTGACACGTAGTATAAAATACCTGTTTACTTTTTTACTGTGTCACGAATTTCCTCCCTCTTGTTTTAATCAGGCTTCCATGGTTTGAGGTAGGCTCAGAGTATTAATATGATCTAATAAGAACACTTTTATGCCCCATCATTTTTAATTTACCGAGCCCTTAAAATTTTCCAAACGACGAAGGGGTTTACTGTGTTGGCTATATTCTGATGCGAATATTTATGGTGGATTTACCTCGCCAAACATGGCTGGGAACATGATTTAGGACAAGATTAGAGCTCGGCCGCAGTTAAATGATCATTGAAATGTTTCGCTTATGTAGTCGTAAAATTTTGGAAACTTGCATTAAAACTTCGTTTGTCTCTCTCGGCAGGCAGGTCCAATGAAAGGAGCAGGTGCTCGAACGTGAGCGCGCGTGTGTGTGCATCCATGCGCGCGCTCACAATATCCTTGCAACCGATTTTACGATGTCCATTCTGACCAGTTTTATGATAAGAGCAAATACACTAAGGAAGTTAGAAGAAGGGGATAAGCTTATGTTATGTGTGCCTTTAGAATGCATCCCCCATGAGGGAAGTGAAGGCTTCCATATCGCTCCATAAACCTAAAGCGATACTTTTTTATTTAAACCATTTTCATGCTATTTATCGGCGAAAGTAACTCGAGGATAAAATCAGCTGAAAGAAGCCCTCGTTCCCCCTTTTACTCTCCCCTTTTCGTTTGTCACTATGCTATCTTTCCTTCAGTCTTAATGGGATTAAACACGCACACGTTTCAGTAAACTGGCAAACATTTCTTTAACCGTTATACGTTCTAAAGAAAAATATTTTCTTAACGTGAAAACATATTATTATTATTATTATTATTATTATTATTATTATTATTATATCATCATTATTATCATCATCATCATCATTGATGTTTTATATACAGCTTAAGATATAACTTTCTTATCACTATAGCCTGGACTTCTATATAGGTAATATCAACTTTAGAAATATGTACAGTAAATTCTCGATTATCCGCGAATGCTCAACGATTGCCCAAAAACTTGAAATGACTTCTAAAATAAAAAATGACGTAATTTAACAGGGGAAATTTAAAAAATCAACTTATATATATATATATATATATATATATATATGTGTGTGTGTGTGTGTGTGTGTGTTTTGTGTGTGTGTGTGTCGGTATGAGTGGTGAAGGCCAACAACATTTTCTGCATTAGGCAGGGTTTGTTTTCGCTGACGGCTGATGTGTGATTTATATAGTTTATTATATATTCTCAGTTTATTGAACAGTCCGGAACTCCTATCAGGATTTGCGTAGAAAACCCCATATTTTACCACCGAATTTTATATAAATCTTTAAGCATGCGCAGTTCGGATATTACCGTGGTTTTCTTGACGAGTTCTTGCTGTGGGCGAGAAGCAATTGTGTGTGTGAGGAAAGAAGAGGAGAGTCATGTGTTGGATAACGTTAGTGAACTACTATAAGAGAGAGTATCGTACCTGTGAACTGAAGTTCAGAAAAACAAATAAACAAAATTTAAGTAATATAGAAAGTGCGGATGTTAAACGCATTTATTTTAGCTTCAGTATTTCGACTATTCAATATTTCATGGATTTACTGATTTATCATCACTATGAATAAAACCGTAAAGCAGACGATGCCTTCTAACCTCCTTGGCAAGCACTAAAGATGGAGAAACAGACAAATATTTTTGATGTATTAAATATGTTACCCAAGCTTTAATTCATAGTCCTATTGAGGAAAATATTATAATATTTAAAAATATTATATGAACATGAAGCTTCAGTGATTTAGTCAGAGTGAGAAAGAAAGAGAAACAGAAAGAGTGAGTGGAGAATTAGAGATTAGGGGAAAACCATCTCAGCTAATGCAATAAGGTAAGCGTATCTAGTTAATAATAAAACGGCTGAATGCACATTCCGAAGTGCGCTTACAGAAGTTACTTAGCGCTTAACTTTTTAATGTGGACTGTCCAGCAGAACTAAGTAATTTATATCAAGTAGCACAAGCTGGTGAACAGTCCATCACTTGTAGTCTTGCATTTTTACATACATTCTAAACCTAGTACATGTATGTCATCATTTATACAATTCTTGGAGAAAACCTGTTCGGAATTAATTACTTGATTCATCGATTGGATTTGGATATATTTTGCACGGAAGCTCACCGCTGCAGAGAATAAAGCCATACTCACATTAAGGTGCAAGCGCAAACATTACGCAACGCGCAACCTAAGTGCAGGCGCGAGGAAAGACCATTCACAATAAACTCGTAAGCGTAACGCAAAAAGTTGACGGGTTTCTAGATATATAAATTGCTTACATGCGGATATCTTCCAAGCGCTCCGCAAGTTTCATATTGAATAACATAACCAATAATGCCATATAAGAATATTCACACAATCTTTTGCAAATAAATAGGATATAAAAATTACAATCTGACAGCTGACGCGGCAGCGACGTCACAATAATTGTTTATCCAAAATATTGAAAATAATACAAGTATAGAGACTGCAGAAATTGGTAAAACTGCACATTTAGTGAACTGTGAATTATCTCTTTGCACCTTACGATTTATGAGTGCCAAGAAATCTAGATGCAGATGGTGGGCACATCCATTAAATCAAAGTAGGATTCATAAGGGGACTGCCATAACCTCTTGGCTCTTTGAGGGAAATGAAGGGTGACGCGACACGGCCAAATAGAAGAGCATGTACGAGTATGTACAGAAAATCCTGTAAAATATCTCATTGCCATCGTCTGTTGTTGAACAAAAAGCAATACATAGAAGAAGGAATGCAGATTTTTTTCTCTGTGCACACAATGTAAGGATAAATTTAGACTTTGCACTCTTGCATTGCATTACATTATGTATCGTGTTGCGTGTGTCTGTGTGAATGCTTACATTAAATAACATAAATTTAAAATCTTGGGCCTATGCTTACATCTCATTGTGAATGGGGCATAGGTATGTTACGAACGGTTCTCTCATACTCTAACATATTTAATATCTGAAACATATATTCTCATATCCAAAATCAATAAACTTATAACGTTTTATTTTATTTTCATCAAACACGTGGTTGTTCGTTTATTTCTGTTCGTTTATTGG
Organism: Hymenopus coronatus; assembly: GCA_030762935.1. Classification (NCBI taxonomy): domain Eukaryota; kingdom Metazoa; phylum Arthropoda; class Insecta; order Mantodea; family Hymenopodidae; genus Hymenopus; species Hymenopus coronatus. Next base: position 52,422,314 of record CM060890.1, on the reverse strand, counting down.
GTTTCTAACCCCAAACAAATTGGTACATATTCCGCCGCAACGTGTAAATTACAATTCCAATAAAACGATGTTTTATAAAATAATGAAATAAAATGTTTGTTATTTATATAATTATCTCCAATATTCTCGTAATAAAACATAAAAATAGCGAACGTTTAACACAAATACGGGATTCAAACACTAAAAGAGTCCTCTTTTCCGTAAAACCTTAATTGCAGAGAATTGTTTTCATTCTACAAGAAGTATAAGCATTTGTAAGAAACAATCTCTCTAATATGCCGTTAGAAAAAAAATAAAAAAACCGAAATTATTATATAGCACATATATAGAGTTCAAACACTAAAATTTTCACCACCAAAAACTTAAGTCAGAGATAACCAAATTGAATCCGTTGCTTATTTGTGTTTTTTGTTCTGTTTTGTTTCTTTTATTACAGGATAACAACATACTTTAACCTGGTTCATCATATCGGACGATGTAAGAAGTTGATGAAACGACGTTGTTCAAGTGATCTGGGGGTTACTCGGTATTTTCAAAATAAGAGAAAACCCCGAAAATAACCATATCCGGTAACTCACCTTAAGCGAGATTCAAACTCACGACCTTCTGAATAACGTGAAGCAGACAGGCTATCCCCATACTACCGAGGCGGGCCTGATTGTTTTGTTCATGTACTCTGAGAAGTATAAACTTTTGGAGAAACATTCTCTCTAACATTTAATTACACTCCCTGACGTTCACTCAGATTTTAACATATTGTCACGTGACTTTGTCTATCTGTAACAAAGTATTATTACAAAAACTTATTTTTATACCTGCTTCAGGTTCATCGATATCATCATTTGCATACTTTCTTCTAGATACGCGGAAATAAAGGAGTACACTAGGCTAAAGCGATAGTCAAATCGTTCAAGATCTGGTCCCTATGTAATGCATTGATATTCATTCAAATCTTCAAATCATTGCTTGACCAGGAGAAAGAAAAATTAATAAAAGTTTTAGATTTGAAAAATATATAACTTATAGGTATTTTAAATTTACAATATAACAATTCGAAATGTTTCAGAAACGGTTAACTCCACAGGAGAAAAGTGCTTTGACATAAATTGTGTTATTTGAACATATCTATACTGTAGTTCACTAAGTTTTCTTTGTCTCTAGTGGTTTATCACTTATACCAAAGTCATCCAAAATGAACAGGACTTCAGAGGCTATTCCCAGAAAATAAGAATTTTATTTAGTATAAAAATAATTGAAATATATATTTTAATCAAAATCAAAGAGCCATTTTTGAGAAAATCAAACTGTTAGAATGATGTTCCAGGTAAAGGGTTATGATGTAGGGGATTTAATTGAAGATCTAAGTGACGCATTCTTAGAAAGTGCTGAATTTAAATATAAAGTTTTCTTATTTAACTGACTTTTCGTTTTTTTTTTTTTGTTTTGTTTTTGTTTTTTTGAGAACGCTGTTCACAGACACCTACACACAAAATCTTTTCCTAAGAATGCATTTTAGATTCCTCAAAATACATCAAATCTCGGTATCGAAATACAGTATTGGAATACAATACCTTTCTTTGACTGCTATGTACATTGCCTGTACATTATGTAAGTAAAAAATTGGATCTCCTTGCAGCTACAAGGATACACTTATATTTATCAGGAGTTTCTTGATTTGTATGAGGTATATAGAAAAATAAACTGTTTCTAGGAGTAATTTGTTTCAGAATAGACAGAGCAAATAATGTGAATGATACTCATAAAATGTTTACTTTCTTCAGCACATATGTACAATTTTCATAGGTGATATAGAAGGTATTGTATTCCACCCAAAAATTCGATAGCAAGTTCACCTAAAATACATTCAGAGTACCGGAAGTAACTGTGTTAGGTCCTCTGAATCTAAAAAAAAGATTTTCAGAAAAAGTTTCTTGTGGGTGTGTGTCTGTGGTCAGCATTACTCAAAAATGAAATGTTACTTAAATACCAAACTTGGTATTTAAAATCAGTATCTTTCAATAATGCACTCGAAGATTTTCAGGAAAATCCTCCTCCAATTACCCTTTACATGGAACATTTTTTGAATAGTTTGATTTTCTCAAAAATGGCTCTAACGATTTTTATTAAAATACATTGACATTAATATATTTTTATGAAAAATATATTGTATATTTTGAATTTTCTGGTAATAGCCTCTGAAGACCTTTTTCTTTATTCTGGAAGACTTTTGTATAAGTTTTGTATCTCTTAAACCGTAAGACATAGACAAAAACTTACTGCGCAAACATGTAGCAACTTGAGCCACAAACATTCGCAGATCCCTATTCACTGCTCATCAAAGTCTTGTGCGGCGGAAGTGTGCTCGAAGATACATCTTGAGGATGTTTGGAAATCAGTATTAAAATAGGAAGCTAGGTCATTCTGAATAACTTTTGCATAACTGGTAAACCGTAAGAGACGTAGATCTCGTTAATACACAAAATTTATGTCATATTCATTTTTGTGCTAGGTTTGCCCGTTTCCGAGATATTCCATGTTATTGGTTTCAGTTTTAAGATACTTAAACTTTCCCCAGGCCGGAAGCCATAGTTCTTTCGTCGCTGTTTTGTTTACTCCAAAAAAGCAACCAACTTTAAAAAGATATGACTATCGCTTCTAATTACAAAAATGCAAGTAATAATACCATTTCTGCTTATGTTTAGTGTTTAACAACATGTAGATAAAATAAGAATCCTTTGTAAGAAATGTTTGTTTATGGAAGAGATACAGAAAGTAGTGTGAACAGAGCACATCAGATTTTTTTAATTGCACTGTTAATTGCATTCATAGATACTCATATTTCTTTGTCAGCTGTCCATATAGTGTTTACACTTCCCACTGCCTTTAAAACCACTCGAGTTTTGATGTCTAGATCAATAAAAGTCTGATGTATTCCATTCACATTACTTCTCTACATATCTGTAAAAATTATTGTTAAAAACAGTATTCTCCTATCTAGTTCTTGCTAATCGAGATAGACAATAACAGAAATTGTATTATTAAGTAGAAGGGAAATAAGGGAATACAGTAGCCTAAAGCCTTAAGCACATCTTTCAAACGCTAGTTGCCTGGTGATTGAAATCCGTTTCTGTGAATTGCCAGAAGTTGACAAATTACCGTGAAAAAAGTAATTAAAAACTGAAACCTATCACAAGGAATTTCTCAAAAATGGTCTACAAGAAAATGTATATGACATAAATTATGTGCTTTAACGCAAACTACATTTGTCTGTGGTACGATTTTGTCTATCTATTACGGTTTACCAGTTAAGCAGAATTCAGCAAAATCCATCCAGAATAAGGAGGTCTTCAGAGGCTATTCCGAGAAAATTCTAGATATCCATTTTATTTGTCATGTAAATATGTTTAATATAGGGTATTTTAATCAACATTGTTAGAGCCATTTTGAGAATATCAATATTTTCACAAATTTTTCCATGTAAAGGGTAGCTTAGGGAGGGGGAGGGTTTCCTCAAAATCTTCGTGTCGCTTCCACGGAAGATATTAAATTTAAATACCAAGTTTGGTATTTTAGCGACTTTTCGTTTTTGAGTTATCGTGTTCACAGACACACGGACACACACACATACACACACACACCTTTTTCTGAAAATACTTTTTTGGATACAGTGGACGTATATTTCCGGTGAAATCTCGGTATCGAATTTTTGTGTGGAGTGCAATACCTTCTCTATACACGATACACTATGTACATAGTACGTGTGGAGAAAGTAAAAATGCATTTATCCAAGCAAGGATGAAGCAACACTGCTGTTACTATAGAAATACATTAGATCCCCAGCAACTTGAGCCACAAACACTCTGCAGATCCCTATTCACTGCTCATCAAAGCCTCGGCTGTGCGGCGGAAGTGTGCTCGAAGATGTGTAGCTTGAGGGTGTTTGGGCATCAGTATTAAAGCAGGACGCCTCGTCGTGCAATGTAAATCCTTTGCAAAGCCTCCGTCTCCGAAAACCGGAGAAGCCTAAAGCAACAAAACAAACTCTTTGTTGTGCGTTGGATATTTCTAGGCCATTTTCACCAACTTGGCCAGTCAGCTTCCGGTAAATGCAAAGATAACATATTAGAACCAACAGAACATAAATAAAACCGACAGCATCGCTTGAGTTTCTGCTCTTGGTCTATAATTCAAAAACCGTTTAATTAAATTAAAATTGATTCTAGTATTACATGTTCGGTGAATGTAATTTACAAGGATCTTCCTGTTTTTAGTTTAGGCTGCAACGCCATCTCTCTTTCCTGCATCCTGTTAACTGAACTCCGGAAAATTACTTGAAAACTTATATTTGAAACTGCTACACTTCTACATAATTAAAGCCCAGAAGATGTTTCATTTTCCCCTTTGTTTCAAATTTAATTTTTATATCAATAGTTTAAGAAACAAACACCTTTAATATTAAAACGATGCATTGTATTTTACCCAAAAGTTCCATCCATGTTTCACTGTAAATTCATATCTTGAGATCAAGTGCCCCAAACATCTAATATTGTTAAACCAGATGAATAAGGAATTAAAGCTCAACTTATAAACGTATTATGAATCTAACATAAATGACTCAAAATTGATTCCATTTATGCAGTAATAAAATTATAATCAAACACCTTAATTTCAGATTACATCGAATTTCACGATAAATAACTCCTATGTGTCTATATTTAATTTTGGAATTTTTCAAAGGTTCGACATAAACATTTTCAAGAAAATAGCAACACAAAAATGTCCTTTATATGCAAAATATGTCTATATTTTTTACTTCCTCGAAAATGTATCTGACAGCTTTGATTAAAGTGTCATATATTTATACTTTATGACAAATAAAATTAATATATTGAATTATCTGGGAATACCTGTGCAGTTCTCTATATTGAAGAGTATTTTATATAATTTTATACAAATGAGAAAACAATTGTAGAAATGTCTAAAAGATAAACTGTATTTCAAATAATCTCCTTTGAAAATTAGCTATTTCCGAGGTATCCTGTAACTTTATTTTAATTTTTCACTACTTTGATAAGTTTAGCCCATTTTAAAACACCTGACTATTGATTCGGTATCCTTTGATCACTTTATCTAAAATGAAGTATATAATGAAAGTAAGAGTTATATCCATTAACATGAAGTAGGTAGAAAACTAGATTTTTATAGGAATAGTTGGTAAAAACTATTTACAAACAAACATTAGTGAGTAGAGAAGACCATGAACATTTAACATTATATTTTTACTTATCTTATATATATAATATATATATATATAATATATATAATATAATATATATATATATATATATATATAATGTTTGAATGTATCTGAAAAGAATTGCTGATGCAGATGTTTTAGATGTATCTTTTTTACTTTATCATTTTATAAATTTTTTCTCTATATTCTACAACTAAACGACAAAAGACTCTACCCACCGATATTTAATTTTGTATCTTCTGCTCTAACGTTCTCAAGAATGTTATTTTTCTGTATGTGCTAATCGAGAACAACGCTTGCAGAAATTTTTTCGGTATACATTTAACTATACGAAAGGTATCTAAAGGCCCCCCTAACGACAAACGAATCATATCTTCATTTTAAAAGAAGCATCGTAATCTCTGGCGGTATCTAACCTCATTTTACGACCTTCCTTGGTGCATTGAAGGGATCAAGGGACCTTCCTTGGTAGATCCCGTTAGGATGATCGCTACCAGTGCTGGTGGAAGCAGGGCCAGTAAAGTTAAAAGCTGGATCACCAACAACAAATATCCCAGAAAATGTTAAAATCATAAAAAGGACGTAATAAACCTATATTTTTGTGTAGTAAATATCAGTCTGTCTTTCTCTGTCTCTCCATCTGTCTATTTGTCTGTCTGTCTCTCTCAACAGCTTACGGTTTACCAGTTGTATAAACGTAGACAAAATTCGTTTAGAATTAAGAGCTCTACAGAAGATACTCGCAGTAATGTCAAAATATACATTTGGTTATGTGAATATCTTAAACATGTGCAATTTTCATTATAGCATTTTAGTTAAATAATTATAAACAAAAGTTTGTTAACATGAGAAAAGATTTGTAAGAACTTTTCTGATAAATTAAATAGAAAGAAAATAATGGACGAGTTATTTAATATAGCTACTATTTGTGGAGCTTTTAAAAATGAGTGTTTTTAAAAAATTCGAAAAATAAGCTGCAAATTGTAGCACCTACTTAAATGGTTACAGAATATAACAACTATTTTTATTATTATAAATAGTAGTAAAGCCCACTTTAAGATTGTTAAACTCTACATTTTGCTGCAAAACATACCAAATGCTCTTTAAACTTCATAACAAGAAATACTGAATATATAATAATTAGAGGTGTACTCAAACTAATTCCATTCTACAAGGAATAGTCCAGTAACACAGTATTGATTAAATTAATTTTTGCTTTAGGTCATGCTAAGAAAAGTAAATTTCGGAATTTTCTAATAGGTAAGCAGACATGTTCTGTTAATCTAAGTCACAATAAATATTACAACATGTATTTTTCTTCTTTAGTATTATTTCGTCTTGAAACAATCATTTACAGATTTTTTGTTGCTTTTTAAGGTAAAAAGAACCAAATCTAAAATAAAATGTCTAATTACTGTGCAATAATATTATTCCACATCATTTGAAAGAGCGCCAAAAACTCTATACCAAAATTATTTGTAAACAACAAATATTGTAGCTTCAATGATTGTTTTACTCTACTCTAAAATGTATCCAGTTTTGGAGTTGGAATGCTTTGGAAACAATCTCAACGTTTATATATCCCTCTCATTTCGATATTTTTTTTTTTTTTTTTATTTTTTTATAATTATTAACTGTATTAATTGTATAATAATTAATACACGACAAAACAGGTAGGCGAGTCGTTATATGCTCAGTACGAAATGAACACTATTTTTTAAAAAATACAGTTTTCATGCTACATCTTTGAAATGTTTACTGTGTGTAAATACATCCTTTCCGCTTGTGTTCAAATTTGGTTCAACCTGTTCCCGTGAGTGGCGCTGTCACAGCAGCCTTAAGATGGCGGTTAACTTGACATTTTTTTTTATTTAATTATTTATTTATTCATTTTGTTAATTACAAAAGTTATAAGTTATATTATAATACATTATATCAGTTCACAATTTTTTATATATATAGTTATGAACAATGTTGTCTGTGCGTTTAAATTAAACATGTGCAGGAAGATGGTAACAAAATAAGGTGTTGTAAGTGCTATAGAATGAGCAAGGCAAAAGCTGTTGCCGACTGCCGTGAAAGACGCTTATGTTTTTGCAGATCTTCTCTTGCTGCTCTAAGATGACAGCGTAAACCGTCGACGCTGAGATGCGTTTCAGACAGCATATAATGCTGAAAGCCAAGTGCGAGCCACACCTGTGCGAAGCGGTCGGTAGTACTTCGAGTCTCTAGTTGTAGTAATGTGTGAGCATAATCGTTTGGATTTTGCGAAGGAGCAAGACGGTGCAATTGCGAAACAACCCAGTGCCAAATCTGTCGTGCTGTTGTGCAGGTAACAAAACGATGGCGTAGAGTATCCCGCACACCGCAAGTGTTGCATGTGGGGGTCCTCACCATGTTGTATCGGAATTTTTTATCCTCTGTAGCCACAACATCATTGATGACCAAATATGCGCATGTAGTCCACTCCGTAGATAAGTTGCGCAAATGGATGTTCCGCCATACCTGACACCAGGGTCTGTTGGGCATCCTATCCTCCACATGAATTGGTGCAAGCAGCCGCTGTAGGAAAAGCTTGTATAGCTCAGTTGATAGTCCTCTAGGTTGCTGAGGTAGGACATCGACATCAATGCCATCTAAAACATGGAGTGCTCTCTTAAAACCCGCAGGAGCAGCCCGAACTGGAGTTCCAAGAGAATTCTTGAAGGGTTCCCAAAATGCTATTTCTTGTTCCTCTCCATATCCCCTAGTGGCAAGTATAATAGATTTAACAAGAAGCGCTTTACTCTTAGGTCCCACTGCAATTAAACCTAAGCCGCCTTCGTTACGTTTTCGCCACAATTGGGTTTTAGCTATACGAAAGGGCTGTGCTCTCCATAAATAGTATCCAATAAGTCGCTCAATTCGGGAGACATGTTTTTCAGGCATTGGTAGTATCTGCGCCATATACCATAATTTTGCCAAAACAAACTGATTGATGTGCCACACTTTCTGTAGAAGATTCAAGTTTCGGCCAAGATGTGCAGTGGTATTCAGCCTAATCAAATTTATTTTGTGATCCCAGTTGCGAGCAATCATCGATGTAAACGGCTTGGAGAAGAAGATGCCGAGAATCTTGACACTATATTGTATCGGGATATCGAGCAATGTGTGATCAGTCGGCCACGATCCAAGAGGGAGCAGTTGCGACTTCGCGGTGTTCATTTTGGCATTAGAAGCTTTCTCATAAAGTGTGATGGCGGTATGTACCAAGGGTAAGGCCTCGCGCCTACGGATGAGCAGCGTGACGTCATCAGCATAAGCTCTGGCACAAAATAATCGAGCTGGAGTGACAGTCCCAGTCAACTTAGCTTGAAGATAGCGAAGAAAGGGTTCTAAAGAAAGGGAGAAGAGAATCATTGATAGTGGACAACCCTGGCGTACAGAGTTAGTAAGCTTTATAGGCTTACTGAAGTATCCATTGACTTGCACCTTCGAAGACATCCCACTGTAGACGGTTCTGATTGCAGATATTAGCAACGGTGGAAGTTTGAATTTCTGAAGCACTTTAAACATATAAGCATGGCCAACTCTATCAAAGGCTTTATCAAAATCCAGACTGACCAACGCAGCAGCCTCCGACGGATTCCGTTCATAATGGAGAATTGTATCTCGGAGGACCAGAAGGCTGTCAATTATGGTCCTGCCCGGGATGCCACATGTTTGTCCGGAGGTTATAATTTTAGGTAGAATAACCCTTAATCTGGATGCAAGTACTTTCATCACAATTTTGTAGTCGGTGTTTAAAAGTGTTATGGGTCTATAGTCCCAGACACTCATTGGAGACCTTTTCTTTGGGATTAAGATGACGATGCCATCTGCGAATCCAGGGCAACAGTTCGATCCAATAAGGATCGCTTTTACCAACTCTACAACTTCTGCTTTGATTATACTCCAAAAGGTCTTGTAGAAGGAATATGTCAGGCCATCTTCTCCTGGGCAGGAATGGAGGCTAGCGGAATTAATGGTTTGCAGAATCTCGGTGGCAGAATATCGCTGCTCCAAGGAACGCTGTTCCTCGACAGTTATACCGGTGTCAACATATTGGAAGAGCTTCTCCATGGCGTCATTGCGTAGGTCAGTGGTGTCAAACATGGTGCTATAAGATCTACGGATAGTCTGTAGGATTTGAGGCACAGAGGTGACCTTGGCGCCTACCGGTGTCAGAAGAGCATGGATGTAACGACCACTACCAGCACACTTCTCCTTAATGGTATGAAACAATGAAGCTTTCTCCTGTGCCACGACGGAGTCATGAGTTCGCGAACGGGTCATAGTTCCCGCCAAAAAATGTTGCTGTATGTCCACGAGCTTCCGCTTCACAGCTCGAAGGCGATGGGTTACGTCTTGACCACTCTGTTGTCTAGAGAGAAGACCCATTAATGCTTCTTGGTAAAAGTCGAAGGTGTGCCGTCGTTCAATTGCCCTCTCACGACCTTTAATCTTGAAGAAGGTCGTAATACCAGGCTTAAATATACGTCGCCATTTCTCCACCACTGACAGCGGGGAGCGTCGAGCTTTACCCTGAAGACTGTGCCACAACTTGGCAAAGTCAGCAGCAATAATGTAGTCATGTAATAAAGCTTCGTTTAATTTCCAATAACCTCTGCCATATAGCGGAATGCGACTCTCAGCGATTAATTGCCGTTTGACAGCATGGTGGTCAGTAAAGGCAACAGGTAAAACTCGCACTGTGTGAATCAGAGAGTTGAACTCAGCGCTTAAATAGAAACGATCTATTCTTGAGGCACAGTTCGCTCGACAGTAAGTAAATTCTACAGACGTAGCGTTCATATGTTCCCAAACATCACAAAGACGTAGCCCGGTTACCAGCTGATCCAATGCCAAAGACTTGTTATAACCAGGACGCTGATCCTTAGCATGTAGCACGCAATTGAAGTCGCCACCTACTAAAAGCAGGGCATAATTCCATCTCAAATAATAGGGCAGAATGTTTGTTATAAATTCTTCTCGCTCATGGCGCCTATCACTCCCTGAAGACAGGTACAGGTTAAGCAGCAGCATGTTGTCCATTCTAGCACTTATAACACGACCACTAGGATGCATCTCTATCTCGGCAAACGTCAAACCTGCTCTGTACAAAATAGCAGTACCACGCATATTTTCTCCAACATTCACCACACAACTGTACTGTGGACCCATAAAGCCAAAGTCGGTTATGTTAACTTCTTGGAGGAAAACTATATCTAAATCATGAGTCCGCACAAAATCACGTAAAAGAGCCTGTTTGGCAGTGCAGCGTAGGGAGTTGATGTTAACAGTGGCAAAGGTACGTAAGACAACCATTAAGACAAGGCCAGAAGTAAACCAGAGCAGGTCACCGTCCAAGATGTATCTAGTCATTTTCAACGGCATGAATATGTGTTCGTGATACCCGTGGAAACTTTTTCGGTAGGCTTCCAGACCGAGAAGGCAAGTGTTTCCTGAGTCGAGGGTCTCTCACGGTCTCCCACGCGATGTTAGTCTCCGTTTCTTCGGTGCCCTCCTCCTCACTAACAGACAGCGGGCGTTCTCTCCTAACCGGCACAGGTTCGTCGGAATCCATCTCACTCCATTTCTGGTGTTCAATTATTACAGTGCCTGGTATATCGCAGGGGCCAACCATGTTCTGGTCACCACTATTAATCACCACAACAACAGAAGATAGTGTAGGGGATGAGACACTCATTTCTGCTACTTCTGAGGGAGTATTGACAGCTACCGGTGCGGACACAGAAGTCTCCTGCACCGCCACATCGTCACGCATACAGCTGGTATTCGGGTAGACTTCCCCTGTAGGTTTGACGTTACAAACAGGCTCTATTTCACTAGCTTCAGTAGCGGGCCCATTTGACGCACCTACTGTTTGTTTACCTTCCTCTTCGGCCCGAGCGCTAACTTGACCTCTCACTACATCGCTGAGTAACACAGCCCTGCGCGAGACAGAGACAGGCAGTACAGAATTTTTGTATGGACAGTGTGAGCGAAAATGAGAAGCTTCCCCACACACATAGCAAGTTTGCGGTTGTCCTAGATAAGTCACACCAACAGGAAACCCACGCACTACTACTGTAGATGGAATTTCCTTTTTTAATTCCATTCGCACAGAACGAACTCCAGACTTGACGGGGTACTTATAGCCTGCGTTCCATTGTTCTTCTTGAACCTCTAGTAATTTCCCATATTGTGAAAGTTTCTGTTCCAGAAACGTGTGAGTGATCTCAGGTACTAAATTGAAAACCCGGACATTTACAATGCGGCAGTCAGCGGGCCCAATATTTACCGTTAGTATTTCACCATTTTCATAACTAAACTTTGCCGCCCCTTGAAATTGCAGTAAATATCTTTCATAATGTGTTACAGATATAAATTTTATAAAAACTGATTTTTCTCTAGAATGAAACTGTAGTGTATCTACCTGATCAGGTGGTATTTTCATGTAGTCGTGAATCCAGTCATGCACTTCCATCGCGCTGGGTCGACGTTCAGCTCCTCGAAATGAGAATTGCAGCGTATTTTGCCGGCGTATTGCCTCCATCAGTAGAAATTCTTTCCTTGTAGACTCACACAGAACAATCTATTTGACGCTCCTTAACGTCGCTCGATTACGGGCAACACAGCGGACAAACAACCTGTCGGTCCGCTAGCTGCAGCCAGACTGATAATTTAAGTATGAAATAGAAGCTTGAACTGAACAGTTGATTGATATATGATTGTGGACGTTCTATAGATATTTAAATCAAATTCTTGTAGCAGTGATACATTCTAAATGTGTTGAAATTTTGGAAATCTTGTTTTAATCTACACCTTGTTAATCATAAAATAAAACAAAACCGAGTGGGATGGCTCAGGTTATAACGTCTATGGTGCACATTCGGGAGGTCCTGGGTAGACCGACCAATCTGGTCCTTAACTCCTTAGTGAGTTTTTTTTTGTTTTGTTTGTGGTTTCTCTCAATCGCTAAGTTATATACCGGATTGGGTATTTAATACCATAACTCATAAGGTTCTCATCAGTCCAAAATAATGGTAAAAAGGAAAATAAATTAGCGCATGCTCTGTTGTCTATGCACTGATACCGAAAGAATGGACGGCAGCTTAACTCCATATACATGCGCGAAGGAAAGTGGTATGGTATTAAGGGATGAGATCTAGAAGGCTGAGTGTATAGCTTTATCTGTCCACAGATAGTGGATTAAACAAAATCAGAACATTAATTATTATCCTGGCTAGATAAAATGATAAAAGCATTAGATTTATGTTTTTCCACATATAGTGAAATAAGCTAGACTGTATGTTACATAAAATGATGAGACCTAGAAGGTTGACTGCACACCAACTATTCACAGATGCTAAAAGCAGCTAGAATGGCTAGCACCCAAAGATCTAGAATGCTGGCTGTACAATCGCCATCCGTCCACGTATGGTTCAGTTGGGCTGGACAACACACTAATACATCAACTTGGCATGAACAAAATATCATATAGTGTGGGGATGAGACCTAAAATGCTAACTATCCCCATATACCCATAAACCAGGTTTCTCGCTTAACAGATCCGTTGCGATAGACCAAGAATAAAGATAAAAAATCTGAAGTGTTCCATTCATATAACTTTCTCTACATTTCTGTAACAAATAATTGTTAAAAGGCTTATTCTTCTATTTACTTCATGCTAATCGAGATAAATATTAGCAGAAATTGCCATTATTACTCGCTTTCTTGCAAGTAAAAGGGAAATAAGGGAATGCATTAGGCTAAAGTCAACTTTTTTAAAACCTGATTGTCATGTAGTTGAAATCCATTTTCTTGTATGGCCTGGAATTGATAAATTTCCGTAAGAAAAATGTTTAAGTATTTTAAAACTAAAACAAATAACTAAGACCATCTCGGAAATGGTCAACTCCACAAAAAAATGTATATCACATATATTGTGTGTTTCAACGAGATTTACAGTTTTTGTGCCGTACTTTTTTTTCTTGTTCTTTTTCTATCACTTACAGTTTACCAATAATGCAACATTCAGATAAATTCATCCAGACTATTCCCAGAAAATTCAAAATATACATCTTATTTAGCATTTAAATATCTTTAATATATTATATTTTAACAGTTTACATGCGCAAATCGTTAGAAACATTTTTGAGAAAGTCGAAGTTTTCGAAAATATTTCCATGTAAAGGTTAGTTTCGGAAGGGTTTTTTTTTTTCTTCCCAAAATCTTCGTGTCACATCCTTGAAGAACACTGAACTTAAATACCAAGTTTGTTATTTTACTGACTTTTCGTTTTAGATTTACCGTGCTCACAGATCCACAGGCAATATACCCTTTTTCTAAAGATTGTGGGTTTTTTTATACAGGGGATCCTATTTCCAGTGAAATATTGATATTGAATTTTTGGGCGGAATGCAACATCTTCTCTACCTAAATACTATATGTAGAGAAGTAAATTTTTCTAACATTATATAAGTTGTTTTCATGTAATTGCATCTACTGTCAATATATCAGCTTTGAAAGATTCCAGACTACCTTACACCATAAGTTGAGAAAACAGAGCTTAGAAGTTTATTAGCATGCCTGTGCTTTGCTCTAATGCTCTATTGGGACTTTAGGCGTCAAAGCAATTACAGTCGCTTTTTAACAGCAGCAGCCTATGCAATTTTACAGTTAATTTTCGTCTCTTAACCACACCCACAAACGGAAGAGTTCGTCATACCGTGAAATCGTTTGGCCTCAACATTTCTAAACGCGGTAACTAGTGTGAAAAAGAACTCCAACCGATACTCGCTAGTAATTCAGTTACCTGTAACTAAAACCTATGGCAACATTTTGCACTGCTGGGGGATGTTCGGGGGGAGGGGGCATTGGTGGTGTCCAAAGTGGAAGGGAAAAAGTGCGATGGGAATTACGTTTACGGGTCAGTAGCGTTAGGGATAAATAGTGTCCACCATTCATTACGTGAGGAACAGGTGGTGTTGAAATTGGCTTGACAATGATCACATTATTGAAGCGAATATACGGTGCTTCCTGTCATACGTCGGGTAGATGGCGCGTCACGTCAGCTTCTGATTTATTTGTTTTGTACTGTTGACAAATTCAGACCGTCGCGATATTATGACGAATTTAAGCTTTTACTCTCGAGCTTCAAGTAGCGCTTGTGTTGTTTAACATGAAAAATATTATGTGTTCTATTCACATGACTTTCTCTACATCTCTGCCAAAAATTAAAAAACCCATTCTTCTATTTACTTCATACTAATTGAGAAAAAAAATAGCAGAAATGATCCTATTACTTGTATCAATGTAAGTAAAAGGAAAGTAAGGGAGTACCATAGTCTAAAGCGATAGTCAACAGCTATGTGTTTGAAGTTCCTTTGTTTGTATGGACAGGAGTTCACAAATTCCCGCATCAGAAAAGTATATATATTTTAAGCTGAAAGCATCGACAAGGAATAACTCAAAATGATCAACTCTACGAAAAAATGTATATAACACAAATTGTGCGTTTCAACCAGACCTACATTTTTATTCAGTAAGTTTTCGTCCATCTCTTATGCCTTACAAGTTATGCAAAATTTCGAAAAGTTTATCCAGAATAAAGATGCCCTCAGAGGCTATTCCCAGAAAATTCAACATACATATATATATATATATTATTTATGATGTAAATATCTTTAATATACGATATTTTAATCACAATCGTTAGACCCATTTTTGAGAAAATCAAAATCTTCAAAAAATTTTCCATGTAAAGGGTAGTTAAGGGGGACATTTTGTTGAAAATTTTCGTGTCGCATCCTGGGAAGATACTGAACTTATATACCAAGTTTGGTATTTATCGCACTTTTCGTTTTTGAGCTATGCTGCCCACAGACACACACACACACACACTCACACATTCACACAGACAGATAGGCAGGCAGACAGACAGGCAGGCAGGCAGGCAGGCAGACTGACACACACATCATTTTTCCAAAAACGATTTTTGTTGATTCAGAGGGTCTCAAAACATATATTTCCGGTGAAATCGCGGTATCGAATTTTGGATGCAATACAATACCTTCTTTAGACATTATTAAAAATAATTTCTAATTTACAGTTTTATTTATCAATACGTACCATGTACATAGTGTGTATAGAAGATATAGATTGTATTGCACGCAAAAATTCGATACAAGGTTTCACCCGAAATAATATTTGGGACACCCTGTATCCAAAGAAAGCATTTTTAGAACAATGTCCGTGTGTGTGTTTATGTCTGTGGGCAGATAACTCAAAAACGAAAGGACCATTAAAAACTAAGCTTGATGCGACACGAAATTTCTCAACAAAATTCCCCCATTCCCAACTACCCTTTACATTGAAAAAATTTCGAAAATGTTGGCTTTTCTCAAAAATGGCTCTAGAGATTTTGATTAAAAGCTCCTATATTTACATGTATATATTGAGTTTTCTGGCGATAGGCACTGAAGACCTATTTATTCGTGATGAATTTTTCTGAATTTTCCATAAGTGGTAAACCATAAGAGTTAGATAAAAACTATTAAACAAAAAAAAAAAAAACAAAAATAAGATCTCTTTAAAACACACAATTTATGTCGTTTACATTTTTTTCGTGCAGTTGACCGTTTTCGAGAAATTCCTTATTATTGATTTCAGTTTTAAGATACTTGAACTTTTCTCATACAGGAACTTGTCAGCTCCTGACCATGCAAAAAAAAAAAAAAAAAAAAAAAAAAAAAAAAAAAAAAAAAAATTGATTTCAATCCCATACCAACCACATTTTAAAACATATGACTGTCGGTTTACCTAGTGTATTCCCTTATTTCCTTTCTATTTTAAAGAACTAAGTAATAAAAACATTTCTGCTGATGTTTATCTCGATTAGCATGAAGTAGATAGAAGAATAAGCTTATCAACAATCATTTTTACAGAGATATAAAGAAAGTCATGTGAATGTAACACTTCAGATTTTTTATATTTAAGCTGCGAAGAAACGTGCGATTTATTTATTTTCACGTGCAAAAGCATCCTTTCCTTAAATTGAGTACATTACAAAACTTATTGTATTATCGTGGCTTCTTAACGTTCCGCTGTGGTTAATAATGTCGGTTTCACTTCTTAAATGCGTTACATTAATCCTTACCTCGCACCATTCGTTTAAAATAAACAGGTGCATTAAAAAATATTTTCAGTGCATGTAGAAAATGTAACGAACATGTACTATTTTCTTTCCTTATTCGCTTAAAATTAATGCAGTACAAAACGCATTGTAACATCGTGGTCTTCATAATAGTAAGCCATTTTCACTGCTTAATGTGTTATATTAGATTCTATAAGCAACGTAAACTGTCACTAACGCTGATGTGTTAGGCTGGCATGACTTTTTCTTCTCACTCCTCTACAAATCATTCTCACAAACACTTATTCTTCTATCTCTTCATGTCACTCAAAATAATATTATTACAGAAATCATCTTATAGCATTTTTCCTTATATTCTTTGAGCATATACCTTTGAGACACTGGAAGGGGGAGATACGGGCGTCAGGTGGCTGTGCCGACGGCTGCTACAAAAATGCCGGTGTATGTAACCTGGGCACGGGAAACTGTTTTCTATTCCTGGCCTTTGCACTGTCTCAAAAAACCCTGATCAAAGAATATAGCAATAATTTTATTCATGGTAAAGACAAATTCTTAATTTCAATAAGAATAGACTTCTTGTAATTGTTCATTTTAAGAAAATTGAAGCAGATATAGCTATTCTTTTTACTTTCTCTACACGTACTATGTACATAGTGTATAGAGAAGGTATTGCACTCCACCCAAAAATTCCATACCGCGATTTAACCGAAAATATATGATTTAGGGTCCCCTGTATCCAAAAAAGTATTTTCAGAAAAAGGTCCGTGTGTTTGCGTGAGTGTATGTGTGTGTGTCCGTGTGTCTGTGAACAGTATAACTCCACAACGAAAAGCCGGTAAAATACCACACTTGGTATTAAAGTTTAGTATCTTCCAGGGATGCGACATGAAGATTTTGAGAGAAATCCCCCTAACCCAACTAACTACCTTTTACATGGAACTTTTTTTGAAAATTTTGATTTTCTCAAAAATTGCTCTAACGATTTTGATTAAAATGTGTTTTAAAGACATTTACGTCACAAATAAAATGTATATCTTGAATTTTCTGGGAATAACCTCTGAAGACTACTTTATTCTGAATGAATTTTACGGAATTTGGCATAACTGCTAAACCGTAAGAGATGGACAAGAGCTTACCACAAAATTTTAGAGCACATTAAAACACACAATTTATATTGTATACATTTTATCGTGGAGTCGATCGTTTTTTAGATTTTCCTTGTTTTTGTTTTCAGCTTTAAAAGACATACTTTTCTCATGCAGGAATTGATCAACTCCTGTCCATAGAAACAAAGGAACTTTAGTCACATAGCAACCAGATTTTGACTATCACTTTATTAAGTATATTAAGTATAAGTATCATTAAGTATAAGGGTTAATAATTGTGCCTTGAAGTGCTACGTTATAATTATGTTTCGATCACGGAAGGAGGCGACTGTTAACCACTTGCGACGTGTGCATAGTGTGAATTCAGTGCACGGTATGGTCACAGAATAGCGCACTTTTTTTTTTTTTACCCTACTTTTATTTTACTTTTTTTTTACCTTGTTTTTCTGTATTATTACTGGATTGCTGTTTTCTTACTTTTACAACACACACATAAACACAAACATATAACACCCATGCCCAAGGCGGGACTCGAACCCACGATCCCCAGCGCTACGAAGCAGCGCGGCCATGGGGACCGGCACTTGGGCTCGTTGTCTGCAGCTCTTGGTGACTCGGACACAGACACACACATACACGGTCCTTTTTCTCAAATTTCGTTTTTTAGAGATACAGGGAACCCTAAAAACCTATATTTCCGGTGAAATATGAGTATCGAATTTTTGAGTGGAATGCCATCCCTTCTCTACCTACATACCATGTACTATGTAGAGACAATAAAACACTTACAAATATTAACCTTTTGTCTATTAAAGAGCAAACGAGAAGTAAAGTGCTGTCCAATAGGCAATCTAAATGTTATAAAAATGCGTGTGAAGTGATGACAAAATCTTGTACTCCATTTATTTTTTAAGCCTTTTTTTTCTTTTGAAAAAATATACACAGAAAGAAATTCCTTCTGACCCCGTATTCCTCAGTGTTAACTACTACAAACACGTTTCGTGTACTAATACCAAAATGTTGCTAGTAAAATTATAAGGATATATAATGCTGTATACCTGTATAGGACCATATCACAATTGTTTACAGTTCTAGGCGTCATGATTTGCATATAAATTGCAATAACGAGGTTAGACTTTCTCTTTTTTGTTCATGAATTAATAAAATTAATGCAATACTGTGTGTGCATCACTTTTCTTTTCATTCAATTATACCGCACCTCCGCGTTGTTGACATCACGTGACTAACTCACCCCTTATGACTCCATGTTTCGTAACCTTTCGTTAATGTATGGAGGTTCGCGCAGTAGTTATTATAGTCCGGATAGCGCGTGTTCTATCTATTGCAGTTGATACAACAAACTAATTGGTGTAGTATTGTTAGAACTAGCTGAAAAATTCAATGCCACATCCGGATTGATCAGGTAAAAAACATGAATCAGTTGGAGGATTGAATGTCATATCGACATGTTCTCACAGTAGCTCATTGATTAGAGCAACCACACGGAAACTGTGGTATTGAATTTTTCAGCTGGTTCTAACATGAAACATATATCCTTTATAGAGCGTGAATATAATTACATTACCAATATAATAAGTTTAATAACGATTACGAACTTGCATTTATAAATGGGACATCATCTCAGGCATTTTCAAAGATCGCATCCTCCAATAACGTGGCCCCTAATTGTTTCATGCACTCTAACGAATTATCAATTCATCACTAGTGTGTGGAATGTGGTGCGCGCACGCATACACACACATTAAGAATTTCAAGGTTGATCATATGTTGAATTCGTCTAAGGAGTGGAGCCGATGCGAGGTTGGTTCTAACCAGATGGCGCTATGCCGCATTCTGCTTGGTTCTGAAGCTATGCTATCTTACCTTACATATCAGCAATTTGGTTTGACCACCATTATCCCTGATTTAACTGCTTCGCACTATATGCTATAGAATTGCTTAGAGATCTTTGGTCAATACTGAGCCAGTGATGGCTTCTGCCCACCATTTCTTAGTCATAGAGTTGCTTTAGTTACACTGAGCCCATAGAAATAAAACGCAAATTGACTCTGCATTATCCGCACAATTGATATTGATCAAGATAGTGTTAATACGATGGATTGCAGCAGCACTGGCGTTAATCAGTAGCCGCAGATTCAGCAAATGGGACTGACGTTTCCTCTGCATGTCTCTAAAAATTGTGTTGATTATAACTGCGATTTATAGTAAATAGAAACAACGATGTCATGAAAATATCATAATAATCTAACAATTGAAATAAAATTATGTAACATTAGTTTCTTCATAACTCCCCAATGAGTTAGAAAACTATTATTTTACTCTTTGAATTGAATGTATCGCATGTTTTGAAACAAGATATTGTTTAAATATTGCTGATAAATTATTCTGTTGAATAAACACATCCTCTTCTTAATAACTAAGTGTTGAATTAAAATTTTACATACTTGTTTTATACTTAAAACTTATAATCAGTTATTTCCAAAAAATATTCGAGTGATTATTCAGACGTATTGAACAATAATGTGCTGTAGATTATTGTTCATTCATTCAACCGGTTTCCGGATATAGGTTATTTAATATTTTATTTTTAAAATATTCTTCTAATCTTAAAAATCAATTTACATTTTAAAATATAATCATAAGTAATAGAAGTTTTAGAAGAGGATTTCAGAATAACTAAAAATAAGTTCTACGTTTAAAGCTCCAAAGAATAGTAATTCTTCTCCTTGATTCCCAAAGCTAATACTTTACAGTATTTTTCAGAATATGATAACCCTCCCCACCTCTATGGTAATGGCCGTGACTATAACGTTTGGGATTACGAGGTGCACGGCTGGTAACAACACTCGCAGTTTCCAAGTCTTCACTTACTAGTCCGTTAACAAGTTGTGCAGTAAGTCACTGGTTTGGACACGCGAAACTTAATTGCCTACAGAGTCTACAGGAAAAAGATTTTACTACGTTGCCTCTCGCCACTAGTAGAGTCGCTTTTTGTTTGCTAATGGTTATTACCCATTGGCAGGGCGGAGCAGTTCGGTATGAGGGCTATTAGTTTTTGGAGAAAGCAGTACTTTAAATTACCATTTGATATTTTATATTTATTATTTAATGTGATTCTTACTTATTTTAAGGGAGATTGAAATTGTAGTAGTTTTTTAGTACAAATGAAATCAGCATCGGATTTTAACAATTTAATTTCTAAACTAATTTCCGTTATAGTTATATCTGTGGGCAGTTCATTCTAAAAGGATGGCATACTTTAAATATTAATGTTTATAGCATGGATGTATAAAACAGTGTAAAATGCTGTTTCCCTGGAATAACACGATACGCATATGTATGATTAAAATACGTTGTACACGTAGTTCAACAGATGGCGCAGTTTTCATGGCGCGCACATTCATTACGACCGATGGCATTTCCGAACATCCGAACGATGGTTGTAGCCATATGCTAATTAAATTACCATACGTACGGATGCCAGATGAATTTGTTCCACCATATTTCGTCCTGTACAGCACGGTCTTCGTTGCAATTATACAGAATAACATTTTTGTTTTCAAAAGAAAACACGAGGACATGCAGGTGGTGATTAGAATTTGCATTGTAATTAGCAGTTAAAATTTTAAGTTATAAAAGCGTTCACGATTTACCTATCGATGTGTTTTAATTTTAGTTTGACTTATGCTGTTCTAAAATTTTAGTTTAATTATATCACATTATTGTTTTTATTTGAGCATAAATCTATCGAATCACTTCCATTCACTTTTCTAGGCTCTTAATTGGCTATTACATAATTGCTTACAATTTTAATGTCTTCAGTTAGCAGCTATTCTGTTACTTTCTCTTAATGAAGTAGGTACCATTTGTAAATCATATAAGATATAATGATATATGATTTTTAAGCAAAAGAAGCTGTTAAATTGTATCAAACATTAAACTGAGTTTTATTTATGGACGCTCCTTAGCTGTATTGGTTTTCAGCGTCCGATTCTATTATGAGCGCTTAATTTTTCTTAAATACCTCTTTATCAGGCTTGAGGATCTTTTACATGTCATAACTACGACTTTACTTCCCTTCAGAAGGAAGCAATATTAAGGTGTTTTACACCCGAAAAAAAAAACCCTCGCCCACCACCGGATTTGAACCCGCGACTTTAAGAACCAGAGTCTTGCACGTTACCCCTAGACGACGGAGGAGGATGAAATCTTTGAAAATCCAATTTTAAAAATATCGGAGGAAGATAATGCTAATGGGGATGCAGACTAATGCATTATTTCTAATCTTTTAAGACATATGAATGAATGCCTATCCTCAATTACCCACTAACATCTAAATTTGCTCACATGTGGCCTAATCTAATAGTTAATACCAGATGATACGAGGGGGAATTACTAAGGCATTAATAAGTAACTTTGCGTATAATGTTTCTCCTAATTTTAATTATTAAATGTACCAAAACGGACATATAGGGAACTGATTGTTTAAAATTAAGGGGAAAAATTACATGCTGATTGATTGAGTTAATTATTACGTCTGAAGGAACCTTTTCTTGTAAAAAATTGTTTCCCAGTGAAAATTACGTAACGATTTAAATAGCCCTGAACGGAAAATTCGGTTGCGCATTTGAATTATTTTTTCTTATATTTCTTACAGCATTTTATCTAGCAATGCATACTAGTTAGTAAAAAAAATACGTAAGCCAGTTTTGAACAGTAAATTTTCCGGTGCGTTTTTTCGGTTGTAATATTTTACACATACGAGGGCCTTTTTTGCAACTGCGATAGGCTATAAATAAAAGACAAGTTCATAGAGAACAATTATTTTATTACTAAACTATTTGTTTACTTATGGTTATTTTTCAACATAATCACCGAAAAGATTGAGACGTTTATCCTACTTGTGCACAAGCTTTGCAATACCCGCTTCAAAACATGTTGCCGCCAATGATTTCAAATGAGCATTGACGTTGTTTTGCAGATCTTCATTGGTTTGAAAATGCTGGCCTCCTAGTCACGTCTTCAGTTCAGGGAAAGGTGAAAATCGTTGGGTGACAGGTCAGGACTGTAAGGTGGATGATCGAAAATGTCCTATTGAAATTGTTCAAGGAGCCGATGGGTTGTGCCAGCAGTGTGTGGACGAGCGTTGTCATGGATCATCACAATTCCTGAAGTCAGCATTCCTCTTCGTTTGTTTTGAATGGCTCTTCGCAAACGTCGTGAAGTACGAAGGTCTTCAAAACAACGTCAATGCCCATTTGAACTCATTGGCGGCAACATTGTTTGAAGCGGGTATAGCAAAGCTTGTGCACAGATACGATGAATGTCTCAATCTTTTCGGTAATTATGTTGAAAAGTAACCATGAGGGTACAAAACTTTTAGAAATAAAATAATTGTTTTCTAGGAATTTGTCTTTTATATATAGCCTATTGGAGGTTTAAAAAAACTCCTTATGGTACAGATTTTAAATTATTAGAGTAAACTTCTAAAATAATTTCCCCGATATATGTTAACTAAAAGTTTTTAATAAAAGCAAATGTGTTACTTGACCAAGCCCATTCAAATTTGATAAGTATGCTTTTTTATTGCAAAAACCGAAATACCCATGTTTAAAAATTACGAAACTGTATCAAGAGCATTTTTGTAAACTTAAAATTGTTTTTAGAAGGCGTGATCCAGAAGGACTAAATATATGCCACACTTCTTTTTACCGATAAAAGGTATGATAAAACATTCAAAATGCCTAGTAAAATAGAGTTGGAATATTGAAAATCGGCGTAATTTTTCAAAACACTCGGAAGT
This sequence comes from Hymenopus coronatus, assembly GCA_030762935.1. Lineage (NCBI taxonomy): Eukaryota > Metazoa > Arthropoda > Insecta > Mantodea > Hymenopodidae > Hymenopus > Hymenopus coronatus. The sequence continues at coordinate 52,398,948 of CM060890.1, read as the reverse complement.
AAAATCTTAAAGTGATCCAAAGGTTTTATCAGTTATTGATTTGAAAACAAGTAGAGTCACGAAGCATTAGTTGCATTCCACTTTAGAATTTATGTCATTGAGGATTAGATAATTGATTTCTTAGGTTTGCCCTTAATTTTCTGTGTAACATATCCTGACAAAGCAAGTATAAACACTCAAATAAATAGCTTGGGCACCGAAGTTAATAGGATTGCAGGATGAAAGACAAATATTCAAACTGTTATATACATAATCTGAAGCAGAAAGTTGCTTACCATTCAATGCCTTGGGAAAGAAGAGTATTTAATTTCTTGCTATTTCGAGCTCACATTGCTGTTCTTATGTTTCTCCCATGTCAGCCATTTGCAGGGTCTCTAAATGTTTGACTAAGCGAATCAAATGGCCATTTCTAGCAAGTATGCCGTTTCGCCATGCATTAAAGTGAAGAAAGTTGCAGTCCTCTCCTTTAACAGCCTTAGGTTTCTCCCAAAAGAGCACTTTTTTTTTTCTCTTGCGCTGGGAAATTTTATCCTGCTGCCTAGAAACGCTATCCCGGCAAACATTTCCGAAACTTTTCTACTTCAAAAGCTTCTCAACGCTGTGAAATTCTGCGATTGTTTCCTCTCTTACAAATCTCTCCGCTGTTCTCCGCTTCTCTCCGTTTCTGCTGTTTCCGCTCGCTCTCAGGGCCAAATTACTGAATGTTTAGAGTGCCAAGAGCTGCTCCTATGGGAATTCCAAGGACCACCATTTGGGTTCATTTGCGTACCATCTCGCAGGAATACATTTCTCTAAAGAAATCAACGTTAATACGTATAGATTATTCAGCACTGCAGACCATGCAGTGGAGTTGTGCAAGACCGGAGTGATACAGATGCCGATGCTGTACTATATTTCTGCGAGCTCTTAAATAACTGATAACCCGCAGCAAAGCCTCCCTAACTCATCAGCACACGATAAACAAAAATATTTCCTCAACAATAGTGCTTTTTTATCCATTTCCCGTTCATGCTGTCATGGTGGAAAGTTGAATTTTCTGCATCCATTGCTGTGTTTTGCCTATTTTACTGTACCTGTGTCCATGAGCTATATAACATTCTCTAACTTGAAACGGTAATTATGGTACGCAAAATATACTGGAACCGCAAATAAAGAATAAAGTACAATAAAAAATCTGATGATGACTTTCTCTATATCTCTGTAAATTATTATTGTTAATAAGCTTATCTTTTATTTATTTCATGGTAATCGAGAAAAATTAGCAGAAATAGTCTTATTTCTTGCTTTATTGTAAGTAGAAGCGAAATAAGGGAGTACCATAGGTTAAAGTGAAAGCCAAAATTCAAAATATTCATTTTATTTGTCAGGTAAATAACTTTAATATACGATATTTTAATAAAAATCGTTAGAGCAATTTTTTAAAAAATCAACATTTTCGAAAAAAAGTTCCATGTAAAGGGTAGTTTGGGGTGGGGGGATTTTTCTCAAAATCTACGTGTCGCATCCTTGGAAAATACTAAACTTAAATACCAAGTTTGGTATTTTACCGACTTTTCGTTTTTGAGTTATCGTGTTCACAGACACACGGACACACACACACATACACACAGACCTTTTTCTGAAAATACATTTTTTGGATACAGGGGACCCTAAAATATTTATTTCCGGTAAAATCTCGGTATCCAATTTTTGCGTGTAGTGCAATACATTCTCTATACACTGTGTACATAGTGAGTACAGAGAAAGTAATTACTGTAAGAATAATTAAGTCAGAATGAACGGCATTGTAAACATATGATATATTCCTTCCATATACCTTAACAAACTATTGTTTAAACGATTATTTCTTTATCAGCATCATAATAATCGAGATACGCAATAGCAAAACTGTTTTTAAAGTCCCTTCTAAATAGAAGGGAAATAAGGTTAAAGAGATAGTAAAATCTTTTAAGAATCCGATTGCTATGTGAAACAATTCAAAATCGGTTAGCTTTGCACGGCCAGGAGATAAATTAAAAAGAGATGAAACGTAAGATGACCTCGCGTTAAAGAAAAGTTGAAGTAGCTTTAAATTGAAACCAATAACGAGGAATATCTCGGAAACTGTTAAATATGTGTTTTGACGAGATTTATATTTTTATTTAGTTTGTTTTTGTCTATTTATTAAGGTTTATCAGTTATACAAAATTCATCCAGAATGAATGGGCCTTCAGAGGCTATTCCCAGAAAATTCAAGGTGTACAGTTTATTTGTCATGTAAACTTCTTTAATATACAGTGTTTTAAAAAAAATGTTAGAGCCATTTTAAAGAAAAACAAAATCTTAAAAAATATTTCTATGCAAAGGGTAGTTTGGGCTGGGAGATTTTATGAAAATCTTCATGAGCTATCCTTGGAAGATACTTAAATACCAAATTTGGTACTTAAGGATTTTTCGTTTTTGAGCTGTGGTATGTACACGTACACACACGAACCTTTTCCGAAACTTTCTTTTCTATTTTTTTTCTTTTCAAGGGTCCTCAAACATGTATTTCCGGTGGAATATCGGCATCAAATTTTTGGGCGGAATACAAAGCATTCTCTACCTATTATGTACACAATTTGTGCAGAGAAATTAAAAACACACTGATGAGTTCATTATTGTATATATAATTTATGAAATAAATTATATTTACGTGTATAAAGAGTGCTCCTGCCAAATCACTTTTATGCTTATAATGTTATTTAATGTAAATAATCTGAAAAGTTATTAACATAAAAAAGAAGCGAAATTCCCGCTACCAAAGGATAAAAATAAAAGACAAGCATCACAAACAGAAAATGGTTATTTGCTAAAAGGCTATATCATAAATAAATATAAGATTTAGCAGCACTCCGTACAAACTATCAAAAATACAGAAACGCAGAAAGATAAGGAAAATTATATAAGTATTGTTAAAAAATATTTAAAAACGGATATAGAGGAGAATATACCTGTAGAATTTAGAATTATTTCTTTCGTAAAACAAAAATGTAAATGACGTGTTATTTATGGACGCTCTTTAACTACTATGGTTGTCAGCGTCCCATTCTAAATTGGGCGTGAAAGACCACTTAATTTTGTTCAGAAGCGTCTCTATCAGGCTTGAGGTTCTTTTACGTGCCGTAAATCTATGACACGGGTCCAACGGCTTTAGTTCTCTTCCGAAAGAAATCATGCTAAGGATTTTTACATCCATCGTCCTCTGCCGGGTGTGTACAAAGAGGAATTAATTCGTGTTAAGAGTTTTATAACAGCAGATTGTAAGTAAATAGCGATCTCAGTTACCATGAATAAGCCTTGTTCGAGAGAATAAAAATAAAGAATCACTTAAAACTGGATTTCATTGTTATTATTGATGATAAACATTCTCATTCCACACCACCATTACCCTCAATTCGTTCAAAAGTTTTGATATATTTATTACTGCAAGTGAAAGAATATGGTCTAGGACTTTTGCAAATTAAATTTTATCTGGTGTTTACTTACTTTCTATTTGTTAATATTTACCAATGATTTAATTCATGCTACAGTATGAGAAAGTATTGATTTTTAAGGGCAACAAACAAGGTGGATAATCGATCGTCAGTTAGCGACTAACATTAATATCAATGGCCGTACTACTAATTGTTAGTAATTAATTTTACTTTTGTGAAATTATTATTTCTACTATTCATTACCGTCAAGAAAAATAGTAGGTTTGTAATATTAGTATTATTTCCTGGTTCTCCTATGATATACTTATCATATTTGTATTCGAAATTTCAATTTGTTCTGTGTGTTACTGAAATTCTGTGTTTAGACGGGTACTTGGGAGAAAAGGAATCTTCGAAATAAAAATTCTAAAAATTTTCTGAAATTATAGGTTATTGTAGCAATGACAATAATATTTTATTTTGAAAATTACTAGTAATAATAATAGACGGACCAATCGCTGCCTATTAGGCTCGTGGTGAATTCAATGTTTCACTGAGATAATAAGGGCTGCTGTAGAGAGACTAGTTATAGGTTTCAGAGTGGGTTGCAATAGAATATCCTCGGCGGTTGCCTTTCCTCGGTTGCTGCTCCGTTGGAGAACCTTTGGGGATAAAATGATGCTAGATCAAAATGTTTATTTTTTATTTTATTTTTTGTTTCCTTTAACCTGGTTGATCATATTGGACAATGAATGAATGAAAGAAAATTGGTGAAATTATGCTCAAATGACCTAGGGGTCCATGGATCTTAAAGTTACTCGACATTCGTCTTCTCGAGATAAGGAAAAACCTCGAAAAATGTTTATCCCGGTAACTCATCCTAAGACAGATTCGAACTCGAGAGCCGTTGAATGTGAGGCGGGTTATGTTTATTTTGTCCTTACATTTGAGAGAGATTACTTCTGTTCTGTTGGCTCGTATGCCAGTTTCACCGAGGTGCCCATGATATTAACAGCTATTCATAATGAATGCTAACATATTTGTAACGAATTAGCATTCAGTCATTTTTCACAAACTATTTCTATGTTGTGGATTAAAATTTAGTCTAGCGGCGAAGCCCGGTAAATTTGTAACGAAAGAATTTCTATTAAATTTATAAACAGCAAAAAAAGTATGCATAATCTGTCGGCTGTTTGCATTCCAGCCTATTGTTAAAGCTTGAAATGACTTCATTTCGATAATACTCGATTCTGTTTGCTATGAGTTTGACAATCTAAGGTGAGGGGTCAAAAGAACTTGCCGCCGGCACAAGTGTCTACTAAGGAATGTGTAACAATGGATGCCAACAATCAGATTACGAAGCAAGCCGCTCACACATGTCATGTCCTCTTAGAAGGTATCACGACCGACTGAGTGGTATAATGGACATACAAGAAGGAAGAGACCAACGAGAGAAGTCTCTTGCCATGCAAACTAGCCGACGAGTCTAGAGCAGTTGAAGTAAATCACATGTCTCTAGCCCGATATATATATATATATATATATATATATATATATATATATATATATATATAAATGTATAATAACACTAGTGCCTAATCAGTTAAACCAAGGCTAATATGCCAGATTTTTAATATTTATAAAACTTCTCATTTATACATACATCATCGTTTACAGATAAATCTAAGCTGACTTAATTATAAATATAAAAGTAAACAGTGCAGGTATAAAAAATAAAAATATAACTTTAAGCACATACAATAAAAATATAAAAATACACGTACCCTAAATAACTAGGTAATTAGCCCGTATGTACAATGTACATAGTGGATAGAGAAGGTATTGTATTCCACCCAAAAATCGATGTCGAGATTTCACCGGAATATATGTTTTGCGGCCCTCTGTGTCCGAAAAATTTTTTTTTTAGAAAAAAGGTCCGTGAGTATCTGTGTGTGTGTGCACAGCATAGCTTAAAAACGAAAAGACCAATAAATACCAAACTTGGTATTTATCTTAACTATCTTCGAAGGATACGACACGAAGATTTTGAACAACATTCTCCCCACCACAAATAAGCCCTTATGGAAAAGTTGTTTTTCTCAAAAATGACTCCAATGATTTTGATTGAAATCCCATAGATATATTAAATATATTTAGATCACAAAAAAATGTATACTTTGAATTTTGATGACAATTAATTTTGCAGAATTTTACGTAGCAATTAAACCGTAAAAGATAGACACAACTTACTAAACAAAAACATGTAGATTTTGTTAAAACACGTAATACATATACGTTTTTATTTGGTCTCAATTTTAACTAATTAAACTTTTCTCAAACGGGAAGAGACGTTTCGTTTCATCTCTCTTGTTTTACTGCAGGTTATTCAAAGTTAACCACTTGCTTTTTTCCTTACGATTCTTTTTAATCGCAATTATCTTTGTAATTTTTATGCGAAATTTTACCAATAAGTATCATCCTAACCAGATCAAATATAAACATTTGAATAATTCAAGCATATTATTTCTATTAATCTTAACAATTAGACTTTATTATGAATGAAACCAAGGATCCTTAAAATGAGCTATGTACCTCATTTGTTTCACATAGGACTAAAAGAATTGACTATCAATTTAGCATAGCGTATTCCCTTATGTACCTCCTACTTACAATGGAGCAAGTAATAAGACACCTCCTGTTAAAGTTTGCTGTGATTAGCATGTTGCAGATAAAAGAAGAATCTTTTGTAAGGAAAGTTGTTTGGGTAACAGCTAGAGAAAGTCATGTGACTGGAACACCCCAGATTTTTATTATTGAAGCGACAGTGCTTTATATCACTGAAGATAGGGATCCTCAATCTGCCTAATGGATACAAAATCAGAAGTTATCTATTTCAAAAGTACAAAAACAAGTTTATTTTAATTTAAAGGTCTACTCTGTGGGTATAATTACAATTATTATATACTTAGTTGACATATTATTATTAATATTATTGTTATTATCATCCTCATCTTCATCAATATTTGTATGTATTAATTTCATTGAAATTGTTTACATTGTTCAGGACAATTTTCATTACATCCTGAACCAGAATAACTTGTCAAGTAATTGAAGAACTAGCCCAGAGCAGACGCCTCTTGGGAATACCTAGTGAGGTATCTGATTTATACAACTGAATATCGCATCAAATGCTTTTAAACATTCTTTCGGTATGAAAAAAATTGTTGATTTACAACTCTTCTTTCTCTAAAGCTTTCTAACAAAGTCATCGTCAATGCTTCAATAAAGGGCGGCTACTTATATGAAAGTGTTAAACCAGCGCACAGGCAAGAATTCTTTGTCTATCTATAGAATTTTATTTCTTAGGGGAGGCTGTATCGCAGCAAAAACCCTTTCAGGCGCCATTAGTAGCCAAGATAGATTCCCTTTCAAGGTAATAAAATTAACTTAAGAACTAATGGACCATAAACAGAGGAATGTAGAACACAAAGACGGCCAGGCTCTCTGTAAAATAATGAGGAACTAAGAAAAGTGCACTCCCTAGAAGCACATTTTACATTACTGATATTACATATGTGTATTGTATTACATATATGTAATATCAGTAATGTATTCAGCATTTCTGAAGTGGACTTAAAATTTTTAGGCACAAAAAGGTGACAGTTAATACAAAAATTAGGCGTAGGTAATTAATTATCTTTAGAACTTTAAGTAGTGTAAATATAACATATTTTACGTTTACCATCATCACATATTAATAATATTTTATCCAAATTAAAGACAGGCTCTGTCTTCGTCTGTTAAAAATCATCCAAAACCGATTATAAGGACTTAAACGTAACTCCATGCCACGACAGTTCACACGGGAGTTTGGCCCACAGCTTGGCCGCTGCATTCCCTCATCTCGGCCCGAAGACATGAGTAGGGTGCAGTGCTGGAGAGTGGGACGTGATCAGCGCCTCGAGTCCCTCCCGACCGGTTGAGGCAGTCTTCTCAATCAAGTAGCTCCTCAATTGGCCCAACAGGGACCTCACGAGGCTGAGTGCACCCGGGCCAGGTCTCCCAGCGGGGGAGAATTCCCCACGCCGGTACCAAGAATCGAACCCAGGTCTCCCGCTTGGCAAACAAGCCGCGCTGTCACCGCGCTTGGGAGAGAACCAATTTAAGGACTTACCCACATAAAATTGTATGCTTTATTCTATTTTCTCATGGAATTTCTTTTGGAACACGTAACTAGACAGGTAACTAGACCATGTATTGGAAAACTGAAATATGAAATTGATTTTAAGAGCAAAATCATGAAAGCCTGTTCCCTATCTTCAATTGTTCGCCGTTCCCTCGCCTTAATATGCATAACGAATAGCAACTGAACCTCTGAAAAGCCAGTTAAAAGAAACAACAAATTATTAGTTTTTAGCTTCCAGTTGCAAAAAGACCAAATTATTATTTTGCAGTAAATATAGGGCATTTTGTTGAGGCATTCAAACTTTGATAACAAGTATTTCTATTATTATATTACCTTATTATTATAACTACTACTACTGTTACTTCTGCTACTACTATTACTACTACTACTACTACTACTACTACTACTACTACTACTACTACTACTACTACTGCTGCTGCTACTATTACTATGGTATTAGTATTGTTCATGGTTCATTCAGCTTCGCGATGTCCCTGGAGGGGGGCAATTGACAAGTTACTTGAGGGAAAATTTGTTGCTCCAGGTTGCGTGAACCCCACTAATTGACCGAAGGGGACTCGGAGCGCTAACCACGTCCCGCCCTCCAATACTGTACTCCACACATGATGCCTGTAATCGGCAGAGGTGGGGGATGCAGCGATTGTGCGGTAGATCTTGGCTCGAATGCGGACTATTGTGCCAAGGAGTTTATTTTAGTTATTATTATTGTTATTATTATTCATAATAATACAATGTAATTATTATTATTATTATTATTATTATTATTATTATTATTATTATTATTATGGCATCTGCATGCAGCTCTTTACATGCATATTGTTATGTAGATAAAAGAACACGATTTTGTAATACTAATGTGTGGAAGAATGAGCATATGAATGCCACCCATCAGATATTTTATTTTTACTCCAGACAAGAAGGAAATACATATGTGTTTAACATTCGAGAGGTAGTCATAAGCAAAACAAAAGATATTTTTCAGTTGCAGACTGTACAGAAAATATTCTAAGTGGAGGTAGAGGTCGTTGTGCGGAAAGGATGGGCTTTTCTACTAACCATGTGTATTTTCCTGCGTTATCTTAAACAACGTAAATTACTGCAAAGCTTTTAAACTCACGGGTGGCTGGGTCTCTTATCTCTCTAAATGGCTCATTTCAATGTTAGGACGATATGATTTTTTCTACGGGATGACTAACCGGAACACGGAAAATAACTGTGAATTTTTACTGCGTTAGAAATATTAAAGCACCTTGGTTAACAACCTAAAATTTAATATCGCAGCAAAGGTTCACGAAAATGAGGCAGGTAAATGCTTAGAGATACTCACCGCAAGTTAGCAGTTTCACCGGTGGAAAAAAAACAAATATGAACTGTGTGGCTTCTAGTCCAAAGAGATGAATGAGAAGGTTTAATTATTTTAAAATTGGTTTATTTTAAGGAATTTAAGGGAGTTATATGTCGTTCATATCACCATATTTCCCTTGTAATTACTGAAGTGTTATTAAGTAATCTTTTGGAATGATTTTGACAAAACTGGCAACATTATTTTGTGATGAAATGCCCCAATGCCGACTTACAATGTTATAAGAAGGTATTTTATCCAACGCTCCTTGTGTGAAAAAACAATTAATTAACATTAATTTACCTAATAGTTGGTTAAACTATGAAGCCCGGAACTTCAAGTACTTAAAGTGCTTACGATATTGTAAGTTGCCACTGGAATATATCATCTGAAAATAATTTGAGATTACGTTATAGTTTTCCAGGAAATTTGCGAGTCAGTTAGGGAATAATGATTTAATTCTCTGGTGGCATGTTGCATGGTAGCTCAGTGGTTGGTGCAACCGGCTAGCGACGTGAGATCCGTGGTTTAAATCCCGGCTATGGTATTAAAGTTTTCAGTCTGATTTTATTATCCAACCCGTGCCCTAAACACTGCTTTTGTAAAAAAACAACTAATTAACAATATAGCATATGCGGTTCTCAGTAAGTCCTTCAAAAGCAAGGCGAATATAGCAAGTATTTATTCTCCATAGAGAAAAGTAGAGGTCATTTTTTATCTTGCTTGGCAGATCAATACAAAAAATAGTACCACCATATATTCTAAAAGTATTTATGACTCTCCGAATCTGTCGAGCGTTTCTTGCTACGCTTCACTGCTTGTGAACCGCTGTTCCGAAGAATTCTTTCTGTAATTTCTTGAAGGAAACAAATTAGATAAACGATTATTTGTTCTGGCGAGAAAAGAAAAAATGTCCGACCTTACCTCAAGCGAATCTGAAATCCATTATTCACTTAACTTCATTTAGACTTTCCGCATTACTGTTCCGTGAATTTTTGTAAGATAGAAATATAAGGAATGGTCTTCAAATAATGTAATAATTTTAACCCTTATTCGCTACTACCTCATTTAATTCGTAGCTCAAAATTAGGGTTAACGTTTGACGATATTTAAAAATGCAATAACTTTATACAGGGTGTAAATATTTGTATCAGCGTTTGAGGACGACGTGATTACCCAATATTTGCAGATTTTTTGCGTTACTTTCTGAAGTTATGCTCATGAGGAAAATTTCATGAAGTTTTTAGGATGGCCATTATTCCATATCTCTGACGTTCGATTGTTTACGTAACAGATCTCACGGTTGATTTCTCTGCCTTCTGCCCACAGCGATGTGTATTATAACACAGCACAGACATAGCTCAGGGTCATCTGTACATGTAGTAACCCACAACAAACTGTGAGTCATCTTATATACGAATGTAGGATACAAGGCAACAAAGACGTAATTAATAAATAATTTCCACATGAATGGTGGAAACTTGCCAGTGACAAATCTGAATCTTATAAATACTCACTTGAAATTTGTAAATTTGTCCACTCGATAGATTTGTAAATGATTCTTGCTAAACAGCGTTACATAATATAAATTCAAGAATATTTTCATACCTAGATATAATACAAAATAAGCTATAATGTGATGTTAGTATACTTAAAATCATAATGAATTAATTTTATTCCAAATGTTTTAGAATATGTATTCAAAATGTAATAATGGCATTTAATGCATGTAATATTACTTTGTAACGGGACATGCAGTTATTGTCCAATAAAAAAAAAAGACAGCTCAGCGTCATTCTAAAAACATTAGACCATAAGTTTGTGAGAATGAGATGTACTAAGGTGCTGTACAAATTGTTTTCTACGAAATATCAAATTATTTGTACTTATGTATCTACCAACCCGTAAATGAAAATGAGGCTTTAATACATTTCAGAAATCCTTAGGTAATCTTTTAATTCAAAATATATTCATAAGAAGTAAATCGAATAAAACTTTTTTTTTAATTTAATGAATTGCATGAGACGTTTCAATTGTTTCATACAAAAGAAATACTTGCATTGGGGTGACTTAATTGTTAGCTTATTCTCCACAACTTACACAATACTGTAACAAGTGAACTTTTAATTGTTTAATAAGTGTTCAAAATGCTCCCAAACATTTACGCTTTTCCCATAGCAACCAAATCTGCAAGAGACAAACGAAATTGTTTATGCATCTAAATTTGATAGCTTCTTTTCAAATAAAATAAAAAAAATTGAGTGTCAGGTTCACATGACTTTCTCTCCCTATTCCTAAACAAAGTACCCTTTTAAAAATGTATTATTTTACATACATCATGCCAATCGAGACAAACAATAGCAGATTTATTAATTTAATATTTTATGTAAGCACAAAGGATTAACCGGATACACTAGTCTACAGCGATAGTAAAATATTTTAATAGCTGGTCGCTCTATAATCACTAGAAATACGTTCTCTTTGCATTATCAGGATGAAAAAAAAAAAGAATACAGAGCGTATAGCAATGTCCCATTTGAGAAAGTATGAGCATTAAAGATTGAAACTAATAACAACATCTCGGAAATAGTTAACTATACAACAATAGTGCGTCTGACCAGAATTGTGTGGGCTTTAACGAGATCCGCATTTTTGTACTGTTAAAGTTTACGAGTTATGCAAACATAATTCCGAATAAAGAATAAAGAAAATTTTAGAAGCTATTCCTGGAAAACTATTATAAATATTATATAATTCAGTAATGGTATTCTAATCAAAACCGTTATATCCATATTTATAGCCATCTTCGAAAAAATCGAAAATTTCGAAAAATCTCCCATGCAGTTGATATCATTCTTTGATGATACTGAATTAAAATAACAATTTTGGTATTTATCCACATTTTTGTTCACAGACACAAATATACACACAGCTTTTCTTGAATTCATAGGTCCTCAAAACGTGTATTTCTTTTGAAGTTTTGCTATCGAATTTTTGGATGGAATACAATACTTACTCTACCTTTAGTCTGTAGTGGTAGAGAAGGTACAAATGATATGCTGTCATTTAAATCTGTTGGCAATTACGTCAAACATGTACAATAAAGGCTGCATTTTTTTTTAATTCTGTTTCAAAATATCAACGTGTGTGAGTTTTTTTATATATTTTATTTTAGTTTTTCCTGCTTTTTCGCTTACTTGTGAAAGATTTTGCTTATTATATAGCTTTTATCTTTTTTGTTTGATTTTATGTAGCTCATTTGTAACTGTCACATCAGCTGTTTATCTAAAATCGAAATTTACATATAGAAGGAAATCATACTTCTGCGTATTTAAATTGCATACGATTTAATAATGTGTGTACAAGATGCATTACCTAAGTTGAATAGCCTTCAAATATAAGCTCACTTTTATTGTTCTTTTTATTTATATTCCACTACATATTTCTACTGTTTGCTACGCTTTTGTTACTGATTTAAGTTGGTAATAAACGTAGTTCTAATTTGTTTTGCTGAATACGCCCTCTGGAATGATGCATTCGTCTTGGAACACTGCACCTCACAGACAAGTGAAAGTGCTGTGTGTCAGGTTCGCGATTACGTTTGTGGTGGTCATAGATATTTAGCGAGATTGTGTCTAATATAGATAGTTATTGAAGTGTTGTTATAGTATGTGAAGTGGAGACATTTTCCACAGGAATCGCTGATCATCATAAGGTAAGCTGTCTATTGTTTTAATTAACATAAATGCCTTGATATTGGACGTTTTCAATCCATGGCTGCTTATAAACAAAACACTACTAATACTTTGAGTCTAAGAGTAAGTTGCGGAAAATGGGCCGCTCGAAAAATGAAAGTAAGTGCGATAGCTGGATCTTGTATTTCTGATGACGATTTCAAAGGTTTTATTTGGCGGTCAAGTTTGGTTTTTTTCTTATTTTAGTATAGAAAAATTCATGTGTATGCTGGAAGTTTTAGTTGATTTTTAGAGCAGCACAAATTCTGCATATTAACCTGATATTATTGATTTGAAAAATAAGAAAACTCAGTAATTCAATAAAGAATAATAGTGGAGCAATTTTCAAGGCAGTAGTGCTTAGTACCAGAAATTGGAAAAGCGTCATGTTAGCATTTTGACCTTGGGTGGCGTAGCAGTAATGCACAAAAATATTCTAAATTCTCTCTGTATCACTTAGTGATTGCTCTTTCTTAATTCTTTTAATACTAATTATGACGTTAGTGTGAATATTTTCTGTTTTTCTGTCGTTATCTAAACGTTTCTCGTAACTGAGAAAACATGCATTGTTAACGTATATACTACATTTTCATTTAATATTTTCAGTCCTAATGCTTCTCGTTGTATTTCAAATGATATGCTTATAAACCGAGACTTTAGGATTAATAAAACATGTATAGTGCCATATATTGTACGTAGTTTACCTGCTAACTCTCTGAAAGTTGGTTACATATGCTGGTGCTATAGCGTCACATGCGAAACAGATTTATACATTCCAAATTTCAGACTTTCATGGATACAACGTGAAGAAAATTGAGGAATTTTCCCACTCTCAAATATCGTTATAACATTTTTTCTCGAAATATTTTTTAACAATTTTTACTGAAATGCATCGTCATGGCACCTAAAGTATTTATCTAGAGTTTTTCGTGATTTCTTAAATTCTGAACCTTCGATGAATTGATAATAACTGTTACATGGGAACATTTTACTGGAGGAAAAATATAGCACCAATTTACCTTATAGCTCATGTGAAATAGCTAATGTTTTTTGTGGCATAAACGTTTTCTAAATATTAGTTGCTATAATATTTTGAATTTGTTTGCTATAATTTGTCGACTTTTCATTAAATATTTTAGCTGTTTCGATTTTTTTAGATAATTTCAACTTCAATACTATAAAAGGAATCTATCTTTGAAAATCTAAATGAATAAAGAATCAGGCGTTTCATACTGGTGTACACGACGGATGCTTGTAGAGCAAACAGTCCTATAAAAACAAATGAAGACAGCCAGACTGCATTGGTGTTATTGACCCATTGAACCGCGGATACCAAATCATTTTGTTTTTTCCATCCGTAACTTCACAACTCTTCCTGTTTGACTGAATTTTACTCCGGCATACCAGGACGGAAGAAACAAAGTAACTTTCATTTCGGTGAACTGTTAATACCAAAGCAAGAGCTGCCAGTCACAATATTCATTTGTTTTCCTATATTACCAGTTCTAGCTGTATTCCCCAAAAGAAAACGTCAGTCAGAGATGGCCTAGTGAATATCGAAATTGCAATTGTAATTGTAAAATTTATAAATAATAGAATCTAAATAATTGATATTACTAATGCAATTACACCTCATACTGTTAGTAACGGAAATTAGAGTTGCATAAGCAAATAGGAAGTATAATTCTGTTTGGGCATTTGTTTACATAGTGTCATATCCAAAGGAATAAAATAAGATAAACTATATTTGTAGACATTTGACATTTAGAATCGCAAACATAATTTCATATTGTTTTTACGTTTTCTAGCACTATCTTATATTATGGAAAAAGCTTTGCATTCTTTTAAAAAATCGAATTGGATGTTAGTAATGATGGAATACACAAATACACAGTTTTAGAAAAGAAAATGTATTTATGTGCAACCTCTGAATACAAAAATACATTTTTTTCTAAAACTCTGTGCCTGAAATACACAGACTACGCAACTCAAAATCAAAGAAAGATAAATACCAAGCTTGATATTTAAGTTCAGACACTTTCAAAGTTGCAAAAAAAGCTTTTCAATAAATCTATGCATCCTGCTCCTTACACTAAGCATTTTGCGTCAATTTTGTTTTCCAAAAAATGACTATTCTGTTTAAAGAAACTATTTCCGGGTTTACCCACCGTCATCGAAGGCACTTAGAGACCGTCAAATCTTCATGACTCGTCAAAAGCGGAAGTTGCATTTCACAAATGTGAGTCGTGCTTTTGAACGAAGAAGCTCCCGTTAACATTCCTTCAAATCATTGGTGCTCAGCCAATTCTAGTTTTAACGTATGTATGCATACTTCGTTCTTAAGAAATTTTGTGTAATCTTGCATACACGTAAGCAATAGACGAAAAACCACAACACAAAAAGAATATTCCTTTAAAGTGCACAATATTTTAAGTGGTTTAGATTGTTTAAGTCAATGTCGTTTTTTAAGTCCAGTGGTTTTTAAATTATTTCTGGCAAATAAATAAATAAAAGTAAATTAAGTAAAACTAAAATAAACAAACTAACTGTATTAATAATATTAAATATAATTAAATAATTTGAATAAAATTAATGGTGATGAATGGGTATTAAATGTTCAATATGTTTGAAACCTGAACAAAAGAAGAAGAACATATTTATGGAAGTTTAAATGTATAGTTTTTTAATTTATTTTAATATATGTTAAATACTTTTTATAAGGATGTATAAATTTAATTTGGAAATAAACTAATATGATTTGAAATGAATGTTCCAATTTTAGAAGTTGGATAACGATGTATTTATTGCAAATTTTAGAAATTGGATAACGATGCATCTATTGCTAATTTTAGAATATCTATTTATGATTCGGTGGATTGCATGGAAAGGTCATTGAATTTTAAAGCCAGCATCTAGCGTCAGATTCATAAACCTTGGCTATTGATATTTATTTTTTATTCATAGCGAAATGTGTAACGCAGCTGCTTCTAAAAACACTTGTTTCGATTCCAATGAAGCAGATAGAGAAAAAACCTGACGTGTTCCACTCACAGGACTTTTTCTACATCTCTACAAAAATTATGCTTCTATGTACTTCTCTAATTGAGATAAATTAGCAGAAATAGTCTTATTAGTTGCTATCTTGTACGTAGAAGCGAAATAAGTGAGTACCATAGGTTAAAGTGATAGTCAAAAGCCGGTTGCTATGAGACTGAAGTTCCTTTGTTTGTATGGAGAGGAGTTCCTAAATGACAAAAGTATAAGTTCTTTAAAGCTCAAACCAATAACAAGAAATATCTCAAAAACGATCAACTCCACGCAAAAAATGTGTGACATAAATTGTGTGTTTTATCGTGCTCTACATTTTTGTGGAGTAAGTTTTTGTGTATCTACCCCTTACGGTTTACCAATTGTACAAAAGTCAATAAAATCATCCAGAATAAAGAGGTCTTTATAGCCTATTCCCAGAAATTTCAAGATATACAATTTGTTTGGCATGTAAATATCATAAATATAAGAGGGTTTAATCAAAATCATTAGAGACATTTTAAGAAAATCAAAAATTTTTAAACGTTTTCCATGTAAAGGGTACTTTTGAGTGAGGGATTTTTTTTTTAAATCTTCGTGTCGCATCCTTAGAAGATAGCAATCATAAATACCAAGTTTGGTATTTAACGTCTTTTCGTTTTTGAGCTGTGCTGTCCACAGACACACACGGACCTTTTTCCAGAATTTTTTTTTTTGATTCAAGGAGATTCGAAACCCATATTTCCGGTGAAATCTCGGTATCGAATTTTTGGGTGCAATACAATACCTTCTCTATACACGTAATAAGCGTTCCTAATTAAAGAGAGAGAAAGGCGTATGAATGCAACACTGATTTTTCACCCATTCAATTGAAGAGCACTTGATAGTTTTACAGACAATTTAACATATGCTCTGTATTCCTTAGGTCGGTATATCAAATATGTATATATTTGAATTCAAATCGTCAGAGACGTTTTTAACAAAATAATAATTATCACTTGAGGTTAAAAAAAAAAAAAAAAAAAAACCTGAAAATACCCACCAAAGCATTTTATTTTCCCTGCTAGAGAAAGCATTATACCCCACCAAAAATTCTATTCTGGGATAACATCGGAAGTATTGGGACCCTTAAGCACACAAACTCGCAAAACCTTTTTTAGAAAAAGGTCAGTGTGTATATTTTTCTCTGAGTGATTATAGACGCACACACCTCAGAGAGTATAACACAAAAACTAAATGTCGTAAATATCACGTTTGATTTTAACTTCAACATTTCCCAGAGATATGCCACGAAAATTAAAAAAAAAATATATATGACACTGCCGTTTATAGGTATGCAATATTTTTCCAAATTTTCGATTTCCTCAAAAGATGTGTAGAGATTAAAATGTAATGTGCTTAAGATATTTAATTGTAAAATTGAACTTACGTCATTGCTATTCTGGGAATCGACTATAAAATCCACTTCACTTAGAAGGAATTTTGAATAATATTGCACAGCCAGTAAAATAGACAAATATGTACTACACAAAAACTGTAGGTTCTCATAAAATACACAGTTTAATGCTTAAAGTACTGTCCGTATTTTTATTTCTCGCGATATTATGGCAATGTATAGAATTTCTATAGCAGTATATAGCGACTAGCTTTTAAACATGCTATCGCTCATTTTATCCTATGTAATTTCAAAATTATTCTTAGAATGGTTTAATTCTATTAACATAAAGCAAAAAGAAAAAAAAAATCTGATGCAATACACTCGCGTGATTTTCTTATAAAAGTGTACTATTCTACTTATTTCATTTAATAGAGATAAACACTTAGAGAAACGGCTTTTGTAACACATTTTCTTGTATATATAACGGATTAGGGGAATACAGTAGGCTTAAGCGACAAATATTTTAAGAGCTGGTCGCTAGGTTTTTAAATACATTTTGTTCAGGACCAGAAAAAAACAAAAAAAAGAATTTTTTTTATTTGAGAAAAGCAGGTACATATAAGTATTTCAAAATTTAAGTTCACAAAAAAGGAATTTTAATCTAAATTATTACAGCAGTTTTTTTTTTAGAAAATTAACATTTTAGAAGAATGTTCCATTCAAATGCCAGTTTGGGTTGTAGGAATTTTTTATAGATCTTCTGTTACACATCGTTGGTTTAAAGGACTTTTTATTTTGAGTTATGCAGTTAGAAACGCACGTGGATCTGTTTTCAACATTTTTTAGAGTGATAGGAATGGGAAATTTTTGCGATGGAAACATGGACATTAGAAGGGCTTTCTGGAGAGAAATAAAACCACATTGGACGTTATTAAAAACTAAATTTGTTTATTAACTTAAGAGAGAAACATTTTATGGAACTACACAGAAATCTAACAACAGATCAGGGCAGAGAGAAATATGTGGACTTGTGTAGAGGAGGAGTTACTTGGCCGAAAGCAGGTGTGTTAGAAGTGTGAGTGCTTACACTAATATTTCAAATGTGTGGAGAAAAGAGGAAGCACCGCATTGGTTCTTAAGAGTAAGAAAAGAGAGGCATGTGAAAATGAATTGAAACTTGATAAATGGGGTAAACTAGAGATCGATGAATGGCAAAAAAACATTTAAAATAAAGGGAATTTATTATAGTTTGCGGAAAATATTTGGGAAATTTGCGTGAGAATTATGAGGCAGTGGAAGGAAGAGTGAAGTAGGGGGGGGCAGATGCGATTATCTAGTATTAAACAGAATCCTTATACCATAGCCAGGATGTTGGTGTATATGCTATTTGCATGAAATGTATCAAATATTTGTATTATGATTGGTAATACATTTTTCATTCAACATTTCTTGTTTGAGGAGACTTCAAAACACACATTTCCCGTACATTTTTGCTGTTATGCAAAAAATAATTTGTGCAAGCTATATAAAAGTAAACGATAGGTAAGGGTCGAGTTAGCGAAGTGAATAAAAGGCTTTTTTTTTTCTTTCTTCAAATTAGGTTGCTCTCTCGCTCTCTCATTTATATACATATTTTGTGCAGAGAGTCAGATTGGATTTTTACTTTATCTGCATAGTACATGGTAGGTAGAGAAGGTATTGCACTCCACCTAAAAATTCGATACCGAAATTTCATCGGAAATACTTGAATTAGGCCCCCTATATATATAAAACAGTTGTGTCGGTATCTCCAACATGATAGCTCAAGCCAAAACTCGGTAAAATACCGAACTTGGTATTTAAGTTTACTATCTTCAAAGAATATGACACGAAAATTTTGAGGAAAATTTCCCTATCTCAAACTGCCTTTTCCGAAAATTTTGATTTTGTAAAAATGCCTTAAAGATTTCGATTAAAATGCCGTATATTAAAGATATTTACATCTGAAATAAAATGTTTATTTTGAATTTGTGTCTCTGAATGTCTCTTCATTTTGAATGAATTTTGTGAAAATTTGCATAAATGGTTAACCGTTAAAGATAGATAAAAACTTACTACACAAAACCTTACTCATTAAAACACACAATATATGTCGTATAAAGTGTTTTCGTATGGTTGTCTATTTTTGAGGTATTCCTTTTTATTGGTTTCAGTTTTAAAGCAGTTTGTATTGGTTTCAGTTTCACACACGGCAGTTTAACTCCTGGTAATGCAAAGAAACTGAATTCAATTATATGCCAACCACTTTTGAAAATTTTTTGACTGTCGCTTAAACCTAATGTACTCCTTTATTTTCTTTCTGCTTACAAGAAAGAAGTAATACGACAATTTCTGCATGAAATAAATATAAGAGTAAGAGGTTTAACAATAATTTGTTACAGAAGTGTAGAGATGGTCATTGGAACACATTGAACTTTTTCTATAAGGGGTTTTTCATGCTTTTCTCCTACACTCACATGGTAATGTAGTGCTTTCTCGCATGCGCAGAGAAAAGGCAAATTCACTAGAATGGGGAAAATAGAGAAAATACTGCACTGCTCAC
Source organism: Hymenopus coronatus (assembly GCA_030762935.1). Classification (NCBI taxonomy): domain Eukaryota; kingdom Metazoa; phylum Arthropoda; class Insecta; order Mantodea; family Hymenopodidae; genus Hymenopus; species Hymenopus coronatus. The sequence continues at coordinate 52,379,245 of CM060890.1, read as the reverse complement.
AAGGATTTTTTAGAGACTCTGAAACCAGTGTTTTTAATGAAAACATCTGCTGTAGGATAAAATAATACTCCACCATGGTCTTACATGCGCTACTTTAACGCATTTTGAATTCACAGCTGAGAGCATAACTCAGTAAAATTAAGTCTGCCGGGAAACCAGGTTCCTAGCCTTCCTGCTACGCACATTTGTTAAATCCAGCTGTCGCTAACCAACGTCGTCGGCCCTCTATCGATCGTGGAGTCGTAATTATAACGAGTGCACTTATGCTCATTGCGGCAATCCTTCATCAGAATACACTTTTCACTAGGTCAACTGGAGCGTTAACAACAACAAAGTTTTAAACAGAACAAAATTACGTAAGCTCCGGCATTCACGGCTACACAACGAGCGAGGCGGTTATGAGAAACCGTCGCATGAAGTAACGGCTTTGCATGCCAGAAATTGTTCCCTCAGCGTATACAACAAGATGTATTATCCAATCTCGGAGTACCCATGTACTACTATTACAGATACCTACAACATCCTTTCTCCTTGCTTAATGTGAATTTCTATTTTGCTTCCTCTTCCGCCTTCCTTTCTTCTCTCTTCACTAATTTTATCATGATACCCATCTTTGAAAAAAGGCCAAAAACTGCCAAATTTTATCAACAGTGCAAATCTTCTATTTTGTAGGTTTGTGCGGTATATTGAATCACGTCATTGAGAGATTTAAATGTCTGCTGCAAATTCCCATAAAGCTGCAGTAAAGACGATGTTTTGCTTACATAAAGCTGAACAAAACATTCAAATAGACTGCCTTCGTGGTCAAGTGGTCAGTGAGCAGAAATATTCCATACCCCTACAGAGTCTGGAAGTATGTATGTGAATGTGTGTGTTCGTCATAAAAATCACCAAATTTGGTTGAGAGGTGCTACAGCATTCCACCACGTAGCCCAAACCTTGCACTGTCGGACTTTCATCTGTTTGTTCCCATGAAGAAATTCTTGGCAGGCCAACGCTTTGCGACAGATGCGGAAGTGACATCGGCAGTCCACAGATTGCTATACTCCAGGAAAACGGACTTCTGCAAACAGGGCATGTTGAAACTGGTTTTACAGACGAGTTGTTTCTAATGCACAAGCCCCCGATATGACCTTAGAAGTTAAAGCGGCCTATATGGATGCATCCTAAAAACCTTTAAATTTTAAATTAGTTACGTAGGAGCTGAAAAAACACAAAAAGCAAGGCCTATATCTATATATGAACAAAACACTTTACAACTTTTTGTTTGTTCCATATTCTGTAACAAACTATTCTTACAAGATCTAATTCTTCTACTTCACGCTAATTAAGATAAAATGTCCTATATACTTAGTTTCTTATAGAAGTGTCAGTCAAATATTTTAAAGCTAGTTGCTCTGTAAAGCAACCGATTCAGTTTTCTTTGCATGACTAGGTGTAAAACATAAGAGAGAGGAAAAGAATATAAGCTTCCCCTTTGAGAAAAGTATAATTATTTATTTTAAAATTGCAATGATTAACAGGGAAATTCTCGTAAATCTTTAATTCTACAATGAAAAGTGTGTTTTAATGAGATCTACGCTTTTTGTCTATGTCATATGGTTTATCATTAATACAAAAGTCATTCAGAATGAGGAGAACTTAGGAGGCTATTCCCAAGAAACTCAAGCTATAAATTTTATTTTTCATCTAAATGTTTTTCACATTCTGGATTTTAATAAAGATCGTTAGAACAATTTGAGAAAATCTTTTTGTATATAAAGGTAAATTTGGTATACGGGGATTTTTTTTTTAAATCTTCGTGTCGCTTCCTTAAAATATGCTGAACATAAATTCCAAGTTTGGTGTTTAAACAACATTTTGTTCTTGAGTTATGCTGCCCTCAAGACACACGGGCCATTTTATAAAAATGGTTTCAGAGGACCCCAAAAACATATATTTCCGGTGAAATCTCAGTATCGAATTTTCGGATAGAATACAAAGTGTTAGTCAAATATTTTAAAAGCTGTGTGAAGCAATTGATTCAGTTACTTTACTGGGAGTAAAACAAAACAGAAATAAGAGTTGAAGCTTTCCTGGCGACGAATATGCTTTAGATGTTCTCGGGTTTCCAGCCAGGTGAGGTGATGTGAAGACATTGACGTTTCGGGAGCGTACATCTCTCCCTTCTTCAGATGTACATTCCCGAAACGCCGATGTCTTCACATCATCTCACCTGGCTTGAAGCCCGAGAACATCTAGAGCAAAACAAAACAGATATGAAATAATGGCCAATTCCCCTTTGAGAAAAGTATAAGTATTTAATATTGAAGTGAATAACAAGAAGTACCTCGGAAATTGTTAATTCTACAAAAAAAAAAGTACGACATAAATTGTCTGTTTTAATGAGATCTACCTTTTGTTTATATCTTAAGGTTTATTAGTTATGCGAAAGTAAATCAGAATAAAGAAGACTTCAGAACCTATTCCAAAGAAAATCAGGATATACATTTTTGGTTGTCTAAATATCTTGAATATACAATATTTTTAATCAAAATGGTTAGAACCATTTTTGAGAAAATCAAAGTTTTCGCATTTTTCCCTGTAAAGGGTAGTTTGTTGTGGGAAATATACTTCAAAATCTTTGTGTCGCATCCTTAGAAGATTATTTAATTAACAAGTTTGGTATTTAACAGACTTCGTTTTTGGGTTATATGGTTCCGGACACACTCAAATACAACTTTTTCTAAAATTGCTTTTCTTGGACCTGGACCTCAAAACATTAATTTATGGTGAAATTTCGACATAGTAAGTGTAGAGAAAGTAAAAATACCAAAACAACACTTGCAATTATTTTCTTCGCACAAACTAATAGTAAATTAAAAAACCTTATATCTGCAATTCATCCACACGCAACTAAAGAGTTTATATAATATAAACTATTCATTTCTAAGGATATAATTACATAATGGAGCAATTATTCAAAAAAATTAATATGTCTGCATTTACTTTAGAACTATGAAATGTGATCTACACATATACGAAGGCGGATCGAAAAGTAAAGCACAATAATATTTTGCCAGAGAGTCTGGTAGTTAAAAAAAAAAGTCTCAAATGAACTTAAACCCTTTACCTATTTTTCGACAGAGTCAGCAACTTTCTCGAGAGATTTGTCCCATCGTAAAACTAGTTTTAACATGCCCTCTAAATTTTTTGTATAGTAAGTTTTTGTCTATCTCTTACGGTTTACTAGTTATGCCACATTAAGTAAAATTCATCCAAAATAAACAGGTCTTCAGAAGCTATTCCCAGAAAATTCAAGATATACATTTAGTTAGGTAAATATCTTTAATACTCGTATATGATATTTTAAAGAAAATCGTTAGAGCCGTTTTTAAGAAAATCAAAATGTTCGAAAAAAGTTCCATTAACAGGGTAGTTTGGGGTGGGGAGATTTTTCTCAAAATCTTCGTGTCGTATCCCTGGAAGATACTAAACTTAAATAGCAAGTTTGGTATTTTAGCTACTTTTCGTTTTTGAGTTATCGTGTTTACAGACACACGCACACACACGGACCTTTTTCTGAAAATGCTTTTTTTTGGATACAGGGGGTCCTAAAACATGTATTTCCGGTAAAATCTCGGTATCCAATTTTTGGGTTGAATACAATGCTTCTCTATCCCTTTTTACATTGTACATATAGGGCTAGAGAAATTAAAAAATTATTCTGCGTTACTGTTCGTTTCGTCCTCGTATTAAACTCTTATTGTTGTATTGAAACTTCAAACGAATCAACCTGAAACTGTGGATTTTTAAAATATTGATAGATGGGTGTGTTTTTAAATGAGTTGAGGGTTGAGTAAAAAATCTTATGTGCTCCATTCACATGACTTTCTCTACATCTCTGCAACAAACTATTGTTAAAAAGCCTACCCTTCTATTTATTTCGTGTTAATCGAGAAAAATTAGCAGAAATATCCTTATTACTTGCTTCCTTGTAAGTAGAAGTGAAATAAGGGAGTACCATAAGTTAAAGTGATAGTAATAGCTGGTTGCTATGTGACTGAAGTTCCTTTGTTTGTATGGACACGAGTTGACAAATTCCTATATGAATAAAGTATAAGTTTTTCAAAGCTGAAACCAAAAACAAGGAATATCTCAAAAGTTTTTGTCCATCTCTTACGGTTTAGCAGTTATGCAAAATTCAGTAAAATTCATCCAGAATGAAGTTGTTTTCAGAGTACATTCCCAGAAAGTTAAAGATATACATTTGTTAGGTAAATATCTTTAATATACGATATTTTAATCAAAACCGTTAGAGCCATTTTTGAGAAAATAAAAATTTTCGAAAAAAATTCTATGTAAAGGGTAGTTCAGGGTGGGAGGATTTTCTTGAAAATAATCGTGTCGCATCCTTGGTAGATACCAAACGTAAATGCCAAGTTTGGTATTTGACGGTTTTTTCGTTTTTGAGTTATACTGCCCAAAGACACACACACACACACACACACACACACACACACACACACACACACACACACACACACACAGACATTTTTCTATAAATGTTTTTCTTTGGGTGCATTACAATACTGTCGCTATACACTATGTATATAGTACGTGTAGAGAAAATAAAAAGAACAAATGCCTAGCCTTTTGAAATAATAAAATTTGCCCAAAACCCGTTTTTAACATATTTATTTATTATTTCATACTACATAGAATCCATTTATGGTCCCTTAAACTAAATTATAGTAACAAAGCAATTACTTCAGATGGAAAGAGCTATTTGAAGCTCCATATTGATTTTGAAACTATTCTTCTTCCCTTCAAGTATTAGGTCTTAGCCTGTTATGATGTCACATCTTGAATTTTCAACTCAGCGCTTCTTTCAACGGCCTAGAGATCTCTTCCCTTTTGGACGATAGTGAAGGCTTTTGGCATTCTATTTGCGAGCGTGACACCTATTTCTTCTAGTGGTGTTTTATGAAAGCATTTATAAATTATATATTCATTGCGTTTAGTATCTCATTTGGTATATCATGCTGTGTATCTCATAAATATAATTTCATTAGTTGTTTTCTACTTTCATCTCTTTTTTTTTATTTTATGTCCATGCTTAACTTCCAGAATAAAGTGCAGGTGACACTAAGGTCTTGTGTACGAACATTCTAGCATGTCTTATTAATTAATGAGGTGTCATGGTTTTATTTATTTATTATTTTTGTGTATTTAGCAATTTTACATAGAATGTCTATTTCATTGAAAAAGGTTAATGTGCAGCCAATATATCTAACATTATTCGTCTTTCTAATATTTCATTCTAAATATAGAAGTGTGCCCAGAAACTAAGCACCGATTTGGAAAAAAGGGCACGAAATATTTGCTTTCACAAAATATTTATTTTTACATGAATTAGCATTTCTTAATTTAGTTTTCGACATAGCCTCCACCATGTTAAGGCATTTGTCATGGCGGGAAATCAACTTTGTATGAATTCTTCAAAGAAATCTGCCGCAGCTATTGCTGAACAAAAGCAAATATCTTAGTTCCTTATAAGCTAAGGGAATATACTAGAATAAAACAATAGTATTTGTTAAAAGACTAATTCGGTTCCCTTTGCATGGTCAGGAGTAAAAGGTACGCGTTTCCGTTTGAGAAAGGTTTAAATGTTTTAAAATGCCAACCAATAACAAGGAATTTATCCGTAATGATAAACTCCACACAAAAGAATATATAACAAATCGAGATATACATTTTTATGAAGTAAGCTTTGTTTCTCTCTTGCAGTTCACCACTTATGCAAATGTCAACATGAATGAAGAGTTTTAAGAGACTATTCTCAGAAAAATCAAAATAAACATTGCATTTGTCATGTAAATATATTTAATATACGGCATTTTAAACAAAATTCCCAGAAGCATTTTTGAGAAATCAAAATTTTTGCAATTTTTTTAATATAAAGTAATTAGTGGGGGGAATTTTGTGGTACTTAACCTACTTATCCTTTTTGAGTTATGTTGCTCAACACTCGTGTACGTTTTTCTAAAAAAAATCCTTTTTTACCTAGGTGATCTTAAAACATGCATTTTCCGATGAAATATCGACATCAAATTTTTAGGGAGAATAAATCCCTTGTCTACCTATTATGTATACAGTAGTTGTAGAGAATAGTTAAGTTGGTTAAGAATAATCACCATCCTCACATCAAAAACTGTTTCATAAAAAATATCCCAATTTTCTTTGGATAGCCTCTGAATTCCAGTTCATTATGAACAACTTTTGCATAACTGGCAGGCAATCGATAAGAGATGAAAAGCTACTGCAAAAATAATGTATATCTCGTTAAAACACGCAATTTGTATCGCATTAATTTTATGTTAACGATTTCCAAGATATTAGTTTATTTGTTTCAATTTTAAATTCCTTATACTTTTCTCAAACTGGATTTTTCCATTCGTTTCGTATCTCTTTTGGTTTACTCCTTGTCATACAAAACAACCGAGTTTCAATTGCATGACATAGCAACCAGATTTTAAAAGATTTTGTTATCGTTTTAGAATAGTATGTTCCCTAATTTAGCTTCTGATTTCAAGGAAGCAAATAATTATAAAATTTCTGGTAGTATTTATTTCGATTAGCATGAATAATCCTTGCAAGAATAGTTCTTTTTGCAGAACATGAAGACAAAAGTCATGTGAATAGAACACATTAAATGTTTCTGTTTCAACCCATTTCAAAAAATGATCCATTTACAGAGCGAAGACATGGCCGTCTCTTCTTGAACACAGTGATAAGTTTTCTTGGTTTTGTTCTGCACAGAAGTGTACACCTAAAATAATAGATTAAGATATATTGTACCTCATTTACCACTGTCATTTCAATCTTCATTTCTTCATTAGGCTCATAAATTATTCATTCCTGCTATTAAAAATTCTTCTTGTATTCATATTAATTAGCAGTGCACAGGAATACGCTGAAGCATAAAAAGAGGACCCATACAATGTGCTGTGTTTAAGGATACTATGACCAAATCATAGATGAAAATTTATATTCATCTAAAGCTTAAGAATGCAGCCTAAAAATTATTAATATAGTTCAGCCGATTTCTTATTGTCCAGTTTCTGTTTCTCTCCAAAGCACTTTACTGCGGTCACAGTCTTCTCTTTTTATTTCAAATTTGTCATTTAAATTGTCTATCATACCTAATAAAAACGTCTTCTATTATTACTTATCTTAACAAGTAGTTTTATTCTTCTCATTCGCTTCCCAGGTACATTACTTTCCCTCTTTCTCCTCAGTATTGTTTCTTTTCCAATCACTTTTTTCTAGAACAGCGTTAATGTGTAAATTCTGTGCCCATTTTACACATTCCAATCTCGATAAAGACAGTTCAAATGCTTCCTTCCAAACCATTTTCCTCGCCTCGTCCCAACACTGTCCAGTTTCACTCCGTAACGCTTTCCTAATTTATTTCTTTAAGATTCACAAGTAAACAAACACAAGTGTAATAAGTTCAATGTGATAAACAGAATCATTGATTTATTGTTCGTTTTAATTATACAATGATAGATATCTGCAAACATACTTTATTTTTATTTATTTATCTTCATATTCTTATTTAACCATGATGTAAGTGTGCAGTCACTTTCTATCGATTAGTAAGTTTTAAACCAGTATTCTTTTTGCATCAGCAGCAGCCAAGGATGAAAGAGAAATTCAAATAGAAATGTAAAAGATAATACTAAATTAATATAACTGCTTTGCTTCTAATTGTATAACTCATTATATGAACACAGAAAAACATTATATGGTGTGGTGTTAAATGTTTAATTGAATGTCTGAGATATTTTAAAATTTTCTTTATCTTTTTATACTTAAAAGCACTAATTTTCGCTTCTACGGAAGTTTTGATTACGTGTTCATAATAATGCATCATCATTATTTCAGAAGTTTGTGGAAGAGTAACATAATTACCTAAAATTCTGTTCCGGCGGTTATGCAAGTATAATAGGAGTCATTACCAAGACGTAATTATTGCTTATATGGAATAAATAAGTGGGTTCTAAATAAGTGTACTGTACAGCAGATGAAAATGATGTTCAACCTTTTATACCAGCCCCAGAGCTAGTGTGGATATTGTCATAATAATGTACACCAGAAATAAGAAACTTGTAAGTCATAAACTATATTGTTTATTCGAGGAAAAGCTATATCGGAGGATCTTAATATTAAAGGTGGTGATCAATTGCTTATACACGTGGCAAAGGAAACGCTAAATCCAGTTTGGTTGGCGAGAAACTTCTGATAAAATTCTAACTAAGCACTTTGGCCAAGAGGGATTCTCGCATACACAGCTGATTTCCAGCAAATGCCCTAAGTAAACAGAGCCACGAAGGCAGCTCCTTCCGCAGAGATGAGTTCAAGGGGAACTCTTGGTTCCATAGCAAAGGTTGTGTTGCTGAGGATATTCATTCCAGATTCACGTGTAACCCTGATGTGTACGAGATGCGTGACTCATTTAATATTTTTGCTTTCTCTACGCGTACTATGTACATAGTACATATTACCAAATATTCAATACTGAGATTTCACCGGAAATACACGTTTTCAGCCTCCCTATTTCCAGAAAAAAGTATTTTCAGAAAAAGGTCCATATGTATGTATATCCATGTGTCTGTGAACATGATATTTAAGTTTAGTATCCTTCAGGGATGACACAAAGATTTTGAGAAAAATGCCTCCACCCCAACCTACATTTGAATTTTATGTGGCTCTAACGGTTTTGATTAAAATATTGCATATAAAGATATTTATATGGCAAATAAAATGTATATTCTGAATGATTTTGCTGAATTGTGTATGACTATTGAACTGTAAGAGACTTACTACACAAGAAATGTAGATCACGTTAAAACACACAATTTGTCATAAACGCTTTTTTTTTTTTTCGTGAGACTGACAATTTCTAAGATATTCCTTGTTATTTGTATGTACTATTTAAAAATGAGACTAGATTACCTCTAAAACAAAACCTTGAAGAAAGACATGTCTTGAATAAAAACTTGCTTGATTTTATGGAGGAAAATAAATACTAATATTTTTATTTGTATGACGTAGAAATGTTCATTTTGAGTCAATTACATTTTTTAAAATGGGAACCAACTTTTTTATGCTTTCTCACGTCTCATTAAAACTAAACATTTCTATAAAGCACTTTGCAATTGCTAATACAATTAGATGGCTGTGTACAAAACGCTAAGTGAGACACAGTCTCAACTTAAGTAGTCCATCATATACATTCTGTCAAGAAAGTACTGGGAATTGATCATTTAAAAATCCTGTTTAAAAGGAGATTCGAAATTATTGCTGTCGTTAAGTTGGTACAACTGTCCTCTATACCCACGCGGAGATTGATCGTCATCTGTCATCTAGTTTGTTTACTGTACGCCATTTTGTTAGTTCATCTCAAAGGTGATTTGCGGTTTTACGATGGATACAAATATTGAATAAAGAATGTCTTAAATTTTGCATTGCAAATGGTATTTCATGTGCCGGATCACTGAAAATGTTACAGAGGGCTTACGGTGAATTGATTTATCAAAAACACGTGCATATGAGTGGTACAGTGCATTCAAAAGTAGTCGAGATGTGGTGAAAGATTTGCCTCTCTCTGGTCTGCCATCGACGGTTTCAACTGAACTGAACACCGCTAAAGTGAAGAAAATGATGTCTAAAAATCGTCATTTAGGTCTGAGAGAGATTGCCGCTGAACTTTGTGTCTCATAATTGGATTCGTACCACTTTAAACGATTGTTTGTGCATCACATGTGTTGCAGCTCGGTTAGTTCCGAAAGACTAATTTTCTACAAAAACTCAATCGCGTAAGGATTGCGAAGACATGCTAGAACGAGCCAGTTCCGACCCCACATTCATGAAGCGCATTGTAACTGGTGATGATACGTGGGTTTACGAGTTTGACACTCAAACCAGTCAACAAGCTTCCGAATGGCGCCTTCCAACTGAACTGAAACCTAAAAGGACACGTCAAACTCGATCAAAACTGACAGTTGACAGTTTTTTTCGATTATCACGGTGTCGTGCACCCGGAGTTCTTGCCAGAAGGTCAGGTGGCAAATAAAAACCATTATCTGAGCGTTATGCGGCGTTTGAGAGAACAAATAGGGCGAAAAAGGCCAGATTTGTGGAACGACAACTCATGGATTCTGCACCACGATAACGTACCAGCACACAAGGCTATTATTGTGAACGAATTTCTGGCCAAAAACTCAACAAATTTCATCGAACAACCACCATATTCACCTGATCTGGCTCCTACTGATTTCTTTCTCTTTCCAAAACTCAAGTTACCACTTCAAGGCACCCGTTTTCAGTCAATAGTAGACTAAAAGGAAATTTTGCGGCGACAATCGACATCGATTCCTAAAAGTGCTTACAAAAAATGTTTTGATGATTGGATTATTCGTTGGCATAAATTTATAATTTCAGAAGTGACCTACTTTGAAGGCGATAAAATAAAATTGGGTGAGTAACTCATTTTTTGTGTTTTATTGGCAAATTCCCGGAACTTTCTTGACACAGTAGTATATACTATTAGTTTTCATTTCTTGCCATCGGTGTCCTTCGGACATTATTGTTTACAAAATAGCATATATTTGGTTAAAGAATGGAACTACTTAATACTAGTCATCTCCGCCAATCTTCCTGAAATTGACGTCTCGAGTTCGAAGCCATTCCCGCTACAGGTGAAGGAAACCATTGAAGAACAAGAGAGGATATGCTGGCCCCGGTTGTTGATATGTTTGACCCTCCCACGAAAGGGTCACAATGAATGTTTAGTATTGTGTGTTTCTGTGTTTTTGTACTATCTAAACCATTCTATCTTCTGGTGACCAAGTACATTACGCCTGAAGGCCTATATAAGTTAAAAAAAGGAGGGGATGTGCGGTGGCATTAGGCAAGGACGTCATTCAGTGAAGTGGCACTTTTAAGCCACTTTCCCCATGTCTGAGATAGCATTTAGTTTTCTGTGGTCTCACAAATGGAAAAAAAAAAAACTGATGTGTTCTAATCACACAACTTTCTCTTGATGTTCCTCAAAAGTTGTCTACGGCATGCTAATCTAGATAAACTTTAGCAGAATTGGTCTTATTACTTGCTTCCTTGCAAATACTAGAAGGTAAATAAGGGAATACATTAATTAAAGCGATACCAAATATTTTAAAAGCTGGTCACAATGTGAAACAATTGAGGTTCACTTCTTTTTATATTGTTCCGTTTGAGAAAAGTTAAGTTTAAAACTGAAAGCAATAACAATGAATATTTTGAAAACTGTCAACTCTACAAGAAAGACATATGACATAAATTGTGTTTTAACAAAATTTAAATTTTTTTGTGTAGTAAGCTTTTGTGTCTCTCTTTACGGTTGAAACTTTAATGCAACATTCTGCAAAACTCACCCAGAAGATCTTCAGAATCTATTCCCAGAAAATTAAAATATACATTTTATTTGTGACTATATTTTGAGTTTTCGGGAATAGCCTCTACAGACCTCAGTTTTTGAATGAATTTTAATGAATTTTGCGTATCTGGTAAACCGTAAGAGATAGACAGAAAAGTTACTTCACAAAAAATGTAGATCACGTTAAAACACACCATTTATGTCATATATCTACGTTTTTTTTTTTTCGTCGAATTGGCCATTTCCGAGATATTTCTTGTTATTTGTTTCAGAAAGTTGTAAGCTTCTGGAGCTTCATAAAAACGGATTTTCACCACATGGCAATAGCTTTTAAGAGATTTGACATTTGTTTTAGCCTAGTGTATTCCCTTAATTTCCTTCTACTTACAAGGAAGCAAATAATAAAGAAAATGTCTGCTAACGTTTATCTCGATTATCATAAAGTAGATAGAGGAATATGCTTTTTAACAATAACTTGTTGCAGCGATGCAGATAGTCATGTGAATGAAAAAATAAACATTTTTTAAAAACAATTTAAAGTACTGTATAAATCTGTGATTGTATTAACTTTATACTTACTTAATTAAGTCTTTTAAAAACTAGTATTAATTAAAATGTTTAAAATGTAAGATAAAATTCCATTTAAAAGGGAAAAATGTGTATGTAGTGGTAAAATATTAAAATCATAATAAACGAACCAATGCTTTAATACATTCTTCAATTTCTTAATAAATATTTTAATTTGATTTTTTTTAAAAATGTTTAGTTCATTGAATAAAAGTTAATGTTGTATTACTTTAGTTTAAATTGACCCAGTTTCACATTTTTACCCAATACACTCCTCGCCAACCGATCCAATACGCTCTATTGTGGAAATGAAAGGATAAACTAATTATTCTTCTATATTTTTAAATTCAACTTAATATATTAATACGCAAATTAAACAGCATAAAATCGCACAACACTAAAATTAAATTTTAATATCCTGAAATCGATAAGAAAGTCTAATTTATAAAATTTAGTGGCAGATGAATAATGGATTACAATAACTTTTATTTTTGTACGAAATGTTAACAGTATTAGGTAATCTTGACGTTTCTCTGAGGGCACACATGTACAGAGCATCGTACCTCGATGACCATTTCATACACATATTTAAAATCTCTGGTACCCTAGCAGCTCTGGAGCCGAAAACGGGAGTGCCTATATTTTCGTTACTGTCACGATTGCCGAAAGCATAACCTCTTTGCTGAAAATGAAAACGCTGTCTTTTCAAAGCGTTTCGCAAGCTTTAAAGTTTGACGGTGAAGTCCACAGCACGCTGAGGTTCGTTTAAAATATAAATGTGGGCAGTATGCAAACGCGTTTGCCAACAGACCGTGTTCTCCTTATAAAGTTGTGGTTCTTACTTAGTTTGCTCTGGCAACGACAGGCAAACCTTAAAACAGCCCCAGGACAGAAAGCTTCAAAAGGTTTTGGTGGTGGGTGACGGGAGAGGCGATTTGCATTGCTGAGAACCTTCTTTGCTCTATCGTGGCCGGAACTTCATTAATTCGGAATTAGCCTCAGCCCATACACCATATAAACAACAATTTTTCAACTTCGTGCTCTGTGCAAGCAAATGTAAAGGTGCCGAACAAAAAGCCCTTGTGGTGAAAACCGAGTTTTCTTGGTCTTTATTAGCTCTCGTCACACAGTAAAAGTCCCTCGTACTGTGAAATAGGCACAGAGTTTTTGAAGAAAAGCATATCAAAGCAAAATGTCGCAATGACGACAAATTATTTATGCTCTGCTTCTCAAGATAGCTAGAAGCGTTGGGCTGGTTTTCCAAAGCAAGGGAGCAGCGTTGCGTAATGACGTTTATTATGCTTCAAGATATGTCGGGTTTCTTTTTGTTTCCTGCAAATCGAATAATTCACCAAACCTGCTTGTCTTCAAGAGTTTTAAAAACTTGCCAAGATAAAAATAACAGCATTATGAGGCGAAGTTGGTGTCGACTTCCTTTTGGAACTTCAATTGTTCATATACCACTTTATATTGGTATATCCCCTTATTTCCCATCTACTTATAAGAACTAGGTAATAAGACCAATTGTGTTAATATTTACCTCATTTAGCATGATGTAGATATAAGAAAAATCTTTAGTTTGCAGAGTAGGTAGAGAACGTCATGTGAGTGCAACAGATCAAAATTTTCAATATATAATCTTCTTTTAATCTCAGTTTAGACCATATTGGTCTGTTCCGGCTCCAAAATGTTGCTGGTTCCATCTTTTCCTAGGTCTTCCCAAGTTTTTTCCTCCTCGTTGTAAGTAGTTGCTTTTGGTATTCTATTTTCGGTCATCCTAATTAGGTGTTGTTTGCAGTTTGTTCTATGTTTCACTATTGCTGTATTTAGTTCTTGTACGTTTATATTGTTTTCTGATTTCTGTATTATGTTTTTTGTCGCTTCTGAGGAATCTCATATCTGCAGCTTGTGTTCTAGTTGAATAGTGAACTGTCACAGTTTCGGATCCATAAGTTATTGTAGGAACTGCCATGGTTTTATATAATTTCATGATAGACTCTTTTCTGGCTTTATTTTTCAATATATAATATCACGGTAATTACAATGGGTGAGGTTCTGGATAATGAATATTTTACAATGTACAACATAAGACATTATGGAATGCCCTTAGACTAAATTCTGTCCTCTTCTTGATGACGATAATTTGTCTCACTAAGAACTTCTGGGAGTAAACTTCTAAAATTCTAAAACTTGGTTTTGTATCAACAGCTGGAGGGACGACATCCAAGTCGCTTGGCTTCTCGCCTACAGCATGAAGCAGAAAGAAAGAGAAGAAACATGTGAAATAATAGCGCTTACAATTAGACTCGACTTCGAGAAGACAGGAAATGAAATTTATGGAATTTAAATGAAGACGTGCCTAGCGGTTGCGCATCACTTTACAGTACCCACGTTGATACAAGCGTAGAGATCAACGAGGCGAAAAGGGAAATTAACTTGTGCTGGTGTGCACTATTATTTTTTACGGAAGAATAATTAAAGCAAATTAGCGATCCGGAGCGAGGTTATTTCTTTCCCGTCTAATTACTGCAATGTCTCTCTCATCCTCCAGCCAGAGGGAGGAGATGAACATGAAGAATAATTGGGTTGGATGACCGATGACGAGATGGTACCGGACTGACGTTTAGTTCAGTTTGCGGCCTCCCCTCTCCTGTGTGTGTATATGATTTTAAGGATTATTCTCTTTTTATTAGCCCCGCAATCCCAAATAACTTTATCTTTTACAGTCGAGTTTAGTATTTTATGCTCTGATATAACAATTTCATCACACATGTGCACTTTGTTTTTCTCCACCATAATTTCATAGAAGTATACATTTGTAGATCTCCTAACTCAAAACATCTGATATTCCATTCACATAACTTTCTCTAGCAAAAGATTATTCTTTTATCTACATCATACTAAATAATTTAAACATTACCACAATTGGTCTTATTACATGCTTTCTTATAAGTAGACGGGAAATAAGGGAATACACTAAGCTAAAGCAATAGTCAAGTCTTTCAAAAGCATTTCGCTAAAAGGAACAATTGAAATGCGATTCTCTTTGCTTGGTAGGAGTAAACAAAAGCTGTCTTCCCGTTTGAGAAAAGTTTAGTAGCTTAAAACGGAATCCAATAACTCGGAATATCTCGAAAACGGTTAACTCTACCCTCCCAAAAAATGCATAATTGACTAATTGTGTTCTTTAAGGATATCTACATTTTGGGTAGTACGTTTCTATCTTTTATGGTCAACCAGTAATACACAAGTTATACAAAATTCCAGAATGAAGACGTCTTCAGAGGCTATTCCTAGAAAATGTAAGATGAAAATTTTGTTTGCTATGTATGTACATATCTTAAACACAGAATATTTTAATAAAATTTGTTTGTCATTTTTGAGAAAATCAGAATTTTTGAAAATCTTTGTGACGCATTCTTAAAAGATACTGCACTTAAATGCCAAGTTTGGTATTTAACTGACTTTGAGTTTTTGAGATATTCTGCCCCCCCCCCCACACACACAAAACACACACGGACATGTTTCTAATTTTTTTTTATTCCGGTGATCTCAAAAACATTTCTCGGTATTTAATTTTTGTGTGGAATACAATACCTTCTCTATTTACTATGTAAATTATACATACGTGCTAGAGAAAGAAAAGGCTCTTATGTGTTACATTCATATTACTATTTCTTCTCATTCCTGTGCAAACTATTCTTACAAACAGTTATTCTTGTATCCATTCAAGTAATGGAGATAAACATTTTGCAGAGATTGTTGTATTATTTGCTTGTACTTAAAGGCTATTGGCAGAATGCCATTGTGCAGGTGTAAAATGCTCTGGTTCACAGGTCTCGGATTCAAACCCAGCCATTTTTTAAATCTTATTATTCAATTTATATATTAAAATGTTATATTTAGTTTTTTAGTGGGTAATAAACATTTATACATGGTCATAAAATAAATATCCTGGTATTTTTTACTTGAATGAATTGAACGTAATAAATAATAATACACATTTTAAAATTATTCCGATTCTTATTATCTAGTTATTTATCAAAATGCTAAGTCGCAAAATGATGGATTATTAACTGTTTATGCATTTTGAAGTACTAGACTCATTATGGCTGATGTCTAATTTACTGTTCGTTGAAAATAATCGTTTATTACACAAATTGTGTTATATTTCTTTGCTCTTTGAACGCATAGCAGGATTTTCTTATGCACAATATTTAGTCGTAACTCATGGTAACACTAAAAGTAGCTTGTCCACTGTTCTTTTCTCTAAATACATATCGTACGGGGAGTATCAACGACTGGCTCGGCTAGCTTGGGGTTAATCTCAACGATTCTTAGAGCAGCAATAGTGTTACGCTGGCTTCTTGTTTTATTTGCAGGTGTTTTCTTGAGAACAGTGGTCGTCCCTTCAATATTTTTAGCCCTCTTTTGATAGCATGAACGATCATTACTGTAGATATTGCAACGCGAACTGTGCAGAGACAAAGCTTACAGCATATTTGTAATAAGTCTTAAAATTGCAAACCCACCATAATATGCTGCACGATTGACAACACGCTGATAATGTAAGCAATTGAATCGACACGAACGCATCGGAAATTTTACATTTGAAATCGCCCATTTATTTTGTCCACCTTTTGTAAGTATTGAAAACCACAACAAGGAATAGCTCGGAAATGGTTAACTCAACAAAAAATGTGTGTATTAACAAGGTCTACATGTTTCTGTGCAGCAAGTTTCTATCTACCTCTTAAGATTCGCCAGTTATGCAAAAGTCATTTAGAACAAAGACGACTTCAGAGGCTATTACCAGAAAATGCATATGTATTTTATCATAAAAATTGTCGTAAAGGTACATTTTAATCAAAATCGTTAGTAATTTTTGAGAAAATTATACACCTCAAATATGTTTCCATGTAAAGGGTACGTTGGAGAGGGAATTTTCTGAAAATGTGACATTTTAAAGTTTCATATTTCAACAAATTTTTGTTTTGGACACGTCCCGCAAGAAATTGCTAAAACTTCTCTGAATATTCCGTTATTTTTTACTGGCATAATGACATTAAACGATCAGTCTTCTGTCATTCACCACCAATAGATTTCGAAAGACTCAAAAAAAGTATTCTTCATGAAGTGTGTCGAAATGTTGCACGGTGTGATCGGCGAGTTTTGATCGAGATACGAAGAGAGTGTAGAAGATAGAGACCATCTGAGGAACGTGATTTTCTAAACCTGAATATTATGTATACAAATCAAAATTGGGATTTTAATTTTGTATCTAAAAGTTTGTAAAATATTTCTATAGCTTATTAATAAATCAAAATTGCCAATTTCTTTTCCCACTCGGTATTGTCCTAAAATGCAACTTTCTATTCCTTTATATTGTTCCTGCTCAAGCAAAGATAACGAAATTTCATGCTATCGCATAGTGCCCTGCTTTTAAAATATGTTAATCACTTAGGGAAGCAAATTCTCTTAGTAAATGATTATGAACTATATGAGTAATTTTGAATTGTATTTAATTTCATATAATTTAAATTTTAGCGTTTTAGCAGGAATAAAGTATGCTCAAATTTCTTTTTTCTTTCTCTATCCCGTATGCACAATTTGCATAGTAGATAAAGAAGGTGGTGTATTCTTCCCAAAAATTCTATACCGAAATTTCACCAGAAATGCATGCTTTGTGGACCTGGGAATAATAATAATAATGATAATGATGATAATAATAATAATAATAATAATATTTAGACACGAAGACTTTCAGGAAAATTACCCAGCCCTAACTATCCATTACATGGAACATTTTCTCAAGATTATTTTCATTCTGGATGACCTTTGTATAATTTCCAAACCGTAAGAGATAGACAAAAACTTACTGCAAAATCTGATGTGTTCCATTCACAAGACTTTTCTATATCTCTGCAATAAATTATTTTTAAAAAGCTTATGTTTCTATTTACTTCCTACTAATCGAGAAAAAAATAGCAGCAATAGTCTTATTTCTTGCTTCCTTGTAAGTAGAAGCGAAATAAGGGTTAAAGTGATAGTCAAAAGCTGGTTGCTATGTGACTGAAGTTCCTTTGTTTGTATGGATACGAGTTCACTAAGTCATGTATGAGAAAAATATAAGTTTTTATAGCTTAAACCAAAAGCAAGGAATATCTCAAAACAATCAACTCCACGAAAAAAATGTATACAACATAAATTGTTTTGTTTTAATGTGCTCTACTTTTTTTGTTGTGGTAAGTTTTTGTTTACGGGTTAGCACTTATGCAAAATTCCGTTAAATTCACTCAGAATAAGATAAACAGAGGCTATTCCCAGAAAATTCAAAATATACATTTTATTTGCCAGGTAAATATATTTAATATACGATATTTTAACCAAAATCGTTAGGCATTTTTTAGAAAATCAAAATTTTCGAAAAAAGTTCCATGTAAAGGTTAGTTTGGAGTTGGGGGGGATTTTTCTCAAAATCTTCGTGTCGCATCCCTGGAAAATACTAAACTTAAATACCAAGTTTGGTATTTTACCGACTTTTCGTTTTTGAGTTATCGTGTTCACAATCACACGGACACACACACACGGACTTTTTTCTGAAAATACTTTTTTTGGATACAGGGGACCCTAAAACATATATTTCCGGTGAAATTTCGGTATCGAATTTTTTGTTGGAGTGCAATACATTCTCTATTCACTATGTACATAGTGCGTATAGAGAAAATAAAAATATGTAGAGCGTGTTAGAACACACAATTTGTCATATACTTGTCATTTATTTACTTGTCATTTTTCCGAGATGTTCCTTGTTATTTGTTTATAAATTTTTGCTGAAACTTTCCTAGTGTATTCCTTTGTTTCCCTTCTACTTAAAAGGAACTCACTAATAAAACCATTTCTAGTAATGTTTATACTAATTAGAATGTGGAAAAAATAATAATCTTTTATAACAATATTTTGTTTACAGAATAGATAGAGAAACTTACGTAAATGAATTATTGCTTTAGGTATATCTAAATACAAGTAAATATGTAGTATATAAAAGTATGAATTAACGTGATTTAAAAATAGTTTTTGAACTATAGGTAGAGAAAGCCACGTATGTATAATACATTTGTTTATCCTAGAAATAGTAAAGATAACATAATGCATAGTACAATGACGAATAAATGCAAATTTCTTAAAATTTGAAACTAAATAATTTGAACGATGTAGCTATTTATTATGGCGTAATGTAATTTCCTTTTCAGTAATTCTATCGGAACCGTGGCATGTTTTATTCTAAATACTACAAGTTTCCAGGTGAAAATATATTTAGAAAACCAATCCTTTTTAATATTATGCACTTTTGGTATATGTAGGAGAGGAAAAAAAACGTCGACATTTGCTAAATTCAAAAAAGTCTGAAAATCAATATTAACCTAACTTATTTGTTATTCTTACTGTTCAAGGTTATCAGTTAAAAAGCTGAAGAGGTAAATAGTACTCTATTTTATATTCTTTATAGGTTATTGCTTAAGTAAGTCATAGAATAGTCACACAAAGTATTAAATTAATCCATAAAAGATTCCCGTTTTCGGCGAGAACAAACTAACGTTTGTCAGTTGATGTTCTGTGTAAACATAAACAAGGTTCTACAGCTCTTCACTAATTGGCATGTATAGCCCCAAAACTCGCCTCCAAACTCAGTTCTGTTCGCGCAGCTTCGTTAAAGTTCAAGATTGGCATGTTAGGCAATCCAGCTCACTCCGTGCTAATTAAACTGCATCCAGCTGGTTATTTAGGGCTGTATTTATGAAACAACATCCGTGGGTATTTGCGTTGTTGAAATTAAATTTTAAAATGATTTTCATTTTAGAAATTTTCGTAGATATGAATCAGAGATTCCCCAAGGATTCGCAGCACATAACATACAATTAGCTTGCAAAAAGTTTTCTCCGACTAATAGATTTAAAAATATAATTTAGTTTGAACAATTGTCTCGTTCCCGGGAAAACCCCGTAGTGTTCCTTTAAATGTTCCAAATAACAGGCAGTATAATTCGAAACATAATGAATTTCATTAAACATACCTACACTTAGACGATTAGAACTTGTAGGTAACATTTTAATAAATAATGAAACAAAACAAGTACTTGACTTTCAACAGCAATATACTTATTCACAATCTTTTATTTATATCTGTGTATGAGTAAAACTTAACTTTTCTATTATAATTTAAAATTCACAGTCTATTGACGAATATGTTTAAATAATTTTTCTTGCAATATTATGAACTAAATTGTTATAAATATTGTATGGTCGCAATACGATCTAGCAGCTAATGCGACCTGAAACAAATAAATAAATAAACAATCAAGTAAACGTCTAACTTGACAAATACTAAGAATAACGATCTATATAGTAAGTAAACTAGCCAAATTCCAGCAACTATTGATCACTGTAAAGAAATAGCATATATTATTTCAGACACAGTTCTTAAATTTTATAGTGCAATGACACTTCAAACATTATTCTATGGGTCTGAAACGAGGTCAATGTCCGCGGAACGGAAACGGAGAATGAAGGTTGCGGAAATAAGATTGTTGAGACCATTATATATAAACAGTTATAAAGAAAGTGTAAAGCAAGTTATAAATAGATATTTAAATAATTGGAGAGACATATAACGAGAATGTAACATTGTGCACACCCTTTAAAATGTTACAATCCATCTAAGAGGTCGCAGAAATCCAGGGAGAGCTAGGAAAAGTGGGAGATACCAATTTAGATCTAGAAAGCTAGGGCTAATCCTTGTGGTTAAAGAAGAATCACAACTTTAGTCAAATATTTCACGCTATAGGATCTTTACCTGACCACTTCTATGATTGCCTTGGCCGAGTGGATAGACCATTCACCTAAGACTTGGCTTCATGTTATCTACACCGAAACTAAGTTACTACAGAGAAATAAAAAAACTGCGTTCCATTCACATTACCTTCTCTACTTATTCTACTAAACAAACTTCTTATAAACCATTATTCTTTTTACTCCATGCTAATCGAGATAAGCATCAGCAAAACGGTCATGTTATTTAGTTCCTTATAAGTAGGTGTTGGAAAAATGGTAGAGAAAAATGACCAGTAAAATACCCTTAAATTTTGGGGGAAACGACTTAAAAATTAAAAAAAAACTACATAAACTTTTGTAATTTTAACATTAAAAGTTAAAAAATATGAATACCTTTACTATTAATTATTATAATTATTATGATAATGTAGCTCATACATGTTTATATACCAGGAAAAAAGTCAATATAAGAACTATTTCCTATTATCGTATCAAAAGAAACAATTCTTAATATAATATCAATGTGTTAGCTTTGGTTTGAAATAGATCATAAAATATTATGCTTACTATATGTTCGAAGTATACCTGTGCTGAAAAGAACAAAACGGGTGAGGGAAACGTGTAAAATAAGGATTTTCATACATAATTGCATTAAGAGCTGGTTAATTAGTTAATATACCTACCATAGACATTAAAATCATTTGAGGTATTACCTGAGGGATTATAAAAGCATGAAGTTTATTTGTTTAGCTAAATCATAAATAAACCACTGCATAACAGAGGAGAAATTTTATACCTTATATTTTTACTGTAAATATGTACTTTATATACCAAACAACACCTAAAGCTAAAGGCTTAGACTCTGGCCGTCACTCCTGAAGATGCCCAGCGAAGCTAAGGATGAAACTCCGGTGATCCGGGTGTTGAACTACGGCCTACAGGGCCAGAATTTACATGTTATTGTAATACGTCTAAACATTTCCATCTGTAACAAGAAAGCTGGTGTCAGTGTTTCAGTGAGAAAACTCTTAAATTGTCTGATAGGAAGATAAAGAAGACAGTTTAATCTAATTAAATCTCTACCGCGTAGGATCGAAATGCCGATAACGAGTGCTGTAAAATCTAATGGAATCTGTGTTGCGGCATGTTACAATGAAAGCATTCATTAAGCATGTCAGGTTTAAGAGTGAAGGATTTTCATTTACTCGAGGCAACGGTATCGATCTTGGAGTTCTGCGTTTCGTTTGTGCTCTAACATCCTGCAAACAGTACTGGGCTGACCTGGGATCTCAAGAGCAGTGCAAACAACTTGCTTTCCATAAAATGTATTATTTATCCTCTAACCACTGAGGTATAGTCATTCCAACAAAGAATCTGGAGTCCATTTAGTTCCTCTGAAGAAACAACTGCCTCTTGCATTTTAATTTGAAATAAGCAAACAGTGTCATGCTTAAAATTTGCGCATTTCTAAAGAGAAAACCTACGAAAAAATCTGATTTGTTACACTCACATGAATTTCTCTAGCTGTTCTACAAACAAGCCTCTTATAATCAATTATTCCTCTTTCTACACAATGCTAATCTACATAAACATTAGCAGAATATGCTTATTATCTACTTAGTTTCTTTTAAGCAGAAGGCGACTAAAGGAATGCTCTATGCTAAAGTGATAGTCAAATGTGTTAAAAGCTATCGTTATGCAATTGTAATTGCAAATCCTTTCTTTGCTTGGTCAGGAGTAGAACAAAAGAAAAACGAACACTTCCCGTCTAGAAACGTGAAAGTACTCACAATTGAAACTAAAAGCAAGGAATATCTCGAAAACGGCAAACTCCACGAAAAAAATGTGTATGACATAAATTGGGGTCCCCTGAGTCCGAGAAAATCATTTTTAGAAAAAGGTGTGTGTGTCTGTGTGCCTGTGGAGGGCGTAGCTCAAAAAGGGAAAGACTGTTAAACACCAAACTTGGTATTTAGGTTTAGTATCTTCCAAGGATGCGAGAAAATTCCCACACACAAAACTACCCCTTAGATGGAAATTATTTTTGAAAATTTCTTTTCTATAAAATTGCTTAAACGATTTTGATTAAATTACAGTATATTAAATAAATTTACATCACAAAAAATGTATATTTTGATTTTTCTGGGAATAGGCCCTGAAGACCCTTTTATTGTGGATGAGTTTTGCATAACAGTTGAACCGTAAAAGATAGACAAAAACTTACTATACAAAATGTAGATCTCGTTAAAACACATAATTTAAGTCACATGCTTTTTATGTAGAGCTGATCTTTTCTAAGATATTCCTTTTTATAGGTTTCAATTTTAAACTACTTTACCTTTTATGAAAAATGGTAGTGAAGTTTCGATTCATCTCTATTGTTTTACATCAGGCCATGTATAGCAAACCGATCTTTTATGTAAGACCAGCTTTTAAATGATGTGACTATCGCTTTAGCCTAGTGTACTCTCTTATGTCCCTTCTATTTACAAGGAAGTAAGTAATAAGACAATTTTTACTAATGTTTACCTTGATTATCACGTCGTAGGTAAAAGAGTAATCTTTTCTAACGAAAGTTGTATGTGTAACAGCTAGAGAAAGTCATGTGAATGGAACACTTCAAATTGTTCCTCCAACCACTGTGGTCTATTCAGTCCACAAAGAAATTGGAATTCCATTTAGTTTCTATTAAGAACCAACTTGCGCCGGACATCCAGAGATTTTTCATTTTACTTCTTCAATTTAAAACAATTATAAAAAAATCCTGTCATGCCTGAAATCGTGCGCATCGCTTAACACACTAAGGATGTTCGTCATTTCCTCTGGTGAGCATACTAAGTAGTACAAGTTTTAAAATTAAGGAAACAAAAGATTAAAAAAAATATGTTGCGAACACTCGCACGGCTTTCTCTATCCGTGACAGGTTATATATTACGTAGTTAATGTGTAATAAACTTAATATAAAATCCATTGTACTTCCATGTAACAATACTCACAATATTTTTACTTAGAAGTTACATGAAATTACGAAATGATTGCTTCTCCTGATGTCTTCTGTAGACTTTTCACACACCATGGAAATTGATTGTTCTTTCACGCAGGGTTGCAAAGGCAGAATGAGACTGAAAAACTAAATGTCCTGGTCGGGATTTTAACCACGCATCTTCCAATTTTGGTGCTAAAAGAAATCACTCAGGCGCATTCGTGAAGTCGCTGAATCGATCCCCGATTGCCGAACTACCTAAGCCATGGACCTTTTTGGAGTTCTCCGAGTCACTAGGTAACTTTCTTTCATCCCCCGAATTTCCTTGCGTTCCATGTCGTTTATATTATTATATAGTTCATCCTTCATCCCGTTTTTGTTTTTTCATGGTTGGTAGTGTCGGCATTGATGTTCGGTGCAGCGTGGCAGGGAAATGTATCCTCATTATGACACTCTCCGTCCCCAAATTAGGCTGATTGCCGGGATGAGAACCACTCTTGGCGAGGGCTTTTGGCCCTTTGTGGGGTGGGATTCCCGATCTGCCTGCCCGACTATCGGGCTGCTTCAATCTGCAAATTGTAGGGACTCTCATTGTCTATGACGACATAGTATTTTCTTTCTTTTTAGGAACATTTTTATTCATTGGCATAGATTATAATTTTTATATATTGATTTTTAATTAGGTAGGTTTAAATAAAAAATGAAGATGTAATCCATTAATGAATAATTCCTAGTATTGGAGTAAAAGCTGATGCTACTCCAGGACGATTAAATCAAACAATACCAATTCTGGCCACCTGGTGCACACCCTCTCCTCATCCCTCCCTCCCGAGGCGTCCCGTCATGGGTCGTAGGTATAATAATCGCCTAAGTTCAATGCCAAATCCCCTCCGTTCCTATCCTAATCCGGCTTCCGTTCAGTTTTACAATGTCAACAGTATTAAATCCCTAACTGACTCGTCCTCGGTATTTTATGATAATCGAGGTAAGTCTCTGCAAAAATAGTTCTATTACGCATTTCACTGTTAGTCCAAGGGGTCCGATAAAACCGGAGAAATAGTCAGAAGTTGAAAAGCAGTCGCTATATACCAAGTTCAAAGTTATAAATCATTGAGACATTCAAACTTTGAGGAATTCCTCAGAAATGTTTGACGCCATAAAAAGGTTACAAGTCCCAGCACTACTCCATTTGGTTTCGTTAAGTCTACATCTTTCTACATATTATTCTACTCTTTTATTTTGAAATATTTTCAAATTCTCCGTTATATACTTTAGTAGATATTGAAGGCTTTGCATACCAGTCACTCAATGTATTTTGCTTTCTCGATACTAGGAACAGTCCCAAAATTTAGCCATAATGGATAGATAGTACGTTCATTGTTCATACATATGGTACTTGGCGGTGACGTAATTACTGTACGGTGGTTTACCGATTATTCATCTTGGATAAACTGCACTTTTCACACGAGGAAAACCTTTACCAAAGTAAAACGAATTATAAGAAATAAAAGAATAAATCAAAATTCTATACTTTCTTTCATAAGCTTCATTCATTTATTCTTCTTTATGTATGACTTAGCAAAACCGGCCTTATCCAAGCACTCGATGGCAGAGCACATAATGTATGATAATACTTTCAAAAAGAGCAGTAACTCTGGCTAATGTAATACGCAGTGTAGGTTTTTAAAATTGCATGTGCCTAATCGAGCTTTAAGCGGCTTTCCCCAGCCATTCGATCCTGAAGTTTGGAGTTCACGATCAACAGAAATCCTAAGATCACGACATAATCTTTAAAACTACGACATATTTTAGCCCCTGAATCTTGACATTAATATTTTAGTGCTCATCATAAAGTGCTGGCTTATCCAAATCAGATTATTTCAGAAATAGCGGATCAAACCTAAATCACTGTTTGCATCATATGACGTCAGCTTTCTGCGTTATGGACACCAAGGAACGCAGTATAATGAAGCCGTTTCCGCTGGGTAGAGAAACCTGTTGAGGCTAACTCAATGGCTGTCTGAAAGAGCAAACTGGATAAAATAACAGTTTCATACTTTATAGCTGTTGTGAAAAACTTTGAAGTTTATCAAAAATCGGAGGTGTTATATTAATATGATTTATATTCCTACTCTTCAAAATGTATTATTATAAAATCTTATTTTTCTAGTTATTGATGTATATCGAGATAAGGGTTCTTATAAGTGGTTTTGTTGCACATTTCCTTGTAGATACAAGTGGAATAAGGGAATACAGCAGTCTTAAGCTATAGACACTTTTAAGAATGGGTCGCTACCCGAGTGCTTTCAATTTGCGTTCCTTGCATGATCACGAGTGAAAAAATAATGTTTATGAAGTTGAAAAATATAATTATTTGACGGTTGAAACCTTTAATACAGAATATGTAGGAAACGGTTCAGTTCACAAAGGTGCTCTCCGATATAAATTGTATGATTTAACGAGATATACAACTCTTGTATGCAGTTCATCTCTCCCTCTCCCACCCTCTCTCTCTTTCTCTCTTTTAAAGTTTACAATTTATGAAAGGTTAATTCAGAAATAAGGAGACTTCAGTGGCTATTACCATACAATTCAGTATACAATCTTATTTTGCATGCATATGGCATAAACATTTGATAGGTATTTTAATGGAAGTTGGAATGCAAAAAGTCCCTCTAATTATATTAGGAAAGAAAAATAAATTGTATTTATAAAGATTTTTACTTTCCCTATACCTAGTATGTACATAGTCTATAGAAAACGTATTGTAATATGCCCAAAAATTCGGTACCGAGATTTCACCGGAAATGCATGTTTTGAGACCTCCTGAATAAAAAAAACAACATATTTAGAAAAATGTCCGTGTGTGTCTGTGGGAATCATAGCTCAAAACCGAAAAGACCGTTAAAATCCAAACTTTGTATTTAGGTTTGGTATCTTCCAAGGATGCGCACGAAGACTTTCAAGAAAATTACCCCACCCCCAACTACCCTTTACATTGAACTTTTTTCGAACATTTTGATAATTCTTAAAAATGGCTCTAAAATTTTTGATTAAAATATCACATATTAAAGATATTTACACTTCAAATAAAATGTATGTCTTGAATTTTCTGGGAATAAGCTCTGAAGATTACTTTATTCTGAATGATTTTTACGGAATTTTGCATAGCTGCTAAACCATAAGAGATGGACAAAAACTTACCACACAAGATGTGCATTAAAACACACACAATTTATGTTACATACTTTTTTTTTGGAGTTGATCGTTTTTAAGATTATCCTTGTTTTTAGTTTCAGCTTTGAAAAAACATAATTTTCTCATATAGGAATTTTCCAACTCCTGTCCATACAAACGAAGGAACATCAGTCACATAGCAACCAGGTTTTGACTGTCACTTGAACCTATGGTACTCCCTTATGTCCCTTCTACTTACAAGGAAGCAAGTAATAAGACTGTTTCTGATAATTTTTTCTCGATTAGAACAAAGTAAATGGAAGCATAAGCTTTTTAACAACAATTTGTTACAGAGATATAGAGAATGTCATGTGAATGGACCACATCAGATTTTTTTAAATTGGTACCTTAACGTTCCGATCATGACGTTTGAAACATGAATGAAACCGGTGAAATGATGCCTATATGAACTCGGAATTCAGCAAGTTATTCGAATTCTAAGGATAAGGAAAAATACCCAAAAAATCTGTAGAGAAAGTCGTGTGAATGGATACATAAAGTTGTTATTACAAAAGAGATCGTGCTAATCGAGATAAACATTAGCAGAAATGTCTTAGCTCCTTCTAAGTAGAAGGTAAATAAGGTAATTTACTAGGCTAAAGCGATAGTTAAATCTTTTAAATATCGGTTGCTCTGTGAAACAACTGAAATTCGGTTCGTTTCGTACAACCATGAATAAAAGAAAAGGCAGGTGAAACGAAAGATTACCTTCCATTTCAGAAACGTTTATTTGGTTTAAGATTGAAGCCAATAACAAGAAATATTTCGGAAATGATTCACTTTACAAATATATGTTATGACAAAATTGTGTGTTTTATCCAGCTCAAAATTTTTTGTGTAGTACGTTTTTGTCTTTTGTAACTTACTAGTTATGCAAAATTCATCCAGAATGAAGAGGTCTTCAGAGGCTATTTGCATAAAATGCAAGATGTATCTTTTATTTGTCATATACATATCTTTAATATACAGTTTAATCAAAATAGGGCCATTTTTTAAAAACAGAATGTTCAAATTATTTTCGATCTAAAGGGTAGAGGGATTTTCTTGAAAGCAGCCTTGGGCGATCCTAAATTTAAATAATATTAGTTTAAATACCAATTATCTTAAATTTAGCTTACCTTTCTAGATGTTGGTGTAAGGTGCAAAAAAATCGGGTGTGATGGCTCTAACTGGCTACCATAGCAACATGGCAAAATCAAAATCTCAAATCTGCAAAATCTCCACTAATTACTTTCTCTACACGTAATATGTACATATTGTATAGAGAAGGTATTGTAATGCACCCAAAATTCGATACCGAGATTTCGCCGTAAATATATATTTTGGGACCCCCTGAATTAAAAAAAAAACATTTTTAGAAAAATGTCCGTGAGTGTGTCTGTGGGCAGCATAGCTCAAAAACGAAAACACCGTTAAAACCAAAGTTGGTATTTAATATTGGTATCTTTCAAGTATGCGACCGAAGATTTTCAAGAAAAATCCCCCCTACCTACTCTTTACATGGAAAACATTTCGAACATTTTGATTTTTTTAAAAATGACTTTAACGTTTTGATTAAAATCCCTTATATTTAAGATATTTACTTGCCAAATAAAATGTATATCTTGAATTTTATGGTAATAGGCTATAAAGACCTCTTTATTCTGGAAGATGATTATTGAATTTTGTGTATTTGTTAAACCGTAAGAAATGGACAAAAATTCACTGCACAAAAAATGTAGATCAGGATAAAACACACGATTTAAAATATTCACATTTTTTTCGTGGAGCTGATCGTTTACGAGATATTCCTGTTTTTTGGTTTCAGCTTTGAAAAACTTACTTTTCTCATACAGGAATTTGTCAACTCCTGTCCATACAAACAATCAGTTACATATCAACCAGCTTTTGACTATCATTTTAGCCTATGGTATTCCCTTATTTCACTTCTACTTACAAGGAAGCAAGTCATATGATTGGTTCTGCTAATTTCTCGACTAGCATGAAGTAAATAGAAGCATAAGCTTTTTAACAATAATTGTTGTAGAGATGTAGAGAAAGTCATGTGAATGGAACACCAGTTTTTTTTTTTTTTTTCGTACTCATACAGAAAGAATGTGTTGTCAAAGAATAGCACAGCGCCGCTCTTAAAATTTTGAATATTGTTTAAACCTATTGTAATTCTTCATTCCTTGTATCTACGAGGAAATATGTAATAAAGTAGGTTAATTTCTCCAAACGTATATCTCAACCAGAATGAAGTAGATATAAAAATAAGTTTTTTAAGAATTGGTAATGAAAGTCTAACAAATGTAACTCAGCCATTTTTTTTATTCCTTAGTTTGAGGGAAGTAATTAAGATGTGAAATAAAAGAGGAATGAAATGTACTTCTTGAACAGTCTGCACAGTCGTCTTCATTTTGAATGAAATTGTTTATTAATTGTAAACCGTAAGACAAAACCTTGACACATAAAATGCCTATGTCTCGTTAAATCCTATCTTATGTCAAAATCATTTGTGGCGTTAATATTTTTGAGACATTTTTTATCATAGTGATACAACAGAACAGAACAAAATTTCAAACAATCGTCAGTTCTTAAAAGATTTGACTCGCTATTGTATTTCCTTGTTTATCTCAAGTTTAGAATACAGTAAACAGAAGTATAAGTTTTTGTAAGAATCTGCAGAGAAAGACATACGAGTGTAAGACAGAGTTTTATTTTGCACCGCTTAGTTTGGGAGAAAGTAATTCAGCTGATACATCTGGGAAATCTTCCTAAAAGTTGTCAAAAAGCTTGAAAATTGTTTTTCATAGCTAAATAATATAGGTTCTAATCTTTAAACAATATATTCTTTTCCAAATATGTATAATTGTCTATAAATGTGCAGATACATGCTAATTAATAGGCAAGTCCAACTCTAAACCTTGTTCTCGCAAGATTTTTCCAACACTTTTCCATTTTCTAAATGTCCCACATGATGCACTTTTTAGTAGCCAGTTTCACAATCATTAGCCTGGCTCTTAGAAGGCCATAAAAATAAAAGGTCATATACTCTTTTTAAATAATGCTGCAATAATACAGGGTTAATATGAAACTATTATATTTAAAAGTATTTGTTTGTTAACGACGCTGTCAATTGCCAAGATCGTATCAGCGCTACCGGTGTGCCAGAATTTCGTCCAGTAAGAGTTATTTTACATACCAGTAAATCTACTGACTTGGGACTGTCGCTTTTAAACACACTTAAAAACCATCGGTGTGGACCAGCGCCTAGAAACTGATCTACCCAGACCGACTAAAAATATGATAGATCAATTCTTAAACTCGTTTGCTATAAACATTGATTTTAATGTGAATAATTTTTAAAAATTTGATTGTTCCATTCATATGACTCACTGTAAGGAATTGTTGTTAAAAATCTTATTCTTATATCTACTTCATGCTAATCCATAAACCATGCTAGAAATGGTCTTATTGTTTTCTTGTAATCTTTTAAAAGCTAGTTTCTATGTGGCTCAAATCGGTTTTTTACATTGTCAATTTGTTAACTCCTGTCAATGTATATTATGTGCTTTAACGGGGTCTACAGTTTTTGTATACACGATTTTGCCAATCTCTTGTGGTTTACCAGTTATGCAAAATTCAAAAACTCATCCGGAATGATGAGGTCTTCAAAGGCTACACCAAGAAAATCCAAGATATATATTTTATTGTCGTATAAATATTTTTAATATGCGGTATTTTAATCAAAATCGTAAGTCATTTTTGAGAAAATTAAAATTTTCGAATTTTTTTCCATGTAAAAGGTAGTTTTGTATGGGGGGATTTTTCTCAAAATCTTTCGTGTCGTATCCTTGTAAGATAATAAATTATACCAAGCTTGGAACGTTAGTGAGCTTTCGTTTTTGAGTTAGTGTTCACAGACACAAACACACAGATACACCCGCGCGCGCGGGCCATTTTTTAATATTTTGTTTGTATCCTGGGGCCCCTAAAACGTGTATTTTCGGTGAAATATCGGTATCGAATTACGTGTATTTCCAGTGATAATTTGGTGTAGAATTTTTGGGTGGAGTACAATATTTTATTTACCTACGTACCGTGTACTATGTAGAGAAATTAAAAATACATCAGGCGAAGTCTAACCATTTGCCACTCTCCAAGGGTAGGTATAAATTTCAATAAGATATCTTGCATGCTGTGGATTTTCAAAATTTCAAGGATGCGTTTGCTTAAGATATCGTATAATATATTTACAAGTGGTATTTGAGAGGTACTCTATGCACATTTTCATTACATTGTTTTGCTACTATACAAATACCGAATATAAAACTACCAGAAAATTGTAATGTCATTGACACTGAGGGTGTACTTTTTCTCCAAATTTATCGACCGTCAAACCTACTAGAAAAACATACTCAAAGTGTTTACGAACTGAACACAGTGTTATGCTGAGGAATGGAAACTGACCATTTGTTCATTCGAGAACGTTGAGTTATGTAGTAGATAATGAAAAAGTCAGCATACTCATAAAAATAGCACGTCCGAACGAATGCACAAGAAATAAAAGCGAGGCAAACAGAAAAGTAGAAACGGGCAGTCGTACACAAACCCATGTGTGAGAATTGCTGAAAGCATCAACGCGAAAGAGAGGAAATTCAGTGGTACTTAAAAAGAAAGAAAAAATAATGTTCCGCCGGTTCACGTTTGGGTAAAAAGAAGTGAAAATAAAAGTGTTTCACAGGCAGAAGAAGGCGGGTTTAGAACGTGTTGGGAGTGACTGGGTCAGAGTAGCCATGGATCCCCTTCATCATATTTTAAAACCGTAGCATGCGCGCGCGCTCCAGGTTGGCAAAGGCAGCCAAAATGAAACAGATAAATAATTTCCAAGTCAGCAAGTTACAAGGTGCGGAGAAGACAGGTACACAAGGCAAGGGTGCTCACTCGCACATGCACAACAAATATTTGACCAAGTAAGAGGCACACAGCACTGTACGCTGTACAGTACTCTGCAATACAATATTACAGATACAAACATGGGATTTTACCTCGATTAGTCTACTTCCAATCAGTGGCGAAGGGTGAGCTCAAGGACGTGCACTATCCATTAATTTAATTTCCACTACATGAACGGGGACGTTGAGCACACCGTCATTATTATCATTATTATTATTATTATTCATCTATGATGTAGTGGCTACCTCTAAACCCGACGATTGTAGGTTCCCACGGGCGCAAAAGTCCTTAGCATGGCTTCCTTCAGAAGGGAAGTAAAGCTAATGGTCTCGTGTAATGTCTATTTGCACTTAAAAGAATCCAATACCTTGAAATAAGAAGGCCCCTTAGACAAAGTTTTCTGCCATTTCACGTCCGCAAGTTGTGATTTGGTCCTATAGTGCCATCTTGCCATCTGTGGGAGACGAGTCCATCTCTCGTCGCCATGGCGCATAACGGCGAAACTTACGAACTAGAAACTCAAATCTGATCACAGAAACATCGTAACGATGCCCTTTCTCCCACTTAGAAGATACAGAAATATTCGGACTCGAAAAAGCCTACAATTCAGTACCATAGACAGAAACTTTGTTTTGCCGCAATTTCCACCTCAAAATTTGAAATTAATTCTAATTTTTGTT
The DNA here is from genome assembly GCA_030762935.1 of Hymenopus coronatus. Lineage (NCBI taxonomy): Eukaryota > Metazoa > Arthropoda > Insecta > Mantodea > Hymenopodidae > Hymenopus > Hymenopus coronatus. Next base: position 52,346,548 of record CM060890.1, on the reverse strand, counting down.
TCAGTGGCAAACCTTCGTTTCTCCGCCATATCTTTCTCAATTTCTTTTAACTTGCTTCGTTGATATGCTGATTAACATCAGAAAACGGAGGTTCTTTTCGATTTACATGGTGGTGTAGACTAGCCGATAACTGAATCGGTATTGTGTTACCACGTGGCAGCCGTTTAAACAATGAAAGTTACACTTTTTATGACGCGGCTATTTTCTAAAAAAACAATTATGCACATATTTTTTGGTTTAAAGTAGAGCTAATCCACTGCAGAAGAATAATCGGGAATATATTTACATACCAAGTATTTAGTACTAGCCAACTTTTTGTTTTTGATTATACTGTTCACAGACATATGGATGGACACGGATACATGCGCGCAAACACGCATACACACCGAACATTTCAAAAAATAATATTTTGTTTTAGGGAAACTAAATCGTGTATTTGTCATGAAATCTGGGTACCGAAGTTTGGCTGGAATGCAAAACCACTAGCTGTGTTCATTGTAAAGAAAGTAAAACACAGTGGTTCATGTAATGCATTTCAAACACAAATGCAAAAAAAGAACGTTACTACAGGGTGACGACAGGTCGCGCACTAGTTCTTGACGAATCACATTTTTAAATGGGACGTTAGATGTAAGGTCACTTACTCACCTTTACTGGAGCATTGGTACACAGAGGCAGGAACGGCAATCAGATGTTGTATACGTTATTCTCATGTACAGTCACTACAAAGCAAATATCACACTCCCAGTGACGTCAGTCACATGTATTTACTCTCAACCTTGGCTATTGCTAACACTATTCTTTACATCTCATTTTCTTGTATTTCTTCTGTTCCCGACATTTCTCTTTCATCTTGTTCTTCTGTATTGCTGTCATTTTCATTAATAGCTAAGCATCTCTTCTTAAAGCACTGGCTATACCATATACCCGTAACGACAACACTTTCCAGTCAACTGTATGCTGTGTATTCTCGAAATGTAATCATAAGGAGCAGAGCTGTTTGTTAATGTAACAAACTATTTGCTAACCTATTTAGTAACGGTAGGCTGACTAGCTGAATCTTCGCTAAAGTCATTCGTATAGAAGGAACGAGCAGCCTATAAGCGGAGAAGGTGGATTGGATACATTTATACCAACTACAAAAACTCTAGTTTTGCACAATGCAAGAGTATTATAAATGATTTATTTACTTGTAGGTGCTATTAGGAAATCCAGCTAGTTGGACCTGACCTACAATTTGCTTTACTAAGGTCTTTATTTAGGGGTAATTTCCGACCCACCCCTAGTAGTGAGAACATACCCAAGCTCCGCCTTGCAGTATCCTCGCCCTACCTTTAGGCGGACAGGTGCGATGATGTCTTCTTCTGTATTTTGTACCTGTCAAGAGATAAAAGGAAGATAGTTCCCGATCAAACGTGGGTCATGGTTCTTTGTGAATACCGCTAACACACTCACGTATTATGGTACAGTACATACGTTAAAGGGCAAACAGCCGACAGAGGGGTGCTGTTTACAACCTTCTTGGAGCTACAGGCATTAGCGTATCAGTTTACAAACAAGAAATAACCCTTTTCTATTATCAATGTGCTTAAAGGGAGGATTTATTTTTCATCCAAAGCAGAAGAAGAAATCTGAGTTTCCACAGAAGTTTAAACTAACAATAGCACTAAATAGAGGTATATTTTGTCAATGCGAGACAATGCTGATAAACAAGCTGCAGTGCGTTTATAAAATATTGAGTTTCACTTACTACGATTAGTCTATTTACTCTCCTTTAAATTATAATCTCTAAAGAATATGGTATATCTATACAAATGGGGTTTCAAACTAACGACACCGGAGCAGAAATCAGTTCTCGTGTTCCACTAGAAAAAAAAAAATCTAGGGCTGTATGGGTTATGGTTGTTAGAGCAATATAAAAAAGCTCTCTCTCTCTGCTCGTGCCATAAGACATGGTAAGAGAATATAGTTTTACTTGTTTTCCAACTGTCTGTTTAAAAACCATTCTTTGTGAAGCTTTATACCTCACTTTAGCGGATAACCTCCTCCAACAACTTTCTATATATGATAGTTCCTCCCCCTTCCCCCAAACACAAAACTGGTGCTATTGTCTTAGCTGTACTCCCAATTCCTCGCTTCTAATAGCATTGTAACAAATATATCTCACTCCAAAAAGATTACAAAGTCTTTATTTCGATTAAAAAAAATGCAGTAAAATATTGCAAAATACGGAGGGCAAGTGGAATTATTATTTGGGGGAGGACAACAGATAATCATTGCTCATGGAAAAGTTCGTTAATTAGATAGGACGGTGATTAGGTGTCCAATCATGGGCCTGGTTTAGTTTCTTCAAGGAGCATTAGGCGGGGGCGGTGCTTAGGGAGAAATTTCTGGTCAGTGTGAGGAAGTCAGTCGTTGAGAGTCTCTGCTAGCAAGCGCAAGGTGTAAGTCAGGCAAGATGTAAGAGCTAAATGTCCAACGTTCATCAGCATAGGATGCACTGGTAAAGTTAATAAACCTTTCTCTTGTTCGAATTTATAATGTATTAACACTCATGTTTACCTGATCTATCTTCTAATAGAACTATTCCTTACAACCAGTGAGATCCCGGCACGTCTCACATGGCAAGCGAGTCCCCGCCATTAGTTTGTACTATGTTAGAAGAGAAATACGTTTGTTCTTGTTTAGGAGGGTCGCAACTACATATATACTCTGATGAACGTCAAGGCTATCTGATTTGTCTAGAAATATGTCTTAAAAGCATTGCTTTGTTGCAACTACTTATAATTATTTTCTAATCAGGGCATGGATCAAATTAGAGTAGCTTAATTGCATGTGTTTGATTGGTCATGATATTTCAGAAGTAGAGAATTGCTAGACAAAGACGAATCGGTGCTTAGAACCCAGTGTGGATATGTGAATTACTCTCCAGCAAGGCGAAAGAGCAATATCATCTTCTTCATGAAGTTTTATTGATAATTACATTTCATAAAACCGTTCTTAAGGTTGAATTTAATCACAAATGTTGGATTTAATAGAAGTTCAATGAAATTTGTTTATCAGTTCATAGAATTACCCAGCTAGTCCAGTCACCTCTGGTTACCTCATTGAACACGATAATCACAGTACAGGCCCGATGTCCTGGCATGAGTTTATGCCATTTGAACCTTTCAGATTCTGACCACTGTTTTACATCATTGAGATGTCAAAGAAACGAGTATGACCATGTTCTTTAAAGTTCCTGATTACGCATAAACTTTGACAGTCAAAGTTGAGTTCTAAATATATTATACATTTATGAAATGCAAATAGACATTAGGATAGAAATTGAAAGGTGGCATTCTCAACATTCAAATACACGAGAAACTCAGCATAGTGTACATCGTACATAGGAAACATGGACAGTAATATAACTACGGAATAAGACTTAAAATATAAACCAGCAGAACCATTTTTAAATTCTTGCGTCGTAGTAAGTTTAGAGCCTAAAACTTGCAACTGAAAAATCTTAGTATTTGATTGGAATTAACTGTTTTTCGTTGCCAGGGAAAAGAAGGTGCCTAAATACCTGTGGTAATCTATACATAAAGATATTACGATTATAAAATGTCAGCATATTTACTTGAAAGTGAGATACCAAAATATCAAAGATGATGTTGAAGACAACTAGTAATAAATAGAACAAGTGCTTCAAAGAAAACTTGAAACCCACACTAATTGTAAACAATATTTGATAACTAGCAGGACTTATAAAAATCTGTGTTCCATTCACATGACTTTCTCTACATCTCTCTAACAAATTATTATTAAAACGCTTATGCTTCTATTTACTTCATTCTAATAGAGATAAGCATTAGCAGTCTTATTACTTCCTTCCTTGTAAGAAGAAGGGAAATGCCACGGAAAAAAGTATATGCCATAAATTGTGTGTTTTAACGAGATCTACATTTTTGTGTAGTAAGTTTTTGTCTCACTGTCCCTCCCTTACAGCTTACCAGTTATGCAAAATGCAGCAAATTTCTTTCAGAATAAAGAGGTCTAAATGTCTATATCCAGAATATTTAAGGTATACATTTTATTTATCATGTAAATGTCCTTAATATAATAAAAATCGTTAGAACCATTTTTGGGAAAATAAACATTTTCAGCAATGTTTCCGCGTAAATGCTAGATTGGAGTGGAAGAACGTTTCTCAAAATCTTCGTGTTGCATCCTTGGAAGCTACCAAACTTAAATACCAAGTTTGGTATTGCACCGACTTTTCACTCACACACACACACAAGGACCTTTTTGTGAAAATGCTTTTTTTTTTATACAGGGGACCCCAAACGTATATTTCCGGTGAAATTTCAGTATCGAGATTTTGGGAGGAGTGCAATACCTTCTCTGTACCCTATGTACGTAGTACGTGTAGAGAAAGTAAAAACTGAGTGGCAACAGTTTGGTGGTATAGTTTGCAGTAAGGAACCTCGTGGTGATTAGCTATGCTTCATTGCTCTGGTGGAAAAGTTTAACAAGCGTTTCCTACAAACGTCTTCGCGTATGTACTTTATTTAAGACGAGAGAGACCAAATGCAAACCGATTGGAGAGTCTCGGCCACCACCCACATCGGTATGGATTTTTTCTGGTGGGGGAGACAACGAATGTGCGCCATAAGCTCGTGCCTTTCATTTCTTTACATTCTGTCGTAGACTGCATTGTGTAACAGAAATACGGTGAGCATTTTAACTTTCTCCTCCAATTACATACGCAAATATTAGATAGAGAAAGTATTGTACTCCACCCAAAAATTCAATACCGATATTTTACCGGAAATGCATATTTTGAAGTTCTCTGAAACAAAGGAAGAGCACTTCTAGAAAACGTTCTCTGTATGTTTGCAGCATAACTGAAAAACGAAAACTCTGTTAAATATAAAATTTGGCATTTAAGCTTACTATCTTCTAAGGATACGAAACGAAGATTTTCAAGAAAATCTCCGCATTCCAAGCTACCGTTTACAAAGAATATTTTTCGAAGTTTTCGATTTTCTCAAAAATAGGTAACGATATTGTGTAAAATGGCTTATGTCAAGGATATTTACATGGAAAATAAAATGTATAGCACATGAAGCCCCATTCTGCCTTAATTTTCTGGAAACTGTAATAGTGATTTATGATACAAGAGTTAAAAGTGTAGTTTTATTTTGTGAGAAGGAAAGTTTGCGCAACGAGGCCGTAAGACCGAGCAAAATAAAAATACTTAACTTCAATGTCGTGCACTATTTTTTAGACATCACAATATTTCTAGATTTATCAATAAATTTATAATATGAGGTTCATCATCCCTTTTGTTCAAGGAGTAGTACGTTTTCCTATCGCTTGGAGGCGTGTGTGTATGTGGCAATAGAATTCGTCTATCGATATAGATTGGTAATCGATGTAGTAATGTCAGTGCTTTCCTCTTTACCACATATCTTATAAATTAACAATTTCATTCCATTCCTTCTGCTATTAAGTAATAAACTAGAGTATGTTACAACCAAATTCGTTCGTATATGTTTTAAGTTGCCAATCGAAGAAAATTGTCTAGTTGAACATGTTTAGACACAAGAACGGACTAGTAAAGAAGGCGGTGGTACTATTATTGATTAATTTTTTTTCCCAGGAACACAACCTCATTTATTTTTGTACAGATAAATAACAGAAAACAAACATTTACCATTCTTATTAATAATAGACAATATTAAGTTCTTAGCTGTGCAATTATGATGGAAGTGTGATATTTATTGTAAAATTATTACAATTGTAAATGTTGATTCCTTGTGATGAGTTACTTAAGTTGGTAACATTGGAGTGTTATAAATATTTTATAAATCTAGAGTTATACAGAACAATTTTTAATTTGAATGTTTTGTGTTAAAAAGCTTCTTTTAACAGTGTCTGTCTAAAAAAATACATTTTCTGTCTTACACATAGAAAATTTAGATATCACTAAAAACAAATTTGTCATTTACATTTGTTTTAAATTTAGCTATTTCAGATGTATTCCTTGTTATTGGTTTCAATTGTGTATGGTTTTCTCAATCGTGAGGTCGTCATTCATTTCATATCTCTTCTGTATCTTTTTACTTTTGGTGTTGTAAAGATCGACAGCTTTTAAAAGTTTCGTCTAGCCGTTTAGCCTACTGTATTACCTTATTTCTCTCCTATTTGCAAGTAATAAGATAATTTATGCGAATATTTATTTCGATTAACATGAAGTAGATAGAAGAATAATTATAGATTGATATACTTAAGGAGGCAGTCAACATTTAATAGTTATTTTTTATTAAGAAGAAACCGTAAAAGTTATTGGGAGTTTAAAAGTTATTGGGTTTTGAATCGCAAAATTTACCATAAGTAGCAGTTGAAACGAACTCCTTTGTAAACTGTTGCTTTCACTATTACACATTAATGTGATCAGAAAATGTTTTAATATTTCATTCTCATGATTTTGATTATCTGTGCCGCAAACAAACCATTCTTACAAAAGATCTACATAATACTAATAATACTAATCAAGATGAGCATAAACATTACCGGAATTGCTTTGTTGTGCTAGTTCCTTGTAAGTATAAGGAAAATAATATAATGCACAAGGTTAAAGCGATAGTCAAATACTTCAACAGCTGTCGCTATGCAATTGTCATTGAAATTAGGCTTTCCATTACCAGGAGTAAAACAGAGAGAGATATGAAACGGATGAGAACATTCCGTTCTGAAATTGAAACTAATAACAGCTAGTATTTCGGAAATGGTTAGCTCTACTTAAAAAAACAAATAAACAAAAAAAAACACTTTTAAATACATTGTGTGTTTTAGCAAGGTAAATAATTTTATACAAAGTTTTTATCCATCTCTTACGGTTGACAAGTTATGCAAAAATCATTCAGAATGGATAATACTTTAAGGGTTATTTATTAAGAAATTGAGGATGTACATATTATTTTCCATATAAATATTTTTAATATACAGCATTTAATCAAAATTATTAGCCATTTATTAGAAAATATCGAAAAATGTTTCATATAAAGAAAGGATAGTTAGGAGTAGAGGGATTTTTCTGAAAATATTCGTGCAGCATCCTTAGAAGATATTATGCCTAATTGCCAAATTAATTATATTAACAGCTTTTCGTTTTCAAGTTACACTGTTGTCCTCCGTGTTCTAGGCAGATATGTTAGTCTCTGGTTCCCAACGTCGCGTGTTTAAACCCGGCGGAGTGGAGGAGATTTTTTTTCGGGCGTAAAAATCCTTAGCATGGCTTCCTTCCGTTGGTCCTGTGTCGAGGATTTACGGCACGTAAAAGAATCTCAAGCATGATAAAGAGGCCTCTGAGCAACATTAAATGGTCTTTCTAGCCCAATATACAGTGGACGCTGAGGTCCATAGTGTCCATAAATAACACTCAGTTTTGAGTCATGCTGTCCACAGATACACACATGGACCTAGTTCTAAACGTTTGTTGGATTAAGGGGTGGTCAAAACATGTATTTAAACATGAAATATCAGTATTTAATTTTTTGTTGGAATACAGTAGGTACAATATTTTTCAGAACATAATGGTCCTGCCCCACTCTTCAAGAGATTTTGAAGTTAGGTTTTTTCTGTTTAGCGGTATGTACGTCTGGAGACCAACCCTCTATGTTGCCAAGTCTTAAACCTACTGATCCCTTTACTGAGGCGCGATTCTCAACTTGCAAGCAATCTCTCCAGGAAACAGATTTTATACTTTGCTTCTCATCCCTAGTACAGTGTTGTCTTTTGTTTGCTAATGGTTATTACCCAGTGGTAGGAGAGAGCGGTCCGTTTGAAGGCTATCAAGTTTTGGAAAAAATTATATCTCTCTACCTACTATGTACATTTTACATACGTGCTAGAGAAAGCAATATACAATACCTTTAGTTAAGTATACAGTTAATCTCCGCAAATGCTTCAGAAGCACTCTGCTAAGGTGATGTTCACACCAATATAATTCCCTGGATATCAAATAGATCTGCTTTGGTGGTTTCAGCACAATAATGTTCAATAACAATAACTCATACCAAAGCTACATTCGAGCTATGGTTTGGTTTCCAGTATCTTGCGCACGAAATTACTTGCTCTGATGGACGATTTATTGCCCAGAGTTTTGTGGTGGCCTTTACATTGTGCCGTTGCATGAAACCGAATGGTTAAATGTTGTGGCAATGAAGCCTGGCCAGAGATCTGAAATATTTAAGATAGCACGCTACGCTCATTTTGGCTGCTGGCAGATACCGCTACCGAAACTCGCGCTCCTGGTATCAGAATTTCAATTTTATGGTGCACTGTATGTATACGGTCAGATAGCGGCGAGCGTTTGTCCCCCTCCCCTTCACCGTACCAACATACGTAGAGCGGGAGAATTATGTTTTCTTCATGGTAGGTCTATTAAAATGGCATCTCGATTCTGCTTCTGTATAGCCCTCCAAGTCGACCATGAAATATTAACTGCCCCGCCTGTTTCAGTGGTGAAAGCTTTTAATATGTTTTTAGCCTTCCTTCTTTTGGCGAAGCCGGAGAACTTAATTTGATGATACTTCATTTACATCGGTTTAAATTGCCTTTAAAAGCTGTTGAGACTGTAAATTCTATAACATTACTTGTATATTGTTTTCTAAATAAATAACTCGCCTCAAGGCAAATTCGCGTTCAAAAACTTTGTGTTCTATTCTAGCAAATTATTCTTACAAAGGATTATTCTTTTATCTACATCATGCCAATCGAGATAAACATTAGTAGAACTGGTTGTATTACTTGTTTCATTGTAAGTAGAAGGGTAATAAAGGTGTACATTATGCTAAGGCAATAGTAAAATCTTTTAAGCTATTGTTATCTGAAACAATTGAGATTAGGTTCTCTCTACTGTAGTATCAGAGAAAATTTCACTATCATGCTTCTCAGACAAATTTGAGGGCAAATTACAAAATGTTAGAAAATATTTATTTTTCACTAATTAAAATTATTTAATAATATTGCCTGAAGAAAAACAATTTGAGTATTCCATTTAGTGTGCCAACTTCCAAGTTCATTCCTAGTTTACTCTAACACATTTTTTAGCTCTTCGTATGCTGAGATAGAAAAGCAAGTCTGTATCTTTCCTTTACTTCTGGTTTTCCTTGTTATAAAGATTATATATTTTGTTATGGCCCCTCTCTCTGATTCAGGAAGGACACTATTTCACGTAATACGTGAGAGATTACAGAAAATGATAAATGTACTTAGTGGTTTTAATTAATGTATGTTTTAGTTTTAACTAATTTACTTTCCAAATGACACTAGTGGAACAGTGAAATATCTAAATTTTCACCAGACACTCTCCCATAAAAAGAAAGAAAAAAAAAAGAAGAGAAATATCACTCTCCTTTGAAATGTGTTACTACTTTTATAGAAAAAAAGAAAATCCCGTGTTTTTGAGAGAGAGAGAGAGAGAGAGAGAGAGTTAGACAAAGCCAAATAGTTCATGAATGGGAGGGAGAGAGAGCACCAAAGCTCCACAATATAGCTAATTTCATAAGTTATAGATAGCACTTTTATAGTTACAACAATTACTACAGGAAAAATGTAAAGTTTATTGCAATACACCTACAGATTAGTTTAAACGATCTTTTTTATACCACTAACATATTTCGGCATATTGTTTGCGTTTTATTTTTGTCAGTTTACTTCGGTGCTATCATTTTTGAAAATTTGGAAATTTGCCCAATTAAGCTCCTTGTACATAAGTTGTATTGTATAGTCGGGAGCTGTTTGCGCATCTTGCATGATTTACTTCCAAAGAGTATTGCTCAGTTTAAAACTATTTGTAAATAAATTTTATAGCTAAACTAAAATTAACATTTCAGTTTTTTTTTCTCAGCGAAGACAATGCTTTTGGGAGAGAATACAGAAAAACAAGCCTTTTATAAATTTAATTAACGCAGAATAAAAAACCCTTGAGTTTCTAGAAGTCCTCAACTTTAATAGAAGGATTCAAGTTTAACGTCCTATTATATTGTTTCACAAGTGATGTATTAGTGCTCATGTTGCTATTGCAGTCTTCAAGATGTTGGTACGTAAGCTGTAGAGTCGGTTTTCAATTTGTGCTCTGCAAGCAGGTTCATTACATCAGGAAAATGATGGATAAACTGGGAAAATAAGAGACAAGAAAAAGCGAAGTATTGGAGGAAATCGTCTAAAGCACACTTTATCCGCCATAAATTCCGTCTCCGAGCTTCGAATCGAAATTGGGTTTTATAGCTGCAAGGCAAGCATTACTACAGCTCCTCCGCTTTCCTGATCTTATTTGATTGAGATCCAAAAAAAGAGTAACTGTCTTTATCTATAAGTACTATTTTTTATATTTTAATGTGCCTTATATTCTAAGATATGAATAAGCATGTATTTAAAATTGCACTATAAGCACATTAAAAACTAAAGAATCTCAGAATCGATTTTAATCTTTTCTTGGTTCCATGTAAGTAGAAGGGAAATAAGAGAGTATCATAGGTTAAAGCGATAGTCAAAAGCTCGTTGATATGTGACTGAAGTTCCTTTATTTGTATGGACAGGAGTTGACAAATTCACACATGAGAAAAGTATGTTTTTAAGGCTGAAACCAAAAACAAGGAATATCTCAAAAACGACCTGCTCCACGAAAAAAATGTATAACATAAATTGTGTGTTTTAATGAGTTCTACATTTTCTGCTAAGCAATTTTGCCTATCTCTTACGGTTTGCCAGTTATGCATAATGTCGTAAAATTCATCTAGAATAAAGTAGTCTTCAGAGGCTATTTCCAGAAAATTCAAGATATACGTTTTAATTGTCAGGTAAATATCTTTAATATACGATATTTTGAGCCATTTTTGAGAAAATCAAAATTTTCGAAAAATTTTCCATGTAAACTGTAGTCGGGGATGGGCGACTTTCTTGAAAATCTTCGTGTCACATCCTTGGAAGATACCAAACTTAAAAACTTCGTTTTTGAGCTCTGCCGCACACACACACACACACACACACACTGATACACATAGAAATTTTTCTAAAAATGGTTTTTTTCGATTCAGGGGGTTTTAAAACATATATTTCCAATGGTATCGAATTTTTGAATACAATACAATATCTTCTCTATACACTATTTACATAGTACGTATAGACATCGTAAAAAACTGATGTTTCGTTAGCATGATTTTCTCTACATCTCTGTAACACATTATTAAAAAGCTTACTCTGGCATCTACTTCATGCTAATTGAGATAAAATTTACAGAATTGTTTATTACTTGCTTTCTTGTAAGTAGAAGGGAAATAAGGGAGTACACTATGCTAAGCTTTAATCAAATACTTTAAAACCTGGTAGCCATGTTGAAATCCGTTTCTTTGCATTGCCAGGAGTTGACAAATTCCCGCATGAGAAAAGGGAATTACCAGGAATATTTCAAAAGCTCAACTCCACGAGAAAAAATAGTGCGTTTTAACGAGAACGAAATTTTATGCGTAATAAGTTTTGGACTACGGTTTACCAGTTATGCAAAATTCAGCAAAATTCATCCGAAATAAAGAGGTCGTCAGAAAATTCAACATACACATCTTTTTTGTGTAAATATTTTTAATATACGGTATTTTACTCAAAATCGTTAAGGCCATTTTTGAGAAAAAAACTTTTCCGAACTTTTTTCAACGTAATACATAGTTTGGAATGGGGAAGTTTTCACAAAATCTTCATATTGCATTCTTTGAAGATAACATAAGTTTTGTACTTTACCGACTTTTCGTTTTTGAGTTATCGTGTTTACAGCCATTCGGACACACATACAAACACACAAACCTTTTTCTAAAAATGATTTGTTTATACAGTGTACTCTAAAACATGTATTTCTGGTCAAATAACATTATCGAATTTTTGGGTAGAATGCAATACCTTCTCTCTACACAATGCTCATAGAACGTGTAGAGAAAATGGAAAGATTAAAGGCCTCTCCTTCCAAAAGAATAAAATCTGCAACAGCCTTTATAGCTTAATTATTACCTCATAGACAATTATCCTTTTGGGCTACAGTAACTAGTAAGTTTTTACAGTTACTGAAATATGCTATGTGAAAGTTTCAAAATGAAATTTTAAACTAATTTGATAGTTATTCAAGTCAGAAATATGATGTAGACAAATATTCATAGCTTCTCTTTGAAATTCCATACGTTATAATTGTTGATTACCACAGCTAGGAAGAAGTAATTTTCACTCTGACATTATCTAAAGTGTGTTTTTGAAGCACTTAAGGGTTCCCTAAAATGAAGTATTTAGTAGTTATTTGTGTCAAGTGAGTAACTTAATCTTGGCACCAGCGAATATCTGTTGTAGTTTTCAGGAGTGTCAGCTTAAAATTATTCACAAGCTGAATACATGTTATGCGATCTCATCATTATAAATAATGAAAATAAACGAACTAATTCGGTATATACGGCTGACTTACTGAGAGTATCTTTGTGTGTTCTTATGGAATGAGATGTTAAAGAATCTCTTTCTGCATTACATTTGTTATCAAAGAACAGAAAAACAAGCTTTCACTTTCATTCCTTCCCTTCCTGGGAGAGAAGTGAGCAGGTGTTACAGACTCTGATGTAGCCTATGAGTATATATGATAACCAATTATAATTAATTATATTATTGGTGCGTGCGTCATTAAATTGCGTTTTATGTCTGAACACTTTTTAACTGTTACGGTTCTTAATGTCCCGTTCTTTATTGGGCGTGAAAGACCACTTAATTTTATTCAGAGGTCCCTTTATCAGACCCGAAGTTCATTTAAGTAAATCTACGATATTGGTTTCTTCATCAAATAATTTTGAGTTCGGCATTATGTGCAAATGGTGATGAGGGATCAACTCATCGCCCATAGATAACATTGAATGACAAAATACGTCTTGAGGACGTGAACCATGGGGAATTTAGCTCAGGGTCCTTTTCTTTCAAGGTATGATGTTCTTTTACGTGCAAATAAACATTACACAAGAACACGGCTTAACTTCCTTCCCAATGAAAACCAAGCACAGGATTTTTGTGCTCAAAAATTCCATCGCCCCACCCCCCGCCGGAATTGAACTCGTAACTTTGGCATTAGAGCAATTGGTATGGCAACCAATTCTGATACAACAGTAATTGAAATTAAAATTTTTATGGATATTTTATTGCTGGAACATAAGGATTAGGGATATCCATTGCGTCATGAGATTTCCAGTAAAAGTAGTTTAAAAGTTATTTACATTTACTATGTAAAATGTAGTCCCAAATTTCCATAAACAAGAATGAAAAATGCCCTCCATTGTAATATTAAAAAACGTATTTTTGGAAAATTTAAGCTATAGATAATTAAGACTCTAAAAGTTCAGCAAAAAGTGAAATTTCAGTTTCAGAACTGATTTTTAAAAACTTATAACTTTTATATATATAGTTCCCGTGTAATACATTAAAAAGCTCGGCCTTCGTGATTTTGTCGAAAACAAAATTCTAGTTTTCCTTCAAGCACAAGTACTTATTAAAGCATGTGTGTCGAAAAAGAAACTGGGAATTGCAGAGGCGAAGATAGATGCAAAAAGCAAATATCTGGAAGAAAAGGAAACCAATGAGGCAGCTTTAGAACATGGTATCTGCTATAGAAGTTAGCATAGCTGCTTCATGTAGACAGAAGAAGAGGAAAGCTTTCAATAACACGTTGAATTTTCTGTGCACCAAAGAAGAAAGAATTAAGGAATGGATTAACGAAATCCTTTTTGTGAAAGCTGTGGTGTGGAAACTAGGACGAAGCGATAAGTTGAGAATTTTTGACCGGAAATCAGAAACCTGGATATGTACAAGAGCGAAACACCCAAAGTAGAAAATAAGTAACAACCCGGTTCTTGATACATTGGTTAAAGGAACAGTAAACTGAAACTGAAAAGAAATCGGCTGATACATTAAAAGATAAAGTCCCTGCCAAGAGAAAGATCGAGAGGAATCGTGAAAAGAACAGAATTCGAAACAGAAGAATATGCTAAATGCTAAATATTAACATAATTGGTTCATTTAGGGATGAAAATGGAAAAAGAAGGTAGAAGTAGACGATTAGCTAAGCGGTATCGTCACTTTGGCAGAAGGCGCAATTTAATGTCGAACTTATTAATAATTTCATTACTTTCGTTCATATATTACTATTTGAGTCATATGCTTTGTGGATGAAAATTTTGGCAATACACTTTATACCTATTTTTGAAAACAATGTGAACTGAAATACGAAAGTGCGCCATCATTTTTGCAATCAAGTGGAAATAGAGGGGGGGGGAGAAGAAGGGGTTTCGATAGATGTTTTATTGATATTTTTCAAAAAACACAGTTCTGGAGGCTCGTCAGGACTGCGCTGTATTCCTTTTTCCTCTTTTTCCAGTTCCCCTAAGTTTCCTTGTTGACCTCTTTGATTTACCTTTTTTTTCTTTTGATTCCAAATGCACACATTAACAAACACACAAACACCCATATCCAAGGCGGAACTCGAACCCACGATCCAATGCGCCATGAAGCACCAAAACAAGGCACTTTAGCGAGCGCGGCTACGGTTACCGGCATATTTTGAAACATGCAAGGGAATGAGATGGCGCTGAAGTAAATTTTAACCTAAGAAAGATTAATCCTACGAATATTTCAGAACTACCTTTTGCTATGAAAAAAGTAATGCGATTTAATATTCTAATGACCTTTACATTTTTGCTGATATAATTTTTGTTTTATTTTAAAGCATTCTTGTCCTATATTTCTGAAATTTGCTACCTTTAGCAACTATATTATTCTGTCTCGTACGATATGTCTCTTTTTCTCCCTTAGTATCTTTTTCTCTTTTAGCTTTTTATTCAGGGGTCCTGTTAAAGTTCAAGTCTAATGTAAGTTTAGATTGTTTCTTCACTGGGCCTCTTGAACAGACTTTCAACTAATTTAAAAATGTACCTTTTTCATTTTTCAGAGCTCAGAAAGTTTCCCTTATTTTACAACAATGAAATTGTAGATTGCCGAACGAGGTGGCACCGTGATAATATGTGCGACCCAAATTCGGTCGGTCCCGGTTTCAAACCTCCGGGACTGACCAACTTGACAACTTTTTTTTGGGTTTCCTTGGTCACTAGGCGAAAGCTGTGTTAGATAAATTTGATCCGCTAATGATCTATCATTCCATTCGTCAGTACATTTCATTTCATTCTTCATCATATTGAGCATTGGACTGATCACCCATCTTACATATATTATGGTCCAGAATTTACTTGCTCCTCGACAGTCCTTGAGGGTGCAAGTTCTTCAAAGAGAAGAATAATACGTTGAAAAATAATTTCAACTCCTCATTTTGTCTTCAAATAAGTCCGTAACTTGTTCAAAACAAGTTTTATTGGGAAGTTTATGGTGAGAACAAAACTGAATAGAAGATATTCTCAAGTGACGTCACTTGTTCTAGCTTTTTCTCTGTTCCGCAGAACATCACACAAAATGTGAAACATGCAGGCTATAACGAATCCCCACGGGAAAAAAAAAGGCTTAAGCAGTTACATCATTAATTCAGAGAGTGGTGGGTAGGGTCCTTCTGCCATAATGAACTCGTTACGAACCCGCGGCATGGTTTTGAAATATGACTCTCTTGGTATAAAATAGAGACGTTACACGTACAAGCGGATTATAGTACAAGAAAATTACGACCCGATGTTGTCCGAGAAGAACAAGCGAAACGCAGAGCAAGACCGTTGACCACGCCGTGGAATTGAACCATCACGACTTCCTTTCAGTGCTTTGTGCCTCCCGCCACGGGTTTTGCAAACCGTTCCACGCACACTCCACATAGCGTGTTGGCAAATCCATGCTTTATTTGAGCGGAACCGCACAAGGTGCTAGCAACTCCATTCTGCTCTATCGACAGCTAGCGTTAATTCATAAAGCCACGGTGCGATTCCTTGGGAACGAGAGTTTGAAAATAACAATGGGAGAAACTGGCATTACTGTCTGCAAAGCCATAAAGTCCAACACAAAGACAGTAGACCACGGTATTAACATTCAACAATGCCTTTTACGCTCGGTTAAGTCAGACTTCTCTTTCTGGCTGTACTCTTACATTCTTCTTGATAATGTTCTGACCTTTTATGTCTACAAGAGGTGCGATTTCTCTCTGGAATTGTAAGAAATCAGACTTCTGAAACCAAAGGATTGATTATTCAGGATTTATTTTAAATCACACGACTGACACCAATGTGATCGTGCTAGCTGTCGGATAGGACCGAACTGAATGATCTAAGGCTAGCTTAGGCGCCTAATGAGGTTAACGGTTAAAGTTCATTTTTATCAAGGGGTATAGCGGAATAACGTTTGGTAAAGTTTATCTGTTGATTGACATTTTCTATGATAGAATGATGTGTGCTTGTCGTATTAACGTTTGCCCGAATAGAGTAGCATAAGGATTGTCAGCTGAAAATCATACAAAATTTCTCTAGATTCACAGTTCTCAACAAATTCATACTTTATAGTTTGCTAGGAAATTGTGTAAGGCAAAGTGAAACATATAATATTTAACTAAAAGTTCTTACTGAGCAAATATTAGACGAGATTGAGGCTTCATTTAAAGAAATCCAAGAAAATCTCTGACAGTGTTATTTTGTTTTCTTTGATAGATGACGCCATTCTCCTGTAGCCAATTAGCTTCTCCAGTATGGTGCAAAATCTCTCTCTCTCTCTCTCTCTCTCTCTCTCTCAGGATATCGTGGTTTGGACAGAATAGACACATCAGTTAAAATTGTGAGCATATTTAATGGAAGTTAATAAATTATATGTTTCGAACATGTTGGAAATTGTTTTGGGATTAATAATAATTAAGCTGTTCCTGAATCTAAGCACATTATCTATACAATTATAGCTGCATCGTCTTAAATCTCAAATTTCCAAAATATTAAGAATTTTACGTTATAGGTAAAATGTGTTTACGTCGTAAAGAGTATGTTACCGTGAATCGCTTAAATGCTATACGGCGATCGCTGTGAATGCTACGGCCAGTGTAACAAGAGTAACTGAAGCACGAGAAGCGCAAGTGAGTAACGAAATCCGAGAAGGGCAAGGTGTAACTTGCAGCCAAGAACTCGAGAATGTGCAATACACCCTCTCCTATTAGCCTAACTCCCACAAATTATTGACTACCCACAATAGTTCGTATGTTCTACGTTGCCAAATTTTAAACTTCATACTAGCAAAGATAACGTTTTTCATTTTCTTATTTATTAAACCTGAGTGTTCCTGTCGTATGCTACATTTTCAGAAGAGCTAACGTGATTTTTCAGCGATGTTCTAAACGTCCTTTGACTTCTGAACACACTAACTTGATGAATTGAACCTTGAGCCACTTGATTTCGTTGTTTAATGATATTCCTGGAATTTAATTACCTACACTCTGACTTCAAGCTAATTGTTTTCTCCAAGATAACTTGCCTTTACAACTGACATACTAGCAACCGATATCGTAAATCAAGCTTAAACATTACGTATCACTAATTACTTGTTAACACCATAATTATAATGCATACACTTTCACTTTCTTTACCATGTACATTTTGTATAGAGAAGCTATTTCATTCCATTCGCAAACACTATAATGGGATTTCATTCTAAATACACTTTTTGGGGTCCGCTGAATTAAATAAAATGCAATTTTAAAAAAGTAACGTGTGTGTGTGTGTGTGTGTGTGTGTCCACGTGTCTTTAACCAGATTAAACAGCAAAATTAAGGTATCAAGTTAAACTTTTTCAAAGGAGGCGACAATAAAGTTTTCAAGAAATTAAATTTTCTTGGAGATTTTGTAACATTTTTATTTCACAGAAATGACTAACGATTTTGATTAAAGTAGCATATGCTTGAGATGTTTTCATGACATGAAAGAGTATCTTGAATTTTCTTGAAATAGCCTCTGAAGTCCAGTTCAACTTGGATGAATTTTACATAACTGGTAAACCGTACTTCACATGAAAGGTAATCTTGTTAAAACACGAAGTTTTTAGTATTTTTATTTTTGTGGAATTAACCATTTATGAGACTTTTAATGTTATTGGTTACAATTTTGCAATGCTAAAAGTTTTTCCAAATAAAAAGTTATTAGTTTCTCTTTCTACTGGTTAAGCAAGAGGACGGTATTTCAAAACATTGCATAGCGACCAGTTCTTTAAAATTTTGACTATCGCTTACGTCTTATCTTGCGCTAATGCTTACCTCTACATTCATATAGTATCTACGAGGAGATACGCAATAAAATCTTATCTGTAAATGCTTGTCTTTATGAACGTGAAGTAGAAGAATACACTAGTTTTAAAGAATAATTGACTAAAAATAGGTCAAGAAATCATGTGAATATAACACTACATAAATTTTATATATTCATTGATTGTAGCACATGAAATTATTTTTCTAAATTGTTCCTCTATTTTCTCAAAATAATTAATAATGTAAGCCGACATCACATAATAATTGACCTGCTCGACAAATAGATGGACATTATCCGGATTAGATAGTCTTCCAAAACTTCGAATATGAAAATTCCTTGAGTGTTCAATGACGCATTCAAAAACTGCAAGACGTATACAACTAGAGGGGCATCATTGTAAACCCTTTTTATAAATAAAGGTAAATATAGCACATTATCATTTTATGGGAGAAAGAACAGTCTTTCACTGCTTCCGTGGTCTAGTATTCAGTGAGCTGACTCCTCACCCGGAGGTTCCGGGTTGAAGCTGGTTGTCATGTGGTTGATATCCATTTCTTTGCACGCCTGGAGCTGAAAAATTCCCCGCATGGGAAAACTTTCATGTATTTTAAAATTAAAACATTTATAAAGACTTTCAAAAGAAAAAAAAAAAAAGATCAGCCCACGTAAAAAAAAAAAAAAAAAATGAAAAATTGTGTTTTAAATATACCTATATTTTGTTTTGTACATTACTTAGGTTTACTAGTTACATAAAATTTTAGAAAAATTAATCCAGAATGGAGAGCTCTTCAGAGGCTATTCCCAGAAGCTTCAAAATATACACCTTATTTTTCATGTAAATATCTTTAATATACGGTAATTTAAGCGAACTGTTTAGCTATTTTTGAGAAAACCATTTTTTTTAAAATGTCCCATATAAAGGGTAGTTTGGGTTGGGGTATTTTTCATAGAATCCTTGAAAGATGCTCAACAGAATAACAAGTTTGTTATTTTTACAACTTTTCGTATTTGAGTTATCGTGTTCATACACACACACACAAACCTTATTCTTCTATCTACTTTATGCTAATCGAATAAACATTACCAGAGATTGCTTTTGTTACTTGCTTTCTTGTAAGTACGAGGGCCGTTTTTTTCAACCTTCGATAGGCTAGGATTGAGACATTTATCGTAACTGTGCACAAGCTTTGCAATACCCGCTTCAAAAAATCTTGCCACCAATGATTTCAAATGAACATTGACGTTGTTTTGAAGATCTTCATTGGTTTGAAAATGCTGTGCTCTTAGCCACGTCTTCAGTTCAGGGAAACGGTGAAAGTCGTTGGGTGCCAGGTCAGGATTGTACGGCGGACGATCGAAAATATTCCAGTGAAGTTGTTCAAGGAGCCGATGGGTTGTGCCAGCAGTGTGAGGACGAGCGCTGTCATGGATCAACACAATTCCTGAAGACAGCATTCCTCTTCGTTTGTTTTGAATGGATCTCCGCAAACGTCGTAAAGTACGACGATCTTCAAAACAACGTCAATGCTCATTTGAAATCATTGGCGGGAACATTTTTTGAAGCGGGTATTGCAACGCTTGTGCACAGGTACGATAAATCTTTTAAGTGATTATGTTAAAAAGTAACCATTAGTGTACAAAACTTTTAGTAATAAAGTAATTGTTTTCTATGAACTTGTCTTTTATTTATAGCCTATCGGAGGGTTGGGGAAAAAAAAACTGCCTTCGTAGAATGGAAATAAGGAAGTACACTAGGCTAAAGATAGTCAAATCTTTAAAATTTGGTTGTCATATGGTTTAAATCCGTTTTGTTGCACTGCTAGGAGTTTACAAATTCCTGTATGGGAAACGTTTTAAGTATTTTAATGCCAAAACCAATAACAAGGAGTATCTAAAAATATATATATGACATAAAATGTGTGTTCCAAAGAGTTCTACAGTTTTGTGTAATAAGTTTTTGTCTATCTTTTTCCGTTTACCACTTTTGCAAAATTTAGAAAAGATCATCCAGAGTTAAGAGCTTTTCAGAGAGTTTTCCCAGAAAATTCAAAATATACATTTTATTTTCATGTAAATATATTTCATATAGGGTGTATATTTAGTAAAATTGTTGGAACAGTTTTTTAGAAAATCAAAAGTTTTGAAATTTGTCCCAAGTAAGGGGTAGTTTGTAGTTTGGGGTTGGGGGGTTTCCTCAAATTCTTAGTGTCGCATCACTAGAAGATATTAAACTTAAACGTCAAGTTTGTTATTTTACAGACCTTTCGTTTTTGAGTTATCGTGTTCACGGACACGCACACTCACATGGACCTTTTACTATTTTTTTTGGATACAAGGAGCCCTAATACGCGTCTTTCCGTTATCGGTATCGAATTTTTAGGTGGAATGCAATATGTTTTCTACCTACATACCGTGTACTATATAGAGAAAGCAAATAAAACTGGTAGCGAATAGAATTCGACGAAGAGTCATTTGCGCCTTCTTTGTCAGTATATTAGCTCTGTTTTGAAGCATCCTTGTAACATGAAAAGAATGAACATATGTGAGCACACGAAACATTTTTTTAAATATAATTCCGTAGTCTGGTTGGGACTCAGGCACTGTATTCCTTTTTTTGTTTTTGTTTTTCTTGTCACTTTCCTAATATTTATTTTGTTTCGGTTTGATAATCGTTTGTTTTTTCTGCTAATACACACCCTTTTACAAACATATAAACACCATGCCCAAGGCGGGACTCGAGCCCATGATCCCCGGCGCCACGAAGCTCCAAAGAGAGGCACATTAGCGAGCGCGGCCATGGGGATCAGCGTAACTTGGGCACAGAAAAGAATAAAGATTGTGATCGGCAAGAGAACATGCTTGGAAAACGAAAAATTCAGAAATATTCTTGGGAGTTAAGCAACGGAACCTGCCCATGGTTGAATGAAATGTCTTTCATGAAAAGCCAGTATTAATATACGTGGACATGAATATTAATTCTGACACCTGCTTAAACGAAAACAACAAAAATAAATTCCAAGCCAACATGAATAAATTGACCCAAATAACCTTGTGCTAGCCAAGAAGCTGGGAACGATGAAGATGTGCGTGCAGGCAGAGTCCAGTTTTTAAAATTTTAAGCCAAGGCAAGTATATTCAGCACTGTTTATCTCCTTTAGCCGGTTCCACAACAACAGGCAGGGGACATGCTTGGTGCCGTTAAAAACCCGGACACAAAGTGCGTCGTAAATTTGATGCCGACGTCAGGTGAAGTGGCTCAAGAGATCTTCTCATGTTACCTTATCTGAAACGTGGACTGCAATAGAGACGCGCTGTAGAGGACAGAGTTTCAACAAAATTCCTTTTGGCTTACCTTTGTTGCCCACTTCTTCAACTGCACTAAATTCTCTCCTTAAAAACGCTATTTAGAGTGTGTTAATTTCATGTGCGCTAATTCAAAATCCAATTGAATACTTTTTTTTACTTTCTCTACATGTACTATGTACATAGTGTATAGTAAAAGTATTGCATTCCATCCAAAAATTAGATACCGATATTTCACCGGAAATACATATTTTGGATCCCCCTGAATCCAAAAAAAGCATTTTTGGAAAAAGGTGCGCGCGCGCGTGTGTGTCTGTGTGTGTGTGTGTGTGTGCGTGTGCGTCTGTGGACACCATAGCTCAAAAACGAAAAGACCGTTAAATACCAAACTGGCTGTTAAGTGTGGTATCTTCCAAGTATGCGACATGAAGATTTTCAAGAAAAAATTATTAAATTATTATTCTACCCTTTACATCGAAAAAAATTCGAAAATTTTGATTTTCTCAGGAATGGCTCTAACGATTTTAATAAGAAGTCTCTTATATTAAAATCTTTACATGACAAATAAAATGTAAATCTTGAATTGTGTGGCAATAGCCTCTAAAGACCTCTTTGTTCTGGATGATTTTTATTGAATTTTGCATAGCTGATAAACCGTAAGGCATAACCGAATTTTTGCCACGTTTTAATGGAGAACTGAAATCGATTCAAGTACACTTGCCATGTTGAATACTGCATGGAAACTGAGATTTAAATCTTACTGCGTTTAGATCCGATCCCTTTAAAAGGTGGGATCGGAATGATATCGAATCGAAATATATTGCATGGAAACACCTCCTGTTCAAATAGTTTTGAGTACGGTAAACCAACCCTTTTTCTACTATACTCGTTGCACGCGGTAGTCACATGTTAATGCTTTTTGTATATTTCTCTGTGTTAGATTAAAACAGTACCACTTTTATGGTTTATAAAGTTTGCAATATATTCCCAAATATAATTATTTAACCTCAAAACCTATATTTAATATACAAATAATAAATATATGTTTAGCAGGTCCGCCAACGCAATTCCAAGTTAATAACACAAATGGATGGTTAAATTATTTTCGTAGCTCGCGTATTCGAAATGATCTCAATTCGAATTGAATTTAATACGCGGATTGTATTGAGATAGAATTGGACTCCAATCGATTTTAATTCCCCATAGAAGCGTGTTATTTGTATGGACACTTGGAAAATACCATTATTTCTCGTGTTGTGGTAATGCATCTCATTAGTGTCATTGTAGTGAATCATCTAATTCTTTTTTTTTTTTTTTTTTTGAAATACTGGATATGTAAGTTCTGAACTCACATTTAGTAATGTAAGTTAATTTAAAATTCATTTATTAATTGTTATGCCAACAAGCACTGTAAGTACTTACAGTAACAGTTTGAGAGGTAATTTATATTTAGAGTACAATTAGGATCCTGCGGGCCTCGTGTTCCCAATAGACATTCTTTTCCTGATAAGTATAATTTAGTTTGTTTTTGAAATATTTTTGTGTTTAAAGAAACGATGATAGTTATACGAATAATATGCATGTCTGGTTTCTTTAAATGGTTTTAATAAAAATTCTGTTTAATTATATTACTTGAAAGTTTAATGCAATTATAGGCCACATATTTTAAAAAAAAATCTGATGTGTACCAATCACATGACTTTCTCTATATTCTTGCAACAAATTATTCTAAACTGCTTATGCTTCTATTTACTTCATGCTAATCTTGAAAAATTAGCAGAAATAGTCTTATTACCTACTTCCTTGCAAGTAGAAAGGAAATAAGGTTGTACCATAAGTTAAAGTGATAGTCAAGAGCTGGTTGTTAAATGATTGAAGTTCCTTCGTTTATATGGACATGAGTTGACAAATTCCTGAATGAGAAAAGTTAAGATTTTCGACCTTGAAATCAAAAACAAGGAACATCTAAAAAACTATCAACTCGAAGAAAAAAATGTATACAACATAAATTGTGTGTTATAATGTGCTCTACATTTTTTGTGTGGTAAGTTTTTGTCTATCCCTTGCGGTTTAGCAGTTATACAAAATTCCGTAAAATTCACTCATAATAAAGTAGTCTTCAGAGGCTATTCACAGAAAATTCAAAATATACATTTTATTTGTCGGGTAAATGTCTTTAATATACGTTATTTTAATCAAAATCGTTAGAGCTATTTTTTAGAAAATCAAAAATTTTGAAAAAGGTTCCATGTAGAGGGTAGTTGGGGGTGTGGGGATTTTTCTCAAAATTTTCGTGTCGCATCCCTGGAAGATTCTAAACTTAAATACCAAGTTTCGTATTTTACCGACTTTTCGTTTTTGAGTTACCGTGTTCACAGACACACGGACACACACACACACGCACACACGGACCTTTTTCTGAAAATACTCTTTTTAGATAAAGAGGACCCTAAAACATATATTTCCTGTGAAATCTCGTTATCGAATTTTTTGGTGGAGTGCAATACTTTCTCTATACACTCTGTACATAGTTCGTATAGAGAAAGTAATAATTATACTTAAGTTCTCTTTTGCAGTTTTCGAATAACGTATTCTCATCACAAAATCGTTCTGTAAAATTCGGTAAACCTAAAGAGCATCTTAAAGCATATATTTATACTCTATTACTTTAAACAAATCATATGAACATGATCGATTAATTGATAAAACCATTCCCAAAACGTAATGCTATAAATTACTTCTCCAGCACTTCACGAGTATAAGAAAACCAAAAAATATCTCTAACTTCAATCGTAAGCTATTGAGAAGGATAAATCGATATTTGGTGTTGTTTACGAGTCACCACCAAAGTTAATGACCATTACATCTCCTGGCTAGATTGCTAAGTCGCCTTGGGCAATTTAGTTGTATTTGACGGTGATAATTGAACTATGACATCACATACATTCTCGGTGTGTTAACGCTGATGGCCTCAGTTGCGTAGGTCTGTAATATATATCTTCTACTGTTAAGATCTTTGTTCTGTGGTTGAAATTTTGGTCGTGGTTTTTTATACCCAAACCAAAATTGTATTTGTGACAGAGAGATAAAGAACTGCAGTCAACATTATTTTGCTTCCTCCTTTGAGGTATTAAAACTAGGAATTTTTGCTTCCTTTTTCCTTGTTTCTCAGGGATTGGGAGTTTTATTTTATACTAGACTTATTTTAGCATTAATTTTGGAGAGCATATTATATTATAAAATCGAAAGAATAAGAGTATGTGTTTGTTTTGTTTAGTGAGTACCATTTTATTTAACATATGGCAAGGTTTGTAAGTGTTACAAGTGACAGTGCATTATTAGGAGTAAGCAACACGTGGACTATCTTCTCTATAAAATATATTTGTTTTGCAAAACACAATTTATACAGTTTATATGCCATGATAGAAAATAGTATACAAAACGTACGGATACCTGAAAGACAAATTTAAACCGTTATGAGAATGCATTTCATAGTTCAGCTTTGAACAAATCTTGAACGTTAGGAATTCTTTACACGCTTGAGAGAATTAAGTTCAAAGATTTTTAAATTAGCAATAATAACCTCATTTTATGATATTCAGTTACATTTGCAAAAAATGAAAATGAGCTCCACAAATGACATAGATTAACCTCGACAGCAAAGAAATATGACATGTACATTTTCATAGAGAAGATGAAAGTACCAGTTTGTCCAAAATAGGCTGAATATGACAAATATAGAAATTTTCGTTGCTGCCAATATAAATTAATTTTAACCACATAATAGAACAATAAGACGGAAACCAAAAACTAAGTTGGAACAATTCGATAATGAAATTATAAAAACAATGGCTATTTCTGTTATTACCTATGGTGCAGAAACATAAACAACTACTCAGCACAAACTAAAATACAGACAAAAATTGAAATTTCTCAGTCAATAACATGATACACCAGACTGGATATAAAACTATCAGTTATATTACACTATTATAATTGTTTATTATCAAAGTTCAAACAGTTAAGTTTATGACCACGGTTGTAATATATTTGTATTAAAAGTTTTATATACATTGATCTTGTAAGAATATTCAGCTCGCTGATAACCTTTGTTGTTATAAAGCGACCTTAAATAAATAAATTAAAAAAAAATTAAATACAAAAGAACTTAATCAACACAGAATGCAATATACAACTCATTTAAACAACATTTAGACAGAGTGAATAGCCATAGAATATTATTTCTGAGTCATGTGGTCAAACAGATATGATAAAACATTTTACAGTGTAATACAGCAATTTTGAGCACATTTTGCTGTGACATACTTCTGTGATAAAAGTTATCCCCATACCTTTAATCACATCTGTGATTACAGAAGGAAATCGCAGACATTACACATGTTCAGTGGCTACAGCCAATTGCTCATTTCCTGTTATGAATCGCATGGAATGTTGTACAGTTCAAAACATAATTACTGCAAAGACAGAAACAAAACATTGGAAATATATAAAAGTATAGGAAAATGATGTGATGAAATAATTAAATGGATTGGGAAGCCAATATTTAGAAGAACAAAATGAACGTTGTTATGACAACTATTAATTACTATTTTTGCTATTGTCTCTTTTATTAATACTCATGAATGTAATAATAATAATAATAATAATAATAATAATGATAATAAAAACTCCATGGCACGACAGCGCACAAGGAATCTTGGCCTTCCGCCCGGTCGCTGCGTCCCCCTCTCGGGTGCTGTATTGGAGGGTGAGACTTGGTCAGCGCCTCGAACATCCCCAGACGGTTAATGCGGTTCTTCATGATCTGGAGCCGCTACTTCTCCATCAGTTAGCTCCTCAATTGGCCTCACAAAGACCTAACGAGGCTGAGTGCACCCCGGACTAGGTCTGCCAGCGTGGGAAAATCCCCACACCGGTACCGGGAATCGAACCTAAGCCTTCCACTTGGTAAGCAGCCGCGCTACCACCGCGCTGAAACGACCTCATAATTGTAGTAATCATTAAAAAAAACTGCTTTTTAGGTTAGCTTATACGAAAATGTCGCAGATGAATGTAATAGAAAGTTAAAGTTAATGTATTTATAAACATTCAATTTAATGATACAACTCATATCCTAAACAGATCAAATTTTAAATCACTGCTACAGCTCCTGCTATTAATTTTATGGTATGAAAATGCTAAATCAATATGAGCTGAATAATGTATTGCTAAAAATAAACCTGTTATAATTTGAATTCCTAAACATAATCAAATTAAATCTCTTAAATTCGAGACAAAAAAAAATTAATAATTTATTTTAATGGTATCCTTTATAAAACTGCGATAAAAGGTTTGATATAGTGTAATAAACTGTAAATGTTCTCATAATATGTGATCAAAAGTTTTATCAAATTTTGTGATACAGAAATGTGATAGTATAATATAGGCCTAAGATAAGACAGGTGGAGTCGGAACAGGCTGACCGCCTAATCTGTGCGAGAGAAGAAGATTCTAAAATCAGGCATAGAGCTTCCATACAGTGAAATAACAGTGCTCGTTGTGTGTAGAAAGATGTTGATACAGGGAAGAATGTATGTATTGTTGTTCATTTACTCTGAACAAATTGTGAAGTGAAACAAGTTTTTTTTCCTACACTATAATGAACAAAAAGCTGTCTGGCATATTTGCCTGTGGCAAGAAGTTGACTACTGATTTAATTTAAAAGTAAGTCGTATCATTAAATGAATATATTCGCAATGACCATAAAACTTGACTCACTGGTGTGCGGAATGTGCTCCTGTTTCTTGTTTATCCCATTTTATAATTATCTAACTAGTTACTAGAGTTAGTTTTAAATAAAGTAATTACATTTGTGTTTCAAGAAACAGTAGCAAGGAATGAAATATGTTTGCACAGACTACATTAACTCGGAGAACTGGGTGGGGAAGCCGTCATATTCTTTGGCAAAATTCTTTGACCTGAAAGCAAATCTGACTCCAATGGCACCCCTCATTAAATAAAATCTGAATTTTGAAGCCTTTACGTCTTGATTACAAAGCTATATTTTTTCGAATCCATATTTATATCCAAAGGTCATTTTATTAAACAAAATTATTAGCTTGTGAATGCAAAAGTATCTCTTTCAGCTAAATTTAATTACAAAATCTTGGTATTAACAGAGAAAGCTCTTTGATCTGTTAATGCACATTGAATTAAATTCTGTATTTAATCCAACAATGTTGTTCATTAAATTAGTTAACTTCCTAAAAGAAAAAGCATTATATTTAAATATGAAACCTAATCTGTGGCAAAGTCAATGGTTTATTTTTTTTCAGTGAACCATGCAATTGAAAAATAGTATTTTACTGAACAGAAATATTCAGGAGATTCGGTGAGCATCTTGGGCATATTTTGTCTGTACATCAGATTTTAAGACTACAACAGAACTTAACTTTACTACAAACACAAAAATGCTTATTTTTCTTTATGCACCACGTACATAGTAGTCATAGAATGTTTTGGACTCTACTAATAAATTAGATATAAAATTTTACCACATATGCATTTTTAGATCTTGAATAGAAGAAAAAAAAGATAAATGTGTGTGTGTGTGTGTTTCTGTAAACACACAACTCAAAAACAAAAAGTTGGATCAATGCTAAACTCGATATTTAAGTTCATGATCTTGCAAAGTTGTAACACGAATATTTTCATGAAAATTCCGCACCAAAAATATCCTTTACATCGAACATTTTTGAGTATTTTGATTTTCTTAAAATGACCCATAACAGTTTGGATTAAAATTACATATATTGAAGATATTTACATATCTTACAGATAAGTTTTAATATAGCTGTTATCTTGAATTTGCTGGGATTAGCCTGAGAAGTTCACTTCATTCAGAAGGTATTTTATATAGCTTTTGCAACTACCGCTACATTAAGCGATAGATGAAAACGCAACTCCACAAAACAGGCAGCTCTTATTAACACACAATTCATCCCAATAACCCTTTTTTATACCTAAGTCAGATGTCATTAATGGTTTGAATTTTTCAATAGAGAAATAATTTTGAAAATTCGACTTGTTTCAAATGAAGGCTGCTGTATACAAAGCTTGTCACAATCCAAAATGTTAATGTATAAAATAAAAGCATAAATAATTTCTGGAGATTCAAATGTACATACATGCTGTATTCAGTTGTTTCTTGCAATTGCATGGAAAGAGTATGGAATTATTAGGCAAGCATATAGCGCACAATTCTTAAAGATTTGATTATCACTAGTTTCTTTGTAGCTATAATGAGAAGTGTTATGTAGATATTTCTACAAATGATTATTTTGATTAAAGTGAAGTAGAAAAAGAATAAAGTTCCGTAAGAATAGTACGTATAGACACCAACAAACGATAGAGGTAAAGAAAATCATGTTAATGTAACATATTCTATTTTTACTTTCTCTGCACGTACTATGCATATAGTATATAGAGAAGGTATTGAATTGCAAAAAAAAATAACATTTTTTGAAAAATGTATGTGTGAGTGTGTCTATAGGCATCATAATTCAAAAACGAAAAGTCTGTTAAACACCAAACTTGGCATTTAGGTTCAGCATCTTCCAAGGATGCGACACAAAGATTTTAATAAAAGTCCCCCTACCCCCAGGTACCCTTTACATGGAAAATTTTTCCAAAATATTGATTTTCTCAAACTGGCTCCAACGAATTTGATTAAAATATCGTATACTAAAGATATTTATATGACAATAAAATATATATCTTGAACTTACGCCGGTATAACGAGTTGAATCATGGCCGCAGTTCGCTCACTGACGAAATTCGTGAAGATCGTCCAAAATCAGTTGTGCCAGATCATATTGATACTCTCAAAAACTGAATACCACAAGATCGTCGTGCTAAATTCTGTGGGACAAAGGCATTAGTTTCATAAGCATATATAAAATATCGCACGATTATTCAGCCGTGAAAGGGGCTCTCTTTGAATCCCACATTATTTGTCACAAACTCAAAAGGACAATAGGATTTTTCCCATAATGAATTACAATTCAATTTATAGCTCAAAATGTTATAGTTAATAATTTAAAGTCATGCTTAATTCTTTTTTTAATTATATTAATTTTAATAATGTTGTAATTTATTCAAATATCTTATTCTTCTGAACATTTTATCACAGAAGCATTGCTCCTGTAATAAATTATTATGCCTTACAATAAAAGAACTGCAATAATTAATTCAACAAAAAATTTCTTTGTATCGATTGGTGCACACAAATGCTCAAGAAATATATACAATGGTGGAGCTTCAAAAGACTGATATAAGACTGTAGCAGCTGACGAATCGTGGATCAGTCGACTATATGGGTGTTTTAAGCTGAACCAAATCCAACAACAGTTGTTCGCATTCGAAGTGCTTCAAAGAAATGATTGCCTGTTTTTTTTTTCCAGAACAACTTGCCATGTGACACCAGTGCTTTTTGAGGAACGTCAAACAATCAATTCTGAATTGTCCGCAATCATTGTCCGCCGGAACTCTTCGGTGAAATAGGGGAAACAAACAAGTGCCGTCGGATCGTTCATCAAGACAATGCAAGCGTTCACACATCTCATGTAACAACCGACTATTTGAACGCTCAAAAAATATAATTGATGACTCATCTGCCACACAGTCCTGATTTGGCACGCAATGATTTCCTTTGGTTCCCGAACATCAGGAATATAATGCGTGGACAACGATTTTCATTGGCAGAAAAAGACGTTGCTGCGTTCAAAAACTATGTTTTGGAGGTGTGCCAAGCAGAAAATGCAAGTAAACAAAAAGTTAACGGATGGTTTGAACGCATGCAAAAATGCTTTGATACTAAAGGTGAATATTTCAAGAAACACTAGAGCAATTTTCAATGATAAATTGTTATTTTATTATTAGGCTTAAAAGTATAAACAGTGCCCTACGCTACCTGGAAAGTGCCACATTCAATATTCCGCTGTCTGCGTACGTAATTCATATTTAAATAGCATTTAGGTTACTCTTTATAAGAGTTACGGGAAAGATCTGTTATTCAAGTGAAATTCCTCTGGTGCGGAACTCTCGTTTAGTGCAGTGCACGTCAATTTACATTCTGCCGGCCATTGCTCTTAACTTCACAGTCATCCAAGCATTATTTATCAAGCAGCACACTTTAAGGTTTCCTGTAGCTCCACCGGATGCCGAGGAAGGCACTTGCGTCCATAATACATGGTTCTTTGCCTGGCAGAGCACAGTTACAAACCTGTCCTCTACCTGCATGTCGGCAGAACAACTGCATTTCTTTTACTGCGATGCTTGGTTAGTTTTTCACAGAATGAGCGAGCTGCATTGAAGTTGAAAACAAAAGCTAGAAGACACAACGAATGTTTTTAAAAATGCCATATGCTTTTGGAGACTAATGGATTTCAAGGTAAGCATTCAGGCTGGTTGACTTCCTTTCGGATGCGTCATATGCAATATAATATTTTGCTCAATACTGTAGGAAAAACACTGTTTTTCCTCAACAACAAATCAATATTTCAGTCACAAACTCATTACAATGCGAATTTGCTCATGAGTAGGTGTCTTTCCTCAATGCTTTCGCAACAGTTCTGCCGGGTAGTTTCCTTTCGACGTCCGCTGCGACGATTGCTACTACTCGCTACGAATTTCCCGTCTATACTTCCTCACTTGCTCGCATTCCCAATGAAACCTGAACTCTGTTACCCTTTTTATAACTGTTGACCTGTTTATACCAGTGACAGGAAATCTCCAGTAACAAACGCAAGTGTCCCAAACTCTCTCAGGTGTAACAATACGGGATTTCTACGGTCAGCTATGAACTACAAACAATCGGCGATTGCGGCCGTAGGGCTACAAAAGCTTTGGGCATTCCATACGAGTACAAAATTTATTTGGTAGTTGGAAATCATCAAGATAATGATGATTATTAAAAATCATCATTATTAAAATAATTTATATTATTTAAGCATATTTAATCTTTGTACTATATCAACGACGAATTGCAACAATTATTCTAACGAAAGATCAAAGAGTACAAGAGCATCACTGAGTTAAAATTTATTTGAATGCTTCCCACATAAAATTCTTCCACCATTAGAAAATACCATAAGCCATTGTATATGCTCGTGATAGTCATTTTTTCTATACCAATAATTTATTATATATTTTAGAACAATTTTATTCAACATCTCATAAAACTCTTAAAATTCTAAATCTAGATGCTATATCCAATTTGTCATCTGAATGACATAATATTAAAAACTGTTTATAGTGTTTTATTATAACAATCAAAATATAATAAATGCTTCTTTTATTAAAAGAGCGTAAACAATATTAAATTAAAAGTGACATAGCTTGAACTATTTTATTTTTACTAAACTATTTATACATTCGGATTTTGTTGAAATTAGCGTTGGCAATTTATTCCTCAGATCTCCGATATTTATATCCTCAGTTGTAACATTCTACAATCTTCCTCACTCTCTCTTTTCACAACTATTTCATTTTTCTTAACTTCCTATTTCCATTTATTTTTCACATTCCACAAAAGTTCTCCTAAACCATCTAAAACATTTATTCTTACAATTCTTACAGTAATATAATATGTACTAATGCTTATTACTCTGTGACATTGTTTTTGATTTTGCAAGCTAGGAATTCGAAGAAAACCGTAGAACAGATGAATAAATAACATGCAGTCCATTCGAATTCCTTTCGGCTGAGGTTTGTAGGAGGGGAAGGGTGCCACTTGATGTAGGAACCGATCTTTCACCCTATTTCCCATTTGCTGGCCGAAAAGAATGGGAATAGATTATAGGAAGTAACTGTTAGCTAAAGACTGTTAGCCTCAGGGAAACTATCGTTTACGCGTACTTTATAATTCGTGGTTTCAAAATAGAAATCTTGCCTAGTTCAAAACTCCAAGGAGTAAAATTACGCCACATGATAATATGTCGCATGCAGTTAAGTTTGCCGGTTGCAATACAATGCGTTTGCTATCATTGAGTCATAGGTTTTTGTTTTTTTGTTTGTTTGTTTTATTCTCTGAATTGCAAGGAACTAAATGACTTTGATATATGAATTATTTAACAGATCATTAGATAAAAATACTATCCGACTAAGGCAATGTGGCATACCAATTTTATACACAGATATATAATTTATTTATTCTACATGCAGTAAAATATTCTTATCGATTCAAATCCCTGATAAGGTGCTTGTATAATACAGCTAAGCTCACATCTAGACGGCCCGGGTTCGATCCCAAGCGACCGCATGTGAGATTTGTGGTGGACAAAGCGGGGCAGGGGTGGGTTTTCTCCGGCCATAAGTAATTAAAGCGGGCGTTAAACACTACCAAAAGAACAGCTAAGCACATATATTTGATTCGTCTATCACGCATAGGAAGAATTAAAGTTGTATGCCAATTAGATTCTCTAGAAATTAGACAGTTAATATATTTTACAAACAGTCATGTATATAGGTTTACATATCTAGATTAAAATATATTACATATGATAGGTTAATCTTATATGCCTTCTATAATATTAAAATATTCTACAAAATATTATGGCATTTTTTAATTTTAATTTTTAACCTTGATTTGTTTTCTTCGGTTTTTATTTGTAATAAAGGACAATCTTTTAGCTTTTAAATTAGGAAGTTAGTGAATAAAGATTTATTGGCCGAATATTTTATATATTCTCTAACAAAAAACGGGAAATGCCTAAGCATTAAAAGTGAAATTACGGATACTTTAGCATTCATAAGGAAAAACGTTTTTATTAAAATTTGAAATAAAAACAATTTTGCACTCTTTGAAAGGATAAATTATCAATATTATGATTTCTTGAGAAAATTGTGGTATTTCTCCAGGATCAATATTCCAATAAAATACTTTAGCTCCAGTTGTTAGTGCTTCAAGTAAGATCTTGGATAAACAATATAGCCAGAGATACACCTGGCCTTATTGAAAATTTATAACTTGTATGTTTAACATTTATGTAAATTGATCTCAACACGAAGAGAACCTTATAAAACTGGCTTTTTTTGCTGATTTTTTCTTTGGATTACAGTTCCCAGGAAATGAATTATATTGAATCTCTCTAGTATAACATGTTTTTCGGCATGTATACATAACTTCTCGATAGCATAACACGTCTTAACAACTTTTTCATTTCCTGTTAAATTTATTTTAAAATGTTTTAAGACAAAAACTATTGCTCCAAATTAGCTGTGGATTTTCTGCAAGAAAACTTAAGAAAATAATGAATTTATTAACTTATGGTTATTTTTAGAAGCCCTTATTAGCATTAATGAAAGTCTAAATAACAGTCAATTCACTGTCTTTACATAAACCCAATAGGTCTATTGGTGGAAGAACGACTGTAATTTTATCAGAAACTTTTGTCATGCAGACTTGTAAAAAAAACATTAGCATAAGCCAATACCTGGTAACCGAGCTTCTGTATTCCACAACGCCTTAAGAATAATCAATCATCTGGCAGCACCACTCACCTGTAACAGAAAAGATATACAACCTTGTTAGAAACTGAAGCGATGTAAAATAAATTACAATTTATTTTCCACTTCCAGAATTCATTAAGATAAACGTAGAACAAAGCGGCCAAACACTTAAAAGTTTAAAAGTATGAAAAGTATCATTTTACGTAATAATTTGGAATCATTGGACGAGTTAATGCAAACAAGCACCAGAGAAAGTTTTTGCATCTGTTTTAGCTGTGATCTATGAAGGAGACATCGGTTTAAATTGCATTTATTAATGTGTGTGTTATTTTATAGTGTTTAATTTTCTGAACTTATTTTCTCTGCTGCGTATAGTAAGTAGCGGAAGTACTATTCTTAGCCCAAAAATTTGATGTCAAGATTTTATGAAAAATATATATTTTGAGGCAGTAAGAGCCTTGTTAGAAAAGCTCCGTGAATGATTTTGAGAATAGGATAACCCAAAGACGAAAATTTGAATTTGAACACAATCTGGTAATTAAGTTCAACATCTTCCTAAAATGCGACATGAAGCTTTGAACAAGATCTGCCTACCCTACACAACCATTTACAATTTTTTTTTCCTATTTTAATTTACTTTGAAATTTATGGAAATACTCTGAATTTTCGAGATTCCTTTTACTTTGAATTTTCAAAATTTTTCTCAAATAGAAACTTCGCTTATTTTTCCTTCTGTTCAGGTAAAGTGAACGAAATTTCAAAACATTACATTTGTTAAATTTTGACTATCGCCTTAGTCTATTGTATTCCGCGATTTCTAATGTATCTGCAATGAAATATATAATGCACAAGTTTCTACAAATAATTAACATGAAGTAGATAGAACAACAAGCTTCGGCAAGAATTGCTTGCTGATAGTTTCCTAGTTAGGGAAAGTCATGTGACACACACATGATATATGATGACAGCCAAGGAATTTATAAGAAATTCGCGTCATCTTCATTATAAGGAGAAAGTCATTTATCATGTTCACAAATGATCTTAATAAACGACTGAATTCTTACAAAAAAAAAGTTATGAATTTAGCTGAAAGAGCAATATTACATAAGAGATGCTCACAAAGTTAAGAGCAACCTAAGCCCCCTATATACCTTTTAGAGATTATTGTTGCACACTGTCAAATAACATGAGATAAAGCCATAAACACCTCTTTATCTCTCAGTACTTTTCTCAAAAGCTACATTTTTAAAACGTTTTGTATTATCTTATAAATGCTGCAAAATGGTAATTATATCCTACTCAACACTTTAATGAGCAGAACATTCATTGGAGTATTAAATGGAAGAAGATAGAAAATTATAGCACGCTTTCTTTAATTTATCCATAGATTTAATAAATATTCTGACAATTATCTGGGAAGTTATGCCGGATGGATAGCTTATACTAACAAACGTAAAAATTCTGAAGAAGGAATAGTATTTAATTCGAGTGTTTAAATGCAAATATGTATACATCTGGAGGTTTACATAGGTGCATAATAATTTATATTGTGCGTAAAACATTTCCTTCAAAAATTCTAATGTGTTAATAAATGTAAGTTCTCTCACTTGCAATCTTTTAAATGCCGACATATGCAAGAAATTAAACATTATTAGTGAACTGTTTTAATTTGTAAATAATTTTTATTTTCAATTTTATTTATAAGAGAAAGCCGATTTATGGTTATTACTTTATCTATGCGTACTATGTACATAGTGTATAGAGAAGGTATTGTATTGCAACCAAAAATACCTTACCAAGATTTCACCGGCAATATATGTTTTGACAACTCCTGAATCCAAAAAAGGCATTTTAAAAATATGTCCGCGCGCGAGGGTATGTGTGCGCGTGCTTGCAGTATAGCTCAACAACGAAAACTCCGTTAAATACCAACCTTCCAAACTTGGCATTTAAGTTCACTATCTTCCAAGGATGCGACACAAAGATTTTCAAGAAAATCCCCCACCACCAACTACCATGGAAAAATTGTCATTTTCTCAAAAGCGGCTCTAAAAATTTTCATTAAAATATCGCATATTAAAGATATTTACATGAAAAATAAAATGTATATTTTGTATTTTCTGGGGGTAGCCTCTAAAGACATCATTATTCCGGATGAATTTTGCGGAATTTTGCATAACTGTAAACTGTAAGAGATAAACAAAAACTTACTTAATAGAAAATGTAGAGCTTGTTAAAACACATAATTTATAATATAAACATTTTGGTGAAGTTAGTCGTTTTTG
The DNA here is from genome assembly GCA_030762935.1 of Hymenopus coronatus. Taxonomy (NCBI): domain Eukaryota; kingdom Metazoa; phylum Arthropoda; class Insecta; order Mantodea; family Hymenopodidae; genus Hymenopus; species Hymenopus coronatus. Next base: position 52,310,181 of record CM060890.1, on the reverse strand, counting down.
AGATATATCTTGTTATTGGTTTTAGCTATAAAATAAACTTTTCTCATGCGGGACCCTTGTCAATACAAAGCAACTTCAATCACATAGCAACCAGCTTTTGACTATCACTTTAGTCTATAGTACTCCCTTATTTCCCTTCATGTAATAGGACGATTTCTGTTAATTTTTTATGGATTAGAAGAATAAAAATGTTCACAGTAATTTGTTGTAGAGATGTGAAGAAAGTCATGTGAATGGAACATTTACATTTTATATTTACTTTCACAAACATCGTATCTTGATCCGTAACATAAAGGTTAATTATTTTTTTTTTACTGTGGAATATAACGTTTACAACATAGTACGTATTATATTAAGCAGACATGTTCCCGTCAAATAAGTAACTATGTAATATTAATTTTAAATAGAACGGCGAGTTATTGAAACACTTTGGCCCAAAAGGAAACGGTTTCTTTGTTACTGCTTGTTACCATATTCGCCTTTTATAGAAGAAGGCTCTCGGAAGAAATGTCTAAGATGCTGCAACACTGAAAAGGGATTTGAATCCGGGCCAGCAGGATTAAGAAGTGAAACGCTGGCACTAAAGCGCAGTGAAGATGCCAGTTTTATTCCGAGAGATCTTCAACTGTCCTCCGAGTATTCTAGCTTTATCCTCACACTTTGGAGAATACCGTAAATAGTATATCCGCTTTACATAATCTTGGGGCATTATAAAAGTGTTCATTTCGTTCTATTTTACATTTGGTGTTAACCAATAGAATTTGCGTTTAGAACACAGAGCGGAGATGCTAGCGTTTTGCTAAAGCACGTTTGGTGTCCAGCTGCCATCTTGTGTACACACTACCACATACACCAAAAGTAACATCTATCAAATTAACTGTTTTTCAAAGTTTTTTAAGTGAAAAACACTTCTAGTTGAAGGAATATGTAATGCAATCATATTTTTGGGGCTGTCAAAGGCTATTATTGATAAATTGGTATTATTGCTGTAAACATCGCGGCAAGTCATAACTTAATTTTGTTCTAATTTCTTGGTCTAAAACTGAAAGAGGACAATTTATTAAATTTTGACCAATCCTTATTGTTTGCGTCTTATGCCTGTAGTCATTAATTCCACTACTTCAACTTGTAAATAAGTGCACTCACAAAAAAAAAAGGGTAACTAAAATTGGAGACTATCCCAAAGAAATGACCTTGCATTCCGAGCCCGAGAATTACGCCGCCTATTCTGAAGATTCTGGTATCATAAACACATAATTTGATAGTAATTATTTCTCGCGATAGCTGCTAAATGGGTAACTTAGCAAAAAGTTTCTTATAAAACGGAGTAGATTGCCAATGTTGGCTGCTTCTCAACGGTCTTATCGAGTTGAAAATCTAAAATCTAACAAACAATACAGAATCGTTCTGTTGTTAACATATTTCACTAAGTATACTACCAAACATGACTTAAATAAGTACACCAATCCATGTATTGAAACACATTTCCCTCTCCTAATTTATGCTTCTGCTATTCGAGAAACTACAACCAAACATCACACACGTATTGACCATTACACTGGTTTAAAACTTTGTCCAAATTTACTGCTTAATTGAACTTTTAGCAGCACAAAATCTTATTTTTATGTGCACATTTAACCCACACAAGGCATACTTATCTCTAAAGTTGAGTATCTAAATATGACGGCTTGTAAAATACGTGCTTCATCAACCACAATGCATAAGGATAGGGTATTTCTTATCTATTCTCTCTATTTCTGTGGTTTAGAAGCCGATCTTTGAAGGTACAGTATCATCTTGTATCCATCGCGCTGTACCACCCCCATGAGGAAGTTTTCACTTTCTCTATTAAAGTAGAGTAAGTATTGATTTTTCAATAAACATTTTGATATCAGTGAAGAATTCAATAGAAATAAACGTTTTGCGTCACCTTAAACTAAACAAAACCGACCTTGGTGTTTGAAGTTCAGTTTTTCCAAGGATTGCACACAAACCTTTCAATAAAATCTCCCCTTGCCATACTCTTAAATGAAAAATTGTTGGTAATGTTTGATGTTCTCAAAAATGGCTGTCGATTTTGGTTAAGACATACGGGGAGTAAAATGTTGACTATAAGCAGTTAAAAATAGAAATTTGCTTTTTAAATCATATATTTGTTGGGACTTTTAGGTATCTACAGAGAATCAATATTTAGCTGTCCTACCCTTGCTTGGGTCTCTATAGCCATTAAAGATTATGCAGAACACCAGCGTTTCTCTCAAAATAACATATTTACAATTTTAAAGTGATCACGCGTCTTGGCCTTTGTTTAAATAAAACTAACATTTCCCAGAATTTGCAGAAGTATCTGTTCATATTAAAACGACAAAATTATCCTGAACGCAATAGTAATTTTACAAAAAAAAAAAAAAAAAAAAAAATGTGTTTTGTGAAAAGAGTTTAATTTTAGAGATTTAACTATTAAAATATATGATCATTCAGTAATCAAAGCTATTAAGCTTTTTATGTGTGCCTAAGAACTCGATTTCAGAAAATGCTAATCAATTCTTCTTAAAGTTTGAGGGCCGTGATTGTGGTTGTGCAATATATTTATATAACATTTATGAAGTAGTTTATATCTAGTAAAGTAATTATCCAATTTTTTATGAAATTTGGTATTCATATTAACATAATAACAAAGCAACCACAGTAGATTTTTCAGAAAATCTATACAGAAATATAGAAAGTAGAAATTTTACTCCCGGAGTCGATTAAAATACCATACATTTAAAAATTGTATATGGAAAAAATGTATAATATTAATTTTTTGGGGAATAGCCTTCATTCGGCACATATTTTGAATAATATTGTATAATAGTAAACGTTAAGCTATTAAGGAAAACATACTTCACAACAAATGTAGATCTGTTTGAAATATAAGGTTTAGTTCAATAGTATTTAATGTAGTCATCAATTTTAAGATATTCCTTATTAATGGTTTGAATTACAAATATTGTCATTCTTTTAAATGCTGTCGATATTCAGTTTTTCTCGCAATTGCATGTTAAGGGTATGGAAAATTATAGTCAGCATATAGCGTTCAATTGATAAAAATATTATTATCACTATTTTCTAGTATACATAACGAAATGTGTGATGTGATTACCTATATAAAGGTTTAACTCGATTAAAATTAAGAGATAAAACAAAGTTTCGTAAGCCCTCCTTGGTAGTGTGGTGTCTGACTCACATTCAAAAGGCTCATGAGTTCGAATCTTGCTTAGGGTTGAGCTACCTGGGGTTTATTCGGGGTTTTCCCTTACCCTGAGAAGACGAATGTCTAGTAACTTTAAGCTCCTTGGGCCCCGAGATCATTTGAGCATCATTTCTCCAATTTTATTCATCTTCCGATATGACCAACCAGGTTAAATGACATTAAAAAAATAAATAAAAAACAGATTCATAACAACGAATTGCGTAAATATACATGCGATTTTTTTTAGCCCTATTACCGTTGCTGTTTGTGCTGCCTGAAAACATAATTGTTCTGCTTAATTAAACATTTTCTTGTTAAAAACGCTGTCAATTGGATCATGTCAGCCTCGCAGGAGTTGTTTAACATGCCAGTAAATCTGGGGCTGTCGCTTTGAAGCACAGTTAAAAACCATCGGTCTGGGCCGGGTTTGAACACACGACTTTGAGTTCAGAAGGCCAACGCATAACCAACTATACAACTGTACTGTTTGTCCTTTAACCTTAAACAAGCAGTTTAATTTCTTGAGATTAAAAACTCTTAGGAGATTTAAGGCTCCTGTGAGTTATTAATCAATAATTATTTTTCGTGTTGGACCCAATAATAAATTGTCATTTTGAGAAAATTATAAGGTTCACATACACCCGTGTTGAGTTTCTATAACCGGTGACCATGAATTACACAATATTAAAAGTTTTCCTGTTTCTCATTTCCTTATGATTCATCCTGCGGAGTAGTGGGGTTAAGCGTAGGAACGTGGTGTGCGGCACATATGCTTTACGTACTTAGATGAGAGAACTGCGTCTCCATTGGCATGTAACTTTTTGTTCAAAGATAAGGTCAATGTGAGATGTTTCAATCGAGAAACGTTTAGGAACCCCTCTGTGTTGCGCCTGCCGCAGTGAGATCTAGTGCCCGCAACCTGCCAAATGTCGTAAACGCCTAACTGAAAGGTCTTTATCACTAATCAATGACAGTAGTTTTATACTATCAAATCACGTATTATGTCAGTTGCACCACAGGGTAAAAGTGGAAATCAGATACTGGTGGAAAATTAATGGCCATTTGATATATTTGCGGATAGAGTGCTTGAGTGCTTTATGGTGCAAATAGAAATAATAAAAATATACCTGATGAGCTTAAATATTTCAGACTGTGTAGCGAGATAATGAGCTAGTCATCAGAAGGGTTTCAGTTTTGATTAGAACGGCCGATATGACCATTGAAGTTAAAGGGGGCTATACAAATGAAACAATGGTGTTTAGATCAAATGGCCCGCGCAATAATGCCTGAAGCAGCAAAAGCTTTGTGTACTCCTTCTCATAGTACTGAAAATTCTTGCCAGCGCATTTGAGAGAAGCAGACAGTTCTGAACTTTATCGAAGGAGTTGCTAAACTTATAAATGGCAACACCCCAACACAAAAAATTCATTTACTAATCTAGGACTATCCTTATGCTATATCTGTGGTGCACACTAGCTTATTTAGGCTTCACCACTACACAGCGAGCGATCGATCGAAGGAATCAGTTGAGTAGGAGAGACAGCCAAGTGCAGTCGAAAACTGAGCGACTTAGCGACAAAATAAGTTGTTTGGAACCAATTGGAATCTCATATAGTAACTAACCGCTTTGAATCTCGGTGTATTTTAAGTATTTATCCTATAATTCGTTCTCTATGGTCTAGGAAGTTGATCATATAGCTTTATAGGACCATAGGATTTATAGCTAGAATTTGAAATCTTGCGTTATTAATGTTTGAAGGAACTTTGAAGATATAAGAGACAGCAATCTGTCGTGGCCATAAATTCTTCTTAGATACTCAATACAGAAAGACTTAATTGGTTTCTTAAACAACGAAAAGGAGGTATTGATACAACTGTTAATGTAACAAGAAAGTACTCATTTTTCAAGTCAGGATACTGTAAATGGTTAAAATCGGCCAGCGAGTTAGCAGTTCAGAATGTTACTAGGTTTTATTTTTTATTTTAACCAGCCTGTTACATTGGAGACTCCTGCCAATGTTATATATTGGCTTATGGCGTGGTGCAAGGCATTGCGTGACTTTGAGATAATAGCTTCTGGATATGTTTTCCTTAAGGCCCAGTAAGAGGAGAACGGAAAACAGTCTTTCCCCGTTTCTTCCCCAGTGCACATTGGATTCCTGACTCTAGGCTCGGTGTTTCCTTTCTTCTTTTTGATACACTTTTGTATTTTTTCCCCTTTTAAAGAAAAGGTCACGCTAAAATGTACTACCACAAGGGAAGAAAACAAAGCATATAGCATTTCTTTAATATTCTTCTCCTTTGTCTTCTACATTCCTTGTGAGTCTCTCTTACTTTTCTTCTGTTTTCTCTGCCTTGGTTTTATACTTTTTTGTGTTCACGCTTTTATGATTTTATTTTTATTTTGTTACCTCTTATGTTTACCACGTCTTTTTCTTCTTTGTAAGAGCTTCTTTCTTTCATAGCTGTCAATATTTTGATTTATCCATCTGTGACATATAGCTGAACTATATCGGTTGGGTGGAATATAAATGCTATCCTCTAAGCCAGAGAGATAGGTCTCCAAGACTGTATCGAAAACAATAGTGAACAATCTATCGCTCATAGATTGTTAAACACTATGAAATGCAGATATATTTTAAAGTAGCGCACCGTTCCTATTAGCTGTATGGAGAGATTGCACCTGAAGGATTAAGGCCAGGCTTACCACAGAAAGAAAACGCGCTCTTCATCCGATGTTGCTGATTTAGGGGGTGTTATTAGCATGTATGTATAGTGGGGTTCAAATACCAATATACTTCTTTCACGTGATTTCAGTAATATGTTTAATTAAAGCAAATTTAATCGAAATTCACTCACGTTTCAATAAGGCATAGATAATAAATGTTTCAACCTAAACGTTTGTGTACTATACTCTTAATGTAAGAACCATAAAAACAGTAATTTAATTATAACTTAGATTCTAAAAATAAGAACCATAAAACAGTAATTTAATTATAACTTAGATTCTAAAAATAATTAAGTTATTGTTGAAGCATGTAGAGTGAGAGACAGAAAGAGAAATAGAGATAGGGAGGATATACATCATATAAATGATGTATTTCTATTTAAAAGTTTAAAGAAGTAAAATAAAATAATGTTATTTATACATACCAGACATATTAAAATAACGATGTGTTCTATTCACGTGACTTACTCTACATCTCTGCAACAAATTCTTGCTAAAAATCTTAGGCTTCTATTTTGTTCATGCTAATTGAGAAAACATTAGCAGAAATAGTCTTATTACTTGCTTCCTTAAATAGCAGTAAAATAAGTGAGTAGCATAGTGTAAAGTCATAGTCAAAAGCTGGTAGGTATGTGATTGAAGTTCCTGTGTTTGCATGATCAGGAACTGACAAATTCCTGTATGAGAAAAGTATTTTTTTCAAAGCTGAAACTAAAAACAAGGAATATCTTAACGATCAACTCCACGAAAAAAGGTATATAACATAAATTGTGTGTTTTAATGTGCTCTACATTTTCTGAGTGGTAAATTTTTGTCCATTTCTTACGGTTTAGCAATTGTGCAAAATGCCGTAAAATTCATCCAGAATAAAGTAGTCTTGAGGCTATTCCCAGAAAATTCAAGATATACATTTTAGTTGTCGAGTAAATATCTTAAATACACGAGATTTTAATCAAAATTGTTAGTCATTTTTAAGAAAATCAAAATTTTAGAAATTTTTTCCATGTAAAGGGTAGTTTGGGATGGGAGATTTTCTTGAAAACCTTCGTGTATCCCATCCTTGGAAGATACCAAACTTAAATACCAACTTTGGTTTTTAATGGTCTTTTCATATTTGAGCTATGCTGCCCACAGACACACACAAATACCACACGGATTTTTTTCTAAAAATGCTTTTTTTTGGATTCAGGGGATGTCAAAACATATATTTCCGGTGAAATTTCGGTATGGAATTTTTGGGTGCAATACAAGACCTTCTCTATGCGCTATGTATATAGTGCGTATAGAGAAAGTAAAAACAAATAAATGAAATTTTTATTTAAATATGTAACACAATAAGTAAAAATAATTAATCCTGACATATCTCTGGTTAAAACGGTTTTAATAAATAAATTAAACAAATTACAATGTTGGTAATGATGTTTACACCTAAGATCTGAATGTTTATTAACAAAGGGGCAAGCGATAACTACTGCAGGAGGAGGAGGAGGAGGAGGAGGAGGAGGAGAAGGAGGAGGAGGGAGAGTGAGTGAGTCAAGCAGCCGCATTTGTGACGTAACTTTGGCGAAAATTAAAATGTGTACAGAACAAAACATTTAAATTGTTTTAATACCAAAAGAGAGCGAATGTAGTAAAATTGTAGATTACTTGTCATTCCATCAGATCTTATGCATCAATTAAAATGTCCTTACTAGTTTCTTTCTGAATTATAATGTAAGGAAACGTCGTTTTAGCCGTATCTCTTTGAAAACGTACCGGAGGCAGGAGAATTCACGGTGCGGCCGAAGACAGGAGCAACGTCGCAGCAAAGATTGGGACTCCCTGATAGGCGGAGTCCAATGGTCCGATAGTCTCCCATAGTCTTTAAAGTCCGGCAACCAGCGAAGGCCAGGGAAAGATCAGACTTCCAGAGAGCATTACTTTAGTTTCCACGCCGCACTGAAACACCATCACCGACACTTCCAACCCGCGAAGAGATCAACGGGGCGAAGGATGAATGAAATGATGGAACATACAGGGACATGAAATTTTGGGGATGAGAGAAATTGCTCTATCATTCGCCTTGCGACCCGAAAAAAAAAATACGGTGGGCGAGTCGAACACTTTACAATTACGTATAAATGTAAAACTTTTATGACAGGTGCTTTTCAGACTATATTTATTGAATTGTGTTGCATATAAAAATCTTTACTAATAGTGAACCAAAGAACTGAAATTTTAAATTTTAAACTTCATACCACACAATTAAGCATAAGCTTGCTTTTGTGTATTCTTCCAAATAAATATCATAGCAGAAGATTTTAGAATGAAAAAATGTGTGCTTTGACGTATCTGTGTGATGCATTGAAGCTTAAGTTTCACTATTCCTGGCCTCGAATATGAGTCAAACATCTATTATTAAATAACTTGGCAGCACTGGAGAATCGCTACAGAAGAATTGTGCACCAATATCGCAAACTTTGAAATTTTGCATTCACATGACGTTCTTCCACAAAACATTTTTACGTACGCCGATTCTCGTATCCAATTCTAGTTGAGATTAATTTTCATTTCATTAGAGCGATAGTCAGATTTTTAAACATTTGATGTGTTCTGTTCACATGCGTTTCTCAACCTCTCTGTAACAAATAATTGTTAAAAAACGATTCTTTATTTGTATTTATTTTTGAACCATATAATGTTGCAAGTAAATTAAAAAGGTTTAATTCCTGTTGGAACAACAATAATTATAGTAGCTCCTGTTCAATGTTTTTCAATGGGTGTAAAAAGAATGCTTAGATACTTTGTATTAAATTAGCATTGTATTTAAAGCTAACCTTTCATGAATTCTTTTAAACACCTAGCATTAAATCCAAATGAAGAAGTAGGAATTACTTCACACAGAAGGGGGGAACAGAAAATTAAACACAATTTCGTATTCAATTATTGTTTAACACATGGAAGGTATTATTCCCAACCAACACAATAGAATTCTACCTTTGACTTGCAACTCCCTATAAGAATTGTTTTTCTTGGGTAGTACACGCGAAGTGGTGTCATTGCCTCTTTTTCTTCCCACCCACAAAATTACTATGTTTAGAATTAAAGAGCTTTTGTCAGCATGATGACAACTACTAACAAAAAGTCGTGGGTCATTCTTTCAGCTTAGAAAACATGTATTAAGCTAATAAACATCAATCATGTGAGGGTGACGCTGAGGGGACGACATGTGGTTTGTGGTCTAAGTGTATACTTTGTACAACAAAAGCAAGAACGTGCCCCAAGTTAACACTGTGTCTTGACAACAGATGATGGTCTGAGGTCTGATACATGACTCAGTGATTGTGGGTTTAACAGTGTATCAAGCTACTGATGACACAGTGTGGCTATTCCATAATCCTTTGTAGTAATCGCTGTTCAAAACAAACCCTGCGGCAGAGTGTACAGTGTGACAAACCACAGCTTAAAAACATATGTGTAGCGAGTGGCCAGTCAGGCGTCCCTAATATCGGGTTTATATCAAAACGGCACTGGTACAATCGAAACATCTACCTGAGTCTTCAGGTCGGAGTTACAACATACATTATCGGCTTATTACAAAATAAATAAGGAGAATATTTTTCGACAAAATACTTTAAAAATTCACTTATCACTTCTGTGTCCTCTTAAAAACCAAATTTAATGCAAATTGTTTAAACCACCTGATTGTTATGAACTCCATTTTAGAGGATGTGTCAAAGGCTAGTAGATTCTCGTAGTAGAAATGCAGGCCATTAGCAGGACATTAGCGCTTTCAAATTCAAGGTAATGCATTGTAAATTTTGGAAAATCCACTGTATATCAGATATCTTGCTAAAATGCATACAAGTTATTATACACAATGATTGTAATACATTTGGCATGCATTAATATTATATATTTTGCCTTTATTTAAATATATTGTTTTATCATATAAATTAGCTCTCATGTATCAAAATTATACTATTTTTCTTATTTAAATATATTTATAAAAATTATACCATTTGTTTTTATTTAAATATATTGTTTTATCATATAAATTCACTACTATGTATCAACATTATATCATTTGTCATTATTTAAATGTACTGTTTTATCATATAAATTTACTGCCATTTATCAAAATTATAGCATTGGTGTTTATTTAAATATATTGTTTTATCATGTAAATTCACTGCCATGTATCAGAATTATACCATTTGTCATTGTTTAAATAAATTGTTTTATCACATAAATTCACTGCCATGTATCAAATTTATACCATTTGTTGTTATTTAAATATGTTGTTTTGTAATATAAATTCACTATCATGTATCAAAATTATACCATTTGTTTTTATTTAAATATATTGTTTTATCATATAAATTCACTGCTATGTATCAAAATTATAACATTGGTCTTTATTTAGATATATTGTTTTATCATATAAATTCACTGCCATGTATCAAAATTATAACATTTGTATTTATTTAAATATATTGTTTTATCATATAAATTCACTGTTATGTATCAAAATTATAACATTTGTCTTTATTTAAATACACTGTTACATCATATAAATGCGTTGTTCGAATAAAAATGAGCCATGTGATGTACTTTTAAAAATCTGATGTATTACACTCACATGACTTTCTCTAGCTGCTCTACAAACAAACTTCTTACAGAAGATTCTTCTTGTTTCTACACCACACTAATCGAGAGAAACATTAACGGTATGTTGTTATTATTTAGTTCCTTATAACTATCAGGGAGCTAAAGGAATGTGTTATGCAGTGATAATCAAATATTTTAAGCTATCATACTCTTCGCTTGGCCATTAGTAGAATAAAAGAAAAACGGGCACGTCCTGTCTGAGAAAAGTATAAGTACTTTACAGTTGAATCCAATAAGAAGGAATACCTCGAAAATGGTTACCTCCACAACAAAAACGTAGAGGGCATAAACTGTGTGTTTTGATGAGATCTACATTTTTATGTCCTAAGCTTTTGTCTATCTCTTACCGATTAGCAGTTAAGCAAAATTCAGCAAATTTCATCCATAATAAAGAGGATATTCCCAGAAAATTCAAGGTGTACTTTTTATTTGGGATGTAAATATGTTTAATATACGCTATTTTAATCAAAACCGTTAGGGCCAATTTTTGAGAAAATCAACATTTTCGAAAAAAATTCCATGTAAAGGGTAATTTGTGGAAAATCTTCGTGTCGCATCATTGGAAGATACGAAATCTAAATACCAAGTTTGGTATTTAACATGTTTTCGTTTCTGAGCTATACTGTCCACAGACACACATGGACCTTTTTTCTAAAAATGCTTTTTTTTCGGACTCGGGGGATCCCTAAACATATATTTCCGGTGAAATCTCGACATCGAATTTTTAGGTGGAATATTAATACCTTCTCTATCCACTTATTTACATTGTACTTGCGGGCTGGTGAAATTAAAAATACTCCCATTAAAAATTGTGGTTTAACAGTAAGTGCGCCTACAATTAGATCTTTCATGCATTTTTACTTTCTCTATATGCACTATTGTACATAGTGAATAGAGAAAGTATTGCACTCCACCAAAAAATTCGATACCGAGATTTCACCGGAAATGTATGTTTTAGGGTCCCCTTTATCTAAAAAAAAGCATTTTCACAAAAAGGTCCGTGTGTGTGTGTATGTGTGTGTGTGTGTGTGTGTGTGTGTGTGTGTGTGTGTGTGTGTGTGTGGTCCGTCTGTCTGTGAACACGATAACTCAAAAACGAAAAGTGGCTAAAATACCAAACTTGGTATTTAAGTTCAGTATCTTTCAGGGATGCGACACGAAGATTTTGGGGAAAATCCCCCATCCCAAACTACCCTTTACATGGAACTTTTTTCGAAAATTTTGATTTTCTTAAAAATGGCTCTAACGATTTTGATTAAAATATCGTTTATTAAAGATATTTACCTGACAAATAAATTGTATATCTTGAATTTTCTGGGAATAACTTCTAAAGACCTGTTTATTCCGGATGAATTTTGCTTAATTTGGCATAACTAATGAACCGTAAGAGATAGACAAAAACTTACTGTACAAAAAATGTAGGCCTTGTTAAAATACACAATTAACGTCATATACATTTTTTTAGTGGAGCTTAACTTTTTCGAGGTATTCATTGTTATTAGTTTCAGTTGTGAAGTACTTATACTTTTCTCAGACGGGAGTGTCCGTTTTTCTTTTGTTATACTCTTGGCCAAGAAAAGAAGCGATTTGTAATGAAAATCGCATAACGACAGTTTTTAAAACATTTGACTATCGATTTAGCCTAGTGTATTCCCTTATTTTCTTCATACTTATAAGAAACTAAGTAATAAGAACAGTGTGCTGAATACCTCGATTAACAAGGTGCAGAAAGAAGAATAATCTTATGTAAGAAGTTTGTAGAACGGCTAGAGAAAGTCATGTGAATGTAACACATCAGATTTTTTATGCTTTATCCTAATATCATGGAAAAATAATTACTTTTCGTACTATCTAAAACTTTAGATTCTTTAAATATTTAATGATTTGTTAATCAAAATTGGTGTTTGTCTATAAAAGTAAATGTTTATTTTCTTTATTGTAAAGAGGCATTACAATAATTTTGAAATTACTAATTACTAATAAATTGTATCGTGTGCAGCATTTTGTATGGAAGCGCGTTGGAAAAAAGATTGCAAGAAAACAAGGTTATTGAGTGGCTCTCATGTCTGGCTCACATTCAAGAGGTCTGGAGTTCGAATCTCGCGTAGGACGAGTTACCCGGATAAGGTTTTTTTCTCGGGTTTTCCCTTATCCTGAGAAGACGAATGTCGGGTAACTTTAAACTCCCTGGTCCCCAAGATCATTTGGGCATCATTTTATCGATACCATTCGTATTTCGATAAGACAAACCAGGTTTAAGTGCGTTAAGCCACACACAAAAAATCTTAATATTTGGGCATGACTCTGCATATTTATAGCTTCAGTAAATTGGTAGTTAAAGTGCCAAATAGGAAAAACGAAATATTTTCTTAAATTTTAAACTTATATTATTTTATTATGAAAAAAATATTTTTGTAATTTTTCACAAATTTTTGTCCAATTTCACAGATGCATCACCGTAACACAACCAAAAATACTTTTTCACATACTTTGATAAGAACTCCATTTTTGTTTTTTGGTGTAAAAAACTACCCTATTGAATTACATACTACTCATTACACTACTACGAATTTCAATACATAGTGTATGTAACGATGTTACATTTAATCGATTTGCTATTTTTAGTTTTAATATCTGTACTATCAAACATTTTTAATGATTGGACCTATCTATATTAATTTCAACATCAATATGATTAATTCTTTCAAGAACAGTATTATGAAATTGATACTGACATTTCGTTCAATTTTATGACTATACCTCCTTGATCCACTTACATGTTTAACGCATTGCGCCATTCGTATGCCCTCTGTCTAGGTAAATAATGCATCTTTCACTTTTCAGTTTTCGATATTTAACTTTATCCCACAAAATATGGCTAGAGATATGAAAATATTCACAATGCACTAATAATGTGGGTAGTAAAATGTCATATTTGAATTGCAATATCAGAATTTTTTTAAAATAAAAATAAATACCATAGTCTTGCGCTCTTTCTAATGACTTTTCAATATTTTGTCCTATAGAATGTATTTCTAAGTCAAAAACTACTCCATACATAAAATTTTCCTCAAATAAATTTGTTCCAAAGATATTTAGGAATGTAACTCTAAAAATGACATCTCTAGTTCAACATCTGTTGCAGAAAGATCTTGTTTATAATTAATATAAGTTATATAAATTAGCATACCAATGTTGAATTGAATGTTATAAGCACACTTCTTTAATTACTGGTAATGACTGCATAAAAATTAAATTTGAAGATGTTATATTTTATAAAATCACCTTTTTCGCTTAGGTATCGCCTTAAGGTAACATATTAAGATGCGCAATTCCTCACCTATCAACTTCAAATTTGTGTGTAGTAATGTATAGTTAAAAGCAAAATAAATTGCCGATGGCTACCTATAAATATCACAGCTATTGAAGTGCTTAAACCACAGTGTTAAACTGTGTGTAACGCACAAAGGAAATAAAGTTTTAAAAGTCTGAACTTGTTCCATTCGCATAACTTTGTCTAGCTGTTCCATATACAAAGTATTCTTAAAAAAAAATTATAATTTTTTCTGCATCGGGCTACTCGAGGTATACATTAGCAGAAATGTGCTTATCACTTTCTTTCTTTTAAGTAGACAGAAAATATGGGTAAAAATTAGACTAAAGCGGCAGTAAAATATTTTAAAAGTGATCGTTATAAGAAATAATTGAGTTCGATTCCTTTGCATGGCCAGCAGTAAAACAAGAAAGATGAAACAAAAGATGGCATCCCGTAGCTCAACAAGAAATATCTCGAAAACAGTCAACTCTACAAGAAAAAACGTATATGAGATAAATTATGTGTCTTAACGAGATGTACATTTTTGTGCAATAAGATTTTTATATATCTCTTGTGGTTTAACAGTTAAACAAAATTCTGCAAAATGCCCCCAGAGTAACGAGGCCTTCTGAGCCTATTTCCAAATATACAATTTGTGATGTAAACGTCTTTAATATACGGTACTTTGGTTAAAATTGTTACAGCTGTTTTGAAAAAAAAAGGAAAGAAAAACGCTAGTTTATGTTGAGAGCCTTTTTTCGAAAATGTTCGTGTGCCGTTCTTGGAAGATACTAAATATCAATACCAAGTTGAATTTATAAGATCTTTGCTGTCCACACATACTCATATACACAAACAAACACAGGCATTTTTCTAAAAAAAAAAGTGTTAATTTTGATTCAGGGGGCCCCAAAACATTTATTTCCGGTGAAATATCGACATCGAACTTTTGGGTACTATGTACATTGTACGTACATACGTGGTAGAGAAACTAAACTTAGAAAAATTTAGTTTTTAACCACTTTTGGACACAATTCCAAATGAAGTAGATAGAATAATATTTTGTAAGAACAGTTTGTAACAGAAGTAGTAGAGAAAGTAATGAAATGGAATACATATTTGTTTCTTTAATTGTTTCATTTTACCACCACCTTTTACTGAATTCTCATATGGGTGAACTTTTACTTTTGGAACTTTATTGCCTTTCGGAAATAGTCTTAACTCGTATACCGTTCTAATTGCATTTTAGCTTTGGGGTATGTACGATAGATCACCACATATTCATACTCTTACACGCTTCCAGATTGTGAGGGAATAGGGACAAAGCAGACTTGGCACCGAACCTTATTTTTGTTATTGAACCTATGCCTCAAGATGGGGCACCCCAACAGGGAGGAATGAGCTGAGGAAATATACCGGGCGCTCGAAACCAGTAGCGACGACAAAGCAATGCCAGCGTGCATACAGTTTGCATACAGTTGTGCTGACAGGCCAAAGTCTTAAATTCAATTTAATAGTTTAATATACAAGTTAAATAACAATTAAAAATCGTAAAAAAACGCGGACCCCACTCTACAGAGGGTCCAAAGTCTCCTCCAGAGAGAATCGCAATGAGCATCCTGTTTTTTTTTCGGTCACGCTGCACCGAGAGATACTTCCAACCCTGAAAGAAACCAACGGGATGAAAGACTAATGAATAGAGCTCGATTCGGTCACGAAATTGCCACATAGTATAACTATGATGAGATGGAGTAGGCGTATGCTCTACATCCAGTTTCAAAACGTTCTGCACTATCTAGCATTGCTCACTGCCTGGCCTCGTTCAGTTTTTACTAGATCAACAACCTGTGAACACTGAAAAATGTCGAAAATACGAAAGGGTGAGCGATCGAAACTGAAACTCACGGACTAATGATGATGATGCGTTGAACTGGATTCATAAAACCCCAAGCTTTCGATCAATTTTAACTTCAAATCTTTAAAAACTTGTGGATGATTCTAACAAATTTTGAGTGACATGAGGAAGCCTTTTCTTTCGATACAGCAAGGATGTATTAAAATTCACTGCTATGAAATCTGAGTAAGTTTCGTTGATTTATGTTCATTCTATTTTCAAATTCTTCATATTCTTATACTGAATTTTTTGCACCAAATTTATACCTTTAGTTGTGAAAGTACGAGGCGTTTTTTCAGTAATCAAATTACGAAATAATTGTTTTATTGTATTACTTTGTGAATTAGATGATGCACATGTCAATACGTGTAATGAGCTACTTTTGGAAAAGCTTATACTTCAATGGGTGCACAAATCTCTCCTC
Source organism: Hymenopus coronatus (assembly GCA_030762935.1). Lineage (NCBI taxonomy): Eukaryota > Metazoa > Arthropoda > Insecta > Mantodea > Hymenopodidae > Hymenopus > Hymenopus coronatus. The sequence continues at coordinate 52,293,934 of CM060890.1, read as the reverse complement.
AGCGCTGACTGCCCTTTGTGTTCGTAACTGTGTGCGCTTCGGAACCCAAAACCAAGCTCTGCAAATGGAAACAACCTGGAGGGACAGGAAATTAAGGGAATGAAAAAAACTACCCAGTATTCACCTAGCGGTGAGGGAAAAACCCAGAAAATTTCCATGAGTCACGTAGGCACCAGGGATGGAACCAGGGACCTCCCGAATACGAATCGCGGACAATAGCCTGAGCTATCACGCTTGGTTTCTGGAGAAGATAGGGAATAATCTGGGCTGGAGAAAAATTCCCATCTCCAAACCAGAGGTCGAACCCGAGTCTATCAGTCGGATGCTCTTGCGATTGAGCTACGGGGCCAACCAACTCTATAATTTGTATCTGCGGTATTACAGCTTTATGCTCATTTGAAGTCTGAGATGATTCTGAATTGCTCTTTATCTAACCTAAGCGGACGGAAAATGAATCTAAAAAGAACACACAATTTGAAACATTAATTGATATATAAGTAAATCAATAGCTCCAGTAAAATGAATAATGGAATACAAGTATTACCTTGCTGACGGGATAAGGCAATCCAATCAATCAGTGATGTAACAAGGATGAGGGGGTAAGAAAAGGGAAAGAAACCGTGGGAAAATATCAAATCTACAGTCAAGGCAGATTTTCCGCCATAGGAAGCAGTTTATTTTCTCCATCGGTTCCTTTGCCGTCGATTACTAACCAAATTGTCCAGAAAGGGTAGATACTGAGCGCAGAACAAATTGAGGCAATAAAAACTACCAACTTTGCATAGCCTGCAAGAGTAGAAAATAAACGTGCTGACGAGATAACCTTGTCTTGTCTGCCTGCTGATTTACGAGACCAATGTTTACGAGCTCAAGTTTACTACAAGTTAGTGTTCTGGTAGCTCTATGAGAGTACCTCCATGGTCGTTATTTGCTCTGCTGGTGAATTTAATAGCGAGTCAAGCTTCTAGCTTCCACTTTCCTACGGTTCAATTCATCTTTTTTTTTTCGCAATAAATCAAAAGTGTACTTTTTTCCCTAGCTCGGACTCTAGATGTGATAGCAGCAGCCATTATGTATGTGTCTTCCTCCCTTAGAAAACCGTTCATCACAATTCCCACCGTGTAAGTACACGTTTGGTTATCTCATTCTTCGTACTTTTAAAGGTTTTCGGTACAGAAATACTTAATATCAACCAATTGATTTAAAAATATTATCTCAGATTTCTGTAACATTATAGCAGAATCAAGTAATCGAAATATAGCGTGTTCGATCCCCGTCGACTCGTATTCTGACTTTTTATCATGGTTTCTCGTGTTACTTAATGTCCCAAATCTACAGTTTAAAATATTACTTATTGAAATATATACTAGTTATTATGTACAGTAATTGAGATATGTTTGCTATGTATCAATTTCTAGCTCCTATGGATATTTAAATCATTTTTACTCTGTAAATTCATTGTTCCAATAAAAATTAGCCACGTGATACTCAGTTTTACAAACAAATGAGTTTACAATTCAATCTGTTATATTTTGGGCATATAACTCTCCAAAGCTCTAAATTTTTCAAAATTTAATATTTTATTTATCAAAATTGGAGAATTATAGCAAAAGGTAATACAAACATTTTTTTTAATATTATTTAGAGAGGCAGTATTAAATTTTTGCATCGTGTGGAATATTTGGACTATGAAAAAGTGTTGATAAATGAGAGAAAATACGGGTTGAAGTTGGGAGTGTGTTCATGCGCCTAACGCATATACAGCTTTAGTTAATTTGTGCTTCATATGTACCAAGTGGAAAAAATTATAATTTCTGAAGGTTTAGAGTGCATATCAATTTATATGAAACCAAATGTTTAAGTTTTCACAATTTTTGTTCAAATTTCACAGATGCTTCACCATAAGTGAGTGTTCCTATGGTTTTCTTTCTATAATTTCCCTTTTATCCATATCCTTATCATCTACCAGGTGTGCTAGCAAAAGGCGGTATCAGATGGCACGGATGTATGCGCACTGTACACGCTAACCTTGGCGTTGAGGCGGCGTAGTGGTCGCTATCATTTTTTGGGGTGGAACCTGTGGTGTTGGCGGCTACACAGCAAATCCTATCTTCGAGATGAACTTTCAGTCACTATTTTAGGGAACTTCCGTGCGTCTCTATGGCCTGTCTGCCTACGGCTTCTGGCCTCCTGGAGGTTTTTGGCACACAAATCTGAGTAGGTCGCAGTATCTGAGGTGCCCAACACCATTGTTGACCCTTTACCTTGCTATCCTTTATATCAGAAATTAAATTATCATAATTGAAGAATTCATTTAAGAATCTGACGCAAAATAGTTTACTATAACGTTGCAGAATAACAAAAAACTGATGTGTTTCATTCACCTGTCTTTCTCTACATATATGTCACAATGTATTCCTAAAAAGCTTATTCTTTTACCTACGGCATGTTAATCAAGATAAACATTAGCAGAAATATCCTTATTTCTCAGTTCCTTAACGTAGAAAGAAAATACGGGGGAATACTAAGCTAAAGGGATAGTCAAACATTTTAAACGCTGTTTGCTATGTTCGATCTTTTGCATGTCAAGAGCTGACAAACTCCCGTATGAGAAAAATAATCGCATTTGACATATATTGTGTCTTCTTCGACCTATACATCTTTTGCCTAGAAACTTTATATCTCTTATGTTTACCATTTTTATGAAAGACATTCTGAATGAAGAGTATTTCAGAAGCTATTCCTAAAAATATACATTTTGTCAAGTAAGTATCTTTAGCATATGTTATCTTAATCAAAATTGTAAGAGCTATTTTTGAGAAAAACACATTTTTGAAAAATGTTCCATATAAAGGGTAGCTTGGAGTGGGGAATATTCTTGATAATCTTAATTTCGCATCTTTGGAAGATGGCTGAATTTAACATTAAATTTTATATTTAACTTACTTTTCGTTTTTTAATTGTCGTGTTCAAAAGCATATGGGTACACACAAAACTTTTCTGAAATGCTTTTATTCAGGGGACTATAAAACGTGCACTTCCAGTTAAATCTCGGTATCGAATTTTTGAATGGAATGCAATACCTTCTCTACCTACCATGTACTAACTAGAGAAAGTAAAATTATAATTATTTTTAAAAATTAAGCGCTCGTATGGCATGTTTTTCGTCGGTTACTGCATACTTTTTGTAGGTACAACGATATTGGGAGAATAAAGTTGGCTTTAAGGTAAAGTACATTCCTTTAAGAACGTGTCGGTTTGTGATGATTTTGAAATTATTTTCGTTTTACACAGCCGTGAGAGGGCGGGAGGGAGGGAGAGGCAGACAGATAGAGATAGGGAAAGAGAGAGAAACGATCAACGAACAAGACTTCCCATTCGACAAAAGAGCTTTAAAATTCAAATAATATCTCAGAAATGTGTAACTCCTTCCTCTGAGGTTCATAGAGGTTAAAGTTATTCGACATTCGTCTTCTCAGGATAAGGAAAATCTTGAGAAAAAAAAACAAAAAAAAAACAAAACCTTATTCGAGTGACACACCCTAAGGGAGATTAGAACTCGCGACCGCTACACTCACACTAGCAAGCCGGACTTCTCTCTCTCATGATTCTCAACAGGGCAACTTCTCAGCACTTGCGGAAGAGAGTCATTCTCATGACTGCCACATCTAAAATGGTTTGTGCTCCATAGCATTCATTTTCAACATATGTGAAGACTCAGTCAGAACTTGATAGGCTTCCCTTTATCATCACCCAAAAAAATTGCAGTGGTAAAACTTGTAATCCTCCAAGTTAAATTGAAAACGCCCATGCAATGAAACATTTTAACTTGTCATATTAGTCTTTAAATAAGTCAACAGTTATATTGATTAATAAGTTTTCCAGAAAAAATAAAAAAACATCTAAGAAATCCCCAAATAGATCAATGATGTATTGAATCAATAAAACTGTTTAAAATTTACTTGGCTTAATATTAAGAAAATCCTCTTTAAACGTTATTCACATTAAAAACATCCGGTGAGTGAATTGAATAAAAATTTCACCACAATGAATAAGTTAAAATGGGGAAAATATAAGAACCCAGTAATACGAGAAAATTGAGTACAATTTGTACAATCTGCGCACCCATTTAAATATACATTTTGAGTATTCAAATGATAATAAATACACAACTACTCTTAGTTCTTGATTCTAAAACATTTGAGAGTTTTATATTGCTTGTTTCTAACGCTCTGCTCATGATCTCTGACCTTCGTAGGTTACCTCGTTCATCAAGCAATTTCGGACCTATTTTGATGTAGAAGCAATCAGCGAAAGGTATCTGATGATGGTGAATTTAGAGGTTCTAGAACTTTTCCTATGAACTCGGAACCCGTTGGGCCTTGGGGATACTCCACATAAGCTAGTCAAGAGGTGAAGGCTTCGATAGGGCCAACTTAAAGAGCCCCACTTCAGTGCTGGCATCAAACCATTGGCGAACGTCCTCCATGAAAATGTAAATAAAGGTTATCACTTTCTCTATGCGCATTATGCACACACAGTATAGAGAAAGTATTGAATTCCAACCAAAATTTAGATACCGAGATTTCACCGGAAATACATGTTTTAGGACCCCTTGAATAAAAAAAGTCATTTTTAGAAAAAGGTCCGTGTGTGTCTGTGGAGAGCAAAGCTCAAAAAGGAAATGATCGATAAATACCAAAGTTAAAATTTGGTATCTAAGGATGTTATTATCAATAGAATCGCCCCACCCCGAGCTACTCTTTACATGGACAAAATTTCTAAAGTTTTGATTTTCTCAAAAATTGCTCTAACGATTTTGATTGAAGTACCACACATTAAAACCATTTCCTTCACAAATAAAGTATGTATCTTGAATTTTCTGGGAATAGTTTCTGAAGACCTGCTTAATCTGAATGAATTTGGCTGAATTCTGCATAACTAGTAAACAGTAAGAGATCGACAAAAACTCACTGCACAAAACATATACATCTCGTTAAATCACACAATTTATGTCATGTATTTTTTCGCGAAATTGACCGTTTTTGTGATATTCCTTGTTACTGGTTTCAGTTTTAAAGTACTTATATTTTACTCATACGGAAACTTGTCAACTCTAGGCCAGGTAAAGAAACGGATTTCAATCCCATAGCAACAACATTTTAAAACATTTGACTGTAGTTTAGCTTAGTGTACTCCTTTATTTCCTTTCTACCTATAAGTAACTAAGCAATAAAACCGTTTCAACTAATGTTTATTCGATTTACATGAAACAGAAGAATAAGCTTATAAACAATAATTTGTTACAGATATGTAGAGAAAGTCATGTAAATGGACACATCAAACTTGTCAAACAATCAGAATCGAGCCTGCATTTTATTCTGAGCTTTGATTTGACAACTTGTCACGCTAATTACATGTGTTAAATGATAAAAATCAAAGCATATATACGTTGAGGATATAATTCATAGCATTAATGTGTAGATGACCACTTCTAGTAGCTACATTTTGTATAAGAATTAGGGAATTATGAATTATTAACGCGTACAGAAATACAGTTAAGGTTTTCTATAATACTTCATATGAAGTCTGCTATTCCTCGTAACGGTTAATTGCTACTTTGCCTTCAAAATCTATAATGTTTACTATTTCTAGCCCTATTTACTTACACTATACCGGTACGTAAAGAAGGAATTGTTTTCCACTCAAAATTCCATGTCGAGACTTCACTGAAAATATATGTTTTGAGGTCCCCCGAGTCCGAAAAAGAATTTAGAAAACGTTCTGCCTGTGTGTCTTTGGACAGCATAGCTCAAAAATGAAAATGCGACCTTTAACCTTTCAGAAAAATTCCCCCACCACAAACTACGTTTTACGTGGAAAAATTATTGAAAATTTAAATTTATCAAAAATAGCTCTAACAATTTTGATTAAAATACCATATATTAAAGATATTAACAAAATAAATAAAAAGTATATTTTGAATTTTCTTGAAATAACTTCTGAAGATATCTTTTTTCTGGATGAGTTTTGCAGAAGCTTACATAACAATTACACCGCAATACGTACAAAAAAAATGTAAATTTCGGTAAAACACATAATTTATGTCATATATGGTTTTTTTAGATATTCCCTGTTATCAGCTTCAGTTTTAAACTAGCTAGCTTTTCTTAAGCGAGACCATGCAAAGCGAATCGAACCTCAATTGTTTCACATAGCGACCAGCTTTTAAAAGATTTGACTGTGCTCTATTATAACATATTCTCTTATTTCTCTGCTACTTACAATGAAGTAAGTAATTAGACCAATTATGCTTATCTCGACTAGCATGACGTAGCTAAAAGAATAATATTTAAGAATAGTTTGAAACAGCCAGACAAAGGTGAATGAATCGAACCACCACATTTTTTCTAGTTCAATTATGGCTTTAATTTTCTCATTATGTCTTCCAGGTATTTTAACTTGCTTTAATGTGTGCATTTGAAACTATTTCTAAAAGTACTGTTTGAGCTAAACGCAATTAAGGAAAGGCTTAAAAACGATAAAAGGGAAACAAAATAGCAGCGACCTAATGATCCTGCAGGGCGCATATTAACAAACCATCATGTTATTTTATAATTAACTTCAACTATGGCAAAAAAGGCAAATGAATAATGGAAGCAACATTTATTTCATTTTCCTGAAAATGTTGCTTGTCAAAAGAATACACTAATAAATCTCTAAAATACGAGTGTGGAGCTATCAGGTTTAAATTTAGTGGACAAATTAAACAAAAAGGAATATAATAAATACGCTTCTATGACTAGTTTTCACTGTTACTACCATCAAGCGATGAAAAATTAATTGTTGCGTAAGAAGATTAATAGCCGCAAGGTATTCACTTAATTGGTGTGCTGTGAAAGAGTATTTTAATACCGGATTCAGACCAGAGATATTTAGTGCAGATAAGCAGTAAATCAGATTTCATGCCTTGTCAATATTAGCCTTTATGTTCAAGTAAATTTTAATACCTATTTCGCACCAAGTAAGAAACATTCTGGAGTTATATTATCGAGAGGTTTGAAAGTTTAGAAAGCACGAAGTTCATTTAATTGCAGAAACGAATTATGCAGAGCAGAAATATTGGCAAAGAAATTTAAAAGCATAAATAAAGTTAAACTTAATTTTACTGGACTTAAAGTAGTGACGTAACACTCAACAGCTTATGTTTGTTTACCTGCCCGTTTTGATTTAAAGCCACTGTTACTTTTTTTGTAGTGAGAATGTATTGCTTTCTCTTCAGTATTAACCTGTCTGAAAAATGAATGCAGACCGCTAAGAGCAGAAGCTTGCGTAAACACAAACAGATAAGTGGTGTTACGTTATCATTCCCGGTGCATGCCATCTTTCAATGGACGGGTTCAAATCAAGTCAAAATGCAAACACCGCCGCTGTAGTCATACGCTCACAAAGCACACAATTATAATTCATTAGTGATACAGTAAGTTTAGCCTGTTATGGTCGTGTAGTTTATTCCTGTTTACGTACGCTTGCTGATATTTTGATACTGCACTATATTCCAGTCTTCTCTGACTGCTCTAAACCGAGCCATGCTACACCAGCGACCTCCGCTAAAAACTGTATTCTTTCATCAGACATGTCATACTGTATAAAGAAGGTATTTTTTCCACCGCAAAATTCGACACCAAGATTTCACCGGAAATACACGTATTGAGACCCCATGAATAAAATAAGCTCAAAAACGAAAACTTTGTTGGATGCCAAACTTTTTATTTTAGTTCAGTGTCTTCTAAGAATGAGACACGAAGATTTTCAAGAAAAAATCCCCACTTCAGCCACCCATTACATGGAAAATAATGTCGAAGATTTTGATTTTCTCAAAAATGCCTCTAACGTTTTTGATTAAAATACCGTATATTAAAGATATTTAGCTGACAAATAAATTATATATCTTAAATTATCTGGGAATAGCCTCTAAAGATCGCTCTATTGTGGATGAATTTTACCGAATTTTGCAAACTGGTAGAGCCTAAGAGGCAGGCAAAAGCTTACTATACAAAAATGTAGAGCTCGTTAAAACGCAAACTTATCTCATAGGCGTTTTCTTGCAGAGCTGGCCGTTTCTGAGATATTCCTTGTATACTTTTCTATTACGGAAATTTGTCAACTCCTGGTCATACAAACAAAGAAATTTCAATCATATAGAAACCAGCTTTTAAAAGATTTGATTATCGGTTTAAGCTTATTGTACTCCCTTATTTCCCTTCTACTTAGAAGAAAGCAAGTAATAATACATTTTCTGTTACTTTTATCTCTATTAACATGAAATAGATAAACGAGTCAAGTTTTTAACAATTTGATACAGAGAAAGTCGTGGAACATGTCATATTTAGTTTTACTTTCTCCACCCAAAACTTCGAAATCAAGATTCAGCAGAAATATATGTTTTCAGCGTCCCTCTGAATAAAACATAAAAACAAAAAATAACATATCTTAAGAAAAAGGTCCGCGCGCATGTGTGTGTATCAGTAAGTGACTCCTTGTGTCTGTAAACATAACTTTAAAAACAAGTCGGTTAAATACCAAACTTGATATTTAGACTGCGCTTCTTCCAAAGATGCAAACAAAGAAAATTCCAGTCTTTATTTCTAACAATTTTCGAAACTTTTTATTTTTTCAAATATACCTCAAAGACTTTGCTTAAAAAAAAAATCATATGCTTAAGATATTTTTATGACGAATAAAATGTATATCTGGAATTTTCTAAGAATAGTCCTGAATTCCTTTGAATTCTGAATGAGCTTTGCATAAATGTATGCCGAGATAGACAATATTTTACTGTAAAAAAATTGGAGATCTTGTTTCTTTACACAATTTATGTAAAAATAATTGTTTATGGAAAAGACAGTTCCGAGTTGTTTCTTGTTATTTGGTTTACCCCCTTTTTCTCAAGTGGGAGGTCATTGTTTTACATCCGATCATGCAAAGAAAAGAGAATTGCAACTCCATCACATAACGATTAAGTTTTTAAAATATTTGACTACCTGATTAGCGTAGTATGTTCCTCTATGTATTTTGTACCTACAAGCAAATATGAAATGAAAACAATTTTGATAATGCTTATCTCGATTATCATGAAGTAGAGTAGTAATCTGCAGGCGCTCCCTATAAACGTTTACTTCACCAATGAAATAATCATTTTCTCAGTGAACTGCACAGTCCGGTGCACGTATACGTGCCGATATGAGGATCAGCTATTTGTGTTGGCAGGTAAATGACACCACTCCTCAGCAACCGCCCTCAGTTCTAACCCCTGTCAGCTATAGCAAGGTGTGAATAGTAATATCCACTTGCCCTTTGTTTCGCAATGGCGGGTGCCCAGAGGACTTTTAGATGCATTGAAACATATAATTCAGAATGCGTCTTATCTTATTTTGTTTATATTTTCACCAGCTGTTCAAGAAAGTAGTAAAGGACAGAGTAATTAATATTTTTCAAATAATGAACATTTCTAACCTTTGCGTTTTTTGCAGGAAAGGGATGGGAGATTAAGTAAACTAATCTGTTTTATTATATATGCATTAACTTAAAACTCCACATTATGCACATTTATTTAAAATCACGCCATTTCTTTACAAAACAAGTTGCTGTAAAAATAACATAAAATTTACCGAGCATATAAAAGTATTTCTAAAGCATATTTTCGTTAAGTAGACAAAGACGATCATGGACTATAGTAGGATGATGTTCTAGTGATTAATCCACGATCCCCCGTTTCTTATAACTGCATATATTCTACCAGGAAGTGGTGGTGACAATCGTTCCACTCGGGTTTAATTTTGTTTCTTTTGTTTCTTCATCGATCATTGTTTGTGTGTCGGACTTATACAAACTAATAGCATATTAGCAAAGTTACGAACAAATGGTGTTAAGTTCAGCCAATATTATATATAAAAAAAGCACACCTAAAGACCCTAACAGCACTGGCACAAATTTATAGCCATATTGGAGAAAAACAACATTTTCAAACATTTTTGCATGTAATGGTAGTTTGTAGTGGGGGAATTTTTCTGAAAATCTTCGTGTCGCATCCTTGGAAGATACTAAACATAAATACCAATTTTGGTTTTCGGTCGTTTCATTTTTTAGCTATGCTGTCCAAAGATCAACACACACACATAAACACACGGATTTTTTTTTTTTTTTTTTTAAATACTCTTTTTGGACTTATGGGACCTCAAGCATATATTTCCAGTGAAATCTCGAAAGCGAATTTTTTAGTGGTTAGGCGACGGTGGTCGCCGGATTGTGGCTGAGCAGTGATTTACGCACTGTAGACATCGTCGCGGTACCTTTCTTTCGCGACCGCCTTTAGTAGATGCTAGAGGCTGGCGTGTTGGTCCTGGACGGCGGCGGAAGGCTCAAACTGGGGATCCCGTCCATCCTTGCTCCCGTCGTCACCAGGATCTGGTGGGCCTTTGGATACTCTTCCCTCTCCGCTCCCCCCTGTGGCCATATAAATCGCAAAAGGCCCGACCTAAGGACCTACATGAGGTGCTCTGCCTTTGTGACAGGAGACCCCGTCCGTGAGTAATCCTATGGCACATTGTTCTATATTAGGTTTGTACATCCCACTGCTTCACTGGTGCCACGCCGTGGCAGAGAGGTTAGACCACTCGCCTCTCACCATATGGGATTTATGTTTGACAAAGTGGCGCAGTGGCGGGTTTTCCCCCGGGATGTACGGTTTCCCTCACTATCGCATTCCACCGGTGCTCCATCATTATTCCATTTATCATCGCCGGCGTTGCCATAGTAGTAAAACTGCGTTATGCATTATAAAAAAAACTACCTCACTAGCAAGGTGATAGATATATTATATTACTCTTAACTAATTATGTATATGACAAAGTAAAAGGCTTATTTGCATTTATGAGTTCGCATTAGGGAACTGGAATGCCTTTAAGTGAACACCAATACATCGAATTGTAAGATAACAGTTTCAGTGTAAATGTGACATAAACTTTTTGATATTTTAGGAGTGACATAAAAAAACAGCTTGTCTCCGTAACAGATTTCACGTGATTCGTATAGAGGTTTTTGAATAGAGTTTGCAGTAAAAGAAACATTTCATTGCGATTCGTTTAGGGGCAAACGGTTAGCAACTCCTAAAAGAGAGATTAAGTTGGCTCATAGAGGCGCGTATTGCAGTAAAACTGTAACAAGCAATTTACCGTCACCCTTACGAGTGTTAGAACTGCATTGTTGCGCAGTGACTGAGGAGGGTGAAGCCATTTAAGTGCGCACACATACACATTCATTGTTTCCTTCCTCCCAGTATTTTAGTACCCGTAAGTCGTATTTTATAGCCGGGGGTACGAAGTAGTAAATTTTTCCAGCGGTAAACAATGAAGTGTTATCTGGGAATAATTCACCCCGAGGTCATGTTGACTTCGACATTTCCAGTTCACAGCTATGTCCTTAAGATACAAATACAAAAAAAATCTGTCACATGTCACATGCAATACGTTCCTGAGAACATCGAACCGAGGCAGCTTTCTGACCGTTTTTATTCCTGTTTTCATGTTTCCTGCTCTTTATAGCTCTCGTTATGATGACCTCACATGAGCAAGGGTGTGAAACGTTGTTTTATAATTTTTTCTTGGCTTTACGACTGTTTCACAGACGTGCCTTGATTATTCTGATGACTCTTACCGACGTTCACACTTTTTCTTTCGACACTCCTTACATCTGTACGCATATCTTACGATCGTAAATTAATCATGCATACAGTGAGAACAGCATCCTGTATGTCTTTTCCGTAGCCAGAGTGAATAAATATCAGGTAGCAGTAGAATCTTACGGTTTTGAATAGACATTGGCATAATGCAAGCAGGTTTATTTGTCACCTGATCCAATACGTGTGGCTATTTTATAGCTTTTCAACAATTCATACAGTCTGAAGTATTGTTGACAACGTTAGTTTAAGCAGGCTATCCATATCTAATAAATTTTGGGAACCATCATCTTCAAGGCGGTTTACCTTTTTGGTTAAAAATATGTGCGTCACATTTATATACCTTACTTTAAAACCTAGTCTAAATTGTTTCTCGCTTTCATTATTGGTGATCATATATAGCGGCATTTCTCTTTCTACTTTCTCTACATTCATGTATATATGTAGAGAAGCATTGCATTCCACTCAAAATTCCACGTGTTTTCACAAAAAATATATACTTTGAAGTACCCTAATTTGAAAGAAAAACTCTTTTTTTTTCTCTACAAGTACTATGTACATATATGTAGAGAAGGTATTGTATTCCACCCAAAAATTCGAGTTTGAGAGGTCCCCCGAGTCCAAAGTATTTTTAGTTTCTCTATACGTTCTATGTAACTTGTAGGTAGAGAAGGTATAATATTTCACCCAAACATTCGATACAAAAATTCACTGGAAATGTGTGTATTCAAAAAGAATTTTAGAAAAAGGTCAGTGTGTGTTTGTCCGTGTATCTGTGAACCCCATAAATCAAAAACAAAAGCTCGGTTAGATACCAAACTTGATAATTAAGTTTAGCATCTACCAAGGGTGTGACAAGCAGTTTTTCATTGAATCCCCTCACTCCGAACTACCTTCTATACAGAAAATCTTCGAAAATCTTGATTTTCTAAAAAAATGGCTCAAAAGACTTTGATTAAAATATCGTATATTGTAGACAGTTAATTACATGACAAAATATATATTTTAATTCATGAAAATAGCATCAGAAGTCGTGTTCATTGTGAATGACTATTCCTTAAATGATAAACTGTTAGAGCTAGACAAAAAGTAAATATACAAAAATATAGATCTCGTTAAAAACACAATCTATCTCATAAACATTTTTATACAGCTAACGATTCCCGAAATATTCCTTGTTTTTGTTTCAAATTTTAAAATAAACATTTCCCACACAGGAGGTCCTCATCCCTCACTGTTTGAATATATATGTAAATCCTGGTTGTGCACTTCATGTACAAAATGCTCTTAAATTTGGTATGAAAATGATCATACAAACATAATATATCAAATATTTTGAAGGAGCTGAATAAGCTGAGTTAACTGAAAATGTAATTATTTTATTTCTGTGCTTTTGTTTTAAAATTATGCCAATACAACACCATAAAAAGATATGAGAAAGAGAGAGGGAGTTAGAGGGAGAGGATTTTAGTATTAGAATTAAGATTAGTCACGGACGGGGTTCCAGTCACAAAGGCAGAACTTACGGAGGTCCTTAGGTTGGTCCCTTTGCGATTTATGTGACCACAGGGAGGGAGAGGGGAGAGTACCCGAAGGCCCACCAGTTCCTGGTGTCGACGGGAGCAAGGATGAACGGGATCTCCAGGTTGAGCATTCCGCCAGGCCCAACCCACCAGCCTCTAGAGCAACCAAAGGCGGTCCCGAAAGTACGGTAGCACGAGGATATCTTTAGTGCATAAGCCTCTACCCAGCCACAATCCAGCGACCATCTCATCTGATCCTTCAATTCTAAAATAGATGACAAAGAAGGCATGGGAGAAGGAAATTAACGCAGTGACGTGCCTACATAGGTATGCATGCGACCCAGGGAGCATGTCCGTGGGTTTTCCGTTAGACCGGTACATATTTTATATCTTTGCAAGCAAGGACGGAAGTGGATACGCCACTTATGCGTGTCAAACCCAAAGGGGAAAACTACAGAAGACCTCGGCGGGGTGACCTTTAGCAGCTTAGGTCTATTAACTTTCCAGGGTAGTGACGGAGGACATGGGGCGTCTCACAACTTCTCCCTGGTGTCAATGCCTAATCTCCCACGGGTATCGGGCCACTGCCACGTCGAGCCCAACCCAATCCGAGCAACTCCCTTGCAGGAGGGGCTCAGATGTTCGTCCCGACTACTTCTAGTAACGCCAGAAGTACCTTAGTGCTCGGGGTCCGCGCGTTCGCACCGGAACAACTGAAGAGGTTGGAACCTCCCCCCTAGGGGAAAACAGGAAAGGATGGATAGATAATTCAGCGTTTGCCTCGCAACCAGGAGAAACCCAGAAAAATCCATGTAAGGCCGGCCACCTGCATCAAACCTACGACGTCCTGACTTGACTCAAAAGAGGGAGCAAGATACCGTAAGTAGCGCTATGGGAGTAAGGACATGAGCTGACAGTTCATCCACATTCTTTAGGCTGATACAACAGTTGGTTGAAACTAATCGCTACAAAATACCTGACTTAACCGTAAAAATCATTTAAGCGCGTCCATAAAAGATGAATGGTGCACACATGAATAAAACTGACGAATTTGGATTTTCTAGTTGCATTCATATGGAAAAATCTTAAGAGGGAAAGTGGAGCACCTGTTTTGGTTAGTATTGCCACAAATCACCGGTTCTTCCCTACCCAAAAGGCAGAAAAAGACAGCTAGATGCCATTACAGAACGCAGAGAGCAAAGAGATTGATGGTCAATCTCTTGGAAGAGACGTAACCCAAAAAGTTGGGATATTACATCGAACTCATTGCTGACATAAAGCTGTGTAATAAATTGAATTATCTCTCTGTTGGAGATAATGAAGGCTATGCTGTACTGAAAAATTACACACTGTTCGATTAACGAGCTTGTTTCACATACTCGGAATCATTATTAACGCATTTCCGCGCACAAGCTTATCACTTAATATTTTTTATCAGATTATTAGGTTTTATAACATAGAGAGAGAATAATTAAATAATCGGAACTATCCAAACTAATCAAAGATATCTCAGAAATGAAACTTATTAAACACCAAAAGGGCTATATTTATCCTCTACTTCAATAAGCAAAGTGCTTTAATATAAATCTATAAGCGTGAACATAACCGTTATCTAGATCTTAACAGTATATTATGAAACGAGCGAATAATTAGTAATTAAGATGCAAATATATTAATGAAACGAGTGGAGCTACTTTTATGATTTTCAATCGAGCATCTTAATTGCCATTATAGTCCAATTTCAACGACTGTTTATAATACTTGACCATGTGTCTTAAGTTTTACAACAATTTTCGAAGTACACACACACAAAAACGGAATTTTTGTAGTATGAAATTGTACTAGAAGTATTGTTAAGCAAACAAATGTTTAGGAATACTTTTAAAAAGTCACATTTTGGGCGAATTTGATTATTTTGGGAGGTCAAGCCTTTGTTTTTTGCTTAACACACTCCTCACATCCAATCCTAACCAGTTTCTGAAAATGAAGTTGTGAATTTTGATTTTTTATAATTGATGAATTGTGCATAGAATATTTCGTACATGTTTCTTGATTTTTATAGCAATAAGCTATTATTAGTTACATTGTGTGTCTATGGAGGAATTTCCTGCGGTGTAAGTTGCATCTCACTGTCACTCAATTGTTTTTATTTAGCACGCGCTAGTTGTTCTTCGCTTGAATATACGAAATAATCGATAGCTACACCTTCAATAGTCGGTGCCTGGTAACGTTACGAAATGTGCGCAGATGCAAAAATAATCATTGCTACATGTGGGTCTTTTGATTGTTGGGAAACATCGCTTTAATGAAGAGGTGCACTTTAATGAGGTTCATTTAAGTGCAGCTATCAGGCGTATAATTACTACATTTAGGCACGGCACAGCGTAAACAATATTAAGATTTTCTTTTTATTTCTTTTAGAATTGTATATCTTTGAACCAAAAGCGTTGCCGAGAATTAGTATAAAATCCTCTTCGTTCTAATATGCCTATCTTTCTTATACGCTGATATATTTTAATTTATATTTGACATACTGAAGATTAATATAAGTTTTAATAATAGTAATAATTATAATAATATAATAATGATAATAATGAACATATTATACAAGTTAAATTGATTGGCGTTTTATCATTTTATAAACTTTTCCGATACCTACACATGTTCACAATTTCTAAATTGTTCTACAGCTGGAAGGTCAAACGCGAAAGCGGGAAGGTCAAACGCTTTATGGTGATAGTCTTATCGATTAGTCAGACCATATTGTAGCTCTTTTACATCACACCTCATTTAATTCAAGATGTCAAATGTAAGACCTTTTAGTTTTTATGCTATTTTTTCAGATAACTCTCATCTTTGAATGCATTTATAAATATATTTTTATTTTTACAATGAAATTGTAATGTTTTATTTAAACCATATAAATAGTTGCTCTTCCCAATTGTAATTAGTTTGCGCTTTGATAATTATGCGTCACGAAAAGTTGAATCAGTCTTAGAAAAGACATCCCAAGGCAATAAGGATCTGTGCCGATGTTCTTACCGCTTAATCTACCATGAAGAATAATCGTACGCATCAAAATCTACCATATATTGGCTCCATTGTGCTACTATACTAAGCAAATTTAAATACGAGCTTCCGAGATCCGCTTTTAGTTCACAACGTTACAGTGATATTACGAGGGCCGTTCAGAAAGTAGCCTCCGATCGGTCACAGTGCGGGTAGTGGGGGGAGTAGCGACGCCATCTGTGCATTCACGCACTCAGCAGGTCAGTCGGCATCAAGCCGTGGTCGAGTGAAAGTCGTACCTGCGCTAGTTTAGTGTTTGTGGCCGTTTGAAATGTGTACTGCAATAGAAAACCCCGCCAAATGTGAAGTGCGCGCTGTTATAAGGTTTTTTTACAGCCAAAGGATATTCTGCAGCAGCTATTCATTGTGAGCTTTGTGCCGTGTACGGACCAAAAGCTATGAGTGAAGGAGTGGTCCGTGAATGGGTACGTTTATTTAAAAGTGGACGAGAAAACGTTCATGATGAAGAGAGGAGTGGTAGACCATCATTGGTCACGGACGAACTCGTTCAGACAGTTGATGCAAAAGTTCGTGAAAACCGACGTTTCACAATGTCGGAGTTGTCTACTGATTTTCCACAGATTTCTAAGACACTCTTGTACGAGATAGTGACAGCAAGATTGGGTTACCGTAAGTTCTGTACACGATGGGTGCCCAAAATTCTTACCGACCACCACAAAACTCAAAGAATGGCCTCTGCATTAGACTTTCTGTCACGTTATGAGGCCGAAGGTGAACCATTGTTAAACAGAATCGTGACCGGGGACGAAACCTGGATTAAGTACGTGAACCCTGAGGCAAAAGAACAATCAAAGATGTGGGCACATTCAAATTCGCCTACCAAACCAATAAAAGCCCGGCAAGATTTTTCTGCCCGAAAATTGATGGCAACGGTGTTTTGGGATGCAAAAGGGGTGTTGTTTGTTGAATTCATGGAACGTGGGACGACCATTAATCAAGACGTGTACTGTGAAACACTAAAACAATTACGACGGGCTATACAGAACAAACGCCGTGGTATGCTGACTTCCGGTATCGTTTTTTTGCACGATAACGCCCGTCCTCACTCTGCTCGCAGAACAACAGCCCTTCTTGAGTCCTTCAAGTGGGACGTTGTCAACCATCCACCTTACAGCCCAGATCTGGCGCCAAGCGATTATCACCTCTTCATGCATATGAAGAAATGGCTCGGGTCCCAGCGGTTTGATGACAACGAAGAGCTCAAAGATGCGGTCACAGGCTGGCTCCAGGCACAAGCGGGTGATTTTTATGCAGAAGGAATTTCAAAGCTTGTGAACAGATACGATAAGTGCCTCAATCGTTATGGAAACTATGTAGAAAAATAGTGCAAAGATGTAGTTGTAAGATGTATATATTAAAATATTTTTATTTAACTTGGTGAATTTCTTGCAATCAACCGGAGGCTACTTTCTGAACGGCCCTCGTATATGTATAAAGAAAACCGTAGAAAGAGAAAGAAAAAAAAAAGGTTTCATTTACATGATTTTCTCTAACCTTCCACAAACATTCCTTACAAAAGATTATTCTTGTATCTGCTTCATACTAATCGAGATAAACATTATCAGAAATGGTCTTCATACTTGCTTACTTGCAAGTAGAAGGAGAATAAGGAATGTGCTATATGAAAGTAAATCTTTTACATCTATGTGAAACAATTGAAATTCTGTTCTCTTTTGCATTTCCTGATGTAAATCAAAGAAATGACGAAAGTTGACTTCCCGCTTGAGAAAAGTAATTTAAAATTGGAACAAATAACAATGAAATATATTGGAAAAGGGTAATTAAAAACTGTGTATATGACACAAATGCTGTGCTTTAGTGAGATCTACATTTTTGTGTAGTAAGTTTTAGTTTATCTCTTACAAATTACGAGTTATACAAATGTCATACAAAATGAAAAGGTCTACAGAGTCTATTGCTAGGAAATTTAAGATATAAATGTTGCTTGTCATGAAAATGTTTTAAAAATATGGCATTTTAATAAAAATCGCTAGCCATTTTTCAGAATATAACATTTTTCGAAGAGTGTCCCATGTAAAACTTAGTTGGGGAATTTGTTTTTAAAATTTTGGAAGATACTTAACCTGAATACCAAGTTTGGTACTTAACGTATTTTTCGTTTTTGAGCTATGCTGCCAACCTACACCCACGCGCGCGCAAACACACGCACACACACGGACATTACTCTAAAACTCTTTTTTTTTTTTTTTATTCAGGCAGTCTCATAACATGCATTTTCTGTGATTTATCGATATGATTTTTTAGCTGGAATACAGTATCTTCTCTGTATACTATGTACTCTGTATACGCGCTAGAGAAAATAAAAAGTGCCTCTATAGTCAGTGCTCAGCATTCTGGTTTTTCAATCTAGTTTAGTGCTGTTTAAAGCCCACTCTTAGTTATTACATGCCACATCACAAACGATTGATACTGCTAATACATGAAATGAAATAATTGTGAAAGGAATCCTAGAAGGAAAGCACCCCAGACCTAATTTTAGATTACCACCTCCAAATTTGTGTTTCATGTTTTAGTTATGAAAGCTGACGAAAATCTGAAAAATCTTGATCAGGGAGAACGACCTCGGCTATCCATGTCGGTGTCTCACTTTCTGTATAGATTTATCAGAGGTTTTTGTTATTTCATTAGAAAATGGTCATGCACCGAGCCTAAAACTACAACGGTAGTAGTCTTTTTACTTTCTCTATACGCACTATGTACGTAGTGTATAGAGAAGGTATTGCACTCCACCCAAAAATTCGATACCGAGATATCATCTGAAATATCCAAAAAAAAAAAAAAGCAATTTCACAAAAAGGTCCGTGTGTGTGTGTCAGTCCATGTTTGACTGAACACGATAACTCAAAAACGAAATGTCGGTAAAATACCAAACTTGGTATTTAAGTTTAGAATCTTCTAGGAATGCGACACGAAGATTTTGAGAAAAAAAGCGCTACCCCCAACTACCCTTTACATGGAACTTTTTTCGAAAATTTTGATTTTCTCAAAAATGGCTCTAACGATTTTCATTAAAATTTCGTTTGTTAAAGACATTTCTCTGACAAATAAAATGTATATCTTGAATTTTCTGGGAATAGCCTGTTAAGAGTAGTTTATTCTGGATGAATTTTACTGAATTTTGAATAATTGCTAAACCGTAAGAAATGGACAAAAGCTTACTACACAAAAAATGTAGAGCACATTAAAAAACACAATTTATGCTATATACATTTTTTTCGTAAGTACGTCGTTTTTGAGACATTCCTTATTTTTGGTTTCTGCTATGAAAAACTTATACTTTTCTCATACAGGAACTTGTCAACTCCTATCCATATAAACAAAGGAACTTCATTGACATAGAAATCAGCTTTTGACTATCATTTTAACCTATGGCAGTCCCTTATTTGGCTTCTACTTACAAGGAAGCAAGTAATAAGACTATTTCTGCTCATTTTTTTATGATTAGCATAAAGTAAATAGAAGTATAAGCTTTTTTAAGAATAATTTGTTGCAGGGACATAGAGAAAGTCATGTGAATGGCACACATCAGATTTTTCAACAAGAATTAACAAACTGAATGATAAATCTGCAATTTATGAAGTTGTAAATACCATGATTTCGGTTGTCACAGTCAGAAACCATTAAAAATTAAAGAAGGCTATACAAATTAAAGAATGAAAAGAAAAAAGAACAAACAAGGAACGGACCACTAGTTCAAAACTGGGGTTTTGTTCGTTTTATAAGATTAGCTGATGTTATGCTTTGAGTTAAAGATTGAATATGTGGAAAGAGGCTAAGAATAAGAGAGACCGAAGAAATCACACCAAAGACCAGCGGCTTGGTGGCAGCACAACGCGCCGAATACATAGCCGACAGCTCAAAACTTTCAACATCGTAAATGACTTAAATATGACTTAACCTTTCTTCGTGTAATGAAAGCTGAGTAAAGCAGTGATATTAATGCAGGCAGTGGAATAAACAGAGATGATTAAATTTTGTCCTGAACTAGAAATATTTAAAATGCAGGGCTTTAATCTAGAGAATAAAGAGGAAAACATGTATTTTGACTTTCCCTCATTAAATCTTATTTTCGTGGTCCTTCGCTAAATTGCAGATCGTGTATCTTTAAAACATGAGGGAGAGAGAAAGAGAGATGGAGGAAGAGTGAGAATGGAGGAGAGAGAAAGTCGGAGGGAGAGTGAAATTGAAACGCCAAGTTGAAAAATATCAAAACCCCGTTTCATAGCTATTTGTGTTAAAGGAGGAGTAGATATTCTTCAGTTTTTAAAATAAAAGTATGGTTGGGAAAATATTCTAAAAGCAAAATAAGAGCGAATTCGTTCTGCTGAGAGACATTTTCTTTTCTTTGTGTCCCATCAGTAGCGCTCGTTATTCACTCCAGATGCATGCTCAGTTCATCACTCTCACTGGGCTTATGGTCACGTACAGACAGACACGTAACTGGTAAACTGGTTATCTCGTTGTGGAGCTCAACACACACTTCCCGCCCCCTCACCCTTTACACAAAATTGTCTTATAAGCAAAGCCTCTACACCGTTACTTTCAGATATTGCCCTCTGGGAACACATGTAGCAAATTCATACATATGCAATCGAAACCATAACGGTGTTCGATGTAATAACACAGTATCCAATGTTACTGAAACACCACATTAGAACTTATTTTACAGAAAAAAAATACTAGAAAATAGAGACTTAAAGTAACAACTTTCCTTCAAACTAAAACAAAAGTATAATATTTTTAAATCTTAAATAAATATAAAAATATAAAAACATATGATGTAATTCATTCACATGACTTTCTCTATATCTCTGCAACAATTTTTTGTTAAAAAGCTTATGCTTCTATTTACTTCATGCTAAGTGAGAAAAAATTAGCAGAAATAGTCTTATTACTTGCTTCCCTGTAAGTAGAAGCGAAATAAGGTAAACATAGGTTAAAGTGATAGCAAAAGATGGTTGCTATGCGACTGAAGTTCCTTTGTTCATATGCACAGGTGTTGACAAATTCCTGTATGAGAAAAGTATAAGCTTTTTAAGGCTGAAACAAAAAACAAGGAATATTTAAAAAACGATCAACTCAGGAAAAAATGTATATAATATAAATTGTGTGTTTTAATGTGCTCTACATTTTTGTGTGGTAAGGTGTTATTTATATATATATATATAAAATAATTTAAATTATTTAGTTTTTTCATTATTATATATAAATAATTTTGTCTATATCTTACGGTTTACCAGTTACACAAAATTCCGTAAAATTCATCCCGAATAAAGTAGTCTTCAGAGGCTATTCCCAGAAAATTCAATATATACATATTATTTGTCAAGTATATATCTTTAATATATGATATTTTAATCAAAATCTTTTGAGCCATTTTATAGAATATAAACATTTTCGATCATTTTTCAATGTGAAGGGTAATTGGGGGTGGGGGATTTTTTTGAAAATCTTCATGTCGCATCCTTGGAAGATACTGAACTTAAATACCAAGTGGTATTTAATGGTCTTTTCGTTTTTGAGCTATGCTACCCACAGGCACACGGACACACACACACACGGACATTTTTTCTAAAAATTCTTTTTTTGGATTCAGGTGGTCTTAAAACATATATTTCCGGTGAAATCTCGGTATCGAATTTTTGGGTACAATGCAAAACCTTCTCTATACACTATGTACAAAGTACGTATAGAGAAATAAAAAATAAAAAAAAAATCTGATGTGTTCTATTCACATCCCATTCTCTCTCTGTAACAGGAAGCAAATCATCACGCTCTATCTCAGTGTAGCATATTGCAGAATCAAACTCTGTGTAGTTTTGCTTTTTAATAGAGTATTCCAGTTAAGCAAATTCATTTAAAAATGTTCACTTCACTTCTGAATGAAAGAAAGGAACTTATTTGTTTATTGAATACTATTACATCACTATTACTTTCTTTCAAATCGAAGAATGTTCTTGAAAATCGTCGTATTGCATCCTTACCGAGTTTTTGTTTTTGAATAATAATGCATTCTCACAGACAGACTCCTCCCTTTTTACCGCTTACTTTGTTCAAACCAATAAGATATTACCACAAATAGGTAAGTGGATTAGAACTAATGAGGAGATTCTGCCAAGATAAAACAAAGAAAAACAATATAGAATATCAAATGTATCGTGTGTTTTTGCTCTCTCGACTGTACAAGGCAGTTCTTATTGTTTGCTAAAATTTTAGAATGTTTCTTGTTAAATTTCCTTCAAGTAAAACTTTTATATAAACCTCAAAGCAAAAAAAAAAAAAAAAAAAAAATACACCGTAAGGTTAAAGGAGATTAAACTGGACAGAAAAAAAGGTTTTCTGGTTATATGCATTCTACTACTTACTGTAGCTAAGTGATATAGAAGGAATTAAATTGTAAATGAATAAAAACCAGAAAACAAATCCACAGCAAACTACGGATAATTTCCTTTAGTATCTACAGGACTTTGGTATATAAAACCTGACCACTCACACAGTGAGCGTCGGTTAGCTTCCCCACACTCACGAGAGGCTTTCTGTCCATTTAGCACCTAGGCATTAATGTCACTAGTCCACTTTTATTTGTGAAGATTAGAAGGCAGTTTATCTTTAGAAACATATTTTTGTATGTAAATTTATATGAAAATACGAATCGTTTCGTATATAATTCATTCTGAAGATTCCAGCACACTCCAGACTCCAGAACTTCAATTCCCGAAAATTCACACTTCGTGTGAATAAATTTGAGTCTACGTTCATCGCAAAACAAGAAAACATGCGAAAATGTACAGTGTTAGAATACAAAATTGATGTGTTTCATTCATGTGACCTTTTCTACATTTCTGCAAAAAATTATTGTTAAAAAACTAATGCTTCTATTTACTTCATGCTAATCGAGAAAAAATTAGCAGAAATAGTCTTATTACTTGCTTCCTTGTAAGTAGATCGAAATAAGGGAGTGCCATAGGTTAAAGGATAGTCAAAAGCTGGCTGCTATGTGACTGAAAAGCCTTTGTTTGTATGGCCAGGAGTTGACAAAGTACGAAAAACATTTTAAAGCTGAAACCATTAACAAGGATTTTTTAAAAACGGACAAATCCACGAAAAAAATATTTATAGCATAAATTGTGTGTTTTAATGAGCTTTAAAAGTTTTGTGCAGTATGTTTTGTCTCTTAAGGTTTACCAGTTATGCAAAATTCAGCTAGAATAGAGATATCTTCAGAAAGTATTCCCAGAAAAATCAAGATATGCATTTTGTTTTTCATGGAAATATCTTTAATATAGGATATTTTAATCAAAATCCTTGGAGCCATTTTTGTGAAAATACATTGTTTAAATTTTTGTATGTAAAGAGTAGTTGGGGGTGGGAGAATTTTCTTGAAAATCTTCGTGTCGCATCCTCGAAAGATACTAAACTTAAATACCAAGTTTGGTACTTAACGCTCTTTTCGTTTTTGGCATACACATGTACCTTTTTCCAAAAATGCTTTTTTATTTATTCAGGGGGGATCCAAGACATGTCTTTTCGGTGAAATCTTGGTATCAAATTTTTGGATGCATAGTACGTGTAGAGAAAGTAAAAATTAATCGTAATTTGCGAACATCTTGAACTTTCGCCACGAAAATCACTCACACATTGGAGGAACTTAAAGAAAGCATTCGAACTGAGATGTGAAACATTACAATAGTCGAGCTAAATCGTGTCGATCTAAATGTGTTTACTCGCTCTTTATCTGCTGTAGGATATTAATTATGAAATAAGAGTTAATGCTTTTATATTCTCTGTACATGTTTACGGAAATACAAATGTGAGAAGCTAAGATTTAGTGCTGGTACGTCGGCTGTGTGTTACCCAGCTGCGCTACTCCGTGCGACGATCAGGTTTTATAGAAACCGTGCTAGTGCTGGCATTTCGACAGCAAGCGCCCATAGTGACAAAAGCGAGAAAGTTTTTTTTTCCGGGGACTACAATTACTGTACGCAATAGCTTGCATTCGTTCTGCAGAGAGGCAAAGAATTTGAGATATGGCTACTGAAACTAATTTACGATGGAGTGCAGTATGCGTTGATGGGATAATATTTCAAACCTCCTACACCCCCGCCCCAAAACATAACATTTCAAATCAAATATTTGACGTGATATTGACGTATATTTAACGTGAAAGAAATATTAAAATTATCTCGTAAGTGTTAACGGGAAACCAGTTTCAACCTTATTCTGTTAAAATCAAAGTAACGTGTGTCTATTATTTCTTTTCTAATCTTGTGTGTTTAAAACAACAAAAATGGTATTGTTAATTAAGTTTACGAAAATCTGTTGCAGGGATGTGATTTTGTACGTAAATGCTATTTTCAGATGGATTCTGATAGGAATTCTAAAAGTACAAAGTGAATACAAAGTAGTTCTAACAGAACGTTGTAAACATATTGCTGAATTGTGCTACTTCATTAACGGCGAAAGGGATTCATCAAAAACAACAGTTCTATAACAGTGGGAAGTTCCAAGAAGTTCTTGTTACAACTTACATTCATATAGGTATTCTAAGGGCGAAACTGATTAGGAAATATTTCATGATAAAACATTGAAGCGAGCGATTTATTTTAAGGGAATAGAAAAGGAAATTTTCTCTAAGAAAGAGCTTTTTGAGATAGTAAAAAACGATTATGCTTTTTCCCACATATATAATGAGTTCTAAAATTAAACTTACATAATTTCAAGTTCGATTGTGAAACAGTTAAATGAAGAACTTGAACAAAGAAAAATGGAAAATATTGTTACTCTGAAATTTAAAGTGTATGGATTCTATTCAATAGTATAGTTTATCTAATTTGAAAATTAGAATAACACCAAAAATTTTCCAAATTACAATCTAGGTGGGGGTGGCGCTATGGCGGAGTGGTTAAACCCCTCGCCTCCCAACTAAACGTCACAGGCTCGATCCCAAGCGCTCACATGTGGAATTTGTGGTGGTCGAAATGGCGTCTGAATGGGTTTTCACGGGATCCTCCTGAATTCCTCGCCACTCATTCCAACAATTGCTCCATTATCACCTTACTTCTCGTTCCAGGTTCTTCATTCTGTGGTTCGTGCCGTTGGCTCCCCGACAGGCTTATGACCCCTAGGTTCCCGCTTGTAAGTCCTAGCGGGGTGTCAATCTTACATACGGAGAGGGTAAGCTGACAACGAAAAAAAAAAAAAATCTAAGAAAGTGCAACCATTATTTTTGTTATAGTGCCAACATAAAAGTGACAGCAAGCTGAAAATGTGGTACTGCATTTCAGACACGGGAGCAATCAGCATGTCCAGCATGCTGCTTTTCGTTTGGAAAAGATATACATTTCATTCCAGGAGGACAGTTTTTGTATGCATAATTACACCCACGGCAGAATAATTATTACTCTTGCTAGAACCACAATAACTAACTTCAGCCATCACAACAAATGCATTCGTTCTTTACTACCGCAAAGGTACTGAGTATGACTCCCGGAATGCACGGCATTGCCAACAGAGTGCACCACTTGCAACTCGAATATACGAAATAAGCGGACAAAAAGAATGCTGTGAAATAAGCGGTCATAGGATTGTTTAATACCTGAGACAGTCTGGTTTAGATTAAAATGAAATAGGATATGTGAAAAAAGCGGACGTGTATCTGATGGAATATCGAATACTTCTGATGGAAGCAATTACTACTAATAAGGGAATAAGGGAAAGTCATATGCGCTTCATATATATATAGTGACTCATCAAAATGTATTAAGCTGACTTTCAACACTCCAAAATGATGGATAATATATAATGTTGCCAGATGCAATAGCTGGGAAAAGTGAGATTGGAATCAGTAGTTTTACTTTGTCTAGCCCTGTATGTACAATTTACATAGGGATAGAGAAGGTATTGTATTCACCCAAAAACTCGATGTCGAGATTTCACCGGAAATAGATGTTCTGGGGTCGCCTGAGTCCGAAAAAACATTTTTAGATAAAGGTCCGTGTGCGTGTCTGTGGAGAGCATAGCCCAAAAACGAAAAGACACACTTGGTATTTAGGTTTGGTAATGTCCAAGGATGCGACGCGAAGACTTTCAAGAAAATCCTTCCCCCATCCTTAACTACTTCTTATATGGAAACATTTTCGAAAATTTTGAATTTCTCAAAATGGGTCAACGATTTTGATTAATATACCGCATATTAAAGATTTTAGTTGTATATCTTGAATTTTCTGGGAATAGCCTCTGAAGACCTCTTTATTCTGGATGCATTTTTCTGGATTTTGCATAAATAACAAACCGTAAGAGATAGACAAAAACTTACTACACAAAACCTACACCTAAGATCCTGTAGATAATATGTTGCAACAGCATTCAATCGTTCAGTGTATGCTTTGTTTAATGCACACAGTCTTTCTTTGTATGCTTCTAAAGCCTCAAAGCGCTGTTAAAAAACATTATTTATTTCAGCGTCGCGTGTTTTTGAAAAGTGCGAAAACCACTCAGAATTATTGGAAACGGACAAAAGTATGGGTTCTCGATATCCTGCGTGTGGGGCGCGGCGGGCAGGGTGAGGTGAAGTGAGTTTAACAGCTGAGGGGTGTGTCCCTTGGCGGGAAGGGCAGATTAGAGACTCTGCGGCATGGTTTGTGTGGTCAACAATGAATTCCTCCCTCCCACATCGTCTCTTCTCCTTCCCCTTTCCACATGACAGCACAGAGGAGGTAATGGAACACAGAAATAAACTCCCTACAAAATAAAATAAATGGTGCTCACATATTATCCACAGTGAAAAATATTTTAAACGTGTGAACCCGCCCTATTTCATCATTGTTCCTCCGCGGAGGATTTTTCTCTTTTTTCTTGCAGTTCATTTTGTCGCCTTGTCTTCTGGCCGTATAAACTTGAAGTAACCTTTCCGAAGTTGAACTTTCAAGAGGCACAGTCTTCTCCTGAATACAGTTTCAACTCAATTCAATACGGAGGAGGTCCTTTGCATAAAGGGCATTAGATAGATCCATAAACATCAGGAGATTAAGTGGAGACTAAATGACGCAATTTACTACAATTCTTGTATTTCATTCACATAACCCTCTTTACCTATTCTACAAACTTTAAAAAGCTTACTCTACTGTTTCATTTACAGAAATACTTTAATACATAATAATTAATAAAACTATTTTCCGGGCTCGTAGGGTGGCTGGTCAGAGTTCGAATGAATTTTTGCGGCGGAGAGCGCAAAAAAAAAAAAAAAAAAAAAAAAAAATCTCTGACCAGCCACCTATGAAGATGCGAAGCGTAGCCCTTGGTGAAACCTCGGGAACTCAATGGACCACGGCCTACAAGCCCGGAAAATAGTTTCATTATTCAAGACGCCAGCCGCGAAAGCCTCAGTTTATACATTCTAATACATATGTAATACCTAGCTGAAATTGGAATTGGGAACCCTCTAAGCCTAAGTGATGTCTAATTTTTAAGAGGTGGTCGCTATGTGATTGTTTCTAAATTCTGCTCGCTTTGCAAGAGGAAAGAAAAACGACTAATTTGCTTTTTGAGAAAGGCACAAGCATTTAACAATTTGAATCAATAACAAGAAAGGAATCACAAGAATCATTACGAAAAACATATTATACTTAAAATTTGCTTTTTAACGAGATCTAAATCTTTTAGTCGTAAGGTTTTGCTAACACATATAGTTTACCAGTTAATTCAAATCTTGAAGGGACATTTCCAAAAAGAGTTACACATATTTTTCATTTTTCATAAAAGTATCTGAAACACATGGTGTTTTAATCCAAACCTTAGCCATTATTGATAAAACAAATTTTTTTCGAATTATTTTCCTGGTACATGGTACACAATTAACTCTGACGAATTTTCTTGAACATCTTAGCGTCGCCTTCTTAGAAGATGCCAATTTTGGTATTTAACCGAGTTTTCATTTTTGACTTATGCATATACATAGATGAAGATTATTGGTCTTTCAATAATTGTCATTAATTTATAATATAGGAATTTAATGTTTGCACTATTAGGAATGTTTTAATTATTAGTCCTGCGCAGTACGTACCTGTTGTAAAACGTTTCTATTTTTAAACCTATATTCACAGTGAAATATCAATATTACTTTCTGGGTAACCAGTACAGAACGTAATTAGATAATTCCTGTAACAAGGCCATTAACTCATTTCCATTCTCATCGAATTTTGTATAACTGAGAAAATGTTTTACAAAATAGACATCACTTGCTACAGGAAATTATAAACATGGTTAAAATAGATATTTTATATGACTTTTTGTAAGATTTCTTTCCATGGCCGGAGTAAAACAAAAGAAATATGAAACGGACGAGAACTTTCTGTTTGAAAAAAATTCAAGTGTTTTAATACTGAAGTCAATGCCAAGGAATGCTTAGTTCTAGAAGAAAAAAACTGTATATGACTTAAATTGAGTGCTCTAACCAGATCTAAACTTGTTTGCATAGTAAGGTTTTGTACATCCTTTATGGTTTGCAAATAAAATATATTCAGAATGAAGAGAACTTCAGAAATTAAAGATAAACTTTTATTTGCTATGTAAATATGTTTAATAATCTTCAGAACCATTTTTTAGAAAATGGAAAAATCGAAAATTTCGAAAAATGTCCCAGGTAAAATGATTGTTAGTACTAAGTTTGGTATTTAACCGTCTTTTCTTTTGTGAGTTATGCTGTCAGCAGATACACATACCTACTTACATACACATTTTTCTAAATTTTTTTATTCAGATTTCTAAATCTCGTTTTTCTTGGGAGGTATGCAATACGTTCCATATGTACATTGTACAGTCAAAACATTAAAAATAGTCTGGAGCTGTGATTTTGTTGAAAATGTGAACGTTTGACGGACACTCGGAATTTTTCCAAGATTTACATTGCTACTATTCTAGTAAAACATATTACGTAAGTAAAAAAAAAATGCGGATCCACTCCTTCACCCCTCAGCCCTGCTCGACGCTCCGTCAGAACAGGTTGTCTTGTATGAGTGTATAAGCAGTGTATTAATTTAATCTACCACTTGTGCTTGGCTTTAGAACTTCAGTATGCGGCACAGAGAGCAGATTAACCTAATTTTGTAACACCCGGTGAGAGGTGAGGCAATATTCATATATTATTCGCAAAATCTGCAGAAATTTTATGAGTTTTATGTCATAAATATTTGATGTTCAATTGTTTTTATTCTTTTGCTTCCGAAGTTGAAATCGCTGGATGCAAATTTTTATTACTCCTTGTGCTTTCGTTGTATATGAGTGTTTTGATTTTCTCGATGCGATTTTGTTTTTCAGCAATATCTATACTTAAGTGTTGATTTTCTGGCTGGTGACGCCAAGTTATCATGAAGAATGAGGCTTCTTCACGCGTAATGGAAAAGGCCGTTTAGAGATAACGGGTAAAAATGCATTCCTGTTGAATTATACGCGCCCATGCATTCACAGCGTTCAACAAAGTAAAGAATTGCATCGAGCGATTACAGTTTATCTTTGGAATTGTAACAAAAAAAAAAAAAAAAAAAAAAAATAACAGTAAAAATAAACTGCGATTCTACAAAAATCCTAGCGACTTATTATTTAAGAAGCCGCCAGGTAGTCTGCATCTGGGAAGCCCAACAAGCCCGATAAAAAAACGCCCTGAGAAGAGTCAAACGCTACACAAAGTCAAACATAAGCGCGAGTAGACTTACAATCCAACATGGAAGTCTTACGATAAGTATTCCCAGGCGTATTTTTAATGTCTTGAAGTGTACATACGTGCTAGAGAAGGTAAAACACTTGAATGTGTTCCTTTCCATAATATTTACGCGTGTGTTCCACCAAGAAATCTTTATAAATCGTTTTTGGGGAATATTCAAAGGAAAGTGAATACAAAATTCTGTGGCGTTTATCAAAACATAACTCCAAAAATCTGATATGTACCATTCACATGACTTTCTTTATATCCCTGCAACAAATTATTCTTTACAAGCTTACACTTCTATTTACCTTATACTAATTAGAAAAAATGAGCAGAAATAGTCTTATTACTTGCTACCTTGTAAGTAGAAGCGAAATAAGGGACTACCATAGGTTATAATGTTAGTCAAAAGTTGGTTGCTATGTCAATGAAGTTTCTTTGTTTATATGGATAGTAGTTGACAAGTTCCTGTATGAGAAAAGTATAAGTTTTTCATAGCAGAAACCAAAAATAAGGAATGTCTCAAAAACGACGAGCTTGCGAAGAAAATGTATATTACATAAATTGTGTGTTTTAACGTGCTCTATATTTTTTGTGTAGTAAGTTTTGTCCATCTCTTACGGTTTATCAGTTATTGAAAATTCAGTAAAATTCATTCAGTATAAACTACTCTTCAGAGGCTATTCCCAGAAAATTCAAGATATACATTTTATGTCAGGTAAATATCTTTAATATACGAAATTTTAATCAAAATCGTTAGAGCCATTTTTAAGAAAATAAAAATTTTCGAAAAAAGTTCCATCTAAAGAGTAGTTTGGGGTGGGGGGATTTTTCTCAAAATCTTCGTGTCGCATCCCTGGAAGATACTTAAATACAAGATACTTAAATACACCTTAAATATCTAGTTTGTATTTTACCGACTTTTCGTTTTTGAGTAATCGTGTTCACAGACACACGGACACACACACGGACCTTTTTCTGAAAATACTTTTTCTGGATACAGGGGACCCGAAAACATATATTTCCGGTGAAATCTCGGTATCGAAATTTTGGGTGGAGTGCAATACCTTCTCTATCCCTATGACATTGTACATACGGGGCTAGAGAAAGTAAAAATAAAGGATTGTTTCTGACGATATCGGGGCTTCACCAAATGATACAGGATTGTTTGTTTCTGACGATATCGGGGCTTCACCAAATGATACAGGATTGTTTATTTTATATTACCACTGTCTTAGTACAAAAAGACATATTTTAGAGTTATGTTCTGACTAAACGCTACAGAATTATTCGATGAATATTTTGCGGAGTAAGGATGAAAATAATTAATAATGTGTACTTTCCACACCGGAATTTTTAAGCAAATTCATTAGGAAGGAAATATACAAATGCATGTTTACTTCACGGACAAGGAAGATGAGAAATTATTTTTAATTACACTGGAAGGCAGTTTTGGGTGACAGGCGAGCAACAGGAAGTAGGGTGTGAGTAAAGAGGACGGGCTGGTGTAGACTCTCTCTCTGTTTTCGCATTACTACTTGCGAGGTGTCGTAGCGGATTTGCGGTTCTCTAATGCCTCATGCGCATACAAACAGCGTTTGCGGGTTTTTGCATCTCCTGCCAAGAGGCTTATGAGGGATACTTGCTGCAAAAGGAACTAATCTCCTCATGGGAAAGGGAGCTTCGGGGAAAAACAGAGAAAGGGAGAAACTGAAACAATTTTACTGCAGACTGGCCTAGTTTGTATGTTTTCCTCTAAATCTTCAGTGAAATTTGGGCCTGATAACTCTGCTTAGGCTTACTGTAAAATTTATTTAGTACAAAGACAGGTTTTAATTATAACTGAAAACGTACATTTAATCTTCAAAGTTCATTCTGCGCTATGCCTGTTCCTGAAATACATTAATATACTGGCTCTTCACTGAAGGATTTTAAAACGTTATAACCCTTCTGAAAAAGGTTTGTTAACATTTTGGTAAGCAATAATTACAAAGGCCGCTTTTCCTTTCTGCTTTAACACAACATATTCCAAGAAAGTATTTATCCTGGTGTCTGCATACAAGAAATTGTATAGATCTCTGTTAGGAATAATATTTAAATATATCTTTGTGTTATAGCTAGTTTTACTTTCTATGCACATACTGTGAACATAGTATGTGGAGGAGGTATTGTATTCCACCCATGAATTCGCCGAAAATTATGTTTTGAGACCCCATGAATAAAAAAAATAGTTATTAGACTAATTCTGCTTATGTTTATCTTGATTAGCAT
Source organism: Hymenopus coronatus (assembly GCA_030762935.1). Taxonomy (NCBI): domain Eukaryota; kingdom Metazoa; phylum Arthropoda; class Insecta; order Mantodea; family Hymenopodidae; genus Hymenopus; species Hymenopus coronatus. The sequence continues at coordinate 52,261,593 of CM060890.1, read as the reverse complement.
TTTGTAGACAACAGATTAATGTTTTGAATAAACAGTTTGTTTACCGAAGAGCTTGAGGATATAATCTGAATGGAGCGCATTAGATTTTCGTCCTTATACTTGTAAGAAACTAAGTGATATGACAATTTCCGCTAATTAGTATGAAATAGATGAATAAACTTTTTAACAATATTTTGTTGCAGAGATGTAGGGAAAATCATGTAATTGTAACATCAGACTTTTAAATTTAGGATTGAAAGAAATTAGCATATATTATGAACATACATTTAATCTTCAAAGTACTTGTAGGTAAGTAATATCGAAGAGACAATTTGGCGAACCATTTTTCATAATTCGGTGCAGAGTGACGGAATATTTTTATTCAATCCTAAACGTTGAACAGTTATTGTTCCAACGATACATGTAAACTGCCATTCTAAATTTTTCAATATGATTCAAATTGAGACCATTAGTCGGCTTCTGTATAATAACCATTGTCATTTTATTACTTGCTTATCAGTATATATTTAAAGAGTGCTAATACTCAATTATTTCATGTATTTAAGAGTGTACAAATTAGCTTTTAGCAAGAGCAGTTTGGAGTTGCTTACTCCAAACTTGAAAAGTGGAAAGAGAAACTTCTTTGTTAGGACATACTCTATTATCACAGCACGAACGAGTAGCGTTGAATGCAATAGAGAACCAAGTGGTAAAGACCCTTTTAGTTTAGAGAAGAGTCTTTTTCCATTATGTAACACTTGTCACGTGGGCGTTATGATGCATCCTAGGTAGGAAATTATGCATTTTGGATAATATCAACTCCAGGTTCGCTGTCTTTCCGACCAATCGGAAAGAAGCCGCCATGTCAGTAATTTTTTTATATAAGTAGAAGAAGATTACAGCATGTCGGAGCTGTTTTTTAGTTACATCGAGGCTGACGCAGTTACATCGGGGCATTAAAGTTAAACATCGCAACACTCAGCAATACTTAGTTAATTATCGGCGCTCTTAGTGATGAATAGTTAATGACAGTTAAGCTCATCTAGACTTAGTTAAATACAGCTAAGTTAAAGAAATAAGGTTATTAAGTAAAATACGTGTGCGTCATCGATTAAGAGGTTTCTAGTGATTAGTTGATCTAACAGATTGTACAGCAAAGTGCTTATCTCGCATCTTCTAGTTGACAATAAATTGAAGTAAAAGTAACGTGTGTTTACCTTACTTTATAAGATCACTCCCCAAACTACTCTCATTCGCTACCACCCCGAGAGAGGACAACCAGCACGTAGGCTTTTAGCTGAGGCACCTCAACGGTAGTTGGAAATGGGATGACTGGTGAGGCTACATGAAATGTCGTTCACCTTTTACTTCTGAAGCACTATGGCACTAGAGTAAAAATGTGAAACAAAATCACAATGAAGAATTATTTCAGGATTTTTAAGCTAGCTTATTAGTAAGAAAGAAATACTCCCCTGATTTTGTGCCAGAGACAATTTTGAAGACTGGAAAAATAATACATACGTATAGAATTAGCTGATTTCATGTTTACTTTCTCTACTATGTACATAGTAGTTGGAGGGATTGCATTCCATCCAACAATTCAATATCAAGATTTCATTGGAAATGCACATCCTGGGATACTTGAATGAAAAAACAGTAGAAAAAGGTCTGTGTGTGTTAGTGTGTGTATGTATATACGCGTGCGCGTCTATCTGTCTGTCTGTGCACAGCTTAGCCAAACATAATTAAATACCAAACATGAATTCTGAATTTAGCATCTTCCAAGGATGTGACACGAAAACAACCCCAAACTCTCTTTTCTTAGAAACATTTTCGAACATTTTGATTTTCTCAAAAATCGTCTTTAAGTTTTTGAATAAAATATCATACCCTTAAGACATTTTTATGAGAAATAATGCATATTTTGAATTTTCTAGAAATAGCGTTTTAAAGTTCCTAGTCATTATGGATGACTTGTATAACGGTAAACCACAAGAGATAGACAAAACTTGCTAACAAAAGAAAAATAAGTAGGTCTTGTTAAAACACACAATTTATGCAAATACATTTCTTTGAGGGGTTTTAAGAGATATTTCTTGTGATTAGTTTAAAATTTAAAACACTTATACTTTTTTTGCAGATGGAATGTCGTTACTCATTTTTCTTTTTCCTGATCAAGCAAAGAGAACAGAATTTCAGTTCCATCACAGAGCAGTAGCTATTAAAATATTTTACATTAAACATAGTGTATTCTCCTATTTCTTTGAATCTACAAGAAAATATGTAACAAAAGCATTATAGTTAGAACAGGCTTTCTAAGAGTAATAACATATGTAGAGAAAGTCATGTAGATGTAAGAATTCAGACCTTTTTTTTTTTTTGCTATGTTTAAGAAACAATTGACACTGAAATTCTTTGCAATACGGCAGTGTTAGTATGTTGCATGCAATGTTCCATAGAACGGATGCATATCCTTTTCAAAATAATCATCAACGCTATAATGGGCAGAGGACATGCCAGGAAGTCTCTGGGGGAAAAATTATTCACAGGTTTAATCTAACTGCATCTGCAAAAGAAACATTACGCTTTGCTCTGACATTTAAATGTGCAATAAAGCAGCAATCATTTATGTGGCTACTCACGTTACGTGATCTCAAGGAATAAGGAAGCTTTGGATAATTAAATATTCAAGGTATATCGTTCCTGGTTATTACTGATACCGCTGGCGAATGAATTTATAACAGCGACGAATTGTATATAAACACTAAACGAAAATCCTCTTTAGGTGCTTTGTATAAGGGGCTGCGGTATTGCATTTTGTAAAATTTCAACTTTTCAGTTTTGCCTTTATGGAATATTTAATGTAAAGGTGGTGGTTGCGTTTTTATGTAGAAACAAAAGTTAGGAACACATTAAGTAAGGGCCGCGCCGTGGCCGAGTGGTTAGACCACTAGCCTCTCACCTAGACGGCCGGGGTTCGATCCCAAGCGACCGCATGTGAGATTTGTGGTGGACAAAGCGGCGCTGGGGCGGGTTTCCTCCGGGTACTCCGGTTTCCCCCGCCATCGTATTCCACCGGTGCTCCATCATCATTCATGTATCATCAGTGTCACTGCCTGCGGTGCCATTAGTAGTTAAAGCGGGCGTTAAACACTACCCAAAAAAAGAAACATTAAGTAAAATGCCTTCGAAATTTAAAGTAAATTTTCCAAAGGAGATCAAATAAAAAGTACTTCCCAAACGTTACTTTGATCAAGAATATAGAAAATACTTACATAAATGAAGATTGCGTTTTATTTCATTTAAAGTGATAATTTGTTTAATGTGAACGCGACCTGGGAGTGTGATTTAACTACAATCGGCGAAAAAATCGAAAATCGCAGTTTATGGCACGTAGTTATTGGAACCTTTGAGCATCCATAGATAATTAACATTTACCAATCCCATCTTGCTTCGAGCTCCACAGCCTTTCAAATATCATGCACTACACCTGTTTTGTAAAACATTGTTTTTATCAAAACTACATTTTCATACTTTAAAAATGTTCCTTGCATATGAGTTTTTGTATAAATGAAGCTACAAATGCACATATTATACAGAACAGCCATTATAATGTTACGGGCAACAACAAAATTACCGTAATATGAACAGTACTTTTTTAATAAAAGTTATAAAATAGTTATTTTGGCAAATTAACTGTAATCAGTTTCGACCTGATGGTAAGATAAATAATTATCCTTATTTAGTTGACATTAAGTAAGAAGCAAATTAATTGTACTCAGTTTCATTTTTAGTTATAGCAACAGCATTTATAGGATATGTATTTAAATCATTATGAGCTTTAGGTTTTATTTTTCTTTTCACGGATGAAAATTTCTAACAGCTTTTAAAATATATCATAATTAGGTAATTAAAATGATTTAAACATCACCGTGTAAAATGTTTCTGTGTGCTGTTCAAGTTCAAAAAATGCCCACACATTTTCTACAATTTTAAGGTACGCGAAACAATTTAATTATATGTTGCAAAGTATTTATTCAATTTGAATGAAATTTGGAAATCGTTAACATAACAATGCAATTATAAAAAAAAAATCAGAAAAATCTATTAAAAACATGGACATTTGAAATTGCAATCCCAGTGTCCCTTAATGTGTTTGTCTAGGACAGGTCGCGGGTTCAAAGCATGTAAAAAGCCTTAGCATGGCTTCCTTCGGAAGAGAAGTAAAGCCGTTGGTCCGTGTCGTAGATATACGGCACATAAAAGAACCTCAAGCCTGATAAAGAGGCCTCTGAGGAAAATTAAGTAGTCTTTCGCGCCCAGTATAGAATGGGAAACGTTGAGAACCGCAGCAGTTAAAGAGCGTCCATAAATAAAACTCAATTTCATTTATAAAAGGGCCTCTCAAACGCGCGAAATCTCATTCGTGCAAACCGAGGTGCAGAGGTGTTACGTACCATGCATCAGTCCGACAGCTCGGACAGTTGCCAATCAGGAAAAAATAGTGGGAGAGCTGAGGAAATGGTAGACATGTGGAGCGAGCGAGACACACTTACAGAAAGAGAACGACAGAACTGTTACTCACGGTGGAGTGAGGTTTTGCACTGTGGTTAACCCAGCGAAGTAGTCTTTTGCACCTTGCCCTGTACATGATACGGACACATACAGTCCGAAAGATCCTGGTCTAGGAGATAAACGGGTTTGAAGTTCAACAACATTGTGTGCTCAACCCTTGTAACAATGTTTGGCTAAATAATGCCAGTTGTTGACCTACAATTATATTTTAATAAGAGCTTCCAGAAACATCAATTATTTGAATTTTGGTCTCCTGTTTCTCTGGCTGTTAAATGTGCTGTATGTTATATAGTCTGTACAACGTACTTGTTACCAAAGATACACCTGGGAGCATTAAAAATGGACCAAATAAAAAGGATATCTGAGTTGGTACTGCAACTTGCAGCTCTTCCATCCACAAGTGCCACCTTTCTATTTCTTTTACTTAATTTTAGTCACTTGATTCATTATATACTTCAGATATCCCAAAGATGGGCGAAGCATGAAGCCGCTGACCTGCCCAGGTTCTTGTTACCTTGTTCCATCAAGCTTGATAGTATTCATAAGACTGCCGATAACAATACATTTAACAATTTTTCATTATGAAATAAAAACAATAATAATCCTGATTGTTTTATCTAAGAGTCTTAGCATTCGAGTAATTACCTTCAATTAACAAATATACTGAAATAGTATCCTATTTGTGGAAATAATTTAGTCACGGTACTCAAATTAAACTTCGCAAAATTCTCGACTTGACTGTCTAGTGATGGAGTTGCGTTGTAATTGTTCTTAACATGGACACTTTAACGTTTTTTGTGTTATCTCTTATCCCTATTGGTTTATTTAAGAGTCCTGTCCTTTAAATAAGAGAAAAAAGCTTGTTAATCAAATATTTTTCGGAAGATCATTTGGGTTTATTAGGCCCAAAAGTTCATCTCTCTTCTCACCCGGTGTTACAATTTGAAGATTATATGAGAGGCAGTCCACCCTCTTTATTACGCAGTTCTCGTTTACGTAATCTACAATGTTCTATCAGGAGCCTGGTTATCAGGTTTATTTCAGATCTGCACTCATGCTTGAAAATATGAGTAGGTACATATTTGGCATAAATATTACGGTGTGCATTTTAGTACTGCAGGAAACTAGTTAATCAGCGAAGCTCCTTCACTTCAATCCAAGTCTTGCCCACATGGTCTAATCAACCCTACTTATTTACACAAATCAGAACAAGATTTATTAACAGAGGTTGTTTATGATATTTCACATCGAATATAATCTCTCCCATCGATTTGTGTTGTTTCTTGGAAATTAATTGCAAGCGAATTATAGAGAGGTGATGAGATGTTTGGAGTGACATTTTAGAATAACTGTAGACATGTAAAAACAAAATGCTAATGCTATCTAGGGGAATGGGTTACTTTTTCTTCTCCCGAGTTCCCCCTTCTCCCCTCATGATGCTTGTAGAGTATTAGTTGTTCTTCCTAACGACTTCGTGTATGAACTGTTACATCAAATCAAAGAAGTTTAGAAATATTTTTAGAAACGAACTAGTGTGTTAAACAAATTTTCTTTAGGAAGATCATCATTTGACTTTTCCAAACGTTTTCATAGGTTCATATACGAGAGTACCTATTGCAGGTTGATGACTGGTAGAACAACTGCTCTATAATAATAACTCTTACATTGGTATTTATATTTCTGATATGAACTTACATATTTTTTCATAGTTTTTGTATTAATTGTTATTCGTGACTTAAGTAATACTTTTACTATAGTAAAAAGCTGTTTAACTTGATCAGTGTTATTACAAGCGTATTCTAATGCTAACAGTTTGAGAATTAAATTGCAACGAAAAGCTTCCACATTTATAGCAGGGAGTGTAACAGGGTCATGGTAATTAATTGGTATCTAAACAATTCAAAAGAAATGTCCTTCTCCTTGTAATTGTCATATTCACTTGTATAGGTTCCGCAATGATGATGCAAATTGAATGTTCTGAGAGCAGAACTTTGCCGCAAACTAAACACATATTTCGCCGTTTTCTATAAACAGAGGTTCTTCCTAGGCAGGCAGGTAGAAGTTGATGTCTTCTGTAGTGGGTTGCCTTCTGCACCCGACAGAAACTGACACACGACGCACTGTAAGAAACCAGGAACCAATTGCTGCTGTCACGTGTTTACCCAACACATGCATGGAGCAAACCTGCTTACTCTGGCACAAACTAAGTATTATGGCCTCAAACAAATGAAGAAGCCATTTAGATCGGACATATATGAGAGAAGTCCTCATCTTTCGAGTTGCAGATGTATTGACCTAAAACTTTGATATTTATTATTTGTACTCTGTAGATCAAACTGAGTTTGTAAACTGACCGTTACTGAGTTTTCATGGTTTTAAATTATCACTTGACGTTTCTATTCTCAGCTAAAATGGAATGCACTTTCAGCGCGACAGTTTTCCTCCATTTTGAAGCACCTCAACATGTTCTTGACAACGAGGTTGAATTTTAAAGCCAGAAGAGATCCGAAAATTGCAGCAGGAGTTCTCTTGATGACCTAACTTTACGTGGACGTACTTTCCTAAGTAGAAGGGCGTGCAGGGTAACATGGACCCTGTCCTGATGGTGTTTTTAATTATTTATACCGCTAGCTTGCTTTCATCCTTTTCCCGGGAGCATACAAACGTTTTCCCGGGTCTAGAGCTACCCGAGCGAGGGCTTAACTTGTCTCATCGTTTGCTCAGGGACTTACTCTTGTTAACTAATTATAACCAACGTTCCATAAAAAGTAGTTTCCGAAAACCCTGATTTAACATTTCTATTGATGAAACAAAAACTACTTCAAAATCGTCATAAGTCGTAATTTTACTTGCAAATATCTACCAGGAGTGAAAAATATTTCCTGGGGCAAACCACAATCGCGAATTACCAATTATCCCAGGTCGCTATTGAAAGCGAAGAACCAAAAACAAAAATCATATGTGTTCCATTCTCATAACTTTCTCTACATCTCTGTATAATAAGTTTATTTTTCTACTTCATACTAATAGACAAAAACATAGAGGAAAACGTCTTATTATTTCCTTTAAGTAGAAGGAAAATAAAGGAATACACTAGGCTAAATAGACAGCCAAAATTTTTAAAATGTGGTTGCTATTGGATTGAAATCAGATTCTTTGCGTGGCGGAGTTGACAAGTTCCTGTATGAGAAAAGTTTAAGTATTTTAAAACTAAAAACCAATAAACAGAAATATCTCAAAGACGATCAACTTCACGAAAAAAGTATATGACGTAAATTGTTTATTTAAAGGAGATCTACAATTTTTCGTATAGTAAGTTTTTGTTTATCGCTTACGGTTGATCAGTTATGCAAAATTCAGAAGCATTAATCCAGAATAAAGATGTCTTCAGAGGCTATTCCAAAAAAATTCAACATACGCATTTTATATCATGTAAATATCCTAAATATACTAGATTTTAATCAAAACCGTCAGTCATTTTTGAGCAGAATACCAATATTTTTAATTTTTTTTTCCACCCATTTGGGGTGGAGAAATTTTCTTGAAAATCTTCGTGTCACACTTAAATATCAAGCTTGTTATTTAACGGACTTTTCGTTTTTGAGCTTTGCTGCCCACAGACAGATATGCACGCACACGGACATTTTCTAAAAATGTTTTATTAATGGATTCAGGGCGTCCCAAAACATATATTTTCAGTGAAAGCTTGGTAGTGAATTTTTGGGTTGCAATACAGTACCTTTTCTAAACACTTGGTACATAGTATATATAGAGAAAGTAAGTGTGTTATATTCTTATGACTTTCTTCGCCTATTTTGTAACAAAATGTCCTGCAACGGTTAATTATTCTAGCTACTTCATCCTTATCATGATAAATATTGCTAGCTTTTTTTTTTTTTTTTAATTTTTTTCATTTATGTTGCCCCCTTTAACATTCTATGGTTGTATTGGGGAACTTGCTTTAGAAACAACTCATTGACTGTGGGTTTTCCAATATTCGAATTTTAATAATTTTCTTTTTCTTCAAACATACGCACATTCGCTATCACATACATACTTACAGACTCTATGGGGCATAGGGAACAATTCTGATTAAAGAAAGATTCCTTCCCCAGCCGGTAATCGAACCCGGAACCTCCGAATGGGAATTCAGCTCGCGACCATAGAGGTATTTAAAATTATTTTTTTAGTTTCCGGCGGTGTAATGGCAATACACTAGGCTACAACAATAGTCAAATATTTTAAAAGCTGGTCAACATGCAATGGCCTTGAAATCGATTTATCCTAAAATTTAAACGAATAACAAGGAATATCTCTGAATCGGTTAACTAAATATATCTGGCATAAATTGTGTGCTTTAACAGGATCTAACCTTTTTATATAATATGTGTCTCGCTTACAGTTTAGCCTACAGAATGAAGAAAATTGCTGAAGATATCCAAATAAGAGTAAAGATATGCATTTCATTATTATGAAAATATCTTAAATATGTAAAATCGCTATAGCTATTTTTGTGAAAATAAATTTCTAAAAATATTCTATCCAAAGTAGGTGGGGGATTTATTTGAAAAGTTTCGCGTCACATTTTTGTAAGATGCTGAACTTAAAAATCACATCTAGTATATAACTAATTGTTGATTTATGCTGTTCACAAACACATGCACAGACCTATTTACTTCGTCTATGAAGTATATCCAATGTACATAGTAGGTGGTGAAGTTACTGCATTCTAGCCAAAATTTCGATATCAATACGTCACCAGAAATACATGTCTTAAGCACTCCTGCACCCATAAAACGCATTGTTATTTTCCCTTTAATATATATATAATGTACATAGGAAGGTATTGCATCCCGCCCAAAATTTTGATTTTCATGAAAATAGAACTTTTGAAGTCACTAGAATTAAAAACGAATACAGTTTCAGATGACATTCACTGTAGGTGTCATAATTAACTTTAGTATCTTCCAATGCGACACGATTATTTTCAGAAAAATACCCCAATCTCAAACTAACATTTATTTGTACTATTTTCAAAATTTACGATTTTCTCAAAAATGGTCTAATGATTTCGATTACTATGTCAAATATTAAAATTTTACATAGATAAATTGTTTATCTTGAATTTTCTGGTAAAATGCTCTGAAGCCATTTTATTCTTGAGAACTTTCACAACTGGTAAACCTTAAGAGATTTTCAAAATCATACTGTACAAAAAAATGTAGATTCCTGAAACATAACGCATATGTATATCAGATACTTTTTTAATAATTTCTAAGATATTTCTAGTTATTGGCTTAAATTCTAAAATATTTATACTTTATCAAACGGGAAGTCGTCATTGATATTTTCCTTTGTTTTACACTGAACCATACAAACAACTTTAGTGTTAGTTTTTAAAAATTTTGACTATATATAGCGTATTCTCATGTTGTCTGCATATGAGGAGGGTAAACATAAAAAAATTAAGGAAAGAAGGAATAAATTAGGATATGGTGAGGAAGTAATAGCTCAGTGTGCAAAGATATTGCAGTTTTAGTTTCTCTAGCACGTATATTGAATGTGCACAGTAGATAAAGAAGGTGTTGTATTCCGCCCAAAAAGTCGATACCGATATTCCACCGAATTGAGACCCCCTGAATATAAAAAGCAGAGTATTTTCAGAAAACAGTGTATTGTGTATGCGCAAATGTGCGCGTCTCTATCTGTAAAAGCATAATTCAAAACGATATGTCCGTTAATACCAAACTTGATTTTAAGTTCAGCTCATCCAAGAATGCAACACAAAGATTTTCAATAAAGTTTCCTCATTCTTAATTACATTTTACATAAAAAAGATTAAAACATTTTGATTTTGTCCAATGGCTATAATGATTTTGATTAAAGTACCGCATTTTTAGACATTTTCGTAACAAACGAAATTAAAATATTGAATAACAAGAAAGGCCTCTGGGAATAGTCACTCTGGAAATACTTTCTGTACTCTGGATGACTTTTGCATAACTGGTAATACGTAAGAGATAGACAAAGCTTTATTTTACCTCGTTCAACCACACAATTTGTCAGATGCATTTTTACTTCCTCTATACTTATTATGTACATATGTATAGAGAAGATATTGTATTGCACCCAAAAATTAAATACCTTGATTTCACCGGAAATACATGTTTTGTGTCCCCCTGAATCTTAACATTTTTAGAAAAAGGTCCGTGTGTGTATGTGTGCATGTGTGTCTGTGAACAGCATAGCTCAAAAACGAAAAGACTTTTAAATAGCCAACTTGGTATTTAAGTTTTGTATCTTCTAAAGATGCGACAGGAAGATTTTCAAGAAAATCCCACCACCCCAAACTACATGGAAAATTTTGATTTTCTCAAAAACGGCTCTAACTATTTTGATTAAAAACTCTTATATTTAAGATATTTACATGCCAAATAAAATGTATATTTTGAATTTTCTGGGAATAGGCTCTAAATGCCTCTTTATTGTGAATGATATTTATTGAATTTTGCATTGCCGGTTAACTGTAAAAGATACACATTTGTTTGTGGAGTTGATCATTTTGAGATATTCCTTGTTATTGGTTTCAGCTTTAAAAACTTGTCAACCCCTGTCCATACAAACAAAGGAATCTCAGTCACATAGCAACCAGTTTTTGACTATCATTTTAACCTATGGTACTCCATTATTTCGCTTCTACTTACAAGGGAACAATTAGTAAGACTATTTCTGTTGATTTTCCTCAATTACCATGAAGTAAATAGAAGCATAAGCTTTTTAACAATTTGTTGCAGAGATGTAGAGAAAGTCATATGAATAGAACACATCAGTTTTTTGCATAGTTAACATTTCCAAGATATGTGGTTTAAATTTTAAAATACGTCTCTTATACGGAAAGGTGTCATTGATTTCTTATCTCAAGATCATGCAAAGAGAACCGACTTTCAAATGTATCACATAACTACAGAGATTTGAATCACTTTAGCCTAGTCTATTCCCTTGTTCCCTTCTATTTGCAAGGAAGCAAGTAATGAGACCATTTCAGATAATGCTATTAGCATGACGTAAATAAAAGTAAGACGTAAATAATAGTTTTTGTTTGCAGAGCAGTAGAGAAATCCATATTTGAATTGAATCACCCCCCTCCCGCTTATTTGAAGTTTATGGCGCTCGTAACATATGGAAGTTTTATTTCAATACTTCAGTTCTACAAAAGTTCAGAGATTCAAAGGAAAATAAAATGCTGCATGATAAATGTCTATTTTGCTGCCCATTACTTGAAACATTATCAAGGTTATAACCTTGGTTGCATTGCTTATTGGTGAAAACTAGTTAATTAAAAAAAATCTAATGTGTTCTATTCACATAACTTTCTCTATCTGTTCTAAATATAAACTATTCTTACAAAATATCATTCTTTTATCTATACTAATACAGATAAACATTAGTAAATTTGGTCTATTTACTTGCTTCTTTGAAAGTAGAAGGGAAATGAGGGAATATATTAGGCTAAATCGTTTAAAAACTGGTCGCTAAGTGAAAAAGATTAAGGATTGTTCCCTTTACATGATGCCGTTTGAGAAACATCAAGTGGCTTATAAGTGAAACCAATAGAAGGAATATTTGAAAACGGTCAACTCTACTAGAAAAAGTTACATTAGTTAAGGGTTTAACCGTTATGCAAAATTCTGCAAAGCTTATTCAGTATAAAGAGATCTTCATAGGCTATTACCAAAAAATTCAAAATTGACATTTTGTGTGTGATATAAATATCTTTACTATAAGTTATTTTAATCAAAATTGTTAGCTATTTTTGAGAAAAACAACATGAAAAGGGTAGTTTGTGGTGGGAGTATTTACTTGAAAATCTTCGAGTCGCGTCCTTGGAAAATACTAAACATAAATACCAAGTTTGGTATTTAACTGTCTTTTCGTTCCTAAGCTATGGTGTCCACAGACTCTCATACACCGACTTTTTACTAAAAATGTTTTTTTCGGACTCAGTGGACCTCAAAACATATATTTACGTTGAAATTTAATTCTTTGTGTAAGATTATTAAATTCAATAATTTTTTAAACTCCTTATTTTATTTGTTCACCATTTATTATAGAAATAATATCTATCCTAGTAAGAACTTTTGGATTGTGCTTAGGAAGAATTATATTTTAATATATTATTTTATTAATTTTTTTAACCTGGTTGTTCATATCGGACGATGAATGAATGAAATCGGTGAAATGATGCTCAAATGATCTGGGATTCTATGGAGCTTAAAGTTACTCGACATTCGTCTCTCAGGATAAGGGAAGGCCCCGAAAAAAAAAACACTTATCAAAGTAACTCACCCTAAGCGAGATTCGAACTCAAGACCTTTTGAATGTGAGGCAGACACCCTACCCCATACTACCCAAGTGGGCATTTATTAAATTATTAATAGGTTAGATAATGATTATAATTTTTTTAAATAGACATCGAATTATCTGCTATAAAATTGTAGGGTGATGCTTCAATACCTTTGGTATGCCTATTAAAACAAAGTATTCACCGCTGCACATGGAACTGCAGAGTGTCAGCCATAAGTAAAAATCAATTTGAAAACATTTTCTATTCATAGTCTGCATGAGGGTATTACCCTTCCAAAGCAAAGCTTCGTTGATTTTAAATTATGCTTCCGCTAGATATTCAGTGCTCGTTTTAAATAAACTCCCGGCTTAAATTACAAAAGAATGGACATTTCTAGTAAATAATATTGTGACAATGGATATGGAAAACAAAACAGCGCGGATAGCGGCTGAGAATGGGTAGGGACGGGGTACGGCCAAACGTAATCAGCTCTCACATAAATATTTCAGAACAGGTATAGATACGCAAAATTGGTTTTTTAATCAGGCCTCGCATCCCGTGATGCAGCTGGTAGAGATAGCAAACTGGAATAATGATACCACAGTCGTGTACTGGCGGAATATCAAATGCTTTCGTGGTAGAAACCAAGTGCAATAGAAAAAAATATGATGTGTTCCATTCACATGGTTTTCTCTGCATCTCTGCAACAAATTATTGTTACCAAGCTAATGCTTCTATTTACTTCATGTTAATTGAGAAGAAATTAGCAGAAATAGTCATGTTATTTGCTTCCTTGTAAGTAGAAACGAAATAAGGGAGTACCATAGGCTAAAGTAATAGTCAAAAGCTGGTTTGTATGGACCCGAGTTGACAAATTCCTATATGAGAAAAGTATGTTTTTCAAAGCTGAAACCAAAAACAAGGAATATGTCAAAAACGATCAACTCCACGAAAAAATTATATAACATAAATTGTGTGTTTTAATGTGCTCTACATTTTTTGTGTGGTACGTTTTTGTCTATTTTTTACGGTTTAGCAATTGTGCAAAATTCCGTAAAATTCATCCAGAATAAATTAGTCTTCAGAGAATATTCCCAGAAAATGCAAGATATACATATTATTTGTCAGTTAAATATCTTTAATATAGATATTTTAATTAAAATCGTTAGACATTTCATAGGAGAATTTAATAACTCCAATTATTGCAATATAATTCTTGTTGCTGCTATTCTAAAAATTCCATGTAAAGGGTAGTTAGGTTGGGGGGGATTTTCTTGAAAACCTTCGGGTCGCATCCTTGCAAGATACCAAACTTAAATACCAAGTTTGGTATTTAACGATCTTTTCGTTTTCGAGCTATACTTTAAACACACACACACACATACACACACGCGCGCGAACCTTTTTCCAGAAATGCTCTTTTGGATTTAGGGGGACCCAAAACATGTATTTTCGGTGAAATCTCGATATCGAATTTTTGGGTGCATTACAATACCTTCTTTATACACTATGTACATAGTGTAGAGATAGTAAAATTATTTGGTGTGTTCAATGCACATGACTTACTCCACCTAATGCAACATATTAATCTTAACAAACACTTATTCTTCCTTCTACCCGATGTTAATAAAGATAAAACATTAACAGAAATGCACTTAGTACTTATTTCTTTGTATATACAAGATAAATAAGGAATATACAAGCCAAAAGCGATAGCGAAATCATCAAAAGCTGGTCCCCAATGGGAAGACAATGAAATTCAGTTTTCTTTGCTTGAGCAGCAAAGAAAAACAAATAATGACTTCCCATTTGAGAAAATTAGAAATATGGGAAAATAATAAGGCATTCCTTGGAAATGGTTAACTCCACATTATATGTATTCGATATAAATTGTTTATTTTGACATTTAACTAGATATGTTAAATTCTTCCAGAAAAAAAATCGAATTTCAAAGGATATTTCCAGAAAATTTAACATATGCATTAATCATATGTTTTAATCAAAATCGTTGCAGCCATTTTTGAGAAAATCAAAATGCTCGAAAAATGTTCCATGTAAAGGGTAGTTGGAGGTGTGGTATATATTTGATAGTTTTCGCATCAAGTTTTAGAAAGAACAGTGAATTTAAGTGACAAGTTCGACATTTATCCGAGTTTTAATCTTTGGGTATACATATGCAGAGCTTTTTCGCTTCAGGGTACCTCCAAACACACATTGAAACTGAAATGTTAATTTAAAGAATGAAGTAAATATTTCGTAAGTGTGTGTCCTCTCCCCCGTGCGTAAACAACAATTTTGGATAAATGGCATTAATATACAGCATATTCTCAGTATACGACACAAAAAGTTTTTCAAACAATTTCATTCATCCCAAACTTAAGCTTAGCAAACGGTATTTTGCATTGCAGTTACTTGGGCCATTGAGAACCACGCTCACTACAGCTATGGAAATACTCCTGGAACTCGAGCTAGGTCGAGACAGAGGCCCTTGAAACATTCCATAGTTAAAATATCAAATAGAAATTTTCCTCAATGGGCATTTAAATCACCAAATATTACCTTGGGACAAAAAAATTGTTTAGATTACTCAGTAAGAGGATCTATTATGATACCAAGGATTTTGGTTCACAAAGCTTTAACTGTTTCTTATCCTATCTTAAAACCTAATTGGAACACAGCCTGGACTCTATGGCAATGGTACTAAGCAATTTAGCTTGGGCGAGTATGCCACAGTTTTTCAGACACAGATATTGTAGGATGTCCAGAGGGAGTAGGTTTCACCCCTCACTACGCATACAAGGGAGTGGTAGCTTCAGGGGTAGAGCGTTCGCGCATGCGAGAGGGAAGCACCTGGCGGAGGGTTTATGCTGCAGGAAGATGTACTTTTCGTTAGAACGATTAAGAACCATAAATAAATATGCAGGGTGCAAGGAGACACAGGGTTTTACCGAAGAAGATAATGTATGGTTAGGGGATGAGGAAACCTAAGAGTTACCCAAACTCCATTTAACACACCTGCACATTATGAATCTTGTAGTTTCACTTTAAAATGTACGTCTCTCAATGCCAGAAGCTCAGATGAACAAGGCCTTCTGAACTAATTACTGAAGCTTTTATAAAAACTCATGCTTATGGCAGCATTGTGTTAGGAGGGCACACTATGTCAGCATTTCGACTTTTTGGCACTAATGTCGTATACTGATACTGGTATAACATTATCGCTTGCTAAATAAATATAATTTGCTCTAAATGCCTGTAAAAGGCACCCTACTCTATTGACTGTTCTAGCTAGTACTTGGAAGAGTATAACACATTATTGTAATAGATGAATTCTTATACTCTGAGATAGTCAGGTGGGCCTGAAGGCCATCGATAACTCCTTATGTCCGAATTGCTGTCCACAATTCGGTTCAGCTAAAGTGGGTACCGGGGCACTTGGAAATTCTGTGTGATGAAAGTGAAGATGGAGTGCTAAGAGGGTAGTTCAGCAACCTTTTATTAGACAACTGCCATCAGGACCAATTAAGCTGGCTCAGAACACGAGAAATGTTGCAACTCAGTTGTAGGATTTAGGTACTCCAAAGCTCTCATCTGGAGATTGGACAGCAGGAGGTCACGAGAACTGCTGAAATTAAGTAGTAAATAGCTCTCGTGAGCAATAAGTCTCTTTGCAGGACATTTTCTCCACTTGCAAAGAATGGACAACAAGTGAATCCTGTGTGTAGATGGTACCATCAGACAGATAAAACTGCCGCCATCTATTGTGTGTGTGTGTGCGTGCCCAGCTCTTGCTCACCAAGGAGTCCTCAATTTTGGGAGTTAGTTTTCAAAATTGGAGGAACTTTCAAACATCCAGAACCTCATTCAGTTCATTAGGAATATCAAACTTCTGAATCGACGAATCTAAGTATAAGGAGTCGCAATAGATTGCAAAGATCCTTCTATTGAACTGGTACTAATACCCTTTGTATGAAAACATTTTTATTGTTTTTGATTAAAATATTTTTAAGTTATATAGGTGACTAGGACTCTTTTTTTTAATTTCCTATTGATATCTTGGTAATCAAATACATTCAACTTAATTGAAACGATTTTGTGTAATTTCGCTTGACTAATAAGCTATAACAGATAGACAAAATCATTCAACATACATAAGTAATTTCTTCAAACAAAACACCTCATTTCAAAATATAACTGGCATTAGTCATTTCCGAGATATTCGTTATCATTGAATGTAACCTTTATTTATTACTTTCTCATGTACAATGTACATGGTGGACAGAGAATTTATTGTATTCCACCAAAATTTCGATACCGAGATTTCACCGGAAATACTTGTTTTGAGACCCCCTGAATAAAAAAGTGCATTTTAGAAACATGTCTATGTGTATATTTGTGTGTCTGTGGGCGCCACAGCTCAAAACGAAAAGTCTGTTAAATACCAAGCTTGGCGCTTAAGTATTAAGTTCAGTATCTTTCAAGAATGCGACATGAAGATTTTTCAAAAAAACCCCACCACCTCCAAGTTTTCTAAAATTGAAACATTTTCGAAATTTTTGATTTTTTCAAAAATTGCTGTAATGATTTTCATTGAAATGTCATATGTTTAACATATTTCTATAGTAAGCGAAATGTATATTTCTAATTCTTTGGAAAAAGCATTAGAAGAACTCTTCATACGTGATCATTTTTGTATAACTTTTGTATAATTGGTAAACCGTAACAGAGGGACAAAAACTTAGTACACAAAAATGTCGATCTCATTAAAACATACAATTTATGTCCTATACACTTTTTGTAGCGTTAACCGTTTTCGAGATATTCTGAGTTATTGTTTTCAGTTTTAAGGTACTTAAACTTTTCTCAAACAGGAGATGTCTTTCTTTTCGTCTCTCTTTTGTTTACTCCTAGAGAAAATTTCTGTTGTTTCACTTAGAGACCGGCTTATAAAAGATCTGACTATCACTTTAGCCTATATATTCCCTTATTTCTCTTCTACTTGCAAAGAAGCAAGTAGTATGATCAATTTTGGCATTGTTTATCTTGACTTGCATGACGTTGAAAAAAATAATATTTTATAAATATTTGCTGAATGGCATGTATATGTAATACATCAGATGTCATTACATATACACATAATATAATTTCTCTCAAAAGACAGAGGAGGATTTCAGCACTGGTGCCAAAGACCTGTTGAGACGTATGCAACCTCAGAGAGGAAAGGATGACATGAAATATCCGAAGGGGTTTGCTGGCCGGACTGAGTAGCGGCAGATGCAGATATTTGTGGGGTCCCTAAAGTTTACAAATGGAGACACTCCAGCAGTCTCAGGGCCTTTTTCTGACGAACTATACACCAAAAGGAGGAGGAAATATGTCCATCAACGCCACCAAATGTAATAAGAGTGATGAGAATGAGAGCCGGAGACAATTAAAAAAAAACACCCCAGTATTCGCCTGGCGATAAGGGAAAACCTCGGAAAATGCAATACACTACCACTAGTGGTCATGCACAAAACTGTTCATAGCATTTATAAGTATTGACAATCTTAAATGTCTACCTATAAACTTATTTGTTATTAAACACAAAATTATATAACCTCTTATCAATCGCATAGCAACAAACTTAAAAGACTTGACTATCGCTTTAGGCTAGTGCATTTCTTTTTCTTTCTGCTTGTAAGGAACTAAGTAATAAGACCATTTATGCTCATGTTTATGTCGATTAGCATGAAGTAGATAGAAAAACATCTAATGTGATACATTCACATAACTTTCTCCAGCTGTTCCATATACAAACTACTCATACAAATAGTTATTCAGTTATCTGCATAATGCTAATCGAATTAAACACAAGCAGAATTGTCTTATTACTTACTTCCTTATAAATAAAAGGCAAATAAGGCTAAAGCGATAGTCAAAACTTTTAAAATTTGGTCGCTCAGTGAAACAATTGAAGTTCGGTTCGCTTTGCATGTTCCCGTTTGAGAAAAGATAGTTTTAAGGTGGTTTAAAGTTGAAATCAATAACAAGGAATATCTCTAAATAGATCAGCTCTACAATAAAAACGTAAATGATATAAATTGTGTTTTAACAATATTTACTTCTTATTTTTCTGCAGTAAGTTTTTGTCTGTCTCTTACGGTTGAACCATTATGAAAAATTTTGCAAAACTCATCCAGAATAAAGAGGTATTTAGAGGCTATTTCCACAAAATTCAAAATATACATTTTATTTGAAATGTAAGTATTTAATGTGCGGTATTTTAATTAAAATGGTTAGCGCCATTTTTGAAAAAAAAAACTTTTCAAAAAATGTTGCATGTAAAGTGTAGTTTATGGTGGGGGGATTTTCTTTAAAATCTTTGCCAATTTCTTGGAAGATACTAAACATAATTACCAAGTTTGGTAGTTAAGTTTCTTTCGTTTTTGAGGTATTCTGTCCACAGACATACGTACCTTTTTCTAAAAATACTTTTCTCGGACTTGGGAGACTTCAAAACATGTTTTTTCCGGTGGAATCTTGACATTGAATTTTGGGTGTAATATAATACCTTCTCTAACTACTATGTACATTGTACATACGTGCTAGAGAAGGTGAAAGGAAACATCAGATTTTTCTTATTGTTTATATAAACTAATGTACAACTTCGATTTTCCATCTTTTTACTGGAAAATGTTCTCGTTCCAACTGCTGAGTGAATTAACTGTCGCCACTCTTAAGTGCCGAGGTCTACTAGCTGATAGATTGACATTTCCTAATCGGCGTTTACCTATTCTACTTCATGTTCATCCTTCTTGAGGAGGACTACCGACCCTCGGCATTAAAAATCGATGCTGTCTCTTACTTTAAGGCAATTTATCACGATTTGCCTGGCACGAACTTTCTTCTTGTGATGACGATGATTACCATCAGTGTCTGGCATTGGTTTTATTCAATCACAGAGCATGACAGGCCATTTTTATGTTGGAATTCCAGTTTCGAAGGGTCTGAACCTATATATTTTATCTACACGTCAAATTTAGGTCAGCGTCACTGGGCAAAGAAAAGACGTGACAATGAGATCGGGATAGTTCATCTTTTTTTTTTCGTTACTGCTGTGCCAGCTTCATTCCTCTACCTTTATGAATGATTCATCAGAGAATCCGGTCATTTGGACAAGAGGTAGATGCCAGGTCAACCTGCACGTGGTAGAGAAAGAGAGAGCACAAACAAAGCGGCACGATTTGGCGTAAGAAAAGAAAGAAAAAAAATCCATTTCCCATAACATTTAGCAACTACAAATTAAAACTTCTGCCTTTAACTTTATATAGTGAATTTTAAAATAGTTAGACGCATTTATATTAAACAGATGAAGGTAATAGCCTAGCACTGGAAGATAAAGAGCTACAAACGACATTCATATATTTGTAAAGATGTTCTCTACTAGAAATAAATAAATAAACATTTCCTATGTGTTTCATTCACATGACTTTCTCTACTGTTCTACAAACAAACCTCTTTCAAAAGACTGTTTCTTTCTACACCATGCTAATCGAGATAAACGTAAGCAGAAAGGTCTTATTATTTAGTGCCTTAAGAGTAGAAGCGAACTAAAGGAATGCACTATGCTTAAGAGATAGTCAAATGTTTCAAAAGCTGTAATTATGCGACTGTCATTGAAATTTACTTCTTTACATGGCTAGGTGTAAAACAAAATTAGCAAGGACTACTTCCTGTCGGAGAAAAATACAAGTGATTTAAAATTGAAACTAATAACAAGGAATATCTCGGAAACGTTACCTCTATAACAAAGTTATAAAGGATATAAATTGTGTGTTTTAATGATATATTTTTTATGGTGTAAGATTTTGTTATCTCTTATAGTTTAGCAGTTGTGCAAAATTCATTCAAAATGACTTTAAAGACCCTGGAAATTCAAGATATTTTATTCCTCATATAAATATATTTAATATACGGTATTAATCAAAATCGTTAAAATTATGATGAGAAAATTAAAATGTTCGAAAATTTTTCTATGTAAAGAATAGTTTGACTGCGGAGATTTTCTTGAATGGGGTGCAGTGCTGGAGTGTGAGACGTGATAGGCACCTCGAGTCCCTCCCGGCCGGTTGATGCAGTCTTCGCGACTTCTCAATTGTGTGTGCACCCCGGACCAGGTCTCCCCGCGGGGTAAAATTCCCCACGCCGGTACCGGGATTCGAACCTAGGTCTCCCGCTTGGCAAGCAGCAACACTACCATCGCTACTACCGCAACCTTTTTGGAAGATATTTAACTTAAATACCAAAATTGAAATTTGACGGGCCTTTCGTTTTTGAGTTATGCTACCCATAGACACACACATTGACCTTTTTCTAAAATTCCTTTTTTTGAATTCAGGGGGTCTAAAAACAATTTCCGGTGAATGTTTGGTATTGAATTATTGGTCGGAATACAGTACCTTCTATATCTACTATGTATATTGTACATATGTGCTAGAGAAAGTAAAACATTTATAACATTTAATGATGAACTTTTATTGCTCATGAGTTACAGGTTCTCTATGATCAAAAATTCCTTATGTAGCTTGCTATTGTATTTAATTCACCGTGGTTTACCGACAAGACTACTGTTCCGTTGATTATCCTGAAATTGACAACAGCAAAAAATATCCAATGTTACTGAATATATTTGCATGTTGAAAGTTATGTTTCTGCTAGAGACCTGCGGCGACCAGGCATGCAAAGAGAAAATCTCCTTAATAAAAAACTGCATAAATAAATGTAAGCACGACTAATGCAGCCAAGAAGAAGTGCAGTAATCCATAGTTTGTTTTTATTTGTAGAATGCCTCCATGTCAAGCCTCTAGAGGCACACACTTGACTAAGGTTGCAATACTTTAAAGCCAGAACGTGTTAAATACAGCGCACTCGTGCCACATGTACGCTTATAGTTTTGGCTCATGCTGCTATGATCTGTTTACTAATTCAAGTCATCTTGTAAGCATATACAACCAAATAATGAAACATCTGTATTGTAATTATTGTAAGATATTTATGTTTACCTGCAAATTATCTCTTTTAGAAAAACGATATTACGTTATCAAACAAGTTGCTAGGATATCCTCACTGTTTATCTTAACAAAATTACTTCCAATATGAATCCAAACGGCAAGAAAAGAACGATGCGCGCACTATTCCATCATATTGTGTTAACTCAGCGTGTTTTTGTTCTCAATTGCTCTATTTTTATGAAACTTTTGCGTACTTAGATGCCCTTTCAATTTCTTTTTTACGTTCTATGCTTGGAACATAGGCACAGAAGTTATTGCACTCCACCCTAAAATTCGATACAGAGATTTCGCTGAAAATACACGTTTTAGGCTCACCTGAATAAAAAAGAAACATTTTCAGAAAAATTTCGGGCGCGCGGTATGTGTGTGTGTGTGAACACCATAACTCGAAAATGAAAAGTCTGTAAAATACCAACCGGTATACAAGTGAGGGTGCAACACGAAGATTTTGATGTAAATCTCCCACCCAAAACTGTCCTTTACAAGGAAAAAAATTTAAAAATTGGTATATTCTCAAAAATGGCCCTAGAGATTTTGAATAAAATATCGTATGTTAATGATATTTTGAATTTTCTGGTAATAGCCACTAAAACCTCTTCATACTGGATGAATTTTGGATAACTGGTAAACCGTAAAAGATAGCCAAAATTTTACTTTCAAAAAATGTATATCTCGTTAATACACACAATTTATATCATATACGTTTTTCCGTGGAGTTGACTGTTTCCGAGATACTTTTTTTTTATACAGGAGACCCTAAAGCGTGTACTTTAGGTGAAATCTCGGTATAGAATTTTTGGGTGGAGTGCAATGTGTTCTATATAGAGAAACAAAAATAATGTTTGCATTTGTTACTGTTTTTGGTTGTTTCATAGATGCATCACCTTATGAACAACATACAAATGCTTTCCTAACGGCGAGTAATATTACCGCGGTGCAGATATCTAGAGATCATTAAATTATAAAGTAGCCCCTTTCGCGGTCTCTTTTCATTGCGTGAGAGATCCGAGTATCGCCGGGAATGTGGTGCCCGCAAAAGCACATTAAAATGCGTATCTTATGACAATATTGATCTTCTTCTCATATACAGGATTTATAATTTGCGAAAATACTCTCTCGCTCACTCGTCTAAGCTTACCAGCAGTAATCCTAGTGATTTCTTGCATGATGTTATCATTAAGTTTCTGATATTACACAAGGATTTCAGCTGCTGAGCATAGGTGAATGTACGAGAACATATTTAACTTTATATAATGCCTGTTTGGGAGCAAATAGTGAATACTTTCAGCATTTAAAGAAGACTCTAGTACGCCTTTGCTGGCACAACTTTCCCAGCGACACTCGGATCTCTCGCGCAGTGGAGAGACGCCACGAGATGGGTTACCGTATAATTTAATGACCCTATACTTGTTTTCGGACATTAACTTAACAAAAGCGGTTTAGCCATTTGAGCTGGCTTAAAGGATGAAGAGGAATTGATGAGAGGTAATTTTACATTTTAGTACATAGTATCGTTCCCTGATTTCCTGTATCTTATCTATCGATTTTTACTTTCTCTTTACGTACTATGTACAGTGTATAGAGAAGGTATTGCACTCGACCCAAAAATTCGATACCGAGATTTCACCGGAAATATGTTTTAGGGTCACTTGTATCCAAGAAAAGCATTTTCACAAAAAGGTCCCTGTGTGTGTGTGTCCGTCCGTGTCTCTGTGAACACAACTCAAAAACTAAAAGTCGGTAAAATACCAAACGTGGTATTTAAATTTAGTATCTTCCAGGGATGAGACACGAATATTTTGAGAAATATCCCCTCACCCTAAACTACCCTTTACATGAAACTTTTTTCGAAAAGTTTGATTTTCTCTAAAGTAGCTCTAACGATTTTGATTAAAATACCGTACAGTAAAAATATTTACCTGACAAATAAAATGTATATCTTAACTTTTCTGGGAATAGCCTCTGATACTACTTTATTCTGGATGAATTTTACGGAATTTTACATAAATGCTAAACCGTAAGAGATGGACAAAAACTTACCTCACAAAATATGTAGAGCACTTTAAAGCACACAATTTATGTTATATGCATTTTTTCCGTGGAGTTAATCATTTTTTAGATATTCCCTGTTTTTGGCTTCAGCTTTAAAAAAAACTTTGTGAACAAACAAAAGAACACATAGTAGCCAGCTTTTGACTATCAATTTAATCTATAGTACTCCCTTATTTCGCTTCTACTTAAAGGAAGCAAGTAATAAGACTATTTCTGTTAATTTTTTCTCGATTAACATGAAGTAAATAGAAGCACACACTTTTTAACAATAATTTGTTGCTGAGATGCAGAGAAAGTCATGTGAATGGAACACATTAGATGTTTATTAGATATTTTCATGACAAAGTACTGAAGTGAAATAACCCCAAAGATTTAGGTATGTTTGATACAATATATATTGCAATATAGGGAAATCGTCCTCGATAGTATTGATTTTCTTCAGGATGGTAATGTGTTGTGGTTCTGGAAGGCTAACCAGCAAACGATGATTAATCTCTCGTCAAACTCAGTGTAGTAATTTCACATAGAAGTTTGCGGGAACCACCAGTGTACCATATCATATGCTTTGTGTCGACTGAGTAATCGACAGTAATATATCAAGCATATCGACGATGGCAATGCAAAGCCTGTGCTCTAAACTTTCCATTTTAAGGGACTGCAAAAACAATTTTATGACGTGACACACACATGGTAATAGATTACTCCAATTTATAATTTCGATACTCATTTTTACTTTATCTAGCACGTAAGTGCGATGTAAGTAGTAGATAGAGAAGGTATTCGACACGAAGATTTCATCGGAAATACATGTTTTAGGATCACCTGAATTGAAAAAGGCGTTTTTAGAAAAAGGCGGTTATATACCAAAATTGTTATTTATTTTCAGTATCTTTCAAGGATGCGACACGAAGATTTTCGGGTTAATCCCCACCCCAACTACCCTTTACATCGAAACATTTTTAGAAAATTTCAATTTTCTCAAAAGCATATATCAATTTTGATATCTCATGTTTAAGATTTTCATGACAAACGAAATGTTCAGCTTCAATGTTCTGTGTGCGGTTGGTGCCTACTTCCTGACTTGGAGAACGGCTTTTTGGTCATTTTACAACTTTGTCACTGTATTCTCAAGTATACAATCTAAGTAAAATGCGAGGGAATGTTAAAAAGATACGTAAATTTGCATTAGACACTTAGCCGATGTTTAATACAGAGAGAAAGTGCTTGGCGCTTTCCGAATCCTTAAGATTTAAACGGCTAGAATATGAAAATTGTAACGTTTCGTGAATTACACTTCTGTCACCGATTCCACCGTGGAAAACTAGAATAGTTCTGCTTATGATAGAGACTTCATATACTATGTGGATATCCTACTTAGCAGTAGAACCTATATTTTACTTTCTCGACCATATACGGGGGCTGCTCAATAAAGAATGATCATACTTTTATTACGGTCATAATTTTTCGCACTAAAATTCAGTCTTATTATATTCTGTTAGCTTAATGTGAAAGAAACACCCCGTTGGTACTCCTGGTTCCCGCCTGTGAGAACCAGGCAAGTTCAGACATGTTCAGTATCGCCCAACGCTACAAAAGGTAACACGCGAGGAACAATATGCGGCTTTGAAATTCTGCTTTCGTCTCAACAAATCTTCAGTTGAGGCCTATACAATGTTACAGGAGGCCTATGGAGAGTCTGTTCTTCCCTACAGCACAGCTCGAAGGTGGTTAAAAATGTTTAAAGAAGGGAGACAATCAATTTCAAAGGAAGGTGGACCCAGTGCTCCAGTTACTGCTCTTACGGAAGAAAACATCAACACTGTTGCTGCCACTGTGAGAGAGGATCGACGAATTACCTTAAGATCACTTCCTGAAATACTGAACATTTCATTGGCTGCCACCCACACTGGTGACAGAAACATTAAACATGAGACGCGTTTGTGCGCGATGGGTTCCAAGACTGTTGATTCCCGAACAAAAGGACATTCGCATGTAGGTCTGCATGCAGTTAAAGTTGATGCTAGAGGAAGATCCGGAGTTTCTTTCAAACGTAATCACTGCTGATGAAACTTGGCTACATCATTTTGATCCTGAGAGCAAACAGCAAAGCTCAGTGTAAAAATCACCTTCATCACCAACCTCCAAAAAAACGAAAGTGGTTGCTTCTGCTGGGAAAGTTATGGTCATCTCATTCTTTGATATTCATGGAATGGTTTATCAGCATGTTGTACCTGCACACACATCAGTAACTAGACGATACTACAGGGATGTCCTGAAAAGATTGCAAGTCCATATCAGGCGCAAAAGACCACATTTCCGTGAAGCAGGCTGGATGCTGCACCACGATAATGCGCGGCCGCATATTGCCAGTGTTTTTGTTGAATATCTTGCAAAAATCAACGTGAAGTGCATCCCTCACCCTCCCTATAGTCCGGATTTAGCCCCATGTGACTCTCTTCTATTCCCTAACTTGAAGAAACGCCTTCGTGGGAGGCATTATCCATCATCAGAAGCAGTGGTGAAGGCTGTGGAGGCGATTTTGAAGGATCTCTCAAAAACGGTTTCCAGCATGTCTTTGAAGACTGGCAGAAACGCTGGGACAAGTGCAGCGCATTCATGGGAGACTATTTTGAGAAGGACCATCAAAATTATGAGGATGAGTCAAGGTACGTTGTCAAAAAAAAATTGTATTCATTCTTTATTGAACAGCCCTCGTATGTAGACAATGTACATAGTATGTAGAGCGGGTAATGTATTCCAGCCGCAAATTCGGCATGAAGATTTCATCGGAAATGTATGTTGAATAAAAAAATACTTTTTTGGAAAAATATTCTCGTGTGTCTGACTCTGTGGTGTGTGGGGGGTGGAGAGTAACATAACACAGAAACGGAGAAACCCTTAAATATCAAACTTGGTATTTATGTGGCACATCTTCCAAGGATGGAATATGAAGATTTTCAGGAATATCCTTCTACCCTCAACTACCCTTTACATGCAGCATTTTTCTAAATTTTCCCCCTCAAAAATGGCTCAAATAATTTTGATAAAACTACCCTATATTTAAGGCATTTCATGACAAATGAAATTTACATTTTGCATGTTTTGGAATAACGTCAGATAACCTCATTCTGACTGACGTTTTATAATTGGTAAACCTTAAGAAATAGACAAAACTTTTAATACAAAAGATTTAAATCTCGTTAAAACAAAGGAGATGTATATACTATATATATCTTGTGTACAATGAACCATTTGTAGAGTTAACCATTTCTGAGGTTTACCCTATAATTGGGTTCAGTTTTAAAGTACTTAAAACGTTTCTCAAATGGAAAAACATAATTCGTTATATATTTGCTTCTGTTTTACTCTCAGCCATGCAAAGAGAACCGAATTTCAATGGTAATCGCATAGCGACAGCTTGTAAAATATTTGACATTGTTATAGCTTACTGTATTCCCTTATTTCTCTTTTGCTTACAGAAAGCAAATAATAACACCATTTATGCTAATATATGCCCGGATTAACATGATGCAAATAAAAGAATAATATTCTGTAATAAAATAGTTTTTTCTACCAGTTCCGTAAACTATATCAATAGAATACATTATAATATTTTCAAATACAATAACAGTCCAGACTGTCTCCGAGCTCGAGTGGTCAGCGAGCTGACTTCTCATCCGGAGGTCCCGGGTGCGATTTCCTGCTTGGGCACGGCCTTTTTCTTTAACCAGAATTATTCCCTATCTCCTACAGAATCTGGAAATATATATGTTAGAGTGAATGTGTGTGTGTTTGAGGAAAATAAAACGATTTATACCCAATGCAAGTAACCTACAGACGAGTTGTTTCTAAATCAAATCTCCCGATATGACCTTAAATGTTAAAAGGAGCTATATAAATGAAAAAAAAAAAAACAAACAACAAACAAAAACAGTCAACTAATACTGCATATTCCCAACTGGAAGAATCTCTCTAGCGCTGCGTACCGACGGGTTTCCCTATGTGGCAATTCAGCTTTGAATATCGTTTCAGCAAAACAGGGAGGCAGAGAAACCATAATGACATATTTGAAATTCTCCCCTCATCATTCCTGAGGTCAACCAAAAGCTGCCCATACTCTGTATGGTCCCTCTGACACTGGGCCAGCCGAACCGCCCATCTTTTGAGTTGCACCACCCATTAAACGTTTGGTAAACTCGTTGAATTAAACCAGTATTGATCTTGATGCATTCGCATGTTTGGCTCACATCGGCCAATGCTCGCCGCGACTACCTAGCAAACCCGAATGATACATTGCAAATTGCTAATGCTAATACGCCAAGTCAATACGTTTCATTAGCTCATTGCTGATTCAAAGAGCGAATCTATGGGCCAAAATTAATAGATTCCAAATGTCGTTTGCATGAAAAGGGACCTCATAAAACTAGCGATCAATGTCCGTTACGTCATATCTGAGGATTCTTGTAAAAGAGATATCTATTCAGTTCATTAACAACCAACTGGATTAATTTGATAAGGTTTGATAATTTCCCTAATTTGTAAAAATGCTTTGCTTATTATATATATGTAAAAAATAATTATCTATCTTATATGATCTCTACTTCAAGCCAAACAATGTTTAGTCCTGTAATCGCTTGAAATTAGCCGCGAATGAGTTCGTAAACAGCGAAGCTCCCGCTGCACGCGCCTATGCTTTGGTTACTAGCAGTACGTTCACATCATTCAACAGCCGCGCCGTGGCTCATTGGTTGGACCACTCGCCTCTCACCAAGGTGGCCCATCTTCGATCACAGGCAATCGCATGTGGGGTTTGTGGTGGACAAAGGGCGCAGGGGCAGTTTTCTCCAGTCCACCGGTGTTCCATCTTCATTTCGTGCATCATCAGTGTCATCGCGGTGCGATAGGTAGCTAGTAAGACTAATAAAAACTAAATAAAACTTTAGTTCAGCCTGATTTTAATCTCAATGTGGTTCATTATTGCCATTAGTGATTCTCTACACTCTGCATGTCTCCTATATATACAACTAACACAAATAATATTTAAGATTTATGTACACTCTTGCAGAGAAGTTAAACTGTAATTCTAAGAAAATTTCTAGGAGAATAATCTAATTGAATTCTCCAGAGGTTTATTAAGAGAATAGCGCGCGTGTGTGTGTGTGTGTGTGTGTGTGTGTGTATATATATATTAAAAAAATAGAGGAACTAAGGAAGCTTAAATTTTTGAAGGAATACTGGTTGTACATAACTCTTTCCTAGGGCTCTGGTCTATGCAAGATTTACGTAACTGCAAAATCTGAATCAGCCCCAAGGATATGCCATCAGAAGCGGCCGCTCTGAATGCTGAAGCACTAAACATCCGTGAAGCAGAAGATAACGTCAAGAAGGAATTGTCAAGCATAGTTGGTGAAATAAATAAAAGCAAAATGTATCAGCAGTTAAGCAGTTGCCTTACATAGTTAGGTAAATACATGTGAAGTGACTCCATCGTGACGCATAAATCCTGGAGATACTATAACAGTTTTCTTCATATCGTCCTTAAATATTGAGCTGGGATTAGCTGAATTATTTGTGGTGGTTGCGTGCTGTTTCTGTCTAGTGGTCTGCATAGATATCTACTGCATTGCTGCCTTTCGTTATTGAGACTTCATCCAATATATCGTTACACGATCGGTGAATTAGGTCGCATTATACTGATGGTGAAAAATTGCCTGTCAAACAGATTTTTAAATGCAGTTCGACCATTCCAAATGTAAGAAAGAATGTGCCATTTTTCATCACCGTTGCCTATTTTGCAACTTGAAGGTTTCTCTGTAAGTATATCCTTCTTGTGTTCTGGAAGAGGCACTAAATTCTAAACAGAAATTCCCTTTCTATCTAGTTTTATCTACTGTATTAAAACGCACAATTTCTAGTCCCGACGCTCGCCATAATCTCTAGTTATGAGAAAGATTATAGTTCATTAATAACTGTTAATACTATTATATTTTCTGATGTTGAATCATCCTTCATTGAAGCTAACAGAAGACTTTCGTCAAGTAGGTATTTTGCGCAACTGTGACATAAAATATTAAAAATTGACGCCACAAAATATATTACTGTAAGACTGCAGATCATTTCTAGAATGTGTATACTTTTCCACCAGATAATCGAGCGGAACACCGCATGGTCTATGGCATTACAAATTCTATTGATCACTGCTGAACCGTAGTGAGAGTATTTGTGCTTGTCGTTCGCCGATCTCATGGCAGAGCAAGTAAATATAAACCAAACTAAGCTTTATGGATGAAAGGATAAATTACTTTCTTCCAAATATTTTACTTATCTGAAACACAAAATAAGTACACTTACACAGGCATACATGAAAATCTAAACGGTTTCTCTACATGTGTTACCAAAATAGACATTTAGGTAGTAAACGAGTTATATTTACACAATGAGAATAATTGTTTTGCATTGACACAGTTTAATGTCTTCTATTAATCTTCTGTTAACCTATTACTTGTGAATTTGTCAAGAGTGGTGTCACCAGTGAGTTTCACCTCAATGCGGCTCCTTCCCAGGATCAAGATCAGGTTCACCCGAGTTAACTCGGGTGGAAGAGAGATCGCCATGGTGCAATACGTAGCTGTTTAGTCACGGACTTTGTGATATAAAAGAAAAATACATAGATTCCCTCAATAAAAACTTAATGCAATCAATATACACCGTTAACCCAATCAACACACAATTACACCACACCACTATAAACCATGCCCAACTTTGAACCAGATTGCAAATGCCGTTACTCCCTGCAGATGTAAGAGCTAGACTAACTTAGGTATCGGGTTGAATAGCCTCGCTCTAAGTTAGATAGCGAACGATTGTCATGACATTCCAGGTAACCCGAACAGAAGAAATTCTGCTTCTTCCTCCGATCCTCTGAAGAGATTGTAGGGAAAAGAGAGCAAGCAATATTTTTCTTTATTTCGGATTGAAATATATGCCTCTTACTTTCCTCTCAGAATATGTCAATTTCTTGTTTACTCCTTAATATTTCAATTGGATTCTTTTTTTCCATCGTGATTTTGCTCTATAGAATATTTGTAGTTCTGTTCATGTCCTCAAGTTAGGAAAATTCCTGCCTATATGCTGCTCTTTTTACCAGTAGCTGAAGACAATCACAAGGAGAGGGTCACAAATCTGTAACATATGCACCACATGTCCGTTAAAAATTAATATCTTATTGTGTTTTACTTCCATATGTTGTTTTTTTTCGAAGGGTAACATGCTATCAGAAAGGGGTTGCGCGTGGAATTTGAAGCGTACGCTAAGTGACGACAGAATGTCTCCCCTCCCGGCTAGAGGGAACAAAGGGCACTACCCCTTACGGATCACATTAGCCTTTTCACCTCTCTTAGGTCACGGACTTCAAGCTTTGTTCTACAGAAATCTATAACCTAGCATTGTTTACATAGTTAAAAATTCTGCTGTGAAATTGAACCATAAGATTAATGACAGATGTTGAATACACTTTACTTTTAAAAGCAACTCTGTAAACCTTTCAGCGCTTTGGAGGAGCCTAAATAGAATGCGTTGTTTAGCTTATGCATTAATTATAAGTAGACATAGCTATATCAATAAGAGACCATTAGAAATTAATACAACGAACTGGTAGATTATGAAAGATGTTTCCCTGGAGCTTTAAACCCGTAACTAACTGAATCACATGGTATTATGACTAAGAATACACTGGATGCTCAACAGAGAGCAGAACAGTTTCACGGCTCTTTGCAGGCCAGCAGTGAAGTGCGAGGCATTAGTATGAGTTTGTGGTGGGTGGCCTTATGTGTGGCGTGTTGTACTAATCACCATGTTTGGAGCACCAGATGCTGCGTTCTTGGCTTCGTATCCAGATTGGTGGTGACATTGGCGGTGCTCTTAAGACTCACTCCACTACCAATGGGAAAACCCCATACCTGTTGATGTAAATCTACTACCGGCGAGATGCCTCGGCGTTGCTCAGTCTGCACGATAGTTGACTCTCTCGGGGTGGTACAGCTTATGGGGGTAGTTCAGGGAGTGATCTTATAAATAACGTAGATATATGTAACTTTATTTGATTTATTGTAACTAGGAAGAGCGAGACAAGCACTTTTCTTCACGATTCTGCAAACTTAAACATTTACTAGGAACTTTGATACTTGATTATTCACACGTACATTTTCTACTTCTTCCTCCTTGATTTCGCTTTACACAATTTAATTTAATGCACGCCACTGAATTTAAATGTACTTGACTTTGAGCGCTGTTAACTACCAAGTATCGTTAAGAGTTGCAATGTTTGACTTTGTGCGAAGATGTGACGTTCAGCATGACAACCGACAGCATGATAGTATTACATCATACAAGAGACAACCTCGATGTGCCTTACTGTGCTTCTTATATACTAAAATTACTGTCATGGCAACTTTTTTTCTGACTGGACAGAAAGAGCGCGCAATTGACGTATATATTACCCAAAATCCACTGTTCTCATTCCAGGTTGCACCACAACACTCACGTGACACTTTTATACAATGGAAAATTACTCTCTTTATTTTAAGGTTTAGTGCCGGTGTGAGTCGTTGGTACGTGCCTGGACAAAAGAAACCCTGTTAACAACGAACCCTTCACAGCACTCTTCTAGCTTGGCGTCAGATTTCTGTTTTGCTTTACTGTTTACTCTGCTAAATACAAACTATACACTGCTAAATAATTAATAAACTACCAATAGTTATTGCAGAGAATTTAATTAACGGTCTCAAGTTGCATACGTGACAGGCGTTTGTTAGTTGACTTAATATAGAAGAGTATGTGAAATGGCTGAATTCGGTACCGATTTATGATTCATACGTCCGTACAGAATCTGCGAGTGTCCCTCGCGTTTCCCCGATGTAACCTCTTGCAATTTTTCTCTCTGAAGGGATTAAAAGAGAAAATTTACAACATAGATCTTCTCACATTAGAGGAAGCTAAAAATAACATTCATCAAGAAATTTCTGCCATTTCTCAGAGAGAGCTGCAGCGTGTAAGGAAAGGGAGACACTCCCAACATCATTTGGCTTGCAATACGGAGCACATAATTAATACCAATGATTTTTAAGTCGTTATTTTCTGTTTCTTTGTTAGAAACAACTAAGCGATAAACCCTGGTATATTTACTGCGGAAGTGCTGTCATCCGCTCTGCACGTAGTAAGCAGCCAGCTAAGAGCCACGAAACCTGTTTCCACTCTAGCTGATTCCCAGTATTTGCCCATTTCTGTCTTAAAATAAGGGATATTCTTAAATCAGTATAATGTTATACGACTGAATCTGTTGCTCAGTTCAGCTTTTTTCAATACTTTCTTCTTGTTTTAACGATAAAGTGGTGTAAACTTAAAACAACGTTAGTGAAGTAAAAATCTTTTTCATTCAAGAATATTGAAAGCTTGGATTAAATATATACTTAATGGATTCCGATGTTATTAATGTTCTCAAGGAGAGCAAATTCCGCATTTTACTGTATAGGAATCGCATACCTAATAGAGAGGATATCCATTAAGTAACGAGCTCGTTGACAATAATAGATTAAAACAATATATTTTAACAATTCATTTGCTTATTTTATTCATCTTCCATCACGTCCGCTATTTAATAATTTTTCTTATCTGCTCTCTAGCTTTACAACTCCCATTTTGTAGCAAGATGTTCAGACACAGTTTTAACTACGAGAGAGAGAGATAGAAAAATATTTTTAAAAGAGATCAAAAACTACTCTTAAATTTATATAATAATTTAAATTATTTGTGTTTACTTTAGTAAACGCGTATGTCATAACGATTTTGTTCCTCCCTTGATTTTCTAAATCATCTATGTTGAGTGGGAAGGTTTTCATGTATATTTGCAGGTTCATTATTCAACATTTCAAAGCAGTTTTTCAAATTTCTTTCGTTCATTACTGTATCACCGTAGCGCTGTATAGTTAGGCGGGGTTTCTTTCAGAGTATTAAATAAAAAAAAAGTTAAAAAGTCTGTAGAGCTCTGTTTTCCACAATTCAGTTTGAACAGTTTAAACAATCACAGAATGCAGAATATTAACTTTATGGACCGAAACTGGCACGACACAAAGAAATGATGTTCAGAAAGCCATAATACCTTTGATAAAAACCCGACCCTGATCTGTACTGCGGGAATGTGCAAGCTTTCTTTACCTCCTGGGTTACTCTCGTATGTGCTGAATTTAATAGGACAAACTATTCTACGATCCCTACTTCTGAAAAACATGCCATGACAGTGAAGAAGAGATAGTGTGCTAAAATACTAGGATACACATAAAAAATATATAGCAGTTTCATGGCATATGTACTAAGAAGCACATATTGTGGTGAAATACTTCGGTGAAATAAAGTGTTTCAATTCGTAAACCCTTCACATCCTTCACACTCTGTCTTAATAGTTAAAACAAAAACTACTAATCCCAATCGTGAGTGAACGTTAACGGTTGGCAGCCATTCTTATGAAGTGACATAACTTCAGTTTAAGTTAAGATTATATGTTTCATTAAATTTTGTGTTTTAGGACATTAGGATAACTTAATATCAGGTTATTGCAGTCAGCTTCCTCACTTAGGTCTGTCCGTCCTTTCGAGCTAACTAGCGTGAAAACTGCAAACTTCTCCCTGGGTCATACTGAAAAATCTAATATTTACAAGCTCATTTGTGAACTGAAAGAGATTTATCCCTTTAATGCTTAACTGGAACAAACTTCTTAAAATTGATATGGAAAATTCATATAGCCTGCCTCTGAGGATTGATATTTAGCATATTAGTCTCCAAATTTAAAGATTTCGAGTTCAACTTCTGGATTTAGAGAGTTTTCCTTTAGCCATCCTCTAATGTCCCTAGAATTTTGAGGAAGGAAGAAAAAAAGAGAGTGTGCATGTGCTTGTGTATGTGTTTCTATGCGTGTGTGTATCTGTGTTAAAAGTCTACCCAAAGGAGTAAACACCATAAAAATGGAAAAAAATAGTCATACTGCAAAGGGCTTCAAATCTGTTATATTTAAACTACTACAATCTTGTTGTGCTCGCTGTTTTTCTATCATAATTTGAATTATCATAAAGCAAGTTAAACCAAAACAGATCGTTTTTCAACCAAAACACTTTTGTTTGGCTGCTAAAGTTTACCGTTATACAAATTCCGATCACAAACACGCACAAAAAAGTTCCGTAAGTGAGTGAACATTTCTGAGATACACTCGAGTGCAGTAAATACGTTTTCATATTTTTTCTGCTTCTCTTGGAAACAAAAGCCGCACAAATTCCGACAGGTTTCCATCAAGCGCTTCTGATGCCGCTGTTCGGAATAGGTTTCAATTTTCTTTGTGACCAAGTGACATCTTGACTGGGAAGCATCCATAAAATTCTCCATTGGAATGTGTTTGTTGTCCACAAAGTCTGAAATGTCTGCCTCCCTTGTCTGTATCCTCTTAACAGGTATACTTACATTCAATATGTGATACTACGTATAATTAACTTCTCATTTTCTACTGCACTACCGTGTGGCGCTGAAGACAACTTCATCTTTTCTAAATGGATAAAGCATTACTTATATTAACTTCTCCAAAGAACCAACTTTTAGAACGTAGAAGATTTAAAAGTAATTGTTGAAAACTCATACATATAATTAATAATATTTTACTCACAGAATGTGTAACAGATTAAAGGATTCCTCGTTAGGTAGACAAGTCAAGAAAATAATCTTTGCTGTCATACTTTGGTGTCAAATTATATCTTTTGAATAGCGGTCATTTATTTTTATAACGCGTGACAGCCAACTGTGGCAAATGGGGAATGTTGTAGAGAAAGGGCAAAACTAGTCTAGACAAACACTTTGTGATTTAACTTCATATTTTTCTGTTTTTCAGATTTAGCACTACATTCTCCTTAGTCCGAAGTTTCAGACGTCCTACTACGAATTGAATACTGATACATCTTGGAGACACAACTGAAACTTTTTAAAATATTTGTATAGAAATAAAAACAACGGTCTTCTTAAACTATACCAAGAAGATAATTGATGCGCCTATCTTATTTGGAATCTTTTCTTAAAAATATGGTTTCATATGATACTTAACACCCGTGTTTCCTAGAGGAAAAATTTAGTTCATACATCAAACTCATTTTCTCCTTAAATCATATGCAGTAATGACACAAATTCACAGTCAGCAACAATTGCTTTCTGTTGCATTTTTTTTTTTTAAATCAGATCTCACTGATGTGAGAGGTACATACGAATTGCTTCACTATAATGCATTCGAGAGGTCTCGGTTTCAAATTCCGTCTAGGCTGTACTCTTACCGTGCTCGTCATTTTATTCATCCTCCATCCCGTTGGTACTCGGTGCGGCGTGACAGGGAAAAAGGATGCTAAAAATAACTATCTCCGACCCAGGACATCGGCTGCTTCGGGAAGAGGGCCTCTCTTGGCGGCAGCCTTGGAGCCCATATAGGGTGGGGGTACCGCTCTGCCTGTCCGTGTCGGTGCTTCAGTTTGGAACTGTCATAGCTGTAACGTCGCTCCTGGTTCCGTCACACCAGGGTCTGCCCTTCGTGGTACATGGTACAGCCGTGGACACAAAAAATGTGTCATCTCCAGTTTCCATATGTCCTTCGAAGAGCTTCGTAAAAGCTGTTCACGAAAGAATTGTACATGGACTCTGACTGAAAACGCAATGGTTAACTTATGAGTACTGAAAACAGCGCACGGAATAACGTTACGTTTGTCGAGAGGTTAAGAAGGCATTGCTTCCACTCATAGGTTCCTAGGCTCAAATCTCGCGCTGCTTGTCATTTTTAGTTTCTCTACACATACTGTGTATATAGTATATAGAGATGCTGTGTGTTTCAACCAAAAATTCAATACTGAGATTTCACCGGAAATACATGTTTTGGGACCCCCTAAATCCTAAAAAACATTTTTACGGAAACGTCTGTGTAAGTGTATGTGTACAGCATAGCTCAAAAACGAATGTCCGTTAAATATCTAACTTGATATTTAAGTTCAGTATTTCCCAAGGATGCGACACGAAAATTTTCAAGAAAATCCCACCATCTCCCACTGCACTTAGCATCTTTGGAGGATTCTAAACTTAAATACCAAGTTTGGTATTTAACCGTTTGTTCGTTTTTGAGCTATGCTGTCCATAGACACACCCACAGACACACACACACGGACCTTTTCTGGAAATGTTTTTTTCTTATTCAGGAGGTCCTAAGAGACGTATTTCAGGTGAAATCTCGGTATCGAGTTTTTGGGTGGAGTACAATGCCTTCTCTATCCACCAGGTACAATGTAAATATGGGCTAGAGCAAATAAAACTATATTTTGTAAGAATAGTTTATTTTCAGAATTGGCAGAGAAAGTCACATAAGATTTTTGGTCTCAGTGTTTACAATAACCTCAGGTTCGGTACCGAGTCCCCTCCTACGTATCTTATCCTCCTATTTCTACCATAAACAGCTGTCAGAAAATGTAAGCGGTTCATTAATCAAATATGTTATGTCACTTTTCCATTCATTTACTGATAAACCTTAGTTGCTACTCCTAACGAAGGAATTGTCTAAATAAATAGCCAGGAACAATTACAATGTTTTTTGTGGGTTACTCCAATGAGGTATGCGTTAACAAGTGTTCTCTTGTTTGTTGATATTAGGATTATAAAACATGAAGGAACGCACATTATGCTTTACTAGAAAGGCTGCAGAAAAGTTAATAACAGCTAAGTATTGCCTGGGGTGTCATGTTATGTGCTTTAACAACACCGCTAGGCCCTCTAAAAACTTATCCCGCAGCGAAAACGCAACAAAAACAAGCATGTGGCTTTATACAATGCTCTCCAGCTCTAAAAAGCTGCTTCATAAACTATGATCCCGGGGATTTGACGCAGGGCGAGATATACACACCAAAAGCACTCTAAACGCAGAGTATGCACCGCGTTTAAAATATTGCCGTTCTGGTTTCGGTCACCCCCCCCCTCCAGGCTTTTGTTTGCGGAGGGAAATGCTGGTTCTATATCTGTGTATAAAAGCCTTTAGGCACTAAGTATCGGCAATGCAAAGGAACTCAGGTGAACGTTCCTCAATGACTTCAAAAGCGAACTGGCTCAATGCCGAAATAATCTGAGCTGTATCCTTCTGCACTGGCATTTTATCTTTGAACTGTTGCTGTTGCATCAAGTGAAAGCGTGGCCCACTTTGAGGTTTACTCTTTAATTAAAAACTCTTTTAAATCTGAATACATGAAAATTAATTGATGAGGTCTTTATTAAGGAATCAATTATATTTGTTCGCCTACCTACCGCATTAAACAATTTTCTTTAACAGCTTATTTGAGTAGTTCTCTCCACAGAAAGTTACTGTATGAGGTTGGGAAATCACAAAGGTTAAGAAAGGCATTTCTGAAATTTATCTATAAAACACTTTGCGTAAAACCTGTTACGTATTATGCTTTTAGTCACAGTAGCCCTGAAAACGTGGTGGAATGCAATACCTTCTCTATACACTATGTACATAGTACGTGTAGAGAAAGTAATAAAGTTTACGTTTTCTCCAGCAACACATTTTTCATTTGTTGTTCATTGTAATAATTATTTTATTCTTCAATTATTGAGATTAATATTTTCATAATGAACAATGCACAGTAGTGACAGCCGAAACGTTGGTATAAACAAAATAATACATTGATGCGCCATCAACCAGAAGCTAGAAATACCATTATTAATTAGTAAAACTGATTTCACTTACAATATAGAATGTTTACATAAAACGAGCTAATACTTCAAAGCTTTACAGGACCAACAAGAGACGAACAACTGATCCAACTGAGAACATTCATAATTATATTTGTTATACAAGTGAAAATGGATACTAAGGGTAAGTCATACTCTTTTAAGAAGCCGATCCCTGTGGCCGCGCACACTGAAGTGCCTCGCTTTGGTGCTTCGTGGCGCATGGGATCATGGGTTCAAGTCCCTCCTTGGGTATGGGTATTTGTAAATGTGTATATGTGTGTATTTGTGAAGAAAAAAAATCTGATGTGTACCATTCACATGACTTTCTCTATATCACTGCAACAACTTATTCTTAAAAAGCTTATACTTCTATTAATTTCATGCTAATCAGTAAAACATTAGCAGAAATAGCCATATTACTTGCTTCCATTTAAGTAGAGGTGAAATAAGGGAGTACCATAGGTTAAAGTAATAATCAAAAGCTGGTTGCTATGTCACTGAAGTTCCTTTGTTTGTATGGACAGCAGTTGAAAAATTCTTGTATGAGTAATGTATAAGTTTTTCATAGCAGAAACCAAAAATAAGGAATGTCAAAAAAACGACGAACTTCACGAAAAAATGTATATAGCATAAATTGTGTGTTTTAACGTGCTCTACATTTTTTGTGCAGTAAGGTTTTGTCCATCTCTTACAGTTTAGCAGTTATTCAAAATTTAGTAAAATTCATCCGGAATAAACTACTCTTCAGAGGCTATTCCCAGAAAATTCAAGATATACATTTTATTTTTCAGGTAAATATCTTTAATATACGAAATTTTAATCAAAATCGTTAGAGCCATTTTTGAGAAAATCAAAATTTTCGAAAAATGTTCCATGTAAAAGGTAGTTGGGGGTGGGGGATTTTTCTCAATCTTCGTGTCGCATCCCTGGAACATACTAAACTTAAATACCAAGTTTGGTATTTTACTTACTTTTCGTTTTTGAATTATGTTCACAGACACGGACACACGGACACACACATAAACACATACACGGACCTTTTTCCGAAAATGCTTTTTTTAGATAAAGGGAACCCTAAAACATATATTTCCGGTGAAATCTCGGTATCGAATTTTTTGGTGGAGTGCAATACATTCTCTATACACTATGTACATCGTGCCTATAGAGAAAGTAATATAATGGTAAAACAAATAGGTAGATAAACTAAATGAAAGGAGACTGGAAAAAAAGAGAAAAACGAAATACAGTACCGGAGTCCCGATTAGACTCCGGAACTGTATTAAAAATAAAATACAGTGCAAAGGCAAAACTAGGAAAGTTTCGGCACTTTGTGGTGGTCCTAAGTGCAACTACATGGTGCTCTTATCTCACTCTTGCGCTGCACCAAAAGTCTCGGACCATTGTATAGTTTACAAAACTTTCAGTAATATATATTAACGCACGAGAAATAATTGAGTGTCCGTACACTGCCGACTGATTAAAGATCTCTGCAATGTGATGCTAAAAGGGGAGGTTCGTTTTATGTCACTATAAATTGTGCTCATCAAGATAGCATAAACTATTTGTTTCCTCTTGAAATAATTATATTGTACAAATTCATACTGACATAATTCTCATATCTATATTCAAAACACAAAAGTGTTATTACCTTTGATTTCTCCACATTTTTCATTTTATGTATTACTATTGCAATTTTTTTAATATGCTGTTTTTTTTTTAACGTTTTCATATGTGGCGTTAATAAACTTTTTTTCGGTACTTATTATACAAAACGGGGTGATATTAATGACTAATTTAAACGTGCTGATACATTTGTAAACTCGCAAAACATTTGGTATTAACAAAGTGATTGAGGGGAAAAAAAAAAAAAAAAAGTTTTGAACATTTTTGCTTTTATATTATTCTCCTTAATGCAATGAAACGATATTTTCACCGTAATATATGGTACTAAAACAACTTTATTTACTAAATATATGCAAAATAACTTTACAAGTACCCCAAATGTAAAGCTGTAAAATCGTTATAGTTTTCAAAATGTTGTAGAACTGTTAAAATGAAACATCTGACGTATTCCATTCAAATGACATTCTCCACCTCTATGTAACAAATTATTTTAAAAAAATTGTTGTTCTATATACTTCATGCTATTCAAGATACAGACTAGTAGTAGAAGGGAAAACGTCTGATCTGTTACAATCACATAACTTTCTCTACATCTCGGTAACAAATTATTATTAAAAAGCTTATTCCTCCATCTACATCATACTAATCGAGATAAACATTGGCAGAAATTGTCCTTATTACTTGGTCCCTTGTAAGTTGAAGAGCTGTTTGGCAATCAGCTTTTATTCAAAACATTAACCTGTTATCTATATCATGCTAAACAAGATGAACATAAGCAGAATTAGTCTTACTAGTTCCTTGTAAGTAGAAGGAAAACAAGAAAATGTACAGGCTAAAGTGATAGTCTCGTCCTTTAAAAGCCGCTCGCTATGTGAAACAATTGAAATTCTAATCTCTCTGCTTAAAATGAGAGAAAACAAATGAGAAACGAGAAGAAAGTTGTGTATATATAACTTGTGTGCTTTAATGAAATCTACATTTTTTTGTGAGGTAAGTATTGTATATCTCTTACGGTTTGCCAGTTATACAAAAGTCATTCAGAATGAAAAGGTCTTCAGGGGCTATTCCCAGAAAATCCAAGATATATATTTCCTTTGTCATAAAAAGATCTTAAAAATACGGTATTTTAATTTAAATCGTTTCAGCCATTTTTGAGAAAATCAAAATTTTAAAAAAATTATCCATGTAAAGGGTAGATGGGGGGTGGGAGTATTTTCTTGAAAGTCTTCGTATCGCATCCTTAGAAGACACCAAACTTAAATAACAAGGAATCTTTTAGTTTTTGAGCTATGCTGTCCTCCCATACATACACACACAGACACATACATGGATCCCCCCAATCAGGGGATCTCAAAACATGCATTTCCGATGAAATCTCGGTATCGAATTTTTAGGTGTAATGAAGTACCTTCTCTATGCACTATTTATATAGCACATGTAGAGAAAGTAATAAGAGAATATGCTAGGATAGCACAATAGTAAAAACTATTAAAAACTAGTTGCCATGGAATTGAAATTCTGTTCTCTTTGTATGTCAGGACTTAACACATTCTGTTACGAGAAAAACTTAAATATTTTAAAACTGAAGCCAGTAATAAACAATATCTCAAAATAACTTAACTCCACAAAAAAGTCAAGGAGTACACGTATATTGTGTGTTTTAACGTCATCTAGATTTTTTACTTTCTCTAGCCCCGTATGTACAATATACTTACGGATAGAGAAGTATTGTGTTCCACCCAAAAATTGGATGTCAAGATTTCGCCGGAAATATATGTTTTAGGACCCCCTGAATCCAAAAAAAGCATTTCCAGAAAAAGGTCCGTGTGTGTGTGTGTGTGTCCGTGTGTCTGTGAACACGATATCTCAAAAACGAAAAGTAGCTAAAATACCAAACTTGGTATTTAAGTTCAGTATCTTCCAAGGATGTGACATGAAGATTTTGAAAAAAATCCCCCACCCCAAACTACGCTTTACATGGAACTTTTTCGAAAATTTTGATTTTCTTAGAAATGCCTCTAAAGATTTTGATTAAAATATCGTATATTAAACATATTTACCTGAAAATTAAAATGTATATCTTGAATTTTTGGGAATAGCTTCTAAAGACTTGTTTATTCTGGTTGAATTTTGCTTAATTTGGCATAACTAGTAAACCGTAAGAGATAGACAGCACTTTATATACAAAAAATGTAGGCCTTGCTAAAATACACAACTTACGTCATATACATTTTTTTCGTGGAGCTTACCGTTTTCGAGGTATTCATTGTTATTAGTTTAGCTGTGAAGTACTTATACTTTTCTCAGACGGGAGTGCCCGTTTTTCCTTTGTTCTACTCCTGGCCAAGAAAAGAAGCGATTTGTAATGACATTCGCAGCTTTTAAAACATTTGACTATCGATTTGGCCTAGTGTATTCCCTTATTTTCTTCCTACTTATAAGGAACTAAGTAATAAGAACATTGTGCTGAATACCTCGATTAAGGGTGCAGAAAGAAGAATAATCTTATGTAAGAAGTTTGTAGAACGGCTGGAGAAAGTCATGTGAGTGTAACACATCAGATTTTTATATCTTACAGTTTACCAGTATGCAAAAGTCATTCAGAATGAAAGGGCTTCAGAAGCTATTCCTAGAAAATTTAAGTTAAAGATTTTATTTGTAATATATGAACCTTAATGCACTGTATTTTAATCAAAATTATTAGAGCTATTTTTGAGAATATAAACATTGTCTAAGTTTTTCTGTGAAAAGGGCAATTTTATAGTATAGTTCTACTTTTATGTTCTGATTTATTCCTTAGTATTTCTGTTTTAAAGCAGAAACTTCTGAGGAAATATTATCTACAGGAAACAACGCCAATTTGTATAAGCAGCATCAATTTCCTCTGTATACAATGAACTCCTCTAGGCATGTCCTCTGCTTTTTAGCTTCAGATAGATCGCAAGGATCCGTCTGTGTTTAAACAATGAGTCAGATATTTTGTTAACAGTAAACAAATTATATGGCAAAAATGAAAGAACATCCGAT
This sequence comes from Hymenopus coronatus, assembly GCA_030762935.1. NCBI lineage: Eukaryota > Metazoa > Arthropoda > Insecta > Mantodea > Hymenopodidae > Hymenopus > Hymenopus coronatus. The sequence continues at coordinate 52,218,150 of CM060890.1, read as the reverse complement.
TGTTAAATTAGAAAAAATGTAAATGGCATGTTATTTATGAACGCTCTTCAACTACTGTGGTCCTCAGCGTCCCATTTTAAATTGGGCGTGAAAGACCGCTTAATTTTGCTCTCTATCAGGCTTGAGGTTCTTTTACGTGCCTTAAATCTACGACACGGGACCAACGGCCATGCTAAGGATTTTTACACTCGAAAAAATCTATCGTCCTCCGCCGGGTTTGAACCCGCGACCTTGGGTATATGAAGTTAGCATGGTAACCATAACACCACGGAGGGCGACGTTAAATTAGAACCATTTACTTCAATATTTAGAGAAAATGTCTTTCTCAGTGATAGGAAAGTATGCTATGCGTGTGATATGCGAATCTCAGTCCAAAAATCCTGATGTGTTCCTTTCACATGACTTTCTCTGCCTGTTATACAATAACTTCTTACAAGCATTTTTCTTTCTATTCCTTGCTTGTGAAGATAAGCATTAACAGAATTATCTTACTACTTAGTTCCTTATAAGTATAAGGAAATTAAGGGAATACATTAGGCTAAAGCGATAGTCAAATGTTTTAAAAGCTGTCGCTAAGCATTGTCATTCAAATACGCTTCTTTACATGGGAGTAAAACAAAAGAAACACGGGCGACTTCTTATATGACACAATGTAAGTACTGTGTCATCCAAAATACACAAGACAACTTTTACATTGTAATATAGAATAAATGAGTATTTTCATTAATGTCGTATATGGTATCCATTGAAGAAAAATGTAGCAAGAAATTGGTTGATAACTGCAATATTTTTCGGTAATTTTACTTATTTAAAAGGGATGTTATGTGTTCGGCCCATGTCAAAGCCCAAATCTGTTGATTATGAGAATATTCATCTCAATAATGAAACAATGAAATAATGATTACAATGAACAACAAATGAAAAATGTGTTGCAGGAGAAAACGTAAACCCTTTTTTTTTATTGCTTCATTTGTATAGCCCACTCAGAACATTAGGTTAAACTTTATATTAGTAAACACACGCACATTCACTCTCACATTCATACTTCCAGACTCTTTGGGGGATAGGGAATAATTCCGGTTAAAGAAAAAATCCCCACCCCAGCCGGGAATCGAACCCGGGACATCCAGATCGCTGACCACTGGACAACAGAGGCATTCCGTAAACCTTATTTTTCAATCAATTGTTTAATAAAATTGAACATTTTCTAACATAACATTTGGGCCAAACGGTATTTTAAAATAGAAACCAATAACAGGCAATCCTGGAAACGGTTAGCTCTGCAACAAACATGTAAACGACATAAATTGCAAGATCCATATTTTTGTTTTAAGTGTTTGTCCATCTCTTATGGTTTTGCACTTATGCAAGTCATTTAGAATTAAGAGGACTTCAGAGGCTATTGCCAAGAAATTCAAGATATAGCTTTTTTATCTCCTATAATTATATTTAATTTAGGGTATTTTAATGAAAATCATTTGATGATCTTTTTTAACAAATCAGCATTTTCGAAAATTTTTGTACGCACAGAGTAGTTTTTGGTGGGGGATTTTCTAGGAAATTTTCGAGTCATATCCTTGGGATATACCAAATTTAAATACCAAGTTTGGTGTTCAACGTGCTTTTCGTTTTTGGAGTTAATCTGACTTATTTCTTAAAAAAATGTTTGTGTTCCATTCACATGACTTTATCATTGTGAAAAAGCATATTGTTCTATCTGCTTCTTGCTGATCGAGATAAACATTAGCAGAAATGGTCTTATGACTAGCTTCATGCAAATGCAAGTAGAAAGGAAATAAGGGAATACATTAAGCTAAATATTGGTTGCCAAAGAAACCCGTTTCTTTGCATCGCCAGAAGTTCTAAATTCTATATGTGAAATAATTTTAGTGTAGGAAATAAGAAATTTTCCAAGTGCGGGCAATACACAATTTGAAAATTTCTACAAAATTTTATTGTATTCATTTCAACTCAAATTTATTGTAATTAATCAACACAGCTTGTGTTTTAGGAATAAATAATTCAATGTTTTTGTTAGGTATTTCGTGTTAAATGGCGCATATTTATGGACATTTCAAAATAAATGATACATGTTTGCTAGGTACAATGGAAGGGCATTCCGGTTCTGAAATTATTTTTCCCCACTACCAGAGCAAGTAGTGGATAGTTACTTATTTCGTTAGTAATAATGTAGTGCGCTATTTTTACTCTAAAAACTATAATACACAGTAATTCATTAAATTACTTTTTCTGTCTCTGTGTCTCTAATCAACTGTTTACTTGTAAACGAATTATTTATAAATAATAATGAATCATTTATTGCATATTTGCTTTTACATTTTGTGGCATTTTTTTTAACTAATTTAAGTATAAAGGCGTTGATTATCTTATATTAAGTTTTTTTCGTAGCGATTACTACTACCCAATGAATAACCAGTAGGATAAATTCATTTGGTGAGCTTTTTTCCAGCTATATCACTAAACTTTTTAAGCTATCAATATTTACTCCAGTATTTTACGTTTAAGCATGTTTACAATCGTTTCTGAGCATAAGATAATTTCCCACACGTCCTTTGTGCTCTAGGGGTAAAATTCTTCTTTTGGTTCCCAAGGTCGTGGGTTCAAACCCGGTGGAATGTGATTGATTTTTTCGGGAGTAAAAATGCTTAGCATGTCTTCCTTCGAAAGGGAAGTAAAGTCATTGGTTCTGTGTCGTAGAGATTCACGGCACGTAAGAACCTCAAACCTTATAAAGAGGTCTCTTAGCAAAATTATACGATCTTTCATGTCTAATAAAATAAAAATCAAATAAAAATATCCGTGAGAACTCAGTTGCATGTTTAACAATGCTATAAAATGCGAAGCGTTTTCGTTTAAGTTCAAAATCGGCAGATTCGCCAAGCTAGCCCAACCTTAACTTCTGCAGTTTAACTTTACGAAACAAGACCAATCGTCTTGGTTACAAGAGCCCGCTTTTTAATCCCAGTCGTTGCTGCATATGCATAACTACTTGAAGACTACTTCCTCGTCGTAAAGAGTTTTAACAGATGCTGAGGGATATCGTCGCTTGGCCGGCGGAAACATTCTCCGCTTCCAACAAAGTCAAAAGTTTAATAGTTTTTGAGCTCATTAGCCTATTAACATAAGAATGGAGGGACTGTTCTTCCTGTAGCGCCGTCTGAGTATGCAACACGATTAAAATATGTTTCGTGCAGTCCAAACAATGGGGAATGTAAAGTCTGGGAAAAGAGGATTAGTGAATCAGATATCCCTGGCTGTACCCAACTTGCCGCACAGTATAGGTCTTTCTTCTCTCAACATAATATACTCGAGATACAAAGAGCGGACATAAAGGCAAGAGGGGTCTGTGTATATTCAGACATTTCGGCCACCTTTTGTGTGTCAGTTGTTATTGTTTGTATTCTAGATAGAGCAATAATACCTTCAGAAATATAATAATAATAATAATAATAATAATAATAATCTAAAAAGTATTAAATTCTGAAGAAATGTATAAATATTTCTGCGATATATCACCGCACTGATATAGAATAAGCAATTATTATGAGCTTCACCTCAGGCTTCTAGCGTTAGAGGGCAGCACCATAAAGAAGAATCTGATTTGTTTCATTCACTTTCTCTAACTGTTCCAAAAACAATTTTTCTTACAAAAGATTATTTTATATGCGTCATACTAATTATGATAACATTAGTAGAATTTGTGTTATTAAGGATACCCATCTGTGACAAACCTAAAATCTATAATTTTACTTGGATTGATTTGAAAATTTAACACAACAATTGTAGTAACAAGAATAGTTTACATGCTAATTTTCAGACTTTTATTCAAAATAGTTCCTGTGATATAACATATTTATAGTATTTTATTGTCATTCCACACGATAAAATTTCAGTTACAGAATTATAATACTTTGCAGTTATACTGATAAATATAGTATTAGTAAATTGATGAGATAAACATGTTATCCGACTATTGGTGTAGGAGAAAAATCATTTATTTGTCATTTTATTATTTTTTTATTTTTGCTATGGAAATATGAAGTTTACTATTTAATTACAAGAGCACTGGTGATATTAGAAAAAAATCATCTCATCAATTTTCCTTTGTACTATTTTTATCCAAGCATAAAATGTTTAAAGTTTCTATTTTGAAAACTGCATCGTGTGGAACAATTTGAAGTTTTGAAAATTTAACACTATTTCCTTGTAAGTTTTAGAACTTCATATTCTCCTGCAGCAATTTTTAAACCATGAACATCTGTGAACTCTCACGGACTGTTTACACAACTTTCGAAAGAAAAACTGCAAATCATTTGGTTCGAGTCAAGCTGCACTCTGCCACCAAAACAGTCTCTATTTCACGGCCGGAAATATGCTGTTGATGGGGTGTGGGGAGGCACGCCGGGTGCTCTGTCGCCTGTGCTATAGGATGGGGAGGACCCAGGTTAAATAATCGGTGGTATGGCATGCCTGGATGATAACGGGGCAGGTAGAAGCACCCGGTGTGAGACCTGTTTTGTAAATTTTGAGACATATTAGTATACTCCATTTTTAGTTATTAGTGCATATTATTATATTTTCAAATTGAAATAGACATATTTAAGGCCAAATGTTATTCATAAAAACCAAATTTCGGATTTTTAGCAATTTTTCATCATGTGAAAAGGTTAATGCACCACACTCACTTATAGTCATTCATTTAAATCGTCACATACGGTTTAAAGCGCCGCATGGTAATAAAACAACAGGAAATTGAGCTACAAGCATTACATTAACTAGGCAAAAAAAAAAAAAAAAACAATTTTTTGCACTATTTGATCAATGTTCACAGATGGGTATCCTTAATTGCTTCCTTGGAAGGAGATGTGAAATAAGGGAATACATTAGACTAAAGCAATAATCAAATATTTTAAAAGCTATTCACTGTGTGAAACAATTGGGTTTTGGTTCGGTTTGCATTGTTCCGTTTGAGAAAAGTTAATAAATTTAAAATGAAAATCGTTAACAACGAATATCTCGAAAACGGTCAGCACTTGTTGATCCTTTTAAGATACTGAACTTAAATACCAAGTTTGGTATTTTACCGACCTTTCGTTTTTGAGCTATATTACCCGCAGATTGGATCTTTTTCCAAAAATGTTTTTTTCAGACTTAGGGGACCTCGAAACATATCCGGTGCAATCTCGGAATCGAAATTTTGGGTGGAATACAACATCTGCTCTATCCGCTATGTACTTTGTACATTCGGGCTGGAGAAAGCAATATGATGTGGTACATTCACGTGTCTTTCTATTCCCAATCTTCAACAAACTACTCTTACAAAAGCCAACTACTTTATGTTAAACGAGATAAATCTTTGTAGAAATTTGTTTTATTGGATATCATTTCCTTATAAATACAACGACTATAGGGGAATACATTAGCCTTTAAGCTGTAGTCAAATCTTTTAAGAACTGATCGCTATAAAATGGCTCGGAAGTTCTCTCTTATCCTGACAACGAGGGGAAAATCCAACGACAGTCCATTTGACTAAAGTATAAGCATCGGAAAATTAACAAGGAATCCACGGAAATGCATAATTCCACAAACTGTCTGCTTGAATGACATGTACATTTTGTTGTTTATATATTTTTTTCTATCTCTACGACTTCTGGAAATATTAATATTGAGAGTCATTTTTTAGAAAATAAAAGATTCTGCAAATTGTTTCATGTAAATGTTAGTTAGAGCGGAAGAATTTGTTTAAAACTTCGTATCATATTCTTAGAAGATGCTGAACTTAAAAAACAAAGTTTAATATTTACCCAAACTTTCGTTTTTGAGATAAGCTGTAACACATACACACATACAGAACGTTTTACATACTTTATCCAGGGGGACCTCAAAACATACAGTTCCGGTGAAATTTCTACACCGAGTTTTTGGGTGAAATACATCGTTTCTTATTTATACATTTACTAATTGAGAAAGTAATAAAGATAATTCACATATCCATTGTGTTTTCTGGAACAAAATGATAGACAAATTCTAAAAGGAACTTCAAATAAGTTTTACAAATACTTCCTCGGATTATAATACAGTTGCGCTTGAAATGCTGACAAATTAGAATACGAATGCACCAAAATGCTTTAGTGGTCTGGTGGATTAATCCCGGAATGGAGTGTCCACTGTGAGAGAGAGAAAAAAAAAAAAAGGTCTGATGTGTTCCATTCACATGACTTTCTCTATTTGTTCTGCAAACAAACTGTTCTTACAAACCATGATTGATTTATCTACGTCATACTGGTCAAGATTAAGTCGACCAGAAATGGCCTTATTACTTGCTTCCTTGTAGGTAGAAGAGAATTTAGGGAATATACTAGGTTAACTTTTCTTTAAAGCTACGTGGCAATACGATTGTCATTGAAATTTGGTTCTCTTTGCATGGCCAAGAGTAAAACAGATGAGGACTTCCTGTTTCAGAAAAGGTTAGAAACTAATAACAAAGAAATGGTTAGCTCTGCAAAACGTTGCATATACCCTTATGACTTCTTAGGAATTCTAGTTGCCAGTCTGATGGTCTTCGCCAGCGTATGGCAGGGTTGCTCGTGGGCTATTTCAGAGAACCAAGCCTGCACATGCCTATATTAAAGCGCTCAGCTCCGCAGAGCTTATGTATACTCGAGAATATAAAAATCTGTCATTATGAGCCGTTTAAGTTATTAAAGATTTAGTAAAGCATTTCCTCCCACATTCATGCTTCACCTAGTTCTAGCCAGTTGATTGGCATATTGTTTTTTTTTTTTTTTGTTTGTTTTTTTTCGTGATGGGTATAAGCACCGGAGGCAAGGGTTCAAGACATTTTTAGATGTGTTGAGAAATCATAATAGATTTAATTTTATTGATTATTCTTCGTTAGCTCGAAAGGTAGAATCAGAATGAAAACGTATGTAAGTCGAAAATGGGGTGTACTATCTCAAGAGAAATTGAGAACATCTTGCGTTTTACCGGGAAAATTCGAGTCGCATCCTAAGTTTCATGACCTGGCAGCATCAATTTCGTAGATCAGATGGAAAAGTAGTAGCAATGGAAACTGAATATTGATTCATTGACAATACCATTATTATTTTTTTATTCTAATTTTAATTTACAACATGATTTTTGAACTTGAATACATTTTGCTATCTGGTTTAGGAACAAAATGAGTACACAGATGGTTGCCAAGTCTTTTGATGTAATGCCAAATTGCAATGCTTCTTCCTGTCAGATGGTTCATTTGTGTATGTATATAGCTCAGTTCGTTACCATGACTTTTTATTTCTGTTTATAATACAAACTTGTTCAGTAATCCTGTTCGTGGCGTTTTTTCCACCAGGTTGACCCTGTTCTTGGAAGTATTCCATATAGCTTCGCAACCATACACTGTTGCTCATTAAGGGCAACAATTTTCTGCGTTCTATGTCCTTTGTTCCTTTCAAATTACATAATAATCCTGATAATAGCCATGTTTATAAAGCAATTTCATGCAGCCACTCCACATATGTTTGTCTAACACCCCTCATTATTCAGCTCTGGATTCTAGACCCAACCTCTGTTCATTGGTTAGAGTTCGAATGCTAGATTTTTGACATACAAACAATAGGAGATGGTCACATATAGTAAGCGAGTTTCAGTCACTAAGGTACAATGCTTCCCTTTCCCACTCATTTCACTGTTTACTTTGTTCAATCCATTAAAAGAGGTCGGTTAGGTGTAACAAAGATAGGGTGATTCTGCTAGCATTAAATGAAAAAAAACACTATGGGGAAACAAAAGCATCGGCACGTTTATTTTGCTCTCAACTGTACATACACCGTTGCTAAAGACAGATTGTGGACAGTATGCTAAAAATTACTTGCTCTTTGTAGGTTCCAAGCTGTTAAACAGAACAAGCAGTACATAGCAGCCGATTTGCTTACAACCCAACGATCTAATGCCTGCCATTTAGAGGCTGGATTCCAATTCTAGAATGTCGATGACTGTACGCTCGGAAATATGTCACTGTTAACAGAACCAGCAGTCGCTATAGAGAGAGAGAGAGAGAGAGAGAGAGAGAGAGAGAGAGAGAGAGAGAAAGAGAGAGAGAGAGAGCGTTGAGATATTTTACCTGAAGGTTCAAGGTCACTAGTTCTGCCTCCCTCGCAATGACAATGAAAACTGGTTCCTAGGCTTCTCTTGCATTAGTGAACTTTTAGCTCTTTTTATTTTCTCCATACGCACTATGTACATAGTGTATAGAGAAAGTATTGCACTCCACCAAAAATTCGATACCGAGATTTCACCGGAAATATATGTTTTAAGGTCCCCAATATCCAAAAAAAGCATTTTCACAAAAAGGTCCGTGTGTGTGTGTGCGTGTGCGTGTCCGTGTGTCCGTGTCTGTGAACACGATAACTCAAAAACGAAAAATCGGTAAAATACCAAACTTGGTATTTAAGTAAAGTATCTTCCAGGGATGCGACACGAAGATTTTGAGAAAAATCCCCCCACCGCAACTACCCTTTACATGGAACTTTTCTCGAAAATTTTGATTTTCACAAACATGGCTCTAACGATTTTGATTAAAATTTCGGATATTAAACATATTTACCTGAAAAATGAAATGTATATCTTGAATTTTCTGGGAATAGCCTCTGAAGAGTAGTTTATTCTGGATGAATTTTACTAAATTTTGAATAACTGCTAAACCGTAAGAGATGGACAAAAACTTATTACACAAAAAATGTAGAGCACATTAAAACACACAATTTATGTTATATACATTTTTTTCGTGGAGTTCGTCGTTTTTGTGACATTCATTATTTTTGTTTCTGCTATGAAAAACGTATACTTTTCTCATACTGGAACTTGTCAACTCCTATCCATATAAACAAAGGAACTTCATTGACATAGCAGCCAGCTTTTGACTATCACTTTAACCTACGGTTGTCTCTTATTTCGCTTCTACTTACAAGGATGCGAGTAATAAGACTATTTCTGCTAATTTTTTCTGATTAGCAAAAAGTAAATAGAAGTATAAGCTTTTTAAGAATTATTTGTTGTAGTGATATGGAGAAAGTCATGTGAATGGTACACATCAGATTTTTTACTTTATCTAGCCCCATATGTACAATGTACATAGGGATAGAGAAGGTATTGTAATGCACCCAAAAATTCGATACCGTGATTTCACCGCAAATATATGTTTTGGGGTCCCCTGAGTCCGAAAAAAGCATTTTTAAAAAAAAATGTCCGTGTGTGTGTGTGTGTCTGTGGACAGCATAGCCCCAAAACAAAAAGACCGTTAAATACCAAACATGGTATTTAGTTTTAGTATCTTCCAAGGATACGACACGAAGCTTTTCAAAAAAAAAAAATCCCCCGACCACAAACTACCCTTTACATGGAACAAATTTTGAAAATTTTCATTTTCTTAAAAATGGCACTAACGATTTTGATTAAAATCCAGTATATTAAAGCTATTTATGTCCGAAATAAAATGTATATCTCGAATTTTTTGGGAATAGCCTCTGAAGACCACCTTATTCTGGATGAATTTTGCTGAATTTTGCTTAACTGCTAAACCGTAAGAGATAGGAAAAAAATGTATCTCATGACAAAACACACAATTTTTGTCCTCTACGTTTTTGTTGTGGAGGTAACCGTTTTCGAGATATTCCTTGTTATTGGTTTCAGTTGTGAAGTACTTAAACTTTTCTCACACAGGAAGCGTCTGTTTTTCTTTTGTTCTACTCCTGGCCAAGCAAAGAAGTGATTTGCAATGGCAATCACATAACGATAGCTTTTAAAACATTTGACAATCACTTTAGCATAGTGCATTCCCTTATTCCCTTCTACTTATAAGGAACCAGGTTAATACATTCTGCTAACATTTATCTTGATTAGCATTGTGTACAAATTGTAGGAGTTTTTTAGAGTGTCACACATAAGATTTTTATACTGCTGTTATGTTTATATTATTTCAAGCCTTGCCATTCCCAGGCCGCTGCATCAAGCATGATATAAATATAGTGCAATTCCAAATACGCTGATCATTGTTTTTGAAGAATACACGAAATATCAGAAATGAAGAGAGAATTTACAGTATGATAGAAGGAAACGAATCCTTAACGAGATGATTGCTGTTGCGAGTTTTCTTTCGTCTTCGTACCGTGGTATTAGTTTTAAAGATATATTAATCGCTACAGCCCTCATTTTTAAATATTTTTATGACAAAAGTATTTTAGACCTAATTTTATTATAAAGTGATGCGTTTCAATTTTTAGATATTTAGTATGTTATTCTGTTTGTTATATTTGATTCCTAGACTGTTTGAAACTCTTTAAACATTAAACTACTTGTGATACAAAACAATTCAGAAATTTAAAAGTTTTGTGCATGCGGTTTGTTTAATAATCTAATTTTCTAATGTTTTTTCCAAATTATTTTTAACTGTAATTTTTTAATTTTACTGTGATTTTCAGCATTGATAGGCAACTATGAACAAAGAAACTAACTCGTTTTTATATAGTACATATTGATTATGGAACATTAAATATTTTGCTTAAGAGTTGATGAGGAACAGTATGCAATCAATAACTCATAAACCGAGCGCTATGCCTCAGACGCTAAAGTCTGCCTGTATGCTTGGCAGGCCCTGGGTTCAAATCCCATAGGATGACTATCTGGCTGCGGTTTTATCCCTTAGTCGCCAAGGTAAATACTGAATTGCATTTAATACTATAATCTAAAGTTTCACCTTCAGACTAAAACAATAGCACAACTGAAAATAAATGACAAGACAAGTATGGTGTGAGCAGAGATACTTTAAAAGACTAGCCGCATTTCGCCATCTGACTACGGACATTAGAGTAACTAGACTGGACGGCTCTCTAACATCATCTGCCTGGATCTAAGCGAAGGTATTATGGTATTAAATAAGACCTTAAAAGACTATCACCACTTACCATCATAGAGGTATCTTACCGCACAGTGCTGTCGCAATATGACCAAGTTGTAAAACGGCGTAAAATAATCTGATGTGTTCCATTAACATGACTTTCTCTACATCTCTGCAACAAATTATTGATAAAAAGCTTATGCTTCTATTTACTTCATGCTAACAAAAAAAAAAAAATAGCAGAAATAGTCTTATTACTTGCTTCCTTGTAAGTGGAAGTGAAACATAGGTTAAAGTGATAGTCAAAAGCTGGTTGCTATAAATCTGAAGTTCCTTAGTTTGTATGCACAGGAGTTGAAAAATTGCTGTATGAGAAACGTTAAGTTTTTCAAAGCTGAAACCATAAACAAAGAATATCCCAAAAACGATTACTCCACGAAAAAAATGAATGCAACATAAATTATGTATTTTAACGTGCTCCACGTTTTTTGTGTGGTAAGCTTTTGTCCATCTCTTACGGTTTAGCTGTTATGTAAAATTCCGCAAAATTCACCCAGGATAAAGTAGTCTTCAGAGACTATTCCCAGAAAATTCAAAATATACATTTCATTTTTCAGGTAGATAAATATATTTAATTTACGATATTTTAATCAAAATCGTTAGAGCCATTTTTGCAAAATGAAAAATTTCGAAAAAAGTTCCATTTAAAGGTTAGTTTGGAGTGGGGGATTTTTCTCAAAATCTTCGTGTCGTATCCCTGGAAGATACTAAACTTAAATATCAAGTTTTGTATTTTACCGACTTTTTGTTTTTGAGTTATTGTGTTCAAAGACACACGAACACACACACATGGACCTTTTTCTGAAAATACTTTTTATTTTGGATACAGGGGACCCTTAAACATATATTTCCGGTGAAATCTCGGTATCGAATTTCTTGGTGGAGTGCAATACCTTCTCTATACACTATGTAAATAGTACGTGTAGAGAAAGTAAAAATAGCATTTAAAACATATTTAAAAATATTTACAGCCAAACTAGTGAACCTTTCCAAATAAAGCCTACATAAGCTTTTTCTTGTACTTCAATGATATGAAATGAATTAAATTTTGAAGCAGAAATCTGGAATATTTGGAATATTTTGAAAATGTAAAAAATTGTGATATAAACTTCGAATAATTAGTTTCTCCGTTGTTTAACTTAAAAGTTCTAAAGATGGTATTTTATTTTTAGAGAACATGCCAATTATCAAGCGAAAATTTGAAGTAAAAACTCTCTCTCTGTCTGTCTCTCTCTCTCTCTCACACACACACACACACACACACACACACACACACACACACACGCACAAAAATGAGTCCAAGGGGCAGCCCGGCCACGAACCATAACCTTGAGAAGAATGTGACACATCAGAGGAGAAGCCGATGCAACTGTACCACACATGACTAAACATAACTCAGACGGTACATTGGCAATTATCTCGTTAGCTAATTTATTGTTTTTCTACTATCATGCAACTACTTTAGAGTTTGTGCGATCCCTTCTGATAACTTAATGTATAAATTTCATGTCAGTTGCCATGTTATTGAAATAAGTGATTTTGGAATCAATAGAAAATGAAGTTATACTCGTATGTCAAGCTAATACAGGAGTCAGAATAACAGGTTCAATAAGCGATATAAACTGGAAAACAAATGAATAAATACGGAAATAAAAACAAAACAAAAGTGAAACAGAATTTAAAGCGCATACAATAAATACCTTAAGGAAAATTCTACATAAAATGGGTTGTATAAAATTAAAAATAAGAAAATGTAGAGAACCTTAAACATTCAAATCATAAACTAATGAGGGAGCAGGGAAAATATGAATGGAACCTTCAGGTATCTTGAATGACACCAGACTTAATTGCGGGTGGAATGAGGTTATCTGCAAAAACTTTGGTTTCTGGATTTAACAGGTTGTAAGCGCAGCATACAACCATGCAGAAAACCATCAGCTTCTACTATCAGAAGTGGCATCTGCTAACGTTCTTATTAGTATTTTAAAATTGATATATGCATCTTTCCTAGCTCCGGTCAAGGAGAGGAATATCAGGTGAGTTATTATACTGTCATACGTACAACTGTGTGTGTGTGTGTGTGTGTGTGTGTGTGTGTGTGTGTGAGAGAGAGAGAGAGAGAGAGAGAGAGAGAGAGAGAGAAACAGCATTACTTAAAGGAAAAATGCATTAAAAATCAAACTTACTGTTTAATGTCAGCAGCTTTGAAGAATTCAACATGAAGATTTTAAAGAAAATCCTGATCGTCAAAGCAGTCTTTAATGAACAATTTTGTAACCATTTTAATTTTTTCAAAAATGAAATGATTTTGATTAAAATACCGCATTTTTAGGATATTTTTGGCAGAAATATGCATATATTGAATTATCTGGAATTAGCCTCTAAGGCTCTCTTCGTTCTGGATGACTTCTGTATAATTGATAAACCGTTAGAATTGACACAACTTACGACACAAAATGTAGATTTCGTTAAAGTCCATATCATATGTCCCATACACTTTTTAGAATTAACGATTTTCAAGACCTTTGTTGTTATTAGTTTAAATTTTCTAATATTTACACTTTTCTCAGTGTGAAGCCATGTTTCAAAAGAACACTTGTTTCATATGAGGAAGGCCTTGCTGTTACACACATTCCATTACATACGGAGTGGAATGGTTACTGCTTCTTCCACTCTACTCAGTTTGGACATGCCTGCTCTAGAATATCTTGACGTTTCCATTTTGGTACCCACGAATAAAAATGTGTATTCCATTCACATGTTTACCTATTCTGTAACAAACTATTTTTAAAGAAGCTTATTCATCTATCTACTTTATTACTTAGTTCCTTAAAAGTAGAAACGAAATGCGGAACTGCACTAACAAATCGTACTTTAAAAACTACGTACTATGCGTGAAATTCGGTTCCCTTTGGTAGCAAAGGGTAAAATAAAAGAAATAACATTTTCCCGTTTGAAACAAGTTATAAATATTTGGAATTTAAATTAATAACAGGGAACATCCCCAACTAGACTTATATTGCGTATTTTGTCGTACTCTACATTTTTTGTAAAGTTTTTTTCTTAATCTTAGATTAATCAGCTATGCAAAAGTCAACTAGAATGAAGACTTCTTCTGAGGCTGTTATAAGAAAATTTAAATATATTCATGTATTCATATAAATATCCTTAATGCACGTGTTTGATTCAAACTTTTGAGAAATTCACATTTTTTAAAACTTTTCCACATACTTAATATATGGTATTTGAATCAAAATCGTTAAGCCATGTTTAAAAAATTAAAAATGTTGGTTATTTTTCCATGTAAAGGATAGTTTGTAGTGGAGGATTTTCTTGAAAAACTAAGTGTTGCATTATTAGAAGATACTGAACTTAAATATCATATTTGGTATTGAGTGGGCTTTTCGTTTTTAATATATTTACAAACACACACACACACATACAGGCTAAAAATCCTTTTTATCCATGGGAGTCTAAAACGTACATTTCCGGAGAAATCCTGCATTCAATTTTTTTGCTGGAATGTACTACCTTTTCTATCTATTTACTGTGTATAAAGTATAGGAAGTAAACATTGCCATAGAGAATAGAATGCAGCTTCAATTCTTAATATATGAAATTTTTTATTAGTATAGGAATTAATATTTTTGTGGGCCAACATTAATAAGACAGCAAATTTTGTTGTTAACAAAGCGTTATAAACGTTGCACAATGATGCAACTAAACTCAGAAGTGTAACTGAAGTATTTGGGGTGCTAATTAATTGTTGAGCTTACTTTAATGTCACCAGTAAACTACTTCATTGCCTTGTTACATTTAGGGATATAAACAGACAGACTGGGTTGAACCCGAGGCCTAGGGTGCAGAAAGCCACCATTTAATCAACTGCCCCACCTCGTTACACTCCTGATTGCATACCTATGATACTATCCACTTTAACTGATACAAAATTGCTATAATTCTTTGTATTGCAAGAATGTCTATAGATTATCGTTGTATACTGCCAGGTGGATAATACATTTATATAAAAATCTCCTACTAATTTTGGGCCTTTTGTTCACCTAAATTCAAAGAGATTCCTATTAGCACGATAATATCATGCAAGACTCTTAATTTCGCCGTCTGCATTTAAGAAGTAAACATGCTTAATATAACAAAATAATTGAAAACAACAATTTCGGCTTGGAAATCTCTGCGGAGAAGGGACAAAAATTGCAGATCCACTTTAGATTAAAAACTAAATAAATAAAATCCATAAATATTGCTTCCTGTGATACAATTCCCAACTATTTTCCCTTGACTGTGGTGTAAAATAGATGTAATATTTAATATTATTAAATGCTTGATTTATATGAATGGTGAAAGCATAAAGTGGTGGTGGTGGCTTTTATTGCATTTTTTTTTTTTTTGTTCCTGTATTTTTCTAATATTTGAATTTTACTTTACTTAATTGTTATGCTTTATTAAAATCACTAATTTCTTATTTCTTATTCTGTGTCCTTGTAAGACACACTATAAAATAATAATAATTCATGATTTTCCGTAGCAGCAGAATAGTTAGACCGCTCGCCTCTCACCTAGGTGGCCTGAGTTCAATTGCAGGAGATCGCATGTGGGATTTGTGGTAGACAAAAAGGCGTCGGGGCGGATTTTATCCGAGTTATTCGGTTTCCCTCACCATTCATTCCACAAATTGTTCCATAATCATCTTTCCTTTCATACACTTCACCGTTATATCATATCATCCATTTCCTCACTTTCATAACAGGAATCGAGCTGACAACCCATCCTGGTTTTTTTCTGATCCAGAACCTCTACTCCGCAACAGGCATCTGATCTCAGTTCGAGGGTACGACGAGGATACTCAGAGAAAGATAGAAAATAATTAATGATTTTCATAAATATTGAATTTATCTATTTTAAGAAATCAAAATACTGTTGACGTTAAAAACATTTTTGACGCGATATATATGAATGCAGACTAGGCAAAGATAGACATGACATGGATTATTCTTTTTAGAAACCTAATACTGTTTCAGTAATATGGTATAAATTTCTATATACCAAACTTCTTAAACATATTAAATCAATTAAGGGATTTAAAACATCTTCCAAATAATCAACAGAATGTGAATTGCTTCTTTCACATTAAACGCGAGCCAATTGACGAATTTAATGGGGGTGTAGGTATATTGCATAGAAGCTAAGTGAATGGAGACCGTGGTTCAAATCCTGGCTATTTCATGGCATTTTTCAGTCTGGCTGTACCTTTCCAAACTGTCCCACACATGGGCAGTATGGAAGAAACGTTAGTTCACATGATTGACCTAATGGTTGGTTGAACTTTGCACACCGGGACTTAAAGTACTTAAGACATTGGAAGTCGCCATTGCGGTGTTTCATCTCAAAATACTTTGAGATCTCCTTGTGGGTTACCCAGTAAAACGTGAATCTGTAGGGCAATTTACTGCCGTGTCGGCGTGTTGCTATCGTAGCTCGGTGGTTAAAGCAAAGGTGCCAAAAAGTGACACCACGGCTTATTTTCCACTTTTTCCCTCTCCACTCCCTTTCGCATAGTGGCGCGCTTGTGTAGCGAACAGATGACTATCATTGGCTGCAGAGGTACGTCTGCACCACTTTGTTTCAAAACATAAGAAAATCACTATCGAATAGGCAACATGTCCCCTTACAAATTTCATCGGAATGGCAAAGTCAATTATTATTATTATTATTATTATTGAGGCCAAAGGTTGCTGTGTAATATGTTTAAAATAATTGTGTATATAGAGACATTTTAACACCTGGTATTCAAAGGACTACAGCACCAATATTCTCAGTGGGTCGGACCGTGAAATAAGATTCGAAGGAATTAAGGTAAACTTTCTTGTACAAACAGTCTTCTAGTTTTAATATTAAATACCATTGAGTGCAAGTTATAGAATTGAAAACTAATAACTGAAGTGCTATTGAACCCAACATTGATAAGCTAAACGCCACGAAGAATAACAAATCGAATTAAATTCCGAAATATCCATATGTATATAAAAACAAATACTTCTTAATGGAATTTAATAACTTCATTTCGTAATCGGCTTATCCTTTCCATAATTGTAGAATTGACACTCCCTAGGACTTACAAGCAATGCCTAGAAGTCTGTTGAGGAGACTAGGGCACGAAAGCACAGAATGGAGAACCTGTTAAGAGGGGTCGGCCCGTAGCCATGCATGAACATGGAGTGGATGACAGGAAATGTAAGCGAAATTGATGTTTGCAAAAGTGATGACGGAGCAATTGGTGGAATGAGTGGCGGGGGAAACCGGAGGACCCGGGAAAAACCCGCTGTTGCGTTCACCTTCAATCCCACATGTGGGTACTGGGGTTGGAACCAGGGCCGGCTAGATGGGAAGCGAGCGGCTTCGCCATTTAATAAGTATTGTGCTTATAACATGTTTGTAACAAATATTTTATTAGTCCGCCCTGAATCCTCCAGCACTCTTACCTACCCGTATATCTATTAGTTCACCAGCGTAGTAACTAGGATGAGGAACTACCCCCTGTTTCTCCTCAATGATACCACTGGGTTAGAACAACGGGACGGAGACCAGGAAATCCGCGGTTTAAATCCCGGCTATGTCATTGAACTTCTCAGTCTGACTTTAAAATTAACCTATGTTCTGTAGACTTCTACAATGTAAATTTTCTACTTCATTTGTAATTTCCTCCCTGGCACACAATGTCAGTCACAGCACTGGTACCCTTTAAATTTTACGGATGTATTGGATCAGCAACAATAACGTGCTACAAATGTTGCTAGCCATGAAGAAACTACGTTTCACTGAAGTCAATAAATTCATTTTGCATGTGACTGTTGGTTGCGACATACAATTCCCAAACCAGTCAATTTGCGTGACTTCATGTTTCCACGAAACCGCCCCGCATGATGTTTGTTTTTACGTTAGGGTCATTATTTGCTATTGAAATTTAACGTGCAATGGGGAATGGAAAATTATCAGATTTCCGGACAGCGCCCGGCAGAACTGTGCTGGTTGTGATTTTATAACAAAACTGTTGTAACACAATGGAAACCTTCCTGTGTTTCACTTTTTTTTTAAACATTGAAGTGCACTGCTTGTACCAAAATGTAGTTTTGGTATACACTCTTTTAGTCCTCACATAGTACCCTTGTACATGCTTTATAAAACTGTAACAACTAAAACGTTAAAAAGTGACAGCCTGTATGCCAATTTTTTCCCAAATGAAATTACTACATTATTGTTTCCTATTATGTACTTTTGATTCGTTTCATTTTATTTAACGTTTGTGGTCACAACAGGGGCTTTACTTGCGGAACGAATCTTGAGTATAGGTTATTACAATTGGGTTAATCATTTTTATCCTCCGACACTCGCAGATTTAGTCTCACGTGCATGCTTCCAGACACTGTGGGGACTGCGGTATAATTTCGATTAAACCTCGAAGATTCACTCTCACATGCATACTACCAGACACTGTGGGGACTACGGAATGATTTCGATTAGAAACTCGAATATTCACTCTTACATGCATAAATCCAGACACTGTGGGGACTACGGAATGATTTCGATTAAAAACTCGAAGATTCACTCTCACATGCATGCTTGCAAACACTGTGGGGGATAGGGAATAATTTCGATTACAAACTCGAAGATTCACTCTCACATGCATACTTCCAGACACTGTGGGGACTACGGAATAATTTCGATTAAACCTCGAAGATTCACTCTCACATGCATACTACCAGACACTGTGGGGACTACGGAATGATTTCGATTAGAAACTCGAAGATTCACTCTTACATGCATACATCCAGACACTGTGGGGACTACGGAATGATTTCGATTAGAAACTCGAAGATTCACTCTTACATGCATACATCCAGACACTGTGGGGACTACGGAATGATTTCGATTAAAAACTCGAAGATTCACTCTCACATGCATACTTCCAGACACTGTAGGGGATTGGGAATGATTTTGAATAGAAACTCTGTAGCCGGGACTTGAGCACTGGACCTCCGGGTGAGGAGTGCTAATTGCTGTACGTGCCTCATAGTTCTAACTTATAATGTGTGATCGTTGTGTGTTTTGTTTCGTTGATTCAGCGTATCTTCGTCAGTTGTTCCCTTTCGCTGCTAAATGCAGTTGCATTTCTAGCTCTACTATGCTGAGATAATCTCTAGTTTAGGATTCCTGATTGTGGAAATAGCTTCCTAGTTGGTGGGAACTACTTGTCTAGTAAACGTGCCTGTATGAGATCGCACTCGAGTCATTGGAGAGTCAGTTAAGGGGACGTTTTTTTTTCTTGGTAGTGTTAACTCCCGCCGGAGAACCCGGAGAAAACCCGCTCCTGTGGCGCATTGTCAACCACAAATTTCACATGTGGTCGCTTGGAATCGAACCCGGGCCGTCTAAGTGAGAGGTAAGTGGTCTAACCACTCGGTGACATCGCGACCATAAAAGGAAGTTGAGGAAATGACTTGCACCACGTATACGAGACTGCGTCAATTGTTTCCTCTTCTGTTTCACTGCGCTAAATTGCTCCTCAAGAACTCGATATTGCATAATAACTTGATTTGAGCAAGGTTTACTGCTTTCAACACTTTGGGCATCATGGGGAAACACGAAAAGTTTTCTTTTTCATTTCCATTCTACATAAGGATGTCGAAAGGGTTATTGTGCTTGTGTTCTTAATCACATTTTTGCTATATATAAAGATGAGGTTAAACTTAACGTTTTTTATCATCTGGACGTTCAGAATTTTTAAAGAATATGAGTTACATGATCAAGAGAATAGACTATACTTAAAATTTATCTAAAGAATAAACTATATTTAAAATAAACGTTGCATGTCGTTTTCAAGGGTTAATTTTAAAACACTTCATAAATTTCGCCTATTTTTCATTAAAAAGATTACACTAAACTGAACTTTTTTCTCCTCTTATCGGTTCATATGAATTTTTAAAGGTTTAATCAGTACGTTAGCGTAACTTTGGTAATCGCTGGGGTAACTGGCTAAAAAAATTTATGACCTTAATTCAAAGATCAATAACAACAAAATATAAGCAATTTAAGAATGTTACATAGGAATGTGATAAAGCATGATAATGCTGCCAGTTTTCCTGTATTCGTAAAAATTGTAACATTATGTCGCTATAACAGCGAGAGCTGTGCCAAAAAGAATTTCCAGCTGTCGCTATTTTGAGATTGTCATAGAAAATAATGGTTTACGAAACTGAAGCAAATTTAAATTGCCCTTAATACATGTGAACTGGACTTTTCTGTCTTGACATAAATAGGTTGCTAAGTTTTGGACACTTTCTTGACTTTCTTTGTCTCTTAATTTTAGTTTTCAAAGTTTTCTATATTTTGTTTTAACATTATTGGGAAACAAATAATAACTGAATTGAAGAGGAAAACGATATTTTTGTGCTCCATTATTTTTACTTTACATTCATAGATAGGTGTAGAAATTTAAATAAACTAAACTAATTTGTCTTTTAATTTAGATTATATAAAATATGTTAGGAATGAAATTTAAAATTTGATTAAAACATGTGTACCATGTGGCCAAAAACCGCCGTATTTTGCGTGTGCTGGTAATTCTTTGTGCGTTATAAAATTGTAGAACGTCATGCGATAAATCCAAATATACCCGGTCAGTGGCGTTATAAGCAAGAGCATTCTCCGTTCTTCTCCTCTTGTAAATCAGCGTGAATGAAGAGGGAATCGCGCTAATTGGGAGCAGATACTCAGGCTTGTACTAGAGTCCGTGATGTTACACGAGAACAATGTAAACTCACAGAGAGCGTTAACATGCTTTCGAGCTCAATTACAGGGTTTTATATTTTAGAGAAAAAAGTCACCTTTTAAATTAACAAGACACTGAAAAGAGTATCTCGCCTAGTACTATGCGTCAATAACTAGTTTTGTAATTGTGTAATGTACTGTTCTTATTTAATAGACCACTGTAGGGCGTATAATTAAGGCGCCGTATAAAAAACCACACATGAGAGCACGAAGTGTTTCACTGTATTACTATTTATTATTCTTATATTATTTATTATTAATTTTCTTGACAGAATAAAAATAAAACACGAAATGCTCATTACAAAGAACATGCAATCATGAGAGCACGTAGTACATTGAAATTTTACCTGCTTTCGTGTTTGCATGCTTTGAAAAAAACGCTTTGATGATTTGATTTTATACTGGAGAATATTACGTAATAATAATAATAATAATAATAATAATAATAAAATAATAGTTATAGCAACAATAACAACTGAAACACTACGTGCTTCCCTGGTTTTATGAGATCGTCTTTGTTTATTGACTTACTGTGCTGGTATTATATGAGTTTTTCCGAGTTATGATAGCAAAGTATATCATTATTATTATTAATTATATAATATAAAATATTAATAATAATAATAATCGGTGAAACACTAAGTGTTCTGATTCACGGTTTTATTGCGGCACCGTAATGACCTGATTTAATCCAACAGTGGTTCTTATCTCTAATGTTAAATAAGAACAGCGTATCACACAATTACAACATTAATTATTGGCAAATATTGATAGGTGAAATAGACTTTTTAAATACTTGTGAATCTAAAAGGTGACTGTATTTTCTAAAAACTAATGAATTTTTAATTGAGGTGGAAACCGCGTTAACTTGCTCTGGCTGTTTACACTCTTCTTCTATATAATCACAGACTCTAGTACAAGCCTGGGAACCACCTCTCAATGATCGCGATATCTTCACCGTATACGCTCATATGCAAGAGGAGAAAAATGAAGATCGCTCTTGCTTACAATGCCACTGGTCGGAATATGCTTGAATTTACCCTGTGGAGTTTTTGCAATTTTTATAACGCACGAAGGGTTGTCTGCACACTCGAAATACGTTTCTGGGCCATCTGTATATGGAAAGGTAGAACTTAGTAAAGAACTTAATCCCTTAAACGTGAGTTGAATCACGCAGGTTTTTTGTTTTCTATGTTGTTGCTACCATGGTGACTTGTTGGTATGCATTATGAATCATATTTCTCCCGGAAAATAACGATGAGATATAAAATTAATTTGGAAACAATGGAGCAGCACAATGATATCTTATAATCTGGTAATGCTTCAAGTCATGGGCTTCAAGTTAACCATTTTTTGACGAGTCATTTTCACTTATTTTTATTTCCAATACACTGTATATAGTTTAAATGTGAAAAGACAGTCCAAAATGCCGGCTATATTTGAGTTGGAATCTGCCTTTCCAGGTTTATCTAAACGAATGTGTGGAGGAACAAACAATTAATCATTAATTGACTTAGAAGATGTTAGAGGCCTATAAATTCCTTTCATTATATTTATATTATAATTAAGGCTCACATTCTTATATATATATTCATTTCTCATCTCTTGAAACAAAATTTGAATTGCATTAAACCTATAAAAACCTAAATGAGGGGTTGGCAGTTTTGTCTTCTTCAAGTGAAGAATATTATTTTCCCATTGAAATTCTTCAATGACTTTGGACGAAACAAAAGCTTTCTGCATTGCGAAGACCAAGATATCATTCAAGTGTCCCACTCTTGTTTAATACCAGAAGGCATTCACCGGTTGGAAATGTCACTCACTGGTGCTTAGAACATTATTAGCAATGTATTGAGAAAAGAAATACCTCGACCAATGACGGCTGCATACTCGTTAACGCTGCAAAAGGTTCTTGAACAGGATCGTGGTTTTAAAGACATGAAAGTCTTCGATTTACCTAGAGGGGAAATATTTAACCTGCTGAATTAAGATATATGTGTTGCTACTTTCTAGTATTTCATTTTCCACTGAAAGAACTTTTGCTTCATACAAGAATGTGTTATGATTTATGTGACAGTAAAAAAGGTTTTATTTGGGTAAAATGTGAAGAGAGATATATTTAATGATTGAGATGAGTAATTTAAATGGCTATGGCCACTTTTTACTTTCTCTACACGTACTATGTACATAATGTATAGAGAAGATATGGTAATGCACTCAAAAAATTAGATTCCGAGATTACACCGGAAATACATGTTTGGATCCCCCTGAATCAAAATAAACATTTTTTGAAAAATGTCCATGTATGTGTGAGCGTGTGTGTCTGTGGACAACATACCTCAAAAACGAAAAGACGTTAAATACCAAAGTTGGTATTTAATTTCAGTATCTTCCAAGGATGCGACACGGCGATTTTCAAGAAAATCCCTTCACCCTTTACATGGACAATTTTCGAAAATGTTGATTTTGAATTTTCTTGGAACAGCCTCTGTACACTACTTTATTCAGGATGAATTTTACGGAATTTTGCATTACTGGTAAACCGTAAGAGATAGACAAACGCACTTTACAGAAAATGAAGAACTAGTTAAACCACAGCATTTATGCTATATATATTTTTTTTCCTGGAGTGTGTCATTTATATGATATTCTTTGTTATTGGTGCCAGTTTTAAAATACTTATATTTTTCTCATACGGGAAGTTGTCAACTCTTAGCCACGCAACGAAACGGATTTCAGTCACAAAGCAATCAGATTTTAAAAAATATTTGACCTCCAGTTTAGCCCAGAGTATTCTCTTATTTTCCTTCTACTTAATAAAGAATTAAATATTAAGACCGTTTCTGCTAATGTTTTAGCATGAAATAGATCGAAGAATAAGCTTATTAACAATAATTTGTTACAGATATATAGAGAAAGTTATATAAATATAACACAATAGGTTTTTCATTCTTAAATTTTCATTTTGCCGTTTGTCTATTCATTTGTATTTTTTTTCTCATTATTACGATCTCTTATATCACGATGGCTGAGATCAACAAAATGTGCATTTTAAAACACTGAGAACGGTTTCAAGAGAAATGGAGTGAAGAATTTGACACCTCCTTCATCCATAATCACCTTACAGTTTAAGCAACATATTTCAATTAACGTAATCGTAAAACGAATTTCCGTTCTAGCTTGAAAATGATGAGCTAATTGCTCCTTAGACATTTTTTTCCGAAGTACACAAAAAAGAAATCTGATGTAATCCTTTCACATGATTTTCTCTATATCTCAGCAACACATTTTGTTAAAAAGTTTATGGTTCTATTTAATTCATGCTAAATGTGAAAAAATTAGCAGAAATAGTCTTATTACTTGCTTCCCTGTAAGAAGCAAAATAAGGGAGTAACATAGGTTAAAGTGATTGCAAAAGATGGTTGCTATGTGACTGAAGTTCCTTTGTTTGTATGGAAGGCAATTGTTAAATTCCTGTATGAGAAAATTATACGTTTTAAAGCTGAAACCAGAAACAAGGAGTATCTCAAAATCGATCAACTCCACGAAAAAAAAATGCATGTAACATAAATTGTGTGTTTTAATGTGCTCTACATTTTTTGTGTAGTAAGTTTTTGTCTATCTCTTACGGTTTACCAGTTACCCAGAATAAAGTAGTCTTCGGAGGCTATTTCCAGAAAATTCAT
Organism: Hymenopus coronatus; assembly: GCA_030762935.1. Classification (NCBI taxonomy): domain Eukaryota; kingdom Metazoa; phylum Arthropoda; class Insecta; order Mantodea; family Hymenopodidae; genus Hymenopus; species Hymenopus coronatus. Next base: position 52,193,640 of record CM060890.1, on the reverse strand, counting down.
ATTATTTGTCAAGTATATATCTTTAATATATGATTTTTTTAATGAAAATTGTTAGCCATTTTTTAGAAAATCAAAATTTTCGAAAATTTTTCATATGAAGGTTAGTTGGAGGTGGGGGGATTTTCTTGAAAATCTTCGTGTCGCATCCCTAGAAGATATGGAACTTAAGTACCAAGTTTGGTATTTAACGATCTTTTCGTTTTTGAGCCATGCTGCCCACAGACACACACACAAACACAGGGACATTTTTCTAAAAATGCTTTTTTTGGATTCAGATGATTTCAAAACTTGTATTTCCGGTGAAATCTTGGTATCGAATTTTTGGGTACAATACAATACCTTCTCTATACATTATGTACATAGTTCGTATAGAGAAAGTAAAAAAAAAAACAAAAAACAAAAAAACAAACTGAACATCCGGCGCAGATCTACGAGTCGTATGAAAACTAAAATGGAAACTGTTTCGACCAAGATTGATACTGTGTACCTACTTATGTCCCTTCCTGTATGTGATATATATTATATATCATATATAGTTAAAAATAAAGAACAAAATAATGCCTCAAAGTTTTTATAGAGATCTTGGAAAATGTAAACTTTTGTGACAAAAATAAATAAATGGTAACTCTACTGATTTTCAAATCAAAACCTAAAAAATCTGATATGTTACATTCGCATGACTTTCTCTACATGTCTGCAATAATTTCCTGTTAAAAAGCTTATGCTTCTATTTACTTCATGCTAATCGAGAAAAAATTAGCGGAAAATCGTATTACATGCTTCCTTGTAAGTAGAAACGAAATAAGGGAGTAGCATAGGTTAAAGTGAATGCGTTATGTAGGGATTGCTTGATGGGGCGTTTGCCATCTACAATTTCAAATTTTCAGTGAATTCATATTTTTAATTATGTGCGTATATGACGAATTTTTTGTTACACTGACAAGAGGTTGTTGTGACATGAATGCTGCAAATTAAGGTGCGATTTTTATAGTGAAAATACACGAAAAAATCCGTATTATTGTTAGAACTAGCTGAAACATTCAGTGCAACAGCCGCGGTTTAACACGTTCTCCCGCTCTCCAAGCTGAAAAATCAATGTTAACAGCAACCTAACGGAGAGCGCAGAACCGTGTTCAAATCCTGGCTCTGGAATTGAATTTTTCAATAAACATCCAACACTTTAATAACTTCACCAATTTAAACACATTCGTGTTTCGGCTTTCTTTCTCATAAGCTCCCCAACCGGTGGAAAAAATAATAAAATATAAGTTATAACGGGCGCCTAAACCAGGCAATAAGCATCTGTGCGGAAGCCGAGGAAATTTATAATCAAGATTTTATGTCACGAAGACAAAATCGGACACTATTACATTTTATTTTTCTCAGAATGACTGCTTTCAATAAAATACTGACTCGAAAAAACTGCAAGTTATGCAAGTTATTTCGTTTAATGATTATTAAATACATATAAGCAAGGAATTAAAAATTATTGTTGGATAATTTTAATCTATTTGTGATCTAATTGGACTATAAAAATCCCAGTTCTTTTCGTAACACATGTGTGATAATGTCTCTTTACGCCCCTACGTCAGGTGCTACAGAATTTGTAATGTTCTTTTTTTTTTTGTCCTATTTAAATAAATCATAATATTAAAAACGTATCAGTAGTAAAAATTAAATGTAAAGTAAGAAAGTACATTTTTGACTACAATTGACTTTTGAAAATTATAGTACCCCCACCAAAATGTTTTAGCCGTGCAAACCCAGTCCAGGGTATGGAATAGCGGGAGCATAGTATTGTTTTATAAACTTTCCGTTTTCCAATCCATTAACGTGAAAGCGATGCCCAGTGCTCCAATTTTGCTGTATGGCATACTTATATGCTTACCTCTAGACGACATTTATTACTATTTTTGAAAAGGTATACTTTTTATTCAAGCTATAAATGTTCGTCTATTTCCATTGAAATTAAGTCAATCTTGAGCACAGCTCTTTGATGTAATGAAATCGTCATTTGCAGATGTATTTTCTTCAGTTTGGTAAATGGTTTAATACAGTGGTTCTCAAACTTTCTTGTGTACCCCTTTACAACGGGGCGCTCAAACAACTTTGTAATTTAGAGTGATATAATTACTTTCATTTCTGTCAAGAATAGTTTGATAGTTCTATGATACAAATTAAGATATCAAAGAATTAGACTTGAAACGTATATTTATGTAACGGTAGAAAGTGAGACATTTAAGTATCCGTGAAACAGAAAACAATAAATATCAAAATCGGTGAATCGTGAACCTGCTTTCGAGAATACAGTGTGTTTAAATGAGGTGTGACATTCCAGATGGCTAATTGAACTTTTCTCTCTTTTTATGTATTTTATATTTTTACTAAGATATCAAGGGAAAACCCCAGTTGTTCTTTGCTTGAGAACCACTGACAAAGGATTTTAACAGGAACTTAGCAAATACATGCAAAACACAAAATAATAAAAACACAAAATTAGAAATAAAAGTCTTTATTGTGAAAACAATATAAAAACAATTCAAAGATAGAAGACAGAAGTATAACAAGACATTATGTATGAAAAAATTGCAACATTTTAGTGAAGCTATTACAGCATTATGGGCATTTGGATTACATGAGATTTACAAAAAGCCTTGAATATAATTGAAGAAAACCAATATGGTCTACTTTTGATATAGATTTGACATCTAATGTGTTAAATGCTCTATTGAGTGTGTTTATCAGTCTTTATAGGATGTTTTGATTACATCACTACCAAGAGTTTACATTCTACAAAACAATTAAATAAACATTTTTCTCAGCAATAGTTATAATGCAGATGTATCACGTCGTTTATATTTTATATTGTTTACACAAATCATAAAATAATATATACATTTTCTAGCGAAAAAAAATCGTTTTCAGTCTATGTTCTGAAATCAGTTCTTTCTATGGTAACTCTTTCACAGCCAGAGGCGCGGCTTAACCACACGCCAAACAGTAAGTTCCATAGATCAATGTTCTTGAGAGGTTATGGAATAACTCTCTTCCTGAGTATCTACTAGGACGCATAACGATGCCAAAACTTGGCGAAATATGAGCTCTGGGCTCATGTCCAAGGACTCCCAAGTTTTGTTCGGGCTGCAAAGTACTTCCGCGCGGACAAAGCCATCTAGTGGGTTTCGCTCCTACCATCCGTTGCAGCAAAGACCTTCTAGTGTCAACCTGGAAACCATAAATCAAAGGGATAATTTTTTACACAGTCTTAACGTAGCCCGATTGAACTTGGAAGTTATTTTCACGTGCAAGTTTGAAAGTTAGTTTGTTGCGCAGGGCTGGATATTGATCCCCCTTTGCAAAGGAAAGGTGCAGGAAGGGGTGCGGGGACAATGTAGAAGAGCAGAAAGGGGAAAGTCATAGTAAGTAAGAAAAATGTTAAAAATTGACCTTTTAAGATATCAGTTACTGTAACTATGTCATAAAATGTTATATTGGATGCTAAAGACTTCACAGGTTTTTACAAATATTTTAATATGTTACATTCTCATGACTTCTACTCCTTATGATCTATTAGTACGTAAAAAACTATGTACCATTCACATAACTTTCTCTGCATTAAATTACTGTTAGAAAGCTTATGCTTCTATTTACTTCATGCTGATCGAGAAAAAATAGCAGAAATAGTCTTATTACTTGCTTCCTTGTAAGTAGAAGCGAAATAAAGGAGTACCATAGGTTAAAGTGATAATCAAAAGCTAATTGCTCTGAGACTGAAGTTCCTTTTTTTGTATGGACAAGAGGTGACAAATTCCTGTATGAGAAAGGTATACGTTTTTTAAATTGAAACAAAAAACAAGGCATACCTCAAAACCGATCAACTCCACAAAAAAAAAATTATATTATATAAATTGTGTGTTTAAACGTGCTCTACATGTTTTGTGTAGTAAGTTTTTGTCCATTTTTTACGGTTTAGCAGTTATGCAAAATTCCATAAAATTCATCCACATTAAAGTGGTAGCTATTCCCAGAAAATTCAAGCTATACATTTTATTTTTCAGGTAAATATCTTTAATATACGACATTTTAATCAAAATCGTTAGAGCCATTTCTGAGAAAATCAAAATTTTCGAAAAAAGTTCCATTTAAGGGTAGTTGAAATTCGTGTCGCATCCCTGGAAGATATCAAATTTATATACCAAATTTGATTTAACGGTCTTTTCGTTTTTGAGTTATGCTGTCCACAGAAACACGCACACACGGACCTTTTTTAAAAATGTTTTTTTTTTTTATTTAGGGGAACCGAAAACTTGTATTTGCTGTGAAATCTCGAATTTTTGGGTGGAATACAATACCTTCTCTATACACAATGTACATAGTACGTGTAGAGAAAGTAAAACGCCATTCTTTACGAAAGTTCACTTTATTTTAACCGAGAAATCGCACATTTCGTTATGGATATAAAGGGAATAGAGATATTCAAGGCTGTGTTCTGGCTTTAAAATTCCATACTCTCTCCATACACCCGCGAAAAACAACCTATATTGACATGACTTTAAAACGATGACTATTTAGCCAACATTTAGCGACGCTTATGCACAACAATTTATTTGGGCTAAGCTGAATGTTTTAAAAATACATGTTTTGTGCGGTTTAGATCATCATTAACGTTTACCAGTTATATGAGACTTTACACATACTTTCTGACTGAAGAAGACTTCAGACTATTCCTGGAAAGTTTAACATACACATCAAGTAAATATCTTCAAAATATAATATGCTAATAAAAACCATTAAACTAATTTTTGCGAAAATAAAACATTTCGATTTTTTTATGTACAGGGTACTTCTGAGTTGCAATTTCTTGGAAACTTTTGTTTCGAATTTTTTAAAAATTAAATAGTAAGCTTGGTAATAATTTTTGGGTTATGCTGGTCACAAACACGCACAAACGGATATTTTTACTCATGAACTTTTAAACATATATTTCCGGCAAAACGCAGAATCGAATTACGGTGGAATGCTTTACTCTATCTTTATGGGTGGTGCAGTTCCATCAATGTTTCATTTGTTGTTAAAGAATATTTAAAAGATTGTACGCTCAAACAGGTAGACCTCCGTCGATGTTTTGACTTTTTAAATCGTGTTACCTTTGTTATGTCAACAAGATCTCAGTTCCTTCACTTAATGATGCACTCTACAGAAAGAACTAGCTGTAGAGGAAGCTCAGTTCTGAGAGCAGAGCAAAGTTTGAAATTATTTACGGCATATGGGGCAAAATACTTGTGCTGTAAACAGACAAATATCTAGAGCAAACCTTACAAAAATTATAAATTTGTATTTTCTCTGCCTTTTTATGTCATAGACAGAAAGCATTTCATTCCACCCAAAAATGTCATGTTTAGATTTCATCAGAAATAAGCATTTTAGAGTTACGCAACAAACATTTTCAAAAAAAAATTCGTCAACCCAAACCTATTATATACTAAAGAAAGTTTATGACTGTTAATTCAATCAGAAATGGCACAAATACATTTGATGAAAATATTGAACGCTTGGTCAATAAAATTATGGCAGGAGGAAGTTAAACTTTGTATACGTAATTCACAAACATTAAAATGTATTTAGCTTATTTTTGTACAAATACTTTTAGTAGTCTTGGGCGTTTAGTACATACATGTCACAAACTCTACATATTCTTGCAGTGAACTACAATCATACCCTCTAAAGATTATAGTAGAATTGTTATGACACTTCTTCAGAAATAGCCTTATTCATTTTTGTTTCTTCATAGAAAATATGTTTAATGTGTAAATTATCGCTTTAACACAATCGTCATTAGTTTCTGAATTCTTGTGTTTAAAATATGTTACGCTGATAAATTTAATACCTTTATTTTGAATAATTCTTGAGTAACAATGAAAGCAATCTATAAAAACCAAGTTCTGATATACAACTTCCAAGTAAAAGGTACTTGGACATTAAAGGGAATGCTGATAAGAAAAAAATCATATATTCTCCTTAAAATAAAGGATAGATATTTCTTTCACTGAATTAAATACTTGAAACTGACATTTCCTTATTCCCAAATAAGTTTTAGAGCAAGTATCATACACGACATAATTAAAAATAAATATAATTGCTGCAGTATTAATTTTGGTACGAAATATAACAAGTAATTTGTTGTCAATAACAGTCAAATACACTATAAATAATGATAATATTAAAACTTCATATTTAATAGGCAGTTATTTTTTCCTCTGGACTTCACGAGCGAACTAAGCGACACATGTAAGCACTATTAGCACTGCAGATTAAACGTTTAGCTAATCAGTGTGTTTGCGTTCTTCAGCAGTGAAAAGAATTATTCCTGGAATATGCGGGACTTCCAAGTGGTTTTAATTATTCACATTATGCAGTAGATTACCAAGGGCTTTGCTAATAGTTTCGCATCTGGAATTACGACGTCATTGCTAGACTCCACAGTGTGCTAATTAAAGACATTAAGCGCGAAAAGTAACGCAAAAAAAAGTTGCATCGCACTCTACAAAAAAACAAATGAATATTCATGGAATGTCCTGTACCAACTGAGCCGGGCCTCCGACAAATGGACAGAGGCGCAACATTAGCACTATTTTATTCGTTGCAGAGTCTTCAATTTATTCATGAGCTACATCTCCTATACTTTAAAATTTACTTTTAATGAAGACCTTAAATTATATATAGACACGCAGTTTATTTTTTTAAGCTTTAATAATTTTGTTAAGTGAAATCCAGCTTCCAACAAAATCATTTTTCAGCCTTTGTTTGTTATGAATAACCAAATCGGATGGCTCAGTCGATTTCGATTTCGGGAGGTTGCGAATTCAATATCCGTAGCCGGCGTACTGCCCTTGTTTTTTCGGAGATTTCCCCTGTCGCCAGCGAATGTTGTGTAGTTTTCTGTCATCTCGGTTTCCTGTCCCTTATTCCGGTGGTTTATTTTGGATAAAAATGAATATAAGAACAGTAATAAATGTAATTATTGATCCTATTGATGAAACAATATTTCAAAAAGTATAAGCATCAGGGAATATGATCTGAAGACAATTGTTGCTTTATCTACATTACATTAATTACATTAAGACAATTAGGTTCAGTAAAAGAATTTTGGGTTGGAAGCATCGAAGATGGTCTTTGGTGCGCCGTATCAGAGAAAAAACCGCTATCTTCGTTCCCAGACTTCGGCTGGTAGCCTGAGAGCACTCTCTAAGCCGGGAGCTTTGTATGTGAGGCGGGATCCCCGATCTACCTGTCCGTCTTTCGGAGTGCTTCAGTCTGGAAACTTGTCATTACCTTGGTGTCGCTTCTGGTTCCGGCCACACGGTGTATGGTCTCAGGTCATCTCTCTTTCCCGGTTGATATAATTCATTAAGATCCTTAAAGATACTCCCAGTATTTCCGATCATGCACCAAAGTCGTTATGATTTGTTAAGAATATAAATTGAATTGTAGTTCATTTTTGAAAAAATTCTAGAAATGGAGGTAAATCATTCCTCGTGAGGCATAGGTAAATTAATAACGTAGGTTTAGTGCCGAGTCTCCTCTGTTTGTATTCTGATTCTAGTTACCAATAACGTATTTTACAACGCTTTTATTGGACAGATACAGGCTTTGTGTTACATTCACATGACTTTCTCTAGCCACTATCACTTATATATTTGAAGAATTCCTATAAACCTATCATTTACTCCTTAAATTAGTTGAGTTAAACAGTTATAGAAATATTTTTATTATGGAAAAGTAATGTAACCAAAAGGCTGATATGAGACCAAATTCAAAGAAAAAGATAAGAACAAAACGCGTCGCCATATCCGAGTTTGAAATTCTATCAACTCAAATAAACAATAACGAATATCTTAGAAGTGCTTAATGTCATAAACACACTGAAATCTATATTTTTCCTGTTAGTTACCTGTATCGAAGTTGTTTAACATTATAGATACGGTTATAAAATTCCCTAAAAATAAGTAGTACTCTATAGGCTATAGAAGTAAATATAGGTTTTAAATATAAAAGTTAGTTACGGGTATTTTCTTGAAAATCCTCGTGTCATCTCTTTGAAAGTATCAAATTAAGTAATATTTATAAAAAACTTCGTCTATGGTGTATACAAACGGGCCCACAAATTTTTTCTTAAACGTTTAGGGGAACTCAAAACACGTATTTTCCGTAAAATCGCTATATTTGATATTCGGGTGGAATGGAATTCCTCCTCTATCTGATATTGATAAAATTGTAGAGCAAAACATTAATTAACAATAACCATCTTTTTACCGTATTGCTACTGCTGGAAACATTTTTAATAATCCAAATCTAATGGTTCTTTTACGTGTTTTATTGCAATTCTATATCTATAATAAAATCCTGACTATAGATTTAGTATAAGTTAAGTTTAATGTTTTAAACAATGCTTAAATCTCTTCCCACATGACGAGAAACATCTCCTGAAATAAAATTTGAAGACGTTTGTGGGGAGTGAAAGAGAGTACATTTTTATACATTTTTATTACAGCACAATTTCTTTTCAGCTTTCTGAAACTTCTCTATATATTCAACAGCAATAAAAGCTCACATTCTCAGGTATCGAAATCAGTATATATGAACTATAATAAAGTATTATCTTATTAATTGAATTAAATAGAGGAGGTTGGTTCCAGAGTGTAGGGCAAGGGCAGGTTGTTTCACTTTTGTTATTTATTTTGCGTTTATTTTCTAAAAAGTTACATCATTTCTACAATTAGAAACAAAGTTGTGATTATTTTGTTTCTTTGCATGAAGATGCGTCTTAAAAAGTAAACTATCCATCATTTTCGCTTCAGGTGTTACGATTCTATGAGTCAGGGAAACCAACATTTTTACCCCATTAGGATAAGTGAATCTGTGCAAAAGTTTTGGCAAAGGTGTTTTATGGCATCTAGCACTATTTTTAAAATATTTTCAAAATCACTCCATATAGTTTTTTATTTTATTATTTTTATTTAAATAACGGCAATACTACTACTACTACTACTACTATTACTAATAATAATAATAATAATAATAATAATAATAACTATTAGTATTAAATACAAAAGTATCATAGATTGCATATGCACGAACCTTCTACCTCTGCCAAGAGGTTAGTTATTATAAAACATTCCCAAAGTACAGCTTTATTCTAGTTTTTTTTTCATTAAATTTACATATTCTCTTTTTTGCGCGCTTTCCCACTGTTTTTAATTTTCACCTATTATCTATATATTCTTCCTTCCTTCTTTCTCTCTCTCCCCTTGAAATCCTCTCCTTTTTAATCTCATTCCTGCTCTCTCATTCACCCCTTTCTGCCTCTCTGCTCTTTATCACCATCTCTCATCTCTCTCCGTCATCCTTTTGTGAATCTTTATATCGAAAGATATTTTGAAAGCTGGTAAATGGAGAAATGCTTCTGGAATGCCAAAAAAATTGCGAGTATAAAAGATTACAAAAACTATTGCTTTTACCTTGCGCAGTCAATGTAATTGATGTAACAGTTTGTTCGACCAAGAGTAAGGAATACCAAAATGTTAATAGGTTCTATTGAAATTTTATCATAAAGTTAGAAATACTATGTTAACAAACCCTGGTTCCTATCATTATAAAATAAACAAAAATGAAAATATTTCGGTTTCACAATTTCGCTCCCCATTGGAACCTCCCCTTTATGCAATGTAAATAAGGTGTTACTGTGATATACAGTGAAGCTTGGACGTCCATTACTGACACTGTCTCCACTAAATAAGATGACTGTATCTTATTTTCAAAGCAACACATCCACAGCCGCGCCATGGCCGAGTGGTTAGACCACTCGCCTCTCCCTTCAATCCCAAGCGACCACATGTGACCACATGTGAAAGGTGTGGTGGACAAAGCGACGCAGAGGGGGATTTTCTCCGGTTTCTCCCGCCATCGCATTCCACCGATGTTCCATGTATCCCTATGTCATCGCCTGCGGTGCCAAAAGTATTAAAAACCGGGCGTTAAACACTACAAAAAAAAGTATGTGATATGAGCAAAGTTTCACATCAGTTGGTTTGGCCTTTATCACAGAATTTTAAAAAACCGAACTCTATCTTCAGGATAGTCCATTATATATGCTAATGTTATTTGATCCAAAATCGTCGGAACAAAATATTTGATTACAGTTGTATTGCATGCACAGGAACAACAAAAAATATTTATAACCCAGTACAAATTTTGCACAGTCTATATGATTTCCCAGATTCCTACTCCTTCTTTCTTCAATTAAAATGTTCGATGTGGGAACCAGAAAAAACACACAGAATGAGGGACAGTTGTTCCCGATGATTTCCTTGTACTAGAAGACAGTTTGGGCGTGACTATGTTAGATCAGATCGTGGTATTTTTCTTCATTTCGTACGCAAATTGGACATGTGAAGTGTCATGTAATCCCTCAGACTCATTTTATAAGGGAATGCTATGTTGGAAACTCTGACTAGCAGACACCTAACTAGCAACATGTTTCCAAAGACACTATTCCAAAAAGATACCGCAGAGAACCTCATCAAACGTAACACAGCCATCAGCAGTCTCAACTTTTCAATTAAGGTGACCTTTTACATTTTTTCTCCTTGTTATAATTTTCTTGACTATTTTATCGTATAAAATGACGCAATAATTTGCTGTTTGAAAAATAAACCATTGCTTGACATTTATACCCTATATGCAATGCACCATTCCTTTACAGGATAAAGTATATCTATTTGGTATCTTACTGCATTCATTTATCTATGATTGGCAGTTATTTTATACATTTTGAAAAATTAAATCTGATTAGAAAAAGTGTTTCTATCACACTTCAAATAAGCAAAATATTTCACAAATCATAACAAATGCCCATCTCGAATGCCTCCGTTTTCGAGTGGTTACTGAGCTGACGTATCACCCGGAGGTCCCGATTTCGAATCCCGGCTGGGGCGCAGAATTTTTCTTTAACCAGAATTATTCCCTATCCCCCACAGAGTCTGAAAGTATGTATGTGAGAGTCTATGTGTGTGTGAGGAAAATAAAAACGATTTAAAAAAAATAGCATAAAAAACCTACAGAATGCAAAGCTCCCGATATGACTTTGTGTTAACAATAAACGTAACAATTAAAATAAAATCCTCGTCTCACTAATGCGAGTTAATTAGTAACATTTGCGTATCCATTATAACGGGTATGCATAGCTGTGATGTGCTCTGTCACAAAATATCTTACGTCATCCTTCTCCCTCTCCCCTAAAAACCGAGATCTCACCGAATTCTGAATCCAATAAAAAGCATTTTAAGAAAAACGTCCTTATATAATATATGTTTGTCCTGTGTGCGTGTGCGTACGTATGTGCAGCATAACTCAAAATACCAAATTTGGTATTTATGGATGAGTAGAGCCCACTTGCCTCTACCAAGACGGCTCGATCTCAGGCAACCGCATGTGGGATTTGTGATGGCCAAAGCGGCGCAGGAACGGTTGTCTTCGGGGTTTCCGGTTTCCCTCGCCATCACACTCCACCGGTGCCCCATCTTCATTACGTGTATCATCAGTGTTTTCGCCTGCGCTGCATATATAGTGAAAGTGGGCGTAAAATTCCAAGGATACAACAAAATCTCTCAAACTAACCTTTTCAGGAAGATTTTTTAGAACTTTTCAGTTTTGTCAAAAATGCCTCTGATGATTTCGATTAAAATACCGTATATTAAAAATTTACATGCCAAACAACGTGTATATCTTGAATCTGTTTTAAAGTCCTCTTCATTATGAAGATCTACTTATCTAGTAAATCTTAAGAGACAGACAAAACTTAACTCACAAAAAACTAGATTTCATTAAACATACAACATATGCCATATACATTTTTTACTTAAAAAGCATAGATATTAAAGGATTTATGTTCTTGACAAAACAATTTTACAGCATCACTAAAGGGTTATAAAATTCCTACAAATCCAACTTTATTAGAACCCTTACGAAATGAATATAGCCTGATAATTTCCGTTATATAAAACCTAATTCTGAGATATTTCTTGTTATTGGATTCAATTTTAAAATGCCTAACCCTTTATCAAACGGGAATTTGTCATTCCTATTTTCTTCTTCCTCGTGTAAAGAGAAAGAATTTCAATAATATAGCAATCAGGTTTTAAAAGATTTTACAATCGCGTTATTTCCCTTCCACTTAAAAAGAACTATGTAATACGACAATTGCAGCCAATTTTTACCTTGATTAGCATGAAGTAGATAGAAGAAAAGCTTTTGCAAGAATAGTTTGTTATAGAATAGTAAGAGAAAGTCATGTGAATGGAGTACATCAGGGTTTTTTTTTTAGCATGAAAGCTATGTTGGCCATGTAAGAATACATCATAGCCTGGATAACCAAAATTAGGCAATTCCATCAAGCAGGTACAGCATTCTAAGCGATAAACACGAATATCCGGTGCTCATACAACTTTGCCGTTGCCACCTGCAAAAAATCTAGAACGCAACTCATAATGTATCGGCGTCTGACGTAATATGCCGAGATTCAGCTATCTGTATAGCATTTTATTATACGTTGCGTGCTGGTGGACGTCTTAAAACGGATAAGAGGTCGTTGTTTTTGCTTAAATATGGTTCATAAAGCTGATAAAATCCCGCAACAGGTAAAATGCTTAAACGCTAAATGAAAACTTAGGTGATTTATTGCTCTTGAATGTTTATATCTCTTAAACAATTCGTGTTATCACCTACAGTTTGCTCAGAAGGCCACAAGGTAATTTCCTTGTATGTAAACTGCAAGTATCAGAACAAATATTCTAGAACAAGTACAAGGTTTATTATCCAGGCCATCGACTGAACCAATGATGTGTTTGTGTGCGTGCAGTGCCGGAGGTGATTCCACACTCCAGTCATTCGCTTATTGTATTTCAGACGGACCCGTTGTAATTGAAACGGGCGGCCGAAACCAGACGGCGGGGAAAGAGACACCGTGGAAGGTATCTAACATAGCCTAGGCAGTTTATCTCGACACGCGGAGCGCTAGGAGCCCGCGCACCAGGACTTGCCGAACTCTACAGATGACTGTCCAGCCACCGAGAGCTGTATTTTCAGAGCGCAGTCATCATCATGCAAGGGCGCCACCAACTTAGATCTCGCCGTCACTTGGATGAAATGGAGATGAAATGAAGGAAGTTCATGGAATGAAGAAACCTTCCCTGCATTTGCCTAGTGACCCGGGAAAACCCCCAAAAACCCATGGATCGATCCTACGACCTTCTGAATGCCAGTCTCAGACGAAACGCCTCAGCCATCTCGCTTGTTAACTAATGATGTACTAACGCAATGGTGAGGACTTTTGGATACCTATATTACTAAGGTAGCAGGCCTAAGATATAAAAGGTTAGAACATAACTTCTAATGGCATAAATAATTAAGTACAAAAACTACGAATAACACTAGCAATGAACAGCAATGCCAACTCTTCTATTTACATAATGCAATTTTAAGCTAATTGTCGATGGATTTTTTTCCCTGACATAATACTCCTTTCTTTGGGGTAGAACAAATGCTACCGATTCTGGTTAATGTTTATTTGCACGCAAATAACCCCATATCTTGAAAGAAAAGGTCTCTAGCTAAATTCAGCCATTTTCACGTGCGCAAGTCGCGATTTCATCTATAATAGTGTTTATCCCTCGTTACCAGTATAGTGATGACTCCAAACCTGGAAATTCCTTGAAATAACTTTCTTCCACACTAGCCAATGTATAAGACAGGACTTGGAAAGGTAGAGCCGGACTAAACACTTCAATACCATAGCGGGATTTGCGCCAGGAGATACGAGATTCAGATCCCTACTATGGCAAAGAATTTTTGGTCTGAATTTAGCTTACCTTAAGAAAACACAGTTAAAGTGTCCCAATATGACGACATGAACTAAGTTGATTATATTCCGGTTTCTAGTAGTACTTTAAAATATTCTGGTAACGATTGTACGGATAATAATTACGAATAAAATTTTCTGAATGACCACAATATTAATATATACATATCATTATAAGAGCAAAGATTGTCAAAATCTGCAGATTTCACATATTTTAAAATGAATATCGTAAAACATTTTCCGTTAGAATTTCGTATATCTGAGATTTCACACCCTTTCCATCAGGTTCTTTAATCAGGTAAAATTTCTAAATAATAACTAATTACAGTTTGGAATTGGAATAGTTTTTCTTAGATTTATGGCATCTCAAATTAATTAAAATTTAAAATTATTCCTCAATGATTACTTAATGACTATGTTTTGTATTAATAAAACAAAATAGTAATGTAATATTTGTTTTACATCAAACATAATATTCTACAATGTGAATCATTAATTTGATATACTAAATATATACTTTTTCAGTTTTTTTTTTTATATTTTTAGAAAGTTTAAAACATATCTATGCAATTAAGCACCACAAAAATTAAGCAAAAACATTAACTTTTAAATACTGATTTTGTATTTATCAAAAATAATAAATCAAATAGGTAATACAAAAATGTAAGTAATAGAAGCAAGTAAGTAGTCAATGAATTTTGCTTCTTCTACCACGTATGTACATACATTGTACAGAGAAGGTATTGCATTCCACCCAAAAGTTCGATTTCAAGACTTTACTGGAAATACGTTTTGAGGTCCCTGAGTCTAACAAATCATTTTTAGAACAAGGTTCTTGTGTGTGGGGGGACAGCATAGCTCAAAAGCGAAAATACCGTTAAAACCAACGGTTAGACCGTAATGAATAGATAAAAAACTTAGTATATAAAAATGTAGATTTCGATACAACATATAATTTGTGTCATATACGTTTCACTTTTAGAGTTAGCCTTTTTGAGATATTCCTTGATGTTGGTTTCAGTTTTAAACTATTTTAACTTTTTTCTCAAACGGGAGAATGCAAAGCGAACCTCGGATTTTTCCCATTGCAACCAGGTTTTAAAAGAATTGACTATTGCTTTAGCATAATGTATTCCCTTGTTTCCCTTCTACTTAGATGGAATTCAGTAATAAGACCACTTCTACTAATGTTTACCTTGATTAGCATGATGTATGTAAAAGAATCTTTGTAAAAATTCATTTGGAACACCACAGAAAGTGTATGGAACACTTCGGATATTTTGCATTATGCTTATACCGAATGGGGTGGTCATCTAGTTGTAAATTTTAGATTTCTAATTTCTTCATTTTAATAAGTAGAATTGCTTCTATTTATCATTTGTTTAAAATTTGATACAGTTTTCTAATTATAGATCAGGTGATTTTCTAATGAAGTTGCTAGGTTTTTATGCAGTAATACTATTGTTGAAACAAAATAATATAGTTATACTTATTAAATATAAACATCTAACTTTCTGGGCGAAGTTTAGCATGTATTTATTTCGAATTGTATATCTCTGAGGCATTCATCAACCAAAATTTGATGACAAGTGCATGTTGTACAAAGTGTAGCTTTATTAGAGCCTAAATAGTGTTTGAGTTAATATTCCTTAATTGACGAGGCTGCATTGAATTGCTAAATCACCTAATGGGTACAGTACAAAGACGATGAACTGTGCGCGATAGATAATACGAAAAGAGTTCTAATACAGACGACCCCTTTAGTCGTAGAAGGAAGTTAAGCCAATTCATAGCACTGCACTGCACTCTTTCTGAACTTCGCTTAAGCTGTTACAGATGGTAATCAGGAGAAGGACTTTGCAGTGATGTCGCTTTTGTTCATTTAAAACTTTTCGCATGCACAAAAGAGCTACTGGAACAAAGGCATTCATTCATAATCGAAGTTGTGAAGGGATGCGAGACCATTTCATCAGCCCAGCATCTAATGTACCAGGAAGACTGTGTGTGTCATTAACAATCTACCAATTATTCTTTGTTGATAAACGAATTAAGCTACACCTCTACACTTTTCTGAAAAATGCGAGAGAGAAAATGAGCAATTTAAGCATGTCAATAGCGATGCAGACGCAGCGGGACAAAGCGCTATTCATTTATTTAAGGTACGAATTTCAATAGCTTCTAGCATGTTGTACATATTTTAATTTTTCTTTCTCAACTACATACTTAGAGGAGGAATTACATTCTACGAAGAATACCGGTGTAATATTTCACTAAAATAAGTGCAATAAGGTCCCGAGAACCTACAAAAAGGTATTTTTAGAAAACGTTGTTGGACGTGTGTTTGTATATGAAGGTAATCTTACAAAGAAAAATGCTATAAATACCAAAGTTGATATATATTTTCATCATTTTCTACAAATGCCAAATGAATATTTTAAATTAAATCTCTCCAGCTCAAACCACCCTTTACATGGAAAACTATTCGATACTTTTTTTATTTTTACAAGAAGGGCTCTAACGTATTGTTTAAAATAATATATATTTATGACATTTTCATGATAAAGAAAACGTATATTTATAATTTTATGGGAAAATCCTGTGCTATCCTCTTCATTCATAAGAAATGTTGTGTAATATTGTGTAATACCTATAGCATAAGAAATAGACAAATGCGTATTATCCAAACATTTATACCCCTTTAAAACCCACAATTTGTTTCAAGGTATATGTTGTTATATGTTTGAAATTGTCAATAATTTTGTCACGCTTTTAAATTCCTGGCACTTTCTAGTATCCTGTCTAGGTGTCCGGTGAGCATGGGATTCTTTTGGGCTGAAAGATTGTTTGGCGGTATAGCAAATAAAGCTAGCTGTCCCCTCCACTTTTGTACTTATTACTTTCTCTATGCGTACTACGTACATAGAATAGAGAATGTATTGCACTTCACCAAAAAATTCGATACCGAGATTTCACCGGAAATATATGTTTTAGGCTCCCCTGTATCCAAAAAAAGTATTTTCAGAAAAAGGTCCGTGTGTGTGTCCGTGTATCCCTGAACACGATAACTCAAAAACGAAAACTCGGTAAAGTACCAAACTTGGGATGCGACACGAAGATTTTGAGAAAAATCCCCCCGCTCCAAACTACCCTTTACATGGAACTTTTTTCGAAAATTTGGATTTTATAAAAAATGTCTCTAATTATTTTGATTAAAATATCGCATATTAAAGTTATTTACATGACAAATAAAGTGTATAATTTGAATTTTCTGGGAATAGCCTCTGAAGATTAGTTTATTCTGGGTCAATTTTACGGAATTCTGCATAACTGCTAAACCGTAAGAGATGGACAAACACTTACCACACAACAAATGTAGAGCACTTTAAAACACACAATTTTTTGTTATATACATTTTTTTCGTGGAGTTGATTGCTTTTTAGATATTCCTTGTTTTTGGTTTCAGCTATAAAAAAACATACTTTTTCTCATTCAGGACTTTGTGAACTCGTGTACATACAAACACAGGAACTTCAGTCACATAGCAACCAGCTTTTGAATATTAGTTTAACCTATAGTGATCCCTTATCTCCCTTCTACTTACAAGGAAGCAAGTAATAAGACTATTTGTGCTAATTTTTTTCTCGATTAGCATAAAGTAAATAGAAGCATAAGCTTTTTAACAATAATTTGTTGCAGAGAGGTAGAGAAAGTCTTGTGAATGAAACACATCAAATCTTTTTTTTTTATTATCGGACTTTATGTTGCACCTCGAAAGTTGGTATGTTTTTTCTCTTCAGAGTGTATATTAGTGCCAAAATTGAGAAAACAACAAATACTGATGATTAAAGCTACGTACTTGTAGCAGGTGAAATTTTACGCACGTGCAGAAAATCCACTCGAACATAAAAAGCTCAAGCCACACCAAAGTAGGCGGTTGATCCCCATATCAACCGAATTCAACAAGGTAAAGATAAAAATCTACCCAAAATGCGCAAGGAAATAATGAGTGCTTTTCCAGATAGGCTTCCAGTGTCACATCCTACTTCACGAAGTACGCTTTTCCTCCGGGCGCGAAAAACACAGGGGTCTGGCATGAAAAGGCACCATCGCAGTGCCTTCCAACATTTTCCGTTGTAGATAGCGAGAAAAGTCGCAAGATTAATTACACACATAATTCATGGGATTTCCTCACAATTCTGGAGTTCCACACAATTAGCCATATTTCCAGACCGCGGAAGTTGCTGGAAGGCTGTTACCACGTATAGTTAATCTTAGTGCGCATGTCCTAGATATATTATTTGTTTCTTTTCTTTCCGTGCAGTATCTTGACCGCTGAAATTTGGTGGATTTGGAAAAGTAGCCACATGGCAAAGTTAAAAGAGTCTGATGTATTCCATTCACATGACTTTCTCTACATCTCTGTAGCAAATTATTGTTAAAAATCTAATTTTTTATCCATTTCAAGTTAATCGAGATAAACACTAGAAAAAAAAGTGGTCTTAATACTTAGTTTCTTATAAGTAGAAGGGAAATACGGAAATACACTAGGTTAAATCGACAATCAGATGTTTTAAAATGTGATTGCGATGTGATTGAAATCCGTTTCTTTGCGTGGCCAGGCGTTGACAAGTTCACTGAAAAGCTTAAGTATTTTAAAATCAAACGACTATCTCGAAAATGTCAACTTCATGAAAAAATGTATGGTATAAATTGTGAGTTTTAAAGAGCTCTGCATCTTTTTTTTTTTTTTTTTTTTGTGTGGTGTGAGTTTTTATCTATATCTTACGGTTTTTCTAATTATTCTAAAATTCAAAGAAATTCATCCAGAATGAAGAGGTCTTTAGAGGATATTCTGAAAAAATTCAAGACTTAAATTTTATTTGTCATGAAAATATCTTAAATATAGGAGATTTTAATCAAAATTATTAAAGCCATTTTTGAGAAAATGAAAATGTTCGAAAATTTTTCCATGTAGAGGTTAGTTGGGGTGAGGGGATTTTCTTGAAAAATTGTATGTAGCATCCTGGGAGATACTAAACTTGGTTTCGAATTTAATGAACTTTTCATTTTTGAGCTATCGTGCCACAGACTCAGGACCTTTTTCTAAAAATTATTTTTTTATTCAGGGGAACCCAAAACATGTATTTCCATTGAAACCTCGGTATCGAAAGTTTGGGTGGAATACAATATCTTTTCTATGTATTATGTACGTGTAGAGAAAGTAAAAAAGGCTTTATTAAATTAAGTTTTCGTTAATTTGTATGAATTCTTGCATTAATTTTAGTAATATAGTTGAAATATTCTGCTTAAAGGAAACTTAGTTTAGATTTATCTCCAGATGCACAGTTTATCCTTAAATTCAGATGATTCCAAACATAAATATACTTTGATTCTACCTATGATTCAAGAAAAGTATATTGTTTTTTCTTAAGAAACTGAAGACTCTCATCACAAGATAATAAGAGAATTGGGATACCAGAAATTTCCTGCGCAAAATAAGTTATTTAACGCTGTAACCTCAATAAGTTAAAAAACGCGTAACCTCAAAGTTCAATAGCATTTTCCAATTCAGTGACTGTTAATTGTTACGTTTTCATAGTTCGTCATTTTTGGTCTTTAAATTTGATTGACATATAACAGAATGGTGATATGCTTGCTTATGACAATTCTTAATATCATATAACATTTTACATACACGTCAGTTGATAATAAATATCATTCTCGAAAGCTGAACGTCGATGACGTGATGACAAATTTCCAGACTAGGAAATTGCAGTGTACATTAGACGCTAGTATTTACTTAAATATTTACTATACGTAAATGCTACGTACTAAATATTCCTTTTTAGTGTGTCTACACTATTGTATTTATTGGTTATTTAATAAATATAAATAATTTTATTTTAATGTTGCACGTGTTCTGGAAATGTTTCTACTATTTTAAAAGTGGTGCATTACAAATTAAGATCAAAAAACTTTTAGCCGTGATACGTGGAGACTTTTTCTAACTCGAGTCCTGTACTTCTAAATTAAAGCTGCAAGAGCTGACTAATATATAAGCTAGTTTTTTTTTCGGGATTACATAATATAATCTGTAGACGTTTTCAAGTTCTTCTACCCAAGACATGAAGACATCTATTTTATGGACGCCCTCCTCTTCATTTATTTTGCACGCCAGTAATACATTTGTTTACACTTATTTTAGTTTTGATCGGTAATTGGAACGGGATTATTAGTAACCATTCAAATCAAAGCTTCAGTTTTAAAAAAGTACACGTGTATCTCTTCAAACATCATTTTATTTGTTTCGATCAATATTCTCGTACAGCGGTAATGAAGATACAAGTCTTTCCCTGACTTCGGTTCGTAGGTAACTTCTCAAGTAATATTTAAACAACACATCTCATAATGGTATCTTCCTCCAGCACCCTCCTTTTCCACTATACCCATTTACCACCTTTTCCCCTTACTGCTAACCCCTATATAAACGCTACGGCAACTCCCATTAGTCGTTTCCACCCTTGGGCCACACCCCCTGGCGTTACAAAAAGAAAACAGGGACATGGAAATAGATAACCTTAAAAAGATTCTGCTTAAACGCCCTGCTCTTTTCGCTTATGAAAGCAGATGAATATATTAGGGGTCTAGTTTTCAGTTGTTCTAAAATAATTGAACTTGGAGATGAACATATTTTATTTAGGCTTAGCCTTGCACTCCAGTGATCATTTCATTCTTGCGCTTGCCTTTTATAATAGAAAGAGTATTTTAATTTACATATTTTTAGATAATGTGGCCAAATAAACAATTTAAAATATTATAAACTGTGTAAACACTCGTATGCAAAGAAAATAATAAAAATGTAGTGGACAAAAATGAACAGTAAATTATTGTTAATTATATGCATCTATGTAAAGTACATGCACAATAATATCTAGACTTTTAACAAGATTTTAGGTTTGCGTGGCATTGAGATGTTTTGTTCTTTGTGGTTAATAATAAAATGTTGTCAGGAAATTTTATGTAGATTGCATCACTGAACTAATAAATTCCTGATACTGAAAATTTACGACCATTTGCACTTAACGGACGATATATAGTACTTCTACTTGAAGGTAAAATTTGTGAGTGTATACTGTAAGTAAATCATGAAAAAAAAATTCTGATGTGTTACACTCACATGACTTTCTCTAGCTGTTCTACAAACGTCTTATATAAGATTATTCTTCTTTCTGCAACTTGCTAATTGAGGTACTAAAGCCATAGTCAAATATTTTAAAAGCTGTCGTTATGCGATTGTCATTACAAATCGCTTCTTTTTTTGGCCAGGAGTAGAACAAAATAAACCGCACACTCCCGTCTGAGAAAAGTATAACTACTTCACAACTGAATACCTCGAAAACTGTAAGCTCTATGAGAAAGATGTATATGACATAACTTGTGTATTTTTACAAGACCTACATTTTTTGTCTCGTAAGTTTTTGTCCATCTCTTACGGTTTACTAGTAATGCCAAATTAAGCAAATTTCATCCAGAATAAACAGGTCTTTAGAAGCTATTCCCAGAAAATTCAAGATATACGTACTATTTGTCAGCTAAATATCTTTAATATACGATATTTTAATAAAAATCATTAGAGCCATTTTTAAGAAAATCAAAATTTTCGAAAAAAGTTCATGGACACACGGACACACACACACACACACACCCTTTTGTGCAAATGCTTGTTTTGGATACAGGGGCCCTAAAACATATATTTCCGGTGAAATCTCGGTATCGAATTTTTGAGTGCAATACAATACTTCTCTATCCCTATGTACATTGTACATACGGGGCTAGAGAAAGTAAAAAACAAAAAAACTTTGTTTTCATCTATTTCGTAGCTTATTGTTTCAGCATTTTATCAACAGTAAAATGTAAAGCACAGTAAAATATTCAGCTTTAGGAGTTAAAAAAAATAAAGCAACGCAAGAATATAATTTGCAATAAAATATTTCCTGTACATATTGAGAGTTTATCATATAAGAGAAACTAAAATTTAAAATGTTTATGATTGAACATCTGAAAAGCAATGTTCATCTATTCCTACTTTTTCTAACGCTTGTCTACTTTTGCTAACTGAAGTTCAATTCATATTCTCAAACATTGAAATTCCATTGAATGTGCACGATTTAAAGGTCCTTTAACCATCCCATAACTATGAATTAAAAACAAGTTTTAAACTCTATGGAGTCTTCATTCTCACTGCTTTTAAGCAATTTAACGCGATTCGGATTAATGTCAAAGTTTATAAAAGTTCAACATCTTTCAAGGATGTGACACGAAGTTTAAAAAAAAAATCTCCCATCCATATCTTTTACATGGAAAAAAATTGTTAATTTTGATTTTCTCAAATGGCTCTAACGATTTTTAATTATAATAAAGATATTTAGATGAAAAATAAAATGTTATCTTGATTTTTCTGGAAATAACATCTGAAGACATCATTCTAGATGATTCCTGCATAACTGGTAAACCGTAAAAGAGCACATAATTTGTTATATACATTTTTTGTAGAATTAACCATTTCCGAGATATTCCTTGTTTCGATTTCAATTTTCTTTACTTTTTTTTGCTATCTATTTTTTTACTCTAGTACATTTCAATTAATAGCCATGGCTTTTAAAAGATTTGACTCGCTTTAGCATAAAGTACCAAATTAACTTCCCTTCTTCTTATAAGAAAATAAATAAGAAGAATAGTTCTGCTAGTGTTTAGCTGGATTAATATGAAGTAAATAGAAGAATATGCTATTTTAAGAATATTTTGTTGGAGAATAGATGAAGTCATCTGAATGGAACATATTATACTTTTTGAGATTGTTATACTCGGTAGTTAACTATAAGAAAACGAATGGTTTTTCCGTTATGAAACTTGAAATGACCGTTTCGATATCGTACACATGGCCTATGCTACAAATATTTGTTGTTTCTACAGAGACGAAGCGATAAGGAAGTAATGTAACAGTTCTGATCAAGTTAAACGAAGTTGTTGATGAACGATGCACATTTTCTGTCGATCAATCGATTTCTCGATTGATTCGTTCCGCTTTAAACTGTCAAACGCAATGCTTAGGCGGTAGATACAGACCGCTTCGACGCGCCATCGCAAATTTAATTACTGCCTTTACTTGCAGGAGAATACACATTTCGCTCAAAATTCCTTCAATGTAACTTTGTATCTCTCTATGATTGTTGGTTCATTCTCTGGCCTGGACTACTCTAATTTTAAATGTTTTACTTCCTCTACCATGTATATGTAATGTGCATAGTAGATAGAGAAGGTATTGTATTCCACTCAAATTTCGAAGGCGAAATTTCCTCTGAAATACAAGTTTTGATGTCTTCCAAATGATTTAAAGAAATATGTTTACAAAAAAAAAATGTCTTGAACGCGTAGCTCAAAAACAAAAAGTTCATTAAATACGAACTTGTATATATAACTTCTGTATTTTCTAAGTATAAGACACAAACGTTTTCAAGAAAACCCTACCCCTAACTTCCTTTTAACATGAAAATTTTTCGAAACATTTTGATGTTTAGTATATTTTATACTAAGTGAAAATATATCTTAAATTAAAGTAAGAGCTGAAGCTTTCCTGACGACATATTAACTCTAAACGTTCTCGGTCTTCTTTGGCTTCAACGTTTCGAAGATGTGCATCAACACCAATTATGCAAAAGTCATTCAGAATTAAGGGAACTTGCGACGCAATTCTCAGGAAATTTAAGATGTACATCTTATTTGTCATGTAAATATCTTTTAACATGTGGTATGTTAATCAATATCTTTGATCCATTTTTGTCAAAATAAAATGTTTGATTTATTTTTCTTTGTAAAGTGTGGTTTGAGGTGAAAGAATTTACTTGGAAATCTTCGAGTGGGATTCTTAAAGCATGCTGAACTTAAATACTATGCGTTTTTTCAATTAAAACCGACTTTTAGATTTTGAACAGTATAGTTCGCAGGAACAAGGACGAACACACTCACACACGGACCTTTCTCTAATTGTTTTTTTTTCAGGGCACCATAAAACGTGGATTTTTAGTGATGTCTTCGGTATCGAATTTTTAGGTAGAAGGCGAGAAAGGTTCTCACATCTGTTTTTCCTAAGTATCATAAATTCTCCCTTTCCTTGTAAACGGTTAGCTTCATGTTGCACCAAGTGGAAAGCTTCTATACATTACCGAAATGTCTATGTTGGATAAGACACTAAAGATAAACTTCTTACGCAAATTCCTGTTAAGTTTTGGATGCCATATTTCTATATTTGACTTACACCGAACTATAAAATGACTTTCATGATAGGTATTTCACATCTTCTTCTGATTTTCGTTACAATTAAACTTGGCATTTGGTTTGGAAAAGATCGTGTTATCTGTAGTATTGAGATAATCAGATTTGACCCTTTTTAGGCAGTAGCTAATCCCAAATATACAATAACTTGGGCCTAATCTGTTTTGGAGATACGATAATCACCTGGAGGCTTCCAGTAGGATTCCAAATACAGAGAGTGAGTTTTATAATCTGAATTAATCCCAAGCAATTTTCTGAAATTTATCAGATCAGATATAGAAACTTCTGCTTTTTGTATCGCACAACTTTACATCCAAGGAACGCCTTTCTTTGATTTAATTAAGTTGTAAAGAAAGAATGACTGTTTTTAAATAGATATGCTTTCCATAAGACTTCTAGAATGATCAACTACAGAGCTTTTTAGATTCCAGACATCCAACTATTGTGTATTCATGTTATTACATTAAAAGTATGTCTAACCTATATTATAGATTAATTATAAGATTAATATAGTCATCAAATTCGGTTAGTTTTTTTCTCAAAAATGATTGTTTCAAAATGTTCAAATAACATGAATTTCTATTATCTTCTAAATTTATCTATGTGCTTACTTTCTGTCTTTCCTTTTATAAAATCCATTTAAAAAAACCGACAGAATTAAACTTTTTTCCTCTCATATTATGTAGACGGACACAATGGGAGGGGAAATCTGTTAAATATTTGCATATGATCTTTCTGAATTTGAAATATATATTTTATATATTTTATTAGCAAAGTAGTTTTTGATAGGTTCTTTAGAGTAGGGTTTGATCATTACGAGAAAAAAGTATTTCTGTAATAGATTTTCCCCATATTTAATATACTAAGGCATGTACAACAAATAGTAACAATATACTAATTCAAAATCATCAAACCCTTTCATTGAGGAAACAAAACAATCGCTTGCTCGACTTGACGCATGCAATCTAAATAACGTACAAAAATAATTTTGTGATATTTGCTTCCAAAATATGCATTGCACCGTTGTTTTATTGTTTTGTACAATGAAAAACAAAAACATCCCCTCCTATCTCCTGATTATAGTAGAATTTTTGTATCGTTCTGTATACGGTAGCTTGATACATATTTAATGCCGTTTTTCTGCTTTTAAATTCAATAGTTTAATATTGAATTATGTGATTCCACCACAGCTGTGTATCAAATTTGGCAGAAATGGATGTACCAAAATCCTTGGAAGTAAATATTTTCTCAGACCTTCTGCATCCTACAATGCTGCTTGTTAAGAATACTTCTTTGCTTCTAGATTTTCAGCACGGTGAACAATTACATCTAGGTAATTCTTCATCTATACTTTGAATCTTTTGAGTCAGTAGAAGGGGCAGATAAGGCCATCATGTGGCTGAACCGGCGGCGATCACAAAGTTTCGACTCACAACCTGAGGAAATTTTGGTTCTCTTTTAGGATTATGCTTAGGAATTCAAATTATAACAGGTCTATTCTGCTTCCTACGTTTTCCAATCTTTCAAAATATTTGAACCAAAGAATACCCATTTTTCTTTGCGTGAAAATCCTTTTCAGTCGTATTTCTTGGAAATCTGCCTGGATGTAATTTCTGAAAAGCCCGGTTCATTACTATTGCAATAATCATAAAAATAAATTGAGCTTTTTAAGAAATATTACACAATATGAAGATTTTCATAAAATGTGAATATAAATTTACTAACATTTGAAAATAAATAAAAAATCCCGAGGTGCGACAGCACGCGAAGAGCCAGAGACTGCCAAACCGATTTGCCGGTCTCGCACCTACCTATGCACGACAGTTAGGCGATCATTTAACAGGGAAGTAAGGTGGTCAGCATTACACATCACCTGGCCATTAGACCAGGTTAGTTGCCCAACGCAACTTCTTATTGTCCTCACAATACTGCGTGAGCATTAGTCCTACACCCGGAATTCCGTAGCTGGAAACCAGAGCTCCAAGCTTTAGCTCACGGCGCTAAGGCGCAAGGCAAAATATGAACATACAACACGCGAATTAGGTTCTCAGCAAAAATCGTACAAATATTTCTCTCTATGGCTTTGGTTTAGAAGGTGATATTTTATATTTTCTGTCATAATGAGCCTTCTCGGAATGTTTGCTGATGTATTATCTTTACTGGCATATTCGTATTTCCGAAATGACAGTTAATAACGAAATAATGAGCAGGTTCCAATATTTTACCTTTCGGGAATTACTGCTTATTTAAATCTACTTCTGTAAATGTTTAAGACGACCATACTCTAAATCATGCATGTCTTATTTTTAGTAATTATTTGCCTCCTGTTTTTCGAGTAATTTGTTTCTTAACATTGCTGAAGGACTTCTATTTGTTACTTTAATAAATACACGGCTTTTGGCATTGCTTTCTATTCGAAAGTGACTGATACAGCTCGCTATTTAGTCCTGCACAATATTAACAGTCTACTTCATTTTTATATTCCACAAAACCATGTAAATAATTCGGCTAACAATTCAAAACTGTAACTGTGTATATATGTTTAAATATTGTTCATTTGTAACAGAACAATAACTGGTATTGTTGGATTTTGAGGTTCCTAGCTTGCTTTAATGCTTGTGTCATGATTTTTAATTATTGTCTGTGCAAAACGGGTTTTGTGGTCATTAAACAGCCATATATGACGGATATTCAAATTATACTCATCCATTTTTCTCTGAATGAAAACAATTGTGCAAACATTAATAATGATGCGAATTGGTTTAAAAATAGCTCACAATTAATAAAAACATTTTGATACACAAAGAGCGGGATATCGATACGGGAGGTGAGGCATTGAATTTCAATATACCGGCCAGTTCGACTAGTTTTCTAAATGCAGGCTCTTTCAATCGCCATATATATTTCATTGGTTATCCATTAACTATATAACCAAAACTTTCGCACATAGAATTAAGGAAATAGAACAGTAAGATCATCACAAAGTAAATAGGGCCGCGCCGTGGCCGAGTGGTTAGACCACTAGCCTCTCACCTAGACGGCCGGGGTTCAATCCCAAGCGACCGCATGTGAGATTTGTGGTGGACAAAGCGGCGCTGGGGTGGGTTTTCTCCGGGTACTCCGGTTTCCCCGCCATCACATTCCACCGGTGCTCCATCATCATTCACGTATCATCAGTGTCACCGCCTGTTAAAGCGGGCTTTAAACACTAAGAAGAAGAAGAAGAAGAAGAAGAAGAAGAAATAAATCAGATGTCACAATGATCACTGCGTGGTTTATAATTTCCCGATCATTAAAGTTCCGATCAAACTGGAAATAGAAAGGTGACTGCGCAACTAAGGTTATCTGTCCGGTGCATAAAAAACTCCGTATATCACAGAATAATCCGAAGCCGATATTTCATTACAAATAAAAAATGTTAGGCCATTTATTATTAAATACGAAGTGTTATTTTAGTTATAGCATTATTTCCCAAAAACTGCGTAAATAAAACGTAACAAATGCGAATATTCAAATTACTAATCTGGACATCTCATAAGAATATAAGGCGAAGAATTTGGTAATACCCTATAATTAATTATGTGTCTATAAAAATGTCTTTGCTTTGGACTTTTTCAAAATATATGCAATTATTTACATTAAATTGTTCTATTTATGTGATGAATGAAAATATGTAATTGTAACTTTTATTTTTTGATGTTATATCTAGAAATACTATAGAAGTAATCAGTTTTTTTCAGGAAAATAATATGCGGTCTTTAGTATATGGTATTAATGTTAACGTTTTTTGTGATATCAATTATAATTTTAGGAATGTTTGGGATCATACACTTGCATTATTTTCCATATTTTTGTGTGCCCCATCTTGGCAAACACAAGCATATTTTGTCATGCAATGTTGAAAGCAATATACAGAGAATTATCTTAGAACTGGGCACTAATTACTTTTAGTTGAACCTTTAGTTGTGTGGTGATTCCTAATTAAAAAAAAAAGAATGTATGGAAAGTCGATGACTGGCCTAAGGGAACTAATAGGTGAAGTTTCTAAATTCTGTATTAACATGTGTTTTTATATTTATACTACAAATAAGACACCACATTATAATCACATACACTTATTTTTGTTGTAGTATTTCTAATGAATTTTAATCTATTAATTAACTGATTATTTGGTGGTAAATAAAAATAGTTTACACAATGAAAAAATTAGAAATTTGCTGGTATTTGAATCTACAAATGTTGGATTGTTGAAATTTGGAAGTATTTTTATTGATGTTTTAGCTTTTTATGAGAAACAAAAATTATCACTAATTTTAGTGTATTATTTAGATATTCCCCCAAAGATAACCGATAAAGGAAAATATTTTAATACCTATAGATTTAGGCGCAATTCTAAAAATTTTGAATAAAATAGAACAAAATTTGAACCCGTCAAAATGTAGAAAAAACAGAAAGCGAGAAAACAGTTTTGGAACTCCTGTAAAAATGTCTAATGGTCAGTAATAGACGCCAAACACAGATTATTATACTAGATAAGTTATATTTAATATACACCTATTAACAAAAATTTGACTTTTACAAGATTTTTGCTAAATTCTTGAAGATCTGCTTTTGACCGTAAATTGCGAAAAATGAAAATTAAAAAAAATACTTTTGTTTCATAATAAAACAATATGAATTCTAAAATTTAAGAAAATATATAGTTTTTCCCACTTGGTGCATTTAAACTACTAATTAATTAAAACTATAGATGGGTTGGCGCATGTTTATTAATATGACTTCCAACTATAATGCTTATTTTCTCACAAACTGTATTTCATTACTTCTCCATAATTAAAATGTTCCAATTTTTCACTAATTTGTTCCAAACGTTTTGTACTCTCTCTCAAAAGCACATTAAAGGAAATGATTACAGTACATTCTCGAAATGATGCTCTAATTTTCATAAATATTTATGATTTTAAAAAATCAAGAATTTTGGAGAATTCAAAAATAATACATTTTCTCTACTAATAGGGCTAATATGGAAAAATATGACAGATCATCTGCAATCTCATTTGCTATAAAACTACATTGCTGAATTTGAATATTCTTAAAAATATTCACGTTGCTCAAGTTTATTAGAACAATGAATTTAGAGAATATAATTGTTATTTAAATAACCATGCAAGATAGAATTTTGATACATGGCTAAAAGAGCACTATCAGTGGACAATAACTGGTGTAAATTACAATAACATATCCCAGGCACTGTGGAGTTTACATATTTCACATATGCATCACCTTAAAATGGAGGAAAAAGCAAACCTGAAAGGAATAATTCATCGGTGCATCGATTCTCGAATCGTGTTGAAATGACAATGGCTGTTACACCCAAAAAGGTGCTTTGTTATTTACTTGACGAAAATATAAATATCTTATAGAATCTATTTTAATTTAGCTTGGAAGAAGTGAAATGGCTCTTGCGAGAACCAAGTATGTAATACTTTGCATTAAAACTAACTATCCCTTAGAAGGAGTAATTGTATTGCAGCGGCGGAAAGTCCTGGTTTGAACGTGAGACATCGATTTCCTTCTCTGATTTTACATGGTTACCCAATGCAATCTTCTCTTATTCGTCATTGCAACACAATGCAGTGGACACACACACAGAATGCGACAATATTGCTATCCTTCTGGGATTAAATCTGTGTTGAAATGGGGATTCTACGAAAAGAATAGCACAGAAAATGCAGTCTATTGCTGCAACGAGGAATCTTAAAGTAAAAGAAACCGGGGGACTCCCAACTAGGTAAACCTAATTCAGGATCTTGTAAAACTGTTTTAAATAATAAATTCATTTTGTCTCACACATAATTCATTTTCAAAATAAGGAAAGTAAGGTGAATAACAGAAACTTTGTAGATTTTGAATATAATGTCGCCTCCGTGGTGTATGTTACCATGCTCATTTCATATATCCAAGGTTGTGGGTTCAAACCCCGCGGAGGACGATGGATTTTATTCGGCGTAAAAATTCTTATCATGGCTTCCTTCGGAAGAAAGTAAAGTCGTTGGTCCCGTGATTTACGGCATGTAAAATCAGCTCAAGATAAAGAGTTCTCTGACAAAACTTAAGCGTCTATTACGCCCAGTATAAAATGGGACGCTAAAACCACAGCAATTAAAAAGCGTCCATAAATAAAACTCTGTTTCATTTCATTTGGAATATAATGGATTCCAATAATATGGTAGATACTTATATACAAATAAAAGCGTACATGCTCGTAATATTATACATTTTCTGAATAATAGTGTGTATAATCAAATTATTAGATATATGTAAACTGAATTCTGCCAAAGAAAAGTAGGAGAGTATGCATTTATTCTGTATCATAAACGTAGTTCCAATCTTTTTTTTCAAAAACTGTAATTTCCGCACGGCGTGGATAAAATGGTATATTACACAAGCAGCAAGAAAGCTAATTTTCCTTCTGATATAGAAATTTAATTTGTATTCAAATATATAATATATTTTATTTCTGTTGCTCTTTTTAATGTATCTACTATTCCGCTATAGTAAGTAGAGATAGTATTGCATTCCACCCGTAAATTCGATGCGAGATTTTAGTGGAAATACAGGTTTTTTGAGGCTATCTGCATCCAAAAGAAGCACTTTTACTTCCTCTACCAAGTAATATGTACTATATAATAGGTAAAGAAGGTATTGTATTTCACTTAAAAATGTGTTACCGAGATTTCACCGGAAGTACAGTTTGAGAACGCCTGAATAAAAAAAGTGTTCTTAGAAAGGTGGTGTTATATTATGTTTCAGGGATACGTCACCAAGATTTTCAGCAAAACCATCCATCCCAAACTACCCTTTGCGTTGAGGAATTTTCGAAATTGTTTAAGTCTCTCACAAATGATTAACAATTTCGTTTAAAACTCTGTATGATTAAAGTATTTCCACAACAAATAAAATTATTTTTAATTTGTTATGAGTAGCCTTTTTCATTCTGAGTGACCTTTGCTTAACTGGCAAACCGTAGGGAAAACATTTACCACGCAAAAAATATGGGTCTCGTTAAAAAACAAAACTTACAACATATACAATATTTCGCAGAGGTAACCTAGTCAGAGGTATTCTTGTTATTGTTTTAAAATATTCAAAATATCCTTTTCTATAGGAAAGCCTATAGAAACTTTCTATCCTTCTTTCTGATCATGCAGAGAAGGGGATTTCAATTGCGTTACAAAGTGATCAGCGTTTTAAAAAATTGACCATCTCTTATTTCCCTTCTACTTAGCAATAAATCCATTTATGTTAAAATTTATCTTGATTATCGCGAAGTAGAAGAAAAAATTTTATAATTTGTTTCAGAACAGGTAGGAGCATGTGAATGAAACCAATCAGACTTTTTATGAAAAGAGTTGTTTGTGTAACAGCATTACTTGAAAATATACATGCAATGTAAATAAAACATTTGGTATTTAGATTCAGCGTTTCACACTTCTAACTGATATTTACTTTGGAAAACAAAATTTATAGTTTTTAATTTTTTTAAAAAATAAATCCAACGGTCTTAATTAACTTAACATATGTTTAAGGTATTTACTTATTAAAATGAATAAGTGGAAGTTTCTAGGAATAAATTTTGAAATCCTGTTCATTATGAGTGACTTTCCTGTAATTGGTAAAAAATAAAAGATTGAGCAAATCTTATTGCTCAAAACTGACTCTTATTAAAGCACACAATTTATAGGAAGCAATTTGTTGTAGTGTTGAATATCCTTTGTTATTAATTTGAATTTTGAAATAATATTATAATTTTCTCTACCCAAATCCTATTGCTTTTCCTCTTAATTTTGTATCGTTCTTATGCAAGAAAAATTTTATTTCAAAGCCATCACTTAACCACCGATTATGAAAAAAAAAAAAAAATATTGGTCTTTCGTTTTAGCTTAAAGTACTCTAATTATACATAGAATGAAGTGTCTAATGAAGGTGTATAAACAGTAGAGAGAAGAATAAGCTTTTGCAAGAATAGTTTGCAAAAACTAATAGAAAACAAAAGTTTTTTATATTGTATTAAGTGTCAATGTATTTTTATTTTCTCTACATGTACTATGTACATAGTGTATAGAGAAGGTATTGCACTCCACCCAAAAATTCGATACCGAGATTTTGCCGGAAATATACGTTTTAGGTACTCCTATATCCGAAAAGAGTATTTTCAGAAAAATGTCCATGTGTGAGTGCGTGTCCGTGTATCTGTGAACACGATAACTCAAAAACGAAAAGTCGGTAAAATACCAAACTTGGTATTTAAGTTTACTATCTTCCATGGATGTGAAACAAATATTTTGAGAAAAAAAACCACTCCAAACTACGCTTTACATGGAAAAAGTTTAGAAAATTTTGATTTTCTCAAAAATTGCTGTAACGATTTTAATTAAAATACCGTATATTAAAAGTATTTAATGGGAAATAAAATGTATATCTTAAATTTTCAGGGAATAACCCCTACAGATCCCTTTATTGTGAATGAATTTTGCGTAACCATAAGAGATATAATTCAACTTACTACACAAAATGTGTAGATTACGTTAAGCACACAATTATATCATATACTTTTTTTTCTTGGAATTGACCATTTCTGAGATACTCCCCGTTATTTGTTTCAGATTTAAAATATTTAAAACGTTTCCCATATAAAAAGTTGTAAACTCCCGGCCCTGCATAGAAACGGATTTCAACCACATGATAACCAGCTTTAAAAAAAGATTTAACTGTCATTTTAGCCTAGTGTATTCCCTTATTTTCTGTCTACTTACAAGGAAGCATACAATTAAGACAATTTCTGCTAATGTTTATTTTGAATATCATAAAGCAGATAGAAGAATATGATTTTTAATAATAATTTGTTACAGCGATGTAGAGAAAGTCATGTGAATGGAACACATCAGAGTTTTTTTAGACGTGCGCAATGAAGACATTCTTCACGCAAAATCATTAATCTGTTGGTGAGCTACAAACCTTTCAAAGATTAGAGAAGTGTAAAGAGATATTTTTGGATCGAAACACTACAAGTAGCCAGGCAAAACACTAGGATGTAGACATTCCGGCCGCTCCCTGTATGTAGGAAGCTCTCCCAACAATCCGCGAACCGCCTCCAGGTGTGTGGAATATTAGGTTGACCACACTCTCCTAAATGTGAGAGGAAAAGCTCCCACATTTCTCGCCAGAGATTTTCTCTGGTAGCAAGCCTCTGGCAGTCACCTTTACAAAATGAGTTCATCTTGGGAAGGTGCGGTGTCCGAATAAAATTTCTAGTGGGATGCGTAGTGATTCAATTACGTGACCTTTTGGTATTCATTACTTCATTTTCTGCTACTATGTTTTCATTTAAGAAAAGCTATCTGTAATTGTTAGCAGTCTTTTGATTAAAACGTTCTCGTATATAACGTTCTTTTATTGTGTCATTTATATAACACTCTTTAACATCTAATATCAGATGAAAACAATTGCATTAGAAACAACTCGTTCTCTGTAGTTTTTTTATGTTGGATTTAAATCTTTTATTTTCCTCAAATACACACAGGTACGTACACTCATACATACTCTGTGGTGGATGGGGAATAATTCTGGTTAAAGAAAAATTACCTCCCTCCAGCAGAGAATCTAACCCAGAACCCCCCAGTATAACGTTATTGTTGTGTAATAATATATAGCTTAGTACTCAACTGGTCAACAAACTGTAATGCTCAAAATAGTATTACTTTTATATATTTATTTGAAGGTTTATTATTAAATCTTCTGTGTCATTTTTAATGTTAACGAGTTTATAGGACGCATATATAAGAACTTGCACAAAATTGTCATTGCATTCTGTGGCCATAGATTAATATTTTGTAATATGGATTGTTATTTTCTAGTTTTTACTTGAAGCAATTTCTTTCAAATACGCCAAATAATTAAAAAAAATAATTGATGATACAATATTAAAACTAAAAGAAAATAAATCGATTAATTTCATAGGAAAACTTCCTTGTAAAATTACGAAATTTAAATTAAAATAATTCCTGTTATTGTTAAAATTATTTTTATTTCTCTAGCACATATGTAGGTACAATGCACATAGTAGGTAGTTAAAAACTCTATAACCACATTTTACCGGACACAGCACGTTTTGAAGGTCCGGGTGTGTTTGTGCACAACGTAACCGAAAATTCGGTTAATTACCGAACTTGGTATTTAAGTTTACTATATTCCAAAGATGC
Source organism: Hymenopus coronatus (assembly GCA_030762935.1). Lineage (NCBI taxonomy): Eukaryota > Metazoa > Arthropoda > Insecta > Mantodea > Hymenopodidae > Hymenopus > Hymenopus coronatus. The sequence continues at coordinate 52,159,131 of CM060890.1, read as the reverse complement.
GTCTTGAAGATTTTCAGAAAAATCTCTCCACTGCAAAATACGCTTTACATGTTAACGACGTTTTTCAAATATTTTTTGAAGTTTTCGATTTTCTGAACATTATTCTAACGATTTTAATTAAAATGCTGTATATTAACCTGTTTACACGGTAAGTAAAATGCATATCCTGAATTTTTTGGGAATAGTCCCTGAAGCCCTCTTCAGTCTGAATTTGCAAAAACTTACTATAGAAATATTAGATCTCGTTAAAACACAAAATTTGTTATCTACAGTGTTTTGTAGTGCTAACTATTTACGCGATATTTACTGATATTAATTTCAATTTTAAAATACGTTAACTTTTCTAAAACAGGAAGTCCTCATCTATTTCATCTCTATTGTGATACATCTGAGTCTGGAAGAAACCAAATTTAAATTACCTTTTAAAATATTTTGCTGTGGCTTTAACCTACTCCCTTATTTTCCTTCTACTTGTAAGAAACTAAGTTATAAACTATTTTTGGTAATTTTCATCCTGATTAGCATATATAGATAAAATAAAATCTTTTGTATAAATAGTTTAAAGAGCAAATAGAAAAGGTCATGTGAATGTAACAATATATGTTTTTCTACATAAAACTTCAACACACTGTATTGATTTGTTCTTAGATGATGGATAATTTTACTCAGTCTTACTTAAAACCTCCATAATATTTGAGAAGTTAAACGGAAACTGTATAATGCACAGATTAAGTAGAATTAGAAACATCTAGAAAAAGAGCCATTTTCGAATTTATGGTCAATGATTAATCCCAGCACAGAGTGGCATAGCTTCAATTCAAGGCCGCGGTCACCAAAGTGCCTAGCTTTGGTATTTCGTGGTGTTTCGTCTGTTCGAGTCCCGGCTAGGGTATGGTATTTGTGTTCTTATAAATGTGTGTATGTATATCTCCAAACCATTGGGAAAATAGATAGAAACGTATGGAAACAGGAACAAAAGATAGTGAACTTAAATGCTTAGTTAAATATATATATATATATATATATATATATATGATACAGTATGCATTACAATAGTAGCGAAATACGTTTATTTTCTTTCGAACTCCACACCAACCAACAGCATGTCAACACTAATGGAAATTGGACTACCTGCCAGAGAAGTAGAATCGAGAGTTCAAATTAATGCAACCTTTCTTATACGATAGACACCTCATTGTAAACATTGAGCAAATCTTGGACTGCCTATAGTGTTCCAGGAGAAATGCAATGGAAGCAACTATGGTGTATATCTATATACAACTGCCTCACTTGTGGCCATAGGTTTACTGAAATGTTTTGGACCCATTTCAAATCTTTTAGTCGTTATCAATTTCGATACTCTTAATAGTACAAGACTATTGTTTTCAATTTTCAGTAATATTTCCGAGAGCAGCTTCTCCTCAATGGGATAAACGCGAGTGAAAACAGTAAAACTGTTCAAAGAATTTATAAATATTGGCCGTCTATAACATATCGGTCTGTAAATTTATTTGTCCTGTTTTGCAATTATTATAAAAGTGTTCTTATATAAACTGCTAAACTAGATGTATATTATGAGAGTGTTGATATACTTTTAAGATCATATCACATAAAATGTTAAATTATAGGTTTTTCGGAAATTTGTATGTTTTATTATTGTAGCTTTCCCTAAATCTTACCGGAAATTTTCTTGAGCTCTCCGACCTTGGCTTCCCTCGGAAAATTGCCGTTCCTTCATAACCACCATTAGATTCATTTTCGGAATTTACGAAACATTTGCTCCATTTTCGGGAGATGTCCTTTGAAGTGTTGCGAGGCACGTCAAGAAAAACAGCGCGAACTAAAACATAAAACAAAATTCTCTTAGAAATAAAGGTAATGTTTAATCTCAATGGAATTAAGAACGGTTGAGAGAAGATCGGACCTTCGACAAGCAAAATGTGAGTAGTATATTTTTATGAATAATAATTATATTTTAACATTCGTCCTGAATAGTATTATGAAAAGTACAAATATGATAGTACATAAGCGGTTTGGTTAAATTTTAAACTACCTTTGGTTTATTCTTACCCTTTCCCTGTTTCTTAAGCTTTGTCTTGATATTTTATTGAGTTAAGGAAGGTATTTTTCAAGGAATGTGACTGCATTTCATAAAACCAATAGTGTTATTAAATTGTTATCAAAACTTACATTGATTTTCACAATAGAGTATTTACTACTTTATATTACAAGAATCAAGATGATTTTTAAAGGAAAGATTTAATCAAATTATTCTTTATTTTAACCTTTAAAACCTTGAAGAATCTAATAAAACAATGAACTCATTTAAATTGTTTTTACAAATTTAAAAAATATGGAAATATATACATACCTTCAACAAGGAAAATGCAAATATTGTGTTTTAATCAATTTCAAACAATAACTATATTTTACCTCATACCATAACTGATTTTGACAACAAATGCAACATTTTTAGTACTTACAGAGCAAACGTAAGGTTTAAATAGTTCTGGCCAGAAAACTGAAAATCCTCAATTTATTAACTTCACTGTTGCAAATGTGCAACTAATGTGTGCTCCGTTAGTATGTCGCAAGTGGATTTTTATATTTCGAACAGATAATTCCAATGAGAAAATTTTGGAAATCAACGGGGTTCTAATTTTAAACATACAAAGTGTTAGGTTTTGTTTTCAAGTTAAATAACATAGCTGGGAAGCAATTGCCACACAATATAGACTAAATTACCGCAGCTGTAATGGCAAAATAGCAACGGTTTAACATAAATATATTCTGTCATACAAGTGAAAATAGAGGGACAATTTTAAACAGTTAAATCATTAAATTTCCAAATTTCGAAGACAACGAAGCACTTAAAGCTGGATTAAACATTTCTCATCCTCTCAAAAGAAGACTACCATGATAAGTACATCCCCTCTCTTTACGATCATAAAAGTGAAATATTCCTCCATTTTTCAAAATATTAAAAGCCTATGACCACTTGTATATAAATACAGGATACATAATACACATATCAAGGTTTTAAATCCTATTAGGTTTGTTATCATTGAGCTTTTGCTTCATATGATCTTTTTATGTATCGCAAACAATTTACAACAGGCAAGTGTTATCGAGACCTGAGTTCGATCCCCAGTACTGGCGTGGGGATTTTTCCCCCGCTGGGAGACCTGGACCGGGGTGCACTCAGCCTCGTGAGGTCCCTGGGGGGCCAATTGAGGAGCTACTTGATGGAGAAGTAGCGGCTCCAGGTCGTGAGGACCACATTAACCGGCGGGAGTGGCTCGAGGCGCTGACCACGTCTCACCCTCCAATACTGCACCCCATCCATGACGTCTGTAGTGGACCGAGATGGGGGACGCGTTGGCCGGGCGGCAGGCCAAGGCTCCCCGTGTGCTGTCGTGCCATGGAGTTAAGTGTTGTCGGTTTTGATTTACGATATTTATTCTATGCTCTGAGCTTCTGCCTATTTGTTAGGTATACGTGAGTTCATTGAATACCAGAAATATTCATGGGTTATTCTGAAGCCTCAGCTCTCAAAATAAACAAACATAAATAAAAGTAAACAAATAAAACAAACTTAAGTGCGTGACCTATTTTTTCGCTCAAAATAAGTTATTTTTATGAATCCGGATAAATAACATAGTGACTGCTTCCATGGTCGAGTGGTCAGCAGGCTGTCTTCTCACCCGGAGGTCCCGGGTTTGACTCCCGGCTAGGGTGGGGAATTTTTCTTTAGCCAGAATTATTTCCTACCCCCCCCCCAGAGTCTGGAAGTATGTATGTGAGAGGGAATGTGTGTGTATGTGTTTGAGGAAAATAAAATGATTTAAACCCACAGACAATGAGTTGTTTCAAGTGCAAAGCCCCGGATATGACCTAGATGTTAAAGGTGGCTATATAAATGAAACAATCAAAAAAGAAAATAACGGCTTAGAACCGTTTAAAGAACAAGCTATGTGACGTCTTAATTGCTTATATCAAATAAAAGGGCGCGATATAAAAGATGGAAATGTTTGACTGATTTTTTTTTTTAAAAAGAATCATGACAAGGGCTTAAAAAAAAAAAAAAAAAAAAAAAAAATTTAGCCGTTATAAAGTGTTAATACTATAAATAAGAGTTTATATGCGTTTTAATTGTTGATGTTCCAGGTAATTCTTATAATTTCTAAAATTATAATACGCAATACATGTGTATTACAATGTTCTGTGCCTTTTTTGTTTTAAATTTAGTGACTTCCAGAAACAAGTTTTACCGATTTTCATACGAGGTCTACGTCCCAAAGAGACAGCTGATGGGGGAGAGAGAAGAGAGAGAAAGAAGGGTGTGAGAGGGAATAGGAAAGAAAAGTCTCAGCAGCGGAGATGCATATTCTGATAGATTCAACGGCTTCTGGAATGCTTCAGGCAACTCTATTTTGACAGCATCGTTTGGAATTAAAATGTGTAACATTTTATTTAAAATAGTGCAAATAGTTCGGAACAAATAATTACATGTTTACTTTCGTCTTGTGTTTCTCTTGGGTTTCATACTGTTTCCTTTATCTTCGTCGTCGCTGGGTACCAGGTTTCAAAGTTTTAGTAAACAGGTGTTTTATAATTCCCTCTTTCTTCGTCTATTTCCCTCTCTTTCAGAAAAGCACACAGATAGTGCATTTCCTACGATCATTTAAAGTATGAACCGTTGTTGGTTCTCCCCTCTGTAATTTGTTAATAAACAACGTAAAATAAAGATTGCCATGTTAGAACTCAGCGTTTCAGTTAACCAATATAAATGGTATATGATTTACTGGAACCACTACTGGAGCTGGTGCTATAAGGCCTTTTCAAGTCGCTGAAGAATTAGGTGCCTAAGGTTGCGTGAAGCAATGCTGGCACACGCGCAAGTAGAATGTTAGAACAGCACTAAACTGCATGCGTGACCACACCCTTCACAATTTCTTTTAATGTTCGCTTAATTACGAATTTCCGACAATTAGCTATTTATCAATCTTGAGGGTTCACGAAAACATCTTTCCTTTTCAGTGCATTAAAGACAGACGTCTTGTGTTCTTATCCTATAAATCATTTCATAATGGTATTACGATTTGATGATACTATTAGTCAGCACTTTTGTGTCTTTATTAGTTGATTTACTGCAAAATCAAGTATAACAGACCGAAACTGCTATTAGCTCTAAATATGAATTCAAGACTTGTTTTACAAAACCGTATTAGGATTGTGGACACACATTTTAGAAATACCTTTACTTTTTGCTTGTTTATCCTTTCTTCATAATTGCAGGCGTGCCTGGATTTCTAATGCTGATGAACGTTCTGTTTGAAGTTAGTTCCGACCCCTTTAGATTATATTAGGTGTTCATGTATTCAAATTAAAGCAGATGTTTTTGAAATTATGCACCAAAGCTATTTGGCAGAGTTAATACTTGATTCTCGCAGAGCGGAATGAAAACTGCTGATTAAAATCTAAATACTCGAAAAATATAAACAATTTTAAGACGTGATACCGTACATACGGTGTGTAGATATTCCTTCATACGTTAAGAGTTGTAGAACTCAACGGGGCTATTTTAAATTAAAACCGGTAAGTTGGAATCTGACTGAGTAATCTTTGGTTAGTGAGAGGTAAATTGAGTAAAATAAAACAAAGATCCTGCCTTCCGAAATAGCAGAATTTTGCCCCATCTTGCTTATCAGCGATAAGCGAGTCGCGCTCAATGACAGAGTAAAACAAGGTAGTTGTCGCCAGTTCTATCTACTGGTCGGTTTTAACTTTATATATCCTGGTTGAGTTCTGCAACTCCGTTAACGCATGAACGAATATCTGCGCACGTCAAATACGGGCAGTTGGATCAAATGATATAAAATAGGATAACTGTATCATGTTTTATGCATTATGTGATAGTTAATGCTTCACATAAAATGAACTGTTTTTCTAAATAGAGTCTTCCGCTTTATTTTATGAAAACCTGCGAAGATAAACGACACAACCAAAGACTTTTTTAGTATTATGTTTGACGCCCGAACGTAGAATTTTGCACCGAAAATGTCTGTTAGTTCCATATTTCAAACTTTATAAATCGAAGTAGACTTTTTAAAGCATTTAACTTATTTCAGTCTGTTATAAAAGCATACTCCAAGCAATAGCAACTTACATGTTAGTGCCCCTTGTTGTTATTCGTTCTCAAAAACAACACCCCTAAACTATACACACGAAAAAAAATTATGTACATTTATGGGATCTATGGAGTTGATTTAATAACAGAAGAAATGTTAAAGTAGGAGAAATGCAGCGTAGTTACTTAGGCTTACTTGCTTATCGTTGAAGTCAAAAAACTTTTGTCGTTATTAGTGAAACCAATTTCCTCACTAAATCAGTGTCGAGAAAGACTTTTGAAATTTTACTATTTGATATATTAAAGAGACTTGCTGCAAGGTATCTCAAATAGAAGAGCAGAATGTAACAAATAGTTCAGGAATGAACCTTGATAAAATAAATTTAAAAGAGGTAACCAAATAGTGATTCACTTCATGGGAATGTTATGAATAATTGATAACCCTAAAGGAATTCGAGATAAAAGAAGCATACTCGTGTACTGATTTTTTGTAGGTCTTAAATTCCGTTTCAGACCTTTGGGTGTTCAAGAAGTTTGCTATTGGTAAGTGCAAATTAAATGGAAGCTGTGTGGTATGAAATAATACTAAAGTGCTGTTAAGCAAACCAATGTTTTGAAATACTATTTATTATATACTCTGATGCACAAAATACAATTAGTAAAATTATCTGTATTCAATTACAATAATTCTTTAACATTTCGGATTAAAAGCTTTCTTTTAAAGGTATAGTTAAGTAAGTAAAGTTATTAAGGGGATTTTGCAAACGTTCAACGACAATAGCAGCGGAGTAGCTCAGGCAGTTTTATCTGTAGTTCGCGTTCGGGAAGTCGCGGGTTCGATCCTTGTGACCCTCTTGCCTGTTTCCTCGGGTCGCAAGGCGAATGCTGGGTAGGTTCATTAGATTTACCGGTTTTCCAATTATCTACAAATCATCTCTTTCAGGGTTGAAGGACTGCGCGACGGTGTTCGGCAGGTTGCGGCTGGATGGTGATTTGCGTATTGTTAGTGGTTATGCAGAAGTCGTCGTCGGGAGCACTCCGGTTTCCGGTTTGGGGGATCTCTCTGGAGATGCGCCGGAAGCTCAGAGCTCGTGAGCAGGGTCTATGGCGGCGTCGCAAATGTAAACAATAGGGTCTGCATCCATGTTTGAGACGTTGTCATTCGAACGTGGGGTCAGATTCCTAGCAGTTCCCTCAATGACTAATCCCTATCCAAATTAATGACAGTACAAAGAAAAAATACATAGCTTGAAGTGTAAAATTGCTGGCTTTAACTTATTTTAGTGGGGTCAGGCATGTGGCAAAGAATCACAAGGGCCTGCGCTTAGTACTCCGCACTCCAGTGCTCTGAAAAAATGCATAGTTTGAAGAGTAAAACTCTTGGGTAGAGCAAACACGAATCAGACCTTTTGCAAAGCTTGTTTTTGTGCCTCTGACCTGATAACGTAATAGCAATTCTTGAAAAATTAAGACCAAATCTGTCTCTCTAAAATGACACGAGAACCTTTACTCATAGTATGAATTGCAGACGGCGTATACACAAGCAAGGCAGTAATAAAAACAGGAATCTATAGAAGACCCTACCTCTTTCCCATTACAACCAAAGCCGCCTGCCCGCTCTTACCTTCCAGTTTCTTCAGGACAAAAACTGGTCAATAAATTTCCCCACAGATAATTACTCACCCGGAGCTGGTAGCTAGCTGGCTTAACTTTATGTGAGGGAGCCTAGTACCCTAGTATATAAACACATCAGAAAGCTTTGAAAGCATCCATAAAACCAGCTGTGCTAGGAGCAGCATCTCCAGGTCTTATCATACCACTAGTGGTGAACAGAAGTGTCGTTACGCCGTGCCTGAGAGATAGACTCAATGTTTCAACACGACTACTTCCGTACATACAAGTCTCGGGAATTACGTTATAACCTTGGGAATGTCCCTATGCAACAATTGATCTTATATTAAAATTAAGCTTATTCTGATTGACTTTTACTTAGCTGGTGAACTGTAAGAGATACACACAAATTTCTCCGGCGAAAACGTAGCTCTCGTTAAAAACACAACTTATCACATGTGCATTATTTTGCAGAGCTAACCTGTCAGAAATAATTTTACTTTCTCTATTTGTACTATTACGTAGTGTATAGAGAAGTTATTGTAAGGCACCCAAAACTTCGATACCAACATTTCACTTAAAAGAAATTGTAAACGGCGTGTTATTTACTGACGTTCCGTAACTGCTGTGGCTCTCAGCGTCCCATTCTATACTGTGCGTGAAAGTCCGCTTAATTTTGCTCAGAGGCCTCTTTACACCCGAAAAAATCCATCTTCCTCCGCCGGGTTTTAACCCGCGACTTTGGGTGTATGAAGTCAGCATGGTAACCATTACTTGAAATATGTTTTGAGACCACCTGAATCCAATTTTTTTTAGAAAAACGTCCGTATGTGTCCATCTGCCTGTCTGTGTGTATCTGTGGGCAGCATAGTTCAAAAACGAAAAGATCGTTATAAACCAAACTTGGTATTTAGGTTTGGTATCTTCAGTAGGAACTAAGTAATAGAACCAGATCTGCGATTGTTTATCTCAATTAGCGCGAAGTAAAGAGAAAAATAAGTTTTGGTAATTTGTTTCAGAATAGGTAGAATCATGTGAATGGAGCTTTTAGATTTTCAGGTAAGAGGCTATATGTTTGTGTGTGCGCGCGTGTGTGTATTTAAACAGCATGACTTGAAAACATACAACTTAACACTGAATCTAAACACCAATTTGCTTGGAAATTTCATAATTTTTAATTTGTTTAAACGATACGATCGGTTTTAATCAACTTTAATTAACTTGAATTATATTTAAGGAATTTGTATATCAATATAATATCTGAAATTTTACAGGAACAACTTTTAAAGTCCTGTTGTTCATTGTGAACGAGTTTCGTATAATTAATAACTCGCAAGATGACCAAATTTTATTGCACAAAATTATAGCTCTCATTAAAGCACACAGTTATAGGAAATAGATTCAATGTTTCAACTCAGTTAATACCGTATACACTCCTTTAAAAATACAGTGTAAGTGTCGCACATAGTTTTACTTTCTCTACCACGTAGAAAATACTGTACTTCATAATGAAAGAATAGAAAATAAGAAAATATTTCATACCCACATTCATAATGTACTTAGAACGTGGGAAGGTAGTGAATTCCACACAATAGTCGATATCGAGATTTCACCGAAAATACACAATCCAGTTTAAGAAAAAGTTCATATGTCTGTCCTGTGTGGACATCATAACTCAAAAACAAAAAGTCGCTTAAATACAAACATTGGTATTTAAGTTAAGTACAACCCAAGGTTGTGATACGAACATTTTCAAGAATGCTCCCGCACCCCAAACTCCTCGTTACATGGAAGATATTTTGGAAATTTCGATTTTCTCATAATGGTTCTAACAATTTTGGATAAAATACTACATATTAAAACATTTATATCACGACTTAAATGGTACATATCTTTGAGTTTTCTGGGAATAGCCTCGAATCCCTCTTCAATCTGGGTGACTTTTGCATAAACTGGAAAAATCGTATGAGGTAAGACAAAATGTAACTACGCAAACAATATAGAAATGCTAAAACACACGATTTAAGTCAAATACATTTTTTGTGGAGATAACTATTTCCGGGAAATTTCTTGTTATTGGTTTTAAATTATCGAATACTTTACTTTTTCAGGTGGGAAGTCGTCATTCGTATTTTCATTCCTGGCCATACAGAGAGGACTTAGCGACTATCTTTTGAATGATTCGCTTTCGCTTATTTCCTTTGTAACCTATAAGAATGTGATAAGATTCTTATAACAATTTGTTGCAAACGAAACAAAGTTTTGTGAATGAAATATCAGCATTTCACAGGCATTCCTTGCATACTACACTATTGAGTTATTCTTTTATATATATTTATTACTTTTTAAATATGTATTTAGATACCTATATATATTTTTTGGACTTACAGCCAGATATGTCGATGGTTTGTTGAAAATTTCGCTTGAAAACTTCTGCTTGGAAAAAAACTATTGGAACGTAACGAACACTTTGGAAACAGCTAATGCTCCGAACGTATGTATCAGAAAAGGTTTATATAAACCCTACTATTTTCATTTCTTAAATTTTAGTGTACCTGTTATGATAACCAATTAGCGGAAATTGTAAATAGCTGTTTGGGTAAAAGGGAATTAATTTCAAATCTTCGTCTTGCATGCTTGGACTCGATGTTTAAAGTTTCCCACTTTAGTTGTTTTGAATGATTGCAACATTCTCTCTCTCTCTCTCTCTCTCTCTCTCTCTCTCTATCTCTCTCTCTCTCTCCCTTCCTCCTTTTCTGCTCTTTAGACATCAGCTTTTTTTTTCTATTATTGTGTTTGTTTGCATTTTATTTGTCATTATTATTTTATAGTTCATTTTATCACTAAATCTGGTGAAATATTGTAGGATATAAAATTTCAGATAAATGTAAAACCTCCCCACATTTAATAAGAGGTTCATTAAGTAAAACATGTAGTTAATCTAGGACTCTGTAGGAGGAATAGATAACACACAAGGTATATTCTGAAAATTTAAATTCCTTCTTGCCTCCAGCATATTCTGAGCCAGTAGATAAACTGACACTGCTATAAAGCACACATTTTTACTGTGATATAGTTTACCTTTATTACTTTTAATTCTTTGAAATACCTGCAAACACCCTGAGTTTGTAGTACGTGCGTATATGCAAAAAGGAAAGAAAAAAAATACATTAAATATCCTTTTCTGAAAGTCATTAGCTCCTCACCATAATGCATGTATCGAAAAACTGTTAATTCTAGCCATATCCTGACAATTATTAAAATAAATCTAGTTATCTTAAAGTATGTTCAATTACTCATGTGCCTACTAGGTGGTCCAACCACTCTTATATTTGAAGTGTGCATACATCATTCGTGCGTTAAGAGTTGCAGAACTCAACAGTGTTATTTTAAGTTAAGATCCGACAGTGGAGAATTGGCGGGTTTTAACTTGAAATAGCCCAGTTTAATTCTGCAGCTTTTTAATGCACCAAGGGATATCTGCACACATACCTGGAATAGGTATTGAACAAAGAAAATACAGATATAGGAAATTTGGGAGATTGTTGGGGGACGACATATAGGTAAAGGCAAAAAAAAAAAAAGTATGCAATACCTTGTTTATGAACTCTCACAACCAAGAAAATAGAGAAATCAATAGCTTGAGGAATTAACTTTAGGAGAATAGATTAACTAGAAAATACCGAAAAACATGTGAGTCAGTTGAGGATTCAAATGTGTCGCGATGTTACCATGATATTTCAGTGGTTAGTGCATTCAGCTAGATATCGCGAAATCCGTGGTTCAAATCCCGCCTATGGCATTTTTCAATCTGACTCTACCTAACTCCAGTCCTACACATGGCTTGTGTGAAAAAAAAAATCAAATCAACTCTAACTGATCTTTAATTGGTTAAACTCGGAAGCCCAGAACTTATGACATACTAGGTCTGCATTGGGATATTCATTTCAAAATAATTTGAGCTCAAATTTAGTTTACCGGAAAATATTCGAGTCAGATGAGGAATTTAATGTCCTGTCGGTACGTTGCCATGGTAGCTCAATGGTTAGATAAAATGGCCATACACCGGGAGATTCGCTTCAAATCCCGCCTATAGCATAGAATTATTCAGTCTGACTCTATCTATCCAACTAGAAAATATCATTTATATAATAATTTATTTATGAAATGTGACAACAGGGTGTAAGATGTTGGTAGAATCAAAATCAAAACTATTTATGTGAATCTGAGCATAGATTAATACTTGTGCTTGATAATTGCTTGGCAAGTACCTCAAAACTAATACATTTAACAAGGTGCAGCTGCGTAATTATAAACTATCTTTTGGTTTTGATATTCTGTTTGGTCATATATATGATTTATATAAATTTACACTTCTAATATCACTTCAAAGTTAGTCTCTTCCACGCGAAATGCAGCCAGTGTAAGCTTACGTTGCTTCCACTATGAACGAATTGTTTTAAAGGATGAATGTACTCCCATTCAAATGACATAGCCTAAAATTAAACGCCCATTTATCATTGGGGGAGCCTACGAATACCAGAGATGGCCATTTCATTCAAATGCGTTCATTCTATATTAGGAATGAATCCACCCAAATGATTTATTAAAAAAGGTCTGTTTTCACAAGCAAATGAATATTCTATTGTCGAAATCCATGGAGTTGTTTAAAAGCTATAAAAGATTGTGCGTATATAATCCCTGAAAAAATTAACTCCAATTTATCCCTGACTCGAAAACGCAACTCAGTGGAATCAGCAGTCAAATAGACTGCACTAATCCTAACTTAACATCAATAGTGAAACGTTTCATTTATTGCAATAAGAGTAAATTATTCGACAAACAAAAGAACGTTGAATAGTGTTCAAGTAATATAATAACGATAATTTTAACAAAAAAGTAGGTTCTTTTTAAAGTGGTATTTCAGTTTTTGGCAGTATTTAACGTTTCTTTTCTATAAAGTTTTAGGAAACTGTGCATTAGTTCACTAACTGATGCGTCTGTTAAAAGAGTGATAACTTTACGAGGCGAGTTTCGGTACCATTGATGAGGGGTGTTTTCTCAGCAATTTTACAATATATTTTTTTTTTCACTCTGTGTCAAGCTATAATGGTTAAATATCGTAACCCAATCTGAAGAAATACATAGTAATAAAAACCGTGAATGTAAGGTTCGGAGCAAATTTTAATGTTAATTATTTTTCTACACGCACTAGTTCAGAAAACACTATATAGTTGCTTTTCGTGAGATAAATTCACTTTTATAATTTGCATATTTTACTCTTTTGAAATTACATAATTACAATAACCTTCATCTACATTCTTGTGTATTAAATATGAAAAGAAAACACTGAATTTTTAATTTTCAAATTTGTTCTATATACTTTCGCCACTACTTTACCTTTAGTAAGTACATGAAGAAAGGAATGCTTTCCACCGAAAAAAAATCCATACAGAAAGTCTACAATAAATGCACGATTCGAACTCCCAAAATTAAAATACAATTATTTTTAAGAACGGTTTATCCGTGTGTTTATGGTCCCAAAAATCCATCTACATAGAATATTGTTCTAAAATGGAAATGAAGATTAATGTGGATTCCTTATTAATTTTTTCTCTCCAATAATGAGCTTTTTAATTTTATTTTCTGAAAATAGTCACAACAAATTTGATTAAAGTGCATGTTTAACATACCTGCACGAGAAATGAAATGTATATCTTTAATTTTCTAGGCGTAAGCTGTTAATTCTGCTTCATTCATGGTGTAATAATTAATGCACGCAAACAAGTATTGTAAACTAACAAACAGTAAGAAATAGAAAAATAAATATATATATGTAATAGATAATACTGTAATTATTTTTAAATCCCCAATTTATGTTAAATAAATAATTGAGCACATTGACAATTTGTAATACGTTCGTTGTTGGTTTGGATTGTTAAATGTTTTAATTTTTTCAAGTGGTTAGTTACTATTTTTTTTTTCTCGTGGTTATGCAAAAACATGGCGTTTCAAAGCCATTGTCTAGTGATCCTGACTAGTTTCTACAACCATATGAGGTTCAAAATTTTGTGAGCCAAAGATTTCATGGATTTCATGTAATTATTGGAAGTACATTTCTCATTATATGCTTATTTCGTATATTATTTATACATTTTACATCAAATCACCATTTTGGTTTTGAATTAACTAGATTAGTCTATGCACGAAATGTGCATATACAAAAGGAAAGTTTTTCTCGGTTAGCAGTAAATACTTAGAATAAGTTTTTCTATTCCAAGCTTGTAGAGCATGACTAGAGAAAATTTTATGAACGCAGTACATTTGATTTTTACTTTCTCTGCCATGTACAATGTATGTAGTAGATAGGGAAGTATTGTATTCCACACAACATTCGATACCGAAGTTTCGTCGGAAATATATGTTTTATGGAAACTTAATGAAAAAAAAAAAAAAGGCTTCTGAAGAACGTTTGTGGTATGTTGTCTGTGAACAACATAGTTCAAAAACATAAAGGCGGTTAAGTATAAACTTAATGCAGAAATATTTCAAGAAAATTGTCACACCCCAACCAAACACTTTGAAATATTCATTTTCTCAAAAATGAGAATGGTTTTGATAAAAAAATATTATATATTATGCATCTCTTTCATTTCCTGGAATAGCTTTTGAAGTCCAGTTCAGTATGGGTAACTTTTGCATAAGAGATAGAGAAACCCTTGCAATACAAAAAATGTAGAGCTCGTTAAAGCACACACTTTTTGTGGAATACATTGTTTTGTGGAGTTAACCGTTTCCGAGATATTCCTACTTACTGGTTTCAATTTTAAAATATTTACACATTTATCAAATGGAAACTCTATTCATTTTTCTTTCTCCTGATCTAGTAAAGAAAATGAATGGAACGTCACTGTATAACATAGGGACCAGCTCTTGAAGGATTTGACTATCGCTTTAGCCTTATTCTTATACAAAAAATTATGTAATACAAATGTTTCTGCAGTGTTTATATAGACACGTGAAGTAGATAGAAAATTAAGCTTTTGTACGAATAGTTTGATGCAGAATAGGTAGCAAAGTCATGTCAATGTAACATCATATTTTGAAAACAAATTTTGCCGTAGCGTGGAAAAATATATTTGCACACTTCTTACGAAAACATATTGACTCTTCTTTTTGAAACATGTTTAAATTTAACATTTTCGAATATTAGCTCATTTTTCAAAATTTTGAAGTAAGCTATGAAGAACTGAAAAGAGTCTGGATTTCAATGTTACAACTTTTATTCCTTAATGCTTTATGGACATAATCTGTAGTGATTTACATGACCTTAAGAGATGAATATATCCCCCCTTAACTTCAGTAGCTCACGAAGATTGGATTTTACTAAAATTAATTCAGAAAAATAATATTACATCTCAATTCCTTAAGAACTTAATGCTCATCTTCACTTTAAACAGCAAATTTGCATTAGAAGCGGTTGGTATTCACAAAATTTCATGGTTTTGTTTTCAGCACGCGTATCACAACCGTGTTAAAGCGGGTTAACTATACTCTACGCTATAATACTTGAATTTTGAACCATGATGCCTCAAGTGAACGCTGTATTAGTAGGTTACGGTTTAAGTCTGCTTTAATACTTATAACGCGGTCTTTACCCGCTCTGCATTTCTTAGAAAAAAATGGCTCTTCCATAATAATTATCAAATAATGATACATCTTCACCCGTGTATGCTGACGTCAGATTTTGGTCTGTTTTCCTAGAAAAGTATTCTTTTCGTTTGGGCACTTTGTTTTTAAGCGTGCAGCTTTGTGTGTGTCTGCGCACAAAACAACTGCAGTGCGGTTTAAAAGTTGTAATTATCAACATAAGATTAATATCTGATTTGTTCTCCTACAAAATTGGGGTTTTATACATGTATAGTCCTACAAAATTTAGATTTTCAGGACTTTGTTTAAGAAAGCGTGACGACGAAGGCCCTATATTTTCATCACACATTGAAAGCCCTGGAAATTTAAGTTACACATGTATTTTCGATCTTGTTATCTCCAACTGTGTAATAATTTGGAACATTATAATAACAATTACCTGTATTTATGATTCTATATGAAACTAGCATCTTTATGTAAACGTAGATAATGTTTCACAGAAAAAAAAAATCATCTAAAACGTTTTATTTTGATAACGACTGAAATATTACCTTAACTATCGATATCTGATTATTCTGGCTAACCTTTTGTATTTTAACATTAATTCTATCAGGCGCTTTGATAGGTAGTTCAGTCTCACCATGATGCAATATTGTGTCGTCCAGTATGTAATATTTTGGTTCCAATAAAGCGAAGGGTTTCGCACGAAAAGAGTTTATTTTTATACAATTTGCCAGGATTTGTTACTACTTAAAATTATGCTTTTAATGCTTATCTTTCCGTTTATTGGCTGAAATAGAATTTTACGTTCTTACGTCTCTGTCACGAGGCTATGAAATATCACAAATACACTGAAGTTTTTGTTTAGAAATGAAAATATTTTGCAAGCTTTCAGTAAATTCTATTTTAATCTACGTTTTTACATTTTGGAATTTCTAATTGAAGTTTTCGGCGTTAGTAGAAGCTCTTCGGCATTACAATGAAACAGAACCTGAGGTTAGAGCAATTACAACTCTATAAGCTAATTGAACACCGATACTAATTATTATTATTTTAAAAAGTAATTAATTTTAGCACAAGATCCGTTTTAATTGAAAATGTAATCTAAAATCATGTTCATCTTAAAATGTATTATTTCTAAAGTGGAACACGTTCTCATTTTTTCGTGCATTCCTGTAACGTTTTTGCTATGAATCAAAGAAAATGTTTTCCGTTGGAGGGGATATTTCTATCAGTGTAATTATAACCTATACATGTTGTTATAATAGCATAACTTGCTTTGAACAACGTAATTGCTCCTTATTGATGGTTCTAATATACAAAACAGTGACGAAAATATTTCCATAAGAATGCCTTACATTTTAGGTTACAGCTGTGCAGAAACAGAACCGAAAAATAGTAAAATGAATATTTCTGTCACTGCAAAAATAACATTTGTAATTTTATAATATCTGTTTTTTAGCAAGTCAGAATGAGCATTCTATCTTTAGGTTAACAGTAACTGTGTTTGCTTTAAACTTCAGTTTGCTTTGGAACTAAAATACACATTATATATGTAATTGTTTCAAATCGCCATAATGCTTAAGCCTGATGTTTATAAAATATATATGTTCATTAAAATGTTCAGGAAATGCTACCTATTGCTTCCCTCAGAAAACAAACGCGGCTAAAATTTATCGCTAGGCGTAGAACTAAACTTAAAAGTCTGCAAACATTCATTTGACTATACACGAAGTATTAATTCTTTAAATAATATTAGACCACAGCCTTTCGGAAACATCAGATTTAACAATTGTCCTAATATTTATCAATCAATCGCAATATGTACATTCCATTGCTCATATACATACGTACTAATGTAACCATCTTTCCATTCTTCGTCAAATTTAATAGTCAGTGCATGACAATTTTAGTGCTCCGGCTCATATTCTGCACTGTTTATTGAATAACTGCAGAATGGATGCAACCTATAGGACTTTAATTACACCAATGTAACGATTTCACATTATGTGCCTGTTACAAAACAAGAATAATTGGAACACAACCGCGAGATTCCGGCTTTTGTAGTTAGCGTTATGCGCATCCACCTCGTACTATGCAAGAGAGAGAAAATGATATTTAAATCATGTCTGTAGAATTAGGGGACACGTATTCTGCCCCAGCCCTGACACTGAGCCACAGCTGCGATTGTGTTGCTGGGACCAGACCTTTTCTTTACCCTTACGGACGAAACCATAGAAAATCCTCGCTGGAATTTACTTTCATTCAGACGGTTGAGTCATTGTAGGTAAACAGGTAGAGACTGGAGAGTTCTCCCACGCAGTCACACGTTACTCGAAAATCCGTATTCGTAAAGCAAAATCTGTCTTCTAAAGTACTTAAGAATTAAACGTTTAATTAACTTTAGTTGAGCGTAGAAAGAAGAGTAACACAAAATTATATTTTTCTTTCCGTTTCCACATAAATATTTTTACTTCTAGACGATACTTAGCGATTACAATGTATGAATCATAAATATTAATGGTTTGGCAGGTTGGTAATTTTTAAGTCTTGCTTATCATTCGGTATTTATGTCTTCCAATATGTTTTCTATATCTGAGTGCGTTAAATTATGTAAATAACAAAAAAGTTTGCTTTAAAATTGACCGTAACTTCTGATTTTTTAAAAAGTATTATATTATTGATATACGACTTCACTTTTTAGGTGAGCATTCAAAGTCATTTACTATAATAATTAGTTTTTAAAGATAAAAAAATAAGTAGATATATTTTGCTATTGTATTTTATGTAACTTGTTGGATTATATTTGCAAAGTGGTCCTAATAAAAACACTTTAAAGTTGTTTAGCGCTTAGCAAGATATTTACCTCATACTGAGGCTATTGGAAGCTCAGACAAAGTTTCTTGCGGCAGTATATATAATTGATTGTTAATTTCATTTCTAATTCAACACTAATCAATTAGATAAAGAAGAGAATAGTTTTTTAAGAGTTAAGTTAACTGCAGGTAAGAAGGATATACAAGTGTACAGAACCCTGAGTGTTAAATATGCACAATAATTTACACTTGACTCACCTGCTAGTGCTTGTGGAGCCAACCGTGTTCCTGGTAACACGAAATCCGCATACAAGCCACCCGCGCGCGTCACACCAGGTACGCCTGTACACCACTATTATCCATCACCGAAGCTCCTCCTGCAGTCCTCCAAGGCCGTCCCTGCTGAGACTGCTGAGCTCCCGGAGGCTGATGGACCAAACTGCCATTGTTCATAGCTCTTCTGGCCATGGATTCTCTCTCCAGAGTGGAATAGTCCGAATCGATGGAGGAATAAATGTGTTCGGAAATAGGACGAGCACTGGAGGCGGATTCTGAGGAGTCCTGCTGGTGCTGTTGCTGCGCAAGATAGGAATTATTGTGGTGTTGGTGATAGTGGTGTGGATGGTAGGAATGTTGAGGGTGCCTGTGTGAAGGCCGAGGAGATGGGGTTGCGGTAGTGGCTGAAGAATAATTCGCCTCCTCGGTCTCCTGCCTCACATCTTGGTTATGATGATGATGGGGATGGTTATTCTGATGTTTGAGGGGTGTTCTGGGCAGCGTCGTCGTAGAGGTGTAAGCTGGAGGTGGCACAATGTGTCCTGCACCTGCATCGCTGTTGGTTGCTGCTGCCGCCTGGAAAAGTGGATGGTTGTTAATGTGCATCTGTAGTCCAGGAGATGGCATTGCCACTGCCGTCGCCGGATGCTGTTGTTTTGCCACCGTCTTCTCCAGATAGGAATGGTGATGAGCCCCATTGCCGACCACAACCCCGGAGTCTAAAGTGTAATTATTGATATTGCGACGGTACATTGAGGTTTTCCGCTGACTGTCGCCGTTGGGCATGGCATATCGTAGCCGTTCCCAAAAGCGCTTCTCACCCCATCTTACCCGCGCACCAGTCTTTAGATATGGCCTAAGGTCAGGGTCCAGCTCGGCTTCGGGCAAGCTGCTCCCTTCCTCTACTAGCACCAGTTTGAAGATGCGACCTTTGAGCGCTTCGTGTAATGCAGAACGGAATTCGAAGCGCGACCACTCAGTTTGCAGAAAGTTGCGTGAAAGCACAAGTATCACACGTCTGCTTGCTTCTGCGGCTTCCACCACCACCGGCGAAGTTGAATGTTGCATGTAGGCATGATGCGCGAGGTCGCGGTAATGTAGGCACAGCTGAAAAGATGGATTACCATGCTCGAGTTCTGCCACAATAGACTGCAATACAAATTCTTCATCTTTAGGACTATAGCACACGTAACCATCATAAAGTTTCTCACGGTCTTCGCCATAGTGCTTGGCGGAGCCCGTCTTGAACTGGAATAAGCGAATGCCATATCGAGAATAAACCCAAACTCGCATTGGCTCTCTAAACACAAAAAGGAGAACTGTAAGTAAGAGGATGAGGATGAAGGCTGACAGAGTGACAATTACCATAGGGAGATAATCTGACACAATGAAACGTTCAATGACAGAGCCTCCCGAATAATAATCGCTGCAGGCTGTATTGTTAAGGTCCACGGCTCGCCGCTCCGGAGGTCTCGTCTCGTTATTGTAACACGAGATATCTTCGCTGTCAATCACTTTACGAGCATTGTCTGCTATCCAGATCTGCAACTCCTGTAAAAACTTGCAGCGGCAAGACCAGTTATTATTGCCCAGGGAAACTTCAACGAGATATGAATTCAAAGTAAGCTGCCACACTGGGAAAGTAATTAAGCGGTTGCCATCCAGCCTTAATATTTCAAGCGATCGCAACGGCAATAATGTCACATTTCCAATAAAAGCAATTAGATTACTTTGCAGGTATAACTCTCTCAAGTGCGCGAGGTGCTCGAACTCAAATCCTTTTAACTCTCTTATTTTGTTGTCTTCTAAGTGAAGAATCTGTAGAGCATTTAAGCCATTAAATGTTCTGTTTTGAATACTTTCTATCCTACTAGCATTAACATATAGAACTCTCATATTTTTCCGACCTATAAACACATGATTTTGCAGCTCGCCGAAATTGTTACCATCTAAGTATAATTCTGTAGCATCCATAGGTATGCGGCGTGGAATTTGGCTCGTTGCTAATCCAGAGCAGTCTACAACGTTTGTAGTCCAAGTTTGGTCATGGTAGCAGGTGCAGTTTGAGGGACAGGTCATTTCACAATCACAGGCATCGAAGTCACAACAATGGCAGAGAGCAAAGCAGTGGGTTTCATAAGTACACAGAAAGTGGGAAGGTTTGGCATCAATGGCAGGGAGAGTGGGAAGACCACGTGAATATGTCATTTTACACATTATGTTATCCAAGTCCATTACTCTAGGATGTTGACGAAGGTTAGTCATATTGTTGATCATCTGCAGCCATTCCATTGAACAATCACAGTGAAAAGGATTTCCTCCGATATAAAATTCGGGCAAACTTTTGTTTTCAGGAACCGGTGAAAGACGCAGAGCATTAAGATCAAGCTTGACAAGATCATTGGCATACATATCTACGCGTACTAGGTCACGTTTATCTAAGAATGTATTGGCCTGTACAAGAGATATCAAATTGTTGTTAATGAAGAGGAGCTCAACGCTATTAGGTATAGACATGGGCGTAATTTCGGTGATTCTGTTATGACTAGCATCTAGTGTTTTAATGTGGAGCCCATTTTGAATCTTGAAATAATTGTCCAGCCGTTCTACAAAATTCCCATGGATATCCAGCCACTTTAAATTGACCGGAACGAAGGCATAATCAAACCAGACAAGATGGTTGTCCGACAAGTTAAGCCACAACAAACTAGTAAGCGTATTGAAGACACCATTAATATCGGTAAGGAAATTAGCATCCAGACGAATGGCTTCCAATTGAGTGTTGTGTTCAAAGGTACCTCTTTCGATTTGCTGAATTTTATTTTTAGCAAGATTTAGCACCTGCAGACTAGTGAGATCCCAGAACATCCCTCGCGTTAGATTACCGATATTATTACCAATCAGACGTAATCCATTTAGCTGGTTAAGGTTTCGGAAAGACCCATTACGAAAATCACTGATCTGGTTTTCCCCCAGATCCAAAGTTTTTAGGAATGACAGTTCTTTTAGCGCTTCGGGTATTTCCAGAAGAGAGTTAGAGCTGAGATCCAATTCTTTAAGGTCAGAACAATTTCGAAATGCCTGAGAGTCGATATTTACAATCAGATTATTATTGAGTGTAAGCTTGCTTAAGACAAATAAGCCGTTGAAAAGAAGAGCGCTAATGTGATGAAGACGATTTTCAGCCAGGTTAAGTGTATGAAGATTATATAAAGGAAGAAAAGCATTATCTTCAATGTAACCAATAGAATTATTTCGAAGATCCAGTATTTGCAAGAAGAAAAGATCTTTGAAAGTGTGAGCACCAATTCTTGTAAGAGCATTGTGTGAAAGATTAAGAACGATGAGGCGAATGAGACCGACAAATGTGCCATCATCAACATGGCTGCTGCTTAGTCGGTTGTCGGACAGGTCCAGCACAAGCAATTGCTCCAGGCGGCGGAAGAGACCGCGAGCCATTTCGTAAAGCGAATTATGCTGCAGGTAAATTTCACGTAGCTCCTTGGAATTGGAAAACAGGCCGGCCGGAAGAGATTCAAGTTTATTACTGGACATGTTAACGACCCGGAGTGATGCAAGGCCCGAAAAAGCATCACCAGCAATTTCGGCGAGCTCGTTATGTTGCAGATGCAGGTGCTGTAACTGCCGGAGTTTGGTGAGGCCGGATTCGGCAGGCAGGATTTGTATAGCATTCCAGGAGACATCCAGGGATCGCAGGTCCAAGCCACCGGAGCACTCGATACGAGGAGGTGTTGGTGTCAGTCCTTCTATCGCAGAGGTCATGGGTCTCTTAGGTGCAAATCCCAGGGAGTTGGCATCTCGGATTCTGTTTCGTGTCAGATTCAGTAACTGTAGGTTTCCAAGATAACAAAACACATCCTCGGGCAACGCCCGTATATTATTATCTGCCAGGTCTAACGTCTGTAACTCTTTTAAACCATGCAAACTGGATGGTGCGAGTTCTAGCGATTTTCCCGAACCCCATTCTATATTGTGCGTGTTTATGGAGAGGCGTTTCAGATCGCGAAGTCCATCGAAGGCATCGGGTGGTAGATGAAGAATCTTACAGTCCTCCACGACGAGCTCCTCCAGCTGGTTCAGTCTATGGAAGGCGTTAGCTGGTAGCGAACTCTCGAAGAGCAGTACCTGGCTGCAGGAAACCCGGAGGCGGTTTGTGCCCTCGACGGGTAGGGCACTTAAGTTGGCGCCCTCACCGTCCAGAGTCCTCACCCTACAGGACACGGACATGCGGGCTCCCGTGTCGTTGTGATCGGCACTCCAGGAGCATTGATCTGGCGCTTCGTACTTTGACGCCGCTAGGTGCAGCAGTACCTGAAGGAACACCGCGGCGCACCACACTTTGGCCATTGCTGGTCAACACCAAACGAGCGAGGCTATCACTAAGTACAGCCCAACATGTCACTGTGACGCCATTAACACTTCGGAAACGAAATCACACACGGTCCAAGCCAGTACTGTCTTACATGGATGTTTTGATATTCTTCCGCGAAGGGCTATTGTAATTCACATAACGCTACCATCAATAGCGATTTCTTTTCCACCAAACTGGAGCTGTGTATGAAAACGTTCAAGTCTTTTCCATTTTTCAACATCACACGTAGTGAAAATTTTCTTTCGAAAAGAAAAACAAAAGCGCGCTTTATACTTATCACCGAAGTATGCACGAATTATACATTTTTCTAAATGCACATCACCGAAACATTTTATCACACGCAAAACACATTCACTAGAAAGAGAAAATTATAAAAAACTGCATCACTGTGAGACACGATATGACTGAGTGTCCGCAATCGTTCGTAACAACTCGGACAGCAGAGGCTATATGTTCCCGTGCCGATGTTGACTGCTCGGCAGCGTCAGAGCGACTGACTGAAGGAGGGAACCTCGAGCGGCGCTATATACTAGTCTTTGTCGGTCTGTGTGTGGGGCTGCGCTGCTATGTTACCCCGCCAGGCGGCAGCACTCGGCGGCAGAGTGGCGCATGCCCTTCCCCACGGGCCCGAACTTGAGCTTGTGTGCGAGGGATCGACCGTCCCGTTCATTCCTATCCCAGAGTTCATCCAGCGCGTTACCACTGGAGTTCCACACTTGGCCCGATACCTTGAAATGAATTGATTCGCCACATGACTTTGATTAATAAAACAGAATATTAAACCTACCAATATATACCATTAACAATTCTTCTTAGTGTTACTATAATCATTATTTTTGTTTTTTAGATTTTTTTTTAATTTGCTTTCTCTACACGTACAATTACTTAAGGAAATATTATATTCCAACCAAAATTTGATATCGAGATTTCAGCGGAACTGTGTTTTTACATCCCCTGAATTAATAAAAAGCATTTTAAGAAAAAGGTCCGAGTGTATGTCTATGGACAGAATAGCTCAAAAACGAAAAGATTGTTAAATACCAAATTTGATAATTAAGTTTAGTACCTACCTAAAATACTTATATTTTATTTATGTAAATATATTTAATATATCTCGAATTTTTTTAAAAGATTTGACTCTTGCTTTGATCTGGTGTATTGTTTTATTTCCCTTCTACTTAGAAGGAACTAATACAGCCATTTCTGTTAATGTTTATCGCCATTACCACGCTGCAGATAACGGAATCATATTTTTGTAACAATAATTTGTTAGGAAACTCATGTGAATGTAACACATCAGGTTTTCTATTATTATTATTATTATTATTATTATTATTATTATTATTATTAAAAGAACCTGTGAACTGTTTTACAAACAAATACTCTTTCCGTACTCGCCTTTACGTTTACTTTATAATCAGGCAGAGGAACGTGAAATTAGAAATATTTCTCGCAATATGAAATGATAACAAAAAGTCGAGAAATAATTTATATGGAACCTAGAAAGCCTAATTCTAAACATTTATAAACAGGTTTATTTGAACTTCTGCCATTCAAATGTTCTTAGATTGCTGTGTAAATCTTCGGCTATTGCAATTTTATTTTTATTTAGCTTTATATTATTACTACTCTATGTTTGAAGTGTTTTAATCGGTGATTTAGGCAACATCTTTCTGAGTTTGATTAAGGGAAATTATTATTATTATTATTATTATTATTATTATTATTATTATTATTATTATTATTATTTTGTATCAAATTAGACAAAACATATTGGCTTTAATTATATCAACAATTCTCCTTTGCCTTCTCTCTGTCATCCCTCTGATATTTCTCTTCCTTAGCGGAACAATATTTGGATATTTTGGGGCATTACTCCAAGAGCTGCGAGCGAAATGGGAGAAATATACGCGGCTGGCCTAACTTACGGTGATGTAGTTGCTCTGAAGGAATACAGTTTGACAACTATAAGCAATTGGTACCTATACAAGATAATGTTAGACAAACCGTTTTTACTTTCTCTAGCAGGTATGTTCGATGTATGTAATAGCTGGAGAAAGTGTTGTATTCCACTTTCGGTACCGAGTTTTCATCGAAAATAACGAAAGGTCCACTAAATAACAAACTTGGTATTTATGGTTCAATATCTTTCAAGAATGCGACAGAAAGAAGTTCAGGAAAATCCCCCATCTCAACTACACTTTATACAAACATGTTTTCGAAATTTTGGTTTTCTCAAAAATAGCTAACAATTGTGATGAAAATATCACATGCGTAATATCATTTTATGACAACCTAAATGTAATTTGAATTTTCTATGAATAGCCTCTTCAGTCTAGATGACTTTTGTGTAACATTAAATTTTCAGTAAAATAGAAATAAACTAAAACACAGTTTCAAATTACTTAAAAGCCAATGCAAAAAAAAAAAAAAGAAAGTCACTCAATAAAACAAAAGTCAGATTTACAACAAACATTATCTGCAGTAAATCAAAACAGTTACTACACTATAACTATAGATCTCGTTAAAACATATACTTTATGCTATATATGTATTTTCTTTGTGTGTAACGTTTAACGGTTTCCGAGATAATCCGTATTATTTGGTTTCCGATTTAAGCTACCTAAAACTTATCTCAAACGGGAAGTCATTTCTCTTTTTGTCTCTCTTTTGTTTACTCCTAGCAAGCAAAGAGAATCTAATTTCAATTGTGTCACATAGAAACCGACTTTTAATAGATTTGAGTTCTCTTTAGTGTATTGTCTTACTCCCCTTCTATTTGCAATAAGATTAATTCTGCTAATGATTATCCCCATTAGCTTGATGCAGATAAAAGAGTAATCATTTGTAAGAACAATTTGTTTCAGGTATAGGAAGTCGTGTGAATGGAGTACATCAGATATTTTCCCGCTAGTTTCAGTTTTCTGTCCAGATTAGAAACTAAAATTAAGAAGTAAAAATTAATTTATTTTATTTCTAAAAATCGTGTAGTTAAATTCGATGGCCTACTTTTTGTTCTCTCATTCGTTTTAATTCTCTTCCATTATACGAAATTTCTTTGGCTCTAGAGATCTTACTCATGCAAGCTGTACAAGTTATCGCATAATTTTTCTTCAGCAAACGATTATGAAATTCTCTGTATTGATGAAGTTGTTTATTTGTATTTAGGATCTCTCGGTAAAATTAATATCTGTGCAAAAATACTGTGGATTCGATGACAGGTTTTGTGCCTTAGTTTCAATATTCTGAAATGTACAAATGTAATCGTACTTATTATTAATTTATTTAATGACATCCATGTATATATGTCTTTATTAAAGTTTTACTTTGTCTGCACGTACTAAGTACATAGTATATAGAGAAGGCATTGCATTCCACCCAAAAATTCGATACCGAGATTTCACGGAAATACACGTTTTAGGGTCACCTATTCCAAATAAAGTATTTTTAGAAAAATATAGGTGTATGTCCGTGTGTCTGTGAACACAATAACTCAAACATGAACAGTTCGTAAAACATCAAACTTGGTATTTATGTAAAGTAACTTCCAGGGATGCGATACGAAAATTTAAAAAAAAATCCCCCCACTCCAAACTACCCTTTACTTTGAAAAGTTGTAGAAATTTTTGATTCGTCAAAAATGGCTCTAAATATTTTGATGAAATACCGTATATTAAAGACATTTATAAGGCAAATAAATTGTATATCTTGAATGTTTTTGGCAATATGCTCTAAAGACAGTTTTATTCTGCATGAATCTTGCTGAATTTTGTGTCGCTGCTAAACTGTAAGAGATAGACAAAAAGTTGTGCACAAAAAATGTAGACCTCTTTAAAACACACAACTTATGTTACACACTTTTTTCCGTGGAGTTGACCATTTTTGAGATACTGTTTGTTATTTGTTTTAGATTTAAAATATTAAAATTATTCACACATGGAAATTTGAAAACTTTTGGCCATGCATAGAAACGGATTTCAACCACATGATAACCAGCTTTTAAAAGATTTAACTATCGTTTTAACCTAAGGTATTTCCCTCGTTTTTCTTATACTTACAAAAACACAAGTAATTAAGACAATTTCTGCTAATATTTTTGTCGAATATCATAAAGTAAATATAATAATAAACTTCTTAACAGTAATTTATTACAGAGCTGTAGAGAAAGTCATGTGAATATAGCACATCAGCTTTTTAAAGTTGTAACTGATGTTCATTCTTTATAATTTGTAATGTGCTTTCTATTTTTCTGTTACATTAGGTTTTACTATACTATTAAAATCACATGCGTATGTAATGTATTATTTATTAGTATTATTATTTTATTATTTATTATTATTTTATTATTTATTATTATTAATTATTATTATTATTATTATTATTATTATTATTATATTATTATTATAAGTATTAGAGTCGCATGTATATGTACCCACATACATATATTCAAGTTCTCATTCACACTTCGATGTTATCGGGAGCCATTAGTAGAATTGTATTAGTGCCTGTTTCTTTATAATCAGAAGGGCTTTAAGGGAATGCACAGGCTAAGCGATACTGAAATCCTTCAAAAGCCGGTCGCTCTGTGAAACAATTGAAATTCAGTTCCCTTTGATTGCTAAGAGTAATAAAGGGAGACGAAAAGAGAGTATTTCCTGTTTGAGAAAAGTTTAAATTTAAAACTGAAACCAATAACTCGAAAACAATTAACTCTACATAAGCAGTACATGACACAAATTGTGTGTTTTAACGAAATCTACATTTTTTTGTCTAGTAATCTTTTGTTTATCGCTTACAGTTACACAAAAGTTTTACGGAAGTCATCAAGAATGAAAAGCTCTTCAGAAGCTATATCCAGAAAATTCAAATTATACATTTAGTTTGTCATGAAAATATCTTAAACACAGGGCATTTTAATCCCCATTGTTAGAAACATTTTTCAGAAAACCAAAAATTTCGAAAAATGCTCCGTGTAAAGGGTAGTTGCGGGTGGGACTCTTTTCTTGAAAAACTTCATGACGCATCCTTGAAAGATACTGAACTTAAAAATCAAGTTTATTATTTATTCCACTTTTCGTTTTTTAGCTATGCTGCCTACCCTCACACATATACACACACACCTGCACATGTTTCTATAAATGCTTTTTTGTAGATTCAGGGAGTATCAAAGCATACATTTTGGTGAGATCTCGGTTTAGAATCTTTGGATGGAATACAATGGCATCTCTATGCATAATGAACATTGTATATACGTACTGAATAAAGTAAAAATGTCTTTTTTAGACTCAGGGGACCTCAAAACATATTTTTGGCGAAATCTTGACACGAATTTTTGGGAGGAATACTTTTCTATATGCTATGCACATAGTCGTGCAGTTAATGAGGAGGGCATTATAGAGTTTATTTTAAAAAAACTATGACGTGTAGCTATATACATTTAGCTGTAGTTTAACCTCCGATTAAATGCTGTTTCGGGATTTATTTTTTAAGAAAATATATGATGTGCTTTATTCACAAGAATTTCTCTATATTAGTTATGGAAAAAAACTACTCTGACTATAAAGTATTATCCACATCATGCTAATAAAATAAACATTAGCAGAAATAGTCTTATTACTTGCTTCATTCTATGAGAATGCCTCTGTAATTTGATGTGAATTTTATAGATAATTTTAAATTACCTATTACTATTTTGGTCTTGTCACGTAAAAATACTGTGTGTATTAACATGTATGTTTGAAAATCCACAAGGATTTACATATTAACATAAACAAGTTCAAGTTATACCTTACAAACATTATATTTTCTCTTAAAACAGCAGGGGAAAAATTGAATAAGGTATAGAAAATCTGATGCATTCCATTCATATGACTCTTGTATCTTTTTGCTATAAACCCTTCTTGCAAAGGGTTATCCTTTTTTCTATATTATGGTAATCTAGATAAATATTAGCAGAAATAGTCTTAGTACGTCCAGCCTTTGTAGAAAGGTAACAAGGGAAACAAACTGGGCTACAGCGGTAATTAAATATTTGAAAAGCTGTCGCTTTGGCATTGGAATTCGATTCTTTTGATGGGCCTGAGGTAAGACAAATCACATAATAAAACGAAAAAGGACTTTCAGTTTTAATAAGCTTCAGTATTTTAAAATTAAAACAAACAATAGGATATATCCTTGAAATGGTTAATGCTACAAAAAACTGTACCGGACATAAATTGTTTTAACGAGATCTACATGTTTGTGTAGTAAAATTTTGCAAATCTGTCACGGCTTACCAATTATGCAAAAGTCTTTCAGAACGAATAACATTTCAGAGGCTATGACTAAGACATTCTGGATATACACTTTATTTACCATTTAAATATTTAATATATTTCGATCTAAATCGTTAGTCAGTTTTGAGAACACTGAAAATTTAAAAAGGGTTACATGTAAAGTGCAGTTTGGGGAGAGGGGATTTTTCTGTCGTATTGTTGAAAGATACTGAATCTAAATACCGAATTTTATATTTAACAGACATTTCGTTTTTGACTTTTCTAAAAATGCTTCCTTTTTGGATTCAAGGTTTCTTTAAAACATGTTTTTTCTGTGAAACTCCGGTGTTCAATTATTGAATAGAACATAACACCCCTATCTACTATGTATGTACATTGTAAATACATGCCAGCGAAAGTAAAAATTATATTTAATACAGGTTTTCAAAGTTACAATTTTTGTTATTGGGTTAAAAGACATAGGATTATTATATACATTAGATTAAGCAGACAAAAATGTCGCCAGTCCCTATTATAAACTGAAGCTCAACTGGCTTTTCGCTTATCTCCAACTTTAATATGACGGGTGAGCCGGAGTAGCGCAATGGTTGGTTCCGGCTCTCGTCCTAAGGGCCTGTGATTCACTTCCCGGCTATGGGGCAACGATTTTAAGTCTGAGATAACCAGGTCTTCACCTCTGACAAAACATGTGGAGCATCCCTTATGCCTAGCTTGGTTCGGAGTCCACGGTAAAACTGTAGGTACTCTCATTCCATCGTCTTCCTCAGCATCTCCATACAATAGGAGGTAAAGAACACCGCCCGGTGGGTACCTCCTCCTCAGAAATGAGTCCAGTTAGGTGGAAAAGGTCGGCCAGACCACATAGGGAACATTTGAAAACAACATTCATTTTGCTTTCGCTAACCATGAACAATTTCCAATTTCTGTTACATATGACAGTATTTATATACAAATCTTATGATTTCCATTCACATGACTTTCTCTACAGTTTTGTAACCAAATATTCTTAAGCTTATTCTTCTATCTGCTTAATTCTCATCGAGATAAACATAAGCAGAAATTTCATTACTTCGTTCTTTATAAGTAGAAGGTAAATCAGGGAATATCCTAGCTGAATTGATAGTCAGATGTAAATGCTGATGGATATGGAATTAAAAAGCATTCTCTTTCTATGGACAGGAATTGATAATCTTGTTTAGGACTATTAAGTACCTATATTAAAACTTCTGGAAATGTTTAGCTTTAGAAATAAGTTGTAAATTAATAAATTGTGTGCTCTACATTTTTTTTTTTGCGCAGCAACTTTTTTGTATATCCTATGGTTTACCAGTTATACAAAAGTGATTAAAAAAAGAGGGTTTAGCGGCTATAACCAGAAAATTCCAGATATACATTTTATTTGCCAATAGAGTATCTTCAATATACGGTATTTTATAAATCGTTAGAGCTATTTTTGAGAAAAACACATTTTAGAAACTTTTTCTATGTAATGGGCAATTTCAGGTGGGGCGATTTTCCTTGGAAATCTTCATGTCGCATTCTTGGAAGTTGCTAATATAAAGTTAGATATTCAACTGACTTTTCATTTTTGAGTTAAGATTACAGTCACACGGATTCACAAATGACACATTTTCTAAAAAATATGCGTTCCATTCACATGTCTTTCTCTACATCTCTGCAGCAAATTATTGTTAAAAAGCTTATGCTTCTATTTACTTCATGCTAATCTAGAAAAAAATAGCAGAAATAGTCTTTTACACGCTTCCTTGTAAGCATAAGCTAAATAAGTGAGAGTACCATAGATTAAAGTGATAGTCAAAATCTGGTTGCTATGTGACTGAAGTTCCTTTGTTTGTGTGGACAGGTGTTAACACATTCCTGTATGAGAAAATATAAAGTTTTTTAAAGTGCAACCAAAAAACAAGGAATATCTAAAAAACGATCAACTCTACAAAAAACATGTGTGTATAACATAAATTGTGTGTTTTAACATGCTCTACATTTTTTGTGTGTGGTAAATTTTTGTCCATCTCTTACGGTTTAGCAATTGTGCAAAATTCCATAGAATTCATCCAGAATAAAGTAGTCTTCAGGGGCTATTCTCAGAAAATTCAAGATAAATATTTTCTTTTTCAAGTGCTTATCTTTAATATACCATATTTTAATCAAAACCGTTGTAGCTATTTATGAGAGAATCAAAATTTTCTGTTTTTTTGTTTTTTTGCATGTAAAGGGTAGTTTGGGGTGAAAGGATTTTCATGAAAATCTCCGTGTCGTATCCTAGGAAGATAACAAACTTAAATACCAAGTTTGGTATTCAACGGTCGTTTCGTTTTTGAGTTATGTTGTCCACACACACACACATTTTTCCAAAAATGTTTTTTTGGACTCAGGGAAGCCAAAATATGTATTTCCGGTGAAACCTCAGTATCGATTTTTTGGGTGGAATACAATACCTTCTCTAAACACTATGTACATATTGCGTGTAGAGAAAGTAAAAATGCGTTTTATTCATAGGAACTCTAAATGATATCCAATGAGCTTTCGGTATCGAATTTGTGATGGAATGCAACACCTCTGTTTATGTACTTTGTAGAGAAAGTAAAAATAAATTCTTGCATTCAATGTTACTCGCAATAAATTTTTGTCTAAAAGTAGTTTAAAACCTAAAACTTTATTACTTATAAATACATGTAATACAGTGAACATCGTTCTAATATTAGTTGAGGCTATAATGACCGACCATTTGATGCCAATTGCCATGCTATATTCAACGGGTTAATTTTTTTTCTTCAGAAAGAAAACCTTGAGCTTTTCAAATAGTAGAAATTGCTATATACCCAAAGTTTAATGTTTTACAAATGAATATATAAAGAATAGCAGAAGAAAACAAAACATAGCTGTCAATGAAGTAAAATCTAAATTTTAGCTAACAGCAAAAAATGCTATTTTAAAAAATCTGATGTGTTCCCTTCATATTACTTTCTCTACATCTCTGCAACAAATTATTGTTAGACAGCTTATACTTCATTTTACTTCATGCTAATCGAGAAAAAAAAATAACAGAAATTGTTTTATTAATTGCTTCCATGCAAATGTGGGAGTAGTATAGGCTAAAGTATTGAACAAAAAAGCTGGTTCCTATGTGACTAAAGCTCCTTTGTTTCAATGGACAGGAGTTGAAAAATTGACGTATGAGAAAAGTATACGTTTTTTAAAGTTGAAACCAGTAAAAAGGAATATCTCAAAAACCATCCACTCCACAAAAAAATATATATAACATAAATTGTGTATTTTAAAGCGCTCTACAGTTTCTGTTGAGTAAGTTTTTCTCTATCCCTTATGGTTTGCCAGTTATAGAAAATTCAGTAAAATTCATCCATAATAAAGTAGACTTCATAGGCTATTCCCGGAAAATTAAAATGTATATCTTGTCATTTTTCAGATAAATATCTATAATATACGACATTTTAATCAAAAGCGTTAGGGTTATTCTTAGAAAATAAATAATTTTGAAAATTGTTCAATGTAAAGTGTTGTTGCGGTGGGGGGAATTTCTTAAAAATCTTCGTGTCGCATCCTTGTAACAAACTTAAATACCAAGTTTGGTATTTATTTTTCGTTTTTGAGCTATGCTGTCCACAGACACACACACGCACACACACATGGAAGTTTTTCTAAAATTTTCTTTTTTGATTCAGGGGGATCCAAAACATGTATTTCCGGTGAAATCTCGGTATCGAATTTTTTGTGTGCATAGTACGTGTAGAGAAAGTAAAAAACAAATCGTTGGCGGAATAAAATGCTTCTTCTACACATTACAAGTAAGTGGCGGAGAAAGTTAAAAGAGACGCGTTCAAAGCTTCCCTTTCAATAAGTATTCCTCACGCTGTCGCTAAAAGCACGCAAACCAATTGTTGATCGCTGTTCAACGTACAGTGCCAGCTTTGAAAGGTAGAAAATGTTTGGCAAATAAACGGACAGGTAAGCTGCTGCATAAATTAGCAACACTTTGGTACGTGGAAGGCGGTGTATATTTTACACAGGTATGTAGATTAGCCTCTGGTATTTTTAACTGGTTCAATTAATCATCCTGCGGTCATCTGAGGTTTCATTCAATCTGATACACACCTACACGAAATTTCTGCAGCAACGCTGGCGTTCAGATCTTCGTAAACCTGAACCTGGCGACCGGCACTGAATTATATAGCCTTGTTTTTATTATTTTTTTAATTTCTCCATCGCCTAACAATGGACCGCGACGCAGTAAATCTAAGCGGGTCGTCAACAACATAATCTCCTGGCTACGTAATTTATGGGCAGCCATGAATAAGTGAATGAAGCAATAAATCAAACATTACTTATAACAGAATTACAGTAACCATTGCTTCTGCTTTGTTATTACGGCTTTTCTGTACTTAGTGCGTCCAAGGACATCGGCTGTGCCAAGAAAATACGCTTTAACAAGTTGCTGATTGAAGACGCTTCAACGATGAGGAGATAATGATTCGGTTCGTTTTTGAAAAGAGCGAGTGACCTCTGTAACGAGAAAGGGCGGTAGAAAGTGAGTTTAATTGGGGCGTGTATCTCTGAGTGAAGAACTACTGTGTTCCCTTATGGCTGTTCTTCGTTAACAAACATGAAGGTAAAGCTAAAGAAGGCGAGGTGATGAATTGAAAGTAATTATAATAACTACAACGGAGCAGATAAAGGTCAATGAACACAAACCTCTTAAAGCATAGAACTGCCGAAGGTTTACACATAAGGCTTGGTTACCAAGTAAGGAATTTTATTTTCGTTTGCTTACATATTACAAAGACAAATGGATTTCTTGAATGTTTTCAGTTTACAGTGTATAGGATGGAAATGTTAAGTGATGTCTTTTTAATTAAATAGCTACATTCTTGTAAATCCAAATTCTCTTTTAGAATTCTCAACAATTATCAATTCAAATATAGATTAATATAATAATGAACAATTCCAAGCAAGAATTAAACTCGTTTTGGTTGGTGAAGAAATTTATATTACAAAATTTACTAGATATTGAAAGATATTCAACCTAATAATAAACTTTTAACAATAGAGGTAGCTCTTAATTAGTATTAAGAATACTCCGTACTGAATGTGGCTTATATAAAATACAAACTTATAATAAAAAATTTGATGTGTTCCATTTACATGACTTTCTCTACATCTCTACGACAAATTAGTATTAAAAAGCTTATGCTTCTATTTACTTCAGTTTAAAAGAGAAAAAAAAAATAGCAAAACTAGTCTTATTACTTGCTTCCTTGTAAGTAGAAGGGACATTACGGAGTACTATAGGCTAAACTGATAGTCAAAAGCTGGTTGCTATGTGACTGAAGTTCCTTTGTTTTTATGGACAGGAGTTGACAAATTCCTGTATAGGAACAGCATAGGTTTTCCAAGGCTGAAACCAAAAAACAAGGAATACCTAAAAAAGATCAATTCCACGAAAAAATGTATATTACATAAATTGTGTGTTTTAAAGATCTCTACATGTTTTGTGTGGTAAATTTTTGTCCATCTTTACGGTTTAGCAGTTATGTAAAATTCTGTAAAATTGATCCAGAATAAAGTAGTCTTCAGAGGCTATTCAAGATATACATTTTATTTGTCAGGTAAATGTCTTTAATATACGATATTTTAATCAAAATCGTTAGAGCCATTTTAAGAAAATGAAAGTTTTCGAACATTGTTCCATGTAAAGGGTAGTTAGGGATGGGGGGATTTTCTTGAAAATCTTCGTGTCGCATCCTTGGAAGATACCAAACTTAAATACCAAGTTTGGTATTTAACGATCTTTTCGTTTTTGAGCTATGCTGTCCACAGACACACACGGACCTTTTTCTAAAAATGCCTTTTTTAATTCAAGGGGACCCAAACATCTCGGAATCAAATTTTTGTGTGAAATGCAATACCTTTTCTAAACACTGTGTACATAGTACGTGTAGAGAAAGTAAAAACTTGATATTTTATACGCACGGCTTTCTTTACCTATTTCACATCTAACTGGTCTTAAAAATGTTATGTGTGTTCCATTCATGTGACTTTTTCTACAGACAAGAAGATTCTTTTGTCTACCTAATATTAATCAAGATAAACATTAACAGAAATTATCTTAATAGATAATTCTTAAGCGTAGAAAGGAAACACAGGAATACGTTAGACTAAGGAGAGCGTCAAATGATTTAAAAGATGATTACTATTATTATTATTATTATTATTATTATTATTATTATAACCAGCTGAAAATTCAATGCTGCAACCAGAGTTTGAACACGGTTTTCTCGCTCTCTGTACAGTTGTTCTAACCATTGCGCTACTGTGACAACATGCCGGAATAACAGTTAATCTTCCAAATAATTCATATATTTTTTTATCCGATAAAACAACCGGTACGTCTCCCTTAATTAATGGTGACTTATATTCTTAAGTATTTAGAAAATTATGAAGTTACAACCAACTACTAAGCTATATTATTATATCCATTTCTTAATACTCCTTCTATAGTTTAGATTACACCTCAATAATAATAATAATAATAATAATAATAATAATAATAATAATAATATTAGAATTATTACAATTATTATTCTTATTATTATTATTATTATTATTATTATTAGAACAGCTGCAAAATTCAATGCTACAGCCGGGATTTGAACACGGTTCTCCCACACTCCATGAGATTACTATGCGATTGTCATTGATGTTTGGTTCTCTTTCAAAGACCAAGAGTAAAACAAAAGAGTTTATGAATGGATGAGAATTTCCCGTTTGGTAAAAGTATAATTACATATTTTAAAACAGGAACCAACGAAAATGCATATAGCACGAATTGTATGTTTAAAAAGAGGTCTATATTTTTTGTATAGTCTTAAATTTTTGGTCTATCTCTTATAGTTTACAAATTAAGCAAGTCATCCAGAATGAAGAGGTCTTCAGAGGCTATTCCCAAAAAGTTCAAGATGTAAATCTTATTTTATGTAAATATCTTTAATGTACGGCATCTAATCATAATTGTTAGAGCCATTTTTGGGAAAATCAAAATTCTCGAAATTTTTTCCATGTAAAGGGCAGTTTGTGGTGGGGAGATTTTTCTCAAAATCTTCGTGTGGTATCCTTGAAATATATTAAACTTAAATACCAAGTTTTATAGTTTACCGACTTTTCGTTTATGAGTTATCGTGTTCACAGACACGCACACACATGGACCTTGTATTTCCGGTGAAATCTCGGTATTGAAGTTTTGGGTGGAATCCAATACCTTCTCTACCTACTATGCACCTTGTACTCATGAGCTAGAGAAAGTAAAAATAAAATTTAAAAAACTGAGGTGTTCCATTCACATGACTTTCTCTACCTATTCCACAGTAAACTAAAATATTTATTTTTTTAATTCAAGCTATTGCATCCTCATCTTTATTATTCTTAATCCCTTTAAATATTAATCTTAACTATTGTTACAAAATCTGATGTTTTTCCATTTATATGACTTCCTCTATTGTTCTGCAAACAAACTATTCTTACAAATGAATATTTTGTCTACATAGTCAGGATAATCATTATCAAAAATGGCCTTATTGCATAGTTCCCTATAAGTAGAAGTAAAACATGGAATACACTAGACTAAAGCGACAGATGCTATAAAATCACTATGCGATTGTCATTGATATGTGGTTCTCTTTCAATGATCAGGAGTAAAACAGAATAAATATAAAACGAATGAGAACTTGTTGGGGAAAAGTTTTTTTTTTTTTTTTTTTTTTTTTTTTTTTTTTTTTTTTTTTTTTTTTTTGGCTTAACATCCTGTAACCTAGTTGGTCAGATCGGACGATGAATGAAATTAGTAAAATGATGCTCAAATGACTTCAGAGTCCATGGAGCTTAAAGCTACTCGACATTTGTTAGACCACTACCCTCTCACCTAGACGGCCGGGGTTCGATGCAAGCGACCGCATGTGAGATTTGTGGTGGACAAAGCGGCACGTGGGCGGGTTTTCTCCGGGAACTCCGGTTTCCCCCGCCATCGCATTCCACCGGTGCTCCATCATTCATGTATCATCAGTGTCACCGCCTGTGGTGCCATTAGTAGTTAAAGTGGGCGTTAAACACTACCACTACAAGCGAGCTTCAATCTCACGACTTTTTGAATGTGAGCCAGACACGCTACACTACCACCACCCAAGCGGGCGCTTAAAGGTTTTAAAACTGAAACCAATAAAAATGCATATAGCAAATTGTATGTTTTAACTCCATTTTTTGTGAAGTAAATTTTTGTCCACCTCTAACGGTTTACCAGTCATTCTAATATAATTGAAAATGAAAAGGACTACAGGACCCCTCGCCAGATGGGGGTATGTCGAAAATCCCTACTCTGAATCTGGTGTCATCCGAGATGAGCATTCCTCGATGGTCCAATTCTGATACTCTTGGGGTCATCGCAAATGGTACCGCCAATGGAACACAACGTACTGGCAGTGACCACCTCTATGCAGTTGCTGTGCGCGAGATTGCGTGCCTAGCAGTCCTGTTAAATGTGGTTGTAATTGCACCTATGTGACGTGGATCTCTTCTTGCACAATGTGCTGCTGTTGGATTTGACCACGTTTCTCCTTGGTACAGCAGTGTTTGTGGTCTGAAAGGCTCTCCAAGCACGTAAAACAGTGCTGAGCAGTACCTCCATTTTCCCGATGATTTTCCCCCGTGTGAAGTCATCCTAGTGTTAATCTAGGGCATATAAGAACACTACTGCAGTGCAACGTAAGAGCTGGCTGACTTCCTCACGCTGACTATAATCGGTGAGAAATATCCTTGTGGTTGACACTTGTGGGGTGTGTCGTCTGCTGGCAGGGGCTCGTCAGGTTGCTGACCAATCACAGTGTAAGAATACATAACCGCCAGAGACGTGATGGCATCGGCGTTGCAACAGGTACGTGGTTCAGTGGAAATTTACGCGCGCGTTCTCATGCATGACTGGTCAATTGTTTGCAATCTGACTGTTTGATTTCATTCTGTGAAAAGTTCGGTAATTTTATGCATAGTGATTCCGTAAGGATTTACATTAACTATTATCGTTGCTACCTTTTATATCTCGCGGACATTGCTCTTATTCTCATCCTAGAAATACCATAAGTGCCACTGTGATTTGAAAATGTGTTGCTTCTGTGATAAGTAATTTGAGGTTACTTTAGCCGAAATAATGAAACTTTTCCGTTTAGTGAAATACAGGAGCCAACGTGGAAAAGAATAAATGTACTAACTAGTGAGAAATGGGGAAAAATAGAACAACATAGGAGAGGTATGTATGGAGAGGAAGCAGTGGAACATGTGTTGCTGTAGACGGACAGTGAATAAATATGGCAACAGCGTACCGATACGGTCGCGTGTCAGCAAAATTTCAATCCCAAGGTAATTTCTCACCGCTAATAGTCCTGTATCACCCGCCCCCAGCTTTCTTTTCCTTTCTTTTTTGTTTGTTTTCCTATTAGTTTTTCGGATATACACACATTTGCAATAACAAAAACACCCATACCCAAGGCGGGACTCGAACCCGCGATCACCCGCGCCACGGAGCACCAAAGCTTAGACACTTTAGGGACCGCGGCCATAGGGACCGACATTAAAGGAAGTCATTGTCGCTACATGGGTTGGTGTCATTTTGTATACCGTGGCCCAGTGCCTTCCTGGAAGTAAAGATATTCCTCCAGATGAATCAGAATGAGTCTGTGTGGGCATGCGCTCCTGTAGTTATCCTGTAGCTTCGGACCCTTAGTTGCGGGACCAGGCACGTTTGGCGCTATATTCTCGCTACACTCACACCATGTAACGTCCATCTTTCTGTGTACCTGTGAGAGTTCTCAAGCAACATATTTCTGCACTTTCATTCATTTCCACAAAGTAGCTCATAATTATTTTATGTTAATTTATTCATCTCGTTTTTAGGTTTTACACACCAGTGTACTTCACCACACGTCTTTTTATAATAATGCTTAAACTGAATTTGTTGTAAATACCATTAATTCTTTTTCCATTGCTTACTGATTAGTACCTAAATAGCGAAAATAGGGTTTCATTCACCGAAAATTTTAATACCAAGATTTGATATATGTTTTGAGGGTTAGAGTTCTGAATTCTTAACACAACTTAATTTCGCTTTAACTAATAAGTGGAGAGGATATTGCACTCCATGTGAAAATTCATATCAAAATTTCACTCGAAATGCAACATTTTTGGACCCCCCCAAATTTTAAAATTCCACGCACGTGTCTCTTATAAATATACATCAACCCATAGACTAAGATCAGTTAAAACTTAGTATTTAACTCCAACATGTTCCTGGGATGCTAAACCAAGATGATCAATAAATACCCCATCCCAAACTACCTATTATGTTAAACTTCGTTATTGTTATTATTATTATTTATTATTATTATTCCCTCAAAACTGTCTAATAGTCTTAATTACAATTCTATATGTTTAACATATTTTGCATGAAAAATAAAATGTCTTCTTAAATATACTCTTAAGTCCTCTTCTTAATAACTCGTTAAAACAGACAATTTATATCTACTTTTTGTGAGGTTCAATTTTTCGAGATTCTTCAAACAGTTGAACTTTTTGCAACGGGTAAATCGCTATTCTTTCTCCGTAGTAATACAAGTGAAAAGAAAATGACATCTCAAAGCTATTATGTGGCCTTTTGCTTTTTAAAAAAATCTGTCAACATAACCTAAGTTAACCCTCTGATATCTGCATCGAATATATAAATGTAGAATGGAACGTTTTAGGATGATAATTTTTTTAATATAATATACACTCTAACACACTCTCGTATAGATTATATGTTTATTTGGGGTTGCCATTAAAACATATTTGAAACCATCAAAAGTACTTCAGCGTGGAGTTATTTGAACTTCATAGGTAGTTTATATCCCACTAAAGCTCTTTATGAAGCATCTCAAAAATTTCCTTTGTTATTCATAACTAAATTTAATGCTGCTGTTTATGCATTTAAAGCCACACATGAACAAATACATAGCAGCCTTATATTAGGAAGAAATACATCAACACAACATACGCCAGAAATCAAACAGTCTAAAGGTACATCTTATGGAGTATAAAGCTTAAAACGTTTCTTAATTAAAATCATAATGAATTACCAGAAGAAGTAAAGAGTACCTATAATTTTTAGAAACAAAATTTAAAACTAAGAACAAATATAATTCAGGAAAATTTAGTAAACGCCTTAGTTTTATATTGTTTTATTATTTATTTGTTACTACAATCATAATTTTTATCCTTATGCTTCACTATTAAGTTTGGAATGAGCTCATTTAATTCATGTTTAGTACTCATACGTGCAATATTTTTGTACGTCATTGGTTAATGTTTGTGCTATTTTCTGTGTTAATGTACTTATGTATGACTTGTGATTTGTTAATATGAAATCACAATTTGTATACTGCCCCTTAAATTGAGGTGTGCTCGTTTGGGGTGTTCTCATAATTAAATAAATAAATAGTAGCCATCAAGAAAAGTTTACTGATAATACCAAAATGGTGTGTTCCTTTTATAAAGATGCTTGTTTTCTCTTGAAACATTTGTTATCAAGTTCTCCTATTATTTTTTCAGTAGCCGATTCCTATGGCTTATGTTTTTACTTTTTCTGGCACATACGTACATAAAATGTAAATAGTAGGTAGAGAAAGTAATGTATTCCTACCAGAAATGCCATGTTGAGATTTCACCGGAAATATATGCTTCAGGTCCCCCTAGTCCAAAAAGGCAGTATTAGAAAAAGCTCCATCTGTGTGTGCATGTGTTTGTGTGTGTGTGAGTGTTTTTTTGGCAGTGTTTAACGCCCGCTTTAACTACTTATGGCACCGCAGGCGGTGACACTGATGATACGTGAATGAAGATGGAGCACCGGTGGAATGCGATGGCAGGGGAAACCGGAGAACACGGAGAAAACCCGCCCCAGCTCCGCTTTGTCCACCACAAATTTCACGTGCGGTTGTTTGGGATCGAACCCGGCCCGGCCCGTCTAGGTGAGAGGCGAGTTGTCTAACCCCTCGGACACGGCGCGGCCTCCTGTGTGTGTGTGTGTGTGTGTGAAATATAGCTCAAAAATAAAAGGACCAAAAAATACCAAACTTGGTATTTAAGTTAATATACTCCAAAGATATGACACGAATATTTTCAACAAAATCCCCCTAACCCAAACTAACCTTTACATGGAAAATCTTTGAAATGTTGTTTTTCTCAAAAATGTCTTAACGATTTTTATTAAAATACTATATATGAAATATATTTATGTCAAAATAAAATGTATATCTTGCATTTTCTGGGAACAGCTTTTGAAGACCTGTTAGCTCTAGACTAATTATGCTGTAATGTGCGTACCTGATACAATGTCAGAAATAGACAAAAATGTTACTAAACAAAAAATTTAGATCTCATTAAAACACACAATTTATATCGTATAGAGTTTTTACTTTTTCTACACGTACTATGTACATAGAATTTATTGTACTGCACTCAAAAATTCGATACTTTGATTTCACCGAAAATACATGTTTTGGATTCCCCTGAATAAAAAAATTGGTAAAAAGGTATTGCGTGCGTGTATGCGTGTGTGTATCTGTGGGTGTTTGTGGACAACATAGCTCAAAAACAACCGTTTAATACCAAACTTGGTACTTAAGTTGGGTATCTTCCAAGGATACGACACGAAGATTTTCAAGAAAATCCCCAACTATCCTTTACATGGAAAATCTTTCGAAAATTTTGACTTTCTCAAAAATGGCTCAATCAATTTTGCTTAAAATATCTTTTATTTAAGATATTTATGTGGCAAAAATGTATGTTTTCTGGGAATAGCCGCTGATGACTTTATTCTGGATGAATTTTGCGGAATTTTGCACAACTGGTAAACCGTAAGAGATAGACAAAAACCTACACTACAAAAAATATAGAGCACATTAAAACACACAGTTTATGTTATATGCATTTTTTTGTTAGGTTGACGGTTTTTTATATATTCCTGTTATTAATTTTAACTTTAAAATGCTTATACTTTTTCATACGGGAATTTGTCAGCTCCTGTCCGTACCTACAAAAGTATTTCAGTCACTTAGCAATCAGGCTTTAAATGCCTTAACTATTGATTTAGTATATGGTATACTCCCTTATTTCCCTCTAGTTACAAGGAAACAAGAAATAACATTATTTCTGCAGTTTTTCCTCAATAAGCATTAGAATAACAAGCTTTTTAACAATAATTTATTGTAGAGATGTAGTGAAAGTCATGTGAATGGAACACGTACGATTTTTTTTTGTAGAGTTGACCGTTTCCGAGATATTCCGTCTTAATGGTTTCAATATTAAGCTACTTAAGTTTTGTCAAACTAACGTTATCTTTCTTTCGCCTGTTTTCTTTGTTTACTCTTGAAAAACAAAGAGAACGGAATTCAAACTTTTTCACATAACGACCAGCTTTTAAAGGAATTCTCTATCACTTTAACTTAGCGTATTCTCTTATTTCCCTTCTACTTACCAGGTATTAAGTAATAAGACTAACTCTGCTTATGTTTATCTCATTATCATGACATAGACAAAAGTAATGTTTTTTGAGGAATTTTTCTGGAACAGCTAGAGAAAGTCATGTGGATGGAACACATCAGTTGCTTTAGCCGCTATGCCAATCCGGCACTGCCGTAAACTACTCGACTTGCAGTCGTCTCGACTCTGCCCTTTATTTTACCGTCAACCATTATTTTCATAATTTCCTCTGTGGCTGTATTACAAAATGGGTGTTTTAAAACTGCATTCCAAAATGTATCCCAATGACTTCAAACAAAAGAATTATACCGAGCTCGATGGCTTAGATGGTAACGTCTGTGGCCCCCTTTCGATAAATTCTGGGCTCAAATCCTATACCGACCAATCTGGGTATTTCTTTTAACCTCAGTCGCTAAGGTAAATATTGGACTTTGGTTTTTGATAGTGTTTAACGCCAGCGTTTAGAACACGTAACACTGA
Source organism: Hymenopus coronatus (assembly GCA_030762935.1). Classification (NCBI taxonomy): domain Eukaryota; kingdom Metazoa; phylum Arthropoda; class Insecta; order Mantodea; family Hymenopodidae; genus Hymenopus; species Hymenopus coronatus. The sequence continues at coordinate 52,115,913 of CM060890.1, read as the reverse complement.
TGCAACATAGAATGAAAATGGAACACCGGTGGAATGCGATCGCGTGTAAAACCGCAGAACACGAGAAAACCCGTCCTTGAGCTGCTTTGTCCACCACAAATCCCACATGCGGTCGCATGGAATCGAACTCGGGTCACCAGAGATGAGTAGTCCATCCACTCGGCCACGGCGCCGCTCGGCTTGGATATTTAACTCTCAATATCTAAAACAAAAAGTAAACAAAAATATATGCGGTAACAGCAATTGCGCAGCTGTCTGTAGATAAATAAAACAGATAGACTAACTGACACCGTAACGCCATCTGCTTATCGCGGGGCAGAGAAGTATGTTATAATGGGATGTTGGCTGAGGGATGCCTGTATTATGCCGTCTGACTACGGATGACAGCAATAGGTCGTGAGATGATATATGAACAAATCTTGTGCACAGGGGAAGTTGCTTTCATTCCCTCCACCGTATTTTGTTAGTATAAAGCTAATTTTTGATCATATATAATTAATGTCATTATAAATATGTAGAACGTGAGACGGAGTATTTTGCTTGAAGGACTGTCAATACGTTTATTGCTTTCTCGGGTATGTATGTACATGTACATAGTAGATAGAAAACGTATTACACTCCACCCAAAAATAAGATACTGAGATTACACTGGAAAAACATGTTTTAGGGTTCTTTGCATAAAAAAATTATTTTTGCAAAAAGGTACATGTGTGTGTGTGTGTGGTGTGTGTGCATGTGTGAGTCCGTGTGTTTCTGAACATGATACTTCAAAAATGAAAAGTCGGTAAAATACCGAATTTTCTTTCAAGTACAACACACAAAGATTTTGAAGAAAATCCCCCCCCCCTCCTTCAAATTACCCTTTACATAGAAGGAATTCCGAACACTATTTTCTCAAAAATGGCTGTAACAATTTTGACTAAAATACGTATAGGTATTATAGATGTTTACATTGCTAATGAAATGCATATATTGCATTTTTTGGAACAGCCGCTGAAAACCTGTTCATTCTGAATGATTTTGAATAATAGTGTTCACAAAAAATGTATATCTCGTTACAACATACAATTTATTTTATACACTTTTTTTCCTGTAGTTGACCTTTTCCGAGATATTCTTTGTTATTGGTTTTAGTTTTAAAATACTTAATAGTTTTCTCATAGGGGAATTTGTCTTCTAGTTCATGCAAAGAATTTCAATCACATAGCATCTTTTAGAGCTATATTGATTGTAGCCTAGTGTATTGCTTATTTCTCTTCTACTTATAAGGAAGTAATTATATTAAGATTTCTACTAACTTCTGGTTATCTTGTTTAGCAGAATATAGAGAGAAGCACCAACTTATTTTAAACAATAGTGCTTCAGAAAGTTTAGAGAAAGTCATGTGAATGGAACATCAGCTATTTTTTTGATTGGATCCAGCTTATCACACAACGAGTTAGCAACGACGAGCATAGCCAAACAACAAGCTATACAGTACAGTACGCTCATTGCACCATTTTCTTCGTACTCATAACCAGATCACTATATATTGTCAACATCTTTAAAAAAATCCAAAAAAATATACATATATATTGAACTATACCGAAATAGTTTGCGAGATTATGCCAGTGACTGAGATCGGCGACGCATGATCCCTGGATAAACATAACGCAGCTAGATAGCGTTAAACGTGTGGGTATCAGGTAATGACAAGTCGGTGTTAAAGCAAAGCTGGTTGAAAAAATGGTCTAGAAAGTCTTTAAAACTGCTCCCGAGTATAGAAATATCGATTGTTAGCAGCTCGTTACTAGCGTTCTCAAGATTTAATGTCGCAAAAATCTGTAAAATGTTGGAACTAATCCCTTGACAGTGCGACACTGAGCTTCATTAACTACGTTCTTGAGGTAACCTACTCTGGAGGCGTTTTTACTTTCTCTATACGCACTATGTACATAGCGTATAGAGAAGGGATTGCACTTCACCCAAAAATTCGATACCAAGATTTCACCGGAAATAAATGTTTTAGGATCCCCTTTATCTAAAAAAAGCATTTTCGGAAAAAGGTTCGTGTATGTGTGTGTCTCCGTGTGTCTGTGAACACGATAACTCAAAAAGGAAAAGTAGGTAAAATACCAAACTTGGTATTTAAGTTTAGTATCTTCCAGGGATGGACACGAAGATTTGAGAAAAATCCCCCCACCCCCAACTACTCTTTACATGGAGCTTTTTTCGAAAATTTTGATTTTCTCAAAAGATGCTCTAACGATTTTGATTAAAATTTAGTATATTGAAGATATTTACCTCACAAATAAAATGTATATCTTAAATTTTCTGGGAATAGCCTCTGAAGAGTAGTTTATTCTGGATGAATTTTACTGAATTTTGAATAACTGCTAAACCGTAAGAGATGGACAAAAGTGGTACGAAAAACTCGTGCTTTTCTCATAAAGGAATTTGTCAACTGCTGTCCATAAAAACAAAGGAACTTCAGTGACATAGCAACCAGCTTTTGATTATCACTTTAACCTATGGTACTCCCTTTTTTCGCTTCTACTTACAAAGAAGCATGTAACATGGCTATTTCTGCTAATTGTTTACTGATTAGCATGAAGTAAATAGAAGTATAAACTTTTTAAGAGTAATTTGTTGCAGAGGTGTAGAGAAAGTCATGTGAACGGTTATCATCAGATTTTTTCAATTGCTCTGGTGGCTTAATGCGTAACGGGGGAAGCCGCTATCCCAAAGGTCATGAGTTCGAATCCTGCCTATGAGTATATGTTTTTTTATTATTATTGTTTTTCATTCCAGACGAAGTGCCGCGATACGTGAACGAGACCCGATCTCGGAAACCATCTTTCACTTAAAAGCCAGCATCATAACCACTACGTTAGAGAGGTACGCTGTAATATGTCCCTTCGTTTTTCGTGTTATGCTCTCGAATGGTTGATAAATTAGACAGTAGCGTACTGGCACTTCAGAAACTTATAGGTCTTACTTGGACATTTCAAGAAACAGACCATAAGTCTTCTATCTTAAATTACTTATTTAAGTAATCTGCATATTCTGTGAAAATATTTCGGTATAGTTCATTAACACCCTGTATATATGCACAACTATATGTGTGTGTGTGTGTGTATATATATATATATATGTTTCTCCAAAATTAAGATTATGCTACTGCAGGTAATCCTCCTAATTAGAATTTGATGGTCACCGTCTTCTTCCAAGTTAAAAAAAATCTGATAAGTATTTTTTTGCACTAAAGCTAGCGCTAGCGAGTTTCTCTCCTTCGTGGAAAGAAACTTCCTGACTTCTGCATAAGTTGTTGGCGCCACGTGTCCCACTATCAGACCTTCTGGTAGACAGTTGCAGATTTTGCTCTTGTCTCGCTTCGCGATCTCTATGGACTGTGGCAACCTATCGACATCTATAAGTACTTGGCACGAAGCGAAAGATAAGGAGATGAGCTTTGAAAGACTGCTGTGCACCACGCATCATTAATGAGCTATCGTACGATTATATCCGTTGCGATGACCAACAATTTGAAGCGACATAAAATAAAAAATATGAAAAAACTTGTAGGCATTATTTTTAGAATAGATAACATAAACAATCGTTGAATCATTAAGTTGTTGCCTCAAAATTTATCACTATTAAATTATAAATAGCAGATTATTTCTTTTACCTATATCTACACGTATTTGTAATAGTAACTTAAGACTAATGTTTTGCTTCGGCGAAACTACAGTGTAGATACACTCGTGGTTTAGTTGATTTCTCGGAGCGAGGTTTCGGAGATAAGATTATATTAGTGTTATATGATAATACAAATAATAATAAAGAGTATTGCATTTTTTTCAATCACTGTATTCAAAGAAACTTAAAATATGAGCAGACATCTGTTTATAAATACATAAAAATATTCTCAATGTGCAACCTTTGCGAATTCTTAAACGTCGAGAAGCGTCTGATTCCCACGAGGATCCTACCCATAATTCTATGTTTCATCTGTAGTCATTTTTTTTAAGAGTATTCACTTTTCCTTCAGACAAGTTATCAAGATAAACATTTAAATTTCTCGGACCTTCTTTTTCCCAGGCCAAAAACATTCTTCATCCAGAGTAATTTTTTTCTAATGGACAAAACTTAAGGTTCACTAATTTCTAATATTGTTGTAACTTTAGAAGCCGATAATGGACTCTTATAAGGGGCCGACTGGTAAAGTAAAGTAGTTAAAAATCAACTTAGTGAGTGGTTCTTGCTGAAAGTGGCGTGAATGTAGTGACTTAGTCATTTGTTACCAAAAGTGATTTCGTGTAGTGCTCTAGTAACCGATAACGTTTACATCGTAATATACCCACATTGTATTGTGGTATTAATCGCATGCTTAGCAGCAATAATAAATACTTATTTTAATTATTAAGGATTGATATTCTTTGGACTCTCATACTATTAATGTTTGAGTCAGTATGGGTTTGTAATAAAGATTTTGGCATTACTTCTATTGTATTCTTATAGTTGTGTGATATGATAGAAACCTTCTGATTTATTAGCATATAGGTGCACTTTATAGGTAGGTTGTTATTGCTAGAATGCACAACATTGCCCTGTTTTTGAGAAAAAACACAATACAAAGAAAGCAGATGCACCAACTCATCATCCCCATTAGTGCTATTATTTCAGCATGTTGGAATGTCGTTCCTCCTCATTAGGGGGAAGGGTTTGCTAAAACAAGGGTTGCAACCCTTCGTTCGTCCCTCAACACCATTATCGATGCGTATGCGTCAACAAATTGCATAGCCCGGTGCTAACTATAACGAATTGGATTGCATCATTATCATTAGCGCTGATAATCTGCATTATCACATAACAGCGCCAACATCGCCTATGTGCAGAAGCACAGGTGCATTGCTTTGCTTGCTACAGGCAAGGGGGCACTTGGTGCAGAAATGCTTTCATTATACGGTAAGCAATTAATGCATCTGCACTCCCCACTTTTTGCGGGTACTATTTAGTGCAATTTTTTCTTCTTTTTTTCATATGTTTAGCTTGGAGTATGCTATTCATTTTGACACCATGAAACCTATAAACTTCATTCAGATAATCAGACTAGTTTGATTTGCAATAACTTGTAAAGACAACAAAAATACCCTGGCGTGGTGATTTTACTGAAAATGTAAACGTTTCACGGGGACTCTGATCTTAAGACGATTTTCATAGGTGCTATTCTGATACAACATACCCGCGAAGGCAAAACCAATTAGGCAATCCACCTCTTCAGCCCTCATCCCGCACGATGCTCCGTTAGAACAGAAGAAACAGTGTGTTAATTTTGTCCACCAAATGTCCGAATTACTTTGACATTAGAACTTCAGTATAAAGCGCAGAGAAAAGATTAATTTAATTTTGTATCATCCTATGAGAGGAGTGTATTATTGTCCTACCAGCAAATTTAGCACTCACCAGTTCGGAACTTAGAACCTCATTTCTCGCAAGTTACGTTTCATGTCAAACCCCTTTCATGCAGTAAAGTGGCCTATCTAATAAGCTCTTAAGGGCATAGCAAACAGGTGAAGACATGAGTGAGGTCAGTAAAAGACCCCGTCTTAGGATAAGTATTTTTGAGTGTACAAGCAAACATGTACGGCTGAAAGTCTGTTATGCTGGTTTCTAAGGTACATTTATCACGCTGATCACATGTTTGAAAACTCCACGTTTCTGATTTTCGTGAAAACAACAAATGTTTTAATCGTTCAGTTTTTGAAACCCTTTCAAAAGGTTCTAACAGTCACGTCACATTGTTAAAAATATTTCAATTTTATTGTGATAATTTCTGAAGTTATCGGCATTCTTTTTAAATATACCTTTTCCATAATTTATTTAAAAATAATTGCGTGAAATTTCTCATTACTTAAGTGCATTCAAATTTCCATTTTCTTGTTTTCCCGAAACGAATTCAGGGACTCTTCCTAATTCAGAATATGCCGAATTTAAACGAAATGTACACTGCTTTCAAGTTAGCTTTTATTGCATCTATATAATTGGAGTTCTTTGTATTTACCTATAACTTAGAAATCTTAGAACATCTCTCGACCCATGGTTCAAATCAGGACTTAGAGGTGACGTTTTAAGTGGGTTCTATCCATGCCTTCACTTATGATTAGCTCATTGGATTATCCCAAAGCCCAAAATGGTTCGGAGTTGACGGTGAAAGTTATAGACCAATTCAATTCCTTACAATCTAAGAAAACGAACACCACCCATTGGGTGTGTGCACCTCAGAAATGGTTCCAGTCATTGCTTGGTGGAATGAGGTAACCACGAATGTCGATCAAGTGATATGGGGAGTGTTGTTCTTTGAATGTAATGATTATTTTGATCTCAATACTATAGTTAAAACCTAGCTAGAAACAGACAATAGAGCATGCAACTAATGAGCAGCAGAAATTAAAGAAAGCGGTGTCACTTTGTATTTGAGAGCCATTGTGTTGAATCTAGAAGGACATTTGACAGAATTAGATCCACACTTGCAGAGAGTAAACACTGGACTATTCATTGTATTCACTGTTTTAACTTCTAGTTACACAATAAATACTGAACGTATGGTAATCAAATTTGGTTTGGATATAGTTTGTGTTTCTGCTTATAATGATTATAAAATAATAAGAGGTGCAAGTCGCTTAAAATTGTACAAAGATAATTTAGCTGACACGCTGTTTTTAGTTGCAACTTTAACGCCAGTGCAAAAATCAGGCTAAAGAAAATTGAAAGAGAAAAAAAAATAAAGAAAATTTGCATGATTATGGACCGTAATGATTATATTGGCAATTTAAAGGAACAAAAAATTAGAAGTAAAACATAGGAGAACCAAAATCTTAAAGATATATATCCTCTAATTAAGCATATACAAATTGCTTGTATAAATAGAATTAATCCTATGGATAAAGGATGATTTAGAAATAAAATTAGTCAATAAGCCCAATGATGTTAATAATATTAAAGCTGAAATCGTTTATTTTTATCACAAAGAAAATGAAAAATCGATTTTTTAAGCATCTCGACTCCCCAAGTGCCCTGTATGAATTTTGCAATGCAGAACAATAGGTTTAAATAGGAACTTGACCTGGACTTGAATAATAATGCTCTTATAATTCTCTTTAGCCTACCTTTCCCTCCTCAATGGAGATACAAAATCAGGTTATACTTTTATTTCACTTAGATTAACTCGAAACTATATTTGCTTTTGTATTACAGTAGTGGCATTAATTCTGATAGTTTTTGTTTTGTTGAATTAACTTTAAAATTTGAGTATTGCATTCAATTGTCATTGAGGATCATTCTCATCTGATAAATTATAGTCAAAAAGTATTACCATAATACAATATTGAATCTTTTACCACAAACTGGAGCTACTTTGGTCTTTAATTGTTATTTTGACCAACTTTGGAAAAGTCAAGCGGTAGTTAAATCCTTTAAGAGCTGTTCACTATGAAATGGAATTTAAATTTCTGTTCTCTTTGCATGACTAGGATGTAAACATGAATAATGGCTTTCCATCCGAAGTATGCATATATGAATGTGTGCGTTTTCATATGTATATATGTATACAGAAATAGTTTAATCTACCAAAAAGGTATTTAAGATAAACTCTGTGCTTTAACACTTGCACATTTTGTGCAATAGGATTTTTGATCTTTTACAGTTTACTGGTTGCGAAAAAGTCATCCAGAATAAAGAGGGCTTCAGGAGCTGGTACCAGAAGCTTAAAAGATATAATTTTAATCATCTTGAAAATATGTTATGGTATTTTAGTCAAAATCGCTAAAGCCACTTCTGAGAAAAGCAACTTTTTCAAACATTTTTCCGTGTAGATGGTCATTTGGAGGGTAATTTGAAAATCTTCAGGTCTCATCCTTGGAAGATGACATGATATAACTCCATGGCACGACAGCTCACAAGGAACCTTGCCCTACCGCCCGGTAGCTGATTACATCTTGGTCCATGACACACTCCATGGATAGGGGGCAGTATTGGAGGGTGAGAGGTGGTCAGCGCCCCGAACCCTCCCGGCCGGTTAATACGGTCCTCATGACCTAGAGCCGCTACTTCTCCATCAATTGACCCCCAGGGACCTTACGAGGCTGAATGCACTCTGGACCAGGTCTCCAAGCTGGAAAAGAATCCCCACGCCGGTACCGGGAATGGAACCCAGGTCTCCCGTTTGGCATGCAGCAGCGCTACCACCACGCTAAGAAGACGACCTTCCTGGAAGATGCTGAACTTAAATACCATATTTGGCATTTAAATGGTTCTTTGTTATTTATTTTCCTATTCACAGACACACACACACGGATAATTTTTCTAAAATTGTTTTTCTGATTTAGAGGATCCTAAAAAGTATATATTTCCGTATGGAATTTTTGAGTGGAACGTAATACAGTCTATACCAATGTAATATATACACAGTAGAGTAAATTAAAGTAGAACGTGAAATATGGATTTAGAAAAATTTAACTTCGGTAAAAATGCAAATGAAAAAGTAGATTCCGTAAAAAGGATTCTGAAAAATGATAGGTACCTAAACGAGGATCCAGAGACTAATAAACAGACTGAGTGTTGTCCGTTGGACTACAGACCATGTGAATATTTACGAAAATGCATAAGGACGTTTGAATAAAACGTTAATGGCGATATACATGAAGCGATGTGCATGAATATCGAATCATATTTTCTTATTCGGTATTCATACGTTTTCCACGAGAAATTAGCAGAGGATGATCAGCCAACAGCAAGTCGATAACCAATCACTGCAGTGGGACAAACCCAGCAGTAGATAATTAACAGAGGTTTCTCCAAGTTGGTGCAAACTGGTAATAATGTTAGTTTAATAGATACATGTCGACTGATTCTCTACCCCTTCCCCCTTCCTTGTGTTGTGATTATGTTGCATTACAATGTCGGTCATTAAGAGAGGGGTCTACATCGATATGTTAGCATCACCCTCGTGATATATATGGCCGGTCAGTTATGATAACATGCACATCAACTTAATGGGACATTCGGATTTTGAAAAATGTGCTGTTATTTAACCCTCTAAAAGGTGTCGCTGACATGGAAGCTAACATATTTTCACATGGCTTGGGCTCCCCAGAAATTCCAAACCACAAGTTCCTGTACTACTAGCGCTATTTTACTTTCTCTACACGTACTATGTACAAAGTGTATAGAGGAGGTATTGCATTTCACCCAAAAATTCTATACCGAGGTCTCACCGGAAATATATGTTTTGGGTCCCCTTAAATTAAAAAGAATCAGAAAAACGTCCGTGTGTGTGCGCGCGCGCGTGTGTGTTTATGTGTGTGTCTGTGAACAGCATAGCTCAAAAACGAAAAGACAGTTAAATACCAAACTTGGTAGTTAAGATTGGTATCTTTCAAGGATGTGACACCTCAACTACCCTTTCCGTGGACATTTTTTCGAATATTTTGATTTTTTTTTAAAAAATGGCTCCAACGTTTTTGATTAAAATATCGTATATTAAATATATTTACCTTACAAATAAAATGTATATCTTGAAATCTCTGGGAATATCCTCTGAAGATTACTTTATTCTGGATCAATTTTACACAATGTTGTATAACTGCTAAACCGTAAGAGATGGACAAAAACTTACCACACAAAAAATGTAGAGAACTTTAAAACACACAATTTATGTTATATACATTTTTCTTCGTGCAGTTGGTCGTTTTTAGATATTCCTTATTTTTGGCTTTAGCTTGGAAAAACATACTTTTACCATACAGGAATTTGTCTAACACTTGAACCTATGGCACTCCTTTATTTCACTTCTACTTACAGGAAAGCTAATTCTTCTCAATTGGCATGAAGTAAATAGAAGCATGAGCTTTTTAACAGTAGTTTGTTGCAGAGATGTAGAGAAAGTCATGTGAATGGAATACATCATACCTTTTCTATTAAAGCTTTTCAAAATGGAAATGGAGTTTTATTTATAGACGCTCTTTAACCGCTGTAGTTCTCAGCGTCTCATTCTATTCTGGGCATGAAAGACCACTTAATTTCGCTCAGAGGCCTCTTTTAATGAGATTTGAGGTTCTTTTATCTGCCGTAAATCTACGACACGGGACCAACAGCTTTACTTTTCTTCCGAAGGAAGCCATGCTAAGGATTTTTACTACTGAAAAAATCCATCGTCCTTCGCTAGATACATGAAGTTAGCATTTTAACCATTACACCACACAGACCGACTTGAAAACTGGTAACAAATAAGATGATTTAATGTGAATTAATTGCTTCTTTCACAACATCATTGTAGGACAGCCGTTGGAGAGGTTGGGTTAGACTGCAAATTTAATGCCATAGCCGAAATTTGAGCCACGGATATCCTGGTTTTCGTGGATTATATGCTTTTAATTTAGATCCTGAAAAATAACTATTCCATAATGTTTGAATAAATTAAAATAACAATTCAATATATATTCAAATAGAATTCTTCCTAACACAATGCAAATATTCTTTCTCAAAATCGGTATAATCTTAATAATATTAAATTTAAAGGGTCTTTTCTATTGTTTTCTATAAAATATTTAAATATAACCTGATTAAATGTTATGATATGACTACTTTCAATTCAATAGTGCATCTATTCCACTTAGAAGTTCAGAAAAACGCTCTAAATGAAATATTCTTTTACTCTAATACCATTTTATTAACTATAATTACTTACCCATTAGGTCTTTGTTAATTTACTATCTGAATTGTGACTACTTTATAAATCTATATGAAACTTTGGAAAATATATTAACTTTAAATGTTTTACTTCAAAACAATAATTAAACTAAGTGCTATACAATGTATCGGAAACATGTAACTGTGACGATATTTTCTATATTTTTATAATATTCTGCTTCAGATTTCCAAATTTTAAGCCAACATAGCTATCAACATAATTTGATAGTACAGTCAAAGATACCTTTTAGAGAAGACGTGAAGTAAGTGTTGCTTTGAATTGAAATACAGTTTAATTCCCAATGTGAATTAAAAAAAAATTAAAACTTCCAATAAAACTGCAAGAAGTATTTAACTAGTCTTCATTCGCTTTCGAATCATTCTTTACTCGGTATTCCATTTACGAAGCCAAAGATTTGACAATCCAACAAAAGTTCGATCCTTAGAAAACTTTAAATGTGTATTTGCTTAAGGTAATCCCCCTGTGAAATTTACGAAAATGTTTGAAAAGTAAACCTTATTTTTTCATAATGAAATATTGTGAATTTAAATTATTTTGCCCTTACCACATATAAACCTCCAATTATCAGAAACTATAAATGGGCAAATGCATGGTTATTAATATGCACGCTCAACTTTAAACTCTATTTTTTCGTAAGTTATTTCAGACTATTTCAATTTTAAAATGCTCCATGCATGCAATTGTTTAAAACTTTTGTGCTGTCTCTCAAAAGTATATATGTAAAAATGATCATATACTTGTTTAATATAATTCTTCAGTTTTAAAAAATTACTAACCCTTTGAAAATTCTAGAGTTTTGGGGAGCATAACAAATAGTTTTTCTATAATAATGGGCGCTACTATTAAAAATCTGCTGACAAATTTTATTTTAATGCCATTTAGTGTAAAACGCTGAATTTTTGTGTGAATATTTGTAAAATACATCACGTAGAACATTGTTATTATTACAATGCATTTATAAAACAGAAGTGAAATAACTGTGCAAGCTTGAATTTTGAAAAAGCGCAAAATTACTACCGCTGTTGTGAGTAATAATTGCATAAATTTTGACATGTCTAGCATACTATGGATTTTACAAATTTCAAAATGTTTATCTTAAAGTCTGTTTAGCTTTAACCAGAATCAAATTGTTTTTATAATATGCAGAACCACAATTTACAGTAAAATACAAATTTAATAACAATTCAGTAAACAAATACAATTTTTAATAATTGGGTATGCTATAAAATGTTGAAAAAATACTAATTAATCCCACCATTGTATTACTTTTACATAGATTTCTCTATCCACTCTTTTTAAAACCATTGTTACAAAAACTTTTTATTCATACAGTTCATGACAGTCTAGGTAAATATTTCAAATAATTGCACATTATGTTGTAAGTACAGGAGGGTGCAGGAGGCTTGAGAGGTAGTACAACTTATAAAATATGGATCGGCGTGAAACGATTTTGAAATTACACTCTATTTATGATCGGGGAGAAATAAAAACCAATAATAACATCCACACTATAACGAACACATTTTTAAACAAAATATACGTTTTTGTAAAATATAATAGTTGTTTTATAGTTTTTCAGCTTGTAGGTTTGAAATAATCACACAAAATTAATTCAGTGTGAGAGTATCATGGACTCGCCGATATACATTTTAACTGTTGTGCAAATATCTTAAGCATGTTGTATGTGTATTTTAAATAAAACCGTAAAAAGAACATTTGATGTAAATTAAAAACAACAAATTCTATTTCATATAAAGGATATTTGGATTGGATACATTCTTTAAAATTATATTCACTGTCCTTAAAGGGCACTAAATATAAAATCAATATTTCACTATCCAGTTAAGGTGTTCTTTAAAACACTATAACCTATACAAGATATAGATATCTAAAATTTAAGTATAACCATATTTTCCCCTGAATATGTGCAATGATCAGAATCTAAAATACTTCAAGTAAACCAGCCGTTTACAATTTATGAACTTAATTTAAAAAATAGTATTTGTTTCAATTGGATTTCGAATTGAAGTTTCTTGTCCAATAAACTTCACATTGATAAATGAATGGGGTTATTAGATTAATTGTAACAGTACTAAACGGTATTTAAAACAGTAAAAATGTTTATAATATCAGTTCAGAGAAATGGTGAAATTGTCAACAATATGCTTAGAGTAGTAGTGCAGCGTGGCTAAAAATCCTAAGTTAGCCCACTTCTGGTAATAAATGTCGAATAAACTATACCTTTTTGAAAAATTGAAAAGTTTGTGCAGTTATTTGAATTGAAAACTTAAAAACTCAAAGTGTTCCATTGATATAACTTTCTTCAACTGTTCTGTAAATAAACTATTCTTACAAAACGTTATTCTCTGTATAATGCTAATCAAGTTAAAATTGCCAGAAGTGGTCTTATTAGTTAGTACCTTATAAGTAGAAGGGAAATACAGGAATTCACTAGGCTATAGTGACAGTGATATCTTTAAAGCTGTCGCTATGCGTTTTGTCATTGAAATTTGGTTCTTATTCCTAGATCAGGAGTAAAACAGAAAGAGATGACACAATAAATAAATTCTGTTTTAGAAAACCTTTAGTAGTTTAAAATTCACACTACAAATATAGAATATCTTCAAAGACGATTAACTGTACAAAAAATGTATATGACACATATTGTGTGTTGTATAGTAAGTCTTGTACAGTTTCATGCTGTTGACCAGTTATTAAAAGTCAAGCAGAAAGAAGAAGTCTTCAGATACTATTCCAAGATAATTCAATATATATATTAACCAAGCTTAAATATTAAGTACATTTTATTCCAAGGATGCAACACAAAAATGTTCAGAATAACCCCATTACACCCAACAACGCTTGCATGGAACGTTTTTCGAAAATGTTTATTTTTTCAAGCATGACTAATGATTTAGGTTAAAATATCACATGATTAAGATATTTTATACACACAATATATATATATATATATATATATATATATATATATATATATCATGCTTGAAAAAAATAAGCATTTTCGAAAAACGTTCCATGTAAGCGTTGTTGGGTGTAATGGGGTTATACTGAAAACGTTCACACACATACTGACTTTTTACTAAAATGTTTTTTTATTAAAAGGTCCTCAAAAATATATTCCACATCCAGTGAAATCACATTGTCAAAATGCTGGATGATATACAATACTTCTTGTGCATACATAGTAGGCTATTATGTATATACGTCATACAGAAAATAAATATATCACAATTTCCAATGTGTTAAAGAACCTTAAGAAGATTCTGAATATACCAATGAAATTGCTTGGTACAAAGCTGAATCTATAAATGACCTACACAAGCCGTTTGTTGCATCAAGACATATTTCTTGGAGTTCTAACAACAGAGCAGCACCACCCTAATGATAAAATTAGCAGAGGTGATTATTAATGCACGGCTGAAGCTGAAGCAAGGGTGTGCATGCGATGGAAGGCTATGTTTGTCCAGCTTAGCCCTAGCTTACTAAGAACTTGGCCTGATTGCGGGTCACGCCGCCCTTCCTGATAGAGCATCTATTCACACAGAAAGTGGACTCTCTTCCTCCCCACACAACAGAGAATGTTGTCAATATGCACAGCGGTAAACTAAACTGGGGGTGAATCTCCATCAAGAACTGAATACCTAAGCTCTAAATAATGATAACACAGAGCTAAGGGTTGCCAGGGGAGAAACACATTTCCATAAACGTTGATGCTTTATATATCTAAAGTACTACTTTTGTAACCGAGTCAGGTGGATCAGTCATTTCGTCTGAGAATGGCATTCGCGGAACCCAAGGGTTTTATTCAAGGGTTTTCTCAGTTCACCAGGGAAATGCTGGGTATATTTCTTCATTCCCTCGAACTCTTGTCCCTTCATTTCATCTCCATTTCATCCAAACGGTCTCTTTCAGGGTTGTAAGTGTTGGCGAGGACTGCGGTGGTGGCGACCTTCCGTGGTAGTGACTGCGTTCTCGGCAGCGGGATAGCGTTCCAAGTCGACTGTAGACCCACAGCGTGGGCTCCTAGCGCTCCCCGCGTCGGGATGAACTGCTTGAAATATTTAGAGATCCTCCACTGTGGCTCTTTCCCCGTTATCCGGTTTTGCCCGCCCCTTGAAATTATTCCTATCCCACCCTATTTCTCTGGGGTCTGACGTACAGTGTAATGACTACTATGCTAACTTCATATACCCAAAGTCGCGGGTTCAAACCCGGCGGAGGACGATGGATTTTTTCGGGTGTAAAAATCCTTAGCATGGCTTCCTTCGGAAGGGAAGTAAAGCCATTTGTTTCGTGTCGTAGATTTACGGCACAGAGGCCTCTGAGCAAAATTAAGCAGTCTTTCAGCCCTATTTAGAATGGGAACCACAGTAGTTAAATAACATGCCATTTACATTTTTTCTGACGTAAAATAAGCCAATGGCTTTCCAGGGATTATACTTTGTTATATAGCTATATATAATACATATATAACCATTTAAAATTGTCACTCGAATTGTTAATTTAATTACACTCAGCAACAAAAATATATTGTGATAATTTTTAAATGTTCTAGCACTTAACAATGCGCATAGTAGGTAGAGAAGCTACTGCATTTAGTCCAAAAATTCGATATCGATATTTCACCGAAAATTGTTTTGAGGTCCTATGAATCCAAAAACATTTTAGATAAAGGTCCGTTGCGGCTGTTGAATAGCACAATAAAACGAAAACTTGGCTAAGTACTACATTTGGCCTTTGATTTCACTATCTTTCAAGGATGCGACAAAGAATTTCAGAAAATAACCTGACTGAAAATAAGTTTTATATGGAAGATTATTTGAAAATTTCGAGTATCTCAAAAATGACTCTTATTGATTTTCATTAAAATGCCAGCATGAGAAAATGTTAACCAATGGGAATATCTTTAAATGCTTTCTTCACTTTAAATTATTTTTAAAACACACAGTTAATGTATAATGCATTTTTTGGAGATTTCCATTTCCGAAATATTCCTTCTTATTGACTTAAATGGGAAGTAGTTTTTCTCTTTTCTTGATGTGATCAAGCAAAAGGAACACCAATACATAGCCCCCAGCTTAGAAAAATATTTGACTATTCCTTAAGCTTAGCGTATTGCTTATTCCTTTGTCTGCAATTAAATGCGTAATAAAATCAATTATTAAAATATTTATATGGATTAACATTAAGCACCTTTGTTGAAGATAATTTTTACCTGTAGAGTTTTTTTTAAATACATTTTCCATTTTTGTTGTCATGGTGGATAGATAAGTTTCCTCCATTCTGTGCTGATAGCCTAACCCAACTGTATTTTTGTCTATTTTAAAGCTCGTGTTTGCATAAACTTGCTAAATCCTATTACTTTTGATATGCTTCTTGTTGAAGGGGAGGGATATTGTTATTTTATGGTAGAATTTTACCATTTAAATTTTATTTTACTATACTAGATACATTTTACTTCAGCTACATATTCTATTCACATAGTTGGTAGAGTTGGTATTGTATTCTACCCAAAAATTTGATAGCTAGATTTCACCAGCTATATATGTTTTTATGACCCCCCAAAACCAAAAAATATCTTTAATGTTATTTTAATAAAATTCGCTAGTCGTTTTGACAAAAACAAAATTTTTTAAATTTTTTCCAAATAAAGGATAGTTAGGGATGCGGAGATTTTATTGTAAATCTTCGTGTCGCATCCCTGAAAAATGCCGAAGCTAATTATCAGCTTGGTATTTAAAGGAATTTTCATTTTAGTTATGTACTCTCACACACACACACAAACACTCACTAACGCTCGCGCGCGTTAAAAAAACCCTAAAATGATTTTTGGTCGCGAGCTCTCAAAATATGTATTTGCGGTGAAATCTTGTCATCAGATTTTTGGGTGGAATACAATATGTTCTCTAACCTTTGCGTTGCACATTTAGAGTAAAAAAGGTTGCTTACCCACAGATAAGATTAAGCTTTTAAGACTTCAGTACAAATATCTAATATCTGAAGCGTAGAATGTAATTGGCCACAGAAGCGATTATAACATGATAAACGTTTTAATTATCTTATAACGCACCAATAACTCTATTTTTGAACCACTTTTTTTTTTTACTTTCGTTTTACGCCACTGGCAAAAACTTTAGCAATGATTACGTGAAGATTCGCATGATTCTGGCAGCCAGAAATCCTCTTCCAAGACACGTGTATCGCATTTTAAACATCGGCATTAAAACCATATTCAGAAAGAATGAACTTTAAAGGGAGGAAGGAGAAGAAAAGAACAGTTGAAGTGAAAGAGGTGGAGTAAAGGATGGCGAAGAAGTTCAGGAGCCCGAAGCGATTTGCATACGACAGAGACGGTTCCACAGCTATGAAATTCAGCGCACGATTCTATGACCTGTATTTAAAGAAACCCTTTAGTGAGTGTTGAAAATTCGTGGCGATGCTTCGAAGATATATCGGAAATGGGGAGATAAGACAATGGATAATTCGATTAGGAGGGCGCCTTTGGCAAGACAAGTACAAGCGATGTCTTGAAAGATAGCGTTCACACCACATTGCTCCGGACAAGTTTTGCTGCTAAAGAATGCACTTTATTTCTCTGCTTGTTTTGTGTGCCTCAAAATGTGCCTGAATTCCATTGGACGCATTTTATTTTTCTTATCTATTGTGTAAATATTGCACAAAATGAGTTCTTGCTCAAACTGTCTCCAAAGAAATTAAATTGAACAATCATGGTTCCTAAGTTTTTCTGTGAATTGCTTTTGTAATGCTTAATTTCCCTTTCCCAGCATGTTATATTATGCTTACTTTTGGAATCCATTACTCAGCTAGGAACTCTACAAGATAACCACATTTACTCTTCTTCGCTTCTTTGGACGTTAATTGTACTGACTTAGGACGCATTTCAACATGGTCATTATGTCATCATCGGCTCGCTGCCTTCACCGAAGTTCTTCATATAAGGAAGTGTCACTTAGCCCTCAGTGGCAGTGATGAACATCTAAGGCATCTGCTTCTTTCAGACTAGACCTCTGGACTGCCATCTTGGAACTGCTAGGTGATTTTGAGTCTACAGCTTAAGTTTCAAATGGATGTATTTTAGGATGACCTCAGGTGGGGAGTATTTAAGAACTTATGACGTTGGCATTATTATTAAGAATGTGAACTTTTAGTCATTTAATGACTTATCCCTTTTCAGGTTAGTAGCCCAAAAGTAAATGACAGCTGCTGACCTTTCTGCTTACTTCATTATATATTTGATGCTCTTTTAGGCAAATTCTTAGATTTCTTTTAGTTTTTACAATATAAGCACCATCACAATTATTGCAAACCCTTTGGTAAATCACCTCTATAATACCTCTTATGTTTTATTCAAACACGTAAATCCGTACACCGTCTATAAATTTGGTCGTCTCAAACTCTTAGTTAACAGAGTTTTTTTTTACCTCAGCCATTATTTATTTTCAGACAAACAACTTGACCTCTTTGCACACAGAACACTTTAAAGGAAGTATTAATGCCTGGGACGATGATATCAGGTCACTATATTTTAATGAGCTCCAGAAGCGGCAAAATGATGTGACATTGTAGTAAAATAAAAGCACTGCTATTGTTTCCTTCAAAAATAATGATTTCATAATATTTAAGTAAATTAAATAAATGCAATCTATTTATAAATTTAACTATCCTACAGGTTTTAATAACTGTATTAATTATTTGACTTACGAAGTAATTCTTAATTATTTTGTAAAGTTTCAATTAAAATAATTATTAAAACTCCGACTCGTTTCCTTTTGAACGCCTCTTATAGACAGATCAATAAGTGTTTTAACAATAATTTGTTACAGAGATGTAAAGAAAGTCATACAAATGGAACACATCAGATTTGTTAACTTCTGAAGCACTTTGCCGGGTCAATGGGAATTCTATCTGTAGATGTTAATAGTGTATACTAGCCGAAGGATAAGATTTCCAATACCTTCTGTGAGAGAAAACATCTGATGTATTCCATTCCCACGGCTTTCTGTACAAACTATTGTTAAAACAGATTATTCTTTTATCTACATCATGCTAATTGAGGTAAACGATAGCCAGAATCGGCTTATTATTTACTCCCTTGCAAATAGAAGGGAAATAAGAGAGTACACTAGACCAAAGTGATGATACAATATTTTAAAAACTGTTACTATGCAACATATTTTCGGTGCCCTTCTGTATTCCCGGGGTTAAAACAAAAGAAAGATGAAACGCAAGTTTGATAAAAGTATGAGTAATTTAAAATTAAAACCAACATCAAGAAATACTCCAGAGACAGTTAATTTTACAAAACAGAAAAATTATATAACGTAAACTTAGAGATCACACATGACTTCCTTGACAAAGATCACAAAGTCGAGATGGTCGTAAGCTTGGATTTCTTTGATTCTAATTTAAGTCGGTTGCTACTCTGTGAAGTCATCTGTATAATCAACACCGAGAAAGCTTCAAATCTTTAATAAACTGAGAGTTTTAATGAGATCTATATTTTCTGTGAAGTAAGTTGTCCATCTCTCACGGCTTCCGAGCTACACAAAAGCCATCCACAATGAAGAAATACTCAGGTGCTATTTCCAGAATATTCTGGATAAACATTTCGTTTTTTATGAAAATATGAGCATACAGTATTTTAATCAAAATCGTTAGAGCCATTTTTGAGAAAATCAACATTTTCGAAATCTTTTTATGTAAAGGTTAGGTTGGGATGAGGAGAGTTTTCTCAAGTATCTTACAAAGATGCAACACGAAGATTTTAACTTAAATACCAAGTTTGGTATTCTACCATCTTTTCATTTTTGAGTTATAGTGTTCAGAGACAAATGGACCTCTCTCTCTCTCTCTCTCTCTCTCTCTCTCACACACACACACACACACACTCACACACATGTGGTCCTCCGTGGTGTAATGGTTACCATGCTAACTTAATATAACCAAGGTCGTGGGTTCAAAACTGGAGGGTCGTGGGATCAAACCTGGTGGAGGACAATGGCTTTTTTCGGGCGTAAAAATCCTTAGCATGGCTTCCTTCGTAGATTTACGGCACGTAAAAGAAACTCGAGCCTGATAGAGAGCCCTCTGAGCAAAATTAAGCGGTCTTTCACGCCCAATTTAGAATGGAACGCTGCGAACCATAACAGTTAAAGAGCGTCCATAAATAACACGCTATTCACATTTAAAGACACACACACACACATACACGGATCTCTTTCTAACTTTTTTGTTTGTTTGGAATGAAATACTTTTGGAATGAAATAATTTTTTTACCTACTATATACATTGCACATAGGTGCTAGAGAATATCAATATAATAGAAAAGAGTGCCGACGACTTCTCATTGAAATGCATATTTACCTCGTGACGCAGTGAAAGAAATACACCGAAGAGACACCTAGCATGTGTGCTACTAACTAGCACAGTCTGCCTTCCTAATTATTAACTGCGTCATAGGGATCCACTGTGCAGTTCTCATGTTACCACACAGAATCCTCATTGACAGTGGGTAACTATTAGGTGTCTGTCACTCGATCTAGGGCACACTCCTACTTGCTGTGTAGGCTGCACATTACAAAACAGACTTCACAAGAGAGGAAAATTGAATGTCGCTGTTTCGTTTCGAGAGAAACCTAACCTATAACGAATGTTGATGCTTCTGTTTTTCTTTGTTCATTTTATATTTTTGTTCTGCTGTTCAGCCTTAAATTTGATCTGTATCTATATGTTCCTAATGCATTCTGCTGCAGAACGCTCTTACAAATGTAAAATGATGGTATGAGCAAACCTTGAATAAACTATTGCTTGTAGACTATGAGAAAGCATTTGACAAGTACAAAACTGCAAGCAATAATGCTCAATATATACCTATAACAGTCTGTATAAGTAGTATAACGTTATTATTTTAACACAAAGTTGTTGCTGACAACGTCGACACAGTAAACAAAAAACAAATCTGATGTGTTCCATTCATATGTCTTTCTCTACATGTCTATAAAAATTATTATTAATAAGCTTAGTCTATCTACTTAATTCTAATCAAGATAAACATTAGAAGAAGCGGTCTTATTACTTGGTTCCTTATACGTAGAAGAGAAATGTTTTAAAATTTGGTTGCTATGGGATTGAACTCCGTTTTTTTGCGTGGCCAAGCGTTGTGAAATTCCTGTATGAGAAAAGTTTAAGTATTTTAAAACTGAAAATAACAACAATGAATATCTATAAAATGGCCAAATCCTCGAAAAAAGTATATTAATTAAATTGTGTATTTGATCCAAATTAATAATTTTTGTGTATTAAGTATTTTCTATCTTTAAGGTTTACCAGTTATGCAAAATTCATCCAGAATAAAGAGCTCTTTAGAGGATATTTACCAGAAATCTCAAGATACACATATTATTTGCAATGTAAATATTTTAATATACGATATTTTAATAAAAATCTTTATTTTCAAACATTTCCAAGTAAAGGTTAGTTGGGGTGGGTGATTTTCTTGAAAATCTTTAGAAATACTTCTTGGGAGATACTAAACTTAAATATTTAGGACTGTTCGTTTTTGAGCTATGCTGTTCACGGACACATACGAATTTTTTTCTAAACAAATATTGCCAGTGAAATATCGTGATCGAATTTTTGGGTGGGATACAATACCCACTATATACATTGTACATACGTACTAGAGAAAGTAAAAATTGATGCAAGACGCAACCACAAAATTCCGGTAATGGAAGAAAATTGTGGTTTAAATAACTGGGCATTTAACAAAATTCCAACCAATCTCTAAGTTACGTTCTTAAATGGAAGGAAAGCCACCTATTTTACTTCATTGAAAACAATAAGGGAACATTTTAATTTTACTTTTCAATGATATCTTGTTATGATCGATAAAGCAGAGATAAGCTTGTAAAATTACAGCTCAGATCCCAACCATATATTTCAAGGACATTCCATTTATATAATATTCTGCTTTGTTATTTAGAGATTGTTGTTGTTGTTGATACATATAGCTTTGTTGGACTTTAATCCATTAAGTAATAACATCTCATTACAAATGCACAGAAATGTTCAAATATAATACAAATATAGTAATATAATAAATATAATAACCAATAATATCTTAAAATAAATTCACAAACGAGTCGGTGGTTGTCATTGAATGTCTTTGTCTTTCAATGATTCCAGATAAGATTTTGACAGCTTAAAACCAGCAACTAATTTTTACTTTCTCTATACAAATTATGTACATAGTGTATAGAGAAGGCATTGCACTCCACCGAAAAATTCGATACCGAGATTTCACCAGAAATATATGTTTAGGGGTCCCCTATATCCAAAAAACGAACATATACACAAAAAGGTCCGTGTGTCTGTGAACACGATAACTCAAAAACGAAAAGTCGGTAAAATACCAAACTTGGTATTTAAGTTTAGAATCTTCCAGGGATGCGACACGAAGATTTTCAAGAAAATCTCCCCGCCCCAACTACCCTTTGCATGGAACCTTTTTTAAAAAATTTTGATTTTCTAAAAACTAGCTCTAACGATTTTGATTAAAATTTCGTATATTACAGATATTTACCTGACAAATAAAATGTAAATCTTGAATTTTCTGGGAATAGCCTCTGAAGACTACTTTATTCTGGATGAATTTTACGGAATTTTGCATATCTGCTAAACCGTAAGAGATGGATAAGAACTTACTTCACAGAAAATGTAGAGCACATTAAAGCACACAAGTTGTGTTATATACACTTTTTTCGTGGAGAAGATCGTTTTTAAAGTATTCGTTATTTTTGGTTTCATCTTTGAAAACTTATACTTTTCTCATACAGGAATTTGTCAACTCCTATCCATACAAACGAACTAACTTCAGTCACATAGCAACCAGCTTTTGACTATCACTTTGACCTATGGTTTCCCTTATTTTGCTTCTACTTACAAGGTAGCAAGTAATAAAATTATTTTTGCTAATTTTTTCTTGATTACCATGAAGTACATAGAAGCATAAGCTTTTGAACAACAATTTGTTACAGAGATGTAGAGAAAGTCATGTGAATGATACACATCATATTTTTATATTTTTACCCTTATAGTTCCCTTATTATTCTTATACTTTCAAAACTATTTAAAAACTTTTGGCAAGCAGAAACTGGATAGTTACTTGTGAGGATATGTGATTTATGCTTTAGCTTTGGTAATTATTAATTTTAAGTTTTCTCTCATACATAATATTTTAAAATCATTTTTGGCTTACGCTAAAACACTATATATGGGCAAAAAATGTTTTGTAATTCAACTATTCACTAATAAGTAATAACACTTAACTAAAAACGAATTAGTTGTTTCATATTCATTTTTACTATCATTATCACGTGTATATGAGATACTCAATTCCATCCAAAATTTGTTGCCGAGCTATGAGTTGAATATCCCATGGAACAAAAAAGATTAGAAAAAAATCCACTTCTGTGTATCTGTGCGTGCATAAAATAACACGAACATTCGGATAAATATTTAATTTCAGCACATTACAAACATGCGACACGAAGATATTCAAAGAGACTCTTTTTATTCTTAATTATAGAAGATTGTCCTTTTTAGGGGTATTTTAAAGCCTTAAAGCCATAAATTTGAAGTTAGCTCACGATGTAAATAACTAAAAACTGTTTATCTTCTCCCAATAGTAGGCCTGTAAACTTCTTCCTACACTAAAAACAATAAAACATTCGTATATGGAGAAAACGTAAAAGCTGTTTTCCAATATCAGCCTAGAATTAACAGCCTACTGGTAGCAGATATTCGTAAGACTGCGTCCACATGAAACATGAAACATGATTTCGGAGCAAAGAAATCCCAATCCTTAAAGAATGATGCTGCTGATGACGTTTAAAATCCTCAATCAGCGTAAAATACACAGGTCCCGAACCTAAGTGAATGAAGTATGTATGAAGGTGGTATAAATATCTAACAGTAAAATGTAGTTATATTATTTGATAGTTTGTTTTACATTCGCTACCCTTTACATATTTTTATTAAAATGCAAAAGCATGAGAGAGAGAAAAGGATATTCAGGATATGCGTTATCTCATAGAAGTCGAATGGCTGTAGATATTCTTCCTAAAATGAAGAGAATATTGAGTAAAATGAAGCAAATGCTTGCTCTTTCAATAAATCAAACAGTACAGAATTCGATTTAAAGATTATTTTAAAACATTATCTAAAATATCTTCTCTAATTACATAGATTTCATTCAAAATCCTTCCTCAGTGCTTGCTTTTATGTTAATCTTTCACCAGTTACTTCAAGAATGTTTTATTTCATTGGAATGAGAAACTTACTTGTCAACAGAGCAGTAAAGCAGATATATTCAGATATGGAGTATGCAGCCTTTGAGGTATACTAAGGCAATCTGCTTGGTGGTATCTAATGGTAATTCATGCAATAACTAATGAATTAATATATTAGTGTGTACATTAATATTATTAATGTATATTAGTGTATAGTTCAATATAGAAAAGAATTGCTTACATGTATATGCGGAAGTAACATTTTGCAAAAATACGGATGGAAAACTCCAACTTTTTATCATCTAACTACACTTCGTAGCGTTGTAAGTCGTGTTTCCCTGGTTTTCAGAGAAGTAATTGTCTGGCATGAACATCTGTTTAATTTAATAAACATGGGTTGCAAAATAGTTGCATACCTTTCTTCATGCATAGCTTCTGTCGCTGTCTGTCACTGCCTGTTATTCGGCATGCAGGTACAGTGGAGTGGGAAAGAAAGGGATGTAAATATTTGCACTCTGGTATAATAGTTTTGTGCAGTAAGTGTAAATGAACCCAATCCGCAATTGGAAGCGAAACTGCGATGGAATGATAGATATCCAAACTTTATTTTAAATTCCAGTATTTAGTATTTTTAATATTTATTTGTTCAGTCACATTAAGTGCATTAGTACAATAGACATGGTCAAAATAATATATACAAGTAAAATATAAAGTCAGTCATATAACAATTTCAGTATTAAAAATTCATCCAAATTGTAAAATACATTGTCCATCAACCATTTTTTTACTTTAGCCTTAAACTGTATTACATTCAGATCCCTAATGTGGTCAGGAAGCTTATTGTAGGCTATAATGCTGGTTATCAATTAGCTATCTTTAACTTTCTTTAGTCTAGTGTATGGAATATGTAATTTGTCAATATTTCTGGTATTTAATGTGTGTACATGTCTGTTCAGTTTAAATTGATTTAAATTCTTGTGTACATATAATAATAGTAATAATAATAATAATAATAGTAATTGTATAATGTGGAAATTGTACACTGTTAAAATTTTCTGATGATTAAAAATGGTCTACATGGAGTAAGAAGTATGAATAAAATTCTCATGGGTTTCTTTTGTAGAAGTACAATTTCATTTAATTTACAACAGTTCCCATATGCTAACAGTTCATAGCTAAAAACACTTTCAAACAGAAATTAAGTCACAAATTAATCCAGAAAATAAATGATAAAAAACTTAAATATATGGACATTGAGAAAACAATATAACGAAATGAAGCAAATAAATGAATGTATTTTCGTAGTTTGGAGCGTCACGTTGATTTTCCAGTGACAAGTCAGAGGTACATACAACTTACAGGTAGAAAATCGATCTCTTAGGTTTTTTTTATCTCCTTGGAAAGACTAAAGTAAGGCAAGAAAATCAAGGGAACGTGTGTATTGCAGAGACAACTTGACTGCACTGAGGTGGTAGCTACGGCGATTCTTGCAAATAAACTCCAATTCCCAGCCCCTTCCTCTTGTAGTGCACTGCTGATGCTGCCTTTCCGCAGAAGTGGATTCCCTGCCAGCCTCACTCTGATTAACCGTTAAAGAATTCATGAGCATTCCTAGCCACGCTCAACTCCGCGTCGCTTCTCGCCTTTGCTAACAGTCCTTTAGAATCGAATCAAACAAGCAGCAACGTGCACGCATTCATCCCACTGGATATGCCGATATCAGCTCACGCAACCTAATGCATATTTATGCTCTCTGGATATTCACCTTACCTCAGAAACATCAACAAAAACTCAATTGTTTGGTTTTCGCCGATTTGCTGAAAGCAGTTTCATTGCTCAGGGATTACAACATTAACACTTCCAGAAGCGCGTGTTGTAAAGCCAAAGCACCAAAATAAGCAATGCTGGTTAAACTATTGAACAATCACCTGAGGCGGCCCAGTCTTCCTAGATTTTTAGTATTATACTATATCTGCATCTTTTCTTGGGCGCCTGGCTTCCTAGCCTTCTTTCGATAGGTTTCGCGCTCTTTGGAAAACAGATCAACAACACCGAGACTTGACTGCCTCCGTGGTCGAGTGGTCAACGGGCTGACTTCTCATCCGTAGGTCTCGGTCGATTTCTGGCCGGGGCGGGAATCTTTCTTTAACCAGAATTATTCCCTATCCCCCACAGAGTCTAGAAATATATATGAAAGAGTGAATGTGTGTGTATTTAAATATATAAAAATGATACCTAGCCTAATGTTCTAAACCCTACAGCAATACGAGTTGCTTCAAAGGTCAAAGCCCTCGATATGACAATTGAAGTTAAAGGGGGCTATACAAATGAAATAAAAACAAAAAAAACAACAAAAAAAGTCACTGACACTTGAAGTACGCTCTATATCTAGTTGCCTCAACGCTAAGCTTTCATTCTGTCTGTAGATACCAGAGTGCACTTAGGATGTTTTTCATGTAATAATTCAGTTATTCGCGGTAAATTAGGTTTTCACCATATTTACTATAATTGACTTGACTTGCCTTGACTCGAGTTAGACTGAAAAATTCGATGCCTAGCCGGGATTTGAACCATGGATCTCCCGATCTCTAGCCGGTTGCTCTGCCACTGAGCTACCATGGCAACATGCCGGAATAGTATTGGATTTCTTAACTGACTCGCATGTTTCCCGGTAAACCACAAGGTGATCTCAAATTATTTTGGGATGACAAACCTAATGGCAACTTACAATGTTGTAAGTGCTTTAAGCCCAGGATTCATAGTTTAACCAACTATTATGGTCAATTGGTATTGGATTAATTATTTTTTCGCACAAGCCGTGTAGGTAACTTAATGATATGCCGGCATGTTGCCATGGTAGCTTAGTGGCAGAGCAACTGGCTAGAGATCGGGACAGCCGTGGCTTTGGCATTGGAATTTTTCAGTCTGACTCTACCTATCCAATTCCTGTCCTACAAACGGCTTGTGTGAGAAAACAATTAATCCAATATTCTGAGTGAGTTTGGTTGTTATTAATTCCCATTTGAGAAAAGTTAAAACTTAAAACAATAAAAAGGAATATCTCTAAACTGGTTATCAATTAAAAAAGTACCTGACATGTGTTTTAACCAGAACTCCTTTTCTCTTTAGTAAGCTTTTGTCTGTATCTTACGGTTTACCAGCTATGCAAAGATTATTCATAGTAAAGGGAGCCTCAGGGGCTACTCTCAAGAAATAGTGATATACACTTTATTTTCCATTTAAATGTCCTTAATATATGATATTTTAATCGATATTGTTTGAGCCATTTTTTAAACATCGAAAATTATAAAAATGTTCCATATAAAGTGTGCTTTGGGGTTGGGGATTTTCCTCAATCTTTTTGCCACACGCTTGGAAAATACAGAGCTTAAACACCAAGTTTGGTATTTAATGGACTTTTTCTTTTTTAGCTATGTTGTTCACAGTCACACACATACTTTCTTTTATATTTTTTTTAAAATTCAGGTGTCCCCAAAACCTATATTTTGGGTACAATCTCGAAATCTTATTTTGGATGGAATACAATACCTTCTCCATATAAAATGAATGTACATTGTGAATACGTATTAGAGAAAGTAAACAATTGTTGAGAAGTCTCGTTTAACTCCTGATCTGCACTCAGTTTATCGCCTTGTTTCTGTTTGTCAGGCAACTTCTCTGACATAACTGCTCTGCGGAGTAGTATAAACGCCTGGCGTTTCAGAAATTGCAGTGTACTGGCTGCAGCTCAAAGTAATTTGGGTATGATTCTCAAGGGTTTCTTTGACCTTCTGAAAGACCTGATAGGGATGAGCTTGCCGGTCCCATGGCCATGCTCACGAAAGTGCCTAGCTTTGGTGTTTCATGGCGCAGGGGATAGTGGGTTCGAGGCCCTTCTTGGACATAGGTGTTTGCAAAAGTGTATGAGTATGTTTCAGTAAAATTCAAACAGCAAATAAATAGATATAGAAATAGGAATATAGAAAACTGAAAAAAAATTAAAAAATTGGAAACAGAGAAAAAGAATACAGCGCCGGAGTCCCGACAAGACTCCGAACTATATATTACAATATACAAAAATAAACTTAGTCCCATGATGCCTCTGGGGATCTCTTGAACTTCCTGAAGAAAAAAAGGATTTTAGTCTCTACAAGTATCGTCTAAGCGGTCAGGGGAAGTGAGTTGTAGATTACATTCTTCTCTCACTTCCGCACTCTGGCCATGATGTATAGCTGCGATAACTGTGATGGACAATGACCCTCTTAAACTTCTGGTCAAGACTCTTGTCATACAGTAAAGAATCAGACAGACATAAGTATTAAATTTGTGTCCTTTCTGTTTTATACGAGAATAGCTTCATTTGAGGAATATGAAACAATGCAGAAATACAGAAGAATAAAAGTATAGCTCAATGCATGGAATAATACCCAAGCTTAAGAAAATTTTCATTTAGATTCAAAAGTGAAGTGAAAGCATTTCTGCTTTCAGAAAAACACTTTAATACAGATTTACTGCAATAAACAATAATTATTTTAAGATTATCTGATAATAGGTAGACGTAAGAGTAGTTTGCTACTAAGCAGAAGTAATGTTGACACATTTTTTGGAGAACCGAGTGTATTTAAAGCTTATAATTTTCAAACAAAATAGTAATATTAATAAAATTAAGAAGCCCTAATGTACTTGGGTAATTAATTATTATGGAAATCGAGTGCAGCTGTTTACGACTCCTTTACCCCCAAAAAATTAAATTCTTTAATATTTTGCTAGAATTTGTAACAATATAATTGAGGTGTCTTTAATGACACCTGACCTTTCTTTCATTCTAATATGTTGTATAGCGTAAATATGTTATCTAAATTGAGGCGGAGGCTTGTAACTGGTTTATGTTATAATCATGATAAGTATTATGCTGTTAAATTTTATGTAAACTGTATACGCAATAAATATTGTTTCATTTAAATATACTGAAGATTGATAAAAAGAAAACTGTTGAAACAATTTTATTTGAACAAAAATCTATTTCATTTCAAACTAATCTAAATATATACCCTTTAAATAAATTAAAAGTAGAACATAAACTAAAAGATATACTTAAAGGTATAAATATTTAAATTAAACATATAGGGATTGCTTAAAAATAATTAATACAATAAACAGCGCAGTATTTGAAAATACCCTCTGCTTTAATTTATATTTTATTTTACGCCTACATTTACCAAAACCTGCGTCTGTTTCTGAGATATCAGTGAAACTATAGCAATCATTTGAAGTAGCTCAATATGCGTGTGGAATTTGGACAAGAAACAAATTTATTTTGCAGAGTTGCGGTTATTACGAACGATAACATGATATCAAAAATAGACAAAGAAGAGTGCTATAACTCTTATTATGAATCTGTTTTAAGAATGAAAAACCACCGACTCCCAAAAAAGTTAACGTCTAAAAACCTTTAAGCAAAAAGGTTACTATGATATCCATGGCGGATAGACCAACAGATTTATACCACGTTGCTGCTGGTGCTGATGAACTGCAGTGTCTTTAAGAGCATTATTTCTGTTTCTCTCTCGTTGTGAATGAATTAACGTATTTATTTAAGAGCCAGTATACATAAACTGATCTTCCTCAAGGACCGCATACTGTAGTGCAGTTGTAATATACTAAATAATAAGCAATATTAAAAATAAGAATGAAAAGAGTGAACACGAAAATAAAAAAGACAAACATATACACATATAGCATCTTAAATTTACAACTCACAATAAACCTTATTTCGATGCATTAGTGTACCCTATTATAGTAAAACAAATGAACTTAATACCAACACCACAAGAAAGCAATGACAGAAAAAGGTGATATAAAAATATATAAAACATTTTAAACACTTTTTAGCTCTTTTGATCAGCCTTCTTAGATCCCAGTTATCTTACCTTAAGCAGAAATTTACCTATCCCCTCGGCGTCTCCCATGCCCGAGTGCTCCACATGCTCCTCCTTCCTCCTTGCAAATGGGGCAGATTCTCATATCATTCTTGTCAGTAATTTTCATCATCCTTCATGCTCCTAGTCTAAGCCACGCAAGCCCCTAATAAGTTTGGTACCTGTTTTGATGTATTGTTTCATACACCGCTCCGATTTTAGCCCAGACCGTAATTCTACCGAAGCTTTCTCTGTACATTACGCAATTATTTGTTCTTTGTCAATATCACAAAGACGGTTCTTAATCTTTCTCCAAATGCTCCGACTATTTCCCTGCCCCGCCATCAAAATGTATCCTATCCCAATGACTCTCTCATGGTGAACCCAAATTTCCCTACTTAATATATTTTATTTAGGTTCTGAAT
Source organism: Hymenopus coronatus (assembly GCA_030762935.1). Taxonomy (NCBI): domain Eukaryota; kingdom Metazoa; phylum Arthropoda; class Insecta; order Mantodea; family Hymenopodidae; genus Hymenopus; species Hymenopus coronatus. The sequence continues at coordinate 52,085,489 of CM060890.1, read as the reverse complement.
AGGACTAGTGTATCCATGTTTCATACAACAGAGCATTAAATGGGAAATGGCGGACTTCTGCCTATCTTTTGAAGTTCTGTATTTTTTCATGTATGTTAAACCTGAAAATGAGTTAAGTAACATTATTAGAGTATTATTAGTTTTATAAATACAAAATATTAGCTTTTTAATACTGTTGTCTTATTAAACAGAGATTCATCAAGTTTGATACCTAATGGCTTAAATAAGAACACATGTTGTTTCTTTTATTTTACAACAAATAAAACATTCAGTTCTTCTGAGGTCATTGTATTAAATGGGGAAATTATTCTATCTCCGGTCTCTCATTTCCTCACCCTCTACCGTTACATTTCTACCCTCCCTCTGCTTTTCCACTCCCATCTGCACACTTCCTCTTGACTCTCGCCTCTCTATCCCTGTATTCTCTGTACAAATTAAGGTCATAATTGGCTTAAACCGGTTATAAAATTACTTCTTCCGGAATGTTAAATAGTAATCAAATGTCTCGGAAATGGCCAATGCCACAAAAAGACGTAACATAACTGTGCTATTTTAATGAATTTTACATTTTGTTTATAGTGCATTTGATTACTTATAAAAATCCACTCTTAAATATATATATATATATATATATATATATATATATATATATATTTAACAGGCTAGTTTCAGTAACAAAACTGCACAATATATTAGTCATGTAACACCCAAAACATATATTATTGTATAATTACAATAGATGGAGCCATTTTTGAGAAACTAAAACGATAGGGAAGTTTATAGTAGGCTATTTCTTGGAAATCCTCCTGTCATATTCTTGGAAGACAAATTTAAATACGTTTGGCATTTATTCAAAAGTTCTTTTTTGAGTTATGACGTTCACAGACTTCTAAGCACTGATCTTCCTTTCCCTAAAATCTTTTTATTTCTAGGGACCTCAAAATGTAATTCCTATTGAAATGTTTTGAGTGGAATACAAGTCTACATACTATAGTCAGGTGAAATCTGCTCCCTTGGGAACGTAATTTAGACACAGTTACACTCAAATTTTTAAGAAAATGCTGCATGCCAAGTTTCATAACAACCGGTTCTGGCAGTCTTAATTGAAATACTTTCATGTGCACCACAACCTCGAACAAATGTTTCAAGCATTTGGTTTTCTCTTCGGCTTAATCTATTATGCTCCTTTGTATGAATTATTCATTAAAAACAAGCATAAAAACTATTTAGGTTTGAGTTTTATTTTATATATATAGATATATGACAAGTCATATAGTTAAGAGTTAAGAGTAGAGCATTCGGCTTCTCCCTACACCCCATCCTACCATTTCGATCTATTTTATACTATAGCAGCCTAGTGCATTTCAACTTGTGACTGTATTCACTTTTCACCGTCACTTTGCTTTTATTTTCTTTGGTGTACCGGCCCCTCTTTAACGTGAACAAAGATCATCGCTGCTTTTACATGCTGAGCACTATCTCATTAAGCACACTCGCCAATATGTAGCCACAGGAGCTTCGACACGGTTCGCGGGAGGCGGGGAATGGAACATTCTGACGTCATCTCTCGTTATCTCCCATAGTGCTTCTGGGATTTACTTTGGGCGAGAGCGACAACATATTTATCTCTCCAACCTATCAGGTGACCGGCGCTATAGGACACCGTCAGTTCACAAAGATAAACTCGCATTTCAGTAGTTACGTCAATGTTATCTTTTATTACAGTGCTAGGATATTTGACCAAATCTGAATTTTTCGATCGGCGGCTACTTAAAAGGGGTTATAGAGCTTCCTTACGCGGAGGTTTGCAATATATCTAGTCTATTGTTATCTTAGATGGCTGGTAAACCACATACAATTCCTCATTCATTGGAAAAATATGAATAAATCAATTAGTGTAATTATTCGTATTTAAATAACAGTATATAATCAGACGGGTCTAAAGATAAAAAATACGTCGTGTCAAACATCTGAGGCCATCTCTCAAGGGAGCTGTTCGAATTGGGTTGGACTCGGCGGGACAGTGGTTCCCGAAGCCAGTGTCTGGGCAGTGAGGACCGGGGCAGGATTGTGAGACGCCTTAATATCCTCCGGCCACTAACCTGGAGAGCTTAGTAGATAGAAGGTGGCATCTGTCACCCCCACTGAGGTATTCGGTAGTCATCCCTCCAATGGATTGACACTTGTAAGTGTTGTATCCACTTCCGTCCTGTCTTGAGCAAGGGAGGCCGGTTTATAAAATAGGTACCGATCTAATGGATAACCCCACGAAATCTCTGGGGCACCTGTCACACTTGAGTTGTCACGTCACTGCTGTGTGGGTGTACAGACCGTACAGAATAACAAGTAAAATTAACAAGAAATAAAAATAAAAATGATTACCAAAGAGTATACTCCCCATTATTCATGTACGGATCATTCCGTCCCCCTCCCACCCAAGAAAAGTTATTTTGTTTTAATATCAACACATGCATTTTTCTTTTTTTTTTCTTTTCTTTTCTCCGCCATTTCTTTTACAAATTTCTTTTAACCTGCTTCGTTGGCATACGCTGGTTAACATCAGAAAAACTGAAATTATTTTTAATTTACACAGTACAGGAAGGCGGACAAGAATGAAAACGGTACTGTTGTTACGCGGTGATTGTTTAAACAACGGAAATGGCATTTAATGCCTCCTATATTGCTATTTCCTAAAGAAAAACAATACCTATGTACAGAAGTAAAATACATTTTTGAACAAAGCTTTGAAACGAAATTTCCTATTTACATATTATGTATTTTGTACCTTAAAAGCATTAAATTATGGGTTTCTTGGTTATTCGTTTTTTTTTTCGATTATTCATAATTCTTCTCCCCCACATTACCCCGGATAATAGAGAGTTTACTTCACAGCATATTAAAATAGACAATGCACAAAACAACGGTAAACGTATACAGATGCACTATTACACCCATTATAATAAACAGAGATCAGATAACATAAACAAATAAACACAGCACTAACAATAAGCGAAGAAATGCGTCATAAAATGTAATATATAAATCACTAACTCCACTATATAGCTCATGTTACACTCCCTCTGCCCTATTACCAGCCTTCTCAGATTTCAGCTATCTTGTCTTAGAAATTAACCACGTCTCCCTTGCCTGCCAGTAGTGTCCAACACGCCATTAACTTTGCAATCCAGGTGCTAAAGGGTTGCGCCATTCCTCCGTACTCCTACATCTTGCAAGATATGTACCCGTGTCTCTTCCTTCTCACAAATGGGACAGATTCTTAAATATTTCCAAAATTTTTGATAATTTTTATCTCCCACTCTCTTAAATCATGTTTTATGTCTCGGAGGGGGGGGGGGTAGACTACATAGATCAGTAACTTTCGTTGTCCACCGTAGACTAGTAGTATCATGCTAGTTCCCAAGTCACGGTTTCAAACCCAGCGGAGAGTGATACATTTTTTGGCATAAACTCCTTAGTATGACATCGTTGGGAAGGGAAGTACAACACGTAAAAGAACATCAAGCCTGATAAAGAGGCGTCTGAGCAAAATTAAATGGTATTAGAATGGGACACTGAGAACAGCAGCAGTTAAAGAGCGTCCTTAAATGAAACTCAGTTTTATTTAATTTTCTGCAAGTGTCATCTCAGTCATCATATGGAGTGAAATTGTCAACGTCTACCGCCTCGTAATGCAAGCCATTACTTCATAAAAATCTGATGTGCTCCATTCACATGACTTCCTCTACATCTCTAACAAATTATTGTTAATAAGCAGATTTTTCTACATATTTAATGCTAAAGAACTAGCAGAAACGGTCTTATGGCTTAATTCCTCCATAAGTAGGAGGGAAATAAGAGAATACACTATGCTGAACGACAGTCAATTGTGGTTGCTATGGGCGTGCCCAGCAGTTGAGAGGTCCCTATGGTAAAAGTTTAAGTATTTTAATGCTGAATTCAATAAAAAGAAATATCTCTAAAACGACCAACTCTATGAAAAACTGTTTGTCATAAATTGTGTATTTAATCGTGATCTATATTTTTTGTGCAATAAGTTTATCTCTTATGGTTTTCCAGTTATGCAAAACTTCGCAAAATTAAGCCAGAATAAACATGTATTCAGAGACTATTCCCAGAAAATATTAGTAAATATCTTAATATATCTTAATATAAGACATTTTAATTAAAATCGTAGAACCATTTTTAAAAAAATAAAACTTTTCGGTAGTTAGGTGTAGTTGGGGTAGTTGGGTGGGGGATTTTCTTTAAAACCTTCGTGTCACATCATTGGAAGATGCCAAACAAATTTGGTATTTAACGGTCATTTCGTTTTAGAGCTATGCTATCCACAGACACACACACGCACACTCGGACGTTTTTTCTGAAAATGCTTCTTTTTTGGGTTCAAGGGGACCCAACACATGTAAAATCTCGTTGCTGAATTTTTTAGTGCATTACAATACCTCTATATATTATGTAAATACTACGTGTAGAGAAAGTATACACATTTAAAGTGTTTTAAAGCCAGATAAATGTTTATAACATGTTTTCTTGGGAGTTTTTGCCATGGAAAGTGTTCGATTAGTTATTTCCGAATAATTGTGCCTTCGTTTTAGTTTTATATCAAATTTCACCTAGCTTCAGTTGTCTAAACAAAGGCAACCGTACCTTTGAAAAGCACACTCATAGAGAGCAGCAAACTTTGTAGGTTCCATCAGGTCCTGGACAAAGAACATAGTAAGTTTCAATTTCCATACAAAATGAGGCCGTGGGGGACAGTTTATGTCATTGGAATACAAAGGGTCCGACTACGGAAATAGAGAATGGTATAGGGTGGCTGTGCAAAGGCAATTCATCCCCCTAAATCAGCGCTTCTCTATCGATTGACCCCTAGAATTAAGAGTGCGTGAAGCGGAAAACTTAAATAGTACGTACTTGTTCTTATAGAAACCGATGGAAAGATATTAATAAAATATTATGCATTTTTATCCTCTACACGTACTATGTATATAGTGTATAGAGAAAGTATTGCACTCCACCCAAACATTTGATACCGAGATTTCACTGGAAATATATGTTTTAGGGTCCCCTACATAAAAAAAAAAGCATTTTAAAAAAAAAGGATGTGTGTGTGTGTGTGTGTGTCCGTGAACACGATAACTCAAAGACGAAAAGTCAGTAAAGTGCCAAACTTGGTATTTAAGTGTTAGTATCTTCCAGGGATGGAACACGAAGATTTTGAGAAAAATCCCCTCCACCCCAAACTACCCTTTACATGGAACTTTTTTCAAACACTTTGACTGTCTCAAAAATGGCTCTAACGATTTAGATTAAAATATCGTATATTAAATATATTTACATGGCAAATAAAATGTATATCTTGAATTTGCTGGGAATGGCCTCTGAAGCTTACTTTATTCTGGATGAAATTTACGGAATTTTGCATAAGTGCTAAACAGTAAGAGATGGACAAAAAGTTACTATACAAAAAATGTAGAGCACGTTAAAACATACAATTTATGTTATATGTATTTTTTTCGTGTAATTGATCGTTTTTAGACATTCTTTACTTTTTGTTTTCATTTAAAAAAAATGTTTTTTCTCATACAGGAATTTGTCAACTTCTGTTCATGTAAACAAAGAAACTTCAGTCACAAAGCAACCAGGATTTTACTCTCACTTTAACCTATGATACTTCTTTATTTTCATTCTTCTTACAAGAAAGCAAGTAATAAAACTATTTCTGCTAATTTTTTCTCGATTAGCATGAAGTAAATAGAAGCATAAGCTTTTTAATAATAGTTTGTTGCAGAGTGTAGAGAAAGTCATGTGAATGGAACAAATCAGATTTTTACGTTCAGATCCGTAATGTTGCACTTCTTTAGTGATGATTAGGTTACTTGCGAAAAGTTTTTCGTTTTGCCACAGATAAGATTTTAATTGCTAAACTCATTTTCCATTGTCCTGCTGTAAAAGAGGACGTATATAGGAACTTTTCTGCCCTATTTCTAAGAACCACACCACGCAAACAAAGTGAAGCATTAACTGCCTTTACATTAATAAATCTGCCCATAAATTGCCTTACAATAAGCTGATGCATTTTTGTAACTTTTTGAGCATTGATCAAAATCAGGAAATTACTTTTGTTTGTTTTCCTTTTGTAACTTAATTCTGCCCTAATTCATATTTATGAACTTTATTTTGCTCTAGTACCACAATAAAACCGCAATTTGACAACTGAGGTATTGCTCTAAGTTCTCAAAATAAACCCACAATTGATATAATAAAGGCAAAATTAACTTTAATATTTTCAATTAGTGCTGAATTTTGTTAAGCATTATCTAAAAGTGTATGTGATTATGTCAGTTTGTAATGGGAAGCTTCAGAACTCTATTCAGCATCTAATTAATTTTATCTGTGTGGCAGGTCAGAAAATTGGGATAATAACTTTTCGCTTTCAATATTTTTGACATTTTCCTATCTTCAGAATATTCCACACGATTTTACCACTTTACACTTAATTACGACTTCAAGAATAGCAATAAAGGTAAAAGATCATAAACGCGTCCTAGGAAGTCCTATGCGCGCTAACATCTCCCTCCTCCTAGGAGGAAGGGAATCACAGAGGCAACGGTATCACGCGGAAGTCCCTAACTGTTTCCTGGTAGTTCATCTCGGCACCAGAGCTCCACACAATCACACCACGGATTCACAGCGAACACAGCAGTACCTCTTAACCGAGAACAGCATTCAGAGTACATACGCGTGCCATCTGCCAGCACAGCCGCGCACTTCATCCTGAAAGATGATAAGGAAATTAAGTACATGATGGAAAGGAAGTCGTGGAGAATAAGCACCCCAGCATTCGCAAAATTAGCAAGGGAGAACCACAAACATTTCAAATCAGAGTGCGGGATTGAGGGAAATCGAACCAGCGACCTCTCGAATGTGAGTCTCGCAGCGCCACCTCGTTAAATGAGAATAATAGTGGTATATAAGTAATTATATTTACTTATTTCAGTTTTTTTCAGTCTTTCGAAAAAGAAATAGCATTGGAGTTTTATATTTAAAAAATCTAATGTGTTCCATTCATGAAACTCTCTCTACATCTCTGTAACAAATTATTGTTAAAAAGCTTATGCTTCTATTTACTTCATGCTAATCGAGAAAAAATTAGCAGAAATAGTCTTATTACTTGCTTCGTTGTAAGTAGAATTGAAATAAAAGAGGGAGTACCATAGGTTAAATGAAGTTTCTTTGTTTGTATGGACAGGAGTTAACAAATTCCTGTATGTGAGTTTTTCAAAGCTGAAACCAATAAAAGCGAATATTTAAAAAACGATCAATTCCACGGAAAAGATGTATATTACATAAATTGTGTGTTTTAACGCGCTCTACATTTTTGTATGCTAAGCTTTCGTCTATGTTTTACGGTTTAGCACTTATGCAAAATTACGTAAATTCATCCAGAATAAAGAAGTCTTCAGAGTCTATTCCTAGAAAATTCAAGATATACATTTTATTGTCAGGTAAATATCTTCAATATACGACATTTTAATCAAAACCGTTAGAGCCATTTTTGAGAAAATCAAACTTTTTCAAAAAAAAAGTTCTATGTAAAGTGTAGTTGGGGTGCAGGGATTTTCTTGAAAATCTTTGTGTCACATCCTTGAAAGATACCAAACTTAAATGCCAAGTTTGGTATTCAAAGGTTTTTTCGTTTTTGACCTAAGCTGTCCAAAGACAGACAGACCTTTTTCCAAAAATGTTTTTTTTTGGATTCAGGGGGACCCATTACATGCATTTCCGGTGAAATCTCGGTATCAAATTTTTGGTTGTATTACACTAACTTCTCTATACACTATATACATAGTAGTTTAGAGAAAGTAAAAACGTATAAAAAAAAAGCCATAGTTAAGAATTATTATTTTTAGTGTCTCTTAATAAAGGAGGAAAAATGTATCACGTTGATGCACGTAATAGAGTTAAAATAGTCTAAAAGTCCATATCTCATACAGTAATATCTAAAATTTCATCGTGAGAGATATCTTTATAATCGCTTGAATGTGGGACATAGAGGATATTCCCAGAAAATTCAAGGTACACATTTTAATTTTAAAGTAAATATCTATAGTGAAGATATTTTAATCAAATTCATTAAAATTTGAAAAATTTTCCACGTAAACGGTAGTTTGAGGTGTGGAGATTTTCTTGAAAATCTTCGTGTTCCATCCTTGGGAGATACTAAATTTTATATATATATATATATATATATATATATATATATATATAGTTTTATACTTAAAAGACCTTTCTTTTTTGAGTTATTTTGACAATGTCAGACACACACACGCGCGCGCACACATACACACGCGCGCGCGCGCTTCTTCTAGAAATATTCTCTTTTTGGATTCAGGGGCAAACATATGTTTCCAGTGAAATCTCTGTATAAAATTTTGGGAGGAATATAATACCTTCTCTAGCTGCTATAAACGTTGTACATATGCACTAGATTGTTAGGCCAAAAAGTTGGAAATAGAAGTTTTCTCTTTTACTTTTATATCAAAGATTTATAAAATCATAATTAAATCCAATGTAAGGTTTAGAGTTTTCATAAATGTCTTTTTTTTACATATACTTAACCATAACAGTATATATAAGGTATAGTTTCCGAGGTATTTATAATTTTTAGAAATCGAACAGTCAACAGAAGTTCGTGGGCTATTTATACATAATTCAATCTAACGCTTCCTCCTACTGTAAATAGGAAAATAAAACCTAGAGCTCATATTGATGCGGGACTAAAAATAAACTTGGATAGGAAAGTAAAACCTATAGCTCATATTGATGCGGGACTAAAAATAAACTTGGATAGGAAAATAAAACCTAGAGCTCATATTGATGCGGGACTAAAAATAAACTTGGATAGGAAAATAAAACCTATAGCTCATATTGATGCGGGACTAAAAATAAACTTGGTATCCATCTTGGTGAGAAATCAATATCATTATTAGCCTGCTTCAATATTTTCCTTAACAAAGCATTTTTAGGATGAAAGATGGTCTGAAATGTACATAATTTCTAAAAACGTTCGCCTACTGTGAAAATAAGTATCGTAATATGTATTCGGTATTCATTTGATTTCTCTTTTTACTTTCTCTACTAGTACATAATAATGAGGTTGAGAAACTTGCACTTTACTAAATATTTGATACCGAGATTTCTCTCGGGTTCCTTGAATTCACGAGAAGCACTTTTATACAATGGCCCATGTGTGTTCACATGTCTTTGAACACGAAAGCTCTAAAATAAAAGTCGGTTAAATTCGTATTATACTTGATATTTAAGTTTAGCAGCTTCCAAGCGCACGGCACGAAAGCATTCAAGAAATTCCCCCATACGAACTACCCTTTAGATACAAAAATGTCGAAAATTTTGAATTTCTCAAAAATGTTCTAACGATTTTGATTCGTATTTACCTGAAAAAATCTAGATCTTGAATGTTCTAGGAATAGCCTATGAAGTTATTTTTATTTTGAATTTATTTTGCATAACTGTTAAACCATAGCAGATAGAAAAAAAGTTATTACATAGAAATGAAGACACACAATGTATGGCATATACCATTTTTTTGTAGATGTAACCAGTTTCAATATATTCCTTATTTCTTTCAATTTTGAAGTATATAAACATTTCTCATACTTGTATTTGTCAAGTCTTGTCCATTCAAAGAGAATTAAAATAAGCATTTAAAAGATTTGACTTACGCTTTAGCTTAGTGTATTCACTAATTTGACTTCTAATTTTAAGGAACTAAATGATAATATTAATTCTGCTAATGTTTATCTCAATTAGCATGATGTAGATACAAGAATAAGTCTTTAAGAATAATTTGTAACAGACATGTAGAGTAAGTTATGTGAATGGAGCATACCAGGTTTTTATGTATGATCCTGTCACACACATGCACACCTGAGCGCTATTCAGAAGGCCGTGAAACCTATACTTTCAGCGGTATCTTGTTATTGTATTATACAATGTCTTTATTTTTTGCAACAATGAAGTAGAGAAAGCAAACAAACAAAAAATCTGATGTGTTCCATTCACATGTACTTTCTGTACATCTCTGTAACAAATTATTGTTAAAAAACTTAGGCGACTATTTACTTCATGCTAATTCAGGAAAAAATGGCAGAAATAGTCGTATTACTTGCTTTCTTGTAAGTAGAAACGAAATAAGGGAGTACCATAGGTTAAAGTGATATTCAAAAGCTGGTTGCCATGTGACTGAAGTTCCTTTGTTTGTATGCACAGGAGTTTATAAGTTCCTATATGACAAAAGTATAAGTTTTTCAAAGGTGAAACTAAAAAAAAAAAAAAAGGAATATCTTAAAAACGATCAACTCCACAAAAAATATTTATAACATAAATTGTTGTTTTAATGTGCTGTACATTTTCTGTGTGGTAAGTTTTGGTCCATCTCTTACGGTTTAGCAGTTTCGCAAAAATCCGTAGAATTTATCCAAATAAAGTAGTCTTCAGAGGCTATTCCCAGAAAATTCAAGATTTACATTTTATTTTTCAAGTAAATATCTTAAATATACGAGATTTTAATCAAAATCGTATGAGCCATTCTTAAGAAAATCAAAATTCTTGAAATGTTTTCCATGAAAAGAGTAGTTTGGGGTGGGGGGATTTTCTTGAAAATCTTTGTGTCGCATCCTTAGAAGATACCAAACTTAAATACCAAGTTTGAGCTACGCTATCCACAGACACACATAGGCAGACAGACAGACTGACAGACTGACTGACAGACAGACAAACAGACTGACAGACAGACAGACAGACAGAAACACATGGCCTTTTTTCTAAAAATGCTGTTTTTGGATTCAGGGGCTCTCAAAACATATATTTCCTGTGAAATCTCGGTATCGAATTTTTGGGTGCAATACAATACCTTCTCTATACACTATGTACATAGTACGTATAGAGAAAGTAAAAAGTTGAGGCCGTGAGGTTTATCTTTGAAGGAAGTGGAAGGCTGTAACAGAGTATATTGAAAATTAGTTCACAAAATTTCAATGATATGTAGACGAATAATCATCGCTTGTCCGGATATAAAAGGCTACCTATCAAAAATCCCAAGGATTAATAATAGTTTCTATCTTCTTAATATTTTACTGTTTTTTTTTTCTTCCGCGTTTCCCTCTTCTGCTTTATAAAACTCTGCTTATTAAATAAAAGTAGCATAAATATCCGGGAAATGGCATTTACAAAGACATACAGAAAGTAATGACGTCAGATATCAAAATACATACGCTAAAATCACAGCTAAGTAATGGTTTTAGTTTAATAACAGTTTCAAATTTCATATTTTTCGAAACACAGTGGTGAATTTGGGTTGAATTAATGTTGTAAGCATTAAGTTCAATATCTAATAAAAAAACTTAACAAAATATAATTTTCCATTCGTTCGAAATTGAGTTTCCGTTTGGGCGTAAGATAGACAATGCAGTGTAATTCTTAATATCTGGAATGGCGTTACAGTTTAGAACGATAGAATTTGAAGTGGGCATGTTGAGCCACTCATGCTGTTGCTGATTTCCTCAATTCTCGTTTATTTTTTTCCAAGCGTCTATCACCTGCTGTGCCATTGGTATTAAAAGCGGGCGTTAAACACTATGAAAAATGTCCAAGGTCTAGCACAGGCCAACCGTTCAAATTTTAAGTTTGAAACTGTCCCAAATATCATTTTGGACCCTAAACTAAATTTATAAAAAACAACGCGCCTCTTAACAACTCCAAATTCAATAGAATGGTATTTTCCTTGGCAACTATATGCGCAGAAGTGAAAGTTGAAGGGAAGAAATATTGGTAAATTTCTGATGCGTTCCATTCACAGGACTTCCTCTAATTCTCTGTAACAAATTAAAAACAAGCTTATTATTCTATCTACTTCATTGTCATTGAGATAAACATTAGCAAAACTAGTCTTGTTACTTGTTTCCTTGTAGGTAGAAGAGAAATAAGAAAATACACTAGACTAAAGGATAGTCAAATCTTTTAGAATCTGCTTGCCATGTAATTTAAATACATTTCTTTGCATGACTGGGTGTTGACAAAATCATTATGAGCAAAAGTATTAAGTATTTTAAAATTGAAACCAATAACAAGGAACATATCGGAAATGACCATTTCTACGAATAATGTGCATATGGCATAAATTGTGTGTTTTAACGAGATCTACGTTTTTTGTGTGTAAGCCTTTATGTGTTACGGTTTACCACTTATGCAAAATTCAACAAAATGCCAGAATTAAGAGGTTTTCAGAGACAATTCCCCAAAAATTCAAAGCATACATTTTATTAATCATGTAAATATCTTGAATATCTATACGGTATTTTAATCAAAATTGTTAAGAGCCATTTTTCAGAAAAATAAGTTTTCAAAAGCTTTTCCAAGTAGAGAATAATTTACAGTAGCTTGATTTTTATGAAAATCTTCGTGTTGCAGCCTTGTAAGATACTAAACTTAAGTAACAAGTTTGGTATTTAACGGTAATTTTGTTTTGAGCTATATTGTTTCAACACACACGGATCTTTTTCTAGAAATAGTTGTTTTTTTGACTCAGGGAGTCTGAAAACGTTTTTCCCACGAAATCTCAACATTAAATTTTCTGGTGGAATACAATACCTTCTCTATGCATTACGCACATAGTAAATGTAGATAAAGTAAAAAATCTGGCGTTCCATTCATATGATTTTCCTCTATCTATTCTGCGAAGAATCTATTGTTACAAAAGTTTCAAGAAAATCCACCCATCCCCAAGAATCCTTTCCATGATTTTTTTTAAACTTTTGATTTTCTGAAAAATAACTCTTTAACAATTTTGATTAAAATGTCGTATTAAGCTATTTATATGAAACACAAAATGTACAATTTGATTTTTCTGGGAATATCCTCTGAAGATTTCTTTTGTTTGGTTTAAGTTTGATTAATTTTGCATAACTAGTAAAACGTAAGGAATACATAAAAATGTAGATCTCGTTAAAATATACATAATTTATATCAATTATGTTTCTTTGTAGAGTAGACCGCTTTAAAATATTATTCCTTTTAAATACTTATACGTTCAGAAAGTAGCCTCCGGTTGATTGTAAGAAATTCCCTAAGTTAAATAAAATATTTTAATATATACATCTTACAACTACATCTTTGCACTATTTTTCTACATAGTTTCCATAACGATTGAGGCACTTATCGTATCTGTTCACAAGCTTTGAAATTCCTTCTGCATAAAAATCACCCGCTTGTGCCTGGAGCCAGCCTGTGACCGCATCTTTGAGCTCTTCGTCGTCATCAAACCGCTGGGACTCGAGCCATTTCTTCATATGCATGAAGAGGTGATAATCGCTTGGCGCCAGATCTGGGCTGTAAGGTGGATGGTTGACAACGTCCCACTTGAAGGACTCAAGAAGGGCAGTTGTTCTGCGAGCAGAGTGAGGACGGGCGTTATCGTGCAAAAAAAAACGATACCGGAAGTCAGCATACCACGGCGTTTGTTCTGTATAACCCGTCGTAATTGTTTTAGTGTTTCACAGTACACGTCTTGATTAATGGTCGTCCCACGTTCCATGAATTCAACCAACAACACCCCTTTTGCATCCCAAAACACCGTTGCCATCAATTTTCGGGCAGAAAAATCTTGCCGGGCTTTTATTGGTTTGGTAGGCGAATTTGAATGTGCCCACATCTTTGATTGTTCTTTTGCCTCAGGGTTCACGTACTTAATCCAGGTTTCGTCCCCGGTCACGATTCTGTTTAACAATGGTTCACCTTCGGCCTCATAACGTGACAGAAAGTCTAATGCAGAGGCCATTCTTTGAGTTTTGTGGTGGTCGGTAAGAATTTTGGGCACCCATCGTGCACAGAACTTACGGTAACCCAATCTTGCTTTCACTATCTCGTACAAGAGAGTCTTAGAAATCTGTGGAAAATCAGTAAACAACTCCGACATTGTGAAACGTCGATTTTCACGAACTTTTGCATCAACTGTCTGAACGAGTTCGTCCGTGACCAATGATGGTCTACCACTCCTCTCTTCATCATGAACGTTTTCTCGTCCACTTTTAAATAAACGTACCCATTCACGGACCACTCCTTCACTCATAACTCTTGGTCCGTACACGGCACAAAGCTCACGATGAATAGCTGCTGCAGAATATCCTTTGGCTGTAAAAAACCTTATAACAGCACGCACTTCACATTTGGCGGGGTTTTCTATTGCAGTACACATTTCAAACGGCCACAAACACTAAACTAGCGCAGGTACGACTTTCACTCGACCACGGCTTGATGCCGACTGACCTGCTGAGTGCGTGAATGCACAGATGGCGTCGCTACTCCCCCCACTACCCGCACTGTGACCGATCGGAGGTTACTTTCTGAACGGCCCTCGTATTTGTCTCTTACTGGAATCTATAAACTCCCGGCCATGAAAGAAACGGATATCAACCACTTGGCAACCAGCTTTTAGAAGATTTTACTATTGCATTAACTTAGTGTATTGCCTTATTTCCTTCTATTTACAATAAACAAATAATAATAACAGTTTCTGCTAATCTTTGTCTGATTAGGTGAAGTTTATAGAAGAATAATGTTCTTAACACTTATTTGCTACAGGGATTTGGAGAGATTCGTGTGAATGGAAAACAACATATTCTTTACAAATGCACACTTACCACTTCGAAGTTTACCAATGTAATGTTCTATTTCAAAATGTTTTTGGTGTCTCAGATGCTCATGTATCAGAAATTGTATATGGTGATTGAAGTCTGCTTTAAGGTATGACACTGCAATTCGTTACTACAATGTAAATACATAATGGAGCAAAGAACACACAGCATTTATTTTGCCTCTATAAACGAAGCTTATTGCATCTGAAATTTATTAAATATAAGCTTCTTTATACTTGATATCTCAAGCAACTAAAACATGAGAGAAAATTATTCATAGATCATTATGTTTATTGGAGCCGTTTGGTATAGTAAATCTATTTGCGATTAAATTCTCTGTTTGAAATTAAATTTGAAAGTTTTGGAAATGCTTATTCTTCACGGTCATCGTCATATTTCTCTTCCTAGAATATATGCAGTGTAATACATCAAAACAGATATCCTTGTGACAGATAAAATCCCCCTAACAAAACGGAAAGAATATTTTCTGCAGTGCCAAGAGCATTGCCAGATCAGAAGGCCGGCTACAGAAATGCAAACGTCCATACACTATCGGCCGAGAAGCATGAATAAAACATGAAAAAGAACGGAATTGTAGTTTTGTCCACAAGAACAAACTTTCCAATATAAGAGAACTCTTTTGTATACCCACTTAACAGATGACGATGCTTTGGAGGGCAGATATTTTCTTTATTTGACTACCATTAAGAAGCTCGTTAGTACGGCAAACAGAGATGTAACCTGGATATGCCTCAAAGTATTTTATGAAAGCATCGAAGCGTGCTTTCTGAAAGAAGGTCAGGTAAAAGGAAGGTGGTTCTGTTAAAGCTGCTAGTCCAACTGACGTCAGTTCTATTCTGATTATACAGTTAACGCTTTTAAAAATTGCATATTTTTCAAAACTGTGACAGGAGGTCAATATCTGCGGCAGCTTACAGAGCAATCTACTTCACTGTGTACTACGCAATAAAAAATAAAATCATATTCAGACAGATATTTCCACTCAAAAGTATAACATCGATTTCATATCAAAATGCACTGATTTGTGAAAAAACCAGCAGCTATCTATGAGTAAGAATACTCCTTTTCTTTAAGGCTATGTGCATCATTTTCACCTTGATGAAGGCTCGTGCGATGCATCGACGACGGTAAAAGTTTGAGGATTTTACCGCAGTTAAATATGACCGGCGTTCAGGATTATTTATCACATCACTGGTGTTCTAATTTGAAATGGAACGGTATAAATTTGAATTTCCAACAGAAGAAACACTCCAGTAGTTAAAATAGAAGAGAACTAGCCTATGCTAAATTTCTCAAGATGGCGGCCCCGTTTAGCTGATTTTTCCCTGTGTTTAGTGGATTTTCTATCAGTTTGAGGACATATAATGAAAAAAACTTCAAAAGAGATAAAATGCTTGCTTTAGACCCATAAATAATTCTAACTTCATATAATGCCATTAATCAAATCATTTCCATTTTTGTAAAAAAGGGAAAAAGATGGAATATATGTGTATACATAAATACTAAAAATATTAGTGGTATAAGCGTCAGGAATATCTAAATATCGTCGAGGTATTCTGTTCTAGAGTTCTAAATGTCCCTCAAAATGCTACGGAGTGCTATTAAAAATTCTCAAAATAGTCGTCACAGCATTTAAAGTACCTTCAAAATTTGTCATAAATGAGGTGCATGGGCATAAAAAACAGCAAAAATATTGAACAAGAATGAAAAAAATCCTCAAATATCAGCCACTATGCATAGGGAAATGCTAAAATATTATTAAAATATGGGTAAATACTGAAGAGAGTCCTTAAAAATCCCCTCAACATTCATAAAATGGGCTAAAGAATAGGTAAAACTGAGGAAAACGTCTCTCAAAATATAAAAAATGCCTGATCCTATACCTCTTGAATTGTTTCAAACGATTAAAATGACCTTAAAAGCACATCAAATACCTTAAATATCTCTACCATAACTCTTAACTACTATAGCAATTAAGATAGGAGAGAGCAGGTTTTGAGAACAATTTTCAAGTATTTTAGGATTATGGAAGAGATATTTATAAAATTTTGAAGTATTTGGTGTGACTTGTAATTCAGATGAGATAGAGCTGGGCCACGCTAAATTACGCAAGATGATGCTACTTTCAGCTCATTTTCAGCAAAATTATCAGATTTTATCAAAATTTAGCGCATTTTTGTTGATTTGAGAACACATTTTCAAGTATATTAAAGTTTTAATAGATATATATTTATGACTTTTTGAAGGTATTTGATGTTTTTAAGTAATAACTTCAACTTTCTCTATATTACGCTAATGGTAGCTCCCATATACGTAGGTGTCGTTGCTGTTGTCCAGTTTAACAACATTTGCAAATTAGCCTTCACCCTTTCCTCTAGAATGCCAAATAAAGTAATTTATATAGCATTTCCTTGTGTAATAAAAAATGTAAATGACGTTTTATTTATGGACGTTCTTTAACTACTGTGAATTTCAGCGTCCCCTGGGCGAGAAAGTCCGCTTAATTTTGCTCAGAGGCCTCTTTAACAGACTTGAGGTTCTTTTACGTGCTGTAAATCTACGACACGGGAACAACGGCTTTACTTCCGTTCCAAAGAAAGCCAAGCTAAGAATTATTACGCCGGAAAAAAATCCATCGTCCTTCACCGGGTTTGAACCCGCGACCTTGGGTATACGAAGTTAGTATGGTAGCCATTGCACCACCATTTCCTTGTGTATTAATCACAGAGCCGATGACCCAGGCCTACATTTCTCAGCGATTACTTACTTCATAGGTCCCTATTTGTCTTTGCAGAGAACTGATACCGGATTTGAAGAGTCAAAGTTCGCCTATTTCAAGGTAACTCCTTAGAGGGAGAAAAACACTTTTACAATCTAGGCGAATGGGTCACCTTTGATGCTCGTGAGTGTACTTAGTATATTATAAAGCGAAACTTTGATTTTAGTAGAGTAAGAAAAATTGCATATTATCATCAAATCTCATAAATTAGAGCACCTTTTTACAAAAACAATGTTTTGCTTATTCTTAAGTGATAGTTTACAACGAAATTAATTCATTCTGTATTTTAGAGAATGTTTAGATATTCATGAAACGCATGATAAAGGAATTGTATTTCGTTTAATTTATTATGCCCCTAAGTGAAATCCTGTTAGAGTTCAATATTTTTTGTGGTTTGAAATGGTATGTTTATAGCACTTCCTTGTAAAAGAATCAAAACTTAAGCTCAAATGTAATGTTCGCAAGTGCCAGAAAACAGTAGTATTCGTGGATTTACTAGAAACCCTAATATTATTCCAATAATGCGATAAACAATTTATAATCAATTGAAGACAAAGAAGGAGCTTATTCTGCAGTGGAGGCTGATGCCTTCCTTAAGGATGCTTTTCTCATTCAGCCCAACAGAAAGCAGGCTGTTGATACCTGTACTTCAAAGCATTTTGGTACAAATCTATGAAAGATGTACCAAAAAGGTTTATACTTTTAAAGTACTCATCAAGAGCTTATCTGCTTTAAAGAATGACATTTATACCCTTTCCAGCTTGTAATATCAGATTAAAAAGTAAGAAATTTAGAGCTAAACTATGATATATGTTTTGAGTTATTTCTATGAAGTCCAGTTCTGCTACTCTGATTCACCTTACTTCTTTAATCCTATATAATGTTCTTGAAGATAAAAAGGAAAATATAGCGAGTATTTGCTGCTGCTAATATACACGAGTTTTGTCCTGAATTCCTGATGTTTCATAACAAAAATGGTAACACTGACAAAACATAATCAAAAACAGATTAAAACTGAGCAACTTTTATTTACAAAATGTTTCACTTTGTATCACCTATTTTTCAAGAGTAAACGCCCTTATAAAATAGTTATATTGAATGAACTTAAAACACAGTATTCCATAAGTGTGTCCATCACTTTAATGTCTTCGGCTACTCCTCTGGGTGGAGGGCAACAAAACTGCTATCCATGCTTTTTAATACTCATGTAATCCGAGGATAACTTTGATGATTATTGTAAGAAAGTTCAGAAATATTAGTGGTATTCTGGCTACTGCCCTTATAGAACTCAAGAGATTAAGAATCTGTGCTTTGACTGTTGCTTGTTCCCCAAACCTTGGATGTACTGGTTGGCACCCCATCCCATTTATTCATGAATTTCAAGACATACTTTTTTCTTTCTCTATCATGTACATAGGTACAAGATATTGCGTTCCTAAAAAAAAATCCATACCGAGATTTCGCTGGAATTAAAAAATTGAGGTCCCAGAAACAAAAAAAAAAGGAGTATCTTTATACAAAGATCTGTGTACCTGTGCGTGCGCGTGTGTGTATGTGTGGGCGTGTGGGGGTGGGAGGATCTGAACAGCATAACTCGAAAAGCAAAAGCCGCTTAAACATAAAACGTCTTTAAGTTCAGCAGAGTCCAAGAATGCGACTCGAAGATTTTCAAGAAAATCCTTTATATGGAAAAATGTTCAAATGTGTTGTTTTTCTCAAAAATTGTTCTAACGATTTTAATTAAAATATCATATGTTTAAGCTGCTTTAAATGAAAGGTAGATCTTGAATCTTCTGGAAGTAGTCTCTGTACATTTTATCTCCTATAGGACTGCTTTTTGTGGAGTTAACCATCTATGAGATATTTCTTGTAGTGGTTTCAGTTTCAGTATACTTATATTTTATCAAACAGGAAGTCGTCATTCGTTCGATATCTCTTTTGTTTTGTTCTTGCCAATGCAAAGAGAAGTGGATTTTTAAGTCATCGCATGGCGACAGCTTTTATAAGATTTGAATATTGCTTTAGCGATGTGTACTCCCAAGTAACTAAGTAATAAGACAACTTATGTCAATGTTTATCTTGATTAACACAAAGCAGACAGAATAATAATATATAATAATATACAATGTAATAAACAAGTAATATTTTAATTGAAATCGTTAAAAAGTTATTTTGTAAAATTAAAAAAGAAATTGATATACTCTATTCACATGACGTTCTCTATCTGTTGCCTAAGCAAACTATTCCTATGAAATTGCTTAATGCTATACCGGTAAGTTGCAATGGTAGCTCAGTGATAGAGCAACCGGCTAGAAACCGGGAGATCCGTGGTTCAAATCCCGGCAATGACATACAATTTCTCAGTCTGACTCTACCTATCCTACTCCTGTCCTATACAGGGTTTCTGTGAGAAAACACTTAAATTATGACATTTGTCCATAATAGTTGGCTATACTATGAATCCTGGTTCTTGATGAACCTACGGCATTGTAAGTCGCCATTGGAGTATGTCATCTCAAAATAATTTGAGATCATCTTGTGGTTTGCCGGGAAATATACGAGTTAGTTGAGAAGTTTAATGCCATACCGGCAAGTTGCCATAGTTGCTCAGTGGTAGAGCAACCGGCAGAGACCGGGAGATCCATGGTTTAAATCCCGGATAGGCATTGAATTTTTCAGTCTGACTGTACCTATCCAACTGCTATCCTACACACGGTTTCTGTGAGAAAACACCTAAAATATCACCACTATTCCTATGAAATACTATTTTTTTTATCTACATCTTACTAATCAAGTTAATCCATGGTTCAAATCTCGGATATGGCATTGAATTTTTCAGTCTGACTCTACCTATCATACTCCTGTCCTACACACGTTTTCTGTGAGAAAACGCTACATCTTACTAATCAAGATAAACATTAGCATAAATTATCTTATTACAAGCTTCCTTGTAGGAAGAAGCTAGATAAGGGAACTCACTAGTATAAGTCGATAATTAAATGTTTTAAACGCTGCTTCTTTGCATGGACACGAGTAAAACAAAAGAAACACGGACGACTTCCCTTTTGAGGGACGTATGAGTATTTTGAAATTGAAATCAATCACGATGAACATCTCGAAAACAGCTCTACAACAAAAATGTAAATGACAAGATATTCGTTTTATAGGAAATTTATCGATTTTCAATGCCTTTAACTTCTGCATGTTTTATAGTATCAAATTTTGCTTTATGTGGAATACCTTCTTTTGCAGGATTTTATTCTAAGGATATAATTTTAAAAGTGGTGTGTTGTGTATTTTGACGAGACATTTTTTGCGTAGTAAGTTTTTGTTTATATATTTACGTTTACCAGTTATGCAAAAATCATTCAGAATGAAGAGAACTTGAGATGCTATTGCCAGGAAAATCAAACTATACAATCTATTTGTCACGTATCTTTAATTCGCTGTATTTTAATTTAAATCATTAGCGCCATTTCTTGAGAAAATGTAAATTAAGGTAAGGGTAATTTGGTGTAAGGGAATTTTCTTGAAAATCTTCATCTCGTATACTGGAGATTCTAAACTTAAATACCGAGTATTTAGCGCAATTTTCGTTTTGAGCTATGTTGTCCACAGGCGCACACACGCACACACACACTAACTTTTTCAAAAGAGCTGATTATTTTTGAATTCAAGGAGTCTCGAATAATATATTTCCAGTGAAAACTGGGTATCAAAATTGTAGGTAGAATACAGTATATTTTCTACCCAGCATGTTCATTGTACATACGAGCTAGAAAAAAGTAATAAAGAGAATGGATGCATTCAAAACGTTTTCCTTAAAGAGTCGTGCGAAGACTCTGAACTTAAATACTAATTTTGGTATTCAACAGACTCTTTGATTTTTTCTGTTGCGCTATTCACAACACCTGGAAGGTTCCACCCCAGGACCTTTTCTAGAAATTCGTTTTTAGACTCGGGGTATCCGAAAGTGTTGCCAGCGAAGTCCAATTTAGAGGTTTTGAGTGTAATAAAACACTTCCTCTTGTTTAATATAGGAAGTGGTAGAGAGAGAGAAAAAAAGATAAACAAAATATATTTTATATTTTTTACGTGGTGGACTATAACACATGGACGTTTCGCCCCTCAATACAGGGTGCATCTTGAGGGTAATTCGGAATGGTTCCTTACCACTACACGGAATTAGTTTTAAAATCGTTCCTTTCAGATAACATTTTGCACTGTAGCACAACTTTCCTATGTTCAGAAGCCGGAGAAATTTCAAAGAGTTTAAAAGTCAAAAGGAAAGTAAACTTTGAAATTTAATTCTATTATCTGTGCAAGATTCAGGAGTATATAATAATCTTCAAATCGAGTCTTTAATAATGTTTAAATATTAAATTCCTGAGATATATTTTACTAATGTTATTTAGCGATAATAATTTCACAATTATCTACTTTGAATACCTGTTTGTCTCAGTATTGTTGATAAAGGTAAACAAATATACTACAGAACAATATTTAAGTATTTCAAGTATTTATTTAATCTGAATTTGAATAATCTAACTATTAATATAGAAAAAAAAATATAACAAAATTTACTTAGCTTCTTTATGAGAAAAAAAGCTTCAAACTCTCTATTTTTTAATCAAACTTTGTACTTTCGTAAAGTTAGATGATGCTTAATTTTCTTCGTGTAGGAATATTTATACAAGAGGCATGTCCAAAGGCAAAACTGGTGAATACTGTCGTCAGAACTCGTTTTCTCCAGCACCAGTTAAGGTGGTCACACATACTCTTGCCATATGTGCCTACAGTGTTGGGTAGCAATATGCTAATTTTAAACATACATAATCATAAGCTAAGCTTCAAAACGCGAGAAGTGTGATTTTTATGTCAATTTCAGAAGTTTCACACGAACTTAAAATTTAATTTTGTTCTACGAAATTGAACGAAAATAATAACTGTTTGAAAGAAGGAAGCTGAGAGTTAATTTAATTGCCTAGGGATTCGTTTTTAAAATGGCCAATATTTGCAAAACATTTAATGACAATGTTTGAATTCAAATACATTTGTGAGCAAAGCCTCTCTAATACGAGTTGTTAAAAACCGACCATTTAATTCATCTATTAGTCTGTGTACTTCATTCTTAATAATAGATAGTGATGGCCTCATCCAAAATAAAACATATAACCGTAGAAAGAAAAACTAATTTTGCAGACTTTCTCTTTACAAGCATTTCATTACGTCGCATAACGGTATACCCCACTGCTTCACACGGAATGGAATAGTTGTTCCATCTTATAGAGGAATATATAGTACATTGAATTTATTAAATAATGACACATGGAGCTGATTTCTTTTCTAAACTTGAAGCTTGCATTCTTGCCGGAGTAACTTCAAGGTTTCTTAAGGGTATAATAAAATCCGATAAAGTATTAAACAACTCACAAGTCGAGTTGGAAGACACGTCAGATTGCTGCATGTTATTCTGGGTTGCTTTTGAAATGACCGTCATTAGAGACTATTTCTCATAAAACATAAAGAGGGCTGATTGTAATCAGAGGTCATTATTTTCTGCTGTTAGGTCCGTTCTGGAGAAGTAATTATGCATGAATAGTTGATCTTAGCTGTGTCCAAAATACCTCAAAGTTTTACTTACGTAACAGATGTTTGCAAATTATCGATTTCAACATCGTGCTTTGATGACATAGCAAACAAGAATATAATTCGATATAATTGGAGTAGAGAGCTATATTTGACAAATAGATACGTGTATGTTCGGTTCTTTGAATGAAGAGATTAGAAGTGGATCAAGTTCCCGTGGTTGTTTTCTGTTTTCCTTGGACAAATTTACTTAAGTTGTAGATTAGTTTTGTCAGAAAACGACATTTAGGCATAAGAGAAAATTAAGACTCGGAAGACAATACTGCACACACACACACATATATACTTTTTATTTTTATTTAAAAATATCTAACTTTCAACACTACTGTATAACGTGTGTCTTCTCATTTTCATTAGGGTAACACCAACCAATTACAAAAGTGTTTGAGATTTTATTTTTTTCACAATATTGAACGAACAAAATGAATAACATACATTAGAATTCATTGTACTGCCCCCTTCCACGCTGTAAAGATAGCAACGTATTTAACCGGATTAGAATTATTAGGGCCCCGATCAAGGGGGCAGAGCCGCACATAAGTCATTATACCGCTTTGGTTGGCAGAGAGGTATGAGGGGAGAGACCCCATGGATAGCGACGGACGCAAGCATGAACGGGGTCTCTATCGTTTCCAGAACAAACGCATCCGATGCTGCCCGGGTCCTACCCACAGGTCCTCGGGGTTCCCCAGAGGGCGCTTGACAGAAAACACCTCAAGACGGATGCTGAAAAGACTAATTCAGAAAAAATTCTAGAGAAAAAAAATCTTTGCATTATGTACAGCCACCGCCAGGCCGAAACTCGTCGAACACCGTCACCTAATTCTTCAAATCTGAAATAGATGACATGAAGTGATGGACAGGAAAGTTATGGTAGAAGATGAAACACCCCAGCATTCTGTGCCAACTCGGTGAAACCACGAGAAACACACGAGAGTCAGAACGGTCGGTCACCAAAGATCGAACCCGGGATGACTGCTAAATGTTCGCGTCAACATTGTCGGCATAGCGTCATATGTTCCTGTATTCGTGCCTTATTGGTTACCATCAGACACGTGACATTGCAATTACGTGAATAAAATTAAATGTGTTATTTATGCACGCTCTTCAGCTGCTGCGGTTCTCAGCGTTGGGCGTGAAAGACCTCTTAATTTTGCCCAGAGGGCTTTCAATCAGGCTTGAGGTTCTTTCAGGTGCTGTAAATCTACGACGTGAAAATATCCTCTTTACTAAGGTTTAGGGAATACTGCTAGCCTTACAGCGACTGTTGCACGCAGCTCATTACAGTGGCTGAGCCATAAACTCCAAATCGCTTGGTGTTTCCAGCTTTCATCACAAATGCACAACTTTGTAGCCCAGTATTTAAGTGTAATATCTTCCAAGGATGCGACACGAATATTTTATGGAAAATATCTACACCTTCAACTACCTTTTGTATTGAATATATTTTGCTAATTTTGATTTCCTCAAACGTAGCTTAAAGATTTTGATTAACATAACACATGTTTAAGAAATTTTTAAAACAAACCAAATAAACATCCTGAACTTTTTGGCAATAGCCTCTGAAGACCTTTTCATTCTGAATGACTTTTCTATAACAGTTAAATGGTAGGAGATACACACCTACTGACTACACAGGATATGTTGGTCTCGTTAAAATACACTATTTGTCTTGCACAACTTCTGTAAATTAAACCGTTTCCGAGTTATCCTTTGTTATTACTTGTTAGACTTTTTTCAACCGGTAAATAGCCTTTCGTCGTTGCATCTCCCTCTCTCACTCTTTCTGATTTCAATTGTTTTACGCCGATAAGGTTTGACTATCGCTTTAGCCTAGTGTATTCCCTCATTCGCCTTATGCTTGCAAAGAAGAGAGTAATAACGCAATTTCCTGTTATGTTTATCTTGATTAGCATAATGTAGAAAAAGATATAATCTTTAATACACTTTTGTAAGTTTGTTTGTAAAGAAAGTATTGTGAATAGTTTACATCAGAGTTTTACTTTCTCTACACATACTATGCTACATTCATATAGAGAAGTTATTGTATTCCGTCCAAAGTTTGATACCGATATTTCATCCTAAATATACTTTTGAGGAAAATGTCCGTGTGTGTGTGTGAGAGTGAGAGTGTGTGTGAATGTATGAGTGTGTGTGTTTATTTACTGATGGCCTGCAAAGAAAACCGAAATTTAATTGTTCACATAGCGACCAGCTTTTAAAAGATATGACCATCGCTTAAGCATAATTCCTTTCTGCTTACAAGGAATAAAATAATAAAACAATTCCTCCTTATCTCGACTAGCATGATGTCTTCGTAGATAAAAGAGTCTCTTTTGTGAGGATAGTTTGTTCACAGAACGGATGGAGAAAGTTGTGTGAATGGAACACATCAGATTTTTTTATTCAATATGCTTCTCGAGCTTTCAAAATTAGAAGCATTCCCATGTAGTTAATTGTTTGGCGTCAAGTTTTCCGGCACAGGTACCATATGCTAGTATTTAGAGGGTCGATCGAAAAGTACCGCACAATAATCTTATTACAAAAAATCTGATGTGTTACATTCACATGATTTACTCTGTATCACTGCAACAAATTATTTTATTTACTTCATCTAATGGAGCAAAAATTAGCAGAAATTGTCTTATTACTCATTCTTTGTTAGTAGAAGCGAAATAAGAGAGTACCATAAGTTAAAGTGATAGTCAAAAGCTGGTTGTTCTGCGACCAAAGTTCCTTTGTTTGTATGGACACGAGTTCATAAAGTCTTGTATGAAAAAAGTATAAGTTTTTATAGCTGAAACCAAAAACAAAGAATATCTCGAAAACAATCAACTCCACGAAAAAAATATATATTACATAAATTGTGTGTTTTAATGTGCTCTACATTTGTTGTATGGTAGGTTTTTGTCCATCTCATACGGTTTAGCAGTTATGCAAAATGCCTTAAAATTGATCCAGAATAAATTAGTCTTCAGAAAATTCCCAAAAAATTCAAAATATAAATGTTATTTGTCAGGTAAATATCTTTAATACACAATATTTTAATCAAAATCGTTAGAACCATTTTTTAGAAAATCAACATTTTCGAAAAAAGTTCCATGTAAAGGGTACTTGGGGGTGGGGGAATTTTTCTCAAAATCTTCGTGTCGCATCCCTGGAGGATACTAAACTTAAATACGAAGTTGGGTATTTTACTAACTTTTCGCTTTTGAGTTATCGTGTTCACAGACACGGACACACAGGACCTTTTTCTGAAAATAATCCTTTTTAGATACAGGAGACCATAAATTTTATATTACCGGTGAAATCTCGGTATCGAACTTTTTTGTGGTGTGCAATACCTTCTCTATACAATATGTATATAGCACGTATAGAGAAAGTAAAAATGTACTTCTTAAACAAATAAAAAAACAAAAAAATTACATATGAACTTACGCCTTTTACCTACTTTTCAGCGTAGCAACCAACTTTATCAACATATTTGTCCCATCGTGATATCAGTTTCATTATGCTCTGTTCGTAGAAGTCCATTTCCCTGGAGTAGACTCATCTGCGGATTGCTGATTTCATTTCTCCATCTGTCGCAAGCATTGGCGGGCCTGGAATTTTTTCATGGAACCAAACATATTTAAAGTCCTACGGTGCAAGGTCAGCACTGTATGGTGGATGCTGGAGCACCTCCCAACCAAATTTTGTGATTTTCTGACGAACAACAGCAGCAACATGGAGTAGAGTATATCATGAAATTTCACATCGTCAGTATTAATGTTGTGGCGTTTGTCATGAAGAGCACGACCCAACTTCACCAAAGTTTTAATGTAGGCTGCAGCATTCATAGTGGTCCGGTGTTCTGCAAAGATCACCAATAAAACACCATGCATATCCCAGAACACAGTCACAAGCACTTTCCTAGCAGATTGATGCGGAACCTGCATGATTCCACTTCAAAATTGCCTGCTTTGTTTCGGGCGTGTAGTGGTATGCCCAGGATTCATCACCGGTGACGACTCCTTTCAGAAAGTCATGCCCTTCTGCGGTGGGCCGCGTTAAGTGATCCAAGCTTATCATCATTCGCTGTCCTTTATTTTTATCCGTTCTTAGGCACTCAGCGAACATTAACTTTACGAAATGTCAACGTGTCATGAACAATATCGTACACCGCAGCATAGAGCACGTTGAACTGTTGCGATAAGGGACGCTGTTGCACACGCCGGTGGTTCAAAATTGCCACCTCAGTGCCTCTGACATTCTGCGGAGTTGCAGCTGTTATCGGCTTCCGGGAGCGTGGCGAATCACTAAGATTCACACGGCCCTCTGGGAAGAATTCACACCTGGAGACCTACTACGGTGAATACCATCATCATCCCCATACACGACACGCATGTCTTTGTGGATTTCACTCGGTCCACTTTGTTTTCACTTTGGCCCACAAATATCGAACTACACCTCTCTGCTCTTCGCACGTGGACTACAGTAGCCTGAGCGCCATATT
Organism: Hymenopus coronatus; assembly: GCA_030762935.1. NCBI lineage: Eukaryota > Metazoa > Arthropoda > Insecta > Mantodea > Hymenopodidae > Hymenopus > Hymenopus coronatus. Next base: position 52,057,810 of record CM060890.1, on the reverse strand, counting down.
TGTTGCGTAGTTCACGCTTCTCTCGCTAGAGCTGCACAAGAAACAAAAAATACCCTCTGTAGTGAAAACTTCAAACTATATCTGTGTGAAAGTGCAACATTCCAGCTGCAATACCAAGGGGAAAAAAACTATTTTGCGGTACTTTTCGATCCGCCCTTAATATCTAACAGTGCTATACAACTACACTGTATGATATTGGTAATTTTGCTTCTGAAGTATAACAAAGTATTTAGTGGTTTATAACATTTACAGAAACTGAGGAATGTGAGTGTTATTTTCGTCTCGAATTTCTTGAAATACAGTAGAAAACACCGAGCGGCAAACTACAACAAAAAGTCTCCTTCAGGTTGGTAATCTACACTTTTAAGTACGTACACAGAACATACAAAGGTATTGTATTCCCCAAAAGTTCTATAACCAGATTTCACCGAAAATACATATTTTGAGGACTCATCATACAAAAAACTTCTAGAACAAGGTTAGAGCATGTCTGTCTGTCTCATCCTCTCTCTCTCTGCATCTGCGTGTATCTGTGGACAGCATAACTCAAAAAAGTCGGTTAAAGACTAATTTTGGTCTTTAAGCTTGTATCTTACAAGACTGCAACACGAAGATTTTCAGGAGAATCCTTCCGCACCAAACTATACCTCACATGGAATTTTTTTTCCAAAATTTCGATCTTCTTAAAATTTACTCCAATAATGTTGCTTAAATTGCACATATTAAATATGTTTACACTAAAATAAAAATGTATACCTTGCATTTTGTGGGAATAGCCTCTAAAGATATCGCCATTGTGGATAACTTTTGAATAGCTGCTAAATTGAAAGAGATAAACAAAAACTTATTTTAAAAGATGAAGATGTCGTTAAAACTCACAGTTTATATCAATACAGTTGTTATATAACTAACCATTTCAGAGATAATCCCTGTTTTGGGTTTAAATTTCAAAATATTTAAACTTTTCCCAAAAGGGAGCCTTCATCCGTTTAATCTCTGTTTTGTTTTACACGTGGTCAGGTAAAGAGAACCGAATTTCAATGACAATCGAATGGCGTTAGGTTTTAAAAAAATTGACTACTCCTTTAGCTCAATTTACTTCTTTATTTCCTGTGTACTTATTAGGAACTTAGTAGTAAGACTGTTTGTGGTAATGTTTTACTTGATTAGTCTGATGTCAATAAAAAAATACCTATTTTTATGAATAGTTAGCAGAACAGGTAGAGAAAGTCATGTGTATGTAAAGTCTTTGGATGTTTTGCAAAATATTAAAAAAAAAAATCAGAGTTATGAAATTGTAAAGTATTGGTTGAATGATATACTATTATTATAGATATTGTGATAAAACGAATGTGAAACGATAGTACGGTATGAAAAGGTTTAAGTTGTAACGCTACCCTTCAGCTGTTGACCACGTTTAAATAACATACAGTGACTTGCAGATAATGTATGCTGTGTCTAGAATTATGCTTGGGGAAAAAGAGGTGTTTGTTTTTATAGAGGGTGGGGCGAGATTTAATACCAACATAATCATCCACATGTATTTAATTATAAGCATATCATACGTAGTAGAGAAAGAACTATGCTTTTCTGCGAAATGTAGCAATGTACTTTTCGAAGACACATAACGCTTTTATAAATATGTATTTGTCTTTAACCGGATGATGTAGAGGAAGAGGACTTAGTGGAGCATTTCTGTGGAGAACTTCAGCAGTTCTTGGGTTTACCGAACGAACTTGCTAACCAGTGACTCTCTCTATTGAGGAAGACGGTGGAAATTTAGGGAAATGTTGCACACAGGATGAAACGGTAATGTGTTTACCTGCACGTCAGGGTGGAGCTGTATAAACACAGCACACAGGCCTCTCGGATTACGGTTTATACAACCCTCCCATTCTGTGCCATGTACTGCTCTGATGTGAGCGGGGGGAGGGGGTGCACTCTGTGTGTTTAATATTTATTATTTATTGAGCTGGGCTTTTTAGTGTTCCTGCTCTCCATCTGGTTTTCCATTTTCATTTTTATCTAAAATCGAATATACCTACTTATATTTACAAATTCTTTAAACTAATCGTCTTTTCTGATAGATTCGTCGGAGTATTTTTAGTTTCTCATCTACATTTTTGCTTCATCTCCTACAATTATAATAACAGCATAAGTATTATATTTCATTCGATGACGAGATATATGTATTACACAAAAATTGTAGATCTCATTAAAATACGTAACTTACATGTAGACATAGAGCTATATATTTCAAAGATATTGGCTGTTATTGGTTGCAATTTTAAAATACCTACAACTTTTCTCAAACGGATAGACCTCATCCGTTTCATCTCCACTTTGGTTTTCTCTTGGTCGTAGAAACTACAAACCCATGGCGACAGCTTTAAAAATATTTAACTATCATATTGAAAAGAGAAGAGAATATAATTTAGAAACACATATAGCTTTTGTGGATTTAGAAAAAGCTTTTGATAAGGTAAGCAGAACTAGACTCTGGCATATATTAGATAAAAAAGGATACCCAAAACAATTGATAGATGTACTCAGGAATATATATCAAGAAACAAAAATAAAAATAGTTTTAGGAAATGGACGATTATCACAAGATATGATAATTAATAATGGTTTAAGACAAGGATGTAGTTTATCTCCGCTTTTATTTAATATCTATATGGATGATATTCTCAGAAAATTAAAAGATGAAATACCATTAGGAATAAAAATAAATAAAGATAATGCCTTAAATATGCTACTCTTTGCAGATGACATGATGTTAATACAAGACAAAGAAGATAAGCTGCAAATAAGTATGTACAAGCTACAAAAATTGATCCAGGATTATGGTTTAAATATATCAATAGAAAAATCAAAGATAATGGCATTTATAGGAAAACATATAAAAAGATCAAAGATAGTGTTAAGCAATAAAGTGTTAGAACAGGTGATAAAATTTAATTACTTGGGTTGTACTGTAACCTTCAAGACAAACAATGAAGAAATAAATAATAAAGTGAGTAAGTTCCAATATATTTGTGGAGTAATAGCTCGTACCTTAAAAAGGAAAACCCGAAAAGATACAAACCTAAAATTCTATAAGACAATGGCTGTTCCAGTTTTACTGTATGGTTCGGAGACATGGACTCTTAAAAAGAAAGATTGGAGCCAAATACAAGCGGCAGAAATGAAATATCTCCGAGCAGTAAAAGGTTGCACCAGACAAGATCATATTAGAAATGAAGACATAAGGAAAGAATTAGACATTTTTTGCTTAAAAGAAAGGATACAAATAAATAGAGAAAAATGGGAAAGCCATTTACAAAGAATGGATAACTCTCGCATTCCATTTCAGTCATACAAATATAAACCTCTAGGCTACAGAACAATAGGAAGACCAGTTAAAAGATGGGAAGAAATATGAGGCCGGAACAGGGGAATCCTCCTAATCCATGAAGAGTTGATGATGATGATTAGCCTTGTTATTCCATTATTTTCCATCTACTTAAAAACTAAGTAACAGGCAAAATCTCTTAATGTATATATTTATTAACATGTTTTAAATAAAACAATAATCTTTTGTAAGAATAGTTTGTTTGCATAACAGTTAGAGAAAGTCATGTGAATGGAACTCAATAGATTTTTTACTTTCTCTAGCACGTATATACATACAATGTACACAGTAGCTAGAAAGGTATTGTATTCTACCCAAAAGTTCAATGTAGATTTCATCGGAGATATGTCTTGAGGTCTCATGAGTCCAAAAATAGCATTTTTGGAAAAAGATTCGGGTGTGTGTAGTGTATCAGTGGATAACATAGCTCAGAAACAAAAAAAAAAAACCTGTTAAATACTAAGCTTGATAGTTATGTTTAGTATTTTCCAAAGATACGACACGAAGAGCTTCAAGAAAAAGCCCTCACCATAAACTACGCTTTGCATGGAAAACATCTTTAAAGTTAAAATAAGAACTATAGCTTTCCTGGCGACGTGTTAATTCAAAATCTTCTCGGGCTTCTAGCCAGGTAATAACTTGGCTTGACACCAACGTTTCGAAGAAGTGCATCTTCCTCGTCTTCAGGGTGAACTGATGGTTTGATTTTTTTTTTTTTTTTTTTTTTATTTTTTTATTTATTTTTTTTTTTATAAGGGCGGCCCCTTACCCGCCGCCCCCGGTGGCGATCGCCCGTCATTCTCCGGCATGCATCTACATCGCCTCCCCATGCTGTTAGTATTACCATGCAGGGATGCGGGGTTAGGAGAGGGAAGTTAGGGTGTTAGTTGGGCAGATCCCGCAATATGCACTCTGGTGATTGGAGAAAGGTTGTGAAAAAGGCAAAACATATGCTCGAGGTGATGGGTGAAATCCTGAGTGGCAGACATGGCGAAATGCCCTGACTGCCAGACAGGGCAGTGAGTGGTAATTGGTGATTAGTGGGTCATGCAGTAGTCGTGCTGTGGATCGTGCATCGGTGGTATGGATGAGTGCAAATTGCGGTGCATGCGATGCATGCATTGGGAGACTTATTAGTGTGATTGGATGTTAGTATGCGAGGCATAGTGTGTTAAATTGATTAGTGGGAGTCAGAGGGTTAATGAGGTGGAGTGAGGAGGGTTAGTGTTGGGAAACGGGGTTACTTAGTTAGTGTTGGCATGTAGTAATAATACAGATGTTAGTGTGTAAAAATAGGAGACAGCATGCAGTTTGGTTGGAATGCTAAGGGTGGTTATGGTAGAGGAAGAGGGGTGTTGCCTAGAGTGGAATTAGGTTCTGCAGGTGGTCAAGGGCGTCTTGTTGCGTGATGTCGTTGTCGGTAGGTCTGTGAAATAGGAACAGGGGACGCTTGTGCTTGTCGGCTACGGGGTCGTAGTTACCGAGGCTGTCTATAAGTGGGTTTGCGTGACCATTGGACTTGATGATGGTTTGAGCTTGCGGAGACTGGTATTTATAAGAGCTGGGATGAAGCTAACATCTGATTGGTTCGCGAGATATTATGGCCTTTTTTTTTTTTTTTTTTTTTTTTTTTAGTTTCAAGTGGAGGGGAAAAATCCACCTTAAGACCTTAAGGACTAACCCGGGCTGGCATGCCCGGAGTGTCGGGGTCTCCCAGGATGGGCCTACCGACTAAAAAACCCCTCCACCGGTATTGGAAAGTAAGGATACTGCGGTACCGCTGTTGCACCCGCGCAGTAAAAGGTAAAGGTGAACTGGCCCGCTGTGCGGCCGCCAGGGGTGAGGGTTGTGCTAGTAGACCGGCTTGACCGAGGCCCAGCCGGCCCCTGTAGCGAATTATAGGTGAGGAGTTGAGGAAATTATGGGTGGTTGGGAGTTGTTGGTGAACATGGGATTGGAAGTGTAGGGAGAGCTGCCACTCTCTCCCTGTGGTGATGATGACGGCACTGGATATTGATGGTGAAGTTGGTGCTGCAGCTCTCAGACACCCACGACCGAAGCCTCAAGAGACCCCAGCCGCGGGCACTGGTCGTGTAAGTGATGGGTAGTTATTGGTGATGTCTGCCAAGTTTAAGATGACTCTTCCGGGTGTACCCTTGCTCTGATTGGAATTCTCTGAGCAATTGCTGCGGAGTCTTAGGCTGCTGAGGGAATGTTCCTTCAGCTACCTGCTGTTGATACTTTTGGGCGCTGGCTATCCGGTTGGACAGCTCAGCGGTGGAGGCCTGTAGAGTGGAGATGGCGGCGGTGTTGGCAGCTTGTAGGGCGTCGATCCTGGTGGACAGGTCGGCGGCTGTAGTCTGCTGGCTGGTGGCTGCTGCGTCGTTAGAAGCTTGTAATTCCTGTAGCTTCTGTGTGAGGAGACTGCATGTCTCTTCCAGGGCAGCTAGTCGAGCGCCGACGTTCAGGATCTCCACGTGGAGGTCCTGAATGGCTTCTCGCGTCGCTGCGTCTGTTGAGAGTGCAGGTGGTGAGGCCTCAGTGGTGGTTGTCTGCGGTGGAGTGGTTCGGCGGGCAGAAGTTGGTGATCAAGTGCTGCTCCTTGGGTAGAGAGGGCACTGGGCTTGCCCTGTGTAGTGTCCTGTGCCACGACAGGTGGCACAGAATCGGCGGCGTCGGCGGAGATCATGCCCAGTGCACTCGGTGGTGGTGGAGTTGGTACCGCAGTAGTGGCACCTCGGTGTCGAAGAGCAGTCTTCAGCTGTGTGGCCGTAGGCACAGCAGCGTCGGCAGGGCCGATGGCGTTCCTGTCGGCTAGCCTCGACGACCAGAAGTCGCCCTAATAAGGGCAACCCTGACGCCAAGGCAGCTTCCAGGTCAGCCTGGTCCTGCATCTCCAGACGGACGAGCGGCGTTGGTCCCCGGTCGCAGTAAATGCGGGTGGCCCTCAAGCATGAAGGCCACCGCGACTGCACGGCGGTGAGCAGATGCCGGGTGGTAAGGTCCCTAGGGACCCCCCGTACCACGGCACTGAACCGGGGCGGCGTCGTAGAGCTGGGTGGTGGCGGCGGTGTTGGCGGCAACTGCGGCTGCAGTTGCGGCGAGACTGCGGTGGCGGCCGGCGAAGCAGGGCTTGCCGGGACCGGTGGCAACGGAGAAGCTGCCTCCTCGGCGGCTGCCGAGGAAGAGGCGACGGGTGCTGCCTTAGCAGCGGCGAGTCTGCGCAGTCTCTTCTTGGCCATCTTCACGAGTCGAAGAAGAAGCTCTCTCCCTTATGGCCTTTTTTTTTTTTTTTTTTTATTGATGATGGGGGAAAAGGCAGCTAACGCCCTAACCCCAGGCAAGCCTGGGAGTGTGAGACTCCCCACCCTGGACTCGAACCAGGGTGGCACTACTCACAAAAAACCCCCACCGGAATTAGGAGGCCCATGCCTCTCTGGTGCAGTACCGCATTAAGCACCTGCGTATTTCTGGTGATTGTGATTGCTGCCTGCCAGTGGCAGTAACAGCGAGTGATAGTGAATTTAGCCAGTGGACACACATGACTTGCGCCCTGAGTGCCCCTCTGGAGAAGTGGTTGGTGAAGATGAATGGTGATTTACGGTGAGTTTACTCAGTGTTCTGAGTGGATCTGCTGGTGTTTTCGGAGTTGTCGTGCTTGGTGGGACCTGTATAAACCGTTTGCTGATATTGGAGTTTTGTATAGCGGGTTGTTGTATGGAAACTGGTCGGCGGAATGGTGTTGCTGACTTGGGTGGTCCTGCTGTAGCTGCACTTGGACACTGGCTATCCGGTTGGACAGCTCAGCGGTGGTGGACTGCAGAGTGGAGATGGCGGCGGTGGTGGCAGCTTGCAGGTCCAGTAGCTTCCTAGAGATGACGCTGGTGAAGGCCTCTTCTAACGCAGCTAAGCGAGCGCCGATATTCAGGATCTCCGCATGAAGGTCCTGAATGGCATCCCGCGTCGCTGTGTCAATAGAAGCTGGAGGTGGTGTGGCGTCTGTGTGTTGAGTCTGCGGTGATTGTACTGGCTGCGGAGTGGTGCGCCCGTCCCTCGGGTAAAACGGACACTGGGCCTGGCCAGTAAAGTGTCCTGTGACACGGCAGGTGGCACAGAACCGGCGGCGACGGCGAAGGTTGTGCTCAGTGCACTCAGCGGTGGTGTTGGCGGAGCCACAGTAGTGGCACCGCGGCGTCGAGGAGCAGGAGTCGGCTGTATGCCCGAAGGCACAACAGCGACGGCAGGGCCAGTAACGTTCCATCTTGCTGGCCTCGACGACCAGGAGTTGCCCTAACAAGGGCAGCCCTGACGCCAAGGCAGCGTCGAGGTCCGAACGATCCTGTATTTCCAGCCTCACAAGTGGTGTAGGTCCCCGGTTGCAAATTATCCTTGTGGCCCTCAAACAAGGCCACTTAGATTTCGCTGCGGCGAGGAGGTGCCGGGTGGAAAGGTCCCTAGGGACCCCCCGTACCACGGCACTGAACCGGGGCGGCGGCGGCGTGGAGCTGGGCGGCGGCGGTGGTGGCGATCTCGGCAACTGCAGCAGCAGTTGCGGCGAGGGTGTGGTGGCGGCCGGCGGCGAAGCAGGGCTTGCCGGGACCGGTAGCAACGGAGAAGCTGCCTCCTCGGCGGCTGCCGAGGAAGAGGCGGCGGGTGCTGCCTTAGCAGCGGCGTGTCTGCGCAGTCAGACTGGCTGAACACTGTATAGAACAGAGCCACAGAGCTAACTTTACTAACACCAAGATAGTGGCAAAGTGTTCGAACTACTGGGAAAGGAGAGTAAAAGAAGCCTTAGCCATCTCATCTGAAACAAATAATCTAAATCGCGATTCTGGCCTACAATTAAGTTCAGCATGGACACCGATGATAAAGAGCCTTAACACCTAATCCTGTACCTGCAGTCTTCCAAGACTTATTTTCTAGCAGGTGCGTGCTCAAACACAAAACATTAGCCGAATAACTGCTATAAATAGTTTTCTACGAAGTCCGTGTTCGGCCCTCTGTTGCTCGCGCCACAGTGCGCCCACTATCCGCTCTTTACTTCAACTATCCTTCTTATTTCCTGTTTTCTATTAGATTGTAAGTACCCCTGCTAGGTAACCCTTAGGTATAATAAATAAAGAAAAGAAAAGGAAAGAAAGAAAAAGAAAAAGAAAAAAAAATGGTTGGAACCAGGACTAGGCCTGAACCCCCTGATCCTCCTAATAAAATTCAAGCACCCAGCGTGCTCAGCAGAAAGGGAAATGCCATTGTCAGTCGTAACCTTTTCGACTCTTCCCAACTCCAAACAGTCGAGCCAGGTATGGAGGAAATTTTGGAGTCATGCACTCCCCCTCCCGCGGTCTCGCCACTCCCTAAATCCCCAGATGCAATAAGCCATGAAATGCAGCCTAAACAAACTGCTTTTCCCATTAATGAAAATCCTAGCCAAACTAATTTGACATTGAATACCACACCCACTGACAACTCCGTGGGCCTAACCCGCCCGGGACTCTGCAGTGACAGTGCGCAAAGCAGCATTCCTCCAGCTGGGACGCCTGCCTCAGCCAGTAACCCAAATCCCATAGGAGACGCCAAAGTGCCTGAGCAGGAATCTTCAATATCAAATGACTCAGCAACTAATGTGACCCCCTCCTATGCTGATAAAACAAAAACAACTGCAGTTGCTAATGGCGCGACTTCTAATGTTTTCCGATTCCAAGGGGATGGTGCGACTCCGAATGTTTTCAGATTCCAGGGGAACACCACCCCGTCCACCAGCAAAGGAATAACAGCTTCTCGCGACAAATCACCTCAGGCACAGCCACCCGCCCTCACAGTAGGAATCACACGTCATGCCTATCTGCCACCCATTTACATCTCCAAAAGTGAGACATACCGGCTTGCGGAACTGCTAATTGAGTTCGGCAACCAAAACAATCCCGAGCACTATGTCACCGACGAGGCCGCTTACTCCAAAGACTTTCGGGTCAGAATGACCTCCGAGGTCGACTACGGCCGACTAATAAAATTCTTGAAATTGAAAAATGCCAACTTCCACATCACAGAGCTCGCCTCGGAGAAATCATTCAGATTTGTGGCCAAGGGACTACGGCTCCCAGCAGTGGAACCACACCTCCAACAAGAGCTAATCCTAAAGCATGACATAACGCCAATACGAGTAGTCCAACTAAGAAAGTTCAATAGGGAAAGAACTTTACTCCCTATGTACATGGTAGAGGTACGACATAGGGAGGACTATGAAAAAGCTCTACGCATACGCCAACTCCAGTATATGACGGTACGCATAGAGCCATACAAAAGACCCGTGGTACCTAAACAATGCAACAGGTGCCAACAACTCACCCACCACGAACGCCAATGCCAGGCAGTGTCGGAGATCTGCTCTAGATGCGCAGGACTGCACTCCTTCCGTGCCTGCACTGTGGCTGACTCACAGCGCCGCTGCGCGCTCTGCCACAGTGCAGGCCACGGCTCCAGGTGGCGCGGCTGCCAGGAATATCGGCGGGCTGTGGAACTGAGGTTAAACCGGTTCCACGCCAACTCCAACACACAACACAGGGCAGAAAACGCCCATACAAACACAAGGCCAGCACACCAGCCCCCTGTGCCAACCACACGCAGCCCCCCAATAGCAAGGGCCAGCACCTCACCCAACCCTGGGGCCACCACAACTAATAATGCCACTGAATGGCGCCAGGTCGGGACAAGGGGCAGACCTCTACCAGCAATTGACTGTCACTCAGGTACTGAATATCAGCGTGACGTAACAACCCTGAGAAAACTCCTCATACTCGGAAGTCCTCATCCACACGCGGAAACCGAAAACCGCAGACAACATATTGTCCGCACATTCCACAAAAATGATGAGACGGCCCGGAGCCTCGCCGAACAGTCGGCAACAATAGCACAAGCCATTAGCACTGGCGACTGTGACTTGCCAAAGCTCCTGGCAATCCACCATGAATACTTCAGGACGATTGCCCACATATTAGACGACCACCATGGCTGAACAAAGGACCAAGATTTTCACCTGGAATGCTAATGGTATCCGCACACGTAGAGGTGAACTCAAACAGCTCCTCTACGAATACAATTACCCAATATTTGCACTTTCTGAAACACATCTTGACACAAATGACCGACTACACTTCCCAGGCTTCAAAACTTACCGTACCGATAGGAACCGCCGGGGAGGGGGCGTTGCCATAATAATAGCCAATCATATTCCTCACCACCAGACGTACATTCCCCCACTCCAAAGACTGGAAGCCGTAGCAATTACCCTCAAAATAGCAAATAGAGAAGTAACTTTAGTATCCACCTATAACCCACCGGACGACATTTCAACACGGGACATCGACACCCTCCTTAACTTAAACAACACAGTAGTGATACTAGGGGATCTCAACGCCAAACACGGTAATTGGAACTGCGCCCGCCCAAACCATGCCGGCCTCAGACTAGCCGCCCATGAAGCCATCTCAAATTATATTACTCACGCCCCCACTGAGCCAACATATATCCCATGGCAAGCTAATAGCACGCCAGACATTCTTGACATAGCACTCGCGCGAAACCTAACCCATCAGCTGTCCATCTCTGTCCTCAATGCCCTCTCATCAGACCATCTGCCGATTCTAGTAATCATTGATGCCACAGTGCTCCACACCCAGCCACAGCCACGCTACAACTTCAACAAAACAAACTGGGACGATTTCCAGAATTACATCAATCTAAACCTAATTGAGTTCCCCATAACCTCTCCTGTAGAACTAGACCAAGCAGTCACACACGTCGAAACCACAATCTCACATGCAATCTCGTCCTCCACTCCCTTTGTCGCTCCAAACGCGGGACCAAGACATTTCCCCGCGGACACCAAACTACTCAAAGCTGAAAGAAACAGAGTCAGACGCCTCTGGCAAACTACCAGACACCCCCAATACCAAACCAGGCTACAACAATTAAACGCGGAACTACGCTCACGCATTGCGCAGCATATCACTGATCAATGGAATAATAAACTCGCGGACCTTAACACCGAACGTGGCGACATCTGGCGTATAACACGCAACCTAACGAAAAAACGCACTGACATTCCTCCTCTGCACCATAACAACAACATAGCGGAGACAGATCTCCAAAAGGCAGAGGCTTTCGCCGACACTCTCGAACAAACTTTCACAGCAAATCAAGAACCCTCATCCGCCCCATTCATTCAAGAAACACAACGAATCACGGCCGACATCCAAAACCTACCTGCCCACAACCGACTGCGCAAAACTTGCCACTCCGAAATAGGATGGATCATCCAGCACCTACCTCTTAGGAAAGCCCCGGGACCAGACAAAATCCCTAACACAGTATTAAAACATCTCCCTTTGAAACTACTGAAATACTTGGCCACCATGTATAACTACTCTCTTGAACATGGCATCTATCCCCCCACTTGGAAAACCGCCCACGTACTTCACTTCCCAAAACAACACAAGCCTCTCCACAACCCACACAACTATAGACCCATTAGCTTACTCAACACTCTTAGCAAAGTCCTTGAAAAGATAATACTTAAACGTCTGAATGCACACATCAAACGTAATTGCATACTCATTAACGAACAATTTGGCTTTCGCACACAACACTCCTCAACTCTCCAACTGATCAGAGCCACCGAACACATAACCAAAGGCTTCAACAGTAACAGATCAACAGGGGCAATTCTACTGGATCTAGAGCGCGCCTTCGATAAAGTATGGCACGAAGGCCTACTCCGAAAGATGATAGCACTCAACTTTCCCGACTCAGCCATCAAATTAATTGCAAACTACCTAACTTCCCGCTCCTTCCGGTCAACAGTTAACAATGCTACCTCAACGCTCCGACCCATAGGTGCCGGTGTCCCCCAGGGAAGCCTCCTAGGACCCCTATTATTCAACATATACATAAATGACATCCCTATACCGAACACGGTGAAAACCTTCATCTACGCTGACGATACTGCCATCATGGCCCAATCATGGAAACCCCGCCTTATACACCAGCGCATCCAAAACTGTATTACAAACCTAGAAGAATGGCTGACTAACTGGCGCATAAAACCCAACCCCACCAAATGCCAAGCGATCATATTCACCAAGCGACTCGCCCACAGACGACATAATCTCCCACCATTACAACTTTTTGGAAATAACATTTCTTGGAACACCACCGTAAAATACCTCGGAGTCACAATGGACGTTGGCCTAACGTGGCGAGACCACATTAGGCAAATCAGAGGTAAGGCGTGTGGGCGCCTCAGAGAACTCTACCCCCTACTAAATCATTCAAGCCTACTGCCTAAAGAAACCGCTTTGGTCATCTACAAAGCGCTCCTTAGACCCATCATTACCTACGCCTCCACTGCATGGGGCGTTGCCGCCAAAACACATATTCAATCACTTCAAACATTTCAGAATAAGATCTTACGCCTAATCTGCAAACTCCCCAGAACAACCCCTGCTGCACAACTGCACAGAGAACTCAGAATGCACACCATACATGAATTCATTAAAAAACTGGCCTTCGATCTCTACAAAAAGTCCAATGGTCACGCAAACCCACTTATAGACAGACTCGGTAACTACGACCCCATAGCCGACAAGCACAAGCGTCCCCTGTTCCTATTTCACAGACCTACCGACAACGACATCACGCAACAAGACGCCCTTGACCACCTGCAGAACCTAATTCCACTCTAGGCAACACCCCTCTTCCTCTACCATAACCACCCTTAGCATTCCAACCAAACTGCATGCTATCTCCTATTTTTACACACTAACATCTGTACTATTACTACATGCCAACACTAACTAAGTAACCCCGTTTCCCAACACTAACCCTCCTCACTCCACCTCATTAACCCTCTGACTCCCACTAATCAATTTAACACACTATGCCTCGCATACTAACATCCAATCACATTAATCAGTCTCCCAATGCATGCATCGCATGCACCGCAATTTGCACTCATCCATACCACCGATGCACGATCCACAGCACGACTACTGCATGACCCACTAATCACCAATTACCACTCACTGCCCTGTCTGGCAGTCAGGGCATTTCGCCATGTCTGCCACTCAGGATTTCACCCATCACCTCGAGCATATGTTTTGCCTTTTTCACAACCTTTCTCCAATCACCAGAGTGCTTATTGCGGGATCTGCCTAACACCCTAACTTCCCTCTCCTAACCCCGCATCCCTGCATGGTAATACTAACAGCATGGGGAGGCGATGTAGATACATGCCGGAGAATGACGGGCGATCGCCACCGGGGGCGGCGGGTAAGGGGCCGCCCTTTTTAAAAAAAAAAAAATAAAATAAAAAAAAAAAAAAAAAAAACCGTGCCCATGTCTCAGTCATCTTAAATTACCAGGCCATAATATCTCGCGAACCAATCAGATGTTAGCGTCATCCCAGCTCTTATAAACACCAGTCTCCGCAAGCTCAAACCATCAGCGCACGGAGCTTCTTCTTCGACTCGTCAAGATGGCCAAGAAGAGACTGCGCAGACTCGCCGCTGCTAAGGCAGCACCCGTCGCCTCTTCCTCGGCAGCCGCCGAGGAGGCAGCTTCTCCGTTGATACCGGTCCCGGCAAGCCCTGCTTCGCCGGCCGTCACCGCAGTCTCGCCGCAACTGCAGCCGCAGTTGCCGCCAACACCGCCGCCACCGACGCCGCCCCGGTTCAGTGCCGTGGTACGGGGGGTCCCTAGGGACCTTACCACCCGGCATCTGCTCACCGCCGTGCAGTCGCGGTGGCCTTCATGCTTGAGGGCCACCCGCATTTACTGCGCCCGGGGACCAACGCCGCTCGTCCGCCTGGAGATACAGGACCAGGCTGACCTGGAAGCTGCCTTGGCGTCAGGGTTGCCCTTATTAGGGCGACTTCTGGTCGTCGAGGCTAGCCGACAGGAACGCCATCGGCCCTGCCGACGCTGCTGTGCCTACGGCCACACCGCTGAAGTCTGCTCTTCGACACCGAGGTGCCACTACTGCGGTACCAACTCCACCACCACCGAGTGCACTGGGCATGATCTCCGCCGACGCCGCCGATTCTGTGCCACCTGTCGTGGCACAGGACACTACACAGGGCAAGCCCAGTGCCCTCTCTACCCAAGGAGCAGCACTTCATCACCAACTTCTGCCCGCCGTACCACTCCACCGCAGACAACCACCACTGAGGCCTCACCACCTGCACTCTCAACAGACGCAGCGACGCGAGAAGCCATTCAGGACCTCCACGCGGAGATCCTGAACGTCGGCGCTCGACTAGCTGCCCTGGAAGAGACGTGCAGTCTCCTCACACAAAAGCTACAGGAACTACAAGCTTTTAACGACGCAGCAGCCACCAGCCAGCAGACCACAGCCGCCGACCTGTCCACCAGGATCGACGCCCTAATGCAGCCTCTGAGGCAGGTTCTCCTGCAGCAAGCTGCATACTCTGCTGAGCTGTTTCAATCTAAACGACAGTAACCGAACACTGCTCCTCCTCCTGTACAGGCTGAGGGGCGCACACAACGGCCACCCACACAGTGGAAGACTACCGGGAGCTTCGTGGAGCAATTCCGAAGCAGGTATAATCCATAAGATCTACGTCCTACTCTCTCCTCTATTTCCACCCCTTTATTTCCCTACCAATGTCACCTCTATTCCCTAGGCTACAGTCAGGTTTCATGGCTGTTAGCCTAGAAACAACCTTTTACCCGCTCCCGCACAACGTGCGGCAGCTTCCTATCTTTCGCCTACTAACGCGGGTGCATCAGCGGGACCGCGCAAAGCCACGAGATACTCAACAAAATCGACTGTTATAACGTGGAGGGGTTTTTTAGTGGGTATGCCGCATGAGGAAGCGGAGAGTCCCACATATCCTCCCAGCCATTGCACTTCGGCTGGGGGTTGAATGCGTAATGCATTTTTCCCCTCCACGGAAAAAAAAAACAAAAAAAACCATCAGTTCACCCTGAAGACGAGGAAGATGCACTTCTTCGAAACGTTGGTGTCAAGCCAAGTTATTACCTGGCTAGAAGCCCGAGAAGATTTTGAATCTTTAAAGTTAAAAATAGCTCTAACATTTTGGATTAAATAGCATATGTTATAGATATTTACATCACAAATGTGCATTTTGAATTTCTGGGAGTAGTTAATGAAGATCACTTTATTCTGGATGAGTTTTACCGAATTTTGCATAATGGTTAAACCATTAAGAGATAGACAAAAGAACTTACAACACGCAACATGTAGAACTCGTTAAATCACATAATTTATATCATATTATGTTTTTCTTGTAGAGCTGACCGTTTTCAAGATATTCCTTGTTAGTGGTTTCAATTTTTAACTACCGATTTTTTGCAAACGGGTGATGCAAAGCGAATCGAACGTCAATTGTTTCACAGCGACCATATTTTAAAAGATATGAGTATCACTTTATCCTAACTTTAACTTATTTACCTTCCACTTAAAAGGAAACAAATAATAAGACAATTTCTGCTTAAGTTTATCTCAATTTGGCATTTTTAGGCAATCTTTTGTAAAAATAGTTAGTGTAACACATCAGATTCTTACTTTCTTTACACGTACTATGTACTAAGTGTAGAGAAGGTATTGTATTGAACCCTAAATTCGAAACCGAAAATTCACCGAAAATAAATGTTTGGGACTCTTTGAACCCCCAAAAAAGCATTTTTAGAAAAATATCCGTGAGCGTGTGTGTGCCAGTGTTAGTGTGTATGTGTGGGTGTGTGTGTGGATGGTGTGTGGCTGTTGTGTGTATGGACAGCATAGCTATAAAACAAAAAAGTTCGTTAAATACCAAACTTGGTATTTAAGTTCAGTATCTTCCAAGGATGCGACACGAAGATTTTCAAGAAAATCCCCTCAATTTCAATTACCTTTTTATATGGAGCATTTTTCAGAAAAAATTGATTTTTTCAAAAATGACTAACGACTTTGATTAAAGTGTCAAATATTAAATATACTTACTTGACAAGTAGAATGTATATCTTGAATTTTCTGGGAATAGTCCTTAAAGACATGCTTATTCTGGATGAATTTTGCGGAGTTTGCATAAGATACAGACAAAAGCCTAATAAACAAAAATGTAGAGCTCGTTAATACACACCATCTATGTTATATACATTTTGTTTCTGGAGTTCACCGTTTTTAAGAAGATATCCCTTGTTATTGGTTTAAATTTTAAACTACTTAAAATGTTTTTCATACGGGAATTGATCAACTCCGGCCACACAAACAAAGGAACAGCAAACCAACTGTTAAAAGACTTGACTATCGCTTTAGCTTATGTTACTCCCTTTATTTCCCCTCTACTTTAAAGTAACAAGACCATTTCTGCTAATTAGCTTGAAGTAAATATAAGCTTTTTAACAATAATTTGTTGCAGAGATGCAGAGAAAGTCGTGTGAGTGGAAGTCATCAGATTTTTAATATTTGGTTTTCAGTTAGTACCAGTCACGGCTTTGAGAGTATATATAGTAGTGGCATTAATTCTGGATACTTTTTGGTTAAATTAACTTTCAGATTAAAATATTGTATTCATCTCTTATTCAGGTTAATTCCTATCTGATAAATTATAGCCAGGAAGTAATAGCATAAAACATTATTGTAACTTTTATCATAAACTGGAGTTAAATTGTGCCTTAAATGGGCTAATTTGACATAGTTTTTGAAAATTTTATTTTATAAATATTTATATTTATATTTATATTTTATTCTATATTGTATTTAATGTGAAATATGGAATTATTGTTGCACGTTATAATAGACAAAATAAAAATTTGGAGATGTCTATTAATTTTTGGGATTAACACTTGACAGAATGAATACCATAATATTAAATATACACATTTCCCCTAATTTTGAACCCCGTTACAAGAGAGTAATAATTCATTATATTTCATACTGGATACAGTATAAGTTAAAAAGTAACATTTTCTAGTATACTTTTTATGATGCTTTTATTGAATATGAAACATAATGAGTTATCACTCTCATATAATATGGGGCTCAAAATTGGGGAAATCTTGTATATTTAAGATTATGGTGTTCATGGTATTGAAAAGTCATAATCCTAAACATATTAAATTTTCAAAATTTTGAACTTCTCTATAAGAACAATCATTCCTAGTTTATCATTAGATATGGATAAAATAAAATATATATGTATATGTTTATAGAATAATGTATTTTCAAGTGTTGAGCCAGTTAAGTACCAAATTAACTCCAGTTTGCGATAAAAGGTTTCATAAGGTATTATGCTAACACTGCCTGGTGCTAATTTATCAGATAAAAATATTCTTGAATAAGAGTTCGATGAAATATTGTAACCTGAAAGTTAATTTAACTAAAAGTTTCTAGGGTTAATGCCATCACTATACTATGAAATAATGCAGGAAATATATTCTGTTAGATAATTAATTTAAATGCGAAATTCACACATACGTGTAGTACTAGTACATACATCTTTACCAGCAGCCACAGTGATTCAGCCGAGACTTCAACATTGTAGCAAACTCTTTGAAAGCGTCTGACACATTCACGTTATTTCATATCCGAATGTACTTCATAACTTCCTGCCACTCAGGCCTGACAGATCTTCCATATTTCTAAACCACTCCGTGATAACACATCATAAAGAAATATTCTGAAGGAAATACCGTGAAAAGATTTCTTGAAGTAAATAAAATCGTCTCCCATTCAATCGACACAAATAGAAACATGTGGAGCAGAGAATGCTATTTGCTATATTGTTGGTCTAGGAGAAGTGCAGTTACTATGAAATGTACATATGAAAACACTACATAAAATTCTGTTTGAATATAGAGTTTATCAGCAACAATTAATTTTTTTTTCGTCCATTATTTGATCGACAATAATTTTGAGACAACATTTATAAAACATGAGTGATTTTTATTTAAATGTGAATAATGTTGGTAAAATGTGTGCTGAATTAATGTATATGTTAATTCAGGGCATGTAAAACTGTACGTAAGAGAACGTCAACCATGATTGCCTAGTGAGTGCGCTTGCGCTCAAAGATAACGCAAGGGAACGATTTGATGAGAATTTTAGGCAACAATGCCTAAAGAGCTGATTTATTTTAAAACCAGAAAATGCTCACAAGCAAATAACTTTTGAAAACAAATCTATTATTACATTGTAGAGTGTATCATTTGATTTATGTTACTTTAAAATATGCATGCGTGTGTGTGTGTGGGTGTGGGTGTGGGTGTGTGTGTGGGTGTGGGTGTGAGTGTGTGTGTGTGTGTAAAGCGTTGCATGATGGATAATATCTTTTTTTTTTTTTAAATACAGTTCCGGATTGTGGTCGGGATTCCGGCGCTGTATACCCTACGTTTCTTTTTATTTACCTAATCTGTTTACTTTTTGTTTCCTGTATGATTACTGAATTGCTGTTTTCTTCTTTTACACACACACACACACATATACACAAACATATAACAACCATGCCCAAGGCGGGACTCGAACCCAGATCCCCTGTGCTACGAAGCACCAAAGCGAGACAAGGCGCGGTGAGCGTGGCCATGGGGACCGGCATTTTTTTTTTTTTTTTTTTTTTTTTGGAAGAGGAATAGAAGAAAAGAAAAACGTAAAGTTTACGTGGGTGCGAGCTGCGCTCACAGGCGAGTAAAATTATATCTCGTGCAATTGTTTGTAATCTGGCACATCAGGCTAGATATTAATTGTGTTTAATATTCAGAATATACATAAGTATAAATTGAAAATTGCTGTACCGTTATTTCAGTAGGAAATAGGTATTCCTTATTTTAGCGTGCTCCAAAACAAATCAATCCGGGATAATGAGAAGAAAATTTCAAGGCGGAATTACTATATTCTTGTTGTTCTAATATATATTAGATTTTCATATAAAATCATCTCATAAGCGAACTGACGTGTAGCCGTGGGGAATGTATTCCCACTTAAAGAAAGTTAACTTTAGTCGTGAACTTAAAAGTAATGTAGCGTCACAGCACGTGATTAGCCAAAAGCGCATACGTGCAATCGATGACAAAGCACATTGAATACTTTTACAATTTTAATAATGCGTTTTATTTACTAAGGTTATTTCAAAACAAAACGGACCCTTAGAATAATAATAAATTTCAAATGAATATTGATGAATTAACTTCAAAACATTGGCCTATGCAGCCATACTTATATACATTATTAAATAAAACAAAAGGTAGTTGCAAATATTCTAATAAAGACGGGTGACTCAAATGTGCCCCAGCACGTTCACTCGTGACGTTTCAGTTGGCAACGGATCCCGCTAAATGTTGTTGGGAATGCAGATGTGCTGAACTGAAATTGAGAATAGTCATTTACCACTAACCCAGATGATGTTATAAATAATGCTTTCGTCTCCTTTGCTCTAGCTTAGAACTATGAGTAGCTTTTTTCGTGAAATTGTACGTAATTTGTGATTTTTTTTTCCGTTAGCTCATTTTGTTTTTGATGTACTTGACATATATGGGGTTGCAATTTCATTTCCTTACTAACTAGAAAGAGGTTTCTTATACCAATTTCCTCATTCGTATATTGGGGATTTTTAATATTACATCTGAAATGAAGTTTAGCCTTTGTTAAAAGTTTGGGCAGACAGCTTTTTGGAGCATCATATACCTACAGACCCACCTGGTTTAAGGGAACTTAGTAATAAAATCTGCCACGTATCGCAATGAGGACACACCGAATGTGCAAACCGTTGAAGATAATTTACGTTATACATTTTCTAAAATCTTATCACCATCAAGGAATAAGTCTACTGAAAGGGTACTCTCTTCAATGATTAACGTTTTGGCTTCGTTTCACAAGCACCACCACACAGTATTGACTTGAAGCGCACAGTTCTCACAGTAGTATTCAAGTAGCACAAACCTGCTCAAAGTAATGCTCCCCCTCCAAAGTACCATCACCAATGTAATGACAGTTAACCCGTCCTAGTTCACTGCAGAGACAACCGATATTTATAATGCCCTGCGTTTGTTTTTTGTATCGGCACTTAGAATGCGATTTATTATTGGTGTTTCATTTTTCAATTTATGACCCTTAACTTAATTTGTCATGTGTAATAGCTTGGTCATAAGATGACGCATTTTGTCTCCTGCATTCAGTACCTGCATCTATAACACATATTCGTTATAATTGAAGATGGTTATTATATATTTCACTTGTACCATAAAACTCTCATGTTTGCAAAATTTGCATACTCTATATGTTTGTGATTTTTTTTTTTTTTTGTAGGAAATATATTACAATTACAGTGCAAGTCAATATAGGCCGGTCATGTAATATAAATTTCCATATGAACCATTCGTGATACACTGTATCGATAATTGAGGACCATATCTCTTCATCCAGTGCTTCTTGTGTTAGGTGAGTAACAATATTCTAAATTTCACTATCTATGAATTTTATGGAATTCATAAATTAGTTAATGAGAATACTGGATTTTAAAAATAAAAAAAAAATCAAATCTCCAGAAGCAGGCTATCAAAGACATTGGTATATAGGAAAGATACCCTTAATTTTAAAATGACAGAGATCTTAAAACACACAGATAGATAATAGCTAATTGTCATACTTTATGCTCCAGAAAAATAAAAAGAGAGAGAAAAAAAAAAAGGAAATGCTATGTTGAAATACAGAAAATATATAGTAAATAAAAATAGTTATAGTATTTTACGCGGAGACTTAAATGCGAGGGTCTGCAATCAGATGGTCCACAATAACTTTGGAGATCAAGGAGAAATATAATGAATTATAAAGATGAGCATATTAGAAAATTTGCAACTTTTTATAATCTGAAAATAACGAGCACATTCTTTCGGAAAAAAAATATAGATAAAATTACATGGGCAGCTAGAAATAATTATATAATAGTTTATGTAATTGCTAACAGCACTGGTCCATGTTGCACCTGTATATAGAGGACAGAAGTAAAATTGCAATATCACAAACTGAATCAGTATACTCTGAGTAATGGAAAACTGTGCAAAATGTGGGCCCAACTATGGACGATTACGTAATTCTCCCTTCTCCCGCATCAGACTCGCACGCGAGGTTTTGTCAGTGGCGGGAGAGAGAGCACTGCAAGCGGCGGCGAGTGACCACGAGTGTAAGAATATATAACCAAGAATTATTAACAGCGATGTCGGGATCTTCAGCACAATTCTCCTCGTAAGGCACTTGGAGAACAGGTTTAGGGAGGTTGTTTGCAATATATATTAAAGTATAAGTATTTTTCTTATCTAAATTCAAGTGCGGGCACATTTTAACAATGCAGTAGCTGTGATGGCAAACCCTCTCTCTCCATCCCCACCTTTCCTAACTTCTCCGAACGGTGTCCAGCTAAACTGGAAGATGGGAAGAGTTTAGGTGCGAACTGCAATGCGGTAATATTTTTACCTTGACAAACTATAATAAACATTTCTTTTAAAAGGTAGTGAAGACATATAATAAAGTATATTTATCACAAGATAAAATAATTAGATATTTATGCCAAAGTAGAAACACTTACTGAATGCATGCAAGCATTCTTACGGTCATCAGATAGAGGAAAAACGATCGGTAACAAAGCATATATGATACATAAACTTTTAATGGCTGTTTGGGAAAACGGAATACGTAGAAAAGGACCTAAGATATGGAAGATGCAATAAGTTGAACGGAGTAAAACGAAAAAGAAAACAAATAGTTCGGAATGCACGACGTTTTAGCTAGAAGGAATACCGTATTTAGCCAAATAGAAGACTATGCATTTTTACAAAATATTAACTGGGAGATGGTTTTGCATTCGCAGTGTTTTCCGAATACTATCTGGGGAAAGAGTAATTCAAACTTCGCGGCTACAGCAGAGGCGAAGCCTGGGAGAATGGTATAGATCACCACGTATACGACAGATCTTTTACGTTTCATTTCGCGCCAAAAATTAGCTGTTAACGGCCTTATGAATTCTCATTGGAAAAAAGAATCCTCTCCGAGGTTAAAATAAAATTAAAGGACTTCCTTTCACTTCGGTAGCTGCACGTAATGTTGTATTGAAAACCAACGGTAGAGAGAGGTTAGCTGCGCATTTCCCCTCCTTGAGCCGCACTGTCGGTTTACCCTCTGCCTCTCTGTACCGCCGGCAATGATCCAAGTAAAACGTTTATATTAAGCATGTTGTTTTAATAGAAAATAGCATTTATAATCGTTGTTGGAGCCACGCTCCCACCACCGCCGCTCCGGCGTTGTCACATATCTACCATCGCATATATTCCGTTCATCTCTACGTGTCTCCTGCTTAAAACACGAATTTACGCACAAATTCGAATTAGGTAAAACATTTTATGATATATTATATTAAATATGTCATCTTGACTGAAAACCATATCAATAATCATCGTTACATTTATTTAAATAGAAAGTCATAGCCATCATATGTACTTGCACCTACGCTGCCGCCACCGCAAACGTCACTTTCTATAATCGTTCACATATCGTGCATTTCCGTTTTCCTTCTGGTCTCTCCCGCTTACAATGTGAATTTCTGCGCAAATTCAGATTAGGTAAAAAATTTAGGATGTGTTATATTAAGTACGTTATATAAATACAAAATCTTATCAATCATCTTCTTCGCCATCGCCACCGTTATATCATTGCACCCATGCCATACATTTCTCCGTCAACCTCTCTAAACGTGAATTTCCGTGCACATTAAATTAAGTAAAAATATAATATTACTCCTACGGCTAGTAATAATAATATAATAATAATAATCTACTTAAATCAGCTTTAATTGCCCACTAGTTTGTTCAAAATATATGGCTAAAATTTAAATTTAATTTAAAAATTAAGTTATCATTTCTTCCTTTTTATATATGTAGATAGTACGATAAATTCTAAAATTAAGTTCTAAAAAATCAGGGTCATTTGCTTTCAAGACCGTCTTGTATTTGGATACATAGCTGACATTGAAGATAAATATATTAAATATTTATAAACATTTATATTTATAAAATATTTAAAATATTTTAGTAAAGGAAGACAAATGCTCATATCAAATAACTTAATTTTAAACGAAGAATGGTTACATTATAGAAACCTGTGATACAGTGTGTTATAATAAGTAAAGAGATTAAAGCTATTAATGCATCTATCATCATTATTGATGAAATAACTACCGAAGCAATAAGAGAAGTAAAGAGAAAGAAAGCTAAAGGCACGATAGACTCAATGGAGAAATCTGTAAATATTGTGGACTCCGTTTAAATTAGTCGCCCTTTGTGGTGAAGCGGTTAGTGGTTACCTGGCGGTAGGTGATGTTTTTTATTTTGTTCGCACGCAAAAATTCTTAGAACGGTTTCCTTCGAAGGGAATTAAAGCTGGTGGTCGTGTGTAATTTAAAAAACAAATTCTCATACTTTGAAAGAAGAAGCTTCTGTGCAAAATTCTGACATTTGACGGCCGTAAGTCGTGATTTCATCCTGCAGTGCCATCTGTGGGAACGAGCCGATACCTCGTCATCATGCGCATAGCAGGGAATTCACAAACTAGAATTCAAATCCGATCTAGGAAACATCGTAACGATGCCCTATGCTCCACTTAAGATCTACAGACAATTATACTTCTTACACACTCACGTATATATAATATAATATAATATAATATAATATAATATAATATAATATAATATAATATAATATAATATAATATAATATAATATAATATAATATAATATAATATAATATAATATAATATAATATAATATAATATAATATAATATAATATAATATAATATAATATAATATAATATAATATAATATAATATAATATAATATAATATAATATAATATAATATAATATAATATAATATAATATAATATAATATAATATAATATAATATAATATAATATAATATAATATAATGTAAAATAAAATAAAATCAAGGAATATGACTTGTTTTTCTGAAGTCTCTACTCTTCCCACCTAAGAAAATGTTCATTACAAGATTCAGCTATTTTATATATATATTTGAAAATGAGCAATACTTAGCGACAGCTACAGAGAAAGATAAAATTATGGCTATTTAAAGGTAATATGCTAATATAAAATGTGTATAAATAATAAATACCATGAACAAGTTACCCATTTGAAATATCTAGGCTGTGATATATCTTTATACCTATGATCATGATAGAGACAATAACATGAATATGTACTCAAAGATAATGGGTAGGATCCGTAGACCATTATATTATTGGAGAAAAGAAACCCAAATAAAATCTTACGAGGTTATGGCGGTGCCTTGTTTAACATATAGTTGTACAGAATGGTAGAAGGAAAATGCTGACAGATGAGGTGAAATTCTGAGGAGAGTGAAAGGATGTAGTAAAAGGAAACATATGAAAATGCTGACTTACGAGAACAACTCATATATTCGCAGTGAAAGATAAGATCAATGAATATAGGCACACTTCCAAATTATGAACAGAATGGACGATAGTAGAATACCAAAATTGGCCATCAATTATTATCGAGGCAAAAAGGTATAGGACTCCCGAGAACCGGATGGTCAGTTACGCTGGAACTTCAAGCGTGAAGTAGGAAAAGAAATAACTTTTTGTTTATTTTCTGCATACTTTTAGCAACTAAAGAAAGTATAGTAATTAAAAAAATCTAATGTGTTCTATTCATATGACTTTCTCTATATCTCTGTAAGAAATTATTGTTAAACTTGTTCTATCTACCTCATGCTATTCGAGATAAGCATTAGCAAAAATGGTCTTATTACTTAGTTTTTTTATAAGTAAAAGGAAAATAACGGAAGACACTAAGCTAAACCGACAAATTTCAAGTATTTTGAAACCAATACAAAGGAATATTTCTAAATCGGTTCAAATCCATAAAAAATGTATATGACATAAATTGTGTATTTTAAGGAGATCTACATTTTTTATATACTGGGTTTTTATCTGTCTCTAACGGTTTGTCAGTTATGCAAAATTCAGAAAAATTCATCCGGAATAAAGAGGTCTTCAGAGGCTTTTGCGAGGCAATTTAAGATATAAATTTTATATGTCATGTATATATCTTAAAAATAATATTTTTTAATCAAAATCGTTTAACTATTTTTGAGAAAACCAAAATTTACGATTTTTTTCCATGTAAAGCTTAGTTGTTGGTGGGGGGGGGTTTCTTGAAATTGCTTGACTTTCTTTACTGCTTACCCTAAGTAAGTCTTTAGGATTCAAACAAAAGTTAGATATAAATGTTTCAGTTGAAAGTCACGTCTTCAGATCCCTGAATCAAACAATTAAAAAGGAGCCATATGTCTCAATCAGCAAGACTCAAAAGGTTGGTAAATATCAAACTTGGTATTTAAATTCAATATCTATGGAGATTTTAAAGAATATCCCTTCCTCAAATTACGCTTTTTGTGGAAATAATTTCGTTATCTTTATTTTCTTCTAAATGACTCTTAACGATTTGGCTTTATATTATTGGCAAATAAAATGTAGAACTTTAATTTTCTGAGAATAGCATGTGAAGTCATCTCAGTGTGAAATAAATGTGTATAAACCTTAAGAAATCGACAAAAACTTACTGGAAATGAGTTAAATGTTACAACTTATGGAAAGCAATTTTGGCGTTTACCATTTGAGATACTATTTTTATGGGTTTTAATTGTCAAATACTTAATACCCTTTCAACTAAAAATTGCTCTTCATTTCCTTTATTACAAAGTCAATACAATATGTGCATATATAAAATAAAACAATTCCTGAAAATCATTATCTGGACTAACGTGAAATAGAAAGAATAATATTATATCAGTCCAAAATACAGTCATACAGTTTAAAAAAAAAAAAAACTTTGCATTAACACCTACAGACACAAAAAATTTATTTCATGTATTACGTTAAAGGAATCAATCTGTATAACTGTATATAACTCTCTCAGAAGTATAATTACTAACATGTTATACCTACCTCAGTTGTCACTGTTTGTATTAATATTATTATGCTATTTCTACTTAAACCAGTGTTTTTATATATCAACAACCATTAGATGTATATTTTAAGCCCTGTGTACATAATGATTTACTTAACATTTTCATTGTGTATTGGAATATAAAACTGTATATAAGATCTAGTAGTTCTGCTACCTATAATAAAGAATAAAAAAGAAGAAGAGTAGGATATTCTAGAAAGAGTTTGTTGAAAAGCGTAACACATCAGATTTTTGGAAACTGAAACCCAGTTCTAATACTTCTCATTCTGTCATTTCTTAATTTTGTGTTTCACTGTACATAAATTGCAACAAGGATCCGGTCGTCGACACGAAATAATCTCAGGATGCCTCGAGCTTTCGACATGCTGCAGTTTCGCAGCGATAAGATAGGCAAGGCGTTTCCTCTCCCAGTACGATGAAGCGAGTAGAGAGATGCCAAACAGATGGTTAGGTTAGTGATCCGGGACCCAGATTGTGCTCTTCCAAGAGTACGCCCAATGAAATGCGGCGGAAAAAATGTTGATTGCAATGGCACATGAGCACTAAGGAATCTGCAGACACCTCCCCCGTTTATTACGAGTCGTTATTCGTCTGCATGCAACCGTGTCCAGAATTTCTGTTCGAGTAACCATGACAATAATGCACTTCGTGTGCATTAAGTTTTGAGTGGCAAAAATGTTTCCAGAGAAAGATTTTAAGAGAGATAACGTACTATGAGCCACAATCTGATGAAAACCAAAAGTGTTAATCCAAAAGAAATGAACATGCTGGTATTTGAATGAGGAATTAAGTTTTTTAAATTCGTTTTTGTATTTTCTAACAAGTATGGACAGAGATGGAGCGTGATAGGAGATATACATGAAGTCAGGAAAGTTATTAAAATGCAGATTTTTCAGATATTGAATTTGGTTCATACAGAATTCTCCAAAACGAATTAGATTTTTATAACATTCGATTACTTGAAGTAGATAATCAAAGAATAGATTTTTTGGACATTCTGAAGTTTATATTTTAATAATTGGAATAAAATCCCATGTAAAAAAGTAAGCATTTGGAAATTATGGTATAATTTGGGCTATATTGGATTCCTAGGTTTTATGATCTGAGCCCTTATAGTCGAAATATAATGCGAAATTATATTTAATATATAAAAGGTAAAACTATAGTATAATTAAAAGGTCAGCTTGAAACGCTTTCTATTTAATTAAATTCGCAATTGTTTTTTCTTTCCTTTATATGACATCTTAATACCTCCGTCTTCGCCTTTCGACCTATTAGGGTCTGCTTCCAGTTGGCGGAATCAAAGCAAACAGAATTTTTGTTTACAACGGATTTAAATGGAAACAAACAAAGGGAGATGCGTCGAATCGAACTAAAAAGAGTTGATGGCAGGAATATTTGTCCTACAGCTGGAGCGGAACTTTTTGTTTTGCTTATAGCCGCAAGTTATCGCCAGTCTTCGCAGAAAACAAAAGAATGCGCAAAATTGCGAAAACATCAAAATAGTTTGTTGTTTGAGGTTAGGCTGAGATATTGTAATACACTAAGTTTGCACTTCTACAAAGTGAAGGAAAACAGCTAATTCATGTAACTAAAAGTTTTTTTGACAAAACCAAATAAATATTATTCTATTCACGTAATAATGCTTGAAGTGAAATTAGTAAATTAATTGGATCCATGTGCCATGTGTTTTCCTTCTTAAAAGTATAGGTTTCATGAATCCAACATTTAAGCCTCTAGTTTCTGTTATATGGCGGCGCGCTGGCCAATAATAATACATTTAGATTTGGAGCTCTGAAGGCGTCTTCTGATCTGGGCATCTTCTCCCTACATCAAAAAGCTTGTAGTGATATAGTTGTTAAACTTGCACATAGCCTCTAAAATCAGAATAGAGCTAACATGAACGTTTGTGGGTATGTTACGTTTTGAAGCATATTGCCCTAGAAGTAACCAATCCTTTGTATATCGTTAATTATGCGTAACCTCGTTGCTATACATTGCACTGGTGAATTGGTACACTATACTATTTTATATCTTTCTTGGGTAGAATTAAATTTGTTTCCGTAAAATAGAGGTATTTTGATGATAATATTGTAGGTAGGTATTACTGTTTTATAAACACAACTTTATTTTAACTATCTTCTTGTCATATGTCTTATAACCACAAGCTATCTCAATTTGATATCCATTCTCAACTTTAATCTCATTATAGCAGTGTTCATTTATCGGACTACTCTAAAACATATTATATTTAACTATAATGTATCGTTAAAAACATATTATAAAGAAATTAATCGTTTATATTGGTCAAATATGGGTCAAAATTGTGTCCCCTATCAAGCGGGCTCAGAATTACGACTTATCCCCACTAGGAATAACGGAATAAGTTATTCCACGTTTATTCCCTTGATATCTCTATTCCGTTCTCGTGCAACAAAATTTAGTACATAACAATGGAATAACGTCTAACAGAGGTTTGTTCCGAGTTCGTATAGTGGCGCTTAGTTGCTTAGTAGAAGTGGAATAAGAGAGCAG
The DNA here is from genome assembly GCA_030762935.1 of Hymenopus coronatus. Lineage (NCBI taxonomy): Eukaryota > Metazoa > Arthropoda > Insecta > Mantodea > Hymenopodidae > Hymenopus > Hymenopus coronatus. The sequence continues at coordinate 52,028,810 of CM060890.1, read as the reverse complement.
GTTGAACCGGAAGTCACATGTTTTAAAATGTGGTTGCTATGGGAAATCCGTTTCTTTGCGTGGCCAGAGCTGACAAGTATCCGTATAAGAAAAGTTCTCAAGTATTTTAAAACTGAAACTCCAGGAAAAATGTATATGACATCAGTTTGTGTGTTTTAAGAAGTTCTGCCGCGCCGTAGCTGAGTGGTTATACCGCTCGTCTCTTACCTAGACGGTCTGGATTTAATCCCCTACGACTGCATGTGAGATTTGTGGTGGACAAAGCGGCGCATAGCCCGCCTGGATAGTGTGGTGGTAGCGCGTCTGCTTCACATTCAAAAGGTCGTGAGTTCGAATCTCGCTTAGGGTGAATTATCTGGATAAGGTTTATTTCGGGGTTTTCCCTTTTCATGAAAAGACGAGCGTCGAGTAACTTTAAGCTCCATGGACCCCGAGATCATTTGAGTATCATTTCACTAATTTCATTTACCCGATATGACCAACTAAGTTAAAGGACGTTAAACCACACAAAAAAAAAAAAAAAAGGCGCAGGGGCGGGTTTTATCCGAGCTCACCAGTTTCCCCCATCATCACATTACACCCGTGCTCCATCTTCATTCCATATATCATGTCATCGCCTGCGGTGCCATGGTAGTGAAAGCGCGCGTTAAACACTAAAATAAAACAATTAAGGAGTTCTACATTTTTTGTGTAGTAAATTTTCGTCTATCTCTTACTGTTTACTAGTAATGCAAAATTAAAAAAAAAAATGCCCTAAATAAAAAGGTCTATGCAGGCCATTCCCAGAAAATTCAAAATATACATTTTATTTTTCATGTAAATGTCTTATATATAAGAGCTTTTAATCAAAATTGTTTCGGCCAATTATGAGAAAATCAACATTTTCGTAAATGTTTCCATGCGAAGGATAGTTGAGGGTGGAGGGATTTTCTTGAAAATCTTCGTGTCGCATATGTAAGAGATACTGAACTTATATAACAAGTTTGGTGTACAACGCACTTATCGTTTTTTGAGCTATGCTGCTCCCCCCCTTCCCCCACACACATACACGGACCTTTTCTAAAAATTGTTTTTACTTTTTCAATACGAACTATGTACATTGTAAAGAGAAGGTATTGCATTGCACCCAAAAATTCGATACCGAGATTTCAACGGAAATACATGTTTTGAAACTCCCGGAAAATAAAAAAATTATTTTTAGAAAACTGTGTGTGTGTGTGTGTGTGTGTGTGTGTGTGTGCAGCATAGCTCAAAAACGAAAACACCGTTAAAGCCCAAACTTGGTGTTTAAGTTTGGTATCTTCCAAGGATGAGACACGAAGATTTTCAAGAAAATTCCCCCACCCCAAGCTCCCTTTACATGGAAAAACTTTTTAAATTTTAATTTTCTTAAAAATTGGCTCCAACGATTTTGATTAAAATATCGTATATTAAAGATACTTACCTGACAAATAAAATGAATATCTTGAATTTTCTGGGAATAGCCCCTGAAGACTACTTTATTCGGGATGAATTTTACGGAGTTGTGCATAACTGCTAAACCGTAAGAGATGGGAGAAGGCTTACTGCACAGAAAATGTAACTTACGATAAAACACACAATTTATGTCATATACATTTTTTTCGTGGAGTTGGATCATTTTTAAGGTATCCCTGGTTTTTCGTTTTAGCTTTGAAAAACTTACACTTTTCTCATACAGGAATTTCTTAACTCCTGTCCATACAAACAAATTAACTTCAGGTACATAGCAACCAGCTTTTGGCCATCATTTTAACCTATGGAACTCCCTCATTTCGCTTCTACTTACAAGGAAGCAAGTAATAAGTCTATATCTCTGCTAATTAGCATGAAGTAATTGGAAGCATAAGCTTTTTAACAACAATCTGTTGCAGAGATGTAGAGAAAGTCATGTGAATGGAACAGATCAGATATTATTTATTCAGTGGCTCTCAAAGAACGTATTTCCAATGAATTTTGGGTGCAATACAATACCTTCTTTATACACTATGTACATAGTACGTATAGAGAAAGTAACAATTGATATTGATGTGACCGATTCTCGGAGCTGCTGTTTGTCGCGTACGTCTGTCTCTTTCCACTACATTTTGTTGAATACGTTTTACATCTGTGTACCTATAAACCATTTTTGTAACCCATTGTCGCAAAAACTGCTGAAATTCACCGAAAGCGCAAATAAATGTATGTGCGCAGTGGTCAGCATCATGAAGCCTTCTTTGCATGCACGAGATTCTTCGGTATGTGAAATCTGGAAGGGCTCGCTGACTAGCACTTATGTGGTTTATCAGTTCTTTAACGTCCACTAGTTAATACTTTGGTAGGTATTAGTTGTTGACTATTAGATCGAGATCTAGAAGGGCTTACTTGCTGACTAGTGCTTACGTCATTATTTTAAGGTATTGCATATTGGTGGTATTACATATTTTGGAATGAAGGAGTGAAATAATCTAATTTTAGAATATGTGACAGTATTTATCTAGCCAGATGAAGTATGTTTTTACTTTCTCTATCCCGGTACATTGTGTTCCACTCAAAAATTCGATGTTGATATTTTATTGGAAATATATGTTTTGGGGTCCCCTGAGTCCGAAAAAAACATTTTTAGAACAAGGTCCGCGTGTACTGTGTGTATCTGTGGACAGCATAGCTCAAAAACGAAAAGACAGTTACATACCAAACTTGGTACTAAGGTTTAATATCTTCCAAAGATGCGACACGAATATTTTCAAGAAAAAAACCCCAGAAGAAATTACATTTTACATGGAAAATTTTTCGAAAATTTTGATTTTCTGAAAAATGGGGCCCCTACAATTTTGATTAAAATGCGTATATTAAAGATATTTATATCATAAATAAAATGTATATCTTATATTTTTTGGGAATAGCCTCTGAAGGCTCTTTATTCTTCTTGAATTTTGCCGAATTTTGCTTAACTGCTAAACCGTAAGAGATAGACAAAAACGTACTACACATAAAACGTATATCTCGTCAAAAACACAATTCATGACCATCACGATTTAATTTTGGAGGTAACCGTTTCCGAGATATTCCTTGTTATTGGTTTCAGTTGTAATGTAGTTATACTTTTCTCAGACAGGAAGTGTCCGTTTTTCTTTTGTTCTATTCCTGGCCAAGCAAAGAAGCGATTTGCATTGACAATCGCATAACAGTCATTTAAAACATTTGGATATCTCTGCATAGCGCATTCTTTTAGTTCCCTTCTACTTATAAGGAACTAAATAATAAGAATATTCTGCTAATGCTTATCTCGTTTAGCATTGTGTAGAAAGAAGAACAATCTTTTGTAAGAAGTTTGCAGAGCATGAGAGAAAGTGATGTGAGTGTAACACATCAGAGTTTTAGCTATTAATTTAGTATATGTTCAGTATCTCATTACTGGAAGTGCTAAGCAAGCGTGTTGTAGCTTGAGTGTGCAAATAGAAGGTGAAGAGTTTGTATGCAGGTAACTTTCAGCACTTCAGCAGTTTGCAGGTGCTACTTCTCAAGTGGCTGATTACATACCTCGTTGCCGAGACAAGGAACATGTAATTAAATAACGTAATGAAGCTTCTGAGGGGGGGAATCTAGGGGCAAGAAGGGAGAGATGTATCATAGGGGAAACGGATTAAAAATTATATTACGGAGTCTCTCAAGAAGTTAGCTGCGCATGCAAGACTATCCAAATAACACGGTAATGAACACTGACGGTTGTACGGTTGTAAACAGCTCGGGAATCTGGAAGACAGTTTGATTAATGGTCTAAGGGTTGCAGGAGTTTACTGCTCGCGTTTGATTTATGGTGAAGAGAGTCAGTCCTTGGCGGCCCCAATGAGCATACCCTTCGATGTGTCGTAGAAGACATGACGATTGATGATTTGAAGGTGTCCGAGGGTACCGAAAACAATAGATTCAGCACTCATGCGTGTCTCTCATGGTGATCTGCAGTTCCTTCATGAAGATTCTTGGCGGCAAGGAAAAAGAACAATAGCTCCAAGCGGCGTCTTAAAATACCCCATGGCAAGAACCAATCGCTTACAGCAAAACATTTTTTGTGAAGTTCTGATTTGAAGCTTCTATAACGTATTATGTTTTGTCAGTAGTTTATTCCAACACTTTGTGGCATTTAACTTTAAAGGGCATTGGCAGGGAAATTTGGACTAGAATTAATGAAAAACTAAAAATTGCTGTTTATTTTTCACTTTCTCTATACGCAATATGTACATAGTGTATAGAGAATGTATTGCACTCGACCCAAAAGTTCGATACTGAGATTTCACCGGAAATATATGTTTTAGGGTCACCAATATCCAAAAAAAAAAGAAAAGCATCTTCACAAAAATGTCTGTGTGTGTGTGTGTCCGTGTGTCAGTGTGTCTATGAACACGATAACTTAAAAACGAAAAGTCGGTAAAATGCCAAACTTGGTATTTAAGTTTAGTATCTTCCAGGGATGCGACACGAAGATTTTGAGAAAAAAGCCGCCCACCCCCAACTACCTTTTATATGGAACTTTTTTCGAAGCTTTTGATTTTCTCAAAAATGGCTCTAACGATTTTGATTAAAATTTCGTATAATAAAACATATTTACCCGACAAATAAAATGTATATCTTGAATTTTCTAGAAATAGCCTCTGAAGAGTAGTTTATTCTGGATGAGTTTTACGGAATCTTGAATAACTGCTAAACCGTAAGAGATGGACAAAAACTTACTATACAAAAAATGTAGAACACGTTAAAACACACAATTTATGTTATATAAAATTTTTTCGTGGATTTCGTCGTTTTTGGGACATTCATTATTTTTGGTTTCTGCTATGAAAAACTTATATTTTTCTCATACAGGAACTTGTCAACTCCGACCCATATAAAGAAAGGAACTTCATTGACATAGCAACCAGCTTTCGACTATCACTTTAACCTATGGTATTCCCTTATTTCGCTTCTGCTTCCAAGGAAGCAAGTAATAAGACTATTTCTGCCAATTTTTTTCTGATTAGTATAAAGAAATAGAAGTATAAGCTTTTTAAGAATAATTTGTTGCAGGGATATAGAGAAAGTCATGTGAATGGTACACATAAGAGTTTTAAATTATTGTATTTGTATAGCTCCCTTTATCCTCTACGTTCATATCGGGGACTTTGACATGTGAAATATTTCATATATTCACTGAAGATTATTCCATTACTCTTTTATATCATTAAGCACACACATATTCACATTCATTTGGCCCTCCAACACCACCTGCTTGGTGCTAAACTGATAGGGATGAGACCTTGAAGGCCATACATGCCGTAAACGAGGTACCTTACCGAACAGTTCTATCTCGATATAACCGAGTTGTTAAAATAATTACCTAAAATAAAATAGAATTAAAAAAAGCTGATGTATTCCATTCACATGACTGTCTCTACATCTCTACAATAAATTATTGTTAAAAAAACTTATTCTTCTATTTACTTAAAGCTAATTGAGGAAAGTTTGGAAGAAATTAAGTTATTAGTTGCTTCCTTGTAAGTAGAAGAAAAATAAAGGTGTACCATAGCCTAAAGCTAGTTGCTATGTGATTGAATACCACCTTTGTATGGACAGGAGTTGACAAATTCTCATATGAGAAAAGTATAAGTATTTTAAAGCTGAAACAAATAAGAAGAATATGTGAAAAATGGTCAACTCCATGAAAAAAAAAATCTGATGTGTTCCATTCACATTACTTTCTCTACTTCTATGTAACAAATTATTGTTAATAAACTTATTCTTCTATTTACTTCTTGCTAATCGAGAAAAAATTAGCAGGAATAGTCTTATTACTTACTTCCTTGTAAGTAGAAGCGAAATATGGGAGTATCATAGGTTAAAGTGAAGTCAAAAGCTGGTTGCTATGGACTGAAGTTCCTTTGTTTATATGGACACGAGTTGACAAATTCCTGTATGAGAAAAGTGCAAGTTCTTCAAAGCTGAAACCAAAACAAGGAATATTTAAAAAACGATCATCTCCTCAACATTTATTATGTCATATAAATTGTGTGTTTTAATGTGCTCTACATTTTTTGTGTGGTAAGTTTTTGTCCATTTCTTACGGTTTAGCAGTTACGCAAAATTCATCCAGAGTAAAGAGGTCTTCAGAGGCTATTACCAGAAAATTCAAGATATACATAATATTTGTCAGGTAAATATCTTTAATATATGATATTTTAATCAAAATCGCTAGAGCCATTTTTGAGAAAATCAAAATTTTCGAAAAAGGTTCCATGTAAAGGGTAGTTGGGGGTGGGAGGATTTTCTTAAAAATCTTCGTGTCGCATCCTTGGAAGATACCAAACTTAATATCAAGTTTGGTATTTAAAGGTCTTCGTTTTTGAGCTATGCTGTCCACAGACACACACACACAGAAACACACACACACACACACGCACACAAACATGGAGCTTTTTCCAAAAACAATTTTTTGATTCAGGGGGACCCAAAACATGTATTTGCGGTAAAATCTCGGTATCGAATTTTTGGCTGCAATACAATACCTTCTCTATATACTATGTACATAGTACGTGTACAAAAGTAAAAATATATACAACATTGTGTGTTTTAACAAGATCTACATTTTTTGCTAAGTAAGTTTTTGCCTATCTCTTATGGAAAACCAGTTATGCAAACTTCCGCAAAGTTCATCCAGAATAAAAATTTCTTTAGAGTCTATTCCCAGAAAATTTAAGATATACATTTTATTTATCATGCAAATATCTTAAATATAAGAGATTTTAATCAAAATCATTACAGCTATTTTTGAGAAAATAAAAATTTTCAAATTTTTTTCCATGTAAGGGGTAGTTAGGGTGGGGAATTTTCTTGAAAATCTTCGTGTCGCATTCTTGGAAGATACGGAACTTAAATGCCAAGTTTGGTATTTAACGGTATTTTCGTTTTTGGGCTATACTGCCCACAGACACATACACGTACACACATACACACACCAACATACGCACACACACAACAGGCACACGGACATGTTTCTAAAAATGGTTTTTTTTGGATTCAGGTACTTCAAAACATATTATAATTCCGTTGAAATTTCGGTATCGAATGTTTGGGTGCATTAGAATAGCTGCTCTATACACTATGTACATAGTACACATAAAGTAAAAAAAAAAATGCTAATGTTTGTCTTGAGATAACACAATAAGCTGTTGTAAGAATATTTTGTTGTGGAATAGGTATAGAAAATTATGTCATCAGGGTTTTACTTTCTATAGCATGTATGTACATAAAATTTACATAGTAGCTAGAGAAGATATTGTATTCCACCCCACAATTAAATGTCGATATTTCACCGGAATTATAATATGTTTTGAAGTCCCCTGACCCGAAAGAAACAATTTTAAAAAATGTCCGTGTATATCTGTGGACAGCATAGCTCAAAAACGAAATGGCTGTTAAAAACCAAACTTGATATTTAAGTTTATTGGCTTCCAAGAATGCGATATGAACATTTAAAAAAGTCTCTCCCCACAAACTACCCTTTTCATGGAACAATTTTTGAAAATTTTGATTTTCTCAAAAAGGGGTCTAAGGATTTTGGTTAAAATACCGTATATTAAAGATATTTAGATGACAAATAAAACGTATGATTTGAGTTTTCTGTCAATTGCCTCTGAGGATCTCTTTATTCTGGATGAGGTTTGCTTAATTTTCCATAACAATTAAATGGTAACACATGTAGATCTCGTTAAAACACAATTTATGTTTTATTTTATTTCGGTTTTTATCTAAGATTTAGCTCTCTCACTCGGAGCATTGTATAAACTGATGTTGCTTTAGTTCAGCGTTCTCTAAATATGAATGTTGAATGTTAAACTAGTATATATGTTACAAATAAAGTACTACATTCAGCTTAAAAATTCTAATCACCAGAAAAAGCGAAAAGTATAGACAAACTATTTATATTATAACATATAAATAAACTAAATCTTTTATTCTCTGATAATCTAGTTATTATTTTTGACATCGGTGCAAACTAGCTGCTATGGAGTGAAGCACTGTTTGTGTGATGCTTTCCTCATTACGTGTTTATCAAAACAATATTTTTCCTGGAATCTCTAGCCGTGCTACTGCAGCCTCAAGCAATATTTTTTTGCTATAGTTTAGTGACTGATTCTAAAACCAGCAACATCATTAAAATAATTCCCTTTGTTCCTGCTGCTTGGAAGGTTTTGTCCATCTGGTGCAAGCCTTTTTTGCAACAGTAATTTGTTGTTAAGTAGGTAGGTATGCGTAACGCGGATGATCGGCTGTGTGCCCATTCATTTTTATTTTCTCCAGCCTAGTATGTACCATGTGCATAGTAAGGTATTTATTGTAATTTACCCAAAAATTGATGAAGAGATTTCACGGGAAAAATATATTTTAGGATCCCTGAGTAAAAAAAAAACAGTATTTTTTTAGAAAGAAGTAATATGTGTGTCTGTGTATGTGTGCTATGTCCGTGGACAGCATAGCTCAAAAACGAAAAGACCGTTAAATACCAAAGTTATTTAAGTTCAGTATCTTCCAAGGGTGCAACACGAAGATTTTTCAAGAAAATCCTCCCAACCTCAACTACCCTATACATGGATAAATCTTCGAAAATGTTGATACTCTCAAAAATGGCTCTGAGTGTTTTGATTAAAATATTGTATGTTAAATATATTTACCTGGCAAGTAAAACGTATATCTTGAATTTTATGGAAATAGCCTCTGAGGATTACTTTATTGTGGATGAATTTTACAGAGTTTTGCGTAACTGGTAAACCGTAAGAGATAGACAAATGCATTTCTAACAGAAAATGTAGAGCTCGTTAAAACACACAACTTATGTTACATACATTTTTTTCGTGGAGTGGATCATTTTGGAGATATTCCTTGTTATTGGATTCAGTTTTAAAATACCTAAACTTTTCTCATACGGGAATTTGTTAACTCCTGTCCACATAAAACAAAGGAACTTCAGTCACATAGCAACCAGCTTTTGACTAATAGTTTAGTCTAGGATAGTCCCTTATTTCTGTTCTACTTACAAGGAAGCAAATAATAAGGTCGTTTCTGATAATTTTTTCTCGATTAATATGAAGCAAAAAGAAGCCTAGGCAATTTAACAATAACTTGTTGAGGAGATGTACAGAAAGTCATGTGAATGGAACATATCAGATTTTTTTTTTAAGTAGAGAGGTATGCCTAACGCGGATGATCGGCTGTGTACCCATTCATGTTTACTCTCTCTAGCCCCGTATACAATGTACATAGGTCTAGAGAAGGTATTGTATTCCACTCAAAATTTGATGTCGAAATTTCTCTTGAGATATATGTTTTGGGGTCCCCTGAGTCCAACATTTTTTTTTTTTTTGGAAAAAGGTTCATATACGTGTGTCTATGATCAGTATTGCTCACAAACGTAAAGAACATTAAGTACCAAACTTGGTGTTTAGGTTTAGTATATTTAAAGGATTTGGCTCGAAAATTAAAAAAAAATCCCCCACCACAAACTACCCTTTACATGGAAAATTTTTTGAAAATTTTTATTTTCCTGAAAATCGCTCAAACGATTTTGTTTAAAATCCCGTATATTAAAGATACTTACATCCGAAATAAAATATATATATTGAATATTCTGGAATAACCTCTGAAAACCTCTTTGTTCTGGATGCATTTAGCTTAACTGCTAAACCGTAAGAGATAGACAAAAGCTTACTGCACAAAAATGTATATCTCATCAAAACGCACGATTTATGCCGTTTACATTTTTGTTGTAGAGGTAACCGTTTTCGAAATATTTCTTGTTATTGATTTCAATTTTAAAGAAAGACAAGAAGCGTCCGTTTTTCTTTTGTTATACTCCTGGCCAAGCTCCTAGTGTTTTACCTTAGTTTTCTTTTTCTGATAAGGATCTAAGTAATAAGACCATTCTGCGTGTCTCGATTAGCATGGTGTACAAGGAAGAACAATCTTTTGTAAGAAGTTTTTTTTTTTTTTTGCAGAACAGCTAGAGAAAGTCACGTGAGTGCAACACATTAGATTTTTTGATAGTGTTTAACTCCCGCTTTTACTACATAGGCCCCACAGGCGATGACACATGACATGAACGTGGAGCGCTAGTGGAATGCGTCGTTTGTCCTTCACAAACGGTCTTTTGGAGTCGAATGATGAAGAGCGAGAGATCGAACCACTCGGCCACGTCGCGGCTTATATACCCATTCGATATCCGGGTTGATGGGTTAAAATTAATAATTAACAACAATAAAATAACAATTTACTGAATTGATCTGAAGAATTTTAATAACAGGGCGTTAGAAAGAAAGCGAGAATTCCAGCGGAGCATTTCATCCATTTTATTGATGAAACTAGCCATTTCTGAAGCCCTAATACCATTTTTCAGAAATTTAAGTTATAATCTGAAATATGTAAGGACCAAAAAAGGCCAAGGAGGCTTAATCTTGATAACTATTCAACTCTTCCATTTCCTCCTCTACATTTTGCTTTTCCACTTGCATGCCGAAACAGTACGTTGGCGAGAGGAGTCAAAGGTGAAGCTAACCAGCAGTTTTAAAACGTTTTATTATTCTGCTGTCAAACGGAGAAAAAGAAACAGTTGGCAGATTCGCTGCCCATGTTATTTCCTGTATTTACAGCTACTGTCCGAATAAAGCAAAAATAATGTGCTGTGAAATTAGCTGCCAGTATAGACTGCGACACAAAAAATGCTTACATCAGACACCTTAGTAAAACTAAAAACTCTCACGGTGAGAAAGAATATATTATTGGTATCCTAAGTGTAAGTGCCAGCAATGCCACCAGCTGCGTAGTTATTTGACTACATATTTAACGATGAATCATCACGAGAACACATATTGACATAATTCTAAAAGAAAAAAAGTATGTTGTTACTTTCACATGACTTTCTCTACATCGCCCTAACAAATTATTAAAAAGAATATTCTCCTATCTACTAGGAGAATATGCAGAATAAACGTTATCAGAAGTTGCAAGTAGAAGGAAAATAAGGGAATACACTAGACAAAAACGATGGTCAAATCTTTTAAAAGCAGGTTGTCATGTAGTTAAAATCCACATGGTCAGAAGTTTACAACATATGAGAAAAGTTTAGCTTTTTGAATTTGAAACAAATAATAAGGAATATCTCGGAAATGTTCAATTCCAAGAAAAAAACGTATGACATATATTGTGTGTTTTAATTTTTTATAGTAAGCGTTTTACCATTTCTTACGATTTACAAGTTACATAAAAAATTGAACGATATTCATTTAGAATAGAGGGGTCTTTAGAGGATATTCCCAGAAAATTCAAGAAATGGATTTTATTTTCCATATACATATCTTACATATACGGTATTTTAATCAAAATCGTTAGCATTTTTGAGAAAATGAAAATTTGCAAAAATTCTTCCATGTAAAAGGTAGTTTTGGGTGGGGGACTTTTTATCAAAATATTCTTGCATCCCTGGAAGATACTAAAATTTAATATCAAGTTTGGTATTTTACCAACTTTTCGTTTTTGAGTTATTGTGTTCACATACACACGAACACACGGACCTTTTCCTAAAAATGCCTTTTTTTTTTTTATTGTGAATACAGAAGACCCTAAAATGTCTATCTCCGGTGAAATCCCGATATCGAATCTCTATACACTATGTACATAGTAGGTATACAGAAAGTAAAAATATTTACATCAGACGCCTTAGTAAAACTAAAAACTGTCACGGCGAGAAAGAATATATTATTCGCTGCGTAATTATTTGACTACATATTCAACGATGAATCATCACGTATAATACATTTTGGCACAATTCTAAAAGAATCAAAATTCTAATATATTACAAACAAATGATTTTCACTGCCCACTATGTGTTTTTTTATAGATATTTTCGAATATCTCATAAAACACACTTTCTATTTACGTTTCTTAAACATTATAAGTGTTGAAGGACAATTTTCCAATATGCATTTGCTGCAGGAGAGGGGCTCTACACCTAAAAACCCGAAACAGAGATTTCACCGGAAATATATATTTTAAGGACCCTGAATAAAAAAAAAACACATTTTAAGAAACATGCATATGCGTGTGTGTGTTTGTGTGTGTATGTGTGCGTGTGTGTGTGCGAGAGAGAGAGAGAGAGAGGGAGAGAGACAGAGAGAGAGATAAAGTGCTAGAAAGTGGAGGGGGGGACAGCATAATTCAGAAACGAGGGTCAGTTAAACAGCAAATTTGCTATTCAAGTTCAGTATCTTCCCAAGATGCTACACGAAAGCTTTTAGGTAAATCTCCCCACCGCACTTTACAAGGACCATTTTCGAAAATTTTGTTTTTTTCAAAAATGATTCAAACGATGTTTATTAAAATACTATATGTTTAGGGTATCTTAATCCTAAAATAAATGAGTATCTTGAATTTTCTGGGAATAACCTCTGAAGTTCGGTTGATTCTAGATTACTTTTGTATAACTGGTAAACCGTGATAGAATTAAAAATATTGCACTCCTAAAAAACACAACTTGTGCAATGTACACTTTTTTGCAGAGTTAATTATTTTCAAGATATTCCTTTTTATTAGTTCAATTTTAAACTACTTAAATGTTTCTCAAACGGAAAGTCATCCATCGTATCAAATATTTATATTTTTGCTTCAAGCCATATAAGGAGAACCGAATTTCAATTGTTCTATGTAGTGACTACTATTAAAAGATTTAAATATTGCTTTAACATAGTGTATTTCCTTATTTGCCTTCTACTTACACGGAAGTAAGTAAAAAGTTTTTGATACTATTATCTTGATTAGTATAAAGTAGATAAAAGAATATGTTTCATAAGAATAAGATAAAGGTTTGTTTCAGAATGGGGAGAGAAAATCATGTGATTGGAGGGCTTCATAATTTTCTTTGTATTTTATTTCAGGTCTGGTATTGCTAGCGGAAAGAGTTAAAAGGTAAGCCAATCCATGAATTTTAAAAAATGAAATTAATTTAGCCTATGGCGCTTGTTTTTATGTCTTTTGAAAACGATGACACATTTTTTCTATATGTCATATATAATTTAATGCACTGTTAACATCAGGAGTCACCCTTGGGGTATACTTTCGTAGAATGAGTCAAACACTGAAAATAACAGAGTAGCAAATGGGGAAACAAAATTCTATTTCACCTTTAATCAAGTACCGAATAGTAATATGACCCTCAAGCACCGGGAATGTTGTAATTTTTGTCATGGCTGTACCCACATAAAAGTGTACAGGTATTCAGTTTTACCTGTATGATCTAAACCAAAGTACAGATTTCTTTGCAGCTAGAGCCTTCTAGAACTAATTTATTTTAAACTTTCTTCAAACCACGAAAAGTAAAATGCTTTTTATCACTTTTTTTTTTTTTTTTTTGCAGTTTTTATTACAGCAATTACTCACGCAATAGAACGTGCAATCACAATAAAGTTTTCGATGGCGATTTGCCATCCGATGTGCTCCATTCACATAACTTTCTCTACATCTCTATAACAAATTATTGTTTATAAGTTTATTCTTATATATATATATATATATATATATATATATATATATATATATATATTCATATATATATATATATTTAATTCTAGAACATTAGCAAAAATGTCTTATGCCTTAGTTCCTTTATAAGAAGAAGGGAAATAAGGGAGTACACCGACAGTCAAATGTTTTAAAATGTGGTTGCTATGGGAATAATATCTGTTTCTTTGCGTGGCCAAGCGTTGACATGTTCCCGTATGAGAAAAGTTAAGATTTTCGACCCTGTAAACAAAAACAAGGAATATGTCAAAAACGATCAACTCCAAGGAAACAACGTATACAACATAAATTGCGTGTTTTAATGTGTTCAACATTTTTTTTGGTAAGTTTTTATCTATCTCTTACGGTTTAGCACTTGTGCAAAATTCCGTAAAATTCACTCATAATAAAGTAGTCTTCAGGTGCTATTCCCAGAAAATTCAAAATATACATTTTATTTGCCAGGTAAATATCTTTAATATACGACATTTTAATCAAAATCGTTAGAACCATTTTTTAGAAAATAAAAATTTTCTGAAAAAGGTCCGTGGAAAGGGGAGTTTGGGTTGGGGGGATTTTTCTCAAAATCTTCGTGTCGCATTCCTGTAAGTTACTAAACTTAAATACCAAGTTTGGTATTTTACTGACTTTTCGTTTTTGAGTTATCGTGTTCACAGTCACACGGACACACACACGGATCTTTTTGTGAAAATGTTTTTTTTTTTGATATAAGGGACCCTAAAACATATATTTCCGGTGAAATCTCGGTATCAAAATTTTGGGTGGAGTGCAATACCTTCTCTTTACAGTATGCACATAGTGCATGTAGAGAAAGTTACTAGACGAATACAGCAAAAGTGGAGTAATAATTTAAACCATATGGACACACAACACATACCAGCGATGTGACTGAATAATGTTGATTTGATCATCTTTGGTGCTCTATGCTTATATATCGATATTTGTATTTTCCTACTTTGTTTGTATTTATTTAGTCCAATAGCCTTGTAGTGGTTAAAAGGTTGTGGCCAAACGCCCAATGTTTGAACCTCACAAAACGAGGCAGGTTTTGAACATTTAGGGACGAATATTATTTATCAATGGGAGATGATGTGCAGATTGGAATATCAAAACTCGTTTCTATCACGGTGTGTTAGAGATATGCTACCTAAATAAGTGTAGTGGAAAAGAAATATACAGCATGTTTCATAGCTAGAACTAAATTAATGCTTATGAATGCTTAGATATAACGCTAGCGCTACTGAACTTAGTGTATGCCTATAATTACTGCTGATATCTACAATCAACACTTGAAACCATCAATCGGCAGCAATATCGTTCTTATTTTCAGTGACTATTTCATCATCCCTTACTATACTCAATAGCAAAAGTGTTAAGAAAATTAAAGCATAAACATGTTATCCAAGTTCTAATATAACCCGATTTACTAAGCAGATAAACAAATTTATTGACACTATGCTCTTTGATAAAATACAGCATGATTCAGATAGTCTGCAAGGCGGTTTTAACACTTTGGTCTCTGTGTATGATAGCATCCAAGATCTGATGGATGATTTTGGATACGAAGCAGACGTGAAAGCATCTGAAGATCACACGGAAGCACCTACACATGCAATTCTTAGGGCTTTTGCTTCAGAGCTGATCTAGAGATTCTTCAGGCAGAAATCGCTCCATTCCAACTAGCAACAAATAGACGCTGCTTCCACTCTTCTGGCAATTGGTTGTACAAATGTTGATGTCTACTTTGAAGGACAGAAAAGCTTAGTAATATGCATAATTTTTATATTAATTGTAGATGAATAGTTGCGCTATTAAGTTTCAAACCTCATAGTTGTTATTATCTAAATATTTTGGTGTTTCCCATATAAAAGCCTTTGAAGAGTGTATTAAATTGCCGTTGGTTGCAAAACAATGCGGAAAAATGATATGAAGATTGTAAATGTGCAGTTTTTTTTTTTCTAACGTTTGCTTGTTTTAATATTTCGGAGGTTGAGAATTAAAAAGTATGCATTTTACATTTGGAATACTACTACTTTGAAATATAAAACCAGTGATTTATTATTTGCTTGTGAGGACGTCACTATTGGGAGAAATGCTTACACATTTCACTAACAACACAAATCACTGATTTCTCTAATTCCATTCACTTATACATGAGATACTCCATCTAGTTAACCCATATTACAATGTACATAACGGTTAGAGAAGGTATTGAATTAGATTTCAGTGTAAATATATGTTTTGAGGTACCCCGAGCTCAAAAAAATTAAAAAAAGGTCCGTGTGAGTCTGTATGTTTGTTTGCGGCTGTGGACAGCATAGCTCGTAAAACTAAGGACCGTTAAACACCAAACTTGGTATTTATGTTTAATATTTTCCAAGGATGCGACACGAAGATTTTCAATAAAATCCCCCCACCACCATTCTTTATATGGAACATTTTGAAATATTTTGTTTTTCTTAAAAATAGCTGTAACGATTTTAATTAAAATTCCATATTACTGATATTTACATCACAAATAAAATGTGTATTTTGAATTTTCTGTGAATAGCCTGTGAAGGCGACTTTATTGAGGATAAGAGTTTGCAGAATTTTGCATAATCCAACTGTAAGAGATAGAAAAAAACTCGTACACAAAAATGTAGAACTCGTAAAAAAACATAGCTGATGTCATATACTTTTTTATGTAGAATGACCGTTTCTGAGATATTCCTTGTTCTTGAGTTTAGTTTTTAACTGATTAAACTTTTCTCAAACAGAAAGTGACATTTCGTTTCATCTCTCTTATTTGAATGCAAACCATGCAATTCGAACCAGCTTTTGAAATAGTTGATTATTGACTTCGTCTTGAGTATTCCCTTATGCCCCTTATATTTACAAGGAAGAAATAAATAAATTAAAACATTCCTGCTAACGTTTATCTTGATTAGCATGTCGTAGATAAAAGAATAATCTTTTGTTAGGAAAGTCGTTTGTGTAAAAATTAGAGAAAGTCGTGTAAATGGAGCACACCAGATTGTTTATTTAATACAACCCTGCACAGAAATTTGAAAGTATAATCAAATTGAAAAATTCAGTGCTATAAGCTCGGATGTATATATTTCTATATTTCCAAACTTGCTACCTAAGGCTTGTGTAGCAGAAAAATTAATTTCTTTTACAAAGAGTTATTACTACATTTTTTAGGTCAGAAAGTATTCGCCAAACGGCCAAGCTAATAGTCAGAGCGATAACAACGAAAAGAACAAAACTTATACGCAAGGGTTTTACACTAATACTGCAGGAAATAAAAATTACAACACAATCTATAAATGAAAACAAAGGTAACAATTTAAAATTGGCTTCGTTCGACCCTATATGTTAGGATTAAGTCGCTAGCAAATGTAGGTTTTCTGATAACTTCAAAATAAATCTTCAAAATTATGTTATACGGTATCACAGAAACAAGTTTAAGATATAATAGGAAATTTGAGTATATTTATGATAACGAGAAATTTATTTTGTATATTTATTTTTTCCATTTGTTCATCCATGTTTGTTTATTGAAGCTTGAGGCAGTATTCTGGTTATAATGCCGTAATATAAACAATTAATCACACACTACGATAACTAAATACATAATAAATAGTAACTGCATGGCACTATAGCTCACAAGAAACCTTGGCTTACCGCCCGGCCGCTGCGATCATGAATGGGTTGCAGTTCTGGAGGGAGAGACGGCCTCCCGGCCGGTTAATACGGTCCTCATGACCTGGAGCCGCTACTTCTTCATCAAATGACTCCTCAATTTGCCCCCAGCGCTCTCACCAGGCTGAGTGCACCCTGGTCCCACAGCGGGGAATAAATCCCCACGCCGGTACAGATAATCGAACCCAGGTTTCTCGCTTGGTAAGCAGATGCGCTACCACCACGTTAAGGATAACTAAATACAATAAACCCAATATTTATAAGCAAAGCTGTAATTCGCTCGAAACAATTAGCTGTTGAAGAAATCTAGGATAAAATTCTGTGTGGAAAAATAATGCCACAGTTGAAACTCGGGAAAAGGGAAACTGTTGCATGATCTTTCAAACAATGTTTACTCGAAGGCTTGGGGGATCACAGAAAGGAGTAGACCTGGGGTAAAAGACACAAAGCGTGTAGGCTCGCTGTGATACTTTTAGAAATTAAGCTTGGTGTAAAACACCTAAACGCTATCAAACGCGTCAAAGTAAAGCCAATCTTAGTCAGTTTTAATGCTTAAGCAGATTCAGGGAGAATTAGAACATGTGATAACTATATAATTATTTTTAATCATTGGATGAACAAATACGTATGGAAATAATGCACATTCACAACGTTTATATTGGCGATTAGCAATTCCACAAATATCATAAAGAAGTAACAATTAAATTCAGTAGTTTATGTAAGCCTATATGATTTCTCATACCCTGAGGTGTCTTCTTCAGTAATAAAATAACCAGAGTCAAATAATGTGGTAATTTAATCCTAAAGAACTTGGAAAGTGGAAAACACAACGAAAAACATCTCTTAAGTTTTTATTTTCTAAACACAAATTTTACAAGGTGAATATTATTTTAGTCATTTTTTATACTTTATTACATTAGGTCGTCCTGTATTCACAATGATAAGCACTTTAGATATGTCAATATTTCTAAACCGATTCATACTATTCATACTACACATCAATATCGTCGCTCTCCGAGGTGTAGTGGTTACCATGTAGCCTCCAAAACCCAAGATTTCAGGTTCAAATCTGACAGAGAGAGATGACTTTTTGGACCCAACAAATTCTTAGCATGGCTTGGTTCAAAAGGGAAGTAAAGCCGGTGGTCCCGTGTAATGTTTATTTGCACGTAAAATAACTTAAAAGAAGAAGGCTTCAGGATAAAAATTTCCACCATTTTGAGTCCGCAAATGTTATTACGTCCCACAGGTGGCACTGTGGGACGGGCGAACTTTTTCCTCCATGGCACATAGCGGCGACCTCACTAGAAATTCAAATCCGATCAAGAAATCATCGTATCGATGCCCTATGCTCCACTTAGGAGCTACAGGAAATAACTTACATATCGCCTGTTACGCTAAACATGCATAAAGTATCATAAATTGAAAAATAAACTAAGGATTAAAATTTACTTCCGGATCCTGCAGTAGTATCGCATTACCAACAAAAAGGTGTGTGATAGCTTATTTCTAAAGTTAGTGGATTTCTGTTAATAGTTCCATGTTTTTGCTACTTCGTATTGTTCTCAGTCGATATACATTTTGGTGAATGCATGTTTAGAAAGTGGCTAAAACTTCGGCAGTAACACAACATGAATATACACAGCATCCCTATGGAAAATGGGAAAACAAAGAAAATATTATTAAGAGAGAGAAAAGAAACGGATGTGTTTAATTCATATCATAGCTGCTCCACAAACTGTTCATATAAAAGATTATTCTTTTTTCTACATCTTGCTAATCGAGATAAATGTTAGCAGAATTGGTGCCATTACTTGCTTCTTTATAAGTAGGAGGGAAATAAGGGAACACCCCAGGCTAAATCGATAATCAAATCTTCTAAAAACTGATCGCTATGTGAAACAATTGACATTTGATTATGTTTACTTGCAAGGAGCAAACAAAAAAGAGATGAAAGAAAAGATGAATTCCCACTTCAGAAATGTTTAAGCAGTTTAAAATAGAAACCAACGACTAGGAATATCTTGGATACGGTTAGCTCTAAAGAAATACATACCTATAGCATACTTGGTATTTATTCTGAAAAAGTTTTGGCTCTAATTTACAAAAGCATGCTAGTGCTTTAGTTGATAACACTATAACAAATATTCAGAAATATTACCAATTATTAGATAAGTAAATATATAAACAATAAATACATCACACTGTTTTAAGAATACTAATAATAAATTGATTAAAGTTATTAAAGCAACATTTTCTTTTAAATACCTGGGATATAGGTGGTGTGAAAGAGATTTGACAGAAGTTAAGATGTTCTTTATAACATATGTTGGACAATAAAAAAGTAATGCATTTGACATAAATAAAATTACGTGCTTAATTAATAAGTTCTTCTCTATCTCTTTCGGTATACAGATTAAAAAAAGGCCATTCAGAATAAAGAGCTCTTCAGAGGCTATTCCCAGAAAATTCAAAATATACATTTCGTTTGCCATGAAAATATCTCAAACTATGGTATTTATTGTAATAACAAAATGTTACGGCCATTTTTGAAAAACTCAAAATATTCGAAACATTTTCCATATAAATGCTTGTTGGGAGTGGGGTATTTTCTTTGAAATCTTTGTGTCGCATCCTTGGTAAATACTGAGCTTAAACACCAAGTTTGATAATTTGCCAACTGTTTTTCCTTCTTATTTTTGATTCAGAATATTTCCGATGAAATCTCGGTATCAACATTTTGGGTGAAGTGGACTACTTTATCTACTCTTGAAATTGTACATAGGTGTTCGAGTAAATGAAAAAGAATCCAAACTAAGTAAGACAAAAAGAGGAAAAGAACTTATCAAAGGCTACCTGATTAAGGCAAAGCGAGAATGTAGAAACAGATGCATAAATGTGGGATAAGATGAACGGAAAGGAAGAAACAAATGATGTCATTATGACAACTGCAACTGCTTATAGATCTAGATAGCATTTAGGAAAGTGCATAAAAAGTGTTGTGGAAGCAACTCCTAAATTTCAAAGACCGAGATTAAAACCAACTGCCGACCTAGCAACAAGAGGATTAACTGTTACCAAGCCAGGGAAATTAATAATGTGTAAAGTTTCAAAAACGTTAAACTTGAACATTATCACGGGAAAGGAGCTGTTAATGCAATTGAAGAGCAAATAAAAAGGAAGCCATGTATGGATGTTTCATTTGGAACTAGAAAAATAAATGCAGAAAAGTTCGTTTCTATGTATTCGTGTGTAGGAGATACCCGGAGTGACGCTGAAGAAGTGAAGCAAGTCATCTGAAAAATATTTCTACATTTTTCACCTATTTCGGTCACTCAACACATTGTGTTAAAGCGATATATAGGCTGTTCTAGAATTGAGCCGCACAATTTAGCAGGATTGTTGAGGAGTTCAAAATATAATTTGAGGTACGGTACCTATAGGATATGAGTTTTAAATTGTTTGCTACAGCCTAAAATGTTGTTAAAGATTAGTACGCCACTGATCAATCCGGTGTGGGCCTGACCTGAACATTCCAATTTCGGAGAACGTGGATATAGTGGCATTATTTAGCGCTATGGTTAGCAAATGGCCATTGGGTTAAGATGCTGACGGAGTTGGGAGGTTCGGGTCTTTGTTATTATGTTGTCACCTTTGTTTGAATTTTATCATGAGCCGTTTATATTTTTCTGCGTTTCTCAATATTACCTATTGGTACTGACAAATAAAACAAATATTATCTACAAGCTTCAAGGCTCAACTGAAAACGTTTCAATAACAATAAAATTAACCACCTGAAGGGATACATTTCTTGGTATCTCTAGAAGGAGTTTCTAAAATGCAGCGTATCACACATTGTTATTCACGTACATATTGCAATTGTAAACACAGATCACAATTTACAAAACAAAATCATCATTGTGTCAAACGAACTTCAAATGAAATGCAAAATGAACAGCCATCTCCATAGCAAAACAACCTACATAAAACCAGTTAGAAACTATGAATTAGCAAGCAAAGAGAATACCACCTTTTCATCTCTGCTCAATTTCGTAGCTCCAGAGAAGTTGAAGTGGTAAAAACACACAATACCTACGTACATAGCAAAAACACGGTACCGCTGTTCAAATCCTAGCAATAGAAGAGTTTTTGTTATTCCACATCTAAACGCATAGTTAAGTTTCTACGCTTTAAAGCACACATTACATGAATGATTTCAACAAAACCTATTGTATTATTAAATTAATCTACGTAAGTGCTTTGGCAAAAAATTACTACAGTGAATATTAACGCCATGTAGATTTCGTCCAGTCTTTTGAAAGTAATGTGTCCTAGAGGGTTTAACGACTTGATTTCAAATGTGTTAACTAAGCGTATTAGTGCTGTTCAAATTGTTCACAGCTTTGAGAAAATCAATAAAATTAAACAAAATGAACAACGCAAACTTCGGTGAGTGGCACGATCTTACTGTGCTTGGATTCGATGACCAACGCTATTCCGACTCGCAATACGTATAGTTAAGCGCTCTAGCTAATTGTAAATGATCTGAAATCAACCAAACTGTGGTCAGTGGCTTGCCCACCCAATGAACAAGCATATTTTTGCCAAAATTGGAAGTCCAATAGTTTTAAATATCGTATGAATGGCGCACCAATACTGCATTTCTTCGACTACTGACATCAAAATGAGGCATTCTGAATGAACATAGGATACACAGGACCACATTCTTTTGAATTACGGTCAATATGCGCGTTTCAGAAATCATACCATATCTTTGACATTGGGTGCGAAAGACAATAGGTTTTCTATCTCAAATCATTTATCTAGGATCTCTCTACAATCCACCCAATTTCTGCGGTTGAATTTTGGGACATTCTGTATGTATGAATATGTCGGAGAGAACGCTCACCTTTCAAGTGAACGTCAACCAGCCTGATCCACAATTTCAACTATTCGGTAGCAATAGTAGAGTTTCATGTACCTTTTATTTGCAGAACTGTGTAAGTATATGATGCGTAACGTCTACAAAACGTGCATTCGTTAACAAGAAAACTAAGGGTTCATATTCATCTTCTCTTTCTTTGTCTCTCATTCTCGCTTTGATGTTTTTTTGTTTGTTTGTTTTTTTGTTGCTGTTGTTTTTGAGGTGAAAATATATATGAAAATGTTTAAAGATACCGATTACAAATAAATCCGTACGACAAACTAGTACTCTCTGAAATCCCAATTTTTAAAACTAATATCAGTAAATAACCTAAATAATATTACATATTGTTTCCTTTAAGCTCGGTTTTAAATTTTTATATTGTTTTTATTCTGGTGAATTGCAATACGTATGATGTTACAGAATCTGTTACGAAAAGAGATGAGTCTGTTTCGGAGCACATTCTGTGTCCAAACTTCAATTACAATATTTTTATTTTTAAAGTCTCATATTAAATTTCAAATCCTTTTCTACAACCAAAGTTTTTAAAATGAGTTATGAATTAAAGTTTCAAAGAAAGTTAGAGTGGTGTCTAAACATTGTCTATAAAATACTCTAGGACGATCAAATCAAAGAACCTTTTGATTAATTAAATTAAATTAAATACAATATATAAATGAGTTTGAACCACTTGCACAATAAGTAAGCAGTTTTTTCGATCAACGTTTTTTCAAAATGAAGTTTTATCACTATCAGTGACATACCTCTATTTTACTTCATTATACTTGGTTTGAAAGGATAATTGACAAAAATGTCAATGTTACGAAATTATTATCAATAAATATTTTATAAAAATTGACTTTAAACAATATTTTTGTAATCATTTTAATCCTCTGTTTTTTCTATCGAATGATATGAAAAACAACACACTTGAGACTTTTCACGCGTGTGAGACTTTGATTTATGTAAAACTGTTCTGTGTCTGTCTGTTACGCGTAGGATCTCTCTGATAGCAATTGTATAGACAAAAAATGATAAAAATGCCGCGATAATGATCCAGACATTTGCATATAGTTTTTTATGATGTGAAAAAGTTGCGCTATTTGACCTGTAGGGAGAGTTAAAAAAAATATCATTGTGTTATAAATGTTCATGAATAAATATTTCATAAAATCTTATTTTAAACCATATTTTTTTAAAATCATGTTCGTCCGCTGTGTATCTAAGGAATAATATAGTAAGAAATTCCCCCCATGAGTCTGGATTTATTTGTTTCCTTTTCTCATGGTCATGCAGAGGTCATTGAGTTTCAAACCATTACAATATAGTGTCAGATTTACAAAATATGTAAATCGCTTTAGCCTATTTTTCAGTTTTGCCATGAAATGTGATTATTAATAATAAGGTGTAGCAGGAATACGTTTTTGAAGGAATAGTGTGCAGAAGAGTGAGCATAGAAAGTCATGAGAATGTAACAAATACATTATTTTCTATCTAACACGTTATTAAAATTTCTTTTGGGTGAATAATTTAATGTTTCAGTCGATTTTAGCCTAAATTATATTTTTGGGGAGGACAAGCATTTCTTTCGTTTTACTCAAATACCGCTCTTAAATACTGGTGCAAAAGTATTAAGAATTCGTATATGTCGTCTCTTATGTAATTATGATCATGTATTTTATATAGCGCTTTTACGACCAGTGAATTAATCTTTCTGGTGAAAAGTTAACACACATGTTGCACTAAGAAAAAAAAATCTGTGTTCCATTCACATGACTTTCTCTACTTCTTTGAAACAAATTATTATTGTTAATAAGATTATTCTTATATTTACTTCATGCTAATCGATAAACATTAGTAGAAATAGTCTTATTACTTGCTTCCCTGTAAGTAGAAGCGAAATATGAGTGTCATAGGTTAAAGTGAAGTCAAAAGCTGGTTACTACGTGACTGAAGTTTCTTTGTTTGTATGGACATGAGTTGACAAATATCTGTATGAGAAAAGTACAAGTTTTTCAAAGCTGAAACCAAAAACAGGGAATATCTAAAAAACGATGAACTCCTCAAAAAATTTATATAACATAAATGTGTATTAATGTGCTCTACATTTTTTGTGTGGTAAGTTTTTGTCCATTTCTTACGGTTTAGCAGATATGTAAAATTCATACAGAATAAAGTAGTCCTCAGAGGCTGTTCCCTGAAAATTCAAGATTTACATATTATTTGTTAAGTAAATATCTTTAATATACGATATTTTAATCAAAATCGTTGGAGCCATTTTTAAAAAAATAAAAATTTTCGAAAAAGTTTCATGTAAAGGGTAGTTGGGAGTGGGGGTATTTTTTTGAAAATATTCGTGTCGCAGCCTTGGAAGATACCAAACTTAAATACAAAGTTTGGTATTTAGCGGTCTTTTCGTTTTTGAGCTATGCTGTCCACACACACACACACACACACACACACACACACACACGCACACACAGGACCTTTTTCCAAAAATGTTTTTTTTTGGATTCAGGGGAACCCAAAACATGTATTTCCGGTGAATGTTTGAGTGCAATACAATACCTTCTCTATCTATACATTATGTACATAGTAGTGTAGAGAAAGTAAAGATTAAATGGGACTAGTCAGATTCCACCTAAAACATTATTTAGGTTATAAAATGCAAAAATTAAAAAAAAAAAAAAAAAAAAAAATGAGCTTGTGGTACCAAACTATAGTTTTCTCATTTGTTTAATGCAGTTGCATTTTTTTTTAGAAAATCTATAGAAACCATATGTTCTCTGTCAACGCATCTTAGGTACTTTCATTTAATGATTACATTACCAATTTATTTAATTTAAGGCTTTCAATTTAATGTGTAATTTATTGACTTAGAGCAGGCTTATGATTCTGTATCTCTCAACTTTGGAACGCACTGGTGATTTTGGGAATTCATAAGTCCTTGATTCATCTTATTAATATAGTGTATGTTATGTTACAGGGAAATTGAGGAGATTGAGATCTGAAGAATTGAGAGCAATAAAAGGTTTGAGACAGGGTTGTGGTATTTCTCCCTACACTATTTAAAGTATCTTACAGTGTCTTCAACAAAATAAGCTCCATTTTGTAAAAAGATGGGATTCCGGTAAAAGTCGTTTGGCAAGATCAGGGTCAGTTAGCATAGAATAAAGAAGATTGGCTTGATTCAAGCAAAATATGGGTGTTAAACTGAAAATATTAAAGAGCAATTGAACCAACAGAAATTACGTTTTTAATATCAACTGCTGAATACTCTCTGTTATAAAACAAACTAAGGAATAGACTGCCTCCGTGGTTGACTGGTCAGCAAGCTGAATTCTCACCCGGAGGTCACGGGTTCAATTCCCGAATGGGAATTCCCTATCCCCCATAGCGTCTGAAAGTATGAATGTGGGAGTAAATGTGCGTGGTTAGGAATATAAAGTTTATTAACCTAATGTTCTGAACCTACAGTTTCACAAGTCAAAGCACTCGATATGACCATTGATATTAAAGGGGGCTATACAAATAAAACAATAAAGAATAAAAACAAAACAACTAAGGAATAAGAGAAGAACTATACATACTAAACTTAATAGAAATGATCAAACAGAATAAAAATGGATATTATATGTATAGAGGTTGCTTAATAGGAACCGATTACGTTGCAGTCACAATAGGAAGATCAAAGAAGAGATGGAGAGACGTAATCCACTGAATATTGTTCATAGAGAAGATGCATAGTATATGGTTAAGAAATTAAGTTATGTATATGATGTATGATATCTGAAAATAAATACAGGAATAGAAATTATGTTATTGTTACAGGAAATAGAAAAGATATCAATGCATCTGATCTGATGACTATAAAAATATTAGCTTTAAATATTTGGCTTCATTATTGGAAAATCAGGTACTTTTAAGGAAGACGTGATATTCCGTATGTCTGACATGAGGGGCAATTGGTTCATTAAATGACAAAAGGAAAGAAAGAAAAATTTAGTATATTGTTGAAGGTATCCTAATTTATAGAAACTCAGGATTGACTATGACTATTGACTATGATGCAGAGACAAATATATATATATATATATATATATATATGTGTGTGTGTGTGTGTGTGTGTGTGTGTGTGTGTGTGTGTGTGTGGTAGAGATATATACATAGCGAGGTGGTGCCGCGTCTCTAGAATACGGGTTCCCAATAAAACAACGAAGAAAAGACTGGAAACACAAGCGGAGGGCTTGAAAAGAAGAAGACGCCCTAATGGCATGGTAATTTGTCAGAGGATGTCTTGAAATGTATGGTTCAAGCAGATCCTCTTATAGTCTCCATATGGGAGGAGAAAAAGGCAGAGGTCTCGCAGCATCTGGAGAGGTAGTAGCCAGGACAATACAGGGAAGGAATTAAAGTGAGGACAAACGGCAGGACATAGGATTTTGGAGGAAGCCAATAGAAGACGACCTCTTTAAAAGTAAAGTATGTGATCTTGCTGTTACAAACCATTATATGAATACTTATTATCTTCTAAGATTTATGAGAAGTGCTTCTCGTTAGCAACAAGAACAGTTTCAAAAAAATTACTTATCATATATAAAATAACCTATGTCATTAAGAGCATCCTTGACCTCCAAAGACCTTTTACGAAAGAAGTTTTAATTATTACTCTAATTCCGCCAGAAGTTCTACAATCTATCTGTAATTCCGTGAGCCCATATGGTTATCCTCCCAGTACATTAAAGATCATTACGTTAATTGAGCTCGGCAGCGTATTTTTCAAACAAAGGAATCCATCAGGACTTCTCTGTTGTCTTTGTGTTAGTCAAACATTTATCAATGCTAGAGGCATTACATAACAACCTATTGCATGACCACAACTGCGTGTATTCGGATCACGTACAGAACATAGCAGTGGGGAAAAAATGAATACATTTTCATTTGTTATGTTTGTCAGCTGTAGAAATCTTCAGACACATGTCAAAATTAATGTCAAAAGGTGGAACATAACAATCTCTAATAATATAGCACCTCAGACTACCTCTACATCGTCCTCTTCACCACCACCGATTTGACATATAGGTTTTCTCATTAGTTAATTTATTATTCGTAAATATCCTTTAAATAATAGTTTTATGTAATTCATCCCCCTATATTTTACTGTGGAGGCTTTGCATGGAACATGTCATCCATACAACTCTCAAAAAGCTTTAAACCATGTTTACTTTTCCTATAGCTTTATCTGCAGCTGATAAAGAAAGTACACTTCCATTCGAAAGCTTATGTGAACGTAAGCACAGAGAGTTATTACTTTCTCTAGTGCAGATAGAGAAGCTATTGATTTCTACCCAAAAATGCAATACTGAGATTTCATCCGAAATATTTATTTTGAGACCTCCTGAATTAAAAAAAAATCATTTTAGAAAAAGTTATCTGTGTGTGTGTGTGTGTGTGTGTGTGTGTGTGTGTGTCCGTGTGTTTGTATCTGTGGACAGTAAAACTCAAAAGCGAAAAGTTCGTTAAATTCCAAACTTAGTACTTAAGTTTATACCTCCCAAAGATGGAGCGAGTGGTTAGACCGCTCGCCTCCCAACTAGGCGGCCCGAGTTCGCTACTGGAATTTGTGGGACGAAGCGGTGTCTGGGTGGGTTTTCTCCGGGGCCTCCGGTTTCCCCCGCTACTCATTCCATCAATTGCTCCATCATCACATTTTCAATCATCAATTTCGCCTACATTTCATATCATCCACTTCCTTATGTTCACGTCTGGCTACGGGCCGACCCCTCGTAACAGGTTCTCATTCTTTGGTTTCATGCTGTATGCTCCCAGACAGGCTTCTGACCTCCAGACATTGCCTTGTAAGTGCTAGGGGGGTGTCAGTTCTACAGGGAGGGTAAGCTAATTACGAAACGAAAACTTGCAAAATGCAACACGAAGATTTTTGAAAAAGATCTAAACTTTATTTTACCTGGAAAATTTTCCAAAATTTTCATTTTATCAAAAGTGGTTCTAACGATTATGATTAAAATGCCATATAGGTATTAAAGATATTTAAATGACAAATAAAATGTATATTTTGAAATTTCCGGGAATAGTCTCTGAAATCCTCTTCAATCTGGACTAACTTTGCACAGCTCGTAAACAGTAAGAGATGGGCAAAAACTTAGCACACAAGAACTGTAGATCTCGTCAAAACACACAGTTTATGTCTGTTGCAATTTTATTGTGGAGCTAACATTTCAGAGATATTGCTTGCCATTGGTTTCAATTTTAAAATACTTGCACTTTTGTCAGACAGGAGGTCGCCACTATGTTTATTTGTTTGTTTATTTTGTATTTTTGTTTTGCTTTTGGACAAACAAAGAAGTGAACAGCTGTTAAAACATTTGAGCATCGCTTTAGACTAGTGTTTTCTCTTATTTCTCTTCTGTTTATAAGGATGTAAGTAATAAGAGCGCTGTGCTATTGTTTATCTCGAGTAGCATGTTGTAGAAAGCACACTGTTTTAAAATACTTATATTTTTCTCAGACAGGAAGTCGACTCTGTTTTTTGTTTCTTGTGTATGTTTTACTTCTGCAAACAAAGAAGCGAATTTCAATGACAATTGCAATCTCATAGCAACATAGCAACGCCATTTCATATATCAGAGAAGGTATTGTATTTCACCAATAAATTCCATATCTAGATTTCACTAAGTATATGATTTGAGACCCCTTGATTAAAAATAATTTAAAATAAGAACTGAAGCTTTCCTGGCGACGTATTAATTCAAAATCTTCTCGGGCTTCTAGCCAGGTAAAAACTTGGCTTGACACCAGCGTTTCGAAGAAGTGCATCTTCCTCGTCTTCAGGGTGAACTGATGGTTTGAGCTTGCGGAGACTGGTATTTAAAGCGCTGGGATGAAGCTAACATCTGATTGGTTCGCGTGATATGGCTTTTTTTTTTTTTTTTTTTGGAAGGGGAGACAGAGAGAGAGTTGGAAGGTAGAAAGAATGGCTTATTTCGCCATTAGGTGAAGTGCGGGAATGGGAAGGATGTTACGGGTTCAAAGGAGATGTTCCGGGATGGTGAGGTTCCGCTGAGCACCCTCGATAGTGCGGGAGTTTACTACTGGCCGAACTAAGCGGCAGCTCAGCAGAAGTGGAATGAAGGTTCCGGGTGACAGACATGACCGAGGCCTGTCTGCCACCCGGGGAGTTAAGGAAGGTCTGAAGGGAGTTGTGGGTGTTTCTTTATTTGTTACTATTTTGTGTTTTTCTTTTTTGACCTTGATAAAGGCTTGACATTGTGTGTGTGTGTGTGTGTGTGTGTCCTAAGGGAGGGAAATTTTCGTCTGGTTGGTCCAGGTCTTTGGTTTGTGGTGGAGTCCTGTGGTCAAGTGGTGTAAGAAGTTCTGTAAGTGTGAAAGGGGAGAATGTCAGTGCAGTCTGGATGTTGATGTCTGCAGTCTGTTTGTGGGTGTGTGTGCTGAGTTTGGTGTCAGGTGTGCCGGTCAGAAGTTTGGTGTTTAGTGTGGTGGTTAGTCTAGAGAGGCCTTCGTCCAGGGATTTTTGAATGGCTGCTGTGTTGAGTTGTGAACTGTAGTTAGTGGTGAAGGTCCTTAGTGCATTTGCTGTTGCGGTGGTCATCTGCTGTAGGTCCTGGATTCCGGCCTCAATGTCGTGTAGTCTGCGTGGTGTTGTACTTTGTGTCTCGGCGATGGCGGCGGTGATGGCAGTCAGCGCCTCCTCCAGTAGAGCCAATCGGGCGCTGATGTGCAGGACCTCGGAATGAAGGTCCTGCACGGCATCCTTCATGGAGCTGTCAGATGGCGCTGCTGTTGCTGGTTGCGGTGGAGTGTTGGTGATGGCTGGTGAACTTGTAGTGGCTGCTGGAGGTGATGCGGCGTTGACTGGGCTTGGGTGTGGTGGTCGGCGTCTGCTTGGGTAGAGCGGGCACTGCGCTTGCCCCGTGAAATGGCCGAAGCCATCACACGTCGCGCAGTACCTGCGGCGGCGACGAAGATCATGGGCTGTGCATTCGGCAGTGAGGCTGCGGTAGCCACAGTAGTGGCAGCGCGGTGCAGCATTGCAAGCATCGGCGGTGTGGCCGAATGCACAGCAGCGGCGACATGGGAGCTGGCGACTACCTCTGCTAGCCTCAACTGTGTGACGGCGCCCACAGATGAGCAGACCGTCAGTCAAGGCTGCAGTGTGGTCGACTGCGTCGGCGAATTCGAGGCGCACCAATGGTGTTGGACCCCTCGAACTAGTGATGCGGGAAGCCCGTATCACTGAGGGCCACTGGTGGCGAGCTGCTGCAGTGATGAAGCGAAGGGGGAGGTCCCGCGGAACTCCCCGGATCACCGCGCTGTGCCTCGCAGGAAGCACAGGTTGGCTGGGCTGCGACGGCTGAGTTGAGCAAGGCTCGGTCAGAGCGGCGTTGGTTGGCAGTAGTCCGGCAAACGGCAAGGGGTCCAACTTCGGCGTGGCGGTGGTGGCATCCGGTTTGGAAGTGGTGTGTGTGACACTTCCGCTTGTTGCCAGAGTTTGTGTGTGCTGCGGTGTCTGGGATGATGGAGTTGGAGTTGCTGCAGAAGGCAGCGTCGGCGTCGGAGTCCTTTCGGGTTCTGAGAATGCGGTGGTGGACGGTAGTGAAGGCGGCGCTGAGGCCGGCAACTGCGGCAGCTGTTGCCGGGTGCTTGAGTTAGCAGCGACCGGCGTTTGCGTTGGCGGTTGCCCGGCAAGAGCGGGAGCTAAAGACGGGGAAGCCGTCCAAAACGCGCAGCCATTCCTCGGTGATGGCGGTGGCGACTCACCCGGTTCAGGTGTGGATGACGGTGAGTACTCTTCTTCTTACGGCGACCTTTTTATCGTCATCTCGGCGCGAGTCCCCCCTCCTCTCTACCGTACTACGGTCCCCTACCCCCCGAAAAAAGATGACTGAGACATGGGCAGGGACTTCGTAGAAAACTATTTATAGCAGTTATTCGGCTAATGTTTTGTGTTTGAGCACGCACCTGCTAGAAAATAAGTCTTGGAAGACTGCAGGTACAGGATTAGGTGTTAAGGCTCTTTAACATCGGTATCCATGCTGAACTTAATTGTAGGCCAGAATCGCGATTTAGATTATTTGTTTCAGAATGAGATGGCTAAAGCTTCTTTTACTCTCCTTTCCCAGTAGTTGGAACACTTTGCCACTATCTTGATGTTGGTAAAGTTAGCTCTGTGGCTTTGTTCTACACAGTGTTCAGCCAGTCCAAATTTTTCGGGTTGCATAAGCCTTATTGTTCTTTGGTGTTCAGAAACGCGTGTGGCAATAGTGCGTCCTGTTTGGCCTATGTACGCTGCGCTGCATTCGCAAGGAACGTGGTAGACACCAGGTACTCTGAGCTAAATTATCTTTAACTGGCCTGACCAAATTTTTTATTTTAGGTCGTGGCTTATGGATGGTTTTGACATTATATTTGTAGACTACTCTACTCTACTCTCAGAACCCAAAAGGACTCCGACTCCAACGCTGCCTTCGGTAGCAACTCCAGCTCCTGCTCCAACTCCATCATCCCAGACACCGCAGCTCACACAAACTCTGGCAACAAGCGGAAGTGTCCCACACACCACTTCCAAACCGGATGCTTTCCGCATCACTAGTTCGAGGGGACCAACACCATTGGTGCGCCGACACAGTAGACTACATTGCAGCCTTGGCTGAGGTCTGCTCATCTGTGGGCGCCGTCACACAGTTGAGGCTAGCAGAGGAAGTCGCCAGCTCCCATGTCACCGCTGCTGTGCATTCGGCCACACCGCCGACGCTTGCAGTGCTGCACCGCGCTGCCGCTACTGTGGCTACTGCAGCCTCACTGCCGAATGCACAGCCCATGATCTTCGTCGCCGCCGCAGGTACTGCGCGACGTGTGATGGCTTCGGCCATTTCACGGGGCAAGCGCAGTTCCCTCTCCACCCAAGCAGACGCCGACCACCACACCCAAGCCCAGTCAACGCCGCAGCACCTCCAGCAGCCACTACAAGTTCACCAGCCATCACCAACACTCCACCGCAACCAGCAACAGCAGCGCCATCTGACAGCTCCATGAAGGATGCCGTGCAGGACCTTCATTCCGAGGTCCTGCACATCAGCGCCCGATTGGCTCTACTGGTGGAGGCGCTGACTGCCATCACCGCCGCATCGCCGAGACACAAAGTACAACACCACGCAGACTACACGACGTTGAGGCCGGAATCCAGGACCTACAGCAGATGACCACCGCAACAGCAAATACACTAAGGACCTTCACCACTAACTACAGTTCACAACTCAACACAGCAGCCATTCAAAAATCCCTGGACGAAGGCCTCTCTAGACTAACCACCACACTAAACACCAAACTTCTGACCGGCACACCTGACACCAAACTCAGCATACACACCCACAAACAGACTGCAGACATCAACATCCAGACTGCACTGACATTCTCCCCTTTCATTACCCCAACACTTACAGAACTTCTTACACAACTTGACCACAGGTCTCCACCACAAACCAACGACCTGGACCAACCAGACGAAAATTTCCCTCCCTTAGGACACACACACACACAATGTCAAGCCTTTATTAAGGTCAAAAAAGAAAAACACAAAATAGTAACAAATAAAGAAACACCCACAACTCCCTTCAGACCTTCCTTAACTCCCCGGGTGGCAGACAGGATCTCGGTCATGTCTGTCACCCGGAACCTTCTTTCCACTTCTGCTGTGCTGCCGCTTAGTTCGGCCAGTAGTAAACTCCCGCACTATCGAGGGTGCTCAGCGGAACCTCACCATTCCGGAACATCTCCTTTGAACCAGTAACATCCTTCCCATTCCCGCACTTCACCTAATGGCGAAATAAGCCATTCTGTCTACCTTCCAATTCTCTCTCTGTCTCCCCTTCCAAAAAAAAAAAAAAAAAAAAGCCATAATATCACGCGAACAAATCAGATGTTAGCTTCATCCCAGCTCTATAAATACCAGTCTTCGCAAGCTCAAACCATCAGTTCACCCTGAAGACGAGGAAGATGCACTTCTTCGAAAAGTTGGTGTCAAGCCAAGTTTTTACCTGGCTTGAAGCCCGAGAAGATTTTGAAAAAATAATTTATTTTTACAAAATGTCAGTGTGAGCGTGGACAACATTATTCATTAATTACCAAACTTGGTATTTAAGTTCAGTATCTTTCAAGGACACGACACGAGGATTTTTAAGAAAATACCCCCACCTCAAACTACTTTTTACATGATTTTTTTTTTATTTTCTCAAAAATGGCTGCAAGGATTTTGATTAAAATACAGATAAAAGAAAGATATGTAGATAGCAAATAAAATGTGTATCTTAAATTTACTGGGAACAGACTCTGAAGTACTCTTGATTCTGATTGAATGTTGTATAACTTGCAAATCGAAAATATAGATGAAAACGTAACTACACAAAATGCGGATTTCGGTAAAACCCACAATTTTTATACACAGTTTTTGTAGAAGCAACCATTTTAGAGATATTCCTTGTTTTTTTTTCAGTTTTAAAGTACTTACACTATTCTCAAACAGGAAATTGTCCATTTTTATTTTGTTTTAATACAGGCCATGCAAAGACTTTCGATGACCATCCCATATCGTCAGCTGCTAAAACATTTGAATATCGCATTAGCATAGTGTATTCTCTCATGTCCCTTCTACTTATAAGGAGCTAAGTGATGAGTTAATTTTGCTAAAGCTTACCTCGATTAGCACGGAGAAGCCTGAAGAATAATCTTCTGTAAACTATTTGTAGAACAGATAGAGAAAGCCATGTGAATGGAACATATAAGATTCTTTTAGAATTTTGTCACAGGCATTCCCACGGATACACGGGGCTCCTTAAAGGACATAAGTGTTTTGGTTTAACTTTAAATTAATAATTGTTTTTTAAATTGTCAGCACCAATTTCAATCCCCCTGAAACCATTAATATCAATAAAGCAATTTCTTCTACCATGGCGTCTTAAATAAAAAAAAAATACACGTCAGAGTACACAGAGATTTTATTAGCTATTAGAAACTCTATGAGAAGGAGACACTCAAATATACTTTACGAAACATTGAAAATTCAATAAATAACTAGATAAAAATGATATAAATTTTAGAAGAAACTACATATTTATATTACATCATTTACAAATGCCAGATGATTTGAATAAAAATTCTCCCAACTCCAGAAATATGGAATCTTTACCTATACGATATATATATAATTTAAATATGTATGTGCGAAATGTGTGAAAGGTGTGCTGGGTCGATATGTAGGTTATGTTAAGTAGAAAATAAGAAAGGTGCATCCTCCTAAAATAATCAAATTATGTCCAAAATTCGATTTTTAGGAGTATTTCAAATTCATTGGATTGCTTAACAATACATTTATTATTATTTTATACTACACAGGTTCGATTATATATGAGGAAAGCTTTCATAATGGAAAGAGAGAGAGATACGGAAAGAGAGAGAGAGAGAGAGAGAGAGAGATGGAGAGAGAGATACAGAGAGACAGAAAGAGACAGATTGTCCGAATATCCGGCACACAGACCTAAGTATATATCCGAGTAAATTTAAATGGACATGGTCAATGCTAAAATTTCTTTATAGGCAGTTATGTTCTATTGAAAAGAGGATTTCCTAGCTTATTGGAGCTAGGCTATTTGTAAAATCTTTGCTTTAAGTGCTTGTGTCCTAGGGATTTCCTTTTCTAAATTCTTTTCAAATGTTTCCTCACATTGAAAATTTAAGAGTATCAGAAAAAGTTCAATATCAAAAAGTTGGTATTTATTTACACACGCCGCACTAGCAAATGAGAGATCCGCGGTTAAAATTTAATAATCGAATTGTTGTTTCTTCAGTCAACAAGAACTCGAAACTTCTTTGGTTCGTTTCCTTCCTTAATTTCCCCCCCCCCCCCAATTATTATGCAAAGCGTAATTAGAGATGGAGGATTTTTTCTGAAAATCTACTTGTCGTATCCTTAGAATATACTGACTGAACTTAGATGCCTAGTATAGTGTTTAACCGAAATTTCGCTTTTGTCTTATGCTGTCCACAGACATAAAATTACTGACACCCACTCAGATTTTTTTTTAAATATTCCGTTTTTTTTTGGTTTTTTTTGTTTTTTTTTTTTTAATCAAAGGTCACTAAAACGTGTCTTTCCGGTGAAACTCGGCATTAAAATTTTGGCTGGAATACAATATCTTTTCTATGTACATTGTAAATACGGAGATGGAGAACTAGCTGAATATTCTTGCAACATTTTTAATGTATTTTTACTTTCTCTACACGTACTATGTACACAATGTATAAAGAAGGTATTGTAATGCACCCAAAAATTCGATTCCAAGATTTCACCGAAAATACATGTTTTGAGACCCCTTGAATAAAAACATTTCTGGAAAAAGGTCCGTGTATGTGTGCATGTGCATGTGTATGTGTGCGTGTATCTGTGGACAGCATAGCTCAAAAACGAATAGACAATTAAATACCAAACTTGGTATTTAAATTTCGTATTTTGCAAGGATGCAACACGAATATTTAAAAAAAAAATCCTCCCATCCCGAACTATCCTTTACATGGAACTTTTTTCGAAAATTTTGATTTTCTCAAAATGACTTTTACGACCTTGATTAAAATATCTTATATTAAATATATTTACCAGACAAATAATATGGATTTCTTGAATTCTCTGGGAATAGCCTCTGAAGACTACTTTATTCTGGATGAATTTTACGGAATTTTGTATAACTGCTAAACCGTAAGAGATAGACAAAGCTTACCACACAAAAGATATAGAGCACATTAGAAACACAATTTATGTTATACACATTTTTTTTTTTCATGGAGTTGACCGTTTTTGCTATATTCCTTGTTTTCGGCTTTGAAAAAACTTACTTTTCTCATACAAGAATTTGTCAACTCCTGTCCATACAAACAAAGAAGCTTCAGTCACATAGTAACCAGCTTTTGACTATCACTTTAACCTATGGTGCTCCCTTATTTCGTCACTACTTACAAGGAAGCTAGTAATAAGATTATTTCTGTTAATTTTTTTCTCGATTAGCATGAAGTAAATCGAAGTATTACCTTTTTAGCAATAATTTGTTGCAGAGATGTAGAGAAAGTCATTTGAAATGAACACATCAGATTAATCACCAAATAAAGTTGTCATAAAAATGTTGTTCTAGTAGTTAAGATGGTTGCAAATATAGTAAGGAGTAGAACGGTAATTCTAAATGTCGGTATAAAGTTCCTTAGATATTTTACAGTAATTGGATTTCCTATAAAATTCAGGATATACTTTTTCTAGTTAATGTTTAACAGATTAAGTTGAAATTTTTACCATGTGTATAAGTGGACATGACTAAATAAACTGTTCAGCATTTTTAGCGCCTATTCTTTGATTTATCTGGCCAGGTGGTTCAGGTGTTTTGTCTGGTACTGGCACACAGGAGATAATGGGATCGGTTCTCGCGGCAGACCTCTCAGACCCATAGTTTTTTCAAACATTTTCTCGGGTCACTAGGCGAATGCTAGGATTTTCCTGTTTTTTCAGTCTTTATAATTTGGAAATGTCGGTAAGAACTCTAAACTTAAGCTTGGAACGTTTCATTCTCCAATTACTATTCCATTTCTTATATCATTAGTGTTTATCTTCTGAAGTTCGTAAGAATGGGCGTTAAAATAACGGGATTCAAGTTTCAACTTTTGAGATAAAAATTGCCGTATTCATTTAATCCGTGGACCGCCAGCTTCTTCCACCAATACAGCGTAATTAAACGTCATCTTGCAAATACAGTAGATATTCGCCTCTCTTATGTTGTCACCGCTGATTGAATATGCATTTTCATTAGTTAGAACATAATAAATCCTTCCCTTTGTCTTTAGTTCTTTGTTTTAGGAATTATACCTGGCAGTCAAAACTAAAAGTTTTCTCCGCGGCGCTACAGCCCAAAATCGGGCCAAGGCTTACCGACTGTTGCATCCTATACCTCTGTTCACTATAGGCATCATGTGTGGGGTGGCCGCGCCGTGGCTGAGTGGTTAGACCACTCGCCTCTCACCTAGACAGGCGGGGTTCGATCCCAAGCGACCGCATGTGAGATTTGTGGTGGAGAAAGCGGCGCTGGGGCGGGTTTTCTCCGGGTACTCCGAACTCCCCCGCCTTCGAATTCCACCGGTGCTCCATCATTCATGTATCATCAGTGTCACCGCCTGCGGTGCCATAAGTAGTTAAAGCGGGCGTTAGACACTACCAAAAAAAATGTGTGAGGTGCAGTACTGGGGGATGGGATGTGGTTAGCACTACGAGTCCCTCTCCAAGCTCCTGGTCTCCCTTAGGCAGATTTCGCGAAATTTCAGAAGCAGAGGGGAATAACAACATAGAGTAGGTTATACATCTTCACATGTAATGGCTTTAGTACTAACATATCTTTCTATTGTAGGTGCTTGAGTTCACGCACATGCGCGTACGCTTGTTTCGATAAATAATTCACCCAATTCCTCCACATGGCTTAGGCTAAATGGCCCATTCCTGCGAAGTGGACTGTGGGAGTTGGCTAATGTCTGATTTTCCTCTTGGGTAACATTGGAAGGCCTTTCATCAATCCATTTCTTGTTGTTTGTTTTAATTTTGTCTTCAAGCTTATTGTTATTTATATAATTCTAGAAGTATATTGTTCTTCTCTTGTTTACCCATTTTGTATTCTATCTGCTATCTGCATCCTTTCACATTCCGCAAAAATAACGTTTCTGCTGCTTGTATTTGCTTTTCTTTTATTTTACTGTCCAATTTTTATTTCCATACAACAAAGAAGGCACAGCCACTGTCTTATATAGTTTGTTTTGTATCTTTTCTTGTTTTCCGGTCTTAGGTTCTTTTTATGGTCCCACATATTGCCTGGTATTTAGACCATGTGTTACTTTGTCGCGGGATCGGCATCTCGTTCCTGCAGTGTCCTCAGCTCCGGCGATGATGTAGGTCCCACTCCTAATCTCCTAATTACACTTAATCTCGCGAGTATGTGGGTGAGGCTAATATATTAAAAAACACTGCATATTCCCTTACGACATTAATTTATTGTAATATAGATTTTAAACGGGCGACTAGGTTGTTCCTTACAAATGTGTTATAAATAAATACCATCCCTCCATTTGACTACTGATGAGGAGCCTAATCTAACCCTCTGTACATCGCTCCCCCACCACGTGCACACAAGCTCAAGCGAGTAAGTAATTCAGAGTAAGAGTGTAAACCTGGGTGACGCCAACTTTCGCACCATAAACTGTAACATCATCTTTTATTGGTTCTGAGTTAGCATCACCTCACAAGTTATGATAATAAATTGTGCCAAGTTCTGACGTTTTGCATATGACGCGTTTGGAAATACCTAGTAGTTCCTTCACACTTTAACATAATGCTTTCTTTGTCTGTTTTTCCACTCCCTGTGCTACTTGGAAGACAAGTCACAATTCCGGTCTGAGTTCTTTATATTCTTTTCTTCTCTATTCTTTTCTATCATGCATCCTTTAGCCTAAACCCTCGTTTCCTCGTAAAACTAGTGCCCGAGAAAATGTGCGCGCATAATAAAAGTGTCTGCACGATTTTGTGCAGTGAAGGAAAACTCTGGCAGTTAAGTTTTATTTGGTTCCCAGTGATGGGTGCCTCTAAGAAGAAAAGAAGAAGAAAATAACCTAAGAAAAATTCTGCCGTTTGATGATGATGATAATAATAATAATAATAATAATAATAATAATAATAAAAAACAACAAACAACGTATGTAAGGAGTTAGGACACTATTCAATCTATTATCCCATTATTCCAAGTGGGAATATATAGCTCTTAGGAAACTTCTCTATCTGACTCTGTTCTTGGACAACTCCTAGATCTCACTGCATGTCTTCCCCATCTTTTTGGCTTCTCTGAGTACCGTTCGCTTCCATGTTATCCTCGGTCTGCCAATTCTTCTGCTGCCCT
Source organism: Hymenopus coronatus (assembly GCA_030762935.1). Lineage (NCBI taxonomy): Eukaryota > Metazoa > Arthropoda > Insecta > Mantodea > Hymenopodidae > Hymenopus > Hymenopus coronatus. The sequence goes on along the minus strand of CM060890.1, from coordinate 51,989,597 downwards.
GCGGGTTCCAAACCTGGGCCTTCCTGGCGGGATCGTCTGAAGGTCAGCGAAGTGTTGTCCCATCTTGCCCCTCGGTCCAGAGTGTTAAGGGGACCTCGGCTATAACTAAGTACACCTAGATAGAACTTGATGGACGTATACTCGTCGCAGAGGGGTGGACATTATTTTTAGTTACTAAGTTCCATCAAGGACCGAGTATTGGACGCTGGACGCATAAGCGTAGCCTTAAGCTTATTGGGAGGAAATACCCAAAGCCATCCCACAATATCCGAGAAGCAGGTGATCGAGAGGTAGGTGGAATTTGTGGTGGACAAAGCGGCTCAGGGTCTGTTTTCTCCAGGTTCTCCGGTTTCCTCAGCCATCGCATTCTAGCGGTACTCCATTTTCATATCATGTAGCACCAGTGCCATCGCTTGTGGTACCATGGTAGTTAAGGCGGGCGTTAAACACTAAAAGAAAGAAAAAAAAAAAGAAAAAAAAAAGATGATGGGCAAGTCAGGAGGCTTAGATGTCAGCCCCCATCACCTTCTCGGATGGAATAGACCAATCACCTATTCATCTTTTAATAGATGATTTTCGAAACTCTGAGAAGTAAGTATTATTAGTGAATCATTATCATTTGTATACACTTATTTTGTCTAACTTGGGTCCAAGGTGTAGAAAGCCGAGATTGGTGTTTTTATTTTCAATCAACCCAGCACGATCTGTAGCGTCAATGTCACAATACCTTATAATTTGGAAAGCTGAATCAGAAATGAAAGGCCTTGATAGGGTAGTAGAGTGGCTTAGGTAGCAAGTTACTTTTCATACTTTGTTTTGTGTGATTATTTTCTCGTAAAAGTTGGTTGAACAAGTTCCTTGAGTTTCTTATAAAGAGTTACACGTGGACTTAATTAATCTTGCTATCTTAAATTGTTTTACTTTCCCTATACGTACTATGTACATATTTATAGAGAACGCATTGTATTCCATCCAAAAATTCAAAACAGAGATCTCAACTTAAATATGTTTTGAAGTCTCTTGAGTCCAAAAAAGAGTATTTTTAGAAAAGTGTCCATGTATGCGTGTGCCTGTGTTCAGCATAACTCAAAAAGAAAGAGACCGGTAAATACTAAGCTTGGTATTTAAGTTTAGTATATCCCAAAGATGCGAAGATTCCCCCCCCCCCACCTTTTAAACTACCTTTAAATGAAGAGTTTTTCGAAAACTTATTGTTATTGGTTTCCGTTTTAAAATACTCAAGCTTTTCTTCCGGGTATTTCCCAAATCCTAGCCATACGAAGAGAATAAAGAGCAATCAGCTCTTAAAAATTTCGATTGTCTCTTTACCCTAGTGTGTTCCCTTATTTCCTTTCTACTTGCAAGGAGAAAAGAAATGACCATTTTTCCTAACGTTTATCTTGATTAGTATGAAGTAGATACAGAGTCTTTTAACAATAATTTGTTACAGAGATGCAGGGAAAGTCATTCTAATGGAATATATAAACATTTCTTGCATGAATTTGTGGATAGCCACTGTAGTTAATGTAAATTCGGCAATATTCTTTACTACATTTTTCCCACTGTTTGAAGTTTTCACTCGTTTAGTTTTAAAATCTAACACTTGTAATACATTATAATTTGCAATTCCACATTTTTGCCTCCATGCTATACACCGATGCAACAACCCCGTTTCACATTTTCATGCTTTATCTCAACTCTTGATTTTTTTTATCTCTGTGTTCGTTATTCATCCATTTTGTTTTTGCCCTAAAGCTAGAAACTTCAGTGATTTTCTCTAACTCTCTCGTTACTACCCTTTTTTATCTGCGCGTTCGCTTGTTCTTTCTCTGGACTAATGTCAGAGGAGTCTAATGCTCCCCGAGCCAAATTAAATTCTAGCTAATTGCTCGCAGCGCTTTAGACCCCGGTAAGGGTTGGACCCATCTTAGGTTCGGTGGGCGGCGGGAACATGATGACTGCGGCCTTCACGGGATGGGGCATTGCATTTTTTTCTCTCTCTCTATTTCGGCACAAGCTTGCAAGTTCATTATATTCTCATTTCCCTTACTCCTTCTCTTTCAGCTTTCTTTCATACAACTGCTGAGACCTGATAAATCCAATAAGGCAAGAGGTACAGGGAATTTCCTACATTTGTCTTCTGTAATGACAATTGCACTATCTAAAAATGTTTCAGATAAAAATGTAAAGCTATATAAAAATATCAGATTTTACTGGAAAACCTGTGTTATATTCACAATACATTATCTATATCGTATCGTCCTCCGTGGTGTAATGGTTACAACTTCATATATTCAAGGTCGCGGGTTCAAACCCGGCGGAGCGTAAAAATCCTTGCTTGTCAACCTTTGGAAGGGAAGTAAAGCCATTGGTACCGTGTCGTAGATTTATTGCTCGTAAAAGAACTTAAAGACTGATAAAAGAGGCCTCTGAGCAAAATTAAGCGGTCTTTCACGCCTATAGAATGGGACGCTGAGAACCACAACAGTTACAGGGTGTCTATAAGTAAAACTACATTTACATTTCTATCTATACCGTAACTATTTTATAAAAGTTAATTCTTTTATCTACTTTATGCTAATCGAGATAAACAGCAGAACTGGCCATATTGGTTAGTGCATTTTAAGTTGAAGTAACATTTATCATTATATTATATGTATCCATGTTTGTTTATGTATGAATGATAGCCTTCTTGGTAAGAGCGCATCTGTTTTCTGTTATTGTGTGTTTTTATTTATTACTTCGTGGTTTCTTTTTGGTAAGTTATATTTTTGTTTTCCTGTCAGTCAATTTTTGTATATGATGACGAGATGTTTGATTTTGAATAAATAAACTGTTTTGGCAACTTAAAATTTTTCAGTATCCAGGTAAGATTTTAAAATTCATTCTGTTCTTCTGCTCACCTCGTTGGGGAAGGAGACCAATTTTGTGATAATTCTTCGAAATACTTCGTCGGATAAGAAGATTAATTCAACACCATAATTATGTCTTTGACGTATTGTGTCGGTGAATAAAGTATTTGACGAGATAATAAATTTCGGGAAATTATTTAAATTACTGTGTGGAATATTTTTGTCGAAGTAAGAAAGGATGTTAACAATTTGAAAGGAAATGATAAGTTGAATATTTCAACGATAATTGTTAATTTCGTCGGAATTACAATTGTGAATATTTATAAACGATTCAGTGTGCTTCAAAAACAAGGCTATCCTTTATGTTGAAATTACTTGAAGTTGAAGATGTATTGATTTTGCTGTCTAACCGCGGATGCTGGCACAACCGTTACCAAACCTCTAAATACATTTACTAAATCTAAACTAATTTAATATCAATAAAATTATCTACTGCCGTATCACTTAAAATTCAAAAATAAAAACAAAGATTGTTTGGAAAAGAATGCTAACTTTTTGTTTATAATACCTGCACCACTAACACGTCCTGAGGGTAAATAATTCTCAAGAACTGCTCTTCCGACTATCTGTCAGTCGACTGACCAGTCGATATCTGCCAGAAAGTAGAAGGGAGCTAAGGGAGAAGATTGGATTAAAGCGACAATCAAATCTTTTGAAAACTCGTCGCTGTTTAAACAATTGAAATTCGGTTAGCTTTTGCATTTCCGAGAGTGAAACAAAAGAGATTTTCCGCTTGAGAAAAGTTGAAGTAGTTGAAACTGAAACCAATAAGAAGGTTATCTTGGTCCAGAGTTTCCGGTGTAGACCGCGTCTTAAGGCTAAAATCTGCCGACGTTTCGCCCATTTTATGATAAGGCTTCCTCAGGGCTAACTGCGTCTGGTCCAGCTGGCGTACCTTCTTTTTTTATACTGTAGTTGGGACATGCCAAGTACCGCCCTCCTGTGTTGCCATTGGTTATCGTTTGGCCAATGGCTGGGGTCGCTGCTTTCTGTATTCCTATTGGCTCGCTGGCCGCAAGGTGGGATGCTTTTCTTAGCAGAGGTCTCCAGATGGTGTTCAAACTTTTTCCATTGTCTCTGTTAACTTTATGTTCTTCTTTAATTATTTCTATGCTTTCGCGTATAATGCGATGTTTGTAGTCTTCACATGGTACCAATAATTTCATGTTATCAAAATCAATGTGATGGCCAGTTTCAATAGCATGTTCGGAGAGAGCGGACTTTTCAGGCTGATTAAGTTTGAGGCTTCTGATGTGCTCTTTTCGACGTGTGATTGCCGATCTTCCGGTCTGACCTATATATGCTTTGCCGCAATCGCAGGTTATTTTATAAATTCCTGGCTTAAGTAGTGGGTTGGATTTGTCTTTTACTGGTCTGAGGGTGGATTGTAACTTCCGAACCGTGCTGTACCGAGTATTAATCCCGTGTTTGAGTAAAATTTTGCCAATCCTTTCAGTGGTGCCCTGAACAAAAGGAAGGCGAGCCCATCTTGTCTTTTGTTTTTCTTTTTCTTTTTGTGGTTTTTTGGCATTCTTTCCCCAGTATTTTATGTCGGTTTTTGAGTATCCGTTGGCTTTTAACACTTCCTGAAAGGATTGGCAAAATTTTACTCAAACACGGGATTAATACTCGGTACAGCACGGTTCGGAAGTTACAATCCACCCTCAGACCAGTAAAAGACAAATCCAACCCACTACTTAAGCCAGGAATTTATAAAATAACCTGCGATTGCGGCAAAGCATATATAGGTCAGACCGGAAGATCGGCAATCACACGTCGAAAAGAGCACATCAGAAGCCTCAAACTTAATCAGCCTGAAAAGTCCGCTCTCTCCGAACATGCTATTGAAACTGGCCATCACATTGATTTTGATAACATGAAATTATTGGTACCATGTGAAGACTACAAACATCGCATTATACGCGAAAGCATAGAAATAATTAAAGAAGAACATAAAGTTAACGGAGACAATGGAAAAAGTTTGAACACCATCTGGAGACCTCTGCTAAGAAAAGCATCCCACCTTGCGGCCAGCGAGCCAATAGGAATACAGAAAGCAGCGACCCCAGCCATTGGCCAAACGATAACCAATGGCAACACAGGAGGGCGGTACTTGGCATGTCCCAACTACAGTATAAAAAAAGAAGGTACGCCAGCTGGACCAGACGCAGTTAGCCCTGAGGAAGCCTTATCATAAGATGGGCGAAACGTCGGCAGATTTTAGCCTTAAGACGCGGTCTACACCGGAAACTCTGGACCAAGATAATTTTAATATTGGCCGTGGAAGTTTACGAAAACATACAATAAGAAGGTATATGTCGGAAACGGTTAACTTTACAAAAAATGTATATGCCATGCTTATATTGTGTATTTTAATGAGATATATATTTTTTGTGTAGGAAGTTTTTGTCTAACTCTTACGGTTTATGAGTTATACGAAAATCGTGCAGAATGATTAGATCTCCAGAAAATTCAAAGTACACGTTTAGTTTGTCTTGAAGATAACTTAAACATATGCTATTTTAATACAAATTTATGAAGCTATTTAGTGAAAATTAAAAATTTCGAAAATGTTCCTAATAAACGGTAGTTGGGTTAGCGAGTGAACTTTCCTGAAAATCTTAGTGTCGCATCCTTAGAAGATATTGAACCTAAATACCAAGTTTGGTATTTACCTACCCGGCTCTACATTTTTGAGTTTTGCTGTTCACACACACACACACTCACACACACACACACACACACACACACACACACACACACACAATCACAGAGACAACATAAACAGACCTTTTACTAAAAACATTCAGGGGGCCCCAAAATATGTACTTCCGGGGGAATCTCGTATGCAATTCTTCTGTAGAATAGCAATTATCTTCCCTATCTACACGTGCACTGTACATAAGCGCTGGAAGAAAATAAAAATATTTCACACATATGTGTGGGAATAGTATGGATGCCATCCTTTAAAGCTCTTGTAAAGCGAATTGAAAATTTTCATTAGCAGATTTTTTCTGCCATTTTCATAGTTTTGTAGGAAAGCAAGCGCCTTGAAAAGCTGCGAAACGAGGCAATATGATCCAAACTTCGCTTGAACGAGAAAATCGTTCTTGACGGGAAACGTCAGGCTCGATGCAATTTTTTTTTTTTGACCGATCAGCAGTATTGCTTCACAGGACATTGAGAACAATTAACAATATGAAAATAGCAAATTATATGTTGAGGTTGACCTATAGGGCTCCTCTGTTGTAAAAAAAATAAAATGTGTGTTTTACATAACATATTCACTGATTCAAAAGTTTTTACCTGGCTAGAAGCCCGAGAAGATTTTTAATTAATACGTCGCCAGGAAAGCTTCAGTTCTTATTTTATATTCACTGATGTTAAATAACATTTACTCATAAGTAACAATGAATAATGGACATTAAGTAAAGAATGAAATGCAATACCGACAGTAAATGTGTGGTAACAAATCAAGTAATGAAAATAAAGCTATATATGGAAAACACATGAAACATTTGCTACAATATAATTTATTCAAGTTGAGAAAAATCGCTGTCATCGGAATGGCTGAGTAGATGTTCTGGGGTAATTTCATTTTTAACCTTGTTCTCTTTCGGGATTTTGTCCCTATGTGATATGTCTGAGCTCCAGAGACTTGAGGAAGTTTATTGTAGAAAGACTTTGATAGTTCTCTTATGTATTGTTGTAACGGAAGAATTCCTAGTTATTGATGCAGTTGATTGTTTCTTACCTACCAAGAAAAATTTGTGTCAATTCGAATGAAGTTATTTTGTAGTACCTGTAGTCGATAAATATGTGTTCTGCTAACTGCACCCCACACAGGAACTGCATATGTGATGAGTGGGCATATCAGTGATTTATATAACAACGTTGAGCATTCCAGTCCAAGTTTGGAACGTCTGTTGACCAACGGATATAAATTTGTGATTCGAGAAGAAGCAAGTGAGACTGTGCGAGTAATATGTGCATTTCAGATGACCTTTGTGTCCAGCAGGACTCCAAGATATTTTACTGGTGTTTCAGTTGGAAGCCATGTTAATGGCTGATGTAGGAGGTGTAATGTCGATGGATGTTGGTAAGATTTTAGTGAGAAGATTTTGGACTCAGTTTTATTCATGTTTAGTGATATACGCCAAGTTGTGAACCATTCCGACAGAAGCGAGGGAGAAGTCTGAAGACGGTTGATTGCCATTTTCGAGTTGGAATTTCAGTAAAATATTACCGTGTCATCTGCACGTGGGCTTTATCTCTGGAAGATAATAACAGTTGCTATTGAAGAGTATGGGAGCGAGAATAGCACCTTGTGGTACTCCCGCAAAAATTGAGCGTGGTGTTGATGTATAGCTGTCTATTCGTACAAAGAACTGAGGCTTCGAGACAAAGTTTTTAACAGCTTGAATGAGATAATCTGGAAGTCCTATTCTATATTATTTCACCAATAGACCTTCATGCCAAAAAGTATCAAAAGCTTGTGATATCTAGGAATACTACAAGGGTGTGTTGTTTTCTTTCGAAGCTCTTAATGATACACTCAGTAATTCTTAGCAATTGATGAGTCGTGGAATGTTGAGGACGGAAACCAAATTGAAAGCTGTGAATAACATTGTTGTGATCAATAAAGATTGTCATGCACTTATGTATAACTTTTTCAAACAGCTTTGATAAAGTAGGAAGGAGGCTGATTGGGCGATAGCCGGATGGTAAATGCTTAGGTTTTTGTGGTTTATGGAATGATAATTTCTGCTAACTTCCATGATTGAGGAAAGTACCCAATTTTCAATGAGTTATTGAAAATATTAGTTAAGTAGGCAAGAGTTTTTCTTGTGAGTTGTTTTAATATAATATTGGGGAAAGATCATGTCCTAGTGTCTTTTATTCGGTACCTTCTGGATAAAGTAGAGTAGCTCCTGTAGAGAAGTGTGTGCAATTTTATTCGGTATATTTGGTTTATTGATATGTACAAGAAGTTTTTTCAATGTCTGATGCGGTTTGCTGGTTGTCATTATTGTTGGGTGAAAATACTTTTTCGAAATTAGATGCAAATACATTGCATTTGTCTTCACTATCATTATTTGCACGAAGAGGCGGAATTACGGTTGGTTCTTGTAAGATCGCTTTGTTGCTTGCCGCATGTTAGAATGCCGGTGCCTTACACATTTACTATGTTATGGGAAAATATATTATCTGTATTAGTGACATAATGACGACAATGTTTTTGAAGATTTTCAGCCAAAGTATTAAACCAAAAATACAGGTTGCTTATTTTTAATGAAAAATAAAAATATTTTAAATCAAACATGTGTATATATATATATATAGTAACAACTCTATTATTTATTCCACTGATTACAAATAAACATCTGTTCACAAATAGACGTCTTGTCTTCGACGTTCGCTGCGGCGGTGGCTACTACTGCACGCTTCTAGTCGCGGGCTCAAACTCGGCGGAGGAAGATGGATCTTTTCGGGTATAAAGGTCCTTCCTTAGCGTGGCTTCCCCTGGAAATGAAATAGAACTGTTGGTTCCGTGTCGTAGATTTACGCACGTAAAAGAACCTCAAGCCTGATAAAAGATGTCTTTCACGCCCAGTATAGAATGGAACACTGAGAACCAAAGCAGTTAAAGAGCATCCATAAATAAAACTCCATTTCATTTCTGAATATTTGACCCAAAACTACGATTTTAAATTTTACATAGATACTCGTTTTGTGGACACAAAAGGAGGAAACTAAAGTTAAATTATTGACGAAGTATAGTATGACTCAAAATCAAAACTATTCCGAATACTTTGATATTCAAATCGATTCATATATGTATGTTATATATATATATATTCTATATATATGTTATATATAATTAATGAAAATTAAATAGATCCTCATAATATTCCAAAACACCATATTTAAAATCTGAAGCATGCAAACAGCCGAAAAACTGCCTTAAACTGTATCTGATTCAACAAAAAGTGTAAATTTGTTGGCCGTAAGAACATATCCAACATTTGCAGAACAATTTATATGAATCATAGACTGATTAACACAGACTGAGAAAAATGTTTTTGCAATCCACAATTTATGGGCAAGCATGAAAGAATCCAAATTATTACAAAAGAATAAATTTGTATTCTAAAAAGACCATCTTGAAACCCGAAGAGTTGTAGACACATAAACAATTCTACCTACAACATTAACACCTTCCGTGCTGGAATGTCGTGTTCTAAGGATACAAATTATTAACACTCGACGTTTCGGTCAACTCTTTGGTTACTCTTTGAAAGTGGCAACCAAATAATTGATCAAAACGTCGGGTTAAACCACGCCTTCCAGTCCGGAAGATTTTAATAATTTATCAAACAATTCCGGCCGTGAAAGCCTCGTCCATATTTATACCTAACATTCCAAAAAGTTCGTTTTGGTTATAAGGAACGCTTGTCATCTGTTCAATCCTGAGGTTTGTATAACATTCTTTGTGTATTTATGTTATATATGTTTCATATATAAAATAATGTTGATCAAACAAATTACGCGGATACACATTATGTGTTTCATAATTCAGAACACAAATTTGCGGTCTAAAATATTTATTGTAAAAAAAAAAATAATGATCTAGTGTGAGCAGAAATTGCGTGTGTATGAAGGCAGCGATGATAATCGTTTAGGTCTTGCCCCTCACATTTCTTTCCGAGAACTTTAAGAGTTCTTTCTCACGTCAGCATGTCTCTTCTAACTCCTTTGTTTGACCTGTTCCATTTTCTTGCGTTCATACGCATCTTATTTGCATGATCGCCTTCCTTATCAAGTTTCCTTCTATTTTAGTTCATTTCTTTGAACATTGTCCTCCATGTAGACCAGTTCCATTTGGAGCAGATAGGTTATAACCCTCTCCAGCCTTTCCCAAAGGAACATGCTACTTTCTGTAATGGAATGTAATTGTATTACTCTGCTGGGATCATGCTCGGTGCGTGGGGAGGAGAGGGCCAGTTGGTTACAGGAGGGAGGTGTTCTGCCTCCAAGAGTGATAAAAATGCGGATCTAAGAGGGAAGTGGCGGCCTTTTTATCCTGCAGGCTTCGTTTTCTTTCTAACGAAGGATAAAGTTAGGGGGAGGGATGAAGGAAGGGAGGAAAAAGTAAAGCAAAGGAACTTTTTCCTCTAATTATTCGTCAGAGGGAGGGACTGGTTGATCCTCTTCTTTTCCACTCTTCAAACTCTCTTGCATCTGGTGTTAATTGATGGCCAACATGCAAGGCTTACTTAGAGAGAATGGAAAATTGGTGCCGCCACTGTATACGAAACTTATCCTTGCATTGAAACGGAGGAAATCTGCTCTCAGAAAGCTATTTTAATCACTTGGGTAAAGACATGGGTGAATGAAGCAGGAAAACTTTTGTTTAACCATTACATGCATATTATGTACACTCGAGTGAATAGAATCATGCCGATATAATGTCCAGTGGTTTATGTTGGTAAGAAATGACTAAACCGCCTCTAGCACTGTCAGTCCGCACTCGGTACCTAGTGCTAATTATTGCCTAACCATCCCGTTTTCCTTCGCTACTGAGCTGAACCCCACGAGTGTTCATGTATGAATGTTTTGAGTGCCAGATTTTTTCAACCTAATAGGATATGGACTCATCCAATAGCTGGTGAGCATTGTCAGTGTGAAGCATGTCTACCAATCACTCAAGTGAAATGTTTCGGTACTTCTCCCTTTTGCCTCTTACCTAGGCCTGATCTTTGTTAATATCCCGACTCATATATGTTGGACTTGAGGTCAAACCAGCAAGAGATTAGTTCACCAAGGCGCGAATCACAAGTGACAAAGAGCTGCTAAATAAAATCCTCCAATTTTAACTCTAATTTCTAAGGCCAGAGCCCATATCCCAGGGTCTTATAATTTATTTAACTTTTAAAATTTACATCATAATTTTATAAGTATAAAAACTACAACTACTAGATAAAAACTACAACTACTAGATAAAAACTACAACTACTAGATAAAAACTACAACTACTAGATAAAGACTACAACCTACTAGATAAAGACTACAACCTACCAGATAAAGACTACAACCTACTAGATAAAGACTACAACCTACTAGATAAAGACTACAACCTACTAGATAAAGACTACAACCTACTAGATAAAAACTACAACCTACAACTACTAGATAAAACAGAAACCAATAATAAAATAAAAACGAAAAATAAAACATTTAAACATTTGATGTGTTCCATTCACATGACTTTCTCCACATCTCTGCAACAAATTAAACCTTATTCTTCTATTTATTTCTTGCTAATTTAGAAAATGTATGGTCTTATTACTTGCTTCCTTGCAAGTAAAAGGCAAACAAGGGAATACCATAGGTTAAAGTGATACTCAAAAGCTGATTGCCATGTGACTGAAGTTCCTTTGTTTGTATGGACAGGAGTAGACAAATTATGTATGAGAAAAGTCTTAAGTTTTTCAAAGCTGAAACCATAAACAAGGATTATCTCAAAAACAATTAACTTCACGAAAAAAATGTATGTGACATAAATTGTAAGGTTTAATATGCTCTACATTTTTGTGCATTGTTACGGTTTAGCAGTTATGCAAAATTCCGTAAAATTCATCCAGAATAAAGTAGTCTTCAGAGTTTATTCCAGATAATTCAAGATACACACACACGAACGTTTTTGTAAAAATTTTATTTTTAGATTCAGGGAGACCAAAACCTATTGAATTTTTGGGTGTAATATAATACCTTCTCTATACACTATGTACATAGTACGTGTAGAGAAAGTAATAAAATCCTACTTCAATTTTAAACAATCTAATGAAAACTGCATTATTTTGCCTGAGAGGCAATTATTGCTTTATTACGTGGATATTAAAAACCGGCGATGAAGACTTACTGAGGTTGCCGAAATGAGATTTTTGAGGTTGATACTTCTTGAGAGTATTAGACAAAAAAAAAAAAAAAGTAATCAGAGAACTGGAAACGTGTTGGTGGCTTAAGCGATTGCCAGAAGATATGTGCAAAGAATGTCCCGTTTCACGTATATTTTTATAATTCAGCAAAAGGACGAGATATATAATAGCCAAAAAAGGGATGTTAATAGCAGTACGCTTCAGGTAATACTATTGGCTTTGGAATGGATTTAAAACACAGCACTTTAATTTGAAAATACTAAGGTACAGGTTATTTATTACTTTCTCTACACGTACCATGTACATATTGTATAGAGAAGATATTGTAATGCACCCAAAAATTCGATACCGAGATTTCACCGAAAATATACGTTTTTGGGTCCCCCTGAATCCAAAAAAAGGATTTTTACAAAAAGGTCCGTGTGTGTGTATGTGTGTGTGTCTGCAGACACCATATCTCAAAAACGAAAAGACCGTTAAGTACCAAACTTGGTATTTAAGTTTGGCATCTTCCAAGGATGCGACACGAAGATTTTCAAGAAAATTACCTTTACTTGGAACATTTTTCGAAAATGTTGATTTTCTTAAAAATGGCTCTAATGGTTTTGATTAAAATTCAAATATTAAAAATATTTACTTTACAAATAAAATGTATATTTTGAATTTTCTGGGAATAGCCTCTGAAGACTATTCTGGATGAATTTTACAGAATTTTGCATAACTGCTAAGCCGTAAGATATGCACCAAAACTTACCACACCAAAAATGTAGAGCACACTAAAACATACAATTTATGCCATATATATTTTTTTTCGTGGGGTTGATTATTTTTTAGATTTTCCTTGTTTTTGGTTTCAGGGGGAAAAACTTATCCTTTTCTCATACGGAATTAGTCAACTCCTGTCCATCCATACAAACAAAGGAACTTGAGTCACATAGCAACCAGCTTTTGACTGTCACTTTAACCTATGGTACTCCCTTATTTGCCTTCTACTTGCAAGGAAGCAGTAATAAGACCATTTCTGCTAATGTTTCTAAATTAGAAAAAAGTAAAATAGAAGCATAAGCTTTTTAACTATAATTTGTTACAGAGATGTAGAGAAAGTCATATGAATGGAAAACATATTTTTTTAAGTTCTACTTTACTAGGTTTAGTATCTAGTAGAAACTTTTTAAAGATTACATGAATTAGTATCTCTAATCTCATACATAACACACTTTTCAATGTTCTAAACTTTGTTTAGTAATTGCATAAACTATATAAAGCAATACCAATAGGCATTTAGTTTTATTTATTTTTACGAACTTAATTATAATTAATAACAATAATTCATAATAATTCCATGACTCTAAATGAGCTGCTTTCCGTCTCCCGACCTCACGACCATAACGCACAGCAGAGGAGTACGATCGTCTACCCGATATTGTGAGGAAATGTAGCGTGTTGGATCTAAAGACAGATCGCTGCCTATTGAAGCTGCTAAATTTTCACTTGATGAGCATTGTGTCCTACATCTGGAATTTAAAACCGTACTCCCAGGATTGAGACCCCGCTCTTAACATTCTTTAATTGAGCGAGATTGCAACTGGTAATGTGTGAGGCTTGAATGTGAGAATCGATTCTCGACGGCCGTCATTTTTGTGGTTGCTAAGGTGAAAACCGGAATTTGGTGTTCTGCCACGATTTTCCTTTCCATAATTTCCTTTCATTTCATTTCCGTTTCAACTTTACCTTCAGCCCCTGCAGTGTTGATGCTGCCGGACAGATGGTGCAGTTACTTGCGCTAGCCAGAATGAGACGGCTCGCCTGCTAGAGCTGCTGCATTGGCCTCTTGGGATAGCTCCCTAGTGTTTGTCTAATGAATTGGAAAACGTTAAGTACTTCTGCGCGTCTCTGTGCGTCTGTCTGCTCGGTCTCGGGCCTCGCCCCTGTCTCTCGGAGAATCTAGCACAATCAAGTCATGATAATGTCACAGTGAGTGAGGTGTCTTCCTCCGTTCCTATAATCTACATCGCAACATACATTCCTTTTAATAATTTAGATCAGCATAACGCGAATAAAATATTTGAGAAAATACTGCAACGAGTTACAAGATGCCCTTCGAATGAGAATACAGAAATCAAAAGCTTCTTACCCTCTCCCCTTCACTGGCAACTTACTCCAACCAAGATTAGAATACAGGTTGCAAGATAAACTACTACCATCAACTGAAGCAGTCTTTATTCTCTTTAAAGAGATCCTCCACCGCAATGGATTTTAAAAAGTACCCCAGTGAAATATAAGAAAACTAAGTCCTGTATTTAAAAAGCAATCTTTAGAAGCTGCCAAGCTGAACTATTACATTTTTAAACATTCTACATGTCAAACATTCAAGAGATCGCGTGTTCGAATTAGCCTGAGTTGCGCGGATAATCTTTTTTCGGAGTTTTCCCTTACCTTGGGAACACAAATGTGAACCCTGAGGTTAACTGGTAAACCGAAAGAGCTATATAAATATTACATAAAAATGTAGGTCTCATTAAAACACACAATTTATGTCATATGCAGTTTTTGTAGAGTTAACCGTTTCCAAAGTATTCCTTGTTATTTATTTTTAATTTTAAACTGCTGAAACATTTCTCAAACGAGAAGCCAACTTTCGTTTCATCTCTTGTGTTGTATTCCTGGGAATGCCAAAGGGAACCGAATTTCAATTGTTTTACATAGCGATGAGTTTTAAAACATGTGACTATGGGGTTTTCCTAGTAATTCCCCTATTTCCCTCTGTTTAAAATGGAGACAATTTCTGCTAATGTTTGTCTCGATTGGGATAAATAAATAATGTTTTGTAAGAAACATTTATTTGCAAAACGGTTGGAGAAGGCAATGTGAATGGATCACATCCAATTTTCATGAGTATTACAGAAGTCTTTCATCTCTGTGTGGTGAAGATAATAAGATGACTTACCTGATTGTGATTGAGTATATGATAGGCCCAATAAGCCCATAAGTTTTCAAGGGAAGCTTTTATATTCAATTCATAATAATCAAATGTGGTAAATCTAATATGATTTCCAGGGGTGAGAGCCCTGAGGTTATTTAAATATAATTTCACCGATTTCATTCATTATCTGATGTGATCAACTAGGTTAAGTTAAAAAAAATCTAAAATACCTTCTTCATTTAAGCTCATGCTGTACAATAAGGAATCAAATCAGTTTAGTTTCATATTCACCAATGACTCTTTTTTAGTAGAAACAAAGACTCTAATTATACAATTGTATATAGCTCAGAATATTTTGGAAAGTGCACATCCCTGTCTACTCCCAAATTTTGATATGCCTTAATTTCCTGCACAACTTCCAACACAGTAGCTAATTGTAAGATAGTTAAATGCAGCTTTCACATAGCTTTATCTAGTTGTTCTACACAAATTATTCTAACCAAACCATATTATTTTGACTACTTCATGCTAATCGAGATAAAAAGTTATTACAAATAGTTTTATTATTTAATCCCTTGTAAATAAAAGGAAATTAAGAGAATACACTAAGCTAAATCCATAGTGAAATACCCTTCTCTTTGCATAACCATTAATTAGAAAAGGTAAATAATGATTTTCCAAAAAGTATTGCATATTTGAAAACCAATAACAAGGGGTATCTCGGAAATGGTTAGCTCAATAGAAAGTCATTGTATCTTTTGGCGAGATATACATTTTGTGTGTTAAGCTTTTGTGTATTTCTTACGGTCTAATAGTTGTGTAAAATAATTACAAAGAAGAGGACTTCAAAGCTATTTCTAAGTAATTCAGGATATACATTTTTACATTCCATGTAAATATCATAAATGTAAGACATTTTCTCCAAAATGTTTTGAGAAAATCAGAAATTTCTAAGATTTTCTTAAAAATCTTCATGCTGACCCCTTAGGAGATACTAAGCCTAAGTGCCAAGTTTGGTACTTACTTGACTTAACACACATACATATGACCCTTTTCTAAGAAGTATACAGGATACAGGAAAACCCAAAACATGTATTTTCAGTGAAATCTCTGAATTGAATTTTTCGTTGGAATGCAATACATTTTCTGCCTGTGTATATGCTATGTACGAAGTAGAAAAAGTAAAATTTCACGAAACTGAGTCCTTGACGTGTCGGCATTATATTCTTCAAAAGTGACTTGATTAACCGCAGCTTTTAATTGCTAGATATGTACTAACTTCTAAAATGCTTCTTAGATACAGTTTTTGTTACTGTACAGTATGCAGCGAAAGTATATTATTCCATGTAACAAATCGATATCAAGATTTCATTGGAAATACACAAAGGCATGTGCGGATAAACGGTCTAGCTTTAAAACCAAAAATATTCTGTTTAGTTCCGCCATCTCTCGTTTGGCACCAAAAAACTTGATTGCAAGAAAATATAACGACTTTTCTTTTTTGGGGTCATGTACCCTTTCCACATAACTATGAAAATCCCAGAGCCATAGCTTTAGTAAAATCCTCTGTTTAAAATTTAGACAGTTTCTGCTAATTTTATCTCGATTGGGATAAATAAATAACGTTTTATAAGAAACATATATTTGCAAAACTGTTGGAGAAGGCAATGTGAATGAATCACATCCAATTTTCATGAGTATTACAGAAGTCTTTCATCTCTGTGAGGTGAAGATAATGAATAAGATGACACTTGATTTTGATTGAGTATATGATAGGCCAAATAAGCTCATAAATTTTCAAGGGAAGTTTTTATATTCAATTCATAATAATCAAATGTGGTAAATCTAATATAATTTTCAGGGATGTTTTTGTTTACAATAATTAAAATGTATGTAGCCTACGTTATGGTTTATTCACAACAAGAATTATCAGTGTTATTATTTTTAAATCCCTTTTCAAAGTTATTACAAAAATAAACCATAATACGTTGGACTCTGCATAACAAATAATTTTGAGGCGAATGCTTTAATCGTATATTAAATAAGATATACTTCAATATCAAAATATATCTATTACTTTCTCTATACGCACTATGTACATAGTGTATAGAGAAGGTATTGTATTCCACCCAACAATTCTATACCGAGATTTCACCAAAAAAAGCATTTTTAGAAAAATGCCCGTGAGTGTATCTGCCTGTCTGTCTGACTGTCTGTCTGTCTGTCTTTGTGTATGTGTGTGTGTGTCTGTAGGCAGCATAGCTCACAAACGAAAATACCGTCAAAATCCAAACTTTGTATTTAAGTTTGGTATCTTCCAAGGACGCGACGTGAAGATTTTCAAGAAAATCCCCCCACCCCTAACTACCCTTTACATGGAACTTTTTTCGTAAATTTTGATTTTCTAAAAAATGGCTGTAACGATTTTGATTAAAATCCCTTATATTACTGACATTTACAAACCAAATAAAATGCATATCTTGAATTTTCTGGGAAGAGTCTCTGAAGACCTTTTTATTCTGGATGAATTTTGCCTAATTTTGCTTAACTGCTAAACGGTAAGCTACACAAAATCTTACTACACAGAAAATGTAGAGCAGGTTAAAATTCACAATTTATTTATACAACTTTTTTTCGTGGAGTTGATCGTTTTTTAGTTATTCATTGTTTTTGATATCAACTTTCAAAAACTTATATTTTCTTATATAGAAATTTGACAACTGCTGACCATGCAAAGGAACTTCCGTCACACGCAACCAGCCTTTGATTATCACTTTAACCTATGGTACTCCCTTATTTCACTTATACTTATGACTATTTCTGACATTTTTTTTTCGATTAGCATGAAGTAAATAGAAACATGAGCTTTTTAACAATAATTTGTAGCAGAGATATAGAGAAAGTCATGTGAATGGAACACATCAACAATTTTTTAAGTAGTACAAGCTCCATTTTATCCTTTTCAAAAAAATTGGTTATGCACATGTTTTGTGGTACCTTGAATAAAATCCGTGTATCCATGAACCAAAATTTTCATAAATACCAAACTTGATAATTAAATTCAGCCCCTTAAAGGATACGTATTAAAAACTTACAAGACAATCCAATCATCCTATACCATTCCTTACATGGAGCATTTTTCTATTTTATTTTTCTCAGAAAGAATTAACGATTTTGATAAAAAACAAAATGGATATCTCGAATTTTCCATGACTAGCCTGTGAACTCCCCCTCGATCTGAAAGAATTCTGCATAATTGTTTCTACACAAAATATTTAGATTTCGTTCAAACATAAAATTTATATCAAAAAATGTCTCCTTTCCCTACACGTACTATGTACATAGTGTTTAGGGAAGGTATTGGCACTCCACACAAAAAATCGATACCGAGATTTCACCGGAAATATATGTTTTAGGGTCCCCTGTATCCAAAAAAAGTATTTTCAGAAAAATATCCTTTTGT
Source organism: Hymenopus coronatus (assembly GCA_030762935.1). NCBI lineage: Eukaryota > Metazoa > Arthropoda > Insecta > Mantodea > Hymenopodidae > Hymenopus > Hymenopus coronatus. Next base: position 51,971,360 of record CM060890.1, on the reverse strand, counting down.
GTGTGTATGTGTCTGTGAACACGATAACTCAAAAAACAAAAAGTTGGTATTTAAATTTAGTATCTTACATGGATGCGACACGAAGATTTTGAGAAAAAGCCCCTTACCCCAAACTACTGTTTATATGGAACTTATTTCGAAAATGTTGATTTTCTCAAAAATGGCTCTAACCATTTTGATTAAAATGTCGTATATTAAAGATACGAACATTTGCATAACTGATAAACGGTATGAGATGGACAAAAACTTAGCACACACAAAAAAAATACAGCATGTTAAAACACAGAATATATGTTATATACATTTTTTTGAGGAGTTAATCGTTTTTTATATATTTCTTGTTTTTTGGTTTCAGCTTTAAAAAACCTATACTTCTCTAATACAGGAATTTGTCAACTTGTGTCCATATAAACAAAGGAACTTCAGTCACATAGCAACCAGCTTTAGACAATCACTTTAACCTATGGCAGTACCTTATTTCGCTTCTACTTACAATGATGCAAGTAATAAGAATTTCTGCCAATTTTTTCTCGATTAGTATGACGTTAACAGAATAATAAGCTTTGTAAGAATACTTTGTTGCAAAGATGTAGAGAAAGTCATGTGAATCGAACACATCACATATTTTAGTTTACGATATTTGAAATACACTTGTTATTAGTTTCAATTTTTAAGAAGTTCCAATGGAAAGTGGATATTAGTTCTTTTGCTTACTTTTATTCAGGCAAAGAGAGCAGAATTTCATGTGAAGATAGCGATCACTCTTAAGACTGCCAGTCCCCATGGCCACGCTCGCTAAAGCGTCTCGCTTTGGTGCTTCGTGGGCAGGGGATCGTGGGTTCGAGTCCCGCCTTGGGCATGGGTGTTATATGTTTGTGCAATGTGTCTATGTTTGTAAAGAAACAGTAAAAAACCAGTAATCAGTAAAACCTACGGGGGGAAATGTAAATGGGGATACAGCGCCGGAGTCCTGATCAGACTCCGGTACTGTTTAAAAAAAAAAAAAAGAAAAAAAAAAAAAAGAGACTTAATTATGGTTTATGGCTAAAGTATTCCTTTATGCCTTTGTAATCACAAGGTAATGTGTAATAGAAGTGTTTATATACATTTTAATTTCGATTAACATAAAATAGATAGAGAAACATGTTTTTTAAGAATCTTTGTTGAATGCGTAGAAATAGACATATGGATTAAGCTAATACAATACAATATACGTTGCATACGTTTAAACATAAAATTTATGAAGTTCTATTGAAACCTTCAAGCTAATGAGGGACAGTTCAACAAGATATTGAAAAATTTAAATATATCGAAAGAAAAGAAACTGAGAAAATTAGAGCCTGAAGTTCATCGTTATATTTTGCTTAATTGATGAATTACCAATTCAACAGCTATTTGCGGCTTTAAATGTTCTATTTAAAATCCCAATTGTTTAGCATGGAAGTGCAGGTTATAATAAATAACACACCGAAATCTAAACATTTTAAATGTTCACACTTTTGTTAAATTGCGCTGAAGCATTGCCTTAAAATTGCAATTGCTGATATCAGACCGTAAAAAAAAAAAAAAAATCTGACATATACCATTCACATGAATTTTTCTACATCTCTGTAAGCAATTGTTGTTAAAAAGCTTATTCTTCTATCCACGTCATGCTAATCCGGATAAAATTAGCAGAAACAGCCTTATTAATTGCAGCCTTTATGTAGAAGAGAAATAAGGGAATACACAAAGATAAATGATAGTCAAATCTCAAGTAGGAGAAAAATAAGGGAATACACAAGGATAAATCAACTTCCTCCGTGGTCCAGTGGTCAACGATCTGACTTCTCAACCGTAGGTCCAGGGTTTGATTCCCGGCTGGGGCGGGAATGTTTCTTTAACCAGAATTATTCCTTATGCCTCACAGAGTCTGAAGGTGTGTGTGAGCGAGTGTGTGTTGCTGAGGAAAATAAAAAACGATTTAAAAATCCAACGAAAGAACCAGACAACGAGATGTTTCTAATGCAAAGCCCTGATGTGACCTTAGATGTTAAAAGGGGCTATATAAATGAAACAATAAAAAAAAAAAAGTTAAAGCGACAGCCATATGTTTTAAAAGCTGGTTGCTTTGTGATTGGAATTCTTTTCTTTATATAATGAGGAGTTGCCGTTTTTCAGAATGGGAAAACTGAAAATATTTTAAAACTGAACCCAATAACAAGGAACATATCGGAAATAGTCAACTTTACGAAAAGATGATTATAATATAAAAAGGCCTGTTTTATCAAGATATAAATTTTTGTTTATCTCTTATCCAGAATGCAGAGGTCTTCAAAAGCTATTCCCAGAAAAGTCAAGCTTTACGTTTTATTTCTGATATAAATATATTTAATATACATATTTTAATAAACAATAATTGAAAATTAAAATGTTCGAAATTTTTTCCATGTAAAGTGTAATTTGGGGTGGGGTGATTTTCATGAAGATGGCCCTGTCGCATTCTCGAAAGATGCTCAGTTCAATCAAATGTGATTTTTAGCTTGGTATTTATTTTTGAGTTATGTTATTCATACACACTCACACACATGGGCCCTTTTCTAAAATGCCTTTCTTAGACTCGAGGGGCGTCAAAACATGTATTTCCGGTGAAATCTTAACATCGACTTTTTTGGTGGAATACAATACCTTCTCACTACTCTATATATGCATAGTACGTGTAGAGAAAGCATATGTTGTGCTTAGACCAGCAAGAAAATGTCTGCAACAGGCGTAGAAAGAGAAAAAGAGGCAGTATTATTGGCCGTTTATCTAGCATTATTGTTACAGTGTGCGAATGCAGGGCGAGGCTCTGTACAGGAAAGGATGGGTTGCAGGAAATTCAATTAAGAGGTTGGCGTCGGTGGGCTAATGGCGAGTAATTCATACCCGTCCCGTCACTGCGCCCACCGGATAACTCTCCAGCCGACTCCCCTGAATACTAAGCAACTCCCTTTCCAGAACAAACACTCACCCGCACCTTACGTAATATGCACGGACGCATTCTCCCTCTACCATTGTTTGCGACGTCCGTGGCGAAGCTGAAGACGCTTCTGGGACAAATTTACAAGATTCCACTTTTCCTGCACAAGATAGCTTTTACGCAAGCGCTTTCAGAATAACAAGAAGGCAAGAACAGCATGTGGTTTCCTATCTATTCAACAAAGAGCTCCATTTGTTACAATTTATACGCTGTTGAGGAGAGATTAAGATTTACAAATGAGAATGGTCCTGGATGAGTGTTAGACCGCTTGCATCCCATCTAGGTGATCCGAGTTCGATCCCAAACGCCCGCATTTGTGGTGGAAGAAGCGACATTTGGTTTCTCCATTTCCACCGCCTCTCATTCCACCAATTGCTCCATCACCTTTCCTATCATCCATTTCGTTTGCATTTTGTAACATCCACTTTCTCATGCTAATGCCTGGCTCGTTCCAGGATCTCCATTCTGTGGTTTCGTGTCGTTGGCTCCCCAACAGGTTTCTGAACCCCTAGGCATCTGATTGTAAGTCCTAAGGGGGTGTCAGTCCTAAATATGAGGAAGGTAATTCGACTCGAAACGAATCAAATGAGAAAGAAGCTCGCAGACATTTAGTATCCAAAATGCTTTGTTTGACAGATATTTCTTGTGAAACAGTTGCCGAGTTCATTTTTTTCCGCTGTCTATATGAATAATTCCTGAAGGATAATTTAATAATAAGTTACTTTATATTTCCATTTCTAAGCATGAATTTTTTACATAAGAAACATTGCAAATATTTTAATGTATATAATTTGTAGAGAGTGTGGGATTTCGTTTGCAAGTGAACAGCACCATGGAGATTAATGACGATAGAGGGCGGGATCTATACACTCAATGTCCACTCATGACTGGTGAGGCTGCTGTCCCCGTCTCCTCTGTTTTAACTTCTCTGTTCAAAAATCAATTCGAAGAGCACCTGCTGCTTCATCTACAGGTAAATCTGCAGTGAATTTCAGTATTTACAAGTCCCAAATATTTTCCTTAGTTATACTTAATCATAATATTTAAGCTTGCAAAATTGGACTTAACACACATTCAAAAACCAGTTTCAAGCTCAAGTAGATGGATAAGCAAAGTTTCTATAGTTGGGATACACAAGAGGGTGGGAAGGGGAGTCACTGTGACGTATCGATATAGAGTGGGTGGAGAAAAAGTGCAAATTATGTTATACTAATAGGGAGTATAACATAAGTGTATCTTATTTTGTCCCTTACAAATAACATTGTTATAAATAAAGTACAAATTTCAGGGTACTATGTTTTTAACGGCCCTGAGCTATGTGTACTGTGTTTACATACATCATACCATCTATATCGGGCTGGGCAAAGGAGAGTCAACCATGCGACCTGTTACGTAAAAAGCCGGAATTCTGAGATAGGCAATAATGACTATTCTAAAAATATCGTGAAATTTTCCTCATGAACATAACTTGAGAAAATAACGGAAAATAAATAGCTGCAAATACTGGATCATCGCATCTTCCTCAAAAGAGATACAAATATTTGCGTATAGATAATATAATGTTTCTTTCTTTCATTCTCGCTGGGTATGTATTAACAGATAAAGGGACTCAGAGCAATGCTATTGTGCTACCAGTATTCAATTTGTTTTCTTGTGTGCTTATAACTCTCGTTGACATAAACTTGCAGTTTATCTCGTGAACTAAGCACCATGAACTAAATAGCCTTATATAATTACAAAGGAAAAAAGAAGATTTAATCTTTGTACTTTCTACGTCACCTCTACGCGTAAGAGCAAGTTTTGCATTCCGAAATTTCCCCACAATTTTTGGTAACCTCTGAACCTAAAAGAGAAACCTATAAAAAGCGTTATGTGGTGTACAAGCATCTCTGTCTGTCTGTCATATTAAAATTCACAAATGAAAATTCTTGTTAAATTCCAAAGTTATTTTCAGCATTTTTCAAGTGTAACACACAAAGATATTTAATAAAATCTCCCTCCGCATACTATCTTATATGTACATTAAAAGTAGTTTGTCTTTGTCTGATTCTCTCGACAACAACTCTCAACGTTTTGATTAAAATTTATGTTTAATATGCTGTCATAAATATAAAATGTTCTAAAACTAGCCTATATAGTTGTCTTTTATTTTAGAAGCTTTTATATAATTATGAATTACTTGGAGTAGGCAACAGTGACTATAGAAGAATGCAGAGATCATCAAATTCACATTTTATGTTAAAAAACATTGTGTAGTATTATCCATTTTCGAAATATTTTGTGTTTAAATATTCTATTATTTTTTCTACTTCTTATTTCCAATAAAATAACTTATTACAAATAAACATTTCAATAATGCTTCTGGAATTATAACTAAGCATGTGTTGCCTAACTGCTTCGATTCACAAGCATAAAATATATCGTGAATAACGTAACATGAATAGAAAAATAACTGTTATATGCATAATATAAAATGTGCATGCTAAAAATATATTTGCATGACAATAATGTGACTATTGTGAATTTTATGACAGCAATATTGTGTGCAGTTCTTCTCCATTCTGAAATTGTTCTGAGTAAGAATAAGCAAAAATTATTACAAAGAAAATGTAGACATCTTAAAATACATAGTTACTTCAAATATCCCTCTTCATTTCCGACCTATCCGTTTTAAACTTGTTTGTCAACGACCCTGTCAACGACGCCACCATCTCGCAGCAGTTCGTTTAAATGTCAGTAAATTTACCGAGATGGGGCTGTCGCTTTTAACACACTTAATAAACCATTGGTATAGGCCGCGATATTGGGATCAGAATACTAGCGCTTAACCAACTGAGCCACCCAGACCAATGACTAACCCATTATTATAGTTTGTGTTGTTCAATACTTTGTCATTTTTAAGCGGACATCATTCAGTTACCTCTCAGATTCCATGGCATTTGGATATCGCATCTGCTGTAATTGTGTACGTTGCCTAATCACAATGGGTAAGAAATCAATTTCTACAAATATTTATTTTGAATAACCTAAAGTAGATACACAAATAAATCCTTACTGCAGTATATTGCAAAAGAGATAAAGGTAGAGAAAAGCATATCATATTAATTCGTCATGAAAGTTATAACCAATTTTTATGCACAGTCTGAACGATATCTCTGACGGTGTAATAACCAAGACTGGAAACTTTGGACCTGGAGTGTCCTACGGTCTTATAAGTATACCTTATTAAAACTAACAAACGTGCTGTACCACAGTTTTTATAGTTGATATTTTTTGACATCGAATACCGATCGGCTAGGCACACAAGGACCCACTCACTGCTTAGTATTAATCATAATAATTCGATCAAAAATACATTGCACTAAATTGTATTGATTTGGAACAAAAGGGATATTTTATTTCGATGTATAACATTTTTATGAAAATTAAGTAATTTTACAAAGGTTTACTTGGTTAAGACCAGCAATTAGTCTAATAAAAACGGAAGAAATAATTATAAATTGAATTAAATACAAGCTGCATCTGGAGGCATAGGCTTTTTTATAAAGAAGACGTTAAGTAAAGGAGTTAAAGAAACTTGGTCAAGGAGAAAAGAAATACTATGGATTGTATTAGAGGAGAAACAAATAGTTGAAAATGTTATATGTATAGGCATAGTATACAATCCTCCTCTTCCTTCGCGCTTTCATAATCCGGACCTCCTTAAACACCTAGAGATAGAAATAGAACATTTAAAGGAGAGATATGGTAATTCTGAGATTATATTAATGGGAGACTTTAACATTAGGATTGGCGAAAATGATGTTATTGGAGGGAATAGGTGGATGAGTAATGATACATTAGAGAAACCTGAGAAAATTAGATACAGCAAAGATAAGATAGTTGACAAAGGCTATATGAAATTTATAGAATTCTGTGAATTGAATGCCTTTGATATTTTGAATGGGAAATATGGAGAAGATGTGAATGGAGAATATACGTATGTTAGTAATAATGGTCAAAGTGTGATTGATTATGTATTATGGCCAATTAATATGGGGTATATTTTAAGTAATTTTAAGATACTAAATTTAAGTTCCAACAGTGGGCATTTTCCATTGATAGTAGACATAAAAACATGCACAGAGCAAATAGTCTATAATTTAAGGGAGGAAAAGTGCAACATAGAAGAATACAGTAGATACAAATGGAAGGAAGAGTATTGCAATAAATTTAGGCAGACACTTAACTCTAATTATGGCCAGATATGTCAGTGTGGAATAAGTTTTATGATAAAGGAACAAGAAATTGAAAGGGCTATGGATATCTTAAATATCATTATGCTAAGGGCTGGGGAGGAAATGAAAATGAGAAAGAAGGTTTACAAAAGAGATGAGGGCTGGTTTGATGAAGAATGTAGAGTAACTAAAAGACAAGTCAAACAGCTGCTCATAAAGTGGAGGGAATTAGGAAACATAGAATTAAAGAAAGAGTATATGCAAGGGAGGGATTTATATAATTCATTACTGGAACAAAAGAAAACAAGCTGGATGAAAAAATATGAAAGTAATTTGATACGAATTCTAAATGAAAATAATGCAAATGAGATATGGAAGGTTATGAAATCAATGTATAATAAATATGTAACAAAACCAAGTATAAAACCAGGAGAATGGATGGAATATTTTAAAAATTTGTATGGGGAAAAAAAGAGTAAAAATGAGATAGGAAATTGGGAAATAGGTAATAACTATGTAGATATACTCGATGATATAATAAGAAGTGAAGAAATAATCCAACAGGTGAAAATAATGAAGAGAAATAAAGCAACGGGAATAGATGGAATCCCTCCAGAGTTCCTTAAGGAATGGTGCACTGAAATAAACAGAGTTAAGGTTTTAGTAGACTTATTTAACACAATTAAGGTGAAGGGGTATATACCAGATAAGTGGAGGAAAGCAATCATACATCCAATATACAAAGGCAAGGGTAGTGTTGACAAACCAAACAACTATAGAGGCATTGCATTATTATCAAATGTAGGAAAAATTTTTACTGGTATTATGGCAAGCAGGATACAAACATGGGTTGAAGAATATGATATCCTCTCGGAACTTCAGATGGGCTTTAGAAAAGGGAGGAGGACAGTTGATAACTTATTCATTATAAAAACACTGGTAGATAAATACTTGAAAGACAAAAGAGGAAAATTATATATGGCTTTTGTGGATTTAGAGAAAGCATACGATAGGATAGAGCTTCAATTGCTGTGGCATAAGTTGTTGACTAAAGGAGTGAGTAAACAAATGGTGGACACCCTTAGAGCATTATATAAGGAAAATACTTTTTGTATAAGAGTGGAGGAAGGGATTTTAACAAGAGAAATCCAACAAGAGAAAGGCCTTAGACAGGGATGTAAGTTAAGTCCAGTCCTATTCAATTTATATATAGATGATGTATTAACAGAAATTGGGAGAAATAATAACTCGATGCCAGTAATTAATAATATTCAGATTCCAGGATTACTGTTTGCAGATGATCTAGTTATAGGTGCAATTACAGTGAATGGCTTGAAACAATCCTTGCAAACATTAAATAATTACTGTAAAGAGTGGAGTTTAAAAGTGAACCAGGACAAGACGCAGATTGTAGTGTTCAAAAAAGGGGGAAAATTGAGCAAATATGAAAAATGGAAGAATGAGAATGAAAAGGAGTACAGGGTAGTGAGAGAATGTATTTATCTAGGAGTTAAAATTGATAGTGGTGGCAATTGGGAAAAGCAAAAGAAATTTGCATTGGCAAAAGGAAAAGGAGCTTTATCAGCTATTAGAAGTTGCAAATACAAAGCACCTAATATAAATATTAGATGGTTAGAAAAAGTGTACAATATGGTGGTTGAGGCAAAAATGCTATATGGGAGAGAAGTATGGGGATTAGAAGGAGGATGGGAAGGCATAGATGAGGTGCATAGGAAATTTTGCAAAGAAATACTGGGGTTACCAAATGCAACTGTTAGGCAGGTAGCACAAATAGAGCTGGGTAGAGTGGCAAGTAAGGGAAAGATTATGGAAAGGGCATTGAAATTTTGGCATAGGATATTGAAATTGGAAGAAAGGAATTTGTTAAAACAGTGTTTAGTATATCAAGAGAAAAGTTTAAAGAACAAGGGATGGGTAGACTGTCTTCGAAATAACCTGGAAAGTAGTGGGTTAGGGGAAATGTGGAGAAGAAGAGAAAATAATGTGAATAACTTCTGGAAGTTGGCAAGGAAAAGATTTGAGGATATAGAAATACAAAAAATATTTAGTGAAATAACTGAAAAGAGATCTTTAGTTTTCTATATACCAATGAAAGTCTCATGGGGAAGGGAAAAGTACATTGATGTGACAAATAAAGAGGAGCGAGAAGGTATTGCATGGCTGAAAGCAGGAGTATGGAGATTAAAAGGTCTAAGGAAAGGTATTCCACAAAATCAATGTCCTATATGTGGCGGAAATGAAGATATAGAACACATTTTATTTAAATGTAAAGGAACTGAAATTTGGAGAAAAAAGTATATTAATAAGAAATGGTTTAAAATAGATAGAAATGTAGTAGTAGTTGAAATGTTTCAAAAAGATAGTAAGAAGATTGGACAATTCTTATGCAAAGTGAAAAATAAATGGATATGGACAGTAAATAGACAAAATGGTGTAATAAACTAGAATTAATAAACTATTGTAAAATATGAGTATGACCGGTAAAGAGCCAGGGCTGAACACCGGTCATATTCACCTGTATAAAGCTTAGCATAAATAAATAAATAAATAAATAAATAAAAAAAAAAATACAAGCTGCAGATATTTGCATTGGTAATGAAGAATAGTGTAATAAAGAATATTACATCAATATTCACTTCATTAGCGGATTTATAGTTTTACTTATTAACAGAGGTAGGCTTTCAGGCTGGATAGTACCTACAAGAAGTGTGAGACACGCAAGCACGGGTCGGAAGGCGTAACCCTGTGTGGGCAGGCATCGCTATAACGAATGTTAGATTGGAACCGAGTTGAATGACTTCTGCAAGACCACTGGCCCCACACTACTTAGGCCAGCAGTAAGTATTGAGATGTGAAAACGCGGAAACAAAACAGATAGACATCACCAACTGGTTGCCTTTGAGTAAAGCAGATAGAGGAAATGTATCAAAGCCCCTTCGATTCGCCTACTCTGCTTGACGAGCTCCGCGAAAACCAATAGCAGAAATTCCTTTAGTTCTGTAGTATATGCAGCTTTTATGTTTGAAATATGTAATGTGTCTTTCATAGGGCAATTGTTCTATTATATCTTTTGTATTAATATTTATACCTCGGATATGATCCTATACATATTTTCATAAGTTTGGTGGTAATTCTTTGTAGTAACATAAATAGTTCCAAAAATAGTTAAAATTATTATGGTATTAACGTAATAAATCAACAAGTTCCTTAGCTTGGTTAACATCTTTGTAAGTGTATTGTATCCCTAGTGGTATGAGTATTAATTTGCAACGAAAAACTTTCATTTTTATAGCAGGAATGTGAGCAGGCAGGCATATTGGCAACTGATTGGGCTCCAATGTAATTTGAAAGATACGTTCTTCAACTTAGTAACTGTTAAACTGACTTGCATGTGTTGAATAATGATACTGCAAATTGAAATTTTTGAATGCAGAACTTTGCCGAAAACTAAACACTTATTCTGCCACATTCTATAAACAAGAAAGCTTCTATTAGGTAGGCATAAACGTAGGAGTCGATGGCTTGCATGTTAGACTGCTTTCTATTCTCACTATTATAAACTGTCGTACGAGACACCATACAAGGAAGGGAGGCAATAACTGTTGTCAGGTGTTTACCCACTGCAACACGGGCCAAGGGTATCTGCTGCAGAACAAAATCAGGCGATTTGGTTCCGCTTGGTCTACTCTGACCGGTGTTGAAATCTTCGCGGAGCAATAAAAACCATGCAAAACACATCAAGTAGTAACTTATCTGATTGGTTTGTATAAAAATTGTTAGACAAATGGAAGAAAGAATTAAAACATCGAAGCATACACAATTAGATACCACAAAATATAAAAATATATGTAACTTTACCCCTAACATCTGTGTCTATTGGTTAATATGTACTTGCTTTTGTACTCAAAAGAAAATCACTGGGAACAAATTTTCTGGTTACAAAGTTATATTTACAGATGCATTTCTGTAAAAGTATTAGCCTAATCTATACTTATTTTCTATAGAGCGTACAATGTACATAGGTGGAGAAGGTGTTTCATTCCACCCATAATTTGGATTCCACTGGAAATATATATTTTGAGGTCCCCTGAATAAAAACAATTATTTTTCTTTCTCTGCAACGTACTATGCACATAGTATTAAAGTGAATGTGTTGCATTTCACCCAAAAACTTGATGTCAAGATTTCACCATACATATGTTTTGAGTTCCTCTGAATCCAAAAAGCATTTTAAGACAAAGATCCGTGTGTGCTTTGCATATATGTGTTTGTCAGTGGACAATATAACTCAAAAAAGAAAAGTTTGTTAGATACAAAACTTGATATTTAAGTTCAGAATTTTCAAGGATACGACGAATACTGTCAGAAAAATCACTCCCGCCTCAAAAAACCTTTTACCTAAAATAATTTTCAAAAATGTTGATTTTACAAAGATGACTAACAGTTTTTATTAAAATACCATATATTTAAGATATTTTATAACGAATTAAATATATATGTTAAATTTTATAATAATAGCTTCTGAAAATCTCTTCATTTTGGATGAACTTTTGCAGAACTGGTAAACCGCAAGAGACAGAAAAAAAGTTATTATATAAAAATGTAGAATCTTGTTAAGACATTCCATTATATTTATAAATATTTTTGTAGCTTTACGTCCCGTTACCTGGTTGGTCATATTGGACGATGAATGAATGAAATTTGTGAAATGATGCCCAAATGACCTCTAGTTTCGGAGAGCTAAAGTTACTTGAAATTCGTCTTCTCAGAAAGCCCCGAAAAAAACCTTATCTGGGTAACTCGCCCACAGCAAGATCGAACTCGCGATCTGTTGAATGTGAGGCAGACACGCTATAAGGCGGGGTTATATATTTTTTGTGTAGATTTAACCAGTTCCCAGGTATTTTTTACTATTCAATTCACATTTACAAATATTAAACTTTTCTCAAACGAGAATTAATCATTCCTGTTTCTTTTGTTTTACTCCCGGTTATGCAAATATTAATCGCTTAGCAAACCAGCTTTTAAAATACTTTAATATCGATTTATCCCAGTGTGTTCCCTTATTTCCTTTTACTTATATAAACTAATTAATAGGCTACTTCTGCTAATTTCAATTAGCATTAAGTAGATAGAGCAATAAGTTTTGCAGGAATAGTATATTACTAATTGGGCAGAGAACGTCGTTTTAGTGGAACAGATTTTTATAACACAAGGAGCTGTTTTTGTACCAGCCAGTACATTTAAATCTCCAGCACCTTCTCTCTGGCGGGAAATTCGTGCATTATTCCACTCTCCTTACAATGGTAATGAATAGGGATGATCCTTTTCTTTTAGCAGGAATACTTAGCTTTGCAGTCTTAAGAATTAATTTCTCTTGTGGTTGACAGCGCACGTTTTACACCCAAGACCATTAAAGTTGCTGACCTGAATCCTCCCAATGTCTCATCTTCTACGTTCACCCATTTTTAACATTCCATGTGCTTCCTTGGAGAGTTACATTCATTTTCCCCACCGGTTTCTCTTTACTTTTTACCACATGCTCTTCTCGTCACTGCCGGATTTCTCTCCCAGGCTTGCAGACAAAGGAAGGTGCTGACTCGCTGTCTGTCAGTTTCTTTGCCGAATGCCGTTCTTCCAGTTCCACATTAATCAAGTGAAGAGGTTCCTCACAGACTGCTTCACTTTCCTTTTGCTTTCATCAACCGCAGACCTTCATTCAAATATTTAGTAGATTGTCAAAGTCTAAACTTGACCGTGTTTTAAAGAAATGTTTGATAGAAAAATGGAAGTTTGGCAGTATTTATCGAATGGAATGCTGAATTTTCGATTAATGAAATGTATTTGAAAGTTGCTTAAATTAATAAACCTCCGAAATAAGTAGTAGTATTCAATTAGGATTAAAGTATTCGAGAAAGCTGAAATTACAAATATTTTTAAGCATTAAGTTTATATACAATTATATATACAATTTCTAGTAAAAATTGTGAATTTTCCTATAAGTGTATAATCTCGCCGTTGTCTATATTTCTGCAATTAAACCAAATCCTGCTTTTTCACTCTATTTTCAAAACAAAATCTTTCAGAATAAAATGTGTATTACAGGCAATCTTTCCAAGTTGTGAGATTGTTGAAGAAAGTACTCTAATCTTAATTTAAACTATTCCAAAATGTATATTATTAATTATTTACGCAACTTGTAGCTGAAGTGGGAGTGAAAACTTTTCATTACTGTGCTGCAATTTCGCATGTAAAAAAAAAAAACACAACAAAAACAAAAGTTTAATGTTGAAAAGGGTGTTTATATTCATTTGCAAATCAGATAAAAATCACTATAAACAGTTTTACGAAACGTATAAATAACAACGTAAAATATATTTTTGTATTTAAAATGTGGGATTTTAGTAAGCACAAACAATTTAATAATATACACAGCGTGTCCTAAGTTATTGATTTTAAAAAATATGTAGTTTCATACTGTTTAGTTATGCTGTATTTTTCGTCATGGCTGACAATAAACGTTAGAAGAAAAATTTAATGAAATGATGACACTATATGAGCAAGTAAAAGAAGAGAGAAGAAAGTAAAATAAAAATGAAAGAATAAATGTATACATACTATACAGGTTTATAATATTAATTTGTAATGTAAATGAAATATTTAAAAAACTACACCTTTAGTAAGAAAATATAGAGTGTACAGCGACAAGCCTTATTTTCCCCAACATATTGTTTTTTTATAACTTAGATGTATTGTACATTACGAGCTAGTATTTTTAAATCATAATGAGTATTTTATATTATTAGAAGATAATAGCTAGTGTATGTGGCCTGCGAATATCAGTACACTCGTTTCTCTATTAAATGTAGGATAAATCTCCCACAGCGGTAAGGAATTTAACAGTACCATTTAGAATTCTATTTCCACAGTATTTAATTAAAGACAAAATGGCACAAATAGTATCCCGAATTTTCTTTAGTGCCCGAGGAAGATAAAATCGGTCAGTGCTTGAATTATAGATTCCTCTCGGAGCTGGTTACGTTCGACAGCCCAAAAATGAGACACAAAAGTAGCACAATTTGGAGAAGTAGAGCGGACTAAAAATTCAATCGCGATTTGAACCACGGATATCCTGGTTTTCATCCAGTTGCTCTGACCACTGAGGTACAATGGCAACACCGCCTTAATTCTCCTACTGACTTTCCCGGATCTCAAATTCTTTTTGAGATGCAATATCTGAATGGCGACTTTCAAACCGCGTAAATACGAGTACTTAGGTTCTCGGCTTTATAGTTAACAAACCTGGGCAGTCGATGTATATTAATTCTTTCTCTACACCAGTTAAGGGGGACAGGAATTGGAGAGGAAGAGTTAGTCAGGCTGAAAATTTAAATGCCATATCCGGGATTTGTACCACGGATCTCCTGGTTTCAATCCAGTTCCTGTGATTTCTGATCAACTGAGCCAACATGCTAGCATAGCACTAAATTCTCCAACCTACTCGCGTTTTCGAGAAGTCAAATTATTTTGAGATGCAATGGCGACTTAAAAAAGCTCTAACTACTTATTCCAACAGTACTCCAATATATTTCCTCACACGATTGATGTGGGAAAAAGAATTCATATAGCAGTTTTTACAGTGTTAACGGCCGATTTTACTACATAGAGATAGAGATAGAGAGCGCGCGTGAGCGTATACACAGGTAACTAACAGCACGGAGACGACGTAACAGAGTTTGCGAGCACTCGGGGCACAGCAACGTCGTCCAAGGCATCCATGAGAATGTCAACAAAGAGTACTGTCAAGTCAATCCAAACGCAAGGGGATCAAAAATAAATAGTTTACTGATTAAGGTAGTTTATAGCTTTGTTCTTTATTGGTAATTTTGTTAGTCCAACTGATTTTCAGCATTTTCTGAGCACCATACTTCAAATGCATGCTTTTTTTTCGTTTTTTTGTTTTCTTTTCCTCTTTGATTTTAGTATTGACAAGATTCACATCATCTAACCATATACCTCATACATGCTCGTATACTTTGAATAAACTTTTCGCAATTGCTAAGTTAATATTAATATATGTAATTCTTTTCCTTAGCGAAGCCAAGTTTTGATTGCCATATTCCCTTAATAATTAAGCTAAAATTTATGTTTCATCAGAATAAAGGGAGGATTAGGCTTTGCTCTTTTTTTACTTTCTCTACATTGTACATGGTACATAGGTAGAGGAGGTATTGCACTTCATCCAAAAATTCGAAACCAAAATTTCACGTTTTAGGTTACTCAAAAAATCATTTTTAGACAAAGATTCGTGTTTGTGTGGATAAAATACCGAACTTGATATATAAGATTAGCATCTTCCAAAACTGCGACACGCAGATTTAGATAAAATTCTCCCCACCTCAAACTACCCTTTACATGGAAAAAATTTCAAAATGTTGGTTTTGTCAAAGGTATTTCTAACAATATTGATTAAAATACCTTATTAAGTATAACTACATCATAAATAAAATATCTTGCTTTTTCTGGGAATAGCCTTTGAAGACCTCTTTATTTCAGATGATTTTGTTGAATTTTTCATAGCTGGTAAATTATTAGAGCTAGACAAAAACTTGCTATACAAAAATATAAATTTTGTTGGGAGACACAATTTATGTCATATACATTTACTTCGTGGAGTTCGCCATTTCCGAGATGTTCCTTTTTTATGATTCTGGTTTTAAAAACTAGTCTCATGTGGGAATTTTTAAACTTATGGCCATGCAAAGAAACCTCATGGCAATCAGATGTTAAAAGATTTAATAATCGTTTTAGCCTTATTTCCCTTCTACTTTTAAGGAAGCAAGTAATAAGATCAGTTCTGGTATTGTTTATATTGATTAGCATGAAACAGATAGAAGAATAAGCTTTTTAACAATAATATGTTACAGAAATGTAGATAAATTCATGTGAATGGAAAAAATCAAATTTTTTACTTAACAGACCACTCTCAAACCGCTCAAACAATTATCTAGTTAATAAAATTCTTCAGCGCCATCTTACAATTTTCCATTTAATCTAATTTATTTATTACTCTCTGTTTTCCTAGAGGTTAAAGTGTTTGTTTTACATTTATTTATATTTAAGTTATAATTATTTCTTAGTATGTTTTCGAGTATATTAATAAACACTTATTTCTTTTATTTTCCTTTTAAATTTCAATATCATCTACAATCGGAATGTGTTAATTTTAAAATGTTTGTATTTTAACGCCATATGTATTTGTTAATAACTTCATTTAATGCCCTTTGTATGCTGGGAGTAGCATAATACAACACTGTTAATTGGTATTAAAGTTTCACGGGCTATAAGCTTATTACCCGCTGTTGTAAGCTTGCGAGACAATTCGGGCTGTAGCGGCTGGAGTTCGTATTCGATAGGTACCGGCTGACTTTGAATTTTTCAGGGTTTTCCCAAGTCGATAAACTATATATTAAATACTAGAAACATTCTGTCACTCATTTCCCCTAATTTAATTTCGTTCCATCCTGGAGGCTAACAACAGAGGTAGGCGTGGTTGATGGTAGTGGTCTGCTGCTTATTTATGTGGATATTCTTTAAAAAGAGTACTGTTTCTTTACTGGCGTGTCACCTTCATCGAAGGGGTCATCGAAGGCTCACTTGGGGTGTTTAATATGGAAATGTTAGGGAGCCAGCTGCTCAGCATCTGCCATTGTCATCTGCTCGCCCTCTTCTGCTCTCTCGCCTCATTTCTTTCTCGTGATGTTAGTATTCCTTTATCTACGATTACGATTGTTCTATTCTGGCTGCAGCATAGTGGTGAAATCCTTTTTTGCTACTAATTCCAATCCATGTCGACCTTCCTCATGGTTGAATATTCCATTACGCCATAATAAGCAGTCACCACCATGTCTTTAATAGCGCTGAATCCTTCGTTTTTATTTCCTTTGACATTTAAATTACTTCGTGCTATTGTTACAACTGAATCATTTAAATTTCATGCTACAATTCCACTACATAAAATATTTGGTGATTGCTGGTGTAAAACAAAATAAGCCATTTTTACTTTCTCTACACTATGTACATAGTGTATAGAGAAGGTATTGCATTCCGCTCAAAAATTCGATACCGAGATTTCACCCAAATATGCTTTTAGAGTGCCCTGCATTTTTAGAAAAAGGACAGTGTGTGTCTGTGAACAAGATAACTCAAAAACGAAAATTCTGTAAAATACTAAACTTGCTATTTAAGTTTAGTATCTACCAGGTTTGCGACACGATTTTGAGAAACCGCCCCCCCCATCTCAAACTACCATTTACATAGAAAAACTTTCGAAAATTTTGAATTTTTAAAAAAAATGGGTCTAATGATTTTGATTCGAATATCGTATATTAAAGATATTGACACGAAAAATAAAATCTATATCTTGAATTTTCTGGGAAAAGCTTCTGAAGGCCCCTTTATTGGGGATGAATTTTGCTGGATTTTGCATAACTAGTAAGCCACAAGAGATAGGGAAAAATTTAATTCACAAAATGTGTAGCCACATAATTTATGTCATTTACATTTTTTTCGTGGAGTTTACTATTTTTATTGGTGTCAGTTTTAAAATACTTAAAGCTTTTCACATACGGGAATTTGTCAACTACTGGCAATGCAAAGAAACGGGCTTCATTCACATAGCAACCAGCTATCGTTTTAGCCTAGTGTATTTCCTTATTTATCTTCTGCTTACAAGAAAACATGTCTCATATATTTATCTCAATTAGCATGAAGTAGTAAGAAGGATAAGCTATTTTAAGGAAAATGTTCTGGAATTTCTAATCAGCGCATTTGTTTTTCTGTTAAGGCCAATTTAAATTATTGCTCGTGCAAGGCCGGTAAGGTATTGTTAGATAATCTTATGGGTCTTTTAATGTTTATTTTCCTGAATTTTAATTAAGGACACTTTAATTCATCGATTCGCACGTTACTGTTTGATAGGCATTCTAAGTGTACCTATCTGAGAAAATGTATTGAGGAAGATGGATGCAGGTTCATAAACGATATTAGAAACTTTATCCTATTTCCCTGGATGTGTAACTGTGTATATGTGTGTAATGCATAGATTGAGTATTTTAGTGTACCATAGGCCACTGAGTTCATATTCTGCAGCAGGAGAAATTTAGATGTTATAAATAACTTTATTTGTTACATTCTAATATATACGAATAGGCGCATCGTTAAACGGGGACAGTTATTTCTCAGAAAGTTAACTTTGACAAGTGTGGGAAATCCTTATATGAATTTACCGTTTAATAAAAGCACAGAAGTTAAAATCACAGTGCAAAAAACACATTGAGCATTTCCATTTACAAGCAATAGAAGACACTTAATACTTGCTGATCATAGTCGCTGAACACTACAAATTAATTTACGTTTTTAACAACCTATGAAACTAATACGCACTGCTTGGACTCTAAATAATACATCTTATTTCCTTTCTACCCTTGTGTATGACAAGAAAAAATTAGAAGCAAGTTTTGATTCTCATTTTAATATACATATTATGCAAGATCCTTATTTCTTTATCAGCAATTCTGTAGATGTCACTTCTAGCCGCTTCTGTCTGTTTCATATGCTTTTTTACTTTCTCTAGCTCATATGTACAACGTAAATAGTAGATAGAAAATGCATAGTATTGTACCCAAAATTTCGAAACCGAGACGTAACCGATATGTAATATATTTGGGAACCCTGAACTCAAAAAGCTTTTTAGAAAAACTTAATGGTGTACTTGTGTCTGTGTGTATCTGTGTCCCTGTGTCCGTGAACAACATGACTCAAAAACAAGTCCGTGAAATACCAAACGTTTCCTTGCATGACCAGGAGTTGACAAACTCTCGTATGAGAAACGTTTTAAGTGTTTTAATACTGAAATGAATAACAAGAAATATCTAAAAACGGACGTCAAGATAAAATGTACATGCAATAAATTGTTTTTAATGAGATTTACATTGCTTGTGTAGAAGGTTTTGTCTATTTATTACGATTTACCAGTTATGCAAAATTCAGAAAAATTATTTTAGAATAAAGAGCTCTACAGATGCTATTCTCAGAAAATTTAAGATATACGTTTTATTTGCCATGTAAATATTTTAATAAAATCGTTATAGCCTTTTTGACAAAATTAAAATTTTCAATGTTTTTCAGTAAGCAGAGTTTGGGGTACGGAGATTTTCATAAAAGTCTTTGTATCGAATACTTGGAAGACATTAAACTGAAATAAAGCTCGGTATTTTAACTACTTTTCGTTTTTACTTTCCCTGTACGCACTATGTACATAGTGTATAGAGAAGGTATTGATTGCACTCCAACCAAAAATTCGATACCGAGATTTCACCGGAAATATATGTTTTAGGGTCCCCTTTATCTAAAAAAATCATTTTTGGAAAAATTTCGTGTGTGTGTGTGTGTGTGTGTGTGTGTGTGTGTGTGTGTCTGTGAACACGATAACTAAAAAACGAAAAGTAGGTAAAATACCAAACTTGGTATTTAAGTTTACTATCTTCCAGTGATGCGACACGAAGATTATGAGAAAAATCCCTCCAACCCTAACTACCCTTTACATGGAACTTTTTTCGAAAATTTTGATTTTCTCAAAATGGGCTCTAACGATTTTGACTAAAATTTCGTATATTAAAGATATTTTCCTGACAAATAAAATGCATATCTTGAAGTTTCTGGGAATAGTTTGTCAAGAGTAGTTTATTCTGGATGAATTTTACTGAATTTTGAATAACTGCTAAACCGTAAGAAATGGACAAAAACTTGTCACACAAGAAATGTAGAGCACGTTAAAACACACAATTTATGTTATATTCATTTTTTCATGGAGTTCGTCCTTTATGAGACATTCCTTATTTTGGTTTCTGCTATGAAAAACTTTCTCATACAGGAATTTGTCAACTGCTGCCCATACAAACAAAGGAACTTCAGTAACATAGTAACCAGCATTTCATTATCACTTTAACCTATGGTACTCCCTTATTTCGCTTCTACTTACAAGGAAGCAAGTAATATGGCTATTTCTGCTTATTTTTTTTACTGATTAGCATGAAGTAAATAGAAGTATAAGCTTTTTAAGAATAATTTGCTGCAGAGATGTAGAGAAAGTCATGTGAATGGTACACATCAGATTTTTGAGTTATTGTGTTGACGGACACATGTATCTTGTGGTAAAAATGATGTTTTTTTATACAAGAGACCCTAAAACGTGTATTTCCGGTGAAATCTCGGCACTTAACTCTTGGGTAGAGTGCAATAGCTTCTCTACCTAGGTACGTATCATGTGCTATGTAGAGAAAATGAAAATAAATAGAATCATAAACACAAGAGTATAGCGGAAATATAGCTTTGCGCCAGCAACGATGTTCTACCAAAGTGCATGTGCCTAATAGAAGATAAACAAACAAGTTCACAAATAAAAAAATATAAAATAAATCAGATATGGTTTCTTAAAGGTATGCTAAAATTGTTGGCACATTGAAAAGAAAAGTTTTTCCAACATTAATTGACTCGTTTAGCCTTTATCAATCCACATCGGTTTCTAGCCTTATTCTTTGATTTATTTTGTGTCAGGATCCTTGTCCCGATAATTAGATTTTGTGCGGCTTCTTTAATTGAAATAGCAACGTGAATTAGCTGCTCTGCGGTCAAGCTACCAAGGTTCATCATAAAAAATGGAGGTCGTCGAACCCTTTCGATGCAGGACATGCCTTACCTTGGTAAATATTAATATGAATAATCTGTAGTCATTCACGTAACATCACTGAAAATTGCCCGAAGTTAATGATTATAATAATCATAATAGTAATAATAAGTAATTAATGATAATATTCAATTGCCTGATGAGATGGAACCTGAACTCCTGGATCACAAGTTAGTAAAAGGATAAATCATATGTGTTCCTTTCACATGACTTTCTCTAGCTATTCCGCAAACAAACTTTTCTTACATAAGATTATTTTTTTATATACTCATGTTTGGGGCGGAATTCGAAAGGAGGGATGGATGGATGCTTTGCTGTGTAGGTTGGAGTGGTGGTTCTCAGGGCTGCTGGTTGCTGCGCTGTGGAATTTTTAACCCTTTTACGGGTTTGAATTTGCCGCTGTATAAGAAGTTGGTAACTCTTGCTGTTAGCGAAACTGTAATTAGCTAGTTGCGCCAGATTTAATTGTTGAAGCAGTTAATGTTACTGTCGGCAGCGAATTACTTATTGTGCACAGCAGCCACGTTTTCTGTTTATTCAGCTAGCTTCAGTCGCTGAGTACGAAAATCTTAACCTCCATGATTGGACGGAAGGATGTGATAATAAATAAAATAAATTATTAAAAGATTTCTTGATATATATGAAGCTCTATTTGTTAACTTTTCGAACAATGTGATGCATTAAGGCACGCTATTATAAAAGAATCCTCTTTTTATAAATCTGTGTCACATATATGCAATATAATGTGTACTTACAATCAATCTTTTCTTAAAAATAATAATACAATGCTAGGATTTACAATGAATCGCCGCATAAGAGGTCTCGATTGGCGAGATTATCTATTTGCGGCCTTATCCCTGGCGTCTATCTCAATGACTGCGTCCCGGAAACTTATTAACATTTTCATCTATATACAATAGATGAAGATCAATGTTTTATACATTTTAATCTGTCCGTCTCCATGACAACGGCAGATTTTCCATTCTACACTTCGTGAAATACAAATTTATAATACATTTTATACATTCCTAATAATTTAAAATCATTACATTTGTGTAATTTACATTAAAATGTTCTTTTAAATAGCTAACATTTCTTAAATACATATTTATTTAATTTTTGTTCCTATGATTTGTTACCGTTATAAAAAATTTAGAGCATCCGGTATCTCGTTCATCTTTGTGATTATTCTTCTTCTCTCATATTACTGTTTTTAATTATGTTTTATAATAAATGTGTTTTTCTAACTACAATTTCTTAACTATACATTATACAAAATAATGTGTTGTATTCGTTACATAGCTTTGGCTATGTTATTTTTGTAAAAGCACGCCATTTAAGGCTATATTCGTGCGTATCGTGAGGCGATGACGTCACGCTGCCATTTTTATACCTATTATTTTTTACTTACATTGCGAAACAATATGTTATATCATTTTATACCATTCTTTTAGGGCAGAATTGTTCCATTTTCTGTTGACTTGATTTACTTAGCATTAAATCCTGCGTCATGTTAATCGAGATAAATATTAGTAATATTATTGGTTTTCTGTAAATAGGAGGGAAATAAGGGAGTACACTAGGTTAAAGCGATAGTCAGTTTCCGTTCTCTTTGCTTGGTTGAAGAAAAAAAAACTAAAATAAAATGTCTTAACGCTTAAAAAATGTTCAAGCACACACACACACACACAAACACACACACACACACACACACACTCCCTCACTCACACACAAGGAATCGATCTAAAATTCTTTTTTTTTTTTTTATTTTCCTTTTTTTCTTTTTTTATTTGGGAACCCCAAACCTGTATTTCTACTGGAATCTTGTTATCAAATGTTTGGATGGACTGCAATACATTTTCTACTACGTACTATGCACGAAGTAGTGAAAGTAATAATCTCTCATTTTACTCAAAGGGTACTAGTTTAAAGGTCCCTTGACAAACTGTAGTAATGTGTTTATCGCAAAATAAAAGCAAGTGAACTCGACTCCTAGTACGTTTCGTTTTACACCTAAATAATTGCAACGGATTTTGGTGATTATTTTTCATGCCCAATAAGCCGCAATAAAGCCGGTTTGTACGTAATTGATCAATTAAGTCAAAAAGTTCTCTTGACTTGATGTAGGTAGATGGATATACTGCATGTCATCTGACAGTAATTGATATTTTAATTGAGACAGTCATTTGTGTATGCTACTATGAAAAAGCTGAGAAGTACCATGTAAATGTTGAGGTTCATATTTTTCTGTCAGTTACGCTGCTCTTGAAGTGCATAAATTAATTGACAAAACAAAATGTTTGCATTTTTATTGGAGAATTCCATGTTCACAAATTATGAGTATTTGTCTATATCAGCCTTGGAAATAGTTGTTTAACCTCTCCCTTTGTTTTGTTTTTCGGTTACGTATAGTCCAAGGAGCTTTCTATTCCTTTAATACTGTAGCTATAAAGCCAAATCAGACTGATAAGATTAAAGCAGCTATATCTAAATTGAAGGAGCAGAGGGAAGACTCTAACCCATTATACTCTAGTGTAAAACACTAGCGCATTCTTTGCTATACGATATAATGGAATGTTTGCAAACACAGGTCCTTCCTAATCTACATCATGTATTGTTATGTTGAAAGAAAGAAAGAAAAACGAATGAAAATTTCCAAGTTGAGAAAAAGTATTAGAAAATTTAAACAAATAAAAATTAATCCTCTGAATGGTTAGCTCCACCAAAAGTATATTGGCCATAAGCCATGTGTTTTAACGAGATCTAAATTCGTTGTGCAACAACATTTTGTGTCTCTCTCTCTCTCTCTCTCTCTCTCTCTCTCTCTCTCCCAGTTTATTAGATATAGAGAAGTAATACAGAATACAAAGGGCTTCATAGCTTATTACAAGAAAATACAAGATATATAAAGAACTGACAAAAAAGAAGAAGAAGAAAAAACTCCTAACCTTGGAGACTGCAGACTTCACCACCTGGCTGAAAGCCCGGAAAAATTTCAGAATCAAGGTATATATTTTATTTGTCATGAAAGTAGCTAAAATCTATTGTATGTAGCAATTTTTTGACTGGTAAAATAATGGTCATCAAATAATGAAGGAATTTCAACTGGATTAAACCCTAATCCAAGTTGCTAAAAGACCAATTTGTAACAATATTTAACTGAACATTCTTTAAACAGTTTTAGCAAGAAAAAGATAGCGTATCTACTTAGTATAATAATACACTTGATTTCCAATTAAAGGGTTTAAGAATTCAGAATAAATAATCAAAATTGATGACGTCATTTTTGAAAAAAAATAAAGGTTTTCAAAAATGCTTCAAAGTTGCAAAAAGGGCTACTTTGGTGTGGTGGATTCTTTTTAGCGTATTCTTTTGCTTTTGATCCATGGTTTTCCAAGACCTGTACACGGATCTTTTTCTATTTTTTTTTATTCGGGGGACCGTAAAACATTATATTTCCGTCTAAATCTCGACATCGAATTTTTGGTAGGAATGCAATAACTTCTCTAGGTATATACTGTGTATATATAGCACGTTGTAGAGAAAGTGATAACGAAAATATGTATAGCATTCACACAATATTCTCTCCTTATCCCTCTATAACTATTCTTTAAAAAGGTATTTATTATACCTACAGCTTCTTAATACAAAAGTCATCCAGAATGAAGTGACTTCAGAGGCTATTCCCAGAAAATTCACTTGTTTATGATGAAAATAGCTTAAAAACCTAGTACTTTAATCAAAATTATTAGTCATTTACAGGAAATTAAACATTTCGAAAAAAAAGATTTTCCATGTACCTTGGAACGAACGAATTCTCTTGAAAATCTTTAGGTCGCAACCTTGATAAATGCTGAACTTAAATACTATATTTGTTTTGAGATTTGCTGTTCACGACACACACACACACACACACACACACACACACACACACACATACTGCTCGTATGCTTGACAGTGTGCGACTCAACTCATTCCTCTTTCTGGCGCCTGAGTTAACCTTGAACATGCCAAAGTTAGAGACGAAAGTAGGAAAATGATACCAAATTGATGTTTTTTATAGTGTTTAACTTGTGGTACCGCAGGTGACAATACTAATGATACATGGAATGAAGATGGAGCACCGGTGGAATGCCATGGCGGAGGAAACAGGAGAACCCGGAGAAAACCAGCCCCTACGCTGTTTTGTCAACCAAATGGATGTGGTCGGAGTTTACAACTCAGAGCTAACAGAATAGTAGGTCCTTGGACGCTAAGGAAACTGAACAACGAAATGGATTCGTGTCTCCTCTGTGGCAGCTGTGCATTATACAAAGTACTGGACACTTTGACAAAGTACAGGGACTTCAGTATAAAACCTAACCGCTCACACGGTGTTGCGCGTCAGAGCCAGCATTGACTTGTCCACTAACCACAACCCGCACTCACGATAGGCTTTCGCATAGGAGATTTTCTTGAAAATTTTGGTGTGGCAACTTTGGAAGAACTATATAACAAATTTGAATATTGAACGGTCTTTTCGTTTTTGGATTATGTTGCCCACAGAAACACACACGCACACACCGATACATACACTGAAGTTTTCTAAAAATGTTTGTTTTTTGGTTTCTGGTGTTTATAAGTATGTATTTTTGGTGAAATCTCGATATTGAATATTTTGGTGGAATATAATAGCTTCTTATACACTATGTGGATAATACGTATAGAGAAAGTAAACATATATGGAAAGAGCTATGGAAGAGCGAAATATTTGAGAAGGCGATTGGAAGAACACCTGCGAACTCCAAATAGATAAAATGCCACAGAAGAAGAAAACAAATTTGTTTTTTAAATACGAATTGACCATTGCATTCGTCATGAATTCATCCAGAAATTTCATACCCAAATTCCTCCCTCCAGAATTTCAAATCATGATCTTGTAAATACATTTTAGACTACTGGCTCATGCAAAACAAGAATCACATTGGTGATAGAAGAAGAAAAATTAGACGAAAGTAGAAAATTTTGAGCGTTCGCCACGAAAATTATTTACAAATTACAGAAACTTAAAGGAGAAATACCAACTAAAATATGAAACATTACAGCGGATAAGCTAAATCGTGCACTCTTAATCAGTTTGCTGTAACCATTCAGATTGAAACATTCAATTCCATAGCCGGAATTTAAAGCACGGATCTACCGACCTCTAACCTAATGCTTGTTTAGCTGCAGAAGGACATTTTCAGCATTAATTTTGTTACATTTTGTGTAAAGATTTACAGGAATAAGATTTATAAAGCGAAGATAGATTGCTAACACAGTCCGCTGTGAGATGTCATGCTACTCAAATGTAAAACCCCATACCAGCGGTCAAGTTTTATATGGAAGTCCAGGACACATTTTCATAGGTGTTAATTTAATGGTTGGCGAGGGCTGGGGAAGAAGAGATAGGCTGCTCGGCTTACTTTTCGCAATGTTGTTAAAGACATTTTCTTTTATAGGCCATAGATTATCTGATTAAGAGCCAAAAAGCTGACTATAAAAAGAAACAAAGCGCAAATCATGTGCGTCAACTCTGAGATCTTCAGACAAAATTAAACCTTAGCATTGATATCTCTAGATATCAGGGTATATAGAGTACTTCATGTTTTATGTTGTCACTAGGCTCTGCTTCCAGAATTGCGGTAAATCTACCAAATGAAGACTAGGGAGATCAGCACCCAAGAAAAGGTGCGCATGATTGCAGATCTGCAGTTAGTCTGACCCAAAGGCGTTTTTATAGTAATAACATTCAACTGTAAGTCTTGAAAATATTGCGCATTTATTACTTAATCAATACTGCAGCATAACAAAATAATAAAACAATATTGTGCAGTGTTTACATAACTAAAGAATTTCAAAATTAATTGTATCCGTACACCCCTCCCAAGCATTTTTTGCCCTCGATATTTAATTGCAATTATGGTAGCAGAGATCTGTTACTAAACATCCCATTACGCTTTTGCCCAGAAAAGTACGCGAAATTTAGTTTTTGTTTATATCGTAGTTTGCAATACATTATAAAAACTTTGGTCAACTAAGAAAACTCGAAAATGATTTTTGAAAATTAGAACTTGTATCGGATATTATTAATTTTTTGCATTGCATACAGCTGTGTAATAAGCATAGAGACTTTAAGTTTTTTAGACATTTAGAATTAGAGATTTATTTTTAATCATTTCTAATAGGTAATAAAGGAAAATAGCTTTGAATACTGATTTAATTGATATTTTTAAATAAAATATTGATAATTTTAATAAAAACCTTATATGTTTTTAGTAATTTTAATAATGGCAAAACGTTTAATAAAATGTTTGAAATGTTATCGCTATGAATAACCTTTTAAACAAAAATATTCACAGAATAATCGTTAACAACAATATTTTGTATCATATATTTTAGTTAGTTGGTTTGTTTGGAACAAATTTAAATATTTCACTAAATTTGCCAAAGAGATACTTTGCTTGTGTACTATTGTACAAAAATTTCAGAGGGAATCTTTGCGTAAACAAGTTTCCTAAAGGCCTAGGGAAATATTTCTAGGAAACTGCAAAAACCACTGGTTAAATTTCATCATATTCATTTTGAATAACGTTTCTTTATGAAACAGTCATTACTAGTGTATATGAATATTACATTGTGAAATGTAGTTTGTAAATCCGGATTATAAGTTATACATAAGTTGCAGGTACGGCAGTGAAACAAATTCTGTGAAAATTTAGATATAATTTAAACTCTGATTATCCCGAGCAAAGGTGAATTTTCGAAATTACAAAATTTAACTTACCAAAAGTATAATATCCCTAATTTTTCCCAAGCCAAAAGAAACCCAATTTTTACCTACCCTAGGCAGTTCGCAAGGTTCGTTGTGCTTATTGAAGAGAAGACCGTCCCAAGGCGATGTCTCGATTGAACTGACTATGTGCTCTCCCACGGTGGCTTGCTAAAAGGGTAACGGAGGATAAATTATTTTGCTCTTTACCACTATGTTGTAGCGAAGTTGCATATTACATAATTCTGGCTAGTTGTATAGTGAGTTGGTTCTGCCGCAACTGTGATCAACTACTTACCAACCATTACCAAACCCTTTTGGTAAATAGTTACTAACAGTGGGTTGGAGCTGAGGAAGGCGGTAACGGCTCACTTGTGATACAAAGTTCGGTGTTGAGAAACTTCAAACCAATTATATTGTTCGTTAGAGCCAATTGTTGGTGCTAGGGAAGAATTTGATTGTTATCAGCTTTCCTAAGATTCAAAGATTGTTTTAGCAAAATACTATAATTTAATTGTTTTGTAAAAATTTACGGAAATCTGTTAATTTATAGGAATTATAAAAGACAAATCTTGCTCATAAGGTGTTTTACTTAAAATAAAGCAAACTTAAGCATCCGTCAGTACAAATGTTAACCTTCAACACCCTTTTGCAGTTACCATAAAATAGATACTTAGAAAGCATTACACGCTAAGCTATATGCTGTATTTACGCCACACCAAAATATGCTACACATTTATCAATGTTTTAGCTAGCATGTATACAGTTAATACTCCCAAAAACGAAGAACATAGAGAGACTGCATTACACAAATTATGAGCGAAAATGTTTTTGTTAAGCATGACCCACCAATATATCAAGGACCAGAAGTTTAATTAACTCAAATGTATAAATAGGATCTAAGTACGTTTCTGTGTGAGTAAACATGATAGTGTTATTTGCGCCGAAATGCATTATCCAACGAATATTATCATAAACATGAGACATGTTACTGTATTCCAATTTTATGATACATGGACATTAAAATAGCATTTGGTTGCTGTCAAAAGCAGCATAAACGTCACTTGGAGTTGTTGCATAAAAATATTTTCTAGCTTTCAGTATTCAAATCGTATGCATTCGTTTTATAAAATAAACGTGAGAGCTCCTTTCTTATTCATGGATCTGCTTTTCTATGTCTTTTCTGATATTTAGCATAATTACAACATAATTGAAAATAATGTTATAACGTTTTTCGGTTTCAATTTTTACTTTCTCTATACGTGCTATGTATATAGTGTATAGAGAAGGTATTGCACTCCACCAAAAATTCGATACCGAGATTTCACCAAAATATATGTCTTAAGGTCCCCTGTATCAAAAAAAGGTATTTTCAGAAAAAGGTCCATGTGTCCGTGTGTATGTGAACACGATAACTCAAAAACGAAAAATCGGTAAAATACTAAACTTGGTATTTAAGTTTAGTATCTTCCAGGGACGCGACACGAAGATTTCGAGAAAAATCCCCCAACCCCAAACTACCCTTTACATGGAAATGTTTTCGAAAGTTTTGATTTTCTAAAAAATGGCTCTAATAATTTTGATTAAAATATCGTATATTAAAGATATTTACATGACAAATAAAATGTATATTTTGAATTTTCTGGGAATAGTCTCTGCAGACTACTTTATTTTCGGTCAATTTTACGGAATTTTGCATAACTGCTAAACCGTAAGAGATGCACAAAAACTTACCGCACAACAAATGTAGAGCACATTAAAACACACACTTTATGATATATGCATTTTTTTCGTGGAGTTGATTGTTTTTGAGATATTTCTTGTTTTTTTTCAGCTATAAAGACATACTTTTCTCATACAGGACTTTGTGAACTCGTGTCCATACAAACAAAGGAACTTCAGTCGCAGAGCAACCAGTTTTGGACTATCACTTTAACCTATGGTAACCCCTTATTTCGCTTCTACTAACAAGGAAGCAAGGAATAAGACTAAATCTGCTAATTTTTGCTCCATTAGATGAAGTAAATAGAATAATTTGTTGCAGTGATATAGAGAAAGTCAGGTGAATGGAACACACAAGATTTTTTACTTTTTACCGCTTGATTGAGTAGAGGGAGCGCTACATTTTACTACAGTTATATGTAGTGTTTTTAGTATTGAAATCGTCCTAAATAAATTCCGAGGCCTATAATTAAAAACGAAATACATGAAAATTTCACGTAGGTGTACATTTATTTTTAGAAACACAAATAGATATAGAATGAGAGCTAATCTTCATATTATAAAGGTGCAAGCTAAAAATCATGGAATTCATAATGATGCAATTCTATAAATTCATATTTTAAAAGTTTCCTTTTCCCCAAAGAAAAGGAGAATTTACACAAAGAAATTTTACAAAGAATTTATATCACATAATATGGTGTATGGCTTGAATTTCCAGGCCTCTGAAACTATACATGGAGAAAACTTGACAAAGGAAAAGCTGATAGCGTTTTCAATTACACAGTTTACATCAAAACACATTATATGTTTTCATGTATCTTTGAGCTTTCCGCCATCTTTGGATGTGCCATCTTAATAATAAAACCTGATATTATATTCAGATGATCTTGTCCATTTTGTCCTTTATTCTTATCATTAGAGCTCTGTTTTGGGATCCGAAGTGTACACAGGTACAATACACAGAGCAGTCAGTGATACAAAGAGAGGGTAATGGAGCGGGGTTTGTAGTGTAAACATGCACACGTTGAGGTATAATCTGTTCCAAAGTTCATTGCATGTATTGACATATGCATCATTGTAATTCATAAAGTAATCAATAAAACAATTATTTCCTAATATGATAAGGAAATAAAAATACCTCATACTTTTACAAATAAAAGTATAAAGATTGATAAAGAAATTCAGGTTAATAATGTGCAGGGTTTTCAAAAGACAATGAAATAAACCAACAAATTCTTTGCAGTGAATTACAAGATATATGTTTACTGTTTCCAAAGAAAAGGCTCTCCTTCTGTCACTCAAAATGAATTTGAATCATCCGCACATTTGTTCAGTGTCGTGTAATAATTGTTCTACCCACTGTGTTATTGACAAATTTGTGTTTATTTTGGCGTGCGAGGGTATGACACTCTCTGCCTTAGACGTGTCAGTATAGGGATGACCGACAGAATATAGGAAATTAAGATGAGTCCACCATACTTGATGTCGGACCTGGTTAGTATTCACGTACCTGTTATTTAATGTAGATTTTCTCTCCTTGCCTCTCTGTTCGATGTTTGGTAGAGCAATTGATCTCAGAGTGCAAACAGAAAAAAGAGTACAGTACTGGGTGATGAATTAATAACCGAAACAGGATCGTTGTCGTTTATATTCGGCGATGAAACATCAATTTTACGGTGAAGTCATCTTGACAAACACTAATTATACATATATCTCTTAGCACTTGTAAACTTTGAGAAACACTATTAATACATGTAGATACTTATTACTTTTTCATTGTAGTACACTGTTACATTTTGCACTGTCTTATGAAACTATACTTGTCGCGCACATAAAGTTTTGAGTACATTTTGTTACGCTGAGTAGCGTGGATTACTCCTCTGAGCAACAGAAAGACTGTGAAATTTCTCAACTTGGGGTTTCTTAAATAGTCATACTAGCAAGATGTCCTCCTTAATGCTGATTGGCTCACACTTGGCCTTATTAGATCACGTGGTTCTATTGCATTGAAGATGAATACAATGGAAAATATCCTGCTTATAGAATATTTGGGACTTCTCCCGAGTTCTCACTGATACCTTTGATGCACGCAAAGAACATAAAAAAGTCTTGCGAATTCTCAAAGTTTTCATATGCAATAGAGATTGACTTTTGTAATATTTTACTGCGTAATTTCGCAGCTTTGCCTTGGCACAATTGATATAGCTAATAATACAATTTATGAAAGTATACAGTACATTTCTTATATACACTGTAATTAAGATGATTAGAGTATTGTGAATTGTCTATAGATCTATGATATCGAGACAACTTATTATGTAAAGACGTCAAAAATTACCCTCTAAGGGCACAGAAGAAATGTCTTAGATATTTATATTTTAAAAATACCAATTTCGAGTATTCTGTTCAGACGTACAGAATAAGGACTTATTGACTAAATTGAAACTCCTCTAGGTGTTCTTGGGCTTCAAGCCAGGTGAGGTGATTGGTGCCATCGACGTTTCGGAAGCGTGCATATATCCTATCATCAGGATGATTAACTTAATCGGGTAGGTGGCCTGTATATGTACTGTACGCCAGGTGGCACGGTTTAAATTGAAACTAATTAAACTAAGGACCAGAAGAGACTTACGCAACAAATTCTATTGTACGGGTTAATAAACAATCTAATAATTAATTCACCGCTAGATCAATACCAGAGTTTCAAAATAAATGAACCTATTTTACGAGTATGACCTCTTATTTGTATGCCAAATTTCAAGATTGCTAGCTTTCAAGAATTAAAAAGTATTAAGAATGTGTGCTTAATATAAAAATTGAATTAAATATAAACAATTTGATTTTCTTTCAAATACTGTGAATTTAAAAGGCAACCATTTAAAGCCCTTGTATACATTTGTTAAACATTCGTGCAAGATTGTATTTATGTGTGTAGATGTGAATCTATATGTATACGTATATATTTATTTGTCTTAAGAGTATTGTTATTGTATTTATACATGTATATTTTCAGTAATTATGTCCTGCTGAAAGGCAGTCATTACCTATAATAATTTCTGTTATCAAATAACTATCTTATTAAACCGCATTAATTTCCAAACTGTTTTGAATAAAACGGTTAGTTATTCTAACCACATAAGAGATAGAAGATGACTACAATCACCTTTTACATACGTTTGTGTCTTAATTTTAGCACCAACTTCCCTTTTATGTCTAATACAGATGGTTCCAGTTTGATCAGTCTCTCGGCAGTAATATCCCTGAATTCTTAAGAGAAATACATTCAACGAAGGCGAAGTTATTTTATTCTGGTCTCAAAGTTATGTCTGTCATCAAGGAAACTATAAAGTAACGAACAAGGAAAAAGGACCACGAAGGAAAACTATAATAATAAAAGAGCAGAAGTGATTCCTACAACTTTAGTGGCCACCAGCAGTCGAGTAATTGACCGTTCAGGTCTCTCAAGAACAGAGGAAATTTGATGGCTGGAAGTCTGAAGATGGCACCAAAAGGATGCACCATTTTCCCTGGGTTATGTTCACCCAGGACTTTTTCTCTGAAATAACACTTTCAAGATTTTTATTACTTGAAGAGCCTCTTCTGGTGGACAATTATTGTTACAGATTTCAAACTTTTCTTGTAGGTCAAGAAGCCCTTACAGTCTCGTACTGGAAAGAATAAACTAAAAGGTGCTGTGTGAAGACCTTGCCCTCTTAAACATTTAAGAAATAGGGTAATTTCTTTCTTTCCTTTTCTTTCATTTTTTCCTTGTTGCTTTCTTTTCACATTAATTATAGAACACTGGAAACGTTTTTGTGTCGCCAGCTAATAGCTTCAAGGACCTGCTGTAAGACTCTTTCTCAGGGTATGGATGGGTGTGGTGAGAATGAACAACCAATTAAAGTTTCTGATAATAGTTAATGTAACTTCGATTGGAACGAGTTGCCGGAATTATGGCTGCATCGATTACATCTGAGAACGGTCAGATTATTAAGAAATTTATGTTGTATCCAGTTTTACTTACTCTACTTAGAACATAGTATATAAGAAGAAAAGCTATTGCGCTCCACGCAAAAATTATATATCAAAATTTCACTGAAAATACACTTTTTAGAATCCTCTGTAACTAGAAAAGGTCCCTGTGTGTCTCCGTGTATCTGTGATCACGGTAACTCAAAAACGCAAAGTCGGTTAAACACCCATCTTGATATTTAAGTAACTTCCTGGGATGCGGCATGAAGATTTTGAAAACAAAAGATCCCCTCAATCCCAACTACACTTTAATTGTAAAAAATGTAGAAAAATTTATTTTATCAAAAATGGCTCTAACCAATTTGATTAAAACCTCGTATATTAAAAACATTTCCATGGTAAATAAAGTTTCTGTATTGAATTTTCTGGGAACAGCCTTCGAAGATCCTTCATATTGAATGACGTCTACACAACTGGTAAACCGTAAGCGATAGGAAAAAGCTTAGTGCGCAAAATATGTATACCTCGTTAAAACACACAATTTTCGTAATATAATTTTTTGTAGGGGTGACCATTTTTGAAATATTCCTTGTTTAGGCTTCCTTTTTAAAGTACCTAAACTTTTCTCATATGGTATTCTATAAATTCCTGGAAGGCAAAAGAAAAAAACAAAAAAAAAACAACAAAACAAAGCAAAACAACAGCAAAAACGAGCTTAAATCACATAGCAACTAACTTTTAATAGATTTGACTTTCACTTTAGCCAAGTGTACTCCCTTACTTACCTTCTAACTATACAGGGAACTAAGTAATAATTATCTGGATCAGCATGAAATTGAAACTTCATAACAATAATTGCTACAGAGATATAGAAAAAAGCATGAATGAAATACATAAGATTATTTAATTTCTCTACATAGTACATAGGCAGAGAAGCTATTGCACTCCACCAAAAATTTAATGTCAAGATTTCACCATAATGCATGTTTTAGGGTCTCTTGTGCTCAATTAAAGTATATTTAGAAGAAGGTGTGTCTGTGAAAATAACAGATGAAAAAGAAAAGCAGGTGAAATACCAAGCTTAGTAGTTTTAGAGATGCAACACGAATATTTAGAGAAAATCTCCCCACCCCAAACTACCGTTTATTGAAAAAAAATTAAAACATTTTGACTATCTAAAACTTTTCTCAGACGATTTTAATTGAAATACCGTATGTTAAAGATATTTGTCATATATATTTTGGGAATAGCCTCTAAAGATCTCTTTGTCTGCATAGGATTTTGCTGGATTTTGCGTAACTAGTAAACCGTAAGAGATAGATAAAAAATGCTGTCATTCAAAAACTAAGTAAGCTTGTCTGGAGTTAAACTGTACGATGCTACCGTATACCATCGTATAGGCCATATCTATGTGAGGCCCGGGACTTATAAGCCGACCTTCGTAATTAGGTGAGCATTTATCGTGAGTAACGTAGAATGGAGAAGGGAATCTGTTTTAGATGAATATAATAGATTAAGCAATTGTGCAAATGTGCCTTTTGTAAAGAAAATTGCAGAAATGCTACATATTAGTTTGTTTTTTTTCGTACTACTTGTAGGTAGTATTTACATTAAATAGACGAAGCATTGCATACCTCCAAAAATTTCTCATGATTCTCCCAAAAAAATTATTTTGAAGCCATCAGAATCCATCCCAAAAGTCTTATAAAAAGGTTCCTGTGTGTGCGCGTTCTTGCGCGCCGCGAGTATGTCTCTTAACAGCAAACTCAAAAACTAAATTCTGGATAACACCAAACTTAAGTTCACTAGCTTTCAAAGATATGGCACGAAGATTTTCAAAGATATCCTCTCACCACAAATTAGTATTTAAATGGCACTAAGTGCTCTCTACATTCCAAAAAATCTTGAGTGTTCCATTCACAAGACTTTCTCTATATCTATACAACAAATTATTGTTAAAAAGCTTTTTGTATTTACTTCATGCTAATCGAGAAGAAATAGCATCAATCGTCGTATTACACGCTTCCATGTAAATAGAAGTGAAATAAAAAAAAACGACCATAGGTTAAAGTGATAATCAAAAACTGGTTACTATGTGATTGAAGTTGCTTTGTTTGTATGGACAGGAGTTGAAAAATGCCGGAATGAGAAAAGTATAAGCACTTTATAGCTGAAACAAATTACAAAGGAATATATAAAAACAATTAACTCAACGAAAAAAATATATAAACTAAATAGTGTGTTTTAACAAGCTCTATATTTTCTATTAAGAAAGATTTTGTCTACCTCTTTACGATTTACCAGTTATGAAAATTCCGCAAAATTCATTGACAATAAAGATATCTTCGGTGGCTATTCCCAGAAAATTCAAGATATACATTTTATTTGTCAAGGAAATATCTTTAATATATGACATTTTAATCAAAATCATTAGTGTCATTTTTGAGAAAATAAAACTTTTCGAACATTTTTCCATGTAAAAAGTAGTAAAGGGTGGGGCTTTTCTTAAAAGTCTTCGTGTCGCATCCTTCGAAGATACTGAACTTAAATACCAAGTTTGTGATTTAACTGACTTTTCGTTTTTGAGCTATGCTGCCCACAGACACACACACACACACTCACACACACGGACGTTTTTTCTATCAAAAGTATTTTTGGATTCCGGGGGACACAAAACATTTTTTCCGGTGAAATCTCGGTATCGAATTTTTGGGCGCAATACAATACCTTCTCTGTACACTATGTACATAGTAGGTATAAAGAAAGTGAAAAAAGGTCCTACGATTATAATTAAAACACCATAAAATTTGGAAGGTTAAGTTCATTTAACGGGAAAACCAAAGACTTACGACACAAACATGTAGATATCTTTAAGACACAATTTACTTCAAACGTTTTCTAAGAATTAACCGCGTCTAATATATACTTTAATATTGACTTTAAATTTTCAATAGTGCCCTCGTTATTCCTTTTTTTTTTTTTTTTTTTTTTTTTTTTTTTTTTGAAGAGGAATATGAATCTGTTTTCTGTATGCGTCTTGTATCCGCAAAAATATTTTACTAAAACTAATTCTACAAATGTTAAATTAGATTAACATGGAATAGAATAACGACCATTGTTAGAAACCGTTTACAATAAATATGCAGAATAAAATAGAGAATAGAAAAATTTGAACGTAATAATTTGATTTTTACCTTCTCTACACGTGCTATGTGCATAGTGTACAGAGATACTGAGATTTCACCGGAAATACATTTTTGAAACCCCTCATTCAAAGAAGAAGAAGAAAAAAAGAACGCATTTTTAGGAAAAGGTTCGCGCGCGGAAAAACGGTAAAATATCAAAATTGCTATTTAAGTTTATTATCCTCCAAGGATGCGATACGAAGAATTTCAGGAAAATCTCCCACCCAAATTACCATCTATCTGGAAAAAAATCCAAAATTTTACTTTCTCAAAAATGGTTCAAATGAATTTGAATGACATATCGTATATTAAAGATATTTACGTCCTAAATAAAATGTATATCTTGAATTTCCTGGGATTAGCCTCTTCATTTTGGATGCGTTTTACATAACTGGTAAATCGTAAGAGATGGAGAAAACCTTAATACACAAAATTAGATACCCTTCAAACACGTGATAAACGTTATATACATTTTTTTTTCTTGGGAGTTTACTAATTCTAGGATATTGTATTTATTGGTTTCATTTTTACAATAATTAAAACGTTTCTAATTGGGACTTTTATCAATTCCAAGCCATGCAAACAAGTGTATTTCTATTGTTTTAGCCTAGTTGTCCCTTCTACTTAAAAATAAAGAAATAAGAAGGTTTCTGTTAAAATATATCTCAATTAACATGAAATTGATAGAAAATAAGGGTTTTAACGATAGAGAAAGTCATGGGAATAGAACACATTAAAATTTTAATAATAATTAAAAGGACGTTTTCAGTTGTGTTTTTATGATTCAAGAAGAGATAAGAAAACAATCTAGATGATGCTTCAAGATTAATTTATTTCAGGAGAGATGCTACCTAGTTCTATTCATTAACTTTGAGTAAAGACACTAGCAGAGGAGAGAAGCTGTAGCTATAGAAAAGTTCTGATTAAGTGATTAGTGAGTTGACGGTAGACGGAGGCCGAGAATAATGCGAGGTGTTCATATGCGGTAATTGCTTACTTACATGATGATTACAACGGATCTTCATGGAAGGGGAAACCAGCTCCTGACATGCACTTAATTAACGACAATTTATTCATACAAACTTCATATAAAGCAATATAATGAGATGGAGCAGGAAGGCAAGTGATTAATTTGGTTGCGAACTAGGTTTCTGCAAAGCTTGGGTGCTTCGCGTTAGCGTGTGAGAGACCGAAAGAGACAGAGATAGTAATAAATAGGTTCCTGAACATGGCCTCAAACGGTGCTTGTGTGCGAGTATCATGATAATTTTACTTGTATGTGGTTAATAGTTATTAAAATTACTGCATTAGTTGTAGATTTTCTTGAAAATTGAAATTAAGAGGATATAGGCTATGAAACCTCATGGTTTTACATGGCGCGATGTTAATACGCCCTTGAATAATGTGACAGTGTCATATTCTGCAGTGATTCTCACGTTCTCCTTGGTAGTGAGTAATAGCTTTGGGAGACATTGGAATGCGCAAAACTCAGGCAGGAAATGTCGTGCACGGTAATCGAAACCTTTAGGAACGCGACTCACGATTCCTCTCCAAGCGTCAACTTCGAGAAACTTCCCGGTAGTTATGCGAAGTTATTTTCTAGCTACACAAAGAGGAGAATCGCAGTGCAGTCATTTGTTGTGAACTGTATTGAGTCGCTAGTGACTTGAGTGTTAGTGCGCAGTGTGCTCGAGTCACGGATGGCGTACAGCCGTCAATTTATTTTACATGTCATAGTGTGAATTATTTGCAGCATTGGATTTAAGATCTTATTTGTAAAACATTTTTGAGCCAATAAAGACACTTGTTAAAATAGGTATTTAATAGGGTAGTGAGCCCTTTAAATTTGCGCCACAACTCCGCTTGAAGCTCTTTTTCTCAAAATTATATAGACCGTAGTACTCTGCAAAAAGTTATTTCTGTGAAAATAGCGAGCCAAATGTAATGAAACTTAGCAGGAACTTGTAAGCACAATAACTTTGTATTGCCACCCACAATCTCTGTAATTCTTGAATTTTGACATTATAGTAAACATTATTTCGCATTTTGTAAGATATATCTCACATGAATCATAATTCTTTCTTAAAGCTGTAAGTATGCTTTGAAATCCTTCTAGGATTGTGTGCTCCACATACGCAATTTCTTCCTTTTTATTCCTTTTCCCAAATGTCATTCCCGGGTGGAGTTTTCCTTAAATTATCTTTGCAAATGCATTTTTCAATTGATGTTCCCGAAATCAAATGTGCGAACTGCATTTACTACATGTTAGTTTCCTAATTATAATCAAAAGTAATATCACAAACTTGCTTTATCCTACCAGAATTACATTTGGGCGCAACGTCAGAGAAATCAACCAAATAAAATAGTGTGTGTATCTAATGCTCAGGAGTTAATGAAACCATTCTTCTTCTTGGTTCCCAAATTTGAAGCTAGAGTTTCGAAAGCTATAAGGGGTTCATAATTTAATAGATTACCATGTCCATTTGTTTTATTTGGATTACTGAAAGCTATTTTTAGGATACTTGCTAAAACAAATACTTAATAATTAAATTGATAAATTGAAAGTAAAGCATACTAAATAAATTGAAAATTAACTACATTCCAATGGAATTTATCATTTATGAGAACCTTCTGTGTTTGTTAAAGGATTTCTTCTTTTCTTTAGCTTACAAATCAGAAAAAAAAATGTTAATCAGTTGCAATCATATCAAATTAGGTTTCAGTTATAAATTAAACTGAGTTTTATTTCTGGGCGTCCTTTAATTGCTATAAATCTTGGCGTCGCATTCTATATTTGGTGTGAAAGACCACTTAATTTTGCTCAGAGACCTCTTTGTTATACTCGAGGTATTTTACGTACCGTAACTCTACGATAGAGAACCACCGAATTTACTTCCCTTTCGAAGGAAGTCATGATAAGTCACTCCTGAAAATATTCATTGCCTTCCGCCATTTTCAAACACGCAACCTTGGGAAGCAGAAAGTTTAGTGACAATTGATCATTACTTGTTCGCGGACTGTGAATTGGGTTGTTTATATAAACTGTTTGACACATGAAGGGCAAGATTTGTACGGAAAGTGTGAAGTCACCAGATGTTTCTTAGAGAGTCTTTTGGCAAAACATTGATTTTAAAGTTAGGTTATCCGAAATAAACTCTAGGCGCTAATTTAGCATATCAGGAACATAGATAAATCTATAACTATAACTTCAGCGCGTGGAAGTAAAAATATTCTGATAAAATAGTTCGTATTTTACGAAATTCTACAAGAATGGAACTAAATGAATTAGGTTATGACAAAAGGGAACATTAAATATCCTTTTGTTAATTTGATAAAGAAGATGGGTTACAGAAATCAGTATATCAACATAAAAAATATGTTTGATGAAAAGAAAAGTAATGCAGTTCCAGAGATGAATCTCAGCAAAAAGCAAAATTGCATTATAAGACGTCACATATCCATTACCTCGCCTGCGATGTAACTTCGTCCAATATCAGAATTTAAACAAAAAAATCCAAGAAGTCTGTGAACTATCAAACAAACCCTTATAAATAAAGTAAGGAGAAAAACACAATTTAGAATGTATACAGTAGTTATGCCAGTACCAGTGATAAATTATGGGAGTAAAGCAATAAAAGTAAAGTATAAGTATAGAAATTCTATTTTTACGATCAGTAAAGACCTGTAAGAGAGAGAAACATACCAATTGCCCCGTATTTGACATGTGCATTAAACCAGTTGCAGATCTCAACGGGGCTCTTTCAAAATAGAACCCGCCAGTGAAGAAACAACTGTGTGTGCTTCGTTTTAGTTCTCTTGCTTATCAGCGGAGATATTGAGTGGGTTGCATTCATTCAGAGGGGTAAAACGAAGGTTATTCAAGCCAGCTCCTTACTGACGGCTCTTAACCTGAAATAGCTCCTTTGAGTTTTACAACTCTTTTAAGGACATTTACACACGTCAAATACGTTGTAGTTAAGCCATCTGATATTGGAAATGAGACAATCAGAGACGAGTTGAAGATACAGCCACTATTAGAAGAAATGAAAACAAATAGTTGAACATCTTCACCCCAAGCTAAAAGAGAAAATACACAAACAAGTATTTTATTAGAAACCTAGAAGACGAAAATACATTAGACGACCCTGCCCTAAAGGCGGCTTCAACAAATATGAGACCACAACAGCCAAATGCTTAAACAGCGAGGAAAAAAGAAGATATTCTGAATGCAAGAGTGCAAATAGGGGAAAATATAATCAGACTACTCGAGCATTTATCTCAAAGCATGTTTTACATGGACGATTACTTCTGATTGCCTAATAACTTGCAAATGGTGAAAGGGGAAAACGCACCTCATCATACTCAGCTTCGTAATAAAGAAAAGACAGAAAAAAAAAAACGAGCGCTGAGAATCTGACTTAAACTTGATGGAAGTTCACCAAGATTTGTAGCAGGCACGCGTAATGAGAAATAAGTTACCGAGAGTATCAGCAGAAATATATATTTTTTAACGTCCTTTAACCTGGATGGTCAGTCATATCGGATTATGAATGAAGTTGGTGAAATGATGCGCAAATGATCTCGGGGTTCATGGAGCTTAAAGTTACTCGACATTCGTCTTCTCAGGATGAGGGAAAACCCCGAAAAAAACCTTATCCGGGTAACTCACCGTAAGCAAGATTCGAACTCGCGTCCTGTTGAGTGTGAAGCAGACACGCTACCACCACACTACCCAGGCGGGCAACAGAAATAATTATTTCAGCCAGAACAGGAGATCCTTGCAAAAGTATCAAGTTCTCTAAATATCTCTAAACGTATCAGCATTATTTCACTTTGCAGTGCTGACTCGACGGCATTTTTCTGTTATAGAGTGTATGCAGTACTAAGCATGAAAGATTAATGGAGATATCAAGTAATATCAAATAGAGTAAGGTATACAGTGGTCTAGTAATGTGAATGCCATTAAATATTAAATGAATATTACAGCAGATTGTGGTAAACTATGGTTGTCTATTATTTATTAAAGATAAAAGATTAAAGATAAAATTTCCCATTACTTTATGGTACTTATGCGTATTACGACTTAGATATACCCTCAGAAGTAATTCTGTTTTACTTATTAAAAGGAGATACTTGATGACACTTTTTGTTTTTATATCGAAATATTATGACAAGAACTTCAGCATTAAATGTACAATTATAGATAATTGTATTTAATCAATTAGTTTAAATTGTTACATGACAATATAAACTAGAATGTTTACAAATTAGAATTTACTTACTTCTTTATACGTTATTCGCTTGTGTAATTAAATAATTTCGATGATAATATTGTTAATAGTTCCTAGAATTGTTTTAGCGTATGTGCTTTTATTTAGCTTTCGTATAATAAAAATAAAATGCCATACAATGTGTAAATTTTGGCAGGAATTCCATCAGGTTTCCTAAATTTTTAGTCATTTTGAGAGAAAGTTTTTAAACTTTGGATTAAATTACAGCGGAGTGTATTGCTAAAGGAATATTCAAAATGCAACCCAAAATCTTAACTACGTTATAGTTCGTGTTGACACTTAAGGAGACCAACCTGTGAACATTCCAAATGCAATGCTTCTTAAGCAATTGCGTTAATTTTTTACCATATAGTCTATTGTTATGTGTGACTATTTTTGAAATTTTGAGACAAATGTATCAATTGGATTTTGAGAAAAGAAATATTTCTGTTTTGTTTAAACCGCTGTACCAATATAAGTCCTTCCGCTTCAGTTTTCAAAATTTATAACAAAATTTGATATTTACATTCGATAAAAATTAATTTAAAAACATCGAATGATTTTGAAATTAAATATTACTGCAGGAAAAGGTTTAAAAGTTATTCGTTCATATGTGTTTAATTGTTTTTGTGAATTAATTAATTTTTAATACAAAAATATAATTAGTTTTACTTTCCTAAAATATTAAATGAATAATGTTTATTCATTATAATATTAAGATTATCTGGTAGTAAAATTAAACTGATTGGTTGGAATGTGCACTGCAAGGAGGTAAACATTTACATGGGTTGGAAAATGCATTTAAGAAACACGTCTTTTAATATTTGAAGTGTTATTTTCTACCATAAACACTTCCCCATTTCTAAAAGGTCAAGCGAGCGTTTAAATTACAAGTGGCTGAAAATAACTTCAGCATATTAATCTACAAGGACCAAGGATGTGGTAAAATTCAAAAGTATCTATTTTCCAGAATAGAGAGCTGGAATATGATGAACAGTAGTATTCAGATCTCTTAAATATTTTCAGAAAACCATGTTTTTATAAACCATACAAAAACCTTTAATAATTTGTTTAGATCTTTAAATTTATTAGGAGAAATTGGTTTATTAACGTTAAATAAATACATTTTAAATATATCTATTATTCAGTTTTCACATATTGCTCTCCTTAAAATACACAAATGAAGAGACTTTATTGGAATTCAGCTTTGATGTATATTAACTGCTAGGAAATACAAGTTTTATTTTCCTTATTATTTTCATAAGTCCTCCAGCGAGTAAAAATTATCATGTGGAAATATTGAAAACTGAGGATACGCCCTTCTCACCCGCAGTTCCTGATAGAATACCAAGATATGGAACGGAGGCAGGATTGCAATTCAGTTCCAATTTGTTAGCGCACAGCCGACGTAACCCAAGGCAGATATGGATACGTAAGACAATCATGTCGGCATTCGCTGTGATGCTTATCCTCCCGCACATGTTTCAGGTAGCTGGAGATAAGCTCCAACACATATTCTATATAGTTGTAAGATTCAATCTTCCTGTCTGTGTAGAGCAGATGCATAGCAACACAAAGACGTGAATTGCCCTCAG
Organism: Hymenopus coronatus; assembly: GCA_030762935.1. Classification (NCBI taxonomy): domain Eukaryota; kingdom Metazoa; phylum Arthropoda; class Insecta; order Mantodea; family Hymenopodidae; genus Hymenopus; species Hymenopus coronatus. The sequence continues at coordinate 51,927,840 of CM060890.1, read as the reverse complement.
AAAGCCACACCCACGTCTCGGATCTTGCTGCTTTCATTTGTCATTCTTTTTGCGTTACTGATAATCCAGAAGATGTTAAGACTTTATCTTCAAAGCATGTAGTAGATACGAGAAAAGGCAGCATATAACCTTCAGGTGAAATTCTCAAGTAACTTTTGCAGGACACACTCAGCTTTTTAATCGTTTTAACTTTGAACTTTGTAAGCACGGTGGAATAGATTAATGAACTTATTTGTGTAAAGATAAACAATACATTCAAATACGTTACATTTACTTTCTGTACTTATTCTGCCGCAAACTATTGTTACAAATGTTTTTTCTTCTAAGACCTTCGTGCTAACCGACATAAATATTACACAAATGGTTGTATTAATGGGAATAATAGAACAGACTAAAGCGACAGTTAAATATTTTAAGACGGAGTGATGTGTGATGACTTTGAAATTCCATTCTCTTTGCATGAACATGAGATATAAGAATAACGATTTTGCAGCTGAAAAAGAATAAAACTAGTATTTGACTAATCAAACTATAATAAAAAATATATTGGAACTTTTTAATGACACAAATTTATTTTACATAAAAATATTATGAGTTATCGGTGCCTGTATATCATTTTTATATTAATGTTTTGTCTCTTTACAACGGTATTAAAAACTATTTGGAATTAACACGTATTCCCAAATTATTCCCAGTACATTCAAGATGTCCATTTATTTACCAGGCAAAGATCTTGAGCATTAGCGAACATATTTCCACGTACATATTTAGGGGAGGAAGAGAAGGTGTAAGCGCGTGTTTTAAAATATTGAACTTAAATACAAAGTATAGTATTTATCGAATTCTTTGTCTATGAGTCACACATACACACTTAGACGTGAGCAAACATTTCTCCAAAAATGGTTTCTAGGGTAGTTGGGGATGAAGGGATTTTCTTGAAAATCTTCATGACATATTCTTGGAAGATAATGAACTAAAATACCAAGACTCGTATTTAATGGACTTTTTTACATACACACATGCGAGCATTTTTCTAAAAATGCTTTTTCAAGTTTTTTTTTGTTTGATTCAGCGGGTCAAAACACATATTTCCGGTGAAAGCTCTGTATCGAATTTTTAGGGGAATACAATACCTTCTCTGTCTACCATGTACAAATGTACGCAGTATATTCCAAAAGATTCTGGCCTGATACCGGAGATGAGCGCAAAAGTTGTGATGCATTGGGAAGGAGCTAGCGACATCTGTCAGGAGGTGCACACATGAATTTCAGCAGGCTACTAACTACAGTCGTGTAAGACAGTGATAAAGTTCCTGACAAAAGAAGGACTTGAACCAGCTAAAATCAAATGCCGCTTGAATGGTGTTTATGGTGATGCATCCCCTTCAAGTTCCACAGTGAAAGAATGATCTAAACATTTTCGTCTGAACAAAAAGAGTATCACCGATGATCCATGTGTAGGTCAACCTGTTGAGGTGGTGACTGAGGAAACCATCGTCATTGTTGAAAGGGACCTGTTGAGTAACAGGTAGCTAAAATTCAAGTAAATCGCAGCAAAGTTGAGGTTATCTAAAACAACTGTTTTCCGGATCATTCATGATCATTCACACATGAAAAAGGTCAGTGCAAGAAGGGTACCAGAATTCTCTCTGCAGTTCAGAAGGAGCGGCGCGTGACTTGTACCAGGTTTTTGGAGCTTTGCTATGACTATGGAGATAAAACTATGATTCTTTATTATGATCCGCTGTTGAAAAGAGAATCTCTTGATTGACGTACACCGGCGAAACTCCACCAAAAAGTAAAAGACCACTCAATCCACAAAAAAATTCATGGCGATAAATTTCTGGGAGGCAATTTTCCTCATTGATTTCAAAGAAAGGAATACCACTGTGAATACACAATATTATTTTTCACTTTTGCAGATATTGTGCGACTCCATCAAACAAAAAGGCGAGGAAGCTTATCACATGGTGTTTGTTTTCTCCATGACAATGTGCCAGTATACACGCGGTAATTGCGAAGGCTACAGTGAATGAGGCTTCAAAGAGATTGACCACCCACCCTACAGTCTAGATCTAGCCCACTACGTCTTCCCAAGCTGAAGAAGGATCGTCCAGGAGGGACATTTGATGATGGAGTGGAAGCCGCTGTAATGGGGCATTTTGCCGATAAAGAACAAGATTGCGTTTTGGGAGGTATAGAATTGTTAATCCATCGACGTGAAAACTGCATTGAAATAAAAGGTAATTATGTTGAAAAATAGCATCTTTGTTTCATTTTTATAATGTTAAAAAAATAGTCAGGCCGAAACGTTTGGAAGCTACCACGTACATACGGCTAGAGAAAGTAAAATATGCCCTCCAACAAACAACACGTTATAGAGAACGCTATGTGAATGAAACACGTTTTTATTGATGGTATTTCTAGTCGTTGAAAACTTACATTACTAATAATTCGTTTTATGCCAAAGTTGATCTCTTGAAACCTATCTCGGCAGGGTGGGGGGTAACACGTATGCCTCATATTCAAGAGGTCCCGAATTGGACCTCGATGAGATTGACTTACCGGACAATGTATTTTCAGGGAATATCTCTTAACCTGCGAAAAAAAAAATGTGGCGTAGCTTTAAGCTCTATGGACCTTAGGCTCATCTGAGCGTCATTTTGACCAACCAAGTTAAAGGATTTAAATAAAAAAAATGTACTTTTTTCCATGTATGATATTTTCATGGTCATCTACTAAGCGCGGTAGTAGCGCAGCTGCTTACCAAGCGGGAGACCTGGGTTCCATCCCCAGTACCGGCGTGGGGATTTTTCCCCCGCTGGGAGACCTGGCCCGGGGTGCACTCAGCCTCGTAAGGTCCTTGGGGGGCCAATTGAGGAGCTACTTGATGGAGAAGTAGCGGCTCCAGGTCGAGGACCGCATTAACCGGCCGGGGGGACTCGACCCGCTGACCACGTCTCACCCTCAAATAATGCGCCCCATCCATGACGTCTATGTAGTGGACCGAGATGGGGGACGTAGCGGCCGGGCGGTAGGCCAAGGTTCCCCGTGAGCTGTCATGCCATGGAGTTATATTATTTTCAATCTATCCTGCAACAAAATATCCTTAAAAATGTTTCTTCTTTGCTCTACGTCATTACACCAAGATAATCATTCTGTTTTTATCTAAGTATAGTTCCCAATTTTAAGTAGGAAAGAAATAAGACAACGCATGGATAAAGCGTTTTTTTTTTAAATCGTACAAATGCTGGTCGTTAGGTGATTTTATCGACATTCCTTCTCCATGCATGACCACAATAATTAATAAATAAATAAATAAACAACGAATAATAAGCTCTCATTTGAGAGAACTAAGTATTGCAACGTTTGTAAACAATAACAAGGAATATTGTAGAAATGATTAAATCCATAGAAATGTATATGCCATAAATTGTTTTAACATGTTCTAAATTTTTGTTACCATCAATTTCTTACAGTTTGCCAGTAATGCATCCAGAAAGCAGAGGGAATATTCGAAGGGTATTCACAGACAGTTCTATATATACTTTTTATTTACGATGAAAATCTATTAAACATATGGAATTTTGAAGAAAATTATTAGAACCACTTTTCAGAAAATTAAAGTTTTCGAGAACGTTTATATCTAAAGGTTAGTTTGAGGTAGGAAATTATCTTGGAAATCTTCATGCTGCATATTTGAAATATGTTGATTAAGGTTTGTATTTAACGGACTTTTTGTTTTCAGTTGTGCTGTTCACACACACACACACACACACACACACACACACGCGCGCGCGAGTGGAATATGATTTAAAAATGTTTTTATTCCCAAAACATGTATTACTTATGAAAACTCGCTATTGATGCTTTGGGTGGAATGAAGTATTCCCCGTAACTATATGTACATTGAACATTCTTGCTAGGGAAACTGCAGACAAAAGAATTTTTATGTAATTAACCTGGCATTAAAGTATGTACATAAATTCAAATTCTAAATATATCATTTACTTTCATCAATATCACTCCCAGCCGAGTGGTTGGAAGCTTGCCTCTTACTTAAGGGCCTGGGCTTGATCGCAGGAGATCCCAAGTGGAGTTTGTAATCGATGAAATGGCGTCTGGATGAGTTTTCTGTTATATTTTCTTGCATCCATTTCGCCGTCATTTAATGTCATCCACTTCCTCACTTTCTTATCATGAATCTAAATTATCACTCATTCTGGCTTCTCTCTGATCCAGAGCCTCTGATCCTCAACACAGGTCTGAACCCAGCTCTAACTTATAAGTCCTGGTGGACATAAGTTCTACGAGGATAATAAACAAAGAAACAACAATATCATGATTGATGTTGAAGGGAAATTTTGTGAATGTTGAGAGTTTGCAAGACCTACACATATTTGGTACTTCAAATATTGCACATTTAAGTAAATAATATTCTCAAAGTGAAAACCGTTTTCTCATTCACTTATACTTTTGTCTCTGCTACAACTTCCACTATAACTGCCAGTCAAAACTCATAATATTATTGTGTTATTACTCGTAAACAATTATTTGCAACTAAATGGAAGCAAGATGAAAATCAAGGAAGAATGTAATGCATAACTATTATCTGGTTGCCATGAACAAGTTTGTTATTGAGATATTGTAAAACTGATTCTTTACGCAGAGGTTCCGAAATTGGATTTATTAAATTTGTTGTAACTAAGAACTCCTTAGGAATATAAGTGTCTAGCTTGCTTTGCAATCAATATTAATAAAATCATGCTCTTGTACTCATGTGCAATTTCATCCAAAATTGTTCATAGTTGTTACTAGAAGAGCTGGCTCCTTTTCAATCATTCTCTCATTTAGCACTCGCTATTTATTGGTTCTTTTACTCTCCTAATCAATTTTTCTTTTACTGCTCAGAATTTCCCCTATGTCTTTGTTTCTTTTTTCTTCTTTTCCAGATAAAATTTTTTATGACTGCTATAAATGCTTTATTTGACTACAGTCATATTCGTGATTACAAGTCTAGTTGGGTAAATTGAAACTTCGGTTGAAAGAGTAACGTTGTACTCGGTTGTTTCCAGGAATATATAGATATGCTTGTTTTGGCCCTTTGATTGTTCTGACAGAAGAACTCTGTCTTGTCTTTAAGGTGATTTATTTGTAAAATGTTGAAATCCCACATTATTCAAGAACTTTGAACCATATTTACACAATGATAGAGATAAGTTTACAATGTATCCAAAGTCTGGCTTGAATGGCTACTTAAATATGTAATACTTTTTTAATGTCTAAATATAGTATTCTAATAAAAATGAGCAAATAGATGCATCTTTAAAACTATTCACAAACAAATTCGAGTTTTGCAGTAAATGAGTTTACTAACAGATCTCTCACATATATTTATTTAGAATTTTTTTACTTTTATTGCTCTTAAAAGCTCTTGATTTGTATAAATGTAATAATTTATTTATCAAAACAGAAGCATTATTTCAGAAAACTAAGATTATTTTAATTTACCTTTAACAGGAAATTTAAATTTGTTCCGTTCACACGACTTTCTCTAGATGTTCGCAAACATATTTTCACACAAAAAAGTATTCTTTTATCTACATCATGATAAACATTAGCATTACTCTTCTTTGTAAGTAGAAGAGAAATAAAGGAATACATTAGGCTAAAGCAATAGTCAAACCTTTTGAAAGCTGATCACGATCATTATATGAAACAATTGAGGTTTGGTTTGCTTTGCATGGTTCTAATTGAGAAAAAGTCAGGTAGTTAAAAAGTTAAACCAATAACAGTCTACTCTACAAGAACAGTGTAAATGGCATAAATTAGTATTTTAATGAGATCTGCATTTTTTGTAGTAATTACTTACTATCTCTTACGGTTTCACCATTGTGTAAAATTCAGCAAAACTTATCAAGAATAATGAGCCCTTCAAAACTCAAAATATGCATTTTATTTGTGATGTAAATGTGTCCAATATAGGGTATTTTAATAACTTTTTCAAAAAAACTTCCATGAAAAGGGTAGTTTGTTGTTGGAGGATATTTTTAAATCTTCGTGTCGCATCTTTGAAAGCTACTAAACATAAATAACAAGTTTGATAATTAAGGGTGTTTTCGTTTTTGAGCTATGGTGTCCGTAGATAGACAGATACACACACGGACCTGTTTCTAAACATATGTTTTCTGACACAGGGGACATGAAAACGTATTTCTGATGAAATCTCTGTATCAAATTTTTGGGTAGAAGACAGTTCCTTCTCTATCTACTATGTACATTGTACATACGAACTAGAGAAAATAAAAATGGTATCGTGTGGAACATGTTGAGTTTGGAAAAGTGTTGGAAGAGGGTCTGTGAGAAAACAAGGTTTAAGGCTGGGACTATTGCTAATAAGCATGCGTCTATATATCTAAGGATTAAGTTAATTGGTAGTTTAAGTGTGTTAAGTGGTAAAAAGCAATTTAATTTATTAGGGTTTATAGTTCGTATTATTTAATAGGAAAAATAGCTTTTAAATTTTTGACAGCTTTAGGCCAAATTTAAAAAATGCAGCACCTTAATCCGTACTAAAGTTTAAATACCTTGAGTAGAACAAGTGATTTGGCAAGCCTTCTGAGTATTGTGCTTTTAGGGTTTCAAACACGTGCTTTTCTTTATTTATAAAATCGACTGTTTATAACAGATAGTAAGCGATGAGAGCTCTCTTTTTAAAATTGCCATGTTTTAGATATGAGTTTTTACACACAGATTCCCTAGGATAGAGTAGGGTATGATTGGACGGGACTCGGCACCGATCCTTACGTTATTGTACCAACGCCTCACGAGGGGGCACCCTGAGAGGGAGTACTGAGGTTAGAGGACATACCAGGTGGCCGGAACCAGGAGCGACGGCACAACAATAGCAGGGTCCCAAAAGCTTACAGATTGAAAGCACCCCGATCCACATAGGGTCCAATGCCGCCGCCAGGAGCGATCCTCATCCCGACAACCAGTCGAAGTCCGAGAACGGAGATAGTCTCTTTGATCATCCCTTTCCCTTGCCACGCCGCACCCAGCACCATCGCCGACATCGCCCTGAAAGAAGCCATCGGGATAAAGGATTAATGAAATTACAATAGAAAAGACGTGGAGAGGCAGGAAATTTGGGGATGAAAAGAACTGCCCAGCATTCGCGTCCCGAGGAACCCCGAACTAAATCTATGGGCCATCTCGCTCGGTCAGATCCTCTGTATGTTTTAAAACAGAAATAAGTGTTTTTCATAAATACAAATTTATACTTAATAATTTCCTATACCAGGATTTATATTTTAATTGTTTATTGGTTAATTTCTTAATTTTTATTGTTTCAGGTATATAACCCCCTTAAACTTCTATGGTTACATCAAGGGCTTTGGTTTAGAAACAACCTGAACTCCGAGGTTTATTAACGTCGATTTTTCAATACTAAACTATTAAACCCGCACACATTCACTCTCACTTGCATACTTCCATACTCTGTGGAGCATAGGAAATGACCAAGAAAGATTCCCCACCCCGGTCGAAAATCGAACCCGTGATCTCTGGGAGAGAAACCGAACGCTGATCACTCGACCGCAGAGACAGTCGATCTATTTATCATTTTGGTTATATTTTTGAAATCATAAGCACGATAGTTTAAGGGCATTATTCAAACAACGCTTACTTGTACAGTTGGTCACACGTTTTCTTAGTCAGGAGTCGAAATAAACACACAAATACAATACGCGAATGGAAAACGCTATAACAAGCTTAAATTACTGTTGTATATTATTTTTCTAGATTTATACAGTTTATTATTTCATAATGACATAAACACACAGGAGAAATTTATGGTATTATAAACAAATATAGATAACCGGTTAAATCGGGACTCCTAAGCGGAAGGTTCTTAGTTAAAATTCAACCCTTTCTGACTTGAGTTCAGTTTTTTTTTTTTTTTTTTTTTTTTTTTTTTTCAGAATTCTCTCTCCACATAACTGGAAAATATAAGCAACTTTTGATCTGGAACGTTTTTTTCCTAAATGTTCTTTCTCAATTATCACGTAATTTCTGTATCACAGTGTCCACCGCCTGTGCTGCCTTATACAGTAAGAACGAGTGTTAATTACTAGAAAAAAGTGTGGTCCACATGGTCTGTAGTAATAGTTCCTTAGAAAACAAGCCGTTTATATCAAAATAAACCAAAAGCTCAAATACTGATATAGTTTCAATAGAAAAAATCTGTTGTGTACCATTCACATGACTTTCTCCATATCCCTGCAACAAATAATACTTAAAAAGCTTATACTTCTATTTACTTTATGCTAATCAGAAAAAATTAGCAGAAATACTCTAATTACTCGCTTCCTTGTAAGTGGAAGCGAAATAAGGGACAACCGTAGGTTAAAGTGATAGTCAAAAGCTGGTTGCTATGTCAATGAAGTTCCTTTGTTTATATGGATAGGTGTTGACAAGTTCCTGTATGAGAAAAGTATACGTTTTTCATAGCAGACACCAAAAATAAGGAATGTCACAAAAACGACGAACTCCACGAAAAAATGTTTATAACATAAATTGTGTGTTTTAATGTACTCTACATTTTTTGTGTGGAAAGTTTTTGTCCATCTCTTACGGTTTAGCAGTTATTCAAAATTTAGTAAAATTCATCCAGAATAAACTACTCTTCAGAGGCTATTCCCAGAAAATTCAAGATATACATCTTATTTTTCCGGTAAATATGTTTAATATACGAAATTTTAATCAAAATCGTTAGAGCCATTTTTAAGAAAATCAAAATTTTCGAAAAAAGTTCCATGTAAAGGGTAGTTGGGGGTGGGGGGATTTTTCTCAAAATCTTCGTGTCGCATCCCTGGAAGATACTAAACTTAAATAGCAAGTTTGGTATTTTACCGACTTTTCGTTTTTGAGTTATCGTGTTCACACACACACACACACACACACGGTCCTTTTTGTGAAAATGCTTTTTTTGGATATTGGGGACCCTAAAACATATATTTCCGGTGAAATCTCGGTATCGAATTCACACTCTATACACTGTGTACATAGTGCGTATGGAGAAAGTAAAAATGTATCAAATTGAGGCAAATGTATGAATTATTACACCCGTGAGTGAATTCTCAAACGCTCTTTGTAAAATTTATAATTAATTACATTTTTTTAATGGAAAACAGAGCGTTTCTGCTGTCTTCAATGGGGAGGAACATGCTGAATTGCTCTAGAGAATATTTTAAAATGTATGATAATCGATGTAGCGAATCACAAAGTATTCATAAATTTAAAACAGTGTCACAATTAATGCCATTCATACACAGTCAATTTGGAATACAGCGCAAAATATGTAAACTCTGAGTTAAATTTGGAGCTATATATACAAATACATACTGCATGTTCTAGGCTATTTAAACCTAATACATATGTGAAATTTTGAAAATCTACTAAGTAAGATATCCGTTGAACTGTATACCATTATAGGAAACCACAGTGACGTTTTTTCCATGCCTAAAAATTCTATTGTTTATGGTTATTTAAATAAATAAAAACTACACAAAATGTATTTAAAATGTTTTCATGTCAAACATTTAAGTTGTATAGTAAACAAATTTATAAATAATTAATATATCATTTTCTTTTATTTTAATCGGTATTTATTTTGGAAAAAGTAATACTACTATACTCTCTAAAACTCCTGATTTTTTAAAAGTAATATTTTATTGTTTAAATTCGCAGCATTATTTTGAAATAATTATATTGTCATTCTCTTTACTAGGTATGCCTATGAGAGGAACTAAAAGTTGTTAAAACATTTCATCGATGGAGCATTTAGAATGCGGAGGAATTACAAATGTTTACGAGAAAACAGAATTTAAATCGGGCGTGTTTAATAAAGAATGGGTGTGTCTAGTTATACCTTCAATAAATTAGTAAATTAATTACGCCAAGTGGGAAAAATTACTATAAATATCATTTTGAATTTTTTTACAATGTTTAATTAGTAACAGGACATTAACATAAAATAAAGCGTTTACGTTGATTATATAAATCACACTCTAATCACACTCTTGGTTAGAAACTAAAGAATTAAATAATGAACAGTTATTAATGTAGTTACCAGGGGCCCATCATTATTAAGCATACGAAGAAAGCGGAGAAAATTATTTCCCTCTCCTGTGCTAACAGATTCAGATAACATCAAGTTGTAATGTCACTCCTAGTCTATATGAATACTAAAAGGAATGCCGACTCATTTCAGAAATGCTTTGCAAAGTTTACGTAGAGCTCCAGAGCAACGAATAAGTAAATATACTAAAGTCTATTTTAATGGTGTATGTCTTGTTTCCTTCTTCATCAGCCAGTGCTTCGCGTTCGGGGAAGTACAAACAAAATCCATTTTATATAACCCTTTTATAGGACGGGAGCTGCTGGCTGAATGTTTTCATTGTCTTCGACCGGTTTCCCAGCGGTCGTTCTAGGCTTCCTAATACCATCAGAAGCAAAGAGGACATTAAGAAAAGGAGGGAGGAGTGTTCTCCAATCTCTACAATAAGAGAAAATGCGCGAAATAAAGGATGCCTTGCAAAAAGTCAGCCAACAGAAAGCCGAATAAACATAACATCAGTAAAGAAATGATTGTCTACCTCGGGTAAAGGACAAAGAAACGAAGGGTGAAGAAAGATTAACATTTAGCTAAATATACACTTGGTTCTTCTGCAAGCATTTAAGTGAAGCTAAGAAAAACATATTTGTATTAAAATCGTAACCCTTCTTAATGAGACACACAAGTGCTTTTGTTTGTTTTTTTTTTTTAGCGATTTTGGTTAAAAGTGACGAAAAAATTTCTCATATTTCAAAGATATATTTTTAAAGCCTTGCTCTAATTAAGTGACTGTGTCAAACTTCAAAACCATTACTTTCGGGTTCAAATTGTTTGTTCTTTTCTCATATTCAAAATGTGTCTTCTCCCGCGAACATTCACCTAGAGGTCTGAAAATGTTTACCAAAATCAATTTAAAATCAGTGTAATGAAATTGTTATTTGGGATTTTCATATTGGTCATAGATTAGTTTGAGAAAAACTTAACGACTTCTATTCACGACTTGCTTTATCTGTTCTGAAAAGCAATCAGAAAAGAGGGCAATATTGATGGCTTTAGGTATTTAAGCGATGCGAGTACAAGCAAGCAATCGGGCTCATTTAGTTCATTTACTCATTTGTTCATTGTTCATTGGCTCATTTGCTATTTGCTTATTTGCTAATCGGTTACTTGGTTTTTCATATTGTGATTGTTACATGTTATTGTGAATTTGCAGGGTAAATATTATTCTGACGGGCAAGTCTTATCGTAAATTTTACGTGGATGGCGAAGATTATTGTTACGGTTACTGCAGTAAGACAATAAGAACTCAGCAAGTACGGAAGCTAGCACTTAAAATTATTATGTCACAAATTTTTATGTTGGGAGTCGCTCGTAGGGTTAGTGCCTCAACCAGCAACAGAGAACAATAAAAGCATTCATTTTATGAAATCAAGTAAAATATCTCTCTTTTTTTTTTTTGTTTTTTTTTTGCCACGCGGTACATATCTGTATTCATTTCTCCCCTGAGTAAGAGACAACTTGTGGTCTACAGGAACGAGCATAGCTGGCGCAACAATGGACTCTTCACGAGGTATGTACTCGTTTGTTGCTAGAGTATTTCACGGTGCTAACCCTTGACTGATTCCAAGGTAGACTAACCCGACTGGGCATACTGGCGCCACACCACACGAAACACCGACATATATCTTGCTAATCGATAAACATTAGCAGAAAGGAAAATGCGTGCTTCTTTGTAAGTAGAAGGGAAATAGGTGAATAAACTAGGATAAAGCGATAGACAAATATTTTAAAAACTATGTGAAACAACTGAAATTCGATTCTCCTTTCATGATCAGTAGCAAACAAAAGAAAGGTGGAACGAAAGTCGAAGAAAAGTTGTAAATAGAGAAATGATAAGTATATTATAGCCGAAACAAATAACAACAAATATTCCGGAAACTATTAACTCTACAAAAATGCCTATTACATAAATTGCGTATTTTAACGAACTCTATATTTTCTGTCTAGTGCGTTTTTCTGTCTTATTGTTTATCACTTATACAAAAGTCGTCAGAACGAAGATTTCTTCTAGAGGCTATTCCTAAGAAATTCAATATATATATATATATATATATATATATATATATATATATATATATATATATATATATATATCACTTGTCGTGAAAATACCTTAAATATATGGTGTTGCAACATTGCCCAGAAAAATAAAATTTTCAAACATTTTTCCATGTAAAGATTAGTTTGGAATGGGGGAATTTTCTTTAAGATACGAAACTTAAATACTAAGTTTGGTATTTCACAATTTTTGAGCTATGGGGCACAGATACGCGCACACACTGAAATTTTTCTAAAAAAAGAATCTTTTGAACCAGGGAGACCAAAACACATGTATTTCCAGTAAAATCTTGGTTGATTTTACTGGAATTTTTATTGGAATACAGTACTTTCTATATACATGTTATATATGCTAGCGAAAGTAAAATGGTAAGGTAAAGGTGTAAAATAAGGAATGCTAAGGCTTGATTCAATACTAATGCACATTTACTTGGTGAATGTTTTTAAAATTTTGATAAAAGCTATATTCTGAATCGTTGGTGAAAAATATATATTTTTTCGTATAATTCAAGAAATTTGATGTTAAATTATTCGGTTTTCTAAAATTAAAAGCATTGGCTTTACTAAAACCAGGAGTTCCAATTACGATTAGCTCAAATTATTTTACTTGAGGTACAAGACAGAGGTGATCATGTGAATAATTATAAAGTTTTGAACAAAAAATGTGTCTTATTAATTCAAACTAATTGCATTTGAAAGCTGGGTAATGATACATTTACTTATACAGATCCAAAAATTAAAAGATAACACAAAATGTTAACCTAAGACTTTTAAATTCTCCACATTAAAAATTAACATTCTTTTGCTTTTTTATATCAACACAAAGTTCATGAACATATCTGTCACAGCTTTTGCGCATTGTCACATCTACCATTTTGTTCTCATTGTAAATATACCTCTGGCCTTTTAGATCTATTTCTGCTCTCTCTAAATTTTTGGCAATTGATACCACAAATATTATACTTCAGAAAACTGTTTGTGCAGTATGAAAGTGTATGCAATACTATTTAATACTACATATATTGCAACATATTTTAGTAAAGAATACATGGGTACCGTAAATGACAATACACTAGTTAGTGATATTGTTCAACGCCCGCATTTACTACTTGAGGCACCGCAGGTGGTGTCACTGATTATACATGGAATAAAGATGCAGCACCGGTGGAATACGGTAGCCGGCAAAACCGGAGAATCTTGAGAAAACCCGTCACTGCGCCGCTTTGTCCACCACAAATTTCACATGCGGTCGCTTGGGATCGCTAGTTAGTGTAAGGTAAATCAGGTCCTTGCGCATACTTTGCTTTATCTCAGTTTTCACTCATACTGAGAAGAAAATAATGGTTAATATGTTCCAAGAGAGCACTCCAATCAACGATATGCTGCCATTAACCGATATTATGCGGAAGTTTTTCAGAAACCATTAATAATTGGCCTTATTAGTCTAAGTGGCCTTTTTTTGATTCATATACCTTACATGTAGGAGAAGACAGATTTGAACAAATTGATTAATATATCCAGAATGAAAAGATATAATAACTGAACTAAGCTTGTTATGCATGCTTCTTTACTACCAATAGTGGTGTCTGTACAAAAATTAATGCTTATGTCTTAATATTTTAGAAAATTACTCCCTTAAACACGATGGGTCTATGAAAAACTTAAGGGGTTCGCTACCTCTTTTACTTGATCATTCTAAGCATACTGCAACCCTTCTGAAACACTTCTTTTGAAAGCGGTGCATTTTAACATCCTCCTCTTTAGTTATTAAATTCAGCTTGGAACGAAAAGCACTGCAAGTTTCTGGCACGTGCTTAAGTGTAATAATGACTAATGAATATACTCCAGAGGATGCATTTGCTATAATAACTAACACTAATGAGCTTCATCATAAAAGGCTTTCGTCTCGAAAAAGATACCGCTAAACAATATGGATTCTGAAGTATCTAGCTAGCAATGTTTTGTGTGAAAACGCACGATGTTCAAAGCAGCCCCACAATGTCGAAATCGCATCTCGCTTCCGTGTTTACTTTCTCTAGCCCCGTATGTACAATATACATAGGGATAGAGAAGTGTTGTACTCCACCCAAAAATTCGATACCGAGATTTTACCGGAAATACATGTTTTAGGACCCCTGCATCTTAAAAGCATTTTCAGAAAAGGTCCGTGTGTCCGTGAACACGATAACTCAAAAACGAAGAGTTGCTAAAATACCAAACTCGGTATTTAAGTTCAGTATCCTCCAGGGATGCGACACAAAGATTTTGAGAAAAATTCCCCACCCCAAACTACCATTTACATGGAAATGTTTTCGAAAATGTTTATTTTCTTAAGAATGGCTCTAACGATTTTGATTAAAATATCGTATATTAAAGATATCTACTTATACTTTGAAATTGTACTTTGTAAAATGTATACTTTGAATTTTCTAGGAATACCCTCTGAAGACTACTTTATTCTGAGTGAATTTTACGGAATTTTGCATAACTGCTAAACCGTCAGAGATAGACAAAAACTTACCACACAAAAAATGTAGAGCACATTAAAACACACAATTTATGCTGTATATATTTTTTTTTCTTGGAGTTGATCGTTTTTGAGATGTTCCTTGTTTTTGTTTTCGGGTTCGAAAAACTTAACTTTTTTCATTCAGGAATTTGTAAAGGAACTTCAGTTACATAGCAACCAGCTTGTGAACATCATTTTAACCAATGGTACACTCTTATTTCTCTTCTACTTATATGGAAGCAAGTAATAAGACTATTTCTGCTATTTTTACTTTCTCTATACGTACTAGGTACATAGTGTATAGAGAAGGTATTGCACTCCACCAAAAAATGCTATACCGAGATTTCGCCGGAACAATATGTTTTAGGGTCCTCTGTATCCAAAAAAAGTATTGTCAGAAAAAGGTACGTGTGTGTGTCCGTGTGTCAGTGTGTCCGTGTGTCCGTGGTTCAGTGTGTCCGTGGTTCAGTGTGTCCGTGTGTCAGTGTGTCCGTGTGTCTGTGAACACGATAACTCAAAAACGAATAGTCGCTAAAACACCAAACTTGGTATTTAAGTTTACTATCTTCCAGGAATGCGACACGAAGATTTTCAGAAAAATTCCCCCACCCCAAACTACCCTTTACATGGAACTTTTTCCGAAAACTTCGATTTCCAAAAAAATGGCTCTAACAATTTTGATTAAAATATCGCATATTAAAGATATTTACCCGACAAATAAAATGTATATTTTGAATTTTCTGAGAATGGCCTCTGAAGACTATTTTATTCTGGGTAAATTTTACTTATTCTTGCATAACTGCTAAACCGTAAGAGATGGACAAAAACTTGCCACACAACAAATGTAGAACACTTTAAAACATATAATTTTTGCTATAACATTTTTTTCGTGGAGTTGATTGTTTTTGAGACATTTCTTGTTTTTGGTTTCAGCTATAAAAACTTATACTTTTCTAATGCAGGACTTTGTGAACTCGTGTCCATACAAACAAAGAAACTTCAGTCACATAGCAACTAGCTTTGACTAACACTTTAACCTGTGGTACCCCCTTATTTCGCTTCTACTAACAAGGAAGCAAGTAATAAGATTATTAAGGCTAATTTTTTGTCGATTAGATGAAGTAAATAGAATAATTTGTTGCAGTGATATAGAGAAAGTCATGTGAAATGAACACGTCAGATTTTTACTTTCTCTATACGTACTATGTACAGTGTATAGAGAAGGTATTGCACTCCACCAAAAAATTCTATACCAAGATTTCACCGGAAATATATGTTTTAAGGTCCCCTGTATCCAAAAAAAAAAGTATTTTCAGAAAAGGGTCCGTTAGTGTGTGTCCGTGTGTCAGTGTGCCCGTGTGTCTGTGAACACGATAACTCAAAAATGAAAGGTCGGTAAAATACCGAACTTGGTATTTAAGTTTAGTATCTTCCAGAGATGCGACACGAAGATTTTGGGAAAAATTCCCCCACCCCAAACTACGCTTTACATGGAACTTTTTTCTAAAATTTTGATTTTCTAAAAAACGGCTCAACGATTTTGATTAAAATATCGTATATGAGAGATATTTACCTGACAAATAAAATGTATATTTTGAATTTTCTGGGAATAGCCTCTGAAGACTACTTTATTCTGGGTCAATCTTACGGAATTTTACATAACTGCTAAACCATAAGAGATGGACAAAAATTTACCATACAACAAATGTAGAGTACATAAAACACACAATTTATGCTGTATACATTTTTTTCGTGGAGTTGATCGTTTTTGAGACATTCCTTATTTTGGGTTTCTGCCATGAAAAAACTTATACTTTTCTCTTACAAGAATTTGTCAACTGCTGTCCATACAAACAAAGGAACTTCAGTGACATAACAACCAGCTTTTGATTATCACTTTAACCTATAGTACTCCCTTATTTCGCTTCTACTTACAAGGAAGCAAGTAATATGGTTATTTCTACTAATTTTTGCTGATTAGCATGAAGTATATAGAACTATTAGATTTTTAAGAATAATTTGTTGCATTGATGTAGACAAAGTCATGTGAATGGTACACATCAGATTTTTTGGATTAATTCTGGAAGTTTGTAATAGTTGTTTTTCTTTTTAAGCACCTACGGATTCCGGTAATTATTTTATCCAGGTATTCTGAAGGATTAAGTAATACAGTCATTTTTACTACCCTTCTTTACGATATCACTTATATTCAGCAAAGTAATGCTATTATCAACTGCATCTCTACCAATAATTGCTGTAAATCGCTGTCAACCTATAAAAATACTGCTAAATACAAATTTCCTATTCCTGGTGGGTTTAGATTGAATAAATCCCACGGCTACGGCAGGGTTCATTGTAGCTTAGCTTCCCAGAGGACTCCGATACGCCCTGTCGTCGCTTCGCAGACGCGGCTTTCAGTTTAGCCCTCTGCCACACTTCGTGGTTTAGATCCCCCTAGCCTTGTATACGCTATATGGTTTTTTCCGCCTAATGTGAACGTTGGTCACACGCGGAGGGACAAGAACAGAAAAAGCAATGCTGTCAATATGCTCGGGGTGTACGACCATTATATTTATGAAGCAATGACGCAGAAATAACAAATGCGAAATACGTAGGACCTTAAACATAAGTGGATAAATGTTGTAAAAGTGTTATTAGTGTTTTTTCTGCAAATTTTAGTAATAAATTAGAACTATGTGATGGATATATCGATATGTAGCTATTCCAGCCGTAACAGTTTTTTGTCTCACTTAAATAGGGAATTGCCCATCTTGGTACTTTGGTGGTAGGGTGTCTGCCTCACATTCAAAAGGCCGTGAGTTCGAATCTCGTTTAGGGTGAGTTACCCGGATAAGGTTTTTTTCAGGGTTTTCCCTTATCCTGAGAAGACGAATGTCGAGTAACTTTTAAGCTCCATGGACCCCGAGATCATTTGAGCCTCATTTTACCAATTTCATTCATCGTCCGATATGACCTACCAGGTTAAAGTTTGTCAAGCTACATAAATAAATAAGGAATTTGGCACTTCTTGGGTGAATTTGAAATTGCGAAAATATTGATATATTCAATCCTTTAATAACATCCAATGAAGAAACAGCCTGATGTGTTCCATTCCTATAACTTTCTCTAGCTGTTGCATATAGGTACAAACTATTTCTATAAAAGATTGTCATTTTAACTACATCATGCTAAACGAGATACACAGTAGCAGAATTTGTTTTATTTCACGCTACTTTGTAAGTAAAAGGGAAATAAGAGATTAGACTACAGCAAGTCAAATCTGTTAGAATTTGGTTTCGGTTCGCATAGCATTGTTCCGTTTCAGAAACGTTAACCCTGAAAACAATGACAAGGAATATTTCGAAACCAGTCAACCCTACAAGAAAAACGTATATGACATAAGTTACGTGTTTTAACGAGACCTACATTTTTTGTGTGGTAAGTTTTTCTCTATGACTTACGGTTTAACCGTTACGCAAAATTCTGCATAATTGATCCAGAATAAATGGGACTTCAGAGGCTATATCTAGAAAATTCAAAATATATATTTTATTTTTGATATAAATATCTTTAATATAATGCATTTTAATCAAAATCATTATTGCCAATTTTGAGAAAAACAAACTTTTTTCAAAAAAAATTCTATGTGAAGGATAGTTTATGGTGGAATATTTTCATGAAAGTCTTCGTAAAACTTAATAACAAGTTTGGTATTTAATGGTCTCTTTGTTTTTGAGCTATGTTGACACGCATACGCTCAGGAAATGTTCCTAAAAGTGCTCTTTTCGGACACAGGGGACCTCAAAAAATGTATTTCCGGTGAAATCTCGACATTGATTTCTTGGAGGAATACAACATCTTCTCCATCTGTTATGTACATTATATGTGCATACGTTCTAGAGAAAGAAATAAAAACGAAAATTGTATGAAAGCAAATTACGCTGATGTGTAACGAAGATAGAAAAAGGATAGAGAAGGGAAGCTAAGAAGAACACACCGAAATTGGATATAAGAAGAAGTAGAGGACGAGGAAAGCATACAGAATGAGGGAAAGTGCTGATCCGCTGTCATTTGCATACTTTTACAAATCGTGCGCAGCCCCGAGCCTGGTAAGTAAGCAAGAAGACGTGGGAGGAGCGGGAAAGTTCTGAAGTTGTAATTAGCAGTCCCTCGCCAATATTAGTTCACACTCAATAACCTCCACGGGCCACGCTCCATCATTTCAGCCACATTCTTATCACGTAAATCTCTTGCCGAGTAACCGAAGAAAACTTATTCAATGACCCTCCAATCCCAGCAACATTCTTGTTTGCAAAAGAGAGACGTCGACGAAGGAGTCGAGAATGTGTCAAAGGACTTAAAATCGACTACCACCGATAATTCAATTAGCGTTTAGACTTTGAATTTTATTTTACACCTTTAGAATACAAGGTATATTAAATATATTTTTTTACTTCCTCTAGCAAAATCTGATGTGTTACACTCTCATTTCTTTTTATAGCTGCAATACAAACTTCCTACTGAAGATTATTCTTCTTTCTACACCATGTTAATTCAGATAAATATGAGCAGAATGTTCTTATTACTTAGTTCATAATAAGTAAAAGGCAACTAAGGGAATGCACTAGGCTAAAGTAATAGCCAAATGTTTTAAAAGCTATCGTTATGCGATTGTCATTGCAAATCGCATCTTTACTTGGCTAGGAGTAGAACAGAGAAAAATTTAAATACTTGATAATTGAAACCAATAACGAGGAATATTTTTTGCACCCGAAAAAATCCATCTTTCTCAGCCGGGCTTGAAAAAAAAATGGAAATGGACGCTCTCAATGGACTTTAACTGATTTAACACATATGATTTCAGTATGGTTATATATATATATATATATATATATATATATAAATAATATATATAATATATATTCTCCGGATGCAGATTCACCCTCCGTGACGTAATGGTTACCTACAAACTTTATACACCCAAGGTCGCGGGCTCAAGTCCGGCATCGCCCTCCGTGGTGTAGTGGTTACCATGCTAGCTTCATATACCCAAGGTCGCAGGTTCAAACCCGGTGAAGGACGATGGATTTTTTCGGGTGTAAAAATCCTTAGCATGGCTTCCTTCGGAAGGGAAGTAAAGCCGTTGGTCCCGTGTCGTAGATTTACGGTACGTAAAAGAACCTCAAACCTGATAAGAGAGGCCTCTGAGCAAAATTAAGCGGTCTTTCACGCAAATATAGACTGGGACGCTGAGAACCACAGCAATTAAAAGAGCATCTATAAATACAATTTTTATTTGTGATGTAAATATTGTTAATATGCGGGGTTTTAATTAAAATAGAGCCACCTTTAAGAAAAACAACATTTTCAATTATTTCCCAGGTAGATGGTAGTTTGAGGTGGGGTTATGTTCTTGAAAATCTTCGTTTTGCATCATTAGAAGATACTAAACATAAATACCAAGTTTAGTATTTAATTGTCCTTGCATGCTTGAGCTATGCTATGCATTGACACACACACACACACACACACACACACACACACAAAACATAGATATTTTTATAAAAAAAACCTTTTTAACACAGAGGATCTCAGAACATATATTTCAGGTGAAATCTTCACAACAAATTTTGGAGAGGGGATAAAATATCTTCTCTAGCTAATAGAGAAAAAAAAAAAACAATTACTACCATCCAGCCGGGAATGGATTCTGGAATTCTGGATTTGAAAGCAGCTAACCACCATACCACAGATACTGTTCTTGGTAAATGCTGTCTATTTGACATTGTATTTGGTTATTTTGTTTAACATGGTAGCTTAATCTCACATTATACTTCCAAAAACTTATAATAAAGTAGTTTAATATACATTTAAACCTTCTTTTCGGCGCGTCTTATCACACCAAATGAAATTAATTACTAATAATAATACTATTAATAATAATATACAAATTCCAATGGTGCTGAATAGATGTAACTGCGAAATATCAATAAACAAATAAAAACACTGGTATTTAAGCCTAAATATAGAATAAGAACCAGAATATTATTAGAGAATAAAAAAATGGAACAAAAAATACATTTTAAGTACTTAGGATGTAATATTGCATATGAGAAATATAAGGATACAGATAAAATGTCTAAATTCCAAGCAACATGTGGGATATTAAAAGAACTTAAAGCCCGAAAACAAAAAAATACAAAACTTAAACTATATAACACAATGGCTATTCCTTCTTTGTTGTATGGAAGCGAAAAATGGTTAATAAAATCAAAGAAAAGAAGCAGAACAGAGCAACAGAAATGCTATTTTTTGGAATGTGAAAGGATGCACACGAGCAGATAGAATACCCAATTAGCAAATAAGAGTAGAAATAAATAATATATAATTAAAAGACAAAATTAAAACAAACAACACGAAATGGACTAAACACGTATGGGAGATGAAAGGATACCAAGAAGAACCTTCCAATATAAACCAGAGCGACGTTGGCCGACCCCGAAAAAAAATCAGACACCACAGACTAGTGTTAATATAATTGTTTTTTCGCGCATGCCGTGTAAAGGACGGGGTAAAGTCAGACAGAAATATTCAATGCCATAGCCGGGATACGAATCGCGGATCTCCCGTTCTCTAGCTGGTTGCTCTAACCATTGGAATTGGATTGGCAGAGTGAGACTGAAATATTAATGCCCTACCGGCATGTTGCCATAGTACTCAATGGCTAGAGCAATCGGCTAGAGACAGGGAGATCCGTGCTTCAAATTCCGGCTATGGCATTTGATTTTTAAGTCCGTCTATATCCAACTCATGTCCTACACATGGCTTATGTGAAAAAATCTGATATGTTACACTCACATGACTTTCTCCAGCTGTTCTTCAAACTTCATACATAAGATTCTTCTTCTTTCTGCAACTTGCTAATCGTGGTACTCATTAGTACAATTTTCTTATTATTTAGTTCCGTATAAGTAGGAAGAAAATAAGAGAATACACTAGGCTAAACCAATAGTCAAATGTTTTAAAAGCTGTCGTTATGCGATTGTCATTACAAATCGCTTCTTTTCTTGGCCAGGAGTAGAACAAAAGAAAAACGGACACTCCCGTCTGAGAAAAGTATAAGTATTTCACAACTGAAAGCAATAACAATGAATACCTCGAAAACGGTAAGCTTCACGAGAAAAATGTATATGACATAACTTGTGTATTTTAACAAGACCTATGTTTTTTAAATAGCAAGTTTTTGTCTATCTCTTACGGTTTACTAGATATGTCAAATTAACCAAAATTCATCCAGAATAAACAGGTCTTCTAAAGCTATTCCCAGAAAATTCGAGATATACATTTTATTTGTTAGGTAAATATCTTTAATATATGATATTTTAATCAAAATCGTTAGAGCAATTTTCAATAAAATAAAAATTTTGGAAAAACGTTCCATGTAAAGGGTGTTTTGGGGTGGGGGAATTTCTCCCAAAATCTTCGTGTCCCATCCCTGGAAGATACTAAACTTAATTACCAAGTTTGGTATTTTAACTAATTTTCATTTTTGAGTTATCGTGTTCACGGTCACACGGACACGCACACACGCGGACCTTTTTCTGAAAATGCTTTTTTTGGATACAGAGGGTCTTAAAACATGTATTTCCGGTAAAATCTCGGTATCGAATTTTTGGATGGAATACAATACTTCTCTATCCCTATGTACATTGTACATATGGGGCTAGAGAAAGTAAACATTAAATAAACAATAATTGATCTAATAGTTGGCTAAACTATAAAGCCCGGGACTTAAACGTATTTATGACTTGTAAGTTGCCACTTGGGTGACATCACCTTGTGGTTCACTGGGAATCATGAGAGTCAGTTGAAAAATTGAATACGCCACTGGTATGTTGCCATGTAGCTCATTGTTTAGAGCAACCGACTAGAGATCGGGAGATCCCTGGTTCAAGTCCCCACTATGGCATTGCATTTTTCAGTCTTACTCTACGTATCCAACAACAATACAACAAGAACAATAACAATAATACTTTTATAATGCTCCTTTATCATCAGAATTTTACTGAAGCATACGACAAGGCATATAATGCACATTCACTTAATTTGAATTTTTCTTTTCCTTAATTCCGTTCATCTAAAGGCGCTCTACTGGTTTAGGATTTCTGGCCAAAGTTTGGAAGCTAATTTAACAAGACGATGCCTTGGTCGGATTCCTTGGGCTTGACAGCAAACGGGGAAGCAGCAACAGCCCTCAGAAAACCCCAGGCTAGTTAACTTCCTTCAAGTCAGATTCTACAACCGCACAACAAAATGCATAGTTTCAAGACAACAATGGTGAGGGTGACCCATCTTATGTTACAGCCGCTACGTTCTTCTTTTGCTGAAAATTTCGTGGTACGTGCGTTAGGGCTGGCTATCAGACCTGGGGAGCCTCCTGGAATTTAATTTGGTTTTGAGTCTCCCTGGTTATGTTCCCTAGAAGAAAAAGAGAGCTCCCGAGATTCATAAAATATTCTGGAAAGGAATTCCCTCGGGGAGAGGAACAGCTTTGTGCAACACACGCGCACACACAAGATAGGTGTATACCTACATGTTGAGAGAGAGAGAGAGAGAGAGAGAGAGAGAGAGAGTCTTGGCATTCTATTACTCCTTCTTTGTAGAGAAGGCACACATAATATCGACTGTTGTGATTACATCACATTAATTATTTTAAGTTTATGGGTTGTCGATAACATAACTACGATCTTATGTTACCATACTCTATACAAATTCTCTTTATTCAAATTGGATGTTACAAATTATCTTTATTCAAGCTGCAGAACAATCTAATCGTTTTGATGCCCTTCCGACTGTTTCGCTGTCTCTCTAAACCAAATGTACTCCCGAAGTCGGTTCTGACCTGGTTGACTGCTTTCATATCTCCTAATTACACACTTTGAGATATGGAGTTCATTATTGTACGTGCTCATTACACGCAGGTGTGACAATACAGGACTTTGATGTGATGCGCTCGTGTTAACTTCACGCACGACTGCGACAATGGAAAGAGCCGTTCACGCACGTGCAACAATTTAGGGTGCAAGTATAGGTGCGTGCATTTGACGTGCAGTCACATACTATATTGGATCCGCTCACTTTAGTATTACTCCATACAACACTTGCACAGCAAATATAATCGATTTGCGATAACTGCTCATTTTCAGTAAACTGATTTGTTTTTTGTATTCAAATAACAATGAAAAATAGCATATTCTATTGAAATCCTTAAACGTATCCGTTATCATGTTTTAAAAGTAATAAATAACAAAAAATCTATACTACTGTTTTCTATTTATGGGCAAAAGTTAGGTGCCCAAAGAGAGCAGTAACGTGCTTGGGACCATCTCTTGCATTTTGTTTATCTCAAGTGCGTTTCTTATTTCGGGACGGATTTAGCAACTCGCGTTTTTTCTCTGGTGATGTGTCTTTTGCATCTATCTTTTGCAGTTTTGCTACCTGCTATCTTTGTATTCCACATGAAAATTCGATACCCAGGTTTTATCGTATATGAAGGTTTTGAGGCTCCCACACAATTTCTGTGTGTGTATGAGTATTTGTGTACGAGTGTCCGTAATGAACATTTTTGATAATTTCTCATTTTCTCAAATAAACTTCTTACGGAAAGTGTTGTAGATTTAAATTAATAATTATTTTATAAATACATAATGGGGAATTATTTATTTAGATAAATCATTGTAAATAGGTATAAGAATCAGTGCTAAAAGAGCAGAAGTTAGATCTGTGTTACTAGGTAAAGTCATCATAAAGGAAATTAATAAGATCGTTTCTGGGAAGTTTATGAGGTAGATACAAGAATCATATTTTTAACAATAATGTGTTACAGAGAGGCTGAGAAAGTCGTATGAATGGAACACATCCGGTTTTTGATAAAAATATAATTTCTTTTTTCAAAATATCAATGTCAAGTTCTGTCTGTTTCATCCTGAAAAGAGACCTGTAATTAGAATCAAATGTTAAACATTTTTAAAAAGGTTGGCAGAAACAAATGCTACTAAAATCAAGGACAGCACTTTGAAATTTCGTCAGATAGAGTAAAGAATCATTTGGTATATACTTTTCATTATTTTAAAATGATACAGCTTCAATTTTGTAACACACACAGTTGTCGTTCCACTAGCAAAAGCTAAGATACCACAGTAATGACGTTTCCAGATTTTCTCAGAAGCAAAACACAAATGGAGTAAAGCGAAAAACAAAGATATCCAAGAAAACTGCTGTAAACATAAAGCTTCACTGAGTAGTGAATGGATAACAGCGTTTCCTTTGTCGATTATCTGACTTGACTTGCAAATGAATGTAACTAGATGCAACTACCCTCCGGCTTTTGAGGGAAGAACAACATCAAGCAACCCTTATCTGAAAACCGTTTGTTGGCGAATAGCATCGCTTCTTATCGGATGCATTACCATCGCAAAACAAAGGAAGCAATACTGATTCCATAACATAAAGACAAGCGCTACGCCATTACTTGAAAGATCAACGATGTCAGCCGTTCAGTAGATGAAGCTATCTGTTATCTTGCCCGCGTTCTTGCAGCATTGGTGCCTTTCAGAATGTGCGAGTTTTACTCCTCAGATATTTAGAGTCACACAACAATGTGTTGGATTTCTACTCTGGTTAATGTTTATTTCTTTGGTTCTTCAAACTATAATTCCCATAGTACTTAACTGAGATAGACAGAAAAACTATTATATTCCATCTATTCATCTTTCATAAGAATTGGTTCACCGAACAAAGAAATATCTTTTTATTTTCTCTACACGTACTATGTACATAGTGTATAGAGGAGGTATTGTAATATACTCAAAAATTCGATACCGAGATTTCAACGGAAATACATGTTTTGTGTCCCCCTGAAAGCAAAATAAGCATTTCTGGAAAAGGGTCCGAATGTGTGTGCGTGTATGTGTATGTGTGTGTGTGTGACTGTGGACATCATAGCTCAAAAACGAAAAGACCGTTAAATACCAAACTTGGTATTTAAGTTTGGTATCTTCCAAGGATGCGACACGAAGATTTCAATAAAATTTCAATACCCACAGCTACCCTTTACTTTGATTTTCTCAAAAATGAGTCTAATAATTTTGATTAAAATGTCGGATATTAAAGATATTTACCTGACAAATAATATGTATAGCTTGAATTTTCTGGGAATAGCATGTGAAGACTACTTTATTCTGGATTAATTTTATTGAATTTTGCATATCTTTTAAACCGGATGAGATACACAAAAAGTCACCACACAAAAAATGTAGAGCACATTAAAACACAATATTTATGTTCTATATTTTTTGTCGTGGAATTGATCGTTTTTGAGATATTCCTTGTTTTTAGTTTCAGCTTTAAAAAACTTATATACAGGAATTTATCAACTCGAGTTGTCGTAGTGTTGTTTGTGGTGCATCACGTTGTGGTACCAGTACGATGCTATCAGGTGAGTCTACTTGGAGTTGGTCGAGGGTTAATGCTGGTGAAACTCTCTACATTAGGAGTGTACATACCTTGCGGATTCCCTTTGTTGCACTGGCTAAGCTGGTTCTAGTAGACCAAGAGTTATCTCTTGCTCAGGGGGGAAAGTATGACAAAGGTGTGTAACACTTTTGGCAGACTCAAATAAAAGATAACTTTCACTTAATTCACTGTAGACTTCCCTTATTGATGAATGTTGTTCGTTTGAGGCACTAATCTTACGAGCGACTCCCGACATAACCAACCGCGAACTTGATGAAATAGTTTAATTTAAGTGCTAACTCATCTTTTATGGAGTTGTATCTTTACACTCGTCACCGTAATCTTGAGTTTCTCGGTCCGCATAAGAGTTACGGTAATAATTGCTCGTCTGATTAACTTATGAAACAACGTTTTCCTACAATGTACGCCACGCGATTCTTAGTCACCTTTCTTATATGTGTTTTCCTATATTGTGTGTCTTACTTTGAGCCCTGTTAGCTACATTGTGAACATTACTAGTCTTGTTTAACTTATACGTGATTCCTGCATTGTGAACCTTGTGTGTCCGACATCATTTGTATACTACAAGGTCCGAGTATAGCCCTCCTTTTTGATTGGCTAGAAAAAGGCGCGTAAAATGGCGTTGTCACCTGCCTATCGGGGATTTATCTTTATTTTACTCCCACGTGACCTTATTCTACAATTAGAAATTCCGTCTTTCCACTTTTAAAGGGAAAATACCTTTCTTCCTCTAAAGGGTCGTTACTTGTGGCCCTGATGCACTAAAATTTGTGTTATTTTCAACAAAGCGCGTAGCCTTGAAGAATACAAAGGGAGTTTCTACTCGCCGCGGTACTGCGTTCTACTGAGCATATATTTTTTATGTTAAATATTACAAACTAATGATTAAACTAATAGTATATGTGATGTGCTAAAATACTGTCGTGTTAAAATACTGAGCATATATTTCTTGTGTTAAATATTACAAACTAATGATTAAACTAATAGTATATGCGTCGTGCTAAAATACTGTCCATACAAACAAAGGAACTTGTCACATAGCAACCAGCTTTTGACTAACACTTTAACCTATGGTACGCTCTTATTTTGCATATACCTTACTTACAAGGAAGCAAGTAATAAGACTATTTCTGCTAATTTTTTCTGGATTAGCATGAAGTGAATAGAAGCATTAGCTTTTTAACAATAATTTGTTGCAGAGATGTAAGAGAAAGTCATGTGAATGGAACACATACGATTTTTATAGGAAAACATCCCTCTTATTGTTTTTGTGTGTGGTATAGTGTGTGTGTGTGTGTGTGTGTGCGTGTGTGTAAAAAAGGAAATGGGAGTTTTATTCATGCACGCCCTTTAAATGCTGTGGTTCTCAGCGTCCCATTCTATGTTGAGCGTGAAAGACAGCTTACTTTTCCATAGAGGCCTCTTTATGAAGCTTGTGATTCTTTTACGTGCCGTAAATCTGCGACACGTCATCAATGTCTTTACTTCCCTTCCGTAGGAAGCCATGCTAGTGATCTTTACGCCCGAAAAAGACCCATCGTCCTCCGCCGGGTTTGAACCCACAATCTTGGTATATGAGGCTAGCATGGTAACCACTATATCACTGAGGACGACTGTGTGTGTGTGTGTGTGTGGATAAATATTAAAATAATGCAATAGTACTAATGGAACACTAAGCTGCGTAATTAATTCCAATTTTTCAAGAGTGCACCATGAAAATGTTCATAGCATAATTGGTAAATCGTAAGAAAAATATGTTTAGAAAATATAAGGTATTAAAATGCTAATTTCTTTAAAATATAATTTATGACGCTTATAACTGTAGTATCAGCCGTTTCCTACACATACATTGTTGTTTTATTAAATTGTTCTATACGTTGTTTAACATTTTTACTTTCTCTATAAGTACTATGTACATAGTGAATAGAGAAGGTATTGCACTCCACCCAAAAATTCGATACAGGGATTTCACCGGAAATGTATGTTTTGCACTTTCAGAAAAAGGTCCCTGTGTGTGTCCATGTGTCTGTGTGTCTGTGAACACGATAACTCAAAAATGAAAAGTCGTTAAAATACCAAAATTGGTATTTGAGTTTAATATCTTCCAGGGATGCGACGTGAAGAGTTTGAGAAAAATAGCCTCCCCTCCAACTATCCTTTACGTGGCACTTTTTTCGAAAATTTTGATTTGCTCAAAAATGGCTCTAAAGATTTACATTAAAACATCGTATATTAAAGATATTTACCTCACAAATAAAATGTTTATCTTGCATTTTCTGGGAATAGCCTCTGAAGACTTGTTTATTCCCGATGAATTTTACAGAATTTTGCATAACTGCTAACCGTAAGTGATGGACAAAAACTTATCACACAGAAAATGAAGAGCACGTTAGAAAACACAATTTATTTTTTATACATTTTTTCGCGAATTTGATAGTTTTTTTTTAGATATTCTTTGTTTTTGGATTCAGCTTTAAAAACGTATAGTTTTCTTATACAGGAATTTGTAAATTCCTGTCCATACAAACAAAGGTACTTCAGTCACACAGCTACCAGCTTTTGACTATCACTTTAACCTATGCTACTTCCTTATTTCGCTTCTACTAACAAGGAAGCACGTAATACTACTATTTCTGCTAATTTCTTCTCGATTAACATGAAGTAAATAGAAGCATTTGCTTTTTAACAATAATTTGTTGCAGAGATATAGAGAGTCATGTGAATGGAACACATTAGATTTATTGAGATAAAGACACAGTTCTATTTTTTAGAGT
The DNA here is from genome assembly GCA_030762935.1 of Hymenopus coronatus. Classification (NCBI taxonomy): domain Eukaryota; kingdom Metazoa; phylum Arthropoda; class Insecta; order Mantodea; family Hymenopodidae; genus Hymenopus; species Hymenopus coronatus. Next base: position 51,898,788 of record CM060890.1, on the reverse strand, counting down.
AGGCTTCAAATATTTCGTAATATTTTATTATATGAGCTAATTAATCGCACTGATATATAATATACTTTTATGATATATATATATAAGGTTTATAACGTATAGTAATATTTATTTCACTAAAAGTGAAAGAATAAGCTATTTTTGAAAAACTTCAGCTTAAGCAATACTTATGATGTAATTAGATGTGTTACTTTCACAGGATTTCTGTAACAAAGTCCATTCAGCCTACTGTGAAATCAGAATATAATTACGTAAGTTTGACGAATGTTTTAGTCACCATGTTATAAATAAGTAGTGCAACTAATGAAAACTACATTTAAAGTTAAAATATCACTTCTTGTAAAAGCAGATAAAATAAAAAGTATTCAAGTAATGTTGGGATAAGCTCGAGTAATCCGGTGACCCATGTCAAACAATTATTGCACTACGTTAAAATCGAGAACAACACTGCTCAAATGTACTAGTATTTTGTTAAAACCTTTCTGCTCTCTTTCTCTAAAGAGCGTTTTAAGGAACTGGGTTTGACGAACCAATTTTGTGTCTTCCAGAAGTGCAAAGTAAAAAGCTGATTTCCTTTTCGTCATTCGTGTTGTATGGAGTACTCTCAACTGAAGACTTTTAGTTTTCAGCAGTTTTTCCATTTGTGGTATTGGAAAAACTTTGTGTACTGGCCAGACTATTGATTCTACCGAATATTCCTCTGTCGGGCCCAAACTCAAGACACAGACAAAGAAGCTTCTTTTTCATGTTGTTATTTTGATCAAAGCAGTTTTGGCACGTATCCATTGATGAGTAGTTTAAATACAAATATAAACAGTAAATGTAAAGTAGGTACTTGAAAATCAAATGATAAGTTATTAAAAGTTTTAAGTATGACTTTTCTACCTGTTATGCAACCAGATATCTTTAAAAATATATAAATATTTCATTTGTATTATGAGCATATATATAAAAATTAGCAGAAATTGTTTTATATACTTCTTTGTAGGTAGGTGTAATAAGGGAATATTATAATTTTAAACTATGATGTTTTTTTTTTTTTTGTAGTTTAACGTCCTTTAAGCTGGTTGGTCATATTGGACGATGAGTGAAATTGGTGAAATGATGCTCAAATGATCTCGGAGTTCATGGACATTCGTCTTCTTAGGATAAGGGAAAATCACGAAAAAATCCTCATCCGGGTAACTTATCCTAAGCGAGATTCGAACTCACGACCTTTTGAATGTGAGGCAGACATGCTACGACCACACTACCCAGGTGGGCTATGATATTATTGAAATAATTTATATGCATACATAAAGAATGTATATAGGAGGTAGGATTAAAAAATGACCAATTGCAGGTTAAGAAGCGTATAAGTATTGGAAAAAAGTAAATTAATGACAAACATCTATAAATTGCTAAATAAAAAAACAACAAAAAAACAAAAAAACTGTGTGTTTGAATGTCTACAGTTTTTTGTAGTATAGTTTTGTTCATCGCCTACAGTTTATCAGTTATGCAAAAGTCGTGGACAATGTAGAGGACTTCAGAGGATATTCCTAGCAAATTCAAGATTGGTATAAAAATATCTCAAGTTACAGCCATTTTTAGAAAGTCAAAGTTTTCAAAAAATGATCAATGTAAGGAGAGGGTTGATTTCTTCAAAGTCTTTGTGTCGCATCTTTGGAAGATGCATACATAAATTCACGCGGATGTTTTTCTAAAAATGAGTTTTTTTGTTGTTTTTTTTTATTCAGGAAGCTTAAACATACATTTCCCTGTAGTCTCGGCATGACATAAAAAATTCTCTACCTGCTCTGTTTATTGCACGCAGAGAAATTAAACAGGGGTAAAAAGTAAATACACATATATTCAAAATTGAACGGCTGCAGATAATAATTAGATTCAGTGTAGGTATCGTTGATTTTGTTAGTGATTTTCCAACGCTGTGCAGCAATAAATTACAATTCAAAATTATAACAACAGTACCCAGTAATGTTAAGGAAATAATAAAAACACAAATACAAATATGGATATATCATGTGATTAAGTACAGCCTGTGACTTCATAAAATGGGAACTTAAGTTGTCATGCATCCATCATTGAATTAATGAGAAAAAAGGGGGGATTAGCCGTGATTCTTCTTAACATTCCAAATTTCAGTCTGGTCAGTTACTTAATCAATTAATTTTACTTCCTCTACTCTGTGCATAGTAAACAAAGATATTTTATTCCACCCAAAAGTTCAATAACGAGATTTCACAGAAAATTCACTTTACAAAAATTGTAGGACAAGATCCGTGAGGGCACGTGCGCGTTACTGTAAACAATATAATTCAAAAACGAAAAGTCATTGAAATATCAAACTTGATAATTAAATTCAACTTCCAGGGATCGACAAGAATATTTTCAAGAAAACCCCTATCCCTAACTAATCTTTACATGGATTTTCGAGGATGACTTTTGCGTAACTCGTTATCCGTAAGAGATAGACAAAGGATTAGTAATATAGATCTTGTTAAATCACACATTTTATCTCATATACATTTTTTGTAGTTAAGCTCTTCAAAGACATCTATATTATTGGTTTCAATTTAAAAATACGAAAGTATCTCTCCAACGGTAATTTGCCATTTATGTGTCTTTTGTTTTATCCCTGGCCGTGCAAAGAAATACGACTTTCAATAATGGGGTAGTCAGCTTTTAAAAGATTTGACTGTCCCTTTAGCTGGTGTATTTCTGTATTTCCGTTCTACTTATCACCAACAAAACAATAAGACAATGTGTAAGTTGATTAGCAAGAGTTCGAATAAGCTTTTGTAAGAATAGTTTGTTACAGAAGAGGTACAGAAGGTCATGTGGCATTTTAGTCCTGAGAAGAGAAGTTTACATGTTTTATAAACAGTTCTGAATTGTGCAGTCACTTTTCAGGGTGTAGTGTCTCAGCTCCCCCCCCCTGTATAGGTATATGGACCACTGGTTTGCGTTGTCAGAATCCATATAATACCATGTCTTTTCATTTTTTATCTGGTTTGTTATTCTTGCCCATAGAGCACAGTTGTGATAGTGTTCTTAAAAATGTTTGATGTGCGATTCATATATTTTCTCTGCATCTCTGTAACAAGTTTCTGTCATAAAGCTTATTCTTCTATCTAATTCATGCTAATCGAGATAAAATTTAGCAGAAATAGTCTATTACTTATAAGTAGAAGGGAGAGTAGGGAACGCTTTAGGCTAAAACGATGGTCATATCTTTCAAAATCTGATTGCTATGTGACTGAATTTCCTTCTCTTTACATTGCCAGGAGTTGACAAATTCCCGTGTGAGAAAAGTTTATCTATTTTAGAATTGAAACCAACAGCAAGAAATATTTCGTAAATGGTTCGCTATACAAGAAATTGTATTGGCCATACATTGTGTATTTTAAGATATCTATGTAGTAAGTTTTTCTTTACCTCTCACTGTTTACCACTTATGCAAAGGTCATTCAGAATGAAGAGCACTTAAGAGGCTCTTCCCAGATTTACATTTTATTTATCTTATAACTATATTTAATACAAGTATCTTAGTCACAATAATTGAGCCAATTTTGAGTAAATAAATATTTTGAGACTTTTGTCCATATTACTAAGGGTAGTTTGGGCTGGAGTAATTTTCTTGAAAATCTTCCTATCTCATTCTTGGAAGATGCTGAAACTAATATAATGCGGTATTTAACCGACTTTTCGATTTTTAGTTATCGTGTTCACAGACGGGTACTGACCTGTTTTTAAAAAAAAAATTTCGGATTCGTGTATTTCCAGTGAAATCTCGGTATTGAGAATTTCAGTACGATGCAATACCTTATCTATCTTTGTACTACGTACTTGGTAGAGAAAGTAAAAAATGATTTATTTACGTGTTAGGAAGAGGAGGGGAGCTAGTGTTTGGTAAAAGCACATGTAAGGCACAACATGTGTGCTTGAATTTATTAGTAAGACATATTGGAAATCCATCCGTTTCATTGTTCAAATGATCTGTTATGGTTGGGAATATGTATCTCATTGAAATATTTAATTTGTTTAGTCAGTATATTGGTGAGTATCCAATTTGAATTGGTTTCCGGGCCTTAGCAAACATGCAGCTGATGTTAAAAAATGGTAAATATAGATCTATCCTACAGGAAGAAAAACATTCCAGGTGCTTTAATATTATGTATCGTTATTTCAATTGAGCTTGACTCTTATGTTAACTGAGATAAACGCGATTTTTTAAACTGGTATAATCTGAACCAGGGACACTTTCAGTTTCACAGATATCGATTACGGTGATCAGATGTAAGCCGGAAGCTGATTAAGTGTATTTCACTTGAAGATGACTTTTCAAATTAGATTTAACTTGGCAAATATAGTTCTTTCAAGCATGAACATAGAAGGAAAATAAAGTACTACACTAGGTAAAACCGACAATCAAATGTTTTAAAATTTGGTTGCTATGGGGATTGAATTCCGTTTGTTCGCGTGAATAGAAGTTGAAAAGTTCCCGTATGAAAAAGTATTTTAAAACTGGAACCTATAACAAGAATATCGCGAAAACTATCAATTACACACACACAAAAAAAAAAAAAATGTACATGACAGAAATTGCGTGTTTTAAAGATATCTATATTTTTGTCCACTAAGATTTGTCTATTTACTATTTGCACATCCAGCAAATTCAACCGGTATAAAAAGGTCTTCAGAGGTTATGCCCAGAAAATTCTGGATACACATTTTTCATCGAAATATCTTTAATATACGCCATTTCAATAAAAACTCTTTAGAACCATTTTTAGGAAATAATAATTTTCGAATGTTTTTCCTTGTAAACGGTAGTTCGGAGTAGGACTTTTTTCAAAATCATTGTGTCGTATTCTTTGAAGATACTGATCTTAAATATAAGTTTTGGTATTTAACGGGCAATTCGGTTTTGAGCTACGTTACCCACAGGCACATATAGACGCGGTCATTTTTCTAAATATGGTTTTTCTGGATTTAGGGGGTTCCCAAAACTTGTATTTCTGTCAAATCTTTGGATGCAATACCAATACCTTCTCAATACTCTATCTGCATAGTACATTTAGAGAAAGTAAAAATTAGCTGATGTCCGTGGTCCCATTATGTCGCAATAGCATGTGGTGAAACTTAGAATGAAATTAAATAAAACATGCGTTAGGCACAGTCGTTCATAAACCGCTGCTGTTCTCAGCTTCCCATTCTACATGAGACGTGAAGGATCGCTTTATTTTGCTCAGAGGATTCTTGATCAAACTTTTGTTCTTTTATGTGCTGTAAATATACACACGGGCCCAATAGCTGTAAGGATTTTTACGCCTAAAAATTCATTGTCCTCAGCTGGGTTCTCCCGGTCCATATGGCCACGCGGGCTAAAGTACCTAGTTTTGGTGCTTCGTGGCGCAGGGGATCGTGAATTCGAGTCCCGCCTTGGGCAGGGCGTTTGTGTGTTTGTAAATGTGTATTAGTCCGCGTGTGTATAAGTAAAAAGAAATGATAAAATAAATCACTCAACCAAGGAAATGTAGAAAACTGGGAAGAATGATACACAGCACCAGAATCCTGACAAGACTCCGAAATTAAAAAAGAAGAGAAAGATCCGGTAACTAGTAGAGCCAGAGATTAGCATGTCACGGGGGACAACATACAAATATTGACGTTTATAAACTCTTAATGTAGATGCCAAAGGAAGCGGCTCGTTTTGTTTCAATACGTGATAAGTTATGGAGACTGTTTTGCCTTTTCTCACAGATTCACAAAATTATTAATCGTAGATTGTGAAGCAGGAGAGAAGTAATTTAATACCGGCATATACTGTTGAGGGAAACGAACGTACTTTAAAACTAAAATAATCTAAACAGCGGAACAGCCCGAAATCGAGCTTATTATGTTAATGTTTATCTTCATTGGCATGAAGTAGTAGTAAGAAGAATATTCTTAATAATAATTTTTAACAGAGGTAGAGAACGTCATATGAAAAGAACAACTGAGATTTTTTCTCAACTAACGCATGTTTAACATGTGTCAAATTTTCTTTACAAAAAGTAACCAATATCTAAATTATATTCACTATAGCACTTAGAGCTTGTTTTCATTATCCTTACATTTGACTAGTCTATATTTAATAGTTCTTAAAGGCTGAGAAAATAATATACCAAGAAACTGTCATTCAAAGCTAAAATTAAGGAAACAAAGTCTCATACCTTTGAATAATGAAAGCACATAGCTTGAACACACAAAAACTACCATATTTAGTAGTAACATTTGGCAAAACAAACTATTATTGTTAGCATATTAGTTGCGTAAATGTGCAGATTCTTTTGATGACTGTTATCGCCTAAGATAGCAACTGTTTCCAAATAGATACCAGCAGTCACTTCACGTGGAGTTGCAACGTAGCTGTCTCAGTATAACAAATATAAACTCCGATGTGTTGCATTCACATGGCTTTCTCTACAGCTCTATAACAAATGATTTTATTAATTTTATTATTCTATCTACCTCATGCAAATCAAGACAAACATTAGGAGAAATTGTCTCATGACTTATTTCTTTGTAAGTAAAAGCAAAATAAGGAATACACTAGGCTAAGAGGATAGTCAAATCTTTTAAAAGCTGAGACTGAAATTCGTCTCTTTGCCTCAGAGTTGAGAAAAGTTCCGTTTGAGAGAAGTTTACGTATTTTAAAACTGAAACCAATAACAAGAAATATCTCGTAAAGGGTTAACTCTACAAAAAAATGTATGACAAAAATTGTGTGCTTTAACTAGCTCATTTTTACTTTCTCTATACGCACTATGTACATTAGAGAAGGTATTGCACTCCACCCAAAAATTTGATACCGAGATTTCAACGTAAATATATGTTTTAGGGTCCCCTATATAAAAAAAAAAAGCATTTTCACAAAAAGGTCCATGTGTGTGTGTGTGTGTATGTGTGTGTGTGTGTCAGTGTGTCCGTGTGTCTGTGAACACGATAACTCAAAAACGAAAAGTTGATAAAATACCAAACTTGGTATTTAAGTTTAGTATCTTCCAGGGATGCGACACGAAGATTTTGAAAAAAATCTCCCCACCCCAAACTACCCTTTCATTGGAACTTTTTTCGAAAATGTTAATTTTCCTAAAAATGGCTCTAAAGATTTTGATTAAAATTTCGTATATTAAATATATTTACCTGAAAAATAAAATATATATCTTGAATTTTCTGGGAATAGCCTCTGAAGAGTACTTTATTCTGGATGAATTTTACGGAACTTTCAATAACTGCTAAACCGTAAGAGATGGAAAAAAAACTTACTACACAAAAATGTAGAGCACGTTAAAACACACAATTTATGTTATATACATTTTTTCGTGGAGTCATCGTTTTTGAGTCATTCCTTGTTTTTGGTTTCTGCTATGGAGATTTATACTTTTCTCATATGGGAATTTGTCAACTGCTTTCATACAAAGGAACTTCGGTGACATAGCAACCAGCAAGGAACAAAGCAAACATAGCATCAAGGAATCAAGTAATTAGACTATTTCTGCTATTTTAGTATGATTAACATGAAGTAAATAGATTATAAGCTTTTTAAGAGTAATTTGTTGCAGAAATATAGAGTAAGTCATGTGAATGGTACACATCATATTTTTATGAGGAAAGTTTCTGTCTATCGCTTACTTGTTTGCAAGTTATACAAAAGTCACCTGTAATGAAAAGGACTTCAGAGGCTATTTCTACAAAATAAGGTACACTTTATTTGTCATATAGATATCTTTAATATCAGGTAACTATTTTAACTTTTGCGAAATTCAAAATTTTTGCAATTTTTCCATGAAAGGGTAATTTGAGTTGGGAGTTTTCCTCAAAATCTTCGTGTCGCGTCCTTGGAAAATATTAAACTTAAAATACAAAGTTTAGTAGTTTAGCGATGTTTCGTTTTTTCATGTTCACACACACACACACACACACACACACTCACACACACACTCTCTGTCTCTCTCTCTCTCTCTCTCTCTCTCTCTCTCTCTCTCTCTCTCTCTCTCGGACACATAGTCACTAACAGTCACGGCCCGGTTTTAAAAGTGCTCTATTAATAGCGGGGTCCTCAAAACATGCATTTTTGGTGAAAACTCGATGTCGAATTGTTGGGTGGAATACTTATCTACTATGTACATACGTAGTAATTGGTAAAGAATGTGAAACATTACCGAATATTTTGGTTCCCTGTAATGTTTTTCTTTATTTAATGTTTGCAGAATTACCTTATCAGCTGTGTTGACCACTTACCTACCCCTGTATTGTATTGAAAAAGTTAGCAGAGAAAGGGTGGAAAACGGTAATTTCTTTCCACCATTTTACCTAATGTTTCCCTGTGTTCCAAGCTCTTCCTTTTTTTTTCTTTTTTTTTTTTTAGCCAGAGGTTATGGTTTCGGTGATAGAATTTTGATATATAACCAATAGACGACGGAAACATCTCGCTAGTGCAACAACCTTACCTTTTTGTTACTTATGCCATTTGAAAAGAACAAAGGGCATGGAGGAAAAAAAAACAATGTAAGTGGTATAAGAAATACGACGACAAGCTTGGTACTACAAACAAATTTATTATTTGTAACCGAAGTGAGTTGTACAGTAAGGAATGAAATGAGAAAAATGAAAAGTAAGAAAAGTTATCAATTTTGCATTAACTGAATGTCATTCTCTCACTATATTGTATTCTTGAAACACTGGGATAACACTTTTTTTTTTGAAATAATCCTAATTCCGGAGTACTTATGGAAAGTTAAAATCAAAATTAAACTTTCATTTCCATAGTTGGGGTAAAAACCACCTATCAATTGCTTCTCATGCCAATGCTGTGCCATCTGAGATATTAGATCGATGTTAGAACATCATGAACTATGTGACTCGAATTTTCCCAGTAAAACGCAAGGCTTTATCAACATCTCTTGTGATGTATAGATTTGCATTCTGATTTTATCTTTCATTCCTACAGAAGAATAATTAACACACCAGAATTGATTACGTTTTCTCAACGAATCGAAAACTGTCTGAGTCCTCTGGTATACACCTGCCTTGGCAGAAAAGAAATAAGCAGTTGTAGTCATGAATATGGGAGGGGCTACTTACAGTCGCCTATCACCAAGGATCACCCCAGACGACCACATATGGGTTTGTGGTGGACAAAGCGGCGCCATTTCTCCCACAATCGCAATCCATCGTGCTCCAATTATCATTAGTGTCATCGCTTGCGGTATCTATGTAGTAAAAGTGGGCGTTTAACACTAGCAAAACAAAATCAAACAAAAATAAACAAAGGAGCTTACACGGTGTGTGTCGGCATGAATTTACAAAAATCTGATGTGTTACACTCACATGACTTTCTCTAGCTGTTCTAAAACTTCATACATAAGATTCTTCTTCTTTCTGCACCTTGCTGATCGAGGTTTTCAGCACAATGTTCTTATTACTTAGTTCGTTATAAGTAGGAAGAAAATAAGGAAATATACTAGGCTAAATCGATAGTCAAATGTTTTAAAAGCTGTCGTTATGCGATTGTCATTACAAATCGCTTCTTTTCTTGGCCAGGAGTAGAACAAAAGAAAAACGGACTCTCCCGTCTGAGAAAAGTATAACTACTTCATAATGAAACTAATAACAATGAATACCTCGAAAACGGTAAGCTCCACGTAAAAAAATGTATATGACGTAAATTGTGTATTTTAAAAAGGCCTACATTTTTTGTATAGTAAGTGTTTGTCTATCTCTTACGGTTTATTAATTATGCCAAATTAAGCAAAATTCATTCAGAATAAACAGGTCTTTAGAAGCTATTCCCAGAAAATTCAAGATATACATTTTATTTATTAGGTAAATATCTTTAATATACGATATTTTAATCAAAATCGTTAGAGCCATTTTTAAGAAAATCAAAATTTTCTAAAAAAGTTCCATGTAAAGGGTAGTTTGGGGTGGGGAGATTTTTCTCAAAATCTTCGTGTCGCATCCCTGGGAGATACTGAGCTTAAATGCCAAGTTAGGTATTTTAGCTACTTTTCGTTTTTGAGTTATCGTGTACACAGGCGCACGGATAAACGGACACACACACGGACCTTTTTCTGAAAATGCTTTTTATGGATACAGGGGGTCCTAAAACATGTATTTCCGGTGAAATCTCGGTATCGAATTTTTGGGTGGAATACAATACTTCTCTATCCCTATGTGCATTCTACATACGGTGCTAGAGAAAGTAATAATGTGTTTTATTCACATGAGTTTCTCTACATCTTTACAACAAATTATGGTTACAAAGCTTATTCTGTTATCTACTCCATTATAATTGAAATAAAGTTAATATAAATTGTCTCCTGGTGTCCTTGTAAATAGAAGGTAGGACACTGTTCTAAAGCGATAGTCAACCTTTATAAAAGCTATTTGCTATATGATTGAAATTCGCTTGTTTGCATGCCCAAGAGTTTCTTACGAGGAAAGTTCATTATTTTAAAATTAAAACAATAACAAGGAATAATTCGGAAATGGTTAACTATACAAAAAAATCTGATGTGTTCCATTTACATGACTTTCTCTATATCTCTGTAAATTATTATTGTTAATAAGCTTATATTTTATTTATTTCATGCTAATCACGAAAAATGAGCAGAAATAGTCTTATTTCTTGCTTTATTGTAAGTAGAAGCGAAATAAGGGAGAACCATAGGTTAAAGTGAAAGCCAAAAGCTGGTTGCTATGTGACTGATGCTCCTTTGTTTGTATGGACAGGAGTTGACAAATTCCTATATGAGAAAAATATGTTTTTCTAAGCTGAAACCAAGAAAAATGAATATCTCAAAAACTATCAACTCCACGAAAAAAATGTATATAACATAAATTGTGTGTTTTAACGTACTGTACATTTTTTGTGGGTTAAGTTTTTGTCCATCTCTTACGACTTAGTAGTTATGAAAAATTCATCCAGAATAAAGTAATCTTCAGAGGCTATTCCCAGAAAATTCAAAATATACATTTTATTTGTCAGTTAAATAACTTTAATATACCATATTTTAATCAAAGTCGATAGAGCCATTTTTTAGAAAATCAAAATTTTCGAAAAAAGTTCCATGTAAAGGGTAATTTTAGGTGAGGGAATTTTTCTCGAAATCTTGTGTCGCATCCCTGGAACATACTAAACTTAAATACCAAATTTAGTATTTTACCGACGTTTCGTTTTGAGTTATCGTGTTCATAGACACACGGACACACGGACACACTCACACACGGACACACGGACACACGGACACACACGGACCTTTTTCTGAAAATACTTTTTATGGATACAGGGGACCCTAAAACACATATTTCCGGTGAAATCTCGGTATCGAATTTTTTGGTGGAGTGCAATACATTCTCTATACATCATGTACATAGTGAAAGTAAAAGCTAGAAGCGCATTACATCAGTTAAAAACTGATGTAATCAATTCACATGACCTTCTCTATATCTCTGCAACAAATTTTTGTTAAAAAATTTATGCTTCTATTTACTTCATGCTAAGTGAGAAATATTAGCAGAAATAGTCTTATTACTTGCTTCCCTGTAAGTAGAAGCGAAATAAGGGGGTAACATAGGTTAAAGTGATAGCAAAAGATGGTTGCTATGTGACTGAAGTTTCTTTGTCTATGTGGACAGCATTTATTAAATGTCTGTATGAGAAAACTATAAGTTTTAAAGCTGAAACTAAAAACAAGGAGTGTCTCAAAAACGATCAACTCCACGAAAAAATGTTTATAACATAAATTGTGTGTTTTAATGTGCTCTACATTTTTTGTCTGGTAAGTTTTTGTCTATCTCTTACGGTTTACCAGTTACACAAAATTCCGTAAAATTCATCCAAAATAAAGTAGTCTTCAGAGGCTATTCCCAGCAAATTGAAGATATACATATTATTTGTCAAGTATATATCTTTAATATATGATATTTTAATCAAAATCGTTATAGCCATTTTTTAGAAAATCAAAATTTTCGAAAAATTTTCCATGTGAAGGGTAGTTGGGTTTAGAGGGATTTTCTTGAAATTCTTCGTGTCGTATCCTTGGAAGATATGTAACTTAAGTACCAAGTTTGGTATTTAACGGTCTTGTGGTTTTTGAGCTAGCTGCCCACAGTCACACAGACACACACGGACATTTTTCTAAAAAACTTTTTTTGGATTCAGGTGGTCTCAAAACATGTATTTCCGGTGAAATCTCGGTATCGAATTTTTGGGTACAATGCAATACCTTCTCTACACACTATGTACATAGTACGTATAGAGAAAGTAAAAATATGTTTAAACCATAACTATTTTGTCCATTATCATAAGAAATCTATATAAAATTAAGAAGGAAAACTATTTAATAAGCCTGAACAAAAATCTAAAAATAAATTACCGTTTAATTTACACTTAAACCAACTAAAAGCTGATCGGCTGCAAGTAACTGCGGACTTTTTTTAAACTACGATATCCACCGCTGTATCCTAACCGACAACTCCACGCCAATTAACCAAATTGCAAGCGCCACCTACACTTTACCCTACACCAAATTCTGCGGTAAAACTTTACACGGATGGGTGAGCGGGAAATACCCTCGGGATGTCCTTCAGCCCTCCAGCACTGCATTGCAATTACTTTTGGGCTTAGGTCGAAACCCATGAGTCGATTTTCCTTTTTTTTTTGGTTTTAGGGATATTCACAAAGAAAATTAGTTACCTAGGGTAGTTAATTCAGACACCATAAATAATGAAAAATTAAGCAAAAGTCAATAATTTTTAGAGCCTAATAAACATAGCGAGCTGCGATATATAGCAATCGACGCCACAAAAGATGTGACGAATATAAATTCAAAATAAATAGCAATAACTGACTATCGTCACAGAAATTTACTTAATAAATGACAGGCATACTGAACTTCATTATAATTGGCGAGCGCAACAATTAGCAAGTTATGTGTATAGTGACGTCGATAAAAAGTGAAATATGTTTCCTAGAGGATAATTCTAGCCATTGGATTCACATGGTAATTTACCTCCCAATAAATATGGTGGATGTACTGAAGGTTAACATTATAAACACTATGTGCGGACACTGGTTTTACCGGAAGGTAAGGGCTGGAGGGGATAAAAAAAAAAGAGCTCGCCCACGTGTCTTTCTGCAGTGTTGTCAACCAAAGATGGTTCTCTATTTGAGACCCTCAGTCATAATGCTGTATAGGCTAACAAATTTACCGCGAACTAGTTAAACTATTAAATGACACACGTGCGTGAATTCTGGGATCTAGTCAGTGAAACCTTGAAACCACTAGATCTCAGGGTGTATAGTGTACTTCATGTCTCAACGTTATCACTTTGCTCTGCTTCCGAAACTGAGGGATGCCGTCTAAGAAAAGCATCTAAGAAAAGGTGCGCGCCTACCAGTTTTCCGTGTTCTCACCCTAAGGTGAACACCGGAGGAAAGAATGTTGTTTTGCGCAAACGCGACCAAAGTGGGCGAACATTTCCCCCACTATATACATTCCTCCACCACCAGGCGCACGCGCATAAATAGTGAGCACGTTTCCCCTACAGTGACAATCACTAAATGATAAGTAACTGGCTGGTGGGCAACATGGACAAAGAGACCTTGAGAGATGAATGACGTAAAAGGCAAGAGTGGAGGAAGCAGAGCGCAGAACAGCAACAGTAACCTCTCAACATTCTTTTCCAAGTTGTCAACCAATATCACAGTTCTGTTTAGGCAATGCTTTGTGAATTTTAGTACAAAATGAATGTAATATAGTGTAAAAAAAAAAGACGGATGCTAAGAATTTTAGTTTTTTGTTCTTTTTATTCTTTTCACCTATATTTTTGTCTGCGTCACCTGCTTTTTTTTTTTTTTTTAATTCAGGGGGACCCAAACATGTACTTCCGGTGAAATCTCGGTATCGAATTTTTGGGTGCAATACAATACCTTCTCTATACACTATGTACATAGTACGTGTAGAGAAAGTAAAAAGTGGATTCCAGCGTGTCTACTAGAATAAAGTTGTGGTCATACGCTTGGCAACTACACCACAAATTGGGATGTGTGTGTGTGGCTGGTTCTTCAGTGCTTCAGATGCGTTAAATGTATTTATAACTACGTAAGTCTTCAAGAGTACCTAGATATGCCTCTTGCTTATAGCAAAGCTGAATCTTTAGATTATTATTTCCAGGGGCATTTGAAGAGTACAATGACGAGGTTGCTACCATTGATGATCTTCGCACACGTATGTTTGAAGCAGGCCTAGAGATTGGGCAGAACGCAGAAGCTTTAACGAGGGTAGGGCTGAATTGGCTACAAAGATGCGCTGCTTGCATACATTTTAATGGAGCATACTTTGAACAGCTACTGCAAATAGACATATTGCTGTTATTGATAATAAATTATAAATTTCCTCTTTAGCTAAGATTCGCCTTTTATTACACGATACAAAGGGAAGATGTATTACCATATTTCATATTTCAATTTGCTTTATCTTTGATCAAAAAACTAAATCTTATGCATAGCCTTCTTATGCAGCGTTTATTTCAAGTCTCGTATTTACTATTTAGTATTCATTTGTTTAGTCATTAGGTACATTAGTACAATAGACATGGTCAAAATCGTGAATCGATTGGATGGTTAGAAAGAAATGCACTCCACCCCTCGTAGTGGTAGTAGCTGATAATAAACATATAGGCACGTTGGGAACTGGATTTCAAGCAGAAACCAAAACAAAATATTCTGTTCTTAAACCCTACTCTTTTGCCAGGTAATATATTCAGTAATGCTGAATTGCTTCCGTAACTTTTCAAGATAGATGAATTTGTTATTGGACTTTATTATTCGCCATGTTTGATCTTCCAGCACGCGAAATCTACGCACCCATACACCTAATACCGTGTATTGAAGTAAATGTAAAATATGACATGCAAATTTCAAGTTGTATGTATAAACACTACATATTAAGTTGTACTAAGTCTTTATATTTACATTACATTTACGCACATTTCTTGTTGTTATGGTTCCTAAAACGTTACAAAATGCTCACCGGAGGCTGCATAATTTGTTTCCATGGAAAGGATGTAACCAAGTTAGTTAAAATGAAAGCATTTGCGAGCAAGCAGCGTATACGAATTTAAACAAAATATGCAGCTATAAACATACAAAAGGCACAGAGTTGGCAAATATAAGGAATTCTGGTGGGACTGGAATACAATAAACAGCAGGAGGTCGTGCAACGAATGTGGAAAAGTTTTGAGTGTGAGGTAGAGGAGGATCTTTACCTTACGCACGATCAAAGTAAAAGCAATGGCTGCATCTGAGATCGCCCAGTAGTATGAGCATCACGTCCATAGAGGCGCTGCCGTGCTACCACTGACTTCGTTCTTTCCCCCATTCTTCTCACCCACTTCTGAGAAACAACTTCGGAAGAGCCTAGAATATAAAGTTGGAAATCAGATCAAACCAGCGCTATTCGATAAAGGAATACAGCTTCCTGAATTTGTGAAAAACACATTTATGCTTATGAGTGGTAGTAACCGTACTATTATTTCATATATGTGAAAATAAAATATTCGGAAATCATACAGAGCTATAGTAGTACTTCGAATTTCCTTTTTAAAAAATAGATGTCCATTCAGCATTTAAACTGTCACTCATGATCAATACAAGTTTTACTTTCTGTAGCACATATGTGCAATTTACAAAGTAGGTAGAGAGGGTTTTGCATTCACCAAAAAATTCAATACCGATATTTCACCGGAAATACGTATTTTGTAGGACCTATATAAAATATTTTAGTAAAAGCTCAGTTAAATACCAAAATTGGTATTAAAGTTCACTATCTTCCAAGGATAAGACACGAAGATTTTCAGAACAATCCAATAACCAAAACTACCCTTCAGATGGAAATATTTTTAAAATTTTTATTTATTTAAAATGGCTAAAGATTTTGATTAGAATACCGCATATAAAGATATTTATATGACAAATAAAATGTAAATAACGAATTTCCCAGGAACAACCTCTGAACATCTCTTCAATCTAACTGATTTCTGCGTAAATGGTAAATCGTAATAGATAGATAATAACTTATCAAAAATGTAGATCCCCTTGAAATACAAACAGGTGTCTTTTACATTTTTGCTGTAGACCTAACCGTTTCTGAGATATTTCTTGTTATTGGCTTTAATTATAACATACACTTTTCACAAACAGGAAGACGCCCGTGTTTCTTTTGTTTTACTCCTGGTCAATAAAGAAACGAATTTCAATGACAATCGTATAGCGACAGCTTCAGCGTGTGTGTTTGCTTAATTTCCTTCTACTTATAAGAGACTAAGTTAAACATGTGCTAATGCTTATCTCGATTAATGTAGTGTAGAATTAGGAGCATTCTTTTGTAAGAAATTTGTTTATAGAACAGCTAGAGAAAGTAATGCGAATGTAGCATATTTTACCTTCTCTTGCACGTATGTACAATATACATACTGGATAGAAAAGGCATGTATTCACCCAAAAAATTGATATCGAGATTTTACCGAAAATATTTGTTTTAGGGTCCCCTAATAAAAAGTCAGTTTTAGAGAAAGGTCTGTGTCTGAGAGTGCGAATGTGTCTGTGGACAGCATAACTCAAAAACAAAATGTTAGTTAAAAACCAAACTTGGTATTTAAGTTTAGGTCATCTATGGATGCAACATAAAGATTTTTCAGGAAAATCCCCCTCCACCCCCAACTGTTCTTCACATGGAACCTTTTTCGAAAATGTTAATTTTCTCAAAAATAGCTATAAAGATTTTGATTAAAATACCGTAAGTTTTTCTATTTTTATGACATCCAAAATGTATATCTTTAATTTTCTGGGAGTAGCCTTTGAAGACCTCTTCATTCTTGATGACTTTTGTACAATGTTTGTATAATTGGTAAACCGTAAGAAATAGACAAAAACCTACCACACAGTGCATGTAGATCTCATTACAACACAGAATTTGTCATATACATTGTTCCAGTTACCCATTTTCGAAATATTCCGTTTTATTGGTTTCAGTTTTAAGCTACTGAATCTTTTCTCAACGGAAGTCATTTTTCTTTTGGTCTCTTTTGTTTATTACTCGCAAATAAAGAGAACTGAATTTTAATTGTTTCATATAGCGACCAGCTTTTTCAAAGTTTTGAGTATTACATTTGCTTCTGCAATCCCATATTTGCTTTCTATTTATAAAAAAACAAGCAATAAGGCCAATTCTAATAATGTTTATCTCGATTAGCATGATTAGATAAAGGAATAAATAATCTTTTGTAAGAAACGGTTGATTACTGAGCAATTAATGTAATTCATGTAAATAGAATAAATCATATTTTTATATCCTATGAGGCAAATTGCTAGTTTTTAGACCTGAGTAAACAACAGAGTTTTAATTTATAATTTATAAGCATGTATTACAGTTATTACGTGTGATTTTCTTACTAATTTGGTTGAAATATACTTTTTTATGCAATTGTAACTTCGTTTAAAAACATCTTAGAGACTGTAAACTTTGTTGAAAAGTTAGTGTAATAGTTTCATAATTAAAATATGACAATTTATATAAATTTATTAATAATTTTCTAAGGGACCCCAAAGTGATAGTGTATAAAAGTATTAAAATTAGAGCTTTGAGTTTTTTTTACAAACATTGCCGGTAAAAAAGAAACATTTTTACCGAGTTTCAATCAATATCCTTTTCAACATGGATATATTCATTTATTCGATTTAATTAGCTAAAATCAAAATCATTTTTCCTCTATAGATATTGAGTTACATTCACACTCTTTACAGTTACATTCTTTAACATTATATTAAATTTAAAAGGTATCCGTATTGTAGAAATGCGTTATTAATGTAGAAAAAAGGTTATCGCAAGGCAATTTATACAACTTTTCCTTAAATTAGTTCCCTTCTGTAGTGATACATTTCTGCGACTGCGTGTAAAGGGACTGGAAGTACTCCTGTAAGCCAATTTCAGATACCTGTCAAACATAATAAAATAAACATAAAGAATAAAAGTATGTTAATCATGTAGAAAAATATTTAAACTTATCTTACAATTACTTAATTTATGTACCTTCAAAAATGATTAATTAAAACAATATTATTTTCAGATTATATCGAATTGCACAATAAATAATTTCAGTTGTGTACTTGTCGCATGAACAACATTTCTTCAGCTTTCGAACAATTTGACTGAAACATTTATGCCATTCACACAACTGAGTTTACTTCATTGCTGCTTCCCCATAAGGTTCTTCCATCATTCTGAATGTCTCTGCAGGTAATCTGTTTAAAAAACTACATAACTTTATGTTCGAACGTGCTCCGATCCCTACGAATATGTATATACAAAAACGTGTTGCCAAGTAAAGACATCAATCATTATTACAGTGAAAATTGAAATGAAGTGTTATCATGGACATAACCTACAAAAATAAAATACCATTTACCTTCGATACATTAAAGCGGAAAAAACGATTCCAGAAACTTTCTGGAAAAAAAGGATTTTACATCACAAAGGAAAAACACTAAAGAATAACAGCGCATAGTCATACTAATTACTTTTTAAAGCTTATGTGACAATTATCAAAGTTTCTACCAGAAATTTTATTAAATAAGGAAAAATAACACAATTGAATCTGAGAGAATAACTTTAAAGTGTAATATAGAGCCCTTTAACATATGTCTTCCATAACATATGTTACATCCTAAACTAGAGAATCAAACATTGTTAATATGTACTTCACTATTACTTTGCATTTTTTTACCAAATTCCAGAAATTGACATTTGTAACAAAATTGACTAAAACAATGCTATGTTCCATTGACATGACTTTCTCTTGATGTTCTGCAAATGAACTTTTCTTGCAAAAGATTATTCTTTTATCTATATCATGCCAATCGAGATAAACATTAGTCTTATTACCTGCTTCTTTGCAAGTAGAAGGGAAGTAAGGTAATGCACTAGGCTAAAGCGAAAGTCAAATTCTTTAAAAGCCGGTTCCATGTGAAACAATTGAAATTCGGTTCTGTTTGCTTACTTGAGTAACAAAATAGAGACGAAAAGACAGATTATATTCCGTTTAAGAAAAGTTGAGTAGCTAGGTGACTTAAAACTGAAATCAATAACATGGAATATCTCTGAAACGGTTAATTGTACAAAAAAATGTATACGACATAAGTTGTGTGTTTGAATATTTTTTGTGTATTAAATTTTGTATATCTCTTTGGATTTAATAGTTATACAAAAGTTATACAAAAGTCATCCAGAAGAAAATGTTTTGAGAAGCTGTTTCCTGCAGATTCAAGTTATATATTTTGTTTTTCATAAAAGTATATATTAAGCATATGGTATTTTAATCAAAATCACTTTTTTGAAAAAATAAAAATGTCCTTGTCAATTCTTAGTACTAAGCCGACTCTCCGTGTTTGAGTTACGCTGTCCACACCGCATACCTACACGCGGACCCTTTTCTAAAAATGTTTTTATTTATTCAAAACAAAGTTTTCGGTGAAGTTTCAGCATCGAATACTTTCACTACTTATGTACATACTTGTAATATGTAAAATGATATTTTAGTTTTGCAATGTACATCCTTCAGTTCACCTTCGTCCTTCTTTTTGCGTCTGTCCACGTATAAAAGAATAGAATGTGTAATTAAGTTATAATCCGCGTTCTAGCAATAAATTACGTAAATTTCAAGATAGTGTAAATTTTTCACAGATGCACTTCCTTAACAAACAATAAATTAAGACAAAGAATAAATCTTATTTTTTTGCCAGTATTATTCATGTGTAGTAGAATTTGATACTTACGCTTGAGATAACTTTCATCGCGTTACAGGTTAACAGCTTCATTTTTTTTTTCCTTTTTCTGGCCTCTATGTACATATACATAATGGATAGAGAAGCTGAGAGATTTCACTCAGAGATGCCGAGATATGTTTTGGGCTTCTCTGATTCCGAAAAAAATTTTTTTAGAAAAAGCTCCCTGTGAGTGTGTGTGTGTGGGTGTCTCTCTCTCTCTCTCTCTCTCTCTCTCTCTCTCTTTGTTTGTGTTTGTGTCTGTGGACAGTATAGCTCAAAAACGAAATGACTGTTTGAACTCAAACTTGTAATTAGGTTTAGTATCGTCCAATGATGTGACACGAAGATTTATAACATCATTTCCCCACCACAACCTATTCTTTACATGCACAAATTTTCAAAACTTTTGAGTTTCTCAAAAATGGCTTAATGATTTTATTAAAATACTTATTTTTAAAATATGTTTATGACAAATGAAATACTTATCTTGAATTTTCTGGGAAGAGACTCTGAAGATCTCTTCATTCTGCTAGACTTTTATATAACTGGCAAACCATAAGAGACAAACAAAACTTACTATACAAAAAATGTAGATCTCATTAAAACACACATATAATATCATATACATTTTTTTGTAGAGTTAACATTTTCGAGATATTCCGAAATATGGGCAACAATTTTCTCCAACGGAAAGACATCTTTCTTCTCGTTTATCGTTTGTTTACTTCTGTCAAGAAAGGAGAATGGATTTTCAATTTCTTCATATAGCGAACGACTCTTTAAGGACTTGATTATCGCTTTAGCCTGTGTATTAATAAGACTATTTTGCATATACCGTAATCTTTTGAATAAAAGTTTTTTTTTGTAGAAAAAGTCGTGTGAATGGAACACATCAGATGATTTATTAAGCACACAACTTTTATTTCCAAATCATATACTCCGCAAAGAAAACCGAATGTAGTTTGGAGCTGTATAAAAGGTTTAATTACCAAATTTATACACGTCTTTGGGTTTATTCAAAACCTAACAGTAGACATACAACAGGTACCCCATTCTATGATTTTGCTCAGTTCAGAAGCATGTCTTTATTCATCGCTCTCAGCGGGACTGATCTCGAAATGTGATCTGGTTCTACTTGTCTCCCCCCCCCCCTCACCCATCAAAATGATGACAACTTCCAACTATGTCTTCACTGATACTATCTGTCTCCAAACTTTATCTTCAATCTAAGTACGTGGTATCCTAGCATGGCTTTATTACGTTTGGAATAACTCCAATAACTTGTTTGCTTGTCTCATGCATTCGAGATTCTCCAGAGAAATGTCCCAGGGCTTGTTCCACAGCTAATTGACCCTATTATTTTTTTATTCTTATCAGTGTATTTGTTTTCTCTCATTCATTTATCATTTCCAAATGCTTCCTTTTTTCTTCTTTCATGGGAAATTACATGGGAAATTGTTCCAAATCCTGAGAGAATTAAAATATAAACTTCACGATGCCCAAAAAAATCAAAATAGGTGTCGCCTAACTAGACATTTTTGTTTGAAGGCAATTATATGATTGCTTCAGAACCGAAACTTGCTTTTCTTTTCGTTAAGGTATACAATAATTAATTACAGTAAATGGAATTAATATGATTGTAAAAAATCTGATGTAAAGAAAGACATGTGAACGAAAAACATCTATGAAACAAATTTTTGCTAAACCACTTATTCTTCTATCTACTTCATCTAATCAAGATAAACATTATTACTTGCTTTCTTGTAAGCAGAAGGGAAATAAGAGAATTTACTAGACTAAAGCTGGTGAAAATGTGATTCAAATCCATTTGTTTGTATGGCATTAACTGAAAAATTCTCGTATCAGAAAAATTTGAAGTATTTTAAAACTGAAATAAATGGTCAATTCCATACAAAAATGTATAGGATATATATTATGTGTTTTAATGAGGTCTACATTTATGTGTATTCATTTTTGGTCTATCTCTTATGGTTTACCAGTTATGTAAAATTAAGCAAAATACATCCACACTAAAGAGGTCTTCATAGACTATTCCCAGAAAATTCAAGTTAGAAATTTTATTTGCAATGTAAATATGTTTAATATACTTTATTTCAATCAAAACATTATAGCCATTTTTGAGAAAAATCAAAAGTATCCAAAACTGTTCCATGTAAAAGGTAGTTTAGGGTGGAGGGATCATCCTCAAAATCTTGTGTCGTATCTTCGGAAGATACCAAACTTAAATACCAAGTTTGTTATTTTATCGACTTTTTGTTTTTGAGTTATGTTCATTGACACACACACGGACATTTTACTAAAATGTTTTTTTGGATACACGGTACCCTGAAACGTATATTTTCGATGAACTCTCAGTATCAAATTTTTGGGTGAAGTGCAATACCTTCTCTACCTTCGTCCTATGTAGAAAATTAAAATGAAAATCATACCAATCAGTAATGCTATTATATCTTACATCATTTTTATTGAATTGACTAAAATAAGGTTCATATCCCAAGCTATTTGAAGCCAGAAAACTGATTAATGTGTTCCAAGGAACTCTTGGACCGCTTAAAAAATAAAAACATTCAACCTTTCATTATTCATAATGCTTAATAGAAAACATTATGTGATATAACCTAGAAAAACAGTTTATACGTTTCATTCACATGACATTCTCCACCCATTCTGTAACAAAGTATTCTTAAAAAAAGCTTTATATTTTACTTCATGTTAATTAAAATAAAATTAATAAAATTGTTGTATAACTTAGTTCTTATAAGTCTCAGAGAATGCAATAGACTAAAGCGATAATCAGGTCCTTCAAAAACGGGTTGCTATGTTTTAAATTCCGTTTCCTTTGAATGGCCAAGAGTAAAACAAAACTAACAGGAATGACAAATTACATATTGAGAAAAGTTTAAATATTTTAAAAATGAAAACAATAATAAGGAATATCTTAGAAATGGTTAACTCTACCAAAAATGTATATAAAATGTATAGTTGTGTATTTTAACAAGATCAACATTTTGTGTGTAACAAGTTGTGTCTATCTTTTACAGTTTGCAAGATATTTCGATTCATCCAGAATTAAGGTCTTCAGAAGCTTTTCCAAGCAAATTCAAGACGTAAATGTTATTTTAATGAAAATATTTTTACGGTACTCTATTTTAATTAAAATCTTTAGAGCCAGTTTTAAGAAAACAAATATGTTAGATTTTTTTCTCCATGTGATGGGTAGTTCGGGATGGGGGCTTTTAATTGAAACTCTTCGTGTCACATCTTAGAAAGATTATGAACTGAAGCACACCTGTATTCAACAAAATTTTCGTTTTTGAGTTACCCTGTTAACAAACTTAAGTAAACACACTGACTTTTTGCTAAAAGTGGTTTTTTTATTCAGGGGACCTTAAAACGTGTATTTCTTTAATTATCTTATCCAATTTTTTGATGGAATTTAATACCTTTTCTAACTATCTGCTATGTATTAGGTAGAGAAATTAAAAACATACAGATCTACGATCACCTCAGGAATCGGATCTGATCTGAAGATGTCAAGAGCGGTCTTGACAAAATGTTGATGACTGCGAGGCTTAGCTATTAATCCAATGCTTATTATTACAGACATCTCTTTTCTAAGCATACTTAGACACTATTTAATCTAAACTGATCTAGAGAAAATCTCCTTCTATTCTGCCTAACTGGGAGGTCTTGCTCAATTTCAACATATTGCTGTGCCGGAGATTCAATGTCCTCGCTCGCATATTTAAACTTAATAGCTCTATGATCAATACTTTTGTAAATTGATAGACACATTACAATAAATATTCTGGAAATTAGGTTACAACACAAATAATATGTTTCAGAATATGTATTAAACTTTTTACATCCTAATACAAGATCTATTTCAAATATTTAAAATATTAACAACTGCCGTGTATACTTGAAGTTGTTTAGCTTCCATCATGGAAGTTTGCTAATTTTTGTTTAAGTGTTATATATACTTTCTCTATTTAGTGCATAGTACATAGAAGGAGAAGGTATTGCATTCCACCCAAATATTCGATACCGAGATTTTACTATTAGTGTGTTATGTTTCCGTGTGGCTGTGTACACGATAACTCAAAAAGTTAGCAAAATTTCAAACTTGGCATTTATGTAAAGTATCTCTCAAGCATGCACCACGAACATTTGCAGGAAGACTACCCACATGGAAAAAATGGCTGTAATGATTTTGATTAAAATATCGTATATCGTAAATTTTGTTCTCTAAATATGATTCCCTACAACTCACAATAACTCGTTTTAAAATGACAGCTCAAACAGAATGAAAGAAAAGCTAAAAATCCAGTATTAGTGAAGTAAACGTCCCAGTTACTTGTATAAAACCATTGTCATCAAGAGTGTTTGTAAGCAAGGTGGCGTCGCTCACTCTCCCCACTATATGCGCAATCCTTCACCTGTATACTTCCACCAGGGCTGAAATGATGATCAAATGTGCCCGGAGCTCACAGTTCTTCACATTCGTCTTCTCAGAATAAAGAAAAACTACGAAAATACTTTATCCGTATAACTCGACTACCTGAATTAAGAACACGGAACCTCTTGAATGTGAGACAGACGTGTTACCCACACATCACAGAGGCGGGCGCTGTGGATTTCCCAGTTACCTTTATTATATAGTATATAAGAAAGCATAATAAGATGTGTTTTTATGGGCATTGCCATTGTTGGTAGTCACTGCTAAACACTGTGCCATATGCATTACAGAGAACATGTTTGCAAGCACAAAGTGGGTAAAACAGTAAAAGAATGTCGCACTGACAACTTTTTTATTTATTAGGAATAGTATAAACCGAACCAGTGCAGTTATTGTGCCTCTACTCCACGGAAGGGAGGGAGGGTTGAGGTGAGAGAAGACTTGGTTCGCCGGAATGAGGCACAGCAATGAAGGGTACCTAATTACAGCCTCTCGACCGTTGGATAGGGAGACCGGGTACATCACCCCTCACCGGGTTCTACCCTTCGTTAAGGGGCTCTCCTCCCGTCAACCAGCCGATTCGGGGGACGGAGAGAGTCACAATGCACATTTTTTCCCCTGCCACGCCGCACCGACCACCACTACCGTACTTCCAACACTGAAAGAAACTAACGGGATGAAGTATGCTTGGAATAGCAATGACAACGACATGGAGAGACAGGAAATTTGTGATTTGGAAGAAACCTACTCAGCAACCCAGAAAAAGCCCATAAATCAGGTTGGCCAGCCATGATGATTGAACCCGATACCTCCCAAATGCGAGCCACAGACGAAAGTGCCGTTGCCATCCCGCTCAGTTATATTCATTAAGTGCTGTCTGAAATTATTACTGCTACATGGTTAAATTTAAAACTGTTATTGAGGTTTAAATGGAAATACCATGGAAATATGTTCGCCATGTTATACCTATTCCTTGAGACACCACGTGACAGCAGTACAAATAAATCCATATACAGTGGAAATGTTGTGTTAGACTTAGGTTATTGGAAGAAGACGAAGAAGCCTTGTCCACTACTAAGACTCTGCTTTAGATATAGAGTGGCACAGAAGTAAGTATACATCTCTATAGTAAACACCAGTTTCTGTTACAAAGTACAAATAACATGAATAAAATAATAAATGGAGTGTTGGATAAAATAACCAGTTTAGTGTATGATTTACATGTTTGGAACACTATTACAATTGATTACGAAATATTTTCTGAAGATATAATTCTTCTATTGGACTTCTTAAATGATGCTGTACACAGAGCACAAATAGTAATAGATATCGAATTTCTGCTAAAAGATATCCGCTGGCCGCTCAGTCACTCTAATTGGGGAAGGAGGAGGGGTTTTACCTTAATGTTCCAAATGAGTAAGGTGGCTATACCTATGAGCGATGAGTTCTTTTGGTTCGATATAGAACACTAACCTGCAAGGCGACAGTATTAGCCAATAAAATAAAACCATGACGTAATAAAGTACACTACAAAAGGTAAGGAATGTGGTGTGCTAAAACAAGACAGTGCCGGTTTCTTTTTGTGCCTGTTGTACATATGCACTGGTCGCTTGCTTAAATTGAATGACCCGTGATACCTGGGTATGGCTAGATGTCAGTGAACCTCTGTGTGTACGTAACCATTTTCCAACCGGAGTGCAACAAAATCGCAACTGTATCCGAAGTCGAGGGAAAAATCGCCCAAATGGCGATTATAACGTTTGTTTTAAAATAGTCAGAAAATTCCATTTGAATTTGTCCAAAAGGCTACATATCTGATCACTAGAGCTCGATCCGGGGTCACTAAATTGCCGGATTGAGATTCCGTGTACACAGAGTATAACTATGATGTGATGGAGTAGGCGGTCTCTACAGCCCGTTAAGAAACATGTTGCACTATTTAGCGTTGTTCGCTGTCTGACTTCGTTATTTTACCTTGCTTTTTATACTTATCCTTACGTTTCTGTTGTTTTCTATTTGTTTCCTTTCTTACATACAAATACACAGGCATATACACATCTTCTAACACCCATGCTCAAAACGAGACTCGAACCCCGATTCCCTAGGAAGCATTCAAATCTAGGCACTTTGTAACTACTAGATAAACAAGTGAACACTGAAAGAGAACGCAGATTGCAAATGTGGAAAGTACGAAAGCATAAGCGCTTGGCACTCAACATACTTGTGGATGATTGAATGAATCCCAATCTTTTTTCTGAGAATATTTAATGACTGCTGAATTTTGCAAAGCAATTAATGCCACATAAAAATCGTGAGGAGCGACTTTGCAGGGAAGATAATTCAAATTCAAATGCTATTACTGATTGCATACCTAATAAAAAGGTTTGCCATGATCAGTATGATGGTATTTTTCAAAGTGTCGTTTAATACTACATCGGAAACCCCAAGATAAGTGATGCTTATAAATAAGACATCTCACCGTACTGTCTCTTTAACAAAAAAAGTATTCTTCCTCCCATTCTATCTGGAGTATGACATCTTGAAACCTGTCATCGTATCGAGAGTCAAACCCAGTTAAGCGCCACTGAATGATTGAAGGAAAATACTTTTTGCCTGGCCATGCACAAAACGAAGGAGGCCAGGTAACGCGGCTATGTGACATCATTAGCTCATAGGAGCAGAGGTTGGGCATCCCAGTCGATTAGCATGCCATAGATAAAATAATAATATTTTATAAGAATGGTTTGTTTGCAGAATAGGTAAAGAAAGTTATGTAATGGAACACATAAAATTATGCAATTCTGCTGTATCACTGTAACAGTAATGTTACAAAGCTTTGCACAATATAAAGAGACAAATATTCAGCTTGTCCCAGCTAAAGCCATTCGTATGCTAACAGCGAGGTAAGGCAAGAAACATCCACGTCTCTGATCAAGACCCCTTCGTCTACACTTGCTTCATTATGTCGCAATGACTCCCTCTTCTGTTTCATTATGCGCGAATAAAGAAGTTGCTGCAGTCATTAGTGTACACATAACCCAGCAGAATGGAGGCTCTAAGTGGAATTTCTAAGCGTTAGCTCCAGGAAACGACTACATGATTTCGTGCACATCTTTCGTACATCTTAATTCGTTCCTGCCTCTTCAGAAACTATAACATTTAGTTAATAGACGTTCTTTTGTAATTGCTTCGTGTTTATACTTCACGGCGTCTCCTTTTCTTTTTGGAGAATAACGCTGAATTTTATGGCTATTAATTTTCAGTCCTCATTACGGCACAAGTAACTGCATTTACCACTTGCTGTTTTCAACGCTTGACTCCTTCAGCTTATATAAATGGGAGCTGTTTTTGAAACAGTTATTTAGCTTGATTAAGGGCGGGAATGAACACAGGATCTAAAATTTACATGGTCTGGTGTATGTTCATTAGTGTTTAATGAACAAACTTTCCTGTTTTATTCTGCAAGATATTCATTAAGGGGAAAAACGAGCAACGCTGAATAATACGTCAGAAGAATATGATAATAAGTTTCTACAGACATATTTTATAATGTTACGTAAATTCTCATACCAAGGGTCACATGTAGTATATATTTTATTTTATGTCGCTTTATTCTGGACCATATCGCGACGGATCTGTTCTGTACGATACCTCGTTGACGGTATGTGGTGGAAAAGTATCCTTTCAGGACCTTCCCCGTACGATACAACTTTCCTTTCCTGCCAAGCAGCGGGCGATATGGTGCCACATTCTGGCCGCTTTACATCCGTAGTCAGATGGCGCGAACAACCAGACATCATGACCTCTAGTCTAGCTGCCTATACCGTTCGACTCAGTCAGATTGCAGAATTCAGCCAACCCTTTTGGTTTATTTATTTTGTTAGCTTAACGTCCTTTAACCTGGCTGGTCATATGGGACGATAAATGATATTGATGAAATGATGCTCTCATGATATCGGGGTCCATTCGATATTCGTCTTCTCAGAATAAGGGGAATTAAACATTTTACTAATTAAATCATATTTCCCAAAATTCTAAAATTATATCTAACATTTCAAAATAAAAGGAAATATCGAAAGAAACCATATCAAATTAACTCATCCTAAGCTAGATTGGAACTCGCGACCTGTTGAATGTGAGGCAGAGATGCTACACCCACACTGCCCAGGCGATATCCCCAGGTTCATATCCCCAAATACTGCTTTGCTCCGCGACAAGTAGATGGCGTTAGAGTGCCATTCAGTATAGCTACTTCATCTATATGTGGATAGATAGCAACATGGTCGGTGTTTTAGACTGAAGTTGGAACTTTACCTCGTAGTATCAAATATTCAAACTGGTATTTACCTTGGCGACTGAAAACCATAAACAAACTTCGGGCAGATTAGTTGACCCATGGAATTTGAAACCAGCACCTTCCAAATGAGGGTCACAGATGTTACCGTTTGGTGAAACTTTATTTATTTTTGGACACAGTTTAGCGTCTGCTTGTACTATATGTGGCACCTTAGGCGATGACACAGATAATACATCGAATGAAGACATAGTGCTCCACCAGTGAAACCGAGAACCTGGAGAAAACCCGTCCATGCAGCACTTTGTGCAATCCAAATCCCATATGCGTCTGGGATCGAATTGTGGTGAGAGCGAGTGGTTAATCCACTCGGCCACGGTGTGGTCGGTGAAAACTTATTTTAACGGAGCAAAGACAAGTCTGAAAAAAAAACTTACATTTACTTATGTTCAAAATATTTATTTTTGTATTTGCTTCCTTTTTATATAAAATGTCTGCCCAATATATTGGGTAGTATAATGATTTACTTATGTAGTAGTTTCTGTTTCAATTTCTTACATTCACCCAAATTTTCTCGAGTAACACAGAACATAGCCCCATATTTTACCAGATCACCATATCCGCCATTAGGTTTCATATGTGTCACTCGTCATTTATGTAATACTACTTTCTTGAATATTCCTTAGCGGTTGCGAGTTAGCTTTTTATATATCACTCGAAGTCGGTGAATTACAATGTGATTAGTAGAGCTCGCTTTTTGGGTTCCGAAGCGCACAGTTACGACCACACTGAGCAATCAGAGGCACAAAGAGAGAGTAGTGTTGAGAGGTTTGTAGCGTAAACATGCACACGTTGAGGTACAATTAGTTCCAAAAATATCTCCATTACATGTATTGACAGAATATGCACCGTTCTAATTCGTGAAGAAACACAATATAGAAACTATTTCATAATATGATTAGTAAACAAAAACATCTAATGCTTTTTGCAAATAAAATATAAAGCTGGATACAAAAAATCAATATAACAATGTGTAGAGCTTTGAAAAGACAAAGAACATAAATGAATCAAACTCACTCAGAATTCATTGCAGTGATTTAAGAGATATATCTTAATGTCTTGAAAGAAAAGGCGCTCCTCCTGACACTTCATTTACGTAATAAAATTAATTAAATACTTTATATCTGGAAAATTTTATCCTATTTTAATGACATTTTGCACTCATACGAACACATGCAATTACCGTAAAATTATTGGAAACATTTATACAAAAATATAGACGTTTAAATGTTACTCCCAGTGTCTCTTTGAAGATTAATGAATTTACATATACATAAACTTATATTTAAACAACCATGCAAGCTAGAATTTCAAATCATTACAAAAATATTGTTTATTGTGATAATTGGCATAAATTTGAGCCACATGATATGTTACATAGTGTGGGTTTTCCAAAGTTTACAAGTGCATTGACGTAACACACCTCAGATTATAAAATATAATAAAAATTATGACTTTTTTGACCAAATTTGTTATTAATCAGGCTCATAATTCCCTGCATTATCGCGGATTATCGAAGGCTACCATTGATTTAGAAAAATCTGCCCAACTGTAGAATTACTGTGTAAGGGTTCCATCTTGATGCTCGGATATATTATAGCTAATTCCTAAATACGGGGAGGGTAAGCCGACCTCGAACTGACACCCCACTAGAACTTACAAGCAGATGCCTAGGGGCCAGAAGCTTGATGGGGATCAAACGACACGAAACCACAGAATGGAGAACCTGGAACAAATGGTCAGCCCGTGCCAGACATGAGCGTGAGTAAGTAGATGAAATGTAATGCAAGCGAAATGGATGATAGGAAAAGTGATCATGAAGCAATTCCTGGAATGAGTGGCGGGGGAAATGCAGGATCCGGAGAAAATCCACTAGACGTCGCTTCACCCACCATAAATCCCACATGCGGTCTTAGATGGGAGGCAAGCGGTCTAACCACTCGGCCACGACGGTGCACCAGCTGGCGTAATACGGAAGTCATCACCAAGAATGGTTCAATATTGAAACTCAACAAACAAAATGGCGTCGAAGGATAAATATGAACATCATCGACGCAAACGGGATAGAGATGGATATGAACGTTTGGCGGCGTAGAGAATACAGGAGGAATTTGAAGCACAAGAGAAAGTCAAACAGAAACAACCACCAGTGAAGAGAGAATTGCTGTTACAGAGAGAGTAAAGGGTAGACCTTGAATCCAAACTTGGCAAAAGTGTTGTTATAACCAAGAACACTCCATGTTCACAAACCGGAGAATTACTGCAATTTGTGTTACTGAGTTGTGCAAAACTCCATTAACTTCCTGGACAACATCAACGGAAAGAAACATCAACACAACTTGGGAACGTCCATGAAGATCATCACTAAATTAGGTGAAAAAGCGTTTTGAAACGAAAAAAAAAAAATTGAGAAAATAAGAAAGATTACGACATGGAGCTAAGGATGAAGGATTTGCTTGAGGAAGAAGGGAAGTTAAAGGAATAACGAAAACAGAAAAGAAAAGATAGGAAACGTAAACTTGAAGAAGCAGAATCTAAACCTGAAACACAACCTGAACTAGCTTCAATCATGGGATTCACAGGTTTGGGCTCCAAGAAATATTACTGTAACATTGCAGTAATCTTCGGACTGTTTACATTGTAAATAAAATAGTCATTATTATTACAAAGAAATATATATTGTATATTAAATGCATCAATCGAAACTCTTGTTGATAAGCTGCTTAAGTTGTATATTATGCAACGGAGAAATCAAGTGCTGCATCGTAGCAGCATGGAAATATCGGCCTTTTCAAGTAGAATAGGAACAGCTTCCTGGAGATTACGGCCGGGAAACTGGGGAAAGTAAGTTATGAATGAAGCATAAGTCAAGTGTCGCTTGTGCATTATTTACCTTGGAGATACATAAATAGGTAAGCGAGACGAGGAAGACGCACAAAGGCAGGGAGAGATTTAGGAGACAAAACCGCAACAAGAGGCAAGGCTGTTGCTCACTTCTGGGGATTAAGCATTTGCTTTTACACGCATGCCTAAGTGTTTTATGTTTTCAGCAGAGAATAATGTTTACCACTGAACGTAGAAATAGGACCGAATCCCCATTAATGGCTCTTTCTGAGCTTCTTGTGCCGAAAACGTGTACAGATAGAAGTGTAAATCATTCGAGACAACTCCTATCCTATTTAAGGCTTGTGCGAAAAGCAACTGAATTAACACAATATGGCCTAATAGTCGGTTAAACTATGAAGTAATTACGATATTGCAATTTGCCATTGGGGCATTCATCTCAAAATAATTTGAGATCACCATGTGGTTTACCGAGAAAAATGACAGTCTGTTGAGAATTTTAATGCCGTGTGCCGGCATGTTGCATGGTACCTCAGTGATTAGAGCAACCGGCTAGAGACCGGGAGATCCATGGTTCAAATCCCGACAATAGCGTTGACTTTTTGAGTCTGACACCATCAATTGAACTTAACAGCCGCTGGGAGAAACATTTTGACTACAATCGCTAAGAAAAATCGAAAATTGCGTTTTTATGGCAAATAGTTGAAGGAAGCTTCGGGCCTCTTAGAAAATTAACGTTTAACTGTCCTGGCCTTGGTTCGCGCTCTACATTTACTTAAAGAACGTGAGATACGCCGGTTTACTGGTATGCTATATCATTAAACATGATTTTTCCCAAAATTATATTTTCACACCTTCAAAATATTTCAGGGTCTGTTTTAATTTAAATACAATTACAATTCTCAGAATGGGGAATATTGTGATATTAAAAAGGGAAAATTATGTAACACCAATAGTAATTCTTCAAAACAAATATTTGTATGAATAATTGATTGATTTTAGATATTAAAATTACTAAATGTATTAAAATTATATTAATTCAGTAATAAACATTATTGAAATATTCCTTTTTAAAGCTCTGTCTGTGTTTGTATGTGTGTGATGTGTGGGTGATGTGTGGTGTAAAGCTATAGTTCAGAAAATGTCAACCAGATTTCTCAAGTTCTGAAGCGCACGGGCTATTTTAATTATGCAGAATATTCAATTTATGCTATAGTTAATATCTTCCAAAGTATTTATCAAATTTGAATGGCATTGGGCATTCATATTAATATAACAACAACATTATCATAGTAAAACTTTCAGAAAACTCTATGTATAAATATTGAAATTTAACTCATGTGTACTTTAAAAATCGAATGACTTGAAAAAAAAAATGGTACAAGAAATTATATATTCTTAACGATAAGTCGTTATGTTCTAGCAAAAACTTATTTTTCTTATCTCATTAATGTTAACCGAGCTAAGGGTTTAAAGTAGTAGTTTCATTTTTTATATTTTGTTGTAGAAAAAGATCATACAGGAAACTGAAGCAATATTAAAGTTGCCATGGCTTTTAAATTAATTTTCTTTCCATGACATTTCAAAGAACAACTGAATGCTCATTGCT
The DNA here is from genome assembly GCA_030762935.1 of Hymenopus coronatus. Lineage (NCBI taxonomy): Eukaryota > Metazoa > Arthropoda > Insecta > Mantodea > Hymenopodidae > Hymenopus > Hymenopus coronatus. Next base: position 51,865,625 of record CM060890.1, on the reverse strand, counting down.
GTTTAAGATGTGACACATCGTTACAACTAGCTAATTTTAATACATTTTATGTTTCAAATGGACTACATTTTTGGTACACTATTATGTATCAACTATACAAAATTAACCAAAATTCATTAAGAATGAAGATAACTTCAGATCATTTGGGATGCATATTCTATTGGTTACTTAAACATTTTAAAAATATGGTTCTTTAATAGAAATTGTTAGATCAGTTTTGAGAAAATACGAGGTACGTCCAGAAAGTAAGTTCCGTTTCAATTTATCTCCGCTGCAGCGCTGCGATCGCAGTTCCGCACATGCACGGTAGACGCTCTGTATCAAGGAGAAGAAACGTGCGCCATTTTGAGATCGCTGTCAGCCACCTACGCTTTGTTGTGCTTGTTTACAATATCGGTGTTGATTGAAAATGCCGCCGCTTGTGAAATCAGATCTGTGATTCGTTTTCTGAATGCTAGGAAAGTGAAACCAATTGAAATTTATCGGTAAATTTGCTGTCAAAAGGTGTTGTTTTTCTTCACGACAGCGCACGACCACGCACTGCAAATATGACGAAAAGCCTCCTACAGGGATTTGGCTGGGACGTGTTTGACCATCCTCCGTACAGCCCTGACCTCGCTCCTAGCGACTTTCATCTGTTCTTACATCTCAAGTCTTTCATTGGCGGTCAACACTTCAACAATGACGAAGAGCTGAAAGAAAATGCTTCCAACGTTTTGAAGACACAGGCATCAAACTTCTATGAAGAAGGTATACAAAAACTTGTGCGGTGCTATGACAAATGCCTGAAAAATTTCGGCAGTTATGTGGAAACGTAGTTTAAGAGTTGTAGAATTTTGTGCCATCAATAGTTATTCTGTATCTGTACACAATTTCATTTTATTACCAAACGAAAACTTACTTTCTGGACGTACCTCGTAAAAATATAACGAAAGTTCTTCCATTGAATGATAGCTTAGAATAGAATCGGCTAAGCATAAGTATGAATGTTAGTATATTGGTAATGTTGTTATGTCTTTTTACTGTTAGAACCAACTTAAAATGCAGTACCCAGCCGGGATTTGAGCACGATTCTTGCACTCTCCGTATGGTTGCTCTAACTAATGAGCTACTATGTCAACATACGGTATGACATCAATCCTTCAACCGACTGGTGTTTTTTACCCGGTCAACCAACCAGTATATCTCAGCTTCGGAGAACATTTGAAATGCGACTTACGTATTATTATAAGTACCCAAGTCCTGTTCAGAGTTATGCCAACTATTGGGTATTGTAAATTATATTGGTAATGTTTTATTAACGCCCTACTAAGGGACGTGTTTTACTGTGAGAACCAGCTGAAAAATTCAATGCCACAGCCGGGGTTTGAACACGATTCTCCTGCTCTCCGTGTGGTTGCTCATTATCCATACACTACTGCTCAACAATAAAATTATAATTTGTTAGTGAAGGCTTGTGAATGTTTCATGATTAAAATTAATTTGTAGAACAGGTTAGGATTTGTAAACATAACATGTAAGATATAAATTAAGCAACAATGACTTAAAATTGTTACGTTTCATGTGAATGTAATTATTTTTAATAATAGTGCATTGCTGAAAGGGCATACTGTCAAAATTATTAAAACTGCTAAATCCAAAGCATTAAAATTAATAGTTTTGTTAATGTTCCATTGTAACTTACAGGTACGATAATAGATTCAGCAATAAAATTTCTTTGCGTTATAAATAGCTTTTACAGTTATTTATCTCTCCTGTAAAATTTGAATTTGGTGACTCGTGACCTTTTTTGCAATCAAAGATTAAGTTTAAGGGAAACTGGGAGCGAAACAATTTTATTGTAAAACAAATAGAAATATGTTTTTATAGTAAATTATTGTTGGAACATTTGAGCGACCACCAAGAATTAATGTTTAGCTGCCCTCCACTTGCTTTGGGCTCTACAGTAATTTAGGCTTGCATAATAACTATTTTATTGCATACCATTTTATAAAACAGAATTATTCTGAAAATATTTTCACACGTACAAAAATTCCAAGTGGCTCAGCTGTAGTTCAAATACAACTAAAATTTCTAATAATGACAGAAGTATCTATTGTAATTTCAGGAAGGGTTAATCCTAACACCATTTTTAATAAATATATTTTGTGAAAAAATTATTAATTTTAGAGATTAAAATTTCTAACTTATTTAAAAAAGTAAAATGATTCATCAATCAGAGCTATTGAAATATCACATTTTAGAGTTTCTGTGTGTGGTTTAGAGCTCCAATTCAAAAACTGCCAACTAATTTTCTCACGTTCGGAGGAACACCTTGATTATGTAATATATTTAAATAGTAACATTCAAAATACGCAATTTATGTCATATACATTTTTTCGTGGAGTTGATGTCGAACTGGAATGCCATACCGGAAAAATAGGAAGATTTCAAGTATATTGTGTTTTAATCAAAACATTTATAACATTTTTAAGAAAGCAAAACATTTTGAGGTAAGGGGAAATTTTTTATGAGTCATTCTTCTATGACACAAGTTATACAAAAACTTTTATACTTGGAAAAAATTCACAACGAAGATAACTTTCTTGGGATATGCATTTTATTTTCCTTGAAGTATTTTAAACATATCATACTTTAACCAAAGCTGTGTGAACTATTTTGCAAAAAGAAAATCCTAAAGAAAGGTGTTCCATATAAGGAGTAATTTAGGGGGTGGTATTTTCTTGAACATTTTTATTAAGGCACTGAACTTTAATACCAAGTTTATGATTTAATTGAATTTTAGTTTTTGAGTCTGTTATTTGAGCACTCACAGTCTCTCTGTCTCTCTCTCTCTCTATCTCTCTCTCTCTCTCTCTCTCTCTCTCTCTCACACACACACACACACACACACACACACAAACAGAGGGGCGGCTTTTCTATATATGCAGCACAGCTTTTTTTTATTCTTGTTCTAGTTTCATAATTTCTTTGGAATACATTTTATCAGTGTTTTGCGAAGTAATTAATGTAAAAAAGTTTTCCAATCCCTATTAAGTAATGAAAAATTACGACCTTTTAAAATTATTTTCATTTTACGTGGTTCGTATCTGTATAACTCAGTTCTCTACAAATTACATTTTATTCTGTTTATAACATCACACATGTTTGTAATATTTCTTTCTCCAGTTAATTTTCTGTGTGTAGTTCATGGCGTTTGTTCCTTTATATCTAATAAAGATGACAAGGCAATTTATATTCTTGGAAGTTCAGATTTCAACACTTTCATTTATCAGCAAATAGCTGACACAAACAACTGAACCGAAAAGACCTCTTCCCTTGAATTAGATTGGAAAAGTTTCCTTCGTCTTCCAACAGTAACTTTGACCAACACGAAAGCAACAAAGCAAGCAGGCCTAAATTATAAATATTTCCACATTTCCGTGAATCTAGAACAGATCACAATATTTTTCGCTGTGTGACTGAGGCTAAGTAGCAGTGATAGCACGAACTTTTCCAGCCCTCCCCTCTTACAGAGCGAGTAAGTAATTCATGCTTGAAGATCCAGATATACTATTGTCATGCCTGCTGTTATAAATCCAGAAACTCGCTTGGCTATGAGAGGAAATGACTGGGAAATGTACTTTTCATTTCAGGCAGACGCAACTCTGCTTTATCAGAGACCACAAGGAATGGGTTCTACATTATTATATTAATTTAAGGTGAAAGGCTAAGCTACTACTTTAAAACAGAATATAACTGAATGATAGACTTTATTAAATTACCTTACACATGATGGGGTGGCGCCTTCCATGTTGACCCAGGCGAGCCGCGCTTCCGGTATGCGTCTGTTTCCTTTTGAAAAGAGGTAGAGACTGCTCTGTAAACTACTTTTATGAACCGTTAAGTTGGCAATGTCACCAACATATGAATAATTACTTCTATACAGTACTACCATATCCTAAGCATGCAGGATGTGACACTATATGCCACTGAATATGTTTCAATAGAGTTATGAATTGTTCGAATATTGATTTAATTAAATTGAATCCTCAAAGTTCTCCTTAATAATTTTTTTTCCAAACGGTAATAGAAAATGTCAAAGGAAATTTTATTATTAATAATAGTATTAATTTCATTATTATTACTATTTATGTGCTCAATGACTATAAAATAAAGCTCTTAGGATCGAGTAGTCAGAGAAAAAATTAAAGGAATGCAAATAAACATAGTAAAGAGTTCTATATCATGACAACATAGAAATGATGGAAGTGCTAAAAGAAGTATGAAGTTCGACGATGGAAAGAACTAAACCACTGGACCTGCCTTAACATGCGACCACAAGAACTGGATGTAAATATTTGGGGTGTCCTCATTGGAGCTATTATTAGGTCTTTATTGAAGTAATATATTAAAGAAAAAAATTACTACAGATGCTGATGTTTAGTAGTAATTTTCCAATTATTATTATTATTATTAATTATTATTATTATTAATTATTTGTAGCCTCCTATTGTTGAACTGTGCGGTAACCACAGTTTAGCATACCAGATAACGTCAGGAACCCTGAACTTGGGCTTTATCCTAGATAAAGGTTCATAATCAAATCGTTAAAACCCGATTACTAATATTGTTATATCTCCATAAGCACCTATAACACCAGCTACCTCCCAGGTCATCCAGATAGTATTTTAAATTTTTAGAAATAGAACTAATTTTTTTTTCTGTTCTCTTCAGTTAAATTGTTTCTTTGTCTTAACTTTTCGTAATACTTCTTACGTGAGTTGCATTTATCCCGTTCGCTTAGTGCTCGAAATTTCATTCTTTATATATCTTATTAACGAATATTTGATTTTTTTTTTTTTTTTTTTTGCTAGTGTTTAACACCCGCTTTTACTATTTTGGCACCACAGGGATGAAACTGATGATATATGGAATGAAGATAGAGTACAATAGAATTCGATGGTTGGTAAACCGGAGAACCCGGAAAAAAACCCTCCCTAGCTCCGCTTTTGTCCACCACAAACCCACATGCGAACGTCTGGGATCGTGTCCGGTCCACGCTGGTGAGCGGTCTATTGTTGGATATAAAATGTGGTTTGTCAATAATACTCTATACGCATCATTGATTTCTATTATTTTTCTATCAAACTTTCATTCCTGAAATAATTTGTCTATGTACTTCTAAATTTTTTTTAATACGCATTTTGCAACAGGTCAATGCTATTATATTGGTAATTTTTTATATTTGAGCCTCTCTTCATATTATATACATTTTCACAAACCCAAGAAAAACAAAAGAAACGCATTGCTTAAAATACAGGGATATTATACCTGAAATAGACACTATTATCAAACATAAATTCAGATTTTACTTACTTTTATGTATGTATTTTTGTGAAGTAAGAATTGTTAATTTTCAATAACAATTCGATTCACAAAAAAATTGAAGATGTGAATGCATTTCATTTATAATTTAATAAATGAAATATGGCATTCATTAATCCTTAAAACATTTTTGAGAAAATCAAAGGTAAACCAAAGCTATTCTATGTATAGGTAATGTAGTCCATTTAGTGTTTTGTCAGTAAGACCATGTCTGATTCCACCACAAATGTTGTGTTTATATGATGGGATTACGGAAGGAAAAGCAGGTAGGCAAGCAGATTGGCAGATGTATAAAAGACACATATATATAATAGAACTGTTTTATAAAATATGTTTGTAGATTTAAGTTAGTTTTCACCTTGTTTATTGAATTTTTGAGTAAAACGAATATATTTTAGATACGAGTCAGAAAATACAAAACGTTTTGGTCTTGAAGATCTTTAGCAATCCCCAAAATAACTAGACTTAAACTATGATTTTTTAAATTGTATTTTTACACATGCCGTGTGTAGGAGAGAAGTTGGATAGATAGTCACGCTGAAAAATGCAGTGTGATAGCCGGGATTTGAACCACGAATCTCCCGATCTCTAGCCGGTTGCTCAGTCTTGACTTTGCCTATCCAACTCCTGTTCTAAACATGGCTTGTGAGAAAACAATTAAATTAACACTAATTTACTTAATAGTTGGTTAAATTATGAAGTCCAGGACTTAAAGTACTCGCGACATTGTAAATCGGAATTGGGATGTGTCATCTCAAAATAGTTTGAGATAATCTTGTGGTTTATCGAGAAAATACGAGTCAGTTGAGGAATTTAATGCTGTTCCAGAAAATTGACATGGTAGTTCAGTGGTTAGAGCAACTGATTAAAGACCGAGAGATCAGTGGTTCAAATCCCGACTATGGCAATTGAATTTTGTAGTCTGATGCTACGTATCCAACAACTCCTACATGGCTTGTGTAAATAAAAAAAAGCTGATATTTTCCATTCACATGACTTTCTCTACATCTCTGGAACAAATTGTTAAAAAGCTTATGCCTCTATTTACTTTATGCTAATCGAGAAAAAATTAGCAGAAATATTCTTATTACTTGCTTCCTTTTAAGTAGAAGCGAAATAAGGGAGTACCATAGGTTAAAGTGATAGTCAAAAGCTGGTTGCTATGTGACTAAGTACCTTTGTTTTTATGCACAGGAGTTGACAAATTCCTATATGTGAAAAGTAAGTGTTTTATAATTGAAACCAAAAACAAGGAATATCTCAAAAACGATCAACATCCTTATCATGGCTTCCTTCGGAAGGAAAGTAAAACCGGCGGTTTCGTCTCGAAGATTTGCGGCACGTAAAAGAGCCTCAAACCTGATAAAGAGGCCTCTGAGCTAAATTATGCGGTCTTTCACGCCCAGTATATGGGACCCTGAGAACCAGAGCAGTTAAAAGGCGTCCATAAATAGAACGCAATTTCATTTCAAAATAATTTGGGATCACTTTGTGTTTACCGGGAAACATGCGAGCTTGTTAAGGAATTTAAATCCATGCTGGCATGTTGCCATGATAGCTCTGTGATTAAAGCAAGCAGCCAAAGACCGGGAGATCCTTGATTCAAATTACGGCTATGGCATTGAATTTTTCAGTCTGACTCTGCCTATGCTGATTATATGAGGTTTCCTAGACACATTATTGCGTTTAACGATTCTATATCGGATGTGTATGTATTTCAATGTGATTTATGTAATCTATTAAAATGCGTTACGGTTTTATTTTGAGAGGCCAGTATCTGAATTTAGAAACACTTTATTTAAGTATATTTATTTATTAATATTACACTGATTTGCTTTAAACTATTTAACTTTAAAACAAAATTTTGTATTCATTTGTTTTTAAGTTTGATAGTATAAAAACAGTGAATAAGATTAAAGCAATAAATTCTAATTTTTATAAATTTTTATCAGTCATAAAACTATAGAATTTTGTGGTTCAATAGTATTCTGAATAATACAATTTGTGTTTCACACATGCTTTTAGGCCTTGCAACCTGGCGGATGTTAGTAGTACTGACATGTAGCATACCATGAATTTGGTGCAATTCACTGATTACCATTGCAGTCCAGCCAAATGCTGCAACACGAGCTTATGAAAACGTTGTCTGCAGTATATTATCCGGGCTAAACTCTAAATGCACTGCACTGCAATAAACCGCGAGCTGCATCCACCCAACTACCACCTTCTTTTTTTCCGCAAATAGTCTCATTGCTGTTTTGCACTGGGAATGAGAGTTCAACATCAACACTAATAAACAGAACCCTGACGTTTCATACTTGGTTACATGACATTTCACTGTAGTTTTTGTGAGTTCAGACATGTCTCCGTTATAGCAGCAGATGTTTAGCATTTAACAAATTGAAGTAGTTCTACAGAGCTATTCGCAAATACGAATGTTTTAAAGCGATAGTGGTATACAGACTGCTTCCTATTAAGCTAATTAAAGCCATATATTTTCGTTAATGCTTTCTTATATAATAGTTAAAGCTGTAAATGTCCTTTACACAACCTACACAAGAAAAAAAAAATATGAATGTAATTTTCTATTCGTCCACTTAGTAAAATTTCCTCTTGTAAATGAACGATAAAGTAGTGGTAGTATTGTTGTAGTTATAGTAATAAAACAATCTAGAATTATCTACAGTACATTAGCTTTCTTCAAGCAAATAAATCAAATATAATTCATAAAGTTCTCGCTACTTTATTATTTTTCTCCATTGCTCCTTAACTTCTCCATCTGCTACATGTAGACCTTTCAGTTGCATACTTTTTATTCCTCTTTATTATGTTCCTTCCATCAGGTATCCATCGCGTTACTTCCTATGACAGTCTTCCGCCTTCCATTCTAATTACATGTCCGAAATACAGTAATGTTTTTTCGTTTATCATTTTGACTACATCTTTTCATTTATTCATTGCCTTGTTTCTGCACTCGTCTTTTCTTGACTTGCTAGCTTATCTAAAGAAGTCCTGTTCAACAGCACTAATGTTCTTTGTCCAAGGTTTCATCGCATAAAACGTGATACTCCAGCTATTGCTTTATAAATAGTTTTCTTTGTTTTTGCCAAAATATATCTACTCTAAAATGATAAATTTAACATTTCAACTCCTTGACATATCCGTCTATTTCTGATTTTTGTGATTGAGCTTAACGTAATACTGAGCATAAGTATTTTAAAATTTTAAACTTTCTTAATTCTATGTCCTTCGGTACCAATTTCATTACTCTTCGCAGGATTTAGTTTTATTCACATTTATAATAATAATAATAATAATAATAATAAACTATAGTGGATTACTACTTGAATTCTTAATTTTATGATGGATATCAAATATCAACATGGCATAATATTGACGAAAAATAGGTACCTCCTATACCTAAGCTATTGTTATTCTTGAATTTACATGTAAGACTGCTTAAATCAACAAAGAGAGTAAAACTGAAGAGAAACAACATAAGAATCTATGAGTATAAACTGAGCGTGGTGACTGCATAACTTGCGCAAATGCTTGCTCCAAGGAAAGAGCTATCCCCGGGGACGCTAGAGGGCTTCTTGGTTGAACGGGTGTGGGCAGCTCAAGAGATAAGAGGGGTCTGCAACCTAGGAACTACTAGAATCTTCCGCGCCTCTCTGCCTCCTTCACGTAATCCCTTCCTTATTGGGATTGGCAACCGCAAAAGATTTCGGTTATCTTTTTCTGTTGATGTTCCATGATTCGAAAGCATCTATAAGAGTATGCATTACCATGACTTGTAGAACTTCTTTTCTGTTTCCTTTTTAAACTCCATCTAATTGTTCCAAACATAGTACGGCATGGAGTTCATAAACTCTTATTTCAATGTCATTGTAATATTTTAAACTAAGACCACTTTCTAAATTGGAAGTGAAATACTTGTGTCATTGTAATATTTTAAACTAAGACCAGTTTCAAATTGGAAGTGGAATACTTGTGAGTTTATTTTTAGTTCTTTATTTCTTTTTTTAACTAAACAGGCTTTTTCCTTATTGATATTTAAAATCTACAATACTCTTTGAAGTTTATTTTTTGTTTTGTGGGTAATTATTTATCCCCAGTGTATAATAAAGTAAAATATGCATTTAATTTATTATAATTATACATTATTTAATTATTTTAATCACTATTTCGTTCACATTTTCAACTATAGTTATATTGATAAATAAACAAAGTAGGTGATAAGGAGGCCTAATGAGCTCGAGATTGTTAAAACATTTACTTTTAGTAATATTTTAAATGTTTAGTCATAATTATTTTAGAATTTATATCCTTATAGAAGTATTTAATGAATTAATGAGGAGTTTTAAAAACTACTTCTTTGCAAAATTTTGTACAAAAAACCCATTACATCCAAGTGAACTTTAAAGTAAATATAAATATCATTTTTATTCTAAAGACTGAAAACCAAGGTGTTTCAAATTTGAAAAAAATTAATGGTTTAGTCATACCACGAACAACAAACCACTTGCTTGGAAAGTTAAAATGCGGTTCTACTTTTTGCATTAGCCTTGCTAATTTGAGACAGAAATTAAAGAACAGTCATATTTTCCATATCCTTACAAAATCCAGTGAACCTCAGTGAAGAATTTAAATAAAATATAATGAATTAATATTGAGAATATTAAAGTGATATACAAATAACTTAAATAAACTCAATGGGTTTAATGCAAAGGTAAAACGTTGAGTTTTGGAAGGAAATTAAAGTTAAAAGAGGAGAACTTTTTTCTGTCATTTTACGTAAAAACTAATAATAAATAAACACCACTTATATCATTGTAATATTAGTCCTAATAATTTGTTTATTATATATTATATTATTACATTCTATTTGAGATTTACTACATTATTATGTCATAGCTATGGGGTTGTGACTGGGTGACGTAACTGTTTGGAATGCTGAGTGGAAAGCAGATGGCAGAGCAATACCGACAATTGAATTTAAAGCTAATGTGATGATAAGTATTGTTAGTTTCTTGACGCTATTGTTTGGTTTATGAAAGTATAGTGATATAATCTATTTCGTTATTCCTAGCCTCATTATTATTCTGAAGTGGTAGTAACAATGGTGCTTTCCTTAAGAGATGTGTCGAGAATGTGTCAGACAAGTAGGTGAAGGGGCCGGAGTGCCACGCCGAGATGCACACCCAAGAGCAAAGATTTAAAGATGAATGACAGACCCAAATCGGGCCTGCAAATCCTTTTTAACTTTGAGGCTCCCAGTTTCGAGTTGTAACCGCCAATCAAAATAGAATATTCAAAATGTTCTATAACATTCTATATGACGTGAGCAAAAGCAAAGTTTCACATGACTCCGTGCAATTCTGTATGTAGACCAGCGGAAGTTGATGTCATAGAAAGTTCCACTGGGATTGTCATCGTAAGGGGTTAGCCCCTTTTATCCTATCTTCTATCTCACTCGGGTCAGTGGGAGAAGCTCAGCACAGGTTGCAGTCAAACGTCGGCAGAGTGCATGATGCGGCCTACACCGGTAATCAAGGTAACCCCAAGAGACTACGACCGTGGAAGCCTGTCAGAAATTCATCAATGAAATAGTACCAGTTTAATATGATATGCGCGGCGATACGAGAGCTTAATAGATGTGTTTTCTTTCATCTCTAGAGACAGGAATCACACTGAGGAAGCCTTTAACAAGCAAAATGTGAGGAATGTGTAATGACCAACATACATGCCTTTACGCCTTACAGCAACCTCCAATAGGAAACGATGAAGTGGAAGATCGAAAACGACATCCTGAAGGTGGTGCACGTTAAGTGTAATTTTCTAGATAGTGTATAATCTGAATTACTGTTAGCGATGATTTCCTCACAGTTTGCTGGGTAACCTGGCAGGGAATGCACCGTATTCTTCTTCGGAGAGCAATTTAACAGATCATCCAACTTATAGGACATATTCTACCACAGCATACCAACCTAAGTAGCCAAGCTCTCTTATTCAGAAGAATAATGAAAAGCAAATAAAACAAAAGGGAGTAAAGGACAAGAAGTAGTATAAAAGGAACAGGCGAGAAAACAAAATTCAACGGTCATGGACTCAAGAAATCCCGTATATTAGTCACAAGTGCTACCGCCTAACCTTTCATGCTTGTTTCTCAAATGTTTAAATACAAGTTTGCTTCCCATTTTACTGAAAGTGTTTAAATAAACACCCGGTATATTCGTAAATCAATTTACAGATTTAAATTCGCACCTACTTTAAAGTATCAGGAATTAGCGTGTTTTTGCTATTATTGTGTCACTTTAATAACGGAGTTAAATTGCCTCTTTTGCTCACAGAAACACGTGGTCAGCTTTTGATTAAGCTTTCATAAGGCATTCTAACACGACGGCAACAAAGGAGGCGGCAAGAGAGAAAGAGCACCAACACTTTCATTGTGGCTCAAGGGAACAGTGTAATTAATTTATGTGGATTATGTAATGCGATGCAAATAAGACTCTGAATAATAAAGCGCTTAATATTCTATTATCATTATTGCTTTCCCAAGCTTTAGCAAAAATAAATTGGATCCATATCTAACTTTATTATAAAGTTGGCACATCAAAACTTATCTCGGCTTGCAAAACACTACCAAAATTCTACATTACGTTCAAATGACATTCTCCACATACAAACTATTCTACAATAGATTATTCTTCTATATGCTTCATGTTAATTTAGTTAAATATTAGCAACAATGGTCTTATTGCTTGGTGAAAATAGAAATAGAAGGAATACATTAGGCTAAAGCGATAATCAATTTTTTAAAAGTTATTGCGATGGTATTGAAATTTGCCTCTCTTTGCATGGCTGGGAGTGAAACAAAGGAGTTATGAAGCAAACGACACCTGCAGTTTGAGAAAAGTATTTTAAAATTAAAATAAATAATAAGGATAACCTGGAAATCGTTGGCTGTAAAAAAAAATGCCTGGCATAAATTATGTGATTTTGCGAGATCTACAGCTTTTGTGTAGTGAGCTTTTGTTATTTATTACGGCTTGTCAATTACGTAAAAATCATTCAAAACGAGGAGAATTCCAGAGGATATTACTAAACAATTTAAGATGTACATTTTATTTGCCATCTTTAATATCGGGCGGTATTATAATCAAATCTTGGAGACACTTTTGAAAAACTCTACCATGTACAGGGTAGCTTGGAAAGTGGGAATTTTTCTGTGCATCACTCTTAGAAGATACTAAACTTAAATACCAATATTGCAATTTGACTGACTTTTCGTTTTTGAATTATGCTGCCTAAAGACACACCTACACAGATATGCACATTTTTACTTTCTACAAGAACTGCTAGAGGTGTTTAATAAGTCCTTAGAAAAGTCAAGACATTACACTCGTAGCATTGAAAAAGAGCTTGCTTTTAGTAATCGTCGTCTCTTCTAGAGACAATCTTATGCATCTTTAGAAAAATGAAGAGAGAGAGAAAAAAAAAAAGAGTTTCGTGCGGTGATTAAGCATTTCTATTTAAAAAAAAATTAATGCCGAAAGAGATAAAAACTGAGTTGGATGAAGCTCATGGCCCATTTCCGTCTGCGTTTGCAGCAACTTACAATTGAATAAATTGATTTAAACGTCCACAAATGATGAACATCGTTCCGGACGTCCAGTAGAAATGACTTCCTCCGAAATTATTGATAAAATCCGAATATGGTTTTGAGTGATCGACGAATGAAATATCGTAAAATAGTAGAGGCCACAGGCATATGACAAGGTAGTGTTCTTAATTTGTTACCAAAAACTAGGTGTGACAAAGTTTTCACCAAGATGGGTGCCGTGCTTGCTTTCAATGGAGAATAAACGCAATCGTGTGATCGATCCATTTGGAAGGCTTGTATGGTACTTTCCCATCGCAATCCTGTCGAGTTTCTGTGTTGATACATAGCTGTGAATGAAACATGGATACGCTGCTACACTTCAGACACAAAACAACAGTCAAACAGTGGATTTTTAAAGGCGAAAGAAGGCAAAAGTGGTAAAATCTGTAGACAAGATGATGGCATCGGTTTTTTTGGGATGCACGTGAAATCATCTACATTGATTACTTGCACAAAAGCAGAACGATAAATGGAGAGCATTATGCATCGTTATTGCCCCGGTTGAACGGAGAAATCAATAAAAAAGTCTCATCTAGCAAACAAAAATATTGTGTTGCATAGGGACAATGCAAGGATGCATCCCTGCACAGTTTTGATGGCAAAAATTGTAGAATAAGGGTCGAATTACCTCAATATCCACAATTTTTACTAGATATAGCCTTCGGTGGCTTTTTATATATCCAAACTTGAAGAAGTGACTCAAAGGAAAGCGATATGTTCTAACGAAGAGGTCATCTCCCTCACAGACGCCATTTTGCGGACCTTTCGAAATCCTAATTTTTGGAAGGCTTAAAACAGAGAAAGACTGGGAAAAGTGTGTAGAGCAAAAAGGAGATTATGTTGAAAAATGAAAAAGAATCCACTAAAATAATTTGTTTTTCTGTATTTTTTTAAGGACTTATTGAACTCCCTTCGTATGTATACAGTGTATAGAGAAGGTATATTTAACCCAAAAATTCGATGTGGAGATTTCACCGGTAATATAACATTTGAGATCCCTGACTTCGAAAATAATTTTTAGAAAGAGATGTGTGTGCGTGTGTCTGTGGACAGCATAGCTCAAAAACTAAAAGGCCTTTAAATACTAAACTTGGTATTAAATGTGGTATCTTCCAAGAAAATCCTTTTATTCCAAACTACCCTTTACATGGAAACATGTTTGAAATTGTTGTTTTTTTCAAAATGGGCTCTTAAGAATTTTTATTAATATACCGTATATTATAGACATTCTCATCACAAATAAAATGTAGATCTTTAATTTTTTGGGAATATCTTCTGAAGACCCGTACATTCTGGATGCAGTTTTCTGAATTTTCCGTAACCGGTAAACCGTAAAAAATAAACGAAAACTTACAGCACAATATTGTATATCTCGTTAAGACGTAAACTAATGGCCTATACATTTTTGTGAAAGATTGACTGTTTACATTTCTGTTAATTTTATCTGGATTACATAAAATAGAAGAACATTTTTTTTAATATTAATTTGTTACAGGGATGAAGAGAAAGTCCTGAGAATGAAACACATCAGCTTTTTATTCAGGGATCCTCAAGACGCACATTTCCGGTGAACCTCGGTATGGAATTTTTAGGTGAAATACTATACTTTCTATACCTACTATGTATATCTATACCTACTTACAAGTCTTCACTGCTATGGTAGTGAGGCTACATGATGTTGATAATACCTATCATATTAAGAAGATGACAAAAACGAGTTTCTCGAACAGAACGGGAACGTCAGATGTAAACATGTCATCTTATCTCATCCCAGCACAAAGGTCTAATGGGTGAAATATACATTACTTTCACTGCTCACTGTCCTTTGTTTTGTACAGGGTGTTAATGAAAGCAGATTATTCATGTAGTGGTAGGAAACATCGATACAAATATTTTAATATAATGAACCGTGAAAATGCATTGTTATAGGTCTATAGAATAAACTAGCATGGCAAATTGTTGTACGGGAAAATGTTTATTATGGTTGCGTACACCAGGTATTGAAGAAAAGGTGTTGGAGCACTTTAACAACAGTCCCTCATCAAGCACTGAACGCATATAGGTTAGTAATCATACTCTTCGGATCATTCTTCATGACTATCTTCAACATCCTTTCAAACGTAACAAAGTTCAGGATCTTGGTGGTCATTACTTTGAGACCGTTAGTCGGCCTCGCTAGAATGACTATTGTTATTCTATCAATTGTTCATCAGTTCATATTTAAGAGTGTTAATAATCAATTATTTCATATTTTTAAGAGTGTAGAATATTGGAGGATACTAAAATTAAATACCAAATATCAATTCTTTATCGACTTTTGGTTTTTTACTTTCTCTAGCCCCGTATGTACAATGTACATAGGGGTAGAGAAGTAGTGTATTCCACCCAAAAATTCGATATCGAGATTCACCGGAAATACATGTTTTAGCATCCTCTGAATCCAAAAAAAAAAGCATTTCCAGAAAAAGGTCCGTGTGTGTGTCCGTGAACGAACAGTAGCTCAAAAACGAAAAGTAGCTAAAATACCAAACTTGATATTTAAGTTCGCTATCATTCAGGGATGCGACACGAAGATTTTGAGAAAACTCCCCTCCCCAAGCTACCCTTTACAAGGAACTTTTTTCGAAAATTTTGATTTTCTTAAAAATGGCTCTAACGATTTTGATTAAAATGTCGTATACTAAAGATATTTAGCTGACAAATAAAATGGATATCTTGAATTTTCTGGGAATAGCTTCTAAAGACCTGTTTATTCTGGATGAAATTTATAACACGTAAGAGATAGACAGACATTTACACTACAAAAAATGTAGGCCTTGTTAAAATACACAACTTACGTCATATACATTTTTATCGTGGAGCTTACCGTTTTCGAGGTATTCATTGTTATTGGTTTCAGTTGTGAAGTACTTATACTTTTTTTCAGACGGGAGTGTCCGTTTTTCTTTTGTTCTATTCCCGGCCAAGAAAAGAAGCGATTTCTAATGACAATCGCATAACGACAGCTTTTAAAATATTTGACTATCGATTTAGCCTAGTGTATTCCCTTATTTCCTTCCTACTTATAAGGAACTAAGTAATAAGAACATTGTGCTGAATACTTCGATTAACAAGGTGCATAAAGAAGAATACTCTTATGTAAGAAGTTTGTAGAACAGGTAGAGAAAGTCATGTGAGTGTAACACATGAGATTTTTAGAGTTATAGTCTTCACAAATACACAGGGTCTTTTTTGTAAAAATACTGTTTATGCAAGGGACCTTAAAACATGTATTTCCTACGTAATTCCGGCATGTAATATTTGGGTCGAATGCAATATTCTCTCTACCCAAGTAGGTACTATGTAGGGAGAGTAAAAATGGTTGGCAGTATGTATTAATTTGAATCATTTAAAGAAAGACTGTATATTTGTAATATATCAATGCAAAACCTTGCAAACTACATGAGCTGACTATGTTTTCCTAATGAATCCAAACAGTGCTGCTTTTGGGTTGACAGAGCCTCCAAATAATTCCGGGGAATTCTCTACTTCAAATGTTTGGACAAGTATCATGGAAATTAACAATCACATCTGAAATGTTTTGTCGTTTAAATTATAAGTAGTTAGCTTTAAAAGGTTAACCCATTGTATCATTACTTATTGGCTCGTAGCATCGATTTAAAAACTTGATGTCACCTAGCTGAAACTGGATTTCTCTTAAAATTTTAACCCTTAGTTACCTTTATTAGTATAGTGCATATGCTCTTTTTCCTTAAATTCAAGTTTAAAACTGGAGTTCTAATAACAATATATGGGAACAAACCTAAAACATTATTATATAAAATAATAGAGAACATACAAACGAAAATAAATGTAGATCCTTTATTAATCTTTTCTTCCCAATTAAAAGTTTAAATTCTTCTAAACCAGTTTTCATAATCCTGCCATAGGCACTACCAAAAAAAGTCGTTCAAATGACTGTAAGCGTTAGGTGATCTATTCAAAGCTAAATGTGGCAAGTTCAGATCCCAGTGACTGTGGTAAAGGACGGGGAAAGCCCAAGTAAAATAATCGGTGTGATGCTTGGAAGCTAATGGGGTTATATTTGACTGCAGTTATGTGGGTTTTACTCTTTTATTTATTTAAAATATCACTGCACGTTTGGGGCAAAAATTGTATAAAATTGTACTTTCTCTAAACTCACTATGTACATAGTGTATAGAGAACGTATTGCACTCCACCAAAAAATTCGATATCGAGATTTCACCGGAAATATATGTTTTAGGGTCCCCTGTATCCAAAAAAAGTACTTTCAGAAGAAGGTCCGTGTGTGTGTGTGTGTGTGTGTGTGAACACGATAACAAAAAAATGTAAAGTCGGTAAAATACCAAATTTGGTATTTAAGTTTAGTATCTTCCAGGGATGCGACACGAAGATTTTGAGAAAAATCCCCCCACTCCCAACTATCCTTTACATGGAACATTTTTCGAAAATTTTGATTTTCTAAAAAAATGGCTCTAACGATTTTGATTAAAATATAGTAGATTGAAGTTATTTTTACCTGACAAATAAAATGTATATCTTGAATTTTCTGGGAATAGCCGCTGAAGACTACTTTATTCTGGATGAATATTTCATAACTACTAAACCGTAAGAGATGGACAAAAATTTAACGAACATAAAATGTAGAGCATGTTAAAACACACAATTTATGTTCTATACATTTTTTCGTGGAGTTGATCGTTTTTTTATATATTCCTTTTTCTTGGTTTCAGCTTTGAAAAACATACTTTTCTCATACAGAAATTTGTCAACTCCTGTCCATACAAACATAGGAACATCAGTCACA
Source organism: Hymenopus coronatus (assembly GCA_030762935.1). NCBI lineage: Eukaryota > Metazoa > Arthropoda > Insecta > Mantodea > Hymenopodidae > Hymenopus > Hymenopus coronatus. Next base: position 51,847,764 of record CM060890.1, on the reverse strand, counting down.
TACCAAACAGCTTTTGGCTTTCACTTTAACCTATGGTACTCCCTTATTTTGCTTCTACTTACAATAAGGCAAGAAATAAGATTATTTCTGCTAATTTTTCTCGATTAGCATGAAATAAATAAAAGATAAGCTTATTAACAATAATAATTTATCGAGATATAGAGAAAGTCATGTGAATGGAATACATAAGATTTTTACAATATAAAACAGTCTTGATTACATGCCGTTCAAGGTTAGTGTAACATGAAATTAATCCTAGGGCACAACCCTATTTGTATAGTTACACTTAAAACAAGCGGAAATTATAGATACCGACAGGCAACAAAGGGTTAATGCTAAAATGGGTTAAATAAGTTGTGAATATATATTAAGTACATGATAACTGGTTGAGAAAATCATATGATTTTCCGTTACATTTTCTTTAGGGGTTTTGTTTGCTTGGGGTTTCTCTTTATGTATATTTTTCTCTGATTATTTATTAGTAGAGAAGCAATTTTGCTAATAACATTTGAAGCGATCCTGGAACTGTAGGTTTCTGCTTCATGCAGGTCTCTTATGTATTATACCTCGATGTTGACAACATGCACCCAAGGCGGCAGTGTGCCATGCAGGCGAAGGGTTTGCTCTCAGGCTACAAATATCATCCTCCTGGCAGATGTTACTGCCACAATGGGAACCACAAATGACGAGCGAGTAAGTAAACGCCTGGTGGGTGAAAGGATAGCGCGGCTTTGGTCAGACAAGCGGAAACATTAGGCAGCAATCAGCGGCTATCAACGAAGAGGAGAGAGTAACAGCGGGGGCTTAACTATAGGGGAGTCAACAGAGACAACTTAAGCCACAAAGAAATATAACGTGTCGTTTAATGCCGGAGTTGATGCTGCAGTGCTTGCTGTTGGTTAGGAAAAGAGGGGAGGGATGCTGCCCTGCTGAACATAGTTCACGAACTAATAATTTTTACTTTCTCTACACGTACTTACATAGTGTATAGAGAAGGTTTTGCACTCTACCCAAAAATTCGATACCGAGATTTCACGGGACTTAGGGTCCTTGCATCCAGAGAAAGCATTTTCAGAAAATGGTCCGTGTGTCCGTGTGACTGTGAACACGATACCTCAAAAACGATAGGTCGATAAAATCCCAAACTTGGTATTTAAGTTTAGTATCTTCTAGGGATGCGACACGAAGATTTTGAGAAAAATCTCCCCACCCCATACTACCCTTTACATGGAACATTTTTCGAACATTTTGATTTTCTCAAAAGTGGCTCTAACGATTTTTTTTTTAAAATAACATGTATTGAAGATATTTACCTGGCAAATAAAATGTATATTTTCAATTTTCAGGGAATAGCCTCTGAAGCTTACTTTATTCTGGATGAAATTTACGGAAGTTTGCACAACTGCTAAACCGTAAGAGATGGGCAAAATCTTAACACACAAAAATGTAGAGCACATTAAAACACACACATTGTTGTTTATATTTTTTTTTCTCGTGGAGTTGGTCGTTTTTGACTTATTCCCTGTTTTTGTTTTGAGCTATGAAAAACATACTTTTCTCATACAGGAATTTGTCAACTCCTGTCCATACAAACAAAGGAACATCAGTCACATAACAATCAACATTATCCTATAGTACTCCCTTATTTCCCTTCTGCTTGCAAGGAAGCAAGTAATAAGACTGTCTGTGCTAACTTTTTTCTCGATTAGCATGAAGTGAATGGAAGCATAAGCTTTTTAACAATTTGCTGCAGAGAGGCAGAGAAAGTCTTATGAATGGAACACATCAGAGTTTTTGTTAGTGTTTAACGCCCGCTTTTACTTGTGAGGTACCGCAGGCGATGACACTGGTGATACATGGAATGAGCATGGAGCACCGGTGGAAAACTGCAGAACCCGGAGAAAAGCACCCCCTGCGCCGCTTTGTCTACCACAAAATCTTACATGCGTCGCTTGGAATCGAGCCCGGGGCGCCTAGGTGAGAGGCAACCTTATAACTTTTACCTTGTCTACCTAGATTATACATCCAAGAGATTTTACCGGAAATACACGTTTTAGGATGCCCTGTATCCAAAAAAGCATTTTTAGAAAAATGTCCTTGTGTGTATCCATGTGTCCGTGTATCTATGAACACGATAACTTAAAAATGAAAAGTCGTAAAATATCGAAGTTCGTATTTAAGTTTAGTAAATTCCAAGGATGCGACATGAAGATTTTGAGGAAAATGCTCCCACCCCAATCCATCCTTTACATTAAAAAATTTCGAAGATTTTGAGTTTCCCAAAAAATGCCTCCGAATATTTTTATTAAAGTACGGTATTGCAAATATTTACATGACAAATAAACTTTTCTCATTCTTTTACACAACTAGTAAGCCCTAAAATATAAAACAAAAGTTTAAAAACATAAAAATGTAGATTTGTTAACACACAATTTATGTTACATACATTTTTTTCGTGGAGTTAACCATTTCCGAAAGATTCTATATTATTAGCTTCAGCTTTAAAATCCTTAAACCTTTTTCATCCGAGATTTTGTCAACTCCTGGCAATACAAAGAAGCGAATGTCAACTAGCTTTTAAAAGACTTGAATACAGCTTCACTCTAGTATATCCCCTTATTTTCCCACTACCTATAAGGAAGTAATTAAGGCGATCACTTCTGCTGATATTTATCTCGATTAGAAGGAATTAGATAGAATAATAAGTTTTTAACAATAATTTGCTACATAAATGTAGAGAAAGTCTTGTAAATGAAACATATAAGATGTTTTAAACTACAGTCTTAGTATGTTTGCAATACATTTTCTGGTTGCAATTTTTCTATAATATAAAATTTGTATAAAATATTTTATATCACAAAGTGGAAAAACTGAAAAAGCAGTACATGATTATACTAATTAATTTTTCTAAAACTAAAGTAGTGTAACTATAAACAAATTCCAACCAAGTATTTTATTACAAACACTTTGCACTGTTTTGAGGGAAATTGTTTATGGCAGCAGACAAGATTTTGAATTTGGGAAAATAACAACAAATTAACCTGAGAGAATTGCATTTAAAATTTGTCAAAGAAATTAATTTAACAAGCACTCTGCTTTAAAATGGCGTCCAAAACATGTTTTACAGCCTCCTAGGAGACTCAAACATTGCAAACATTTACTCTAAAGTATACTTCATTATTTGTACCATAAATAAAAAAGTTTTTGTTTTTGACAAACTGCGCTAAAAACCACATCCGTGTTCCCGTAAAGTGATTTCATTTTTGGGTTTATGTTTACCTTCACGTAAGTTTCATTTGATTCTTCTGAGATGAAATCTGAATTGCTTTGGGGGGTTATTGTTAAATATGGTAACCTAGAATCTCTGCAGCTAAATTAACACTTTTGTGACTTTAAAATAGAATAAATAGTGATAATTTAATATATGTATCTGTTTATTAAATTTTTTATCCTCGCTTCTGCTATTCTGTAGAAATAATTTAATATTACAGCATAATAAACCTCACAGCCCCATTTGCGTTAGTAGGTACATCAATTTTTACTTCCTATATTTTCTTCCGTTTCTCTGACACTCAACCTTTATTTTCTCAAACATATACAGACACCAAACGAAGATGTGGACCTTGTTGGTCATACTGGTAATACGTGAATATAATTTTCACCTCTAAATTCGGCACATACAAAAACTGGCATAAAATCACCATGGATTAGGCAGTCATACTAAACCAAATGACACGTGCCTGGCCCACTCCAAGAGAGATGCCGGTTGGTAGCGAAGGTTCCAATCGCGTGGTTTGATAGACACGTCAGCGTGGCACAGGTCACTAATGGAAAACGTAGCATGAGGGTTTTATGTGCTTCGTATAACACGTTTTGAGGCTGTTTACGTAGCGTATGATAACCGTTGTTCCTTCGCTGCTAAATTCCAAATGTGTGCGATTTTTAAACACACATAAAACTTTAAATAGAAGCATTTGAAAGTTGCGATATCAAGTTTCGGACAAGTCAAAATGTAACATCGACTGCTATCTTCGTTTGGTGTCGTTTAGAAACGGCTTGTGTGTGTGTGCGTGTGTGTGTGTGTGTGTGTGTGTGTGTGTGTGTGAGTGTGTGTGGATACCAAGTTTTCCCCAAAATCAAATAAGGAGGATAGCATGCTGTGATACGTACACACAACACGATTATGAAGTTAGATTGGCATTATTTCGTTGTCTCTTATTTTTGTCGTCAAGAGAAAGTATTTATTTCCACTCGTAAGCTTCATGTCAAATTTTCACCGGAAATACCGGGAAAATGTGGTTTAAGATCCCTGAATCCAATGGGAAAAAATCAGATATAGGCACACGTTTCTATGATGTCTGTCAGCATGCGTGTCTATTTATACAACCAACTGTAAAAAAAAAAAACATTGATAAATACCAAACTTTCTATTTAAGTTTAAGGTCTGTATTTTCTAAAATTGTGACATGAAGCAATTTAAACACAATCCCTCTCCATCAAAACTTAACTTTTGCGTAGAAAACTTTTGTATGTTTGGTTTTTTCAAATATGTCTGTAACAGTTTTGATTAATATACCACATTTTTAAAATATTTGCATAACAAACATTGAGTTTTCTGAGAATTGTCCAACTTGTTAAACGGGTTAAATTTAAGAATTAGAAAAAAAGCTTAGGCACTTCAGAGGAAATGTATATCTCATTAAAGAATATAAAATATTCTGAATACGTTTTATTATGTCATCATTATATTCGGAGACATGTTTTGTATTGACAATAGTAAACCTGAAACTTTTAAATTACTAACAATCTTCAGTTCCCGCACTGTAAAGTACCCACATATATAGCACAGCATTTTATGGTTGGCATATTGCATATAAAGTAGATGGAAGATGACCTTTATTCATTTAGTTTTTGGAAGCTACTGAAAAATAATGGATAGAAAAAACCAAATAAATGTATAACATGTTTCACTTATTTTCCTTCTCACCATTTCTCAGTCTCCCGTCTCCATCTTCTTTCTCCTCTCTGTATAACGCTCATGAATTTAAATCCTGTGACTCTACAGGCTTTTCAGAGATGAGTGAAAATTAAAATTAATTATTGATCTTACGAACTTAGTTCTATACTGCTTTGCAGTGTAACCAATTTATAATGAGTATTAGGATAGTAGTTCAATACAAACACAATTATATATAATATACTACCATATGCCGAATATATTCAAGTCGCCCTCCGTGGTGTAATGGTTATCATGCTAAATTCATATACCCAAGGTCGCGGGTTCAAACCCGGTGGAGGACGATGGATTTCTTCGGGCGTAAAAATCTTAGCATGGACCGTGGGTCCCGTGTCGTAGATTTACGGCACGTAAAAGAACCTCAAGCCTCTGAGCAAAATTAAGCGGTATTTCACGCCCAGTATAGAATGGGACGCTGAGGACCATAGCAGTTAAAGAGCGTCCATAAATAACACGCCATTTACATTTCGAATATATTAAAATGAAATGCGGTAGCATAATTTATATAATCTTTAGAATTAAATAATAGAGAAGTAAATTTCAGAACTTTTGTGTTATAATGTTGGATAGGTAGAGTTAGAGTGAAAATGTCATTGCCATCTTCCGGTCTCTTGCCGTTGTTCTGATCACTGTGTTAGCATGACAACTGCCAGCACAGCATTAAACTCCACAACATGATGATCTCAAGTTATTTTCCGATAACATACCCCAATGATAATTTACATTGTCGTAAGAGTTCCGGGCTTCATATATATTTAATTAACACTAGTTGACATAATAGTTTGTTAAAATTTGAATTTCAAAAACATCACATAATCACACGCTTAAAAATTATAATATCATCTTGCTTAATGCATACTAAAACGAAATATGTCGTTCCAGGTCCTCAGTTGGTTAGGCGCTGGTCTTCTGAGCTCAAGGTCGGAGGTTCAAACCCAACCGTATTGATGCTTTTAAATGTGCTTAAAACGACAGCCCAGTACCAGTAAATTTATTGCCACATAAAATAACGTACGCGGGATGAGCCTCCAAAACAACGGTGGTATTTAACAGCTAACAAACAAGTTTTACTTTCTCTAGCACATATGTAAAATGCACCTTAGAGAATGTATTGCATTCCATACCGAGATTTCACAAGAAATGCGTGATTTGAGACTCTGAAAGAAAAAAAAGGATTAGAAAAATATCAATGTGTATGCGTGTTTATATGGGTGTGTGTGTGTTTGTGTGTGTATAACACACAGTAACCTTTAGAGAACTTTTTCAGAAAATTTTGACTTTATCGAAAACGGTTCTAACGATTTTAATTAAAATGACGGCACATGTTTAAGATATTTTTATGGCAAACGAAATGCATATCTTGAATTTTCTGGGAATAACCTCTGAAGACATCTTCATTTTGGATGACTTTTGTATAACTCGTAAAAATAGACAAATGTCTATCTCATACACATCTCATTAAAAAAACACATTTTTCCCTCAACACTTTCTAGGATTAGCAGGGATACCTCGACGGTATTCAGATTATCCAGATGCTTACATACAAATTTGAGGAGTTAAACGTTTCCAAAATACTCGTTATTATTGATTTCAATTTTAAATTACCTACTTAAACTTTTCTCAAGCAATAAATTAACTTTGCTTTCATCTGTATTAGTTTTACTCCCAGAAATGCATGGATTTTAATTTAGCACCTATCGAATTTAAAGTGTTTCGTATAACGACGTTTTAAAAAATTTGACTATAGTTTAGTCTATTGTACTCCCTTATTTTCTTCCTGCTTACAAGGAAGCAAGTAATAAGAGCATTTCTGTTAATTTTATCTCGATTAGCATGACGTAGGTAAAAGAATAATCTCTTTGTGGTAAAGCTAGAGAAAATTTTGTGAACGGAACACATCAGATTTTTTTATTTCTATAATACAAAAAATGTGTATGTATCAATTTAATGTTTATTTGCATTATTGTGTTGTAATTATAATAATAGGTTTTGTAACAGAAGTTGAGGAACGAGTGAAGAAAGTAACTTGTGATTTATCTGTGAAATTGGACCACAAATTTTGAAAAACTCAAGCATAATTTGTATATAATAAAAATATGAGTTCTGAACTATAAGAAAATACATTGTATTTCCCACTGAGCAAACTTTATCTACCAATTAAATGAAGCTAAAATTATTTGTGCATAATTATCATTTATCCCTAATTTAGAACATACTTTGACGAAATTTTTCGTAACCAAAATGTTCCACACGATGCTATTTTACACCAATGTATTTCAAAGGTTTTATGCTGCCTCTAAAATACACATTACATAAAATGAACATATTACATTTTCAAAATTTTGCTCCAGATGTGATAAATAAATCACCGAAATTTCAAAAATCAAGAGCTTTGGAGAGTAGAAAAAGTAATACTGCTCTACATTATTAAGTTAATATAAAAGTTATAATGTGACAGATATATATGTAAATTACTGTACAAATATAAAAACTGAACTTTTTATGTGAATATTCTTAAAATGCATCACGTGGCTCATTTGTGTTAGAATTATGAATTTAGATAGTCAAATACTATTCTTATCATTATTTAACCAACCATACAAGCTGAACCAGTGATACATGTCAGAAATATCACTATTATGGTAGGTATGCAATAACTGGTGTACATTTCGATCAGATATCTTGTAATTTGTTGATTTTCCAAATTTTAAAGATGCATTACTTTAAATTCAAAATATTTAATTTTTATTACTTTCTATACCACGTATGTAAAATACACATAGTGGATACAGAAGGTATTGTATTTCACCCAAAAATTTTATACCTATATTTCACCGAAAATATATGTTTTGAAATCTGCTGAATCCGAAAAAAAGATTTTTAAAAAAGTCTCCGTTTGTGTGTGTGAGCCCATAGCTTAAAAACTCCGTTAAATATCAAATTTGTTATTTAAGTTTAATATCTTCGAAGGTACGAACCGAAAATGTTCAAGAAAATCTTCCTTCAACAAAGTCTTCCTCTAACTATTTTGAATAACGTGTCCTATATTAGAGATATTTACATAACAAATAAAATGTATATCTTGAATTTTCTAGGAATATCCTCTGAATACCTCTTTATTCTGGATGAATTTTGCTGAATTTTACAAAACTAGTAATCAGTAAGAGATAGACAAAAGATTACTGCTACAACAAAATATGTAGATCTCACAATTTACTCGTATGTCATATACATCCTTTTTTTGCAGAGTTAACGGTTTCGAGAAGTTCCGAGTTATCCTTTTCAGTTGTAAGATACTTAAACCTTTCTCAAACGGAACACATATTTCTTTTCGACTCTCTTTTGTTTATTTTAGCAAAATAAAAAAATCTGAATTTCAATTTTACATTTCGCGAGCCCTCTACTTTCAAAGTACTACGTAATAACACAAATTGTGGCCATGCTTATCTTCATCAGTTTTACATAAATAAAAGAAGACTGTTTCGTAAGGAAAGTCTGTTTGTGGAACAGCTAGAGGAGGTCATGTATATGGAATAGATTGTTTTACTTTCTCTTTACGTGCTATGTACATAGTATACAGAGAGGGTATTGTATTCCACCCAAAAATTCGATACCGAAATTTCACCGGAAGTACATGTTTGAGTCCCCCTGAATCCAAAAAATGCATTTTTGGAAAAAGGTCCGTGTGTGCGTTTGGTGTGTGTGTGTGTGTGTGTGTGTGTGTGTGTGTGTGTGTGTGTGTGTTTGGATAGCTTAGCTCAAAAACGAAAAGACCTTTAAATACCAAACTTGGTATTTAAGTTGGTACCTTCCAAGAATGCGACACGAAGAGTTTTCAAGAAAATCCCCCCACTCCCAACTACCCTTTACATGAAACCTTTTTCGAAAATTTTGATTTTCTCAAAATGGCTCTAACGATTTCGTTTCAAATATCGTATTTTATAGATATTTACCTGAAAAGTATAATGTATATTTTGAATTTTCTGGGAATAGCCTCTGAAGACTACTCTATTCTGGATGAATTTTGCATAACTGCTAAACCGTAAGCGATGGACAAAAATTTACCACACAAACATGTAGAGCACACTTAAACGCACAATTTATGTCATATACATTTTTTTCGTGAAGTCGATCATTTTTTAGATATCCCTTGTTTTTGTTTTCAGTTCTGAAAAACCTATACTTTTCTCATACAGGAATTTTTCAAACTCGTGTCCATAAAAACCAAGGAACTTGAGTCACATAGCAACCAGCTTTTGACTATCACTTTAAGCTATGGTACTTCCTTATTTCGTTTCTGCTTACAAGGAAGCAAGTAAAAAGACTATTTCTGCTATTTTTTTTCTCGATTAGCATGAGGTAAATAAAAGCTTAAGCTTTTTAACAACAATTTGTTGCAGAGATGTAGAGGCAGTTTTGTAGAACACACCATTTTTTTTTATATAGAATAAGGAATGATTGAGTATGAATTTAATGTGTATTTGTATTAATGAGTTGTAGATATCATAATAAACGTTTATAACATTAGTTCAGAATAGATGCTTAAATGCATTTAGTTTTTTTATATTTTATATTATTATGTCTCTGAATGCCAACTATTAAGTAAATCAAAGTTATTCTCTAAAGTACTTATTTCTTGTGTATTCCGAGTTCCATACGACATGGTGGCTCTGTTGTTTTATTACCGGGAAAGTCCGTTATTTTCACGCCTTGCACGAGAGAAGCAACTCGGCAGCCACTAGTATTCCCGCTTTGGGGCAGTCCAAAGCGAAGTCGTAACCGTCGTCAGACGAAACTCTCATCCGATTAGCGTCAGGAGAATGGCAAATGAATGCAGCGCATACATAGAGAGCCATTGTCAACAAAAGGTGTCCCCATCCCAGTGGCGGAGTATTGTTATTTGCTACTAGTGTCTGTCCGGGCAAACCCACGCCTTGACCAGCCACGCATGATTTATCTGAAATGAAGCACTGGACCCTGCGGGCGACCACCCGCACAACCACTGGCTGGGAGTATAAACGCGAAATGAATAGCTCGTCGTGTCCCATATTATAGTGGTCCCTATTCTTGCATGCATGCGTGCCTGCATCTGTATGTATACGTGTCTGTTATCGCCGCTAGTTGGCAGCACGAGGCGGATAATCATGGAGGGGACTGAGTAGGCGAATAATTAATTGATTAATTAATGGCCTTGTGCGCGTGCTAAATTGCCTACCAGTCGGCTTATTTAGGGAAAGAGGTGCAGGCGCTGGATAAGAGCGGCTCATGCACCTTATTCCAGGCAGATAAAATACATTAAGGCTCATCAAAAATGTAATAGCAGCAGCCTGAAAATTTTCAAATATATTAAATAGCATAAAAGATTAATTGAAAATCTATAAACTATCAAATATCTGAGAGATTTTCTGACGATTATTAGCGATAAATCTAAAGTTGCCTGCACATTACTTTCTCTACTCATCAAAAAACTATTCACAGAGAAGCTAATTCTTCTATCCGCTTATTTTTAAAAGCTAAATTCGTCATTACAGATTTAAAATTTTCTTTACAGATGTAAGAAGTCTCCAGGAAACAAACTGATGCTAAACTATTTTAAAAATCTGATGTGTTCCATTCACATGACTTTGTCTACATCTCTGCAACAAACTATTGTTAGAAAGCTAATGCATCTATTTACTTCATGCTAATCGACAAAAAAAGTTAGCAGAAATCTTATTACTTGCTTCCTTGTAAGTAGAAGGGAAATAAAGGACTACCATAGGTTAAAGGGATAGTCAAAAGCGGTTGCTATGTGACTGAAGTTCCTTTGTTTGTATGGACAGGAGTTGACAAATTCTTGCAAAGCTGAAACCAAAAGCAAGGAATATCTCTAAAAGAATCAACTCCACGAAAAAATGTATATAATATAAATTGTGTGTTTTAAATGTGCTCTACATTTTTTATGTGTTAAGTTTTTGTTTATCTCTTACAGTTTACAGTTATACAAAATTCTGTAACATTCATCCAAAATTAAGCATTCTTCAGAGGCTATATCCAGAAAATTCAAGATATACATATTATTTGTCAGGTAAATATCTTCAATATACGATATTTTGATCAAAATCTTTAGAGCCACTTTTGTGAAACTCAAAATTTTAAAAAAAAAGTTCCACGTAAGGGACAGCTAGAGGCGGGGAGGTTTTCTTCAAAATCTTCGTGTCACATCCTTGGAAGATACCAAATCTAAATACCAAGTTTGGTTTTTAACGGACTTTTCGTTTTCGAGCTATGCTGTACACACACACACACACACACACACACACACACACACATATACATATATATATACACGCGCGCGCGCGGAAAATTTTCTAGAAATGCTTTATTTGGATTCAGGGGGTCTCAAAACATATATTTCTGGTGAAATCTCGGTATAGCATTAGTATTGACATTTCATTCTTTTTGGGTCACCACGGAAGAAAGAAAAAAGAAAGAAGAAATCAATAGACATCACTTGACAATGTAAATGACTTGATAATTCAATAATAAAGAAGTAAAAAAAATCTCTGAAATGCTAAATAGCACAACAATTTGATTTAATATAAATGGTCTGGTCCAGCCGCGCTCCCAAACGTGCATAACTTTGGTGCGTAGGGGATCGCGGGTTCAAACCCCACCTTGGGAATATGTGTTTGTGTGCATGTAGATATATATATGTAAATTTGTAAGTAAATGAGATAAACATTATTATGTAAACATTATTGAGACAAACAAGCTATAAGTATACATTAAGAATGAAAGAAGATTCACTGGCCTTATTTTCTTTCTTATTCGGAAAATCTCGAAACGTAAACCTCTGGAGACATTTGGGTATCGAATTCTTAGATGAAACGCCATACCTCTTCTACTTATTGTAGGGAATAGTGTTCGAACTTGATAGAGGAAACCAAGATGGGGCAACGTGAACCTTGCTGCATATAAACCATGAAAACGGTTCAGTAGAGTGAGTAATCTAAATTGTTCAAGCGGGTTTAATTCGTTCGAAGGGCCTTGTTTGAAACGATATTTGCTGACTAGAATGGATGGCTTTGCTTAATTTATTGTCTCTCCAAACGATGGAATTACTCGGTGCTGAGTAAACCCTTGTTTACCAAATATAGAAAACGACGAAAACTGTTAGAATATAAAGATAATAGGTTGGTTTAAAATATACTAGGTTAGCTTTCTTTTATTAATACAACATGATAATAGCGAGTAATTCATTTGTAATTCATTCTCATTTGGAGGTAGTGTCTCTGCTCTAGTTATTTCCCATTGGGTGCGATACGGAGGAAGAAAAACCAGTTTTTAGAATTAATTTGTGATCATAAACTTAATAATTTATGGTCAGTAGCACCGTGATTATTTCAGGATACATAAATAACGGCTATTTTTCATAAACGCTGTTTCATTAATTTATCCCTGTGTTTAGATGAAATACATTTTTGGCACGGCCAGCAATGAAACGTGCAGTTTGTACATATATGTATCATTTGTATTTATTCTCCACGTATAAAAATAATAGTCACAAAATGCGTGGCTGCTCGTAAAATTAAATGCACATTTTTCCGAAAGCCGTACTGAGCTTCTACTCGGACTGAAATAGTATCGAGAGTCCATCCAGTAAACAGGTAGGCAAAGTTGAAGACCGCAGCTTGCCTCGCTCTAAAAAGCAAGCTTGGCACCAGTGACAGTGGAAAAACATGAAGCCAGCATAGAACTCGTTATTTAAAACACTAATAGGGAAGTATTAGAGAAAGTAAAAGTTGTTGCTGGACGGTGGAGAAGTTAGAGAAAAACATGAAGCCAGCATAGAACTCATTATTTAAAACACTAATAGGGAAGTATTAGAGAAAGTAAAAGTTGTTGCTGGACGGTGGAGAAGTTAGAGATAGTGTTTGAACTACATTTGAGTAGACAATAATCGTCCTAAACTTAAAAAATACGTTTATATATATGATATATCAGGTAGGATAACTTAAAAAACACAAAACATTTAGCTTGTCAATCGTAAAACAAATAGTCACTAAATAAAGGAGCCAAATAAATTCCTCTTATACTCAACTTGTTATTTTTTTCCCTCTAGGTTCACCATGCTATTAAGTGTGGAGAACTAAACTCGATAGATTTCTTCTTTTCTATGCGATCCTTTACCATTTTCATTTTCTCTATAGTCACTATGTACATAGTGTATAGAGAATGTATTGCACTCCACCAAAAAAATCGATACCGGGATTTTACCGGATATATGTTTTAGGGTCCCCTTTATCTAAAATAAAGAATTTTCGGAAAAAGGTCCGTGTGTGTGTGCATATCCGTGTGTCTGTGAACACGATAACTCAAAAACGAAAAGTAGGTAGAATACCAAACTTGGTATTTAAGTTTAGTATCTTCCAGGGATGCGACACGAAGATTTTGAGAAAAATCCCTCCACCCCCAACTACCCTTTACATGGAACTTTTTTCGAACATTTTGATTTTCTCAAAAGTGGCTCTAACGATTTTTTTTTAAAATAACATGTATTGAAGATATTTACCTGGCAAATGAAATGTATATTTTCAATTTTCAGGGAATAGCCTCTGAAGCTTACTTTATTCTGGATAAAATTTACGGAAGTTTGCACAACTGCTAAACCGTAAGAAATGGGCAAAAACTTAACACACAAAAATGTAGAGCACATTAAAGTACACACTTTGTTATTTATATATTTTTTTTCGTGGAGTTCGTCGTTTTTGTGACATTCCTTATTTTTGGTTTCTGCTATGAAAAACTTATATATTTCTCATACAGGCATTTGTCAAACTCGTGGCCATACAAACAAAGGAACTTGAGTCACATAGTAACCAGCATTTGATTATCACTTTAACCTATAGTACTCCCTTATTTCGCCTCTACTTACAAGTAAGCAATAATTTCTGCTAATGTTTTACTGACTAGCATGAAGTTAATAGAAGTTTAAGCTTTTTAAGAATAATTTGTTGCAGGGATATAGAGAAAGTCATGTGAATGGTACACATCAGATCTTTTTCCTCATTTCAGTCATATTTTTACTTTCTCTAGCCCCATATGTACAATGTACATAGGGATAGAGAAGTATTGCATTCCACCCAAAAATTCGATACCGAGATTTCCCCGGAAATACATATTTTAGGACCCCCTGTGTCCAAAAAAAGCATTTTCAGAAAAAGTTTCGTGTGTGTGTGTGTGTGTGTCCGTGTGTGCGTGTGTCCCTGTGTCTGTGAACGCGATAACTCAAAAACGAAAAGTCGGTAAAATACGGAACTTGGTATTTAAGTTTAGTATCTTCCAGAGATGCGACACGAAGATTTTGAGGAAAATCCCCCCAAACCAAATTACCCTTTACATGGAACTTTTTTCGAAAATCTTGATTTTCTTAAAAATGGCTCAAACGATTTTGATTAAAATATCATACATTAAAGATGTTTACCTAACAAATAAAATGTATATCTTGAATTTTCTGAGAATAGCTTCTGAAGACCTGTTTATTCTGGATAAATTTTGCTTAATTTGGCATAACTAATAAACCGTAAGAGATATTGTCTATACCAAAAATTTAGGTCTTGTTAAAATACACAAGTTATGTCTTATACGTTTTTCTCGTGGATCTTACCGTTTTCGAGGTATTCATTGTTAATAGCTTCAGTTGTGAAGTACTTGTACATCTCTCAGACGGGAGTGTCCGTTTTTCTTTTGTTCTACTCCTGGCCAAGAAAAGAAGCGATTTGTGATGACAATCGCATAACGACAGCTTTTAAAACATTTGACTATTGGTTTAGCCTAGTGTATTCCCTTATTTTCTTCCTACTTATACGGAACTAAATAATAAGAAAATTTTGCTAATGAGTACCCCGATTATCAAGGTGCAGAAAGAAGAAAAATCTTATGTATGAAGTTTGTAGAACAGCTAGAGAAAGTCATGTGAGTGTAGCACATCAGATTTTTACTCCTACTGTGCCTAATTTTTCAACATATTCCAAATATAGCTTCTTTATCTTCCTGATCTTCTTGATCTTTTACCTTCTTGCTTCCAAAATGTTTCTAGGTTTTTTATTCCCCGACATATCTATTCTATTTGTTGCAGATGGCTTCACGGAATAGCAACCGAGTTAGATTGGAGTCAAGTGAATCCAAGCTTTCGACCATCTTGACTCTGTGGTCCCTGATGATCCAAAGCTTGGATTTCTTTGATTTCAATCTAACTCTATTGCTATCCTGTGGTCATCTGTAACAATAAACACCGTAATAATTCTATTGGTCTTTGTTCTAGTATTTGCAGTATATATGCGACTCCAACTCCTCTCTTACGGTTGCATTTGTAACCATGTCTCATCTATGGTAAAAGAAACCTTTCATAAACAAAAACATGTATAGAAGCTTTAAGATTTCATTTCCACACAAAAATGGATTTATTAAAAAATATCTGATGTGTTCCATTCACATGACTTTCTCTATATCTCTGCCACAAATTATTGTTAAAAAGCTTATGTTTCTCTCTACTTCATGCTAATCGAGAAAAAATTAGTCGAAATAGTCTTATCACTTGCTTCCTTGTAAGTAGAAGCAAAATAGGTTTAAGTAATAGTCAAAAGCTGGTTGCTGTGTGACTGTTGTTTGTATGGACAGGAGTTGACGAATTCCTGTATGAGAAAATTAAAAAAGTATTTCCAAGCTGAAACCAAAAACAACGAATATCTAAAAATGATCAACTGCACGAAAAAATGTATATATCATAAATTGTGTGTTTTAAAATGCTCTAAATTTTTTGTGTGGTAAGTTTTTGTTATGCAGTTATGCAAAATTCCGTAAAATTGATCCAGAATTAAGTAGTCTTAAGATGTTATTCCCAGAAAATTCAAGATAAACACTTTATTTGTCAATTAAATGTCTTTAGTGTACGATATTTTAATAAAAATCGTTTTAGCCATTTTTAAGAAAATCCAAATTTTCGAAAAAGTTCTATGTAAAGGGTAGTTTGGGGTGGGTGGATTTTTCCCAAAATCTTTGTGTCGCATCCCTGGAAGATACTGAACTTAAATACCAAGTTTGGTATTTCACCGACATTTTTTTTTGAGTTATCGTGTTCACAGGCACACGAACCTTTTTGTGAAAATGCTCTTTTTGGATACAGGGGACTCTAAAACACAAATTACCAGTGAGATCTCGTAGTTGGGATTTGAACCACGGATCTCCCGCCCTCTAGCTGGTAGCTCTAATCTCTTAATTACCATAGCAACCTGCAGGCAAGCAATTAAATCCAACTGACATACCAGCTTCCAAACCACATGAGAACTTACAATGTCGTAAAAATCAATTAAATTGACACTAATTGATCTAACAGTCGGCTAAAACTTTGAAGCCCTGTACTTAAAACACTTAAAACATTGGGGTATGTCATATCATAATTATAGATCACCTTGTGGTTTCCTGGGAAACAGTGAAACGTTCATGGTAGCACAGTAAACTAAAGTATTGTTAAAAGAAACAAAGTTTTGTAACATTTTTAAGAATAAAATATTGAGCAAATTTGATTTTTTTTGCTGGTAGGGCGTTATTGTTATTTTTTTTTACTCACACATCGGCTAAATAACAAAGGATCCATGGTTCAAAACCCAGCAATGCCACTGAATTTTTCAGCTTGACTCTACACACTACTTGTGTAAAAAAAAAATATGATGTGTTCCATTCATACAACTTTCTCTACTTCTGTGTGACAAATTATTGTTAATAAGCTTAATCTTCTATTTACTTCATGCTAATCGAGAAGAAAGTATTAGAAATAGTCATATTACTTGCTTCCTTATAAATAGAAACGAAATATGGGAGTATCATAGCTTAAAGTAAAGTCAAAAGCTGGTTACTAGGTGACTGAAGTTCCTTTGTTTGTATGGACACGAGTTGAGAAATTCCAGTATGAGAAAAGTACAAGTTTTTTAATCCTGAAACCAAAAACAAGGAACATCTCAAAAACGATCAACTCCTCGAAAAAACTTGATTTAACATAAATTCTGTGTTTTAATGTGCTCTACATTTTTGTGGGGTAAGTTTTTGTCCGTTTCTTACGGTTTAGCAGTTTGCAAAATTTCGTAAAATTGATCCAGAATAGTCTTCAAAGGCTATTCCTAGAAAATTCAAGATATACATATTTGTCAGGTAAATATATGTAATATACGATATTTTAATCAAAATCGTTAGCCATTTTTGAGAAAATCAAAATTTTCGAAAAAAAGTTTCATGTAAAGGGTAGTTGGGTTTGGGGGATTTTCTTGAAAATCTTCGTGTCGCATCCTTGCAAGATACCAAACTTAAATACCAAATTTGGTATTTAACGGTCTTCTCGTTTTTGAGCTATGCTGTCCAAAGCTACACAGACACACACAAACAGACCTTTTTCCAAAAATGTTTTTTTTGGATTCAGGGGGACCCAAAACATGTATTTCCGGTGAAATCGCAGTATCAAATTTTTGGGTGCATTACCTTCTGTATACTCTATGTACATAGTACGTGTAGAGAAAGTAAAAATAAGTTAACAAATACACAATAATTTTGTTTTTGGTATAATTTCTGTATTTTCCATATATGCCTACTGACAAATCTTAAACCATTGCTAGAAAAACATTCATCGAAATAAGTAACGTAAAGTACACACGAGAATTGAAAGCGAGTGGAGAAAAATTCGCGACATTACGCTTTTGAATGCTGTGTCTTTTGTTTTAAGGTATTCATGTACCAATTTGTTGCTCTCTGGCACTGTAGTTAACCAAATAGGTACGCTTAGACGCCGGGTAGCTTGTCTCTTAATCGTCTTAAATGCTTTGTAACGAAAAGAAAGGTACAGATCAGGGTGGTATTTAGTCTTTCACTGCTCACAAAGAAACGTCCGTCTATAATGAAATCAAACGCTTGCTGACGCTAGGTTCCCAATATTTACATAGCATGTAAACAATACTACACGGACGAAGTTTGATCTCGGCTTTTACAACAGATATTTCGCTAAAATCTTTCTAACTAAAAATCCCTTTACAACCGAGGTATCGATACACACAAACATAACAAAGCAAAGGTGCGCGTATAAAATTAACAATAATGGCAGAAGAGCAGAACCATTACTTGCCTGATTATTTCGGGATTACAAATGAAAAAGGAGATCAGAAGGATTGGGAGCTCAAATGTACAAGTTTGGCCATTACAGATACAAGGGTGTAGAACAGGAGCATCCTGTTGGACTCGTTAGCCATCAACGTTTCCATTCATCAGTCGTTACCTTTATACATTTACGGTAATTGCTACAAAAATAACAAACCTGTCTTGGAATTAATCTTCTAAATGAGAATGCTCTAGCTTTGCTTGCTAGGCTACATTTTGTTTCAGAAATTAAATCGCTTATATATTAAAGGTCTCTTGTCACATTTTTATTTTTCTAGCACGTGTGTGCACTCAAAGGCAATAAAACTACGCCTAACACTGCGATTTTGCTGAAAATGTGAATGCTTGACGGGGGAATCGGGTCTTGTTGCGATTTTATTGTTGCAATTCTGGTACAACATACCATGCGATAAAAAACTGCAAAACTGATTGGGTAATCCACTCCTTCATAACTCAATCCCGCTTGACGCTCCCTCAGAACAGATTGGCAGTGTATTGATTCGGTCGACCACCTGCGCGAATAACTTTGGAATTATAGCTACAGTATGTAGCGCAGAGAAAAGATTAACCTAATTTTGTCCAAAACAGAACGTTTGGATTATTGTCCATCAGAACGTTTATGGCTCACCATTCACAAATCAGAACTTCATTTGTCATAGGCTACATATCATATCCATATCCTTTCCTTCGGTAACGTAGGCTGTCTAATACGCTTTTAAGGGCATTGCAAACAGGTGGATGACATGGGCGGAGCCAGAGAAAGGATTTCGTCTTGCGATAGATATTTCCAGGCGTTTTTTTAATGGATTTGAGTGTACAATGTACATAGTATGTAGAGAAGGTCGGTAAAATATCAAACTAGGTATTTAAGTTGAGAATCTTCCAAGGATGGAACACAAATACTTTGAGCAAAATTCTCCATTCCAAACTACCCGACTAGATCCGAATGTTTTTTATTTTCCAAAATGCTCTGACGATTTTGATAAAAATGTATATTAAAGGTATTTATTTACGTAGCAAACCAATATTTATATCTTGAATTTTCTGGGAATAGCCGCTGAGGACTACTTTATTCTGGATCAATTTTAGATGGACAAAAACTTGCCACACAAAAAACGTACTGCACGTTAAAACACACAATTTAGGTTATATGCATTTTTGATCGTTTTTAGGATATGCCTTGTTATTGGTTTCAGTTTTAAAAAACATACTTTTTTCATACAGGAATTTGTCAACTCCTGTCCAATACAAACAAAGGAACTTCAATCACACAACAACCAGCTTTTGACTATCCCTTTAACCCATGGTACTCTCTTATTCCACTTATACTTGCATGGAAGCAAGTAATAATACTATTTCTGCTAATTTTTCTTGAATAGAATGAAGCAAACAGAAGCATATGCTTTTTAATAACAATATATTTCACAGATTTAGAGAAAGTCTTGTGAATGAAACACATCAGATTTTTATGTAGTGTTCTGCAAAGCTGCATCCGGATTTGGATTCTCAGTAGGTCCATGTTCAGATCTCAGATTGTGCCTGAAAACCTTTGCTTTCTATTTTTCTTTCTTTCTTTCTGGCGGCATTCTCTTGACGTATCCATGGAAGTTTAATTGCTTATATCATAAGAATTGTTTCTTCTTTAAACAGATTTTTCTGCTTTCGTCTAATTTGGAATGTCTTGTGACCTTAAAATATCAGTAAGTTTAATGTCGATCCTTAATTAAGTTTCCAAATTTCGGCCTTATCGGTGGCGGTACTTCTCATTATTGATTTGTTTAATTACATATTAGTTTATTTCGATTTGCTCGATAAAATACTGTTTATTAATTTTGTTGTTTATGTCAACCAAGTGTGTGTCGTATTTATTAATTCTAACTCCCAAGTGCGCAAATTCTTCACAGTCGTTTATGACACCTTCAGATCTTCTAGAATGAAATCTTCAGTATCTACTATATTTACTTTAGATCCTATTTATTTTTATTTTTAGACCCTATTTTTCATATTCTTCTAATAATGTCATAATATACTTTATTTATCTTAATTTCCCTAACTATATTATTATTATTATTATTATTATAGATATGGTACTCATTCTCCTATACTCTCTCCTGGTTTCATAGTCGCCCTCCGCGGTGTAATGGTTACCATGCTAACTTCATATACCCAAGGTCGCGGGTCCAAACCTAGCGGAGGTCGATGGATTTTTTCGGGTGCAAAAATCCTTAGCATGGCTTCCTTCGGAAGGGAAGTAAAGACGTTGGTCATAGATTTACGGCACCTTAAATAACCTCAAGCCTGAAAGAGAGGCCTCTGAGCAAAATTAAGCGGTCTTTCACACCCAGTTTAGAATGGGACGTTGAGAACCACTGTAGTTAAAGAGCGTCCATAAATAACATGCCATTTTTTCCTGTTATATAGCATATAGTGCCGAAGAAAACAGCTTGTGTCGGAGCAGATTCACAATGTGCTGGAGCCTTTGCATTCTTCGGATAATCAAATTAACAAGATATATCTCCAATTCAGAAATTATACAGTAAGGAATTTAGAGGAACTGACTCATAATGTTCTTAAACACAAATTAATTTTCCTCTTTAATTATTAAGCTCCAGCACCGCACTAGCCATAACAAATAAGTAAATGAGTTAAGCATGTGTCACATTTTAATAATCTAGCTTGTGATATCAGTTATATGTAAGATAAAGTCATCCAAAAAAATCATAAAAATTCCGCGATATATGAACAATAAAGAGAATATCGTGAAGCAAATCTAGAAATTAAACCAAAATAAAATTATTTTAAACAATTGCAGTACAGACCGACCGCTTTGATAGTGAGATATGGATAATTAGGAATAAAAAAAAACAATATGTATAACTGTTACAGAACTACTTCATAAAGTGATTTGACATTCAAAAATTACAAAATATATTGTAGGTAGGCATGCAGTCTCTGGTAGTATTAGATTTCCATAACATAAAGTAAATAACGTAATCCATTTATTTATATATATATATATATATATATATTATATAACACCAGCCAGAAGGATACAATAACTATTTGCATAAGACACTTTCCGTAAAGAAATAACGATACTTTAAAATGTAGTATTCATTATTTAGTTGCTGATATAGTTTATGGATAGGCCAAAACTGTGTGTGAAGTAGGAGATGATTTCTCATTGCAGCCTTTGGCTTATTGTATGTGAGACCCGAGGAGGATAGGATGAGATGAGAGTCATTTCAAACGGTGGCCGTAACTGGACGGCGGAGGAAGAGCCAACATGGAGGGTCCCTAACATATTCCAAGCAATTTATCTCGAAACGGGGAGCACTAAGGGCCAACTAACTCCCTGGGTCTACAGATGACTTTCAATGGCACCATGCCGCCGAGAGCGCAGTCACCAGTATGGAAGGCGCCTCCACCGTAGTTCTCGCTGGCACCTACAATCCTGAAAGAGATCGTATGAATGAAATGGAGTTGAAATTAAGGGACAAGAAGTTCGAAGGAGAAAAGAAACCTGCCCAGCATTTGCCTAGTGATAAAAAAAACCGAAAAATCCAGGTAGGCGGGAATCGATATCATGACCTTCGAAGTGCTAGTTCAGATGAAACGCCTGAACCTCATAGCTCGGTTAGACCGAAAGTAATGCACAATTTGACAAAATCTTATCGTTTGTATATCTCTCATGTTGGAACAAGGATTTCAGTATATTCTAGATTATGTTAGTGTATGGAATGGAGAATAAAATTTTTCTATGTATAGCTTTGGTCAGAAATATGTAAAGTCGTTCAGAAGGTTCCATTATAACAGACTGTTGCAGCTTAGATGCGCGCCAGAGGGTGATCCAGGGGATTAAATGAATTCAACAGAGCTGTAGAAGTAAGCTATACGAAATATTGGCGAAAAGAGGAGAAGCTTCATGCACCCCAAGATCATTTCACAGATTTCATTCAATCGTTTAATATGGCAAACCAGCTTAAAGGACGTTACACTAAAAAGAAACTAAAATAAATTAATCAAATATGCGGCACAAAAAAAGGAACAGCTAAAATCAAAACAAGGAAAGAAGCAATGATTAAACGTTATAAAACAATGGACATACTCATATGTTTATATGAAAACAAAATCTATAATTTAAAGTAAAGAGATGTAAGCAGAAAACAAGCAATCGAAATGACATTTCTGAGCTCAGTAATGGGAGTGACAAAGGAAGGTAAAATAAAAAAAATGTTATGTGTTTCATTCACAAGGCTTTCGCCACATCTCTGTAAAAAATCTTGTTAAAAAGCTTATTCTTGGGTATTGAAATAAATAGTAGCACAAATTACCCTTATTACCATTTTCCTTGTAAGTAGAAGGGAACAAATCTAACGTGTTCCATTCATGTGCCCTAGCTGTTCTGGAAACAAAACTTTTATTCAAAAAATGATGTGTTATTTGCATCATGCTGATCAAGATGTTAGCAGAATTACTTTTATTACTAGCTCCTTATAATTAGAAGGGAAATGATATATGCACAGGCTAAAGAGAGAGTCTCGTCCTTCAAAAGCCGATTGCTATGTGAAACAATTGAAATTCCAATCTCTTTGCTTTCAGGTATAAAAAAACGAGAAACGAAAAGAAACATGTCTTCTAGTTTGAATAAACTTGAAAATTTAAACTAATAATCCGGAATATCTCTACAAAAATGTATAAAACATGAATTGTTGGTTTTAATGAGGTCTACATTTTTGGGGTAGTAAGTTTTTGTTTATCTGTTATGATTTGCCAGTTACACAAAAGTCATCCAGTATAAAGAGGCCTCGAGAGGCTATTCCCAGAAAATCCAAGATATGTATTTCGTTTGTCATAAAGGTATATTAATCATACGACATTTTATTAAATTTCCTTAGAGCCATTTTTGAGAAAATCAAACTTTCCTAAAAAAATTTTCATGTAAGGGATAGTTGGAGGTGGGGGATTTTCTTGAAAATCTTTGTGTCGCATCCTTGGAGGATACCAAACTTAAATACCTATTTTCATTTTTGAGCTATGCTGCGCACACACACACACACATTCGGGCATTTTTTAAAAGCTGTTTTATTCAGGGGGTCTCAAAACATGTATTTGCGGTGAAATCTCTGCATCGACTTTATGAGTGCAATACAATACCTTCTCTATACAGTATGCACAAAGTACCTGTAGAGAAAGTAAAATATGTGTTCCATTCACATAACTATTGTACATTTCAGTAATAAATAATTGTTAAAAAAGCTTTTTCTTCTGTCTACTTCATATTAGTCGAGGTAAATATTAGTATAAATTGTCTTATTACTTGCTTTCTTATAAATAGAAGGGAAATAAGGGAATGCATTGGGCTAAAGCGTTAGTCAAAGCTTTTAAAATTTGGTTGCTCTTTCGTTGGAATCCGCATCTTTGCATTGCTAGTAGTTGAAAAATTCCCGTTTGAGAAAAGTTAAAGTATTTTGAAACTGAATCCAATAACGAGGAATATCTAAGAATGGGTAAAGTACACAAAAATGTATATGACATAAATAGTGTGTTTTAACAAAATCTACATTTTTTGTGTAGCAAGATTTTGTCTATCGCTTACGGTTTACTAGTTATGCAAATTCGGCAAAACTCATCCAGATAAAGAGTTTTGGTTAGATTAATATGTTTATGTCAAGTGGAAATGAAGGCTTTAATTGATTTTTCTTCTGTAGCTCATATAGATTTAGTAATTTTAGGATTAACGTTAAATGTTTGAGGATTTTATATAACTCTTGTTTTAATAATTGCTCATGGTCTATATTCTTTGGATTTATTTTGTTTAGCTAATAAGTTCTTCAGAGGCTAATTAAATTATACCTTTTATTTATCATGTAAATACCTTTAATATGCGGTATTTTAATTGAAATCGTTAGAGCCGTTTTTGAAAAAATAAACAGTTTCAAAATGTTCCATATAAAGGGTACTTTGTGGTTGGGAATTATTTTGAAAATATTTGTTTCACGTCCTTAGAATATATTGAACATAATCATTCGTTTTTGAGTTATGCTGCCCACAAACACACACGGACCATTTTTTAAAAATGTTTTTCTTGTACTGAGAGTACTGAAAATATTTTTCCGGTGAAATCTCGACATTGAATTTTTTGGATGAAATACAATTACCTTCACTAGCTACATAACTATTACATTATATATACATACGTGCTAGACAAAGTAAAAATGTAACATTAAGATAAGAATTATACATGGAATAAAAATGATAAGAATTATGAAATTTAGAAATACATCGTTGGAACACTTATAACGCATACCAGAAGAAAGATAACCAATAATGGCTTTAATTTTAAAGAGGTGTAAGTCTTAGACCTTTCAAAAAATGGGCGAATCAATTTGGAGACGTAACAGTTTAATAAGCTTAATGCATCCAGTAAAAGAACAACTTAAGTTGGAACATCTGTAAAATTTGGAAAATCCACAGTATATCTTTATGGAATGTATAGTAGTTATTATACATATTAATTGAGATAGTTTGACAAGTATTAAAATTCTAAACTACATAATCAATTCAATAATAATATTTAACTATTTAAATACATTATTGCAGTAAAAATTAGCCCGTGTTGCATTTTTAAACATTTTCACATAAAAGGTCTAATTTTACAATAAATTAGTTTACAGATAGCTATGTAATATTTGATACTAGCCCTTGGTTGGGTACACTATCTACAAAACTCTTGATTTTTCAAAATTTAATAGTCTATTTACAAACGTGTAGAATTATTTTCGTTTGGGTGCTTTTGAGAGGAAGTATAACAATGCTGAAACAAATTAGGGAACCAATTGCATCGTGTGAAACATTTGGAGTAAGGAAAAGTGTTGGAAAAAAGTATGAGAGAAAATAAGGTTTAAAATTGGTTTAAAATTCAGACAATTGGTAGCTAAGTTCGCTAACGGGAAAAATGATGTATTTTATTAAAATTTAGAATCAATATATTGTATAAAATATTGTTTTATTGTTTTTAATTTTTGTCGAATTTCACTAAGAGGATCTGGAGTATGTATGACACCTCATTCTATCGAGGATGAATGCAAAATACGAGAAACGTTATTCGTGTTGTTTTTTATCGAGCTTCATTTATTTATTCTAAAGAAGTTTGTCATCAGTATTTTATCCAACCTGCAAATTTATTCCAGATGCAGCAAACATTTATTCTTGACTCATAGCAAGAAAATATTCTTGTTTATACTGGATCATTTAAGAATTTGTGAGAGAATCCTGAATTTAGAAAGCTAAAAAGCGCAAATATGATGCTCTTACGAGGTTCATTAGTTGAAAATACCAAACGTCAAGCTCTTTTCATAAAAATGCTGCCTTTGAAAAACCTACTCATTAAATGTCTTTAAATGCTTTCTTTACCGACTCAGATTTAATCAGATACATTCTTCTATGTACTTCTGTAGTGCCGTAGAGTGCAGTTTTATTTAGCATGTTACAGAAAATACAGGTACGTTATTTACGCTTTTTGTGATATTCAAGAAATTCAAAAGCCGCATCTCCAAAGTCTGGCAGAAGTTTTTTTTTGTATAGCTGGACATTTTTGGAATGTTTATTTCGTTAAAAAAAAGCTATTTCAGACACACTTAACATTTCGTCACGCTTATGTTCTGAAATACTTTTCTGCAATAATACATTCGCAAGAAAAAATAACTGTTTATACTCGTGGCTGGTGCACCTGAATATTTTTTTTATGAATTCCCTGAATAGATGTTGGATGGAGCTCGACGATGAAATACAAACTACCCACCATGAAAGCTTCCTCTTGACTTGCCCCCCTCTCCTGTCCGCTCCCTCTCGCTGCAAGAGGTGAAATGGTTTGTTGGCAGGGAAGATGGATGATTTCAATAGCCTTCATATTTCTATAGCTGTATTTCTGAACAACTTGTGAAGTAGGGTAAAAAAAAAGTGTGTGTGCGTACGTAATCCGAATATATACGAAGTTGATAGGGTTGCCACTTGAAACGTTGAAAGCAGGAGGGTTTACGGTTTCAGATTGGTGAAGGGGATACGTTGAGGCTGCTAAAGAGGGGAAGCAATGGGATAAGAGTTTCTTTCGTTGCAAGGGAGGTGCACGTCGAAGGTACAATTATCCGGTGTACTTCCTCTGGGGCACGGGGCTTGTCGCCTTTTACGTTTGACACGAATGTTCGCATAAGACGTGTGGAAGAAAATTAAATGAAGTAAAGAAAGGAAGAGATGAAAAGGGGCGAGGCAGAAAACAAACACGGAATTTGCGCTCCATCCTTCAGATTTCCAGAAATGGGTTCAATTTTTACATGCTGTATAACACGTATGTGTCTAGCCCCTCGGGGTATGCTTGAAACGTACTTAGAGAGACGGTGTCGTTGATTACTGGAGCGCTAAGCTACACCAACACGGAAGCTTTAATCTAGAGAGCGAGAAGGGGCGTATGTGTTTGCCTACAGCTTCTCTCTAAGAATTGTGTTTGAGGGTCTCCCTTTTTTTTCGGAATTGCATCGTGATTAATAATGTACCGTGTTGAGTCACCATCATTCTAGGGTCACGCTTGCGTGCCATGTCAATGACTTTATAATTCAGCCGTTCTGGAATAGTGCGTCGGGAGAAGCTTTTATGGAAAATGATTGTTTAATGTTCCATTTTAAGGAAAGCGTGCAACATGATTTTACTTTCTCTACCGTTTATCTAAGGTAGAAGGAGCACTGCGATTTAACTATACGTTTGATATCGAGTTAGAGGCTTCATATTTTAATCAACTGTTAGATCAATCAATATGAGTTACTGTTTCTTCGCAGAAGCCGTGGATACGACAAGAGTTGATAATGTAGAGTAAGACTGAAAAATGCAATGCCATAGCCGGGATATGAACCAAGGATCTCTTGGTCTCCGTCTTACAAATATCTTGAGTACTAAGTCGCCATTTGGATATGTCAAATGAGACAGTACATGTCTTGACCCAGGGAAAGAGTTATGTAGACGGGAAGGATAAATGTACATTTAAAATGGGCAGGGAAGAAAGATTTCAAACACATCTAAGTAGCTTGAGTTGTCACGAGCCGGCAAACGACCCCGAAAATACCATTAAGAGGGTAGGACATTGAACCGAAGGGGGTGAGAATACATGCCCGGGAGGGGCAGAAAACAATGCTACCGATGGTCATGCGACACTGGGGCACTTGGCGGAGAACATCGCAGAACCAAGATGTGATATTTTGGGTTCGTGGTGGAGCCGGTCAGACTACCTTTGAAAGAGCGGGAAATAGTTATTGTAATACAGACCAGAATACGGACGATATCATTGCATCAAAATTAATAAGTAACAGTAGTCACGGTCACGTAAAGTATAGTTTCACCGGAGAAAATTAAGAGAATTGCGTGTGTGTTCGATGGCGGAAAAAGGCCGAACTAACTGTATAAAGCACTTGTATCGTACCACACCCTGAAAGAATTTCGATACTAGTAAAAATCCTGAGCTAGGGCACCCACAAATCCACACCATTCCTAATACCCAAAACCTGCACACGGGATACGAACCAGTAACCACGTTACAACCCCACATCTCAAAATAATTTAAGATCTCTTTATGGTTTATTGGAAAAAATGAAGAGTCGGGGAATTTAGTGTCATGTCAACATGTTACCATGGTAGTTCAGTGATTAAGGCAATTGGATGGAGACCAGCAGATCGAAAAATGTAACCAGGTTCAAATCCAGGGTCAACCGTTTGACGTGCTATGTGAACAACCGACTGTCTGAGTTACAGAATGATGGCCATCCTAAAACCATCGTAAACTTTCCTTCATGAACCTAACTTTAGTAAATAGTGGAAAACTGCAAATACTGGATCATCATATCGACATCAAATGCTAATAGAAGTAGTTGCACTTCTTCATCTCCCAACCTGTATATTAATTATTTGTGCGTAAACTCAGTCTTTCATTCAAATTCTAACTAAAATAGGAATATTTATTCTCATGACACATTGCCCAAGCCATACCAAATTGATAACGTTAACTTTTACTTTCTTTACACGTACTATATATGGATATATAATAAATAGGTAGAGACGATATTGTATTCCACTAAAAATTCGATAGCGAGATTTCTCCGAAATTACATATTGTGAGATCCCTGAATAAATAGGAAAAAATCCTGATTTATTACACTCAGATGACTTTCTCTAGCCGTTCTACAAACTTCTTGCATTACATTATTCTTCTTTCTGCACCTTGTTAATCCACGTATTCAGCACAATGTTCTTATTACTTAATTCCTTATAAGTAGGAAGAAAATAAGGGAATACACAAGGCTAAATCGATAGTCAAATGTTTTAAAAGCTGTCGTTATGCGATTGTCATTACAAATCGCTTCTTTATTTGGTCAGGAGTAGAACAAAAGAAAAACGGACACTCCCGCCTGAGAAAAGTATAAGTACTTCACAACTGAAACCAATAACAATGAATGCCTCGAAAACGGTAAGCTCCACGAAAAAAATGCAAATGACATAAATTATGTATTTTAACAAGGCCTACATTTTTTGTAGTAAGATTTTGTCTGTCTCTTATGGTTTATTAGTTATGCCAAATTAAGCAAAATTCATTCAGAATAAACAGGTCTTTAGAAGCTGTTCTAAGAAAATTCAAGATATACATTTTATTTTCCAGGTAAATATCTTTAATATACCAAATTTTAATCAAAATCACTAGAGCCATTTTTAAGAAAATCAAAATTTTCGAAAAAAGTTCCATGAAAAGGGTAGTTTGAGGTGGGTGGATTTTTCTCAAAATCTTTGTGTCGCATCTTTAGAAGATACTGAACTTAAATACCAAGTTTGGTATTTTAGCTACTTTTCGTTTTTGAGTTACCGTGTTCACAGACACAAGAACACACACACACGGACCTTTTTCTGGAAATGCTTTTTTTGGATTCAGGGGGTCCTAAAATATGTATTTCCGGTGAAATCTCGGCATCGAATTTTTGGGTGGAATGCATTACTTCTCTATCCCTATGTACATTGTACATACGGTGCTAGAGAAAGACCAATTTTGTGTGTGTGTGTGGTTGTGAAACTATGAGCAGCATAGCTGTAAAATGAAAATTTCGAACTTAAATACGAAACTTTGTTTAAGTTTAGTATTTTCCAAGAAGGCAACACGATCATTTTTAAGAATATCCCAATCCAAAACTACCCTTTACATGGAAAACTCTACAAAAATGATTTTTCGCATAAATGGGTCTATTTTGATTCAAATACGCCATATAAAAGATGATTGCATGAAAAATAAAAAGCATATGTTAAATTTTCAACGAACAGCCTCTGAAGACCTCTTCATTGTTGATGACTTTTGCATAACTAGTTAAATGCAAAAGATAGAAAAAACATTCCAAACCAAATATGTAGATCTCTCCAAAACACACAATTTATTTACTATATTAGGATGTACAGCTGACCATTTGCGCAGTATCCCTTTTTATTGGTTGGGGAATATACTTACGCTTTTTTCAAACAGCATCATTTGTGTTTCTTTTGGTTTACTCCTGGCCATGCAAAAGAACCGAATTTCAATGTCTACTTATACCCAACTAAGAAATTGAGACAATTTTAGTAAAGTTTATATCGATTAGTATGAAGTAGATGGAAGAATAACTTTTCTTTTTAAGAAGTTAGGTGTAGTTGTGAATGGAATATATCATATTTTATCTGTGACGCATTAAGTGACTTTAAAAAATTCTTAGTGATATAAGTGGTCTATGGGCTGGCCAGCGTTTGAGATGCGAGAGTTTTAAATCTACAATAACTTATGAGCCCGTACTGAGAGATGTGTTACGATAAGCGAGCTCCTTGGTTAGAGGAATTAAAATAAAGTTACTTTCCACTGTGAAACGCCTTATAACCTTCAACATTTAGTCTGAATACATGCACTATCCTTTTAAACATGTCAATATATTAAAAAAATATGTGCTCCATTCACATGACCTTCTCTACACTTCTGCAACAAATTCTTGTTAAAAAGCTTATGCTTCTATTTACTTCATGCTAATCGAGAAAAAAATTAATAGAATTAGTCTTATTACTTGCTTTCTTGTAAGTGGAAGCGAAATAAGGGAGTACCATAGGTTAAACTGATAGTCAAAAGCTGGTTGCCATGAGACTGAAGTTCCTTTGTTTGTATGGACAGGAGTTGACAAATTCCTGCATGAGAAAAATACAAGTTTCTCAATGCTGAAACCAAAAACAAGCAATATCTACAAAACGATCAACTCCACGAAAAAAAATGTGTATTACATAATTTATATGTTTTAACGGGTTCTACATTTTTTGTGTGTTAAGTTTTTGCCCATCTCTTACGGTTTAGTAGTATGCAACATTCATCCAGAATAAAGTAGTCTTTAGAGGCTATTCCCCCAGAATAAAGTAGTCTTTAGAGGCTATTCCCAGAAAATTCAAGATATACATTATATTTGTCAGGTAAGTATCTTTAATATACGATATTTTAATCAAAATCGTTAGAGCCAATGTTTAAAAAATCAACATTTTCGAAAAACGTTCTATGTAAAGGGTAGTTGGGAGTGGGGGGATTTTCTTGAAAATCTTGGAAGATACCAAATCTAAATACCAAGTTTGGTTTTTAACGGAATTTTCGGTTTTGGGGTATGCTGCCCACAGACCACACACACACACAGACAGATGGACACACACGGACATTTTTCTAAAATTGCTTATTTTGAATTCATGAGGTCCCAAAACTTGCATTTCCGGTGAAATCTCGGTATTGAATGTTTAGGAGCATCATAATACCTTCTCTATACACTGTGTACATAGCACGTATAGAGAAAGTAAAAACATTTTCAGCAACAGGTCCGTGTGTGTGTGTGTGTGTGTGTGTGTGTGTGTGTGTGTGTGTCTGTCTGTGGACATCACAGCTCAAAAACAAAAATACGGTTGTGGTTGTTGCACCTATGCGAGTGGACAGTGTTCAGGTTCTTTGACGTCGCATTATTACACCGGAGTGACTTTGTGAACACCTGCGCTGTACTGCATGTGTGACAGCTTCTGGAAATTTCCAGTCACGTGTTCACCAGGTTTAAATTGTTACGAAAACAGTTATTTGTGAGCATATTTTGATTCTAATCAGTGTGAGAAAGAATAAAGAATATTTTTTGGAGAAAAGGAGTTCTTGATACATTTTAGCAAATACGCGATTTTTAAATATACGCTTGGTGCATGTCTCTTCACTTTCAACAGGGATTAAGTCACTATCTTGCCTCTTCTTCTCTCATAGATTGGGTTTCCAATTGTTTCGTTTTTACTTTAGCTATTTTTCCATTGGCCATCATCCTATTTCTTCTCATTCTTATTTTTATTTTATTACTTTATTTCTTCTTGTCACATTCTTCAGTGTTGTTATTTGAGCTGTATGTTAGTGGAAAATGTTTTAATTTTGCTCCCATTTCTTTATTTCGTGTTTAATAAAATGTTGTCCAACCGTTTAGTTTTTTTAAAAAGTTCATCTCTGTAATGTTTTATACTTTTTATTGTTCATAATTAATTTATATAGGTTAAAATTAGTGTGGTATGGCATTATATAATCTGGTGTTCTTTGCCTTCTGCGTTTTACGTTATATTGCACATCCTTTTAAATATTCTCTTTCACAGTTAAAAGTTTAAAATGAGATATTTGTTAAATTATATCGTGATTTATTATAATATTATAACGTATCTATATAATATTTTTCTTTGAATTTCACGAATTTAATTTTCTTTATTTTTCTTATGTTTACTTCAATAGAAAAGTAAATATGGATTAAATTATAGTATATAGTTTTGTTTCCATACAATGTTGCCATCAAGAATGTCAAAATTTGACTATATTCCTGAAGATATGAGGTAATAACAGAAATGTTGTTATTATTATTATTATCATTATCATGAATAATATTATTACCATCATAAGTATAAGTTAAATAAAATTATTTTCTTTTTAAACTTTAAGGTTATAAATACCACCATTTATTCTAATTTCGGTAAGAAAAATATATTGTGAATGTTCATCCTATACATGACATATATGAAATAATTCAAATCATGAATATTAAAAATGTGCTATGTGCATATCGTGAAGGCCACAGCTATCCCAAATTCCATTCCCGTCCCTGAGACCCATGCTTAATCCTTGTTGTTTTTTGCGACTTCCCCTTTGTACATATTGTCAATTCCCGAGAGAGTTGTTGCAGGCGAACAGCGTGAAATTGAGTTTCTCCTTGTCACGAATTGCCACCTGAGTACATCCCCCGATGATAACAACGGAGATAATTATACGTGGCCCGATCGGCAACGAGAAGACTCGCTCATAGTGCTGCCTCCTGCTAGAATGCAAATTTTTTCTCTCTTCGCAAAACAAAAGCCTGAATACAAAGAGGTTTCATAAATAATGCGCTACCATAGCCTTAAATACTGTGAGAGTACCGTCTTCTTCAGCAGTGATTCTGATATTTGCCTTGGTATGTAACTCAATTCAGTTGGATGCATAACCATGAACAAGAAGTAGTGATGGTAATAGAAACTTCGGGAATGCAACTCTGGATTCTTCTCCAAGCTACGGCTTCCAGTATCTTCCGTAAGCTCCCAGAAAGTTCTGTCATTTTCTAGCTATAAAAAAAGGAAGAACTGCAAGCAAGTGTGTTGTGAATTGTACTGGGTCGTGAGCGACTGCAGTGTTGACGCTCACTGGTGCGCGAGCCATGGATGGCGTGCAGCCGTCAAAACGTCTGGTGAATTATTTGTTAATTTACAAACAGTAATCTGGCCTAGCAGTTTCTTTGAAAGTCCTGGAAGATGTGTTTAGCCTAGAAAGATTACTACTTGTAACTTCTTTGCCACGTCAGCAGAATAATTCACTTTATCTGCGACTTAACTGGCAGGAACAGAAATAGGGAACTCGGCACTCAAGTTTGTTTGTTATCTGGGAGGGAGTAGTGAGGTGAGAGGATGCACCGGGCGGCCGGCAATGATAGGTTCCCCTACAGTTTCCAGCAGAAGCACTCCAACAGACAGACAGGTAGCTCGGGGACCCCGCCTTATGCAAGGCCCAACCCTCACCAGCAACCAACGGATGTCGGGGGACCGAGAGTCACAATGAGCATCCTTTTTGCTTACCACGCAGCACTGAGCACCACCGCCAACACTTCCAACCCACAAAGAAGTCAACGGAATGAAAGTTGAATTAAATGACAATGAAAACGACATGAAGGGACAGAAATTCGGGGAATGAAAGAAACCTACCAGAATTTGTTTGACCACCGGGGAAACCCCTGAAACAACACATGATTTAGAAAGGGCGGTCACGGATACCACTGACGAAGAACCCGCTCGGCATTTAGAAAGCTACTACAGTAGGTACTGCATTTTATCCAAATACTCATATCAACAATTAATTGGAAATAAATATTACGAGGCCCTAATCAAAACTTCGGTTTTCTAGGAAAAGTTCCATGTGTGTGTTTTTATAACGCCGAAACTAAATGTCACATAAACACTATGTAACATTTAATATCCTTCAAATATACAGCAAATAAGCGAAAAAATACTATCCCCGCATTGTATGAATATTTTAACATTATTAATTTTTCTGTTTTTTTTTTCTTTAACACTTTTGATTAAAACATGTGCATTTTCTGAGAATAGCGTATGTAGATCTCTTCTGATAAACTATAAGAAAGAAATAAAAACTTAAGAACACTGCGACATACTGTGTATCTGTGTGCGTGTGTATGCGCGCGCGTATGTGAATGTACATATGTAGCACTGCAGTTGGAGAGGCAGGATCACACCAAAAAATGCAATGACTTAGCCAGAATGGACCTTTTTAGTCTATATTTCCAACTCCAGTCCCACAAACAGTTAATGCAGAGGTGGCAATTGACGCTAATTAACCTAACCTAATTGTTATTTAAATTATAAAGCCCGGGACTTATAGTAGTCACATTATAAGCCGCAATTGGGGTAAGTCATCCCAAAATAATTTGAGACCTCCTTGAAATTTACCGGTAAACAGACTCAATTGAGAAATTTAATGGCGTTTCCGCCAGGATGCCATGATAGTTCAGTAGTAACAGCAATTGGACGGAAACTCACAAATCCGTGATTAATAATCGGACTGTGGAATTCAATTTTTGAGTCTATCTTAGCCTTTTAGAGAAGCTTGAATAATAAATGTGTTAAAATTCATTAATAATAAAATGCCCCTCAAACTACGATTTTAGATATTACTTTTATTTGCTCTCTCCACAAGACTGGAATTTAAAAGGTATTTTTTTATCGCATATTGGAAACCGTGGCTCACCAATGCTACTTGAAATGAGCAACATCTGTTCTCTCACATCAGTAACATAAAACACGACAGATAGGAGAAATAAAACAAAAAGTAAAACAGGCAGAAGAATAATGCAACTTCGCTTCTCTGTAGGTTCTGTTATGCCCTGCTCTGCACTTTACTGCTCTCCTCACCTCACCTCACCTCACCTCACCTCTTTTCTACTTTATTACTTTACTAACATAAACATTTATAAAGGATGAAAGCAATATTAACACCTACTTCAACATCAACGGTTCCCGCCTCCACACGAAATAAGGAATCACCAAACATGGAAATGATACATGTGGTTTCTTACATTGACAAAGTAACCTGGTTATATGCAACTTGCAGACATACATGCCGGAGAAGTTGCCTACATTGTCGGGCGAACTCAAGTTTTCTCACTAAAGCGCTTCTAAGTTTGGTTGGTTTTCCAAAACGTGAATCGGAAGTGGTACTCATAAGTTTAATTTTTTATGGTATTTATTAATTGTTACCATATCAACCAGCTCTAGCAGATATAGGAAGTATTACGTTCCATTTAAAATTAGATAACGAGATTTCATTCGGAATCCATGTCTGAAAAGTATCGCCCAAAAAGGAAAGTCGCATAATATCAAATTTAATATTTAAATTGAGGATTTTAGAGATGGTAGAGGAAGATTTTCAAGAAAATCGCTGCCAGCAAAAACTACCACTGTTTGACGTATCTGAATATTTAAATTTTGAATATCAGTATTAATCTATTAATAATAAATGTCTTTATTTATTTATGGAATGCTATAACTTTATATTACTGTTAAATTTATGATATACAAAAATCCTAAAGCTTATGCAAATACGCAATAAATTTGTAATTCACTTTTGAGCCATTAACCATTTTCAAAATATACGTTGCTGTTCATTCTATTTTTCAAGAGATTTTCACATTTTGAAAGTATAAAGCACCGTTTATTTGGACAGGCAGTCAGACTGAAAAATGCAATGCCATAGCCGGATTTGATTCACGGATCTCCCAGTATCTACCAGTTTATCTAGCCACTGACCTACTGTGGCTATATACCAGCACAGCATTAAATTTTCCAAATGACTCGTGCAAGATATAAAAATAAGGGAGGAGTAAACATCATATAAATGGAAAGTATGAGATGTTTTTAACATATTTTTGAAAAAAGTGCTCTGAAATTTATTAGCCTTCTCAGTTGCATTTAAAGTAGAACGCTTATATAACTGTGTGCGAAGGAAGTTAGCAAGGGAGCTACCAATAAAGAATATTGCACAGGTGCATTCGGATTGCTGTTAATGCTTTTGATTAAATGCGTGTTAGATATTTATTTGACAAAATATATATTTTAAACCTTCAAGAAATATATTATGAAGTTATTCCTTTTATTTTTATTCCGAATGACTTTTATACAATTGCTAAAATGTTCGCGACAAAACAAAATATTACTGTATACAAAATGTAGATCACGTTAAAGGACACAATTAGTGTGAAATAAATATTAACTGTTTGTATTCCTTGTTATTCGTAAAGAAATCGGAATTCCAAAATCATACATAGCGACGAACTTTTAATATGTTCTTCTTTGATAGTGATTAACGACCACTTTTACTACTTGCGACACCTCAGGCAATGACACTGGTAATACATGAAATGAAGACGGAGAACCGGTGGAATGCGATGGCGGGGGAAACCGGAGAACTGTAGAAAACCCGCCCCTGCGCTGCTTTGTCAACCACAAATCCCAAATTGCGGTCGCTTGGGATCGAACCCGGCCACCTAGGTGAGAGTCGAGTAGTCTAACCACTTGGCCACGGCGCGGCCCGAAGTTTTAAATGATCTCAGAAGGAGAGACGGGCTCTGCACACACTCACTGTCCGCTGAGACTACTGCTCCCGCCGCGGCGACTGGTATTCTCTGTTCAAAGGTCAGTTTAAAGAACAACATTTGATTGCATCTGCAGGAAAGTGTGCAGCGTTTATGCATCCGAAATGGGCTGCCTAATTAATGCGGATTCTTTTGCCGTCCTTAGAGCAGTACGCCATTGTTATCATTTAATTACTAATAACATTCATCCTTCCACCATGATACTTAAATAATATCATTTGGGATTCCCGCTAGAGTGCAGAAACTTTTCAATAGCCAAGATTATGCCCTATTCTCTCCAGAGTGTAAAAATGTAAATGAGTGACTAGTTGTATGTAATCTAATGCATAAAATCCAAATGAATATATGAATAAATATAAACACTCTAATTAAAACTGTACAGGAACTAACACTATTGGCGATAAGCAATATGTTCCCAAAACGTAAAAACACTGTTATATGACCATTGTTAAATATAGGGGTATGAATGTAACAATAATAGGAATCAAACTACCGGAAATACAGGATTAGGTCCACTGAGCACAAAAACAAATTTTAACAAACACATCCTTGTGTGTGAGTGCGCGCACGAGCGTTCGTGTGAACAGCTTTACTGTAAATTGTGAGATCGGATATTTTCAAAACCTTTCAGTTCGTCTTCCATGGATTCGACAAAAGTATCCAAGAAATCTTCACATCTTAAAGTACCTTTAAATGAAAAAAAAATATCTTATTTTTTAATTTTCTCTAAAATAATAGTTTTAGTTTTATTAAACATGTAACGGATTCTCTGTGAAATAATATGTATGTACCAAATTTCTGTGAATAGTCTAACCCCTTTAATTTTCCAAGTATAGGAAATAGACGAAATAGTGGATTCAGAAAAAGCTCAAAGATATTTAAAACATCCAGTGAGTACCAAACCAACTTTTGCAGCTTCAGCCATTTATGAGATATTTGCTTGTTGACAAAAATGTTTCAGTACTTCAAGCTACACACCTCCAAAATATTAAAACATTTTCTTTTCACCTTCTCTAGCCTATATGTACAATATAGATATACATAGTGAATAGAGAAGTTATTGTATTCCACCTAAAAATTCGATATCGTATTTTCACCGAAAATATATGTTTTGAGAATACAAAAAAGTAATTTTAGAAACATGTCCATGTGTGTGTGTCTGTCTGTTTGGGGTGAGGGGGCGCAGGGTAGCGCAAAAACGAAATATCCGTCAATTTACCAAACTTAGTATGTATGTCTTAAACTTTCTGGGAATAACCTCTGAAGTCCTCTTTATTCCAGATGACTTTTGTGAACCCCACAAAGATGGATAAAATGTTACTATACAAAAAATATAAATCTCATTAAATCACACGGTTTTGTCAAACCGCGTTTTGTAGACCCAACCGTTTTCTACTAATTCCTTACTACTCGTATTTGTTTTAAAGTGTCCACAAATGGAAAGTTTTTATTCACGTCTTTACATGCAGATCATTCAGAGAGAACGGCATTTTATTTACATCACATAGCAACGGGCTTTTAAAATATTTGACTGTTGCTTTAGCTTGGTCTAGTTCCTTAGTTCCCTTCTAATTAGAAGGAAGTAAGTAAGAATAAAACTATTTCTTGTATTTTAATATCAGTTACCAGGAACTATAGATCAGTATGCGCTTTTTAATATAAGTTGGTGTAGAATAAATAGGTAAAGAAAGCCCTGTGGATGGAACGAACCAGATTTCGGCTCTTTCTGGGCTCATAGTTACAAACACGAAGCTTTAGCTGATTTTTGGGTTCCGGGAGTCTAAAAATATGTATTTTATAGGAAATCTAGGTATTGAATTTTTTGGTGGAATAATATATTGTTTTTACTTACCTTAGGTACATTAGAGAATCTAAGAATAAAGTAGATTCTTTTTGTAGTGTTTAACACTAGCTTTAACTACTTATGGCACCGCAGGTGGTGACACTGATGATACAGGAATGATGACGGAGCACCGGTGGAATTCGATGGCGGGGGAAACAGGAGTACCCGGAGAAAACCCGCCCCAGCGCCGTTTTTTTCACCACAAATCTCAGTCGCTTGGGATCGAACCCCGGCCGTCTAAGTGAGAGGCAAGTGGTCACGGCGTGGCTTAATAAAGTAGAATTTTACTAGCATATTTAACTGCCATAAATTGAATTACCTTCTAGTTACTTTTTGTTTTACCATATGTTTGGGTCTGTTGCCCTATAAATCAAATAATTTAAAATCGATTAATTGTAAATAAAAGTTTTATATCAAAGACCGAAAGGCAGGCCAAACATGAGTTCGCTGCAAAAATGTTTATGGACAGAAAAGAAATCTAATTTCTCAGACCCCTTTTCATTACAAAGTACCGCCATTTCTTTCTCCAAGGGCACGTCTTAAGGAGACGTGAACATTTCAAATTCAATGTTTTAAGGAATTACTTTCATTGTTATACTGCACAACTTTATTGTTACGTGTAACTAATTCTGGAATCTTGAGACAAATGTTCCAATCAGTTATTACAAAAAAAGATTTGTTTTCTTCACCATTTATTAAAAGTGCTTTTTAGCATCGTTTTCAAAATTTTGTAGCAAAACTTGGCATCTTAATTCCAGGAATATCACTTTAAAACTATGGGATGAGTTTTATATTAATTTAACATTACTACAGGAAAAAGCAGTAAGTCTTTTTCTATCTCTTACGATTTACCAGTTATGCAAAGGTCATCCAAATGAAGGCATCTACAGAGACTATTCCCAGAAAGTTCAAGCTATACATTTTATTTGTCATAAATATGTTTAATATACGATATTTTAATCCAAATCTTCCTATGTAAAGTGTAGTTTGAAAGTATATTTTTCTCAAAATCTTCCTGTCACATCCTTACGACACAAGGACACACTCACACACGGACCTTCTTCTAAAAATGCTCTTTTGAATACAGAGCACCCTAAAACGTGAATTCCCGGTGAAATCTCAGTATCGAATTTTTAGGTGGAGTGCAATATATTTTCTACCTATGTACTAAGTAAACAAAGTAATAAAAATAAATGTTAAATCGTTTAATTATATCCAGAAGACAAGCTCAACCTGATGTTTTTCAAGAAGAGCAGACTCACGTCAAGCAACATCCACAGAACACACGAGAAAAGCACCAAGTATCATCATACACCTTCCTACATCCGGTCATTAAACAATTATCCAATATAATTTTATTAAATTCTGAGGTTTTGGAAGACATCGCACCCAACGGAGCTGGAAAACTTCACATATAAAATAAAATATTAAAAAATGTTATATCTATAGCGCCTTTAAACACTGCTTTGTTTGTGTTCCTTGTTTTTTTCCAAACAAATCACGTGTAGGACAGCAGTTTGATAGGTAGTATCACACTGAAAAATGCAATGCCTTAGCTGGGATTTTAACCTCAGATCTCCCGTTCTCTAGTCGGTTTCTCTAACCACTCTAGCATGGCAACTTGCCAACATGACATTAAATTCCGCAACTGACTGGCATGTTTTCCGGTATTCACAACTATCTCAAAATAATTGTATATCTCCTTGTGTTTGCCGGGAAGCATTTGAGTCTGTTGGAGAATTTGGAGCGTCGGACAGATATGGTCATAGGTCACTATCACTTGATATTAATACATTTATGTTCGATGAAAATGTGTAAATTATCTATTGTAATTAGATTGTTCTTCATTATGTAATCTAGCCTTTGGGAGAACAATATGGAGCATATGGGATAATAGTGAAGATAATTTTCCCTTCCTTATAGGTCTATAAACCTTTATAAAATCATGGTGCTCTTAGAAGGGCTTATGACAATATCTCCCTGAAGAAAAAGTTACATATTTACTGATTTTTCCAGCTATTATATTTAGAGAAAAATAATTTTCATTGAATATAATATATATATACCATAAGAGACAACACATACTTTATTTCTGTTGGTTGATTAGTAGCGGATTCCTGTATTGTGTTGGGTAAGATTCTGTAAGCCTCCCTATCGTTTTAATACGACTGTCTGCATAGATCTTTGGATCCAATGAGGTGTAGCAATGTTTTACGCCTAGCTGAAAGGGATGTTGAGTATTAATTTAGAATAGTGTAGCATAACTGAAGTGAATAAAATCACCATTTCTGTAAGTTGTGGATTTTTGTATTAACGACTTAGGTTCTCTAAAGTCTTCAAATCTCCTCTTTCATTTTTGTCACTATGAAGTCCTTCGGGTATGCAGACTTCACATCTACCCACTCCCCAGATGCTTACACTATTGGACGTCTATTTCTTGCATATTTTTCAATAGGCCAAAATTACCATCGCAAGGTAGTCTGGTGTGCCCCATTACAGGATAGGCATGCTGAACTACTTCAAATATTTGTTAGCCACAAGAGACCTCTCCAGAGCAACCACAGCCCAATTCGTTGTCTGTCCTTTGCAGTTGTCTGTGATTATGTAAAGTTTTCTGGTTTGAGGATTGGCTGTTTCCAAGTTCTTGATCAAACATCCCCCAACTTCATCAGATCTTCTTCCTCCTTCATTCTCATTCCAAAGAAACATACATCGTTTGTGTGATCTACAATCGTGTATTCCATAATTATAAGTCCATATTTTTCTTTTATAAAACGCTGGACCTGCTGTTAGCTTAGGAATGTGAAATGTCTGCTGCATTTCCATAACAATTAACATGGTACTCTTGTGAATTTTCCTGAACTAAGGCAGTAACATTTGCCCACTTTTAGCTTTTTAAGGCGTCATTTATGGAGACTTCTTTGCAGAAACTTCCTTAGCAGTCTGCTGTGGATTACTAATAAGTGCTTGAGATGTGTCACACTTTGGACAGTTATCAGGCTCAGGCAATTTAACTCCTATATTATAATTCAAAACAAAAATATCTTTGAAACTGTAATGATATTATTTTCTTTGAAATAAGCAGAATATTGGTTACAAAATAGGAACGAAATAGTTAAATCACACTCCAGATAAAATTTGAGATCCTGTTGCCTGTCCTAGTCACTTACTTTGGAATGCCATTAATGAAATTTCGAACACCTTGTACTGCGTCATCTGAGAGTTTGTGAGCATGACTCCCATTCTTACCTGAAAGTTAAAAAAAAAAATAATATTTGGATCAAGTTATCTTATAGCAAAACGAATAAGCATATTTGCATTATTTTCAAATAATAGAGAGACCCAGATTCATTAAATTTTGTTGTTGTAAATTTCTTAGTCGTCTTGCATGATTTTGTAACCCATGAAGATTGAGAAATGCTTCCTTACATATCAAGACTTGTGTTCCGTGTACATTCACACTCCCCTTGTAGCTGTTTTAGTTTTGGTCTTTCTTGGGTAACTGATAAGTTATTATTATTATTATTATTATTATTATTATTATTATTATTATTATTATTATTATTATTATTGTACAACTAAAATATATTCAGCAAATCTGCAACTTAAAATTATATTAATTAAAGAGAACAAACCTCCTTTGTTTTTGGGATCATTTTCATCTTGGCCATTAGATATGCGTTCTGCATATTAAAATCTCCCATATGAATCTCCCAGAATGAATAAAAAGCCATTCTCTTCCTCCCCAAGAAGTTTACTATGTCACTTTTACAGGGAGTCCCAAAGTAGCCTCCTCAATAGCGTTATTAGTTTTAGTAGACACGTATTTCCGACCTGCTTTACGGCATCATTTAGCCTTTTGTTTTTTCCATTGGGCACTGTTTTGCTTCCTTCATGGGTTTTTTATGTATTTCTTCATATACTCTACTTACTCAAGCTGTAATATTAAAATAAAACAACCTAAGATATATACGTGAGTACAAGCCCCTTAAATAGATATTTAGATACTTTTAACTTCTTCAAATATTTTACTTAGTATAGATTATATTATGTAATATAAACTATCCCACCATTTGAAATATCTTTTAAATATTAATGTATTTTATAAGAGAAAGCAATTTTTGAAATTTCAAGGATAATGATAGATACAGTCACAACTTAACAATGACTATCAGTATTAATGTTCTCTTACACTTACCAATGTGTTATCTGCCCTAGATACTGCTTGATAGTCAAGATCTGTCACTATCAGTTTCTTGCTCCAACATACTATCTTCTATACCTTCTTAAACTATCACCAGATGGCAAAGTGTTAGCTTTTTCCAGTGCATTTGAAGTGGACGGCATTTCCTATACCACGGAATAAAAATCTCGAAATTGATAAAATTGTGGCTTATGACTATCTCTCCCCGATCCCTTCATTTAATACCATGTCGGCAAGTTGTCATGGTAGCTCAGTGGTTAGAGAAACCGGCTAGAGACCGGAAATCTGTAGTTCAAACCACGGCTATGTCATTTCATGTTTCAGCCTGATTTTACCCATCCCATGTTTTGTTTCCTTAACGGAAAGAGTTATACTTTGAAGTATCCTCGATCCTCTTCCA
The DNA here is from genome assembly GCA_030762935.1 of Hymenopus coronatus. Classification (NCBI taxonomy): domain Eukaryota; kingdom Metazoa; phylum Arthropoda; class Insecta; order Mantodea; family Hymenopodidae; genus Hymenopus; species Hymenopus coronatus. The sequence continues at coordinate 51,804,837 of CM060890.1, read as the reverse complement.
TTCGGCAGAGTAGTGACCCAAATTGGTCGCATAGAGGTCTCTGCTGAGTTCACTGAAGCAACCGAAGGAAAGCTGACACCTTGAAGAAGGAATTAACCGAGAAACTCAAGAGAGAGATTACTAAAGCAGTTAATTACAACGGAAATAGCATATCGTATACACATTCTCTAATTGCGGTGTTGATCTGAGTGGAACCTTTCAAGTCGATCCTCTTGAGGTTTGCTTCGGATGTAAATATACCCTGTTATCCAGGTTCCGGAACGGAATCAATACAACTATCTGGTTTCCTCTGCTAAGGTTGCCACCGCGGATTGAAGCGTAAACCTTCTGGGTTTTCAGCAAGCTACAGAATGAAATAAAGCCCACCCTTGGACTATATTATGGTATGTCTGCACCCTTCCCTTGCTACTTCAGCCTCCCTGGCAAGGTCTTAATGAATCGAAAGGGATAGAGAAGAGTGGTTCGTGCGGTGTAGGTACATAAACGCATTTTCTCGCTGAATAGGGATATCCAAAACATGGAGCTTTCCTGTGTGAGAAATGCGTAGTAAGATATTCATTCAGGTTCTTTATGAATAGAAAAGCGAAACCACTCCAACAGAGAACTGGAAGGGAATACGCAGGGAACTCATAAATTTTTTATCGAAAGAATAAATGGGCCTTTCTCTCTTTTCTGTGCATTCTCTTACAAAATGTTGGGGAAGATATATTTTTACTAAGTACCTTTGCTTGAGATGTTAGGGGAAATGTTTGCATGAATTAATCGAGATTTCCAATAAATCCTAAAGTATACCACAAGTAACTAAATAACTGAGTGAGTTGGTCTTACGGTGACGTTTGTGGTTCCATTTGGGAGATTCAGGCGAATGCCTGCTTTTCCTATGGGATTTTTGGGAGGATTTCCGGGTCATAAAGCAAATGCCGGGTGGTCTCTTTCGTCTATTGAATTCCCTATCCCTGTATGTCGTTCTGTTATAATTATATTCATCATTCATCCCATTTACCTATTTATTAGTCTCCTACAGTATTGGAGGTGTCGCAATGGTGCTTCAGTGCGGCGTGGCAGGGAAAAACAGGATCTCTTAAATTCTCAAAGTCCTCAGGCCTGCAGCTAGTCTCTGGAGGATGAAGATTACCCTTTAGGGGCATTACACCCTATGCATGCCAGGGTACTCGACTATCGGGAGCCTCAATCTGGTAAGTGTAGGGTCATTCTCATTACCTAATCGTTGCTCTTGGTTTCACCGACTGGTGTCTCTAACCTCATCCCACACTCCCGACATAGATACAAAAATCACACTGATTCAGTGCGAAATCCCTACCGTATAAATCCCATCGCATCTTAAAGTAAGCCATAAAAATAAAATTATCATCTAGGATTACAATCTTCCTTTATTTTAGGATAGTGTGTACATAATGTGCACATAAAATTATCCATTTGCCTTGATCGAGGTGGTGTATTTCTTTTTCCTCCGTAATAGGAATATTCCAACCTTTGATCCCATTCGATCACCTTTATGTGACTGGACTTAAAAAAGATGATGTATTCCATTCACATGGCTTTCTCTCTGCTTATTTATCTCCTTATTTCATGAAATCAAGATAAACATTACAGAAGGAAGCATACTAGGCTAAAGCAATAATCAAATCTTCTAAAAGCCGGTTGCAATGTGGTTGAAATCCGTTTTTTTTTTTTTTTTTTTTTTTTTTTTTGCAGCGTTGCCAGGAGTTGACAAATTTCCATATGAGAAAAGTTTAAGTATTTTAAAAATGAAAACAATGGAAAAGAATATCTCAAAAAGGGCCAACTCCATGAAAAAATGTAAGTGATGTAAATTGAATGTTTTAAAAAGATCTACACCTTTTGTGTAGTATGTATTTGTTTATCTCTTGCGGTTTACCAGCTATGCAAAATTCAGCAAAATTCGTTTTCAATGAAGAGCTGTTTAGAGGCCATTCCTAGAAAATTCAAAACATACATTTTATCTGTCTTATAAATATCTTTGATTTGGGTATTTTAATCAAAATCGTTAGTCATATTTGAGAAAATCAAAACTTCGCAACTTTTCCATGTAAAGGTTAGTTTTACCCAAAAATCTTCGCATCAAATCCTTGGAAGATACTAAAGATAAATACCAAGTTTGATATTTTACCAACTTTCCGTTTTTGAGTTACGTGTTCATAGACACACAGACACACTGAACATGAACACATGGACACACCACACAGACCTTTTTCTAAATATGTATTTTTTTATACTGGGGACCCTAAAACGGCATCGAATTTCTGGGTGCAATGCAATAACCTCTCTATAGATTATGTACATAGTACGTGTAGAGAAAGTAAAAATACCGGATGCACAAAAACCCCTGAACGCTGTTATAATCCAGGCATCAGCAACATGCATGATTTTGCTCTAGAGCAAGCAGGCTTGCTTCATGCACACAGTGGATGTTCTCTTGCTCAGCGAGTCGTGTATCAGGTGATAATGTCGAAAACAGCAATCCACCACGCAAGCCATTGACTGTTATGTTTCTACTTAGAGGAATCTTTCTTATTTCTGCTTAAATTGCGGTAAATTCTCCGCTTAAAAAATTCAGTTTGCAGCGTCATTTCGCAACCTATGCACTGCTTAGGACAGATAGCAAGGACGTTTGACTCAAGCTGTGTTTGTTATCAATTTAATTTATTATATATTCACTGCTATAAATGTGTAAGTTTGTCAATACAAATTAGAGAGTTTGCTTTACACGGTAATATTACAAAAATGATCATTACTGTTTAGGATTATTTATATAACACTAATACTTGCTACTAAGTCTATGAACATGTGTTTGTGTTCATATCATAAATATAAATAATAATGTAAATACTTTATAATAGAGAAATTGTTCTACCTGATAATAAATTTATGAATATATGTATATGTTCTTATAAATTAAATAATAATGTAAACGATTTATAATATGGAAATTGTTCTACAAATTATGAACCAACAGTAACTAGATTAACTTATGACACGACTTGATAAATCCAAGTGATGCTATTTCTAAAGAAAATTTTGTTAATAAACTAAATAAAGGAGCAGAACTTTTTAACTAAAACAATAATAATACTAGACAATACAATAAAACCAAAGGTTTTACTTTTCAGGGCAAGCACAACCCAACTGCAACACTACAATAATCAAGTTAAAGTCAACACCACATTTTGTATTGCTCAAACAGAACAACATTGCTATACTGAAGTTATTACCTGCACGATCAAAGTTATTCCCTCTACTCGACTCACTGGGCAACCAGCTGGGGACTACTCTTAAAAACGATGTGTAACACACAAAAAAGTTTCTAAACAGGCATTTTTATTTAGGTGTCGTATAACCGCAGTATCGAATTTTTAAGTAGAATGCAATACCTTCTCTACCTATTGCACATGTTGTATCTACGTGATAGAAAAAGGAAAAATAAGTATTCTATTTTTATACATTACTATATGTTGACAATTGTTGTGATACAGTGCATTTAATAACTTTGACTATACGCACTATGATATAGTTGTTAGAGAAGTTATTGTATTCCACCAAACATTCGATATCGAGATTTTACCGGAAATATATGTTTTAAGGTCCCCTGAGCCAAAAAAAAATAATTTTTACTAAATGGCCTATGTGTGTGTATAATGTCTTTCGACAGCATACCTCAAAAACAAAAGTTGGTTAAATACCAAACTTGGTATTAAAGTTTATTATCTTCCAAGGATGTATCACGAGGCTTTTAAGAAAATTCCCCACCCAATTTTTTTGAAAATTCTGTTTTTCTCAAAATATGTTGATTAAAATACCGGCGGCGCCGTAGATGAATGCTTAGACCACTCGCCTCCAATTTAGGTGGCCCGGGTTCGATCCCAAGCGCCCGCATGTGGGATTCTTGGTGGACGAAACGCTGTCTGGGCAGGTTTTCTCCACGTCATCCGGTTTCCCTAGCCACTCATACCATAATTGCGTTATTATCACCTTTCCGTTCATCAATTTCGCTTACATTTCATATCAACCACTTCATGTTCATGCATGGCTATGGACTGACCCCTCGTAACAGGTTCTCCATTCTATGGTTTCGTGCCGTTGTTTCCCCGACAGGCTTCTGATCCCTATGCATAAGTTCTGGGGGATATCAGTCCTATAAATACGGGGAGGGTAAGCCGATTATGATACGAATAATAAATATACTTTTATCATAAATAAAAGCATATCTTGAATTTTCTGGCAATAACCTCTGAAGACTTTTCATTCTATAAAAAATAGACAAAACCTTTATCACCAAAATATAGATATCGTTAAAACAAAGAATTTATGTCTTTTCTTTTCTTCTGTTTTTCATTTCCTAGATATCCTTTGGTTTTGGTTTCAATTTTAAAATACTGAAACTTTTGTCAAACGGGAAGTTTCTTTAGGTTTATATTTATTTTTGTTTTACTCCTTGACTTGGAAAGAGAAGCAAATTTTGATAACAGGCATAAGACATATTTTAAAATCTTTAACTATCGTTTTAGCCTAATGTATTTCCATATGTCCTTTCTGCTTACACGAAATCATATAATAAGATAATTTCTGCTAAAGTTTATCTCTATGTAGATAAAAGAAACCTCTTTGGTAAGGATGATTTGATGCAGAGCAAGTACGGAAACATCGACATGAAACATCATACGCACATACACATGTGCATACATACAAAACATTATATTATATTACATGAAATCTGACATGGAATTTTTGGCTAAAGCAGTACCTTTTCTAAATGCTATATCAGAATACGTGTAGAGCAAGTAAATAAGTGGTTATTCTTTTAATGTACTTAATGTTTCTGATAATACGGCCTTATAAACGTGATAAAATCAAATTTCCTCTTGCATCTACATACTAGCATGTCCATTTGCTCTGTTAGGCGTGTTTATAATCCGAAACTTTCACTTCAGTATCCCCATAAAGGCCAACAAAGGCATCTTTCAGATGGCAGATTGGGAGGCCGGATGCTCACAGCCGTTACACGAAGCCCCAAATGCCGGAGATATCAGCATCCATGTACCGACATCCCAGCTTAGAGCACCTCCGTCTCCGCATCCAAACATCTTCTATAGCGTCAGCTTCCTTGCTGCAAGAAAGATTATTTACCGGACATCAGCATGCCCTAGCTAGAGCCGAGAATACAGAGTAGTCCGTCATCATAATTCAATGCACTTCCTATTGTGGAAATGCATGTATATTTATATTTATGTGTCATTAGAGAAGAAATTCGTAAATTAAATCAATTAAATTTACTCAAAGAGTGAACTAAAACCGTCAGGTGTTTATGCCCACCATCTACGATAAAATGTATTTAACAGATCTTTTAGTAAACATTAAATTGGGCTTTATTTATGGACGCTCTTTAACAATTGCGAATCTTAGCTCCCCTTTCTATATTAAGCGAGAAAGACCCTTTATCAGATGTGGGTTCTTTCACGTGTCATAAATTCACGATACGGGACAAAGCCTTTACTCTCCTTCCAAAGGAAGTCATGCTTAGGATTTTTATGCCAGAAAAGATTCATTGCCCTCCGTCGGATTTGAACCTGCGACCTTGGGAACCAGAGGATAGAATGTTACCTCTAAATCAAGGAAGACGACCAATCTCTTAGTAGCAATGACCTCTCGCAATGTAACTGTATTTTGAATTATGTTATACTCCCTAAATATTAATTCAGCAATTTTAAAATGTAATACTCATTTTTCCTTAAAAGCTCTCAAAGCTTTTCTCTTATGTTATTTCGTATTTTGGCAGATAATAGCTCTACGGATTTTGCCTTGGTGTGTCAATGCTTTTTATTTCAGACTGTATCTTCTGCGCATCAGGCTAGAATACGTATACCCAAATTTCAGAAGCTATACTTATATATCATCTACGAAAAATGGACGCTATAAAGACTTATTCATTAAGCAATGAAAAATATATTCCTGGAAATCAGATCAAATCCCATGATAGTATAATACTATTTCGGCTAAGCAGGTTTTCTAAACTGTTGTTCTGACAGAAGGAATACAGAAAAGTCCAGATTCATAAATCCTGATTTATCATTGACTCCAACGATGTAAGTTCAGCCCTAAAGGCAGAATTAATATTAGTTTTGAGAGGTATTGCAATGTCCTTCAAGCAGACATGACCCCGATACGAGATTAACTTGAAATCAACAAATCGGTTGACTCCGATGAACAACGAGTATATCTCAAATTATTTTGAGATGATATATGCCAAATGCGACTTATAATGTAGGTACTTTCATGCACCGGGCTTCTTTATTTTACCAATTTTAACTAAAACTAAGATAATTTGTTTTTTCCACAGAAGCCGTGTGGAGAATCAGATTAAAAAATGTCATGCCAAGGCAGAGACTTTAGCCACGGTTCTCCCGCAATCCATTCGGTGAGCTATCATGATAATATGCCGATTTGGCATTAAATTTTCTAAGACGTCAGTTTACTAATAATTCAAGATCTACTCCTGTTTTACCGGAAAAAAAAATTGTGAGTCAATTTGCTGGATAATGGGAATGACCCTGGTGATTTTATCATTCAAGGCGTGATACAAAAATGTCCACTTTCTCCTGCTTTATTTTTTATATACATAGACAAACTCATAAATAAATGGCAGCAAATATTAAATAAACGCTTTACAATAAATGGTTTTAACTTAGATACCATACTTTTTGAGAACGACCAAGCCATATTCTTCTTACAAAGGAAGAGCTTCAGAAAACAATTTTAGTACTGGACATAACATAAGCTACACATACGCTAGATAGTACTTAAAATACATATCAGGTGAAAAGTTCCAGTTAGGTGCTTATAGAGATATCGATACAAAGTTAAACACACTTCAAAGTATCTGTGGAGGCATCAGAGCAGCGAAAAAACATAATAATTAAAAAGAAGAGCTATTGATTTAAGGCATTACAAAATAGTAGCAGTCATTTGTTACGGAAGTGAAAACTAATCGTAAGCAGACACGATAAAAGTAGAACTAATGGTTCGGAAATGAAATTTCTAGAAACTTTGTCTGCATATGGATTAAAAGATCAGAAAATAGAGAGAAATTGCATACGCACAAGCTAAAAGTTCATCTAGATCAGGGGACTTTGGAAAGTAGAGGAAGGAACACTTCTATCAAGGTACCAAACTTAAGTATCAAATTTAGTATTTAACGGTCTTTTCGTTTTGAGCAATGCTGTACACAGACACACACACACATACACACATTCATACACATGGGTTTTTTTCTGAAAATACTTTTTTGGATTCAGGGAGATCCGAAACATGTATTTCCGGTGAAATCTCAGTATCGACTTTTTGGGTGCAATACAATACCTTCTCTATAAACTATGTGCACAGTACGTGTACAGAAAGTAAAAAGAAAAGTACATTAAGCTTTAAAATGTAGCTCAGCTTCTTCCAAGAATGTGACACAAAGATTTTCCGAAAATTCTCCCAACTCAAACTACACTTTACATGGATAATGCTAAAAAGTTTTGATTTTCTCAAGTGACTTTAACGATTTTGGTTTAAAATACCATATATTAAGGATATTTACATGAAAAGTAAAATGTAAATCTTGCATTTTCTGGGAATACCCTCTGGAGACCTCTTCATTCAGGATGAATTTTGCATAACTGGTATGTCGTAAGAAAGGGACAAGAACGTAATGCACAAAAATGCAGTAATCGTTACACACATAAGTTTTTATATTTTTTAGGCACTCAGAGACATTCCTTTCTATTTGTTTCAATTCTGAACGATCTAAAAAGTTCCTAAAAGATAACTTGTCATTCCTGTTCTTTTTGTATTACTTCTGACCAAGCAAAGAGAACCACATTTCTATCATATAGCAACCAGATTTTAAGAAACTTCTGCTTAGAAACGACTAAGTAATAGGGCCACCTCTGGTAACGTATATTTTGATTAGCATGAAGTAGATGCGATAATAAGTGTCTTTAAGGATAGGTAGTTACTGAGTAGGGAGAGAAGATTATGTGAATGGACCGCATCAGATTTTAAGAAAATTCCATTTATGTCCCTTCCACTGGGTAGATAACGCTTTCTAAATAGCGGCTATTAAAGAACGCACGCGTTTTGTAGGTTTTATTTAGAATTAAAAACTTGTCCTTAATATATAATATGAAGAATGTTTATGATAATGAAGATATTTAAAATTTTTGGTTTTATTATGGAAGTAAAACTCCAAACGATGTACCCAAAATAATTGTTAATTTTATAGAGTCGTAAGTAAATTTCAAATAATATAAGTATGGAAAACGCCAACTTTTGGCTAAATTTTGTTTATAAAATTGTATTCACTCATACATTTAATGCTGAAATTCTGAAGTTCTGGAAGTTTGACATATGTTAAACAGAAAAATCAAAAGCCAACAGAAAAGTTACATTTAAGTAATCAGTGGGCTTGTGTATCCTACTCTATACAACATATTTTGTCCCACAAATAACGAATGAAAAACGGTCTCTATAGAATGCATGACTTTTCTTATCAGATCTTGGCTTTCCTTTCATAAACCATTTCCTATTACACTCTTCTCAGCCTTTTCATAAGAAACTTTTACTTTCCAACAGAAATTGCGAGATCATTCATGGAAAGTTCTTTCAGCATCGCTTCTTGAACAAGGCCAACAAATTGCAAAATTAAAATTTAATGACCTCACTACGTTAATTTACCTCAAATTCTCCACCTACCAGACAAGGGTTTCAATTAGATTTGTAAAAGAAAGTATGAAGAATAGAAATTAGTTGTGAGCAGTTGGAAATATTTAAAATTTTTATTCTTTCTCTCAGATGAATAACGACTGAATATTGCTTCCTGCACATAACTATTCCCTACTTTTAAAATCATCGGACTCCGATTTCTTCTCAAGAATTAGAGGGAAACATATTACGTTATGCCATGCTCCTTTAATAGCATATAAGTCAGAATTGTGTTTCTTAGTAAAAATATGAATTTATTTTAAATGATTTAATTTAATTTAAATAAAACGTATTATTTTGTAATATTTCTAATATAGGTTATACTTTTATCACAATACAAACATTTGTTACATTTGATACAGTAATATATTCTTTTTCTTTTTCTTGTCTTAAATTCCTTGGGCTAACTTTCCATAATTGAGAGTTACTTGTTCTTTTGGACCTTATGCACACTAACACCCTAGCTTGGTGCATAAGAATCCTGTTTAATTAACACTTGAAATTCCATTCTCCCTTCTATTCATTTCCGCCTCCATGCACTGTTGCCCTCCGTGGTGTAATGGTTACCATGCTAACTTCATCTTAATACGGCTTCCTTTGGAAGGGAAGTAAAGCCGGTGATCCCGTGTCGTAGATTTACGACACGTACAACAACCTCTAAGCAAAATTAAGTGATCTTTCACACTCTGTATAGTATAGGATGATGAAAACCACAGCAATAAAACTACATTTCCATTTCCTCACTGTCTCACAATTCTATATTATGTCTCACGCAAATTTCCTAAATATTTTCCGCACACTCATTGTTCAAAATTCTTTAATAGTCGAGCAACAGAGGAAGATTCAAACAAGTGTTCTTTGCCTTGTAGTTTTCAGCCCCTCATACGATCCATCAATAATTTGAGATTTCAAATGATAGCTATATGTTCTGCATCCACAAAGCATTTTTAGTGAAAGATCCGTTTGTGTGGTGTTTGTGTGTGTGTGTGTGTGTGTGTGTGTGTGTGTGTGTGTCTGTGTGTGTGTAACTGAAAACGAAAAGCCAGTTCAATTCCAAACTTATTTGCATTCTGCATCTTCCAAGGATGCGACTCGAAGATTTTCAGTAATAAAGCCCCCCTCTTCCCTTTTCAAACTATTCTTTACATGGGAAAAATTTCGACACTTATTTTCTTAAAATGTGTCCAACTATTTTTATTAAAATGCCGTATATAAAATATGCTTAGGTGACAAATAAAATATATATCTTATTCTAGGAATAGCCTCTGAAGTTCTCTTCATTGTGAATGACTTTTGCATAACTGGTAAACCATAAGAGATGGACAAACGCTATTAAAAATGCAGATATTTAAAACACACTATTTACGCAATTTGCAATTTCTTTTGTAGCTAATCATTTCCGAAATATTCCTTATTATTGATTCAAATCTTATAATACTTATAAATTTGCTCAAATGTCATTTGCCAACTCCTGGTATGCAAATAGAACTGAGTTTCAACCACATAGTAACCATCTTTTAAAGATATTTTCATATATATCTATGCTAGTATATTCCATTATTTCCTTCTCCTTTTCCTTCTCCTTCTCTTTTACGGTTTTAGGCCATTTTTGGCCTGTTCCGGCTCCAAAATCTTGTTATGTCCATTGCATTTTAGGTCGTCCTAGATTTTTATAGTCTTGGGGTTTGTAGTTATGTGATGACCGAATGATACTAACATTCTTTCTAAATGTTCTTTCCAGTTTGTTCTATATTTTGTTATTACTTTATTTAATTATTCTATTTTTAAGTTTTGCCTTATTGCATTGTGTATCCTGCTATAGATCTAAGAAATTTCATTTCGGCTATCTGTATTCTTCTTGTCCTCTGCCAAAAATATCCATGTTTCATATCCACAAGTTAAAATGGGAATAGCCACTGTTTTATTATTGAGTCTCTTCTAGTTTTATGTTTTGATGTTCTCTTTACTGTTTCTATTATATAATAACATTTATTAGTTTTTATTTATGTCTATTTCAGACCCATGTTATTTTCCTTATTTCCCTTCTGCTTGTAAGGAACTAAGTAAAAGGACCATTTTTGTTAATCTTCGTCCATTTTTACTTTCTCTACTAAAAGAACTTTGGAAAAAAGTCCATGTTTGTGTCTGTGGATAGCGTAGATCAAAAACGGAAACCAAACTTGGTATTTAAGCTTGGTATCTTCCATGAATGCGGCACGAAGATTTTGAAGAAAATCCCTTTACATGGAAAAATGTCGACAATTTTGATTTTTGCAATAATGGTTCTAACGACTTTGATTAAAATATGTTATATTTAAGATATTCACATGCCAAATAAAATTTATATCTTGAATTTTCTGGGAATAGCTTCTAAAGACCTTTTATTCTGGTAGATTTTTATGGCATTATGCATAACTGATAAACCTTGCGAGATAGACAAAAACTTACTACTTAAAAATGTAGATAATGATAAAACACACAATTTAAGTCTTATACAGTTTTTCTCCTGGAGTTGATCGTTTTTTAGATATTCCTTATTACTGGTTTCATCTTTAAAAAAATTATGTTTCTCTCATACAGGAATTTGTCAACTCCTGTCCATACCAACAAAGGAACGCCAGTCACATAGCAACCAGCTTTTGACTATCACATTAACCTAGGGTACTCCACTATTTCGCTTCTATTAACAAGAAAGCAAGTAATAAAACTATTTCTGCTAATTTTTATTCGATTAGCATGAAGTGAATAGAAGCATAATCTTTTAAAAAACTGTGTAGCAGAGCTTTAGAAAATGGCGTGTGAATGAAATACATCATTTTTTTTATTGTTTCATTTGTATAGCCCCCTTTAACATCTAACGTCATATCGGGGGCTTTGCATTAGAAATCGTTGTCTTCAGGTTCCTTACGTTGGGTTTAAATCGTTTCATTTTCCTCAAACACACACATACAGACACATTCACTCTCGCATATATACTTACAGACTCTGTGGAGGATAGGGAATAATTCTGGTTAAAGAAAAATTCCCCGCCTTAGCCGGGAATCGAACCTGGAACCTCCGGGTGAGAAGTCAGCTCGCTGACCACCGCAGGGTAATCTTTATCTTCATTGACATGAAATAAAGAAATAAACTTTTTAAGAATATTTCTCACAGAAAGATAGAGAAAGTCATGTGAGTGGAACACAAGGGATTTTTCCTGCTATTAGCTATTTGCTTTTGCTTTGTCTTTCAGTACACTGCTGAACACGAAACGTGTAACCGGACACAAGCTTCGTTAGGGTAGAGCATTGGGGTTGTTTCGTTCCCAGAGGACCTATAAGGAAGTGCATCCTCTCTAATCTGATTGTCTTGCACTGTCTTGCATGTATTCTTGGAGCGCTGTTATGGGACATTGTCTCAACTCTGGAATTGCTGAGCTTTGGAACTTCTATTTAAGTCGCTACGCTTTTCGGAGTGGCTGAACGACAAAATTACATCCCAGCACCTGCTCCTAGGAAATTTGCCTTCGGGTAGCATACTCTGCACTAGATACACTTCTTGGGTGTGTTTATTCAGATATAAATTGAATGTGTGATCATTGTGATGGTTTTGAGGGGAAAAAAAACTTGTTTCAGCTGAATTTCAAATACACTTAATTGTACCTTACTGAATTAATACACAGGATATGAACTAAAATAAAGCACATTGCTCTGGAGCTTTAAATATGTCACAGTGTTTAAATTTAAATAAATTCTGCTCCTCAAGAGACTGTTCCGTATTCCATTTATTACTTTCTCTACACGTACTATGTACGTAGTGTGTAGAGAAGTTATTGTATTGCACCCAAAAATTTCGAAGCTAGGTCTTACCGGAAAAATATCTTTTGGGGACCTCCTGAATAAAAAAAACAAACTATTTTTTAAAAAAATGCCCTTGTGTGTGTCTGTGGGCAGTATAGCTCAAAAAAGAAAAGCCTGCTATTTAGGTTCAACATCTTCCAAGGATGCGATACGAAGAATTTTTCAAGAAAATTCTCTCACTCCCAACTATTCTTTACGTGGAAAAATTGTCAAAAGTTTTTATTTTCTCAAAAATGCCTATAGCGATTTTGATTAAAATGTCGTATATTAAAGACATGATAAATAAAATGTATATATTGATTTTTCTCGGAATAGGTTCTGAAGACTTATTTATTCTGGATGAATGTTGCGGAATTTTGCATAACTGATAACAAAAAACTCCTGAATAGAAAATGGATCTCGTTAAAACACACAATTTATGTTATACGAGCATAAATTTTTTTCCGTGGAATTGATTAATTTTAGGTATTCCTTTTCATTGGTTTCAGCTATAAAATACGTATACTTTTCTTATACCATACAAAGGAACTTCAGTTACATAGCAACCAGCCTTTGACTATCGCTTTAGCCCATGGAACTTCCTTATTTCCCTCTTACTTACATGCAAACAAATATTAAGGCTATTTCTGCTATGTTTTTCTCGATTAGCATGAAGTTAATAGAAGAATAAGCGTTTTAACAATAATTTATAGCCGAGATGTAGAGAAAGTCTTATGAATGGTATACATAAGATTCTTTTTAGTTAAATTCATCAATATATACTTATTATATACTTACACTATAATTTTATACTTTTTAAATACCCATTAAGCATTTTCACATTAGTGTAAACTCCCGATAACTCGATCTAATTGTGGGCTCAGATGGTGTCGGGTTACCGAAGGTCTAGTTTTACAACTCAAAATATATACTGCAAGTTACATAAATGTATAAGCTTGTATCATCCCTCTTTATACATCAGAAGTCGGTTTCGGATCTCTTATTATTTTCTCTTGCCTGTATATATAGTCTACATAGAGGATAGAGAAGGTATTGTATTCCACCCCAAATTCGATGTCGAGAATTTTGCTAGAAATATATGTTTGAACGTCCCCGAGTCATTTTTAAAATATACGCTAGAATTATTAACATTATACTAAATAACACTGTGCATAAATTGCTGCTAGGTAATGAAAAGGAATTCAAAAATCAACATTTAATAATTTTAATATGACATTGTCATTTTTAACTACTTATTTTTATAAGGATTGTTAAAATCATTATAACTCTATAATATGCACATCACCTGTCAATATTGCAACTATGAGGCGACTGTAAGAAAAAATATAATGTGTTGCATACACAATTTTTCTCTATCTATTCTCAAAACTTACCCTTGCCTTCTTCTCTCCGCTGCATGCTAATCAAAACTAACATCAATAACATTTATCTTTTAAAAAGGTACACAGGGCTAAAGCGACAGTAAAATATGTTGAAAGCTCCGCTATGCCATCCGCGCATTCTACTTTGGGGTTTCTCGTAAGCGAATGCTGGGATGTTTATTTTCTTTGATTTCTTTTTCCTCATGTCCTTATCATCTTTCCGGTGCGTGTGCTTCTGGGGTTGTGGTGGGTGGCATTACTGCCAGATGGCGTGCGATGAATGTGCTTTGTGAATGTTCTTCTCGGCGTTGGGGCTGTGTTCTCTATTCTCGTGGATGCGGGGACGGTTGCTTAGCCCAGACATGGAACTGGTGGTGTTGGCGGATAGGTGGCGCTTCTGATGCCAAGAAGATATTAGCCAAACGGTTAGGACTTCAGCGAGAATCTATGACATTTTGACATTCAGTCTGTGGTTCCATTACTTCATCCCTTCCGCCTGGGGGTGTTAGCGCACAATAGAGGGGTGTGTTGAATCGGTTTGTTCCCATACGCGAAAATTTTAAGTATTTTAAAAACAAAACCAATAACAAGGAATATCTCGAAATGTGTCAACTCAATGAAACATGTATGGCATAAATAAAATTGTGTGCAGTAAAGGGGTGTGCATCTTTTGTCTAGCAAGATTTTTTACTTTCAATGTATTCCATCCAAAATTTCGATGTCGAGATTTCACTGGAAATACATGTTTTAGGAGCTTCTGAATCCAAAAAAAGCATTTACAGAAAAAGGTCCGTGTGTGTGTCTGTGAACAGCATAGCTCAAAAATGAAAAGACGGTTGAATACCAAACTTGGTATTTAGGTTTTGTATCTTCCAAGAATGTGACAAGAAGATTTTCAAGAAAATCTCCCCACCCCTAACTACCCTTTACATGGAAACATTTTCAAAAATTTTGCTTTTCTTAAAAATGGCTCTAACGATTTTGATTAAAATATCACTTATTAAAGCTATTTCTATCACAAATAAAATCTATATCTTGAATTTTCTGGAAATAGCTTCTAAAGACCTGTTTATTCTGGATGAATTTTGTTTAATTTAGAATAACCAAACCGTAAGAGATAGAAAAACAGCTTACTATACAAAAAATGTAGATCTCGTTAAAATACACAAGTTATGTCATAAACATTATTTTTGTGGAACTTACCGTTTCAGAGTTATTCCTTGTTATTAGTTTCAGTTGTGAAGTACTTATACTTTTCACAGACGGGAGTGTTCATTTTTCTTTTGTTCTACATCTGGCCAAGCAAAGAGGCGATTTGCAATGACAATCACATAACGACAGCTTTTAAAACATTTGCCTATCACTTTAACCTAGTGTATTCCCTTAGTTCCAGTCTACTTATAAGGAACTAAGTAACAAGATTCTGCCAATGTTTATCTCGAAGATCATGTGTTGAAAGAAGAATTAGCTTTTGTAAGACGTTTGTTTGTAGAGTAGTTAGAGATAGTCATGTGAGTGTAACACATCAGATTTTTTTACTTTCTCTAGCTCCATATGTACAATGTAGAGAAGGATTGTAATGCACCCAAAATTTCAATACCGAGATTTCACCGGATATGTATGTTTTGGGGTCCCCTGAGTCCGATAAAAGGATTTTTAAAAAAATCTGATGTGTTACACTCACGTCAATTAGGCCTCAACAGGATACTGAGTGCAGCCCATCAAGAAGATGCATCCTATGGCGTCAACTTTCAATCAGAAGTTTCAATAGAAAAAAAACCTGATTTGTACCATTCACATGACATTCTCTACATTTCTGCAACAAATTATTGTTAAAAAGCTAATGCTTCTATTTACTTCCTGCTAATAGAGAAAAAAAAAATAGCATACGCAGAAGCGAAATAAGGGAGTACCATATGTTAAAGTGATAGTCAAAAGCTGGAGTAACTGGAGTTCTTTTGTTTGTATGGACAGGAGTTACCAAATTTCTACATGACAAAAGTATGTTTTACAAAGCTGAAACCAAAAAGAATGGTTATCTCAAAAATGATCAGTTACACGAAGCAAATGTACATGACATAAAGTGTGTGTTTTAATGTGGTCTACATGTTTTGTGTGGTAAGTTTTTGTCCATCTCCTACGGTTTAGCAGTTTTGCAAAATTCTGTAAAATGCATACAGAATAAAGTAGTCTTCAGAGGATATTCCCAGAAAATTCAAGATATATATTTTATTTGTCAGGTAAATATATTAAATATACGATATTTTAATCAAAATCGTTAGAGCTATTTTTGAGAAAATTAAAATTCAAATGTAAGGGGTAGTTGTGGGTGGGGGGATTTTCTTGAAAATCTTCATGTCGCAACCTTGGAAGATACCAAACTGAAATCCCACGCTTGGTATTTAACGATCTTTTCGTTTTTGAGCTATGCTGTCCACAGACACACACACACACACACACACACGCGTGCGCACACACACACGCACACGGACCTTTCTCCAAAAAAATTTTTTTTCGGATTAAAGAGTACCCAAACTATTTATTTTCGGTGACATCTCGGTAACGAATTATGTACATTTTTTTCGTGAAGTGGATCGTATTTGAGCTATTCCTTATTATAAGTTTCAGCTTTGAAAAACTTAAACTTTTCTCATACGGGAATTTGTCAACTCGTGTCCATAAAAACAAAGGAACTTCAGTCACATAGCAACCAGCTTTTGACTTTCACTTTAAGCTATGTACTCCCTTATTTCGCTTCTACTTACAAGGAAGCTAGTTATAAGACTATCTCTGCTATCTTTTTCTCGATTAGCATGAAGTAAATAGAAGCATAAGCTTTCTAACAATAATTTGTTGCAGAGATGTAGAGAAAGTCATGTGAATGGAACACATATTTTTTTAGTCTGACTCTACCAATCCAGCACCTGTTCTACACATGGCTTGTGTGGAAAAAAAAAAATTAAATCAAGACTGAATATCTTTGAAATGGTTAACCATGGATCTCAAAACCACAGTCAAATTTGGCGGTCGCCAGTGATCGAACCTAGGAACTCCCGAATTTAAATGCCACATGTAACTGCGACACTATCTCGCTAGTTAAGCTACACCCAAATCTCACAAGGGTTGCTCCTTGCAGGAAAGGCTCCGAAGCCTTATGGCGGCATGCACGGGCCTGAGTTAATTATTAATTAAGTATAGAGAAGACGCGATATCGTGAAGAATGGCAAGTGTTCATCAAACAGCGCGCAGGGAGACGTATAGCGCGCTGGTTAATTGCACGTAAGCAAATAACGCGAAGGGTGGAGTATTCCTAAGGTTCTGCTCATCTCTTTTGCTCTCTCCTTACATATTAGGGCAGAGGGACCTCTTTTTGGTGCGTTACTTTAAGGATCAGATGCAAAACAGCAGTTTTGTATCACTTCAAAAGGCACTAGACTCCAGTTACAAAGTTACGTCAATGTGAAGAAAGCAAACAGCACTGTTTAGATTCAACACCAGAGAGAGATTCAGAGAGTTAAATTAACTACAGCAAAATCCCAGTGTCATGCTTGCTATTCGGAAAATACTTGGTCCTAATGCTGAATAATAAAACTATAAACATTTAAAAATCTGTTTTTAGATGTCAGTATTTTTTATTTACATGGATTTCACATTTGACTACTATTCTTAGAAGTTGTAAATTCGACATAAGAACCTGCTAAACCTAAACAAATATGTGGAGTGACTGCCTCCGTACTCGAGTGTTCAGCAAGCTAACTTCTCACCCGGAGGTCCCGGGTTCAATTCCTGGCTGTGGCTGGGAAGTTTTTTTTAACCAGAATCATTCCCTACCCCCACAGAGTCTGGAAGTATGAATGTGTCGTGTTTAGCAGTATAAAATTGATTAACCTAATGTTCCGTAATATGAGTTGTTTCCCAAGTCAAAGCCCCTGATATGACCATTGAAGTTAAAGGAGGGAGGGGGCTCTACAAATGAAACAATAAAACAATCTGTTGTGTTCCATTCAGATGACTTTCTGTACATCTCAGCAATAAATTATTGTTGAAAAGTGTCTTGTTCTATTTACTTAATTCTAATCGAGAAAAATTTGGCAGTAATAGTTATTGTTTCCTTGTAAGTAGAAGGAAAATAACTGATAGGCAAAAGCTGGTTGCTTTTTTTTTTTTAAAAATCTTGTGCTTCTATTTTCTTCCTGCTAATGGAGAAAAAATTAGCAGAAATGGTCTTATTTCTTGCTTCCTTGTAAGTAGAAGCGAAATAAGGGAGTACCGTGGGTTAAAGTGATAGTCAAAAGCTGGTTGCTATGTGACTGAAGTTCCATTGTTTGTATAGACACGAGTTCACAAAGTCCTGTAGGAGAAAAATATAAGTTTTTATAGCTTAAATCAAAAACAAGGAATATCTCAAAAACAATCAGCTCTACGAAAAAATGTATACAACATAAAGTGTGTGTGTTTTAATGTGCTCTACATTTTGTGTGTGGTAAGTTTTTGTCTCTCTCTTACGGTTTAGCACTTATGCAAAATTCCGTAAAATTCACTCAGAATAAAGTAGTCTTCAGATGCTATTCCCAGAAAGTTCAAAACATACATTTTATTTGCCAGGCAAATATCTTTAATATAAGATGTTTTAATCAGAATCATTAGAGCCATTTTTTAGAAAATAAAAATTTTCGAAAAAAGTTCCATGTAAAGGGTAGTTTGGAGTGCGGGGATTTTTCTCAAAATCTTCGTATCGCATCCCCGGAAGATACTAAACTTAAATACCAACTTTTACCGACTTTTCGTTTTTGAGTTATTGTGTTCACAGACACACATACGGACCTTTTTCTGAAAATACTTTTTTTGGATACAGGGGACCCTAAAACATATATTTCCGGTGAAATCTCGGTATCGAATTTTTTGGTGAAGTGCAATATATTCTCTATACACTATGTACATAGTGCGTATAGAAAAAGTAAAAATTAATTTCTTTGGACTCGGAGGATCTCAAAACCTGGCGAAATTTCAACATTAAATTTTTTATTGAAATACAGTACCTTCGCTATACACTATGTACGTAATTGGTTCAGAGAAATTCACTGTGTAAAGACAACACATTTTAAGGATAATTACAAAAATGTGCAATAAGAATATAATTATATAAGTAGAGAGGGAACCATATGTAAAACTAAAATGCTCTGATGAGCTATATTAACATAATCTTCGGTTCCTATGTTGTGTAAACTATTCTTACAGAAGGTTATTCTTCTATCTTGTTCAGAAATCTAGCAGAGATGTTCTATTACATTTGAGTTCCTTGTACAAGTGGAATAAGGTAGTAATAAGCTAAAGCGTTAGTCAAATCTTTAAAGCCAGTCGTCACTTGATGGCATTGAAATTCTGGCCCTTTGCTTAATTAGGATGAAGAATATAAATAACGATTTCCATTTCGAAAAGCATTAGAGTTGGAATATTTAAATCTATAACAAACAATATATCTGAAATGGTTAGATCCGCAACAGAAATGTATGTCATAAATTGCAAGATCTACATCTTTTGTGTAATATATTTCTGACTGATATTTCATTACAAGTTATACAAAAGCCTTATTCGGAATGAAGAGTATTTCAGTGACAATCCACAAAAAGTCAATTTATATGTTGACATGTAAATATCTTTAATACGCGGTACTTTAATCAAAATCATTAGCCATGTTTGAGAATATTAAGATTGTCGACATTTTATCCTTATAAGCGATAGTTTGGAGTAGTGGAGCTTTTTCAAAAATCTTAGTGCCATATCCTGGAAGATACCGAGTTGAAATATCAAAATTAGTTATTAACCGTTTTTTTTTTACACACACACACACACACACACACACATATACTCACAAACACTCACATACACACTGATTTTTTTTCTATTTTTTATTTTATTCAGGAGAACACTCAAATGTTATTTCCAGTAAAATATCAGTATCGAATTTTTGGTTGGAATACAATACCTTCTCTACCTGCACATGTTTGAAGATGAAGTAAAATTCGTTTTTAAATGATAGTAATTTACATTTACATGGGAGATTCTTCAGTTAGCTATTACTCTCCCAACTTTTAAAAAAAAAAAAAGTATCGAGAGATGATATTTAAATAAAATTCTACTAATATTGTGAACAATGTATCAGTTTGGATTTAAAGATCTCTAAATCTTAGTAGTTTAGAGTAAAAATGTTATTTGTTAGTTCTGTATCTTAAATGAGTGCTTACTGACAAGGAACAACGATATACATTTGGTGGTCTTAAACAAAAAAGATTATAAGTAAATATTACAAAATTTTTTCCATAAATTATATTTTTCTTAAATGGTAAGTCGTTATTCATTTTATCCTGGTCGTGCAAAGAGAAGGGAATTTCGACAGCATCCCATAGCCACCGCCTTTCAAAACATTTGACTATCGCTTTAGCATAGTGTATTCCCCCATTTCTACTAATGTTTGCCTAAAATAGCACAAAGTAGACAAAAAATAAGAATTTGCAAAATAATTTGTTGCAGAATTGATATAAATATTAACTTGAATTGATATCATTTTGATACCGATGAGCAGAGAAGGACCTACAACTTATTTCACATTATAGCTTGTTTCGATTTTTAATTTACAAGTTTAAGTATATTCGCGATATACATATAAACCTGGGAATATACTAGATGAATAGTAAGAGAAGAAAATAATATCTAAGATAAGCTTAGGAGAGCATGCTGTTTCTATTCTGAATGGTATATAATGGGACAAACAGTCCTCAGAGCAACAGAAACTGCAATTTTCAAAACAGTAGAAGTATCATAAGCTATGGCTTCGTCGTGTGGACTCGGAACTATTGGGTAAAAATAAAATTATTGGTAACAGAAATAGATTATTGGACACATATAGCAAGTAGAGAAAATATTTGAAATGCAATTATTAAAGAAAATATAAATTTCCAGAATGCAATATAGATTTTATATAAACGAAACTACTACAGTGGTACAGCCTTTCTAAAAGAATTTAAGATGAAAGATTAGCCAAAACAGTAAGTGTGAATGCCACCAGGAAGGTGGAGAAAAGGAACATCACAGAGCATGTTGATTTAAGGAATTAGAGGGTTAACACTGTATTAATCACTATATCTATTGGTGCCAGAAAAGCTGCTTTCACTGTCAAACCGGAGTATGTACTTACGCGATAAACTTCAAAACGTGTAGTCTTTCTGTGCAGATGTTTCCCACAAGAAAAGGAATGTGTGACTGTAATCTTTATTTTTATTTTTTTCCATCAATGTTCCCACGTTTACTCTTGATTTATTATGGTATACACATATAGGCTACAAAATTAATCTTCATGTTGGGAAATTTCATATGAGCGGAAGAAAGCTATAAAGCTTTTATGCTATTTCACATATCTTTTTGCAGGTCCTAATTTTTGATCCAATTATTCCATGACTTCCAAGCAAAGCCTACAATAAATCACTTATGAAACATCTACACCTTCATCTCAGTAGCATTAAAGTTTTTGTTTATCTCATATCTTAAATTATTATTAATCTTAATACTCAAGACCACGGGCATAACTGGCACTTTTTTTCTCGTCATTGTGCTTCCAAACGTAACTTCTTAGATGTCGCTGGTTGTCTTTGTGCGAGAGATGGTGTACTTAGAAATTGTGTTGGTAACAAAAAACGACTTACTGTTGCCTATCACTTTTGTTTTCCGCCGACTGGCACTGAGTCCCATTTATCACAGGCTGTGTGTAGCTGTCCACGCGGCCAGTTTGACACGCTAGGGCGGAGAGAGACTCGTTTGCCGCACGGGTGGTCCTTAGACCCTCCAGCAGAGACACGAAGCAGAAGGCAAGGCCGCCTGCTTCATCTGGAAATACGACTCGACACAAAATACTACCCAAACATGGCAAATAATCCGCACATTATTTGCGGCAATATTCCACACCATGATATTTGTCCTTAATGGCAAATCTCTCGTGCTTCTCCTAGACGCTTAGAGAATTCAATTTCCCCTTATTATAATTCTTTTTACTTTCTCTACACGTACTATGTACATGGTGTATAGAGAAGGTATTGTATTGCACCCAAAATTCGATACCGAGATTTTACCGGAAATACATGTTTTGGGACCTCCTGAATCCAAAATAAGCATTTTTAGAAAAAGGTCCGCGCGAGCGCGTGTGTGGACAGCAAAGCTCAAAAACGAAAAGTCCGCTAAATACCAAACTTGGCATTTAAGTTCAGTATCTTCCAAGGATGTGACACGAAGATTTTCCAGAAAATCCCCCACCCCAACTACCCTTTACATGGGAAAAATGTCAAACTTTTTTATTTTCTAAGAAATGGTGTAACAATTTTGATTAAAATGTCATATATTAAATATATTTACATGAAAAATAAAATATATATCTTGAATTTCCTGGAAATAACCCTGAAGTTATATTTATTCTGGATGAATTTTGCGGAATTTAGCATAACTGGTAAACCGTAAGAGATAGATAAACCTTAATTAATAGAAAATGTTGAGCTTGTTAAAACACACAATGTATGTTATATAATTTTTTTCGTGGAGTTGATCTTTTTTAAGACATTCCTTGTTATTGGTTTCAGCTATAAAATACTCATACTTTTCTCATGCGAAAATCTGTCAACTCCTGTCCATGCAAAGGAATTTCAAACATATAGCAACCAGCTTTTGACTATCGTTTTAGCCTATGGTACTGCCTTATTTCCGTTCTACTTACATGGCAGCAAGTAATAAGATGAATTTTGCTATTTTTTTCTCGATTACCATGAAGTAAATGGAGGAATTAACAATTTATTGTAGAAATTGATGCGTATGGAACACATCAGATTTTTTTATTACTTTGTTATAGTCGGCTTACCTTTGCCTTATGTAGAACTGGCACCCCCCTAGGACTTAAAAGCGCGTGCCTAGAGATCAGAAGCCTGTCGGGGAGCTAGCAACACCTAACCATAAATGGAGAACCTGAAACAAGTGGTCTTCACCAGGCATGAGTGTGAAGATGTGAACGATACGAAATGCAAGCGAGACGGAGCAATTGATGGAATGAGTGGCAGAGGAAACCACCCAGTCGCCTTTACGTCCACCACAAATCCCACGTACGCTTGAGATCAAACCCGGAGGGCCTAGGAGGGAGCAAGCGGTCTAACCACTCGGCCAGGGTGCCGTCTATTATAATTCTATGCGTACCAAAATCTATTTCTTTACTTTCATTTTTCTAAATAATCAATTAAATTATCGCATTTTTCGTAACTAGTGTACAAATATTCTGAAAATATTTCTCAGATATACAAATTACAAAACTCACAATGAACTGATCTATAATCAGAAAATGTCATATAGTTATATTTTAAATGAATTATATTTTATTGTAAAATAGTTTAAAATAATCATTGCTTTAGAAGCCTATAAAAGGCCTGTTAAACAACGAATAATTAATTTAACGTCTGGCACCATAGCATCCTGTCATCTATGCGAGGGGTCTCGGGTTTGATTCTCTAGCAAAGATTGTTTCCTAATCTACCCAGAGCAAAGAAGTATAAATGAGAATGTAAATGTGTGTATGTGTGTGTTCGTGTGGGAAGACGATCTAATGAATAAGATTAAAGGGAAAGTAGAAATCCAATTTCAACAGTAGATATACGAGTTAACACCATTGGCAATAGGTAAAAATTCCAAAGGAAAATGCCGTAGATATGACCATGTAGTGAAAGGTGAGGGGGGGGCGGTGTGAGAATGTGTGTGTATGTGTGTCGTTTTAGAAAACGGCTACTTCACTATTTTAATGCAACTACAGCATCCTCATGTCTGCCCCCGTGGACAAGTCGTCAGAGAGATGATTTATCACTCGGTGGTACCGAGTTCGAATCCAGATTGGGGCAGCACATTTTTTCTTTAACCAGAATCATTCCCCAGTGTCGCAGAATCTCTAACTATGCATGTGAGGGTGAATATTTCATGTTTAAAGACAGAAATAATTTAAACCACTATTAATAGCCTACAACCAACGAGTTCTTTCGCAAGTCAAAACCCTCGATATGACCACACAAGTTAAAAAGGGCTATACAAATGAAGGAATTAAATGATTTCATAAAATCTCCCCTAATCTAGGGTGCGTTATAGACACAATGAACTCTCAACAAAACAAAGCTGGAGATTCCTTATAAAATTTAATTTGTGAATTTTGGTTATATTACTTACCAAACTCGGCAGCTCTCAACCTTAAAACGTGAAATTCAGAATTTTCTATCCAGTACCGCGCATATTACATATTTTTAAAAAGCAATCATAAAAAAATGTAAGTGAAAATGAAAGTCTCCAATTATAAAAATTAGTTCTAAGAGTGTTTAGAGAAATAACAGAAATGTGCCATTTTTCAAATATTTTGAGTATCCATTTCAGAAGACCTGTGCCCGGCAATGAGTAAATCAGCTTGCTTTTCTCATAATTAATTGTATTAATAGTAAACGTGAAAGATTTTGTTCAAAAAATTCTGTATATGTCTGTAAATTTCACATTGATGAATCATGTTTTAAGGGCTAAAATTACAGATGCTTTTAATATTTTTAAAAATTTTATCTAAAACCAAGATTGTATTCATTATTATTGTTATTAGAACTAAATATATGTACACAAACGTAGATAGAAAGCACTAATTTTCTCGTTGTATGTGACATTTTATCTTCCGATAATTCCATTAATGGTGTCTCGAATAAGTTTGTGTAATAACTTGCCATAAATAAATGTATTCTTCTTTCATACAAAAGAAAAACTGTTCCTCCTATTTAACATGAAAGTTACCTTAAGGTATTTGTATTGATAAAGATATAAATCCGCCATTGATACCACTGGAAGTGACCTGTGAACTGAACTAGCTAGGAAGGGTGGATATGTATTATTGTATTGCATAGTTATACAGATAAGGGTATACGAATAACATGAATCCATTTTTTTGCTTAAAACAGGGCCTCTCAAACGCCACAAATTGCATGGGTGTAAACCAAGGTCCAGAGATTCTCTGCACCATGCATCGGTCCGACTCGGCTCGACTCGGCTCGACTCGGCTCAACTCGGTGCAACAACTGCAAGTAGAGAGACAAAGACATTGCTGTTGTTACAAATCGAGGAGTAGAAGTTTGCACATTCATCAACAGGTAAGTGGTTTGTTGAGAGTCAATGTAACCTAAGGGGCTCAGAATTAAAAGCATACCATGTACATTGGTCTATTCCTCTTTTTCCCCTACCTCTCAGCAGAAGGTAGAAGGATGTTGTACAGGAGTGAATAGAGAGAGAGAGAGAGTAATGTGACAGCAACATCATTTTTATTGAACGATTCAATGAAGTATATATTCTTATGTTTAAATGATTTTTCTCTACTGATGACAAATTCACAAATATCTGGTATGTGGTATTCATATTAACATTAATTAAGTAGTGTGAGACTGATATGATAATTGAGAGACTATGAATATTTAGTGGTATGAGAGAAACGGATTCTTTGAGGCTCCATAGAACATTACAACAGCATGGGATAGGGAGAAATGCATAGAGATGCGTGATAAATGTGTGATAGAGATGTGTACATAGGGAAGATTTTGTTTGAGGGAGAACTAGATTCTTGAATATTAAAGGTGTATGACATAATAAAACGTTATTGAAATATTGAATGTGTGGAGAAGTAAATGCAAATTTTCACTATACAGATTTATTCTGTTATTATGTTACAAGTTTCTAGAAATTAAGAGAAGACAATTATGATGTACTTTCACATAGGAATCGTCAGGAAATGTGTTATTTAATAGGTACAAGCATTAGCCTGTGTTGTCAGAATGATGTCTGTAATAGATTACAAAAGTAATCAGGGATCGATCAATGCTGTCACAATGTTTTGTTGTTATCACGTGAGAGATTCACATTATGATAATCAGTTGATCTCAGTGCTGGAGCTTCTGACCGCAAAATGTGTACGGACTGGAGTCGTGTAGTGTTCAAACCTTTTTTTATATCAGTGTCTTAGCTTTATTAGTGTCTTAACTACAATACATTGCAGTTGCAAGCAATTAGAATCAAACAAATAATATGAAAAATGTGTTAGGGTTCTGCCAAGCGCCAGTCCCGATTGCATAATTAAGGTCTAATTAATGCTGTGCAAGTCTTAAATCCGAGTGTCTTTTTCGTTTTAATCTTACTGTTTTCTGGATTTGGTGGGTAGTTCGAAAGAATTTTTTGAACTAGCGGGTTACTGTGATGGTCTGCTGAGGACTATTGTTACTTCTGTAACTTTGAGATCTAACTTGAGAGGCAAACAAAGTGGCAACGTGAACGTATATTCAACATGAATGAATGGAGAGTGTAATCTAAAATACCCGAACACGGTCAAATTCGTTTGAAGGCGCATGTTCAAAATGATATTTGCTGACTGTAATGGAAGGTCTTGTTTGGTTTATTGACGTCCCAAGCGATGTAGTTCATTCAACGCTTAGTAAACTTTTGTTTACAAAAATAAAAAAGTTGGGAATTAGTTGGTTAAAGCAATCCATCATCCTTATATACCGAGACCAAGCCTACTAATTTTTATTAATTCATAACATTCTGATCAAGCCCAGTAATTTTAGCTTCTGACAGACTTTATATCTGACCTCTTACTCTCCAAATTTAAGTTTATTTTAATGTTTTAGATACCAAAGAGTAATAAACTTAATTTTTATAGAGCCAAAATAGACTAATTTAACGTTCGGACTTCAACATATTTTCAGTATATAATCTACAAACATCCTTATTGTGTTATTTCGGCAAATAGAGTGCGTTTATTTATATAAGCATTTTTCAAAGATAAAAGAGACCGGTTGAACATGGAGATGTTAAATTATAAATGACATAATATTGAGTAATGTTAGATAGATAGATATTTTATTTCACTGATTAGGGCGTGGCCCAGTGGCAGCGCTGTCAATGTAATAATACAATGAGTTAAATAAACAATAATGTGAATAATATACTGTTAAAATGCCAATGACATCATAGTATACTAATACATACATAATTGTAACAACAGTAATAATAACGCAATATTTTTATTTACTATCCTGACTATAAATCACTCTTCTTTAGTCTCTTTTTAAAACTATTTACACTTTGAGGCAAATCTCCAGTAAATCTGCAAGTATTTTGTTCCATTCGTTTATTGTTCTATTTGTGAAGGAGAATTTACCTATGTCTGTTTTCTGTTCCCTATTTCTTATTTTTTCCGAGTGATCATTCCTTCCACAGTATAATGGCTTTAATAATCGTTTGGATATGTCTTTCCATGCAGGTTCCCAAGGCTCTAAAAATTGCACATATTCTTGCTCGTCTCCTACGTTTTTCTAGTGTTTCCCAGGAAGTAGCAGTGCTGGTATGATTTTCGAATCGTTTACTTCTGTCTACAAATTTAACTGCTCTTTTTTGAACTCTCTCTAGTGCCAGTTTTTGACCCACCCGATACGGATCCCAGCATGCAGCACTATATTCTAATATTGGTCAAACTAAAGAAGTGTATGCCAAATTTCGCGACTTTCCATTGATATTCCGGGATAATATTTAAAATAATAAATTGTAATTAAAATATCCACCTTCAGTCTATAATTTTGTTAGCTTAGCCTTTGTTGAAAGTCATTTCCAGATACTCATGACATTTCTAAATGTGTTACGTGTACAAGACGCAACAATAGGTTGAAACTTGAGGAAACATTTAAAACCACTATTGAGTTGTATTGTTTTATTGCATTTTTCAATAGTGTACCTTCTTCAATCGAGCTGTACACGCGAATTAAATACAAGCAGAAAACAAGGTTATATAGTGTTAATGCATAAAAATATAGATGTAATTTCAGCTCCGAAATTTAAAATTTGTAACTAAGAATGTAAATAACGCCCAACAGGCCAAGATTTCAATTTTTGTGCTTTAGAAAACCAAAGAAATGAACAGATTTAGAATCCTACAAGCACGACAATATCTACAAATGGAAAAGTACAATATACACATTAGAAGAAAATGTTTACTCTCCGCTCGTATAACATAACAGACGATAAACGTTACAGAAGCAAACTTACGAAATTAAGTAATCAAAACTGAACTACGTAATAATTGTTTGCCTATAAAAAACTTATAATTTAGAAGCAAATTACAAACTAATGTACAGACACTCGGCTTCAGAGCTCGAAGTCAGACTCTGCAAGTCCTAGCCACCCAGCTAAATTCATAGTTGACGAGAGACACCATCAACCAAAACAAACGATAACACAAACTTTCTGAGCCTGTACACAAAATATACTACCTGTCCCATCTCACTTTACCGTTGGCAAACGCTTTTATTACTTGTTACATCATACACTGGACAGGTACTGTAGAAAATCAGTGTGCATTAAACAAGTGTTTGAATACAGTGGTGTTAAATGACGTGTTCAGTCATCGTGTATGAAGCCTCATTGCAGTAGTGCTGACATTATAGTAGGTACATTATAATATACCGGATAATTGTGGCCTTTTGTCTAGTGTTAATGAGATAAATAGAACATCAACATAAATTCTCACTGTTTATAGTATTGCGTGTCGGACTGTGCCATGCTGCGCTCGATCCGCGCAACTTCCCACAGCCCTCAGTAGTCGCAATTCATTAGGCAACAAAACACTAGCGACACCACCGTCAGCAGTAGCCTGAACTGGAACAGGCTATACCAGGGTTGTCTACTTGACGGATATTCCGCCAAAATTGATTTTCAAGTTGTATAATGGGCAAAATTTAGTTTTGACGGTTGACAGATTTTTTGACAGATATTAGAAATTATTAATGCTATATGGACTTTCTTTAGAAAAAATCACGAATGAAAATGACGGTTGACAGATTTTTTGACAGATATTAGAAATTATTAATGCTATATGGACTTTCTTTAGAAAAACTCACGAATGAAACTCTTTATCTACCTGCAAAGTAGTGTCTTGATTACTGTGGCATATAAATATTATACTGCATAAAATGATGTCATACAATGGACTTTATGAATCACTGTGAATTGTGAATGCAGAATAATGCAATTAAGTGTTCCATTGTGCGTTTTATTGCATCTTATAACAGTTACTTTATAGTGCTTTTTCTTCATTTTAGTTGCATTATAGAACAGAAGGTTAAGCGGTAGGTAGAACATTTTAGAAAATAATGGTTAAACAATGAACAGTTAAAGGAATTGTTGTTAAAGGTGCTCGATAAATGTAGTAGTGCACGGTGCAAGTATTGTCAATGCAACGTGAATGTGCACTTGTCACGTTTGCTTCTTAAAGAAAAAATAAACATTTAAAAGCAGCTGAATCTTTTTTAACTTCACAGTCAAAATTGCTAATAAAGACACGAGAAGCTGCTCTTAAATATTTGTAGTTAACTACGGTGCAATTAGATCCCTTGATCATCTTTCAAATGTAACCAAGAATTTTTCCAATGTTCTGGCCTTGAAATTTAATTTAATTTCTATTTTTGAAAGAAAATACGGACATTTATAATTTTGGCGGATTTTAGCAGATTTTTTAATATTGGTCTGACGGAAAAAATAATGTGTTGGCAACACTGGGTTATACTGGTAATGTCCGCGGAAGCACAAACACCTAACAAAGAACCCTAAGAAACTCGGCAAAAAAGTGTCGACAAACTACGAAGTTAAGGATTCAAGGTGCCGAAGCTATAAATAATTATTTCTATTTATAAATAAAACAAGCAGTTAAACCTGTTTCTACTTTTACTAACATGTGTACACGCTTATAAATGTGTAAGATGGCGCAGATGAGATTTCAGTTGGATTCAAAAACCAGCCCAGGGAATAGCTTAGACTAGTTGCTCCGTTACTATTTATATGATAGTAAGTGATGTGGCAGTAAGGATTAACCTAGAGGAGATGGAATTAAACCGCACCCATTAGCAATTCTGGCTCAAAATTATCTTGGAGCAAATCACACGTTCTAACATAAAGCAGGTCATTACACAGAAGTGAATTCTATTTAAGCTGGAACGTAATATAATTTTCAGAGGCACGGGAGATTATTTTCATATCTCGCTGTAATCCTTTATTGCTAAATGAGTTTTGGGATTTACGCATGTAATTCTGGGTAACGATATAAGCTATCAGGTAACGTTGCTAAAACATGAATTTGTACATTTACCTTGTGTATATGAATCTATGCTCCAATAGGATTTACCAGAAGTCTGTCAACTTTTAGGGCTCACATTCAAATTGTCTAACCAGCAAAGCGTTCTAACAGACAAGATTTATCTTTACTAATAGTCAGTACTCTGGCAAGGAATTGCTGGAATATATTAGTAGTTCAGAGCTTCACACAAATAAGTGCTCAGCATAAAGCGGGAACCATCTTTATTAATTTAATATACTTCTTCCTTTACTGCTATTTAACAAATGCACACCATTTACCTTTGAAACCGGTCCGACGTATTTTTAATCTATTCCATTTTCCACTCTCTGCTTTATAATTGTCATGAAAGACAATACTCACTGAAAAAATAATTTGTGGCAAATAAATTTAATCACTAAATATGCCAATGTTTCAGTAAACGTGTTGCACAATAAACAGAGGACTTAAACCTAAAGACAGGAAAGGAAAACAATTGAAGTTTTATAAAGTAATGGCAGTACTTCCCATCCCTTATGGATCCTAAACATGGACATTAAAAAATGCTAACAAAGGAAACTACAAGCTGCGGAGGTAAAATTCCTAAGAGCAGTAAAATAGATCCTAGATAAAATCTCAAATGAAAAAAATCTAAGAAGAGAAATAATGTCTCTAGAAGAAAAAAAAATACAAATTATAGAAATGAATAAAGACAGCATGTCAATGGGATGTCATTAGAGAGGATCCCAAGAAGAGCATTGTACTACAGCAGACCTACAGGAAGAAGAAACTGGGAAGACCAATAAATCGATGGTCAGACTTATTTTTAAGCCACAACAGGCACTTTGCCCAATCCCTGAAGTGAAGATGATGATGACTAAATATGAGACGAGAATCTCTTTCAATTATTACTGAGAAAGAACAGAACAATTTTTGCACATAGCAAATAAAAATCAAATGCCATCAAAATTGCCTCATGAACCAAGATATTTATTCAAGCAAAATTTATATTTCACAATTGATCCTGTCCTATAAAAACTATTTTGTATAAGGGCTTGGTCCCCTTTCATACATAATGAAAAGTGAATTTTTTCATAGTGTAAAGTCTGATTACGTGCCAATCGGAGACGATTCACATTTGAGACGTTACGAATGAATGATAAATATCAATAGTTGAAAAAATTTAGTTATTACGCAAAAATTGTGCGAATACTTACTTTTTTTATCAAATTTAACGAAACATGCACTTAAACTATGAAAGAAAATAAATCGCTATATCTAGAATTCAATACTGCACCCCATCCATGACGTCTGTAGTGGACCGAGATGGGGGACGCAGCGGCCGGGCGGAAGGCCAAGGCTCCCCGTGAGCTGTCGTGCCATGGAGTTACATCTAGAATTCAAATAAAACCTTTAGTGCATGTTAATTTATAATCGGTAATAGAAATTAGAATATAAAAAAATTGAAAGCTGTTTGGAAATTGGCAATAGTTACCAAGGATTATTTGTGTGCGTCTACAGCAAGCCACATAAACCATGTTCCATTGGCGAAACAATTAATGTGTATGGCGAGGTATCGCTTACCAAACTTAGTGAGTAGGAATAATGTTTTGGCGGCAGGGCAACTTTATGAGAGGTTGGCCTTAATACCTTACTTAAACTTAGTTTACTCTTGAAGTCGTAAATTATTTGAATTTCCAGCGCATAAGACATGTAAACTTTTCGCCCATGCATTGATGTAAACATATACAATTTATATTTGCTTCATTATTAATTTACAATTTCTCTAGAACGTATGTTCAATGTACAAACCAAAATTTCTTACCCAAGATTTCACCAGAAATACACCTTTTGAGTACAGAAAAAAGTCTATGTTTAGTACTACCTGTCTGACGAAAGAGTGCAGATGTTAGGTGAGGTCGCTGGAGTAGTATGGCATAGTTTAGAGCAGCAAGAGAAAGCTGGAATATAGTGTAGTACAATCTGACCATCAAAACACCAGAACAGCGCACGTAAATAGGAATAAACTAAACGATCCACATCAGTTTAAACTTGCTGTTTTCTTTATCACTAATGAGTATTAATTTTCTACTTTGTGAGCGTATGACTACGCGCGGCGATGTTTTTATTTTGATTTGATTAGAGCCCGTCCACTGTAAGAGACTAACTATTGCATTCCAGTATTGCAGAAATGTATAGGGCATGTACCGGGAGTGATGACGTAATGCCGCTTATCTGTTTATGTTTGTGCAAGCTTCCACTCGTGACCGTCTGTATTCATTCTTCAGACAGGTCATAAATATCTGGATATCACAGTTCAAAAACGAAAAATCGGTTAACATTTAAGTTCAATATCTTCCAAGAACGAAACATGAATATTGCAATAATATCTCCCAATCCTAACTGCACTTACATGGAATATTTTTTTCAAAATTTTTATTTTTCTTAAAATGGCTTTAAAATTTATATTAAAATACGTCATGTTTAAGATATTTTTATGACAAAGGGTATATCTTGAATATTTTGGGAATAACTTTTAAAGCTCTCTTCATTCCGTAATGCTTTTGTATAATTGTAAATTGTAAACGATAAACAATTATGTATCACACAGAAATGTTGATCTGATTAAAACATAAATTTAATCCCATATACAATCTGTAGATTTGACCGTTTTCGAGATATTCCTTGTTATTTGTTTCAGATTTTAACTGCTTAAACTTTTCTAAAGTGAAAATCTAATTACGTTTTATCTCTTTTGTTTTACTCCCGGGAATGCAAAAGAAAGCCGAATTTCAAATGGAGCGGGTAGGGATAGTGAAAGGGAACAGAAAATAAGAATCAGAATGATGGAAACTAAAAGAAAATAAAAGGACTATCACCGAAAACTAAAGGACAAGGTAGCTCTTAAAGAAAAGAAAAATGGAACTCATGTTTTACTAGAATGTACTAGCTTTAAGATTTGACACAAATGTATCTTATTCGTTTGTGTGTTGCTCGGTAAAATAACCTATTCTACATATTCTACAGGCAGCACGTTCCAACGCTTTCCTTAAAATAAACTATAATTCAAAACTTTGTTACCTTGAATCTGGAGGTAAGCATTGAACAGAAATTCCATTTATTGTAAATAAAATCCAAACTGATTCCTTTTCTTAACCAGAGCAACTCTGTTTGTTTCTCGCTTCCATAAATTTAATGTTACAAGTAAGTTTACTTATGGGAGAATACATTTGTTGAAATTATCACTAAAGTGTCTATTACAAATATATGTCGTTACTTTCTATACTTCTTACATAGTGCATAGGTTGAAAGTGTATTGCATTACACACAAAAATTCGATACGTAAATTTCATTTGAAATACTTGTTTTTTGAGACCCCGAAATAGAAAAACACGTTTACTTGCTTGTTCACGTATGTCAATGCACATAGCAACTACCCAAAAATCCAATACAGATATTTTACCAGAAGATTTGAGATCCAGTAAGTAAAAAAGAGGTCCTTGAGTGTCAATTATTTTTAGCGTCCTTTAACCTGGACGACAAATGAAATAGGTGAAATGATGCTCAAATAATTTTCAGCTCTATGGCGCTTAAAGTTATTCGACACTCGTCTTCTTAGGATAAGGGAAAACCCCGAAAAAATCCTTTACTCTCCCTAAACGAGATTCGTACTCACAGACTACAGAGACGTGTGTGCGCGTGCGTGTGCATAACTCAAAAACGAAAATCTGTTAAATACAAAACTTTATATTTAAGTTTAACATCTTCCAAGAATGGGTCACGTAAATTTTCAGGAAAACTCCCTCTCCCAAAACTATGCTTTAGCTGGAATATTTTTTAAAAGTTTTTGATTTTCTCAAAAATTACATACGTTTTATTTCAAAATGTCGTATATTAATGATATTACATGTCAAATAAAATGTGTATCTTGAATTTCCTGGGAATAGCCTCAGAGGTCATGGTCATTCTGGATGACTTTTGCATAACCGGCAAACCAAACCGTAAGAGATAGACAAAAATTTACAATACAAAAAATGTATACCTCGTCAAATTATACAGTTTCCGTCTGTTGCATTTTATTGTGGAACTAATATTTTACAGATATTGTTTGTTATATGTTTCAATTGTCCAATACTTACACTTGTTTAAATGGAAATTTGTTATTCATAGTTTCATTACAATCAATAATAAGTTTGAATACAATCACATAGCAACTGGCTTTTAAAAGAGTTGACTATTGCTTTAACCTATTGCGTTTCGTTGTTTACTTTGTACAAAGAAATAATAAAACGTTTCTGCTATTGCTTATTTTGTTAAAATAAATGTAAATGGCGTGTTATTTATGAACGCTCTTTAACTACTGTGGCTCTCAGCGTCCCATTCTAAATTGGGCGTGAAAGATCGCTTGGGGTTCTTTTAAGTGCTGTAAATCTACGACCCGGGACTAACGGCTTTACTTCCTTGCCAAAGTAAGCCATGCTAAGAATTTTTACACCCGAAAAAAATCCAACGTCGTCCTCCGGGTTTGAACCGGCTACCTTGGGTATATGGTAGCCATTACACCAGGAAAAGCTACTTTATTTTGCTAAGTGTGAAGTGGGTAGAAGAATAGGTTTTTGCGCGAAAAATTTTGGCAGTAATCATGTTCATCTAAAACTGTATTCAAAAACAGGCAAAACTGCTTATTATTTATAATGCTTCTGTTAAAGAGTTAATAGTATTCTTGGAGTGACATGCTAAATGCAATAAATATAGGGGCTTCAGATATATTCAGCCTTTGCCGCCAGTAGTTAATGATAAATGGCGAGTTTATCTCGCATTACCTCTTTCAGAGGACTAACGAACAATGAGTAGAAGGGGCGGATGACAACAGTTTCGAGGTTACCTTAGTGAAATGGGACTTGTATCCTATCTTCCGAATTTTTACATTTGGAACATTCACCCGCAACTGCAGCATTTATGCTGATAGGTAACTCAAATAATTATTGGGTGGTAATGGGAAGGAAGAGGGCTTAAATGGCACAACTTTCTCATCACAAAAAAAAAAAGAAAAAAAAAAAGCATACTCTTATAACAGAAAATGAAAATAAACCTATACAGAATAAATTAAAAAAGCACACAAATTTTGTAATTTGGTCATAGAACGTACAAATGTCCTTGTGAAAAACAGTTCTGCACCGACTAGTGCATCACCTTGGTTAAGAATTCGGCAATACATGCAATCCAATGTTCAATTCTGCACCTCCCCTTTGAGACAGTAGTTCGCTGAACTAATAATGTCGTAATGCATTTAATTCTGGCGCTAATGGCCGAATAAATATGTAGACCCAGTATAAAGCATGCTAAGCAGGTACCCATTATATTCTGCTGCTCAGTCTTATTTCAAATCTTGGCTCCTGTGGCACTCAATCGGATTAAAAATTAGTAATTCCAGCGTTTTCAAAAGCACGAAATATCATTAGGACGTGGTGCCCGTTTTGTCGAACTTAATTACAATTTAAGCTGATTCCACGAGAACGTTTCTGAATCAAATATAGCATTTTCGTGACAGGACAGAACGTCTGTCTGTCATTCTGTGTAACAAATTGTATTTGAATTCCCCAACGCTTCTTTTTAATCGATCAAAATTCTTATAAAGAGCTCCTGTAGACCCAGCACAGACCGGCAAGTTGACAGGCCCCTTGAGAAATTGAAATAAAAAAGAGAGAATATTGTAAAAGAAGGAAGAAAAAAAAAGCTACAAATGCACGAGGATTTGGTAAGAATGAAGAGAGTAAGAGAGAAAACAGAAATGTGGTGTTGGAGAAAGCTTTGGTGAGGATGGCGCAGAATTTGCTAGCCAGCAACTCAATCACTTTCCTTCCCATTCTTATATTTTACTGTACATTCCTCCCGCGATCTTAAAAGGAAAAGAAAAGAAAGAAATCTGATGTTTTCCATTTACATGGCTTTCCCTACGAGTTCTGTAAACAAACTATCCTTATAAAATATTATTCCTTTATCTACACCATGCTAATCAATGTAAACACTACCAGAAATTATCTTATTACTTGCTACCTTTAAAGCAGAAGGGAAATGACGCTAACGCAATAATCAAATTTTTTAAAACCTATCGCTATGTGAAATAATAGAGTTTTGGTTCACTTTGCATAGCTAGGTGCAAAAAAAAAAAAAAAAAAAAAAATAATGTATGAAACGAAAGACTACCTCTCGTTTGTAAAAGGTTTAACTAATATAAAACTGAATCCAAAAACAAGGAATATTTTGGAAACGATTAAATCTACCAAAAATGTGTACAAGTTGTGTGCTTTAATGAGATCTACATATTTTGTGCAGTAAGTTTTTGTTTATCTCTTAACGGTTTACCAGTTACACAAAAGTCATCAAGAATGAAGAGGTCATAGAGGCTATTTCCATAAAATTCAAGATATACGTTACATATGTAATGACAATGTCTTAAATATATATGGTATTTTATTCAAAATTGTTAAAGCCATTTTTGAGGAAATGAAACGTTTTCGAAATATGTTTCATGTAAAGGGTAGTTGGGTTGGAAGAATTTACTTGTAAATCTTAGTGTCGCAACTACGTTTGATATTTAACAGTCTTTTCGTTTTTGAAGTATGCTGCCCTTACACACACACACACACACACACACACGCACACGCACACGCGGAACTT
Organism: Hymenopus coronatus; assembly: GCA_030762935.1. NCBI lineage: Eukaryota > Metazoa > Arthropoda > Insecta > Mantodea > Hymenopodidae > Hymenopus > Hymenopus coronatus. The sequence goes on along the minus strand of CM060890.1, from coordinate 51,767,986 downwards.
GTTTAAACATCTGATGTGTTCCATTCACATAACTTTCTCTAACTGTTCAGCAAACTAATTGTTTTATAAAAGATTATTCTCTTATCTACGTCATGCTAATCTAGAGAAACATTAGCAGAATTGGTTTATTACTTGCTTCCATAAGTAGAAGGGAAATAAGGGAATATGTTAGGCTAAAGGATAGTCAAAACTTTTAAAATCTGGTGGGTATGAAAACAATTGAAGTTCGGTTCTATTTGTATGGTCCCGTTTCAGAAAAGCAAATTAGATTAAGAGAGACCCCTATAGCAATGAATGTCTCAAAAATGGTCAACTCCACAAGGAACATATACACATGAATGACGTGTTTTAACGAGATCTACATTTTTTGTGCAATAAGGTTTTGTGTATCTCTTACGGTTTAACCGTTATGTAAAATTCTGCCAAACTCAACCAGAATAAACAGCTCTTCCAGGCTATTCTCAGAATGCTCAAAATATATATTTTATTTGTGATGATAACCTCTTAATATACGGTATTTTAATAAAAATCGTTAGAGCCATTTTGGAGAAAATAAAACTTTTTGAAAAAGGTTCGATGTAAAGGATAGTTGGAGGTGTAGGATTTTCTTGAAAATATTCGTGTTAATTCCTTGGAAGATACTGAACTTAAGTACCAAGTTTGCAATTTTACCGTCTTTTCGTTTTTGAGCTATGCTGTCTACACACACACACACACGGGCCCTTTTCTAAAATACTTTTTTCACTGTATCCTTTATGTATACGTTGCACATACGGACTAGATAAAACTAAAAATTCATTTCTTTTGTTTTTTATTCAAGGGGTCTCAAAACATGTATATCCGACGAAATCTCGGTATCAAATTTTTAGGCTGAATACAATACCTTCTCTATCTTCTATGCTGAGTAAAAATATACTATGGCAGCAATAGAATATGGTATTAGACGTTTCTAAATGATTGATGCTTTCTGGAAGCCAATTAAAGTTGCTCCTGATATAGGCAACTGAAGAGCCTCCTTAGTGTCACTAAGGACAACCTGGGACTCTCAAACAGATGCAGCATTTTCAGGGTCAAAAGAATCTAGAATCATCTTTATATCACCAGATGCTCACTATAGAAACTTACTGCTTCTATCCATGTTCCCCACCTTGTTAACACTGATTCTGGAGGCACTGATATCCCTGACAATAGTTGTTGCTTTAAGAGAACACTCATTGTGGAGATTTTAGAAAAAAAAATTGTTGCTGAAGTTCAATATCACTTGCAGAATCTTAGTTCTGATATATTCTGCAACATTATCCATGAGCCAAGTAGGTAAAATGACGTATAGCTATATTGGGATAATAAACTTTCAGAGCAGATGCATCACCATTAGCTTCTCGTCTTCAATATTTTGAATCTTTAATCCATCATTGACAAATCCCGCAATAGAGTGACTTGTAAGTCCGGCTTTTTACAGATTTTGAGAGGCTGTCAGGTTTTAGCTTCCCCACCAAAGGATTTGCAATAAATCTACCCTTGGCATCCGTTGTTTCATTCACATTGCCCATGTGAAAGCATTTATTATTTACTCTCTTATATTGTACACTATCTCGTTTGAAGATATGTACTTGCGCAGTGTTGATTGATGAGGTACATACTGCTTGCAATATTTTTACAGGAACTTCAAGTTTATACTATGGATTATTAGCTGCAATCATCGCAGTGCACAAGACTTTAAAAACGGGTTACTTGAAGATGAAGGCAGCATTTGAGTTAAAAATTGCTTTTTTTTTTCTATATAGCAAATTGTTGATATTTCTATGCAATACACTAACTGCGTCGTCATGGAATATGTGATATGTTTGTTCCATGCTTGACAAATCACTACTTTACCATTAGTTGCAAAAGACTTTTCAACTGCTACTCATAATTTAAACTTTGAAGCCAGTGACGATTGAATTGCTGCCATATTGACTACAGAAAAACCCATGCTCTTCAACTGTTTAAACAAAACTGCTGACTCAGAATTTCTATTGAGGCAACCAAAACAAGCCCACACTGTCAAACTTCAACATAAACATTTATATATTACGAATATAAAAATGGAAAAATATGTAATATTATGTTATATCACTAAAATATGTAATATACTCACAAATATGTAAAAATATGGGGGACTAAATGGGCAAATATATATTTAGTGTTATTAATTCATCCAAATAATATAAAGCTTAATCATATGGGTAGAGCTAACGAAAGGGTTATAACTATATGTCTAGTTCTAGTAAAGATATATGGGAATAGGCCTATAAAATTGTTAAATAAGATAAGTTAACATTCAACCAATATGATTAATTGATGAGAAGGATAAGATTTTTCGGATGGAAATTTGATTAAATCCTCCAATTGCCCCAATAAATGCAGAAAGGATAATTATAATTTGAATATATAAGATGAAATTCAGTTATATTAACCTAACATAGTGTTTTGTAAACATATCACTTTTCCCAGCATCTAAATATCAAAGAGAAAATATGTAGTTACATAGAAATCCCAGGTCTACTTATAAGCAGAAGGGAACTAATGGAATATATTAGGCTAAAGTGATAGTCAAATGTTTTAAAAGCCCTCGCTATGTGATTGTCATTGAAATTTGTTTTTTTGCATGCATGGCCAGGAGTAACCTCCCCCCAAGAAAACTAAAAACATGATATTCTATTTCAGAAAAGTATAAGAAATTTAACAAATTAAACCAATAACAAGGTCTATCTCGGAAACGGTTAGTTTGTTTTGCAGGCTTTTGACTATCTCTTACGGTTTTCCATTTACGCAAAGCTCATTCAGCATAAAGATGACTTCAGGAGGAAATTCTAGCAAATTCCAAATAAACGTTTTATTTGTCAATTAAATATCTATAATATACACAATTTTAATCAAAATGGTTAGAACCAGTTTGAGAAAATAAACATTTTCGAAAGTTTTTCTGTGTAAAGGATAGTTCGGGGTGGGGTATTTTCTGGACAATCTTTCTGTCGGACCCTTGTGGCATACTAAACTCAAATACCAAGTTTGGGATCAACGAACTTTTCGTTTTTAAGTTATGCTGGCTATGGGATAGAATACAAGGGTACTAGTACCTACTGGGTACTAAAGAAAGTAAAAATACTGTACATTACAGAGGCGAAAGCTGCGTATCATTTTCGAAACGTTACAATATGTAAAACTTCACTCCCGGCCATTCTAATGTAAAAAGCCAATCTCTATTCTGCTCAAATGAATTAAATCTTGCTTAATTACGATGTCAAGTTCCAGATGATCTGCTAACAGAAATTCTCATTCTGTATATTTGACTGTCCAACAAAGAATGTAGAAGCAGCAATGATCGATCCGCTGTATGGTCCACCATCTGGGACAGGAAGTAATTTGACGTTTCATATTCTGTTTCGGTCCCTCCTGACTGCACGCTTCATTAAAACTTGAACTCTACGCCGTATTGTTTACGTAATGACTTTGATATTTGCATTTTCGCGCAGAGTTTCTGTTTTACGTTAGCTTCCGAGCTCCACACCACGGTCTCCCTATTTCATGTTCATTCGGAATTTGATAGAGAGGCAGAATCGAAATAATAAAACTCGCGCAGCACTGGGGATTCCAAGGAACTCGCTGAGGATTTAGTTGAATAGAGATCATTGCTTTACGTAGGTGTATTGTTTAGGTCTGCGTTCCATTCTGGGTTTTCCATTACACCGTTTCTTGTATACGTAGAACTCTTTTGGGATTTTTTTCTTTCAAGCCCAAGATACACTTTCTGAAATGATATGCTTGTATTCCCTCTGTTAACAACATGAGGTGGAGTAGAACTTTAATCAGGTTTTCCCTTCAAACAAGGTAACAAAAGTGTATGCCCTATTTACTTTTATTTGTATTTACATCTCAGTCTTAAAATTATATTCAAACATACTAATTTATAAAAATTCAATATTCGAAAATTTTAGATAGTCATATTCCCAAAATAGAATGGCTGAGACGTCAAACATTCCGGGTTTGTTTCCCATCGGGTCCGCTACCCTGATCTGGTTTTCTCAGTTCGGTAGGCTAATGCTGAGTTTCAAAAGTACAACTTATTTTTACTACAACTAATTTTTAACGATAAGATACATTAAAGTAAAAATCTTTTTTTTTTCACGGAAGCAAACATTTCTTAATATCATTTTATACAGGTTATGACTTCATTGGAAACCTTTTTAATTGAACCATCTCGATGGTTGTGCAACCTATAAATTGCTGTATTCAATTAACGTTAACAAATATTTGAATTAAAATAAATATCGTTTAAAGTTCTTGCAAAAAAAACAAAAAAAACAAAAAAACAAACAAACACAACAAAGGTATTTCAAATTACTTTGACACTTTGACATTACGAACATCCTTTAATAAAAAAATACATTTAGCTGTAACATAAGGCTTTTGAAACCCATTGTGTATATCCATGACTTTTAATGTCCCTCATTTCCTCTTATCTCGTTCCGTTTCATCTTTCAGGGTTGTAAAGTCATATCTACTGAACGTGAATACATACATTCTTATTCAAGACTTGAGGATAGTCTAGATAGTCCGCGCCGTGGCCGAGTGGTTAGACCACTCGACTCTCACCTAGACGGCCGGGTTCGATCCCAAGCGACCGCATGTGAGATTTGTGGAAGACAAAACGGCTCTGGGGCGGGTTACTCCGGTTTACCCCGCCATCACATTCCACCGGTGCTCCATCATCATTCATGTATCATCAGTGTCACCGCCTGCGGTGCCATTAGTAGTTAAAGCGGGCGTTAAACACTGCCCAAAAAAAGAATAGTCTAGATACATCGGAGGAGCATCTAGATGCGTCTGTCGCTATCAAATCTGGTTCTTCCTTCGTGTTCTCTCGGCCCCAACGCTTTCACCCAAAAGTTTTGTAATCGCAATACGCTTAGGCCCTAAATTTTTAAACTTAGAAATTAATTATAAATGCGGAAATGGTTTTTGTTCTTATTGCTTAACAAACAACACCGAATTTTACGTTACAACTGTCTTCATATCCTCACTCGAAGGATCAGCACTTTATGTCGAATTAAAAATAATGCATTACCTCACTGACTCCTCGCTAGCTCACCCGCGTTCATACAACTGCGAGAGTATGTGGAATACTCGCGGGAGGCAAAGGGGAGAAAATTCCAGAAGAATTTGGTTAACTCTTAGTAGCGTTCTAACGTTTACGTTGAATGAGTGTCAGTCGGTCAATTTAACTCCCCATCCACAGTCAGTAGGTCGGTAGTTTTCCATGCGATAAGTTTGGACCATGTTTGCATTACAAAAGCTAAGGGGAATAGACAGTATGGTTTTTCAAAAATGAATTATTATTGTTGTTGTTATTATTATTATCATCCAAGGATTTGTTTCACTCGGGATCAAAATAACACGCTCGCAAACAAGGTCGAATACATTAAATGATGTTAAAAATACAAATCATATAAGTAGCAAGCTAGCTTTGAGCTACCGAAACCTCTATTGAAAGTTATTCAAGTTGTAATACTGATTAGATCTGCCACCATTGCTGTGTTTCCCTAGTGCAAGACATCGTACACTGTTTGTTCATTGAGTAAACCTGAGAGAGAGCAACTTTACCCTCAGTACTCTTTGAATTGTCCTCTGTGCACTGCGTGGCGTGGCCAACTCCACAGAAGCAGGAACAGATAGTTCCTTCATTGCAGTGGCAGTATGCAACATTTTGCAATAGAGATTGTACGTAAATCACCTTTCATAGATTCACTTGACCTTAAGGTGTATTGTATTATCTCCTACCACGAATATTTTGGTTACAAGCTCCTGTCCCTTTATTTATCGACAGGAGTTTGTTACAGAAATTCTTTGTAGGAAGTTCATAATTTAAGTTTATCTAGCCTAAATATAATTATTGTAATTCATGATTGGTAGAACAATTGCCTATAACGTTTCTTACGCTATTATTTATGTTTATGGTATAGACGTATACATATTCTTACAGGTTTGGTATCGTAATATAAATAGTTACAAAACAAATGACATTATTATAGTATTACCATAGTAAAACTACAAACTCCTTTACTTGAATTTTATCATTTCAATCGCAATGTAATATAACACTATGACAGTTAGTTTTTAAAAAAATCTTATCAAATTTATAGCAGTGAATAGGAACTTGGTAATTACAGACAACATCTAACATAATTATCCAACATAATCTAAAGAAATGTCTTCTTCGTTATAATTGTCATGCTCACTTCCATGGTTGCGTAATGACTTTGCAAATTGAATTTCTGACTGAATGCAGAACTTTGCCACAAACTAAACACTTATTCCGCCACTTTCTATAAATAACACACATTTCTTCTAGGCAGGCATGAACGTAGCAGTTGGTTACCTACGTGTTGGATTTTTTTTCTGCTGTTCCTGACACACGACGCACTATGCCAGGAACAAGAGGGGCCGCGCCGTGGCCGAGTGGTTAAACCTTGCGCCTCTCACCTAGACGGTCCGGGTTCGATCCCAAGCGACCGCATGTGAGATTTTTGGTGGACAAAGCGGCGCTGGGGCGGGTTTTCTCCGGTTTCCCTCGCCATCGTATTCCACCGGTGCTCCATCTTCATTCATGTATCATCAGTGTCACCGCCTTCGGTGCCATAAGTTAAAGCGTGCGTTAAACACTACCAAAAAAAAAAAAAAAAAGGAACAGGAGACCACATCAGATCTTTACTCAAGGAATGTTTGTTGCAGCAGAAAGGCTGGATTAAAAACTTTTGAACGTTTTAAACAGTTCAATTATATCGACTTGGTCATTTGGCATATGAAGTGAAAAATCATTATCATTTTATTTACTGAAAAAGAAAATATTTGCTTATTCTGTACATACCACGGAGAAATACCACAATTTAGATATCTTCATTATTGTTGCAGACGTTAACCAGTTGTATAAAGTAGAAGGTATGCTATGCAATAGCATAAAATAAAACTTATTTTGGGGATATAAAAAGCCTAAGCATATAGTGCTTTTCCTTCGCACTGTGGCCGCCACAATTTCTACCTTCGTGCCGTCAGCTGTAGCTCGAACCCTGCCGAAAGTTATTGTATCCCCGCAGTTCTTGTTTATTTATATATCTGATATATTCTCAGGAAATTTTCATTCATACTCGAGAGTGTGGAACGCACAAGAAACTGAGTGAATTTTTGTCATAGTGTATCCCATCAGTTGTTACAATGTATGGGTATTTTCATAGTATCATCAGAGTCTAATAAATAGTGTAATTGGATTTTGCGAAATGATAAGAGTAATTAACTCAGACTTTATATTCCCTTCTAACTAATCTTAAGTCCATTTATATGTTATATTTCGATCCAAAATAACAGACAGTGAAAGTGTAGATAAATCCAATTTTACGTCCGAGATTCCCTTACATGTCGCGAAAATTGCAGTAAATTTATACTCAATAATGTGAGAAGAAAACAATAAAAACTGAGAGCTATAGGAACTACTTACTCACACTATTTTAACAGCTCACCAACGTTGAATGTCAGCCTTGATGTTTCCAAAAATATTTTTCCTGTACTCATAATGGCGATGAGCCATTAAGATCGATTAACGGCGCTTTTAAAATAGATTAATCAATAAACGATCATGGCCCTCACGATCCCCTGATTTACCTGTACGTGATTTTTATCTATAGGGACACATGACTTTTTCTGGTCTGGTAGTTCGCAGGATAGCTTCCAGATCCACAAGTCCTGGTTCGATTCCCGACTGGAGGATACGAATATATCTTAAATCAAAATTATGCCCTTTACTCATTAGAGACTAGTCGCTTGAATGAGTTTGTGTGTGTGTGAAATTTAATCTAAGTGTGACCTCCTGATAGATAATATTTGATCCTTGACAACAGAGACCTAAAGGAAAAACATGAAATAAATGAATATACTACACAGAGAATACAATGCATTTATTTCAATCTAAATATTCGGTACAAGTATATATGTTGAACTACATTTCACTCATTCACTAATATGACCTATCAACTGTGTGTTTGTGTGCGTGTATGTGTATGTTTGTGTAGTGAATGAAATGGTAAAAGATGCTCAAATGTAACCGCGATCCATTGGCTTACTTATTCGACATTTATCTTCTCAGGATAAGGGAAAACCTCGGAAAACACCTTATTCGAGTAACTCACCTAAACCGTAATTTGAACTGGGGACCTCTTGAAAGTGAAGCAGACACGTTAGCACTACGCTACATAGGCGCGCATAATAATTTGTTACTCAAAAACAACTCTTTAAATAAAAATGTATTTCCAAATACACGTCCTTATTCGATGCTTTGGCAACATTCCTACAGTTTTGACGCTCGCTGTTGCTGCGGCCGAACTTTCCGTCGAAACTGACTATCTGGGCCAAGCTGCCCTCTTCTTTATTCCTGTCCATCACGTGGCAAGATACTTCCAGAAGTAGTGTTTATTTATTGCAACTGCAAACCCGCAAGTGTCACATACTCGCACACAGATACGACAATCGGAGCTTCGATGTGCGTATATTTCTGTTTGTATTTTAATGTCCTTTAAATTGGTTGGTCATATCGGGCGATGAATAAAGTCGGACAAATGATGCCCAAATGATATTGGAGTCCATGAAGATAAAAGTTTCTCGACATTCGTCTTCACAGGCTAAGGAAAACCCCGAAGAAACCTTATCCGAATAACTCAGCGTAAGCGAGAAGAGAACTCGCGACCTCTTTAAATGTGAGGCAGACACGCTATCCCTACACTACAAGGGCCGTTATTTATAATTTGAGTCTTGGCAACACTGATTGCTGTAAATGCCATCTGGTGTTTCCATTGGAAGAATTGACATTGACTTCAGATATTTTGTCAATAGAGCGTTATTTGAGTTGTTTATAGCAACTTTAAAATTGTGTCTAAGCGAAAAGATGGAGTTAACTCTGAAAGTTTTCGTGCTATTTGATGAGGACTAACAAGACCAACCTATTACTTCATCTGGTCATGAAGCTCTAGCCTTTACCACTGCGAAACGCTGGTATAACAAGTTTAATCGTGACCTCTGTTCACTCATTGTCAAAATTCGTGAAAATCGTCCAAAATCAGGTGTGAGAGAAAACGTTACTGCTGTACAAAAACTAATAGTGCAAGATTGTCATGCCTAATACTGTGAGATAGAGGCAACCCTAGGCATGAATAACACCAGCATGTATAACATGTCGCATGATCATTTAGCTGTGAAAAGGTTTCCTCTCGTTGGGTCCCTCATATTTTGACACAATCTCTAAAGGATGCTCGTGTCAATAGGTGCATACAAATTCTCAAGAAATACAATGCTGGGTCTTCAAAAGATATATATGTATAGAATATTGTAACAGATGATGGATTATGGATCTATGCATATGAGCCAGAAATGTAAACAGCAGTCGACTGTACAGGTGTCTCAAGACGAATCAAATCCAACAAAAGTTGTTCGCACTCGAAGCACTTCGAAAAAAAAAAAAAAAAATTTGTCATGTGACAACCTGTCTCTAGGGGAATGTATTGTGGTTAATTCTGGATGTGTACAACCATTTGTTTGTCGGAGGTCTTCGGTGAAATAAAGAAAACAAACAAGTATCATCGGATCATTCTTTATCAAGACAATGCGAGCGATGACGCATCGTGTAACATACGACTATCTGAACACTCAAAAAATCGAATTGATGACTAATCCGGCCTGATTTGTAACACAATGACTTCTTTTTGTTCCCCAAAATCAAGAATAAAATGCGTGGACAATCTTTTGTCGGCAAGAAACCGTTGATCCGTTCAAAAACTATTTTTGGAGGCGTGTCAAGCAGATTGGAAAAAATGCTATGACAAATGGTTCGAACGCATGCAATAGTGTATTTGTCATAAACGGGAATATTTAGAAAAACAACAAAGCAATTTCAATGAGAAATTAATGTGTTTTTATTATTAGACTCTCTATAAATAGTGCCTCTCGTACTGAGACGGGCCAGCGGGTGAACAGCGACAATCAACCTTCGAAGCAAGCCGCTCGTACATGTGCGCGGTTATGAAAGGCAAGGCATACACACATATTTCTTACAGAAAACATATTTACATATTTATGGTTGCATTAATATAGTAATTTTAAAAGAACCTGATGAGTAATGAATATCATTCACATTACTCTGGGTGATAAATGAAAAATACTGTTAAAATAAACGAGTTTAATAGCGTATTGGTGTAATCATAATTTAATCATACTTCCTTTTATTGTATAGATAGGTAATTTAAAGCTGTGGTAACAATTGTACATATTTAGAACGCCCATTTATTAATATGCTTTTATGATACAATTCTATGCTTTGGTATTTTCCTACACACTTAGAGCGCTCGGGTGTATAGAATCCTATCAATTTCTTCAAGATGCTCATTTCTACGTTGATAGAACCTTCTTATGATTTGGTGTTCCTACGTACACAGTGGGCAGAGAAGGTATTGCTTTCACACCAAAAAGTTGCTTTAGAAATGTTACCAGAAATACATGTTTCGAGGTTTCCTGACCTCATTCCGTTCCAAAATGTGGTATAGATATGCAAAATATTTCAGAGTAATGAACCTGAATCTACTATTATTATTTACTTTATTAATAATTATTATAGCCTACATTTACTACATGAGCAAAAATACGTCATGTATAATGAATATTGTTCCAAAACACGAGAATATACAGTTCACAAACATATTGTATATTTGTTGTGAGTACATAAACAAACTAAGGCACATGCGTCTGGAGTTTTTACACAAAATACAGGATACAAACATACGTAAGGTATAAACATTTCTTGTTTGTGTTCCACATTAACGCCACTGCTGGTGTAAGATTGATTTTTGTTCATTATTAGCTATTTCAATACGTTTGTTTTCACTCCACAAGAACAACGATCACGCCCATGTATGAGAACACCATATTCACTGATGAAAACATTGGGACCATAAAATCTAATCCCACTCTTTGAGGACATTTCTGTATCATATTAAAATGGAGGTAGTAATACTATTTGAGCCAGAATAAACAGAGCTTTAATTAACTTTTTGGATAAAAACTTTAGTTAATTTGATTATGAATACCGGCCCCTCTACATTAGTGCTGTTTATCTTTAACGGATGAAACCCAAACTTTGAACCTCCATGGCCATTAATCAGCTAATAAGACGTTTCCACTTGTTACTAACCAGAGAAGCTTTATGAAAACCAGATGATCTAAGCCAGCAGTCTCTGTTGTGATGTTACATAAGGTTTGAGTGTCGCGACGCATTATCGTCACGTAGAGGGGACGGTGTGAAGCGACGCGCCCTTTTGCCAGCCGTCACTAAACCTCTTGTTATTGTTTCTTATACAAACACGCAACTCCATTGTGCACTACAGAATTTCTTCCAGCCAAAGCGATGCACGTGTGCCTAGACAGCTGCAGTCTCTCTGGCATCTCTAAATTATGTATCTCTATTTTATGTAATTTCAAGTGTGGACATTCATGAGGATACGAGGGGCATTCAATAAGTCTTTAGAAAAACAATATATATTGATACATTTATTTTTATTTTGAACATAGTTTTCTTTTAGCTCAATAAACTTTTCCCAGCGTTTCTCCAAATGTTTTAAGCCTTCCAAAAAGTAGGATTTTGGAAGGTCTTCAAAATGGGCAACTGTTTGTTAGATTACCTCCCAGATTACCTGTTGGATGTGAATTGTTCCCCGCTGAACCACTTTTTTAAATTTCGAAATAAAAAAAGGTCACTAAGGCCAAGGTGGTGTAGTAATTTTAAACTAGTTCTACAATGTTCACCATCGTAACTGTGTAGGCGTGCACCCTTGCATTGTGTTGATGGAAGAAAATGCTTTTCTTTCCCAAACGAGGCCGTTCTTTTTATTTCTCCATTCAACGGGTGCAATAACGTTACATAATACTCCCCATTTATCGTTCTTCCTTTCTGTAAATAATCAATGTATATGATTCCGCGTGCATTGCAAAAAACTGAAGTCATCACCTTGTCTGCAGACTTCAACACTTTTGCCTTCTTCGGAGCCGGTTCACCTTTAAAAACCCACTGTTCCGACTGTACTTTTGTCTGTAGAGTGCAGTAGTGTATCCATGTTTCATCCATAGCTATGTATCGACACAGAAATCCGTCATGATTCCGACGGAAAAGTGCCAAAAAGCTTCCGAATCGATCACACCAGTACAGCAATATAGGGGCCCATTTATTTGGTAGCGACAGGCTAAGACTTCTCTAAGACGTTACTTTCTATCATTGAGTTAGCTTCAGCAACGTTAGTATTATATGAATGGCACAAATACTAAAAGGCTTCTTCAACTCTGTTGTTGTTAGTGTTTGCCGATAGAGATGAACAACAGAGTCTTAAAAGGCATACCAAATGATCCTGTCCTCCCTTTCCTACAATTTGCTTTTTTTATTTTATTCATTTTCGAGAACATCTGTTCACAAATATAAGTAGAACCAACTATTTATATATGCTTTGCAGCAAAATTTCGCAATTTGGGACAGTTTTCTTTGAGAACAGATTTAAATAAATCCCATTTTTTTTTTCTAGAAGACCCCAGTTAAACGCCACTGAATGAAGGGGAAATGCTTCCTGCTTGGCCATGCACAAAACGAAGGAGGAGGAGTAACGCGACCAGATGACGCAATTAGCTCACAAGAGCAGAGGTTGGCGCCCTATGATTACGCGATTGCGCTTATTCTCCATTGGGAGTAAGCATGGTACCCATCTTGCCGAGAGCTTTGTCAGACCTAATTTTTTGTGCAACATTGAGAATACTGTGCCTTGTGATATGCCTGTGACCTATACTATTTCGCGAACTTTGATTCGTCAATCACTCAAAACATATCCTGAATTTTGCCAACATTTGGAGGAAATTACTCCTACTAGACGACCGGAACGATGTTTATCATTTGTGGATGCACGGCCACTTAAAATTCATTTATCCAATTGTAACTTGTTGCAAACGCAGCAGAAGGTGTGTCATGGATTTCATCGAACTCGGTTTTTTTATTTTTCGGTGTTAAGTCTTTTAAAAAGAAGTGTTTAATCAACGCATGAAACTTGTTTTTTCCCTTCCATCTTTTTAAAGAAGCTCAAAATAGTTGGTTCAATCACCTATGGTAACGAATCTAGGTGATGGATATAGCTGATACTTAACTGGCATTTTGTAAGAGATGACGGCTGCTAAATAAAACTTTTTTCAGGGCTACGAGGTAATTTCTAGGATTTTCTAAGGACTTACTGAACGCCCCTAATACCTGGGGCAATAGTATATAACATAAAACGATTCCTGTGATGCAACTTGCATACTTCAATACGTGAATATACTATATATTTTTAAATGAACACCTATACATGTAAACAGAAAAAGTGGAAATAGATAAGGTATTGCTGCATTTCACCCAATGATTTTATACCAAGATTTCACCGGAAATACATGTTTTGAAGTCAGTTAATCCAAATAAACACTTTTAGAAATAGTTTGTGTGTCCGTGTTTGTGTCTGCGAATGCATAGTTCAAAACTGAAAAAGTATGTTGAGTACCAAACTTAATATTTAAACTAACCTTTGAAGAAATTTATATTATCTCAAAAATAGCTCTAACGAATTTGATTAAGATATCAATGTTTAAAATATTTTAATGCTAAATGAAATATGTATCTTGAATCTTCTGAGAATAGCCTCTGAGGTCCACCGGTCCCCATGGCCGTGCTCGCTAAAGAATCTAGCTTTGGTGCTCCGTGGCAAAGGGGATCGCGAGTTCGAATCCCGCTTTGGACATGGTTGTTTATGTGATGGTAAATGTGTGTGAATACCTGTAAAAATCTGGTACCATTCAAATGAGTTTCTCTAGCTTTCCTTACAAAAGATTACTTGCTTGCTTGTAAGTAGAAGGAAAATAAAGGATTGCCTGCAATAAAACAAAAGAGATGAAACGAAAGTCAATTTCCATTTGAGGAAAATTTAAGTAGTTTAAAATTGTAACAAATTTAACGAGATCTTCATTTTTTGTAGTAACGTTCCCCCCCCCTCTCTCTCTCTCTCTCTGCAAAATTCTGCTAAACTTGTACAGAATAAAGAGGTCTTCAGAGGCTATTCCAAAAATATTCAAAACATACAGTTTATTTGTGACCTTAATATTTTTAATATTCGGTATTTTAATCAAAATGATAGCCATTTTTGAGAAAAATGTTGTTTTTCAAAAAATGTTCCATGTAAAAGGTAGTTTGTAGTAGAATAATTGTTTTGAAAATCTTCATGTCACGATTTTGGAAGATACTAAAGTTAAATATCAAGTTTTCGTTTTTGAGCTATGCTATCTATAGCTATGCTTTCATCCTGGTCAAGCAAAGACAACAGAATTTCAGTACCATCACATAGCGACCGGCTTTTAAATGGGTTGATATCGCTTTAGCTTATTATATTTCCACAATTCTATTGTACAAAGAAATAATTTATAATAAAAGCAAATCTGCTAATGTTTAGTCTGATGAGCGTCTGTACATATATGAATAAGATTTTATAAGAATAATCTTTTCTGTTACGTGAATGTAGTGCATCGATTTTTTTTCCATTCTGCTTGTAACTCCATATAATCTATTGTTAAATTGTAATGCTTTAAGGCTGTAATTATTGTTCATTACGTCTGCAAAAACATGAATGTATTAGTTATTCGTATTTCAGGAATATTAAATAATTTCTAGATGTTTGTTACTGGATAACCAGTGTCATATAAGACTTATTTCCTAATTTGTGTTGTTCTTTATTTACATTGCTTCTTGCATCCTTTTCAAATTCATTTAATTTTCGACCAATGATAGCATGTTGTCGATCCTAGTGGCTTTAAAAGCTACTTCTACTTGCCTAAACCCTGTATTTACTGACCAGGCTTTCAATTTCAAAGACTGCTGCGTTGAAATCCTTGTTTGTGTAGGTATATGTAAAATGGTGATTGACCTGCATTGTCGGTACCAGAGCACCACTGTCATTAGATAATAAATTTATATTTTAATTACAAAACATACATATAATCTATACTTGTATAAAGTTCAATCAATACATACAAATGCGTAAAACTAAAAGTAGATGTTGATTTTAATGGTATTTATGATTTATTAGAATATTTTATATTACACGTGTAAACCATTGGTTTTTCCATAAAACTTAGCTGTAAATATAGTGTTTAACACCGCTAACAAAGTTTCACGTAGTATTTCCTTAAAAACACCAATGATGGTTTCATTGATAGGCCGTTCTCTTAGCTTGAAGTCGCCACTCCGTATCTTACATTCCTTGGAGCTTATACACAAAGAAATCCGTATCAGATACAGAAGTTTATGGGATGTTTGCTTATGGGCTCACACTGCTACTGGTGGTGATACTGGAGATAGGAATATAAAAGGAATATAAAAAGCGTAAACTTATCATATAAGGATTATCTGCCGCCACCTGCTTTAAGTTTGTTTGCGTAGCTGCAGAAACTTACTTTTTTTTTTCTTCCTGTCGTGGGCGCCTTCAGATTCCTAAGGAGACGGAAGCTGGGAGTGGAATGAGAAGTGTAAACACTGCCCCATCTTGTCGCGCTGTTTTCTCACAGTGCTGTGTAATATCCCTACCTGAACAAATATTGTCGCTTCCAATCCATCTAACCCTCCTTTTCATATTGGACAATATTGCTCTCCTTGCTTTTCTCTACCTCTGGCCTTCCCTTTGATCCTTCTTTCATGTTTTGAACTTTTATTTTCATTTATTCCAGACACTTACTGCAACGAAGATTTTAAATTTTCAAATCTTATTGCAAAATACCTTTTAAAAAAAAAAGTAGTACTAATAAAAGTACTTATTTAACGGAGGGAAATGGATTTTAATGACTAAAGTGTGTGTGTGCGGGTGCGTGTGCGTGCGCGTGTGCGCATTTATGTATTCTTTGCAATTAGATGTTGTCCGGTGGCAGAGTACAAAATCCATTTGCAATAATAATCTTACAGATATTAATAGTAATACAGATTAATTATATTAGTATAACTAACACACTAAATATATATGTATATATACATGGTTTTCAAATACCTAACATTTATTATTCAGTATAGCAATACTTTTAATTATCTAACATTTATTCTCTTTAAATTATCCCTAAACTTCTTTGAGGTCAGAGGGCAGCCCTGTGAGGCTGCTTCAGGCAATTAATTCCATTATTCAAGGTTCTATTAACGAAAGAAATTTTTCCTAAATCGGTTCTGTAACTTCTAGCCTCAATTTTATACAAATGCTCGTTTTGTCCGAAGTATGCCGAATTTTATAACCTCTTTCTAACGCCCAGCTATGCATTTAGACCAGCATGAGCTTCAAATAGTGCGAGCACCCTATTTCTTTTGCGCCTAACTTTTAGTGGCTTCCATTTATTCTCTTCGCCTTTCTTAAGCTCAAAATCTTTACCTCTCTGTATAAATTTTACAGCCCTTCTCTGTAAATTTCCAGCGAATCAGTTTGATGAACCCTTTATGGGTCCCAGTTTGCTACCTCTTATTCCATAAAGACTTTTAGGGAACTTCCCTGGCCTTTGTGCTCCACTTTTTTCAGTATTCTCATTACGAAGTGCAATGTCTTCTACGCTTTCCTAGATGTAGAATTTATCTCATCCTCCCATCCGGCAAAAACAAAACAACTACTAATAGATAATTAACTCTTGACTTTATTTCCAAATATGAGAAATACGACTTGATTAGACAGTTTGACAACATTTTACATTTATATTTAATATTTAAATACTAAAATTTCATTGAGATGTTTTATAATGTTAAACAAATAGTAGTATCCATAGAGAAGAATTTTATAGCGGGACTTTTACAGCTATTGCACATACATCCATAGACACTTACATACTGTCAGTGAAGAAATAAGAACTATGACATTGAATAAACACTTAACAACCTTCCAAATCTTACCTCAACTATTAGACAACGATGTTGTATCAGAAAAACAGAAAAAGGAAAAACCCTAATATCTAGTGGAGTGATTTGTATTTCTGCATAAAAAGTGTGAATGTAATGTTGTAAGTACCCTTTAAGTTACGGGGTTTAAAGTATACAACTACTAGGTGAATCAGCATATATAATTGTATTTTCCTTACAAATTTTTAGTCTTAACTCTACCTATCCAATTCCTGTCGTGCAGACGGCCTGAATGCAAAAATAATTATTATATAACACTGATTACCAATAGTTCATTAAAATATGAAGCCTGGGACTTAAAATTCTTACATTGTTAGTCGCCATTGGCGGTGTGCCATCTTAAAATAATTTGAAGTTCCTTGTTTGGTTTACCGTGAATGCAGTGATTCTGATAGGAAATTAAATGTCGTTTCAGCAGCAAGTTGACAAGGTAGCTCACTGGTTAAAGCAACCGGACAGGGATCAGGAGATCTGTGGTTCAAATCCTGGCTATTGTATGAAGGAAGAGTTTATCTAATAGTTGAATAAACAATAAAGCCAAGGACAAAGTACCTATGATATTGCAAGTTGTCATTGTGAAATGTAATTTCAATATAATTGTTTTTCTTTTCTTTTTACTCCGGCACTTTTTACATTTTCCTAAATTTACTGTTTAATTACAGTTTTTCTGTTCCAAAACACACACATATACACATTTCTCTAACATATAGACACCCATGCTCAAGGTGGGATTGGAACCCACGATCCCCTGTGCCACGAAGCACCAAAGCGAGACACTTCAGCGAGCGCGGCTGAGTCAGATGGGGAATTGAACGTCGTGTCCACATGTTGTCATGCTAGCTCAGTGGTTAGAGCAACCAGATGGCATATTTATTGTTCAAATCCCAGCTATGGCATTGAATTTTTCTGTCTGATTCTACCTATCCTATTTCTGCTCTACTTACGGCTTGTATATAAGAAGTAATAATTTAACAATAATAATAATGTCTAATTTGGATATAAAAACCTTTATGCACTCTAAAAGTGCAAACTTTACCTCAAGTATTGCATTTACACATTACAAAACAGTGAACCCAGTGAACACAGTGAGTTCCTTTACGGTTTTACTGCTGTAGTACTCCACGCGGCTGTCTCTATTTTTGCCGTTAGCAACAGAGAAGCGAGATACAAATGTGTACGTAAATATCTGTGCGTTGTTAAAATAAATGAAGCACCGACATCCATAATCCTATACGGAGCGATATCACAACGAAGCAGAGCATGTCGGCACTACAAAATCCTGCACAACAAATTAGTTTCACTAAGAAAGGGTTCTCTCTTTAGCGTCATACCTCCGGGACATGTATCGCAATTATTCCCGGGCGTGGCTCTTCCGGCCGCCAAATGATTCAGCCGTGATGAAACAGCACAAGAGTCAATCGGCACGTACACCATTCATCGTTACTCATGTATGATCTCTGTGCTTTTATATATCCGCATATATCACTGCAAGATTAAGCAGTCTTGTTATCTTTAGGAGAACCTTTATAGTTGACACGTATCTCATGTCCTAATACTTCTTAAATGCATCAAAGTTTTGTCAAGCTATATTTCTGGTTTCATCAACGATAGGAAGATCCAACATAATAATAATAATAATAATAATAGTAATAATAATAATAATAATAATAATAATGCAGACAAAAAATGAAAGAAATGTTGAAGTATTAAGAAATAAAGCAGCGGCCATTTTGATGAAATGGCAGTGGTTTTTAGTTGGTGGAAATCCAACTCGCCAAAAGATTTTTCCATTGCCGAAAAAAACTACTACCACTACTACCACCACCACCACCACCACCGCCACCAATAATAATAATAATAATAATAATAATAATAATAATAATAATAATAATGCTACGATGACGGTCAACAATGCAAACAAAAAAAGGATGAAAGAAATGTTGAAGTATTAAGAAATAAGGCAGCTGCCATTTTGATGAAATGGCAAGCGGAGTGGCAGTGGTTTTTAGTTAGCGGAAATCCAACTCGCCAAAAGATTTTTCCACTGCCGAAAAAATCTACTACCACTACTACTACCACTACCACCACCACCACCACCACCACGACGACCACCGCCACCAATAATAATAATAATAATAATAATAATGCTACGATGACGGTCAACAATGCAAACAAAAAAAGGATGAAAGAAATGTTGAAGTATTAAGAAATAAGGCAGCTGCCATTTGGATGAAATGGCAATCGGAGTGGCAGTGGTTTTTAGTTAGTGGAAATCCAACTCGCCAAAAGATTTTTCCACTGCCGAAAAAAACTACTACTACCACCACCACATAATAATAATAATAATAATAATAATAATAATAATAATAATAATAATAATAATAATAATAATCTTTGTAAAATCTGATGTGTTCCATTCACATGACTTTTTCCACATTTCTGCAACAAATTGTTGTTAAAAAGCTTGTTTTTCTATTTACTTGTTGTTAGTCGAGACAAATTAGTAGAAATGGTCTTATTACTTCCTTCTAAATAGAAAGTAAATAAGGGAATGCCACAGAATAAACGGTTAGTAATTTGATTGATCTTCTTTTGTTTGTGTGGCCAGGAGTTGACAAATTCCCATATGAGGAAATTATAAGTATTTTAAAACTAAAACCAATAACAAGGAATATCTCGAAAACGGTCAACCACGTAAAAAAATATTTCCTGAAAATTTTTGTACCGCAGCCTTTGAAAAATTCTGAACTTAAGTATTAGATTTGGTACGCTATCCACAGACAGAACACGCGCACACACACACACACACACACACACACATACACATACACACGAACGCACGCGCACGAGCATAACCTTTCTAAAGCAGTTTTTTTTTTTGAGTTTGGGTTTGCCAAAATATATATTTTTGGTGAAATTAAGGTACAGAATATTTGGATGGAATACAATAGCTTTTCTACCCAATATGTACATTGTACATACGTGCTAGAGAAAATAAAATTTTGTCAAAATTCCAAGCGATATGTAGTACAATAAACAGAACATTAAAAAGGAAAGTTTGAAATGAAACTAAAATAAACTATTTAAAACAATATCACCTATTGTAGTGGAACATAGATAATTGGAAATAAAGAAAACTGATCAGCATATCAGCAGAAATAACATTTTTAAGACATAAAAGGGATTGCACTAACACAAATATCCGCCAGGAGTTTAACATTCAAAGTATAAAGTATAAGATTTTAAACATCAGAAAAATTGGATGGAGCATTTATATAGAATGGATGTTTCCACATAAACCAAGAAGAATAAGAATGGAGGGAATGCCGTGCAAGAGAAGAACGCCTAATGATACATTGCAGCAACGAACTGACAAACACAATTTGTGCATTTGTTAAAATATAAAATTTGTTACCATAAAATATGATGTGTTTCATTCACATGAGTTTCTCTAAATCTCTGTAACAAATCATTCTTAAAAAGCTTATGCTTCTATTTACGTCATGCTAATTGAGAAAAATTACAGAAATAGTCTTATTACTGCTTCCTTGAAAGTAGAAGGTAGGTTAAAGTGATAGTCAAAAGCTGGTTGCTATGTCTGAAGTTCCCTTGTTTGTATGGACGAGTTGACAAATTCCTGTAGGAGAAAAGTATAAGTTTTTCAAAGCTGAAACCAAAAAACAGGAATATCTAAAAAACGATCAGCTCCCGAAAAAAATGCAAAGGCTATAAATTGTGTCTTTTATCCTGATCTGCATTTTTTGTGCAGTGAGTTTTTGTCTATCTCTTACGGTTGACCAATTATACAAAAGTCAATAAAATCTTCCAGAATAAAGAGGTCTTAAGAGGCTGTTCCCAGAAAATTCAAGATACACATTTTATTTATTAAGTAAATATCTTTAATATACGATATTTTAATCAAAATCGTTAGAGCCATTTTTAAGAAAATCAAAAGTGTCGAAAAAGTTCCATGTAAAGGGTACATTGGGATGGGGGGATTTTTTTTCAATATCTTCGTGTTGCATCCCTAGAAGATACTTAACTTAAATACCAAGTTTGGTATTATACTGACTTTTTGTTATTGAGTTATCATGTTCACAGACACATGGACACACACACACGGATCTTTTTCCGAAAATGTTTTTTTTTTGTTACAGGGGACCCTAAAACATGTATTTCCAGTGAAATATCTGTATCGAATTTTTGGGTAGAATGCAATATATGCTTTATACACAATGTACATAATACTTGTAGAGAAAGTAATACAACTTTTAAAAATGAGATTAATATTCATGTGGAGGATTGTATTGTGCCAAGTTTAAAGTTACTCACCAATTTTGATGTTCTCCAATTTCGGATCTGGATTTCGAACCTGCCAGATAATTACGCTGAAGATGATCCTACAGGGTCTCGAAATCTGGGTCCGTACTAGGAAAACGTCATAAAAATGTGTGGATAATCTTAAACTTGGCACAATACACTTCTCTATATGGATAATCCATGTAGTTAATTATTAATTATGATGACAAAATATAATTATGTTAAAGACTCATTAAAATTACCAAAAATTAAAATACCGTTTTCGTGAAGTTAATAATCTAGTTTAGATAGAAAATAGCATTCCCCAAGATTTCTATCCTGAAATTCTATATTGAATTTGGCAAAACAAATCAATAATAAGGATTCGAAGGAAGCAAGTATTCAGCATCTAAATTTTTGTAGCCCAAGGGGATACTCAGGCGGTGGCCCACATTTGGAAGGTTGCAGGTTCGATCGCAGATCATGATAGTTTTCTTTTTCTTTCTGTCTGTATCCTTAGTTCATAATTCAATAAACATGTTCTACAACGCTGATGTTTAGTATTTCCTTTTTTCCTTCCATCTTCTCTAACATGTCTTATGGTTCTCTAGTATCAACGGGGATTTTAAAACATAATTATAAATAATAAATTAATATTTTGTAATTTCCAATTATTTACTTTACTTGCATAGTTTCTGTTTATCTTCCCTGTTGAGAAACTACCTTTTTAAGCGCTTGTTAATGAAAATTTCTACAGCCTCATTTTAAATTCTGTTTTCACCACTCTTCAGCACCCCCCTCTCTCACTCTCTTTCTGCAGACCGCTGTGCATAACAATATTTTGCCAGGCATTTGAAGCCATGTTTTAAGAGCCACCAATTATTATTATTATTATTATTATTATTATTATTTTATTATTATAATATTTATAACACAAGTGTTACACAGCTAAATTGCAGAGACTAATGTACTGTTTATAATGAACATAAAACAAATAAATGGTGAGCCTTTTTCATTGAAACCACTATTTTACAACTGAATCAGTAAATGATTTCAAATTTCTAGTATCTTTAAAATCAAACATTAAGCATATCACAAATATAACATCTTCAACGACACTGAAAAACAAATTAAGGAAGATCAGTAATAAAATAGTGTCCTGCCAATACAATAGTTTCATATAGTTACTCTGAAAATTGACAGAGGTGATCAATGATAGAACTAGATTTTAATCTGTAAAAATTGAAATATTGAGGTCATTTTGAGTGGTAGTAAGATGTACTTGCAACTACTAACAAGAAATAAAGAAAAATTGGTTGACTAATCCGAAAATATCTGGGATCATTACTGTTTAAGTATAATCACTAAACAAGTTTACAAGAAGCTTAAATTCATTAATGTCGAAAAAGTAAGATAAGATGCAGTAAGATAGGATGATTGTGATGAACAGAATACTCTGTAAAGGCATTCTTTCTCGGTTAGTTAACGCGTTATAAGAGAATATATAAGAGAAATCGTATTTACTGCTTTAGGCACTTGACAAATTTGACATTTGGTTACTTATTTTATAACAAATAAAATCAATCGGTCATGCAGATTGGCAGTGTTTGTAGTCTAAAGTCTTGCATATCTTTGGCTTATATGGTGCGTATCAAAAGTCCCGCATATTCTCCTACAGCTAAATAGAAATATTTTTCAAAACAACTCTGGGATACATAAACATATTTATTTTAAGACACTTTGGCCGCGCCGTGTCCGATGGTCAGTCCACTCGCCTCTCACTTAGACGGCCCGGGATCGATCCCAAGCGATCGCATGTGAGATTCGTGCTGGACAATGCGACGCAGAGGCGGGTTTTCTCCGGCATCTCTGGTTTCCCCCGCCATCACATTTGATCCATCTTCATTCCATGTGTCATCAGTGCCATCGCCTGCCATGACATTTGAATAAAAGTCAGCGTTAAACACTATAAAATAAATAGTTTGTTTTATAAAGAAACAAACTATTCCAAATAGAACCTCTTGTGTTCTGTGACGCAGGCTGATGATGAATGATTTTAGGTAGATATTTATACATAAAGAGCAGATTTTAAAACCTTTTTTTTTTTCTGAAAGTTCACCAGCATAGATCGTTGAAATTTATTTTTAGTGGAATGTTAACAATACCTGTACACACGAAAGGCAACGTTTCTGCTAGAGGACAAATTATGAGCAGAGCCGTAATGTTATTTCAACCTTTCTGTTAGGACTGAAATTTTTTTATAATAAAGAGATGCGTTGAAACATTTTAAAGCATAAAAATCCACAAGAGTACATTAATTAGTCTTTGCTTTTTATATTTCAAAGTATATTCCAAAAGGAAAGCCGCCCGCCTGGGTAGTGTGTCTGTCTCATATTTAACAGGTCGTGAATTCGAATCTCGCTAAGGGTGAGTTACTCTGATAAGTTTTTTTCGGGGTTTTCCATTGTCCTGAGTAGAGAGGAATGTCGAGCAACAATAATTGCACTCATACCTACCCAACATTCACCTAGCGATCCGGAGAAACCCCAAAACACCCCTGCGGTCAGTAGGCTAGGCTGGCCACGGGGATCAAACTCGCGACCTCCCGAATGCGAGCCACAGACAAAACCGCCTGAGCCAGTCCGTTCGGCAAGGGCATCAGACACCGATTACTAGTAAAATCACGAAATCTCGTGTTGAACAGTGTGTGAATGCCCAGTACAGACTAGTCATTAAAAGTCTTATAATTATTCATGAAACGTCGCTACACGATCCAAAAATTGAGTTGCGATATGCAATTATTGCAAACGCAATAATCCACGCCATGTTTTCCCCACAAGCAATCTGTAAAAATTAAGTAATTTCTACCTCATAAATATGGAAAGGATAGTGTGATAATTTCAACAGAATGGCGCCAAAGGATAAAAGTGCATTATTTTGTCGAAATACATGAATGTAAACAGTGTTTCTCCCTGGTGTTAGATAAGTTTTCTTTACGTCCAAATAAACAAGCTGGAAATCATAATTTGAAGCCTATAATAGGTAGCGTCAGACTGAAAAATTCAATACCATAGCCGGGATTTGAACAACGGATCTCCGGATCTCTAGTCGGTTGCTCTACTAGTACCTTGGCAACATCCTGGCACGGCATTAAATTCTCAACTGACTTGCATGTTTCCCAATAATTCACAATGTGATCCCAAGTTATTTTGAGATAATATACCCCAAGGCGACTTACAATGTCATAAGTACACACGGCTTGTATGAAAAAAAAAAAAAATAAATAAAAGCCTTTGAATTAACCTAAAATATTGGTTCCTTGCTTGCCGTGTTCCTACTGCCCGTTTGAAGTCGTCTGCGCATTGTGCCTTCGGTCTCCCTGCCGTTCTGTCTTATTCTTGCAGTTCGCTCGGTCCATCGGAAATGATGCATTTTGCCAACGTGTCCTCCCCATCTCCATTTCAGTTATTCCGGCCTATACAGCAGCGTCAGTGGCCCCGATTTCCTTTCTTATTGTTCCGTTTTGTCATATTGCACCTATTGTATTCCTATACTGACCTTAAATTCCATGTGATCGCGAAACACCACTAAGAACTGTTGAAAATTGACAAGATTTGAAAAGTAAAACAAAGTATTGATCAATTTGAAGCATTCATAACGTATATCTCGGAATTGACTTAGGCCGCAAAACAGATAATTTAAAAAAGTTCTATGATTTAGCGTGACCAACATTTGTTGTGTAATATATTTTCGTCTACCAATTAATGTATACCAGCTATACAAAATTTTATACAATTCTTTTCGAATGAAAATAATTTCAGAGACTACTTTCCCAAGATTTAATATGTATTTTTATTTGTCATATAATTAGCTTTTATATATGGTATTTTAATAAAAATTGTTAGCCATTTTAAAAATCATAAATCTCGAAAAAAAAATATGATATTTTACGGGTAATTGAGGTGTGGTATTTTATTGGAAATATTCGTGTCATATTTTTCAAAGATATTAAACTTAAATACTAAATTTTGTATTTGCTCACCTATTCATATTTGAGTTGTGTTGTATACTTTTAATTCAATATAAACATATAAAGTGATTCAGGAGAATTTATAAATTAGTTAACTACAAAAGTAAAACAGTAATTTTGGACATTTTATAGTTCCCTATTACCTTAAATAGTAATAAAGACGTATCGTGAATAATTAGCACAGAGTAACCAGTTTTTACTTTCTCTACATGTACTATGTACATAGTGTATAGAGAAGATATTGCATTCCACCAAAAATTCGATACTGAGATTTCATCGGAAATACACGTTTTATGACCCCCTGTATACATAAAAGCCTGTTCAGAAAAATGTTCGTGTGTCTGTGAACACGATAACTCAAAAAGTTGGTAAAATACAAAACTTTGTATTTAAGTTTACTGTCTTCCAGGAATATGACATGAAGATTTTAAGAAAAATCCCTCTCCCTAAACTACTCTTTACATGGAAAAAGATCGAAATTTTTGATTTTCTTAAAAATGCCTCTAACGATTTTAATTAAAATACCGTATAAGATATTTATATGGTAAAAAAAAAATGTATATTTTGAATTTTCTGGAAATAGCCTTTAAAGACGTCTTTATTCTGAATGAATTTTGCGTAACTGATAAACCATAAGAGAGAGAGAGAGAGAGAGAGAGAGAGAGAGAGACAGACACAGAGAGAGAGAGACAAAAACTTACTACATAAAAATGTAGATCACATTAAAACACACAATTTATGTCATGTGCGTTTTTCGTGGCACTGACCATTTCTGAGATATTCCTTGTATTTGTTTGAAATTCAAAATACTTACTTTTCTCACACGAAACTTTATAAACTCTTGCCCTGCATAGAAATGGATTTCAACCACATGAAAACCAGCTTTTAAAATATTTGAATACATTTTAGCCTAGTGTATTTTCTTATTTACCTTCTGCTTACAAGAAAGCAAGCAATTAAGACAATTTCTGCTAATGTTTATCTCGATTATCATATAGTATATAGAAGATAATATTTTAACACTAATTTGCTAGATGTAGAGAGAGTCATGTCAATGGAACACATCAGATTTTTAAATTAGTACCATTAACGTGTACAATATATTTGTGAAGCGAAAAACTCGTGTGATTTAACCTAATGCATGTTAGTAAAACGCCGATGAAGCATATGCTGCTCAAAGATGGCTATCAATTATTAATATTATTAAATGATAGCAGCATTTATTACTTTACTATGGCCTTACTGTATGTCAGTATAAAAGTAAATAGAGAAAAAATGGGTTAAGCTTGGGCATTTTACAAATGAGGCCACCTTACTAATTGCTTTGGAGCTAATTAACCAAAGAAAGGGCAGGTCCAATAAGTTGGTTTCTTCTTGGGATTATTTATTGGCAGTCGTCCCCTCGTGCTTTGCCAACGGATGGCATGGCAATTGATGTTGGGAGAGAAGCCAATATAGGCACTGAACTTTGCTCCCCCGCTTCCCCCCCCAGAAAGATTCCGGGTCCATCAGTAGGCTGCCGTTTTCCACAGAATCGTGACTTCTTGTTATAGTTCCAAGATCAAAGGGGCAGCTACATATCCTATGTTTCAATGTTAAACCTTCTCTCTCTCCCAAACTAACTCATAAGTCTTCCAGCTTCTGACATTGAGCTCCCCGGTTTGGTCTCCATTGCTGGTAAATAAACTTTCGGATGCCTCGTTCTTCAAGAAGTAACGAAGGAGGGGGAAAGTTTTCTCGGGAAGAAAAGCAGAATTCGACCAGAAAATCTTTGCGGACAGTTATAAGGCGCTACGCGTTAGCTGTGAAAAATGATGCCTCATTTCGGCAGCAAAAGGCTTTAAGTTAGCGTGTAGAAAAAAAAAAAAAGAAGATATAAAACAGTACGAAGGAGTGGCAAGATAGATGAATTGATATATAGACAGACGCACTTCCAGGAAAGGAAACAAAGAAACAAAGGAAAAACAGTTTATGCTCTACATACTGGAACGATTTACTTCAACAACTTGGAGGGCTTAGTCAAAGATAAAGGATTCACCATATAGTGCATTAAGTAATGTTTCTTTTGATACTTAGGAAAAAATGCTGTGTTATACTCACATGACTTTCTCTACTCTCTATCACTTATTAGTGAGTACACAAACTCTTCTTATGAAATTATTTTTCTGTCTGCTTCATTTAAATCCACATATAACATTGCAGAAAAGACAATGTTTCACGTTTCATTTTAAATACAAAGGAAACACCTGTAGACTTAGTATGAGAAATAAATGCTATATAAGGAGTTAAAAGTTCGGATTCTTTTCATGTAGTTCCGAGAAACAAATGAAAATCAACAGGAATTAAAAAGAATGCCAAAAAAATGAAATGGCGCTCTCATTATGGACGCTTTTAAACTGCTGTGGTTTTCAGCGTCCCATTCTATACTGGGTGTGATAGAACGCTTAATTTTGCTCAGAGGCCTCTCTATCAGGCTTGAGATTCTTTTACGTGCCGTAAATCTACGACACGGAACCCACGGCTTTACTTCCCTTCTGAAGGAAGCCATGCTAAGGATTTTTACGCCGAAAAAATCCATCGCTCTCCGCCGGCTTTGAACCCATGACCTTGGGTATATGAAGTTAGTATGCTAACCATTACACCACGGAGGGCAACAAGAATGTCAAAAAATTTAACAATTAATTATTGGATTACAATGAACTTGTTAGTTATTTTTATTCTTATGGAAAATATCGGTTTATGGAAATGTTAAATATATTTCATAATTAGCTTTTTAGGCCGATTCTAACTGACTATAATGAATGTAAATCTTATTTATTTTATAGTGAATAACAATACACATATATAAAATATATACTAGTATTTAATTTCATTGGAAATTAAGGAAGGAATATATTCTTAAAAATATTCGTGTCGTATCGTTGGAAAATACCAAGTTTAATATTTATCGTTTTTAAGTTATACTATTCACAAACACACATTTTTTAAAAAAAAAATGGTTCCATCGGATTCAAGGAGCCTGAGATTTTTGCCAAAATCTTGGAATCGAATTTTATCGGTGGGGTGCAACACGTTCTTTACCTGTTATGTAAATTCGAGAGCAAATGTATATAATATGTAAATATTGTTTATTACCTCAGTTAAGCATTATATTCATTAAACTCTCTAAGGCCTTCTGGTCCCTTAATAATACGTATATAAGACTTTTTACTCAAAATCTATATTCAACTATAATAAACATAAAACAGCATTCACGTCATTCAACCATTCGACGTTTCGATATAATGCGCCGTATATTAAGTTGGTAAGGATTTAGAAAGCAGCTCCTCCCACATTCATGCCCTCACATGGTTCTTGCAAGAAAGCTGATTGTCATATCTTTTGCCCGCGATGGCAGATGTGCAATAGAGGCTATAATTCAAGGCAGTTTTAAATTCGTTGAGAAAAAATCATTTAGTTTTACTAATTGTTCTTCTGTAAACTGGAAAGGTAGAATCGATATGAAGAAGTATGAGGTATGTAATCTAATGAAAAGTGGCAATGACGTACTTTTCTCAGAAAATTCGAGTCACTTGAAAAATGTCATTACATAATAGAATCACTTCCTAGTTCAGATGGGAGTACTATTAATGGGAAAACCAAATATTAGTAGTTTGGATCTCAAGCCGACTTTATGTTCAAGTATATGGCTTATGAAGCCAAATAGAGCAATATTATTATTTAATCAAGTTACTATAGCAAAGCTGTTGTTTTTTAAGCAGTTGTATAAGTATAAGAAAGCTAAAAATATATTGTAACTATGATAAATGCATGACAGTTAAAATGTTTGCAAGATGTCGGAAGATGACGCCACAAGAAATTAAAATGGTAACAAACTGCTTATTTAATTAGTATATGTATATGAACTTTAAGGCACATATTTACATTTGGAAAACACGATTATGTTGTGTTTGTTTATATTTCACATGAATTGTGACTAATAATTTGTATATAAAGCGAATGATTATAAATGTATAAGGAGATGCAGCCTAAAGGGAAAATGTCATTATGTATTCATTCGCACAGGATATAGTGCGATGTATTCTCACGCATCGTACGCAACAGAAATATAACAAATATGAAATAACAGAGTTAAAAATCTGATGTGCTCCATTCACATGACTTTCTCTGCATCTCTGCAACAAATTGTTAATAAGCTTATTCTTCTTTTTAGTTCATGCTAATCGAGATAAACATAAGCAGAAACGGTTTTATTACTTGGTTCCTTATAGGTAGAAGGGAAATATGGGGATACACTGGCTAAAATGCTTTAAAATGTGGTTGCTATGGTATAGAGATCCGAATCTTTGCGTGGTCAGGTGTTGACAAGTTCCTGTACGAGAAAAGTATTAAGTATCAATAACAAGGAATATCTTAATAACGGTCACCTACAGAAAAAATGCATATAATATAAATTGTTTGTTTTAAGCAGTAGGTTTTTGTCTATATCTTACGGTTTAACAGTTGCACAAATTTCGGCAAAATTCATCCAGAATAAACATGTATTCAGAGGCTATTCACAGAAATTTGAAGAAATACATTTCATTTGTTATGTAAACATCTTTAATATACGATATTTTAATCAAAACCATTAGAGCTAGTTTTGGATAATCAAAATTTTCTAAAATTTGTCCATGTAAAGGGTAGTTTGGGGATGGAAGGATTTTCTTGAAAATTATCGTGTCGCATCCTTGGAAGATACTGAACTTGAGTACCAAGTTTGGTATTTAACGGACTTTTCGTTTTTGAACTATGCTGCCCATTGACACACACACACACACACACACACATAAATACCTTCTCTGTACACTATGCACATATTAATGTAGAGAAAGTAAAAAGCAACGTAAGAGACAGTAAATAAGCTGAAAGAGTAAACAACCTTAATTAATAATTCTATTTTCTTTTAAGTTATACTGTATTTAATATTTAAAAGGAAATTCAAGTTTTAATTTTTGTTTGTCGTTAAGCAACAACAAAAGGAGAAATTAGCAGTGTTTCGGTATCCTGTCTGTTGAAGATAATGTTATTCAGTATAGATTTTCAGTTTCGCGGAAGGAGAGGAAAAGCTCTTTAATCATTAATGCTACAAAGTGCCAGTAGGCCGGACTGAGTGGCAGGAAATAAATGTTCAATGTTTTGAGTAAATGGAATAAGTTAAGATATTTACGAATACTGTGATAGCGTCAGTAATCGAAGTCGAAAATTACATATAGTACCTAAATAATTTCAATAATACGGCCAGTAGAACGAAGCAATTAGCCTATATAGTATTCATAATTTATATTAAACCTGTTTAATGTATACAAAGAGAAAACATAAATTTGGGATTCTTAAAAGCTCCGAAAGAATTTTAAGTTTAATATACAGATGTATTATATTATAACAATATCGTTAAAGCACAGTTCCGTTACTTCAACATCTTAATTAATACATTAATTAAATAACAACTAGTACATCACCTCCATATCCTATCTTCTAACATCAGCAAAGATAAGTAATCCATTTCTTCGACATCCACCAGGAAAAATGTCACAAATAATAACAAGAAATCGGACATCTTGATACAGCAACAACAGTTCGCTACTACCGCTTTTATCAAGGTAGGTAGAGTTTTATGACGTCAACGAGTCTCTCTCCGTTACCGGTTTAGACATTATGGTTATCAAGCTGAAGGAAATCCGAGGTTAAAGTCAAACACTGTATTGTTATTTGTTATTAATACGTTGAACAAACCCTATGTAAAAATTATTTTAATTCATTTTTTTTTCAATTTTGCTTTGAATATTTTGTAATAAAATGAAACTAGAGTTGGAAATTTAACATTGTAGGCATAAATATTTATCTGTTACGTAAATAACGAAACGACTGAGATTGGTAATAATAGGCATCCTAACAATTTGTGAAATTATTCCCATAAACATATATTTAGAAAATAGCGAAGAAACTGCAAATATTGGATCATCAGTTCGTCTTCAAATGCTGATACAAATATTTGCCCTTTTTCACCCCCTATCCTTTATAAAGTTCATTCCGAATGAACAGGCAATTCATAAACAATTATGATATACATTTTATTATTTTAATCAATATTGTCATAGCGAAAATTAAGAAAAAATTGAACTACCGCATGGAAAGCTTTAATTGCTGTGTGGGAAGGTACTTTAATATACTTGTTTCCCCTACTTGAAGGAAGAGCTCTTAATCACCAATAATGATATTTAACCTACATTTGTTGAGTTTTACTGTATTTTTCTCTAGCTCATTAAAGCCATGGAGCCCCACAAAATAAAGACATGAAACTTTTTATAAAACTGTATTTCTCGGAACTAGAGAGCCTCAAAATATGTACTTTAGATGAAATATGGGTATCAAAGTTTTGAATGGAATACAGCACTACTTTTGCTTACTATAGGCGGTAAAGCAACCAACATGGAAGTCAAGACATAAAAGCAATAATTTAGTAACTCGAATTTAGTTTACATGCAAAAATTTGGATTATTATATTCACATGAATTTATCCATACCTATACAAACTGTTTTTACAAAAGGATATTTTTCTATCTACCTCTTGCTAGCTAAGATTAGCATTTGTAGGATTTTCATTTATGTATATTACTTTGTAGGCATAGCAAATAGTTTAACACCGTAAATTCTAAGCGATACTCGAGTCTTTTATAAGTGGCTCGCTATGTTGTGCGTTTCAATTCGTTCTCTTTACATATTCAAGGGAAAAAGAAGAGAAGAGAAACAAGAAAACTTTTTGCAAACGCTAATTCTTTCACCTAATTCTTGTAGAATTTTTCTTTTTGCATATTTCCTTGCAGACATGGGATAAAAGAGCGCACTCAAATATTTTAAAAGTGGGTCGCCATGTGGTGGCTTTTTAGTTTCGTTTTTTTATATATATACTAAAGAGTAACAAGAAAGAAAGTAAAAACGGAAAAAAGACAGAAAGTGGCTTTGTTCTTGAGAGAGGTTGGGAACTCAAAAATGTATTTGACATAAGTTGCTTGCTTTATGAGATGTAAATGTTTTGTGCAGTAAGTTTTTGTCTAGATCTTATGGTTCACCAATGCAAATGTCATTCACAATCAGGAGAACTTCAGAGGCTACCCCCAGGAAATTTAGGATATACATTTTATTTATTATGAAAATATTCAAAATTTTAATCTAACCTTTAGATTCATGTTTCAGAAAACAACCTATTCTAATATTTTTCCATAATAGTGTATTTTGGGGAATCCTTTAACACATTCTTAGAAGATCCTGTATTTAATACCAAGTTTGACATTTTATCGAGTTTTTGTTTTGAGTTATCTGTTTACACACAAACACATACACAGGGAGGGGTCTCAAAAATTATGTTATCGTAATTTACGAATAGAACTTTTTGATGCAATACAGCATATGTACCTACTGCCTGCGTACGTACGTAGAGTGAAAGCAAAATGCGTTAATTCTGCAGTTAAATCGCTGTGCTAAATAGATAAAATTTAAATTAATTCAGTAAAATCAATATATTCAGAATCCTGGATAGTTTTCCCTTAAAATCCATTATATCAGGTGGCTAGTTCCCCGTATTTAGCGTGTGCAGTAGTGCATTAAAATAATTGCAGAAATCAACGGAAAATTATATAATCCTCTTATATAAGGTATAGATATTCATAAAGTTAAAGATGAAAATAAAGAAAATACTGGAAAACACAATAAAATAAGTAATTAGATTGAAGCGTTTTCGTTGTTGCACCACGTTAAGTAGCAGTTTAGCCCCGTGCTCAGATGTACGATGACGTTGGCGGTGCTTCAAGAGTCGCCCTCCGTGGTGTAATGGTTACCATGCTGACTTCGTATACCCAAGGTCGCGGGTTCAAACCCGGCGGAGGACGATGGATTTTTTCGGGCGTAAAAATCCTTAGCATGGCTTCCTTCGGAAGGGAAGTAAAGCCGTGGGTCCCGTGTCGTAGATTTACGGCACGTAAAAGAACCTCAAGCCTGATAAGAGAGGCCTCTGAGCAAAATTAAGCGATCTTTCACGCCCAATATAGAATGGGAAGCTGAGAACCAAAGCAGTTAAAGAGCGTCCATAAATAACACGCCATTTTTTTTTTTTTGGTGCTTCAAGATGCAGCTTTAAATATAAATTGATAAACAGTTAATAAAATGACAATGGTTATTATGGAGAAGCCGACTATTATTCAATGTCAACTTCACTAGTCAG
This sequence comes from Hymenopus coronatus, assembly GCA_030762935.1. NCBI lineage: Eukaryota > Metazoa > Arthropoda > Insecta > Mantodea > Hymenopodidae > Hymenopus > Hymenopus coronatus. Next base: position 51,734,347 of record CM060890.1, on the reverse strand, counting down.
TGGAAAACTTGCGAGGCTGACCATCGTTTAACCCCTCGCTATGAGCGCGATGCGCTTGCCGTTTCGCTGATAAGTAAGACGGGGGAACGTATTTACTCTCGCCAACTCTCCACTAGCGGGCTGAAGAGATACCTGGGCACGTAAAACACGGGGAAGTTGGGTCACCTGGTTTTGCAATCTGATTTCTTTCTCTTCTTTATTTCTTTCCATCTTCTTCAAACTTTAATATGTAGGATATATACCTATATTAATATCTAATACATTTTTGTGCATTATTTATAAAAGGATGGAATATATAACCCATCTCTGAAACTCATCTATAAGATGAAAGGCGGAGAAAGTTTCGGTGGGAGTTCATTCAACAAGGGCCTTTTGTTCTCTTACCCGGCTGTATCTTCTACTTTGCTTCGTAGAGGATTACACGATGCACTGTCCACTCCGTCTTCTGTAGGAGTTTCCATGTTGGTTAGATGGACCAAGAGACAACAAAGTTTGGGCTCGCTGGTCAGAGACGGAAGATATTTGTCTGTGACAGTGACTTCCTGTGCCAGGGAAGTTTAAGGATGTTTCCACCACGGAATCAGTATTTCAAGGGAGAGATGAAAGGGAGGCTTTGTTGCCCGGAGTTTGTGCTGCTGGTAGCTTCTAAGAAATGGTCAGAATGAAGAATGTAGCAGCACAGAAAGCGGATGAAAGAAATGGCCGCAATTTTTAATCCGGCTCCCTGAAAGGCCAACTACGAGTAATTTAATGCTTGGTTATACGTAATTTCAAACAATTGATTGTTTCCTAATATATTTTTAATGACCTCCAAGAAATACGAACAATGTTTACTTTCTCCATTTAGTACATAATATATAGTGCACAGGTAAAGAAAGTATTACATTCTACCCAAAAATTCGATAATGATATTTCACTGAACATACACGCTCGTTTTAGGATCAGCTGTAAAAAAGGTTTGATAGTTCCATTCACGTGTCTTTCTCTACTACATCTCTGTAACAAATTATCACTGAAAAGCTTATTCTCCTAAGCGCTTCCTGCTAATCGAGAAAAACATCATAAGAAATGGTATTTTCTTGTAAGTAGAAGGAAACACACTAGTCTAAATTGATAGTCAAATCGATTGCAATGGTTGAAATTCGTTTTCTTGCATGACAAGAAGTTTGAACGTTTTCGCACGAGAAAATTTTTAAGTACTTTAAAACTGAAACAAATATCAAGATATATCTCTCAAATGGTCAATTCTAAGAAAAAATGTGTATGGCATAAATAGTGTGTTTTATTAAGATATACATTTTTGTTAAATATGTATTCTACCTGCTACGGTTTACTAGTCATGCAAAATTTGGTAAAATTCATTCAGAAAAAAGAGACTTTCAGATGATATTCCCAGAAAATACAAAATACGCATTTTGTTGGTCATGTAAATATATTTAATATATGATATTTAATCAAAATCTTTAGAGCCTTTTTTTAGAGACTCAGAATTTTCAAATTTATTTCCATGTAAAGGATAGTTGAGATTCTTGGAAATCTTTGATACTAAATTTAAATATCAGTTTGGTATTTGACAGACTTTTCGGTTTTGAGCATCTTTACAGACGCGACACACACATAGGGGATCATAAAATGCGTTTTCAATTACTAAAAGTCGGTTAAATACCAAACTTCGTAATTACATTCAGCGTCTTCTAGGAGTATAATACGAATATTTTCAAGATCACATCCCACCCCAAACTACTGTTTACATGGAAAAACAGAACATTTGAAATTCACAAAAATGCCTCACGATTCTAATTAACATAGCCTACATTAAAGATATGCATAAGAAAATAAAATTTATATTTCGAATTCTCTGGAAAAAGCTTCCGAAAACTTTTTCATTTTAGATGACTTTTGCATAAGTGATGTACCATAAGACATAGAAAAAGTGTACTACACAAAAATGTAAATGTTGTTAAAACATACAACGTATGTTATTCACTTTTTGTGGAGTTAAGCTCTTGATATTCCTTGTTATTGGTTTCAATTTAAAATATAAATTTTCTCAAAAAGGAATTTGTCATTCATGCTTCCTTGGTTTTATTCCTGATCATGCAAAGAGAATCGAATTCCAAACACATAGCTACCAGATTTTAAAATATTTGACTATTGATTTGGCATAGTGTATTCCCTTACTATCGTTATAATTATAAGGAATTAAGTAATAAGACAACGTTTATTTCCATTGGCGCATCATTTTTATCTTGATTAGCATAAAGTGGATAGAGGAATAAAGTTTTGTAGGAAAAGTTTGTTACAGAGAAAGTAGAGAAAGTCATGCTACATTGAATCGAATGTTGCCTTCAATACCAGAATTATAAATCATAAATTCTCTGATATAATTACAACATATCTGCTCAAACTATTTCGGAAAACGTCATTACATGTTGTTACATCCTATGAATATGCTAGGGCCGCGTCGTGGCAAAGTGGTGAGACCGCTCACCCCTCACGATTCCAGGCGACCGCTTGCGAGATTTCTGGTGCACAAAGCGTCGCTGGACAGGTTTCTGCAAATTCTCCTTTTCTCCCGCCATCATATCCTCTCGGTGCTCCATCTTCACTCCATGTGTCATCAATGTTATGCCCTGCGGTGCTATCTTAGTAAAATTGGACGCTGAATACTATATAAAAAAACAAAGTATGAATATAATATATTTTGAGTCATCCAGGCACGTGTTGGGGTCTTGAAACCGTTCAGATTTTTATGGTAGAAACATAATTATATATACTAGAACCAAAAGGTTTCCGAAATGCATTTTTATCGCAGGAATAAATAATTTCCTACATATTATTTCTGTTTCAAGTGTTGCAGTAATCATATCACTCCCATAAAACTTTTAAGTCCAAAATCATTGTTGCTATTGCCTGGCAACTGGCTGTTTTCCCTTATGCGATAATTGTTCGTAGCATTTCAGAATTTGGGAGAAGAATAGTGGCAAAATTTGCAACTTTTAATTAAAAATTGTGTGTTTTGTGACCTAAATCTCCTATGTAGACATTAAGAATGTTTCAAGCCATGTATGGTGAGGTAATAATGAAATAGATCGAAGTCTATGTCTGGCATAAACCATTTTCTGACGTTTTGTAAGCGCTGATACTGGTTTCGAAAATGGTTTACAGAAATGGTACCAGACGTTTTATACATATTAACAGAAGTGTGTATCTGCGGAAGGGAACAATTTTAAAGGGCATTTTGTGTAAATAAGGGTAGGTTGGATAGGTAGAGTCTAGCCGGTTGCTCTATCACTGGGCTATTATCATAGTAACATTCCGGCAAGTCATTAAATCTCTCAACTGACTCCCATGTTTCCCGGTAAATCAAAAGGTGATCTCGAATTATTTTGAGATGAGAACCCCAATGGCGACTTACAATGTTGTAAGTACTTTAAGTCGCAGGATTCATAGTATAGCCAACTATTATGGTCAAATATTCTTGATGTAATTGTTTTTCCACGAGACGTGTGTAGGACAGGAGTTGGAGAGGTAGAGTCAGACTGAAAAATTAAATTGTGTTACTACAAAGATAAATTATTTGCCTTTTAATTGTTCATTAGCCATTTTTAAGTGTTCTTCCAAACGTTTTGCTCTATTTAAATTCAAATATTTATCTTTGCCCTTATTTCAACACAACGTTGAGTCATTTCGGACATACGAAGCAAAATCCGTTTTAAAATCTTAAACATTTCTGCGTTGCTAAAACTCGCTGCCAAATGCTTCAGTGATATATTCTGTTTGGTCAATTTAGTTTCATAGTCATCTAAATATAGATTTTTCCTTTTAAATTACACACATATTTTGTTACTTGCCATCTCCAATGCTTCAAGCACTGTATCTGCTCTACTTTTTTACTTTCTTTAATAGTTTACAATGTACATAATATATAGAGACTATGTTGAATTCCTCCCAAAACTTAGATATCAATATTTTGCCGAAAACGCACATTTTGATGTAAATGTTTGATTATTATCCTAAATGGTGGTGTTCCTAAATGTATTCCAAGTGTTCCTTAAGGATAAGTTCAACAGATGCCGTACTTCCGTCAAAGGACATCAGGCCACTTTTAACATGGTTTTTGATTGCACTAATTCTTTTATTGCTCATTTTGAAGGTTGTCAAGGTTAATACCTGCCGGATTACGTATGGAACTAATAAGCAAGAAAGAAAAGAAGCAGATTGTACAGTTTTTACCGTTGATCAGTGGCGGTGCGCGGCCAATTACCTGGTGGAGCACAAATTTTAAGATTGACTATAATTAAAATTAAATTCCATGTTATTTATGGATGCTCTTTAACTACTTTAGTTCTAGGCGTCTCATTCTATGTTGCTCTGAGGCCTCTTTATCAGCTTGATATTTTTTACGTGCCGTAAAATTTACGACACGGCACCAGCGGTTTTACTTCCCTTCCCTCTGAAAAAAATCAGCTGGATTTGAACTCGCGAACTTGGTAGCCCATAGACCACGGATAGCGACAGACTTAAATTAATGGATACTAAAAACTATAAGTAGAAATTCAATGCTAATTTGTGATAAAGACACTAACCTTTCTATTTATAGATGAAGGACATCCTTCGATCCCTAGCTTGAGCAAATACTTCGACAACGCTTTGTTTGAAGTCAGGAACTGAACACAGGAATTTGATCTTAAACCGTCACCTTTTATATTTACCATATGTCAGCAAGATTATCAGAGAGGTGGATCTGCTGAAAATTAATTCATAGCTGGGCTTTATAGCTTCCAATACTATCCACACGATCTTAATAGCTTATGTATACTAATTACAAATTCACGATGCTTCTTTTCATGAAGGAAACCCCGCTTTCTCTCAGAAACATATGGAAACTACCCTTTTCAAAAAGTAAAAGGTAATTGTGGTATTAACGGTCATAAGCATTTTCATTTTAACCAATTTTACGCCAATTGATAGATGTACTCAAGAATATATATCAAGAAACAAAAATAAAAATAGTTTTAGGAAATGGACGATTATCACAAGATATGATAATTAATAATGGTTTAAGAAAAGGATGTTGTTTATTTCCGCTTTTATTTAATATCTATATGGACGATATTCTCAAAAAATTAAAATATGAAATACCATTAGGAATAAAAATAAATAAAAATAATGCCTTAAATATGCTAATCTTTGCAGATGACATGATGTTAATACAAGAGAGAGAAGATAAGCTGCAAATAAGTATGTAAAAGTTACAAAAATTGATCCAAGATTATGGTTTAAGTATATCAATAGAAAAATAAAAGGTAATGGCATTTATAGGAAAACATATAAAAAGATCAAAGATAGTGTTAAACAAAGCGTTAGAACAAGTAGGAAAATTTAACTACTTGGGTTGTAATGTAACCTTTAAAGCAAACAATGAAGAAATAAATAATAAAGTGAGTAAGTTCCAACATATTTGTGGAGTAATAGCTCGTACCTTGAAAAGAAAAACCCGAAAAGATACAAACCTAAAATGTTATAAGACAATGGCTGTTCTAGTTTTACTGTATGGTTCGGAGACAGGAACACTTAAAAGGAAAGATTGGAGGCAAATACAAGCGGCAGAAATGAAATATCTCTGAGCAGTAAAAGGATGCACCAGACAAGATTATATTAGAAATTAAGACATAAGGAAGGAATTGGACATATTTTCCTTAAAATAAAGGATATAAATAAATAGAGAAAAATGAAAAAGCCGTTTACAAAGAGTGGATAACTCTCGCATTCCATTTCAGTCATACAAATATAAACCCCTAGGCTACAGAACGATAGGAAGACCAGTAAAAAATGGGAAGAAATATGAGGCCGGAACAGAAGAATGCTCCTAATCCATGAAGAGTTGATGATGATGAATCAATTGTACACTCTGCAAACCAACACCAACATTTCTTGACAGTGTTTAGGAATTTCCTCTTGAAGGCGAGTTTTATCACTGCCGTTTCTTTAAACGCTAACGACTGATAAAGCGGCAGTTAATTTCACCAAATAATTCTCCAGCACATTCGATTATGTTTTATTAACACGTGAAACACTTTCTAGCCACTGTTTCACCACTTCTTATCAGTTTTCTCTTAAGATGGATTTTGTAGCTCTCATCACTAATTATTATCACAACACATCACTAGTCACACCTCTCGCAAGTGAGATGCCATTTTATCATTTGTTGGCGTCCATGTTTCAATAACTACTCGATTACTGGTTACTTGTGTTTTTCCTGTTTTTAAATAAAACTTAAAATGTATAACGTTAGGAAGGAAGCATTTACCTTAATTACTACATACTAACAGATTTTAAATAAGAGAACCATTAAAAAGTGGTGTATCTATTTCGCCTCTAGATTTACTGTTGTTATTTAAAACATTGCTTCTACACAATGAGCGATAGCGCGCTGGCATTCTTAACTTCTGCTAGGTTTGCCAGGACACAATATTGTAAAATTTTACCATATAAGCTTCTTTTTGCATATTTCATTTATATATAAACTTTGTTTGCAAATAAGAAGAATTTGAAACATAAGTTTTGTTTCTTATTAATGAAGAGATCTTTGTCCAAAAAGTATTGTCAGGGATTTGACTCAAACTTTGAGTTTTGTTTGCGCAGGCGCGGCAAATGATCACAGAGGTTCTCGTGCCCTAAGAGCAGCTTCCCTCTGCTCCTCCTATACCTCGCAGCTACAAATTAATTACATATGAAAGTACTGAGTTCTGCGCGTGCGCATAGGATGACCGCAAAAACGCTTGTGTCCGAGAAATGCAGCCGGTTATTTCCAACGGCCAACTTCACTACAACTGTGCAGTACTCAAAGAATTCACAGTAAGCATACATTTATACAAAAATTCGTTATAGATTATAGCATTTTATGTGATAATATAATTGAGAAATTGTCTGAAATTTTTGTAGGGAGGGTACGTGCCGGCCACCACTGCCCTTGATCAGTGATTAATATCTAGGTATCTAAAAATTCAACCCATAACAAAACGGAAAATACCTTACTCCACTTATTTTTTGTACATCCATATCCCTTCCTAAATTCTAGTGGCAAAGAAATGCGTTTCTTTATATTTTTGCTTTTGTCTATCCATACTGAAAGTAACAATAAGCAACAATAACACTATATGCACTTCGTTCTAATCACGTTGGTCTGTAATGTGTGTAGATTTCAGCACGAACGACCCACGCTGCCTCTTGGGGATCACGCAGAACCGTGCAGCGTCGACTAGATTTTGTAACGTCCGCTAATAATCTTGGACGTGAAATAGCGCTGGCGTCTAAAGCAGGTATGGAGACGGCTAGCACAGTAGGGAGGAAACGAAGTTGCCGGTCCCCACGGCCGCGCTCGCTAAAGTGCCTCGCTTTGGTGCTTCGTGGCGCAGGGGATCGTGGGATCAATTCGAGTCCCGCCTTGGGCATGGGTGTTTGTGTGTTTGTAAATGTGTATATGTCTATGTATATGTAAAAAGGAAACGTTAAATTATCAGGAAATATAGGAAAACTGGAAAAAAAAAAAAACAGGAAAAAGGAATACGGTGCCGCAGTCCTGACAAGCCTCCGGAACTGTATTTAAACTGAAATGATGTGGTGGTTTGTCTCAATCTGCGCGTCAGTAGTTATTTCTCCTCTGGTATTTAAGCGCTTTGCTTGTATTAAACATATGATTCATACAATAATAATTATTAACCTACTGTGATTAAGTCAATTATAATTTTAAAATGTATACTCATCCCTTTATTTTATGCACGTAAATCAATCTTACACTACCGTGTGGTCAACATAATAAATTCTTCCTTTTCAACACTATTGAAGTAACATAACTCCATTGCCGTTTAACTTCAAAACATATTTAAAAACATATGACCAACAGAAACCAATAAATATAGTAAGCAAGCTCCCAAAGAAGAAATTAATATAACAAAACATAAATAATGACATTCAATCTGATATAAAATTTCTGTTTCTAAACGTTAAAACGCACTAGACAATATTATATGTACACATTAATCATATTATTATAGGCCTGCGCTATTAGTATTTTTGTTTTTGTTTCTATATCCCTCTTTTGTTATTAGAACCAGCTGAAAAATGCAGTGCCACAGCCGGGATTTGAACACGGTTCTCCTACTCTCGGTTGCTCTAACCATTAATATGCCGGCATGACATTCAATTCAACTGATTGATAAATGTATTTTCACTTCGGTCAACCAACCAGTATGTCTTCCTTCAGAGAAAAATCCGGCGGAGGACGATGGATTTTTTCGGGCACAAAAATCCTTGTGATGGCTTCCTTCGGACGGGAAGTAAATTCCTTGGTCCCGTGTCTTATATTTACGGCACATAAAAGAACCTGGAGCCTGATAAATAGGTCTCTGAGCAAATTTAATCGGCCCAATATAGAATGTCACACTGAGAACCACAGTACTTAAACAGCGTCCACTAATAAAACTCCATTTCATTTAATTCCCTTCAGAGAACACCTTGATGGCGACTTTCCCTACGTAAGTAGTTAATACCCGAGTAAATTAATATAGTTACATGAATCATAAGGATTGATAGTTGGTTTTAACTAAATGCATTTATCCGGAAACTAAGTACTTCAAAGGTAAGTCGCCATTAAGGTGTTGTCTGAAAGGTTGGTTGACCGGATAAAAGAACATATTAATCAGTTGGAAGATTGGATGTCATTCCGGGATATTGTCACAGCGGTTTAATGATTGAAGCAACCGCAGGAAGAGCGGCTGTGGCATTCAATTTTTCTATTGTTTTTTTTTAAAAAAAAATAAAAACATTGCTCAGTATAACCTAAATATAGGAGAAGCATTATATAATTATTATTGTTTTCTAGAAAGGATACATTCGGCTCTTAAATGGAACAACTCAATAGTAATTCTCATTGTCATTCTTCCTGAAACTGGTGTTTCGAGCTCGAAGTCATGCACACCACTGAATGAATAACGAATACAACTATAGTTCAAAATATAAATGCATTAATTGTGTAATATTGTAATCCTCGGGAATTTGTAATAGTGAAAGGTATAAAAAAATAAAATTGCAATTGATATTACTAGGGCAATTACGCCTCCCAGTTTATTTGGAATGAGCATTAAATAGAGTAAGCAAATAAAAAATATCATTCTCGTTTATATTTTAGAGGTTGTTTCTTTAAGAAATTTAAACATATTTATGTACACACATTCGTGTGTTCGAAGCATGGCGAATGAGACAACCGGGGAAGGGAAAGGGAGAGTGATGGAATGGGGCAAGAATACCTTTCAGTCAGTGGCACCATGAAGCCGTTTTCCCCAGTATCTATGCCGTCTCCGGTAGCGTGGTCGTTGTCGCATTTGCGTTGACGTTCTGCCGCAAAATAAAGGTATCTAACGTACTTGGGAATGCTTCGTCTATACTTGGGACTCCAAGGTCGCGGGTGTCTAAATGGAGTTTTTTGTTTATGGGCGCTCTTTAACTGCGTGGTTCTCAGCGTCCCATTCTATACTGGGCGTGAAAGACCGCTTAATTTTGCTCAGAGGGCTCTGTATTAAGCTTGAGGTTCTTTTAAGTGCCGTAAATCTACGAAACGGGACCAACAGCTTTACTTCCCTACCGAAGAAAGTCATGCTATGGATTTTACGCCCGAAAAAATCCATCCTCCTCCGCCGGGTTTGAACCCGCGAACTTGGGTATATAAAGTTAGCATGGCAACCATTACACCACGGAGGACGACGCGGGTGCTTAAGGCAGGGCTAGACGACATGAGGATTTAACTCATGTTGTCCTTTCTAGCATACATCATCGTCGGTCTGGTTGCCCTCCAGATCTCCCCTGCATCCCTTCCTGCCAGGCATAACGTTGGAAACACAAAGGGTCTACTATGGTCTACGTGTGATGCCATGCTCCAATTACCCTTCCATCTTCTGTCTGACTACTACTCACTCCTAAATTAACATAAGCAGTGTTAGCAGAGACTAAATTTTGTGTTGCATATTCTACATAAATTGGCATTAATTTTGCTCAAATTTTGGGGCAAATTAATGAATAATGACAGCCTTAAATTAAAATTAACAAGTAACTAAAGTAATATTAAATTTAAAACCCTTTATTCCAAATTCAAAACTTTTTGTTTCAGCTCGATATCACGAACAAAATCGAATAGCACATATCGGACATCACTTCAGTTTCCCTCTTGTGTATTACAACTTAGTTAATCGAAAAGATAAATCTCTCTCTTTTAGCATTTTATATTACTAGCCAAAGATATAGAAGAGCTTTTCACAGCTTTACTTTCAATACTAAGAGTGCTGTTACTACTTCTAATTTGTTAGTTGATCAAGAATAGTACAAAGCTCTTTGTAACAAAGGTAATCCAGAATTAATATAACTACATTGTAATTTATTTAATTGATTAAATCTGCCATTAGTTTATTTAAATCACCGCCTTAAGTCCAGACACATGCGCTTTATTAATCATCAGTTATTTTGCCATAATGGAGTTCAATTTAGAGAATGTCGTACTGCAGAAAACTTTTAAACTATCTTTTACAATCTATTGCTTCTCTAACATTGGGATCCATACGTTCTGCTTTTACTCTCCTTCCAAAGTGAACACTTTTTAATATTCACATTTGGCTCTCAATGAGTTAAAGCCAAGTGTGATGCAGGCATTTTTTTAGATTAAAATTCTAATATTGTATCTATTACGAATCTGCAATTTTCAGAAACAAGATTTTTTCCTTGCTTCGTACCTTATTTTGGTATCTTGTAAATTTTAAGGGATAACTTCTTTCCGTTGAAATTCTAAACACTGTTTTATACCTTCTACTACAGTATGCAGACGTACATGTTAAATCAAAGTTTTATGTTTGTAACTTGAAATAAAAACACAGTTTTATATCCAAAATAAAAAATGTATTTCTTATTTATTATTAAAATATATCATTCTCAAAAATATAAAAAAAGTCTCAAAATTAGCGAAAAAACATGTTTAAACATGACTTCAAGATTATGCAAATGCATATAAAACATTTTGTTCATTCAATAACTAACTCATTTGTGGTATAAGGTTCTTGTCTGAAGTATTAGTAAAATGTCATGTTTTAGTTTCATGCAAATGGAAAGTATCACGTTGAATGACTATCTTTATGGAGTATTGCTTATTGATAGGTACAGAGTGAACCTAGGTGTAGGCGTTATAGTCACGGTTTTATTGGTTAAGTATTACGAATATCTTGAGTCGTAAGGTTTTAAAATATTATCCGCATTATCTACCATTAAGGTAACGATTTCAAAGTTCCCTCCTAATCTTTAATGAAATATAACTCTCCCAAAATACGTAAATTTGTAGCAAGGGATATTTCTAACTACTCGTAATGTTGTGCAGATTTTCAAATATAACTGTAACACAGCATCTCATTCTTACTCTTAAATATAATATTTCAGTTCACAATTAGCAGCTTCTGATTCCTTTCTTGTGTGAATCGATTGCCGAATGCATAGCTCATACGTTCCTGTGGATATTTTGCTTGGTAATCGGATGCGTAGTTTTTAAGATACCTTTAAATGAAAAAATAATAATTTTCTCCTTTTATTTTATATGATTACTTATTCCTATTCTATATGTCAAAGAAAGAAAACGAAAGGAAGGAGTGAGGAAGAATATTGATCTTGATCTATATCTCCTTATTACCAGAGCCATGGGGTTCTATTCCTAAATATAACAAAAGTAACATCTTACTTATAGGCGTTGCCATCGGTGATAACTTATTTCTAGCAATAGTGTACTTATACCTCGTTCAATGATACAAGTGGTGGACAAGTTGAATTCAGTTTCAGTTGACTGAATGAAATGATGGACTGTAATGGAACTAAATGGTAGATGATGTCATGGAAGTGTATTTATGTCCCTTAATAACGATAAAATCATGGTACAACAATATTATATAATTATTTCGGTTTCCAATATGCTGATTTAAAAACACTGCTTGCTATTTAATGGCGTAATCTTCATAAAACAATGAAAGTTAAAATTCAGAGGTAAGTTTCCGTGCTTGAAACCATTTAAGTGTCAAGTATCCTTCAAATTATTGAATATTCTAAATATATTGAAAGTACTCAGTCTGAAGGTCGGTCATTGGCTGGGACGGTATGTGGGAGAGATCGTCACTCGACTGCGGTGTGTGTGTGTGTGTGTGTGTATGTATGTGTGTGTGAGAGAGATTTCAGCCTAGTTCCATTGCCCTTCCTCGTGATACATTAGATTAGAAATCATTCTGTAGGTTTATTTAGGCCAGGAAGCCACTGAACATAGAACTTGACAAGGCATATACATGTATACATATGTTTATATACTACGAAAAAAAAAATGTATAAAACTCTAGTGCTAAAAGCATCGGTTACAAAAACAGCAGACTAGACATATAATCACAGCATTTTCTTTTGAGGCCTTACGCCACTGCACTATGCTTAATGTGCTGTATAAAGGCATATGCACTTTTTTTGCATGCACATAGAAACAAGAGAATCAAGAATTAGTGTTAAAATGTATAAATAAACATAATGTCATAATGTTGTAATGTGAGACAATAGTTTTCTAATTTTCGACATAATAGTTACTACTAGTAATTATATAAATCTAAAATATACTTATTGTATTATGTACTCTTCATAAATGTCAACAAACTACACTGCATATTTACAAATAAATTATAGAATTTACCATGCAAAACTTTACAGTTATGTACTAGAGTATAAAATATCAAAGCATCAGGCTTTACAGACCTTGTGTCATTGCTAAATACTACAAAATTCATTTGACACATTTGTGCAAGTCAAAGTATGCATCAGATTAAGATAGTGATAAAGAAACGGCACAAATACCCGCGCCGGTACCAGCAGTCGAAATGTGATCCCCCGCGCAAGAGCCACGCTCACTGTCGGTGTGGTAACGGAACAAACTGTAAATATATTACCGAATTAAATATTTTAGTATGTGAACTATTGCTAGAGAGATCCCGTTATTATTGTGTATCTCAGTGTCATATTTCCATTTACAGAAGGGCCATAGATCGCGTAGTTCGCTTTCATTGCAATGACCTCGGTAATTTTCAGCACCAGCTGAAATGGCTAAATTTATCAGCTGTGCTATACTGTGTAAGTGCATTCAGTAAAACCACCTTCATAAACATCTAAAAAGTGACAGTTTAATCAAGACATACGTGGTATTTGTGATTTATTACATTAGATTATATATTATCAATCCACTGAAATACGTAAAACCGAATCATGCATGTTAAAATTTCGGAAAATATTACCCAGTATACCAGTTTCAGATAGAGAATATGTTAGATGTTTGGTTAATGGATTTACGACAATGGAACTGTTAAATGCACCTAACAAAATTCAGAAATGTTCCAAAAAGGAAATCAATTTTTCGAAATTGTGCATCATTCGAAATCCCTCCAAAGAAGCGTCTAAAACAGACATCAACTCCATAATTTTGATATAGAGTAAGCGCTCCGTATACCAGGCGCACACGTGTGATGTGGCCCGATTGGGTAGTGTGGTGGTAGTCGCGAGTTCGACTCTCGCTTAGGGGAAGTTACCGGAGGTTCTTTTTCCGAGATTTTGCCTTATCCTGAGAAAACAAATGTACAGTAACTTTCAGTTCCAAAGACTCCGACATCATTTGAGCATGATTTCACCAATTTCATTCATCATCCGATTTGACCAACCAGGTTGAAGGACACTAAGCTAAAAAAAAAAAAAAAAAAATCACATGATTGTGCACAATGTTTCGTGCATCACTTCGCTCTCTACCCTTACATAGGAAAAAGTTTCTAACAATTTTGATTGAGTACCATATATTAAATATATTTGTTAACCTTATTAACAATTAATTATTATAAAACCAAGTTGCATAACCCAAGCTGAAATACCCTTGTTTATTTGATCAGTCACATCACAAATAAAATGTATATCTTGAATTTTCTGGGAATGACTTCTGAAGTCCTCTTCATTCCGGATAAATTTGTATAAAGATAAATAAAATTTATTGAACAAAATGTAGATCTCGTCAAAACACACAATGTAAGTCCTTTATATTTTTGTTGTGGAAGTATTCGTTTCCAATTTATCCCTTGTTATGATTTCAATTTGAATATACTTATATTTTTCTCACACAAGAAGCTGTTCGTGTTTATACTGTTTTACTTTCTATCAAACAAAGACGTGAATTTCAATGACAGTCACATAGCGACAACTTTCAAAATATTTGAGTATAGCTTTAGCATATTGCATTTATTTAGTCCCATACCACTTATAAGAAGTAAGTAATCAGAAGGTTCTGCTAATACCGATCTCCATTGATTTTAAAGAAGAATCTTATCTAAGAAGTTTCTTTGTAGATCAGCTAGATAAAGTAACGTGAGTGTAACACATATTTTTACTTTCTCTATACGCACTATGTACATAGTAAATAGAGAAGGTATTGCACTCCACCTAAAATTCCGTACCCAGATTTCACCGGAAATATATGTTTTAGGGTCTCCTTTATCTAAAAAAAAGCATTTTCGGAAAAAGGTCCGTGTCTGTGTGTCTGTGAACATGATAACTCAAAAACTAAAAGCTGGTAAAATAAGAAACTTGGTATTTCAGTTTATTATCTTCTAGGGATTCGACACGAAGATTTTGAGAAAAATCCCCCCACCCCAACTACCCTTTAAATGGAACTCTCTTCGAAAATTTTTATTTTCTAAAAAAAATGGCTTTCGATTTTGATTAAAATTTCGTATATTAAAGATATTTACCTGACAAATAAAATGTATATCTTGAATTTTCTGGGAATAGCCTCTGAAGACTACTTTATTCTGGATTAATTTTACGGAATTTTGAATAACTGTTAAACCGTAAGAGATGGACCAAATGGCTTACCACACTAAAAATGCAGAGCACGTTAAAACACACAATTTATGTTTTATACATATTTTTGTGGAATTCACCGTTTTTGAGACATTCCTTGTTTTTGGTTTCTGCTTTGAAAAACTTATACTATTCTTATACAGGAATTTGTCAACTTCTATCCATACAACCAAAGAAACTTCAGTCACATAACAACGATCTATAAGAAATATTTCTGCTATTTTTTTCTTGATTAGTATGAATTAAATAGAAGCATAAGCTTTTTAAGAACAATTTGTTGCAAAGATGTAAAGAAAGCCATGTGAATGGTACACATCAGATTTATTCTGATTAGCAAGAAGTAAATAGAAGTATAAGCTTTTTAAGAATAACTTGTAGCAGAGATATAGAGAAAGTCATGTGAATGGAACACATCAGATTTTTACTTTCTCTATACGTAATATGTTCATAGTGTATAGAGAAGGTATTGCACTCGACCAAAAAATTCGATACCGAGATTTCACTGCAAATATATGTTTTAGGGTCCCCTGTATCCAAAAACAGTATTTTCAGAAACAGGCCCGTGTGTCAGTGTGTCCGTGTGTCTGTGAACACGATAACTCAAAAACGAAGAGTCGTTAAAATACGAAACTTGGTATTTAACTTTAGTATCTTCCAGGAATGCGACACGAAGATTTTGAGAAAAATGCCCCCACCCCCAACTACCCTTTACATGGAAGTTTTTTCGAAAATTTTGATCTTCTAAAAAATGACTCTAACGATTTTGATTAAAATATCGTATATTCAAGATATTTACCTGACAAATAAAATGTATATTTTGAATTTTCTGGGAAGAGCCTCTGAAGACTACTTTATTCTTTGTAAATTTTACGGAATGTTACATAACTGCTAAACCGTAAGAGATGGACAAAACCTTACCACACTACAAATGTAGAGCACTTTAAAACACACAATTTATGTTACATACATTTTTTTCCTGGAGTTGATTGCTTTTTAGATATTCCTTGTTTTTGGTTTCAGCTATAAAAACTTTGTGAACTCTTATCCATACAAACAAAGGAACTTCAGTCGCAGAGCAACCAGCTTTTGACTATCACTTTAACCTATGGTACCCCCTTATTTCGCTGCTACTAACAAGGGAGCAAGTAATAAGACTATTTCTCCTAAGTTTTGCTTCATAGATGAAGTAAATAGAATAATTTGTTGCAGTGATATAGAGGAAGTCATGTGAATGGAACACATCAGATGTTTACTTTCTCTATACGCACTATGTACATAGTGTATAGAGAAGGTATTGCACTCCAGCCAAAAATACGATACCGATATTTCACCGGAAATATATGTTTTATGGTCCCCTTTAACTAAAAAATGCATTTTCGGAAAAAGGTGCGTGAGTCCGTGTGTTTGTTTGTCTGTGAACACGATAACTCAAAAAGGAAAAGTCGGTAAAATACCAAAACTTGGAATTTAAGTTTAGTATCTCCCAGGGATGCGACACGAAAATTTTGAGAAACATCCCTCCACCCCCAACAACCCTTTATATGGAAATTTCGATTTTCTCAATAATGGCTCTAGCGATTTAGAATAAAATTTCGTATGTTAAAGATATTTACCTGACAAATAAAAATGTATATCTTGAATTTTCTCGGAATAGCCTCTGAAGAGTACTTCATTCTGGATGAATTTTACAGAATTTTGCATAACTGCTAAACCGTAAGAGATGGACAAAAGCTTATTACAGGAAAAATGTAGAGCACGTTAAAATACTCAATTTATGTCGTATACATTTTATCCTGGAGTTCATCGTTTTTTGGACATTCCTTGTTTTTGGTTTCTGCTTTGAAAAACTTATACTTTTCTCATACAGGAATTTGTCAACTGCTGTCCATTCAAACAAAGGAAGTTCAGTGACATAGCAACCAGATTTTGACTATCACTTTAACCTATGGTACTCTCTTATTTCGCTTCTTCTTACAAGGAAGCAAGTAATAAATCTATGTCTACTAATTTATTTCTGATTAGCATGAAGTAAATAGAAGTATAAGCTTTTTAAGAATAATTTGTTACAGAGATGTAGAGAAAGTCGTGTGAATGGTACACATCACATTTTTGTTTATAGAAAGTAACGGAATGACAAGGTTTAGATCGCGAACATTTCTGCACTCACCATTACAATTCAATTTGTACCGCATTGCTCAAATCATGCAAGTGAGCGACAATCTGTGTGGCTCAGATCCCAAGGTTGCGGGTTGAAACCGGGTCCTTAATGATGCCTTTTGAGTGTTCCTAAAACCGACAGCTCCACGTCAGTAGATTTACTGATTTATTGACATGCAAAGTAACTCCTGCAAAGTAAACTGCAAAACAATGGCGTCGCTCGTATAATCCTAGTAAAGATATATAAACATAAATAAATATATGTATGATAGTAATAATAATAATAATAATAATAATAATAATAATAATGCAAATGTATCTTTTGAATTGTGTTATATACCAATTAGTTACCAAGATTCATTTAATATTAACTGATGTAAATGTGAAAGTTTTCCATTGAAAATTAATTCTCATATTGTTAGAATATGAATGCAATAGTATTGACTAAGTTGAGGAATTTATCTTTTAATATCATACTTGTTAATACGGTTAACTCGTCGTAATCGTCGCATGTGTGTGAGCGGATTTCTTAAAAAGCTGTTGCTGATAAATGCCGTGCATTACTGCTCTGCGTGGGTGGACACGTGTGCTGTCAGCTCTATTTCTGCACCTGCATGAAAGTTTGTGAACTCTGCAGTGGTTTTCAAGTGCAACTTCTCCTGGAGGTTTATTACCGCGTCGACAGTAATAAAAGGAGAGAACATGCCCTGCAGTCATCAACTTTCAGCTGGGAATGCACAGCGTGCAGCAGTATGGTTAGTTTCGATGAGAAGTTTTGAGGGTGCAGCCGTATCCGAGTTGCTTCGAGTGTCAAGAGAAATCTGTAGGCAGACCTGTTACCAAAGCCTCGAATAAAATTGATTATTTTCAAAGCGATTTTATTTTTAATCAGTAGTTGAAATAAAGTATTGCTTGTTGGAGTAATTACGAGCAGTTTTTGTTACAATACTATAGTAGTGGTTCTTATTTTTACCAAATACTGTTTACGGCTAATATTACGCGTAAACGTATGAAAAACAATCGATGTATTCCACTCTAATGACTTTCTCTACGAAACAAACTTCTTACAAAATATTCTTCTTCTTTCTACTCCATGTCAATCTAAATCAGCATTAGTAGCACAGTCTTATTGCATAGTTCCTGTTAAGTAGAAGAGAAATAAGGAATACACTAGGCTAAAGCTTTAGGCAAATGTTTTAAAAGCTCCTGCTATACGATTTTCGCTGAAATTTGCCTCTTTCCATGTCCCGGAGTAATACAAAAGATACACGGACGACTTCCTATTTGATAAAGTGTAAATATTTTAAAATTGAAGCTAGTAATAAGGAAATGGTCAGCTGACAAACGTAACAAAAATGTAAAGGACACAAATTGTGAGATCTATATTTTTAGTGTAGTTACGGTTAACCTGTTCTGCAAAAGTTAGTGAAGTAAGTATTTGTCCAACTGTTACCGTTTACCACTTCTGCAAAAGTCATTCATAATGAAGAGGACTTCAGAGGTTATATCTAGGAAATTCAAAATATAAACTTTGAAATGTATATATTTAGTCTGTGGTAGTTTGATCACAACAGCAATTTTTAAGAAAAGAGTAGTTTGGGGCGGAGGAATTTTCTTGAAACTCTTCGTGTCGCACCCTTAGGAGATACTAAACTCAGTATTTAATGACATTTTCGCTTTTGAGTATGCTGGCTCTCCAAAGACCCACACACACATACACACACACACACATAAACACTGATATTTTTCTAACAATGCTTTGTTTTTATTCAGGAGGTTTGAAAAAATATATTTCGACATCGACATTTTGAATGGAACAAATTACATTTTCTCCATTATACATATAAGCTAGAAAAAGTAAAATCACATATACACATACTATAGTATAAATCCTAATATATTTATATAGTATTTAAATACTATGACGTATCCAGTTAAAAGGCATTAAAGCAAAAATAAAGTAAAATAAAACCACAAAATTTAGTCCACCAGATGAAGGGAAAGCCAAAAAACCTGGGGCAGTAAAGTTAAAATAAAGAGAACCTATGTACGGCATTTTGTCTAACGTTTTTCTGATGTTAATCCTTTTCTATTGTTCGAGTCACCAGATTGAAAACGTCTTAGTATTCCGTAGAGTGTAAACGGTTACATGCATTTATACTCCTTGAATTTATTTTATCTTTATTTTCCTTATTCACTAGTGCATAGCACGTAGCAATCGAAAAAGGCTTAGCGTGAAAATTGAAGCTGTTTTTCTCTTCCAAGAGTCTTAGCAGCAAGTCCATAAGGTAATCAAGCTAGAAAACCGTGTCGTCAAATGGTTAGAGAGTCGATTACATTGCAGTGTAATCTGTTAACTGCTGCTGCCGACGCTTCCCGCTTTTCCTCCGGAACGAATTACTCGGCTTGGATATTGAAAACTTACTCTGAATGAGCCTCACGTACGTTTATCTTTTCTCGGCGAGTTCCCCGTCGACTGCACACCAATGCGAGAGATGGGCGTTTAAAAAGATAGGAAAAAAAAGAGAAAGATAGGAAGAGCAAGACAGAGAGAGAAATATTTACACATCCTCCGCAGGTTTACGATTCAATTTCCTGATAAAAGAAATAATACTGAAAAGTTGGAAATGGATTGAACTCGATGCTTCATGTGCGGAAAGAAAGACGTGCTTATTTGATGTTAACCCTGCCGGAAATGCTTGGGCACGTTCGCGGTCCAATGCGGATCTATTAAAGGCGTGAGCTGGATTCACATTTTAAAGGTTCTACTTACACATAGTTAGTGGATACGATTTATTTCTAACAGATACTGTTTCTTATTTTTCGTCTATTCGTCCTCTTCCTTTGAAATGGACATTGTCACCGATGATGATGGCTCGACGTAAACCAGAGAAGTAGGTAGACCAGGCATCACCACTCGTGCTCATTGAATAAAGTATACAGAGAAACTTTGCCCGATGCTCCTAAGAATCCATACTGTGCACTGTGTGACCAACTGCGCGGAAAGCAAAAACATAATTCCTTAAATGCTATGGCTCTATGCAATATTTTCCGCTTGAATTACGTAAACAACTTTTCATAGGTTAATGTAGTTATATGTACGTTATTAAAGAAAAATGGTTAATATTTGGAAATAGCTAATAGACAAGTTTATTTTGCATATTTTAACCATATCTTCTTTTTTATAATATGTAATTTTTATAGTTTTCAGTTTTCCATTAAAATGAAGTATTAGATATCGGATATTTTTCAAACAATTGAAGATACACATATATTCCATATATAATGCCATTATTTGAATATTATGATTTGTGTTATGTTAATAAAATTTCTAATTACATATTTAAAAAAATAACAATACTGAAACTTCTTCATGTAAATTTGTATAAGTTAATTGAATGTAAGAATAATCACTAGCATCACTAGCATGCATTGTTGAAACACCTAGTTTTAATATGATGTTTGGTATTATTCCGAAACTTTATTTTTATTGTTTGTATGGACAGGAGTTCACAAATTCTTGTATGAGAAGAGTATAAGTTTTTTAAAGCTGAAACCAAAAACAAGAAATATCTCAAAAACCATCAACTCCACGAAAAAATATTAAATGACTTAAATTGTGTTTTTTAATGTGCTCTACATTTTTGTGTGGTAATTTTTGTCTATCTCTTCCGGGTTAGCAGTTAAGCAAAATCCGTAATTTCATCCAGAATAAAGTAGTCTTCAGTGGCTATTGCCAAAAAATTCAAGATATACATTATATTTGTCAGGTAAATATCTTTAATATACGGTATTTTATTCAAAATCGTTAGAGACATTTTTGACAAAATCAAAATTTTGGAAAAAAGTTCCATGTAAAAATTAGTTGGGGCTGAGGGGACTTTCTTGAAAAACTTCGTGTCGCTTCCTTGCAAGATACCAAACTTAAATACAAATTTTGGTGTTTAGCGATCTTTTCGTTTTTAAGCTATATTATCCAAAGGCACACACACGGACCTTTGTTCAAAAATACTTCTTTTGGATTCAGGGGCACCCAAAACATGTATTTCCGGTGAAATCGCAATATCGAATTTTTGGATGGAATGCAATACCTTCTCTATACACTATGTATATAATATGTATAGAGAAAGTAATAATGTAATACATTTAAGGTATATGATATAAAACTAACTTATAAATGCAGTCGTGTCATATTCATTCCGGTATTTTGCTAAAAATATGGTGCTAAAGCACTTCTCTTAATGCAGTTCCATGATATTATGGTCGCAGCCAGAAAGGGTGCCTAATGTAATGGCACCATTGCACAGATAAGATAGATAGAGCCAGTATCTGGGGCAGAGTAAATGATAATGCCGCGGGCGCAGAGCGGTGTTCGACCCATGCTCTTTTGAATTGGAGCAGGGCATTATATTCCTCCCTGGGTGATCAGAAATCAACTCTTTGTTACCCTGAGGACAATGTTGGTGCGTATCCACTACCGTTAGTGCTAACAGTAGTCATGGCTGATATATAGAGAGCATTTTACCATCTCCTTTTTGTTTGAAGTACGTTGTATCACTGACTAAGCCCCAACCCCTTCCGTTCTTCTCTTGTGTTTCATCTGTGCTATGTGGGAGCAGTGTTCTGTGTCGTTACTGTGATTTTAATCCATTGTGCAAGCGAAGCTGTTATTTTTCTAAATTATTTGTATTCCTTTCGTTATTGCGTTCTGTACTTTTTATGTTCTCTATGCACATGCTATTAAATATAGAAATATTGTATTCCACCAAAAATGTTGATGTCAATATTTCACCAAATATATCTATATGTTTTAAGGTCCCCTAAATCTAAATCAGTTTAGATAAAGAGGTCTACAACTCTTGTGTCCGTTTGTGTCTGTATATGTGTTCGTGGTCTCTGTCCATGAACAACATGTTTCGCTTATGAAAAGTCGTTTATTATTTTAATAAAGTATATATATTTATATATATTATTGCTCTACCTTCCATTTGAACCCGCCATTTAATCGACGAAAACTGTAAACCCATTTTAACATTAAAATACTAACCTTGTTTAACTTAAGCATCTTTCAAGAATGCAATGAGAAGATTTTAATGAAAATCCTCCACTTCTAACTACCGTTTATATGAAAAATGTTGCCAAAATTTGGATTTTCTCAGATAAATAACCATAACCAAATACATATCTTAAACCTCTTCAAAATTTATTAAAAATATTAATACCAAAAAAATAAGAATTGAACTATATTTCAACCTCTACTTGAAATTAAATTATTAATAAACTTCACAAAGAATTTAAACTCTTATTTGGAAAGAAAAAAATTAACGATTTAAGATAATTACATCATAAATAAACGATATGTTTTGCATATTCTGGAACTAACCTCTGAAACCCTTTTAACTATGGATTTTTTTCCCATAAGGATAGCCAAACGCGTGCATTTTTGAGGAATTGGCCATTTCTGTGATATTCCTTGTTCTTGTTTCAATTTTTCAGTGCTTAAGCTTACCTCATAAGGACAGTCGTCATTCGTTTTTATTCCTGGTCCAGCAAAGAGAACGACATTTCAAAACCAACACATAGAGATCGGCTTTTAAGAGATTAGAATACTGCTTAAACCTAATGTGTTTCCCTATTCACACCGTATCTACGAGAAAATATGTAATAAAAGCATATCTGCAAATACTTATTTGGATTAACGTGAAGTAAATGAAAGGTAAGCTTTTTTGAAGAAAAATGTATTAAAGAATGGGTAGATAAATACGCGTGAATGTAGCAGAACAAATTCTGCAACATTCGGTTCCTATTATGTTTGTATTGATGACATTTATTAATAGAAATATATCTTTCAAGAGCTTCTTCAAGGTTGAAAATCTATAAATTTCCAAATCTGACCTTGTTGTCATAGAAAAATCTGATGTGCTCCATTCACATGACTTTCTCTACCTCTCTGTAACAAATTATTGTTAATAAGCTTATTCATCTATATTCATGCTAATGGAGATAGATATTATCATAAACGGTTTTATTAGTTAGTTCCTTATAAGTAGAATGTGATACACTAGGCTAAACCGACAGTCAAATGCTTTAAAATGTCGTTGATGTGGTAAGAAATGCGATTCTTTGCAGTGATCAGGTGCTTAGTTCCCGTATGAGAAAAGTATTAAGTATTTTAAAACGGAAATCAATAACAATGAATATCTTAAAATCCAGGGAAAAAGTATATAACATAGATTGTGTTTTAACAAGCTCTACATGTTTTTAATACGGTTTTGTCTATCTTTTACCAGTTACAAAAAATTCCACAAAATTCATTCAGAATAAATATGGCTATTTCCAGAAAATTGAAGATATACATTTAATTTGTAATGTAAACATCTTCTATATACGATATCTTTATAAAAATTCGTTAGAGACATTTTTGAGAAACTGAAAATTTTATAAAACCTGTCCATGTAGAGAGTAGTTGGGGTGAGGGGATTTTCTTGAAAATCTGCGTGTCGCATCCTTGGAAGATACTGAACTTAAATATCAAGTTTGGTATTTAACGGACTTTTCGTTTTTGAGCTATGCTGTCCAGGATCTTTTCTAGAAATACTTTTTACTTTCCCTATACGTACTGCATAATACTGTATAGAGAAGGTATTGCATTGCACACAAAATTTCGATACCAAGATAAAAATGTTCGTTTGTGTGTGTGTGTGTCTCGGCAGTATATCTTAAAATATAAAAGACCATTAAATACCAAACTTGATACTTAAGTTTGGTATCTTCCAAGGATATGACATGAAGATTTTCATGAAAATCCCCACTCCCTTCAACTACCCTTTACATGGAACATTTTTCGAAAATGTTGATTTTCTCAAAAATGGCTCTAACGATTTTTATTAAAGTTTTTATATATAAGATATTTATGAAACAAATAAAATGTATATCTTCAATCTTCTGGGAATAGTCTAAAAAGTCATGCTTATTGTGAATGAATTTTGCGAAATTTTAAATAACTGGTAAACCGTAAGAAATAGAAAGAAACTTACCACGCAAAAAATGTAAATCTCATTAAAACACACAATTTATGTTACATACATTTTTCATGGATTTGACCATTTTTTAGATATTATTAGTTTCAGCTTTAAAATATTTATTATTTTCTCATATGGGAATTTAATACTCCAAACAAAGGTACTTCAATTACATAGAAACCAGCTTTTGAAAGACTTGGCTATGGATTTAGCCTATGGTATACTCCCTTATTTCCCTTCTACTTACAAGCAATCAGGTAAAAGACCCTTTCTGTAATTTTTTCTAGATTAGCATTAAGTAAAATGTAGAAGAATAAACTTTTAATAATAATTGACTGAATCACATCAGATCTTTTTTTTGGATTAAGCAGTCCCAAAACATGTATTTCCGATGAAATCTCGGTGTGACTTTTTGGGTGCAATACAATACCTTCTCTATATACACTATTTACACAGTACGTGTAGAGAAAGTAAAGATACCTGAATGTTTTAAGGTCCCTTGTATCCAAAAACAATTTAGATAAGGGTCTACAAGTGTGTGTAGGTTTGGGTTTGTGGGTTCGTGGTGTCTCTTCAACATAACTCAATATGAAAAGTAGTTAATTATTTTAATAAAATATAAAAGGATATATGTATATATATTTTTATATTTATTTATTTTTTTGGCTCTATCTTCCATTTTAACTCTCTATTTAATCGACGAAAATTGTAAGCGCATTTTAACATTAAAATGCTAAAATTAAATACCAACCTTGTTTAACTGAAGCATCTTTCAAGGATGCCACAAGAAGATTTGTAAGACAATGTCCCACCCCTAACCTCCGTTTATATGAACATTTTTTCGAAAATTTTGATTTTCTCAACAATGCTAACGATTTAAATAATTTCAACAAAATTAACTGTATATTTCGCATCTTCTGAAAATAGCCTCCGAAGCCCTCTTAATTTTGATTGCTTTTCCATTATTGTAAAACTGTAGGAGTTAGCCAAACACTTTTCTAGAGTTGGTATTTCTGTTATATTCCTTATTCTGGTTTCCATTTTTCAACACTTAAACTTATCTCATATGAAGAGTCGCTATTCGTTTTCATCCCTGGCCAAGCAAAGAGAACCACATTTCAAAACAATCACATAGCGACCGGCTTTTAAGAGATTAGACTATCGTTTAAGACTAATATACCTCCGAATTTATATTGGATCTATGACGAAATATGTAACAAAAGCATATCTGCAAATATTTATCTCGATTAATGTGAAGTAGACGAAAGAATAAGCTTTTATGAAGGAGAAACTATTAAAGAATGGGTACAAAGAGAGAGAGTCGTGTAAATGTAGCAGATCACATTGTGCTACATTCTGTTTCTATTATACAGGAAACAGCAAACGAAGATGTGGACCTTGTTGGTCATACCGTACGTGATATGGAATGTACTTTTCAGCTCTAAATTCGGCACATACATAAACTGACATAAAATCACCATGGATTAGGCAGTCGCACATAACCAAATGGTACGTGACTGTCACACTCCAAGAGAGATGCCGGTTGGTAGGGAGGGTTCCAGTCGTGTAATGTAGGCGTGGTTTGATAGAGACGCCGGCGCGGTACAGGTCACCATAGTAGTGGAAAACATGGGTTTTGTTACGTGTTTCGTATAACAAGTTTTGAGGTTATTTACGTGGCGTATGACAACCATTGTTCCTTCGCTGCCTAATCCCAAATGTTTTTTAAACACACATACAACTTTAAATAGAAGAGTTTGAAAGTTGCTTCATCAAGTTTCGGTCAAGTCAAGGTGAAAGCTAATCGACTGCTATCTTTGTTTGGTGTCATTGCTAAATGGTCTGTACTTGTATTGCTAACATTTATTAAAATAAGTATATCTTTCAAGACCTTCCACAAGGTTGAAAATCTTTGAATTTCCAATTTATTGTTTCTTGTCATAAAAAAATCTCTCTATCACATTTTATCATAGAATGAACAATTTTATCTAACGGAAAACTACAATCAGAAAACTCTGACTGATTGTTACTTTCACTTCTTCTTAAACAGAAAACTTATGCTATACAAAAGATTACGAACTTATCCGTTACTTGATTCCTTGAAACTCCTTGCATAAAAATTATATAATTGATTTTCAGAAAGAATGCAGTATGTGCGCGTGCGCGTATCGCGCGCTTCAACCAGAAATAGTAGCGAGAAGAGACGGCATAATTCTATAAAAAAATTATGATGCATTGTATTTACATGACATGGTGTGTTTATTCTTGGCAAACTGTTCTTACAAAAATTGGAGAGGTTCACCACCATAGCCGAAGTTTGGAGAATTGTTTCGAAATGCCATGCCTCATTGGCACCTTATAAGCACCGTAAGCACTTAAGTCGGGGTTCGTAAGTCGTCATTGAGGTTAGCACTGAGCTATCTCCATTTTAAATAGTTACAGAGTTTGTAGGTCGCCATTGAGATATGACAATTTGAGACTCCTTTGTGGTTTGTGGGAAAAAAGTTGGAGAATTTATTGCCGTGCCGATTAGTTACCATGGTAGTTCAGTGGTCAGAGTAACTGGAGGGAAACCAGGACACCTGTCGTTCAAATTGCGGCTATGGCGGTGAATTTTTTAGTCTGACTCTGCCTCTCCTCTTTCCTATTCATGATTTGTGTGAGAAACAATTCACTTGCTCGTGCAAAAGTTATTTTCCTACTTGTTAGACGAGATGAACTTTCATGACATTTTTATTCTTTCTTATTTACCGTCCTTTAACCTAGTTGCTCATATAATATGATTTACACTTTTACTCACATCGTTATAGGATAAGAACGAATCAATAAACTAAACAATAGATAAAACAAAATTGTTGGCTTTGTAATGCCATGCTTTAAATAATTTGAATTGCTTTAAACAAATATCAAGTATAAAATTCATCAAACGCTTTGGTTTATAACTACACTGTTTACAAACTTACCTACCAATAAGACATATACACAGTGCCATATAAATGATTTGTTTCTAGAAACGTGTGTTTTTCTTTTGTTATGTTTTTGATTCAGCAAGCCTCAAAGAGATTATTTTCGGTGAAACCTCAATATGTAATTTTCCGCTGGAATGACGATAATTCACGCTATCTAAAAAGGAGTGCTTAACTATGATTATTTTCAGAGTATTTAGAGCTTAATTAATATAACAATTGACAAACGTTTCCAATTTTGGAATAATATTAATGTAATTATATCATTATGTAGCCTATGAAGAACTGTACAAAAAATATTACTTGGGAAGAAATTTGTAGAGAAATATCCCTGCGAATCAAAGTCTGTTTCCCACAAATATTACTTAGAATTAAATTCCTACTCATTGGTTCTCTGTTATAGGAAGCATCAGTGACATCGATATGATGGCACCAAATCACCTCCGCTCGAAATGCCAACAGATGTATCATGCTAAAGTAGAACCAACGGAAGGAAGAAACCGGAATTCCGCTAAAAAGTAGGCCAATGGTAAAAAAACTTCGACAATACCGACCGCCGGATACCGTGCATCCTATCTCATTAAAAAAATCTGACGTGTTCCATTCACATCAGAATTCTCCACTACTCTGCAACAAATTATTGTTAAAAAGCTTATTCTTTTATTTACATCATACTAACTGAGAAACAATTAGCAGAGATAGTCTTATTACTTGCTTCCTTGTAAGTAGAAGCGAAATAAGGGAGTACCATAGGTTAAAGTGATAGTCAAAAACCGGTTGCTATGAGACAAGTTCCTTTTTATGAACAGGAGTTGACAAATTCCCGTATGAGAAAAATATTTTAAAGCTGAAATCAATAACAAGGAATATCTCAAAAACAATAACTCCACGAAAAAAGTTTTAACGAGCTCTACATTTTCTCTTAAGTTAGCTTTTGTCTATCCCATACGGTTTACCAGTTATGCTAAATTCCGTGAAATTCATCCAGAATAAAGTGGTCTTCTGAGTCTGTTCCCAGAAAATTCAAAATATACATTTTATTTGTCAGATAAAGATCTTTAATATACGATATTTTCGTCGAAATTGTTACAGCTATTTTGGAGATAGTCAAAATTTTCAAAAAAAAAATTCATGTAAAGCGTAGTTGGGTGTGGGAGGGTTTTCTTGAAAATCTTCGAGTTGCATCCTTGGAAGATACCACACTTAAACACCAAGTCTGGTATTTAACGGTCTTTTCGTTTTTGAGTTATGCTGCCCAAAGGCACATACGGAACTTTGTCTGAAAATGCATTTTTGAACTCAGGAAACTCAAAGCATACGTTTCTACTGTAATATTGGAATGAACATTTTTGGATGTAATACAATTCCTTCTCTATAAACTATGTACTTAGTACGCATAGAGAAAGTAAAACCAAGACAAAACAAAACAAAACTAGACTGCTTCTGCGATCGGGTGGCTAGCATTCTGGCTTCTCTTCCAGAGGTCTCGAATTCGATTTCCGGCTGGGGCAGGAAATTCCTTATTCCCACAGAATCTGGAAGTATGAATGTGTGAGTGAATGAGTGTATGTTCAATAGTAAACGAGAGCCGTTTTTTCAACTTCCGATAGGCTATAAATAAAAGACAAGTTCATAGAAAAGAATGATTTTATTACTAAAAGTTTACTGCACTTTTCAGCATTATCACCGAAAAGATTGAGACATTTATCGTACCTGTGCACAAGCTTTGTAATATCCGCTTCAAAAAAATATTGCCGCCAATGGTTTCAAATGAGCATTGACGTTGTTTTGAAGATCTTCGTTGGTTTGAAAGTGCTGCCCTCCTAGCCGTCCTCAGTTCAAGGAAAAGATGAAAGTCGCTGGGTGCCAGATCAGGACTGTACGGCGGATGATCACAAAATGTCCCATTGAAATTGTTCAATTGTGTGTGGGTGAGCGTTGTCATGGATCAACACAATTCCTGAAGTCAACATTCTTCTTCATTTGTTTTGAATGGCTCTCCGCAAACGTTTTAAAGTACGAAGATCTTCAAACAACGTCACTGCTCATTTGAAATCATTGGCGGCAACATTTTTTGAAGCGGGTATTGCAAAGCTTGTGTACAGGTACGATAAATGTCCCAATCTTTTCGGTGATTATGTTGAAAAGTAACCACAAATGTGCTAAACTTTTAGTCATAAAATAATTTTTTTCTATGAACTTGTCTTTTATTTATAGCCTATCGGAGGTTGAAAAAAAAAAACATCCCTCGTAGAACCGAAAAACCAACTTTAAGAAACCTAAATTTCAGCGAGATAAACACCAGCAATATTTTCACAAATCAAAACCACCGATATGATCATAGAAGTTAAAGGGGGCTATATAAATGGGGGAAAAAAGAAGCTTTTAGCAAGGTCTGAACTGGGCTATAGAGAACGCCACGCTTCTTAAAAGGCAAATCTTGTTTTACCTATGGCTCTGAATGAACTGTATTATAGTAGTTCCTATGTAATTATATGATGCTTTCAATTGCACTACTGCGCTTTTAGGACTTCCTGAAACTTCATTTGTAATGACTAGAATGCTACTCAACAAACAATGTCATACCGACAACAACCACAACATGCGTTAAAACGTGAAACATCCCTGTTATCAATTGACGAGTCGAATTCCCCTGCAAACCACAACTACCAAAAGCTTATTTTGTTAAATGAAACTCCGATATCAGAATGGCTCTACAACAGATAGGTTATATGTACGCACAATCATGATCCGCGTAGAGATCAAATGATATTTTGAATATCAGTTAGCACGTCAGTATACAGCAACCTTTCAGATAAGAGAGAGTTAACATTAAATTGATTACAGTTTTAGACAACAGGCACTAAAACTTTTGATGTGTCCATTCACAGGACTTTCTCTACATTTCTGTAAAAAATTATATTTTAAAAGCCTATTCTTCTATCTATGTCGAGATAAACATTAGTATAAATATTCCCTGCTTTATTGTAAGTGGAAGGGAAATAAGGGAGTACATTAGTTAAAAGAGATAGTCAAATCTTTTAAAAGTCGGTTGCCAAGTCATTCAAATCCATTGCTTTTGCATGACCAGAAGTTAACAAATTCCCGCGTAAGAAAAGCTTTAAGTTTTTTTAAAACTGAAACTATGTGTTTTAACCAGATCTAGATTTTCGTGTAGTAATTTTTGTCTGTCTGTTGCGTTCAACAATAATGCAAAAGTGGGCAGAATTCATCCAAATGAAGAGCTCTTAAGAGGCTATTCTCAGAAAATCCAAAATACGTGATTTATTTGCCATACTAATATCTCTAATATACGATATTTTAATCAAAATTTTTAAAGTTATTATTGAGAAAATAAAAACTTTTGAAAATTTTTCCATGTAAAGGGTGGGGAAAATTTTCGAAAAAAATTTATATCCCATTCTTAGAGATCAAGTTTGTTATTTTACCAAATTTTCGTTTTTGAGTTATCATGTTGACAGACACACGAATGCACTCGTGCACCACATGAACCTTTTTTTAAAGTGTTTTTTTTTGGATACAGGGGACCCTAAAACGTGTATTTCTGATGAAATATGAGAACTTAATTTTTGTGTGGAATATAATACCTTCTCTTTTAACCTTCATTCTTAAATTGAAGGGCATAACATTTTATAACTTCCAGCTTACAACCTTGTTTCTTGAGATGGAAATAATAAATGCTTATACTAAGATGAGGTTTTGTATGGATTATTTGAATGATTCGGATGATGCATTCAACAGAAGTAGAAAAAGTTTACAAGTAGTGACAGGAATGTGGAAATTGCTACCAAATAAGTCGAGGAAAGAGTGCGAAATTCAACTGCGACCTTCATTAGTGTAATTAACACTTATATTGTTTTTCTGCAAAAAGAATTAATGTTACAAATTACAACAATTCCAAAGTTCACAATCAATAATGATATATATATATATATATGAACTGTTATAGCTGAGTAATGATCATGTTGTCAGCACTGCTAGAGAAATATCCAAATATTAATTCCACACTGATTTATGCTCATTTTTTTATAATGCCTACTTTACTACTTATGGCACTGCAGGCGATGACACTGATGATACATGAATGAAGATGGAGCACCAGTGGAATACGTCGGCAGGGGAAACCGGAGAACCCGGAGAAAACCCGCCCCTGCGCCGCTTTGTCCACCACAAATCTCACGTGCGGTCGCTTGGGATCTAACCGGGGCCGTATAGATGAGAGGTGAGTGGCCTAACCCCTCGGCCTGGATACTTTATAATTTAATGTTTAGAGTATATGGCAAAAACACAAGTTAACTGTGATTTTATTTTGATTGTGGCATTTCCACAATTGAATTTGAGCCTCGTTCTGCAAACATTCCCACTCAGAAACCAAATGTCTGGTTTTAAATTGAGCTGACCTTAATTAACATTCTTGAAACTTTACTTATATTAAATAAATTGAAGATCGTAGTTTCCCACAGTTAGTGGCATCTGCCTTTGTTCGACTGAATCATACGAATTGATAGTGTCTTCTTCCTCTAATCCACTACACTGTCCTGAGACGGTGGGATTGATGAATTTGAAAATTGGCTTGTTTATTTTGGTAGTGAAATTTATTAACTATTGAGTAAACTTGTATAAAAAAAAATATTTCCCATAATGTCAGTGCTGCTGTGGTTCCTGTTGACTGTAATAAAGTGACGTCCCATTAACTTTATTAAAAATTCTGTATAAACAAAACAAAGGATAATACATACATCCAATAATACGAAATAACTGAAAACGCTCATAGTGCAACACAGCAAAAATTAATTTCGTGATATTCTTGCTAAAATGTTCGGACACCGAGAACTAATCCGGTAGTTTAGTTTTGTCTTTCACGCTCTGTTGATCCTTCTTTTGTTCTGACCGATGTATACCTTTTGACATGGGAATTGATTATTTTACATAATCTGGATGCTGATTCTTGAGGTTTTTCGTTTTAGGAGAAAGCAATGTTAAATTTAAAATGATCAGAAAAAGCTACATATTTAGCAGCCCAAAGATGTTAGTTAAAATTATTATATATATTTTTTAAGCAAAAAGGTAATTTATTTATTTTTTTTTACCCTTTTACCCCCTAAAACTTTATCAAAACAATTCTTTGAATGATAACTAGTGCACTCAAACATACATTGAAAGCACCCAGATTGTGTCACTTTTTCATCCAGGTCTGGTACAAATATGAAACTTGGTATCTCCAAGTTACATTAATTTTTTTTGAAAATAGGACTTCAAGACAAACATGATAAACAATGAAACATACAGTAGACATCATACGATATGCATTTTGTGAACTTTTTCTAGAAAACCGAGATGGAGAGCAGATATTTAGTTGTGATAGAACTGACATTGAGGAAGCGTTTATAATGTGTTTAAATTGCACAATTTATTATTATTATTATTATTATTATTATTATTATTTTCGTTCTGTTCTAGCCTCTCAGTATCTATGTAAAGAATGAATTTCTCTAGCTTTTGAATTTTGTTCTCTCTCTCCTCGCTGATATTCACTGTTACAAAACTGGCACCAACTTCTATCCAACTAACGCCATCCTGTTTCTTGAAGATGTATAGTCAAAGACATTAAAAATACGCCTGGCATTGTCATGTTGCTGAAAATGTGAACGTTTGATGGGAACTCGGGTCTTACCACGATTTTCTTTAGTGCCATTCTTGACAACATACCACGCGAGTAAGAAAAGGCAAAACACATTGGACAATCCATCCCTTCAGTCCTCAGGTCCGCTCGATATTCACTCAGCACAGGTTGACTTGTATAAGCAGTGTGTTAATTAATCTACCATGTGCGAGTATAACCTTGGCATTAAAACTTCAGAATGTAGTGCAGAGAAAAGGTTAACCTAATTTTGTGACACTCGGTAAGAGTATTGTCTAACCTGAAACTTTAGAGATCAATATTTCGCAACTCAGAACTTAACTTCGTTTGTCGCAAATTACCTTTCATATTCAACCCCTTCCCTTCGGTGCCCAATACTCTTTTAAGAGCACAGAAAACTGGTAAAAGACATGGGTTGGGTCAGCGAAAAGACGCCTTGTTACCATAATTATTTCCAGACTATTTTTAATGTCTTTGAGTGTACAGTTAAACTGAAGATGCCATTTATTACATATTTCATAACATAGTAGCAGCCTGTAAGAAACGTTGGAGTACCGACTCGGGTTGTAAGAAGCGATTGCAAACATAGTTGAGTTGTTCTTGCTCCTTCCTATTTCATGTTCCATATTGTTTGGGTCCACATATATTTCTCATACTTAAGTTCTAGCAGGGTCATTCCATTTAATGCAAAAATGTCTTGTAACTGTACATTTTTTCACTGAACTGAGATAGTATACCGCCATGTAAAAAATTAAACTGCTTATTAAAATGAATTTAGTACTTTAAGCAATCAAAATAATGCAATTATTGGTATATTAAAATCACCAGTTTGGCTGCACATCGCTGCGGCTGTTGCTGTAACTGAATTACACAATATTGAGAGAATTAAACTGAAAATTATCATGTAATTATTTGTGAAATAAGATTGATTAAAGATTATCATTTTGCAAGGCTTTTAGTGCATAATAATACATTTTTAAAGCACAAAATCTCAATAGATATCTCCAAGTTTCATTATTTTCCAAATACATTTTATGGTTATAAAATACGCCGATTACAGTCAAATATTAGCGAAAGTCCTGAGTGTTGAATCATTTAGGCTCTTTTATTATTTTTACTTTCTTTACTTAGTACATAGGTAGAGAAGGTATTGCATTCCACTAAAATTCGATATGAGATGTCACTGGAAATACACATTTTAGGTCTCCTGCAGCCAACAAAAGCATTTTTACAAAAAGGTCCATGTATGTGTGTATGTGTTCAGGTGTCCGTGAACAAATTTGGTGAAATAAGAAACTTAATGTTTTATGTTGTGTATCTTCCAAGTATGCGGCACTAATATTCCGAGGACAATCCCCCATCCCTTTGCATGGAAAGAACTTCAAAAATTTTTATTTTCTCAAAAATTGTTGTAACGATTTTGATTAAAATATTGCATATTAAAGATATTTGTGACAAAATGTATATCTTGAATTTTCTGGAAATAGCCTCTGAAGAATTCTTCATTGTGGATAGCTTTTGCATTACTGGTAAGCCATAAGAAATAGACAAACACTTACTACACACAGAATATAAGATCAGTAAAACATAATTTGCCATACACATTTTTTGTGGAGTTGACCACTTCCGAAATATTCCTGGTTGTTTGTTTTAGTTTTAAAATACTTAAACTTTTCTCATATAGGAATTTCTCAACTTCTGGTAATGCAAAGAAACGAAGTTCTACCCATATAACAAACTATTTTTAAAAGATAGGACTATCACTCTAGCCTAGTGAAATACTTTTTTTACCTTCTACTTACAAGGAAGCAAATAATAAGACTACTTCTGCTAATGTTTATCTCCATCACCATGAAGCAGGTAGAAGAATATGTTTTTTAGCAATAACTTGTTACAAAGATGTAGAGAAAGTCATGTGAATGGAACCCGTCAGATTTAGCTGATCTATATTTGTCACACTTTACGGTACGATGCATTCAATTGTAATACTTTGAGGTGATATATCAGATCGACCAAAAAGAAATAAACAATTAATAATAATTAATTAAACACGACCAGTCAAATTAATATAAATCGGTAATTTTTGGAAGAGAAAAATGTAAAGATATCATTAGATTACTGGATTTCTGTTTTAATGTTGAGCTATATTGATAAATAAATAGCGACATAATTTAAGACCTGTTTCTCAATAAAGCCGTAAAGATACACAAAATATAATTTTCTCAGCAGGTGTAACTCTGGAACATCTGATGTAGCGACAGTCAGGCGCCTCTGCATCCTTCCAAGTGTAAGGTTCGCTGGAGAAGGTTCCCTGACGCTACTCTTGGGCCAATGAGAAAATAACATTTAAAGTTAAACAAAAGTGACCTGTAATCGTAGCCCAGCATCAGTTTTTCTAACTGGCGAGATTAGCGTGGGTTGCAGCCAATATAAATAGACTTTTCGTCCCAATTGAGACACAAAGAAACAAATCAGAAAAACAGACAGACAGATAAGATTGTACAAGCATTGCAGTAGGATTAGTTCATCACAACTGGCGCTGACTCCGCGTCGCTCCTAATTATGTGATACTCTATTATAGTAAAGGCAGGCGCGAATAAGAGTTGTAACTATAAATAAGAAAACGATTAAGGAAGTGCAAGATTCGTGTAAAGTAATGGCAAATCGAAACAGATTTTAAATTAATCATCACATGAATAAAATATTCCATGTTATGGCCAGGATCGAATAACGAACCTTTAGCTTCCCGTGCCGCTGCTCTTATATCTGAGCAGCAAGGTTGATGTTAGTGTGTTAAGATTTCCACTTTACTCCAATTTTCCCGGTGAAACACAAGGTGCTATCCAATTTTCTTGAGATATCGTAACTCATTATCAATCTATATACCTTTGCGTTGTGATATTATTTTTCCAGCCTATGGAATAATTATAAAACTGAATTAATTGCGTTTTCCCGTGGAATCTAAAATTATCTTGGGTCTTACCCCATTGCAAAACGTATGCGGCTATCAACATTCTTGGTAACGATGAAGCCATGGGTATGAGAGGAGCTGATTTCACATAACTCATTTTAAGGACACTTTTTTGTATTCGACTTGTCGTTGTATCAGGAATTTCCTTACTTGCGCTGTGTGTCCATTTAAATAGTTTGTAGTTTCTCTTCCTTCTATGTCCTCCTGATCGATTGACTATTACCTTGACACAGTGGTGAAGGTTAATATCCAATAATCCAGATGATCTTACTTGGGAAGATTGACCTTGGTTAATCTTCCTGATGAGTAAGAGCTGGGGAGAACTAAAAATAATCCACAACCATCGTCTGTACCCCATTTAAGCGGTCGCTTTTTCGTTACAAGACAGACTTCAATGTCCAACAAGATGAGAAGCAGTGTAGCTAAACTTGCAGACTTGAAGAGCGGAAGAATCAGCCCTCTCTGAGAGGTTGGGTGGCCAGAGGACCATGAAGGATGCTCAGCCCTGCCACCAACCATGTCTTGCGCTCACAGCAATTCCAGCAGACATTCTCCTATTGAACTCTCTCACTAGAATCAACCGGACTGCCATAATAGGAACCCACCAACGTGAGTTATGAGGACAGGATTTGGAATAAAGCACATTTTGAAGTTGGGCTAATATTTTACTAAGCCATAACGGATAATTGTCTAATCCTTGCAGTAATGATGATCTTAAACTGCTCCTGCTCGTTTGTTTGTAGGTCAGTACTCAGATAGGGTTTCTGAAATTATCGGAATCGAAAGTTTGTATTATGTTTCAACTGACTTATATGTCATTTAAAATTATAAACAGTATAATAATATAATAATTAATATAATGTTAGTACTATTACTACTACTGCTACTACTACTACTACTACTACTACTACTACTACTACTACTACTACTACTACTACTACTACTAATAATAATAATAATAATAATAATAATACGTGTTTCTCAGCCGATTTGCACAGCCATTTGAGATTTTAAATGCCTAATTTTATCGGTTTGTATTGAAAACCCAATTGGAAATAGAACTGTACTTTTATTAATGTCTATTCAAACTCTTTGTCCAGCATGGACAAAGCATACCTGGCAATAGCAGCCAAAATAGAAATTATATGTAAATATAAAGAAAGAAAAACAACGGTAACAAACTACAAAGTGCAGGTTATTGTTATTAAAGACAAAATAAGAAAGCTAATATCAATAATAAAGAGAAACAATTATAATAAAATAATAGAAAAAGCATATATCAACCATACATGATAAATTACCTAGTTGGTGTACAATTAAGCAATACATTTATAGATCCTCTAAAGGCGGGACAATATAAAGTGGTTCACCTGTCCCTTATTATATTTGGAGATAGGCAACACTTCATACTCTGAAAGCAATAAGGTGTTTATCGACCATTCGGTAACTACGCAAATCTAGCCCGCTCTTCATAGGAAAATAGACCTTAGTAGCAATAGTTAGGTCCATTCCAAAAGCATGCGCTTAATATCTCCTGTTACAGTATATGTTATATCAATAGGATCGCTGGCATACGTTCTGCAACGTAAATTATAATGAATGGAGGTTAAACGAACGGCTTAAGCTACAAAAAGAAGTTGCACAACAGCTATAGAAAGATCAGAAGCGGAGAGGGAGACATGTGTGATACTATACCTACAAGTTTTAACGAAGCAAGCGGGCGGTTATGATTATAGCTCAACTGGTTTATTTCATATTCCCTCATCACCTCCAGCGTGTCAGCGGTTCGAGTCTCACAGTGCGTGCACTTTTTTCTCTTTTGCGTATTATCCATCAAGGTGCAAAGTTAGTTCAGTGTTTGTCACACTAATAAATTTAGGTGCAAAATAAAATGTATATGAATTAAGAACAAACGGCCGTTCATTTTACTTGTTCTTAAGTTTTCGATCCTTAATTTTCATTCTAATTGTTTTGAAAAAGAAACTTCATTAATAAAATACTTTAAATAATACTAGACTGATAAACTTAGAATAAACATAAATAAAGAGAACAACAATAAACGAAACAAATAAGCAGGTTAACTAATGTTCCGATATCCCATCTAGCTTTATGTCAAATCAGGAAGAAATAAAGCGGGGGGGAAAATTGTCAACGTTTTGGTAAAATTCGAACCTAAATCGAGCATCTTGGAAATCATACTAAACAGCGCGCGTTAACCAAATACGCTACTGTTTAGCTATACGTGTAGCGCAAAGTCTATAATGTTGGTATGCAGAAGATGGATCTCGGGAAAGATGTTTGAAGGTTAGACTGTAATCT
This sequence comes from Hymenopus coronatus, assembly GCA_030762935.1. Lineage (NCBI taxonomy): Eukaryota > Metazoa > Arthropoda > Insecta > Mantodea > Hymenopodidae > Hymenopus > Hymenopus coronatus. The sequence continues at coordinate 51,696,295 of CM060890.1, read as the reverse complement.
GAGAGTTGCAAAAAACCAGAGAACTTAGGGACAGGTGACCCATCTTGTATTTAGGATAGGTGGAGTCAGACTGAAAAATTCAATGCCAAAGCCGGGGTTTGAATCACGGATCTCGGTTTTAGCCGGTTGCTCTAACCACTGAGCTATCGTGAAAATATGATGACATGGAATTAAATTTCTCAACTACCTTGCATGTTTTCAGGTAAACCACAATGGCGACTTACAATGTCGTAAGTGCATTAAATCCCGGGCTTCAATTTTATCCCTATTAGATCAATTAGTGTTAATTAACCCCGGCTATGGCATTGAATTTTTCAGTCTGACTATCTACTGCTGTTGTACATGTAGCTACTGGAAAACACAATTAATTAACGATATCTTTTTATTAGTCTGCAGACCAAAGTAAAGAAGAACTTAGTGATAGTTCAACATAAATTTATTTCAACATAGAGTATAAAAACTGCAAGTATGAAAATAAATACGCATCAATATCAGTATTTGTAATCGATTTATGGTCATGTATTGTGCCCATGATGGGAAATTATATGAAATTTATCAGCCGTATTACACTACTGAACATCTCCAGGTACATTTCCCTCTCCTTTGATTCTAAGTCGATTGATCGAAGAAGGTGTTGCAAAAGAACTAAAAAACATACAAAGGAAGCATTATCATGAGCGCTGCCTAAATACCAAATATTTGTATATTTTTGATGTAGTGGTGATATTTATTGTTAGTCTAAACCAGAGTGTTACCTAATGCTATGCGAATGATTATTATTAAATCTTAAAAAAATTCCAGATGTTTGTGATGGGTGTATTGGATCGGTTTGTGAGGGTGTATTGGATCGGGTTGTGATGGGTGTATTGGATCGGTTTGTGATGGGTGTATTGGATTGGTTTGTGAGGGGTGTATTGAATCGGTTTGTAATGGGTGTATTGGATCGGTTTTAGAGGGGTGTACTGAATCGGTTTGTGATGGGTGTATTGGATTGGTTTGTGAGGGGTGTATTGAATCGGTTTATGATGGGTGTATTGGATCGGTTTGTGAGTGGTGTATTGGATCGGGTTGTGAGTGGTGTATTGGATCGATTTGTGATGGGTGTATTGGATCGAGTTGTAAGTGGTGTATTGGATCGGTCTGTGAAGGGTGTATTGGATCGATTTGTGAGGGATGTATTGGATTGATTTGTGAGAGGTGTATTGGATCGGTTTGTAAGGGGTGTTTGGATCGGTATGTGAGGGTTGTAATGGATCAGTTTGTGAGGGTTGTATTGGATCGGTTTGTGAGGGTTGTATTAAATCGGTTTGTGATGGGTATATTGGATTGGTTTGCGAAGGATAAATAGCTAAAAGAAACAAATCTCAGTCCTATAAAAATAATCGAATCCAGCTTATTTTGAGGAATCTGTTATGTAATTGATAGTCCACATTGAACATTAATTATGTTATTTCTTATACTTATTCACAATACTGTTCTAAACCTCACTGGAAGACGTTGATAGACTTTGAGTATATCGATATACCTGAAGGGACACAAAGTAAGATGTTGTGTATCCATTTGCATGCAGGTTGAGTCCTTCAAAACTACACGGACTTATTCTTTGAACTAACAAGGCAATTTTTGCAACCTATCACATAAAGTTAGAAGTGGCCAAGTAAACCAAGATAAATGCAATCAGCGTTAAGTGTGCTTTCCAGCATCTACATATATAAAAAAGAGGCTTCAGTTATGAATATAAATTTCGCATTTGCCTGTAGAATCGATACTGATGAGAGCAAAGAAAATACCCTTTTACATTGGCTTGAGAAATACAGGGGCTTCCTACACTGAAACTGACTTCTTTATTTATGTAAATAAAGTGTTTTATATGCAAAGTCATAGGATTAAGGTTTATTATTTACTTTTATTTATCAACACTTTAAAAGACAGCTAGGAAGCTGGATTGGCCCTTTTACTTCCTACCTTATTTTTTTAAGTTAAATTTCGTAAATTGAACTGTAATTTTGAATCTTAATGTATCTTATTTATAAGGAATGAATAATATGAGTAGTGAAACTTTAAAGCGTAATGGACTTAGGTCTGTTAATAGCAATGTAGTTACACATTTCACTGTTTCTTAAAACATTAAATTAGTTTATGAAATAGGTATTTGTAGGTTACAAATTAACAGTGCGTTACACACAACTTATGTTTCAACGAGTAACTATACTAATTAATTACTTCATTAATACATTCTAAAACTCCGGTTTTGATATCAAAATTAAGCCTTTTTTCCTATTATTTCTCTCTCTGTATTTTGCTTTCCTTCTTTAGAGCAAATGTGAGGTAGCATTAACACTTAAGAGTTCTGATCAGTTTTGTGTTAAGTATTTATAAATCGTCATCATAATTACTATCATCTCCAAGATCAGCATATTCCCTCATCACCAGTGCAAAAAAAGAAAGTCTAAATTCGAACATTCGGTTGTTACTACTGCAGGATTTGCGATATCGCTTTAAAGATTATAACAATACAAACATAACCTTTTGTATAAAAAATCGCAATTATTCTTATTTTGAGTCTAAAGTTGTTTCAGTAATCCACAACTACAGAAGCAACCTATAGATTTCATAGTTCTGGGGATTCTCAATTACTTGGTCGAGCATGTAAGCCACCAAGGTTGTCTGCTGGTGGATACAGCTTGGTTAAATCCAGGATGAATACCCCGTTCTTCCATCGGCGATCATATATCCCGTTAGTTCAACCATGTATTGTTCTCACTAGCATTTTGGTAGTATGGTTATCCTGAATGTTAAAGTACTATGAAAGCAAGAAAATTAGGCCAGATTCCAAAAAGTCAATACTAAAGCGGAAATTCGAACCAGGCTGATGCTCGTACCACTGGATTATCATGGCTACAGCAAAAGATTTATTTCCATAGGATCATTTTGGCGATATGTTAGCAATTAGAAACCGAGGTGGCGCCCCTGCACCATAAGGAAATAAGTAATAAGACTATTTTGTTAATGTTAATCTTGAAGGAATAGTGAGAAGAACATGTTTTGTAAGACGGTTTTCTTGCAGAACAGGTAGAGAAGATCTTATCAGTGGAACACACCAGATGACATCTTTACCAAATGAAAATAACCTTAAACTGTATTTGACTTTCTACTGCTTGGCTATATTAAGTAGAGGAAATATTGGATTCCGTCTAAAATTTGGATTTCAAGATTTCACTTGAAATATGTGATAAGGCCAAAGAAACCATTTTTAAAAAGATTGTCTGTTATGTAGTAGATAAGTTTTGTATTACATTCCGCTTAGATATACCAGTTATTTTCCAAGATAATACATATATATAACTTGAAGTAGGTAATGTATTTTTCCCCTAAAACGATCAAAACGTAATCTTGTTTAATCGTGTCTAACGTAGTTATTTTTCGATTGTTTTAAATAGAAATGCGCAACTTTTCTGCAATTAACTTTTTTATCGTCAAGCCAGTATGGCTCCATGGCACATCTCACTAAGAGCCTTGGCCTACCGCTGCGTCCCCCATCTCGGACCATGACAGACGTCATGGATGGGGTGCAATATTAGGGGGTGCTACTTTTCTATCAAGTAGCTCCTCTATTGGCCCCCAGGGACCTCAGGTGGCTGAGTGCACCCCGGGCCAGGTCTCCCAGCGGGGGAAAAATTCCCACATCAGTACTGGGAATCGAACTCAGACCTCCCGTGTGGCAAGCAGCAACGCTACCTCAACCCAGCATAAGTATATAAAAACCAATAAATAGGCTTGTAAACAGCATAATTATATAAAAACCAATAAATAGGGTTGTAAACATATTTGTAAAGATAAAGCGAATTGGACCACGATGTATAGGTAAGGAATCCTCAAAAAGAAGTGAGTTACAGTTTGCGAACATGGGATTCATGAGTTATTTGGAATCACAGATGTTGCTCAATTTCTGGCTGCCCTTTTCCATTTTACAGCTATAAGTCGATTCGCATTCTTTTTGGCCAGCAGGCAGGAGAGAGGAGGAAAGACAGGTTCCTGCATCAAGGGCACCATTCCCCCCTTTTTCAAGCCCTAGCCGAAAAGAATACAGAGGGCGTGCGTTGAATTTTTGGTGACTCACAAAAGGAAGACGTTTTTGCCACCCCTATTGTAAATATTAGATGACCTACTCAGAATTCGTTTAACAAATGTTACATGTTTAAAAAACAAGGCACTATAAAGCATTTACAAGTAAATGTAAAAAGAAATTTTCAATAACGTTATAAATGTTAGTACAAATTTCAGCCCCCAAATTAGGGAATACAAGAGTGCTTTTATTTGCATTTTGGTGAATGAAATTTATTTTTGGAATTTGGTTAAAAAAAATGTACCCTATTTTAAGGTACGTATCTAAGTACATTTATTCCCCTGCGGTGAATTCAGCATGTTTTTGGACGCCATTGTTATTAGGCTGTGTCATTTAAATTACTGTCCAGGTAAATTATGCGTCATTTATTCAAGTTTATTATTTTATACCCTTCAAAAATATATTTACAGGTATGGAACTTTTCACAATGCACTGATAATATGGGTAGTAATAATAATAATAATAATAATAATAATAATAATAATAATAATAATAATAATAATAATAATGGTACATATTGAACTAAAATATGTTAACACAAACTGTCCATTTTATGAACATTTAAATTGTACAATTTTGATTGTTTATTCCACACACGTCGTGTATAGCACAGAAATTGAATAAATAAGAGTCAGACTCATAAATTCAATGCCTTATTTGGGATTTAATCCACGAATTTCCCGAACTCCATTCGGTTGCTCTCTTCAAACCCCGATTATGGCCCGTATTTCTAGTCTGTCTGTACCTATTTGATTTAAATCCGACAGTTTATTGCAAAGGAACGAAATGTAAATATAAAACAGTGGTGGTGGTGACCGAGTTGGTTAGATCGCTCGCCTCCCACCTAGGCGGCACGAGTTTTATCCCAAGCGCCCGCATGTGGGATTTGTGTGGGTTTTCTTGGGAACCTCCGATTTCCCCCGCCACTCATTGCACCAATTATTCCATCAACATCGTTTCTATCATCCATCTCGCTTGCATTAAATATCATCCACTTCCTAATGCTAATACCGTACTACGAGCCGATCACTCGTTCCAGGTTCAGCATTCTATGGTTAGGCGTCACGAGCTCCCCAACAGGCTTCTGACCCTAGTCACTCGCTTAGAAGTTCTAGGGGCTGTCAGTCCTACAAAAGAGGTGGATAAGCCGACTATAAAAAACTGTAAAAATTATGTTCACTATCTGACTTAGTAGGTAGATTTGAATATAACTAATAAATTAATTTAAATGAATTAATATCTCAACAGTGAAATTATTTAGAGTAGCGCACAAAAAACTAGCCCAAAGTACAGGCTGCTTGCCCGCCAATTATGTTCGAATCGTTGTTTGCCAAGAGCAGATATAACAGCAAATAGTTAGATAATAAAGAAATGACAAATAAAGGTCTGTATTTACTGATTTAGTCTGGTATTATACATTACATTATGAGCAGAAAATGACCTCATTATGCTTCAGTGCACTTTTGCCGCGCCCTAACATGCCCCCATCAGTTCTCAAAATTACATTATGAATATTGCCTTCAAGTTTTATATCGTTTGGGGTTATTTGCGTGTACTTTTTCCTTTAAAGCGCCCATAAGTAAAAGACAATTTTCTAGGTCAGAAAAACCTGGTGGTCACAAACTGTTGCTGGCAGTTGTCTCTTCTGTGAATCTTTCATGAATTCATAAAATTGACTCGCGTGAAAGTCGCTTCATTTTTCTGAAAAACAGCATACGTGCTTTTATGGGAAGTCAACTGTGGATAAATTTCCTAAACAAAATCGCATATGCACATCAGTGTTTCCTGTTATTTAAAAAACTATGGTCCATAATCCGACTTGCTGACACAGCACACTTCAATCCGATGTTTTCACCAAGCAGACCTTCCTCATTTATCGTATAAGGACTGCTTGTTGGCCAATATCTGGTATTCTCGGAGTTCATATGTCCTGTCAGATGGAACCAGGCTTCATCACTCATGAAATACAGCAGCGGATCCAACATTCCACTTTCAATTGTTTGACATGTATTGAGACCGTTAATTAGCCTTGTAATAATAATAACAATAATTTTTATCTAAATGTATGTAAAGAAAGTTAATATTTAATAAGTTGAATGTATAGGAACCAAGAAGCCAGTTGCTTACTTAAAAGTTACTCAGAATCACGACGCCAGACTGGATAGAGGGGTGAGAAGTTGCTTCCTTTGTGAAAGTCACGTTCAAGTTTAGTATAAGGGGAAACCACAGTTTAAAGCACACAAGGGGACTTCTTCTTTATATTCGTGGTATCACGTGATTATTATGACGCATTCTGGAAATTTGCAATGGTTTTTGGGTAACGATGGATCATTCCTACAACTCCTCCCACTAGACAAACCCACGCCTGGAACAGTCAATGTTCATGCTAGACTGAGCAACGCCGTGGCAACTCTTCCCAGAAGAGCTTCAGTACCAGGTACGTGAGTGTAGTGGAGTTGATTCGAACTGACACTTAGTTACGCTGCACATAAGCACCCAAAGGGAGGCGTAAAATCTACAAACTAAAATCCTCCCGCATATGCCACATAATGTGCACCACTAACAAGCAACGAAATCTCCGCTGCGGTATCACCTTATCTTCCTCATTTAGTTCTTAGACATATGTCATTTTAAGGGGTTCATCCCTATATAGTGTAAAACATGTTGACTAAACCTACGCGAAACGTTTACTTATTGCGACAATTCACGTGTCAAATTCTTTGGATTCTGGATCATTCGTGCACGTATCCGTGATCACAGCCAGTGTACGAACTAATGGAACTCGATTCTTTTTGTGTTTGCAACTGGCCCTGTAGTACGCCACTTTGTCACCAAATCCTGTTGCACTTCTTTATTAATTTAAAAGCTCCAGGAAGCTCTTTTACAATTTTTTTCTGTAAATAAACCGATAGACACGTACGCTTTTGTTATTGTAATCCTTTCTTGTGTACATATTGCAGAAAGATTACCAAGTGGCAATGGCTCTCAATTCATAAAGTAGTCGCAAACGCTTCACAGCAATATATGACAATTGATGAGTGACAATGAGTAGTTTAGTACTTGGGGCTAGTTTTTGATGCACCACCCTGTTCACTGAATTGCAATTATGTAACTGCTTATAATCTGTGCGACAAATAACTCTGATACTTTGGAAAATCACTTTATCATTTCGGGGTCCCTTCAATGGCAGGTGGATGATTCAGGCTAAGAGAAAGTAAATTTGTCGATGTTTGAAAAGAGGAAGAAAGTAATGAAGATGTTGAAAACAATCTCTTATAGACTATATACATACCAAGATCAATGAAGAGATTACAACCCCTTTGTTGTTCTTCCCGGGGGCATGCATTGGCGGAAAAGGGGAAGGAATTTAGGGTTTACTTCCAAGGCTAATGACGGCTACTCTAACTAATGACTCTGTGAGACTCCGGAAGCTCTTAGTAACCAATGAGTGATACCATTACCTTGCCACAAAGAACAACAATCGAACTTTAGTATATATTGGTCTATTGATTATTTGGTCCAGTGGTATTTGCAGATTCAGAAGAGTAGTTTATATATTGAGCAATGGAGCAGGAAAATATAGCTTCAAAATATCAATAAATAAAACAAAGGTTCTTACTTATAAAGGACCCTTTTAATGTACAAACTTAATAAACAATAAAACATAACACCAGTAAATATTTTAACTACATAGGATCTAACTTAGCAAAAAACTATAAAGACAGCCAAATTCCAGCAGTTATTGGGTAGAATAGAACAAATGCTAACAGGGAGAGTTAGAATAAAGAACAACTATTATATAGAATTTCAACAGCTATTGGGTAAAATAAAGAAAATGCTAATTGGTAGTAAGCGTTAGAATAAAGCACACTATTATGTACAACTCCAGCAGCTATTGGATACAATAAAGAGGTGCTAATGGGAAGAGAATATAGAAAAACTATTGTATATAACTCCAGCAGCTATTCCATACAATAAACAGAATGCTAATAGGAAGAGATAGGACAAAGAACAGCTTAATATAAAATATAATAAACCAAACGGGTGTATTTTGGTAAGAACATGAGAGTGGAAATAAAAAAAAAAAAAAAAAAAAGAATGTAAGCTCCAAACAAATCTTGAAATAAAGAAGCAAAACATTTGCATTTATAGGCATTACATATGTGCTTTTATCAGATGATTGATTGGGAAAACAAAACTGATAGGATAAAAATTTAAGATATTTGTGAACAATTGGGGGAAATGAATATAAGGGATGGAAAATATATTTCTTTTCGTATTCATCCTTCCCATGTGTAGGACTGACACCCCCCCCTAGGACTTACGAAGGTGTTTAGGAGTCAGAAGCCTGTCGGGGAGCCCACGGCACGAACCGTAGAATGAAGAACCTGGAACGAGGGATCTGCCCGTATGAGCGTGAGGAAGTGGATTATATGAAATACAAAAGAAATGGATGATAGGAAAAGTGATGATAGAGCAACTGTCGGAATGATTGGCGGGGGGGGGGGGAGGAGGGACTCGTAAGAAACATATGATTTCAAATAAAAATGGAAAAGCATGACTGGACGATACGGGGGTCTAGGAGTTTATTTATTGATTCGATTTAGTAAGGCTTTTCCTGGATGGTTATTGAAATTTTTGTTAGTAATTTCTGTTTTAACAATATTTATATCAGGTTTAGGAAGTCCAACACGAGTTATAGCCTCAAAACGGGTCATTGGCTCAAATCTTGTATTCGAAAGAGAACAACAGGAAATTCCGTGTTCCTGATTGACCAAAGAAATCCATAACAAAATTGAGTTAAGTATGCAATCTCTTTAGTCTCATGAGATAATTACGCATGTTGAGAAAAATCTCCAACGGATTGAAGTAGTCATGGAATGCGTGAATTTTGCCACCAGGAAAACTCTAAGAGCCATTTGAGTTTGAAGAAGGGGAGGTTCGCTGAGAACGTAATTCAACCAACATTCCTTTCTTTTTTAATTTCCGGCACTTCTGAAAGCGCCGCGGGGCACAGCTCCATCTCCCTCCTCCACCCCATTTCACCCCTTACCGTCTGCGGCTGTTCCCAGTCCTTCTGCCAACCAGGTTTTAAGTTTTCGATTAAAAACTTGCAGTTCCTTCCAGATCCCGTTAGCTCCTTTTACGTTCTCGCCTGCCCCTTTATTCTTTGCTTTCCTCTGCAGCTCTATTCCTTTATTTTTAATTATCCCAAGCCCAATTTTCTTTTATTCTCCATATACCAGAATACTCGCAAATGACACAGTTTATTATTTTTCTCCTAAGCTTTTTCGCTCACGAGACATTTTCTTCCATTATTATTTTACAGCCCTAATTATCTTACTGAATTGTTCTTTTATATCCCAAGAACTCAAGCAGACGTGCGTCTGTTCCTTTATTCCCTGTTTTACATTTCGTCTTTCTACATCGTTGAAGATATTCTTTCAGTTTCCTTGGCACCCTGTCCATTCTTTTATTTGGCGTTTATAATTTCAATTAGGTTTTAATTCAAAAAATGACCCTTTGACTTTCAAAATTAAAAGGGAAAAGAAACGAGCCGGAAAATTAAAGTCTGAAGTATTTCATGCAGAAAGACTAATACCGTTTATATACAAAGGGGCATGTAATCTTTTAGGAAAAACATTTAAAAGTTTGAATAAGGTGCAAACAATTTAAATAGTTCATTTGCTTGATTTTACATCCTTTAAATACACTTGCAGAATTAGGAGACTTTTGTTTTACAACGGTGAACCAAAGCTTAAGATTTGTTTTAGCTTCTCTCAGACACACACACCTCCTCTATCTACTATGTACACCTGTAGCCAAAAAAAAAAAGAAAAAAAAAAAAAAAGTGTCTTGTCTGGAACGCCAAACTCGTCTAAGTCCTACACGGCACAGCGCCTTGTATACACCATCCGTGATACAGTTGTGTAGCGGCAGCAACAAGTTGTCGCTAGTTTCAAATCCTAATATTACTAACTTCTTCAACAACAAACTGCCAAAATTAACGACACAAAACATGATGGATTTTAAACTTGCCACTTTCCATGTGTATTTACTGTAGCGCTGTGAGAAAAAGTGGGTTACTTACCTCTGTGCTGAAGACCACGCATGTAGCAAGCATTTTTTTCCTTATCTTTAAGATCTTAATCGACACATAGCGGCTAATTATTTGACATACTTATTTCATACACGACATTCAGTACAGTTAATATGCTAGTTATTATGATGCTTCTTTAAGGGTTTATTCTACCGAACATAATATGAAATCCATGTGGTGCGCAGAAATACTGAAATTATTGTTAAGAAAACTAATGTTTTAAAACAGTTTTTAAGATCCATTTTACTTTCTCTACACGTACATGTGCATAGTGTATAGAGAAGGTGTTGCACTGCACATCAAAAAGTCGATACCGAGATTTAACCGGAAATATATGTTGTAGGCTCCCCTGTATCCAAAAAAAAAAGAAAAAAAAAAGAAAGAAAAAAGCGTTTCCAGAAAAAGGTACGCGCGTGTGTCTATGTGTCTGGGTCCCTGTGTCCATCAACATAAGTTGGTAAAATACCAAACTTAGTATTTAAGTTTAGTATCTTCCAGAGATGCGACGCAACTGTTTTGAGAAAATCGCCCCACTCTAAACTACCCTTTACATGGAACTTTTATCGAACATTTTGATTCTCTCAAAAATGGCTCTAACGATTTCGGTTAGCATAAAGTAAATAGCAGTATAAGCTTTTTAATAATAATTGTTGCAGAGATGTAGAGAAAGTCATGTGAATGGAACACATCAGATTTTTTTACAACATCCCTTCATAAAGAGATCAAACATACCTTTCACAAAGCGATCAGACACACTTTAAGCATTTATTTTGTCTGTGCCCCGAAGAAAGAGGGATGCTATACTTGCTCAGGGTTCATACACCCGATATTAGTTATGTTTATTTTTGTGCTTTAGTTCTAGATGATGACAGTTTATTTACACATATTTTTACTTTCTCTATGCGTGTTATGCACGTATGGAGAAGGAATTGCATTCCATTCAAAAATGTGATACCGCGATTCCACCGGAAATACACGTTTTAGGGTCCCGTGTATCTAAAAGCATTTTTAGAAAAAGGTCCATGTGTGCCCGTGTGTCAGTGTGTATGTATGTCTGTGAACACGATAACTCAAAAACAAAAAATCGGAAATATCAAACTAGGTATTTAAGTTAAGTACCTTCCATGTATGAGCCACGCATATTTTGAGGAAAATTTCCTACTCCAAATTATCCTTTACCTGAAAAAAACTTTCGAAAATTTTGATTTTCTCAAAAATGGTTCCAACGATTTTTTATTAAAATACTATATATTTAAGATATTTACATGTCAAATAAAATGCTTATTTTTAAGTATCTGGGAATAGTTTTTAAGACCTGTTTGTTCAGGATGAATTTTGCTAGATTTTGTGTTAGTTAATAAACCGTAAGAGATAGACAGAATACATTTTTAAGATATTCCTAGTTATTCGTTTCAGTTTTAAAGTACTTAATATTTTTCACATAAGGTAGCTGTAAACTCCTGACAATGCAAAGAAACGCCCATATGGCTTTTAAAAGATTTGACTATTATTTTAGCTAGTGTACTGCTTTATTTCGCTTCTATTACAAGAAACCATTTCTGCTAATATTTATCAGGATTTGAGTGAAGCAGATAGAAACATAATCTTTTAATAACAATTTTACAGAGGTGTAGAGAAAGTCATGTGAATGGATAACGCAGTATTTCTTTACTTATTTAACACGAGTGTTATTACAATTATGTTTTGTGTGCATAGATAGGCCCATAGCTTCAAATGATAAAGTTATATTAATGCAATATTATGTACTACATATCCAGTCATAAAATTAATAGACTTAAGAATACGACAAGCAGCACGAGATTTGAACTTAGAAACTTTTGAGTGGAAGAGGGGTCTTTATAACCACCCGGTCACCGTAACCTTATTCCGTTATTCCGTGATCTGTTTTTAGTACTCAAAAGTTAACCATTGCGCTGTCAGTCACAGACCACTGTACAGTTGTTTCGCGTGCGTTGTGAACACAGCTTTTATGAAGATACCCTAAGCTCTTCGATCCACACATGGAATCAGGGGATGACTCCATTTTTTGTAGCGACTGGTGTTAATTGTACATACGTGGTAGAGAGAGAGAGAGTAAAATATAACTTAAGTTTGTGAGCAAACAAGCGTTTTGGGATTCAGTTAGTTTTTTTTTTTTTTTTTTTTTTTTTTTTGTATTAGAGCAAGGAAGTGTTTTTGGGATTCAGTTTGCTTTTGGTATTAGAGTAAGGAATTGTTTTTGGATTCTGTTAGTTTTTTGTATTAGAGCAAGGACGTATTTTGGGATTCTGTTAGCTTTTTGTATTAGAGCAAGGAACTGTTTTGGGATTCTGTTAGCTTTTTGTATTAGAGTAAGGAAGTGCTTTGAATTTCAGTTAAATTAATGTATTAGAGCAAGAAGGTGTTTTGAGATTAGTTAGGTTTTTGTATTAGAGCAGGGAAGTGTTTTGGGATTCAGTTCTCTTTTTGTATTAAACCAAGGGAGTGTTTTGGATTTCAGTTAACTTTTTGTATTAAAGCAAGGAAGTGTTTTGGATTTCAGTTAACTTGTTGTATTAGAGCAAGAAAGAGTTTTCAGATTCAATTAGCTTTTTGTATTAGAGCAAGGGCGTATTTAGGGATCCTGTTAGCTTTGTGTATTAAAGCAAGGAAGTGTTTTGGGATTCAATTAGCTTTTTGTATTAGAGCAAGAAAGTGTTTTGAGATTCAGTTAACTTTTTGTATTAGAGCAAGGAAGTGTTTTGGGATTCAGTTAGCTTTTTGTATTAGAGCAAGAAAGTGTTTTGGGATTCAGTTAACTTTTTGTATTAGAGCAAGAAAGTGTTTTGGTATTAGAGTAAGGAAGTGTTTTGGGATTCATTTAAATGTTTGTATTACAGCAAGGAAGTGTTTTGGGATTCAGTTAGCTTTTGGTATTAGAGCAAGGAAGTGTTTTGGATTTCAGTTAGCTTTTTGTATTAGAGCAAGAAAGTGTTTTGGGATTCAGTTAACTGTTTGTATTACAGGAAGAAAATGTTTTGGGATTCAGTTAGCTTTTTGTATTAGAGCAGGGAAGTGTTTTTGTATTAGAGTAAGGAAGTGTTTTGGGATTCATTTAAGTTTTTGTATTACAGCAAGGACGTGTTTTGGGACTGAGTTAGCTCTTTGTATTAAAGTAAGGAGGTGTTTTGGGATTCAGTTAGCTTTTTGAATTAGCAGATAGATTTTTGTAATAAAGCAAGCAGGTGTTTTGGGATTCAGATAACTTTTTTTTTTATTATAGCAAGGAAGTGTATTGGGATTCAGATTCTTTTTGTATTAAAGTCAGAAAGTGTTTTGGGATTCAGTTAGCTTTTTGTATTAGAGCAAGGAAGTGTTTTGGGATTCTGTTTGCTTCTGGTATTAGACCAAGGAACTGTTTTGAGATTCTGTTAGTCTTTTGTATTAGAGCAAGGAAGTGTTTTGTAATTCGGTTAGCTTTTTATATTAGAGCAAGGAACTGTTTTGGGATTCTGTTAGCTTGTTGTATTTGAATAAGGAAGTGTTTTGAGTTTGTTAGATTTTTGAATTAGAGCAAGAAGCTGTTTTGAGATTCAGTGAGCTTTATGTATTAGAGCAAGGAAGTGTTTTGGAATTCATTTAGCTTTTTTATTAGAGCAAGAAAATGTTTTGGAATTCAGTTATTTTTTTGTATTAGAGCAAGGAAGTGTTTTTGGGATTCAGTTAGTTTTTTGTATTAAAGCAGGAAATTGTTTTGGTGTTAGAGCAAGGAAATGTTTTGGGATTAATTTAGCTTTTAGTTTTAGAGCAAGGATGTGTTTTGGGATTCAGTTAGCTTTTTGTATTAGAACAAGAAAGTGTTTTCAGATTCAGTTAGGTTTTTGTATTAGGGCAAGGAAGTGTTTTCGAATGCTTTTAGTTTTTTATATCAGAGCAGCGAAGTGTTTTGGGATTCAGTTATATTATTGTATTACAGCAGGGAAGTGTTTTGGGATTCATTTAACTTTTTGTACTACAGCAAGGATGTGTTTTGGAATTCAATTATCTTTTTGTATTTCAGAAACGATGTGTTTTAGAATTCAGTTAGCTTTTTGTATTAGAGCAGTGAAGTGTTTTGGGATTCAGTTAGCTTTTTATATTAGAGCAAGGAAGTGTTTTGGGACTCAGTTAGCATTTTATATTAGAGCAAGGAAGTGTTTTGGGATTCAATTATCTTTTGGTATTAGAGCAAGGAAGTGTTTTGGAATTCAGTTAGCTTTATATATTAGACCAGGGAAGTGCTTTGGGATTCAGTTAGCTTTTTATATTAGAGCAGCCAAGTGTTTTGGGATTCAGTTAGCTTTTTATATTAGACCAGGGAAGTGTTTTGGGATTCAGTTAGCTTTCTATATTAGAGCAAGGAAGTGTTTTGGAATTCAGTTAGCTTTTTATATTAGAGCAAGGAAGTGTTTTGGGATTCATTTAACTTTTCGTACTAGAGCAAGGACCTGTTTTGGAATTCAATTAGCTTTTTGTATTAGAGTAGGGAAGTGTTTTCGAATGCTGTTAGCTTTTTATATCAGAGCAGCGAAGTGTTTTGGTATTCAGTTAGATTATTGTAGTACAGCAGGGAAGTGTTTTGGTATTAGAGCAAGGAAGTGTTTTGGGATTCATTTAACTTTTTGTACTAGAGCAAGAATGTGTTTTGGAATTCAATTATCTTTTTGTATTTCAGAAAGGATGTGTTTTGGAATTCAGTTAGCTTTTTGTATTAGAGCAGTGAAGTGTTTTGGGATTCAGTTAGCTTTTTATATTAGAGCAAGGAAGTGTTTTGGGACTCAGTTAGCTTTTTATATTAGAGCAAGGAAGTGTTTTGGGATTCAATTATCTTTTGGTATTAGAGCAAGGAAGTGTTTTGGAATTCAGTTAGCTTTTTATATTAGACCAGGGAAGTGCTTTGGGATTCAGTTAGCTTTTTATATTAGAGCAGCGAAGTGTTTTGGGATTCAGTTAGCTTTTTATATTAGACCAGAGAAGTGTTTTGGGATTCAGTTAGCTTTCTATATTAGAGCAAGGAAGTGTTTTGGAATTCAGTTAGCTTTTTATATTAGAGCAAGGAAGTGTTTTGGGATTCAGTTAGCTTTTTATATTAGTGCAAGGAAGTCTTTTGGGATTCAGTTAGTTTTTTTATAAGAGCAAGGAAGTGTTTTGGGATTCAGTTAGCTTTTTGTATAAGAGCAAGGAAGTATTTTGGAATTCAATTAGCTTTTTGTATTAGAGCAGGGAAGTGTTTTGGGATTCAGTGAGCTTTTTGTATTAGAGCAGGGAAGTGTTTTGGGATTCAGTTAGCTTTTTGTATTAGAGCAGGGAAGTGTTTTGGTATTAGAGCAAGGAAGTGTTTTGGGATTCAGTTAACTTTTTGTACTAGAGCAAGGATGTGTTTAGAGATTCAGTTAGCTTTTTGTATTAGAGCAGGGAAGTGTTTTGGTATTAGAGCAAGGAACTGTTTTGTGATTCATTTAACTTTTTGTATTAGAGCAAGGGTGTGTTTAGGGATTCTGTTAGCTTTTTGTATTAAAGCAAGGAGGTGTTTTGGGATTCAGTTAATTTGTTTGTTTTTTTTATTAGAGCAAGGAAGTGTTTTGGAATTCAGTTTCTTTTTGTATTAAGCCAGGAAGTGTTAGCTTTTTGTATTAGAGCAAATCCTGATTTAGTTGAAACATCTATTAAAGATGATTATGGCGAATGTGTCGACAGTGTGATTTTTGGTTAGTTAAAAAATAAAAATATTATTATTCGAGTTATAAAAATAGACCAGTGCAGCGCTGGTTAACTCAGTTACTAGTTAATTCATATAATAAGGCAGATACAACTCATCATTATACAGGCTGTTTCTCTCTCTTCATCATAAAGCCGGATTCACCATTATGATAAATATATAAATCTAAGGCATCAAGAAGGTTGAGTATTAAAAAGTACATACACACGTGATAATATGATCTGATTTTAATTTCTAGTGTAAATATTTGATAACATCCTTATGTTTAAGTTTGTTACAAGATAATCCCTTACATCTAACAAATTTCTCATTGTAATATATTTTAAAACATGCGAAATGGCTCAGGTGGTTTTCTTTTGTGGTTCGAATTTGGCAGATCGTGAGTTAGATCCCCATCAACTCTCCACTTTTGATTTTGTCGTTGGTTTTCCTGACGTCAGGTAAATACCTCGCATGCTTCTTGTCCCTCATTTCATTTCAAATCATCTTTCAGGTACGACGCTTGAATGTATGGTTTGGTTGAGATTGATGCGCGGTATATGCGGTATGTAACTGTTTCCTCCTCATCCGGTACAGGACCATCGTAGTTTGGAACTTTCTTAGGAAAAGCGCTGAGAAATGTCTGCAAGAGCGTATACATCTGGAAAATTAGAGCCGCACAATATCTGGACCTTTCATTACTTTGTCGGACAACAATATTTTGGAATTTTCATCTCAAGATATCCCTCCCGGAGATTGTAAATGGCGCAATAAGCCTCTGGCTTAAAGAAGCTTAACAGCCCTCCACTGCCAATGTAAAATTGTATTGAACTCTTGACTCTTTATCAAAGAAACCGCTTAAATTTCATATGTGGAGTAAAATTTTAATTTGTTATATTCTAAATACACTACTGTACATTTTTAAAATAATTTTGTTTGTAAGCACGATGGAATTATTTACTTAGTTATAACAAATTTTGATTAAAATATATCAGAAATATTTTTAAAATATCTTCAAATATTCAACTATTCAACATTTAGTTTCTCTAGCCTCAATAGTTCCTGTGAAAAGGTGTCATAACGGAAATTTCATTCGTATTCAGAGCAAAATTAGAAAAGACATTTTCATGTGCGGCAGTTCTTCCTCGGCTTGTGTTATGTATTCATGGTTCATGTTTAATATTTACAATTTCACATTTTTTTTACCTGCGGCTAACTGTTGTGTTTTAGATATCTGTAAGTAGGGCACAATTAGTGAAAGAATATTTATAGGTAACACACATGAGTTTGAGTTTTGAATTTTGTTAACATTGTAATCAAAATAATATCATATGGAACACATGAAATTGTATGGTAATTTATATGTAGTTTTTGCGCTATTTAAACTTTTATGATCATGCATCTGTGAAATTTGTAAAATCCACAGTATGGAAAATATAATATTAAAATTCATACAATCTTCATAAAATACATATGATGTTATTTTATTGTATAATTGTATATTGTATAAAATAACATATTTCTGTTATATATAAAAATTCAAGCTTGCATGGTTATTTGTACATAATTGTTTATTCTATAAATTCATTGTTCTGGTAAAAATGAGCCACGTGTGCACTTTAAAAAATATTAGCATAATGCAGTTCACTTTATAGTAAACGAGAGATTAAAATAAATACTATATTATTTTATATTAGCGTAATCCGTGTAAAAAAACTATTTTTTATCATACTCTCAAAACTCCTACTCTTTCAACATGTAATCATTTATTTATCATAAATGAAAGCCAGTATAAAATAACGTGGAAAACTGAGTACGAAAAAGTGTTGGAAAAAATTTACAAAAAATAAAACTTTAATTTGGGAATGACTATTAATAAGCATATGCCTACCCATGTGCAGTTGCAGTTCATTGGCAGGCAGAGTTTATCAAATGGGGAAAAACGATGTATTTTCTTTAAGCCTATGATTCAAAATACTTTACTATAAAACTAAATATTTGTTTAATATTTCATAGTTTAATTTATTTATTTATTATATTTTTTGTTTCACAGATATATCAACTTAAGCTTAAACGTGGAACTTAAGTTTTCGCATTTCACATTTCTATGTAAAATATTACGATGTAAGCCCCATATTTTGATTTGAAGAACTGGGATCTGGCTTAGGCATATGTGCTCCTTGGAATATATACGTTTCTTCCTGAATTTGAATAAACATTAAAGCTGAGCACGAATTGGCTTTACTTTGGCGCGTTGGTAACGCCTAATTTCTTAGCTAATTACTGTGTTTTAGCATCCACTTTAGGTATTCACCCCACGCTAGCTTTCTAAGCTCAAAAAGAATCACAACGCTTTCTGTGTTTTAGCTCAAGGACCCTACATTGTATCACTCCCCAATCCTCTGAATTCACATTGTTTGAAAGATCTTGCACGCTTTCTCTTGAGACACTATTAACGGCTCACCTCCTTAATGCATTTTAAATATATATTTTATAATTATTAATTTTAAATAATATATGTGTTTATACATAAATATATAAAAGGCGCGTGACATCTTAAATTACCACCATGCAAGAATAAAGCGTCAGCAATGTGTAGGTGAACCATAAGCACGTTAATATTACGTGAAATATTGTTAAATAAATGTATATATAGGCAAGTGTGATTTAATGTTACATTGTTGCAATACAACCTAGTCTTAAACAAAAAATCTGATGTGCTCCATTCACTTTCTGTGCATTTTTGTAAAAATTATTGTTATGAAGCGTATTCTATCTACTTCATTCTAATCGAAATAAACATTAGCAGAAATGGTCTTGTTACTTGCCTTCTTGTAAGTAGGAGGTAAATAAGGGAATGCACTAGACTAAAGAGATAGTCAAATCTTTTAAAAGCTAATTGCCATGTGATTTGAACTCGATTTTTTACATAGCAAAAATTAGTATTTTAAAACTGAACAAATAAAAAGTATATTTCAGAAACGGTCAACTGTATAAAAATGATAGAAACTGTGTTTTTTAACAAGATTTACAGTTCTGTACAGCAAATTTTTGTCTACTTCTTACAGTTTGCTAGTTGTGCAAAATTCAACACAATTCATTCAGCATAAACAGACCTTCTGAGGTTATTTTTATGTAAACATTTTATTTTTCTTGTAAATATGATAAATATGAATACTATACGGTAATGCAAATCGTTACAGTCATTTTGAGAAAACTAATATTTTCAAAACCTTTTTATGTAAAGGGTAGCTCCAGCTGAGAGCATTTTTTTCAAAATATTCGTGTAATTTTCGCTCTTTGGTTATTGTGTTCACAGACAGGTGGATACTCACACCTTTTTCTAAAAGTATTTGTTTGGATACAGGGGGGCTCAAAACATGTATTTTTGTTGAAATTTCGATATCGTATTTTTGAGTTGAGTGCAATACCTGTTCTGCCTAAACGCCATGTACTATGTAGAGAAAGTAAAAATGTGATTGAAGGAAATGTTAGTGTTTTAAAAACATAATGACTGTCTAAGAAAAGTGGAATTATAGGTAAGAGAATTGTGGGAAGCATCACTGTTACAGTCATTCCCCTTGGGTGCAGATGCTTTGCTTAACGTACATTTAATATTCTCGTCGATAGTACATTATCAATGGTTATCTGTATTTATGGGTAGCTATCCGTTTTTCTTTTGGTTATTTTAAATATGGAAATTTAAAAATAACTCAATACTTTGTATTAATATATAACACCCAATAAAACAATATCTCAACACCACGCTCGGAGTAAGTAAATAAGAGAATATTGCAATTAGTACTATTAAAATACTGCAGCAACTATAAATAATCTGGTGTTCCATTCATATTATTTTCTCTAGTAAACAATTTTTTTTACAAAAGATCGAGATAAACATTACCAAATTGGTTTTATTACTTGCTTCTTTGTAAATAGAAGGAAAATAAGAAAATACACTAAAGCAATTATAATTCTTCTTAAATCCGGTCGCTATGTGAAACAATTGAAATCCCGTTCTCTTTACTTGTCGGCAGTAAACAAAAGGCAGATGAAAAAAATATAGCTTACCGTTAACTCTAAAGATAATGTAAATGTTATGAATTGCTGTGCATTATTTGTGTAAATTCACCCGGAATAATGTGAACTTAAGACGCTATTCCCATAATATTCAAGATATGCATTTTATATTATGTAAATATATTTAATATACGAATTCTTCATTTAATTGATGAAAGTATTAAGCCCACATTAACACTTAAAGCATGGACATCAAGCATGCAGATGTTAAAGGCATAAAAATTGATAAATGTCCTATAAAACGAATATCCTGAAAATTCTTTTTTAATTCAGATCGTTAGAGCCATTTTTTGAGAGAAACGAAACTTTCAAAAAATTTGCCATGTAGTGTGAGGTGGCGGGATTTTCTTGAAATCGTAGTGTCACATGCTTGGAACATACTAAACATAAATACCAAGTTTGGTGTTTAACGATCTATTCGTTTTTGAGCCATACTTTAAGACACACGCAAGGACCTTTTTTTAAAAATG
Source organism: Hymenopus coronatus (assembly GCA_030762935.1). Taxonomy (NCBI): domain Eukaryota; kingdom Metazoa; phylum Arthropoda; class Insecta; order Mantodea; family Hymenopodidae; genus Hymenopus; species Hymenopus coronatus. The sequence continues at coordinate 51,675,803 of CM060890.1, read as the reverse complement.
CATTTTTCGACTAAGGGGACCTAAAAATATACATTTTCGGCGAAATATTGACATCGAATTTTTGGGTGGAATACAATACCTTCTCTAGCTCCTAAGTGCATTGTATGTACATATATACTAGTAAAAAGTAAAAACCGATATATATAGACATACAGGCTGTTTCAATTAACTTACACTTTGACTTGTCCGAAACTTTGTCGCAACTGTCAAACTCTTTTATTTAAATATTTGTGTGTGTTTAAAAATCATACACATTTGCGATTAGGCAGTGAAGGAACAACCGTTGCCATATGCCACGTAAAAAACCTCAGAATGTGTTATACGAAACACATAACAAAACTCTAATGCTACGATTTCCATTACTAAGGTGACCAGTGCCGCGCCGGCGTGTCTATCAAACCACCGCTACACCACGCGACTGGGATCTTCGCTACCAACCGGCATCTCTCTTGGAGAGGGCCAGGCACGTGCCGTTTGGTTATGTACGATTGCCTAATTCATGGTGATTTTATGACAGTTTTTGTATGTGCCAAATTTAGAGCTGAAAATTATATTCACTTATCACGTATGGTATGACGAATAAGGTCATCTTGGTTTGGCGTCGTTTTGAAACACCTGTATGTAGCAAATACACTTTTACCTACAGTTTCACCTATAACGTGTTGTTTCTATACACAATCTTACAATAACACTTTTTAAAATGTAATTTTGAATAATTTGCAATAAGTTATAGCTTTATTATATAAGACCTGGATTTACAATTACTGTTTGTTGTATTCAATTACCGAAGTGTGTGATTAATTGTTTATATATCGGAATTATAGCCAAAATAATGCCACGTATGCTTTTGTAAAAAATAAAGAAAAGCAATGTGATTTAAGTACATAGAGTTCATATCTATTACAAAGCAGAAGTTTCTAAATAGGTAATGGTCTAAAGTATACCATTGTACTCCAAAGATTAAAGGGGGATAACATTTCTTCTCTGAAGTAGGAAAGATTTCACAGAACAAAGAGGTAGATACAGTACTATTTTTAAACGTATATTTAAAATAATTTAAGTATCTTGTCTCAAATTAAATAGCAAATTCTAAATAATAAGAGTGCACAAAAACCTAAATTCCAATTTTTTTTATAAAAATCCCTCCTCTTGGGAATTAGTACATCGTTTTTAAAAGCCAGTAATGTGATAAACATAAGAACTAAATATAAAATTTGGAGCATCTGGTCTCTTTGGACCCATTACTTTGACTGTTTCTTTGCATCTTATATATAATTTAAGTTAGTCAATCGGAAACCGGTGGGTTGAAATAAAATATTTCGTTCCAGCCACCATATTTTTTACTTTCTCTATATAGTGTACATAGTGTATAGAGAAGGTATTGCACTCCACCAAAAAATTCGATACCGAAATTTCACCGGAAATTTATGTTTTAGGGTCCACTGTATCAAAAAAAAGTATTTTCAGAAAAAGGTCCGTGTGTGTGTCCGTGTCTCTGTGAACACGATTACTCAAAAACTAAAAGTCGGTAAAATACTAAACTTGGTATTTAAGTTTAGTATCTTCCAGATATGCAACACGAAGATTTTGAGAAAAATCCCCCACCCCAAACTACCCTTTGCATGGAACTTTTTTCGAAAATTTTGATTTTCTAAAAAATGGCTCTAACGATTTTGATTAAAATATCACATATTAAAGATATTTACCTGACAAATAAAATGTATATTTTGAATTTTCTGCGAATAGCCTCTAAAGACTACTTCATTCTGGATGAATTTTGCATAACTACTAAACCATAAGAGATGGACAAGAACTTAACACAAAAAAATGTAGAGCACGTTAAAACACACAATTTATGTTATATACATATTTTTCGTGGAGTTGATAATTTTTGAGATATTCCTTTTTCTTGGTTTCAGCTTTGAAAAACTTATACTTTTCTCATACAGGAATTTGTCAACTCCTGTCCATATAAACAAAGGGACATCAGTCACATAGCAACCAGCTTTTGGCTTTCACTTTAACCTATGGTACTCCCTTATTTCACTTCTACTTACAATAAAGCAAGAAATAAGACTATTTCTGCTAATTTTTCTCGATTAGCATGAAATAAATAAAATATAAGCTTATTAACAATAATTTGTTACAGAGATATAGAGAAAGTCATATGAATGGAACACATCAGCTTTTTTTTTTTAACGCTTAATTACGAAGGTAAGAATGAAACTCATTCGCCAAACTCACAAGCTTAAGTAACCAGGCGTTTCTCTCTAGGGCTTCTGGTACCGTTTCTTGTAAGAAATTGGTTAATCGTATTCTCTCGTCTACTTCTTTTCTTACTTTCCTCTCTACCGGCTCCTACGGAGAATCCCTAATTTTCTGGATCTTAATGTGAGGCCTCGTCCCCACAGCTCTACAGCACCCATGGGGACGGCTAATTGTAGCTATTTTGTGCGCGCGGAATGAATTGATACCAAGGAAAGGGGAAGGAGCGGGGAGCCAACAACTTGCTCCCATGCATATCGAGAAGCACCGCACGAGGAAGTAAACTTGCCCTAGACGGATGGTTGGTAATAATGCGAGATCGTGTACCACTTTCTCCCTTTTGCGTTCTTTACATAAATGACTCCATTCAGTTATATTACCTTCCCAAGATTTAATTCTTAAAGCTTTACAAATTCGACCCAGAAGATGATCAACAGACATCTTTATATAGACTATCCGCTCTTTATTACTCCGCGCCCACGTGCACAAAGGTATGTGGCAGGCGACAGTGTTGCCTTCGCCCATATGTTACGACATATTACATTCAAAGCAAGCTCTATGAACTATAATTGCTTACCAGCAGGTTTTGCTTCAATAACTAGCCCTTTCCTATTAAATGGTGTTGAAAAATATATAAAGAACATAATATCAAAGTATGTATAATAAAACGAAGACGTGATTTTTATAACACTTTTGTACTTATATTATTCAGATTCAGAGCCGTCGTTGCTAACAGGTGAAACTGCAACTCCTAGATTTAAATCTGAGGATGATTCTGAACTGTCATCACCTAAATTTGTCGCTAAACTATGGACGAGAGGACAGTACCAGTGAGACAGTCCAATTACCTCAATTTTTCTTCTTCTTGTTTACATGTGATGCTAGCCTGCCACATTTCCGCCGTCACCTGAGCCAATGCTTTGTCTAAAAGATGACACACCTCTTTCAGTTTGAAAGTTGTATTGATTCCAAAGCGCAATATTATCCTATCTACAACTAAGTTGACATTGTTTCTTTTCAGAAACGGAAACTTCACTTATAAAAGTAATGTACGAAAGCTCGTATGTTTAAAATCTAGCAGATCAGGGTCACTGTTTTAACAGCACTTAATAGGTATTGTAGGTTGCTCATTGTCAAAAAACTAAAAAAGGGAAAAAAAAAACGAAATGAAACTTTAAAACAAATTGCACACTTAATAAAATCGCCCAAATGTCCTCAAACTGCTTCAGCTCTGTCCCTCCTTTTATAAGGTGTTTACAATTGCTTTAAATTCTTTGTGAGTGAAGTACACTCACTTCTGAGGTGTACTTTGCCGTTATTTTCACCAGCTAATTCACTAATATTTCCGGATTGGCTCCTTTAAATTATGAAACACATTTAAAACAATCTGCTTCTCACCACTCTTAACGGTTTCCGAATTCACACGAGTCGCAAGTTTGTCGCCATATTCTTCACTGTTTGCTTTTCTCCCGCCAATGTAAGTGATTATTTCCCGTGAAAGGACATGTTTACATTTTTAAACAAATGAAAAAATGCAACCCAATGTAATGCTACATTTAAACGTATCGATTACGTATTTTACAAGTAATAATATTAAGTAAAGATGGATCTATATTTCTCTCCTGAAAATGAGTGCTTCGTTCTCAAACCAAAGTGAGCATTTACAGCGGTTACATCTGTTGGGATTACTCATACAAAAGAGTGCTTCTAAAGGCTATAGGTACTAAACCAATGTCTGTGAAAAATATGATGTGTTCCACTCACATGACTTTCTCTAGCTGCTCCACAAAAACAGTTTTCTTACAAAATATTTTTCTGTTATCTACATCATGATAAACGTTAGCAAAATTGTTTTATTACTTGCTTCTTTGTAAGTAGAAGGGAAATAAGGGAACACACCAAGTGTGTAGTGGTAGTGAAAGCTTTTAAAATTCGGTTGCTATGTGGATCAATTGAAATTCGTTCCCTTAGCTATCCAGGAGTCAACAAAAGAGGGACGAAAAGAAAGATACTTCCCGTTTGAGAAAAATTTAAGTACATTAAAACTGAAACCAATAACTCGGAATACTTCGAAAACGTTAAACACCATAAAAAATATATGACATAAATATATTTTGACTAGATTTGCATTTTTGTGTAGCAAGTTTTTGTCCATCTCTTATGGCCTACCAGTTATACAAAGCTATACAGAAGTTATCCAGAATGAAGAGGTCTTCAGGGGCTACTACTGGAAATTTGAAGATATACATTTCGTTTGACATGATCATGGAAATGTCGTTAGGGCCATTTACTAGTTACTATAAAAACTATCCAGAATGAAGAAGAATTTTGTTGCTATTCCCGGAAAATTGAAGATATACCTTTTATTTGCCCAGAAATTATTTAACCATTAGTATTTTAATACAACTCGTTAGAGCCTTTTATGAGAAAATCAAAATGTTCGTAAATAGGATGGGAATTTTTCTAAAAATTCTCATGCCGTGTACCTGAAAGATGCTGAACTGAAATGCCAAGTTTGGTATTCAACGTACATTCCCTTTATCAGTAATGATGCACACAGACACACACAGACAATACACAAACGCACTTACACAAACACACACCTTTTTCTAAAAATTTTTGGATCAGGGGAGCTCAAAACACTTATCTCCGTGATATCTCCATATGGAATTTTGTGTGGAATGGAATACTTTCTTTGCCTACTGTGTGCATAGTACGTTGTAGATATAGTAAAATTGCTCAACCAGTTCGGCAGATACGTGTTTCTCCACCAAAGGGTACCTATTGGCTATGCAGCTTTTCCACTTTGGAATGGCTGTTATTACGGACAGTTGGGTGAATGTGCTCACCATATTAATATCCTAGAGTATTATACATAATTTAATAAAGATCAGGAAAGGGAAATAAAACTAATTAAATCCCACCAGATTTTATAAAGCTAACCATGCATAGTATGGAGCATTCAGTTAGTTATTCATAATTAGCATATATTACTATCTGTTTTCTGTTAAAAGCTTTGATACATATTTTGTTTCATCTACACAGGAGCATTCAGGAACCTAATACGACATTCAGAGCTTTAAATAGAGATTGCAGTTAATATTGGTTATTTAATATTTGTAGCAGCTCATAAAAAACAACGACATGGATCTATTTAAGAATGTTATAGCTTAAAAAGTTGAAATTTAAACTGAAATAGGTAATATTTTATAAACTGATGAAGTGATCAATAGAAATTTTTCTTTTCGGGAAATGTGTATTTATCTCGTACTTTCTTAGTTATACACAATTCAGAAAAAGTCAATAAAAATTAACAGAAAGACGTAAACATATAATTTATTTGTCATGTAAGAATCCCAAAGTTTAATTTAAATCCAAATCTTTAGAGCTATTTTTGGGTAAATATCTAACAACTACATTTTTTCCCGCAAATGTTGTTTTATATACGACGGTTATCTACATGCTATAGTAATGAACGATGCTGAATTTAAAATATGAATTTGCTTAATAGTGTACGTTTTACTTTAATGTTACGCTAAACTCACATATGCGCGCGTGCAAATAATTTTCCAAAAATATCTTTTTTGTGATTCATGAGACTTAAAAAAAGGCAGTCATATTGAAATTTTGCTTAGGATTGTTGCAAAATACAATGTCTCTGAAGCAGCAGGAAGAAGAACGAGATCCATAATTCCTAAAGTTCATATCAGAAACTTGGAAGACGAAGAAACATTGTGGGATTGTGATTAATTGGAATCTGTGTAGTTATAAAGTGATACTAAGTAGAAATACATTGAACCAATGTTTTGAATGACTCTTTAAATCTTGTTTTATTCATATTTTTATCTCTTCCAGCTTTAAAAGAACTTTACAGCTTAATTAAACTGGTATATGTTGATCCATTGTTATATTTGTAATTTTATTAGCCTGAGTTGCTTCACTACGATAATTTTGGATAACATCTAACATAATACCTAACAGGATATTTCCAATGCATATGAGAAACAACAATGATCCTTCGCCCGCCTGGGTAGCGTGGTGGTAGTATGTATGCCTCACGTTCAAAAGGTCGTGAGTTCGAACCTCGCTTAGGGTGAGTTAACCGGGTGAGTTTTTTTTTTCGGGGTTTTGCATTATCCGATCATTTGAGCATCATATCATCAATTGCATTAATCGTCCGATATGACCAAACCAGGTTAAAGGGCGTTAAACTAAAAAAAAAAAAAAAATCCTTCATAATTAACACAAATTAAAAATCACTATTAAATGAATATTTCAGACATAAAGCCATACTGCAAGCAAATGAAAATACTAGGGTTTGAAGTTTTTCTCTGCTTCAAATCAAGAAAACTGAACAATCCACCTGGTTATTGGTTTTTCTAACGCAACTCCATTGCACGACAGTCCAAAGGGATTTTGGCCCACTACCCGGCCGCTGCATCCCCCATCTTGGCCTGCAGGCGTCATGAAAGGGGTGCAGTGCTGGAGGGTGGGACGTGATCAGCGCCTCGAGTCCCTCTCGGCTGCCCTTCTCGAACTGGAGCCATTACTTCTCAATGAAGTCATCAATTGGCACACCAGGGACCCTCACGAGGCTAAGTGCACACCGGTCCAGGTCTCCCAGCGGGGGAAAATTTCCCACGCCAATTCCGGGAATCAAACCCAAGTCTCCCGCTTGGCAAGCAGCCACGCTACGACCCCGCTAAGGAAACGATCACTTTTATATTTCGGAATTCTTTCGCATATAGACTTCTTTAATACACTTTTTAAGAAATGTAATGCCGTATCGGCATGTTGCCATGGTAGCTCAATGGTAGAGCAGCTGGCTAAAGACCTTTTGAGAAATTTAACGAATTTAAGAATTCCTTCGAAGTCTATGATAGTCTATTAAAATCCATTCTTGATGTGAGTTCAAACAGTGTATCTTGGTTATTTATTTTAACTTCAATGTTATTAATTCTTCCTAATTTGTTCACTTCTTATTTTGTCCTGCCAAGGAAACCTAAGAATATCATCGCTACCCCTTCAATGTTTCTTTTCCTTAATCGGTTTCTGTTAACATTCGCAATGTTATACTAAATCAGGTAGTGTCATCACTTTATAAAACTCTTTTTTAGTATTTTACATTTTATGTTCCAGTGTTCGGCATATTGTTTCACACTTTCTATTATATTTGTCTATTTTGATATTTGTTATCTTTTTGTCAATGATCCACATTATATATCAAATAATTAAAATTAATTACCTGTTCTTTTGTTTGTTTATTAATGGCACTTTGCATCTAATGTGGTTATTCCTCACTTCCTTTTTTTTTTCCTGGATATTTTCAAAATTTTCTCTGCCACTATTTAATTTGCACACAGCTACCATTTGTAAATTAATTTATGAGTCACTTGATATGACTTCACGACTGCATATAAAATAGTATTTAAAATATTTCCCTTTAACTTAAAGTTGGTTATTTTAGTCTATCATTCTTTGATGCCTTGGACTAAATAGTGAAGATATATAGGGAATTTTGGTTTAATTCCTTGATTAGTTCTTAATTTATGTTTGCTAACTGTGCTTCCGTTGGCAATAACTGCTGTGTTAAAATATAAAGATTGTACTACTTTTAGAAAGTTTTAGAATACCTATATTAACATTATTTCCCACTTTTGTGCGTAACACTCTGTTGAAGATTTTTTCATAGTCTGTAAATAACGTATAAGCATTCTTTACTCTTCTGTATGAATTATTCTGTAATAATTCCGAACCTGATCATCTCTTTCGAAATTTGCACTACTCTTCTAACAAGGACCACTCTTTAATTGTATTCAATTTTCTATAATGACCTTGGCATATATTGTATAAACAGTGTTAAATATGCATATTCACCTAAAGTAATTTGAGTCATTTAATATTCCTTTCATAAAACAGAGCATGTGTGTCCAGTTTTGTATTGTCTGAGATTATTCATTGTCCCCAGGACATGCTGTTTATGTCCGAAATTTAGTTTTGATATATTTTGTTTAGCATCCTTTTTCTCTAAAGGATATTTATATTTTTAAAACGTTTCATACTCTATTAAATCTACGAGGGTTGAATGAAAAGTAATGCCTCCACCTTCGTAACTCTTCTACAGATGAGAGCATTAGTTTGCGGCAGGTACTGGCTTGTTTTGTAGCTTCTTCTCTGCAGCTCCAGTTGGCGGGAAGCCTTAGGACTGAACGGTTGTGTTGTTACAGTGTAAAGTATGGAACCCTTCGCAGACGGTCGGTCAATGCGATTTAAGCAACGTGCAGTCATTCAAATCTTGACAGCAGAAGATGTTACCCCAAAGGAAATTCATCAGAGCATGAAAGTAGTTTATGGTGATTGTGTTGATGTGAGTACTGTGCGTCGTTGGGCGAGTAAGTGTAAGATGTTGGGTTGGGAACATCTGACTTGCGTGACAAACAAAGAGTTGGACATCCTGTGACAGCAACCACCGAGTTTCACGAGTAAAATTTTGACAGATTGATTCAGGACGATCGTCGTATCACTCGAAGAGAAATGCAAGCGCAACCGGTATTTCACAAGAACGTATTTCGTATTTCCTCCATTTCTTTCGGCACAGGCTTTATTTTAACTTCCTTTTCCTTTGACCATAATTTGTGATGTGTGTGAACATCCTTTTGCCGTAATACAATTTATTCTGGCTAATATCTCTTTCAGCAGCATTTAAGTGTTTCAAGCTGCGTTATAAGCTGTATCCAGTGTGCCATGACAATCATGCTCTATTCTGCTTATGTAATGTTCCTAACTTAAACGTTTTAACTTTTGGGTTTCTCGTTTAACTATGGTTTGAACTTTTGAAATCACCTTCATAGTTACCTAAAAGAGAGCTTGAGAACCTGACTACACACTGTGTGACCCAAGGTACAACGAAGATTATAAAAGTGCACGTGTACAAGTCAAATGACTTTCTCTAAATCCTGCAACAAATTATTATTAAAAAGTTTATTCTTCTACCTTCTTCATGCTAATTGAGATAAGCATTAACAGAAATGGTCTTAGTACTTGCTTCCTTGTAAGTAGATGGGAAATAAAGGAATACATTAGGCTAAAGCAATAGTCAAATCTTTTAAAACCTGGTTGCCAAGTGGATGAAATATGTTTCTTTGCATTGTCAGGGGTTGGCCAATTGCCTCTGTGAAAATTTTTGTTTTTTAAAACTGAAACCAATAACAAGAAATATCTCCAAAATTATCAATTCCAAGAAAAAAAATACATATAACATAAATTGTGTCCTTAAACGAGATCTATATTTTTGATGTAAGATTTTGTCTATCTCATACGGTTTACCAGTTATGAAGAATTCAGCAAAATTCATCCAGAATAATGAGGTTTCAGAGATTATTCCCAGAAAATTCAGGATATACATTTTATTTATCATGTAAATATCTTTAAAGTAGCGTATTTTAAGCAAAATCTTAGAGCCATTTTTAAAACTCAAAGCCCACAAAAATTTTTTTCATGTAAAGGATAGCCTGGATAGGGAGTTTTTCCTCAAAATCTTCCTATCCCATCCTTGGACTATAATAAACTTAAATAGTAAGTTCGGTATTTTACCACCTTTTCGTTTTTGAGTTATCGTGTTTACACGGACTTACATGAACATGCTTTTTTTCGGACTAAGCGGACCTCAAAACATATTTCTGGTAAAATATCTACAGATTTTTGATGGAATACAATGCCTTCTCTAACTACTATGTGAACTGTACATTCGAGCTAGAGAAAATAAAATTATGATACATTACACTCACATTATTTTATCAACCCAGTCTTGAAAATTATTTTCAAAAAGCTTATTATTCTTCTACGTCATGCTAATCCAGGGTGTGGTTTAATAAGTACCCGTGTTAAAAATGAAGACTCAATTTTTTCAAACAAATTATTTATTTCTCAATATAGTTACCAATTAAGGATATACACTTCTCAGAACGCTCCTACTATTGTTAATCCCGTGAGCCATTTTGGCTTGCTTGGGAATAAAAATAAATCTCGGGGAGCCAGTTCCGACGAATATAGGAAGGGAGAGTGCGGCAGCGATTCATGACCAATGCTGCGATAACTCCGGGTGAATGTGTTTGTGTTTGATCGTGGTGAAACAGCACTTTCTTCTTCACCAAATGGAGCCATGTCTCCTTCAATTTTTTGTCGAATCGTACCAACAATAGCATTTTCCAGCTTGCAGTTTAAGAAGTCAATGAGTATGACTACCCTCAAATTAAAAAAAAAAAAAAACAAATAAAAAACAAATCATCACTCTTGCGGCCGATGAGATAGTCTTTGTTTTCTTTGGAGCAGATTCCTCGAAGGAACCCGTTGTTTTGATTGTTGATTGGTTTCTGGAAAATAATAATGACTACAGGTCTCATTGGAGGCGACAACTTGACGAAAAGATCCTTCAAATTTCGCTTAATCAGCTCCATATCAACTTCAAAGCTGGGACAAAAGAAAAAGAAAGAGAGACAAGGCAAGTAGTCAAGCCAGGTACAACCTAGAAAACCGATGGGGCACCTGCCGCCGTCGATATTGTTAAACTTTATTGGACCCAGTTGTTTTATCTTAGAGCGCAAGTTCCTCTTTGGCTTTAAAATTCAGTGTTCAGAGTAAATCCCAGGTATTATTCCTTCAGGAACTTGGTACGGTCTACACAATTCCCAACTTCAGAAATGCTGAGCTCTTTACCGAAAACAATAATTTAATATTACTGAAAACAGTTTTTGCTACGGACACAACATAAGTACTTGATGATAGTAAAATAGCATAATTCATCATTATCGTCATTTTTAGGGATTAAGCCTTTCGACCTGTTCCGTCCTCCCAAAGAAACTGGTCTACCCACCTCTTCATTTCTCTCTCCTTTTCTTTGCTTTAGAATGGTACTCAAGGATTTTCATTCGGGATTCTGGTATTCGTAAAACATGTATACAATATTTCTCTTGATATTTCTTTATTAATTTCTCTAGCAAAATGTATATATTACGAAAAGAAGGCATTGTATACCACCCAAAAATTCTATACCGAGATTTAACCGAAAATAAATATTTAGAGGTTCACCTGAATCCATAAAAAGCATTTTTAGAAAATATGTTTGTATCTGTGTATGTGTGCGTGTGTGTCTGTTAAAACTATAGTTTAAATACGAAAAGTCTGTTTGATAACACTATAATTTGCATCTGCCAAAATGCGTCAAGAACATTTACAAGAAAATCCCACACCCCAAACTACACTTCACATAGAAAAAGTATTATAGTATTAAAAAGAATACCTTCTCAAAAATAGTTCTAACATTTTGAAAAAAATACCGAATTTAAAACTGTTTACATGACAAAATGTATATCATGAACTTCCGAAGAAAAGCCTTTTCATTCTGGATGACTTTTACATAATTAGTAAACCGCAAAAGATCAACAAAAGGTTTTGCACAAAAAATGTAGATCTCAATAAAATAAATAATTTATGTCTTATACCTTTTTTGTTGTGAAGTTATTCATTTCCGAGATATTCCTTGTTATTGGTTTCAATTTTTAAATACCTACTTAAAGTTTTCTTAAACGGGAGTTGGTTATTCCTGTTTCTTTTGTTTTATTACTGGTCATACAAAGACAACCGAATTTCAATCACATAGCAACCAGCGTTTAACAATTGTTACTGTCACGTTAGTCTACTTCATTCCCTTATCTCCCTTCTACGTATAAAAAACTTAGTAACACCAATTGTTTATCTCAATTAGTCTAAATTAAATAGAAGAATAAGTTTTCGCAAGAACAGTTTGTTATAGAATAGCTAGAGAAAGTCATGTGAATGGAACGCATGCCATTTATAAGTTTAAATAAATGAAAGTAAACAGAGGGTTTTTATTATTTATTAATAATAACTAAAGCTTACTTAAAATCGTAAATTGATTTTTAAAAGTTGGCCTCAATTTGTCTTAGTGTAAACATTCATAAGAAGCTGCTTTAGTATTGTCCTCATATATGCGAGGGGCATTTTCAGTTCAGGTTAGTTGCCTGGGAAATGTTTTTCTGGAGTATATCCTTATCCTCAGGAAATGCATATTTGTTTACTAAGGCCAATGGTCTCTAATATAGTCCATTTCCTCCATTCATTCCGTCCGATAGACGCATTCAGCTAAATAATATTATAATATTACAAAAATATTTCCTGAATTTCACTATCCTGTTTTATTTATTAATGACTATACAAACTATATGACGACAAAGTTTTTCTAATTGATTTTAATCGATATATTAATAAGTCAGGGATTAAGAAATGGACTCCATATATTGGCACTAAAACAACGGTTGACTACGGATACTTGCACATGAATAGAGTAACTGAGGCAAAAACAGAGGTAATTTACTTTTTAATACACGTATTAAAAGCTTTCAGCTATTTGTTTATTAGTAACTCAGTTAACTACATTTCTTCTCCCATGTCCGCTAATAATTGATGGTAATGCTAGATTGATTCAAATGTTGTGTTACATTCTTTGGATTATAGATGGAAAACATTTTCTGTATGTAATTCCCTTTTAGTTGTGCTGATCGACTCACATTGCCATCCAGGAAGTCCTCCTCCTTAACTTTTTCGACGATAGAGGTTTTAAACTGGTCATCATATGCTAGTACAGTGCGGTATTGAAGAACGGTTTCCTTGACTAATTTATTAGTCCGTATTTTCCTATTTTCCTAATATTATAGCCTTATGACTAATCTCCATTATAGAGTAACGTTTTTACTAGCATTCAGAATCATTTTAGGAGGTATATGTTCTATAAAATTAATTTTTCGCTTTAAAATGTGCTCAAAATTATTTTCAGCTTTATTTCCTGCTGCTAAAGCTAATTCAATAAATGAAATATTCTTTTTCTCTATTTAAAAACTATAGTTTTAGGAATTAGTGATAATTTCAGCTATATTCAGCTCAATTAGTTGTATAGCCACTCTAGAGATAAAGATTTCCTGCCCAAATCTGCAATTTCTTAGCTTTATAAAGACATCAGAACCGCCTATCCTACTAACGGTGTTTATGATGCCCGTTGCCAGTTTTCACCTGTAAAATAGATCTTCCCGCTCCATAAAACTTAACGATGTATCTGGTCTACTACTGAGGGTAGTACTGAGAAGGCTGATAATAGAGAAGAAGGGAGGAGAGATTAGAGCTAAAACAAAAGCGATTATAATGTTTTACATATATTTTATGTCATATTTTTCGGTCATTGTTGTATTGTGGTGTTAGTGTTATATGTATACATTTCTCTTAGGTGTATTTGTCTACGACAATAAGGTACATTAATACATCGGAATAAGATGTACTTCGTGCTGTAAATTTAAATTGCTGTACTTGAATATCTTTGTTCTTTTATTTTCTTTGTTTTTTAAATATAGCTTCCTATTTTGTAAATTGCAAAATCAAGTACGGTCTGCGAAACCGTACGATTGATATATCTCAGTGTCTTTTTTTTTTTTTTTTTTTTTTTTTTTTTTTTTTTTTTTTTGGAGTGTTTAACGCCCGCTTTTACTGCTCTGGCACCGCAGGCGATGCCACTGATGATGCATGAAGATGGAATGATATGGCGGGTGAAACCAGAGAACCCGGAGAAAACCCACCCCTGAGCCGCTTTGTCCACCACAAATCTCACATATGATCGCTTATGATCGAGGTGAGAGGCGAATGGTCTGACCACGCGGCCACGGCGCGGCCTCTCAGTGTGTGATACTGTTATTTCAATAAATACACTTATTCATTCAGTTTAAAGCACAGTATATTAGTGCGAAATGAACCATATTTGAATATTTCAGATTTGTAGTTTCTATCTCTCATAGCGTTTTAATTATTTTTATTGCTTTTCAGTGAAACCACATTTATCTATTTTTCGAAGTCATTTTGTCTATCCCAACAATACATTCATAAAAAAATAAATATTTATTTTTATCTCTAAATAGTTTAAAGGAATCGGCAACCCAAGTGAAAGATAACACGAGATTGTAGTTTTTCTGCAGTTATGTTCATTGGTGTGTTATCTCTTTCAGAAATGAAATATGGAGGTCGAAAGGCAATTCTCAATTTATCTTCTGAAGGAGATGCGATGTGTTACATGAACTACGTTTCGTTCACGAGCGATTGGAGATAAAAGACTGAAACATTGCTCTGGTAAACTGTCGCTTTCCCCCAAAATAACACCAATAACAATGTCTGGGTGTCGAAAAAAGTATTTCCAGTGCGTGGAGAAAGATTACATCTCTCAATGTTATGATGCTGTTGAGATTATACTTAAGGGAGAACTTGAATCTGTTTTTGCCTACTTTCCTATTTAATTTTGCTCCTCCCCGATGTTATTTCAAAGATGAAAAATTCCAGAAGAAACTCAATTTTTGAAATATTTCCCGCAACAGATCACTAATCTCTTATCAGGAATACACTTATTTTAACTTAGGCGGTAAATGCTTCTTGGTATAGGATGTCAATTGAAGTGATAAAGTCAGTCGATAAGACTTTAGGACATTTTACTCAGGGTGCTTTCAGGAATTTACGGATTCTAAATTCAGGTCGTAAATGTGGGTAGGTAACTTTTATATCTAAAAGTTCTTTTTTTTGTAGAACTGAAGTTTATTTGATTTAATCTTGACAAACGATTCATGAAATGGCAATCACTAGTGCTATTTACTTCGTTTCGTCAGCGAAATTTTTATCGTGCAATTTATTTATTCTCTTCAATTCCGACAAAACCTATGCAGTTTCTCGGACTAAAATGCTGAATCAATTTCAAATTATATCTTTATAACAGTGAAAATTACATTATATTTCACTGCAAATATTCTCGCATTCTCCAGTCAACGCGAAAAATTAACTACATGCGTCGTTTCCTAAAATACCTTGCCCAGAAAGTATCTGCTGAGTGGAAGGACGATCGACCTCACCCGTCCAAGAATAGTCTCCGAGTGCCTTTTTTATATTTTTTGGCTTATAACACAAAAGAAACGTATTTACAACAAACAAAATTCCAGAGAGAAAACCTAACACTTATAACCAACGAAAGCACACAGAATAATTAACGTTCATCCAGTGATTTTGGTTTCGGTATGAAACAGAAAAAGTATCTGAATAAAAAATATATACAAGATGGAATTGGTAACCTAGGGTAGGGATATATGGGTTAAAACTTTTTAAATCCAAAAGTGTAATACGTCATGCTCACAAATAATGCTAAAATGTCTTAATTATGAACGAATAATATATGGAAGAGTGAGTTCCCATTTCTTTATGCAATATATATATATATATTACATTGAGTTTTCCACATCTAACTGCGGAAGGAAAAATATCTTCACACCTTGCTCTGAGCTGGCCTATCCAATGTCAAAATCGTTGGCGATATTTAATTTTGACAATCAGGAATATTATTTAAATTGTACGATATACTTAGTTTATCCTGAAAATTGACTTTAAGTACGAACTACAATAATTTAAGTATATTTTAGGCATCATGAAACTATGGAATTATTCTTTTTCGCACAGAAAAGGAGGCAAAATTACATGTATTAATCATCATCAAACCTGAGGAATTAAATCACTAATGATCTGTTCCAACTCCAAATTAGAATATATTTATCCAACTTTGAAAAGGTCGTTCTCGACTTCTTTAACCTCTAGGTTTGTAATTCAATTTTTATTGGAGTGTATTTTCCAACCTTTAAACCAACTTTGTGTGTAGTTTATAATTTTATTGCCAATTTAAATGTTACTAAATATCTTCTTTGGTTTTTCAATAATAGTATAATCTGCTATTAATCACAAGAAATTAATTTCGGCTCATTGATAAGTCCACATTCAAATCCAGATAATAAGACAGACACTGTTAAAATCTTACACAGGTTTATCAATGTTTCTTTTCGGATTTTTATTGATAATACTCTTTTGATTATTCTCCATATGTGCTGAAATACTGCAAGTTTTTTGTTTAAATCCCTTATACTGTCCTTGCCAATAGAATAATTAAAATAATAAAATTAATGATATGCTCGATAGAGACAAGACAAATTAATATTTTCATGAATGTGATAGTGTGGTTAGATAGCTCAACTCGCACCTAGATGTCCGGATTCAATTCCATGGAACCGCATGTAAAATTTGTGGTGGATATACTGGCGTTTGGATCGGTTTTCTTCGGGTCCTCCGTTTTCGCCACCATTCGTTCCACTAATTACTCCTTCATTACCTTTCCTATAATCCATTTCGGGTCCACTTCTTCCCTTCGTACCAGATATTGGACCAATCCACCTTAACTGGGTACACTTAACTGATCTATTGCCCATATGCTCCCCAACAGGCATTTGACGACAGGTAAATCCTATGCGATGTAAGTCCTCCGTGTGAGGAGCATAACCAGGTAAATAATAATAATAATAATAATAATAATAATAATAATAATAATAATAATAATAATAATAATAATAATAATAATAATAATAATGAAAGCTAAATATGTGTTCCATTCTCACGATTTTCTGTACCTATACTGCAGATTATTCTTTTATCTACATCATGCTAAATATAATCATTAGTGGATATTATCTTATTACTTACTCTCTTACTTCTAATCAGATGGGAAATAGGGGAGTACATTGGGCTAAAGCGATAATCAATACTTTTAAAAGCTGGTCGATATAAGAAATATTTTTAGTTCGGTTTAATTTGCATGGCCAGCAGTAAAGGAAAAGAATGGTGATTTCCTGTTTGTGGAAATTTGCCTAGTTTAAAATTG
This sequence comes from Hymenopus coronatus, assembly GCA_030762935.1. Lineage (NCBI taxonomy): Eukaryota > Metazoa > Arthropoda > Insecta > Mantodea > Hymenopodidae > Hymenopus > Hymenopus coronatus. Next base: position 51,658,741 of record CM060890.1, on the reverse strand, counting down.
AAACAACTATAAAGGAATAATCGGAAACGGTTAATGCTACAAAAAATAAATTGTGTTTTAACGAGATATACATTTTTGGTGCAATAAGTTTTTGTCTACCTCCTACAGTTCACCAGTTATGCAAAGTTCAGCAAAATGCATCCAGAATAAAGAGACTTTTAGAAGCTATTCCCAAAATTTAAAAAAATGTCCATTTTATTTGTTATGTAAATATCTTTAATGATATGTTAATCAAATAGAAAGAAACAAAATGTTTAAAAATTTTCCATGTAAAGGATAGTTTGCGGTGTGGAGATTTTCTTGAAAGATACTTAGTATCTCTGGAAGATACTAAACTTAAATACTAAGTTTGATATTTACCTTAATTTTGTTTTTGACCTACTATACTATACACAGACACACACACTGACCTTTTCCTGAAAATGAATGGAATTTTTGGGTTTAATAGAACACCTTCTCTATATACTATGCACATAGTACGTGTAGAGGAAATAAATATATTCTTATAACTTATTGAATACTCACTTTAAAATATTAATGCAGATCCTCTTCTACCATATTCAACATTAAATTTTCCAAAATTAGTCTAACCCAACATCGAGACCACACACACTTTGTTATCAACCATGATGTTTTGACAGCAGTGATGATAGGCATTTTGACAAATAAATAATCGCGACATTGTACTTTATTGATTCTTCCTAACACAAGTTGTGTCATATGGATATCTATATTAACTATTGATGTCCCCAATGGTGTTGAAACGGCAAGAGTCTTATATAATTGCCGACACCTTCATGTTCTCTGTGGTTACGCTTGAAGTCAAGAGCCTTCAGCATCTGGGAATTAGGGCATCATCAAATTCATTAAGTCGCGTAATGGGTTCAACAATTTAGGTTTACGACGAATGAAATACTAGAATGATCTTACATGACTCCGAAATTCACAGAACTAAGCATACATTAGTCTAATGACGATAAGGGAACATTCAGTCTGGGATGAATTTACAGCAAGTACCACAGCATAGGTTCAAACTTAGGTGTTCTAAATTAGAAGGCAGATATCTTAAAATGCCATACGCGAGAGAGAGCACCATTGTGTCAGTTATTATTTCACTAGCCCGCACGTACAATATGTATAGTAGATAGAGAAGGTACTGTATTCCAGCCAAAATTCGATACCCAGATTTCACTGGAAATATATATTTTGCAGTCCACTGAAACCTAAAAACGCATTTTTAGAAAAAGATCCGAGTGTGTCTGTGGACAGCATAGCTCAAAAATGAAAAGACCGTTAAATACCAAACTTAGGTTTAGTATCTTTCAAGGATAGACACGAAGATTTTAAAAAAAATCCGCCCCACCACAAACTACCCTTTATATGCAAAAATGTTCAAAAATGTTGATTTTTTTAAAAATGGCTTTAACGATTTTTATTAAAATCCCGTAAATTAAAGATATTTACATCTTCAATAAAATGTGTATCTTGAGCTTTCTAGAAGTAGCCTCTGAAACCTGTTTACCCTGGATGAATTTTGCCGAACTTTGCCGAATTTTGCTTAAATGCTAAATTGTAAAAGATGGACAAAAACTTATTGCACAAAAAAATTAAGATCTTGTCAACACACACAATTTATGTCCTTACGTTTTTGTTGTGCAGGTAACCGTTTCCGAAATATTCATTGTTATTGGTTTCAATTGTAAAGTACTTATATTTTTTCACAGAGGGTGTGCTTGTTTTTCTTTTGTTCTATTCTGGCCAAGCAACGAAGTGATTTGCAATGACAATCGCATAACGATAGCTTTTGAAACGTTTGACTATTACTTTAGCCTAGTGCATTCCCCTAGTTACCCTCTACTTATGAGGAACTAAGCAATAAGAACATTCTGCAATGTGAGGAAAGAAAAATAATCTTTTCTAAGAAGTTTGTTTGTAGAGCAGCTAGAGGAAGTCACATGAGTGTAACACATCATATTTTATTTCTGACATAAATGAGTTACAGAGCTTTGTTGATTGGTTTAGTTGTTTTTTAGTTTGAGATTTTAAATAAGGTTTATGGTATCCTGCATTTTTGAGTTGACAAATTTTACCTATAACGGGGTTTTGTTACTTTGTCCAGTTTTCTCTGTCGCTTCAGTAATTGATCTAGTTCAACTTTCACTGTAACTTCACATGGTTCGCGCTTAACTTCAGTAATGTGAAGTGTTTCAATTTTTACCTGTGGGTTCATTTTTATTCGCGACGTAGTGGCGAAAAATCGTGAAGTCACCTCTCACTGGGGAGTCGATGGTTATAGCTTTTGTCACAAAGACACTCATATAACCACCCTGGATATCACATCAGAAACGCACTTACCGGCTCACTTTTTAACTGACTCACTTCGCAAAAAATGTTTAGCCACTGGCATTTGCCTTAGAATTCTATAACTTTTTTGAGGCGGGGGGAAAAATTCCAACACAATACCGTTATCTATGTAACGTTTTGGTGTTAACGTCGGATGAGAGGCTATTCAGTTGAGTTGATCGGCGCCTTCTACCGATAACGAAGGCCCACAGCTTGCGTCACATAAATACATACATATTACTTCAAACCTCATATAAATTAGTAATACTTTCTATACAAGTGCAGGGTTCTCCCTGCAAACCCAGACATCACCATTCTATCTCCCTTTTCACTTCCCGCTATTCTGTATATAAAACATTTATCTTAATTTGTACTACCTAATATCTTCTAACGCAAACTCTTTCTAATTCCCACTTCCTTTCTTTATTAATTTCATTTAGTGCCGTCCAATCACTTTTGCGCATGGATTTCACTGTAGTTTAACTTTATCTTTCCTTCGAAAAACCTTTATTATTTATTTTGTCTATAATCACATTATGTAGAGTTTCTTATAAACAAATATTTTTATTCACCTTTCAAAATCCTTCCTGACGCTTAATCTCGCCCTGGCGCAGAGGGCTAAAGCGTGGTGTTCCAATAGCTGATCACGGAATGCAATCGGGTTTTATCACATCCATTGGGGGTGCGGATTTCAAGTCCCGGATGAAGAACTGGTACCCACTCGGGTCGTGAGGAAAGCGAGAAACTGCGATAAGCAGCGATACTGGTCTAGTAAACCAACCTTGTCCCTAGGGGACACATGAGGCTGACTATTTCACCTCCCCGTATCACTTGGATGATCGCGCACCTCTGCCGTGGAGTGGGCGTAAGGCCGACAGCAAGAACGGTAGGCTCTGACCCCTCGTGGGATCTCGCCGTAAGATTATTATTATTACTACTATTATTATTATTATTATTATTATTATTATTATTATTATTATTATTATTATTATTATTATTATTATTGTGTCCGAATCAAGGGATCACATGTAAATGCTGACTGTCTGTGGATTCCCAAAGTTTCCAACAACCATTTAATATAAAAAAAATTGTTGTCGATGTAGTTTTTGACCCAAGTTCACTCTCAGTTCAGTTCATGGTTGATTTATGTGTTCTAATATTTGAACTTAATCTAAAATGATATATTAATTTTACTTCGTACGGTTTCGGACATTAAAATGATTATTGTTTACAAATAAATGGGAGTAAAGACAGCAGTATTTAAATAATATCACAACAATTAAATATGGTATTGCAAGTCTCTGGCATTAAGTATACAAATAAAAACATATATTAAACTCTATTATATGCGAAACCACTACTACTAGGTGAATAATCCGAGCAGCTAGCTCTGGCGAATGTCTTTGAGTAGCATTTGGGAGTCCTGGGTTCGATTACCACGGCCGACCTCGACCCATGGGTTCATAGGGTGTTTTCTCGGATCACTAGACGAATACTAGTGGGATTTCCTCATTTCTCCCGAAATTCCTGTCCTTTCATTTCATTTCCATTTCATCCATCCGGTCTCTTTCGGGGTTATAAGTGTCGGTGATGGCGCCCTTCCGTGATGGTGAGTGCGTTTGGAAATACAGCTTTTGGCTGGAGTTGTAATCGTCTGTAGGACGCCCGCCGATAATACTCTCATCCATCCTCGTGAGGTCTGACACACAATAAGCCCATGGTGAGTAAAATGTGGAACCTCCTACGAAATGACACACATATGCACTCACAATAGGTGAATATCACAGTTTCTTGAAAGTTGTCGCACAAACATTAAGAAAGTAGGTTAACAACGAGAGTGAAATGTCCTTATTACACACAAAGAGTCAAAACAACACCGTACCTCTGCTTTTATAAGCCATCCATGTTCTTGTTTTCTTTCTTTGTCTTGTCTCCCACAAAACTTGGCTGGTAGTGGAGGCCGCTATCAGATGAAGGAATATATCGCACTGGGGACCCGTAACAGCGCGACTCTTACGTAATAGTCTCTCGTAGCTCGAGGGGAACAAATGGGCCCAGAGATAGCAAAGTTTTACTTTCTCCCCGCGAGCGATGCCAACATTTATTTAATTTTGAATTATTTTTACTAGCGCCTCCCGTGTCAAGAACGGTCACTTCTTGTACTACTTCTTGGACACCATAACAAGCCCATCGCCGGAGATGTCAGGATCCTGTTTTAGAACCTCGTTTTTATCTGCAGGAGAAAGTGATAACAAAAAGCGAGGGAAACTTCTCGTAGTTTCGGTTAACAAAAAGGGACCAACACAACTACTGTTTTATACACAGAGCCAAGGGACATATTTCAAGACTGTCCTCCCACCGAGTGAAAAATGTAAGGGCATTTAATATTTCATTTTATCTTTATATAGTAAAATATTGCTTTGTATTAGAGTTTCATAACGAATGGCGTAAGCGAGCACCTTAAAATCTTATGTGTAACATTTACATGACTACGTAACAAATTATTCTTAAAAAACGTATTATTCTATCTACTTTATGCTAATCGAGATAAACAATAGCAGATACTGTCTTATTATTTAGGTACTTCCTTGTAAGTAGAAGGGAAATAAGGGAGTAGGTATTCTAGGTTAAAGCAAACATTTAAAATCTGGTTGCTATGTGACTGAATTTCGGTTCTGTTTGCATGGCCAGAGGTTCACAAATTCCTGTATAAGAAATTCTTTTTAAGTATTTTAAAATTGAATTCTGGTTATTTGAATATCTCGGAAATAGCTCTAATAAAGAATGACATAAATTTTGTATTTTAAAGAGACCTATAGATTTGTGTAGTAAGTTTTTCTCTGTCTCTTACGTTTTAACAGTTATATAAACGTCGTTCAGAATGAAGAAGACTTCAGAGAATGTACAACTAAGATTTGGCCAAAATAAAAAAAGTAAAACAAAAAAAGTCAAGTTTTTACCTTCCCAAAATATCCTCGTAGTTTATTAATCCACTTCTATTCCTATCCTATAATATGATGTTTCAAGGTCACCATTTGACTTTTTAATTGCCCTTGCGCACGTGTTGATCAACTCTTTCAATCACTACTCTACACGTATACTTTCTCCTGTACCTAGCTGATTATATTGCTTTATTTTAAGATTTTGAAATTACCGAGTAAGCAAGATGGAATATCCTTGTCTAAAATATGTTGGCTAAACTGACAGACTGTATTTGGAGATCTGTTATTTGTTGAGCTTGTTGGTTTTTCTTCTTCTTTTTTTTTTTGGCAGTGTTTAACGCCCGCTTTTACTGCTCTGGCATCGCAGGCGATACATGAAGATGGAGCCCCGGGGAATCCGCAGAACCCGGAAAAAAAACCGCCACTGCGCCGCCTTGTCCACCACAAATCTCACATGCGGTCACTTGGGATCAAACCCGGGCCGTCTAGTTGAGAGGCGAGTGGTGTGACCACTCGGCAACGGCGCGGCCCGAGCACAAGCATATAGGTGTTTTTATATTATATTATATATATATATTATTATTATTATTATTTAAGTACATGTAATTGCTTATAGGGAATATAAATATTGTTTTTACGCAGTAGGAACTTTAAAAGGGAAGGTGAACAGGTAGCGTGTGTAGATTAGGTTAGTCTGGTTAGTTTACAGCTACTTTTTAGTTAAATAAACCTTTCTTTAATAAGTGTTTCATTAGGATAGAACATGAAATGGCTGTATGATAAACATAAAAAGGGTCAAAAAGGCTCTAAACATGGCCACAAGGCTATGCATTTAATAAACAAGCGCTGAAAACAGAGTGTGTAAAGTGCAACGACATTTGCAGTGCATATTCAACATCTGGAAATGTCAAGAGAAAGTAATGAACCCGAAGCATTTACAAGCACCATAAGAACTTCATATTTGCCATCAACAAGTGCCAGTGAGAGAAAATTAAATATTCCAGCATTTGAAGCTTCTGTCAACCCAGGCATGCCTCGCACTGATTTTAGTCTAATCCATGCTAGTGCATGGGAAGAATTATACAATGTGGCAAACCGGCAATAAAAGCACTAACATCAGAAATCTCTGGCGTTTCCTTCAAAATATTAGTAACTTGTGAAAGATACTGTAAAAGGTTAGCAGTGATGACAGTATGATATCCCCATTCCAAGTGAAGAGAAGGATTGGTTACTTCGTTTTAAATGTTGCTTCAGGACATGCTGACTTAGAAAGAATTCGTATTGGAATGGGCATGTCATGTTTTTCATCAACTTCTTAGAGTAAGCATTTCCTATACATAGCTTACTTCAGTAATGCGGTGCTGAGTAAAACATATGCTGCAATAAGGCAGGCTCACATTGACGTAGATACCACTCTAAGATACAGCGGCATAATCGACAACTGTGTCTTACGACGGTACCTGGGTGGAGCGACGACTTTCAACACTGCACAGCATGAGACTTGTAACTGATGTACTCACTGGAGTATTAATGGACTTTGTAATACTCTCCAAATTAATATTGCTCAATCAGCAAAACTTAAATAAAAAAGTGGTGTATGTGAAAAGAATTATGATGGCTCCTCAAATGCACTGGAAGCAAAAGCTGCCGAAATCTTATGGGACAGGGCACCATGGAGATGCTAAAGGCTTTTAAACATTTACAAGATATTAAGGTTTATGGAGATGATGTGTCTCTTCAAAAATAAGAATGTAATAATCATTAAAAGGTTTAGCAAAAGTTTGAAAACATTTGTTGAAGGTGTAAAATAGAAAGGGCAAAAACCTGGAATTCTGGAAGAAGACATCATCATTCGCCCAGAAATGCTATAATGGACAATATTCCCAATGTACAGATAGGAAGAAGGCTATTTTTACTACATTGTATTACTGTAATTATACAGACAGTAATCCTTAGCACCTTAATTGTCATTATGGAGTTACTTCGTGATGCTTTTATAACAAAACCATAACGAAGGCAGAAGAGATTCCAAATCATGATGTGAGAATAATGAGAAAAATTTTTTGAGACAAGATGCTATTTCAAAAATCATGCCAGTTTTTAAAAGGCCAGCCTCTGATGAGATTTTAAAACGGTGCACTTTGTTAAAAAAATGGAAATGAAAGCCTACATAGTGTTGTGAGTTGAAAGTGGCCTAAGGTTTTTTTTTTTTTTTTTTTTTTTTGTTTCATTGAAGAGACTTCAGATTGTTGTTTCTAATGCAGTTTCTGAGGTCAACTTTGGAAGTTTATCTTCATTGAAGTTGACATTAGAGGTTAAAGTCTCTTCAATTTGATTTGCTTCTCTGAAAATCATCAATGGGAGGGATGTGAGACGTTTGCAACATAGCCTCTGCAAATATATGAACCTAAACATCTAGTAAAGGGCCACAATTGAAGAAAAGTGTTGCTAAATAAAGGAAAAGGAGGCAGATAAGTCCAACAAATAAGCTGGGGAATTTTAACCAGTTTAAAGGTAGGAAACATTACCAAAAATGATTGTAGTTTTAAAATTTAAATTTCAAGCATTTCAATAATTTAGTATTTCCGCATATTTAAATGTATCATGCATTTGTATACAATCTGTTCGAAATTTTATGCTTATTTTGATAACCTAAATAAACAAAATTGCCATATTATAATTTTTCACTATCACAAATAGTTTTGGGATCACAATTTTTTTTAAAATAGCAGTGCATCAAGAATTGAAAATATACAATTATAAGCTTTCAATTTCTTTTATCATAAACTAAGAATTGCAGAAACAAATGATGTGACAAATATATAACCCTCTGCCTTAGAAGCAATATACATTTATAATTTCCTTAAAAAAAAATTGTATCGTTTACTGCATTTCGCCTATACCCATGATTTTTCATTTTGGAAAACCTATAGCTCAAAAACTACCGAACACTTTAGGTTCAAATTCCAAAAACTGATATAACAAAAAAGACAAATATATGGCTAAAATTTCAGATTGGATTGATCCTTCGAAAATCAATTGTCTATTCCCTTCGTGTGCAAAAATTAAGAAACTCAGGATATACATTTTATTTCCATGAAAATATTTTTAATATACAACATTTTAATAAAAATTCCGAATTTCGAAAACTATTCCATGTAAACGATGGTTTAAGGTTAGGGCATTTTCCTTAAAATCTTTGTGTTGCATCCTTGGAAGATATTGAACTTTAACGAACTTCTAAGTTATGGTGTTCCAGACCCAGAGGTGTCCTCAAAACATGCGTTTCTGGTGGTATCTAGAGATCTAATTTCTGTTTGGAATTCAGTACCTTCTCTAACATATAGATTGTGTAACTATACAATAAGATAGAAGATGGAACACAACATGTAGGGCAACCTACTGGCTTGCTCGAGGATTACCGAGATTGCACCACAAATCACATCAAGTGGGAACTAAGTAGGAACTGGTACAACATACAACATAAGGCAATCATTCAATTTCAAAACACACATTCATTAACTTTACCTTTACCTGGTATGTTCTGATGGCCGCGGTCCTATATCCTACCCTTGCGTGTCCGAGTAAAGATTTCCAAAGACTGTTTTGACTAGTTTTCGTCACACACTGACGGTAGCCTCCTTCTATCACCACGGTCGCTATGCGAGGAGAGGCTAACCCAGGCCAGTAATTGGACGTTCCAAATGGTGCAACATTGTTCTAACTGATCTAACAAACTAAACCTTCACTAACGAATTTCTCTACCAACTGCCATTAACGAATATTAAACAATGTTTATCTGTTAACCTCCAGACAGTAAATATATTTACGCTAACCCCTCCCCCCGATATGTAATAATACGTGCTAAAGAAAGTAAAGTATTAACAGAAATACTGTATGATACAGAATCGAACGATATATCTCAAGACTCTGTCCACCCATTAAGTGAAAAGTATTACGGCATTAAATATTTCATTTCTCTTTATATAGTAAAAATATTGCTTTGTATTATATTTGCGTAGCAAATAGCGATAGTAGACTCCCTAAAATAAACTATAAAAGATAGAAAATAAATAAAAATTACCATTTTTTCTCTGAGCAGATATAGAAACTGGTCGTCTCCTTAGCGTGGTGGTAGCGTTGCTACTTACCAAGCGGGAGACCTGGGTTCGATCCCCAGTACCGGCGTGGGGATTTTTCCCCCGCTGGGAGACCTGGCCCGGGGTGCACTCAGCCTCGTAAGGTCCCTGGGGGGCCAATTGAGGAGCTACTTGATGGAGAAGTAGCGGCTCCAGGTCATGAGGACCGCATTAACCGGCCGGTGGGGATTCGAGGCGTTGACCACGTCTCACCCTCCAATACTGCACCCCATCCATGACGTCTGTAGTGGACCGAGATGGGGGACGCAGCGGCCGGGCGGTAGGCCAAGGTTCCCCGTAAGCTGTCGTGCCATGGAGTTACTGGAGTTAGATATAGAAACTTTGCTCTTGAACGGATTATTTATGTATTTCACGAGATTTTGTCTCTGACCCGCATTCGGAAGGTCGATCTCCGTGGCCGGCCTACCTGACGGATGAATTTTTTGGGGATATATTCATTTATTCCTCCGAATTTGACCATCCACCATTTCCTGTTCCCTTATCACTTTCAGCTCATCTTTTGAGGACTGGCTTTTTTGATTGTGATTTTCGCATTGTGAAAGGTTATTCTGGCACCATCATCAGAAAAGGTAGATCGAGACCCCAATTGTGATTTCAGGGCTCCCTTTGAGGGGCTTGTGAGCAGGGCCTAAAGCTACGACGGAAGTGTTCCAACTTTAAGGGATAGAAACTCCAATCATGTTCGTGCCCATCGTCATCTGGATCTGGTCGCCCTTTGAGTCTCTCTCCTCCTCTCTCCCTCCCTGTAAGTGGAAAAGGACTCTAACGGCCACATCCGGTGCTGAACCTTAGAGACCTGACGTTGAAAAGAAATCTGTGTTTTGATTCTTAGAGAACAAAAATACACCATAGTTAAAAACATATTCCTAGAGCTGACGTAACTTAAGTTCTTGTGTCTAATAAAGTGGCGCACGTGTTAAAGAACTATGTATGTCTATTTTTATGGTCACAATTCTCACCTAAATTTTCTTGCCATTTTTCCAATTTTCAAAATCTAGCTTTTCTCATAAAATGGGAGATGCGGGAAAATGTCTTATTTAAAAGGAGTATTCGCGATATAAAGCGCCATGATTTCAATGTTTTAAGTTCTCGTTAATTATGAATATATTATGAATACATCAACACTAAAATGTTTGGACTGATATACGAAATATCATTTAAAAATTACGCATATATCCACAATTTATGTGAAAACTCAAACAAAATAAGAGAAACTTTTTCCTGAATTACAACAAATATGTTGTTCTGTACACTATCCTTAATTACCACATCTGCAATTGTAGCTTAATATCCTGTATGTTACAATATATGACAAATAAGAACCTATGTTTTGAATTATCTTTAAATAGCATATTGTTTTTTCTTTTTCTTTTACTAGCACACAATATGCAATATGTACATATCAAGAGAGAAGGCATTGTATACCACTCAAGTATTAGGAGTATAAACCAAGATTTCACCGGAAATACATACTCTGAGAATCCATGAATACCAAAAAAAAAAAAAAAAATAGTAGTTTTTAGAAAGGTCGGTGTGTATGTCTGTCCGACTGTCTGTGTGAGTGTGTGTCTGTTTGTGTCTAAAGACAGAATAACTCAAAAACGAAAATTTGGTTAGATTCCAAACTTGACATTTAATTTTAGCTCTTCTACGGATGCGCCACGATGACTTTAAGAAAATCAGCTCACCTCAAATTACCTTTTACACTATAATTTTCTAAGTTTCCAATTTTCTAAAAAATGAATTAAACGATTCTGAAAAAATGCCGTATAATAAATATGCTTACATAAAAAATAAACTGTATAATCAGAGGCCTTGATTCTAAACATCTTTGTTTAGAATGTAAACAATAAAAGGTCGACTTACATAAATAATATAGGTCTCGTTAAAACACAATTTATGTCATATACATCTTTGTAACGTTAACTATTTCCAAGATATTCCCTGTTATTGGTTTTAATTTTAAAATACTTTTCTCAAATGAAAATCTCTCATCTGTTTCATATATCTTTTTTGTTTTACCTCTGAACCGAATTTTATTTGTTTTACATAGTGACCAACTTCTAAAATATCTGGCTATCGCTTTAGCCTACTTCACTCTCTTATTCCCCTCCTACTTTCAAGCAAGCAAGTAGCAAGAACGTTTCTGCTAATGTTTATCTTGATTAGCATGTTATATATTAAAGAATAATCTTTTGTGAGAACAGTTTATTTGATTGAATTTATCAATGCTGTTGAATTTTTTTAAGTTAGTCATCATTCGGTTGTTTATCGCAATTACATGCAGAGAGTGTGGAATTCCAGGGCCAGTATATAGCGAACATCTGTTTTTAAACACTTGACTATTGCTTTGGTCTCTTATATCCGTTTTTACCTGCAAAGACATGAGCAATGAAATATTTTTTTTTCAAACCTTTACCTCTATTAACACAAAGTACATAAAAGAATACATTTTGTATGAATAGTTCGTTAAAGCTATTTAAAATGAAGGATAAGGGATAGAGAAAGCAATTTGAATATAATAAAATATTAAAGATCATTGCACGGTAGAACCTTAGAAATGGTTCTAGGAAACATTTTGGTTAAGGTACTTCGGTTGCTGTAATGAACTATCTACAAACTACACCACAATTCCAAATTGAGCACTTAATTTGGGTCCAGAATGGCAAGGTAAATATTTTCGCTGTTGTAATTACCCAGTTAAACTCATTAAAGCAGTAGGCAGCAGTCTTAAACCCTGGTTGTAGTTAAATGAGCATCAGCATGCAGCTAGCTAACCGACGATTCTTCTTTTGCGAAACAACTGTCCAAATCGTTTTGCATCCTGGCTTGAAGTCTCCCTAAAAATCTTCCAGGCATTTCCTTTACGCATGCTTACAATTGTTGTTCCCGGGTCAGAAAGAAATTGCATGGAAATTATTTGGGTCACGTACGCAGCAGTTAGTGGTAAGCTATAGAACTATATGAGTAGGAAAGCAGAGTACTTAATAATATCGCGGTCAGAAAAATTCGTTTCTTTATAATAAACATATATTGAATATGGTTAATAATAATAGTAATAATAATAATAATTAATAAATAAATAAAATAGCTGCAAAAATTCATATAAAACAAAGTGCAATACTCAAAATGTTTATGCTGAATTACACCTGTTCTACTTCAAGTTTAAGTATATGGTTTTGCTAAATCAAAAGACGCAGGCATTGATTGAACATAGTTTGAAATATAAATTGGAATTAGCTTCAACAAATAATAAATTATAAATAACATGTTAGGATTAAAATAAGAACTGAAGCTTTCCTGGCGACGTATTAATTCAAAATCTTCTCGGGCTTCTAGCCAGGTAAAAACTTGGTTTGACTTGGTGTCAAACCAAGTTTTTACCTGGCTAGAAGCCCGAGAAGATTTTGAATGTTAGGATTAATTTATTTTGAGGACAACTTTTACTTGCTCTACACGTACTATCTACATAGTGTATAGAGAAGGTATTGTATTGCACCCAAAAATTCGATACGAAGATTTCACCGGAAATACATGTTTTCAGACCCCCTGAATCCAAAAAAGCATTTTTAGAAAAATGTCCGTGTGTTTCTCGGTCTGTCTATATATGTGTGTGTATGTGTGTGACTTTGGACAGCATTGCTCAAAAACGAAAGTACCGTTGAGTACCCAGCTTGGTATTTAAGTTTGGTATATTTCAAGGATACAACACGAAGATTTTCAAGAAAATCTCCCAACTCCTTTACATGGAAATTTTTTCGAAATATTTTATTTTCTCAAAAATTTCTCTAACGATTTTGCTTAAAATCTCTTATATTTTAGCTGCATATATCACAAATAAAATGTATGTTTTCAACTCTCTGGGAATAGCCTCTGAAGCCATGTTTATTGTGAATGAAATTTCCGCAATTTTACAGGACCATAAGACATGGACAAAAAAAAACAAACAAATAAAAACACATACACACAAAATGTAGAGCCTTTAAAACGCACAATTTATGCTGTATACATTTTTTCTGGAGTTCACCGCTTTTGAGATATTCCTTGTTTTTACTTTCAGTTTTAAGATACTTATACCTTTCTCATACGAGAAATGGCCAACTCCTGTCCATACAAAAATAACTAGCAATCAGTTTTTAAAAGATATGACTATCAATTTAACCTAGTGTACTCCTTTATTTCCCTTCTAATTAACAAATAACAAGAAATAAGACTTTTCTGTTATCTTTTCTCGGCTAGCGTTAAGTAAATAGAAGAATGCGCACTTTAACAATAATTTATCAGTGACTCTTACATAACTGGTAAACGTAAGAGATAGGCAAACTTTTACTGCACAAAAAATGTAGACCTCCTTAAAGTACACAGTTCCTTGATATTCCGAGATATTCCTTATTAGTTTCAATTCTAACAACTTAACAATTTCTCAACTTCTGACCATGCAAAGAAAACGGATTTTCAATCCTATACCGACCAGGTTTAAAAATATTTGAATATGGATCTACCTTAGTGTATACTCCTTTATTTCCCTTCTACTTATAAGATAACTTCTGTTAATGTTTATTCTGATTAGCATGAAGTAGATAGAAGAATATGTTCTTTAAGTATAATTTGTTACAGAGAGGTAATAAAAGTGATGTGAATGGAACAAATCAGATATTTATTTTCTCTATACGTACTATGAAAGTACATATTAGGTACACACAATTTTATATTTATTCCACAAAAGATGTTGAGATTTCACCGGAAATATGCTTTAAAGTCCGCTGAGTCAAAAGGAACACTTTTGAAAAAAGTTGTGTGAATGTATGTGTGTGTGTGTCTGTGGAAAGTATAACTCAAAAACGAAGTCGATTAAATAACAAATTTATTATTTCCAAGGACCCTACACGAAGATTTTTTAGGAAAACTTCCCAGTTTAAACTAATCTTTATATGGAAGATTTTACGAAATATTAGATTGTCCCAAAATTGCTCTAACAAGTTTTATTAAAATAGTCTTGAATTTATTGGGAATTGCTTCAACAAACCTCCTTATTCCGGATGACTTTTGCACAACTGGTAAACCGAAAGGGTAAAAAATGTACTACACAAACAATATAGGGTACGTTAAAACATGCAATTTATGTCACACACACACACACACACACCTTTTTTGTAGCATTAATAATTACAGAGATTTTACTTATAGTTGACTTCAATTTTAAAATACTTAAGCTTTTGTCAAACGGGAAGTCGTATTTCGTTTTATATTTGTTTCGTGTTACTCCTGGGCGTGTAAAGAGAACAGAAATTGTATCGCATAGAGACCAGCTTTTAAAATATCTGACTATCGCTTTAGCCCAATGCATTCCCTTGTTTCCTTTCTCCTTATAAAGGAAGGGCGTAATAGGATCATCTTTGGTAATCTTTATCTAAATTAGCGTAATGTAGATAAAAGTATAATTTTTTGTAAGAATAGTTTGTTTACGGAACGGGTACAGAAAATCAGAATGGAACACATCATATTCTTAATTAGTATGAGAATTATTAACTGAGAACCCAATAAATCACTGCATTTTCTGACTGGTCACATAACACTAATCTATAATAGTTTTAAAGAATTTTTACCCGTTATTACCGGATTTTATTCTTTTTTAATAAATCTCTTAATGAGCGCATTTTTGTATCCTGCTGTATTTGTGATATTTGCTGTTTTAATCATGAATACCTTACTAATTTAATAGTTAAACAAACACTGGATTTCTTTCCAGCACAAATTAAATTTAATAGAATCGGATTTTACATATTTTCCTCGAGTTTCACAGCTAATGCTTCTCTCAGAACTGCTATACAATGGAAGTGTTGAAGTGCTGTTCAATGCTATTGGAAATATTAGCGGATGGAGAAAACATCGTACAAAACATAAACATTAAACTCTGTTTTATAATCAGAATGTATATAATAAATCTTACAAAAAGTGAAATAACACGAACGCTTTCCGGGAATTTAAACACTCAACAAAGCGATATAAAATTAAATATTAAAAAGGTTGTCTTGCAAATTGATTTTACACGCCACAAAAGCTCTTTATTCCTATAGTGCATTCAATATGAAATATCATATTATGCTTGCGTATTTTCATAACATAGTTTGCATTAGAATATTCAGATATAAAGGTCACTATGGCTTCTACTTTCAAGGGAAATGCACAACTGTACAGATCCAATTTTGTGTCTAAGTCCGCATACAGGAAGATTTTCTTGTTCGATAAAAATGTATATTAGTCATCTCGCTAGCTCAGCCAGGACCCACCCGCTTGGCGCAGTGCAGGTGCTTGAATGTCACCGTCCTGCTTCAGTGCGTGCTGCGTAGTGGGAGCAGTCGGTTTTTCCTCTGCCAGAGGAGGTGAGTACATCAATACCGCTTTGAAATGGAAGGGCACCCGTTCAAATGAAAGGTACCCACGTCAAGAAATTATGAGTCCTAAGTGGGAAGCTACATACTTCGTCATGGTGTGCGACGGTAGGGCTGTTTGTTTCATTTGTCACAAAAAATGAAAAGTGACGAAAAAATTTAATTTTCAACGTTCTTTTAAAGCAGTGCACGATAATGATTATTCACTGTAAAAACTGAAATCAGTACAGAATTTTGACCGCGCCGTGGCCGAGTGTTTAAACCATTCGACCCACACCTAGGTGGCCCGGGTTCGATCCCAAGTGGCCGCATGTGGGATTTGTGGTGGTCAAAGCGCCGTAGGGGCGGGTTTTCTCCGAGTTCTCAGTTTCCCCCGCCAACGCATTCCACCGGTGCTTCATCTTCATTCCATGTTTCATCACTGTCATCGCCTGCGGTGCCATTTGTAGTAAAAGCGGGCGTAAACACTACAAAAAATACAGAATTTATATTCGTTTAATTTTAAGTCCCCTTTGTAATTGTTTAATTGTGCTGATTTACACTTACTGTTTCGTTCTTATGGTAAAAGATGTTGAATGGATATGCTATCGTTTGGCTGTGTAGGACTAAAAGCTGCAAATGGTTTGTATTGGATTGTTTTGTCTGTAGTTTAATATCAAGCACAAGAGGAATATTAAACCATGTATAACTAAGTTTGTGAAATTCCTTCTCCATTTTATCTTAATATTTTAATGGCAGCGCAACTACAGATTAGAGGACCCCACTGGTGAGGTAATGATTGACTCATTGGCATGTACCTCGAGGGCTCAGACCACAGACCAGCAGTAAGCATCATGCATACAGTAGTGGTCTCTGCGCTAGTTTTTCTGTTTGACCGTTTTTACTGTTTATATACAATTTCTAATGGCATTATTGAAGTTTGATTCGTTTCAAATATATGACATTTCATATCAAAAAGTAATTAAAATTAGTAACCCCCTAAATTAAATTGTATATACAAGTATAAATATTAGGGGAGATGCAGTGAATGACGGTCACCAGGGAATGGCGGTTATCGCTATAATATCGCTGCGTAAGGACATAGAAATGTCTATCATGTTCTGCGCTGTGTTTGCAAAGAGATAGAACCATTTCAATAATAACTTCATTCCTGAGTTGTAAGTTTACGAGGTTAGAAGCGTTTTTCTCTAGCTGGCAGTTTTCTTATAATTTCGTCCAGAAAATCAAGGGATCATAAGTATATTTCATTGTTTTACATTTGCTTCATGTTTTATAAAACGAGTAGCGTATTTATTGCTGAATATTGGAATAATTTTTGTTTTGAGAGAGAACACACTATTTGCTGGTTATGGAGCATTTTCTGTAATGTTGTTCGCGAAGGTAATGGCGGTCTATTTGATCGCCATTCTCAAGACAAATTTCTTTCTAATTCAATTCAGCATTTACTATTATTATTATTATTATTCGTAAGACAATTCAATCTTCTAATAACACTATTTGTGCTGATGAAAAATATCAGCTAAATACGCTAAAAGTAATTTAAATTATTACATTACAATGAACCTCACAGGCTATAGGGTCTGATGTAACTAAAATGTGAACAAAAACGGTGTATGTAATAGCACGATTAATTCTGTCAAATTGCCTCCGTGGTCGAGTGGTCAGCGAGCTGACTTCTCACCCGGAGGTCCCGGGTTCGATTCCCGTTTGGGCGGGGAATTTTTCTTTAGCCAGATTTATTCCCTATCCCCCACAGAGTCTGGAAGTATGTATGTGAGAGTGAATGTGAGAAAAATAAAATGATTTAAACCAACGTAAAGAACCTACAGACAACGAGTTGTTTCAATGTTTATATGTTAAAGGGGACTATATACATTAAACAATAAAAAATAAATAATAAATAAAAAAATGCTGTCGGTTGCTGCAGTTGATTAGCGCACTTATAAGATAAACAGCAGATTCAATAGTTTAATCTCCAAGATTTAATTTTCTGTTTTCATAATTTTCATAACTTGTAGAGGCACTTTTTTTTTTTATTTATCTTCATTTCTCTAAGAAATTTTCTAATAAAAAATAACGATAAGGTTTAAATATTTAACTTCTCTATTTTATGTTACAGTATCTTAGTGACCGTGATTACCTGCACATGCTGGAAGTAACGGCCAGTACAATTTATATTACTTAGCAATAACTTAGCATCGTATATTTATGTACACTGTTATAAATACTTCTAATGACAACATATCAATTTACAGAAAAAATCCAACCTCCCCTACATGAGTTAAGTTGTTACAATGTAAAAATAACTGTAGTACATTATGTAAAACTAAAGGGTTATGATTATGATACTTTCAAAATCATTTAATTCGGTTCCTTGTAGCTTACAGATATTTCCTTGACTTTGGGCATCTGCATTCAATCCTGTGCACACTAGAAGGTTATAACTTGTGCATTGTAGAGTGAGCACTGGTTCTTTAGCAGTGCTCCTATCTTTTTCAAATGTTAGGCCAATCAGTTATGTCCAGATGACTATTGCTTCTTGATGCATTACTAAATATTTTACAGCTGTTATGTATACGTCTCCATGCTATTCCACTTAACTCGGTTGATATTTCTGCATTATATTTGTATTAGTGATTCTAAATTTGAATTTTGTACGCCGCTCTGATGCGCATCTTGACTCCGGCTTTAGGTAATATGAAACGTTTTTATTTCATATCAATTAGGAAAATTTATGTTTCAGATTTGTAAGCTTTACGCATGGATATATGTTAGAACTATATTACTTATATTATCAGTGACAATGCGAATTACAAAGAAAATTGTCTGAGCACAGCGTTCTGAAACAGCATAAACTCTTTACGATCGCTGTATTGTCCCATCCATATTCACATTACACAACACAGTAATAGCACAAAGCATTGTTTCAAGTGCATTTTAAAAAGCTTACTATTCATCGAAATTCTTAGGCTTTCACGGCCGGTGTCAATACTGGCTGGAGTATAATCCGGGCTTGTGGGCCATGGTCTACTGGGCTCCTCCTTCTTCTTCCCAGACGTTTCGTCTGCGACTACGGCAGACATCTTCGGTGGCAGCGGCGAGGTCGAAGTGGACGTTTCAACTGCGACTGTCACAGAGCATTTCGACCTCGCCGCTGCCACCAAAGATGTCTGCCGTAGTCGCAGACGAAACGTCTGGGAAGAAGAAGGAAGAGCCCAGTGGATTATATTCAAGCTTACTATTGTTTTTCATTTTGTATCCAATTTTTTCATGTATACTCAGCACATTCTTAAAGATTAGCCAACTGTGCTGGTTGTACACAAGACTGCAATTTTACCATAAAATTCCTATATGTAAATATCCCGCTGCTTCTATGATTTATTCCTGAGCAGCACTTCCAGTCTTTGGATTGCACTTTGTTTTGTTAAAAAAGGAAAAGAAAATAAGACATAAAAAAAAACATGCCAGTCTAAAGTATAAATATTTAATTTAAAGAAGCAGAAGTGTAGCTGCTGTAATTCATTCCATTCCGTGTAAAGCCTTGGCGCATACCGCTATGTGACTATGCCCTGTTTGCAAACTTAAGGCACTCCTGAACTGCATCTTTTCTTACTTCTGTGACGAGTCCACGATTTTTTCTGCAAATATTTATGTAAACTAGTGAAACAAGTATATAATTTAAATTATATATAATTCCTAATTATATACATGGTTAAATACTTTTAATTTAGGAATTTTCCAGTATTTACTCAAGTTTATACGTTTATACAGAGTATAATACACCAAATAATCATCACGTAGCCCACTGCGACGATTGCTTTTAATATAATTCATTTTAGAGAAACTTTGCTCGCAGCTGCATCTGAAGCCAATTATTGTCATTAAATGTGATGCAAATAATCGCAATTTGGAAAATTAATCCTTAGGCAATGATTTAAAACCTCCCAACCTCTTTCTTTCAAACATTTTATGTTAAATTTTGTAGAGCAATAATTGTATTTGCAGGTCGTATGGAGCCTCTGAATATGACATGAAAATTACACTTCCTATGTATTGAAGCAAGACATTTTTGTATGTTTGCTTAGAAACAGCACCCACGCTAGCTACTATTGTACGTATATATGCCAGAATGTGTGACTCACTAACATTTACTGTTGAATGGAGTCGGAGAATACGACTCTTACATCAGTATCTCGCAAGAGTTAACCTTAGGAGGTTTTAAGTTTGCAGATTCCTTTTGATTTCAGAGGAATGACTTGTGTGACAATGCCCTTGATGTCTAACATCTTCATCATTTCCTCGTTATGAACATGGCATCATGAATTAACCATTTCAAGAATCCAAAAGGAGGAATGTACCCTTTATAGAGGTAATATCGGCAACATATGCCTACTCCGTACCCATTACGTGTTAGCTGTATACTGAAATAAATGAAAGTTTCAACACGCAAAAAAGGTAATGGAATGCATTTTACCACATTATTATCGATAAAAATTTACATTTAATATAGTCATTTAGAAATAAATCAGGCCTCCTCAGGTTTCCCTTGTTAATTACCGTACCTTTCATTTTTTACCACTAATTGTTTCACACTCATTTTATTCCTATTGCTGTAATCTGTAATCAAGTACAATATTCGCAATAACTTCCCATTCTTGCATTATATTTTAATGATATCCAGCTAGGCGTCTAAACACCACAATTTCAATTCGTTCATTTCAAATTTTATACTGTAGTCACATTTTAATCTATAAATTCTACACTGATATGCATAAAAAATGGCTCATTTCCTTAGATCGCAAAAGAGTTTTTACCTAGTTATATTTGGACTCAACCCGCTTGCATTTGATTACTATTTAACTGGGCTAAAAAACAATTCAGGGACATCAAAATGAATGGAAATATGTTATAATTAATATGAGATGGAGTGGTTTACATACTGCATCTGAAAATTTCTCTGGTATTTAAAGAAAGGCTAAACTGTAAGACAATTCAGCCTTCTAGAGAAAGTGATGAACAACATTTGCATGTGTCATTAAAGTGGATGACAAAACTAACTTAAGAAAATAATAGTATGGCAAGAAATGCAAGGGTTAGATGTATAAAATGAACACCTCCCAAAAAACTGAAGCTTCGTATCTTTTCTACGCTTTTATTACGTTTCAGTTTTGCACCCAAACACAATGAACTGCCTAAACGATGCTCCGTTAGTGAGAATGTGGATAGCAAACCTTAATGTTACCCTTCGCAGTTAAGCCATATGTTGGGGAGGTAAAGTACCCTTTCAATCTACTAATAAAGGATAGAGGTTACGCTACTAGGAATTGAAGTTCGATTTATCAGTACTAATCCGTTTGCCATTGATTGTTGTCCTATTGTTATGGCGTCAGTATATATCAACTGTCATACATATTTTAAATGAGTTGCCATGATATTAGAATTTATTTAACTGTTATGCAAAACTGTCTCAAATAAAACAACTGTTTTTTGGAAAATATCAATGGTTATAGATAAACCCTGTAAATAGTATATGAATATAATGTAGAAATGGATTTTTACATTGTATTAAGTCGCACAACTGAAATGGGTAGAAATTAGTAATCACGTGCATCCTTCCACAAGTCGTGTGTAGAACAAGAGTTGGAAGGGTAAAATTGGTCTGAAAACAGTAATGTCATAGGTGAGATTTAAACCAATGGATCTCTTAGGCTCCATCCCAGATACCATGAAAGCATGCCATTACTTTCCAAATCCTTGTGTGGAAAAAATGAATTACTCCTGAATGGCCCATAGTTAAACTATGAAGCCCAGGACTTAAAGTGCCTACGACATTGTAAATCGCCATTGGGTATATGATCTCAGAATCATTTGAGATCTTATTGAGATCTGCATTTAGGCGACGTGCGAGTCATGCAGGGAATTTAATGTCATGCCAACACGTCTTAGTACCTCAGAGGTAACAGCAACCGGTAGATCCATGGCTCAAATCCCGGCTATGGCATTGAATTTTTCAGTCGAAATCTACCTTGTTAGAATGTGTAATAACAATTAACTACCATGATTGATCGAATTGGTTGTAAAAATATGAAACACGATAGTTAAGCAATTACTGTACTAGAAGCCGCCGTTGGCGTACGTCATCTTAAAGTAAATTTAGATCCCTTTGTTTGCGAGTAAGTTGGGAAATTTAATGTTTTCTCGGCATGTCGCCATGGTAACTCAATGGTAAGAGCAACCGGAAGATTCGTGATTCAAATCAGGGTTGTGGCATTTCAACTTCTGAAATTCATATTCAATGTTTCAAAGTGCCGGTCCCCTTGGCCGCGCTCGCCAAAGCGTCTCGCTTTGGTGTTTCGTAGCGCAGGGGATCGTGGGTTTGAGTTCCGCCTTGGGCATGGGTGTTGTATGCTTGTGTATGTGTGTGTAAAAAGTAAAACAGGAATTCAGTAATCATACAGTAATCAAAGTAAACAAATTAGGTAAATAAAAAGTAGGGTATACAACGCCGGAGTCCCGATCAGACTCCGGAACTGTATTTTAAAATAAAAAAAAAAAGTTGGGTAGCCCCAATTAATCTTCTTAGCGTGGCAGTTTGTGGAAAATGGTTTCTAAGTTTTCTTGCGGTAAATAGCTCACGTAGCATGTACTTTTTTATACAAATGGTGTAATACTTGAGTAACGAAAAGTTGTTTTTCGCAAATGAAGTGGAAATAGTATGTAGTAGCATAGGTTCTCTCAGGGAAGCCAGCGGCGTATGCAACGCTGCGGGCGGGCTCGTCCACAACTACTGCTGTGCTCTGAGCAAACAAGGCCACTCCATTAGGGAAATTAAAAACAACCGCATTCTTCATACATGCTCGAACCCACATACGCGTTTCCTCTTCCCATTGCCCTCTAAATACACATACCGGGATACTGAACGCTTTAGAAGCGGAGTCCGGGGATAAAAGGGAAAAGACCTCACACCACGTGGGAGGTAGAGAGGCGTTTTAATCTGGTAAACACACTCCCATATCCCGTCACACTGTTTACGAGAGGATGAAATCGTCCAGCTTTAATAATATTCAACACAAAGAGATATAGCTTTAATTATTTTCCATCTCTCCCTCAAAATGCCTATCTATCGATTTACTTTCATTTAAATGAAATTTGACAAAGATCTTCATTAACTAACTCCGGTCTGTTTTCAGGGAGCATTGGTATCTCCATAATTATTTTTATAAATTCAGATATTACATGTATTACTTTCTTATTTTCAAAATGTAAAGTTGTCTACAATGATTAAATATGTGGTATGTAACTAAATGAATGGCTAACTAATAGTTCAAATGTAACATTGCCTTAAAGAACATAATTCTTAATTTTTTCGAATACTTGTTTTTTACACAAGCCGTGTGGAGGACTAGTTGGATAAGTAGAGCCAGACTGAAAATTTGAATGCCATAGCCGGTATTTGAACCACGGATCTTCCGATCTCTAGCCGGTTGCTCTCCCACTGAGCTACCATGGCAACATGCCGGCATAGCATTGAATTTCTCAACTGACTCGCATGTTTCCCGGTAAACCACAAGGCGATCTCACATTATTTTGAGATGACAACCCCAATGGTGGCTTACAATGTTGCAAGTACTTTAGACCTAGGATTACATAGTATAGCCAACTATTATGGTCAAAGGTATTGGAGTAATTGTTTTCTCACACAAGCCGTGTGCAGGACCGGAGTTGGATAGGCAGAGTCAGACTGGAAAATTCAATGCCATAGCCGGGATTTGAACCACGGACCGACATGTTGCCATGGAAGCTCAGTGACAGAGCAACCGTCTAGAGATCGGGAGAGTTCTTGCAACATTGTAAGTCGCCATTGGGGTTATCATCTCAAAATAATTTGACTTCGCCTTGTGGTTTACCGGGAAACATGCGAGTCAGTTGAGAAATTCAATGCTATGCCGGCATGTTGTCATGCTAGCTCAGTGGTAGAGCAACCGGCTAGAGATCGGGAGATCCGTGGTTCAGATCCCGACTATGGCATTGAATTTTTCAGTCTGACTCTGCCTATCTTAATTTTTCATCCGGGCTAAAGCCAGAAGGATTTTCGTAACATTCTAAGAAGCCAATATATACCTGTTTTGGATGTTGGTTTTATTCCTTAATGCTTTAATCACTCATATGAAAACAATTCCTTGCACATTGCAAAGATTTGTATTTCATTGTTTTCTGTATTTCAAATGTTTGTGTTAGGGTTTAAGCATGAAAACGCAGTACACTTATTTTAAATTCTGGATAAAGAACATTTTATAATCCATTATAATATACTCTGATACACAAAATACATGAATAAAGTACTTTGTTTCCTTCGCAGAAGTTAATATACTATTAGATTTTGAGAATAAAATTTTGTATTAAGTCCACCAATGGTTCCAATGAAGACGGAAGAAATAATTTATTACAAGTTTAAATACATAGAAGTGCATTTAATTATTCTTTCCTTCCTCCTTTCTTTGTTTGGTTCATTCATTCTTTATCTTTTTACCCCGTATGTAAGAGTTACACTCCCAGGACTTACAAGTGAGCGCCTGGGATCATCCACTGTTGAGCAGAGGAACCTGTGGATAAGAGAGAAGCCATGTTGGGTGATCATCGATGTGAAGAATGGGTGATGTGAAATGACAGTGAAATGGATGACAGGAAACATGATTATGGAGCAATTGGTGAAATGAATGGCGGGGAAATAGCACAGATTCATCTCCCACAAATCCCACGAGCTCTTCTGGGATCATATCCGAGTGCTTATGTGAGAGTTGAGCGGTCTAACCACTCAGCCACGGGTCGCTTTTATTAATTCTAATCCTTCATAAAATATTTGGCGCGTCTGACTTCTCTTGAGCCTCCGTTCTAAGAGAACATGTGTTATGAATAATGCAAAATGAATTGCTCATTTATATTTAAAGAAAAAGAAATAAGGGAAGAATGGCAAAAATTGCCCAGCAATGATTTTTTTTTTTGTAGTGTTTACAACTTACGGCATGGCAGGCAATTCCACGGAATGAAGGTGGAGCACCGGTGGAATGCGATTGCAGGGGAAACCGGAGAACCCGGAGGAAACCCGCCCCTGCGCCGCTTTGTCCACCACAAATCTCACACGCGGAGGCTTGGGATTGAACGCCCGACTAGGTGAGAGGCGAATGGTCTAACCACGGCGCGGCCATCCAAGCAATAATGTTTTATGATCTCTATAGTCTTATAAATTGAAAATTCTTTTGTACTCTCGTATTTACAATATTGTAAACACAATCTTACATTTTAACGCATTATTACAAATGAAATTCCACCTGCCACATTTTACTCACCACTTCACAGAAACAGTGTAACTCTATAAATTTTGAAACACAGAAGTAGATTTTAAGTGGAAATTAAATCTGTGAGTATAAACATATCCTAAAAGTAGTGTTAATAGAACCAATGTTTTCTTTTTTGCTTAAAAGTCGAATTTTTGGGAGGGGGAGGAAGGGCCTTTGTTTAATTTTATTTAATTCACTCCTATCCAACCAAACTAGAGTTTTGGACGCTCTTAAACTGTTACGGTTATCAGCGTGCCATTCTATATTGGACGTCAAAGACCGCTTACGAGCTGTTGAATCTGAGGCAGACATGCTACCACCACACTACCCAGGCGGACAAATTAACTTTTGTTATGATACAAGTTTGAAGCAATGGTTTTATTAAATATTTCCATGCAGATACGCTAAGAATAGGAGAACACACTATGCCTCAACGATAGTCAAATTTTTAAAAACCGGATCGCTATTTGATTGTTAAAAAACCCGCTTCTGTACATAGCTAGGAGGGGGATAAAACTTTCCATTGTAAAAATATACTTAAACTTTCTGCCAATTAGAAAGAATGGCCTGGAAGTTATTAACTCACAACAAATATTTTTGAGATAACTTGTGCACTGTGCTTCATCAAAATGTGCACCATTTCTTACGATGGAAAGGGAGAATCTGTTGACTTTTTTCATTTCCCAACCTAGAAATATAAGATCTTATCTCCAATCTTAGTATTTAAACGACTCTTCGTATTTTGATCTATCCTGCTCATAGACACGCGCAAGTTTTTAGGTGATCTTAAAATATATATTTTCGATGAGATATAAACACGGTGGGACAATTCCATTCTATATTTAGAGAAGAAAGTAGCAATTAATCGATTATAAATTTAATTAAATGATGCACGCTTATCTGGAAGTAGATCTTTTACCCCCAAAAGATATGCCTTTAACATTTTTTAAGACAATGAACAATTAAATTAGTAAATATAATAATTGCATTGATGTAATAGAGCTTTTAATCTCTAAATTTAAAATGGTATTATTTTTTTTTCTGAAATATATCCATAACATTAAAAACCTTCTGCAAATCACGAAATTCGAATGACACTAAAATAGATTAAATTTTTAGTCTTCGTTATTAGGAAATCATGATAATGCCGAGCTATATATTCGCCTACAGCTGTGACTGTAACAGGCTCTGTTATTGGCTGCTGTACAGAACAGGGGTTGTAACTCAAGCCTAGTTCTCTTGTGGTTATATATCACGCTGCCACCACTCGCTCCAGCCTTGACATGATCTACTTGCTTGGTAGAATCCTCGTAGTCCCAGCACGGTCCTAAGTAGCTATCTAGACAGACACATGATGCACTGCAACCTACAAGCTAAAGCAAATTAAAAAAATATTATGTGTTTCATGCGCATGGCTTTCTATATATCTCTATTACAAACTATTGTTAAAGAACTTATTCTTCTATCTACTTCATGACAGTCACAGACATTGTCCTTATTATTTGGGTCCATGAAGTAGAAGGGTAAAAATCTATTGTTTCATTTAAAATGTGTCCTTATACCTCTTCGGTAAACAAACCTTTTAATCAAATAATTAATCTGTTGTGTACATCATGCAAATCAAGCTAACATAAGCAGTCTTATTACTACCTTACTTGTAAATAGAAGTGAAATAAGAAAATTCGCAGTTTAAAGCAATAGTCTCGTACTTTAAAAATCGGTCACTATGTGAAACAATTGGAATTCCAATCTCTTTGCTTACCAGGAGTGAACAAACGAGAAACGAGAAAAAAGATGTCTTCCCGTTAGTGAAAATTTCATGTAGCCTAAAATTGAAACCAATAGTTTGGAATATCTATAAAACGGTTAATTATACAAAAAATATTTATGACATAAATTGTATGTTTAAATGAGATCTGCATTCTATGTAGTAAGTTCTCTTACGGTTAGTCTTTTATATAAACTTCATTGAGAATGAAGAAATTTTCAGCGGCTATTCCCAGATAATTCAAGATATACCTTCTATTTGTAATGTAAATATGTTAAATATGAGAGATTTTAATAAAAGTCGTTACAGCCATTTTTGAGTAAATCAAAATTTTTAAAATTTTTCCATGTAAAGCAAGTTAGGGGTGGGGGTTTTCTTGAAAATCTTCCTTCGCATCCTTGAGAGGTACGGAACTTAAATACCAAGTTTAGTATTAAACGGACTTTTCGTTTTTGAGCTATGGTGCCCACAGACACATACAGAGCTTTTTCTAAAGATGTTTTTACTTTCTCTACACGTACTTTGTACATAGTATATAGAGAAGGTGTTGTAATGCACCCAAAAATTTGATGCCGAGATTTTCCGTATGGGAAAGTTTAAGTATTTTAAAACTGAAATCAATAACAAGAAATATCTAAAAAAACAATTCACTCTACGAAAGAAAATAAAGTGTGTGTTTTAACGAGCTCTACAGTTTCTATTACGTAAAATTTTGTCTATCTCTTACAGTTTACAAGTAAAGTTATACAAAATTCCGCAAAATTCATTCAGAATAAACATGTCTTCAGAGGCTGTCCCCAGAAAATTCAAGATATACGTATTATTTGTCAGATAAATATCTTTAATATACGGTATTTTAATCAAAATCGTTATAGCCATTTTTGAGAAAATCAAAATTTTCGATAAAAGCTCCACATAAAGTGCATTTCGGGGTGGGGGGATTTTGTTGAAAGTCGTGTCGCATTCCTGGTGAGTACCAAACCTACATACCATGTTTGATATTTAACGGTCTTTTCGTTTTTGAGCTACGCAAACAGACAGACACACATGGACCATTTTCTAAAATTGCTTTTTCCAGCTTAGGAGATCCCGGAACGTATATTTCCGGTGAAATTTCGAAATCGTATTTTTGGGTGAAATATAATACCTTCTCTATCCCTACTATATTGTACGTATGGGGCTAGAAAAAGTAAAAAGACTGCTCTCACCAATTATGCTAACAATACTTATAGACAAACATAGATAAATATAATTTATTGCTCCGCAATGATAAATATTCCTTCAACGGCTAATGCATAAGTATAATTCCAAAGACCATATTTAATCTAATAAAGTAGGTAATTTTAAATCTTTACATGTTAAGAAGGTATTCTTATGTCTGCATTTCCTTACTTCATGTTCCCTGAAGGCACGCACGAACAGCATATACTATGATATGGTTGTCACGCTCTTAGAGTCGACTACTGAGTTAGGAGGGCTACCTGTGTTTCTGCAAACATAAGTTCTCAACTTACACTAGGGAAACCTCTCTCTCCCCCCTCCCTCCCTCCCTTTCTCTCACACACACACTTACAATGAAAGTTAAGATTTACTAGTGAACTAGGATGCACACAGCTTCAACAACATAACTGTGAAGGGAACTTTGGTGTAGAAATTTAAGGTGGTACTGAAGAGCAAACACAGTACATTTTGCTGGGCGTAAACCTACAAAGTGAAGAGCACCTATGGATAATTTCCTAGAAAATCCTTATTAAAATGCAAATATTAATATGTCGTTATTCCTATACAACTGCTTTGATGATGTCATGACATCCACGCTTGTTAGTAATCATTTGTAATGTAAAAAATTGAATTTTAAAATATATGTTTGACATGTATGAACATTTGCAGAAAAACATGTTCATTTTACTGTAGCAGAGTGTTTGCAATTCTTTTGAAACACACTGTGTAATTAAAAACATATAAGAATATGCTTAAACTTTTTAACAGGTATATCTGTTACATGGTCGTCTTCTTAGCGTGGTGATAGCACAGGTGGGAGATCTAGGTTGGATTCTCGGTACCGGCGTGGGGATTTTTCCCCAAACGAGAGAACTGGGTGCACTCAGCCTCGTGAGGTTCCTGGATGGAGGGGAGGGGGCTTGAAGCTCTTAGCACGTACCACCCTCCAATACTGCAACCCATCCTTGGCGTCTGTCATGGACAGAAATAGGGAAGCAGCGGCCGGGCGATAGGCATAGGTTCCTTAAGCTGTCGTGCCATGGAGTTATTATTATGCTTGTTACTATTTTTCTTCTACTTTGGTGTCTATGCTCGCATTAGTTTTATAAAATTACACTTTACATTGGCGTGCAAACCTTGTGAAGTGAGGTACCACCGGACGTCATGTTGAGAATGAGACCAGGTAATTAATACCGAACTGGCACACACAATCAGATATCCAAAATAAAACTTAATCGAGTTTTATTTATGAACGCTTTTTAACTACTGCGGTTCTTAGCACCCCATATTATATTGGGCGTGAAATGCCTTAATTTTACTCAGAGCGCTCTTTATCAGCCTTGAGGTTCTTTGACGGGCAGCAAATCTACGACATGGGATCAACGACTTTCATTTCCATGCTAAGGATTTTTACGACCGAAAAAACCCATCGCCTTCCACCGGACCTTGGTAACCAGAAGCTAGCATGTTGCCCCTAGATCACGGAGGGCGACAGGTGATATCTAGATTACATAGAACAATATATTTGAATGGATACTATAAGGAAAAGAATCTGATGTGTTACACCCAAATGACTTTCACTAGCTGTTTTTCAAACTTCTTACATAAGATTATTCTTATTTCTACATCATGATAGTACAACGTTCTTATTACTTAGTTGCTTGGGAGCTGAAAGAAACTAAGAGAATACACTAGGCTAAAACGAGAGTCAAATGCTTTAAAAACCGCCGTTATGCCATTGTTATTGCAAATCGCTTCTTTGCTTGGCCAGGAGTAGAACAAAAGAAAAACGGACAATTCCTGTCTGAGAAAAGTATAAGTATTTTACAATTGAAAGCATTAACAAGGAATATCTCGGAAACGGTTACCTCCACAACAATAATGTAAAGGACATAAGTTTCGACGAGATCTACATTTTTTGTGCAGTAAGCTTTTGTCTATCTCTTACGATTTAACAGTTAAGCAAATTCATCCAGGGTAAAGAGGTATTCAGAGGCTATACCCAGAAAATTCAAGACATACATTTTATTTAGGATGTAAATCTTTAATGCACGCATTCAAAGAAAATCATTAGAACCATTTTAGAATAATAAAATTTTCCATGTAAAGGGTAGTTTATGATGGGGGGGATTTTCTTCGTGTCGCATCCTTGGAAGATATTAAACCTAAGTACCAAGTTTGTTATATAATGAATTATCCTTTCGTTTTTTCGCTATACTGTCCACAGACACACACAAATAGACACACAAACCGAACCTTTTTCTAAAAATGCTTTTATGGATTCAAGGTACCCCAAAATATATTTCCGGTGAAATCTCTACATCGAATTTTTGAGTGCATTACAGTACCTTCTTTATCCACTTATGTACATCACTTTAACCTATGGTACTCTCTTATTTCGCTTCTACCTTCAAGGAAGCAAGTAATAAGACTATTTCTGTTATTTTTTTTCTCGGTTAGCATGAAATAAATAGAAGCATTGGCTTTTTTACAATAATTTGTTGTAGAGAAAGTCATGTGAATGGAACACATCAGATTTTTATTACATACTTTTTTTATTTCTGTAAATGAAAATTGTCCAAAATGGCTGAAAATGTTCAAAAGCTCGAACAATTGTACCAGCTTAACATGGTCGATCACCCGTCAAGTTATACTCAATTTACACTTTCGTTGGATAATAATTTGGAACGGCTCGTCCAAAGGAAAGTGTAAATATTCCCACGTAGTTATCTGGTTTGATATACGAACGTTGCTTCTCGTTAGTTTGTGTCAATTTCTCGACACTTGCAACATACATCCCCTTGCTCCCTCCCTTCCCCTTGGCCGTTAGCCGATCCCTCACTATCACTATCCCCTGGTTGGATACCACACGCATTTCCCTTGAGGACAGTCATTATTCAGGGTCTATCACGTCGCCTTCAACTTGGGCCTCTGGGTATTCGAGGGGAAGATGCAACAGCACAAAAACTATCAAAATCTCTCCCACAATCCTAATGACATTTTAGTGCACCTGCAGCAAAAAATTTTGAAGCTCAGAATACTAAATACCTGGTATCTTAGAGCACGATTGCCTGGATGAGGGAGACCCGCAATAACAAAAAAAAAAAAAAAAAAAAAAATTGCGTAGCCTTCAACAATTACACAAGCAGACTACGGAAGAGAATCTCCTACACCGCATCAAATTTATAACAACTCATGTTTTACATTCATATGTCTTGCTCTTATGCAAACTGTGCTTAAAAGCGCTTATTCTTCTTTCTGTTTCTGCAAAAGTTTACACATGAATTCATTGCATATTTTCTTGTAATCTATGGGGATAAGGGGAATACAGAAGCTTTAAGAAGTATTAATATCCTTAAAAAGCTATTTGTTATGTAAATACTCTCTCTCTCTATTGTGTGTTGTAGGGGAAGTATTGTATTCCACCCATAAATTTGAAGTAGGGACTTCTACGGAAATTTACATTTTGAGATTTCCTGAATCTTAAAAAAAAAAAAAATAGAATAAAGTGGTGTGTGAGTGTGTCTATGGACATCACAGCTCAAAAACTAAAAGACCATTAAATTTCCGATTTACTCAAAACTGGTTGATTGAAATGTCTTATATGAAAGATATTTACACACACATATACACACATATATATATATTGAATTTTATGGGAATAGCCTCTCAAGCGGTCTTCATCCTTAAGGACTTTTGCACAACCAGTAAATCGTTGGAAAATCTTACTACACAACAAATGTAAATACTGTTAAAACCAAATTTGCCATATACCGTTTTTATTTATTGCTGAGATATTCTTCTTATCGATTTCAATTTTAAAATACTCATTCTTTACTCAAACGGAAAATCCTCCTTCTTTTTTCTTTTGTATTACTCCTGGCCATGCAAAGAGAGCCGAATTTCAATACCTTCACATAGTGACAGCTTTTAAAAGATTTGACTGTCCTTTGACCTAGTGTATTTTCCTTCAGCTTACAAAGAAATAAGTAATAAGAACCAATTTTGCTACCAATTATTTTGATTAACATAGATTAAATAGAAGAAATATATTTTGTAAGAATAGTTTGTCTGTAGAATCGCTAGAAAAGGTCGTGTAATTGAAATAATCAGAATTTTTTCAAACAACGTATTTGGGGAGTGAACTCAATTTTAATTTTCATTACGCAATGGTCTCTCTTTTCAGCACTTAACGTTTAATTAGAGTTATTTTAATTACAAGAAGTTTCCTGAAATCCAAGTGAACATTAAGTGTTTTTTATGCAAGTCATGGAGCTAAATCTTCTAGCACTAGGATTTGGACTTATAAACCTCCTGCCTAGAGTCAATTTGGGTGTCTTAGAACACAGCTCCGGCTCACGTTTTCGTGCTCATCTGTTTGGATCACAGAGTAGCTTCCTTTCCACTATCTCCATATATCCCTGCCTCCCTTTCTTCTTTCAAGTAATCTAGATAAATTTCGGTTCCCTTTTAAGCACATCAATTTCCATCACCTCTACTCTTTAGTTTACAGTGTTAGTGAGCACCTAAACTTATCTTCTGTATACAAAATGTATCACCTTGTTACTCATAAAATACGTAAGCAGTTATGAGAAATTCTGTACAATATCTAGAAAATATCATTATTTTCAGCAATTTGCACATCAATTCTTTATAAAATAAAAATACAAAACAACATTTAACAAATTAGTTCACTATTTATATAATTTTAATTTACAAATTTAATTTTCATTTAAGTCCATACACAGCTTTCCAACAATTATTCTAAGCACTAAAACAATATAATAAAATTATAGTTTTGGCACTGTATCCAACTGTCCTAATATTACGCTTAGTAGTTAGAAATTTGTAAGTGTTGCTGTTATTTATAACTTTTTCTAATATATTTATATATGTATATACATTAGTATTCAGTCATACAGTCATATTCATTTAAGGGGTTCAGAAGCATTAACACATTGTAGTTAGATACCTTTGCAGGAATTCAATTGAAATTATTTAATTTTTCATGATTTATAGTAGCTTTTAATGCGTAATTTTGTTTAAAACTGAATACGTATTTGGCCTTTACATAAGTTTAAAGTAAATAGCTTTTGTAGTCCAAAAAAGCTGTTTAGAAAATGAAAAAAAAAGAATTATATTTTTTAAATAATAAAGGACGTCACAACATATTGTCCAATAGTTATTAATTAAGTACTTCAAGATTCAGTACTCTAACATAATACCTGATACACTAACTATATAGAAATTAGTTGTTTTATATATATATATATGGTGTGTGATGTATACAAACACAAGAGATAAAGGCCCTGTTCAAAGTACATAGACCCTGAAATATGTACTTCATTTGTGACACTGCTATTAGTAAGCGGACAAAATGAGATTACTTATGTGTTATATGCATTGTTCTCTATAAATATCACTTAATATATATAACACATATAATATAGTATATATAAATGTATTTATTCGCCTGCCCCCCCTCCCCGCGGGGGAGGTGAATCACCTATAGTCGGGCAGGGCAGAGGAAGTTCAACCGTGTGACCTGTTACGTAAACAACCGAACGTCTGCGAAAGGGAATAACAGCCATCTAAAAAAACACATGCAATTTTTCTCATGAACATAACTTTAGAAAATAGCGAAAAACTGCATATACTGAATCCTAAAACACTGATACAAATATTTGCAATTATTCTTCTTCCAGCCTTATATATGAATGTGTTAACATTCATATATAAGGCATATGTATGACATGCAAGAAAAAAATTAATATGTAAGTAATCAGACTCCAGTAAGGAAAAGAGTCATATGATGTAAGTAGCGAAACTTTATATCCAAGGCATTGATTCTTAGCAAATACAATGCTTAGGTACATAATGATAATAAATTTTAAATCAAAGCAATATCAATCCATATGATGTAATATAACTTAATTGTATAACTTATGTCTACAAATGTTTTAATTTAAATTTAAAATGAGAAATATGTTTGAGTGTTTGCTGCGGTCACAGCAGCGGGCAAAACAAAACAACAACAGAACATTAACAAGATCTTCATCTTTTAAAATTAACGTAAACATGTTTTTGAGAAGAGATCGGTAGCAGACACGAAATAATCTCGCCAATAGGAATGTAAAAGTAGAATTCATTGTTAAATTACATCATTGCTATTGTTGTTATGCAAGATATAAAGAACAATTGTAAGCACTCTAAAGAGAGAAGTCGATTACATAAATTGGCGTCATCTTAAAATGACAATAACTTCAGTAATACAGAAAGAAATCTTGGAAAACAAATTAGTTACTTATATATTGTAACTATGCTATGTTAAAACACGAGAGCTGGTTTAAAGAAATCTTACTACTCGCCAACTGATGCCAAGCACAAATGCTAGAAACCACGTAATGTTATTGATCTATGCATAATGTAAAAACATCATGTTATTACAAACATTTGTCTGTCATCTAGATTTCTATATGTACTGTAAATCCACGAGAATTTTTTTTCATATCGGACAATGTGGAAAGCTTGCACATCTCTTGGCTATGCTTTTATTCATTTCTGTCATTTTCACTTCAGCTATGTAAACACACATTTTCTATCAACTTTTTAATTTTTAACTGACGGAAGAAGAAACGTCTTTTCTCAGTCTTCAGGTATAATAGCAACACAATTGCACTGCAATTACTTAACTTACCTTAACTTAGACGGGTGTAAAGTGCTGCCTACAGTTACATTTTAGTTTCAGTTTAACAAATCTTCAGTGCGATTGCGTTTAGTAACAAAGTTATAAATAGAACTCCATCTATATCGAATTCCAGAAAGGAAAAGAGTATGCTATTTATTAGATCAAGATGTATATTAAGATTCAGTTTTTCCTGTAATCAGATTTTTCACCAGATTAATTAGAATGGCAATGGTGTTACTTAATACTCTATAGCTTCATACTTTAAAAGGGAGGCTCCTAAACTAATGTGAAAATGAAAAATTCCAAATGAGAATTTTCTTATGGAGGCCACTCCATTTTTTAGATTACTACAGAAATAATTATATATTATTTAATACACAAAGTAATAAATGAAATATACAGAAATATTGATCATAATATACTACATATTTAGAGTGATCTGCGATGATGGAAGTCGAAATGTAATTTCTAGAGCTCAAATTCCTTCATGCATGTTTATTATTTAGGCTTACTTTTTATCACCATTATCAATATCATCACATCAGATTCAATATGGACAAGAATGTCCTGATCCAATGGTATTATTAACACATGTGTAGCAACAATGCCTTCCGAAAATATTGATGCCTCGCCCAACAAGCCTTTTGTTTTGTTTGTTTGTTTTTTTCATTTATATAGCCTCCTTTAGCATTTTAGGTCATTCGAGGGCTTTGCATTAGAAACAGCTCGTCTGTAGACTCTTTTCGTTGGGTTTAAGTCGTTTTGTTTCCGCCAAACACACCATAAGCATTCAATCTCACATACGATCGCTCTGAGTAAAATTAAGGCATTTCACGCCCAATATAATATGTGGTGCTAAGAACCGCAGTAATTAAAAAGCGTTCATAAATAAAACTCGATTAAGTTTTATTTTGGATATCTGATTGTGTGTGCCAGTTCGGTATTAATTACCTGGTCTCATTCTCAACATGACGTCCGGTGGTACCTCACTTCACAAGGTTTACACGCCAATGTAAAGTGTAATTTTATAAAACTAATGCGAGCATAGACACCAAAGTAGAAGAAAAATAGTAAAATAGTAACAAGCATAATAATAACTCCATGGCACGACAGCTTTTTTTTTTTTTTTTTTTTTAAACAGTAACGGAGTCTGATCAGGACTCCGGTACTGTATCCCTATTTACATTTCCCCCCGTAGGTTTTACTGATTACTGGTTTACTGGATTTACTGTTTCTTTTACAAACATATACACATTGCACAAACATATAATACCCATGCCCAAGGCGGGACTCGAACCCACGATCCCCTGCCCACGAAGCACCAAAGCGAGACGCTTTAGCGAGACGCTCTAGCGAGCGTGGCCATGGGGACCGGCATAGACACCAAAGTAGAAGAAAAATAGTAAAATAGTAACAAGCATAATAATAACTCCATGGCGCTTAAGGGACCTATGCCTATCGCCCGGCCGCTGCTTCCCTATTTCTGTCCATGACAGACGCCAAGGATGGGTTGCAGTATTGGAGGGTGGTACGTGCTAAGAGCTTCAAGCCCCCTCCCCTCCATCCAGGAACCTCACGAGGCTGAGTGCACCCAGTTCTCTCGTTTGGGGAAAAATCCCCACGCCGGTACCGAGAATCCAACCTAGATCTCCCACCTGGCATGCAGCTGTGCTATCACCACGCTAAGAAGACGACCATGCAACAGACATACCTGTTAAAAAGTTTAAGCATATTCTTAATTGTCATTACGTTATTTAAATCACCGATACTTGATTTAGTAGCATTGAAGCTCATACAAATGATCTAAAGTTGTTATTTTTATTATAAGTTTCTTTTGTCACAATGGAGTCCGACTTAAACAAAGTCATTCGACGGCAGAAAAACTCTAGATTATCTTCTACTGCATCTCTAACATCGAGCTCTACTGTTCTTCAAGTGCACTTACTCTGCTTCTAAAGTGATCATTCTAATATTCCACATTTGACTCTCAACGAGTTTATTTGGGATAAAACAAAAATAAAACTCGAGCATGTATGCAGTATTGACTTTGCTTAGAGTTAGAACTATTTCTTACTTGATACTTAATTCCGGCAGCTTGTAAGTATTGTAACATTTACTATTCTTTTCATTGAAATTCTAAAACTCGTATTTCCTTATAGTGTGAAGAAATAAATGTTAAAGTTTTATGCTTATAACTTGAAATAAAGGCGCATTTTTCTACGCAAAATAAGAAAGGTATACATAGTTTCTCACGTATCGTTAAAATATGAGAGGGTTGGGGCAAACGTCATGGCAACTATTTATTTTCTTAAAGATACCAGTCCGGTTGGAAAATGTGACATATACAGACGAAAGGACAAGGTGTTAACTACATTCGTGGACAATGAATAGCACTGAATATCGTAATTTATTGCGGTAGTATACAGGGCAATATGGCCTTCACGGTGCAGAAGAAAGACAACACAGTACACATACAGTTGACATGACAAACCTGTGTCTAAAAACCCTAAAAGTAGTCCCCTGATACCACACGCTGCCAACGATGTGGGAGGTGCTAAATACCAACTGCCGCAGCGTCTGCCGCACCATGTGTGAATCGGTTCATCCGTTTGCGCACAGCATTATCAATGTCCTATCGTGTTGCAAATCCCTACCACGTTATGCTTCCTTAATCTTTCGAATGAGATCAAAGTCAAAAGGCGAAATATCGGGAGAGTACGGTGGGTGTTCCAAGTTTTCCCAACTCCTACGTCGTAGTAGCTGCCCTACACACTCTGCTTGATGTAGTTTTGCATTGTCGTGCAATATTATTGCACTGTCCATAAGATCCGGACGTTTTTTCCGAACGCCACGTCCTACCTGTCGCAACAGGAAGTCCCTGACAGTACAGTGCGGTCACTGCTCTGCCATGTGGAACAAAGTGGCAAACAATGACATCCTAACGTCACATATGACGATCACCATCAATTTGACTGGGGAAAGATTCTGACGGAAATTCTGCATCCTTGGTGATCCAGCATGTCGCCATTCCGCGGACTGACGTTTCAGTTCTGGTTGGTATGCCCTGGCCCGAAATTCATCAATGGCGATTATGCATGACAAGAATTGATTGCCAGCGAGTAAGGTGGTCGGAGCTTATTGCATAGCACACCCACTTTTGAACTTCCGTCAGTGCATGCGATACCCACCGCGATGCGATTTTGCGTAGTTGCAGCTCTTACGCAATATCCTATGGACGGTGCGTTTCTCGATGTCACGCGCCCTCTTTAACTCCAGTAGCATCCATCGTCTGTATTCATTCAGGAGCTGCTCGATGACGGCACGTGCCACGTCGGTCCACACAATGACAGGTGTTCCCGAACGTTGCTCATCATTGGTTGACACACGTCCTTGCTGAAACTTTCCTGCCCACCGTGCTACTGTACGTTGCGGTAAGACATTATTCCCAAGAGCTCCCCTAATTCACTGTGATATTTCGTCGCATTTCTCCCCCGGAGAACGGCCATTTTAATGTTAGCGCGCTGCTCAACACAGGTTACCTCCATGTCGCTCGACACTCGCCAACTGACTGACTTCACAGCCCTCGCTGCGCTACTACAAGTTATCACACAGCCATCTGTTGTTCAGCATACTCACTATGCCTACAGAACTTCTACACGACACATATACATTTGTCATCCGTTCACATATCTACATGGAAAAAAAAAACTAGTTGCATGACTTTTGCCCCAACCCTCGTATTATTCCATAAAATGTGAAACATTCTTAATAAAGCTTATTCATAATTTGAAAATTACGTAAAATGCACTCAAATCAATTTGTTTTTATTTCAATAATTGATCAATTATCGTTAAAAACGCAGACTCTCACCTATGAATCAACGCATAGTATATGAATATTTTAACATCACTTAAACACCTGTGCAGATATTGTAAAGAGAAAATGTGTGTGTGTGTGTGTGTGTGTGTGTGTGTGTGTAGGTAGGTAGAATATTCTCCAAAATCAGTCAACCAATTTTGATAACTCTTTCAGCATTGTCATTATTGGATAAAACTTCGGACACTAGGTACAAGTAACAATAACAAAGCTTTGGACATTAATCCTGGGTTACAGGTAAAAATTACAAACTACTTATGCCTTTCAATTATCATCCTAATTTTCAATCCTATACTTATACAGTGATTTTTCTTTACACTGCGGCCGCCTCACATCTCCTCGGGCGCCGGATCCGCAGCTCGGATTTCCATCGACATAATTATAATGTCCCCGCAAACACCTCAGGTTCTCCATGATAATTAGAATCATAACGTTAATAGTACATTCATCAAAAGATATTTTGTAAAAGTTGTTTTCCTCCATGTACACATTTCTGGCATTTTCGAAAAATTTTATCCACACTGAAGTGTTCAATATCAAATTAAAATTGGTAAGGTATAGGTGCCTAAAAATGATCCAATTATATTCCCCTCAGTTCAATTCTCTAATATGCGTTGATCCAGAGGTAAATTTGCTATTATACTTTTGCTTTTCATCTTATCATGTCTTTCGGTTCATATGAAGGGATATAAATTTTACGTAAGGATTTAAACATTAATTTATTTGACGTAAAGGTCCTTTATAAATATTAATAATTTTAACAACGTATCAATTATAAGTAAGTTAATATTTTCAGAAAAATGAGGTAGCGTATAACCGAAAAACCTACATTGGACTAAACATTAATCAATACTTTTGGGTGTCTAAATATTTTCGGGTATCTCTTCTATCCGAAAAATGTTGGTGTATATATGAGTTTCAATTGCTTTACTTTAAGGGTACGAGTATTCAAGAGAAATTTCGTATTTAGTTTATGGAATGCAGGATTTAAAATATTTCATTTGCACTATGAACATCTGATTACGCCCTCGAACAGCGATAACGTTGTCGCCTGAAGAAGAAGGCCGTTGGAATTCGATTTCCTAAAATAAAAAAAAGAAAGTGCAAAAACAAAACAAAAAACAGAAACATAACAATAATTATAGAGCTTGAAATCTCCCTCACGGCAAGTATATAAACTTATTTATTGGCTTATATGCCTTTCCAATATCGTGAAGTTTCCTTAGCAAACTGAAGAGTTATTTTGTTTAAAAATAGCGGTCGGGGGTCTCTAAACCACGTCTAATTAGTCTAAGGAGGCAATACTAACTACCTACCATCCGAATTACTGAGAGAATTTTAATTCATCGGAATAAATTTAAATTTTGTATTATTAAACTTTGTTTTTATGTTATTGGTATAAGCAAAAAAAAAAAAAAAAAGAAAGGTAGTGAAAAATACCTTTGTCAGTACTGATTTATTTCCTATTTGACCGGTGGGACATATAGTGCTACTGAGGTAGACACCTCAATTGCGCTGTTACGCAATTTGACTTTATATCAGTGTAGATATTAGGTTTCTCCAAAACTGTATAAAGTATCGCTAAAGCATATACTGGTCACTTACTGGAATATATACAATAGAATAGTTTATCAATGCATAACTTCTTGTGCTTTTTGTAGCACACTCGTTTGTTTTCTTAGTGTTCTAAGTTCGGACTAGATGGTGATTTATGTATAAACTGATTTGTTATTTCTTTTTTTAACTGGAGTAATTAATGGATGTTGTTGGTTAGTAATGTGTTGTTGCCGAGCCGCCAATATTCGAAACCCAATCCTATGGATCGATCAGCTGAGTTGAAGCCCAATAATGCTGGAACAGGGTGTTAGCGGATATATTCTTGCCACAATTAGATTATATTACATTAGAAAACATTCTGTAGGTTCGTTTAGGCTCGGAAGCCACTGAACATAGAACTTGTCAAGGGATATATATGTATACACATGCTTGTATGTGTATACTACGAAAGAAAAAACAAAACAAAAAAAAAAAAACGTATAAAGCACGGGTTACCAAAACAGCAGAATAGACATATAATCACAGCAAATGCTTTTGAGGCCTGTGCGCCTCTGCACTATACTTAATGTGCTCCATAAAATCATATGTACTTCCTTTTTAGCATGCACATATAAAAAAGAGTATCAAAAATTAGTGTTAAAATGTTTAAATAAATATAATTTCAACACTGATGTAATGTCAAGTGATAGTTTTCTAATTATCGATATAAGAGTGCCTACTAGTAATTATATAAAACTAAAATATGATTATTGTATTATGTCATACCCTAAGTGCATAAGTATTAAAAAATTACAATACATGTTAATAGATATATTAAAGAATTTACAATGCAAAAATGTACAAATTTACTATGTACTAGAGTGTAAAATATCAAAGGATCAGCTTTACAGACCTTATGTCATTGCTAAATACTAAAAAATTCATTTAACACATTCGTGGAAAATAAAGTATACAACAGTTTAATTTGAGTATAAAACAAACACACAAACTAATATGCACAAAATGCAATACATTATAATACTTATAAATACAATGATTATTACGGTATTGTCAGACAGATTTGTCGCTTAAATATTCATCTACCGAGTAATGATTTATTGCAAAGGTACTCCTTAAGAGAAGCCTTAAAAGCCCTGAAATTACCAACTTTTTATTTGAGATTGCTGAGTGGAGCGCTAAATATCTTGATTATTTCATAATATAGCTACACCTTTCTGAAGGCAACGAAAATTAGATTGGGACAATTTTGCCCAGTATTAGTGTTATGAATTTCCATGGTTGTTATAAAACTATGTCGATTGAATTTTAAAATGGACAACAAACACATTCTCCACTTAGAATCGGTGATGAATCTGATAACTAGTTTGTAACTAATTGTTAAGTTGGTAGGTAACAGAACCATTTCTGTTGTTTACAATTTCACTTTAAATTTTGACCTGAATGTTTCTAGAGTGATACCCAGAAATATTTGACCATGTGTTGTCATTTTAATAGCAAGCCAACAATAAAGAACATAATGTTACATTCGTTGGCCTACTCTGTTTGGTTTAGAATGTCTAAAAATAAGATCCCCACTGTTTATTTTGTAAGTATCGGTCTGCTTAAGAATTCCTTAAAATTCCACATCTGGATTTTTTTTTTCATTGTTTCATTTATATAGCCCCCTTTAACATCTAAGGTCATATCGGGGGCTTTGCATTTGAAACAACTCGTTGTCTGTAGGTTCTTTACATTGGTTTAAATCAGTTTATTTTTCTCAAATACACACACATTCACTCTCGCATACATACTTCCAGACTCTGTGGGGGATAGGGAATAACTCTGGGTAGATAAAACTTCCCCGCCCCAGCCGGGAATCGAACCCGGGACCTCCGGGAGAGAAGTCAGCTCCACTCGACCACGGAGGAAGTCTACATCTGGAATTGATGAGGTTGGTTTAGGAATATTCTGGGTTTTCTCGACTTTTAATTATCCAAATATCTTCATAATCACTCTGCAATTACCCAATTTCCAGCCAAGTCCGCCATCTTACAATGTATCATTCAATTCTAGTTAAACAGAGGACGAGTTCCAGCTAAATAAAACTGAAGTTCAAATAAGATTTTTAAGTTTGCAGTAAGTAGGAAAACTTCATTCAAACTGAACCAAATGTTTAAACTTCGTTCACCGTTTCAGTTTATGCTGGAGACATTATTTTCATTTTCTTTCACTCATCCCCTACCCGATCTATTATGTATTGTATTACACGTGGGAGATGGCGATAACGTGTGCGATTCGCATTCGGGTGATTCCGGGTTCCATTCTCGGCGAGAGCCTACTCTGACCCATGTGTTTTTCGTGCTTTGCCGCGCTGCTCTGGTCTATTTTACAGCGTCCTGTAGCCTCCTGTGCTCCCTTACTTCATTCCTTCCTGCTAGCGAATGGTAGATGTAATAGATCTGTGTAGGTCTAAATGTATGTTCCCTTCCGATGTAGCTATAACCCTAATTTTATAATTCTAACCCTAACCTAAAATAAAGTGTCAACATAGTATTATATTTTCTTCGGGCGTAAACTTAGCATAGCATGCTTTGGAAACGAAGTAAATCTGATGGTCTCGTGTGGCACGTAAAGGAATCTTGAGCCTAATAAAGGGACCTCAGAGCATTTATAGAATAGGACTTATAAAAAAGAAATCTATTGCATATTAGTAAGTATACAAACTATTCTTATAAAAAATACTATTGTATTTCATTTTATTGGAGATAAACATTTGTATAAACGGGTGGCATTGTGCATTTCGTTATAATACAGTGATTGACACACTTTTAAGAAGTGGACGCTATAAGCGGGCCTAAAAATGCCATACTCTTTCCACGAATCGGGAAAAACAACTGAATGTATACAAAACTTAAAACTCATGTCAAAATATTGGACATTAAAAGGATTACTAAGGGATACGTCGGCAGTGTTATATGTTACTGTGTGTTTTAAAGAGATATACATGATTGCGTAGTACGCTTTTGTCTATCGTTTAAATATAGACAGATATACAAAGGTAAAAAAAAAGCAATTCCTCACGAATGTAGAGGAATTTACAGGCAATTGTCAGAAAATTCAAAACATACATATTATTTGTTGCGTAAATATCGAAAAAAAAACATGGTTAAATAAATGTTTGAGAAAATAAAGAATACTTGAAATATCCCATGTAACCATTA
Organism: Hymenopus coronatus; assembly: GCA_030762935.1. Classification (NCBI taxonomy): domain Eukaryota; kingdom Metazoa; phylum Arthropoda; class Insecta; order Mantodea; family Hymenopodidae; genus Hymenopus; species Hymenopus coronatus. The sequence goes on along the minus strand of CM060890.1, from coordinate 51,615,256 downwards.
CTTGTGTTGAACGGTTTTCTTGGCAATACTCGTGTCATACTAATTCCTTGTAAGTAGAAGGAAAATAAGGAAACGCCAAAACGATAGTCAAATATTTTAAAAGCTGGTTACTATTTGGTTGAAATCCTTTCTATGCATATCCATGAGTTCATAGCTTTCCGTGTGAGAAAGTTTTAAGTATTTGAAATCTGAAACAAATGACGAGCAATATCTCATAAATAGTCAATCCCACGAAAAAAAACGTATATGACCTAAATTGTGTTTTTAACGTGATCTGCAGTTTTTGTGTAGTATGTTTTTGTATAACTCTTACGGTTTAACATTTACGAAAAATTTAGTAATTTTCATTCATAATAAAGAGACCTTTAGAGGCTATTTCCGGAAAATTCAAGATGTACATTTTATTTGTATATAAATAATATCTTTAACATACGGTATTTTAATCGAAATCATTAGATCCATTTTTGAGAAAATCAACATTTTTAATTTTTTTTTCTGTGTAAAGGGTAGTTTGGGGCGGTGAATCTTCGTGTCACGTCCGTTGAAGATACTAAACTTAAATACAAAATTTGGTATCTTACGGACTTTTCGGTTTAATCATCGTGTTTACAAACACACGGACACACGCAAACAAGTACCTTTTTTCTAAAAATGTTATTTTTTGGATACAGGGAATCCCAAAACGTGTATCCAATTTTTTGCTAGAATGCAATGCCGGCTTCATACACAATGTACATAGAACGTGTAGAGAAATAAAAAAGGTTTTTGGACACAGGGTACCTCAAAACACATATTTCCGGTGCAATCTCTGTGTCGAATTTTTGGGTCGAATGTAATACCTTCTCTATAGAGAAGGTAGAGAAAGTAAACATCTGATGATTTCCATTCACATAACTTTCTCTTTAAAAGATGGTCGTATATGAAACAATTAAGGCTTGGTCCGTTCTGCATGATCCCGTCTGAGAAAACCTAAGTAATTTAAAATGGAATCTAAGGAATATCACGAAAACGTTCTAAAACGTGAATTATATATATATATATTTTGTTGGTAGTGTTTAACGCCCGCTTTAACTACTTATGGCACCGCAGGCGGTGACACTGATGATACACGAATGATGATGGAGCACCGGTGGAATGCGATGACCGGGGAAACCGGAGTACCCGGGGAAAACCGCCACTGCGCCGCTTTGTCCACCACAAATCTCACATGCGGTCGCTTGGGATCGAACCCCTGCCGTCTAGGTGAGAGGCAAGTGGTCTAACCACTCGACCACGTATGAATGTTATAAATTACATGTTTTAAGGGGATCTACATTTTTTGTTTGCTTAGTTTTGGTTTATTTTGTTTAAACAATGTACAAAATTCTGCAAAACTCATCCAAAATAAAGAGATCTTCAGAGGCTAATTCCAGAAAATTTAAACTATATACTTTACTTGCAATATAAATATCTTTAATATACGGAATTTTAACAGAAATTGATAGTAATTTCTGAGAAAAACTTTTAAAAAAGTTTTAATGCAAAGGGTAGGGGGGGGGAATTTTCTTGAAAAACTTCGTGTCGCACCCTTGAAAGATACTAAACATAAATCACCAAGTTTTGTATTTAACGATCTTTTCGTTCCTGAGCTATGCTGTCTATAGAAACACATATCCATAGAAGAACCTTTTTCTAAAAATGTATTTTCGGACTCAGGGGACCTCAAAACGTATATTTTCGATGAAATCTTGTTATGAGTTGAATGCCATATCTTCTCTAGCTGCTATGTACATTGAATGTACATATGTGCTTGAGAAAGTAAAAAAAATACTTACAATACAAATAACACTGGAATAAATATTAATCTCACTATATATTTAAACTGGTTGTCTTTTACTAATAATAATGTTAATGTTGCAATTCAATTATTTAAGTTAGATACAGCCATTATTCTTGTATTGTCATCCTCAATTCTATTTTTTTTATACTCGAAAGGTTGCGATGGTAAGAGTGAAATTTGGTTTTCTTAATGAGGGTTAACTCGCTTGATTTTGTATCGAAGCAAATAGGCCATCTCCTTGTATAATATTATGGGTAAACATATGCCAGTAGGAATTGCTTCTCTTCCTTTAGTAGAATGTGTCATGTAGCAATTTTTAGTTTGGAAACAGAAAGCAATTCAACATGCAAGGCATCGACTCCTACGTTTATACATGCCTAAGAGGAATCTTTCTTATTTAAAGAAAGTGACGGAACAAGTGTTCAGTTTTTGGAAAAGTTGTGCATTAAGAATATTAATCTGCACCATCATTATGCAATATATGCAAGAGAGTACACAATTATCAAAAGAAGAACGCTTCTTGCAAATTATATTCGAACCCAACTAATTATCAAGACTCCTGTTCATATTTAATGCTATAAATGTGAAAGTTTTTCATTAGAAATTAATGTTTGTACCGTTGTCAATTTATTACGATTACAATGGTATTAACCAAATTAAGAAGTTTGTTGTTTTGTTATGTTAATATAATAAGTGTCAATATTCTTTTTTGCAATTAACTACGGCTATTTGCAATGTTACTGTTACCAATTACCACTAAACATATAAAAAGTACACATGTTTATATTATTATAAATAACTACTAATGCAAGAGACACAATGGTGCAATGGTTTTACAAATCAAGAACCTGCATTAAGTGTGTTAACCAATGAAATGAGGATTACGAATTTAAAACGCAAAATGTTGCCTTCTGACACAGCACTGAAGATACCATCTCTTCTAGCTATCCGCGCTGTTTTTTGTTAAAATTATTGCGCGAATTCATTTTTGTTCTTTTAACAGTTTCCTAACTTTACTTTGTTTTTCAGTTGCATTACTGATTTTTCTTCTCATACACACACACACATTTACAAACACACAAACACCCATGCTCAAGGCGGGACTCAACTCACGATCCCCTGCGCCACGAAGAACCACAACAAAGCTCTCTAGCGAGCACGGCCATGGGGACCGGTTACAGTTGGTCAGTGGGGTTTCACAGGAGCATCGAGCAAATTTGCTTTCTTTGCTTTACTCAGTTGGTGACCCTTGCCATGTCTAATAGTTTTAAATGTTAATGTAGGTTTGGTACATTCATCAATTAAATAAAGGATTCAAACAGAAGGTAAGGCAATAAAAACTAAAGAGGAAGCAGATTAAACTTAATGTTAAGATTTTCACTTGCACTGAAATTATGTGTAAGGCAATTCGATGTTAGATCATTATAACTCGTGTCTTATGTTCTTGGCAAAATATTAAAGACCATTAGTGGCCATGTTTGATAACGCTACTGTAAAACACACACATACACAGATAGAGAGAGAAGAGAGAGACATAAATGCAGTAATATAAGGATTTAGCATCCGATCAAAGAAGTGTTCTCTTTGTATTTGTAAGCCAACCTGACGGAAGTCATATTTTGAAAGAAGCGCTCTAGTGTGTATCCTATTTAGTATCCAAGAGTATGAAGCCTTGGGGTATTCATCTTCTGCAGTTTACATTAACACAGCAGCTACACTTTATGAATAACACCCAACAAGCTTTTACGTAAAATGGAAACGTAGAACAAACACGCGATTCATAGCACAGTTCAGTGAGAATGCGATGTACAAATAAACATACAAGAATGAAACGCAAACTCATTTCATGCGGAAAAATACCCCATCAAAAATACGACTAAAGCAAGCACTATATCTTTCTTGAAAGCAAACAATTACATGTATGGTAAAAATAAACTTGGTATACATCGGCACTGCAACTAGAATATGAGAGCTCCATGTTGGTAGAAGAACCATCCAGTGTGCTTTTACAAAATATTGTTATTTACAGACAGTTATTTTATTAAAATAAATGGTATTCTAGATGGAAGAAAGCGTATGCAGTAACATATGAAATATTAAGGACCATGTTGAGTACACGCAGCACTCAAAAGCGTATCTGCTTTGCACTTCCTGAAGATTTGCAAGGATATGTTGTTAACAAAATTACACATTATATAACGGTAAATATTAAAAATAAGTTTGCCATGTAGTAATAATATATCAAGTAATAAATAACATCTAATTAGAAAATATAAATAAGAAGCATAACAATTACATTTGTATATTTATATTATAACAAATAGAGGTCTAGAATATTCACTTAAAACTTACTAAAAGAGAGATGAATTTGCTTGATAGGTATTTCTTTCAAAGATTATTTGTGGAATAACTCCATATATAATTCAAATTTTACGGTTATCAGAATATTCTTCTATCTTCATACTCAAAATTTTAATATTATTCCTTATCATGGCCTCCTTTCCATTTTTGCCAGTAAAATTCAAGATGAAAGGATAAATTCAATTTAGTGGACACGTTCACAAGTTAAGCAATTTACCCTTCTACTTACACTTTTGATTGACTCTCTTTCGGTTGCCAACCCGCATTAGTATGTGTGTGAGTATGTAAGTATGTGAGTGTAGTACATATTCACGTAGTTGCACCAACAGCTAAAACTGAGATCCTATAGATGCAATCCTTTTTTTTTTTCTAAACAGTAACGGAGTCTGATCAGGACTCCGGCACTGTATCCCTATTTTACATTTCCTCCCGTAGGTTTTACTGATTACTGGTTTTATTGTTTTTACGGTTTCTTTACAAACATACACATTGCACAAACATATGCCCAAGGCGGGACTCGAACCCACGATCCTTCGAATAGGTGCTCGGTCTCGTTATCACCTCTCCTCCTCCTCCTCCTCCTCCTCCTCCTCCTCCTCCTCCTTTAAAGTTTGAACCTTGTGCGCCCCATTAATCAACCTATTCTCTCTAGATTTCATATGTTCCATTTCCCTAATGGTTTGTATTCTATTAATACGACGGGTGTTCAATAAGTCGTTAGAAAGATATAGAAAAACAATTTATTTTTGATAGATTTTTTTTCAACATAACCTCTTTTTAGCTCGATACACTTGTCGCAGTGTTTCTCCAACTGTCTTAAGCCTTCCAAAAGTTAGGCTTAGGGAAGTTCCTCAAAATTGGTATCTGCTTGGGAGATGACGTCTTTGTTAACTGTGAGTCGCTTTCCGCCGAGCCACTTTTCCAAACTTGGAAACAAAAATCCTGGGGGGGCCAAATCTGGTGAATATGCGGATTTTGTAGTAATTTGAGCCTTAGTTCTACAATTTTAGCCATGAAAACTTTGCAAATTGCACCCTGCAGTGTCTTGATGGAAGAGGATTTTATTCTTTCCCAGGTAAGGGCGCTTTTTCTTGAATTCTTCGTTCAACCGGTGTAATAACGATGTATTATATTCTCTATTTATCGTTCTTCCTTTCTGCGAGTAGTCAATGTAGATGATTTCTCATGCATTCAAAAAAAAAAAAAAAAAAAAAAAAGAAAGAAACCTGAGGCCATCACCTTGTCTACAGATTTCACCACCTTTGCCTTCTTAGGAGCCGGTTTGCCTTCTTAAACCCCTGTTTCAACTGTACTTTTGTCTTTGGAGTGTAGAACTTTAGCCATGTTTCATCCACAGCTATGTATCGTCGCAGAAATCCGTCAGCATTGCGACAGAAAAGTGCCAAAACAGCTTTCGAATCGATCTCACGATTGCTTTATTCTCCATTGAGAGCAAACTCGGCACCCATCTTACCCAGACGTTTGTCAGGCCTAATTTTTGGTGAAAAAATTGAGAACACTGTACTTTATGATATGTCTGTGGCTACTATTATTTCGCGAACTTTGATTCGTCGATCACTCAAAACCATATCCTGGATTTTGTTAATCATTTTAGAGGATGACAACTTCTACTGGACGTCCGGAACGATGTTCATCATTTGTGGATGCACGGTCACGTTTAAATTCATTTATATAATTGTAAATTGTTGCAAACGCAGGAGAAGATGTGTCATGAACTACACCCATCTCAGCTGTATCTCTTTCATTGTTAAACCTTTTAAATATAAGTGTTTAACTACCACACGAAACTCGTGTTTTTTCCATCTTTCTAAAAAGCATAAGATTGTTGATTCAATCTCCTGTGGCAACGAAAGCACATGATGGATATAGTTGAAACTTTAACTGCCATCTAGTAAGAGACGGTTAACAAGTAGAGAATTTTTTCTATGCTACAAGTGTAATTTCTTGACTTATTGAACGTCGCTCGTAAGTTTTGGAAACTTCCTTTTTTAATTCTTTGAACATGATATCTCCAGTTGTCCCTGTTTTAGTTAACTTTATACAAGTATAAATATTTTCAAATCATCTCTTATTTTCTAACTGTATTAGAGTCTAACGGTCGTCTTAGCGGGGTGGTAGCGTAGCTGCTTACCAAGCGGCAGACCTGGGTTCGATCCCCAGTACCGGCGTGGGGATTTTTCCCCCGCTGGAGAACTGGCCCAGGGTGCACTCAGCCCCTGGGGGGCCAATTGAGGAGCTACTTGGAGAAGTAGCGGCTCCAGGTCATGAGAACCGCATTAACCGGCCGGGGGGACTCGAGACGCTGACAACGTCTCACCCTCCAATACTGCACCCCATCCATGACGTCTGTGGTGGACCGAGATGGGGAACGCAGCGGCCGGGCGGTAGGCCAAGGTAGTTGTCGTGCCATGGGTTTATGTTATTAAATCTAGCAAATATTTCATCAAAATCTTAAAATTTTCAATTCTCTAATTTTAATTCTCTTTTTCTGCTTCAGGGACCTTTTAAATTTGAGCATGGAAGTCCAGAATCTCCCATTAGCTGATAGAATTTTATCTGGCTCATATTTTTTGACTGTATTAGTACTCTCCTTATTGTGTGTCACGAAAGATGCATTTACATCTCTTTCCTCTAATACGCAGTTAAATCACATCTCAAGTATAAAATTTCTTCAATTTTGTCATTTATTTCAATTTTTCTGATACTATATTCTTTATGACAGACACTAAAACGTTTGTTTCATTGTTTAATGTTTTTCGATTGTGATTGTACAGTAATTTATTTAACATTTTTACTGCAAATGTAAGTTTCTTCTAATTCTGCATTTATTACTTAGTAGTCCGGAAGCTTGGACTCAAATTTACAACAGCAATATATAAAATTTTTGAAAAACTTTCTGTGAATAAACAACATAATTCAGTATTACTGCAGTATTTTTAAATCCAAAAAAAATGTAGCGGTGTGCCCTCTTTTCCTGTATATATTTAGAACTAATTAGTTAACCTGATGGACGTAGAATTCTGCCTCTTCTCTAAGGGTTTTGCATTGAGATGAACTCTTCAGGTTAATTTGTTTCTTTGATTACGTCCTTCTGAAATTGTATTAATCGTGTTTCTCACTGTCAAAATTCTAAGAAATGGTTATGCCGGGAGTATACTGACCAGTCCCAATTTACCCTTCGTAAAAGTGTAAATATCCACATTTTTAAGCATTCCTGAAGTAAGTTGAGTTCATTATAAAGGTCAACAAATGTGTCACAACATAAAACTGTCACAGATTCAGTGGTGCAGAAGTGTCCTTTCACCCTCCCAGCTTACATTTCCCCCGTCACTTGTAACAGCTGTCCATCTAACAAAGGAGTTAAGCCAAACACTAATCTAAGTTCCTGTAGATTATACAAAGTTAGTGAACCGATGCTTTAACAACTTTTCCAAATCGAATTGTGGACAAAAGTTTTATTTAATTGCGAGGATAGGACTTTGTTTTTGTTTACTTAATCATCTCCCTCACAAACCAGTGGGATACACTTATGATACGTATCTCAAAATGATTAATCCACCAACACCATGCTTGATATGTCCGTCTTGTGATATACGAAGATTAAAAGTAGCACAAGGAAACGTATCATTAATAATTACACCTAAGCCTTTCAAATCATTTTCTGTAACCTTATTTCCTTATCACAGATAAGTAAATTTACGTCCTATACTTTTTTGTGAATCTAATAATTTCAAGATATTCCTTTGTGATTGGTTTCACATTTAAATTACTTAACATCAAACAAGATGTCGTCCATTTTTCTTTTGTTTTACTCCTTGCCATGAAAAGAAGGGAATTTCAATGACAATCGAATAGCGACTAGTTTTAAAACATTGGACTATTGTTTTACCCTAATATATCTCTTTAGTTCTTTTCTATTTAGAAAGCACTAGGTGATAAGTACATTCTGCTAAAGTTAATCTCGATTGGCATAAAGCAGGATCTTTTATAAGAAGTTCGTTTGCAGAGCAATTCAAGTCATGTGAATGGAACACATCACTTTTTACTTTCTCTACACGTAGCTACTATGTACATAGTGTACAGAGAAGGTATTGAGTTGCCCCAAAAATTTAGTGAAAATATATTTTTTGAGGCCCCTGAATCCAACAAGAGAAATGTCCATGTGTGTGTGTGTGTTTGTGTGTGCGTGCGTCTTGGGCAGCATAGCTCACAAACGAAAAGTCAATTAAATACCAATTGGTATTTAAGTTAAACATCTTCCAAGAATGCGACACGAAGACTTTCAAGAAAGTCCCCTCACTCCCAACTACCCTTTACATGGAAAATGTTCGAAAATGTTGATTTTCTCAAAAATGCTCTAACGATTTTGATTAAAATAATCGTATATTAAAGGTATTTACATGACAATAAAATAAATATTTGGAATTTTATGGGAATAGTATCTAAAGACATCTCTAATCTGGATGAATTTTGCACAATTTTGCATAACTGGTAAACTGTAAGGGATAGACAAAAACTTGCCTAGCAGAAATGTAGAGCTTGTTAAAATACACAACTTTTATTACATATATTTTTTTCCTGGTGTTCACCGTTTTTGAGATATTTCTTGTTATTTGGTTTCAGATGTAAAATACTTTCTCATATGGGAATTAGTCAACTCCTGCCCATATAAACAAAGTAACTTTAATCACAAAGCAACCAACTTTAAAACATTTGACTTTGGTACTCCCTTATTTTCTTTCTACAAGGAAGTAAGAAAAAAGACAATTTATGCTAGTTTTTTTCTTGATGAGCATGAAGTAAATAAAAGAATAAGCTTTTTAACAATAATTTATTGCAGAATTTTAGATAAATTGAATGGAACTCATTAGATTTTTCCCCTTGGAATGCCTTTAGACTTCTACATATCCTGTTTCTGAATAAAGTGTTATGCAGCTGTGGGAAAACAAATATCAGAAATATGTTATTACCTATTCCCAATGAGGTTGATAACAAATGCAGTGGTATTCCTGGACTTCGATTATGTTAGAGCCGTAATGGGACGATGTATTATAGGAACATGTATGTCGCAGTTGAATATCTGATGTTATGCTTGACATGGAATAGAAAAAAAAAAACTCTCCTCATGTTTCCTGTGCTGGATCTAAATCGCTGATTTGAAACAGACACTCTGTACACAAATTTTGACGTTCCACTCCCTCTGTGCCCCTGGACAACGGGATGCAACATGGAGCAAATCGTGGTGAACATTGTCCATCCTTTCAAAACGATGCTTCAAGCACGTGTCGCATACACCCCCGTTTGTTTGTTTTTTGTTTTTCGCTTTCCATAACAAAACGAAGCGCACATAAAAAGAGAGCTCCATTACTGTACGTGTAGCACACTACAAGCAGACTGACCGGGAGAACTCCGAAATACAACACCAGTGGCATTCCCAAACATTACGCTGGTGGGGTCCGCACACGGTTCATGAGCCGCCCAATAGGCCGGCACCGTCACGGCTCCAGAGGATATGTAACGTTTCTCTCCCTCTCTCTCCATACCCTTGCTTATAGATACCTCATGGCGAGCTAGCTTAGATCCAATAACTCACCTCGCATGGTCTGCTAACTTTGTTTCAGATAACAACTATTTACCCCTTTTTTCTGTAAGCCGTTCTCGAAAAGATTTATACTCATATGGTTTTCTTTCGTCGTCCTCCGTGGTGTAATTTGTGTATTTATTTACCATTTTTACATTCTCTACACGTACTATGTGCATAGTGTATAGAGAAAGTAATTTTTAGAGAAAGGTCCGTGTTTGTGTGTGTGTGTCTCTGTCTGCGTGTGTGTCTGTGGACAACATAGCTCAAAAACTAAAAGACCGTTAAATATCAAATTTGCTATTTAGGTATAGTATCTTTTAAGGATGCGACACGAAGATTTTCAAGAAAATTCCCCCACTACAATCTACCCTTTACATGGACAATTTTTTCGAAAGTTTTGATTTTCTTAAAAATGGCTCTAACGATTTTGATTAAAATCACGTATATTAAAGCTATTTGCACCCCGAATAAAATGCATATCTTGAATGTTCTGGGAATAGCTGAAGACCTCTTTATTCTGGATGAATTTTGCCGAATTTGGCATAACTGCTAAACCGTAAGAGATGGACCAAAACCTACCATACAGAAAATGTAGAGCACATCAAAACTCACAATATACTTAATATACAGTTTTTTCGTGGAGTTGATCGTTTTTAAGATATTCCTAGTTTTTGGTTTCAGGTTTAAAAAACAAACTTTGTCAACTCCTGCCCATACCAACAAACGAACTTGAGTCACATAGCAACCAGCTTTTGACTATCACTTTAACTTATGGTACTGCCTTATTTCGCATCTGCTTACAAGGAAGTAAGTAATAAGACTACTTATGCTAATTTTTTTCTCGTTTAGCATGAAGTAAATAGAAGTATATGGTTTTTAAAAATAATTTGTTGCAGAGATGTGGAGAAAGTCATGTGAATATGTGAATGGATCACATCAGATATTTTATAAAAATAATAACCTATTTTAGTAAGAATTTCAGGAAGAATTATATATATATATATATATATATATATATATTCAAATATAGATTCAACTAGTATTTTAATTTATTTAAATATTATGAAATTATTTTTATAATGTTTAATGTCCACTTTTACAACTTGTGGCACCGCAAGCGATGACACATAGGATGAGGGTGAAGCAGCAGTGGAATGCGATGGAGGGGGAAACAAGAAAACTGGAGAAAATTCGCCCCTACGTAGCTTTGTCCACCACAAATATCATATGTGGTCGCTGCGTGGTGTAATGGTTAGTATGTTAACTTCATATACCCAAGGCAGAGGACAATGGATTTTTCGGAAGCGAAGTAAAGCCGTTGGCACGTAAAAGAACTTCAGTCTGAAAAAGACGCTGAAAATCACTGCATTAAAAGAGCGTTCATAAATAAAACTCCATTTGCACCATGACTTTCTCTATCCTCTATTTACAAGTGAACATAAAAATATTCTTACGAAATTGGATAGGTGGAGTCAGAGCGAAGAATTCTATGCCATAGCCGGGATTTGAACTATGGATCTCTCGGTCTCCAGTCGGTTGCTCAAACTACTGTGCAATCATGGCAACAAATTCTCAACTGACTTGTATGTTGCCCGTTAACCAAGAGGCGATCTCAAATTATTTTATAATAGCGACTTACAACGTCGTAGGTACTTGAAATACCGTCTTCATAGTGTAGCCAATTATTAAGTCAGTTACTATTAATTTAATTGTTTTTTCACACAAGCCGTGTGTAGGACAGGAGTTGGATAAGTAGAGAGAGACTGAAAAATGCAATGCCAACGCATTTCCCGGTTCCTAGCTGGCTATGGCATTGAATTATTTGACTATTGGTTAGCAGTGTGTTTGCCTTACTTCCCTTCTGCTTTCTAGGAACCAAGCAATAATATAATTTGTGCTAATGTTTATCTCCATCAGCATGATGTAGATAAATGAAAAATCATTTGTAAGATTGGTTTGTTTTTCGAAGGTAGAGAAAGTCAGTAATTGGAGCAGCACATCAGATTATTTTATTTTCTCTACACGTACTATGTACATGTGTAGAGAGAAGGTGTTGCATTCCACCCCAAAATTTGATACATCTGAATCTTAAAAAAGCATTTTCAGAAAAAGTTCCGGTGTGTTTGCGTGTGTGTGTCTGTGTGCCTATGGATAGCATAGCTCAAAAATGAAAAGACCGTTTTGAATACCAAACTTGGCATTTAAGTTTGGTATCTTCCAAGGATGCGACACGAAGATTTTCAAGAAAATTCCCCATACCTCAGCTACCCTTTACATGGAACTTTTTTCGAAAATTTTGATTTTCTTAAAAATGGCTATAACGATTTTGATTAAAATATTATATATTAAAGATATTTACCTGACAAATAAAATGTATATATTGAATTTTCTGGGAATAGCCTCTGAAGACTACTTTATTCTGGATCAATTTTACAGAATTTTGCATAACTGCTCAACGTAAGAGATGGGCAAAAACTTAACACACAAAAAATGTAGAGCACGTTAAAACACACAATTTATTTTATAATTTTTTTTCGTGGAGTTGATCGTTTTAGATGGTCCTTGTTTTTGATTTGAGCATTGAAAAGCTTATACTTACACGGAAGCTAGTAATAAGACTATTTCTGCTAATTTTTTCTCGATTAGCATGAAGTAAATAGAAACATAAAGTCATTAACAATAATTTGTTGCAGAGATGTAGAGAAAGTCATGTGAATGGAACACATCAGGTTTTCTTCTATCTTATCCATTTTAAATGAGAGAAACGTTTGCGGAAATAGTTATATTATATATTTCGCTATAGATACAAATGGAACAGCAATAGTCATAAGTGCACTATACACAAACCCTGAAACGTTATAATTTTCCTTGCAATTGAGACAAGCAACTAAATATCGTCATGATTTAGAGGTTTTCATAAATGTTTAAAACAACATTTTTGGCCACATTTTCAGCTTTTTATTTTTCCTACTTTGTACATAGTACCTACTTAATAAAGGCAATGCATTCTACTAAATAATTTGACACTGATATTTAACCGAAAGTACATATTTTAGGGACCCCGAATAAAAAAAAAAATAGAAAAAGGTCTGTTTCTTTGGACAGCATAGCTAAGTCTGTTAATACTAAATTTAACATCTAAGTATCCTCCAAGCATGCAACACGAAGATTTTCAAGAAAATATCCTAAACCTAACTACCCTTTGCACGAAAAAAAGTTTCAAAAGTTTTGAATTTCTCAAAAATGGATCTAACGATTCTGATGAAATCACGTATATTAAAGATATTTACATGACAAATAAAATGTATATTTTGAATTTTCTGGGAAAACTCTCCCGCTTGTTCATATATAGTTTTTTGTGCAGCTAATCGTTTTCAAGATTTCCTCTTCCGAAGAGTTTTATTATCAGTTTTAAAATACTTAAAGGAAAGGCGGCAAATATGGAATAAAGATATGCATATAGAATACCAGTTTACCTTTAGAGTTAATGCGGAGATCTCGTGAGAGGGTTAAGAACTATTACGAATAGTCGCACAAGGACTCAGGTAATCATTCTGTAAATCAATGCTGAGAGTAAATATGTCTACGAAGGTTAATGATACTTTTTTAACACAAAAAGTAACTTTACCAATTAGTAATTATATCTAAATACCCATTCATCCTTTGTCCTTTGTGTAGTTGCTAGTTGTTTCTAGGAAAGACTAATCTTAAAATACCATAAGTAATTCGTACCTTCATTCTGCAAGCTTCTGTATTGCTATTTATTCCCATCAAAGTTATCAGTACAGAATACCTTAAGGTTTTAACTGTGGAATACTATCCCATATTTACGCGCACTATTTTTGAAAACATGTATAATTATCTACTCCTTGTAAATTTTAATAAATCATTATTAAGACACGCTTATGGCGTTAAATGTACTTTTCTTCTGCGTTATAATATCAATCATGGCATAATTCATATATCTATGAAGCTTTCTAATTAATTATACCAAATACTTTTACTGGAATGTATAAACATTAAATTAAACAAAATATATTCTCAAAATTAAATTAAAGTTCTTAATTAAATAAATTATACAATTTGTGACATCTGTGCGGAAAAGCTCAAGTGTTAATCGACATGCTAATCCAGAAAATTATTGGATGAGGAAATAATGGTTAATGCTACTGAAGCAAAAGCCATTTCTGAAGGATTCGAATCCATTTTGTGTAGCGTAAACTGTTTCTTCTGGCAGGTAACAACAGTGTGAATGCTGTAAGTTCGGCAAAGCTAAACTTGAAAGGAAAACTATTCTCCCATCAGGACTTGCTTGGAAATAAAAGTATCGTCTCGTACCATTACTAAGGATCCACCTATTGTGTTCATTATTACTTTATTACTTTATTACTTTATTATTCGGTTGCATTCATCTAAATTCTTATAGATTCATATTTTACATTTTCTTAACTTATCGATGCTTGGTTAAGTTCATAACACGATGTAGGTAGGACAGCATTTTCTTCGGTAGTCTCATAGGACTTTACAGTGACGTCAATTTCCGTATAGAACCTTCTGGAACAATGTTGCCATCATGTAGCTAAGAACTGTCACGTGTCATGCTCGCCCACGTATCTTTAGAGTGGCAGCTTCCATTCATGGTAATTTGAGTTTGAACAACAGAGCAGATTCCAATAGGGAAATTGCTTCTTTTTAAGAGAACTGCGAGTAGTGTAGTCTTATTTCTGGAGCCTCGACCTGTAACCCTGAGGTTCCTGCTAACGTCCAACTGACCATTAAGTCCGACGCTCGTCGTAATTTGCCATAGTATCGGACATCAGTATAACTAGGCATTTCATCGACGGGTCTTGCACCTCACTACTCCAGGCAGAACAACTGTGCTATGTAGGTAATTTAGCTCTTACTTCTCTTAGGTTGTAAATCCAACGTGCGCCTCAGCGAAGCTTTACATTATGTCAAATAAAATATAGTTGTTCAAGCAAAGCATTCGAGTTGTCCTACTCTCTGCATATACTATCCAGCCACCAACCTGTTGGGGTTGTGACAGTATCTCAGATTGACCGACAAGATGTGAGGAATACAAACTGCAGTGGGAAACACCATACCCAATGTTTTTGGTCTGTTGGGTACAGATAGAAAATGATGACTGAAATATCCCTGATGTCACCAAAAAAGATATGCTAACATCAGAAAACCATCTAACGCTTCATTTAGCAGGGTTCTGGGATTCAACAAGCAGCAAACAGTTTTTCAAAACTCTTGAAGAAATGGAAATGATTCCTACACCGCTGAGAGGGTGTTTAATGTCGATGAAACTGGACTGTCCATATCATTCAAACTAAATTTCCACAAGTACTTTTCTCGTAAAGGCATGCGCCAGTTGGTAGCTGTAATCTGCAGAAAGAGGACAATTAATTGCAGTGGTATTATGTATGATTGCTGGTGTCTCATTCGTCCCTCTGTCTGCTGATTTTCGCTCGGAAGTAGACGAGTTCTCTCCTATTGAGGGTGCACCTCCAGAGATCATTGCAACATGACATCCATCTGGCTGGATCTAAACAGTATCTTCTGAGTCAAACATTTCGTAGACAGACGAAGCTATTAGCTACGTCCCTAGTTCTGCTTAGCTTGGATGGTTATAACAGCCACCAACAGCATTTAGGACTGGATAAGAGAACATTATGTCTCTATCGTATGTCTTCCATCGCACACATAAACCGCACGAACTTCAGCCTAGTGAAAAAACACTCTAAAGTGAGGAAATGGAGGGTCTGGATGAGACAGTTCTAGAGACCACTCACATTTCAATATTGCTGGAACTCTTTGGTCAGGCATACTTGAAGGCATAGTGTGAAAATAGCCGTTGATGGATTTAAGACAACAGGAATCTATCCATTAAATAGGAACATCTTTGTTGAGCATGAATTCCTTGCAGCTAGTGAGACAAACGAAAAGAAGATTCGTAAAAACAAAGCCTAGAAAAACCAGAAAAATTCCACCTGAGGAAGACACCTAAAGACCTGCTATTCATTCCTCTTCCAGGACCGTCAGGCAAGCCCTTTTTCCTCACCTATGATTAATCCAGCAGATATGTTGCCAATTTATCAAATTTAACTATAGGCACATAAAATTCGACAGTTCCTCTGATTTACGAAAAGTTCCTGAAATTATATAGTTGTGTTAATATTATTTATACATAATTAAAATAAATGACCATATAAAAATGTTGTGGAGTTAAAAGTTTAAGTCGGCAAACCTCATGTCCAGGTCTCATTTTATGTCGCGCTAATGACGACACACATGTAAATTTCGTTGGTATGTGTTTCAAGCTGAAGAACGAACTGTGCTGTTGAATATAATAATAATAATAATAATAATAATAATAATAATAATAATTGTATTAATCATGAGCTGTGCTCGATCGATTACAATTAAAAATACATCATAAATGTCCACCTGCTTATGCTTTTTCTCTACTATTTCCTATTCAATTCAACTGTTTGCTATAGGCCTTCTAGTTATACACATCTTGCTTCATTTATTCAGTTTCCTTTGGTTCTTCCGTTCCTGCTTCTTCTATCTGATGTCCGTTGCATCACTTCGTTTGGTAGTCTTTCGTTCTTCATTCTAATTACATATATAAACCGAATATTTTCGTTTATCACTTCAGCTACAACATTAATAAAAGTAGTAGTAATAATAATATAAATAATAGCATATAATAATAATAATAATAAGAAGAAGAAGAAGAAGAAGAAGAAGAAGAAGAAGAAGACTCGACAGTCATTATTTAGGACGGTCCTGACCTATCAGCGATATATGTATTTGTATTCACAGATATGTGTTTTCACATCAAACCAATATGAGATGGACCCGTCTAGAAGCTGGTGTGGGAAATTGTGACCAAACTTGCCTTCTAGCCACTCAGGTGAAATGTTTTGTACACCTGCTCTTTCACTGCTTCCCTAGGTTTGACCTCTGTGCATACACTAATGCGTTGTGTCAGATTTGAATCTAAACAATTAGATTTCCTCATATTGGGCTAGTGTGGAACAAAGATGGTAAGGATACCATGGTAATCGAAGCATTGGCACAATCAAGGTTTTGAACCAAAAACACAGTGTAATCGACTGTATATACGCATATATATGCGCATATATATATATATATATATATATATATATATATATATATATATATATATATACACATCACCATAAAGCTTGCTGCTGAGTGTAGTAAATTAAAATAATTCCTTATTAGACCCATTATCTGCTTTTGGGCAGCTGTAATCGCGAAATTCGAAGCTGCATAAAAACAGGGAATACAACACAGCGCAAATGTGGCCAACCATGAAGATCCGAGACACACTAGTATTACCTTTCATGAGAATCCAGTAGGTTAATGCCAGCTGTAATCAGCAAATGGCAGAATGAGAGAGATTGAAGTATTTAATATCGAAATCAAAGCCTTCCATTTAAAAGGGATACAAAAAACAACGCATATAAAAAAGAAACCAATCGATAGCTATATATGATTGACCAATGCTTTAATCAATACAAGACTGCACGGATAATATTATTTATAGCAGCGTTTTCCCTTAATAACTCCTTAGCACAAGTTCATTCAGCGGTAATGGGTGATCAGGTGTTAAATTCTGACATAATTTATGAATAACCTCATTTTCTACAATTCACGACCACCAAGTTAATAAAATAGGTGGAGTGGTGCTGAAATGAGCCCGAATCGATTGAACTGGTAGTAAACCGAAAATTGTCTCAAAAGAGAACTCGCTCAACTAAGATGGCAGCTGAGGATTTCTAGGTATGAACATCTGCCATTAGTGATAGTGGTGGTAAAACTAATGTGTTCCATTCACACGACTTTCTCTACATCTCGGTAACACATTATTGCTATTAGGTTACTCTTCTATATACTTCATGATAATCGATAAACATTAGCAGAAACGGTCTTAGAGGATGGGAAATAAGGGTCGATGTTTTGAAATGTGGTTGCTATGGGATTGAAATCCCATTCTTTGCGGGGCCAGCATTTGACAAGTTCCCGTATGAGAAAAGTTAAACTATTTTTAAACTGAAACTATTAACAACAAATATCACGAAAACGCTGTCCTCCATTAACAAAATGTATATGGCATTAATTGTGTGTTTTAACGGGGGTTTTATCCTTTGTGTCGTACGTTTTTGTCTGTCTCTTATGGTTTACGAGTAATGCAAAATACACCCAGAATGAACAAATCTTCAGAAGCTATTCCCAGAAAATACAAATTTTATTAGTGATGTTAATATTTATAATATTTTAATGTTATGTATTTTAATCAAAATCTTTAGAGCCATTTTTAGAAAAACAAATTTATAAAAAAATCCATGTAAAGGTAAGTTTGGGGTGGGGTAATTTTCTTGAAAATCTTCCTGCCGCATCCTTGGAAGATACCAAACTTAAATACAAATCCATTTTTGGATTCAGGAGTCTCAAAACATATATTTCCAGTGAAATGTCAGTATTGAATTTTCGGTTGCAATACAATACCTTCTCTATATCTATGTACATAGTACGTGCAGTGAAGGTAAAAAGGCTAATGTGCTCCCTTCACATGATTTTATCTACCCATTCTTCATCAGATTTTTTCCACAAAAATTATTTTTGCTTTCTACTTAAATATTAATTAGCAGAAATGGTTTTATTACCTAGTTCGTATAAGTAGAAGGGAAATGCAACACACAAGGTAAACCGATAGTCAGATCTTTTAAAATCTGTTGCTATATGATGCAATTAAAATTCCCTTCTCTTTGCATGACCAGGATGAAAAAGTGAAAAACGACTTCCCGTTTGAAAAAAAGGTTTAAGTATTGCAATTTTAAAACCAATAACGAGGAACAGTTTGGAAATGGTTACTTCCACAAACTCTATATAACATAAATTGTGAGTTTTAACGAGATCTAATTTTTTGAGTAGTTAATTTTGTTGATCTTACATGGTTCACTAATTATGAAAAAGTCATTCAGAATGAAGACCATTCCCAAAAAATCTAGCATATGCATCTTACACTTATACAAATATCTTTAATTTACGGCATTTTAATCAAAATCGTGGTGCCATTTTGAGAAAGTCGAGAATCTTAAAAAACATTTAATTTAAAGCATATTTTGGGATGGGGGATATTCCTGAAACCTTCGTGTGGTATCCTTAATATCAATTTTGGTATATGGCAGTTTTTTTTTTTAATTTTACTGTTAACACACAGACTTTTTCCTAAAAATGTGTTTTTACTTTCTCTAGCTCAATGTATAACTTACATCAAGGATAGGGATGGTATTGTATTATACCCAAAAATTCCATGTCAAGATTTCACCAGAAATATACGTTTTGATGTCTCCTGAGTCCGAAAAAAGCATTTTTAGAAAAAGGTCCGTGTTCGTGTGTAGACAGCATAGCTCAAAAACGAAAAGTCTGTTACACCAAACTTTGTTTTTAGGTTTAATATCTTCCAAGGATGCTACACGAAGATGTACAAGAACATTTCCTGACAACAAACTATCCTTTAGATGGAAACATGTTCAAAAGTTTTGATTTTCTAAAAAATGACTAACGATTTTGATTAAAATCCCTATATTAAAGATGTTTACATCCCAAATAAAACGTAGGTATATTTTGAATTTTCTAGAAACAGCCTCTGAAGACCTCTTTATTCTGAATGAATTTTTCCGAATTTCGCATAACGGTTAAACCGTAAGAGATAGAGAAAACTTACTACGCAAAAAATTTAGATCTTGTTAAAACACACAATATATGTCATATGCATTTTTGTTGTAGAGGTGACCGTTTCCAGGATATTCCTTATCGTTTTCTGTTTTAAAATACTTATACTTTTCTCAGACAGGAAGTGTCGGTTTATCTTTTTTTCTATTCCTGGCCAAACAAAGAAGAGATTTGCAATGACAATGGCATAACGACAGCTTTTAAAACATTTGAATATCGCTTTAGCCTAGTACATTCCATTAGTTCCTTTCTACTTATAAGGAACTATGTAATAAGTACATCTCGATTAGCATGGTGTAGAAAGAGGAATAATCTTTTGTAAGAAGTTTGTTTGTAGAGCAGCTAGAGAAAGTCGTGTGAGTGTAACACATCAGAACTTTTTTTATTCAGGGGTCCCAAAAGCATGCATTTCCCGTGAAGTTTTGTATCGAACTTTTGGGCGGAATAAAACACCTTCTCTGCCTATTATGTACTACTGTTATAATAGTTGGTAGTAATAATCCCGTGCCGCTAAAAACAGAACTACTGACGCAACTGCCGGCCTCTTGTCCACGCACCGCAGAGGTGGGCGTTCATCCAACAGTTACGAAGAGGTGATAAGGCCAGCCACACACATACCCCAGCCGGGATCGCTGCCTATCTGACTTTCCACACGATGCTGAGCGGGCACCTGTCTTATACGTGAGATTTGTGGTGGACAAGGCGGCGCTGGGGTGGGTTTTTTCCGGGGCACTCCAGCTTCCCCCGCCATCGCATTCCACCGGTGCTCCATCATCATTCATGTATCAGTGTCACCGCCTGCGGTGCCATTAGTAGTTAAAGTGGGCGATAAACACTACCAAAAAAAAAACCGGGAGCTAGAGCACTACTGTGCCAAAACGGAGGAAATAACACCTAGTATTGAAATAAAAATAAAAATTATTAGCGAAAACGTGTGAATTTAACACATCAAATTTTTTTAAACTCCTGTAAATGCAAAGAAAGGAGGAGTTTGAGGTTTATAAAATATGTCATTTATTTTAACGTTTTCGATTATGTTTATCGCCCGTTTTTACTACTATGACACCTGGAATGAATAGAGCACCGGTGGAATGCGATGTGCAGTGGCGGATTTTCTCCGGGTTCTACGGTTTTCCCCGCCATCGCATTCCACCGGTGCTCCATCTTCATCACGTGTATCATCAGTGTCTTCGTCTACGGTGCCATTTGAAGTAACAGTGGGCGTAAACACTATATAAAAGAAAGGTTCCTAAAACCTATATTCCGTTGAAATCTGATATCGATATTTTGGGTGGAATAAAATAACTTCTCTACCTATGTATGAACTCGGCGGAGGGCGATGGAATTTTTCGGGCGTAAAAATCCCGAGCATGTCTTTGTTTGGAAGGGAAGTAAAGTCGTTTGTCCTGTGTTATGGATTTGTTACGTTAAAGAACCTCTGATTAAGAGGTCTCTGAATAAAATGGGACGTTGGGAACCGCAGTAGTAAACAGCATTCATAAATAATATTCAATTTCTATTTTTCCATACACGATGTATGTAGTACTTTGTATTAATAACCCTGCTACAGCCTTGACGAGGTTAGGACTACTAACCCAACTTCCAGCAGAGGTGGGTAATCATCCAACCTATACGGAGAGGTGATGTGGCCAGAATCAGATATTGCCCAGCTGGAATGTTGGCTCTCATAACCGGAGTTGCTGCCTATCACAGCTTCTGACTTTCTTCACGTTGCTGTGTGGTTACCAATCTTATATGCAGCACTTAAAATCCTCACCCTCCTGAGTGGGATCGAACCAGGGCCATTCCTTGGCCAGGAACTATAGCACTACGATCTAGTCCCTGCGCCAAGGTGCAGTAAATAACATCTTATAATGAAAATAAATGAAATACATGTTAAAGAAAAGTGTGAATAACACATCAGATTTTTTCAACTTGCAAAGAGCTACGGAGTTTCAGGTTTATAAAATAATTCATTTACCTGCAACATTTGCACTTAACTCGCTCAATAGATTTGCATCTCCGTTATATTGACTATATTGACTATATATATATGTATATAGTCAATTTATTTCTCGGAATAGTATATCATCAAGAGTAAGCTACAGTTTTAAAGACCATATCATATTTGTGCTACCAACCATATGCTATTACGCTTGGAGAGAACAAGAACAGCTTGGATCTATGTCAGAAATGACGTTCCTCGGATTGTAGGATAAATCTAGCGCACAAACGTGTTAAAGTCAATGTCATGCCTCAGTTTATACAACATAACACATCCTGCACGGGCAAGACCACCAGCTGAGACGGAATCTGTAGGCCTAAATTACCGTTATATATAACTGAGGGATGTGTTTGAAATCTTAGAAGACATTTAAATTAAGCAGCTGCAAAAAGCATAGCACTGTTTCGTCCGCTGTGCGCATGAAATAACATAGCTTTAATAAAGCCTATAAAGATTACCTACTTCTCGTATGATAATGTTTTAATCGTTTGAGTATATGTGAAAGGCACATAATTTGTTACACATATTCTTCACAAATATAACAAGCAGAAAAACAATTAAACAAGTAAGAAAACAATAAGAAGTAACAAAAGAGTAGGTAACTATGAAAGGAAAACAGCTACAATGTGTGAAACTGATACACGCCATATCTTTTATTCTCATCCATTTCATTCTTATAGAACTGAGAAATAGCATCTATACTGTGTGAATTTACTCCATAGGAGTACATATGTCATTTGCAGAATTTTCTTAAATGATTTTCAGAAGGAAGAGACCACAAATTGTGACGCAGAGACAATGCCTATAACCTTTTGGGGACTTTATTTTAAGTAATAAACTTTCAAAAATAAGATCATTGCTGTAACTCATACCACTATGAGATTTTACTTCACAACTTTTCAGCATGGTATCTATAATAATTTTCTGCTTCTTACTAATAAATTTGATATCTTTATATTGAAAAGCTAAGTGTTGTTAATCTACTTTTCTAACAAATTAATTTTAGTAGAGCATAAACAGCATTTAGTTCGAATTAAATTTCCATTTGCATACTTTGTTTGTCTTTTGAGAGACAATATTCTGCTTTCGGCATCATTTAAATTAGGTACTTTTGTGAGTTTGAGCAGAACTAGACTGACCTTGACTTTGACCTTCACAACTGCTGCTGAAGTTTCCCCTTCCCGGCTATCTTCACTTTTGTTTCTTCCCTTCGTGGTAAATTGATGTTGCTGCATCCGGGATGGTTTCCGGATATTCAGCTTATTTGAGAGATGTTTGGATAAATTTGGGAAAATGTGAGGTACTGCTCCGGCTTAAATTTCCATCTCATTCGAGGGATTTCAACATTTTCTCCCGCTACAGTGAGAGATCTCACAAGAGATCTTCTGAAAAATGCACATTACAAGTTGTGCTTTTCGATTACAACTACCTGTCTTTTCGTGGTATTGCTAGAGCCCATTTTGCAAAAAAGTCCTTTTTCTTAGGCGGGGTAAAAAAAAACTTCTTACCTTTGTTTTTTCTGCCATACCCCTAACTGCAACCGGGAACGGCATTCTCTTGGCCAATTAATTATTACGGCACAAGTACTACATTTAGTGAGTATCACGCAGCACACAGATTTACAGTTTAGTTTGTATTACAGGTTAAATAATACAGATGTACAGTTTAGTCTGCCCTACATGCTAAATAACACAACTGCGCAGTTTAGTTTGTATCACACGCTAAATAATACACATATGCGCAGTTTAGTTTGTATCACACGCTAAATAATACACATATGCACATTTTAGTTTGCATCACACGCTAAATAATACACATATGCACAGTTTAGTTTGTATCACACGCTAAATAATACACATTAGCGCAGTTTAGTCTGCCCTACATGCTAAATAATACACATATGCACAGTTTAGTTTGTATCACACGCTAAATAATACACATATGCGCAGTTTAGTCTGTATCACATGCTAAATAATACACATATGCGCAGTTTAGTTTGTATCACGCGTTAAATAATACACATATGCACAGTTTAGTTTGTATCACACGCTAAATAATACACATTAGCGCAGTTTAGTCTGCCCTACATGCTAAATAATACACATATGCACAGTTTAGTTTGTATCACACGCTAAATAATACACATATGCACAGTTTAGTTTGTATCACATGCTAAATAATACACATATGCGCAGCTTAGTTTGTATCACATGCTAAATAATACACATATGCACAGTTTAGTTTGTATCACACGCTAAATAATACACATATGCGCAGTTTAGTTTGTATCACATGCTAAATAATACACATATGCACAGTTTACTTTGTGTCACATGCTAAATAATACACATATGCGCAGTTTAGTTTGTATCACACGCTAAATAATACTTGGATGTACAGTTTAGTTCCACAGGCTAAATAACACACAAACGTGCAGTTTAATTTGTACCGCACCCTGAATAATACAAGACGCGTAGCCAGTAGTCGAAACAAAAAACTGTTAACAGCAAAATAATCCCAACAAAGCATTAGCATGTAGCATTTGCTGACACATGTTGGCATTAGCCGCTCGTAGCGCCATCACTACCTATCAATAACAGTGCTAAGAGAGTGGAGTGATGACACTAGTTTATTCTATTCGTTATGGTTTTGCTTTTAGCTGCGAGCAGCGGCGTATGGAATTATAAATGTGTATGTCCTGATGGGTCCAGCAGAGCACTAAATTCCAGCTAATCTCAGTGGGATGAATAGGAATCTTAATCTTAGTATGTGTTTTTCACAGGTAGTTTATAAATTATAAGAAATATTTCAACGAAACGATTATTTTTCTTGAATTGTAACGTAGTGTCTGGTTGTTGACGCCTAATTTCTAGCTTTTCTTAATTTACCTTTAAACGTAATTAACGATCAAATTTCTACTTACAAAAGTATAAGTCCTTTTTAATTCTGATGCTATCACACGTACATAAGATAAGGATGAGAGCCATTTTACAAAGCGCGTATCCCCTCAGATATTTACTTTCTCTACATGTATTATGTACATGGTGTATAGAGAAGGTATTGTAATGCACCCAAAAATTCCATACCGAGATTTCACATGTTTTGGGTCCCCAAGAATCAAAAAAAAAAAAAAGTATTCTTGGAAAAAGGACGGTGCGTGTGTGTTTTTTTTTTTTTTTTTTTTTTTTTTTTGTGTGTGTCTGTGTCTGTGGACAGCATAGCTCAAAAACTAAAATACCGTTAAACACCAAACTTGGTATTTAATTTTCGCATCTTCCAAGGATGCGACAGGAAGATTTTCAAGAAAATTCCCCACTCCCAACTACCCTTTACGTGGATCTTTTTTCGAAAATCTTTATTTTCTCAATAATGGCTCTAACAATGTTGATTAAAATATCATATATTAAAGATATTTACTTGAAAAATAAAATGTATATCTTGAAGTTTCTGGGAATAGCCTCTGAAGACTACGTTATACTGGATGAATTTTAATGAAGCTTTGCATAACTGCTAAACCGTAAGAGATGGATAAAAACTTACCACACAAATAATGTAGAGCATGTTAAAATATACAATTTATGTTAGATATCTACATTTTTTCGTGGAGTTTGTCGCTTTTGAAATATTCCTTTTTTTGGGTTTCAGCTTTAAAAAACTTATTTTCTCATACAGGAATTTGTCTTCTCCTGTCCATACAAACAAAGGAACTTAAGTCAAGCAACCAGTTTTTGACTATCATCTTAACCTATAGTACTCCCTTATTTCCGTTCTACTTACAAGGAAGCAAGTAATAAGACTATTTCTGCTATTTTTTTCTCGATTAACATGAAGTAATTAGAAGCATAAGCTTTTTAACAATAACTTGTTGCAGAGATGTAGAGAAGGTCATGTGAATGGAACAAATCAGATTTTTTTTTTTTGTATGCGAACTTTAAACCGAGTGTCGTTCTGTTTATAACTTTTATCATCAGCAGCACATTGATGTTCTGATCTATTGTTTTCTCGGGTTGCTATTACAACTGCGTTATTTTCATGCTTACATGAACATAGAATTACATAATTAGTTTTACAATTATAATTCAATATAGTTTATTAAATTTGTTTGTCAGTTTTATATTATTATTATTATTATTATTATTATCACCATTGTTGTAGTTGTAGTTATTATCGCTACCACTAAAGATTGGCCAACATCAGCCGATCTGCCTCTGCCTCTAAATTGGATTTTCTCCGAAATACACATTGACAGCTCATCTTTGTAGTGTATATTATAATTGTTGCAGTTTATTTTGTTTCCACAAATGTAGGTCTAAAAGAAGAGTAATATAAACATAGCCTATAAAGATTAATGCAAGATTAAAGCTTGTATCCTATTTGTTACTAGTACATTGAAAAGAAAATGTATAAATAGGCATATTTATTTTGATTTTATTAGAAGTCATGAGGTGTGTGAGTTAAATCAGCTGATGTGTACTCTTAAAGCGCTACGGTAGATGGCAACACCGTCGCGTGTCTCCAGCTATCCATGGGCAAGAGTTTCCGATGTTGTTACTGAATTTTATTTATTTATTGTGGTTGGAGTTAAGACCATAAGGCCTTCTCTTCCACTCGACCAGGCAATAAATTAAATTCAACACAGCAATGATAGAATGAATAAAAGAATAAAGAACAAAAATACAATTCAATACAACTTATCAAAAACAACATATAAAAAGGTGCAACAAATATACTAAAATGAAAAGAAAAAAAAACTGTAAATAAAATTATTTTAAGTGAAATATTCATGTTGGTAGAGACAATTAATAGTGATATTTACAATTCAAATGCATATTATTTGCCAGCGCATTAAATATTAATAACAATAAATGAAAGTAGTGATGTATTTATCACATTAATACAGCAGTAGATTAGGTTTGATTACAAATGTATGCCCTGATTTTCTACTTGAACAGTATAATGTTCCGACAGTCCCTTACGTCTTCAGGGAGGGAATTCCAAAGACGAGCTAAATCTATTGTAAAAGATGGTGCATAGAAGGTTGTATGATGAGCAGGTATAGCAAGAAGGAAAGAGTATCGTAAAACTTAAAGCTGGGGTGGAAGTTCATAGCTGGAAACATGTAGTAGTCTTGGAGTTGGATGGGCTGCTGTTCGTCTCTGGAGCTCCGTCCCTCATGTCGGAGGCCCTCGGTGTGGTAGGTGTGTTGAAACACGTTTTGTAGATTTGAATTTGCCGCTGGATTGTTGCGTTGGCCACTCCTATAGTTGTTACACTAGACCGATTGTAAAAACAGTTTTAACGTTTATTCCCTGCTATGGAAGCCGATAATTCGTTATTTGCCCGGTATTACTTCAAGTAAATAGTAGCTGCATCGACGGTGAGTATAAGACTCAATAAGTTTGGTTCGTAGGATCTTATAGGTGGATGTGAAGTTAGTACTTTGGTATATTTAGCACCGTTAAACGTTTTATTCATTAAAGTATTCTAATGTAATGGCGTACCAAGACGCGCAACTTGAACTGATTTTCTTTACAGAAACTGTGCTCAGTATCTTTCTTCTGGTAGGTACTTATATTATTGATGAGAATTATTATAGCAAATGACTGTATATACAATTACTATAATATTAACCTCGATTACCGAGATTAGCTCATAGCGTCTTTTGCTACGTCTTCACTTGTCTGACGCTGTACAGTGCACACCGGAACTACATAAAAATTTTCAGTCATATCGTCAAGTTGAAGATCATTGTTTTTAAGCATTGTAATTTGCACGTCCCCATGGAGACGACAGATTTCCTTGCTCACATTTTTCGTGAAATATTTACACAATATACTTTTAATATATTTATAGTAATTAAAACTAATGAATATAAATAGTAAACATAATAATATTCATACAATCATGCTCTTTTCTAAATTAGCTATTTGTTGATTTTAGTGCTTCTCCTCTGCCACATTCTTAAACAAATTACAGCACCCGGTATATCATAATATCTTTTGTTCTCCTTCTTCTCTTCCCCCTCCTCCCATATTGCACACTTATTTTGGTTTTATGTGGTTAATAGACTTTCATTAACCCCAAATGTTAGTTATTTTATACTTAATAACGAGTTATATTAAGTATTCTTGTCTATGTTATTTTCATTAAACATCGCCAGGCGATGACGTCACGTTTTAATTTCTTCACATACATTTCCTTTAATTTCACGTGCCAATCAAAAATAGTTTATGCTTTTAGTATAGTTTTAGGGCAGTATAGCTTTATTTCTTATTGCCTAGATTGCTTCAAGCTTGAATTCTCCGCCATAGCTTAAGCTAACATTTAAACCTGGAATAAGGGCAAACACAGCCCTGCATTACACCATCACATTTCTATGTCATTTCCATTCTGTACTTCTGTAATAAAAGTTATGTCCGCCATCACAACCTTGATCATATCTGTAGGTAACAAACTGGCAGATATTACACATGTTCAGCGGCTACAGCCAAATTGCTGATTTCCTATTATGAATCATATGAAATGCTGTACACTTCAAAACATAATTAATATAAAAACAGAAACAAAAGACTGCAAATATATAAAAGCGTAGCAGAAGCCTTAGTGAAGTGCAAGAAGAATATACGAAATGATGTGGGAAAAATACCTAAATGGATTGGGAAACCAATATTAACAGAACAAAATTAAAGTTAAAAAAAGAAAGATTAATCATTATTTTTGCTGCTGTCTTTGATGTTCATACTCGTAAATATAGTATTAATTAACCTTTTTAAAAATTAGTTTTATTGAAATTAAATTTCAGGCTATTTTACGGAAATGTTACTACAGAATAAAGTACATTTTTATAAACATTCAATATAATGGCACAACTAAAATTCTAAACAGAACCTTATTATAGCTCATAGTGTCAACTGTTGTACATCCTTTTTAAAATTGTAATAAAAAGATGCAATGAAAGGTTTGACATTGTGAAATATCTCGCCACTTTAATGTGATCACAACATATGACTAAAGGTATTATCACATTCTATGATACAGAAATGTGATAGTGTAATATAGGCCGTACTAAAGTTTCAGGTTAAACTTAAACTGTGAAACTGATTCTTAGTGGATTGCATTTCCAAAATTAGTTAATCATTACATTGCAGATATGGGATATTCTAAGAATTATTCCACACCACAGTTGCTTCCCTCAAGAGGAGCAGTAAACTTACGGTGAGACATGCTGATGAACGAAGAAAGGTGTGGGTTGAGCGGCGTTATGCATTTCATCATTCCTTATTCCTCTCCCCTGTAAGCTTCTTTGTCTCATTCTTTCCGTCTCATTTATCTTATTCATCCACACGAAATATCAAAGCGACAGCAGCAAAAGTGCATGTTTATGATAAATTGGGGAGAGGACAGAAAACCTGCGCACGGTGAACAAATGCAGCTGTCGGAGAATTTAATAATAAAGCTTAGAGTTTCCACACGTAAGACACAGCTCATGTGATCCTTCCTGCAACATCCACAGCCTGCTAACCCTGTATACCCAGTACCAGACAATTGGATAAAGCATAGTAATGCATGCTGCCGATTGAGTAAAAGAGTAAATCCTGTGAGGAGCATCAGAACTCTGGAGGGCTCTACCTACATTCAGTATGAGCATTTTAGTATAAAAATTGTATTTCTTTAAAAAATCTGATCTGTTCCATTCTCTACATCTCTGCAACAAATTATTGTTAAAAAGTTTATGCTTCTATTTATTTCATGCTAATCAGATAAAATTAGCAGAAATAGTCGTATTACTTGTTTCCTTCAAAGCAAAAGCAAAATAAGGGACTGTCACAGGATAAATTGATAGTCAAAATCTGATTACTATGTGAATGAAGTTTCTGTGTTTGTATGAACAGGAGTAGGAGAAAAGTGAAGTTTTTCAAAGCTGAAATCAGAAAACAAGAAATATTTCAAAAACGATCAACTCCACGAAAGTCACCTTGATGAATGTCACTTTATGTACAGGGGTCAATACAAGCGACTAAATAATAAAGTTTATGATGTATTATACAACCAATTGGAAATCCGTTTCAACAGCCTAGAAAAACTGAAATTCGTCGAGCGTTTTGCCAAGAGAAAAACAGAGGTAATTTTCCTGAAGATTTTCATTCCCTAAAGGTTTGTTATAGACAGCATTTTGATTTTGCTCTACTCAGAAGCGAACTTACTGTAGCATGTCGACATGAATAATTTCAATGGGAGCTCCTAAACTAATCTCCTACTTGAAAGGTTCGGGTTTGTCTGCTTCCACCTTTACTGACTCTATACGCTGTGTGCCCTTGCTTTAACAATACCGGTGTCCAGTGCGAGTGTTGAATGCTCTTTCTCTGCGCCCCGAAGGATTCACACTTACTGCAGGAATATTCAGGAACAGAATACACTTTAAATCCTTTCCAAAGAGAAAAAGCTTCTGAAACTGAAACATACTGAAAACGAAAAGTTCTACCAAGTAGAAGAATTCAATAAGAAAGAAAGGAGACTTGAATCAACATTCAAGTGAAGCTACTCTTACTGCTTAAAAATGTGCACGTTTCTTTCTCTTTTTCATCAAAAACTATATTGTGCCTATGTGTCAAATACACATGCCTCTAACTTGCACCCTGAATCGTCGCACTGTGTGTACGGTTTGCTTTCCAACGGTCATAGCTAATTGTTGCCGGTGACTTCCTTTCCATGGTGGAATCACTGTTGTACCTGCGTTAGAGAACACAAGTGGTTCGCCGAGCGCTTACATCAAAGTTCCGATTGTTGCATCTGGGAGTTAGGGCGAGTCAGCTGGGAGTGAATCGCCATATGACGTATCTGAAGATCTAGCACGGTCGCCGAATTTGGGCCCCGGCTGAAAAACTTGCTGAAGAGGGCGACTGACCACATGGTCGCCTCAACTGGAGAGGGTTTGCCGTCTACTTCACGATATCTGTCATCAGCCAAGAGAACGTTTTTTTTTTGTTTTTTTTTAAGTTTCGAGTGGAGGGGAAAAATCCACCTTAAGGACTGACCCGGGCAAGCCCGGAGTGTCGGGGTCTCCCATGTGGGCATACCGACTAAAAAACCCCTCCACCGGTATTAGAAGGAAGTAAGAAGAGGCGGTACCGCATGATTGCACCCGCGGATTCAAGGTGATAATTTAACTGACTGTAGGTGCAGTCAGAGAGGTGAAATGAGGTCCGGGAGACAGACTTGACCGAGGCCCAGACTGTCACCGCGGAATATTCAGGGAGAGGAGTAGAGGAATTAGAGGGTGAGGGATTGAGTTGGAGCTAGTGTTGGTTCTTCTCCAGTCGTAGCTGCTGTGAACGAAGAATCCAAGACTCAGGTCCGGGTCTTGTAACAGTCCCGCTGTGTGATTGGCCCCTGGAGTGGGGCCGTTCGGCGGAGTGGAGCTGCTGCGGCTGGAAGTCCTGCTGAGGCTGTGGCTGAACACTAGCTGTCCGGCTGGACAGCTCAGCGATGGTGGACTGTAGTGTGGCGATGGCGGCGGTGGTGGCAGCTTGAAGGTTCTGTACCTTTTCAGTGATGACACTGCACAGCTCTTCAAGGGCAGCTAAACGGGCGCCGACGTTCAAGATCTCCGCGTGGAGATCCTGAATGGCGTCCCGTGTCGCTGCGTCTAACGAGTGTGCAGGTGGTGTGGTTTCGATAATGGTCGGCGGTGTTGTAGTCCGGGCGGGTGGTGGTGGTGGTCTGCTCCTGGGGTAGAGAGGGCACTGGGCTTGCCCGGTGAAGTGTCCTGTGCCACGACAGGTGGCACAGAACCGGCGGCGACGGCGGAGATCGTGCCCAGTGCACTCGGCGGTGGTGGTGTTGGTACCACAGTAGTGGCATCTCGGTGGCGAAGAGCAGATTTCAGCTGTGTGACTGTAAGCACAGCAGCGTCGGCAGGGCCGATGGCGCTCCTGTCGGCTAGCCTCGACGACCAGAAGTCGCCCTAATAAGGGCAAACCTGATGCAAAGGCAGCTTCCAGGTCCGCCTGGTCCTGTAACTCCAGACGAACGAGCGGCGTTGGCCCCCGGTCGCAGTATATGTGGGTGGCCCTCAAGCAAGAAGACCACCGCGACTGCACGGCGGTGAGCAGATGCCGGGTGGAAAGGTCCCTAGGGACCCCCCGTACCACAGCACTGAACCGGGGTGGCGGCGTCGTGGAGCTGGGTGGAGACGTCGGTGGCAGCGGTGAGGGCGGCAACTGCGGCTGCAGTTGCGGCGAGACTGCGGTGGCGGTCGGCGGCGAAACAGGGCTTGCCGCGACCAATGGCTTCGGAGATGCTGCCTCCTCGGCGGCTGCCGGGGAAGAGGCGACGGTTGCTGCCTTAGCAGCTGCGGCTCTGCAGAGTTTCTTCTTTGCCATGTGTACAGCTCGAAGTTCAAGCTCCGAATGAGCCAACCCAAGAGAACGGCGATTACGGCCGCTTTATATACTCGGGCACTGGTAGGCGGGGTCAAGTGGACAGGTTCTGGTTTGTTTATTTGGCCTGGAGGTTGCGGAGCTGGGAAAGTATAGGGAACCAGGTGGAGTTTAATTTAAGTCCTTCGTCTTTGTTGAAGTTGTTGGTGTTCTTATAAATCTCAATGGCCTCTCTGTATAAACGAGGAAAATAATTTTTAGTCGTAGCTATAACCTCTACCTTGTCATATTGCATACGGTGGTCATCCAAAGATAAAACATACTGGCTATATATACTGGCTATAACCCGCACTGATGTAATTCTTTCCGAGTTAGCGACGTGAGTGCATTGCCTCTGAAGATGTCCCTCACAGACAGGGACGAAACGTTAGGTAGAAATATTTTAACTAAACATATTTTAACCTACAGACCACGGCAAAACAGCCCGAAATTTTTAAATTTTAAAACCATGGACACCGGCCGTGAAAGCTTACGCATATATACAATATTAATTGTTTTTACTTCATGTTAAAAAAGAATATCAAGGTTTTAGGATAAGATCTATATGAAGTTTAATACTTTTAATACGTTTAAAATGTCTTATATGATTTCCTTTGTCAAAATATCACCGCAAGCCACTGCTTTATGTATTTTTATGTGAATGGCATCTCATTCCAATCTTTTCCATCGCAGGCCGCCATTTTAGTTTCTTTCGCTTGAGGTTGCTTACTGCTTTATGCTTCTATTTTTCGTTGTGATATTACATACTGCAGTAAGTCTTTAGTGTTATGCTGAGCTAAATTTTTTTAGTGTTTTAGTGTCCCCAACTCTAAGAAATCCACAGAAATATGTAGTTGCTTTGCTTCAAAAGTGGTTTACAGGGCTATATTATACTGCTTAATTAGTTTAGATTCATTATATTTACAAAATTTTCTCCACCTTTATGTTATACAACGATGGCTCACACTAAAGTGAAATACAACTTAATATTTATTTACGAAGAAATAAAATACATTTTAAATGACTACAAGAGATATTCAGATTATACCTTTTAGATATTTTAGTATATTTGCAACGCCAATGTTGCAAAATATTTAAAATCGAGACAAGCATAATTTCGCTCCATCGTTTGACGCCCTAAACTGCATGATCTTTGTATTGAGCTCTCGTTGGTAAGTGGCCCTGTGGCGCAACGGATAACGCGTCTGACTACGAATCAGAAGATTCCAGGTTCGAATCCTGGCAGGGTCGAAGTACTTTTTTGCCCCTGATTATGGACCATTTCAACCATCTTTTCAGTGCGAGGAAGGTATTTAGTCCCCTGGCTATTTAAATTATTTAAATACGGTTTTATACTTATAACTTGATCATACTTAATGTTGTAATATTTTAAGTAAGATGTTTCGGCTTCTTTTTTACGTTGTGCTTTATTAGTTCTACGGTTTTCCTAGGAAAAATGGTTAAGATGGTAGCGCGTGTGGCTTACATTAATGAGAAGTTAGTCGATAAAGGCTATTCTGTGTAGTTTTCGTAGTTTCCAAATGTCGGATTACATTATTCAATACCACGATAAAATGCCATTAGGAGAACAAAATAATATATAAATGATGTGAATTGACTACAGGAAGGCGACTGCATGACATAGTTTTACCTAACCAGAAGCTACAGGAAGACGACTACCGTATTAGGACCATCTGTGCAGCACTACTACATTGTACAATCAAAAAATAACCAACAGCCCAAAAATTCAATAGTATAAAAATAGAAACTAAGAAAGGAAATGTGAGTTTGCATACCACAGTAACGTTAATTTGGGTATTTAGGCAGCGTATGTGTATTTTGTTTGATTTTGACAGTTAAAAGCTTAGAGTATAAAGAGACTTTGACTATTATGCTATGAATATAAATAATTAAACTTGTTTCATATGCAAAGAAAGCAATAACTCATCGACTACAAGAAATTTCACTGAGTTTTAGAACTTTTTTTCAAACTTCTCTTATACCATTAGATAAATGCAGCTCTCGAAGATAACATGTTTCACATAACTAAATACCGAAAAGTTGCTAAAACCGAAACTTACTATTTATGTAAGTTAAGCAACTTCCAAGGTTGTGACACGACGAACTTCAAGCAAATATCTCAAACCAAAATATTTTTCACATGGAACATTTTTCAAACTTTTATATTTTCAAAAATGGCTCAAACAATGTTTATTAAAATACCATAACATTAACCTACGTTCGTGACAAACAAAATGTATAACTTGCATTTTCTGGAAATAGTGTCTGGCGTTCTGCGTTGTGAATGGATTTTTCATATTTAATAAATCGTAGGAGATAGACAAAATCTTACATTGATATCGATAGAGCGATAAGTTCATATCTTACTAGCTGCCCTCCCCGGCTTCGCTCTTCCGTTTACAGTATGACCTTGCAATTAAATAGAGTGTAATTCCTTCTAATGTACAAATAATGGTTTGACGACTCTTGAGCACGCAACGTGCAACTGCCCATGCACAAAAAAAAAAATAAAAAAAAACACGGAAATTTAAGGTATATTCCACAACACTTATACCTTGGGATTTATTGTCATTGCGAATGCAATGCGCATCGGAAACTGAATACGCTTAAATTATAAAGGAGAGTTGGTTGGTGTCAGTGGTATTCTTGGAATATGCACATCCTCACCTTTGAACTTTCATATGATTATAGTGGCTTAAATCAAAATGTTTATAATTTTTTTAACAGCGATTTCTGTTGCACAATTTCGGCTGATTGAGATTCCGTATCATAATTATCACCGAGTCAACCTTGAGCTGTAAATTGAGTGGTGGTATCCTGGCAAATCCAATGAATTTAGGAATTCAGTTAGCTAACTTACGACTTCGTTTGGATTGAAAATGGAAATGACTCTTTAACTGATATGGTTTTCAGCATCCCATTCTATGCTGGGCATGAAAGACCGCTTAATTTTGCTCAGAGGCCTCTCTATCAGGCTTGAGGTTTTTTAACGTGCCGTAAATCTACGACACGGACCCCAAGGCTTTACTTCCCTTCCGAAGGAAGCCGTGCTAAGGATTTCTACGCCAGAAAAAATCCATCGTCCTCCGCCGGGTTTGAACCCGCGACCTTGGGTATATGAAGTTAGCGTGGTAACCATTACACCATGGAGGGCGACTTCATTTGGATTGGAATGGAATTGATCGACTTAAGTTAATGTTTTGTTCATCAATTTTACTCTGAATTTTTATATTCAAATTATCTATATTATTATTTGTCGTTCGCCCAACCAAGCATAGTTTTTGTAATTTGCACTAATATTTGGCAACACTTTCGATAGTAATTCTTCCTTTGACGTTGTGAAGTGATACAACTTTTCCCATTGCCAATGTCTAATAGTGCTTTTGCATCTGAAAAGCGTAATGAAGCGCAATCATCTGATAATGTAGTATATATAGTTGGTATTGCGAAAAGGAGGAAGTCAGCGCACCCAAAAGGTACTATGGAAAGGATAACATATGCAGTTAACAGCGTGGGTAAGCAAAGATGCCGTTGGCATAGTGACAGTGCTTCCATAGTGTGGTGGGTAAACACTGAAATAGATAATGAATTACTTTAAAGAGAGAGTCACAAAGTAAAATTCATGCTTCTTCTGAATCTCTTTCTTTCCTTTACTCCTTATGTTTTCCACCTCATTCTTTATTTTCTGCTATGTCAAAACAGCCATTTTAAGGCTAACGATGACGACTAAAGGGCAAGTGGAGTTGATTGGGCAATTGATAAGTCTTTATTTAATGATAGCTTTGTGTATTAAATTTCTCCATATAACCCAAAATATTTCTTAATCAAATGTATTAACAACATCGCAATTTCAGTATGATGGTTGCGGGAGTATTTTCATGTTCTGATGAAATCTTCTTTAGCTAGCCCATGTATTACCATGTAACCTCAAATAACCAACATCTGCAATAGGAAGCTAACCTAAAACGGTTTTCTGTCCGGGTCCCGCCATTTTCAGATTCCAAGAAGGATTATTGTTTATGTACATAGTTTATAACTTGTTGATTTTAAAAAAAATTATAACAAAAATATGCTTATTTCTTATGTATTTATTTATTTATGTAAACGATGTGACCAAGGGAACGATAGGCAATATATAAGAAATATATTTGATTTTCACTGTTATTTAGCGTCATTGACTACATAACCAGGTGCATTCCCTTAGCATTGAATGAGGAAGAAGAATAGAGCAGTACTATGGCCATCTAGTGGCAAATAAGTACGCATTTTAATTGTTTGTTACAGGAAAGTTTCTTAGTTTCTTTATTTTGAACGATAGGAGTAAGGAAAGGACAGTTAATACATAAAAATGTACTTTAATTTCACTACTGCGTTGCGTCATTTTCTCGACAAACTGCTTGGTTACCTTAACATTGAATGGGGAGGAAAAATTGAGCAGTACTACAAATATCTGACGGCAAATAAGTAAGTACTTGCTCTAGATGTTCGTCGTCAGGAAAGCTTCTTTGCTTCTTTATTTTAAACGATAAGAGAAAGGAAAGGACAGTTCTAACACAAAAATATTTGAATGTGACTGCTGCGTCTCGTCATTGTCTCGATAAACTGGTGCGTTACCTTAACATTGAATGGGAAGGGAAAATAGAGTAGTACTACGGCCATATATCGGCAAATAAATAAATACGTACTCTAGGTGTTCGTCGCCAGGAAAGCTTCTTTATTTTAAATGATAGCAGTAAGGAAAGGTCAGTGAAGAGATAAAATGTATGTGAATGTCACTGTTGCGTTGCGTTATTGTCTCGATAAACTGGTGCGTTACCTTAACATTGAATGAGGAGGAAAAATATACAACTACTACGGTTATTTAGCAACAAATAACCGTGGTACCACTGCCATCTGGCTGCTATTAACCGATTGCGCTCCGTTGGCATCGGTTGCTGATTCATATTATGAGAATTTAAAAACTTTCCCGTACGATTTTTAAATATTTTATTTTACATAAACTTTGTCTTGACAATAATTAACAAAAAAATAAAAATGTTCAATTGGTGCAGTCGTTCGGAAGTGATGCGCGGACATTCTTTTCGGCTATTCATTTATATGGAATATGTCGAATTTTGGATGCACTAAACCTTCTGTACCTATATAAACAGAGAAGGTTTTGTAGTGCATCCAAAATTCGAAGTGGAGAATGCAATCGATATGCTTATTTTGACGTACCCTGAGTAAAGAATGCATTTTTAGAAAAAGGTTAATTTGTGTGCGTGTGTCTGTAGACAACTGTAGACTCAAAAAC
This sequence comes from Hymenopus coronatus, assembly GCA_030762935.1. Classification (NCBI taxonomy): domain Eukaryota; kingdom Metazoa; phylum Arthropoda; class Insecta; order Mantodea; family Hymenopodidae; genus Hymenopus; species Hymenopus coronatus. Next base: position 51,577,954 of record CM060890.1, on the reverse strand, counting down.
GCAAAGTTGAAGATCAAACGTCAAGATCTTCCAAAAATTCGACCCAAAGATTTTTAGGAAGATCCCTCATCCCAACTAGCCTTTACATGATTTTTCTCAGAAATGAGAAAACACCTTATGTTTAAGATATTTTCATGACAAACTAAATGTGTATTTTGAATTTTCTAGGAATAATCTATGAAGATCTCTTCATTCTGAATGACTTTCGTATGATTGATAAACTACGAGGGCCGTTCAGAAAGTAGCCTCCGGTTGATTGCAAGAAATTCACCAAGTTAAATAAAAATATTTTAATATATACATCTTACAACTACATCTTTGCACTATTTTTCTACATAGTTTCCATAACGATTGAGGCACTTATCGTATCTGTTCACAAGCTTTGAAATTCCTTCTGCATAAAAATCACCCGCTTGTGCCTGGAGCCAGCCTGTGACCGCATCTTTGAGCTCTTCGTCGTCATCAAACCGCTGGGACCCGAGCCATTTCTTCATATGCATGAAGAGGTGATAATCGCTTGGCACCAGATCTGGGCTGTAAGGTGGATGGTTGACAACGTCCCACTTGAAGGACTCAAGAAGGGCTGTTCTGCGAACAGAGTGAGGACGGGCGTTATCGTACAAAAAAACGATACCGGAAGTCAGCATACCACGGCGTTCTGTATAGCCCGTCGTAATTGTTTTAGTGTTTCACAGTACACGTCTTGATTAATGGTCGTCCCACGTTCCATGAATTCAACCAACAACACCCCTTTTGCATCCCAAAACACCGTTGCCATCAATTTTCGGGCATAAAAATCTTGTTGGGCTTTTATTGGTTTGGTAGGCGAATTTGAATGTGCCCACATCTTTGATTGTTCTTTTGCCTCAGGGTTCACGTACTTAATCCAGATTTCGTCCCCGGTCACGATTCTGTTTAACAATGGTTCACCTTCGGCCTCATAACGTGACAGAAAATCTAATGCAGAGGCCATTCTTTGAGTTTTGTGGTGGTCGGTAAGAATTTTGGGCACCCATCGTGCACAGAACTTACGGTAACCCAATCTTGCTGTCACTATCTCGTACAAGAGTCTTAGAAATCTGTGGAAAATCAGTAGACAACTCCGACATTGTGAAACGTCGGTTTTCACGAACTTTTGCATCAACTGTCTGAACGAGTTCGTCCGTGACCAATGATGGTCTACCACTCCTCTCTTCATCATGAACGTTTTCTCGTCCACTTTTAAATAAACGTACCCATTCACGGACCACTCCTTCACTCATAACTCTTGGTCCGTACACGGCACAAAGCTCACGATGAATAGCTGCTGCAGAATATCCTTTGGCTGTAAAAAACTTTATAACAGCACGCACTTCACATTTGGCGGGGTTTTCTATTGCAGTACACATTTCAAACGGCCACAAACACTAAACTAGCGCAGGTACGACTTTCACTCGACCACGGCTTGATGCCGACTGACCTGCTGAGTGCGTGAATGCACAGATGGCGTCGCTACTCCCCCCACTACCCGCACTGTGACCGATCGGAGGTTACTTTCTGAACGGCCCTCGTAGATATAGAGAAAAAAAGTTACTACAGATAAAATCTGATGTATTCCATTCATATGACTTTCTTTAGCTGTCCACAAAATTCCCTTACAAAAGATTATTCCTTCATCTACGTCATGCTAATCGAGATAAACATTACCAGAAATGGTCTTATTACTTGCCTTTTGAGTAGAAGGCAAACAAGGTATACAGTAGGATAAAATGACTGTCAAACCTTTTACAAACAAGTCGCTATGTGAAACATTTGACATATAGTCTCTTTTGCATTCCGCTTGAGAAAAGTTTAAGGAATGTCTCAGAAACGGTTAACTCTACTAAAAATGTATATGACATAAATTGTTTGTTCTAATAGGTACTACATTTTTGTGCAGTAAGTTCTCTTACGGTTTACCAGTTATTTAAAATTCAACGAAATTCATCCGGAATGAAGAGATCTTCAGAGGCTATTCCCAGAAAATATCTTAAAAATATGGTATTTTAAACAAAAGCGTTAAAGCCATTTATGAGAAAATCAAAATGTTCGCAAAAAGCTCCATGTAAAGGGTATTTGGAGTGGAAGGATTTTAGTGCAAATTTTCGTGTCGCATCCTTGGTAGATACTGAACTTAAATGCCAAGTTTGGTACTGTCCACAGACACATTCATAAACACACACGGACGTTTTTCTAAAAATTCCTCCCTTTTTTTATTCAGGGGGTCTCAGAGTATATATTTCCGGTGATATCTCGGTATTGAAATTTTGGATGGAATAGAATACCATCTCTGTCTATTATATGCATTGTTCAACAGGTTAGAGAAAGTAAAAACAAAAATCTCGTTAAATATCAAACATCAGTACCTTCCAAGGATACAACCCGAAGATTTTTAGGCAAATCCTCTAACCCAACTACCCTTTACATAGAATATTCTTTGAAAAAGTTTATATTTTTCAAAAATGGTTCAAATATTTTGATTAAAATACCCTAAGTTTAAGATATTTTCAAGACAAACTAAATGTATACATTGCATTTTCTAGGAATAGCCTTGAGGCCTCTTTATTGTGAATTAGTATGTATAACTAATAAACCGTAAGGGGAGACAAAGTTTACTACACAAAAAATCTGATATGTTCCGTTGACATGACTTTCTCTATTTCTGTGTAACAAATTATTGTTAATAAGCTAATTCTTCTATTTACTTCATGCCAATCGAGAAAAAATTAGCAGAAATTGCCTTATTACTTGCATCCTTATAAGTAGAAGCGAAATCTAGGAGTATCATAGGTTAAAGTGAAATCAAAGGCTGGTTACTGGTGACCAAAGTTCCTTTGTTTGTATGGACACGAGTTGATAAAATAAGAACTGAAGCTTTCCTGGCGACGTGTTAATTCAAAATCTTCTCGGGCTTCTAGCCAGGTAAAAACTTGGAGCAAACCAAGTTTTTACCTGGCTAAAAGCCCGAGAAGATTTTGAATTAACGAGTTGATAAATTCCTTTACGAGAAAAGTACAAGTTTTTCAAAGCTAAAACCAAACTCCTCGAATAAAATTTATACAGCATAAATTATGTGTTTTAATGTGCACTACATTATTTGTGTGGTAAGTTGTCCATTTCTTACGGTTTAGCAGTTATGCAAAATTTCGTAAAATTCATCCAGAATAAAGTAGTCTCCAGAGGCTATTCCCTAGAAAATTCAAGATATACATATTCTTTGTCAGGTAAATATTTTAATGTGCGATATTTTAATCAAAATCGTTAGAGCCATTTTTGAGAAAATCAAAATTTTCAAAAAAAGTTCCATATAAAGGGTAGTTGGGGTGGGGGGATTTCCTTGAAAATCTTCGTGTCGCATCCTTGGAAGATACCAAACTCAAATACAAAGTTTGGTATTTAACGGTCTTTTCGTTTTTGAGCTATGCTGTCCACAGACACACGCACACAGACACACACTCACACGCCACACACGGACCTTTTTGCAAAAATGCTTTTTGTATTTATTCAAGGGTACCCAAAACTTGTATTTCCGGTGAAATCTCGGTATCGAATTTTTGGGTGCATTGCAATACCTTCTCTATACACTATGTACATAGTACGCGTAGAGAAATTAAAAATGTGTACAATACCTTCTCTGTACACTATGTACATAGTACGCATAGAGAAAGTAAAAATGTGTAGACATTTTATAGCGTTGTTCCTTGTAATTGATTTCAATTTTTAACTACTTAGAGCCTTTCTCAGGTTTCTGGGGAATCTTCTTTCGTTTCATGTCTCATATTTTTGGCTCATTTTCATGCCAATAGAACCGAATTTCAATTATTTCTCATAGTGGTAACTTTTAAAGGATTTTAATAATGCGTTAACCTAGTGTATTCTCTCATTTCCCCCCTCTTACAAGCAAATAATAAGATGATCTGCTTATTTTTAATTTAGTAGCATGATGTAAAAAAGCTGATGTGTACCATTCACATGATTTTCTCTATATCCCTGCACCAAATTATTCTTAGAAAGCTTATACTTCTACTAACGTCATGCTAATCAGTAAAACGTTAGCATAAATAGCCATATTACTTGCTTCCTTGTAAGTAGAAGTGAAATAAGGGAGTACTATAAGTTAAAGTAATAATCAAAAGCTGATTGCTATGTCACTGAAGTTCCTTTGTTTGTATGGACAGCAGTTGACAAATTCCTGTATGAGAAATGTATAAGTTTTTCATAGCAGAAACCAAAAAGTAAGGAATGTCACAAAAACGATCAACTCCACGAAAATATGTAAATAACATAAATTGTGTGCTTTAACGTGCTCTACATTTTTTGTGTAGTAAGTTCTTGTCTATCTCTTACGGTTTAGCAGTTATTCAAAATTTAGTGAAATTCATCCAGAATAAACTACTCTTCAGAGCCTATTCCCAGAAAATTCAAGATATATATTTTATTTGTCAGGTAAATATCTTTAATATACGAAATTTTAATCAAAATCATTAGAGCCATTTTTGAGAAAATCGAAATTTTCGAAAAAAGTTCCATGTAAAGGGTAGTTGGGGGTGGGGAGATTTTTCTCAAAATCATCGTGTCGCATCCCTGAAAGATACTAAACTTAAATACCAAGTTTGGTATTTTACCTACTTTTCGTTTCTGAGATATCGTGTTCACAGACACACGGACCTTTTTCCGAAAATGGTTTTTTTAGATAAAGGGGACCCTAAAACATATGTTTCCGATGAAATCTCGGTATCGAATTTTTTGGTGGAGTGCAATACTTTCTCTATACACTATCTTTTGTTGGAACAGTTTACAGAATAGTTAGGGAAAATCGTAAAACGCACAAGATTTTTTTTTTTTTTTACTTTCTTTACACGTACTATGTACTTAGTGTATAGAGAAAATATTGTAATACACCCAAAATATCACCGGAAATGTATGTTTCGAGACTCCCTGAATAAAAAAATAAAATTTGTAGAAAAATGTCCATGTGTGGTTTAATGTGTGTGTTTTATGTGTGTGTGTGTGTGTGGGGGGGGGGGGGCGGTGGGCAGCATAGCTCAAAAACGAAAAGTCCATTAAATACAAAACTTGATATTTAAGTTTGGTATCTTCGAAGGATGCGACACGAAGATTTTCAAGAAAATCCTCCCACCCCCAACTACGCTTTACATGGAACTTTTTTCGGAAATTTTTATTTTCTCAAAAATGGCTGTAACGATTTGGATTAAAATATCATATATTAAAGCTATCTTCCTGACAAATAAACTGTATATCTTGCATTGTTTTGGAATAGCCTCTGAAGACTACTCTGGATGAATTTTACGGAATTTTGCATAACTGGTAAACCGTAACAGATAAATTTACTTAACAGAAAATGTAAAAATGTAAAGCACTTTAAAACACATAATTTATGTTATATCATTTTTTCCTGGATTTGATCGTTTTGAGATATTACTTGTTATTGATTTCACTTTTGAAATAAAACTTTTATCATACGGGAATTTCTCAACTCCTGTCCATACAAAGTCACATAGCAACCAGCTTTTACCTATCAGTTTAACCGATGGTACTCGCTTATTTCTCTTCTCTTATAAGGAAGCAAGTAATAAGACTATTTATGTTGAGAAAGTCAAGTGAATCATATTTTTTAAAACTAATTGTAAAACTGCTATCTATCTTTACAGAAATTTGAAATCTAATATCACAGTCAAGGATTTTGCAGTAATTAAACGTTACCGTGGTTTGCTCTCTATATTTAAAGTAAGTTAGTGAAATCTGCCATGAGTGTAATTACGTTGAAGTGTGACATTATGTAGTTGGCCGTTACTGAGAGTAAGGCCAAGAGTTTGTAATAACTGGCTTTACTGAACCACGAGTACCTAATTGGTGGTGTCACCGGGGTCTAATGTCAGACCCACTTTGCTTGCGGTACTCCAGATACGTGATATTGCTGTGTACAGCTAAGTACATTAGTTTCATTACTGTGCGGTTGTCCTGCTGAAATTAGTTCTAGCTGCTTCATGTGGCTCCTCTGCACGATCGCAGCATGTTGAAGATTATGATGATGATGATGATGATTATTATTATTATTATTATTATTAGTAGTAGTAGTAGTAGTAGTAGTAGTAGTAGTAGTAGTAGTAGTAGTACCAGCGGAAGACCTGGGTTTGAATCCCGGTAACGGAGTGGGGATTTTTCCTCCGCTGGGAGACCTGGCCCGGGTGCACTCAGCCTCATGAGGTCCCTGGGGGGAGGGCCAATTGAAGAGCTATCTGATGTAGAAGTAGCGGCTCCAGGTCATGAGGACCGCATTAACCAGCCGGGGGAGGCGCTGACCACATCTCATCCTCCAATACTGGACCCCATCCATGACATCTATCATGGACAGAAATGAGGCACGCAGCGGCCTGTTGGAGGGCAAGGTTCCTTGTGAGCTGTCGTGCCATGGAGTTGTTTATTTTTGTTATATTGTTATTATTATTATTGTTATAATTTTAAGCAACAATATTTTCAACATCTAAACTATATAGGGTATTAGGGAAATGAAATGGAATGCTATTTATGGACGCTCTTTAACTGCTGTGATTCTCAGCGTCCTGTTCTATACTGGGCGTGAAAGACCGATTAATTTTGCTCAGAGGCCTCTCTATCATGCTTGAGGTTCTTTTACGTGCCATAAATCTACTTCCTTTCCGAAGGAAGCCATGTTAAGGATTTTTACGTAAGAAAGACGGAGGGCGACAGAGAGGTATACGCATAGATATTTTGATAAATGGTTCTTCAATGTGTATCCACTTGGGTGTATTAAGTTGGTATTTGTCTTCGTTCTGTACATATTTAGTATCTGATTTTTTTTGGAACGGGCTTAAAATTGCGTCGTGAAATGAATAACGCCTGTCAGTATAAACTAGCAGATCGCTTTCACGTTTTCACTCCTCAGTACGTGATCTCTCCTTACTTAATGTGGGGTCATTGGCCTTGCAGAAGATTTTCGAATTCAGTTCCGATACAACACTTGTTACCGCGGGACCTTACCGCTCAGCGTTAACCTTCTGACTAGCATTCTTGGGGTAATAAACACGTGTGGCTTCGGTGACAGACTGACTTGGAGGTATTAATTAACCTGAAAACTTTCTGCTCTTACAAAGTAAAATTGATGTAATGTTGTTAATTATACTGCTCACAATTACCAATACTTAATATCTGCACTTATATCTGCCTGTATAGTAATAATATGATGTGCTCTTGAGTTAACTGCGCTGCTGTTACTGATTGGTTAGACCGCTCGCCTCCCACCTAGAGGCACGGGTTCAATCCCAAGCGCCCGCATGTGGGATTTGTGGTGGACGAAGCGGCGTCTCCGGGTACTCCAGGTTTCCCCGCCACTCATTCTATCAATTGCTCCATCATCACCTTTTCGTTTGCATTTCATATCATCCATTTCCTCATATTCACGGGCCGATCCCTCGTTCCAGGTTCTCCATTCTATGGTTTCATGCCATTGGCTCTCCGATAGGCTTCTGACCCCTGGGTATCCGCTTGTAACTCCTAGGGGGGTGTCCGTCCTAAATACAGGGAGGATAAGCCGACTAGGAACGAACAAACTTTTGAATTAGTTAATCCTAAGTTGTGTTAAAGGTGGATAGTAACTTTAATTACAGTTGTGCAATTTCTTGAGTTTAAAGAAAACTCATTATTTAATATATTGTGTTAAATATAATTTCATTCTGAGAGGTTTTTCTTCTTAAGAAATTCTAAATGAAATTGTGTATAAAACTTGTATGACATTTATTTTGGTACATATTATTTTCTCATGTACATAGTGTATAAACAGGTATTGTAATGCACCCAAAAATTCGATACCGAGATTTAACCGGAAATGCATGTTTTGGATCCCTCTGAATCCAAAAAAGCATTTTTGGAAAGAGGTCCATGTGTGCGTGTGTGTATCTATGTGTGTGTGTGTGCGCGCGCGCGCGCCTATGTGTTTGTGGACAGCATAGCTCAAAAACGAAAATATCGTTAAATACCAAACTTGGTATTTAAGTTTGGTATCTTCCCAGGATACGACACGAAGATTTTCAAGAAAATCCTCCTACCTCCAACTACCCTTTACATGGAATTTTGGTTTTCTCAAAAATGACTCTAACAATTTTGATTAAAATATCGTATATTAAAGATATTTACCTGACAAATAAAATGTATATCTTGAGTTTTCTAGGAATAGCCTCTGAATACTACTTTATTCTGGATGAACTTTGCGGAATTTTGCATAACTGGTAAACCGTAAGGGATAGAGAAAAACTTACGTAATAGAAACTGTAGAGCTCGTTAAAACACACAATTTATGTTATATACATTTTTTTCGTGGAGTGAGTGAATCGTTTTTGAAATATTCCTTGTTTTTGGTTTCAAGTTTAAAATACTTGTACTTTTCTCATGAATTTGTCAACTCGTGTCCATACAAACAAAGGAACTTCAGTCACATAGTAACCAGCTTTTGACTTCACTTTAATCTATTTCGCTTCTACTTACAAGGAAGCAAGTAATAAGACTATTTCTGCTATTTTTTTCTCGATTATCATGAAGTAAATACGGCTATTAACAATCATTTGTTACACAGAATTAGAGAAAGTCATATGAATGGACCACATTAGATTTTTGTAATATAATATGTTCTGCTTAGGGGTAATAAGAGGAAGGCTTATCAAAATTGAATTTGTGCGCATTATGTAGTGAAGCGGGTAGCAGGCATGAATTCCAGTTTGGAGACAGTCCTGCTTCAGGGTAGCTTCCTGATACCCCTGCAAACTCCAGGTTTCTTCTTACCCGGAAGATGGGGTACCTATTCAAGGTCCCTTGACCAGTGTCCGGGTGAAGACTTTAACAATGGCATATCCGTTATATAGCAACAATACTGCAATGCGAGCGGATGGAGCAGTCTCCGCTACAGCGATAATATGAAGGGAGGTTTAAGATAGTAACCCCGTCACTGATCTATCTAGGTATGCACCAGTCCTGCGCATAGGGAAATTTCTTAGACTCAGACGCGTCAAGTATTTAAAAACTAGACCTTAGGCTTAAAGACCTATAGGCTTAAACAATAATACAATAAAAAGCTGATGTACTCCATTCACTTGACTTTCTCTACATCTCTGTAACAAATTATTTCAATAAGGCTATTCTTCTATTTAATGATAATGGAGGTAAACATTAACAGAAACGGTCTTATTACTTAGTTCCTTGCAAGAGAAGGGAATATAAGATTACACTAGTCTAACCGACAGTCAAATATTATAAAATTTGGTTGCTATGGGATTGAAATCTGTTTCTTTGCGTAACCAGGAGTTGACTAATTCTCGTATGAGAAAAGTTTAACTATTTTAAAACTGAAACCATTAACAAAGAATACTTAAAAAATGGTAAACTTCACGAAAAAAGTATACTACCTAAATTGTGTGTTTTAAGGAGCTCTACATTTATTGTGTATTAAGTTCTTGTCTACCCCTTACGGTTTACTACGAGGGTTGAATGAAAAGCAATGCATCCACCTTTGTTAATTGGGTTTGGATGGGAATATTATAATAAATCAAACGCAGAATCAATTCTTAGAATGTGATCTTTAGCTACCAATATTCACTTTTCCACATAATTACCAGCTAATTGGATGCATTTCTGCCAACGATGAACAAGTTTTCTGAAGCCGTCACGGAACAAGTCGACACTGTTTCCGCAACCACAGTCTCGAAGTTCTCTCAATGTCTTCATCAGAAGCATAATGATGTCCCCGCAGATCGTCTTTCATTATCGTGAACAGACGTGCTAAATCTGGATTGTATGGAGGATGCCGTGTGGTGGTGAGGTTCAGTCTCTGAAGTTCTGCTGTAGAGGCATGTGAAGTGTGTGGTTTGGTATCATCATGCTGCAGGAAAACATTTCCCTTTTCCTTTCGGACCCTTGTTAGCGACGTTTTAGATTTCGCAGCGTTGTGATGTAATGTTCTGAATTTATTGTTGTTCCACGATCAAAAAGATGACGCGTTATTTATGGACGCTGTTTAACTGCTGTGGTTTTCAGCGTCCCATTCTAAATTGGGTGTGAAAGACCACTTAATTTTGCTCAGAGGCCTCTCTATCAGGCTTACATGCCGTAAATCTACGACACGGGACCAACGGCTTTACTTCCCTTCCGAAGGAAACCATGCTAAGGATTTTTACACCCGAAAAAATTCATCGTCCTCCGCCGGATTTGAACCTTTACACCACGGAAGGCGACTTCCACGATCAAGGAAATCAACATGGATAACACCATGGATAACACGATCTGGCAATGATTTTTCCAGCTGAGGGTTGCGTCTTGAATTTATCTTTCTGGGGCGAGTCTTTGTATCTATATTCCATAGACAGATGTTTCGTCTCCGGGTGGTAATGGTGTACTCACGTTTCGTCTCCTGTCACAATTGAATGGAGAAAGGCGTTATCTTCATTCTAACGCGAGAGGAGCTCCTGGCAAATTTCAAGACTGTGCACTTTCATTTCAGGAGTCAGCATCCGGGGTATCCATCGTGCACAGATCTTTCGATAGCCAAGCAAAGCAATAATGTGACCCACATTTTTTGTAAAATGCCGGTTGCGCTTGCAATTTCTCTCTGAGTGATACGACGATCGTCCTGAGCCAATCTGTCAAAATGTTGCTTGTGAAGCTCGTGGTTGCTGTCACAGGACGGTTTTAAACTTACTCGCCCAACGACGCACATCAACACAATCACCATAAACTGCATTCATTCTCCTTTGGGGTGACATCATCTGCTATCAAGAATTCAATGACTGCACGTTGCTTAAATGACAGTGACCGACCGTCTGCGCAGTGTTCCATAATTTACACGGTAACAGCACAACAGTTCTAGGCTAAGCCTTCTCGCCAAATGGAGCTGTAGAGAGGAGGCTACGGAACAAGCCAGTACCTGCCGCATACCAATGCTGCCATCTGTTGAAGAGTTACGAAGGTGGAGGCATTTCTTTTCATTTAATGCTCGTAGTTATGCAAAATCAAACAAAATTCATCAGAATAAAGAGGTTTTCAGGGACTTTTCCCAGAAAATTCCAGATATATGTTGTATTTGACATGTAAATATCGTTAATATACGTATTCTAATCAAAATCGTTAGTCATTTTTGAGTTAATCAAAATGTTTTATTTTTTTTTTTACATGTAAAGGGTAGTTTGGAGTGGGGATTTTAATCTTCGTGTCCTATTCTTGGAAGATACGTATATTAAATAACCAAGTTTTCTGTTTTACCGACTTTTGTTTTTGAGTTATCGTGTTCACAGACACACGGATACACTTGACACATCGACACACGGACACATACAGATGCGGACCTATTTTTATACGGGAGACCCTAAAACACGTATTTCCGGTGAAATCTCCACATCGAATTTAATGGTAAAACGCAATACCTTCTATATTCCCCATGTATATATTACATATAGAGAAAGTAAAAAACAATGATAGTAGCACGTAAAACATATGAATCAAGATGGCCTACCACGAGCGCTGCTGTAATAGACTGAGAAAAACCATATAAACAATGGAAAGAACAACTTCATTAATAATGTGAATCGTGTTAGGATTTAACAGTAGTAGGTAATAATATTACCTTTTGTAACATTTTCTTACCTCTTAACAAAACAGTAATAAATCCCTGAAGCCGGAACAGGCTAGAGGTAGGTAGGCAGAAACAAGCTGAAGTGAAAAGGCAGTAGTATGGCATATGATATTGTCATTCATTCACCTTTACACACTGAAGCAATACGCCTGGCAACTACGAACATTTCATACAAATGGTGGGTGCTTCAATATTGTTTATTTGCATTTATTTACATATTAAACTAGGTATATTTTACAGTTCTTTCAAACTATTAAGTAAGAGTGGCATTAGTTCTACTCACTTTTTACTTCCTCTATACGTACTATGTACATAGTATATAGAGAAGGTACTGTTATGCACCCAAAAATTTGGTACCAAGATTTCACCGGAAATGCATGTTTTGGGACACCCTGAATCCAAAAAAAAAGCATTTTTAGAAAAATGTCCAAGTTTGTGTGTGTATGTGTGTGAGTCTGTGAGCAGCATAGCTCAAAAACGAAAAGTCGGTAAAATACCTAACTTTGTATATTTAAGTTCAGTATCTTCCAAGGATGCGACACGAAGATTTTCAAGAAAATCCCCCCACTCCCAACTGACTAACCTTCACATGAAAGAATTTTCGAAAATTTAGATTTTCTAAAATATTGTTTTAAGGATTTTGATTAAAATATCGTATATTCAAGATATATACCTGACAAATAAAATGTATATCTTGAGTTTTCTGGGAATAGCCTCTGAATACTACTTTATTCTGGATGAATTTTACGGAATTTTGCATAACTGACAAACCGTAAGAGATAGACAAAAACTTACTTAAAAGAAAAGGTAGGTTACGTTAAAACATACAATTTATGCTATCTACATTTTTTTCGAAGAGTGGATCGTTTTTGAGATACTCCTTGTTTTTTGTTTCAGCTTTGAAATACTTTTCTCATACAGGAAGTAGTCAACTCCTGTCCATTCATTCACTAAGCATCCATCTTTTGACGAATACTTTAGCCTATGGTACTACCATATTTCCCTTCTACTTGCATGGAAGCAAGTAATTAGACGATTTCTGCTAATTTTTTCTCGATTAGCATGAAGTAAAAATAAGCCTAAGCTTTTAACAATACTTTGTTACAGAGATGTAGAGAAAATCGAGTGAATGGAACACAAGATTTTTTTTAAATTAATGTTCAAATTTGAATATTGCGTTAAATTTAACTCAGATTCACTCTTGTTATTTTGCTAGCACGCATGTACATAAATGTACATAGTAGCTAGGGAAGATATTGTATTGTATTCCACCCAAAACTTTCACCGGAAATGTATGTTTTGAGGTTCCCGGAGTCTAATGAGTTAAAGCATTTTTAGAAAGATATCAATATGTGTGTACGAGGTCAGTATAAAATGTAAAGACCGTTAAAAATAAATTTGTATTTATTTATGTTTAGTATCTTTCAAAGATTCCACAAGGAATTTAAAGGAAATTCCCCCCACCTCAAACTTCCCTTTACATGGAAAATTTTGAAAATTTTGCTTTCCTAAAAAATGGCTCTAATGGTTTTGATTAAAATACCGTATATTAAAGAAATTGATATCATAAATAAAATGCATATTTGAATTTTCTATGAATAGCCTCTGAAAAGCTCTTTATTTTGGATGAGTTCTTCAGAATTTGCACACGGTTAAACCGTAAGAGATAGACAAAAATTGAATGCACAAAAAAACACATATCTTGTTAAGGCACATGGTTTATGTCATATGCGTTTTTCTTATGGTCTCAAACAGGATCATGCAAAGCGAATGAACCAGCCTTTAAAGGATTTCATTATCACTTTAGCCTAGTGAATTCCCTTGTTTCCCTATTTACAAGGAAACAAGTAATAAAACCAGTTCTGCTAATATTTATATTGATTAGCATGACTTAGATTAATAGTTTGGAAGAAAAAATTGTTTCTGGAACAGCTAGAGAAAGCTATGTGAATGGAACACATCAGCTTTTTTAGTGTACTTTTTATACGTCGCCTTTAACTACAAGGTTCTACTTGCGGCATTTCACTTTGGAATGTATTGCCTATTGGCAATTATGTTAATTCATGTACTGTTTGTTGTCTTTGTTTTTTATTTTCTTTAATTTTTACTTTCTCTATACGTTTTATGTATATAGTGTATAGAGAAGGTATAGTAATGCACCCAAAAATTCGATACCGAGATTTCACCGGAAATACATGTATGGGAGTCCCAGGACAAAAAAAAAAAAAAATTAAAAAAACGTCCGTGTTGTTGTCTGTGTGTGTGTGTGAGTGTGTGTGTGTTTGAGTGTGAGTTTGTGTTTGAGTGTATGTGTGTGTTTGAGTGTGCGTGTGTTTGAGTGTGTGTGTGAGTTTGTGTGTGTATTTGAGTGTGAGTGTGTGTGAGTGTGTGTTTGTGTTTGAGTGTGTGTGTTTGAGTGTGTGTGTGTTTGAGTGTGTATGTGTTTGAGTGTGAGTGTGTGTGAGTGTGAGTTTGTGTTTGAGTGTGTGTTTGTGTGTGAGTGTGTGTGTGTTTGAGTGTGTGTGTTTGAGTGTGTGTGTGTTTGAGTGTGTGTGTGTTTGAGTGTGTTTGTGTGAGTGTGTGTGTTTGAGTGTGTTTGTGTGAGTGTGTCTGTTTGAGTGTGTGTGTGAGTTTGTGTGTGTGTGGGTTTGTGTGTGTTAGTGTGTGTGTGTTTGAGTGTGTGTGTTTGAGTGTGTGTGTTTGAGTGTGTGTGTTTGAGTGTGTGTGTTTGTGTGTGTTTGTGTGTGTGTTTGAGTGTGTGTGTTTGAGTGTGTGTGTGTTTGAGTGTGTGTGTTTGTGTTTGAGTGTGTGTGTGTTTGTGTTTGTGTGTGTGTGTTTGAGTGTGTGTGAGTGTGTGTGTGTTTGAGTGTGTGTTTGTGTTTGAGTGTGTGTGTGAGTGTGTGTGTGTTTGAGTGTGTGTGTTTGAGTGTGTGTGTTTGAGTTTGTGTGTGTTTGAGTGTGTGTGTTTGTGTTTGAGTGTGTGGCTGTTTGAGTTTGTGTGTTTGTGTTTGAGTGTGTGTGTGTTTGAGTATGTGTGTGAGTGTGTGTGTGTGTGAGAGTTTGTGTGTGTGTTTGAATGTGTGTGTGTGAGTTTGTGTGTGTGTTTGAATTGTGTGAGTTTGTGTGTGTTTGAGTGTGTGTGTGAGTTTGTGAGTTTGTGTGTGAATTTGTGTGTGTGTTTGAGTGTGTGTGTTGTAGTGTGTGTGTTTGAGTGTGTGTGTGTTTGAGTGTGTGTTTGTGTTTGAGTGTGTGTTTGTGTTTGAGTGTGTGTTTGTGTTTGAGTGTGTGTGTTTGAGTGTGTGTTTGTGTTTGAGTGTGTGTGTGTGTTTGAATGTGTGTGAGTGTATGTGAGTGTATGTGAGTGAGTGTGTGAGTTTGTGTGTGTGTTTGAGTGTGTGTGTTTGAGTGTGTTTGTGTGAGTGTGTGTTTGAGTGTGTGTGTTTGAGTGTGTGTGTGTGTTTGAGTGTGTATGTGTTTGAGTGTGTGTGTGTTTGGGTGTGTGTGTGGGTGTGTGTGTTTGAGTTTGTGTGTGTGTTTGAGTTTGTGTGTGTTTGAGTGTGTGTGTTTGAGTGTGTGTGTGTTTGTGTTTGTGTGTGTGTTTGAGTTTGTGTGTGTTTGAGTGTGTGTGTGTTTGAGTGTGTGTGTGTTTGTGTGTGTGTTTGAGTGTGTGTTTTTGTGTTTGAATGTGTGTTTTTGTGTTTGAATGTGTGTTTTTGTGTTTGTGTTTGAATGTGTGTTTTTGTGTTTGAGTGTGTGTGTGTTGAGTGTGTGTGTGTTTGAGTGTGTGTGTGTTTTAGTGTGTGTGTGTTTTAGTGTGTGTGTTTGAGTGAGTGTTTGAGTGTGTGTGTTTGTGTGTGTTTGAGTGTGTGTGTTTGTGTGTGTTTGAGTGTGTGTGTGTGTTTGAGTGTGTGTGTGAGTGTGTGTGTATGTGTCTGTAGGCAGCATAGCTCAAAAACGAAAAGCACATTAAGAACCAAACTTGGTATTTAGGTTTGGTATCTTGCAAGGATGGGACTCGAAGATTTTCAAGAAAATCCCTCCACCCCTCCTAATACCCTTTATATGGAACTTTTTTTCGAACATTTTGATTTTCTCAAAAATGGCTCTAACAATTTTGATTACAATATGGTATATTAAAGATATTTACCAGACAAATAACATGTATATCTTGAATTTTCTGGGAATAGCCTCTGAATAAATGTTTATTCTGGATGAATTTTGCGGAATTTTGCATAACTGCTAAACCGTCAGAGATAGACAAAAACTTACCACACAAATAATGTAGAGCACATTAGAACACAATTTATGTTACATAATTTTTTTCGTAGAGTTGATCGTTTTTTAGATATTCCTTGTTTTTGGTTTGAGCTTTAAAAAACTTAACTTTTCCCACACAGGAATTTGTCTACTCGTGTCCATAAAAACAAAGGAACTTCAGTCACATAGTAACCACTTTTGACTATTACTTTAACCTAAGGTATTTTCTTATTTTGCTTCTACTTACAGGGTAGCAAGTAATAGGACTATTTCAGCTAATTTTTTCTCGATTAGCAAGAAGTAAATAGAAGCATAAGCTTTTTAACAATAGTTTGTTGCAGAGATGCAGTGAAAGTCATGTGAATGAAACACATCAGATTTTTTTAGCATGAAGTAGAAAGAAGAGGGATTTTTTGAAGAAACGTGTTTGCAGAACAGTAGAGAAAGTTATGTGAATGGAACACAGATTTTTTCTACTAAAAGAGTAGTGGGGTGTGCTTGCGCACATCGTCCTCCTGGTGTGGGCGCCTTTATGATCTCCCCTTCATCCTCTCTCCCAGGGCTCACGTCAGAATTCAAAAAGGACCGTCATAGGAGCATATTTGAATGGTGTATCCCAGTGTACATTTAGACTTTATAAAGACAAAACCGCTAATTTTTAGTAGGAGCAAATTCCTATTGTAATGAATGCTGGACACTTCAGTGCTATCGATTTGGGTAACAATTTCAGGAATATTTTTTTAAAAAATAACAATGCTACACAGAATCTCCTCTCTGTGAGCAATGCCCGTCCTTATTTTTCTTTTCTCTAGCATTCTTCAAAGCCTGAAGAAGAAAGAAGAAGGAACAAAATTAATGATATATAGCAGAGGAAAGGTCGAGCTAGTGGAATCAACAATCTTCCCCTTACACTTGTTTTGTTCGCTTGAGCGAGTTTGCCATTGTATTTCTTAACAGATAGAGGGGGTGTCGAAGAGATAGAGAGAAGCTATGGAACAAACACAAGGGAATCAGATATCTAACCCTCAATTTTATTAGCTTTGTGATCTTATTGGAGGCGCTTCTTTGAAGCCTAGATTATCTCTGTAACACTATTCAATTAGATAAGGGTTGCAAATATATAGACTGAAATACGAAAGGAGAATAGAGAATATCTTAAAGAATTATAAATTATGGAGCTTAAAGCTATCAGTCAAAAGCTATTCATAGTCATTTATTTTCACACTTTTTAGGAAAATACTATACTATGTTTATTAAAAGGTCGTCTCCTTAGCGCGGTGGTAGCGTTGCTGCTTACCAAGCGGGAGACCTGGGTTCGATCCCCAGTACCGGCGTGGGGATTTTTCCCCCGCTGGGAGACCTGGCCCGGGGTGCACTCAGCCTCGTAAAGTCCCTTGGGGGCCAATTGAGGAGCTACTTGATGGAGAAGTAGCGGCTCCAGGTCATGAGGAGATGGGGGACGCAGCGGCCAAGGTTCCCCATGAGCTGTCGTGTCATGGAGTTATTATATGTTTATTAAAAAAAAGTATGTCTTGTATTCACCCAAAAATTCTATAGTTTGATTTCACAGCAAATAGACCCTTAAACCTAAATATTCTTACTTTCTCTACTATCTACTATAATATTTATGTATGGGGCATAAATTGCGCGTTTTGATAATTATTTTGTGAAGTAAGTTATTGTGTATTTTTTCGGTTTATCAGCTATGCAAAAGTCTTTTAGAGCTTTAGAGACTATTACCATAACTTAAAGATATATATTTTATTTATCATGTAAAAACTTTAATCATATATTTTAATCAAAATCGTACGACCTAATTTGCTAAAAACCTAAATTTTCGAAAAATGTGACATCTAGGGCGCAGTTACAACTGGGGAAAGTTTCTTGAGAAGCTTCGTGTCGTAACCTTAAAAGATTCAGAACTTAAAATGTTAAGTTTGCTGGTAAACAGAGATTATAGTTATGCTGTTCACAAACACACGAATATAATCAGGAACATTTTTTCTATAACATCTGAATTGTTACATTTACTCAAATGTTTCTGCTAATACAGAAATAAATTATTCTTAAAAAGTGTTATACCTCTATCTACTTCATTCTTATTATGATAAACATTAGCTACTCATTCCTTCTTCAAGGGGAATTTCGAAATACAGTATCCTAAAGGGATAGTCAAATCTTTTAAAAGCCAGTCGATCTGCCAGAGAAATAAATGAATTGATATAGCCGGTCGTTATGTAAGGTATTGAAATTATGTTCTCTTTGCTTTACTAGGATATAAATAAATAAAATTTTATGTGTACTATTCACATGACTTTCTCTACATCTCTGCAACAAATTATTCTTAAAAATCTTATGCTTCTATTTACTTCATGCTAATCAGAAAAAAATAGCAGAAATTGCCTAATTACTAGCTTCCTTGTAAGAGGAAGCGAAATAAGAGAGTACCATAGGTTAAAGTGATAGTCAAAAGCTGGTTGCTATGCCACTGAAGTTCCTTTGTTTGTATGGATAGCAGTTGACAAATTCCTGTATGAGAAATGTATACGTTTCTCAAAGCAGAAACCAAAAACAAGGATGTCTCGAAAAGGACGTACTCCACGAAAAAACGTTCCATGTAAAGAGTAGTTGGAGATGAGGAGATTTTTCTCAAAATCTTCGTGTCGCATCCCAGGAAGATAAACTTAAATACCAAGTTTGGTATTTTACCGACTTTTCGTTTTTGAGTTATCTTGTTCACAGACACACACAGACACACACACACACACACACACACACACACACACAGGCCGTTTTCCGAAAATGCTCTTTTTATATAAAGGGGACCCTAAAACATATATTTCCGGTGAAATCTCGGTATCAAATTTTTGTGTGGAGTGCAATACTTTCCGTATACACCATGTACATAGTGCGTATAGAGAAAGTATAAAAGTAGAAGTATCTTATAATCTAAACCTATAACAAGAAATTTCTTGGAAATGGCTAGATCCACTATAAAAATAAATTTAACATAAATTTGGTGCTTAACGAGCACTTTTTTGCAGTAATTATTTTCTCTATACGTTCTATGTACATAGTGTATAGAGAAGGTATTGCACTCCACCAAAAAATTCCATACCGAGATTTCATCGGAAATATATTTTTTAAGGTGCCCAATATCCAAAAGAAGTATTTTCAGAAAAATGTCCGTGTGTGTGTGTGTTTGTTTCCGTGAGTCTGTGAACACGATAACTCAAAAACGAAAAGTCGGTCAAATACCAAACTTGGTATTTAAGTTTAGTATCTTCCAGGGATACGACACGAAGATTTTGAGAAAAATCTCCCCACCCCAAACTACCCTTTACATGGAACTTTTTTTGATTTTCTAAACAATGGCTCTAACGATTTTGATTGAAATATCGTATATTAAAGATATTTACCTGACAAATAAAATGTATATTTTGAATTTTCTGGGAATAGCCTCTGAAGACTACTTTATTCTGGGTCAATTTTACGAATTTTGCATAACTGCTAAACCGTAAGAGATGGACAAAACTTACCATACAACAAATATAGAGCAGTTTAAAGCACACGATTTGTGTTATATACATTTTTTCGTGGAGTTGATTGTTTTTTAGATATTCCTTGTTTTTGGTTTCAGCTATAAAGAACATACTTTTCTCATACAGGACTTTGTGAACTCGTGTCCATATAAACAAAGGAACTTCAGTCACATAGTAACCAGCTTTTGACTATCACTTTAACCTATGTTAGTCCCTTATTTCGCTTCTACTTACAAGGAAGCAAGTAATAGGACTATTTCTGCTAATTTTTTCTCGATTGGCAGGAAGTAAATAGAAGCATAAGCCTTTTAAGAATAATTTGTTGCAGAGTTGTAGAGAAAGTCATGTGAATGGAACACATCAGATTTTTTTGTCTTATCTCTTATGTATATCAGTTATGTAAAAGTGAACTAGAATGAAGGACTTCAGAGGCTGTTCCTAGGAAATTCATGATGCGCATTCAATTTACTGAGAAAATATTTTAAACCTGTGGTATTTTAATCAAAATCGTTAGAGCCATTTTTGAGAAAATCAAAATGTTCGAAAACTTTTTCCTGTAAAGTGTAGTTTGAGATGGAGGAATTTTCTTTAACATCTTGGAGTCGCATCTGTGAAAGAAGCTGAACATAAACACCGAACGGATTTTTGTTTATAGAGTTATGCTTATCACAGACAGACATGCACAAACGCCTGTGCAGATCTTTTTCTAAAAAAATTCGCTGAAGTTTCAACATTGTATTTTAGGATGGAATACAATATCTCCTCTACCTACTATGATCTAGTACTCGTAATGAAAGTAGAAATATGTAGAACAAATGACACAACAGATTAATACAGGGAAACTGCTTGTATATCAGGAGATGAACAAAAAAAGGAAGCAAGGAAGTCGTAATTTCCAGCATCATCGTGGCATGGTATGCTATTATTGTGATTTCATTTAATTTGTAGTTGAGGCAATGTAAGTTAAAATAATTCAGCCAGACACTCAGACCCATGAAATAGTAGAAATCCATCAAGAAGGCGTTTCTTACATTAGCCAGCAATGAAGCTGCCAGTCAAGTTGCGGCACATTTGGTATAATTAATTTGCGCATCCCGTAAGTACAAAGTATAGGTACTAAAATATGCACTAGTAGATGAAAAATATTAAAATGACATACTAATATTAAATATATAACATAGGAGTTAAAATGCAGTTAGAAATGCAAATATCAGAACACCGCCAATGCGTGGAACCCTTTATTGGCCAAATATGCCGGTCTTCATCTAATCCCTAGACCGACTAGAAGACCTCTTTCGAAAGCGGTTCGAATAGCGTTAGCAATTAAAGGGATAGTTAATTGACTGCCCAAACGTCTCAAGTTCAAATCAGGGCAATTACAGTCAAATGTGCCTGTAATAAAGGACGGGAAGGGCTCAAGTAAAATAATCGTTGTAGTGGCACCTTTGAAGCTGGCGGGGTTACCTTTCACTACAGTTGGGGGATTTTGCACTTTTTCTAAAAGGTACATTTTTACAATATAATTAATTGTACTTTCATTCTTGAAGGTTAGTTTAATATTAAATTATCCCTAAACTATAAATCTTATTTTTACAGAAGCGTTCAAAGCAAGTGGGAATTGTAAGTCACGGCGGTCAATTAAAGGTAATGATAGTAATTTATGTAACACCTGGAGGTTAAACTACAGTGATTGTCAGCTGTTTTGATTCTTGCAAATGTTAAATGAAAACTTTGCGAAAGTATGCTTTTCTTATGATAAATGTTTGTTTCCATCTTATTGTATAGCAATTATTATATTTGGAATTAGAGGGATTTTGGTGATTCTACTGGTCGACTAACTACACAGTTTTTGTGTAATTTTAATTCTTTGATTTGTATCTTTTGTGGCTTGCGTTGACGTTCTGAGAATTTATTCAAAATATATTTAAATAGTCCAGATCAACCAGGAGTTTTGAACAGAGTGCACTAAAACGTATTAGTATTTATTAAGTTTAAATAATAAAATATTTGCGTGGCACAGTCGCATGGGTCGGGTGACCGTACATGCCGTCTAAAAGTACTTGGATTGAAAATATTACTTACATATATATATATATATTTTACATACTTTCACAGGAAATATACATACACACACATATATATTCACACATACACATACACACACCCGCGCGCACTACAACAACAGAGCAACAGACCAATAAAAGAAATAACACTCTGATAAAACACATATATACACTCACAACCACACTTATACACACACACATATATATGTATTACTCAAACACCAAATATGTATATACAATATTTACACAAATATCTTACCTGTTATTGCAGGTACTTCCATTAATTAATATACCTAGGCTTGGCCAGTTTTACCTGTTTAGAATCAAGTCTCGGCATGCTGTCCTCCAACTGTTTTAAGCTAAAAATACTTCGGGAAATAATGTCCTAACACCATCCGTATGCAATCTGCCAAAATATACGTCCAGCATTCCTGATCCCCGCATAATGATCAAATCCACCGACCGGCTTAATCAACTACCTTACGAGTTTTCCACCCACCCAATCTGAACCACGCTATTCTCGTCCTGTGTTTCATATCCAATTCTAAAATATTGTTTAAAGCAATTTTGTTATAGTCCCCGTTGTAGCCCCACCACCCACTATTTTGGATGTTCTATGTTGTTCATCTGATGCCGCTAACATATTGCTCTTAGAGTTGTTTGGTCACCTTTAATTATTCGCAGCCAGTATCTAACTACTCTTAATTTAGCATATACAGCATCTTCCCAACATCCTATCTCTCGAAGAACACCAAGTTAGAAGTAACCCTTTACTATTCCAGAATACTTTTCCAGAAACTACATTGTATTTTATTTAGATCATCTACCCTATCTCATTCCCACACCTCACTTCCATATAGTAACAAAGACCTAACTTTTGCTTCATGCATGGCCTGTAATATTTTTACTGATATATCTGGTAAAGGTTAAGGAGTTCATTAATGCAGGAAAGACCACTTCGATTTAATTACTTTCTCTATGTGGTGCATTCCACCCAAAAATTCCATAGCGAGATTTCACCAGAAACACAAATCTGGGCTCCCCTGAATTAAAAAAAAAACATTTTTAGAAAAATATCCGTGTGTGTCCGTGTATCCGCATTTCCGTGTGTCAGTGAACACGATAACTCAAAAATGAAAAGTTGGAAAAATACCAAACTTGGTATTTGAGTTTAGAATCTTCCAAGGACGCGATACGAAGGTTTTGACCAAAATTTTCCCACTCCAAATTACACTTAATTAGGAAAAAATTTTGAAAATTCTGATTTTCTCAAAAATGGCTCTTAACTGTTTTGATTAAATATAGTATCTATATCAAAGATATTTATACGACAAATAAAATATATGTTTTGAACTTTCTGGGCATGGCTCTGAAGAACTCTTCATTCTGGATGAATTAAGCTAAAATTTGCATAACTGATAAATCGTGATAGACAAAAACTTACTACACAAAAAATTAGATCTCGTTATAAGTCACAATTTATGTCATTTGTCGTTGACCGTTTTTGAGATATCCCTTGCTAATTTTTAACTAATGCGAATATGTCAATTCCTGGCAATGCAACCGCCTTTTAAAATAATCACCTTTGTTTATACTAGTTTATTTCCTTATTTCCTTTATACTTACAAAAATTCAAGTAATAAGACCATTTCTCTCAATGTTTATCTCAATTAACATGAAGCAAATATAAGAATACGCTTTTAAGAGTAGTTTGTTATCGAGATGTAAAGAAAGTCAAGTGAATAGAAGATATCAGCATTTTTAAACAATACTAGATATCAGCATTTTTAAACAATACTTTAAGTAATTCTCTTATATCTCAGATAATAAATCCAGGCAGGATATGTTATTAAATCTAGTATCTGCATAAAAATTCTGTGACTCCAAAAATATTATTTTCAAATTTAAATTCCAATGTGAATTTCCCCCTTAACATACATTAGGTAAAATATGTAACACCAACTTAGTACATCTGAATTTTATTGGAGACTTTATACATTCGCCTGGTGCTGTAATTTACTTGAACATTTGAACCTTTTTCAGTGTTCGCTTTTATATCCTTGAATTGAAGGAGTATGCGCAAAAAACGATCTAACCCTCAAAACAAAAACAAACAAAAAATAAACAAAAATTGATTATTGCTGGAATGTTTAGCGTAAAACATATACTCATAATTTATGTATTACGTAGTATTAAAAAGTTTCATTATAATTAATTAGAACAACTTATTATTCTTGCCATCATGTGTCCTTAACACAAGAGTATGACATTTCAAGCTCCGCTTATCTTAATTAAAAATTTGAAGTTCCCTCACAATAAAAGACTTAAGGACCCAATACGTTTAGATACTGGAGGCAACATAGCTTTAAATTAGAGCCAGTAAACAAAATATTTCAAATTAAGTAATTTATGTACTCGGGGGTGAATAAAAGTGATACACTCCCTTAAATCACAGTAGTATATTACCCTCTGCAACGTTTCCAGCTTCAGATAAAAACAAATATTTGACTTAATCCTGCCAATATGAGTTCTCTATGCAATTGGCCTGAGAAACAATTGAAGGTATGTGTCTAAAATGCCTCAACCTACTTTTTTTAAAAGTGAGAAAAATAGAGCTTAGTACAATGATATATTTGTTTATGCTGTAGTATATTTATTTGATTTGGTTAAAGCATTCTTCTCAAAGTTATTGGTTATGTTCAGTCCAAATTTATTTAAAATTTATTGTATTGTACTTATGTAAAACACCATACTAATAGCATTAATATTACTAGTTCAGAATGAAGCATAACTTATCTTACATAGATTTTAATGATTATAAACTTAAGTATTCATTACATTAAACGATTATTGTAAATTATAATACTGTCTTGGTAAACTAAAATCCTATTGGATCTATTTCAGACACCCAATCAAAATTCAGGTAAGTCAAACATGAGCATCATTTACCTTCACTAGATACAGGTAATACTCATGAAAAATTTGAGGCACATAATTGAGAAGTTCATGTTCACTTTTTAGTTTTGGCAAAGCTATTGGGCTTGAATTTTCATACTTATATGGTAAAGACACAGGATGACAAGAAATAACATACGTAACATTTATAATAAAGCTTATTTGTTTTAGATTAATCCATAAATAATTATTATATATTCAAAAAGTATACACTAGCATTAATGTATTTTTTCCCCTTTTTAACTCTGAGGGCTAGACTGTTTTACGCTCATGTCTTCAATTCAAAAGGACACAATCAGCGATATTATAAAGGAGGTGGAATATAGGTGTGGTTCTGATTTCACCTGTATGAAACAATTTTACTACGATTGGCGAGCACTGAAACCGTAAATATATTACTTAGTCAGCATTTATTTTGGTGTTTAGAGCTGATGCTCTTTGCCTTCGAGGTGTGGGCCATTGCAACAAACTCTTGGCTTCTTGGTTCAGCGGATTTAGAACAGAACTCTGGTCTGCCGTCGTTTCCCAATGAGACTACTACGTGAATATTCGGCAAATCCATATGTGGAGGATGTGATTAGGCGCTGATCTCAAAATTTCTACACCAGAACACGCCCTTGTCAGATCTCTGCGGGATTAGTTACCCACTGAACGTCGTTGCAGACAGTTCCGGGGTTTACCGCATGAATTCTCCATCCCTCCGGGAATGACGACATTAAACCAGCGCTAAAAATCTGAGCATAAATATCCCCCTACCTATAGGAGTGGTCATCTAAATATACTCCAACTATTAGTGGAGCAGCGGCAAGGATACAGTTCCTGAAAAGGTAACCGTTGAGGAGACTAACAGTAGCATTGTCTCCTTAACTTCCTCAACTTCTAATACACATCACGAAACATTCCTGTGGTTAGGTCATAATCAGGGCAAGTACATAAACACCTAGGCTCACCGCGAGCCTACCAAATGGCGACGGACGGGCTTACAAATAAGAATTGTCAAAGTGAACTAGTTACCAACCCTTCGTTCAATTTCTAAACCTGGAAGGAGGGGTTTGTCTTACAGTAGCCTTCCCAAGTCATGTTGCCTGGATGTTGAGTCATGGCATTCCCTTCTTCTGGATGTGTTACTGTCCCAACTGACGAGCTATGTACATCCACACGTTGAAACAGGGCATCAATTGCATATAAAAGAATTAAATGGAACAATAATAAATATATAAACAATTAAAAACAACACTCGGAAAGGATGACAGAAAACAGAATATCCCAATCAACAACGTACAATTAGAGTATTTTAAAGGTGAAACTAATAGCAAGGAATATCTCAAATACTGTCAACTCCACGAAAAAATGTATATAACATAAAATGTGTGTTTTAGCAAGATTTACATGTTTTGTTAAATAAGTTTTTGTCTATTTCTTACGGTTTACCAGTTAGGCAAATTCCGCAAAGCTCATCCAGAAAATATCATCCCAGAAAATTGAGATGTGCATTTTATTTTTGATGCAAATATATTAAATATATAATATTTTAATAAACCGTTTGAGCCATTTTTTAAAAATTAAAACTTTTCTATTTTTTTCCATGTTAAGGGTAGTTGGAGGTGGAGGAATTATCTTGAAAACTGTCGTGTCGCATTCTTGGAAAATAGGTTTTTCGTTTTTGAGCTATGCTGCTCACAGACACATAGACCTACGCAAACACACGCACACACACACACACACACACCGCATACACACAGACGCATACACGGACATTTTTCTAAAACTGCTTTTTTGGATTCAGGGGTTTTCAAAACAAGTATTTACGGTGAGAACTCGGTATCGAATTGTTGGGTGCCATACAATACCTTCTTTATACACTATGTAGATAATACGCTTAGAGAAAGTAAACAAAGAAAATGGAGTCGAGAATATTTTGGAGCCAAAACCAGTTACAACATGATTCGACCTCGTAGAGAAAGTGGTGAACAATCGTTTGCAGTGTTTTTAAACGGGCGACAGGTATGCCATTTATATGAGCTTCCAACAGCGATATTATTTGTACATTTTTGTTGTATTATATGTTGTTTTTGCGCAAAAAACTCGATAAGAATTGTCAAAACAACCGTCCGCAAATAAGAGCATAGACAACTAGCTTTTAAGGGGACAAAGAAGTGCCCATTTTTAAGCAATTTTAGACAAAAATATAGATTTTGTACTTTTGTTTTAAAAGTGCACCATGCTTTAAAGCACATCTTTAATATATTGGATCTGTTACGATGGATGTAACACATATTTTAGACGCAATTGGAAAGCGTTGTGCTGGCTAAATGAGCTTTAATGATAACATTTAAAGACATTTAGTTCATTTTCTACTAGCACCCCATATTCAAAATCTCTGTTCTCCCACAAAAGTACAAGTAGAGGTTTAAGAATTATACACAAGGTACTGCAGAATTTGAGTAATAAAATGCCATGTTGAAGTTTTACTTTCTCTACCCTTACTATGTACATAGTGTATAGAGGAAGTATTGTATTCCACCCAAAAATTCGATACCGAGATTTCACCGGAAATACATGTTTTAGGACCCCCTAAACACAAAAAAAGCATTTTTACAAAAAGGTCCGTGTGTGTGTGTGTGTGTGTGTGTGTCTGTCTGTGTGTATGTGTGTGTGTGTGTCTGTGGACAGCATAGCTCAAAAACAAAAAGTCCGTTGAATACCAAACTTGGTATTTAAGTTTCGTATCTTCCAAGGATGCTACACGAAGATTTTCAAAAAAATCTCCTCACCCCCAACTACCCTTTACATGGAACATTTTTCGAAATTTTTGATTTTCTTAAAAATGGCTCTAACGATTTTGATTAAAATGTCGTATGTTAAAGATATTTACCTAACAAACAAAATGTATATCTTGAATTTTGTGGGAATAGCCTCTGAAGACTACTTTATTCTGGATGAATTTTACGAAATTTTGCATAACTGCTAAACCGTAAGAGATGGGCAAAAAGGTACCACACAAAAAAAGTAGAGCACGTTAAAACACACACTTTATGTTTGTACATACTTTTTTCGTGGAGTTGTTCGTTTTTTAGATATTCCTTGTTTTTGATTTCAGCTTTGAAAAATTTACCTTTCTGATACAGGAATTGTCAACTTGTGACTATAGAAACAAAAGAACTTCGGTCACATAGCAACATCTTTTGACTATTACTTTAACCTATGGTACTCCCTTATTTTGCTTCTACTTATAAGGAAGCAAGTAATAAGACTATTTCTGCTATTTTTTCTCGATGAGCATGAAGTAAATAGAAGCATAAGCTATGTAACAATAATTTGTTACAGACATGTAGAGAAAGCCATGTGAATGGAACGCATAAGATTTTTTATATAGGTTATAGACTAGTTTTAAAAGGATGATTAATATATCAAGCTTTCTCTATTTTGTGAAGAAGCAATAAAAATGTCACCCGGAGGTCCCAGATTCGATTCCCGGCTGGGTTGGGGGATGTTCGTTAACCAGAATTATTCCCTATCCCTCACAGAGTCTAGAAGTATGCATGTGAGAGTAAATTTGAGTGTGTTTAAAGAAAATAAAAACGATTTAAACCCAACGTACAGAATCTCCCGACGAGTTGCTTCAATTGCAAAGCCTCCAATATGATCTTAGATGTTATAGGAGGGCTATATAAATAAAACAATAAATCTGTCTGTCAGCTATAAGAAAAGTTCAAACAGAAAATGTCTTACAAGGATATTAAGGAATGTTGTTTCAAAAATTGTACATGTAACTCAATAATCTGTAATTGAAGATAGATTTTTATTTTAACCAGTTAACTCGAATAAATTAATTATATATCCAGAATAAAAAGACATTTAAATGAAATTTACTACAAATATTTATTTTGCAGCCAGTAATGCCCATAAAAACATTAAAGTACTAAATTTAATACTTGCCGGCCCCCACGGTCGTGTCAGCTTTGGTGCTTCGTGGCATAGATGATCGCGGATTTGAGTCCTGTCTCGGGCATGGCTGTTTGTTAAGGTGTACTTGTGAATAAAAAAAATAAAAGAATAAGAAAACGGTAAACAAAGAGGAAAACTACAGAAATGTCGGAAAAATAGAAAAAGGGAAAAAAGACATGAAAAAAGAATTAGAATATAATTTATACAACGTCTTAATTGCTAGTCCCAATGATATCTCTTACCATTTCCTCAGATTAATAGCGCGTAATGAACACAATAGTCGCACAAAGCCCATTGTCTCACTTGCCCACATTTTGTGTAATCACTTCTCCAGAAAATACTTTTAGCAGTTTCAATTAATCTCATTTTCCTTGTATACGGGACCGATATAAGTGACTGTCTAATGATGGTTGATCAGTTAAGGATTGTAGATCGTTAAAAATTTACGTAGCCGACGAGTATAGAATTGATTATGGACTGTCGGAGTGTAGTTCAATGAATAATAGAGCCCAGACTCTTATGCAATTATATATTCAATTCATTTATATGTGGATACGCGCAACCATAAATATCTACTACGAAGGAAACTAATACGTTGCTACACTGAAGTTTCATTTTGCTTATTTTTACACATTTCAGTGTACTATATATTTTGCACAATCTTCCACAAAAATAATTATTTTGTCACTTCTTTGCTTAATTATTTATTATACCTTATTATTTTTTATTCTTACCAATATTCCACTTTTATTAAAGATGATAGTAAGTAATTGCAGTCAATGTGTCTCAAGATAGATAAGTATTTATTTCACTTCAATAATTACATGGTTTAATTCAAACCTACAGTTCTGTAATACTTAAATCCTATCCCTACATTTTACCCATTACATCTCATTTTCTTACTTCACTGAGTTGCTACATTTCTGAGGACCATGCATCAAACACCATGGTTACCTAGCTATCAGGCCCTATTTACTTCTTCCTTTCACCAATCCACATTTCTTCCTAT
Source organism: Hymenopus coronatus (assembly GCA_030762935.1). Classification (NCBI taxonomy): domain Eukaryota; kingdom Metazoa; phylum Arthropoda; class Insecta; order Mantodea; family Hymenopodidae; genus Hymenopus; species Hymenopus coronatus. Next base: position 51,548,506 of record CM060890.1, on the reverse strand, counting down.
TCCTTTCTTCTAATTTTCTTCATCCATCTACTTCTTACTACTTAAATATGTTCCTATTTCAATTAAATTTTCTTTTGGTTTAACTCTAAACATCCTTTTATCTATAATTTCATTTGGTAGATTAGACCAATTTTTTTTGCGCAATGTTTCTCTCATACTCATTATTCCTTCGCATTCTAGAATTAAATGCTAATAAGTATTAAACTTCCTAATACGCAATAGAAATAATGTAATTAAACGAAACCCTGACTATTCTATTTCATCTCTATAAGCAAGATCCTGAATACTGAAGAGCTGCACATAGCATACCTACAGGAAAAATTGTCTAGTTGAAATGAGTTGCAACTCCACAACATATGTAAACATTTATACATACATTTAAAATGCATTTAAATATACACCAGTTTTTATAGAAAACAATTCACCTGCGAACCATAATATGATTAAATTGCTCCATTAAGGGAAAGCGGCGAAGAACGGGGTTTCTCCGGGTTCTCCGGTTTCCCCTGCCGCCGCAATCCACAGCTCCATCTTTATTCCATGCATCGTCAGTGTCATCAACTGCGGGGCCATATGTAATAAAATCAGGCGCTAAACACTATACAAATGCTTCATTAAATACTTATCTGGAATGTTAGATTAAATGGGCTACATTGCAGAAATCCTAAACTTTGCAAACACTGCCACCAGGAAAGAGCGGCGCCAGCACCCACGCCAATTGGCAGGCAACTAGCCAACCAGAAGTTAGAGGGCGGGGCAACCTCCACCGCACTGCCACTATATAAGCGAGAGCAAATAAGCAACCAAGAGACCAGAAGAAGCTCAGGGCAAGATGAGCGAAACGTCGGCATTCCCATGCAAGATAACGCGGCCTTCTCCGGAAGCTAAGAAGACACACTGTTTTTTTTTTCTTTAAATTTAAAATAATTTTCAAAAATGTGAAATGACTATTTCAGTTAAGAAGTTTCTCAGAAACCACTCACATTAAGCAATAAATTGTTACAAAATTAGTTCTGGTGGACATTTTCAATATAGCAAAATTTTGAAGAAAAGAATTTTTGAAATTGAATGTGATTAATACATTTACACTTGCTTATTAATCAGGCACGTGAATGAGTTCATATGAATCATATATGATCAGCAGTATTTCCCTCTAGTTCAACCGCCATATTTTAATTATGAAACTATTATGATATTTCACAGCTTTGACTGAATTACACTAATTCTCTGCATACATCAAGTTGTATTAGATTCATGTACTTAAGCAGGATTTTTACTTTCTCTAGCCCGCATGTACAATGTCCATAGTGGATACAGAATGCATTGTATTCCACCAAAAATTCGATGTCGAGATTTCACCGGAAGTATGTTTTGGGGGCTCCCGAGACCGAAAAAACATTTTTAGAAAAGGTGCGTGCGTGCGTGAGTGTGTGTGTGTGTGTGTGTGTGGACAGCATATCTCAAAACCGAAAAGACTGCTATATATCAAACTTGGTATTTAGGTTCAGTACCTTCCGAGGAAGTGACTCAAAGATTTTCAAGAAAATCCTCCAACCACAAACTAACCTCTACATGGAGAAATTTGCGAAAATTTTGATTTTCTCAAAAATGGCTCTAACGATTTTGATTAAAATATCGCATATTAAAGATATTTACATCACAAACAAAATGTATATCTTGAATTTTCTGGGAATAGCCTTTGAAAACCTACATTCTGGATGAATTTTGCCGAATTTTTCTTAACTGCTAAACCGTTAAGAGATAGTCAAAAACTTAACACACAAAAATGTAGATCTCTCAAAACAGACAATTTATGTTCTTTACGTTTTCGTTGTGATTCAAGTGTAAAGTACTTATACTTTTCTCAGACAGGAAGTGTCCTTTCTACGCACACTAGGTAATCTCGATTAACATGGTGTAGAAGAAACAATAATATTATGTAAGGAGTTTGTAGAACAGCTAGAGAAAGTCATGTGAGTTTATCACATCATATTTCTTGTGATTCTACAATAGCGAAACGTAGCTTTATTTTCTTCTTTATTTATTCGCTTTGAATACGCATGTATCCTAGGAGATTTGTCCGTAATCTTGTCTGTTGGGTTCGAAAGCAGATAGTGATGGTTGCATGGGATGTTGAACCCCCTGAAAGCATTAACCAGTGTATCATTTGTGTCTCGCTGCCACATCGTCCTTCCTTTTGGAATGTTACTGAAAGCAAATCCAGCCCTAGGCTGTTAAGTGGGTACCATTAGAGCGGGCCCCTATCGCCAGTGTTTGGTAAGAGAACCAATATTGGCTTGCTACTGTTAGTGCATGAAATACGTTCATTGAGTGCACGTCGAACACGTTTCGCCAACGGGCGGGGTCAGTGTGCAAACACCAAACCCCCTTTCCCTCTTCTGCCCTGTCAGCGCCAGCCTATACCGCCGCGCTAATGGATTCGCGGAAGTAAAATGTAAATCTGTCGCGTACAGAACATAATTCTCCGACAACTCACCCTCCCACTAAGTAATCTGATTATTCTTGCATGAGATGTCATGGAAAATGCTACAGACGGTTACACTTACAAGCATTCTTTATCATATTCTCACGCCCGCCAAGAAAAATCACTTTTTGTTCCAGTTTTTCTCGCACTTTCTTTGGAAGACCAGCAGAATTTGCATATTCCTCCTTCTTATGCGGTCTGAAATGCTTTTTGTCTTTTCTATTTCATTTTTGAGGTTCCCAGCACTCCCCTCCTTTGCATTTGCATTTGTCATCTTGTGTTTCGGTCTTTATTTCTCACTGGGGACAAGAGGGAAGAAACAAACGAAGCGGAAGGAAGAACAAGAAATGGAATGGCGGGTTTTTAGAAATAATTTATGCTGGAAACATTTCAGGAATTAAATTTGTTCACGCATCATGAACGTATTTCCTTTCAACAAATATACACCCGTTGCTTTTAAGATGTTTAGAATCAACGGAGTTTATGTTTGCAATATTTGCTCGCCAAGGCTATTACAGGAACTGCTTGGACTCGGTTCTCCATCGTAAATTCCTGATAAATTACCTAAATATTTTAGAATACTTCATTATAGTTCAAGATTTTGCAAGCGCAACTTCCTATTTAAATACATTTTATAAAAAAACTAACTGGATTGTCCGTCTTTGTAGGTTAGTTTTCTGTTCTTTTTTAATTCCAATGATGAATTAATTGTGTGTGGTGCATGAAATACGTTTTACCGAAAACACATTGTTGAGCCTAAGAGTGGAATTACTACAGAGAAGTTTGATACTGGTTCTACTCTATGATCTCTAAAAGAGAAAACAAAGAGAATGATTCAAGTATGTCAACGAAAACTGGAGAGGAAGCTACAACAGATATCGCACAGGGATAGAATATGCAACGAGCGGATGAGGTTTAGAATTCCTATGATTGAAGCAATTATCATGGCAGAGCGTCTCAAATGGAAACGTGAAATAAATTGCAAGGATGTTCGTAATAGGTATAGTTTTTTTCTAAAACATGATGGCCTTCAAACGGCACCACTCTCCTCCACCTCTGGGGAATAACCATTAGTAAACAAAAGACGAGAGGCAACTTAGTAAAATCTGTTTCTTGGAGACACTGCTTCGAAGGTGAGAATCTCGCCTCAGTTAAGGAACCAGCCAGTTTGTGTCGGTGTCGGCTACCTCACCTTAGCTGACGGTGTAGCTTGTAGTCTCTGTGTTGATTGGGCTGCTGTACGTCTCGGGAACTCTCGTCCTGAACCTTCGGTGTAGTAATTGTTTAAACTTTTTTTACACAGTTGGCGAAACTGGAATTACTGTTTAGCGTCGAACTTAATTGCTGAGACCGTTTTAAAGACGGTGAGTAAAGAATCTCAATCTCCTTGCTTGGTTAGTATTTAAAGTATTTGTTATTTAAAACTTTTATTTGTATAGATTGTTGTAACAACGCACGTGACTTGAACTGGTTTCTTTTACAGAAAACTGTGCTCAATATCTGCTTTATGTATGTACTTGCATAAATTATTGATGATAGTTAATACAATACATTATTTTATACACAATTACTATAATATTGATTTCGATTTCTGAGATGCGCTAATGCTTCAGACGAAATTGAATGAGTTATTGCATTTTCCGCTCCATGATTTCAACATACCTGCTGTAGTCCCTGGATTAGGCAAAGGCAGGGGCAGATTCACAAGCTTTCGTTTGCAATCAACACATGAATTCCACATTATGTTCTTTCGTCGTATTATATATTGTTTTTAAAGAGCTTGAAAAACTCTGAAGTGTTCCATTCACATTATCTCTTCTACCTGATCTACAAAAAAAACTTTTACAAAAGATTATTCGTGTTTCAGTTCCGTGCAAATCAGATAAGCTATAGCAGAATAGTCCTATTACTTAATCCTTTGTAATAGAAGAGAACTAAGGGAAAACAAAATGCTAAAGCGAATATGCTGATATGCAATTGTTATTGAAATTAGCTTCTTTGTATGGCCAGGAGTAAAACAAGAGAAACACAGACGTCTTCCTGTTTGAGAAAAGTGTAAACAGAATATCTCGGAAATGGGTAGCTCCACAACAAAAATGTAAGGGATATAAATTCTGTGTTTTGTTAATCTCTTACGGTTTGCCAGTTATGTAAAATTCATTCAGAATAGAGATAACTTCAGAGAAGTTCAGCAAATTCAAGAAATACATTTTATTTGTCATGAAATATTTTTAATATACGGTATTTTAATCAAAATCATTAGTCATGTTTGAGCAAACCAAAGGTTTTGAATATTTTTCCGTATAAAATTTTATATATGGTGAGATACTATACATTTACAACGGAATTTTCGTTGTTGAGTTAATTTGTCCACCCACAGACACAAAAGGAACTTTTTCTTACAATGCTTTCATTTTATCTTTCTTTTTTCAGGTGTCTCAATACCAATATTTCCGGTAAAATAACGATATCGAACTTTGAATGGAATACAATACCTTCTGCACATACTATGTACATTGTGTATAGGTGCTAGATAAAGTAAAAAAGAAAAACATCGTCTTTTATGAGATGACTTTGGTAGCAAATTCTCTTCTAACTCCCTTTGCAGCTTTACAAGATTCGCACATGATTCACCTATCACAGTGGAAAGGGATACTATGTTTTTGCGTAAGCTTGAGAAGGACTTTGTACAAAACTTTACTTTACGCCTACCTGGTTGGGATCTGTGGAAAGATATGGGATAGCGTAGGTAGACTGGGACTAAGTTGTGTTATGTTCAGCTGAATGAGAAATGCATAAGGCATGAATAGGTAGGTATATATCTGCATAGGTGCAGATTTTACATATTTGATGGTTAGTTACATGTTAATATATGCACCATCAATATTAAGAACTTATGTTGTTCTTGCCGTGTATAGGATCAGATATTTTTTTCTTTGTAGTTCAACGTCCTTTAACCTGGTTGGTCATATGGGACGATGAATAAAATTGATGAAATGATGCTCAAATGATCTCGGAGTCCATGGAGCTTAAAGTTACTCGACATTCGCCTTCTCAGGATAAGGGAAAACCCCGAAAAAAAAACCTTATCCGGGTAACTCACCTTAAGTGAGATCCGAACTCACGACCTTTTGAATGTGAGGCAGACACACTACCACCACACTGCACTTGCGGGCATAGGATTAGCTGAAAAATGGATGGCCATAGCCAGAATTTTAACCCGGATCTTCGGATATCATAGGTATGCTAAAATGGCTAGAATTTCCAATTGGCTCATTTTCGGAGTAAACACGAGGCGCTTGACACAAGTTGCCTTATAGCGAAATGCACTATACCGCACCATATAATAAATTAAAATTCCACTTGTTAAAGATATTTGTATGGCAAGTAAAAAAAATATATCCTGAATTTTCTGCAAATAGCCTATGCTCTCTTCTTTCTTAAGAAATGTTTATGACATGTTTCAACTTAACTCCTCAAAGTCAGAATACTCACGCTTACTCGACCGCAAACCCGGAGCTGGCTGGAGTTAAAGCATGAAAACTATATTGCATGTAACTCGGCGTAGGCCATAACGCAATGTTTGGTTCTCCTGCCAGACATTCTAACAGTTCATTCATCCGTTTTTTATAGTGTTTAACGTCTGCCTTTATATGGCACTACAAGCGATAACACTGATACATGGAATGAAGGTGGAGCACCAGTGGAATACAATGGCGGGGGAGACCGGAGAACTCGGAGAAAACCTTCCCCTGTGCCGCTTTGCCCATCATAAATTCCACATGTGGTCGCCTGGGATTGAATCCGGGTCACCTGATTCAGACGAAAATCAGCTTACCCTCAGCCTCAACTAAACAGCAATTTCAGGCAGATCCCTAGACCGAGAATTCATATACCCATGCATGTTTTTATTGAAAGGCCGTATTCAAGAATATCTGACATATCTTTTCATTTCGAAAGAAGTATATTAAAATAAGACTATTTTTGCATATTTTAGGTTGTTTTTTTTTCAAAAAAACATATTTTTATTTATTTCGTATATATATTACGGGCATTAATTCCTGACACTTTTTTGTTAAATCAACTTTCAAATCTGAATATTGCAATCAACTCTCATTCCGGAGTATTCTTATTTGATAACTTATAGCCACAAAGTGTTATCATGATATTCAGGCATACTGGCAGTGTTTTTGCATATATTTTAGTTTTCATAAGTTGGCAGCAAGTTTTAAATAATATGACATAATCCCTCTGAAATTATACTTAAAAATTCAGTATTAAACCAGGAGCCATCGATGTGGCGAATTAACTCCAGTAAGCAGCGAGACTACCTGGGGTGGGACTCTATTTGAACAAAATAATCAGCATTTTTAAAAAAACAAAAAAACATTTCGTTTATTACCGTTAAGTTTACACTTACATTATTTTGATGTTTCAGCGATGCATTTATTATATATATATATATATATATATATATATATATACATATATATAATATAAGTTTATTTCTCAGTGTAAACGAGTTGTATGGAGGAGTATTACTACTGCGAGAGATTAGAGAGGTCTTGTTTTCGACGCCACAGCAAGTGAAGTGAAAAGAAGAAGAAGCTCTACGTGTTTTATTACAATGTTGTTCGCGAGAAAGAATGAAGATACTTTGAAAACAGAACGAAGATACACTGGTAGTAGTGGCAGTAAACACGAAACAAAGTCTACTGGTGTCAAGGGTGGGATTTGAAGGGTAAGATGAAGGAAATACTTCAGAAATTATTAAATGAAATGAAGATAAAAAAAAATTTACAACAGACAAAATAGGGAGAGAAATGAAGATTGTAATTACCGAACAGAAAAGATGGAGAAAAAAATGTAGTCACATTATAGCATAGTTATTTGTTGCTTCTTTGATTAGCTTGGTTAGCACGTTAAAATCAAAATTTATTTAGCAGGACCGGTTACTAACCACGATGTTTCTGGGTTACATGTAATGGCCTCAGCAGCTAAATCCTGCAGCAGTTGGGTGACTCTAAAGGATTTCCGTTCAAAAACTTGTTTTTCCTTCCTGCTGTGCTTAAGAGATTTTTAATATTCTCCCATTAGTTCTTCGTTACAACCAGGGTTTTTAATGGTATAATTATGCTCTTCCCTCTCTGGGTCATTAAATATTTTCATTGTGGCCTCTCAGAAAACCGAAGGTAAATTAACCTTAGCCGGGGCACAAAATTCAACGTTCTACCGACAACAATGCGTTATCATATAAACCATGCGTCATCACTTACTGTAGAGGAAAAGGAAATTACACTTCTCAACTGATGTGTATCGAAAAATGAAGTTTTGTTGCATTGTTTTGCTTTTTGTTGGCGGTTTAGAAAGCCGGCCGCCTCTCTATTGCGAATGTGCAGGGCTTTAAATCCTCTCTTTCGTTGGTGTGAACGTTAATCTCTGGTATAGAGTTATTTGCATCACAATGTGCCCAGGAAGGGAATGTTGGAAACCATGGAAACCGGGGCTTTAAAATAAAACCTGATCCTGTTTCTTGCATTACAGTGTATAATCCTTCTTAAATTACCAGCTCGTTTTAGAAATGCGATTACTGGTGCATTAATGCGGAACGGCATATTATACCAAACATGATAATAGGAAGGAATTATCTTATTGTTTTATTTAAAATCTCTTTTAATGTCTTCTGCATGATGTTTCTAGTGTTTGGTGCTGCTACCTTAAGTGTTGTTCTCAACAAAACCCATTTAAAGATTTGTCTTTCTTATATCTCTTGCACGTGGTGAATTTTCTTCGTCTTTCTCGTGCTCTGAACAGAACGTATTTAAAGATTTGTCTTTCCTATATCTCTCTATCTTCGTGCTCTTTCAAATTACTTCGTTTTAAATAGTATTTATAGAGTAACGTGTTATACAAAGTCCCTGTATTTATCAATTGTGACGGCTCTCGGTAAAAGCTGAATTCAAAATAGGTGTTACGGGTATTTTTATTGGTAAATAAGAACATATAATGATTAAATCAAATTTTCTTTATTTACGGACCTATAATTTTACTTATTAAGAATAGTACATTTTGCGGTTCGTTCGTACCTCCAAGTATACAGAAGACATACATGTTCTTTTTCCCTGAAAGCGAGGATGAAGTGGGCAGGCCTCGCTATAACGAATAATTTGAATTTGAATGACTTGTGCAAGACCAACACCCCACACTACCAGTTTTAAGATGCGAAAAGTAAGAACAAACAAAAGGAATAGTCTATACTGACAGGCGTTGTTCCTTTCGCGGGGTGGCTAAAACCATGCAAAATGCACCATTTGACCCACCTCTCATCAGTCGGCCCGGATCCGATCCCATGTGACATGTGGGATTTTTTTGTGGACTAAGCGGGCAGGGGTAGCGGCAGATTTTCTCTGGGTTCTCCGGTTTCCCCCGCCATCGTAATCTACCGCTGCTCCATCTTCGTTCCATATAACATCAGTGTCATCGCTAGCGATGCCATATTAGTAAACCTGAGCTTTAAACACTATAAAAAGTAATAAATGATGTGATTGGGTTGTGGGAAAAGCGATGGACAGAGAGAGAGAAAAAAAAACTAACCCTGAAGTGCATACATATTAAGATACTATTTATCAAAACATCTGTAGTTACAGCCCTAACGGTGTCGTAACGTGATCCAAAGTTTCTCTCACAGAATAATAATAGAATGAAGAAAGTGATTTTGGAGCAATGTAATCTATCTAAAGAGATTCTGTCATTTTTTGGTTTAATTTGGTTAAATATGTTTTATAAATTAATATTTTTAAATATATAAATGATGACCTCTAAATATGCTCTGTCTAATCTGCATTAAGCTCACCAGCGCAATTGTTATAAAAGGTATATCTTGGTAACCTACTCCCTCTATGGAAAACGGCCCAAAAATATGAACATAGTTTTGTTTTTTCAAAAGGAATTGAACAAATAAATAGTATAACTAAATAGGGAGTTTACGAGAGTTGGCAGATTCCAAACTACTTAGGTATGCATTTCAGCATTTAGTTTTTAAATAACATAATTTAAAGGCAACACGAGCCATAAAACCAAACATTTGACAAAACGGATAGATAAAGAAATGGAGAAATGAAATCGGTAAAAATGTAATAAGTAAACTAGAGAAATAAATACATAGATAATAAATAGAGAGGGTAAGAGTAAAATGGAGTAATATAATAAGGATATAAGAGTACAAAATTAAAAATGAAAGCAGTGAAAATGAAACAAATAAACGGAGAAATAAAGAAATATAGGAGTGTAATAGTAAAAAGTATCAGTGTGAATCAAATTATAAGTAGCTTAAGAATGCAGAGATGTGCGACTATTCACAATGAAGTTAGACGAAGGGAGAGTGAGGCGTTTGAGTGACTAGTCTGAACAGAAATAGCGAATGTTAGAACAGGATTAGAGAAGGGTGTTTCATATATGTAAACGCAGTATTGAAATATAAGTAAGCTATATTCGTTGATAGGTCGCTAGATGTAAAAATCGTTATTATTCCCGTCGCAATTTTGTCAATCATTAGAGTGCGGCGGGCATGGATGCCATAAGATAGACTGGTCCAACCGTCATAGCTAAAACCTGCCGTGCTGTTATGTTGTGAGAGAGAGAGAGGGATGGCGTATTATAGTGGCAATAGCGAATAGGTAAAACTTAGCTGTTAAGTGTAGCATTATTTTATTCAATAAAATATGAATTCATAACTTCGGTGAAAAGAAACAGTAAGTACCTATCACACACTTGGATTTGAAACTCTAAACAAGCCACATTTGAAATGCAATCAATTTCACCAAAGGTTAATTTATATTACCTTATACTAAGTCACACTTAGGCGACTTTTGACTGTGTGTGAATGTAACTAATTGCCTAATATTTGATGAATTTTCAAAATTACTTAAAATTATATGTGTGCCAAGGACTAAGCTGGGGGAAGCGTCTTCGAGGTGCTTGAATCAGCCTGCCTTAAGATACACAAGCATGAGAACTAAGTGGAAATGCAACTAGAACGGAAAATCAGGCAAATAACCATAATAAGAAGGGAAATTCAGGGAAATAACCATCATATGAAGCGAAAACCAGGAAAAACACCATAATAGGAAAGGAAATTCAAGGAAAAAACCAAAACATAAAGAGAAATTCAAGAAAATAACCATAATATAAAGGGAAATTCAGGGAAATAACCATAATAGGATAGGATATTCACGGAAATAACCATATAAAAAGGGCAGTTCGGGAAAATAAGCACAATGTTAAGGCAAATTCAGCAAAATAACCATAATATGAACAGGAATTTAGGGAAATAAACATTATATGAATGCAAATTTACTTAAAATAGCCATAATATGAAGGAACATTCACGGAAATAACCATAACATACAGGAAAATTCAGTGAAATAACCATAATATAACGGGAAAAAAACATAATATTAAGGTAAATTCATCGAGATAACCAGAGTATGAAGGGAATTTGAGGAAAATAACCATAATGTAAAGGGAAATTCAGCCAAAGAACATTCATATAAAGAATATTTCAGGGAAATCAACATACTATTAAGAGAAATTCAGGAAAATAGCCATACTATGTTGTGAAATTCAGATAAATGACCATAATATGAAGGGACATTCAGGGAAATAATCATAATATTACGGAAAGTTCAGGTAAATAACCATAATATAAAGGGAAATTCATGAAAATAACCAGAATATAATGGGAAATTCAGGGAAATAACCACAATTTAAACAAAAATAAACATTATATGAAGAACAATTCAAGATAATAACCATAATATGAAGGTAAATTTAGGAAATAAACATAATATAAAGGGGAATTAACGGAAATAAACATAATATAATGTGAAAATCGGTGAAATAACCAAAATATGAAGATCAATTCAGGAAAATAATAATAAATAAAGGGAAATTGATGGAAATAACCATTATATATATATAAAGATTCATGAAAATAGCCATTATACAAAGGAAAATTACCTTAATATAAAGGTAAATTCATAAAAATAACCATATGAGAAGGGAAATTCAGGGACATAACCATAATATGAAGGGAAATTCAGGGAAATAACCATAATTGAAAAGGGAAATACCCGTAATTGAAAAGGGAAATTGAGACAACTAACCATAATATGAAGAGAAATATAGAGAAATAACCATAATATAACGGGAAATAACCATGATATAACAGGAAATAACCGTAATATAAAGGGAAATTTAGGGAAATAACGATAAAATCTAGGGAAATTTAGGGAAATAACCAAAATATAAAGGGAAATTCAGAAAAATAACCATAATATGAATGATAATTCAGGGCAATATCCATAGTATAAAAGGAAACTCAGGAAAATGTCCATTATATTAAGCGAAATTCACAGAAATAAACATAATATAAAGGGAATTCAGCAAAATATCCACAACATAAAGGGAAATTCAGTGAAATAACCATAATGTAATGGGAAGTAACCATAATATAAAGAGTAAATCAGGGAAATAAGCAGAATATAAAGGAAAATTCATAGTAATGACCATATTTTTAAGGGAAATTGCGGGAATTAACCACAATGTGAAGCAAAATTAAAGTAAATAATCATAATATGAAGGGAAATTCTAGAAAATGCCCATTATATAAAGATAATTAATCATAATATAAAGGGAAGTTCAAGGAAATAACAATAATATAAACGGAAATATGTATAAAATAACGGGATATTCATGGAAATAAACATATTATATTGAAAAAAATTAGGGAAATAACCATAATGAAATATGAAATTCAGGTAAATAACCATAATATAACGTGAAATTCAGGGAAGTAGCCATAATATAAAGCAAAATTCATTTAGATTACCAGAATATGAAGGGAAATTCATGGAATTAATCAGATTATAAAGGCAAATTCAGGAAAAAAACAATAATATAAAGGTACTTCCAGGAAATAACCATAAATAGAAAGGAAATCCAGGTAAGCAACCTAGATATTTAGGGAAATTTAGGGGAATAACCATAATATTAGGCGAAATTCAAGGAAAACACTATAATATAAAGAGAAACTCAAGGAAATAAGCGTAATATGAACGGAAATTCAGGGAAATATCCACAATGTAAATAGCAATTCAAGGAAAGTGTCTTAATATAAAGGGAAAATCAGGGAAATAACCATAAAATTTATGTAAATAAGGTAAATAGGTAAATAACCATAATATGAAGGGCAATAACCATTATATAAAGGTATATAGGCATAATATAATGAAAATTCGTGGAAATAACCATAATTTGACGGGAAATAACCATAATATAATGGAAAATTCATGGAAATAACCAGATTATAAAGAAAAATTTAGGCAAATAACCATAGTGATATATGAAATTCAGAAAAATAACCATAATATAACTGGAAATAACAATAATATAAAGGGCAATTCAGGGAAATAACGGTAATATAACCGGAAATACAGGGTACAATCCATAATAAGAAGGGAAATTCATGGAAATAACCAGAATATATAGCGAACTTCAGGGAAATAACCGTAAGAGGAAATAACCATAATACAAACAGAAATTTAGTGAAACAACCATAATGTAAAAGGAAAATCAATATTATTACCAGAATATAAAGGGAAATTCAGGAAAATAACCATAATATAAAGGGAAATGACCACAATATAGAGGTAAATTGGATGCCATGAGGGCAATTCCAAAAATAACCATTCTAGGAAGGAAAATTCAGGGAATTAACCGTAATATGAAACGAAAAAACAATAATATAAAGGAAAATTCAAGGAAATACACATTTTATGAAGGAAAATTCACGGAAAGAACCATAAAATGAAGGGAAATTCAGCAAAATAACCGTAAAATGAAAAGAAATAACCATAATATGATGTGAAATTCAGGGAAATACAATAAAGAGGAAAATAACCATAATATGAAGGGAAATTGAATAAATAGGGATAAAAATTCAGGGAAATTCAGAGAAATAGCCATAATATAACGGGAAATAACTATCATATAAAGTAAAGTTCATGGAAATAATTACATTATAAAGGGAAATTTAGGGAAATAACTATAATGTAAAGGGGAATTCAGGGAAAGAACCTTAATATAAGGGGATATTCAGGGAAATAGCCATATTATTAACGGAAATTCAGGGAAATGACCATAATATGAAGCGATAAGCAGGTAAATAGCCATAATATTACGGTCAGTTCAGAGAAATAACCATAATATAGAGGGAAATTCATGAAAATAACCAGAATTTTAAGGAAAAGTCAGGGAAATAACTATAATATAAACAACAAAGACCATAATATAAGAGAAAATTCAGGAAAATAACCATAATGTAAAGTTAAATTTAGGAAATAACCTTAATCTGAAGGGAAATTTACGAAAATAAACACAATATAATGGAAAATTCAGGGTAATAACCTTAGAATGAAGGTCAAATTTGGGAAATAAGAATACTATAAAAGGAATTTCATGGAAATAACCATGATATAAGGGGAAATAACCCTAATATAAAGGGAAATGACCATAATATAAAGGGAAATTCAGGGAAATAACCATAATATAAAGGGAATTGACCATAATATAGAGGAACATTCAGGGAAATAACCATAATATGAATGTTATTTCAGGAAATAATGATAATATGAGGGAAATAAATACAATGAAATAATCATCTTATTAAGTTAATTTCAGAGAAATAAACAATATTAAGGGAAATTCAGGGAAATAACCATGATATAAAGGACAGTTCAGGGAAATATCCATAATATGAGCAGAAATTCAGGCAAATAACCATAATATGAAGCAAAATTCAGATAAAAAAACCATTATATGAGGAGAAATTCAGAATAGTAACCATACTATAAAAGGAAACTATCGGAAGTAACGATAATATAAAGGGAAATTCAGGGTAATAAAAATAATATGGGAAATTTAGGGAAATAACCATTATATAACGTATATTACCATAATATAAGGGGAAATAACCACATTATAAAGAGAAATTCAGGAGAATGATGATAATATGTACGAATATTTAGGTAAATTACCAATATATAAAGGGAAATTCAAGGAAATGACAGCAAAATAGAGAGAAATTTAGGGAAATAACCATAATATTAACGGATATTTTGGGAACTTACCATAATCTAAATGGAAATACCAGCAAATAACCATTATATGACGGGAATTTCAGGAAAATCTGCTTAATATAAACGAAATGCAGGGAAATATCCATACTATGAAGAGAAATACAGGGAAATTACCGTAATATGAAAGGTATTTCAGGCAAATAACCAGAATGTGAAGGGAAATTCAGAAAAGTAAACGTAAACTGAAGGGAAATAACCATAATATAAAGGGAAATTTAGAGAAATAACTATAATATAAAGGGAAGTTCATGGATATAACCAGAATATAAAGGGAAATTCCACAAAATAACCATAATATATAGGGAAATTCATCGAAATAACCATAAAATGAAGGCAAATTAACGGAAATAAGCATAATATATGGGGAAATTCAGGGAAATAACCATAATATGTAGGTCAATTCAAGGAAATAACCAAAATATAAACACAAATTCAGAGAAAAAACAGTGATTTAAAGGAAAATTCGCGGAAATATCCATAACATGAAGGGAAATTCAGGGAAAAAACCGTATTATGAAGGGAAATTCAGAGAAATAACCAATATGTAACGGGAAATAAACATAATATAATAGAACATTCATGGAAATAGCCACAATGTAAAGGAAATTTTTGGCAAATAACCATAATGTAAAGGGTAATTCAGGAAAAGAACCAAAATATAACGGGAAATAACCTTATTATTAAGGGAAATACTGGGAAATGACCATTATATGAATCAAAGCTCAGGTAAATAATTATAATTTGACGGAAAATTCATAAAAATAACCATATATATCAGGACATTTAGAAAAATAACATTGATGAGATGGGAAATTCTGCGAAAAAACCTTAATATGCAGCGAAATTCAGGGTAATAACCATAATATAAAGAGAAAATAATATGAAGGGAAATATTGAGAAATAACCATAATATAACGGAAAATAACCATTATATAAAAGGAAATAACCATAATATAAAGGAAAATTCAGAGAAATAACGATAATATCTAGAGAAATGTGGGTAAATAACCAACATATAAAGTGAAATTTAGAGAAATGACAGTAATATTAATCAGGGAAATAACCATAATATCACGGTAAATTCGGAATAATAACCATTATATAAAGGGAAATTCTGGGATATAACCATAATATAACGAGAAATAGCCCTAAGATATTGGGAGATAAGCATAATCTAAAGCGAAATTCAACAAAAACATTAATATGAAGGAAAATTCGGTGAAATAACCATAATAATAGGAAAATAAAGGGGAATAACAATAATTTAAAGGGAAATTCAGGGAAATAACCATAATTTAAAGGGAAATTCAGGGATATAATCATAATATAACGGGACAAAACTATAATATAATGGGAAATTCATGGAAATAGCCAGATTATAAATAAAACTTCTGGGAAATAACCATATTGTTATAGGAAATTCAGGGAAATAACCATAATATAATGGGAATTCCAGGGAAATAGCCATAATATGAAGCGAAATTCATGAAAATATCCAGAATACAAAGGAATTTTTAGCAGAATACAAATATAAAGGGAAATGACCATAATATAAAGGGAAATTCAGGGAACTAACCATAATATGAAGGAAATTCAGGAGAATAACTATAATATTTAGGTAAATTTAGGGGAATAACAATAATATAAAAGGAAATTGAGGGAAATATTCATAATATGAGGCGAAATTCAAAAAAAAACTATTATATGAAGGGAAACTCAGGGAAATAACTATAATATGAAGTGAAATTCAGAGAAAAAAACCATCATTTGAAACGAAATTCAAATCAATAACTATTATATAAGGGGCAAATCAGGGAAATAACCAGAATATACATGGAAATTCCGGAAAGTAAACATAATATTAAGTGAAATGTAGGGCTATAAGCTAAATATAACGGTATACAACCATAATATAATAGGAAATAACCACAATTAAAAGAGAAATTCTGGGAAATGACGATAATATGTTTGGAAATCTAGTAAATTACCATAAGATAAAGGGAAATTCTGGGAGGTCACAGCAATATAGAAAGAAATTCCGGGAAGTAACCATAACATTAAGGGAAATATAGGGAACTAATCATTATATAAAGGGAAATTCAAGGAATTAACCATTATATGAAGAGAAATTCACCAAAATAGCACATAAGAAGGAAAATTCAGGAAAATAACCACAATAAAAGGATAATACACGGAAATAACGTTAATATGAAGGGAAATACAGGGCAATAACCTTAATTTAAAGGAAAATTACGGAAAATAACCATAATATGAAGCAAAATTAAGAGAAGTAACCGTAAAATGAAGGGAAATAACCATAATATGAAGGGAAATTCAGAGAAATAACCACACTATAAGGAAATGCTACCAAACTATGTAGGGATATTTAGAAAAGTAGCCAAAATATGAAGGGAAATTCAAGAAATTAACCATAATATAAAGGGAATTGACCATAATTTAAAGGAAAATTGAGGGAAATAAGCTTAATATAAATGAAAGTTCAAATAAATAACCATAATATAAAGGAAAATTCAGGTAAATAACCATAATATAACAGGAAATAACCGTAATATTATATGAAATTCAGAAAATAACCTTAATATAAAGGGAAATTCGTGGAAATAACCAGAACATAAAGGGAAATTCAGGGAAATTACCATAATATAAAAAATAACCACAATATAAAGCGAAATTCAGATAATAGCTATAATATAAGGGTAAATTCAGGAAATAACCATAAATTAAAGGGAAATAAGATTAATATAATGGAAAATTCAAAGAAATAACCAAAATATGAAGATCAGTTTAGGGAAATATCAATAAAAAAAAGGAAATTCATGGAAATCACCAGCATATAAAGGGACTTTCAGGGATATAGCCATTAATAAAAGAAACAACCTTAATATGACTGAAAATTAAGGTAAAAAACCATAATATAAAGGAAAATTCAGAAAACTAACCATGATGAGGAGAGAAATTCAGCAAAAAAAATATATGAAGCGAAATTCTGGGAAAAAGCCATAATATCAAAGTAAATTCAGGGAAGCAAAGTATAATGTAAAGGGAAGTTGAGGGAAATAACCATAATATGAAGGGAAATATATAGAAATGACAATAACATAACGGAAAATAGCAATGATATAACAGACACTATCCATAATATAAAGGAAAATTCAAGGTAATGACTATAATATGAAGGTAAATTCAGGGAAATAAATTAATATGAAGGTAAATTGAAGGACATAACCTTAATATAATGAGAAATTCAGGGTAGTAACAATAATATGAAGAGAAATTCAGGGAAGTAACCATAGTATAACGTGAAATAACCATAAAATAAAGGAAAATAAACATAATATAGAGGAAAATAAGCATCATTTAAAGGGAATTTCAGCAAAATAACCATAATATGAAGGGAAATTTTGGGAAATAATAATAATCTAAAGGGAGATTGAAGGAAATAACCAAAATGGAAAAATAAATTCAGGATAGTAACCATAATATGAAGGGAAATTCAGGGAAATAGCCATAATAAGACGAGAAGTTCAGGGAAAAAACATTAATAAGAAGGTAATTTCAGGAAATAACCTTAACACGGAGGGAAATTAGGTGTTATAACCATAATATGAGGGAAATTCAGGGGAATAAGCATAATATAATGCAAAATAAATATCATATAAAGGGAAATTACTATGACTATTTCGCAGAATTTCGCTTTATATTATATATTATGGGAGATTCAGGGAAAATGCCATAATATGAAGGCAAATTCAGGAAAATATCCATCACATGAAGTGAAGTTCAGATAAATAATTATATGACGGGAGATTTAGAGAAATAACCATCATATTAACGGAAATTCAGGGAAATAACCTGAATATAAAGGGGAATTTAAGGAAATAACCATAAAATATAAGCAAATTCATGCAAATAACCACAATTTGAAGGGATATTCACGGAAATAACCATATAAAGAAGCGAAATTCGGGAAAATAAGCACAATATAAAGGAAATTCAGGAAAATAACCATGATATGAAGAGAAATTCAGGGAAATAACCATTATATGAATGCAAACAGGAGTAGTAACCATACAATGAAGGGTGTTAACGTGCTTATAAAGAGGAAAGAACCACAATAAAAAGGGGAATTCAGGGAGAAACCGAAAATATAAATTGAAATTCAGGGAAATAACCATGATATGAAGGGAAATTCAGAGAAATAACCGTCAAATGAAGGGAAATAATATAAAGGGAAATTCAGGGCAATAACCTCAATATAACGAGAAATTCAAGGAAGTACCCATTATATAAAGGGAATATAACCATATCATGAAAGGATATTCACGGATATAACCATGTAAAAAGGGAAATTCAGGAAAATAAGCTCAATTGAAGGGAAATAACATTAATATGAAGGTAAATACTGCAAAATAGCCATAATATAACGTTTAAAAACCACATTATTAATAGAAATGATCATATTATAAAGGGGCAAACCATAATATAAACAGAAATTCAGGAAAATAATCAGAATATGAGGGGAAATTCAGGGAAATCACCATAATATAGACGGATATTGAGATAAACAATGATAATATGAAGGGAAATTCAGGTAAATAAACATTATACGAAGAAAATTCAGGGAAATAACCTTTATATGAAGGGAGTTTATGAAAAATAATCGTAATGTGAAGGAAAATTCAGTGAAATAAGCATAATATAATGGGCAATCCAGGGAAATTACCAGACTGTAAATGGTAATGGAAATGGAAATAACAAAGTTATAGATGAAAATTTAGGGATATAACCATAATATAAAAGAAAATGTAAGGAAATAACCAAAATATAAAAGGAAATTCAAGGAAATAAACACAATATAAAGGGATATTCAGGAAAATAAACTTAATATTACCAGAATTTGAGGGAAATAACCATAATATGAGGGGAAATCAATTGAAATAACCAGAATATAAAGATAAATTCAGGGCTATAACCATAATTTAATGGGAAATGACCATTATATAAAGGGGAGTTCAAGGAAATATCCTTAATATAACTGGGAGTTCTGAGAAATACCCATAATAATAAGAGAAATTCAGCAAAAAAACCTTAATATGAATAGAAATTCAGGGAAATAACCAAAATATAAAGGGAAATTCATGGAAATAACCTAAATATTTAGGGACATTCAGGGAAATTAGTATAATATAAAGAAAAGTAATCATAATATAAAAGGAAATTCAGGGATATAACCATAATATAAGAGTAAATTCAGGGATATAACCATACTATGAAGGGTATTTCATGCAAATAACCACAATATAAAGGGAAACTCATGGTACTAACCATAGTATGAAGGAAATTTCAGGGAAATAGCCATAAAATGAAGGAAAACTGAAGAAAGTAACCATAATATGAAAGGAAATTTAGAGAAATAGTCATAATATTGGGGAAATAACCATAATATAACGGGTAATAACCATAATAATCATAGAAATTCAAGGAAATGACTATAATTTATAGGGCATTTTAGGGAGTTAACCATAATATAAAGGGAAATTCAGCAAAATGTGAGCAAAATAGAGGGAAATTCAGGAAAATAACCATAATATGAGGTGAAATTCAGGAAAAACACCATAATATAAAGAGAAACTAAACTAAACGTTTAAAAAGGGAAAATTAGGGAAATAACCATAATATGAATATAAATTCAGAAAAATAAACATAATATCAGAGTATTTCAGGGAAATATGCAGAATATAAAGGGAAATTCAGGGAAGTAATCATAATAGGAAGGGAAGTTCAGGGAAATAAACATAATATCAAGAGACATTCCGATATATAAATATTATATGAAGGAAAATTCAGGGAAATAACCATGATAAAAAGGGAAATTAAGGAAAATAACCATAATAGGAAGGAAAATTCATGGGAAATAGATACAATATAAAGCAAAACTCGGGGAAATAACCATAACATGAGGGAAATTTAGAGCAATAACCATAATATTAGTGGAACTCAAGGGAAATTACTATAATATGAAGCAAAATTCCGATAAAAATTACTAAATGAAGAAAAATTCAGGGAAATAGCCATATTATTAAGGGAAATTAAAAGAAAAAAATATAATATGAAGGGAATTAGGGAAAATAACATTAATATGAATTTAAATTCAGAGAAATAACCTTAACAAGAAGGTAAATTCAGAGTAATAACCATTACTTAAAGGGATATTCGTGGAAATCACCATAATATAAGTAGATATTGAGGGAAGTAACCATGATATGAAGGAAAACTCAGCTAATTAGCCATTACACGAAGAAAATTCGGGGAAATACCCAGCATATGAAGGGAGGTTATGGAAAATCACCATAAAATGAAGAAAAATTCGGGGAAATAACCATAATATAAAGGGTAATTCAGGGAAATAACCAGAAAATAAAGGGAAATTCAAGGAAATAACGATAATATACAGAGAAGTAACCATGAAATAAAAGGCAATTTAGGGAAATATCCATAATATAAACGGAAATTCAGGGAAATAACACAATATAAGGGGAACTTCAGGAAAATAACCTTACAGTGAAGGAAAATTGAGGGAAATAACCATTACATGAAGGGAAATTCATTGAAATAACCATAATATTAAGGGTAATTCACTGCTGGAACAATAATATAAAGGGAAATAACCAAAATATAAAGGAAATTCGGGTAATAACCAAAATATAAATGGAAATTCAGTGAAATAACCCTGATAAAAAGAGAAATTCAGCAAAAAAATAATATTATGAGGTTCAGGAAAAAACTATAATATGAAAGGAAATTCAGGCAAATAATCATAATATTACGGAAAATTCAAGGAATAACCCATTATATAAAGCGAAATTCAGGGGAATAGCCATAAAATGAAGGGAAGTTGAGGGAAATACCTTAATATGAGAGTAAATTCTGGGAATTAAACATAATATTAAGGAAATTGAGGGTAAATAACAATAACATTAGGGGGATACTCAGGACAATAACCATAATATGAAGAGAAATTCAGGGAAATAACCATAATATAAAGGGAAATAGCAAGAATATAAAGGAAAATTCAGAAATAGCATTTACATGAAGGAAAGTTCAGGGAAGTTCTCAAAATATGACGGAAATTTCGAGAATTAATCAAAATATAACAGGAAATAACAATGATATAAAATAAAATTCAGGGAAATAACGATAATATGTAGGGAAATTTGTGAAAATAACTAAAATGTAAAGGGAACTTCAGGGAAGTGACAGGAATATAGAGCGAAATTCAGGGAAATAAACATGATATGAGGGGAACTTGAGGTAAATAACCATTATATAAAAGAAATTCAGGTAAATAACCATAATATGAAGGGATTTTCACAGAAATAAGCTTAATATTAAGGTAAATTCAGGGAAATAATCATAATATGAAGGGAAATTCAGTTTTATATATATTACATGAAGGGAAATTCAGGGAAATAAACATAATATAAAGGGAAATATAGGGGAAATAAGTATATTAAGTATGGAAATTCAGGGAAAACCCAAATATGATGAGCTCATTTCATAGAAATAGTCATATTTCGAAGGGAAATTCAGGGAAATAATCATAATATAAGGAAAATTGAGGGAAATAACCATAATATGATGAGACGTAACCTTGATATGCACGCAATTTCACGGAAATAACCATAAATTCAGGAACCTAACCAAAATATTAAGAAAATCTAAGAAAATTAACTGTAATATCAAGGGAAATTCAGGGAAAAAAACTTGAATATAAGGAGCAATTCAGGGAATAACTATAATATGAAGGAAAATTAAAGTAAGTAACCATTATAAAAAGGAAAATTTAGAAAAATAACCATAATATAACGGGATATTCGAAGATAAAACGATAATATGTAGGGGAATTTATGGAAATAACCATAAAAAGGGAAATTCAGGGAAATAACAGCAATATAGAGGGCATTTCAGGTAAATAACCATAACATGAACGGGAATTCATGGAAATAACAATTTAGGGAAAATCTAAAATATGTAGGGGAATTCAGGAAAAAACCAATAATATAAAGGGAAATTCAGGGAAGTAACCGATAAATGAAGAGAAATAACCATAATATAAAGGGAAATTCAGGGGAAAAGCAAATATATAAATGGAGATTCATGGAAATAACCATTATATGAAGAGAAACTACTTAAAAACCCATAATATAAAGGGAAATTCACAGCAATAACGACAATATTACGGTTACATCAGGGAAAAAACCATAAGCTAAAGGGAGCATCAAGAAAATAACCATGATATGAAGGGAACTTCAGAGAGATACCCATAATACGAAGGGCAATTCAGACAAATATCCGTAAAACGAAGGGAAATAACCACAATATGAGGAGAATTGAGGAAAATAATCTAAATATAAAGGAAAATAACCATAATATGAAGGAATATTTAGGGAAATAACCATATAATGACGGGAAATTCAGTGAAATAACCTAAATATAAAACGAAATTCATGGAGGTAACCAGATAATAAAGGGAAATTCAGGGAAGCAACATTAATATAAAAGGAAATCGGGTAAATAACCATACTATTAAGGGAAATTGAAGGAAATTACCATAATATAAAAGGAAATTCAGGCAAATAACCACAATAAGGAGGGCAATACAGGTAAAAAAGTATTATGAAGTACAATTCAAGGAAATAACCATATTATGGAGCAAAATTCAGGGAAATAACCATATTATAAAGGTAAATTCAGGGAAATAACCGTAATATAAACGTAAATTGATGAAAATAATCATAATATGAAGGAAAATTCAGGGAAAAAACCATAAAATAAGAAGAACCTCAGATAAATAACCATAATATGAAACAAAATTCAGATAAATAACTATAATATGAAGCCAAATACAGGGAAATAACCATAATATAACGGGAAATAACTATAATATATAGCAAAATAACCCTAATTAAAAAGAAATTCATGTAGACAACTAACTTATAAAGGGAAATTTAGGGAAATAATCATAATGTAAATAGAAATTCAGGGAAAGAACGTTAAAATATGGAGAAAACCAGATTATAGAGAATAATTCAGGGAACTAACCCTAATGTAAACAAAATTCAGGATAGAGCCTTAATATAAAGCGCAATTCAGGGAAATATCCATACTGTTAAGCAAAATTGCAGGAAATGTCCACAATATGAGTGAAATGTAGGTATATAACCCTAATATGAAGAGAAATTCAGAGAAATACCCTAATATGAACGAAAGTAATCATAATATAAAGGAAAATTCAGGGAAATAACCATAACATAAACTGAAATAATATAATATAGAATATAAAATAATATAATAAAATATAATGGGAAGCTCATGGAAATAACCGAATAATAAAGGGAAATTCAAAAATTAACCATAATATAAAGCGAAATGACCATAATATAAACGGAAATTCATGGAAATAACCATAATATGAAGGTAAATTCGGGAAATAAACATAATATTAAGGTAAATTCAGGGATATAATCATAATATTGAGGGAAATTGAGCAAAATAACTATAATAAACGAAATTTAAGGAAAATAACCATAATATGTGGGGAAATTCAGAAAATAAACATAATAAAAAGGGAAACTCAGGGAAATAACCATAATATAAAGGTAAATTCAGAGAAAGAACCATAGTATGAAGGGAAATTGAGGGAAATAACCATAATATAGAGGGAAATTCATGGAAATAACCATAATATAAAGGAAAATTCAGGGAAAGTGTCATTAATAAAAGAAAATTTAGGGAAATAACCATAATCTAAAGAGAAATAATCATATTATGAAGGGTGATGCAGGGAACAACCATTATATGAAAGGAAATGCAGAAAAATAACCACAATATAAAGAGAAATTCGGGGAAATAACCATAATGTGAAGGGAAAAGCTGGGGAACAACCATATTATTGAGGGAATTTGAGGGAAATTACCATAATGTGAAAGGAAATACAGAGAAATAACCATCATATAACCAGAATTACTCACTATATAAGGGAAAGTTCAGGGAAATAACCATAATATAAGGAGAGCGAAATGGAAATAACTATAATATAAAACGAAATTCGGGGAAATACCCAAAATATGAAGCGGAATTCATGGATATAACCATAACATGAGAGTAAATTTAGGGAAATAACCATAATATGAAGAAAAATTCAGGGAAATCAGCATACTTGAAAAGGGAATTATAGAGAAATAACCATGACATAACGGAAAATAACCATGATATATCAGGAAATATCCATAATTTATACGGCTATTCAGGGAAATAACGAAAATATCTAGGGAAATTTAGGGACATAACCAAAATATAAATGGAAATTCAGAGAAATGACAGTAATATAAAGAGAAATCCAGGGAAATAACCCTAAAATAAATGGAAATAACCATAATATGAAGTGAAATTCAGGGAAATAACCACAATATAAAGGAAAATAGCCTAATATTTTGGGAAATTGAGAAAAAAGCAATTATATGAAGGGAAATTCAGGGAAATATCCATAATATGAAGGGAAATACAGGGAAATTACCATAATATGAAGGGTAACTCAGGCAAATAATCATAATATGAAAGCAAATTCAGAAAAGTATCGTATAACGAAGGAAAATTACCATAATATGAAGGGAAATTCAGAGATATAATCAGTATATAAAGAAACACAACCATAATATGAAGGGAAATTCAGGGAAATAACTATTATAATAATATGAGAGATTCAGGGAAATAACCATAATATAAAGGGAATTCATGTAAATAACCAGAATATAAGTGGAAATTCAGCGAAATAAACATAATATAAGCAAAAATCACCTTAATATTATGGGAAATTCAGGGAAATAATCATAATATAAAGGGAAATTTGTGGAAACAACCAGAATATAAGGGGAAATTCAGCGAAATAACTATAGTATAAAAAAAATGACCATCATAAGAAGTCAAATTCAGGGAAATAACCAAAATATGAAGGGTAAACCGACGGAATAACCTTACTATAAAGGGAAATTCAGTGAATTAACCGTAATATGAAGAGGGTAACCATAATATAAAGGGAAATTCAGAGAACTAACCGTAAAATGAAGGGAAATAACCATAATATGAAGGAAAATTCAGAGGAATAACCATAATATAAAAGAAAATATTCTTAATATGAAGGTGGATCGTGGGAAATGGCCATAATATGAAGGGAAAGTAAGTGAAATAACCGTAATATGAAAGTAAATTCGGTGAAATAACAATACAACGGAAAATAATCAGAATATAAAGCGAGATACATGGAGATAACCAGATTATAGAGAAAAATTTAGGTAAGTAACCATAATGTAAACAGAAATTTAGGCAAAGAGCCTTATCATTAAGGGAAATTCAGGGAAACAAACATACTATTAAGGGAAATTGAGCTACATGTCCATAATATGAATCGAAATTTGGGAAAATAACAATAATATGATGGGATATTTAGAGAAATAACCGTAATATTAGGGGAAATAACAATAATATAAGGGGAAATTCATGTAGACTACCACCTTATAAAGGGAAATACAGGGAAACCAGCATCGTGTAAAGGGAAATTCAGGGAAAGAACCTTACTATACGAGTAATATGTAAATAACCATATTAATAGGGGAAATTCAAGTAAACGACCATAATATGAAGCGCAATTCAGGTAAATAATCTTGATATGAAGGGAAATTCAGGGAAGTGATCATAATTTAAAGGCAATGAACCATAATATAAAGGAAAATTGGGAAAATAATCATAATAATTCAGGAAAATAGCCATGATAAGAACTAAAATCAGAGAAACAACCACAATATAAAGGAAAATAACCATAATCTGAATTCCAATCTAGACAAATAGCCAGAATATGAAGGGAAATTCAAGGAAATACCCAGGTTAGAAAGGAAAATTCAGGAAACTCAGTATAATATAAAGGGATATGACCAAAATGTAAAGCTAAATTCAGGGATATAACCATAATATGAGGTAAATTTTAGAAATAACCATTATATGAAGGGAAATTCTGGGTCATAATCATAATATTATGGTAAATTCAGGGAAATAACCATAATACATGCGGGAAATTGAGGGAAATAACCGTAATATGAAGAGAAATTCAGGGAAATAAGCATTAAATGAAGCGGAATTCAAATAAAACTTATTATATGAAGGGACAGTAAGGGAAATAATAATAATAATAATAATAATAATAATAATAATAGTAATAATAATAATAATAAGGGAAACTCAGAGAAATAACCAAATTATAAAGGGAAATTTATCGAAATAAACATAATTCGAGGGGAATTCAGGGAAATAACAATCATATGAACAGAAGTTCAGATAAATAATTATTAATTGAAGGAAAATTTAAGGAAATAACCATAATATAAAGGGAAATTCAGGACAATAGTATGAATATAAAGGAAATTCAAGGAAACAACCATAATATAAAACTAATTTCAGGGAAATAACCATATTATGAAAGGATATTCACGGAAATAGCCATATAAAAAAAGGAAATTCAGGAAAATAAGCTCAGTATGAAGGGAAATTTAGGGATATAACATTAATATGAAGGTAAATTCAGGAAAGTAACTATAATATAACGTTAAAACCATACTATTAAAGGAAACGACCATAATATAAAGGGAAATAACCATTATATAAAGGCAAAAATCAGGGAAATAACCATAATATGACGGGAGCTTTAGGGTAATGACCATAATATAGAGGGATATTAAGGGAAACAACAATAATATGAAGGGAAATTCAGGTAAATAACATTATATGAAGAAGGTTCAGGGAAATAACCAATTAATGAAGGGAGTTAATGGAAAATAAAAATAATGTGAAGGAAAATTCTGGGAAATAACCATAATCTAAAGGGCAATTCAGAGAAATTACCAGACCATAAAGGGAAATTCAGGGAAATAACAATGTTTATAAATGAAAAGTTAGGGAAATTACCATAATATAAAAGGAAGTTTAGGGAAATAGCCATAACATAAAAGGAAATTCAGGGAAATAAACACAATATAAAGGGAAATCAGGAAAATATTCTTAATATTAATAGAATTTGAGGGAAACAACCATAACATGAAGGGAAATTCATTGAAATAACCCGAATATAAAGGAAAATTCAGGGCTTCAACCATAATATAAAGTGAAATAACCATTAAATAAAGGGAAATTCAAGGAAATAGCCATAATATAAGGGAAAATTCTGAAAAATAACCATAAGAAGCGAAATTCAGGGAAATAACCACAATACAAATGGACATTCATAGAAATAACCAGAATATTTAGAGAAATTCAGGGAAATTTCGATAATATAAAGGGAAATAATCGTAACATAAAGGATAATAATCATAATATAAAAAGAAATTCAGGGAAAACCCATAACATAAGCGTAAATTCAGGGATATAACTATACAACGATAGAAAATGCATGAAAATAACCATAATATAAATTGAATTTCAGGGTATTAACCATAATATGAAGAAAAATTGAGGGAAAGAGCCATAATATGAAGCAAAACTCAGGGAAGTAACCATAATATGAAGGGAAATTTAGAGACATAGCCATAATATAAGGAAAATAACCACAATATAATGGGATATAACCATAAAAATAATAGAAATTCAAGGAAATGACAATAATATCTATAGAATTTTAGGGAAATAATCATAATATAAAGGGTAATTCAGGGATGTGCGAGTAATATAGAGGTAAATTTAAGAAGGTAACCATAATATGAACGGAAATTCAGGATAATAACCATTATATGAAGGGAAATTCAGCAAAATAAGCGCAATATAAAGGGCAATTCAGGGGAATAACCATTATTTGAAGGGAAATTCAGCAAAATGACCATAATATAATGAGCAAATCAGAGGAATAAGCAGAATCTAAAGGGACATTCAAGGAAATAAATATAATATAAAGGAAAATTCCAGGAAATAACCCCAATATGAAGGGATCTCAAGAGAATCAATTATAATCTGAAGGGAAATCTGGCGAAATAGCCATATTATGAAAGAAAATTCCGGGAATTGCGCGCAATATGAAGGGAAAACCAATAATATAAAAGGAAATTCAGGGGAATAACCATTATATGAAGAGAAGTCAGGTAAACAACTATAATATGAAGGGAAGCTCAAAGACATAACCGTAAAATGAAGGGAGATAACCATAATACGAAGTGAAATTCAGGGAAATACCCACAATATAAAGGAAAATAACCATAATATAAAGGGAAATTGAAGAAATAGCCATAATATGATGTGAAATTTAGGTAAATGACCATAATATAGCCGGAAATAGCCTAAATGAAGAGGGAAATTCATAGAAATAACCACATTATAAAGAGAATTTCAGCAAAATAACCATAATGTAAAGAGAGATTTTGAGATATAATCATAATATAACGGGAAATTCAGGGAAATAAGCAAAATTTAAAGGTAAATTCAGAGAAAGAACCGTAATATAACGGGAAATTCAGGAAATAACCGTATTTAAAAGGTAAATTCAGGAACATGACGATAATAGGAAGCAAAATTCAGGGAACTAATCATAATATAAAGGACATTAATCATAATATAAATGAAAATTGAGGGAAATAATCATAATATAAAGAGGAAAATCTGGAAAATAACCATAATATAACTGGAAGTATCCATAATTTAAAGGGAAATTCATAGAAATAACCACATTATAAAGAGAAATTTAGGGAAATAACTATAATGTAAACACATTCTGAGAAATAACCATAATATAACGGGAAATAAGCATAATATTAAGCGAAATTCGGGGAAATAACCGTAATTTGAAGAAATATTCAGAGAAATAACATCAATATGTGGCAAATTGTGGAAAATACCCTTAAAATGAGGGAAATTCAGGGTAATAACCATAATATGAAGGGAAATTCAGGGAAATAACCACATTTAAAAGGACAACTTTAGGGAAATAAATGGAAATTCATAGAAATAATCACAATATAAAGGGAAATTCACGGAAGTAACCATAATATTAAGGGAAATTTAAGGAAATAATTATAATTTGAAGTAAAATTCAGGGAACAAACATTAATATGAAGGAAAAATCAGGTAAGTAACCTTAACACGAAGGGAAATTCATGATAACAACCGTAATTTAAAGCACAACTTTAGGGAAATAACCATAATACAAAGGGAAATAACCATAATTTAAAGCACAACTTTAGGGAAATAACCATAATACAAAGGGAAATTTAGGGAAATAAGCATCATATAACGGTAATTTCAGGGAAATAAGAATAATATAAACGGAAATTCATGGAAGTAACTACAATATAAAGGGAAATTCAGGGAAATAATCATAATATTAAGGGAAAATCAGGGAAATTACTATAATATAAACGGAAATTTATGAACATAACGTCAATATAAAGAAAAATAACCATAATATTAAGGGAAATTCAGGCAAATAACTATAATATGAAGGAAACAACATTAATATGAAGATAAAATCAGGGAAGTAACCTTAACACGAAGGTAAATTCATGGTAATAACCATAATTAAAAGCACAATTTTAGGGAAATAACCATAATATAAAGCAAAATCCAGGGAAATAACAAGCATATAACGGGAAATTTAGGGAAATAACCTAATTTAAACGGAAAGTCATGAAATAACTACAATCTAAAGGGAAATTCTGGGAAATAACCATAATATTAAGGGAAATTCAGGGAAATGACTATAATAGGAAGGAAAATTCAGGAAAATAACATTAATATCAAAATAAAATTAGGTAAGTAACCTTAACACGAATGGAAATTCATGATAATAACCATAATATGGAGGGAAGATCAGGGAAATAACCATAATATAAATTGAAATTCAGGGAAATAACCATAATATACAGGATAACTCAAGAAAATAAACATAATATGAAGGGAAATTCAAGGAAATAACCATCTTATGAAGCGAAATTCAGAAAAATAATTATTATATGAGGGGATATTTATGGAAATAACCATAATATAGTGGAAAATTCGGTGAAATAACCTCAATATAAAGGAAAATTCATGGAAGTAAGCATATAATAAAGGGAAATTCAGGGAAATAGCCACATTATGAAGGGATGTTCACGGAAATCTACATTTAAAAAGGGCAATTCAGGAGAATTAAGCACAATTTAAATAAAAATTCAGGAATATAACTACAATATGAACAGAAATTCAGAGAAAACACCACTATATAAAGGGAAATAACCAGAATATGAAGTTACATTCAGGGAAATAACCATTTATATAAGGGAATGTACGAAAAATAACCGTAATATGATGGACAATTTAGCGAAATAACCATAATATTAAGGGTAATTTCAGGGAAATAACCAGAATATAAAGTTAAGTTTAGTGTAATAACCATATTATAAAGGAAAATTCAAGGTAATAGCCATTATATAAACACAAATATAGAGAAATAACCATAACCTAAAGGATAATAACCATATTATGCAGGTAGATTTAGGAAAATAACTACATATTAAGGGAAATGCGGGGAAATAACCATTGTATAAGGAGAGCTGAATGGAAACAACCATATTTTAAGGGAAATTCATGGAATTAACCATAATATTAAGGGAAATTCAGCAAAATATCTGTCAAACGAAGAGAAATGGCCATAATATGAACGACAATTCAGAGAAATAACCACAATAAAACAAAAATAACCATAATATGAACGGAAATCTATGGAAATAGCCATAATATGAAGGAAAATTTGGGGAAATAACCACAATATGAGGGAAATTCAGAGAAATAACCATACTATAACGGGAAACACCACAATATAACGGGAAATCCAGGATACAGCCTGAATATATAGGGACATTCAGAGAAGTATCCATATTATTAGGGGGAAATTAAGGGAAGTGGCCATAATATGAAGTGAAATTCAGGAAAGCAACCATTACATGAAGAGAAATTCAGGGAAACAACCATAATATGAAGGGAAAGGTGGGGTAATAACCATATTATTGAGCGAAATTGAGGTATATTAGCATAATATGAAGCAAAATGCTGGTAAATAACCATAATATGAAGGGAAATTCAGGGAAATAACCATAATATGAACGGAATTAATCATTATATAACGGAAAATTCAGGGAAATAACCATTATATAATGGAAAATTAATGGAAATAACCAGATTATATAAAAAATTTAGGGAAGTAACCATAATGTTACTGGAAATTCAGAGAAAAGACCATAATATAACGAAAAATTCAGGGAAGTAGCCGTAAAATAAGGAGCAATTCTTGGGAATAACCTTTATTTTAAGGTAAATTAAGTGAAATTACCATGATATGAAGCGAAATTCAGGGAAATAACCATAATATAAAGGAAACTAACTAAAATATAAAGTCAAATTCGTGGGAACAATTATAACCTGAAGCGAAATTCAGAAAAAAAAACTATTATATGAAGGGAAATTCAGGGAAATATCCACCATATGAAGGGAAATTCAGATAAATAACTATTATAAATGGAAAATTCAGGGAAATAACCTTTATATAACGGAAACAAACCACAATATAAAGGGAAATTCATGGAAATAACCATAATGTAAAGGGAACTTCAGGGAAAGTACCAGAATATAAAGGGAAATTCAGGGAAGTAAACAAAATAAGGTAAATTTAGGGAAATAATCATAGTGGGACGGGAAATATCATAATCATAATATAACGGGAAATATACCACAATATAAAGAGAAATTCAGAGAAATGACGTTAATATGCACGGAAATTTAGGTAAATTAACATAATATAAAGGGAAATTTAAGGAAATGACAGCAAAATAGAATGAAATTAAGGGGAATAACAATAATATTAAAGGAAATTTAGTGAACTAGCCATAATATAAAGGAAATTCAGGGAGATAACCATAATATGAAGGAAAACTCACGGAAATAACCGTATAAGAAAAGGAAATGCAGTAAAATAAGCACAATATAAAGGGATGTTCAGGGAAATAACCATAATATGAAGGAAAATTCAGTGAAATAACAAGAATATAATGGCAACTAACCACAATATAAAGGGAAATTCATGCAGATAGCTATAATGTAAAGGGAAATTCGGACAAAGGACCTTTATATAAATTCAGGGAAATAACCATAATATGAAGGGAAATTCCGGAAAATAACATGAATATGAAGGTAAATTCAGGGAAATAGCTTTAACATAAAGAGAATTTGAGCGTAATGACCATAATATGAAGGGAAATTCGGGGAAGTAACCATAATATAAAGAGCAATTGAGGGAAATAAAAATAACATAAAGGGAAATTCAGGAAATAACCAAAATACAACGGGAAATTCTGGGATATCACCGTAATATAAACGGAAATTCATGGAAATCAAGAATATAAAGAGAAATTGAGGGAAATAACCATAATATGAAGGGAAATTCAGGGAAATAACATTAATATTAAGGTATATTCAGGGAAATAATCTTAACACGAAGGGAAATTCATAGTAATAACCATAATATGAATGGAAATTCAGGGAAATAACGATAATATAAGGGGCAATTGGGGTAAATGACTATAATATAAAGTGAAATTCAGGGAAATAACCATAATATGAATGGAAATTTCGGGAAAATACCATAATATGAATGGAAATTCACGGAAATAACCATAATATACAGGGGAACTTAGGGACTTAAACATAATATGAAGGGAAATACAGGGAACTAACCATCATATGAAGCGAAATTCAGATAAATAATTATTATATGAAGGAAGCTTTAGGGAAATAGCCATAATATAGAGGAAAATTCAGGGAAATTCAAGAAAATAACCATAAGACGCGTCCAAAATCGGGAAAGCGTAAAACAACTGCGCAAGTCGATGCTAAGACTGTAAATGCGAGCAGAGCTGAAACATTTCAAAATTCTATAAGATTGCGCCGCGATCTGATGCTATCTTGCTCCCTATCTACGGAAGAAAGAGAGAAATCGCCTACTTGAAGCTGGCATCCATCATCGAAAGGCAGCTAAGAAGATAGACTTGACTGAAGAGCACCGCAGCAGTTGAATGGGGTTTGCACTTGAATATTTTGTCAAACTAAACCGATTTTGGCAGCTAGTGTTTTTCTCAGATGAAAAGGTGATTTTGTTTTATGAGGATGGGCGAATGTATTTGTGGCGAGCAGACAATACTCGCTATGTTCGAGAATACGTAGTTGCCAAGAAAGGAAGTGGCCGCATAAGTTGGGATTTTGGGGTTGGATATCTTCCTCAGGACCAGAAGAATTGATCCAAGTATCAGCTCGAATGGATTCTGAAGATAGCTTAGCACACATCCAGAAATGTCAGTAATTAACTAGACGGCGAAAAGCCCTGATTTGGACTGCCATAAATCTACGACGGGACCAATGGCTTTACTTCCCTTCCGAAAGAAGCCGTGTGCATGCCGAAAAAATTCATCGTCCTCAACCGGGTTTGAACCCGCGACCTTGGGTATATGAAATTAGCATGGTGACCACTACGCAACGGAGGTCACATATCAATAGTGTCCCATTCAATAGGAACACCAAAAACAGATCCTAAACACTTTGATTTATTTCCAATAACAATGAGGCTTGCAATACTATTCTTGTATTCTATGAAGTCTTCAACATAACCTTCCACTGCTCGACTTCCAACCTCCATGTCTCTTTAATGTTAGTATATCCGCACCACCATCACCAGAAGACATATGAAGCAACATACAGTCATTTTAAAGTATGGATATTAAATAAAATGAAAGACATTACGGGAAAAGTAATCCTGGCTTACTTTATTGAATTATCACAGCGTATGTGGTCAGAGTATTTTATACTTAAACCTACACTTGTGAGTAATGATGGTTTAGATATACCTACATATGCTAAACTTAAGTACTTTTTAAAGAGAAGAACTACTGGTTTTGCTCAAAAAAAAAATCAAACCTATTGAACAGAGTTCATAAATTCTCCTTTCTTCAGATGCACCGGATGACAGACACCTGAGGATCAAAGCTGCCAAAACTATAGTTTTTTTTCATTATTATTATTATTATTATTATTATTATTATTATTATTATTATTATTATTATTATTATTATTATCACAATTATTTAGATGTATTTCACATGTCACTTCTAATACATTTTTAAATAAAATAGCTACATATTTACTTTTCCTTGTTGAATGTTGTTCTTATTTTTGTAATTGCTGCCACTTATAGGTGAGATGAGTTATACAATCTAAAATCAGTTGATGTTGAAGATGTTGGATGGCATTGATTTGAATATACGTTTCACAAAGACACATTTGCGAATATGTTTTGTACTTAGTGGTAAATTTGAATCGGTTGATTTACTTGCTATATGCCGGAAATACTGCGAACCTCGGTTACTCATTAACAATAATAACAGATAAATTTGTTCGGAAAAATTCCGAGCCAGATTGCTGAGTATTTACAATTAGAAGATCCAAAATCATATACCGGACACTGTCTGAGACTTTATCTTGAAAATGGTTCTCTCCACAGAATAAATGAGTATGGTATAAATTCTGTGGTTTTGCAAAAGTTACCAGTTTTGTAAACTTAATCCTGAATGAAGAGATCTTTAGAGGGTATTCCCAGAAAATTAAAGATGTACATTTTATTTTTCATGTAAATAATTATCTTTAAAATACAACATTTTAATCAAAATCGTTAAAGTTGTTTATGTGAGAATAAAAAACAATATATCTTGTATTCAAAATTGTATTAACTTATGTTTTTACTGCTATAGTATTAAAATCAAATTGTAACATTCAGATAACTTTCTCTAACTGTTCCAAACACAAATTAATCTTACAAAAGATTATGTTTTTAACTACATCATGCTAATCGAGAGAAATATTAGCAGAATTTGTCTTATTTCTTGCTTCATTGTAAGTAGAAGGAAAATAAGGGAACACACTATGCTAAAGCGATAGTCATATTTTTAAAATATGGTCGCTATGTGAAACAATTGAGAATCGTTTCCTTGTGCATGATATTGTTTGTGAAATGAAAGGTAGTTTAAAACTGAATCCAAAAACAAGGAATATCTAAAAAGTGGTGAACTTTACAAGAAAAACGTATACGGGATAACTTATGTATTTTAACAAGATCCACATTTTTTGTGTTTTAAGTTTTTGTCTATCTTTGCGGTTTAACCATTATGCAAAATTCTGAAAATTATCCAGAATAAAAGGTCTTCAGAGGCTATATCCACAGCATTCAAAATATGAATTTTATTTGTGATTTAAATATTTATAGTATACGGTATGTAATCAAATTGGTTAGGACTATTCTGAGGAAAACAACATTTTCAAAAAACTCTCCATGTAATGGGTAGTTTGTGGTGGGGGATTTTTTTAAATCTTCTTGTTACATCCTTGGAAGATACAAAATATAAATACCAAATTTGGTAGTTAGCCGTCTTTTTGAGTTATGCTGCCCACAGACACACACATAGATGCAGTCACACAGACCTTTCTCTAAAAGTATTTTTTCTGACCCAGGGAATCTCAAAAGTATATTTCCGGGGAAGTTTTGAATTCGAATTTTTGGGTGGAATACAATGCCCTCTAAAACCACTTTGTACTAGAGGATGCAAAAATACTTTGCTCAGAAGGCAGTTAAAATATCTGTGATCTAACAACAGTCTTATTTTGATTTCCTCTTTTGAATTACCTCTCACCGATATGTTGCTTCTAAGGAACGTATGAGCAGCAAACATTTTAAGAGAGTGTTGATTTAATGCGCATATCTGTGTGACGCTGTTTTGTTTTCACAGTTTTAAACGCATTTTGCATATGAAACTACTAATGAAAGTACATTATTCCTCTGGGACACGCACGCAGCGGGAAGGAGGGTGTGCGGGAAGGATTAGACATGAACTGTTGATCCATGAGGTTTTGAAACTGTCAGACACAAAAACATTAGCTTACACCCTTTCTGTAGCCCTGCGTGCGCGATTTAATGATAAACCCCCGACTGTAAAACAAAAGAGACCTCGAAAATCTCTACATTTTTATCGATCCGTTGCATAATAGCGGCCGCATCACCGACCTCGACGACGTAAAAAACGGCAAATGAGGGATGCAAATTTGACCTGCCCCTTCCTGCTTCAGGCCACAATAAAGCTACAAGCACCACCCAGTGGCTGTACAGACTCTCGTGATATTACCCTCGCCCACCCAAAACTTGTCTCCCTGCACATTTGAGATCAGAATGAGATTCCTGCTCGGTTTGGATTCCATCACAGAAACAAACCCCATCAACGCACACTACCCCTGATGAATGGAACTGCCAGTAACCCATTTCCTCCGTGTTTTCCATTTGGCTTTAATTTAAAGTATACTAACGTATTTGGCGGAATAATATTCGAATTAACTGCTTCAAGTAATGCATATATGAAATTTTGAAAGTCCTTATTAGGATGTCTTATTGGAATTTTTGCCAGTTGTTGTAACAATAACAGTGACATGTTTTAATGCTTCAAAATTATAGCTTGCATGGTATTTAAATAATAAATTTTATTGTCTAAATTCAGTTTTGTTTGTACCGTAAAGTCCTTTAACCTGGTTGGTCAAATCGGAAAATAAATGAAATCGGTGAAATGATGCTCAAATGATCTCAACGCAAATTTTTAAAAACATTAAAATTTTAAGTTTACAGCAAATAATTTACAAATAAATCTACCGTCAGATGTTTATAACAACCCTAATTATTGTGGGGAAAAAATCTAATGTTTTCACATGACTCTCTCTACCCGTTCTGCAAACTAACTATTCTTACAATAGAGATTTTCTTATCTACATTATGCTAATCGAGATAAGCGCTAGCAGAAATGGATCAGTTCCCCTTGGATTATATCATCCTGGATTATATCATTTATGATTATATTATCTTGAATTGTATTATCTTATATCGTATTAGATTGTTATCTTACCTTATCTTAGATTCGACATTCTATTGATACAGATTATCTTGAATTATATTATCTAGGATTGCATAATCGGTAACAGACAGTAAAATTCCAAAGTTGATATTTAAGATTATTCCAAGGATGCGACGTGAAGATTTTGAGGAAACACCTGTAACCTCAAACTACTCGTTATATGGGAAACATTTCGAAAATTTTGATGTTATGAAAAATGGATCTAACATTTTGATTAAAATGCCGTGTATTAAAGATGACAAATTACATGACAAATAAAACAGGTATTTACTATCTGGAAATACCATTTGAAGACCTGTTTATTCCGGATGGATGTTGCTGAATTTTGCATAACTGGTAAACCGTAAGAGATAAGACAAAAAAACCTCCCTCACCATAAATGTAGTTCTCACTAAAACACAAAATTTATGTCATGTACACTTTTTTAGTTAGTTTTTAGATTTCGTTATTGCTTTTATTTTTAAACTGCTTAAAGCTTTTCACATACGGGATTTGTTAACTCTTGACAGTACAAAGAGATAGATTTCATCTATTTATAAATTTTCTACTTACAAGAAAGCCAGCAATAAGTCCATTTTATAGTGTTTATTTCGATTTGCATGAAGTAGGTAGAAGAGAATCTTTTTAGTAATAATTTAATGCCGAGATGTTGTACTCTTTGTCAGTACTTTGGGTAATTTCACCCGACAACTCACAGTTATGAAAGATGGAGAACAGGCCAAATTTTCAATATAGGATCAACACGGTAATAGCAGACACAATATACATGTGTTGATCCGCTAACTATAATAAACAAAATGGGATCCAGTATAACTTTTATAATAATTTATTTCATTAATAAACATGAAAACTTTAACAATAACAATATATAATAAAAAAATATTGTGCGTAATGTAGTTACATTCCTATTTAACTCGAAATGTGATTATAGAGTTTCCATGATTTAACTTTTAACAAAGATGAAAGTCAGTGAAATGCATTATAGAGCGTCGAAATGTGGCATATTTTTTCATTTAACTGGCAAAAGAAACAATTAATCATGACAATTAACCCAAATGAATTTGAATGTTCGTTTTACCACGCAATCATGTCCACGTAACACAACGGAGATCAGTTTAGTCATTACGGTGAAGAATTAATGGGGAATCACGCCATATGAAAACACTTATCCACTCTGAGAAAGGCCTGAGTATAAAGCACCCCCTTTAACCCCGAAAAAATAACAACAACAAAAAACAAATGCAACTCACGCTTCAAAAGGCCGACCTACATAGCAAGTACTTCTAAAAATAGCGCGGAGCATAAGAACATTGTTGCCACATTATAATGTACCAGAATGCTACAATGTAGAGAAAGCCAAGTGACTGGAGCACATTAGAAATTTCTAAAAATACTTTTTCGTTTTTGTTTGATATACTGGACCCTAAACCATGTGAAATTTAGGTAACGAATTTTGCAATACTATGTTAAAGTTTGTAGAGAAAGTAACACATAGAATAAGAAGAAAAGGAAATTCTAGATATAAAAAAGTATAAATATTACATTTTAAACCGATAACAGGAAGTATCTCGGATATGATTAATGCAAAACTATAATAATAAATATAGATTCGAAATATAAGTTGGCAACTACAATAATAAATATAAGAAGAATAATTTAAAATAATAATAATTTTATGATTGGAATTATGTATTTATTTCTTAAACTTTAGAAAAGAAAAGGTTATCGAGCAATCAGTTTTCATTATAGTTGTATTTTAGCGTTCTCTTTGATCAATAGCTTGCGTTGTGTTTTTGTTTATCTATAACACACCACATGAACGTTAATTTGAATTATTGTGAGATTCACAGATCACATCGCGCTTGGAATATTCTCTGTGTGTCACAGCAACGCGGGCATCAGTCAAGCACACATTGTCATGGTTTTTGGCAATTTATAGGACGTGAATAATATCTCGTTTTACGTCCACCTGTATTTTTCATACAAAATTCATAGAAACAATTTTCAGCTAATTTGCGGTGCAATTTGCTGGCGCGAGGGCAATGTGGCATAGAGATATGACGAGGCAGCTCATCCGGAAAGTTGGTGTCAAAACAGCGACCGTGGTACTGGCGACTGACATCCACAACAAAACATATTTCTGACACATTACACACATTCTGCGCGTGTATGTCGTTCCCTTTATTATTTGCATAGCATTCTTTATTGTTGTGTATATTCCATTAACACGGTGGTCTAAAATATTGACGGTACATCGTCGAAACAGCTTTTCCTGCCATTTTGCTCTCAAAAACACTCCTCGCTGCCATTAATTTTTATTGCAACGCTTCTTCCAACTACACGCATATGGGCTAATACAAAAGCGTGATTTTTTATTTAATATTCCAGGCGGGCTAACGGAAATAAAAGTTCATTGTTTTTTTTTTAAAAGTCCCTGTTGCTGACTGTGGAGAGAACTGGGATTTGTGTGGAATAAATGCTCACATTTACCAGCAATATTCCGGCACTAATTTAGCAGGCCATGTTTATTTTGTTTCCAATTTTTGTCTTGCTTTTTGTTTCTCCCTCAACTTTTAATATTCGTGCTCCTCTGTTGTAGCCGTAGGAATCAGATCCTATTTTGAAGTGAACAACATTTAACACCATATATAATTAATATTTCATATCTCTTAAAAACCTCATGTGTTCCAACCACATGATTTTCTCTATTTGTTTTTCAAACAAACTATTCTTAGATTAGATTAGATATCATTCTATAGGTTCATGATGGCCATGCAGACCTTGAACTTGTCAAAGCATACAAAAATAAATACAGCAAATGTACAATATTTAAAGTTCTTGTATTACAACTAATGGTGAATATCTTAAACTTCAATATTACTTGGTTTTTAAAGCTTTTTATGGTGCTTACATCCTTATATACAAAGGTGTCCAAATTTAATTTAAGATCTACATTCTAAAAAATATTAAATATGTAACACTGACATTTTCACAATGACTTTCTAAATTGTTAGTTATTACTCTCCAAGCTACATATACGAAGTGTATTTAAAGTTACACAACTAAATGCGACAGTTGCTAAACAAAAGACCTCAACTGACTTTTATTCTGTGTCATATTACAAGTGTTCACATTCTTATTTATGTGTGCGAAATGTCTACATTTTGTATTAAAATATACATTTTGAGATTCAAACGAGGGTACATTGAATATTAAATGCACTTAATGTTTATATCCTTATTTGTATTAAAAATGTCAAAAATTGATATTAAGATAAACGTTCTAAAGATATTGAGTATGTACATTAAACATAAAATCACTTCATTTAGCTTCATTATCCTGTGTCATTTCACTTAATGCTGATAATAAAAGAGAAGGATTAGGCCGATTATTGATTTAAATATTTTATTATACAGAACAATATGAATTATCACAAAGATACTATTTAAGAGACTCTTTAAAATATTGTAATTGCTAAGTTTTTCATTGATATTACTGGGAAGAGCATTAAATGCTTTAATTTTTTCATGGTAAACACCTTTCTGGAAACAACAGAGCTTGCATTAGGACAAAACATTATTTTGTCTACATAATGCTAATCAAGATATACATTACCAGAATTGGTGTTATTCCATAGGTTCCATATAGTATAGAAGGGAAATCAGGCACTAGGGTAAAACATATTAACCTCTTTATGGCAACCAACCTGTGAAAATTGACCAAAATTCTTGGAAATGTTGATTTTTGAATTTTAACACATTAACATACCGTGATCCTTATAGATTAATATGGCGATGCTATTTTCAGCCACTGAAATTTAAAAACTTATCACGTGGTCATTTAAATGGAAGTGTTAATGATAAAAATGACACTTAAAATATTAAAAGACGTGTGTATTTTCCAACTCGTGTAAACGTTCAAGTGCTTCCTTCGATGTACATTTAAACCTTTCAGTTTCATTTTTCCACCACAGAACCGTAATATCATAATAAATAAAAATTATATAACTAATTTTCTCAGTAAGTAAAATTGTTTATTTGTATTAACAAAATTAATTTATTCACAAAAATAACGAAAAAAATATGAACATCATTCCTTCTGCTGCAGTAATATTTTATGAATTTGAAACACGCCCTATAAATTTTAGAGCGATATTCCTGGGATGTAAATAAGAAGTTTGATTATTTAATTTGGAAAAGTGAAACGCAAGAAGCTCTTTTGGTAGAGTAGTTAATTAAAAGACAAAAATGTTTTCTAAAAAATACTTGGGGCATTTGTCTCAATATTTTTAGAATTAGTTACCATAACAATCCAGATATGATGTAAAAATGAGCGTAACTGCTTATGAAATATTGCCATTGTCATTGAAATTTAATTTTCTTTCCTTGGCCAGTAGTAAAAAAAGAAAGATGGAGTGAAAGATGGTTTCCAGTTTGAGAAGGGTAATACGTATTTGAAAATTGAAACTAATAATAAGGACTATCTCAGAAATGGTTAGTTCCGCAAAATAGAATAGGACATAAATCATGAGTTTTCTGACATATACCTATTTTTTTTTTTTTTTGAGCAGTCGGTTTTAGTCTACCTCTGTCGCTTTGCCAGTTATGAAAAAGTAATTCAGGATAAAGCATATTTTCAGAAAATGTAGGATATGTATTATATTTGTAATTTAATATCTTTAAAATATAGTATTTTAATCAAAATCGTTAGTTATCTTTGAGAATGTCACATTAAACAGTTTGTTACAATAAATGTAATTAATAGTATTCAGAAAATGAAAATAATATCAATCAATTCAAATGTATTATTTGAGAGTTAAAGTATTAGCTTTACTGGTAGCTATCACAAAGCCCGACACACGTAATCCATCTGGGCATGAGCAACCTGTTACTTATCTTTTCCACTTCTATTATCTCTGAGGACTCCAGCCAAAGAATAATGGATAATGGAAAAGCAGATTTAATGAGTAGATACGAAATTCATAGGAAGTAATCATCGAAGTAAACATTAGAAACAAAATAAACTGAAACTTAGTATTTTTGCTGATGATAGGATGCAAAAAGAAAAGTAAGATCCAAAAAAACAATAGTTACAATGACCATAGCCTGATCACCAAATTATAAAAAAGACAAAAAAAATGATGTGTCTCATTTATGCTTTCTTTACATCACTGTAACAAATTATTTCTTTAAAACATTATACTTTTATCTACTTCATGGTGTTCGAGATAAACGTTAACAGTAATAGTCTTATTACTCAATTCCTTGTGAGTTGAATGGCAATTAAGGAATACACTAAGCTAAAACAATAGTCAAATCTTTCAAAAAACTGATCGCTATGTAAATAGAAATGTGGTTTTATCTATGGACGGTCTTTAGCTGCTGTGGTTCTCAGCGTCACATTCTATACTGGGCATGAAAGACCGCTTAATTTTACTCAGAGATCTCTTTTATCAGACTTGAGTTTCTTTTACGTGCCATAAATCTACGACACGGGGCAATCGGCTTCCCTTCCTTTCCAAAGGAGACCATGCTAAGGATTTTTTCATCGTTCTCCGCCGGTTTGAATCCGCGACCTCGGATATATAAAGTTACCATGATAAGCATTATACTACGGAGGTCGACTGGTCACCATGTTCTCTTGGCGTGGCCAGGAGAAGACATATTCCTGTCTGAGAAAAATTGAAGTATATTAAAATTGGAATGAATAAAAACGAATACACAGAAAATGATTTTCTCTACAAAATATTCTATATGACATAAACTGTGAGATTTAACGAGACGTACTTTTGGGGTAGTAAGTTTCTGTCTATCTCTTACGGTTTACCAGTTATGCAAAATTCATCCAGAATGAAGAGGTTTTCAGAGATATTTACAGAAAATTTAAGGTATAAATTTTATTTATCTTGTAAAGATCTTTAATGTACCGTACTCTAATAAAAATATTTAGAGCCATTTTTGAGAAAATAAAAAACTTCGAAAATGTTTCTTTGTAAAGGGAAGCTTAGTATGAGGGAGTCATGTCGCACCCTTAGGATATGCTGAACATAAATACAAAGTTTGGTATTTAACGCACTTTTCGTTTTGGATCATGCTCCCCACAAAGTCACACAAACACGACACATACCGATCTTTTTCTTAAAAAATGTATTCTCAAGGGATTCTCAAAACATACATTTCCGATGAAATCTCGGTATCGAATTTTTCGGTGGAATACAGTAATATCTCTACTGTGCAGAGAAAGTAAAAATAGAGATCCAGTTAACATGAAGGAAAGCTTCACTAAATGAATTTCTGTGTTTGTCTTAAAGGTTACCAAAAGTCTTTAATAAATGACCTGAATGAAAAAGAGACTTACAGACAGCTAAGTATTTGAAAAGATGAAAACAGCTAATCCTCCGAGGAAGAGGAGGGAGGCAAAGTTAATCAGAAAGTGCCAAGCCGTTGCGAATCCCTGTGCTCACTGTTATCAAGTACATTTTCAGTCCAGCTGGCCTGCAAGGTCAACTCACCACTCTGTCGCACTGGCCCAGTTTAACGTGCTAGCTTGGGGAGTGGTAGACTGACGAGTTAAATACAAAGTGATTTATGTAGAACTGACACATTTCTTTC
Source organism: Hymenopus coronatus (assembly GCA_030762935.1). Classification (NCBI taxonomy): domain Eukaryota; kingdom Metazoa; phylum Arthropoda; class Insecta; order Mantodea; family Hymenopodidae; genus Hymenopus; species Hymenopus coronatus. The sequence continues at coordinate 51,504,135 of CM060890.1, read as the reverse complement.
TTTAATTATTCCGATGGAAAGTCATTCAATGACCCAATTTTAGCACCAAATTAAGCAGAATGTTCTTGAGTTTCAATTCCCTGTCACTAGATTCGCAGATTTTTATGTTTTATTCCTGGAGTTTCAATTCCTTGTCACTAGATGTGCAGATGCTGAACTTATATTAAGTCATTTTTACGATAACTGGACGATGTAGAGCTGAGTCAAGGATATTTTCAGCAAGATAGCGCTACATGACATACATCAAATGAATCCATGAACCTAATTGCAAATTTTTTTGACGACCGGATAATTTCCAGGAAGTGGCCTCCAAGATCTCCGGATTTGACATTGCCGGATATCTTTCTATGGGGTTACATAAAAGACAGGGTTTACGCCACACGTCCCCAGACATTGGATGATCTGAAGCACATCACAAAGGAGATTCAAGCTATTGACAACAGAGTCCTCCAACGAGTGGCCAGTAACATGGAACGACGTGTTGAGTTGTGCCTTGTGCAGGATGGAGGACATTTTCAACATTTGCTAAAGAGGTAAATAATCACCCAAAATTTCTCTACAATTTAGATATAATAAGTTGCCGCTAGCATAACACGTTTTGAAACAATTAATAAAAGAAATGTCTCAGCTCTATATAAATCACCCTGTAGAATTTAACGTGCGATAGAACTGGTGCCTTCTAGTTGGTAACTACTTTGTAGCTAAAACAAGAAAACTTAGGAGACCAATTGCGACTCAAAAATATTAATATTGGAAATTCAGTGCATGATTTTTTTCTGAAAAATGTTTTCGAGTTACAATAAATATATTTGATATGCAATTTTTTCCGGGCTTGTTGTCGAAAAGTAGGATTTAGTCCCAACTCAAAGAAATTTTACTTCAAATTTTACTCTGAAAGCCTTAATACATACATAGATGTATTTGTTTCAGCTTCATATGCTTTTACCTTACAAGTAAATGTTTTGAGGACTTCTAAATAATTAGAAAAATGTACAAGTGTGGGGTGTTTGTGAACGCAGAATTCAAAAACGAAAACTCGGATAAAACAAAACTTGGTATTTAAGCTAAGTATTATAAAAACTCTCTTTATTGCTTCAAAACAAATTACAAATTATTGTTTTATTCCTGTCCTGTATTTTGTTCTCTCATCGTTACGATGATCACTTGATTGCTTCGCTGTCTCTCAACTGCACGCTCAGACTCATAGTCGAAACTGACTCACTCCTGGCTTGCAGTACCCTTTTATACACATCGATGACGTGGCAAGAAATTCCAGAAGTAAATATCTTTCTACCACAGGCGTCCACTACCCAGGTATGGCATTCCAAGGCTTTGAAGGCTTATGGCCGCTCTCCACATGTTAAATTCCAGAACACCTGCAAGAATAGCAATGAAACTATGAAGAGAAGCAGACCAGGCACGTGTAACAATTTCTATATATCGAAAGTAATCTGTTAACACAAGTATGGCGATTTCGTACCAGCAATGCAGGTGCATTCGGCGCTTAGTTACAGTATTTATCAAAGATACAATACGAAGATTTTGAAGAAAATCCTTTATCCCCAACCACGCTTTACGTGAAACATTTTTCGAAATAGGATTTTTCCTTTTTTTATCCAGGTCGCAGCAAATGCTGGTACGGTTCATTTAGATCCAGCTCCAATTACTTTTTTTCATCTATTTTAAGAGCTGAAGGCGACGTTTTTCGGCGGGACTCATCTTGAGGCACTTTTGGAGGACCTATGGAGGTTCAGGGATTGTGGGTTAGCTCCGGGCGGCGTCAAAGACGTTCAGTCTAGAACCGTTAAATACGTGCCTATGGCTGAGCCCATCCTCATCCGAATTTGGATGCCTTTCAGATCTTTCTCCTTATCCTTCCCTGTTTGGGGTCATGTAAGTTGCAAAGTTCAGCAAAGTTCTTAATATTAAATAATCCTACAGGAAATGCAGTTTTACAGGGAAATTGCAGCTAGTTTGACAGTCAAATAGACAAATATTTTATTAGCGATTGAACAAATGCAATTTATAATTGGCATGTCAGACAAAACAAACAAAAGTACATATTAAAAAAATTCCAACAGATCGATAAAATTTACAAATTAGAATATTCATTTAAATCATAAAAACAATTTTAAAGTACTTTTTCTGGCAGGTTGAAAACTTGTTGTTAAGTTTCAAAGTAATTCAAGGATAATTACTGAACGTTCTACTCAGTCTACATAATGTATTGGATCGGTTTGCGAGGGTTGTATTAAGTGAAAATGAACAAAGGCCTACCCTACCAAAATAATTGCTCTTAATTCCATTATAACCTTTCAAAACATTGACTTGATTATATTACTTCAGTATTAGCTTAAAACTAAATTACCATTTTATTAATAAGTTACTGGATTCTCTTGTACAAGAACTATGTACCTACATTATTATGTAAAAGATATTATTTCAAATCCCATGAAAATAATAGGTAGAAAACCTCATAAACTAAGGTTACAATGCCCATATTCTTAATGTTTCAACTTTCACAGCGATCTTAATAGTATGCGGTATTTCTAATACATGCAGTTGGCAACTTGCAGAGTTTCAACCAACTGCCACCTACAACACTACTGCAAGGTAAACACAAATGGCGACTCTTTTGGAAAACTGTGCTCGCGAATAAATCCGCTCAGTTATTCGATTTCTGTGAGCGAAACATAAAACCGCGGCTGATATTTACCAACAGCTGCTATAGATTTATGGAGAGACTGTAATGTAGTAGGATGTTGTCGAAAGACTGCGGTCAGAGAGAAAACATCATCGGCGAGGATTGCAGTGGTGCATCCAGCATGGCATCCACAGATTTGAGCACAGCTTGCGGGAAGGAGCTGATTCAGGGCGAGAGGATCACGTTACGACATATGGTGGTAGAACTGGAAATGTTTTTTGAAAACATTCATTACATTATTCACGATATACCGCATAACCGGAAAGTTTGTTCCCGATGAGTTCCACGAAACATGTCCAACCAACACAAGGAGATGCGCATGGGGGCAAGTCTGCAGCTTTTGCAACGGTTCTCCACGGAAGTGAACAGTTTGCTTCTCAGAATTGTCACGGGCGACGAACATGGATCCATCACTATTTTCCCAGCAGTGGAGTGAAAACACCCCTATTCTCCAAAGAAGTTTAATGTGGCACCATCTGCTGGGATGGTGATAGATGCAATGTTTTTGGACAGCGCGGGTGTCATACTCGTAGAGATTTTGGAAAGACAGTGACAGCTGAGCGATATTGAGAGACAATGACACGATTGTGCGAAGCAATCAAGACTCTTTCGCCAAGGGTGTCATCTTCCTTCACGACAACCGCGGCCTCATACAGCCCAGAAGACCACCACGCTGTTGATGCAGATTCCTTTGGATATCAACGACCACCCTCCCTACAGCCCAGATCTCGCTCCAAGCTACTTTCATCCTTTTCCTCACTTAAAGGAACACCTAGGAGATAGACGATGCGCATCAGATGAGGAGGTGCAAGTTTTCACGAAAATGGAGTTGAACATGCAAAGACAGGATTTTTACCGGAAGGGAATATTCAGACTGATCCCATGAAGTGACAAATGCCTCAATCGATATGAAGATCATGTGCAAAAAACCCCACTGCATGTATATCAGATGGTTGCATTGGTTGTACGAAATCAAATATACTCGTTTCACTGCAGGTTTTCTAACATTAGTTTCTGATCAACCTTCGTACACAATATAGCTAACAATATACATTGATAGTAGTGACATCATATAAAGCTATTTAAAACAATTTCTGCATGTATATCTCGATGGGAGATTAGGAAATATAACGTTGGAGAAGGAATATCGAAGATTGGTTCCATATTGAAGAAATGGGGGTGTTCAACGCCCGTAATTAATGCATATGGCACCATAGGCGATGATAATACACGAGTCAAAAACTATTGGAGTGAGGAAAAACTTGAATAAACCACAGTCAGGGATAATGAATCAACAGACCCCCGCTTACCGAGCTTGGTCACCCATGTTGGTTAGTGGGAGAGGTAAATGGTAACATGGAGTTATTAATGGAGAGAGTGAAATAAAGGGGGAGTGAGAATAACTGTACCAAGTGGCCCAAATGACTCGTATTTGACAATTACAGCTATCCCTTCGTACGTTAAGAGTTACAGAACTCAACGGGGCTACTTCAAATCAAATCCAGCCTGTGGAGAAATGTTGAGCTCGTTTTACCACTCTCAATGCGTGACCCACTAACCGTCTCCGCTGATAATGCACATAGCACAAATACACAACACTAAACATCCATGCCCATAGCAGGATTTGAACCCGCGCCCCTTTCGTTGCAGAGCGTCAAAGCCACACGCGCCAACGACCACGGCTACTGGGGCTGGTATAATGAAGAGTTATCTGTACACGCCAAATACGAGGCAGTTGGGACCACCTGGCAGAAAAGCTCAGATAGGGGAAGAGAGAGAGAGAGTGAGAGAGAGAGAGAGAGAGAGAGAGAGCAATAGAGGAAAGAAAGAGAGGATGAGAGAGAGAAAGTTGAGGTTTTGCTGGTATTTCACAAGAGTGAAACGATCGAATGCAACTTCTCTACTCACCCGAGCGCGCGCCAGCACAAACACACACACACACACACGCGCGCGTGTCGTTTCATAATCATTTTTCTTTGTCCTGTACGTTTTAAAAGAAAGACAAAATGATTCAGCGATGCATGCAGGACTTATTGACGGCCGGTAGCCGTGATTAATGCAAGCCAGGCATGCGAGGTGGCTTGATCGAGAAGTGAAATGATACATTTCTGCGCTACTGCTTTTGCTGCTGCGACTAAACTTCATGCTTGACCACTTTACAGCATTGCTATCCAGTAATTAGCTCCCCCAGGACGTGGAGAACCGCGCTTAATTAATAGACGAAGTAGGAGAGAAAAGAGGGAGCCAGGGAAACAAAAGCTGGCTAGTTATTGGCTAGGCCCTGAGCATCGAAATGGGCAGGAATCTGGCAGGTGAAAGGAATCACTTAACAGCTTTTCTGAAGAACGGCACAAGCATGGCACACAAAGGTTCTAGTCGTTATTTATGTCTACCGGTTTCATAGCATCATTGTTACTGATTCGCGTTATCTCTGAAGAATACAACAGGGGAAACTCTGTTGCCGTTGAATTTCTAGTGCATTATGGTGATTTAATGAACCATTCAAGCTGAACGACATACAAAAGATATACTAAGTACAAAAATATGAGTTCCACTCACATGACTTTCTCTAGCTGTTCTAAAAACTTCATACATAAAATTCCTCTTCTTTCTGCACCTTGCTAATCGTGGTTCTCATTAGCGCAATGTTCTTATTATTTAGTTCCGTATAAGTAGGAAGAAAATAAGGGAATACATTAGGCTAAACCAATAGTCAAATGTTTTAAAAGCTGTCGTTATGCGATTGTCATTACAAATCGCTTCTTTTTTTGGCCAGGAGTAGAACAAAAGAAAAACGGACACTCCCGTCTGAGAGAAGTATAATTATTTCACGACAGAAACTAATAAAAATGAATACCTCGAAAACGGTAAGCTCCACGAGAAAATTGTATATGACATAACTTGTGTATTTTAACAATACCTAAATTTTTGTATAGTAAGTTTCTGTCTATCGCTTACGGTTTACTAGTAAAGCCAAATTAAGTAAAATTCATTCAGAATAAACAGCTCTTCAGAAGCTATTCCCAGAAAATTCAAGATATACATTTCATTTGTTAGATAAATATCTTTAATATATGATATTTTAATCAAAATCGTTGGAGCCATTTTTAAGAAAATCAAAATTTTCGAAAAAAGTTCCATGTAAAGGGTAGTTTGGGGTGGGGAGATTTTTCTCAAAATCTTCGTGTCGCATCCCTGGAAGATACTAAACTTAAATACCAAGTTTGGTATTTTAGCTGCTTTTTGTTTTTGAGTTATCGTGTTCACAGACACACGGACACACGGACACATCCACACACATGGTCCTTTTTCTCAAAATGCTTTTTTTTTTTTTTGGATACTGGGGGTCCTAAAACATGTATTTCCGGTGAAATCGTGGTATCGAATTTTTGGGTGGAATACAATACTTCCTTATCCCTATGTACATTGTACATATGGGGCTAGAGAAAGTAAAAAGGCGTGTTTTGCTATTAGTTACAGCTTGAACAATCCCCCAAAATGAGCTAGATACTTACAATATTTGATTACTTAAAGTTGATAATCGAACAACTTTAACAACAAAGGTATTCACATGAATTCTAATTACATCTGAAGATGTAATTCATTCATGCACAATTCCTAGTATTGGAGTAAAAGCTGATGCTACTCCAGGACCTTAAATCAAACAGGGAAAAAATAGGATAGTGCGCCGGTGGTTTTACTGTCTTCTAATAGAAAATCAGACGTGGTACATTCAAATGATTGGCTATATCTATATTGCAAACTATTCTTAAAAAATCTGATGTGTTCCATTCACATGGCTTTCTCTAAATCTCTGTAATAAATTATTGTTAAAAAGTTTATGCTTTTTTTACTTCATGCTGATCGAGAAACAGTTAGCAGAAATAGTCTTATTACTTACTTTCTTGTAAGTAGAAGCGAAATAAGGGAGTACCATAGGTTAAAGTAATAATCAGGAGCTGGTTGCTATGTGACTGAAGTTCCTTTGTTTTTATGGACAGGAGTTGACATATTCCTGTGTGAGAAAAGTATAAGTTTTTCAAAACTGAAACCAAAAATAAGGAATATCGAAAAAACGAACAACTCCACGAAAAAATGTATATTAAATAAATAGTTTTAGCGTGTTGTATATTTTTTTGTGTGGTAAGTTTTTGTCCATGTCATACGGTTTAGCAGTTGTACAAAATTCCGTAAAATTCATCCTCAATAAGTAGTTTTCATCGGCTATTCCCAGGAAATTCAATGTGTGCATTTTATTTGTCAGGTAAATAACTTTAATTTACAATAATTTAATCAAAATTATTAGAGCCATTTTTAAGAAAATCAAAATTTTCGAAAAAAGTTTTATGTAAAGGGTAGTTTAGTTAGGGATGAGGGATTTTCTTGAAAATCTTACTTTCGCATCCTTGGAAGATAACCAAACTTATATACCAAGTTTGGTATTCAATGTTTTTTTCGATTGTGAGCTATGCTGCCCACAGACACACACGGACCTTTTTCTGAAAATGAATTTTTTGGATTCAGGGGGACCCAAAACATGCATTTCAGGTGAAATCTCAGTATCGAATTTTTGGGTGGAATGCAATACCTTCTCTATACACTATGTACATAGTACGTGTAGAGAAAGTGAAAATCTGATGTATTCCGTTAACATGACTTTCTCTACATCGCTATAACAAATTATTATTAAAAGGCATATTCTTCTATATACTTTATAATAATCGGGATAAACATTAGCAGAGTCTTATTTACTTGCTTCTTTGTAAGTAGAAAGGAATAAATTAGGCTAAAATCATAGTCAAATCTTTTAAAAGCTGGTTGCCATGTGGTTAAAATCCATTTCTATGCAGGGCTAAGAGTTTGCATCCTTCCGTGTCAGAAAAGTTTAAATATTAGACATCTGAAACCAATAAAAAGAAATATCTCAGAAATGATCAATTCCACAAAAAAAAAAAAAAAAAAAAAAAAAAAAAAGGCATATGACATAAATTGTGCATTTTAACGTGATTTACACTATTTGTGAAGTAAGTTTTTGTATATCTCTTTACCAGTTACGCAAAATTCAGCAAAATTCATTCGAATAAAAAGGTCTTTAGCGGCTATTCCCAGTAAATTCTAAATATATATTTTATTTGTCATATAAATATCTTTAATATACGTTATTTTAATCAAAATCGTTAGCGCCATTTTCGAGAAAATCAAAATTTTTGAAATTTATTCTATGTAAAGGCTAGTTTGGGGTGGATGGATTTTTCTCAAAATCTTCCTGTTGCAACCCTTCATATTTTACAGACTTTTCGTTTTTGAGTTATCGTGTTCACAGATACCCGACACACGGACACACACGGACCATTTTCTGAAAATACTTTTTTTTGATACAGGGGACCCTAAAACGTGTATTTTCTGTGAAATCTCGTATGAAGTTTTTGGGTGGAATGCAATAGGTACCTTGTGTATTCACTATCTACTAGTACGTGTAGAGAAAGTAAAAATATTTTTCTTTTATGTACATAATACTGATTAAATTAAAATGACCAGAAATGACCCTGTTACTTATTTCTTAATAAGTAGAAGAGAAATAAGGGGATACATTAAGCTAAAGCGACACTGTCGCTATGTGATTGTCATGGCCAGGAGAAAAAAGAGAAACGTTTAATTATTCTAAAATTGAATAACATGGAATATCTCTGTTGGCTATTTCTGGAAAAAAAAAAAAAAAGCTATGTACATAAACTGTGTGTGGTGAAGAGATCTACATGTTTTGTATAGCTAGTTAATATATAATCTGTTACTATTTAAGAGTTCCGCAAAAGTTATTCTGAATGAAGAGATCGTATCATTTAAGCAGCCTTAATATATGGCATTTTAATCAAAACCGTTAGATCCAGTGTTTCTTAAATTGAAAATTTTTATGGAGGGATTTATCTGAAGAACTTCGTACTTGGAGGATTCTGTGCTTAAATACCAGGTTTGATATTTAAGTTATTTTTTGTTTTTGAATCCTGCTGTACATACACACATGATGGCAATACAAAACAGCAGGAACACACACAGATGGACCTTTTTCTAAAACTGTTTTTTTTTTTTTTTTTTTTTTTTTTTTTTTTTTTTTAATTCTGAGGCCCTCAATATATATATTTCCTTTGAAATCTCGGTATCGAATTTTCGGATGGAAATACTGTATCTTCTCTACCCGCTATGTACACTATACATACGTGCTAGAACAAGTAATAAACATTTATAATTACGTTACAAATAGATTCGCAAAATATTATGCCCAGTGACCTAGGTTTGAAAGGAAACTAGGAAAGAATCCGAAAAATGTGTGTTACATTCACATGACTTGTTTACCTATTCTGTAACAAACTATTCTTATATGTACTTCATGCTAATTGAGATAAATATTAGAAGAATTATTTTATTACATATTTCCTTGTACCGTGCGACCCCAAAACATACATCCTAATCGTTGTGCGTGTTTTTCCACTGCGCACACGAAAACATGATAAGGCATAGCTGCGGTACACAAGGTCACGATGCTGACTTGTTTATCTCTGCTCTGAAAGCGTATATTGAGCTGACGTTGATAGCATGTGGTTGAGTTATTACCTGAGTACTTTATTATTTCTTCCTGCACTTAGGCACAACATGTTATTATTTTCTACTGCACAGCGTGCATTTATGATGTATGTATTAACACAGTTTGTGAGTGGACACTCAATAGTGTATGCAATAGTGAAATTGACCCACAATTAATATTTTTTACGGAGGAGGCTTGGTTCCACCTTCATGGATATGCGTGTACACAAAATAATCGTAATGTTGTTCATGAAATACCACTTCATGACGAGGAAATTGGTAAATGGTGCGCCATTAGCGGAGAAAGAGTTATAGGCCCAGTTTTTATCGAGTCAACAGTAGACACCCATACATAGGTGAATACAATGTTGACTCCTATTTTTACAGAATTAACAGACAGGGAAGCGTGATTCTGCCTTCTTTCAACAAGATTCGGCAACAGCTCATACCCTACCTTTCAATGAGAATATTGAAACATCCTGCGATTTCTAGCTCTTGAGAAACTTAAAAGCATACAGTGTACAAGACCAACCCTGGAAGAATTAAAACAAAATATTCTCCAGAAAATTGCTAGCATTTCTCAACGTGGACTACGGCGAGTGATGGATACTTTCCTAAAGAGGTGCCAAAAAAGCATGGAAGAGGCCAGATTCACCATCTCCTTTAATATCTTTGGTAAGTAAAGGCTTTAAAATGTAGTTTTAATAAACAAGTCTTCAGAAGCTATTCCTAGAAAATGCAAGATATACATTTTATTTGTTAGATAAATATTTTTAATATATGATATTTTAATCAAAATCGTTAGAGCCATTTTTAGGAAAATTAAAATTTTCGAAAAAAGTTCCATGTAAAGGGTAGTTTGGGGTGGGGGTATGTTTCTCAAAATCTTCGTGTCGCACCCCTGGAAGATACTAAACTTAAATACCAAGTTTGGTATTTTAGGTACTTTTCGTTTTTGAGTTATCGTGTTCACAGACACACGTACACCCACACACGGACCTTTTTCTGAAAATGCTTTTTTTGGATACAGGGGGTCCTAAACCATGTATTTCCGGTGAAATATCGGTATCGAATTTTTGGGTGGAATGCAATACTTCTCTATCCCTATCTACATTGTACATATGGGGCTAGAGAAAGTAGAAATGTTGCATGGTTTCATCCGCGCCTTTCTATGATAGTGCAACAAGCGCCGAGGGCGCGGACAGACAAAAGACCGCGGAACCGGTGCGGAAGTGTTTGGATCACTCAGTGGATGAACTGGATTACAAGAATAAGCGATAGTCAAAGCTTTAAAAAACTGGTTGCTATATGATGAATTTGAAATTCGTTTCTCTTCTTGACCAACAGAAAAAAAAAAAAGAATAACTGCATCCCATTTCAGAAAAGTATAAATTTGGACAAGCTGAAATCAATAACACGAAATATTTTGGAAAAGATTAACTACAAAAATTTGTCATAAATATTGCTTTATGACGAGATCTACATTTAGGCTTTGTGAATTTTTTCTATATCTTAGGCTTATCAATTGTGCAGAAATTATGCAGAATGACGAGTTTTTCAGAGACTCTTGGTATAAAGTTTAAGATATAAATTTCATTTGTCATAACAATGCGTAAAACTTAATCTCCGCACGCTTCTTCATCTTATTATGTGGTCACACATGGCTGTTCTATAAGGCCAACTATTGATACACATCCGTGCAATGTGGCCTCCCCATTTCCATTTGAGGCGTACTGTCTTGATAATTACGTTTTTCATATACGTTCTCCTACTGATGTTCTTGTTGCATTTGCACTACAGGAATATCATCATTATTAGAGTTTAAATATGCAGACGGTAACTGTAGAGTCCTTCTCCGTGGTATAATGGTTACCATACTAACTTCATATACCCAAGGTCGTGGGTTGGAGGACGATGTATTTTTTCGGGCGTAAAAAGCCTTAGGAACTAAAGGCGTTGGTCCGGTGTCGTATATTTCCGGCACGTAAAAGAACCTCAAGCCTGATAGAGAGGCATCTGAGCAAAATTAGGCATTCTTTCACGCCCAGTATAGAATGGGACGCTGAAAATCATAGCAGTTAAAGAGCATCCATAAATAAAACTCCATTTTATTTTTTGGTAACTACGGAAGTTTCCCAAATTGTCAGCAATCTCAGTATAAGCCCTTGCTCTGCTCCAGGTTTCTGGAGACCCCACTATATATTTACTCCTACTACCATATACTTTTCCATTAAAATCGGCAGGTTAGCTGAAAGTTTTATTCGATTTTGCACACAGAGAACCAAGGATACTCCGTGTACCAGTGGTTTTAACTTGCCTGCAAGCGTGTGAATGTATGTAAATTCAGCTTCTAAGCAAATACTAAAAATATACGAAAGTGTTGTACAAAAATGTGTTGAAGTACGAAAGGAATAGCAATTTTCGATTTCAAAATTTTATTCGGGGCTTATTACTCATTAAAAGTCGAAATTTTATATAAATCTCTGATTTAAACTCCGTTAATACTTTTCTGATTAATTGCTCTTGTTTAACCGGCCTAGAATGAAACTTTTACTTGGTACAAGGCGGATAAAGAGGAAGTAAGATCTCCATTCTGCTTCATGAGCGGTAAATCCTTTGTGACAGGCTCGGTCTCCAGTGGCTGTAGCGTCGCTGGGCAAGTATAAACCCCTCTCTGGTTCAATTTCCCACGAGGAGAAATACTACAAGCTCTGGTCCTGCTACAAGTAACTTTATGTTGCTTTGAGATCTAAACTTGCCTTATCTGAAATCAAACCAAAAAGCTTAACTTATGTTTAATGCACAAACTAACTGCTTTAATAACAGAATTTGCACCTTAATTTATTTATATACCTGAATAAATGTATTTTTAGAATAAAATTCTAGCATGTAATGAGTAACGTTAGCTTTCTACTTCAGATTAAAGAGGAGTAAAAGATTGAGGAAAGAAAAAGTAACTTCTGTATGTTTACACCACTTTTTTATTTTTTACAAACTTCGCGAAAAATCTTTAATAGTAACTCTTCTTGGGTTAGTAAACTAATTTAATGTTTGACAAATTGAGCATTAAAGATTGTTTTACAGCTCACTCATTGGTTTTGTTTTTCAGAACGGTAGAATCCCAATTGCGCCTTCTCTCAGGAGTAGTCTGTACATGTTTTACCATACAGAAAGTCAGGTCGTATAAGTGTTTTGGCAAGAAAAGACGCAATTAATTGAACACGCTTGTGTGTGTATGTGTGTATGAATGGGCGTGGAGGAAGTGAGAGAGAGAAAGAGATGTAAAGATAGACAGAGAGACAGACGTTTTCTCATTGTTAACTAGTGTCCAGCACTTGAAAGCAGATAATTGAGCGTATGTAATCCTGTGATATAATACGCAGTGATAACGAAATATCAAATTACCACTACTTTTCTCTACCCTCATCACTTGATTTGTTCTAGTATCACACCATCTATATTTCTGTCACTCCCCTTTTCCTTTCTTCCTAAACCTGAAGCAGACCTGTACTCATATGTTAATGTTTGGGTAAAATGCTTTTGACACCAAACCAATACAAGACCTGAAGAAAACATGACTTTCAGTCACTCAGATGAAATGTTCCCGTATTCCTCCACTTTTCACAGCTCACTGGACCTGAGCTTTATTTATAAGCTAATGCATGGGTGTCAAACTTGATTTCAAACCAATAAAAATTGTCTCAATCAGGGCTGGAGTGAAACACGTGGTATGGAGGCTCATTAACATTAAATAAAGAAAACAATATAGAAAACCAAAAGCATCGGCAAGTTTCCTTGTACTGAATTACCAGTTGAGAATGTTTCAACTCTCTTATGAGAGTGGTAGTAGTAATTCCACCTTTATCCAAATCTACAATTTACTTTCTGTAAGAGCTTCCAGAATATTAAGAAGATAAAACACTCTTTTTAATTCTAACTCATAGAGGAATTAAAAGAAATCGAATTATCGAAACTTCGAATTAACAAATATGTTCTTTAGTATAGCAGGTATACTTTCAAATGAATTAATTTCATGCAAATAAATAATTTGCAGAGCAACTTACTTGTTAATTTCCATATTTTATCCACGAAATGTGTTATATAATGTGACAAAATATTTCAGACAGTTCAGCAGAAACAAAATCCCTAAAAAGCTATCAGTAGGAACTACATAAGACACATGTACCATACAAATGGTCATTATAAGATATTTATAACTGTTTTTTGTCGTGTGTAGTTTTTAATGATAGATAAAGCTTCAATTAGATTTATATTGAAAAAATTTATCCGTTATATTTTATTGCCCCTCAACAAATGAGTTTTACAAAGTGTGTAGCAATTAACGGACAATAAAGTGTTGGAAGGGAGGTGCAAGAATTGACAAAAAAGATAAACAAAAGGACAGAAGCAACCTGACAAGTTAAATCTCACAGTCTTTAGAAATACGGAAATGTCTTTGAACTTTTAATAGAGCTCTACAATTGAGACGTATCCGAACGACATTTCGACTTTGCTAGAATTTAGAATAAGTGTTTCGTAAATAATAAAATAAATCATGACTTTAGATTATCCTAATATTGGTTGTAAACTTCTAACTAAATGCTCATTTTAATATTATTTTAAAGGAATGTCAATGGAATTGCAGTTTTATTCAAAACATCCAAAAATTCGAAATATCCGATATCTTAGGTATATGTGCAAATTAGCTGACACAATCAGTCTCAGAATCGAAATGAGCTCTTGCGACAGAAGCGGTATGAGTTACAGAGAACACCATCTTTAAACATTTTGTCTATTTGCGTCAGCTGACTCAAGTTATGTAACATTAGTGCATAGCAGTAATATTCAGAATCTTGGAGTTAAGTTAATTCCGGACCAAAAAAGCTGCTTCCGTAACCAACATTTCGAGATAATTTTGCGAAAAAAGATATACTTCGCATTTTGTTATGGGTTTCTCTAGAAATATCTAAAGGCGGTTTCCTGATACTTGATTTTAACCCTTTTGAAGCTCTCGCAACCTGGCTGGACCTCGTGGCGCTGAGCGGATCTCTTCAAGCGTGTTTAAAGCAGACTGCGCATGATTCGAATTCGAGTCCCTATACAGATGGCCTTTAACTTCATGCTCATATCTGCGGCACTTCCATTGTTGCCTATCGGCAGTGGTGTTAACTCATGGACTGGTCCCATTGCATTTATATTTTTTTCTTTAGATTTATTCAATAGATCATACAAATTCACACTCTCATTCGTACATCCAGACTTTGGGAAGAATAGGAAACAATCTTAATTAGGGAGAAAAATTAGCTCCTCAGCCAGGAATCGAGCACGAGATACTTCGCACAGAAGGCAAGTACTCTACCGACTGAGCTACAGAGCCAGCCTAAGTTTATACTTTCTTATGCCATTTCACTGAAAGAAGGAAAAAAGTAAGCTTTTGGAAATTGTGGTATAATATGAACATAACAGCTATTGAATTCTTGGACGCTTATATGATGCTGTATTACTTGCTTTTTAACATTTGAGGATATGATGGCTAGCGTTACTGCTTTTTAAGTGACTCCAATTGGATCTCTATGAATTCATTAACATATTATTCAGTTTGTTCCCCTGTATTCACAGAAAATCAATTGCAATCATTTCAAAACTCAGCAAAATTAGTGAGCTTATTAAAATATCTAAATGAGGCAACTAATATATTTTAAGATTGATAGATAAGTACACTGCTCTAACAATCTGATGCATTCATACGTATTAGGGAAATAATCCAGTTATTCTGTAACAAACTGCAAAAGCTTATCTTTCCGCTACTTCATGCTAATTGAGATAAATACTGGTAAAAATGGTCTTGTCACTCAGTCCCTTCTATGTAGAAGGTATATAAGGGAATACATTTGGTTAAAGCGTTAGTCAAATCTTATAAAAGCTGGTGGCCATGTGATAGAATTATTAGGCTTTTCCTCTCTTTTCCGGATAAAAAGAAAAGAATAACGACTTCCCATTTGAGAAAAGACTGAGTATAAACAATTTAAACCAATAATAAGGAATAACTTGTAAATGGATAATTCCACAAAAAGCTATATTGGGCATAAAGTGTATGTTTTAACGAGATCTATCTTTTGTTAGCTTGTTTAATATTGTAGTAATACTATGTCGCTCTCTTACAGATTATCAGTTATGTGAAAGACATCGGGAATGAAGAGGGCTTAAGAGACAATTTATAGCATACCTAGAAAAATCAAGATACACATTCTATTTTCCGTCTAAACTTTATATATATATATAGCTTTTTCTGAAAATCTTCGTATCATATTCTTGAAAGGTACTGAAATTAAGTACCATGTTTGGTATTGCATTATTGCATTTCCGGTGAATTTTTTTTATCAAATTTTTGGGTTGAAGGTTATATTTTCTCTACCTACTATGTTCAATGTACATGATAGAGAAAGTAAAACAGAATTTCAAAATCCTATAATCGCACCAGCTTGGAGGCTAATAGCATGAACTCCTTATTTCACAGTAAAGATATATGCAGGTTGTTAGGGGTAGTTGCAAATGTTTTGACGAATGTTAAGGTGTACCCACTTCGATGTGTTAGTTGTTTTTTCTCTTCGTGTAACAGTTTGTCTCAAAACAACCATAAACTTTCTACCTGATTTGTTTTGTGTCCCCTTTAACTGAGCAAGAAATTAACAACACCTGTCAGTTTAGACGGTGCGTCTTGTATGTTTAGTGGCTTTCAAGAAAGTCCTCAAACTCAGTTCCGATACAACATTCATTAAAGCGAGGTCCGTCCACTCAAGGTTCGGCATTCCGAAACCTCGGTCTCACAGAAATAAAACGTGTATCTTGCGTGTGCCATGTTTCCTTGGAGGTACTAATCAACATGTAAACATAATACTTTAATAAGTAAAATTATAAATGCAAAAATTGATGTAATATTTTTCATTACGCTGTTCTTAATTACCAATATATTTGCACTAATACGCTTAACTGCCTGTATATCCTGACTCCAAAAAATACATCCGCTAGGGAAAACAAGACCGAATCGTAGACCAGTAAGAAGGGCGGTATCTTGCATAAAAATGAAACGATTAACGTAGATTTTGGCTTCAAAGAATTCTGGCTTTTAAATTGTGTTCAACGCCCGTACTTACTACATACGGTATAGACGGTGTCACTGGTGACAATCTGAAATTAAAATATAATTGGGAATGATAATTTTGGATGGAATCGTCCTAGGTTCAAGTTTAGGGCACCTCTACGGAATTTGCCAGTGATGAGGAAAACCTCTAAAACTTGGAAAAATACCTCCAGAGAAAGGTTCTAGAGGCATTAAAATCGCGACGTTAATATCTTCATGCCTTAGCAATCGACTAAAAGACAGACAAACCCTCCGACATTATAGCATAATTGCAGCGTCCTGTTTAGTGTTTCTTTTTTTATAAGTTGGCAATAGCTCTTATAAATTGCCTGTGGCTTGACCTCTTTGTGGGTTTAGCCTTCACATAGTTCAGTAATGAATGTAACAGGGCAGGGAGCAGATCGTTGTCACTACTCCCTGGATCCACTGCTGTGATACTCATATTTTGCAGGTGGAACTTTATTTTGTTATAAAGCATTCGTTTGTGGAACTACTGTTTCTTTCATGCATAAAGCTATTATGTCCTACCATGATCCCTGTACCCGTTTCCACACAGCTAAATCCGAACCGTTCCTTTGTGTTTGTGAAAAATGGTTAAAATAATAATTTACAGAGGAGTTGCGACAATATCGAATGGAAAATAAAAAAATGAGTTCCGTTACGATTAGTGTAGCAATGCACTCTTTTTAGACAAATCATTTATTTAGCCTTGCATTGCTGCAGATTCCGATATGCCCTGGCACCCAGAAGCGTGACACTTACATTCAGCATATTTCATGAAAGAATCTTGGTACCCATGCAGTTTTTGATTTGACCTCTTTGGCTTCAAGCCTCAAGCCTGATTTATTGACAATGATGATGATAACTGTTTAGTGCAAATTTTCACACTACAATATTCCTGAAATCATGTATAATATCGCTTTTAAACTGCACAGTAATAAACATCAGACCCACCTGTTACTTTAGAAACAGCTTTAACGTAGCACTGAATAGTTGAAAAAGAGATAGAAATGGAACAACTACCCTAAAGAAGATAGTTAAAAATGTACATATATCATGAAGCATGAATATTTTATATGTAACATATTTCATCACATGAAATTAATTTGGAACACGATACTTCTGAGTAAAGTGGTGATCAGTTTAGATCATAAGAACAACATTAATTTAGCTTGAGAAGAAATAAAAACTTTAATTTAATTGTTTTTCATACAAGCAGTGTGTAGGACAGGAGTTGGATTATTAGATTCAAACCGAAAATTTCAATGTCATAACCGTTCTTTAGCCGGTTGCTCTACCACTGACCTACCATGGCAACATGCGGACATAGCATTGAATTTCTCTAATTGACCATAATAGTTGGCTGCACTATGAATCCTGGAACTTAAAATACTTACACCATTGTAAGTTGCCCTTGGGGTATGACATCTCAAATCACAGAATCCAGACATACAATACTATATCGGCATGTTGCCATGGTAGCTCAGTAGTAGAGCAACCGGCTAGAGACCGGGAGATCCGTGGTTCAAATCCAGGCTAGGGCATTGAATTTTTCAGTCTGACTCTACTTACCCAACTTCATAATTTTTTGTGTATGTCATCTCTAAAATGCATTTCTAATTTACGTACTCAGATATCTCTGGTAACTTTGTGTGATTGAATATTCCGAAATATAGATGGTGTCTCTTGAAGATACGCACGTGTGAATTGAATGAGATCGGCAGAATCGATTATTATGGCCTTATTAGGGTACGCTATACCCTTCTCTCTTCTCATCCCTACAACGGGCGGGTACATGCCACAGGGCGGATTGCGCTATTTATGCAGCACACTTCGGCGTGTGTGTGTGTGTGTGTGTATGGAAGGGAGGCGCTGGATGTATGCTAATGAATGCCTAGTGTTAAATCACATTCACGAACCTAGTTACACGTCGGTCTGTCGGTCACACGTTGGGCCAGGCAACAATAGCCGAGGGAGGAGTCCTACCGAGCCAGTCATCATAAGCCATCTTCTCATCACCACCACAATAGAGGCGCTACCGGAGACGCTTCATGCTAACAAAAGATTTTGCATGGACACCGGAATAATGCCATGTGATGCATTGTCGACCAAAATTTCTCATATAGTAGGGTGTTCTTTGGTCAATTTTTTTTAGTAAAAAATTTGATGTATTCCTTTCATATAACTTTCTCTATCTGTCCTGCAAACAACTTATTCTTACAAAATATTATTATTTTATATACAGTAATCGAGATAAATATTTAAATATATATACATTGTGATAATTTAATTGTTTTCTCACAGAAACCGGTGTAGGACAGGAGTTGGATAAGTAGAGCCAATGCCATACTAGGGATTCGAAATAGGGATCTCCCGGTCTCTAACCGGTCGCTCTACCACTGAGCTACCATGCCGGTAAGTGTGCCGCGCCGTGACCTCTCGCCTCTCACCTAGATGGGTTTGATCCCAAGCGGCCGTATGTGACATTTATGGTGGTCAAAGCGACTCAGGACGGGTTTTCTCCGGTTTTCCCCGCCATCGCATTTCACCGGTGCTCCATCTTCATTCCATCTATCACCAGTGTCATCGCCTGCGGTGCTACACGTTGTAAAAGCGGGCGTTAAACACTACAAAAAATGCCAGCACGACCCTGAACTTCTTATGTGAGTCAGTTGAGAAGATTAGTGCCGTGTCGGCATGTTGCCATGGTAGCTCAGTGGTAGAGCGACCGACTAGAGACCGGAAGATCGTGAATCAAATCCCGCTATGGCATTGAATTTTCCATTAGCAGAAATTGTCTTGCTACTTGCTTCCTTGTAAGTAGAAGGGACATAAGGGAATACATCAGTGTTAAGTTGTAAACAATTCATTCAGAATGAAGAGAACTTCAGAAAATTTTCTCTGAAAATTGAAGATAAGCCTTTCATTTGCTATAAAAATATCATAAAGTTTGACATTTTAATCAAAATAGTTAGAGACAATTTCGGGTAAACTAAAGTGCTTAAAAAAAGTGTGATACAATTTTTTTTTATACATTTTCGTCTCGAATACCTGCATTTGAAGAATTTAATGGTGTGGGTATTTAACCGACGTTTTGTTTTTTAGTTACACTATTCACAGAGATACACACATACACGCATGGGCATTTTTATAAAATCTTGTGTTGCATTCCTATGAGTTTCTCTTTATGTATCGTCTATTGGCGGGGTATACAAGTGACGAAAGTTATTTTTTGGGTTCAGAAGGTATATTTCCGATGATAACCCGCTACCGAGTTTTTGAGTGGAGTTCAATAGTTTCGCTACTTATGGAATAAAAAGTGTACAATGTATAGAATGAAAAATCTTGAACAGCACCACAACACGTAAGTTGTGACATAAATTGTTTTGTTTTTTTTGTGTTTTAAAAACTGTAATTTTCTCTCCCTTAATTTCGCTCTTTACAATTTCAATTATGCAATTTGTTTTTTCATGTTTTATTTATTTCACTCTCCAAGCTGTCTAAGCAACTATCCGCTTTTGTTCTTGACAACTCTTACTATATTATAATCTTCTTGGTCATAATTTACTGGTCGCAGATTTGTTGTTCATGAAAATAGAGCAAGAAATAGGAAAGCAAAAATATGGAGTCCTTCAGCATCTGTATTGGGACCTTATTTATTCCTTATTAAGGTTCATGATCTGCACTGAAATTTAACTACAAAGTCCAATATTATCGTGTCTTCGATTTATGCCAAGGCCAAAGCCGCCTTATATGCGTATCGGCCGAAACGGCAGTGACTTCGGTACTATCCACTGCACCGAAGCGGTGCAGGATATGACAGTTATGAGCTGTCTCAGTCGCTGCTTTGTCTTCGTGTTGTGAAGTGTTTTGACAATACATCTCTTGTGTTTGATTTCCTTAGGAATGCTATTCTCTTATTTGACAATGAAAATGTGTGCCAACAAATTCAGCTTGAGCAGCGCACTTTTTTATATACGATGCTTATATGAAATCTGAATCGAGTAGGCAAGTGTGTAGACAATTTCAGCAGCAATTTCCTAATTATCCGTTTCCTGTGAGATGTTCGTTTCGTAATCACTTTACTCTCCCCGTATTTGTAGGACTGACATCCCCCCTAGGTCTTACAAGTCAATGCCTAGAGGCCAGAAGCCTGTCGGGGAGCCAACGGCACAAAATCACGGAGCGGAGAACCTGTTACGAGGGGTTGAGCCGTACGACTCTTACCTTGGTGTCTTATTTATGTATTTATTTCTCCATATTATACCATTCATACAGCCTAATATCTTACTGCTTTATTAACTTGGTTATTTAAGTCTTCCCAGCTACTTAATTCAATTTCTCATATTATATTTTTGACAATCAAGATAGACTCCATTATAACAGTCTTTGTAAAATAAAAATTTCAAGGAATTATTTTTACGCTGGAATATATTTCTCCAAGTACAACTGCTTTTTTAAATTATTAGGTATGGATTTGGACTCAGAGATGACTTAACATTCTCATTAAACATTTCTGTAATATATATATATATATATATATATATATATATATATATATTACAGAACCATAGTTAATAAAGTTCGCATGTGCCACATGAAACAGATATACCATGCATTATTCCAAAGTAGTTTAAGACGGGGATTGTTACTAGAAATGTAGCAATACCCATTACAATTTTCATACGTGCAGAAAAAGCCTTTACGCCTCATGTGCAATTTAAACAACAGAGCACTTCGTAAACCACTTTTCAGCAGTGTACAGTTATAATATTCTTGTATGTAAAGAAACTCTTAACGAAATAATTTCATATAATGAGATACAGCAGCATACTATCAGATATATTGATAATGTTCAAGTCCCAAATAATATTTGGCAAGGTATAATCCAGTCACCTTATCACTAGTATTAGATTTTACAATACATTGCCAATTCAGATTAAAGAACTTAATGATTATAGTTTTAAATTACAGTTGAATACGTGGCTATTTAACAATACTCTTGAATTTGGCCTAGTTTTGGAATGGTGATGTTATTATGAGTTTCTTCCTATATTCATTTTGATATAGCTTACTGTAAAATGTGTTTAATTAAAAAATAAATTTGTATTATTACTATTATTATTAATAACTAACATATAAGTGTTTAATAATATATTTAACAGTGCTATCAAAAGGAAAGTTATTCATTTCCTCTAAGAAAAAGTATGATGTGTTCTATTCACATGACTCTCCACATCCCTGTAATAAATTATTGTTAAAAAGCTTATTCTTCTATCTACTTCATGCTAGTCGAGATAAACGTCAGCAGAATGGTCTTATTATCTGACTTTTATTATTATCTTATTATCTGATTGTTACTTTCTCTATACGCACTATGCAAATAGTTTTTTTTCCACCCAAAAATTCGATATCGAGATTTCACAAGAAATATATGTTTTAAGGTCCCCTGTATCAAAAAAAAGCATTTTCAGAAAAAGGTCCATATGTGTGAATACTCAACAACGAAAATCTGGTAAAATACCACACATGGTATTTAAGTTTAGTATCCTCCAGAGATGCGACACAAAGATCCTGAGAAAAATCCCCCACCCCAAACTACCCTTTACATGGAACTTTTTTGAATATTTTGATTTTCTCTAAAACGGCTCTAAAGATTTTGATTAAAATATCACATATTAAACGCATTTACCTGACAATAAAATGCATATCTTGAATTTCCTGGGAATAGCCTATGAAGACTACTTTGTTCTGGATGAATTTTACGGAATTGTGCATAACTGGTAAACCGTAAGAGATGGACAAAATCTTTTTCTACAGAAAATGTGGCTCGCGATAAAACACACAATTAATGTCATATACATATTTTTCGTGGAGTTTATCATTTTTAAGATATTCTTGGTTTTTCATTTCTGCTTTGAAAAACATACTTTTATTATACAGGAATTTGTTAACTCCTGTCCATACAAACAAAGGAACTTCAGTTACATCGCAACCAGCTTTTGGCTATCATTTTAACTTACGGTACTCCCTCATTTCGCTTCTACTTACAAGGAAGCAGATAATAAGACTATTTCTGTTAATATTTCTCGATTAGCAGGAAGAAAATAGAAGCGTAAACTTTTTAACTAAAATTTGTTGCAGAGATGCAGAGAAAGTCATGTGAATGGAACACATCAGATTATTTTTGGATTGAGGAGTCCTTAAAGCATTTATGTCCGTTGAACTTTTGAGTTTTTTGTGGAATGCAATACGTTCTCTATATCTATGTATGCAATACGTGTAGAGAAAGTAAAAATACATCTTGAATAACTGCATTAATGCTTTATTTAAAGTCGTATGGAGCACTTGTGTTTCGCTTAGGAACATTTCACGTTAAACTGACAAAATGTGCTTTCCCACTCAATTATTAAACACTAACAGAAGCTGCAGCTTCACTTCGCTAGAAATTGATTTGTTCTCTGACAGAATCACTCGCTGTTTTCACTTTAGAGTATATGGTGCTCATCAATTATTATTTAGCTGGCGGTTCAACGCCATTTATTATTCAAGAAGCTTTGTGTTTAAGTAATGGAAGCGAGTTAATTTCTGAATGTGCAACCGTGTATTAGCAAGGCTAGAACCCTTTCTGAGCTTAATTTTCCCACAAAATGCTGTGAATTAAAAGTCTGTTTTTTATTTTTCTGATGGTTTATGCATAATTGAGTGTGCACACATGAATACCGAGCTGAAAAGAGGAGAAAAGAGATGGTAATAATTTAGTTTTTGCGTTTTAGCTTCTAGAAAATAGATTGCGTTTGTTTGACTTGCTAACGAGTATGCATATTGCAGAGCTAGACGATATACAGAGAGCTATAATGCTGTCGTTCATTTTGTGATATAAACAAATATGACAGATATGTCATTACCTTTATCGATATAATAAATGAGAAATGAAAACGCAAACAAGCAGTAAAGCCAATCGTTGAAATACCGTGAAATATGGTTTGTATTTTAATTTGCTCTACCACATGCAATGTGAATAATATGTAGGGAATTTATTGTATAGCGCCCAAAAATTCATACTGAGATTTCATTGGCAATACATACTAAAGGACTCCTGAATACAAAAGAGCTATTTTTATTTTCTCTACACGTACTCTGTAAATAGTGTATAGAGTAGGTATTGTAAAGCACCCAAAAGTTCCATACCCAGATTTCACCGGAAAAACTTGTTTTGAGTTCCCTGAATCCAAAAAAGAATATATATTTTTGGAAAAAGGTCCTTCTGTTTGTGTGTGTGTTTGTGGACAGCATAGCTCATAAACGAAAACACCCTTGAATACCGGACTTGGTATTTAAGTTCAGTATCTTCCAATGATGCGACTCGAATATTTTCATAAGATCCCCCCACTCCCAACTACCCTTTACATGGAACTCTTTTGAAAATATTGATTTTCTGACAATTCCTCAAACAATTTTGATTAAAATATCGTTTATTAAAGATATTTACTATTAATAAAATGCATATTTTGAATTGTTTGGGAATAGTCTCTGAAGAGTACTTTATTCTGGATGAATTTTATGGAATTTTGCATAACTGGTGAACCGTTAGAGATAGACAAAAGCTAACCTAACAGAAAAGATCCTGGCCTGGGTTTTTTTCTGCTCTTACTCACCCGTTTCCACAAAGAATACCTTTTAAAATTTGGGCCAGCGGTACAAGAGAAACCTAATTTCACCCATTTTATTTAAAAATGTGCACCACAATAAAATAGAATAAAGACATTAACAAAGACTCATGCTCGCCACAAATACAAAAACCAAAAGCCTTAGGGCCGGTTTGGCAATTGAATAGTAACCTTAATATTAGGAGCACCCGATATAGCATTCCCTCAAATAAACAATATAAGCTTTTGACATTTACCTCCCTCTATTATCTTACTAATTATTAGAAGAACCTTTGAAAGAGGAGCCGGTATAGGTTGAGCAGTTTATTCACCTCTTTCAGCTTTAATCCGGTCTAAATAATTTATAATAATATGGGAACGAGATGATTAAGAAGTTTAGCCAATTTATAGATAAAAATATCACAAGTTTAATATAGTTAACTTTGACAAATCGAAACTCGCTGCCGAACAATTTTTCACGGCGCAAGTGGCGTCGAAGAAAATGCGCCCACCCCGAAGAAAGATGAGCTCCCAAAAAACTGATGGCTGCCCAAGGCAGATCTACTAGCCAAGCACCACCCTCCAATAGGGGAACACGTGATATGTCCAGGACTGAGCAGAAATATGTAGATTCACCAGCTAGATTTCCAGTACGCTAACGTAAGCGCTTACAGCGTAATAATAATGAAGCAGGCAGTGACGAAGCATTTAGCGTGTAGCGGAGGCTTTATACTTTGTGCAGGCTGCTTTGTCTTATGCCTGGATGGGTAAGGGCAGAACAAGCATTTTAATCTCTTTGGCAAAAACACAATTGTCGATTCTGATTTGTAATTTGAGTTGGCAGGGATGGAGTAAGCGTTTCAACCTCTCTTTGACTCATCACTTACAGAGTTGACTGTTTAGAGTCCATTGAAAGAACGCAGATGTAGAAGTGGTAGTCTTTCTGTGGTATCGATCACAAAGAAGGTTTTGAGTCAACCTCTAAGAGCACAGACAGAAACGTGAGGGAATTGGATCCTTTGAGTTCAACCAATGAACCAAAATAGCATTGAAACTTCAGAGATTCACAAAATTCAGATAGAAATCACTGTTTTATAAATGCTGATGATGGCTGTAGCATTATTGGAATCTATAACATAAGCCTTCGGAAATCCATCAACTTCGCAAATGCAGACAAGACAGCTGATATGGCTCATATTTTAATGTTTACTTTCTCTAGTCCGCATGCAGAATGCATGTCGAGGTTTCATCGAAAATCTATGTTTTGGAGTTCCCAGAGCCCGAAAAAAACATTTTAGGAAAAGATTCCTGTGTGTGTCTCTGCCTGCCTCTATGTGTGTGTCTGTGTGTGTGTGTGTGTGTGTACGTGCGTCCGTGTTTGAACACGATAACTTAAAAACGAAAAGTCGGTAAAAAACCAAACATTCTACTTAAGTTTAGTATCTTTCTGGCATGCGACACGAAGATTTTGAGAAAAATCCTCCCACCCCAAACTACACTTTATATGGAAAAAGTTTCGAATATTTTGATTTTCTCAAAAATGGCTCTACGATTTTGATAAAAATATCATATATTAAAGATATCCATATAGCAAATATAATTTATATTTTAAATTTTCAGAAAATAGCCCCTAAAGACCTCTATATTCTGAATGAATTTTGCAGAATTTTGCGTAACCGGTAAACCGTAAGAGATAGATAAAAACTTGCTACACAAAAGATGTGGATGACTTTTAAGCACAAAATTTATGTCACATACATTTTTTCCTGTAATTCACCATTTCTGAGAAATTTCTTGTTATTTGTTTCATGTTTCAGATTCAAAATTTGCAAACTTCTGTCCCTGCATTGGAACCGATTTCAACCATATAGCAGCCAGCTTTTAAATTATTTGTCTTTCGTTTTAGTATAGTGTATTCCCTTATTTTCCTTCTACTTTCAAGGAAGGAAGCAATTAGGGCAATTTATGCTAATGTTTATCTCAATTATCATAAAGTAGATAAAAGAATATGCTTTTTAAAACTAATTTGTTACGGTGATGTCGAGAATGTCGTGAAAGAACACATTACATTTTTAATTTCTCTAGCCCACATAGTGTACCTAGTGGATAGAGAAGGTATTGTATTCCACCCTAAAGTTCACAGTCGAGATTTTACCGGAAATATATGTTTTGGTGTCCCCTGAGTCCAAAAAAATCATTTTTAGAAAAAGGCCTGTGTGTGTCTGTGTTTGCATTTAGACAGTACAGCTCAAAAATGAAAAGACCTTTAAACACCAAATTTGGTATTTAGGTTTAGTATCTTCCAGAGTTTAAACATGAAGATTTTAAACTAATTCTCCCCACCACAAGCTATGGAAATATTTTCGAAAATTTTGATTTTCTCAAAAATGGCTCTAACGATTTTGATTAAAATATCCTATATTAAAGCTATTTATATTCCAAATAAAATGTACATTTTGAATTTTCTGCGAATAGCCTCTGAAGACCGCTTTATTCTGGATGACTTTTGCCTAGTTTTCCTTAACTGCAAAACCGTAAGAGATAGACAAAAGCTTACTACAGAAGGATGTAGATCTTGCCAAAACCCACAATTCATGTCCTATAAGTTTTTGATGTGGACGTAACCGTTTCCGAGATATTCCTTATTAGCTTCAATTGTAAAGTACTTATACTTTTCTCAGGCATGAAGTGTCCGTTTTACTTTTATTCTACTCCTGGCCGAGCAAAGAAGCCATTTTCAATGACAATTGCATAACGACAGCTTTTAAAACATTAGATTATCTCTTTAGCATAGCGCATTTCTTTTGTTCCCTTCTACTTATAAGGAACTTAGTAATAAAAGCATTCTCGATTAGCATGGTGTAGAAAGACGAATAATCTTTTGTAAGAGGTTTGTTTGTACAGCAGCTAGAGAAAGTAATGTGAGTGTAATACATCAGAGTTTTAGATATAGCATCGTTCATCTCATTTAGGAAGTGAAATTCGAGGTGAAAATTAACTTGAATACGTAACTATCATGTGTAAAATACATAAATCAAAAGGTAAGCAATATAAGTATATGGGAAGTTAGATATTTATTCAATACCTGCATGAACTAAACAAGAATTTTCGCTATTTCCCATACTTTTTAATATATTAAAATTAGATATATTATTTATATTCATATATTATATATATTAAATATATATAGAGAGAGAGCGATAGAGAGAGATACATTTAAAATTACCAAGCTTTCACTCAATGAGTGGCAGAATTTATAGAACCCTGAGAAACAAAACAAGAAGAGATATACAAGAATTAAACTCTCGAAAACAACAGCGGTGCAACTGCACAGATGTGAAACTTGTGTAACTACAACAAATATTGAAAGTGTAATACAACGTTGTGGAACTTAATTTTTCAGAAAAATTAAATAATGTACAAGATGCTATCAAATAAATAAATAAATAAAAATATCATAACCAAGCTTGGTTCAAATCTATGAACGAACAAATACAACGCTGCAGGAAAGTGAATGTCATATATACAGAGAATAAATAAACAGAAACTTCCAAACCTGACATTAAATTACTAACCAAAAGAAAACCGATTTAGGCAGGTCATGAAAGAAATGGAAAGGCTCACCATGAAACGGAATAGACTGATATCCAACCATAAATAATACCTTCATAAAAGAGCCTTATCTTAAGCCTAGATAAAACTCTGCTGTTTTACTTTTGCAGGTTACATTGAAATCGTGTATGCATTGCAATAATGTTATTATAATATGCACATATCTCTTACACTTTACCAGTTACGCAGTTCAGAGGCTATTCCCAGAAAATTCAATATATACATTTTATTTGTCATGTAAGTATCTTTAATATACGATATTTTAATCAAAATCGTTGTAGCCATTTTTGAAAAAAACAAAAATGTCGAAAATATTTCTATGTAAAAGGGGAATTTTCTTGAAAATCTGCGTTTCGAATCCTTGGAAGATACTGAACTTGAATACAAAGTTTGGTATTTAGCGGGCTTTTCCTTTTTGAGCTATGCTATCCTCAGACACACACGGACCTTTTTCTAGGAATGTTTGATTTTACATTCAAGAGGTCCCAAAACATATA
The DNA here is from genome assembly GCA_030762935.1 of Hymenopus coronatus. Lineage (NCBI taxonomy): Eukaryota > Metazoa > Arthropoda > Insecta > Mantodea > Hymenopodidae > Hymenopus > Hymenopus coronatus. The sequence continues at coordinate 51,475,953 of CM060890.1, read as the reverse complement.
TTCCCGGTGAAATCTCGTCATCTTATTTTTGGGTTTATTGCAATACCTTCTCTATAAAATATGTACGTGTAGAGAAAGTACACATACTGGGAAAGAGGGTGCATTGCATCAATTAAGAATGTAACAAGAAGTCAATTTAAAGAGTACAGAGCCGTTAACTAAGGGACGTTTGCAGTTGCAAGTCTTCTAGTGTAATTATTACTCCAAATGAAACAATTTCTTAGAGACTGTTATCTACAGAAAGTTTCGAAAGATCATCTCTCTTATCTGAAGTTAATAAATATGTTATCTGAAGATGAAGCTAATAACCAATATAAGCCATGACTGAAAATGGGTGACATGTTTAGAAAATGTCACGGGTGCGCAACCCTCGCTATGAGGGGAAGCATGTCAATCCTCCTTCAGTTCTGTGGCGTAGCGAAGCCTGCCCTACTTGTCCAGGTGCGTATTATGTACATCATCGCCTTTGCACACCAAACGTTGTTTGTGTCCTAAACCGTGAAAAAATCGTCATTCATTTGTTATTTAGCTTGTATGAAGGGCATTTTGTTTACTACTCTTTAATGACGATTACACGTGTTTGATCTCTCTAATGCCACCATCACCGATGAAAAAGACTTGACTTGTACATAACATAACGTTTCGTTTCGTGATCGGCTTACCCTCCCCTTCAAGTCTGTCAGGGAGCCAAAGTCATGAAACCATAGAATGGAAACCTGTTACGAGGGGTCGGCTTGAGGCAGGCATGAACAAGAGGAAGTGGATGATATGAAATGTAAGCGAAATTGATGTTTGGAAAAGTGATGTTAGAGCAATTGGTGGCATGAGTGGCGGGGGAATCCGGAGGAATTGAGAAAACCCGTCCAGACGCTGCTTCGTCCACCACGAATCCCAATTGCGGGCGCTAGGGATCGAACCCGGACCGCCTAGATGGGAGGCGAGTGATCTGATCACTCACCCATGGCGCCAACGGACACGTAATGCAGCTAAATTTTGTAAATTATTGTGGAGCTTACGTTACTTTTTATAAAACTCGATGTCCGGGGAGAAAGACGATGTATATAGCATATAAAGTAATCCATATAAGTTTGTCAAATAATGTAGACCTTACGTTACTTTTTATTGAACTTATTTTAGTAAAATGTTGTTCACATAAGTACATTGGCCCAAAATTGGGTAGGCTGCAAAGCAACGTAATTTGGGGAAACTTGATGTTTGTTTGTAGAAATCAAAGTTTACAATTTCCATATTTCTATCGGTAACTACAGGTCTAAATGCTGCAGAAGAAATGATGATAACCGCCTAAAATTGAAAGTTTTTATGAATAAATACAAATAAACACTATTAAAATAATATATAATATAAAATATTATACATAAGAGTAGTTATACAATAATAACAATAATGCTTATGATAATAATATCAATAATAATAGAAGAAATGTTTAACTAAAAATTCTAGATTGCTATCTCTATGCTGTGTGAAATGCCTTCGTACACTGAATTGTGATGTATAAAATAGTTTCGAACAAATGGGGCATTTAACTTTATGATTATCCTTAAAATCATTTTCTCACCTAGTAGTCGTCGCTTTGTTGAAATTCTGCTCTCTGTTGTGAGTGTTGGTCCGTGCCACCATTGCTGTTTGTATTACGTCAAGCAAACGTCATACTGACGTAGTGAAAAAGTTATGTCACCGAGGCGGGACACAGAGTCACACTTGCGCACCCGTGGCTTAAGACTTTTGTTATTTATGAAGGAAGAAGAACACTTTTTACTGAACAGAAGAAAAATAGTTTATAGTTTTTAAATCAGAAAATTAGCGGATATTTATTTTTGGCACAGCTTAATAAAAAAAATCTGATGTGTTCCATTCACATGACTTTCTCTATTTCTACGTAACAAATTATTGTTAATAAATTATTCTTCTATTTACTTCAAGCTAATCGAGGAAAAATTAGCAGAAATAGTCTTATTACTTGCTTCCTTGTAAGTAGAAGTGAAATATGGGAGTATCATAGGTTCAAGTGAAGTCAAAAGCTGGTTACTAGATGACTGAAGTTCCTTTGTTTGTATGGACACGAGTTGACAAATTCTTGTTTTTCAAACCTGAAACCAAAAGCAAGGAATATCTCAAAAACGATCAACTCCTCGAAAAACATTTATATAACATAAGTTGCGTGTTTTAATATGCTCTTCATTTTTTGTGTATAGCTCAAAAACGAAAAGTCGGTTAAATACCAAACTTGGTATTTATGTTTAATATCTTCCAAGGTTTATACACAGGAAGATTATCAAGAAAATGCCCGCACCCCCAACTATCCTTTACATAGAACATTTTTTTGAAAATTTTGGCTCTAACTATTTGATTAAAATGTCATATGTTTAACATATTTTCATGACAAAAGAAATGTATACCTTGAATTTTCTGGGAATAGCCTCTGAAGACCTCTTCAGTTTGGATGATTTCTGTATAGCTTATGTTTAACTGATAAACTGTAACAGACAGACAAAAACTTGCTGTACAAAATGCAGATATCATTAAAGCACACAGTTTATGTCATAATCAGTTTTTTTTTTTTTTTTTTTTTTTGTAGAATTAACCGTTTTCGAGGTACTACGTGTTATTGATTTCAGTTTTTAAGCACTTGAACTTTTCTCAAACGGGAGACATCTTCCGTAGCATCTGTCATTTGTTTACTCCCAGCAAGCAAAGAGAACCCAATTTCAGTTGCCTCACTTAGCGACCGACTTTTAAAAGATGTGACTGTCACTTTAGTCTTGTGGATTCTGTTATTTACCTTCTGCTTATAAAGAATCAAGTTATAAGACCAAATCTGGCAATATTTATCTTAATTAAATAAAAGAATAAAAATTTGTAAGGAAAACGTGTTTGTGGAACACTTAGAGAAACTCAAGAAAATGGAACACCACAGGTGTTGAATAGAAGTCGCTTATTTGGGTTAAATGTGTGAGAAATTCCTTTAACTTAAAGGCATGATAATACTAATCACTTTAAAAGAGTAAACCTGCATTATTTATTAGTTTCAGTATTTATTCACTTAATTTGGTGCATGACTACAAGCAGGTGATAACTGAACACAGAAACATCTTAAGTACCTTTTCCAGAGAAAGAAAGCGATTGTGATGAGAAATGTTGTACGATTCCCTGTGTAACTTACTTGCATCCGCCTCCAGGAAGAGTGGACAAAACTAGAAACTAAAAAAATGGAGAAAGAAACATCTCTCACTCAAAACAAATGCTTTCTCCGCACTTCCGTAGTAGAATGAGAGTGAGAAAAGAGAATGGCAAGTGAAATAGGGTTGGCAAAGACGCCCACAGATAATCCTGAGGAATGTCTCAACTTACTTGGAGCGACAGTTTGAGTGCCTTGTGGTTTATCCCGTAGACAGATAAATATACGGCTGTTGACCTGAACAGCTTATTCTAGCTAGAAGCCTAACAACCCCGTTCTGCAATCCACCAGTCAGGATTAAGATGAAAGTTAATTTGACATTGTGCCAAAATTCTTTCCCTCTTCCCTTTTGCTAAAGAGAGGATGTAGTACGAGGGTGTTCGGAGAAGTAAGACATCTATTTAGCTGAGAAAGATGTGTTGGAATAAATGAAGGGCTAACAGGTGGATCTAGTTTTTTCTTACGAGTAATCATATCATTAATACTGCATATTTCTGGATCTAACTAGTTTTGTTGGCAAATAAATACTAGTACAACTACAACCTTCTCGTATTAAATATCTCAAGAGCTCTACTTCTGGAACGCATTCAAATGGAAGATTTGCATCTAAGACTTACAAGATGAATCGAAAAAAAATCTGCTGTGTTCCATTCAGCTGATTTTCTAAGTATCCCTGTAACAAATTATTGTTAGAAGGCCTATTGAGCATTCTTCTTCATTCTAATCGAGATAAACATTGACAGAAATGGTCTCATTACCTACTTCCTTGTAAGTAGAAGAGAAATAAATATAAATATAAATTTAAATCTTTAACAACTGGTTGCTATGTGATTAAAATTTATTTCTTTGCATGGTCAGGAGTTTACAAATTCCCATATGAGAAAACTGAAACGAAAAATTAGGAATAGCTCGGAAATGATAAATTCCAGGAAAAAAGGTATATGACATGAATTGTGCTTTAACGAGATCTAAATTTTTGTGTAATGAGTTTTGTCTACCTCTTACGGTTTACCAGTTATAAAAAAGTATCCAGAATGAATAGGTCTTCAGAGGCTATCCCCAGAAAATCTAAGATATACATTTTATTTTTCAGTAAATATATTTAATATACGGTATTTTAATCAAAAATTTTAGAGATATTTTTAATAAAACAACATTTTTGAAATTTTTTTCATGTAAAGAGTAATTTGGGATGAGGTATTACCTAAAAACATCGTGTCACATACTTGAAAGATACTAAACTTAAATATCAAGTTTGGTATTTACCGACTTTTCCTTTTTTAGTATCGTATTCACTGGCACACAGACGCATACACACAGACTTTTTTTAATGCCTTTTTTATTTTGGATACAAGGGGCCCTAAAATGTATATTTCCGGTGAAATCTCGGTATCCAACTTTTGGGTCGCGTGCAACACGTTACACAACTCAACAAAGTTTTGGGAAGCGGGAAAGGAAGTAGTGAATTTTATTACAAATAATGTTCTGATCACGTTGCTGAAAATAGACTGTTTCTATCACGTCAGGGAATAAAGTTTTCGCTGTTTATGTTTTTCGCTGCATGATAATCTCACCCCATCTGCATCTATACGCATACATACTTGCGTAAGCTTATCTGAATGGAACTTGTGACCTTACGTGAAACAGGTGACTGCAGCTGTGTTTATAGAACTTATCGGAGTTTGCTGTTAGACTTATATTTAAACCGTGACGGTATGTTCTACATCTTTCATACAGTGCGGAATTTTAAACTGGGCAGTAGTTGTCATACTTAATGAAAAATCAGAGACATGGATACATTAACTCCCCGGATTTTTTTTGTTACATCTGCAAAGAATTTACAACAAAGGAAACAAAGTACAACACTATTGAGGCTACATCCCCTGTATTTCGGTGTTCGCTCGGTGACCACGATAAACATTTCGCACTACACATAAGTTGCATCCAATGTCACGTAAAACTGACTCGGTGACCAAAAGGGAAGAAATAGGTCTAGTGTCTTATTAGATCTAGTTTGAAGGAAAAGTAAATGAACTATGACTGCAGCGGCAACTTACCGTTTGTAGTTCCTAATAATATGGCGCGAAAAAGAAAATCATAACAATGACTGTCATTTCTGCATAACCAAAATAACATGATTTTCATCAAAAAACAAACAGAAAATCTCACATTCCGATTTACGTTCAGCAAATGTATTTCATGGAAATGTCTTACCAATACCAGTAGCTCCTTCAAATTGACAAAAACGTTCAGACACAGAGATCAACGAATCACAAAGCGGTGCAGAGGCATCAACATTTAGCGAGTTATCTTACAGTGCTATAAAAGAAACGAACCACATTTTCCTTCACAAAACGAACTTAATGACGTAGTGCGCGACTTACAACTGTCAAAGCAACATGCTGAAGTCCTGCTTCAAGGCTTCAGGAGTGGAATTTATTGAGAAGAACACGAGCGTTACTTTCTCGAAATAGGAGTTGTGGCTGTTTTGGTTTGTGGCTTTGGAGGGGGAGAAGGAAAAGGTTGGAAAGTATATGATAAGCTCAGAGTTTGTGGGGAGAAACCTGAATGAAAGTGCCCTTACTGTCCCGCACTTAATATTTCACAAGTCCCCCTGGCCGTCCAAATTTCAAGAATTTGTTTCGATTCGAGCCTCGCCAAAAACCGTTCACAAATTAAATGAACTACTTCACCTTTCACTAATCTTCCTCTTAATTACCTTCCCACGTTAATCAACTTCTTCACATGGCGTACTTGTATACTATCGTTATGCTACGAGCTATAAAGCGACACGAGTTCACTATACGGTGCCTGACGTTCAAGCGAAGTTATTTTTCGGAGCTCCGGTTGCTAGACAAGAGTCTATTCGCCGCCCATTTTCTGGGATGTGCCTAGACTTTTGCTATTTTGGTTACTTTCACCGATTTTATTAGCTGATATTACGTTACAGTTTTATATTTTGTCGCGTTTTCATTACATCTCACAATTTTAGATGCCAAGCTATGTTCTTTCGGCTATTAACATTTTAACACGTCTGATTCCACATTCTGTATTTGGTGGAGCGTGAATTTCGTCTGGGGTTTCCCCTTCATTGTCTGCAGCTCGGAGTTGCTAAGTTTCTACATACCAGCTTCTTTTGTTCCTAATTGCATGTCTTGGCGTCCCCTTGCTGGACTCATGATCTTTTGTGCTTCGAAGCTATTTAATTTCTGATTCCGTTTCTCATTTAACATATTTTTATTTTAGTTGCTTTGCTTCTATTTGTAATCGTGATTGCATTCTATTTATTTCTTAATTTATTTCCTGAAATTACCCCTTTATTTACGTTATTTTTCATTCTTATTTATTTAATTTGTTATATTTAATTCATTTCTTCTCACGTGTTATTATTTAGTTGCTCTTATTTGTCTGTCGGGTTTTATCACTTCAGAATCAAGACCTATTGCCATATTTTAGGAGAGACGTTTCACTCTTTGTTTGTTGTCTTCCAACATTAGATTGAAGAATGTACTATACTAGTTCACAATGGAAATGTACTGCTATGACCCATGCTGTTGGTATGAAAGAAACACACGAAAGTGTGTTACTGGTTCTAGAAGCCATTAAATACAAGGAACATAGCTGGCGTATTTGTAGTGATTTGAAAGTTATTGCTCCTCTCCTAGGTTTACAGAGTAGATTCACAAAATTCTGTTGTTTTCTGTGCCGGAATAGTTGTATATATTAGAATATATTTCGAAAATGTTGATTTTCTCAAAAATGGCAGTAGCAACTTCTATTAAAATGCTATATGTTTAACATATTTTCATGATAAACGAAATGTATATAAGGAATTTTCTGGGAACAGTCAGGAGAATTTTTCATTCTGAATGACTTTTGTATAGCTTTTGTTTAACTGGTAAACTCGCAGTAGGTGGTAAAATGTGGACCTGTTTAAAACACACAAGTTACGTCATATGCATCTTTTGTAGGGTTAACCGTTTATTCCAGGATATTGGTTACAATTTTAACCTTGTTTAACTATTCTCAAACGGGAGGCCATTATTCTTTTCGGCTCTCTTTTGTTTACTCCTAGCAAACAAAGAAATGGGCATTTCAATTGTTTCTCATAGCGACCGGCTTTAAAGGATGTGACTATCGCTTTAGGCTAGTGTGTTCGCTTATTTCACTTCTGCTTGAAAAGAAACAAGTAATAAGACCAATTCTGCTAATGCTTAACTCGGTTAACATGGTGTAGGGAGAAGAATAATGTTTAGTAATAAAAGTTGGTTTGAGGAACAGCTAGAGAAGGTCTTGTGAATCAAACACATGAGTTTTTTAAATTCTAGTTTCAGAGCATGGATTTTAATTAGCATCCCAAAACTGTTTTTTAAAATGTCAAAGAAGTATGTGTTGAAATTGCAACACAGGAGAAACTTTAATCGTATGGAATATTTCAAAATTTGCATGAATAAAAATTAATCAATACATAAATGTTCACTACCTCAACTACCATTAATGAAATTTTGATGAAATATGCACTGAATCCTATAGGAATATTCTTAGCCAATACACAAAATTTGAAGACCGTAGCTCCAAAATACCTTCATTTATCCTAAGATCCATTGAGAATAGTAGTATATTAATAATAAAAAAACTGATGTGTTTCATTCACATGATTTTCTCTAAATCTCCTAAAAGGTATTCTTAAAACGTTTAGTTTTCTATCTACTGCTAATCATCAGATTAAACATCAGCAGAAATGTTTCCTTGTAAGTAAAAAAAAAAAAAAAAAAGGGGTAAAAGATGGTTGTTATTGAAATTCGTTCGTCTTTGCATGACCAGGATTTGACAAATTCCCGTGTGAACAGAGTATTTTAAAATTGAAACCGGTAGCAAGGAATATCTTGAAAATACTAAACTCAAAAAAAAAAAAAAAAAAATGATATATGATATACATTTGTCCTTTAACTAGGTTTACATATCTTGTGTGGTAGCTCTTTACGGTTTACCAGAAAACTCAATATAATGTTTTAGTTTGTCATGTAAATACCTCACTTTAATCAAAACCATTAAAGCCATTTTTTAGCAAAATGTTTAAAAAAGTTTTGATTTAAGGTTAGTACGAGGTGAGGGAGATGTTATTGAAAATCTTTGTGTCGCATTCTTGGAGCATACTGAACTTAAATATCTATTTACTATTTATTTTCATTTTTAATCAATGTTGTCCACACACATACATACACACTGACCATTTTCTATAAATTCTTTTCTTGGATTGCGTCCGCAAAACGTGTATTCCCGGTGAAATCTCGGTATGAATTTTTGAGTGAATATAATATTCATGAAAGCAAAATTAGATCTATTCCTAGAAAATCAAAAATGGCGAGCTGACTTCTCACCCGGGTGTTCTGGTTTCAATTCTCGGTTGGAACGGGGAATTTTTCTTTAACTTGAGTTATCCCTATCCCTCTGAGTCTGGAAGTATGCATGTGAGAGTGAATTTTCATAATATAAATTGATAAACCTAATGATAAGAACCTATTATGTTCGAATGGGTTGTTTCACAAGTTAAAGCCCCCGATATAACCTTAGAAGTTAAAGGGGGCTATACAAATTAAAACAATTAAAAAAAATCAGATGTGTTCCATTCACATGACCTTCTCTACATCTCTGCAACAAGTTGTTAAAAAGCATATATTTCTATTTACTTCATGTTAATTAGCAGAAATAGTCTTATTACTTGCTTCCTTTTAAGTAGAAGCGAAATGAGGGAGGTCCATAGGTTAAAATGATAGCCAAAAGGTGGTTGCTATGTAACTTAGGTTCCTTTGTTTGTATGGACAGGAGTTATGAAATTCCTGTATGAGAAAAGTATAGGTTTTTCAAAGATAAAATGAAAAACCAGGAATATCTTAAAATGATCAACTCCACGAAAATAAATGTATATGACATAACTTGCGTATTTTATCGTGAGTTACATTTTCTGTGTAGTAAGCTTTTCCCCATCTCTTACGGTTTAGCAGTTATGCAGAATTCCGTAAAATTCATCCAGAATAAAGTAGTCTTCAGGGGCTATTCCCAGAAAATTCAAGATATAAATTTTGTCAGGTAAATATCTTTCATATACGATATTTTAATAAAAATCGTTACAGCCATTTTTAAGAAAATAAAACTTTTCAAATTTTTTTATAGGGGAAGGGTAGTTTGGGGTGGGGGATTTTCTTTAAAATCTTCGTGTCGCATCCTTGGAAGGTACCAAGTTTGGGCTTTAACGGTCTTTTCGTTTTTGAGTTATGCTGCCCACAGATACACAGACACACACATACACACACACGAAAATTTTTCTAAAAATAATTTTTTAGAACTATGTACATAGTTCATATACAGAAAGTAAAAATAACTAAAGGTTCCGTGTAAACAGTAATTTTGAATTGGGGATTTTATTAAAAATGTTTGTCTTGCACCATTGAAAGACGAAGTTAAATATCAAGTAAAGTATTTTCTAAAGTTTTCATTATTATTCGGAGAGTTTCAAAATGTGTATTTCTAATACTATCTCTTTATCATGTTTTCATTTGAAATGCAGTACTTTCTTTGCTGGTTATAGGTATGCGGTACTGAAAGTAAAAATTCACATTTTATATAGAAAGTCAAGTTCGCATTTATGCAGCACTTTCCATGCATATTATTTAGCCATGTTATTTACAAGTTATCCAATATTCATCATTGCATTAAATCAGTATATTTTGTTTTGAGAGCTTGCAGCTAAACAGCATTGCGTGTGCTGCGAACATAATAGTTATAGCCCATTGGACTCAATATTTGTATACATAATCAATAGCTCATTGCGATAGCGCTGTAAAAGTAGGATTTGGAAAGTGACCCTAATTCATTGTTTGATGGCGACCAGATAACCTCTGGTTGGGGAATTACTACCCAGCGTCACATGGAAATCTGATTAGGCAAGCATTCCCTTCAGGGAGTTTACTATGTACTCCCACTACGGGATTTGTGGGATGCAGTTGTGTGGGGGACATAACACCAGAACTCCATCTATAATGAACGGCCAGAGTCACGGTTATATATTTAAGCAACTGAATGAGTCTATCCTCCAATCTATTCAGTTGTTGTGACAGTGAACTAAAATAACTTAAGCTAGATGCATTACAATTTTGGTTTCTTTAAAACCTGACATAATTAATGAGCATATAGCTAATAGTGTTGGAAATCTTTGAGGCTACATACATACTAATAATTGTAGGCATGAAGCGATATACCAAAGATTCAGCTGATTTTATTCCAGATAAATGTATTTTACACTCTGATCCTCTTTTGTTGTGCAAAAAATATATGTAAACATTTTAACAAAATAAATGAGGAGATCTAAAAGCGATGCATCTATGAAATTTGTGAAAAAATGTTTTAAAAAATCTGATGTGTTTCATTCTCGTAACTTTCTCTATCTTTTCCACATGTAGACTGTTCTTAGGGAACATTATACTTTTATTTATACTATGCTACTTAAAATAAACATTAGTGGAATTTATCTTATTACCTACTTCCTTGGAAATAGGAGATATATTAGGCAAGCGGTAGTTAAATTTTTTAAAAGCTGATCGCTGTGTGAAACAATTGAGGTTCGGTTCACTTTGAATAGCCAGCAGTAAAACAAGACAGATGAAAGTTAAGGTAGGCTTCGTGTTTGAGAAATGTTAGGTAACTTAAAATTGAAACCAATTAAGAGTAATCTTGAAAACGGCAACTCTATAAGAAACAAACGTATATGACATAAATTACGTGTTTAAAGTTCTCTCTATCCCTTACGGTTTAGCAGTTATACAAAATTCTGAAAAATTCATCCAGTATAAAGAAGTCTTCGGAGGCTATTCCCAGAAAATTGATAATATACATTTTTTATGAGTGTAAATATTTTTAATATATGGTGTGTTTATCAGTATCTTTAGAGCCTTTTTTGAAAAAAAGAAAATTTTTAAAAATGTTTCCATGTAAAGGTCGGTTCATGGTTGGGGGATATTCTTGAAAGTCTTCGTGTCACATCCTTGGAAAATACTAAATTTTAGTTTTCGTTTTTGGGTTATGATGCCCACATACACCCATGGACATTTTTCTAAAAATCTGATGTGTTCCATTCACATGACTTTCTCTACATCCTTGCTACAAATTATTGTTAAATAGCTTATTTGTCTATTTACTTAATGCTAACCAAGAAAAAAATGGCAGTAAGGGTCTTATTACCTCTTCCTCGTAAGTAGGAGAGAAACAAGTAGGCTAAAGATATAGTCAAATCTTTTAAAATCTGGTTGCTATGTGATTAAAGAATTTTGTTTGCATAGACAGGAGTTGACAAATTCCCGTATGAGAAAAGTAGAAGTATTTTAAAGCTGAAACTAAATATCAAGGAATGAAAAGCGGTCAACTCATTGAAAAAATGTATATAACATATTGTGTGTTTCAGCGAGCTCTACATTTTTGGTGTGGTAAGTTTTTGTCTAACTCTTCTGCAAACTTCCGCAAAAGTCATCCAGAATAAACATGTCTTCAGAAGATATTCCCAGAAAATTGAATATATACATTTTATTTGTCACATAAATATTTTAAATATAACAGATTTTAATGAAAATCCTTACAGCTATTTCTGAAAAGAGATCAAGAGTTTTAAAACGTGTTCCATGTAAAGAGTAGTTTGGAACGGGGGGATTTTTCTCAAAAGTTTCGTGTTGCATCCCTCGAAGATATTATTAAATTTAAATACCAAGTGAGGTATTTTACCGGCTCTTCATTTTTAAGTTATCATATGTGCTATTTGTCGGTGAATATGATATCTTTAATCTCGGAAACCGAATACTGTGGAACTAAGGACGTGGAAAGATTAAGTAAGTTTTCTTTTATGTGTTTCCAAAATTTAACTGATTTTTTACTTTCTCTGTACGTGCTACACTGAAGCTTCATTAAAATACTTTTTAATTCAAGCTATTGCAACCTCATCCTTATTATTCTTGATTCTTTTAAAAGCCAATCTTTATGAAATATTTTATTTTATTTTTAGCTGGTTTTTATTCTAAAGATATAATTTTAGAGATAGTTTCTTTAAGAAATTAAAATGTATATAGTGTATAGAGAAAATATTGCACTCCACCCAAAAATCCGATACCGAGATTTCACCGGAAATATATGTTTTAGGGTCCCCTGTATCCAAAAAAAGTATTTTCAGAAAAAGGTGCATGGTGTATGTCCGTGTGTCTGTGAACACAATAACTCAAAAACGAAAAGTCGGTAAAATACCAAACTTGGTATTTAAGTTTAGTATATTACAGCGATGCGACACGAAGATTTTGAGAAAAATCCCCTACCCCAAACTACCCTTTACATGGAACTTTTTTCGAAAATTTTGATTTTCTAAAAAATCGTATATAAAAGATATTTACATGACAAATAAAAATCATATTTTGAATTTTCTGGGAATAGCCTCTGAAGACTACTTTATTCTCGGTCAGTTTTGCGGAATTTTGCATAACTGCTAAACCGTAAGAGATGGACAAAAATTACCACACAACAAAGGTAGAGCACCTTAAAACACACAATTTATATTAAATTCATTTTTTTCGTGGAGTTGATTGTTTTTGAGATTCCTTGTTTTTCTTTTCATCTCTAAAGACTTATACTTTTCTCATACGGGACTTTGTGAACTCGTGTCCATACAAACAAAGGAACTTCAGTCACAGAGCAACCAGCTTTCGACTATCATTTTAACCTATGGTACCCCCTTATTTCGCTTCTACTAACAAGAAAGCAAGTAATAATACTATTTCTGCTAATTTTTGCTCCATTAGATGAAGTAAATAGAATAATTTATTGCAGTGATGTAGAGAAAGTCATGTGAATGGAACACATCAGATTTTTTTTTTTAAATTTAAATGAGTATAAGTCCTTTGGTTTATCATTCTGTTATCTTATCTTATCTTAATCGAAATTCTTAATTGTAATACATTTCTGATTTATGTATACTTACAACATCTCCTCTATTGCAGCAGTATAATATTAATTATAATAGTTATAATTGGAGATACTACTACCCTAATATGTATGCGTTCCCAGAAACTGTAATAGAGTAGTATTAAAACTATCAAATTCATACATGGCGTTCTCCTTTGCTTTGTCAGTTGTCATAATGATAATATTCATTACATGCAGCATATTCACAGAAATTGTGTTGCTTCGTTGTAAACACAATAAATTAATTGTTAATTACTTTTTTCTTAACGATGTACATATGTAATACTTTTAGGTTTAAGATATTGAACATAAAATATTTACAAACTGTTTGACTCAGAATATAGTGGTATTGTGCTTCGCCAGCGTTTGGTTACGTATCGTATCTTTTCTTTGTTTTCTTTTATGTATTTCTTTTAAGAAATGTTAAGTGCTGAATCCATAATCACAAGTGCTTGTTAATTGTTAGTTCATACAAGAGTGACAATGAATATATAACCCTTTTTAAGTAACGTTGCGTGTTCTATGTAACAATTACTTTTCTTACAATCTCATGACATTTTCTAGTCGTGATGTCATTTATCGTTCACATTACTCGATGTTTTGTGTATTTTTACTTTCTCTATACGTGCTATGTACATAGTGTATAGAGAAGGTATTGCAGTCAAGCAAAAATTTGATACCGATATTTCACCGGAAATATATGTTTTAGGGTCCCCTGTATCTCAAAAAAGTATTTTCAGAAAAAGGTCCGTGTGTGTCCGTGTGTCTGTGAACACGATAACTCAAAAACGAAAAGTCGGTAAAATACCAAGCTTGGTATTTAAGTTTAGTATCTTCCAGGGATGCGACACAAAGATTTTGAGAAAAATCCCCCCTTCCCAAACTACCCTTTACATGGAACTTTTTTCGAAAATTTTGATTTTATAAAAAATGGCTATAACGATTTTGATTAAAATATCATATATTAAAGATATTTACCTGAGAAATAAAATGTATATTTTGAATTTTCTGGAAATAGCCTCTGAAGACCACTTTATTCTGGATGAATGTTGCATAATTACTAAACCGTAAGAGATGGATAAAAGCTTAACACACAAAAAACGTAGAGCACGTTAAAACACACAATTTATGTTATAAACCTTTTTTTTTCGTGGAGTTGATCGTTTTTGAGATATTCCTTTTTCTTGGTTTCAGCTTTGAAAAACTTAACATTTCTCATACAGGAATTCGTCAACTCCTGTCCACACAAACAAAGGAAAATCAGTCACATAGCAACCAGTTTTTGGCTTTCACTAACCTATGGTACTCCCTTATTTCGCTTGTATTTACAATAAAGCAAGGACAGAGAGATAAAGAAAGTCATGTGAATGGAACACATCAGATTTTTAAGTAACGTTGCGTGTTCTATGTAAAAATTCCTTCTCTTACAATCTCATGACATTTTCTTGCCGTGATGTCGTTTATCGTTCACATTACTCGATGTTTCGTGTATTTATAAAGTTCGTTTACACAATTTCATGTCACATTCGTAAATTATTTAGTATTCTAAATTAATTACTAATCATTGTGAGGGTATGGTGGTATTATAATGCGTCGTATGTTAAAGAAGAGTATCAGAATTTTAATTTTTGAAACGATATTGTTCTTAGTATACAAGACAAAAATTAATAAATAATGACAATGTCGGATTAACTAAGATAAGAGTTTTAGGTATTCTGATATAAAATATTATAACAACTCACCATCGGCTACAGTAACTGTCACGAATAGAACATTTACATAGTCTTGGCTAAAATAGAAAGCATTTTATAACATAGAAGAATTTGAAAGTATTAGCATTGACGATTTGATGCGTTAAGTGTGCTTATTACACTGATACAATTTAATTGTGGATTTAACATTTTAGGCTTCTTTAAGATGTTTATTGTAAGGTCAGTAACTAATTGAATTTTCAATAATGGAATGCTATGACGGGGGAACCCAGAGAACCCGAAGAAAATCCCCTTTGAAGTGATTTGTCCACACCATATCCCATATGTGGTTTCTTGGAATCGAACACAAACCCGCCTTGCTGTCCATGCAAAGTCTGCTTTTATACGTTTGTGTCATTTTAAATAATATTTCTGATTTAATGTGCTTGATATCTATATTAACCATTTAATTTCTTGTTAATTTGTTTTATTATTCCGTTGTTATTATTTCCGGTTGGTTCATCTGTCATTTCTTAGTTATTTTTGGAGGGTCAGTTTTGTGTTCTATAAGAAATATTAAATACAAACACTACGCAGTACCTGATGCAAATAAAATGTAACAGAATATTTTGTTTACTTCTCTTTTTATTTGTCACTTTTCATTGAATAACGCTGTGTTGGAAATGATCCTGGAAATAAAACGATTGGAAACTTATGTTATTATAACCACAGGTTTTGCTTGTCCATGCGAGGGTTTGTTATTGTTGTTGCTAGTGCTGCTGCTGCTGTGAACAATCGTATACAAATCATTTATCGTGTATTTGTGAGCAAATAACTCTAAAACAAAAAAACTTGCTCTTAAAGTATCTTTCATGGATGCGACACAAACATTTCGAGGAAAATCAGCTCCAGACTACTCTAAGTATGGATAAATTTACGGAAATTTTGATTTTTTCAAAAATGGCTCTATCTATTTGGGTTAACATACCGTGTATTAAATATATTTACATTTCATATAAAATGTATATCTGAAATTTTCTGGGAATAGCCCCTGAATACCTCTTTATTCTGGATGAATTTTACTGAATTTTACATAACTGGTAAACCGCAAGAGATAGACAGCATTTACAACACAATAAAGTATACATAATTAACATTTTTCGTGGATCTGACCATTTCCTAGATATTCATTGCTATCGGTTTGAGTTTTAAAATGCTTAAACTTAAATTTGTATACTCCTGGCCATGCAATGATTTCAAGCACATAGCAACCAGCTTTTAAAACATTATTGACTATCGCTTTAGCCTAGTGTATTCCCTTATTTCCCTTCTACTTACAAGAAAGGAAGTAGTAATAAGACCATGGCTACTAAGTTTTATATTTTAGTGTAGTGTATGTAGAACAATAGCTTTTTTGCATAGTATTTTTTACAAAAATATAAAGAAAGCCATGGAATGAAACACATTTAAGATTTTTATTCCTAAGCTGTTTCTGTCGTCAATATTCCTTGTATTGTATCTTCTATTAATTAGTTTCTTTGTAAACAACGATTCTTACCTTTACCTGATTAGTTTCAAAAATATATCCTTCTGTGCTCATTATTTCCAAAATAACAATCCCCGATATTTTTCTATCCACTCGATTTTGTATTTATAGCAATTTCTTCCTCAGTTTGTTGCAATCGTAGAGCTGCACTTCAACACAGTGTCCCGTTCCACACAAAATATTTTACGAATCTCTGGCGTTCCTATACGAAACCATTGGAATCACTATCAAACGGAATCATAACAGCATTTTAAATAAAAATAGATATCCATCAAAACAGCTAATTATTTGCTTCTGTGCGAAAACCAAATTTATTATGCATTCTGTTCCGGGAAGGCACATGAACAGGTAATATTTCTGAATATTTTGTCTTAAAGTAGAGTCATAAATTTTGGTAGAATCACTCTCTTCATCCTGTTTCAAGTCTGCGAGGTTTTAGTGAATGTTAGAGTAAGCAGTCCAGTAAGAGCATTTAAATCACAGGTTAAAATATCGAGAGATAGGGATCATCTGAAAGGTCGCTAAGAAGCATGAATCAGATGAGATAAATTAAATGTAATCGTCATTTATGGCATTATGGTATAGATGTAGCTATTTTGATAAATGGTACGTTAACGTGCATCCACACCGGTGTGTTAGTTGTGTTTTCCCTTTGTCTAACGGTTTCCCCAATAAACTAATGACATAATTTACTATCTAATGTGTTATGCATGGTGTTTAAGTCCGTAGTAAAATAAACAGTGCCTGTGAGTATAGACTAACCGTTTTCATACATCAATACAAACCTGCCGGTTTAGGTGGAGTGGGATCATTGACCTTTCAGAAAGCTTTAAACTTATTTGCGATACAAAACTCTTATAGCAAGGTCCGCCCACTCAACGTTGCGCCTTCCGACCCGTGGTCTCAGGGAATATAAACAGTAAATACACAAATGAAGCAAATATGGATGTAATTCATTGTTCATTACACTCCTTTAATTAACAATTATACCCATAATAATCCGTAGAATTAAACTTTTCACAATTAAATCGCAGATCCCGTTGGAAATAAGTTATCGGAGATAATAGGTTTAGTTTATCATACTTTTCCAATATTTAGCATTGGAAAAGAGTATAATACTTAAAGGATATCAGGTAAGCTTGTTTGTAACCAAGTAAATAGTAATCAAGTTTATAATACTTTACTGTGTTATGAGCACATTTGAGAACAACGAAAGGGCTTTGATGAAATGGGTTTCCACGTCCTTCAGTGAAATTTAGAACTTGGCATTTCTTCCCATGTGATGGTTCCCCTCGTTACTCTGGAATTCCATATAACACTTTCAAACATTAAACCTCATGTTTTATTCTCCCCTCCCTTGGGAAATTCATCGTCGCTAATAAAACCTGTGTCAGCCATCCATAAACACGCTTCACAATGACAACCGCTTTGCTCTACCTTCTAGCATTTTGTTAGACCATTAGCATTTCGCGTCTCGTCGCGACCGCTAGGGGCGCCACCCATGTCCGACGGCGACGTAACATGGCGCCATAAAGGGGAGGGAACTTGGTCACCACTTTGTCACAGGCATCTCCCCCACTTCTTCCAGCAGAGCAACAGTGGGAAAGTGTGACCCGAATGTGGTTATCGCGGTCCCCAGCTTAGTTTCCAGTTCAGAATTCTCCATCTTGTCTCCCAAACAACCACCACCCCTTCAGTTGCCTCCCCTTAACCTCGCGCCGTGACTCACGACTTATTGGGAAGTTTTCATTCTGAGCTGTTTCCCAGAACATCGACATATCTGGACCTCCTATAAAATCAAAGTTGAGCAATGTCTCGTTAGCATTTTGGAGTTTTCCTAGCTTAGTAGGTGTTGATGCATGTCTAACTCTAGCTGACTTAGAATTATACAAATAACTATTTCATGGGTACGTTAAGAGACTTCTGAGAGACATGTTGTTTTTCGTTACTGTTGAAGATCAAATTAACGTTTCTGGAAAGCAACTACATGCCTCGTTTCATTCAACTATATGCTTCAACCATATGCATTCAACCATTTGCTAAATTTTTGGCCATTTTTTAACCATCTTTCTTCCCAATTTTCTCTTTTTCTCCACTTATGAACACATTCCTGTCATAGTACTATCAACACCTAAAATTTTTAACTGCTTTCCATTCATCTCTGAGTTTAATACTTTCTCTAGCTCATTTGCATATACAAAATACATAGTAACTAGAGAAGGCATTGTATTGTACTTAAAAATTGATGTCAATGTTTCACAGGAAACATGTTTTTAGATCCCCTTAGTCCGAAAGAATCATGTTTAGGAAAAGGACCATGTGTGTGTGTCTGTGGACATCATAGCTCAAAAACAAAAATACCGTTAAATACCAAACTTGATATTTCAGTTCATAATCTTCCAAGATACGATACGAAGATTTTTAAGAAAATCCACCCACAACCAAATACCCTTTCATGGTAAAAATTTCAAAATTTTGATTTTGTCAAAAATGGCTTTAAACGATTTTGATTAAAATCTCTTAAATTTAAGATATCTACATGACAAATAAAATGGATATCCTGAATTGTCTGTAATTAGCCTCTAAAGACATGTTTATTTTAGATGAATTTTGCGGAATTTTGCACAACTGGTAAACCACAATAGAGAGACAAAAACTTACAACACAAAAATTATAGAGGTCGTTATATACTTTTTTCGTAGAGTTGAACTGCTTTCGAGATATTCCTTGTTATTAGTTTCAGCTTTAAAATACTTCTGTCATACGGGAATTTGTTAACTCCTGTCCATACAAGCAAAGGTACTTAAATCAGCTTTTGACTATCACTTTAGCCTATGGTACTTCCTTATTTCCCTTCTACTTACACGGAAGCAGGTAATAAGATATTTCTGCTAATTTTTTATAGATTAGAATGAAGTAAATACAAGGATAAGCTTTTTAACAAGAACTTGTTACAAAAATGTAGAGGAAGTCGTGTGAATGGAACACATCAGATTTTTATTGAGGATCAAAATAATGTTTCCTGGAAGTGGCTATACACTTCGTATCATTCAACCATATGTTTCTGTTGAATGTCTGGCCATTTGTTAACCTTTTTTCCTCCTAGTTTTCTCTTTTTCTCCACTCATGAACAAAATCCTATCGTAGTATTATTGACACCAAAACTATCTTTCAATGCATCTTTGAACAACACATTTATTACTTTCTCTAGCACGTTTGTACATAAAATACACATAGTAGCTAGACCAGGTATTATATTCTACCCAAAGTTGATGTGAAGATTTCACAAGAATATATATATATATATATATATATATATATATATATATATATATATATATATATATCCGATAAAGTCATGTATAGAGGTCCATATGTGTGTCTGTATACATCATAGCTCAAAAAGTCATCCTCCGTGGTGTAATGGTTACCATGCTAACTTCATATACCCAAGGTCACAGGTTATAACCCGGTGGGGGACGATGGATTTTTTCGGGCGTAAAAATCCTTATCATGGTTTCCTTCGGAAGGGAAGTAAAGCTGTGGGTCCCGTGTCGTAGATTTACGGCACGTAAATGAACCTCAAGCCTGACAAGAGAAGCCTCTGAGCAAAATTAAGCGATCTTTCACGCCCAATATAGAATGGGACGCTGAGAACCAAAATAGTTAAAGAACGTCCATAAATAACAGGCCATTTCATTTCATAGCCAAAAAAGAAGAGACCTTTAACTACCAAACTTGGAATTTATGCTTAATGTCTTATACGAATTCGACGCGTAGATTTTCATAAAAACAAAACAAAAAACACAAAAAAACCACAAACTACCCTTTACATGGAAACATTTTTGAAGAATTTGTTTTCTCAAAAATAGGTCTAACAATTTTGATCAAATTTACGCATATTAAAGATATTTACATCACAAACTGTATATTTTGAACTTTCTGGGAATAACCTCTGAAGAGCTCCTAATTGGAAATGAATTTTGCAGAATTTTGCATAACGGTTAAATTTAGAGCTAGACAAAAACAAATATGTGGAGCTCGTTAAAACACATAATTTATTCAATACAAGGTTTTCTTGTAGAGTTGCCCGTTTTCGAGATATGCGTTGTTATTAATTTCAATTTTAAACTACTTTTCTCAAATGGGACAATGCAAAGCGAACCAAACCTCAATTGTCTCACATAGTGAACAGCTTTTAAAGAATGTGACTGTAGCTTTAGCCTAATGTATTCCTTAAGTTCCCTTCTATTTACAAGGAAGCAAGTAGTAAGACCTAAGACCTAATATTTATCTCGATTAGCATGACGTAGATAAAATAGTTCTCTTTTGCAATAAATATAAAAGAATTTTGTTTTGTAAGAACAGTTTGTATATGGAATAGCTAGAGAAAGCTAGAAATGTTGTATCTTAGTTTTTCTCAAATACCTGCCTTTCTCACTAAAGGAAATGCTGTTAACAAACATATATGTATTGATTACAATTTGGAAATATTTTTATTAAAGTTTTATTTTAATTTAACACGGACAAACGAAATGTGTATCTTGAATTTTCTGGGAATATCCTCTGAATAGCCCTTCATTCTGGATGACCTTTGTATGACTGAAAACCGCAAGACATATATAAAAACAAAAAATGTGATCTCATTAAAGCACTCAATTTCGGTTATATACATTTCTTGAAGAGTTAACCGTTTTCGAGATATTTCGGATTATTGGTTTCTATTTCAGCCACTTAAACTTTTCTCAAATGGGAAGACTTTTTTTTAGTTCCGGCAGGCAAAGAGAATGGAATTTCAATTGTTTCACGTAGCGTTAATGCCTCTAGGAATTTACACACTTCTAGAGACTTTAACACTCTTTACTCTTATGTAATTTATTTGATTCATACTCATGATAATAATCGAGATTTGACAATTCTCTTCGAATATATTAAGATAAACAATGTTAAATAAGGTTCTAATTTGTACCAATAACATGATGCCAGCAAATGAGAGGTAACTAGTTCAAGTGACCGTTAAGGGATAAAAGACAAACCTTTGTAGAACAAATTCTACACATGTGACGGAAAACTGAAGCAACACAGAGGCTCCTGAGAAACATTATTAAGGGGTATTTAATAAAATATTTTTATATTAATATAAATACAGTTTTAGAAGGGTGGAAATTTAACATACGACTCGGAAGGAATAAATACATTAAGCCTTATACTATTTTTTATTGGCCAATCCAGAAGATGACCTTCTATACAGAATTTAATATAGAGATATCGGGATCTAAAACAAAAGTTATCAATAAGGAGAGAAAAATTAGTGATGGACGCAGAGAATGCGGAACAGGTGAAAGTTTTCAAATATCTGGAATGTAATATAACTAACTGCTATAAAATTAATTCAGATGTAGAAGAAAATTTACAGCAATACAACGGCACAAATAGAATTACAAAAAACCAGTTGCGAAGAAATGCAGATCGAAAAATTAGTTTTCATAACGCTCTAACAATATTATATGATAGTGAAACATAGATCCTAAGAGACAAGGATCGGAAACGAACTGAAACCGCACATATGAGACTTCCCAAATCAATGGTAAAGGTAATGAACGATAAGATACAAACAGAGAAGTAGTAAAACAAATTAAAGAATATAACTGATGAAAACAAGGAATACCAGAAAAATGGCAGCATCATGTAAAGAATAGCGAAAGAAAATACTACAATGGAAAGCCTGTTCATCAACTGCTAAGAAGCGTGACCCAAGAAGAAGATGGAAGGATACAATTAGCCTTGAAACAGGATAGCAAAGACCCATCTTTGAAAGGAAGAAGAAGAAGAAGAAGAAGAAGCTAAGGGAAAAGTAAGCAGTCATCTAAACTCCTCGTCGAGCTGTACTCTGTGCTCCGAGAGCAGCAAAGATATGTTGTCTGACGACATAGAACTTCCAGTTGGCTGACAATACTCACTGCTATTGTCTTTCACAAGCATGTGCAAGTTTATTTAAATTTCATAGGCATGCACATATATTTTTTTTTTTTTTTTTACAAAAGAAGGACTTTAAATATACAGAAAAAAGGAATTAAATTTAAATATTCAATCTAGTAACGGTATAACTTAAAGTGACTGGTATGTTTTAAAATGTTAATAATGCTTCCAAACTTTGAAAGGCGAAAAATACTCATCATATTTAAAACGTTTAAGTAATGTACGTGACTTGTTTTGATATTTTGCTTAGGTCATATAGTAATAGTAATAATAACTTCCTGTTCAACGTTGGGAGTTCAGTCCCGTTCTACGACAAAAGCATTTGTTTGCATTACTCTTTCTACCGCATCCTCGACAGTCCTACATCTCGTCTTCTCTTTGGTAGTTTATCAACTAACATGATCTTGCTAAGCTCTTTTGGTATTAAACTACATATTATATTGTATTATGTTTTATTCTATATCTTTTAATGTCCGTACAATGCACGAATCTCTTTTCTACACTTTCAATTTTATTTTTCATACTTTCTTCATATCTAAGTTTCACAGTTATAAAGAAGTAGCGTTGGTTTCTACACAATATTATGTAATCCAAGTTTGACTGGTTTTTCCATTTAATGTATTTACATACATTGTTGTTTAGGATTTTATTTAAATAATAAATTGATGTCACATCACAAATATTTAAAGTTATTTAATTTTTCTACTATGTGACGTTTTTCTTTTATGTGATATTTTATCATAACTTTTTCTCTAATGTTGTGTTTGCCTTCTATAGCCATTGTTTTGGTTTTATTATTTGATATTTTCATATTAAAGCTTTTTTGAAACTGTATTTTCTTGCAAATAATTGTCATCGGCCGATAACAGAGTATTCACAGATTTTATAATATTATAATAATAATAATAATAATAATAATAATAAAAAATAATATAATGATAACAACAGCAAAACTCTCCAATAGTTTCTATCTCTTTATCTCTCTTTCTATCACAAATGATAAGAAATTAGCACATGAGTATTGTTTATTGCGAGAGTGATGTTTTATTGAGTATATTGGTGTTTATAAAATAAAATTACTTTAACTTAAAATGCTTAGAATAAAAGTCCTTCTATTAATTTAATTTTTATTTTGCACTAGGTATACTCTAAATAAATGTTTTATTCAAATGTTTTACGCCTTATTCGATGCCAGTACGACAGCCATAGATGAATTCTTCTAACCACCACTTCTTACTGAATAATAGTAAGTATAATAGGAATAAGTTGGCAATTTCATCGGGTTTCACCTCTTGTACAATCTGCTATTGACAGGTCCCGTAATAGGTACGGGCAGAAGAAGGTGGTGCTACAGATTGAGAGTGGTGGGAGAAATCTCCAGGGGTTCTCAGGAAATTGAACTCGGGGCACTATTCCTGATTCCTTTTCACCTTCCTCCCCCGTCGTATCACCCTTTTCGGACAAATCTTTTCATACCTAGAACGTTGAATTCAAATATCGAATCCAAAAATTGACCTAATTTTAACAGCACAATCGTAGAGACTTATTAAATATTCTTACAAGAGCGATGAACAATTTACTGATCACCTCTTGTAGGCTTTAAATACCTCCAACATAGATATTTTATACAGAGTTCACTAAGGATATCTGTAGTCATAAAGTAGGGACTTTAGGGGAAGTATATGTAATACGGAATATTTAATATGAAAGTTTTTGTGAAACATATATTTACCAGCCACATATAGCATCAATTTCCTTAACATTCTATATAACATCTACCCTGTGAGCTATTTATGCAGCTTCTTGGCATTTTAACGTAATTTTTCGAAAAGGATCAAACAGATGTAGATAATTATTTGTATTCGCATTAATTGCTAACGCTTATAATTAAATATTTCCATCATCAAAGACTCATAGATAAATTATTTATATATTATTAGTAGACCTCGAAATTTTAGGCCCTAAAACAAATCTTTAGGCACTAAAATTCTTTAAAGATATTAAAATGGATCCTTAAAATACCATTTTAGGCTTTTCAATTTTATTAAGACTTCAAATAAGAAACAAGAAAAAAGATACATAAATATTATAAACCTATTGTTTATATAGAACTACAAAAATTGCATTATAAATAAACAATAATAAACACTTGACCTTTAATTAAACTAACATAAACTTATAAAACACATTAATATCTTATATTGTATTAATTACAAAAGAACTACCGGATAATGATATAAAATGCAGTAACAAAATGAATAATTTTCTTTTGTAATGTAATTTAATGCAATGTTCTATGTTTTGTCTGTTTCTGTTTGTCTTTCACCTCAGTGTTTGCACTATTGCTTTACATGAGTAAACAAGAACTACTTTCTAGAACGGTGTTAGGAATTCCTCCTTTAGTATTCCAAGGTGACGCTTTTATGTTACAAGGAGGGTTGGTAGAAATCACGAGCTTGTTGACAGCAAAATTTCTTTCAAGGCAGGTCATTAACCAATCCCTTCTCATTTACAGTTATGTTTGGTGAGTAACGTGTTGGCCAGTCTTCTCAGCTAATGAATGTAGCGTTTGAAATGTTTTATTTTAATATGTTGGTCAAGCTATGAAATATTTGAAAATGTTCTTCAAAATAAATGTAAAGGGAAAGAAATATATGTACCTATTGTACTTAAATAAAATAGGAATTTTAGGCCTAAACCCATAAAATAGGTACATAGGGGTAAAATAATTTTTTTTAGGTAGAATAAAAACTTCTACAGCAGGTGCAGTTTTTCGTGAAACGTCAGAAAAAACAGGCATCACATAACTTCAAATCCGAAGTTTAATTATTAATCACAAACGTTAAAATTCATATGGGAATTTATAATACTAACATTGGTTATAAATAAACTTATGATGAAATAATTTCTGCTTAAAAGTCTCCTAATAAAACTGAGGGAGTTACACTTAATTAAGGAACCCTGTGGAGCTTACAATGAATTTATGTATTGTTTAATACCTACTCTGAAAATAATGTAAGTATTGATTAAATGTACGATACATTGTATACATTTATTTTATATATATTAAATATACATAAAATAATAAACAAAGCTACGCATAGCCTGCCTAGAACCTGTGACTGTATAAAAGAAAGTTTGGAAATTGTGTTATTGTTATAAAGCAAAATATTGTGCATTGTATCGAATGATAATTGTAATTTCTAGAAACAGTTTTATTATTACTTAGAGGTCCCAACTTCTTCTTAGTACTCATCTGGGCCGTGCTGTCGTGTCTCACTAATGTGACCGTATGTGGGATTCTGGTAGACAAAGCGGCGTAGGGGCGGGTTTTCTTCGGGTTATTTGGTTTCCCACGCCATTGCATTACACCGGCCTATCTTCTTTCTATGTCTGCAATGTCTATATAGTAAAAGCTTTAAACACTATCAAAACACTACATTAAACTGTATACGGCTGCACTGATCTGATCTAGCAACAGCATTGTCGAACTTTTCTCGAAGAGAAAACTGCTGGAAATCCGTAAAAGGAAATTCCCAGAACTGCGTGGAGGCACACATAAAGAGTTTGTTGCATGGGTCATTTGTTCTAACGGGCTGACAGTATAGACATGGTTACAGACAGTTTAGCTATAAATGAACAGCATCCACTCACACCACTGTAGCCCGGCGACAGCTTCATACTGTATTTAATTCGTAAAGGTCAGATGTGGGGATAAAATACAGGCTGTTTCAAAATGACAGCAAACGAAGATAGCAGTCGATTAGCTTACACTTTGAGTTGTCCGATGCCTTGATGTCGCAACTTTCAAACAATTCTATTTAAAGCTTTATGTGTGTTTAAAAATCGTACACATTTGGGATTAGGCAGCGAAGGAACAACGGTTGTCATACGTCACGTAAACAACCTTAGAACGTGTTATACGAAACACATAACAAAACCCACATGCTATGTTTTCCATTACTAAGGTGACGTGTGTCGCGCCGGCGTGTCTATCAAACCACGCCTATACCACGCGACTGGGACCTTCACTACCAATCGGCATCTCTCTTGGAGTGGGCCAGGCACGTGCCATTTGGTTATGTACGACTACCTAATCCATGGTGATTTTATGCCAGTTTTTGTATGTGCCGAATTTAGCTGTAAACTATATTCACGGTACGGTATGACCAACAAGGTCTACATCTTCGTTTGGTGTCGTTTTGAAATATCCTGTATATTGAGAACATGCCTTTCTCTACCTACTCCATACTATTATTATAACATGATATTATTTTATTTACTTCTTGATAATCCTGAACTCGGACTATCCGTGGTTCGGTTCAACGCGAACTATTCATTATATAACAGATTCCTATGAATATTACCGCCAAATTCTTTAAGTTTAAAGATCATAACTATTAGTACTCTAGTTTAAAAGTTTTATTTAATAATGTGCATTTGTCTTTGTACAAGAACTCCCCCTCTACCTGGTGTATGGTGCATCAAATTTAATAACTTAATCTTTATATTCATACACGGCTATTCAAATAAATGTTATACGTGGCTATCGGCTTGCCAATTTTTTTATGCACGTTATCAATTACTATCCAAAATCGAAATTATTGCAAATGATTGCTATATAGTTTTATTACACACACAGCTTTTGTGCTTGCGTGTGAGTTTATACTAGGTGACCCAACTCTCCCGTATTTTACGTATGCAGATATCCCTACGAGCGTTAAAAGAGATGTAGGACTGAACGGGGCTAAAGGTAAAACCGGCCATAGGAAACTTCGTTTTACCCCTAGTAATGAACGCGACCCGCTCACCGTCTCCTCTGATAAGCAAGAAGGTCTCATAATCACTCCCCACTTTCGGTTTTACCTTGAAATAGCCCCATTGAGTTCTGCAAATAATCTGCGGCATAAACTACCATATGAAATGTATAGTTTAGCGTTGAAGAAACTATGTTTTTATAGTACACTTTGGCATAGGTTTTTGAGACACGTTCCACACAAAAATGTAGGAGATTCATAAAAGTGTAAAAATTACAAATTCCGGCCAAACTCTGGACAGAAGCTTAAGAGATACTCGATCAAAAAGTCTAAAATAACTTTTTTACGTTATCAAAGGCATACTTTAACTTTGATAAAACTTTTTTTGCAGTACACTTAGGCATATTTTTCTGAGGCGTCCATATAAATGTAGGAAATTCATACAATTTTATAAATTCTGTCCATACTCTGAACAGAAGCTTAAGTGACACTCGATTAAAAAGTCTAAAATAACTTTTTTATAGCAACAGTTTTTGGAATGTTTCAGCTCCATGAGGAATCAAAATTTAACTGTATACCATTACTTGCCATTAAAGATTCTACTTTGCAGTTGTGTCCTACCATAATATTTTATAAAACACGTTTTTCTCAAAACTAATTTTCACACTTTCAAAATGCTCCACAGCTAAATTTCTCGATTGGGCTGCTGTATCTATGTTTTGTAGTATTACATGCGAAAAATTATCATAATACCAATAGTAATTTTTCAAAAAATTATGTTTTATGAAAAGATTATTATAATAGAGATTAAAAATGGTATTTTCAAAAAAATCATAATTCTATACTTAAATTTATTTAAATATTGACAAGTAACTTTTTGTGTGTGATTAAAAGGTACAATAGCATAAATTCTAACAATTTTTCAAATTTTAAGGAGGTGGAACAATCTTATTGTACAATGTTATTGCATAATATAATTTATGAAATTATAATTATGATATTTCGTAGTCATATTATCATATTAACATGATAACAATACAATCACAATCTGAGTTTCAGAAAATCTATACACACACATATATAGAACGTTGTGTCTCCGACGTTTAATAATCCTTATATATAATCTTATATATCTCACTGCAATATGTTCATATCTTGCTTTGGCAGCATTAGTTGTTGGCTTTGGGAGCATGTGTTATTAAATGACTCACAGGTATAAAGGAGTGTTTACGAGTCGTATTTACGGTTTTCACATTGCCCAGAAAATTCTGAATGCTCATCGGGACATACTTTCTCATTATATAAATTAAATTCAAAGCTATACTGTACTACCGCAGTATATTTGTGATAACTTCGCTTTTATGTTAATCCATCTGCAAATATGCTCCTTCCTGCGTGGAAGTGTACATACGTACTGCTCTTACTTTTTGCTGATGTTTATTCGGCTCGTTTCATTTCAATACTAAACACTGTATATCATTCTTTAAAGTCACACATGAACATGCTTGCGTAGAAACGTGGATGCTAATTTAGCTCATGTTTCCCTTTGAAAGCCTTTCTCTTCATTTTATTTCAATTCGGCTTCACTTCAAAGTCTGCGTCTAAAGCAAAGCTCTACAGTGAAATATTAACAAAGAGCCTTTAAGAGGACTGCTGGGGGCTTAGTAAATAGACAGGATTAAAAAGAATTATTTACTCACTGGACACTTTTCAACAGCAACGTCAAACTGAAAGCAAACCCTGAAGTTCTGACTTCAGGAACATGTTCTAAAAGAGAGGACATCAAACTAGAGTCAAGTTAGTTTTCTTGGGCTCTATAATTTTTTCGTGTTTCGTGTATATAATTTATCTAGTTTCTGTGAAGACGTACGTGCTAAATATTATGTTTTAATTTTTCGAGGAATTTTACCGAAGCTATTCAAAGTTTTACTTAAATTGTTACATTGTCCTCCAGCTATACGTGATATTAAGTTAATAATAGCAATAACAACATCATTGTATAATAGCGCCTTTAAAATATTAGCTAAAGGTATCTTTCTAAATATGTTGACAATAACATTAAACGCTGCTTATTATGAGATAATCTATTCATAAAATCGAGGTAATGGAATCTTGTGCAGACTGCCACCTGAAAATATTATTCATATTGTAAAATAGATGTAAAAGAGTTATGAAAAAGAGAAAAAGAAAGTTATAGGGAAATGTTTAAATAAAATAAATTGCTCACTGTTTATTAATTATACTTATTTAGAGTCTTGCTACTTGCTTACTCAAGATTCATTTCCTATACCAGTAATGAGGAAATTCACCAGAATGACACTACATAATTAGTTATAATACAAAATCAATATAAACAACCATGCATTGCTGATACCTGTTGATATAACAAACTACCTAAACACCTACAATGTGTAAATAAGTTATATATACATATAATAAGAGGATATTTAGTAAACAAAGCTTTCTACTCTATAAATGAATTTTGAAACCTATGACTAACAATAACTATGACTATGACTATAACTAAGCAAACGGAATTTTTGATAGGAAGAGCTTTGGTTTTTTTAAACTATTTTTCTTTATTTTGTTTTTTCCCTCAATGTACCCTTCACAAACAAATCCAAATCACCTTTCACAACAAATCTAATTCACCATAAAATTAGTGGCTAGAAAGAAAGTTGAGCCAAAAATGGAATCTGCGATAGTAAATGGTGCTTCAATGATGAGGCGAATTGTTTTTATGTTTATTTTAATTGAAGTATTTTTAAGTAAAAATACTTAAATATTATTAAGAGACTAATAATAATACTACTATTAATATAAATAGTAATGTATTATAATTTGAATATTTAGTGAGGCATTGAATGTAATTGGCTTCTCACTGAAATTGTCCCTGGCAACCCTTTGGTTCATTTTATAAACAGTTCATTATTGTAATTCTAAATTTTTAAATTGTGTAAATCATTCATTGTGAAACAGGTGCAATCAAGCAAAATATTTTACACTGCAGCTATTATCCTATCCAAGAGAGGTAGCTAAAACAGATCTCTTAATGCCTAGAATGTGATGGTTAACTGTTCATTTAATTAAATGTATGCTTTACTCCTCTTTCTGTAATGCTGTACCTCTGTTTTATTACGCTGTTCATTTTCAAGCGAAGGTCATAAATTAAGGATAACAAATTGAAGCTTCTGAGAGTGTTTTATTCCAATTCCTGATATATTTTTTTCAATTGGATACCATGGGATAGATAAATTTACGAGTTGACCAGGGAGCATTTTGCGGTTATTCCACACGTGCTTGATTTATAAATACGAGATGCGTCGATGAAAATTGATAGCTCTTTCAGCGTGTCTGGCCGCAATCTCCACGGAATTGGATAAGGGAATTCGCGGTTGAAAGTGGCCACTCCCCATTACACCCAGCGTTTTCCTTTTTAGTGTACTCTTTATGATATGATCAACATGATTTCTGGGATTCATCCGCTTTAGAGCGTCGATAAATGCCCAACTGGGACTTGACGTTTCGAGAAGCACTACATTTAATTCGATAGCCGCTTCTTCTTGAAATGGTTAAGCTGCATTTGCCTTTTCTTAAGAGCGATGGAAGAATGGGTTAGGATACGGTTAAGGGGACTTGGCCACGCCCCACGAGAAAGCGCCCCCGTTTTAGAGGGTTAAGGTGAGAGATACACCGGCGGTCGGAATCAGGAGCGACCATATAACAATGGCAGATCTCTACAGTTTCCAGATTGAATCGACCGACAGTCGGATAGGCTGACTGGAGCCACCGCCACACACAGGTTTCAACGCCCCCAACAGGAACAGCCCTCATCCGACACTTCCAAACTTGAAAGAAACCAACGGGTTGAAGGATGAATGAAATGAGAATGGAAACGCCGTGGTGGAACAGTAAACTAAGGGGAATGAAAGAAACATATCCAGCATTCGGCTGGTTACCCGGGATAACCTAAAAAAACCTTGGAGGTAGGCTTACCACGGGAATCGTACCCGCGACCTCCTGAATGCGGATCACAGTCCATGAAGAGGAATTGCGTTTTATTTTCTGTAGCGTTATGGTTTAACAGAATCATTAATTGAGTAACTATGCGGGAGAGATTCAAAACAATTCAGTTTGAAGCATGCTTTACTGATACATGCTTTTTAATAGCCAAATGGCTGACCGATGTCTATTGTGCAAGGGGTTCTTGCTGCAATTCTCGATTGTGAGGTGAGAATTTTCCTCTGCTGAGGTTGTTTCCTATCATCTCCAGAGTCTGAAAATATGAACGAGAGTGACAATGCGTGTGTGTGTGTGTATGTGTGTGTGTGCTCCAATGATTAATATAATAAATTCATGGCACGACAGTTCACAAGATAACCTTGATCTACCGCCCGGCCTTTGAGCCCCTTTGTGAGACGTCAGCGCTGCTATTTCTCCATCAATTGGCCCCTCAGGGAGTGCACCCTGGGCCAGGTCTCCCAGCAGACTAAAAATCCCCCACGCATGTACCGGGAATCGAACCCAGGTCGCTACCACAGCACTAAGGATTAATATATAAAGAAAAATAGAAACCCAATAACAAATGTACACAAATTAACCTTAGGCAATGTGTTTCAAAGGAAATGCAACCGATAAGACTGTGCATTTACAAGATGGATTGTAAATGTAACAAAAAGAAATTGAAGGATCCACATAGAATTGTATGATCTTAGAATTAAGATTACTTGCCGATTGGACTCCCAGAAACTAGGGAATGCGCCGCCGTAAATATTTTTCTTTTGTCTTCACTGAATAATAGAATACCAGAGTACAGCTTTAATTGTGAAGACGGGTCCTATGGAGATAAAATAATAGAAACGTGCTCCAACATAACTGTCATTAATAATAATAATCATCATCATAATAATTAATGATAATGCATTAAGCTTAATTACATGTACAATTATTTACAAAATCATTTTATGATACTTAAATTGTATTACTTATCCTAATGTACGCTTAACTGTTAAATCCGCTTAGCTTCCTGACTATTAGCAAACGTTTTGGTTTGGTCTACTTATTCCATTCCATTCTTTGCATTTTCTCTGTCTATTTTTCCCTCTATTTTCTTGTCCGTTTTTCTTTTACTTCCCCAAATATTGTTCTACTTTTTAAATGTTTGTATTTCCTTGAATTCAGCATTTTGATCGCTACTATCTTTGCCGGCATACTATCCCATTTGTGTTCAAAATTTCTTTCCTCCAGCTTCTTATGTCTTTACTTTCAGCTAAAAGGTTAGCAATACTGTATTTCTACCCGTATAAAACACAATGTTCAAATTCATTGTCTCTCATTCCTTTTAAAACTAATGCTCCTGTTCACAAACTCTTCCTCTCTTGTTTATTGTATATAGGATGTTTCAGAAATACTTTTGCAAACTTCGGGTATGAGTTCCTCACACCAAAAGAAGGAAAAAAGTTCATGTAAACACATGTCCCATAATCCTTGGTTATCGCGTTATTCCAGTCACAATGTTAGGGCCTTCAGGGTCCAACATCAAAACTTCATTTCTCTATGCACTCATAGAAGGCTTTGGCGTATTGTACTACATAGTTAGATGACGAATTGTTGCCATGGAGACATGTTTACGTTTGTCATGCTGCACGGCTCTATCAGATGAAGTTTCCAGACCATATACATTTGTTGCTGAGACAGGAACCGTTGTTTTAGCCGCATTGTTCGAGATGCACTGACTGGTATCTACCATGACCAATGGATAGGCAGAGAAGAACCAGGTCCATGGCCTGCATGTTCTCCTGACCTCAATCCTGTGGATTTTACCTCTGGGGGGTATCTTAAATCATTGGCTTATGGAGCACACATCCCGGATGCAGAAATGCTTCATCGACGTGTCATGGAAGCCTGCGAAACCATTCGTGACCATCCCGGAGTTTTAGACAGGGTACAACTTTCCATGATTCGACGAGCACAGGCATGCATAGAAGCAAGAGGAGGACATTTCGAGCATCTATTTTGAGTTTTGTGTTATAAGTGTACCGCTGTGTTGAATACCTCCTAACTAGAAAACAAAGGATTATTTGACATAGGTTCATATGAATTTTTATCCTTCTTATGGTGTAAGGAACCCATGCCCGAAGTTTGTAAAAATATTTCTAAAACATTCTGTATATCTACATACTCCTGTCTTGACGCATTCTTTATTTTACCGTATAGACAAAGCGATTTTTTTATTTTCCAGTCCATTCTATATGTCCTATTCTATTTAAAAGATGATGATAATAATAATAATAATAATAATAATAATAATAATAATATCAATAGCTGAGTTAGCTTAGAACTATATTGGTTGAAACAATATTCTCCATTACATTTAAGGTAATATTACATGTACTGGAAATAATGTTACTTCATTTTAGAAAATATTGAACATTTGTTGTTAAATATAAATACAGAAGTATATTTTCTATGTTTTGCTTAGGTTATTATAACGGTTATTATATTGTTTTATTATTGTATTTGATTGGATTAATTGTTTTTTCACACAAGCCGTGTGTAGGACAGGAGTAGAGTCAGGCTAAAAAATTCAGTGCCATAGCCGGGATATAAGATCCTTGGTTCAAATCCCGGCTATGGCATTGACTTTTTCAGTCTGACTCTACCCATCCAATGTAATTGATTTATCTATAGTAATTACATCACTAAATTTTGAAGTCTGTATTTCTTATACATTTCACGAATAATTTAATGTACGTTTACTAAATCAATTCTAGTTTCAGACCAAGTTTCTACTCTGTTGTTTATTTAATTACGCATACTATTCTTTTCTTTTCTCAGCGTTTTACGTTCGTAAATTAAGGGCTGTAATTTTACAAGAACAATCTGGAATTTAAATGATCTTGAAACGGTGGAGGCACAATTTTAAAATCCCATGCACTGATATCCATAAGTTCCGCTGATTTTGGAATTTTCTGTATGAACCACTGCTTTAAAAATATGAATAATGCTTTACACATTGTTCATTTGGAAGTGTTGCTTCATTACTTTTTAATTTTTCTAATGTAAGTGCTGTAGTCTACACATAAATTCGATACCGAATTTTCAATGGAAATACATGTTTTGAGCTTCCATGAATAAAAAAAATTATTCAATAAAGGGAGGGAGAGAGAAAGGCAGAGTTTGGCAATAGATACTCCAGTAAAAGAGGCCCTAGAAAATAATCCCTTCAGAGACCAAAGAAAAAAAAATTAGGAAGATGCCAAAGCGAAAATGAAGACGAAATAGTGTTATTTGCTTCTTCAGCTAATGAAGTAAGGGTACCAGAAGAGGAAGATGAATCCAAAATTGGACAAATAGGTTAATTCCTGTTGAGGGAGATTATGTTTTTGTAAGTTTCAATGGCAAGTGCCCCGTTTTTTACATAGGTATGATAGAAAAGGTTAAAGGTGATGATAGTGTTGTTGAGGTTAATTTACTTAGAAAAAGTAAAAAGAATATAAATTAATTTGTTTATACTCAGGAGCCAGATATTGCAAGTGTCTTAAAATGATATTGTGAAGATATTATCAAGTCAACGTCTTTAGCAAAATCCAGAAGACGCAACACTTGTCTAAACTTTGAAGTTCATCTTGAAGATATAACATTTATAAGTAATGCATTTCTTGAATTGCTTTTAATTATTTTGTATTTTACAATTTATCTTACTTATATCACTTTATTTTTATGTTTGGAGTCAAATTATGTAATAAAATAAAAATATCAAAATATACCTCCAGGGACTGTTACAGTTTATTCCAGC
Organism: Hymenopus coronatus; assembly: GCA_030762935.1. NCBI lineage: Eukaryota > Metazoa > Arthropoda > Insecta > Mantodea > Hymenopodidae > Hymenopus > Hymenopus coronatus. The sequence goes on along the minus strand of CM060890.1, from coordinate 51,440,990 downwards.
ACACTGTAACAACATACCTCCTCTAAGTTAATTATTGTAATTAGAGTAAAAAATATTTAAAGTGTTTTCCCGTTTATATATATTACGAGAAATTATTACATAAAACTAAAAGATTTTTTTACAATATAGAATTCTATTTTATTACATTGCTCGCCAGGGTACTTATATATTTCTCAAACGAAAATCTTTGTTAATTTTTCTTTCTCCTGTTCAAACAAAGAGAGCGTAATATTGATACATCACTTAGTGACCAGTTCTTAAATAATATCACAATCGCTTAGGCTTATTATACCCCATGAGCTTATAAGAAAGTATGTAACAGAAGTACAGATATCTGCAAATGTTTGTCTATGTACGTAAAGTAAAGAGAAAAATCACTTTCTAGATATAGTTTGTTGTAGAATAATAAAGAAAGTAATGTGAAAATAACATCTGAGTTCTACTATAAAACGTTCGCCTTCCGATCAGGGAAAACCATGAAAAATGCAAGGCTTAAGGGTGATCGACAGCATCATGCCAAAAGCAAGCCATCCCACTCTGTTGATTTTCAGATACACACAAACATTTAGAATCTCTGACTTTTGGCTTCATTTTGTACTCCATTACAGCCTTTACCAGTACTGTTCTTAAAGACCATGTATATTTTAATCCCAACATATTTGTGAGTTTGCTCATAATGGAATAGTGAAGAATCACCGTCCTCCTTTTACAGATTTAATTGAGTTTCTTACGTGGTTTTACATTTAAAGAAATTAGATATAAAGTTTTTGGGAGTATAGCTTATAATTTAGAAGAAGAAGAAAAAAAAAGGCACCTTCTGTTTCATTAGGACATACCCTATGTATATGCTTCGTCCCGAATGAGAGTTTTACACCTTAATGATACGGCAACTGCTCATACAGAATCGTTCCACGGGCAGCCTATACGACAGGCGACTCCTAATGCGATTGCGACGTAAGTAAATACCCTAACCTTTTCCTTAGCTAAACAGAAGCTCATGAAGCACGAAGAAAAAAGTCCCTATAAATTTAATACAAATATAAATTTAAATAATGTATTCCCAAAAGTGTTATATTAATATTCAGTTGTGTATTTTGAATAGTTTTATGGTGATCAATTAGTGTATAATAAATTTATGATATACTGAATTTCCTTGTGTGTGATATAGATAACTAAAGTTTGATGTTGATAATCATGGTGATTATGAGGCTTTTCTGGTCGAATTTAAATCCTTGGAATCGTTTGTGAACAGCGATGTGCCTGTCAGTGCAATACTAGATGACAAAAAAGAAAGAACTCTAATTTTCAACGTTCTTTCTTGTTTATAGAGCTTCTATCTTCATTTGTTCACTTATTTCCATGTTTTTAAATATCAATAAGTACCAGTGAATGACATGATGCATTATCTTACGCTCAGTCTTGAAACAAGTATGCATACGAGTATTTTTTTAATGAAAAATCATTTGCTCCATTTGGAATCGAAACCGTTTTACAAGCCAGTTGGATTACAGAACACCAGATATGTTTGAATATACACAGGTGTTAATGAACTACGCCGAAATAATTTGCGAGATCATGCACGTGACTAATATAAGTAATTTGAGATCGGCGATGCATGGTCCCCGGATAAACATAACGCAGCTACATAGCGTTAAACAAGTGAGTATCAGGTGATGATAAGTCGGTGTTAAAGCAAAGCAGATTGAAAAAATGGCTTAGAATGTCTTTAAAACTGCTGTCCAAGTATAGAAGTGTCGATTTTTAGCAGCTCGTTACTAGCATTACCAAGATTTAATGTCGCAAAAATATGAAAAATCTCGAACTAACCACTTGACAGTGCGACACTGAGCATTCATTAACTATGTTCTTGAGTTATGGAGCCTACTCTGGAGGCGTTTTTTCAACTGCTCTCGTGGCTTAATGCGTAACGCGGAAAGCTGTTATCCCAAAGGTTATGAGTTTCCAGTCGTAGGGTAAATGTTTTTTATTATTATTTTTGTCATTCCAGACGAAGTGCCACGATAGTGAACGAGACCCGAACTCGGAAACTATCTTTCACTTGAAAGCCAGTATCATAACCACCTCGCTAGAGAGGCACGCTGTAATATGCTCTCGAATGATTGATAAATTAGCCAGTGGCGTACTGGCACTTCAGAAACTTATAGCCGTTACTTCGAAATTTCAATAAACAGGTTATAAGTCTCCTATCTCAAATTACTTATTTAAAATCTACATATTCTCTGAAAATATTTCATTAACACCCTGTGTGTGATATACCAAGGACTTTACTCCCGATTAAAAAAAAAACAATAAACAATCTTAACGTTTCCTTTCTTTAATTCTGGAACGTCGCATTAAATACTTAACATAAATGTTTATTTTTATTAAGAAAAAGGTAATCCTGCTTCCTAAATTGTGAGATTTCCAAGTAGACACAATTTTGCAATGCTCGAAGGTTTATCTGCACACGGGAAATACGGTGCTGTTGGGCCACCTAATACAGACCTGATTAAAATACAAAAAATAGCTAAAATAATAATTTTCGGATCAGTAATTTAACACCCGTTTTTACTGCTCTGGCACCGCAAGCGATGATTCTGATGATAAACGAAGATGGAACCCGGTGAAATGAGATGGTGAGGGAAACTGGAGAACATGGAGAAAACCCGCGCTTGAACCGATTTGCTCACCACAAATCTCACATGCGGTCGCTTGGGATCGAACATGGGCCGTCTAGTTGGGAGGCGAATGGCGCGGTTAGTCGGCCATGGCGCGGCCAGTAATTTTCGATGCTTTCGTTTCGGTTTAAATTCTTCACTACGTTGTAATTTTTTGTTCTGTTCACCATTTAGTATAGAATGGCAATGCCAATGTATATGAGGGCATAAGCATTCGTTTTAGCAATGAAGACACCATTTTTAAAACAAAAACTAATTAGTTTAGGGATATACACTTCCCCAAATGTTCCCTCCATATTTTAAGGCCTCCAAAAAGGCCATGATCTACAAGTAAAGTACGACTATGTTTTGACGATGACTTTCTCATTTGATCCAAATTTTGTTCTTTTAAGCTATTTATTTATGATTGGGAACATTACGATTGCGGTAGAATTTCACGATCCAAATTATTCAGTTTGTCTACCATAAATCCGGATGAATAAGCTGGTGCGTTGTCGGTGGAGCAGACTTTTGTGCTTCAACTTCTTGTCAAATCGGCTCAACAAATCGCTATTGTATTATGCACTTATAGTTTCTTGTTTTCCTAGGAAATCGTCATCAATTTTTTAGCCACTGGGATTTTGTTTTCTTTGTAGCAAATTCATCAAAAGCAACCCACTATTTTTATTTTTGCTTCGTTGTTGATTCTTTGGGCGTGAGACTCAAAAAATCATTCGTATTTAGTTTACATATCTCCAAAAGCAGGTTGGAAGTTGAAAACGTTCCCATCAACTTCCAATTTCATTTTTTTCTCTCCGCAAGTTTTTCCATCCAAAAGCAAAAATCTGATGTGTTACATTGGAATGAATATATTTCTATTTATAACTTTGGAAAGTAATGAAAGGAAATTTATATAATGTGTTTTATGAATTAAATATTTGACGGAAGAGTTACGGGATATTAAAATATATAATTGGGCTTAGATATGTTAATTATAATTCACTATAATGACTATTTACCGATTAAAAATTAATTATAATTCACTATAGTTACTATTTACCGATTAAAAACAATATATATATAAGTGAATTTTACTGGCCTCCAGTATACATCCTGTTGGATACCAATATTTTAGGTTACTATTTTTTGCTAAATGTTGTTAATGTTATAAATATTCTGATATATAATTAACTGAAATCCTGTGGTTAATAAGGATTGGGTTAGAGTAAATGAAAACTGTTTTACACACACACATATATGTATATGTATTTCTTACGAAAATATATTTTAGTTACTTTATTCTATCTTATTTTATTTATTTTTTACATTCGTTTATTTTTCTTAATAGCATATAAATTATATCTTTAAAATATGTATGTAAAAATCAAATGTGGTTAACAAATTACGAAGTTTAATATATACGTCCCAGCATACGGCACTAGATGCTATGATGTTGTATTACAGATTTTATTTTATATTTTATGTAGTAAATTGTGGGGTCAATAAAAACCTAATCATTAAACGATACTGTTCGTTATACGTTTCACAAAAATGCTTTGAACGACTAATTAAAATGCCTGAAAATCCAATAATCTACGAATATACTATTTGTTTTGACTACTTTTAACAAAAGCCTTTTAAACCCAAGTTTGCAGTTCAAACCTGGCGGAGGGCGATTCTTTATTTTTTTGTTTGTTTTGTTTTTTGTTGTTTTTTGGTAAGCTAAAATCCTTAGCATGGTTTCCTTCTAGAGGTAAGTAAAGTTGGTGTTCCCGTGTATTGTTTATTTGCCCGTAAAAGAACCCCATATCTTACAAGAAGAAGGTTTCTGGGCAAAAATCCACCATTTCGCCTTCGTAAGTCGTGATTTCGTCCTACAGTGTCATCTACACCATGGCACATAGCGGCGACCTCAGGAACTCGGAATTCAAATCCGATCAAGGAAATGTAAAGATTTCCTGTTATCTACTTAGGAGTTACAACACATTAACTAAATTAATTGAATAATGACTGGTTACCATTGAAAATATATGTGTGTAAAATAAATGTGTGATAACTACCGATGCAAATCCTGTTGGTAAATGTTGTTAAATTTTATAAATACTCTGATTAATAACCGGTTACCATGTATCTGTGTTGCTGGAATCCATTAATTAATAAGTGTAAGTGAAAATTGTTTTACACACGCATATACAAATACACACACACAATCTTATATATACAGGGGACTTAGAGAAGATAATGAAATTAATATATGTCCAATGTGTGGGGAAAATGATTTGGTTCTTCTGATAAATCGAGATATTGAAAAGTGAATTGATATTTCATAAATGGGGCAAACTAGGGATGGAGGAAGTGGCAAAAAGAATGTTTAGCAGTAATAGAAGGGAATTTATTATTGTGTGCGGAAAATATTTAAAAAATTGCGTGAGAAGTGGTATAGACTGTGAAGTAGTGAAAGGAGGAAGAAATGAATAGAGGAGAAAATGGGAGTATCTAGTATTAGTTAAACAAGACTCTTATATACCAATAACCAGCGTGGTGATGTGTATAAGGTCCAAATTAACAAGCAACTTCAAGAATAGAAATTTAGCCCAATAAATTTAAAGAAAAAAGGAAGGAAATAAACGTATATAATGGTATGAAAAGTATAAAATGTTTATATTGTGATTCAAGATAATAAATTCATTTATTCAATAAGAGATTCACAATTATGTAGCTGTTAGCGAGTGGAGAAATCCATGTGAATACAATCATCAGACTATTTATAAATACATATTCTATAATTAAAAACCTTAGTATCCTTCTTTTTTCAGGTAAACACAGAGAGTATTCCTAAAAACCTAGATTGAACAAATATTGACAGGAGAGAGATTTTGGTGGCCAAAATTTGTATTATATGTTTTGACAGTTTTAACGCCCGCTTTAGCTACTTATTACACCGCAGATGATACATGAATGAAGATGGAGCTCCGGTGGAATGTGATGGCGGGGGAAATCGGAGAACCCGAGAAAACCCACCCCTGCGCGGCTTGGTTTACCACAAATCTCACATGGGTTCACTTGGGAACAAACCAGGGCCGTCTAGGTGAGAGACAAGTGATCGAACCATTCAGCCACGACGCAGCCACAAAATGTTATTATATTTTAAGAAAGTTAAGAGAATGATTTCAGATTAATAATTAAATGCTTATTTAATACATTTATAATTATATAAAAATTATGTTAAAATATAGACATTTGCTGTCTAAGTAATGATTTTACTTCTTATAAAATATTGTTAATTGCCTACAGAATGTACTCGCGGCTCCAAAACAGTTATATTTTATAGACTGTACAACGTCCTAAATATGATAATTTGGTTAATCGTGTAGTCTTCGGGCATTGTAAAATATATCCTATGTTACTTGTAGTTATAAGGTTACAAATAGGAAGCTTCATACAAAGGTACCCCATCCACTAGCAATGACAATTTTGTTTCAGAATAAAACCTCTTTAATTGGATTATGACTAGCGGCACATACGCCTAGTGCCGTGTAACTCATGCAGTGAAATATTATTAGAACGAATCGTGCGTGCATAGCGGGAAATCGTGCGTCGGAAATACAAGGGAATTATGTTGGCGTGCCTAAAAAGTCATAATGATAATAATTCTGCAGATATTGACCAAAGCTTGTGCGTGTTAAAGAGCTTCATAGGCTACGTGTATCTATACAGTTTCATTTTACTACCTTGCTAATGTTCTCGTTAAATGCTTTTTTCCTACATTATATGTTTGTGTATATATGTGTAAATTATTACCAGAAAAAAATAAGTTGCTAATGACTTAACTGTCCTTTAGTATGCATTAACAGGAAAATAAATATTGGAGCTCTTACGTCACTTTTCCCTCTGTAATAGTTTTTTGCTGAATAAGTAATAAGCTAGCGTTTCTTTAACTATGTAAGGTTTACTGTCTAAGACTCATATTTTTCCTTCTCTATTTCTTTTTACTTTCTTGGATTTTCCACTAAGGAGTGCATTTTAAAAGTCGGGTTTTCTGTATTAGAAACCATCAACTTACTGTTGTAATTCTTTACTCTCCAAAAACTATGTGAACTATTTATCTATCGATCTATGTATCTGTCTATCGATCGATCGATCGATCGATCTGTCGGTCTGTCTGTCTGTCCCGTGTCCGCCCGTCCATCGATCCATCCAAAGCCAAATGGCCCTTATTTGTCGTGTGCTGATATCCCTTCGTCCGTTAAAAGAGTTGCAAAACTCAACGGGGATATTTCAATCAAAACCGGTAAATGGAAACCTGGCTGAGCAACCTTCTTTAATCCACTTGCTTGCGGAGACGTTGAGAGGGCTCACATTCATTGATGGGGTAAAAGATGTTTTTTTTTGTAGTGTTTAACGCCCGCTTTTACTGCACTGGCACCGCAGGCGATGACACTGATGATACATGAAGATGGAGCCCCGGTGAAATGTGATGGCGAGGGAAACCGGAGAGCCCGGAGAAAACCCGCCCTGCGCCGCTTTGTCCACCACAAATCTCACATGCGGTCACTTGGGATCGAACCCCGGCCGTCTAGGTGAAAGGTGACTGGTCTGACCACTCAACCATGGCGCGGCCTAAAAGGAAGGTACGTATAAAAAGTCAAACAAACAATAAAATAACTAAACATAACCAAATGGGTGAATAAATGTCAATGGTTGTCAATTTATTTTAGAGCTGTTCTAATGGAATGAATCTTCTGATATATTGTCGTTCGCACTGGAACAGCAGGTGGTGTGCCGTATCTTCTGAAATTCCACATTTGCAAAATATAAAACCATTTGTTGAGTAGATGAAGAGTTTTAAGTAACTTTTAAATTTTACGTGTCCAGTAATACGTTATGTAATATACTTTACTGTGAATTACTCGTAAGAGATGCGATCAAAACCTAAAGGAAAACATACATGTCTTGTTAATTGTCCATTTTAGCTGCTTAACTAAACGCTATTCCACTTTTGTGTAATATAAAATTTTTGGTAAAAAAATAAATATGCATTTGAATGAACATTACAAATAACTAAATTCCATTTTAAATTTGGCAGAAAATTTTGCGATCTTTCGTCTTCAACAGTCCTATTGTGTCTCTTGACTCACGATAGGCAGATATATTTCTCGTATTTTGAATAAGCCTCTCTCTCATTTAATTTGCTGTCGTCTTCCGTGGTCTAGTGGTTATCATGCTAGCATATAATACCCAAGTTGCGGATTCGAACCCGGCGGTGGATGACGGATTTTTCGGATGTAAAATTCTTAGTATAGCTTCCTCCTGAAGGGATGTAAAGCTGTTGGTCCGTGTAATATTTATTTGCACAAAAAGAACCGTATCAAAGAAAAAGTCTCTTGACTAACTTCGCCATGTTTCACGTCCGCAAATGGTCATTTCATCTCAGTGCCATCTATGCAGATGATTTAGTCCCTCGTCATCATGTGCAGCTAATACTGAATTCGGAAACTAGAAGTCCCCAATCAAGAAACCACTGTTAAAGTGATGTAAGTTGAACTTGAGCTAATTTAAATTGCTTGAGAATAAATGCTAGAAGAGAGACTTTAAATTATGTGAGCATATGCGGTAAGATGTTCTTCAATACACGATCCTGAAGCGTGATCTTCAGCTAGCATTTCTGCTTGAGCATGCAGCATCTAAATGACATATTTTGGTGATAATTTCTGTATAATTATCTCTGCAGTTGTAAACCCAAGTAGCTTTTCTTCAACTATTCATGAGTCAACAGTATAGATGTCCATGTCAACAATTTTTTAATTCATTTTGCTTCATCATGAACACGGGATGTCCAGCTTCCAGAAATAAAACTTCTGAAACATGTAAAGAACCAGCGTGTGCCTTCTTCATGTTTTAAATATTCATCTTGTAGATTGTCAAGTAATGCCATCCCAAAAAGGATTAGAATGGCATGCCTGGAGATCGTCCTGTATTCTCTAATTTATTTTAAGTTCGATGTACCGATGAATTATAAAAGCCCACTTTTTGTTAAATGTGTCCAAAACACTGCAGATAAATAAAGAAAGAGATCTAAAATATAAAATAATGTTTAGTGTAACGAATTTGGACGGTAAGTAAGCCCTTTGGTGATTGGTAAACAATTCAGAAGTTTACGTGCTGAAAATTTCAGAGAATTAACATTTTTGCGAAATAAAACTCTGGTAAAATATAACTCCAAAATAGTACTCACTGTATTAAGTATTTTACTGTTAATTATTAATCCAGAGGTACGGAACATATTCTGACCTTCTTTTGGTGACTATCATAGGAATGATCTTCCTTACATTAAAGGCGAACTTACTTTCTGGACACCTAGTTACATATTTAATTCAGAGTTTTGCTGTTTACTTATGCTAACTGCGATGATTTTGTGGCTGTGATTAACATCATCACACCATCTAAATGAGCAACAATATTGAGTTTTCAGCAACTTCAACTCTAGAAGATCACCATCCTGTATAATTCAGAAACCAGGGCTGTATGCAAAACCTAATGGGAAAACTCTGGTTTTATTTCGCTTCACTAGATAAACACATAATAACTCGTAATTGTCTACTTTTTAAAAATGTTTGAGCGAGAATGGAGAAATGTTTGACACTTTTTACTTTCTCCAGTCCCATTTGTACAATGTACATAGGGATAGAGAAGTATTGTATTCCACCCAAAAATTCGATACCGAAATTTCACCGGAAATACATGTTTTATGCCCCCCCCTGTATCCAAAAAAAAGTATTTTCGGAAAAAGATCCGTGTGTGTGTCCGTGTGTCTGTGAACACGATAACTCAAAAACGAAAAGTAGCTAAAATACTAAACTTGGTATTTAAGTTTAGTATCTTCCAGGGATGCGACAGGAAGATTTTGAGAAAAATCCCCCTACCCCAAACTACCCTTTACATGGAACTTTTTTAAAAAATTTTGATTTTCTTAAAAATGGCTCTAATGATTTTGATTAAAATATCATATATTAAATATATTTACCCAACAAATAAAATATATATCTTCAATTTTCTGGGAATAGCTTCTGAAGACCTGTTTATTCTGGATGAAGTTTTCTTAATTTGGCATAACTCGTAAACCGTAAGAGACAAAAACTTACTATACAAAAAATTTAGGTCTTGTTAAAATACACAAGTAATGTCATAAACATTTTTTTCGTAGAGCTTACTGTTTTCGAGGTATTCATTATTGGTTTCAGTTGTGAAGTACTTACACTTTTCTCAGATGGGAGTGTCCGTTTTTCTTTTGTTCTACTCCAGGCCAAGAAAAGAAGCGATTTGTAATGACAATCGCATAACGCCAGCTTTTAAAACATTTGACTATTGGTTTAGCCTAGTGAATTCCCTTATTTTCCTCCTACTTATACGGAACTAAATAATAAGAACATTGTGCTAATGAGTACCACGATTAGCAAGGTGCAGAAAGAAGAAGAAACTTATGTATGAAGTTTGTAGAACAGCTAGAGAAAGTCATGTGAGTGTAGCACATCAGATTTTTTATTCTAAAATTTGAAGGTTAAAGGCACCAAACAATTCCATGCTTTTTAAAACGAAATATCTGTGGTGCACGTCATTTTCCTTACAGTTGATGTGTTTAGTGTGAATCCAAAATTATTGTTTCTAAGTAAACTATTTTGGTGAGGATAACACAATTTAAACATGTTTTTCTGGTGTTTTACAGTTATTATTGATAAAGAATCGGGGCTCCACCTCCTACCGGATCAAAGAACGGTACATTAAGTCTATCGTCAATAGATTTATATTCCCGAACGAACTAGTTTTGTTAGAATGAGATTTTGCGAATACATCAGAAATAGCTTTTTTTCATGAATCTGGAAATACACCTAATTCTAGATATTTAGAGTAGATGCTGCAGAAATCGTAACAAGTGAACATGTTAAAGAATATTAGCTGAAATGAAGTCAACACGAGTGGCATTCATATTATTATGTTTGTGAATAACACGTTATACTTCCATCGCAGAAAAGAGGACATGACTCCCAGTATGAGACTCAGCGCATGCCAGCTTTTAACGTATCATTTATCTTACTTTTGGGAGCACTTATATAATATTATCATTTTTAAAGTGGTAATTATTTTATACAATTCTATTCCGTACATTCACTGATGATCTGGCCTGAGGAAGGGATAATTACTCCTCCGAGTGACGGTGCCTATTCAACAATGAGCTTGTTTCTTCATTGGCATACTTAGTCTAAAGTAACATACATACCCATCGCCTGGTTAAAAAGTAAACTTTTTATCACTGAAACATTATACATACAAATTTTATGTCCCTGGATGACGTATGTAAGAATAAAAATAATGGCTTAAAATTTAATGACATATCAATAAAACTCGAAAAATCTGACAGTATTTTACGTCTCCTATAAATGTAAGCAGCGATATCTAATCATACCTTCTTTAATGTTAACAATTGGCATCTGAAGAACCAATAAACACCACTATAATAATCACGCAATTAGACACTGAAAACGAATTTAAATTTAAGAATCCGTATTCAGAACCCTCAGCCAACGAGCTTGCTAAACTTTAGAGATGTGTTCCGTAATCCTTTCGCTATAAACCGAATATAAAGCATGTATTAATGTCAGTACGCATCCGGAAATGATAATCCTCTTTCCGTGTATTCAGCGTATGGAGGGGAGACCTTTACCCAAGCAATGCAGCAGCTCTCTGTATTTGATGAAAGCGACTTGAATTTGTATGAAGTGCTGTCAATCTCTGAAATTATTTGGCTTCACCTGTACACACGTGTCATTAATAACTGACGTACTGTTACGCAGGTGAAGACATGTTTTATTATGGAATCCAAAAACTCAAATGACTTTCTGTTCACAATTGTATATTGACTGATTCTTTTAGGTATACTATATTTTTCTGAGAACGGTTATAACGTCACTGTTACTCTTAATTCTTACATCGCTACCTGTAACGACTATGTCATATTGTCACTTTTCCTTGATCTTTGTCATCTATTGTTGAAACTAGCCGTCTTCCACACTTTGCAATGTTTAGCATTGACATGTTATGAAGATCAGGGAGCTAGTCTTATTCATCAGGAGGAAGGTAATTTTATTTGAGGTTTTCCTTCTCTAACCTTTGACGAATCACTGTCTCTCTGCTAGTTTTTGTTTGCCTCGAAAACATGGCACTTAAATACGAATATGATATGAAGTTGGTTTCCACAGAAATGGATTGCTTTAGGTCTCTAATCCACTGAACGTACTAAATTGCAAAAAAGAATCGAAACGCAATCATTAGAAAAAGATATGTAAGTTTGTGATACATCATTAGATATTGCAAGCTATAAAAACTAGAATGATATGGAACAAGATAACCTATTTAAGAATATATTCCACCAGGCAGAGGAAAGAGGAGTAAACCAAGAAATACCTGGGTGAACGATATAAAACGGGTATAAGGAGAATCTTGAAATAATGGATTTGGAAGCAAGAGAAGAATGGAGAAAAAACTGGGAGTATAAACACTTAGGATACAGGATTATGTGATTTTACATCGAAACCCTGAAGAATAAATAAATAAAGATGGTGTTACGTTACATTATGTTAATGGTTACCGATGAATATGAACGGAGTCGACGTTTATATATACATTACCATAGGGCAAGATAAAACATGGTAATGCCATTTTGAAAGTGATGTAACTAGAGCAGAGAAGAGAAATAATAAGGTATTTATTGATACGTGGTGCGGTTTTCCAATGCGGTTTTTCACCGTCAAAGATCTGAGCTAAGACGTACTGCCACTTTAAGGTTGGGAAATTTTTTCACCCAAAAAGAATGTATGGTGTCAAAGTGAAAAACAGATTTTCTGAGTTATTTTGTTAACATTTACTTTACACTTCTCCAGAACGATTGATGATCTTCCACTCCGGTCTTTGTCCTGCATACTGGTTTGATTCTTTCTTGATTACTCTAAATTATGCGCCATTTCCTAGCTGAATTATTTGTTCATTGTATTATTACCATACACTTACATTATCTGCCTACAATATTCGATTGACCGAACATTTTTTGTGTTCCAAAAAAAAAATAATAAATCCTTTGGTGGTAGAAAAGTATAACAACGGTATTGAAAAACTGGTACCACGTGACAATAATGAATGGAGATTACGTTGAGAAGTAGAGTAAGGTACTGTAGCTTTGTAAATAAAGTTTTGTGTTAATATCCTTAGTTATTATTTAGTTATGCCAAATCATCTGTTTCTTTCTGGATTGCCCTCGTATAACAGCAAAAACATATAGACTATCACAGTTGTTGCATGTACTCCCACATAGATAATATAGTTACACGCTATTCATTATTTCTGGAACAACGTGTTGAAATAATATGAAAAACAATACTATTGATCATTCAGTGAATGACTTACCCAGTTTTGGTGACCGTCTCTGTTATTCTAGTAACCGTTAGGACTTACCCTCCTCGTTACTGTCGCCCTCAGTGGTATAATGGTTATCATATACCCAAGGTCGCGGGTTCAAACCCGGTGGAGGACGATGGATTTTTTCGGGTGTAAAAATCCTTAGCATGGCTTCCTTCGGAAGGGAAGTAAAGCTGTTGGTCCCGTGTCGTATATTTACGGCACGTAAAAGAACCTGATAGGTAGGCCTCTGAGCAAAATTAAGCGGCATTTCACGCCCAATTTGGAATGAGACGCTGAGAACCACAGTAGTTAAAGAGCGTATATAAATAACACGTCATTTTTTTCTCGTTACTTTGATAACCATTTAGAAACTGTCACTTTGTTTTTGCTACTTTTGTAACTTTTAATGGGAAACTAGCTATTACCTTTAAGCAGTGTAATACGTATTTCTGGGCAAGGAATAAACATATTTATTAGAAGTAAATGCTAATTAATTGTTTTTTTCCACACAAATCGTAGAAGGTTAGGATTTGGAAAGGTAGAGTCAGACTGAAAAGTTCAATGCAAGCAGGGATTTGAACCACGGATCTGGAAGGCTCTAGCCGGTTATTCTAACGCCTTTTGTAGGAAAAATAATTAACAGTAATTGAATAATACATAGTTGGTTAAACTATGAAGCTCGGAACTTACGACATTGCAAGTCACTATTGGAGTATGTCATCTCAAAATTTGAGGTCACCTTGTAGTTTACTGGGAAACATGCTAGTCAATTGAAGAATTTAATGTCGTGTCGGTATGTTGCTTTGGTAGCTCTGCAGTTAGAGTGACCGGGAAATCCGTGGTTCGAATCCCACTTATGACATTGAATTTTTCAGTCTGACTCTACTAGCCATATTTATTAAATATTGTGTAAGTTTAATACATTACCAAAATATGGGAGTTTATCACTATTTCGCTTTAGTTTGTCTATCGAATACTATGTAGTATAGTGAGGTTTCAGTAAAATACATGATTTAAGGTCCTCTGAATAAAACAATTATTAAAAAAAGCTCAATGTCGTCTGTGGACAGCATAGTCGATTGAATGCTAAACTTAGTATGCAAGTTAAGTATCTTTCAATGATACCTAGATTTTAAAGAAAAAAACACTACCTAAACTACTATTTGCATGAAAATATTTCAGAAAATGTAGGTTTCCCAAAATGGCTGTATTTATATTGATTAAAACACTGTATATTAAATATATTTATATACCAAATAAATGTACAGCTTGAACATTTGGAAAATCTCCTCATTATGAGTTACTTTTGTATAGCTGGTAAACCTAAGCAATAGATAAAAACGTACTATACAAAAATTTAGATTTCGTTAAAACACACATTAATGTCATTTTTGCGCAGTTAACCATTTCCGAGATACTTCTTGTTATTTGTTGCATTGGTAAACTACTCTCTTTTACAACTCAATGAACAATCATTTGGTAGCCCTGATCTACTGTATTTTCCTATATACTTTCTCTGTATAGTAGATCTTAGGCAGAGAACATGTTGCATTCGACTCAAAATTTGATATCGGAATTTCACTGGAAGTACACTTTTAGGGTACCCTGAAACAAAACAAAAAAAACGTTTTTAGAAAAAGGTTGTATGTGTGTACCCGTGTGTGTCTCTATACTACATAAAACAAACACAAAAGATCCGTTAAATAAATCCTACCAAATTTGATAATTCATTTCAATATCTTCCAAGGACGCGAAGGAATAATATTCAAGAAAATTCCCCCATTGCAAATATTTTTCAATGGACATTTTTTGAACAATTTGATTTTCTAAAAATGACTCAACGATTTTGATTAAATTAGCATATATTAAGGACATTTACATGAAATATAAAATATATATCTTTAATTCTCTGGGTATAGCCTCCTGTTCACTCTCAATAACTTTTGTACATGTGGTAAACCATAAGAGATAGATAAAACCTTACTACACCCAAAATATAGATCTATTAAAATATACAATTTATGTTACAAACATTTGTTGTTAAACTCTCCACTTACGAGCTAGTCCTTGTTATTAGTTTCAATTTAAAGAACCCTAAACTTTTCTCAAACGGGGAGTCATCCGTTTTATATATCTTTTATTTTACTCCTGGCCACACCAAATTTCAATGGGAATCGCATAGTAAGAGGTTTTAAAGATTTGACTCTTGTTTTAGCTTAGCGTATTTCCTTATTTTCCTTCTAATTACTCGTATAAGGAATTATATAGTAAAACCATTTCTGGTAACGCTTATTTGATTAATATGTACGTATGTACAATGTACATAGTGCTTAGGGAAGGTATTGTATCCCACTAAGAAAATTGTACATATTGTTTATACTGGATATATATATATTCTGAGACCTTCTGAACCAAAAAAAGTTTTTAGAAAAATGTCCCAGTGTGTGTATGTGTGTGTTTCTGTGAACAGCATAGCTCAAAAACGAAAATTCAGTTGACCAAAAATATACATTCCCTTAAAGAAAACAATTTATATTATATTCAGTTTTGTAGATTTAACCGTTTCCAAGATATTCCTTGTTATTTGGTTTCAATTTTAAATTTCTTAAACTTTTCTCAATCGGGAAGTCTAATTTAAATTATTCACGTAGTGATTAACTTTTAAAAGATTTAATATCGCTGTAGTCTTATCTATTCCCTTATTTCTCTTCTACTTACATGGAAGCAAGTAATAAAACCAATTCTGTTAATGTTTATCTCGATTAACATATATAGAATAAAAGATTATTTTGTGGGAAGAGATTGTTTGTGGAACAGCTAGAGAATGTAATGCGAATTTGAACACATCAGAATGTTGTTGATGTTATTATTATTATTATTATTACATGATTTTGAACTTTAATTGAAGTTATCTCCCAATAGTAACGCAGGGGATTTTATGTCTAAGTGAGGTTATGTAGGGTCTTGCAATGGGCAGTAGGTGTGGTCTAAACCGTGCTTCCACTTCATTAATTGAACTGTGAAATGTATCCAGAGCGCTCCATGTACGAGACGTATTGCTTTTAGGAAATTTACAGCTACTGCGTATTTAAACGCATGGGAAAACATGCAAACACAAATTAAAGTGCTGTTTACTAGAACTTCTCAAGCGGAAACCCCTAGAGAATGTTAAATACAACATTTATTTGCGTTAAAAAATGAAAGAGCTTATTATTCTCTCGGGACCATGCCAGAAGGAATGTTGAAATATATTTTCTTCTGTAGCTCAGAGGTAAACTAATGGATAACTGTGCAACGAATTAAAAAAATCTAGAGCTTTTAAGGAGCATCGCAAGGGAGATTTTACATTCTCATAACAGAAGTCGCCAACAAATAATTCATATTAGTAAAGTTATATAACAATATATATCCTGATATTTTTCTCAACAACCAGGCGAAACATTTCAAGATTAGCAAAAATCTCGGGATACTACTACAAATAAATCTTAGTAATGTAAATAATTACTACTCGGGATGGATTCGGATAACCCTGGGTACAATTTCGTTCAATCTGAGAGGGTTTCTCTTGTTGACAAGGCGACTGCTGGAAAGTTTCCTTTACCAAGAGTACCATATACTCATTTCCTATGTTTCCTTTCCTCTTTCATGTAGATTTAGGAATTGTTCAGTTTAATTCGGGGTCGGACTGGTGTTGTAGATGCGGTTAGTTGGAAAGTTCTACTCGGTTCTACCGTCTCTAACTAGTCCGCATGGATGGCCGAATCATTAAGCTTGGGACCGTTAGAAACTACTGTGAGTCTTTGTCTACCGTCCTGTCTGCGGCCTCTAGCCTCTTGCGGTTCTTTCAACACATTTATTCCTCCTGGAGTTAGCAATTACGAGGTATGTTCCGAAAAATAAGTATCATTTCCTTCTGTCACCACTGCAACGCTAGTGTCGCAGTTGCAAGCATGCGCACCCGTTTCTCTGGTTCATTACCTGTCCACTGTCACCATTACACCCTCACTTACCAATCCGGATCGCGTTGTGTTTACAGTTTTTAGTGATCGTTGAAAACATTTAAAGCAATTTCTGGTCACGCCGACTGTGAAGTGCGTTCCGTAATATGGTTTTGAACGGAAGGAATATTAAATCAGCTGAAATTCGACCATTTTCAGCTTGTAAGGATTTACGGTGAAAATTCAATGAAAGATGGAATGGTGAGAAAGTGGTTAGAAAATTCAGCTTTCTTTGAAGAGGACATACAAAAGTTTATTATTCTCTATGAAAAATGCTTGAAAAATGGCGACAATTATGTCAAAAATAGATAGATAAATGGTATTTCATGTACAAATAAATACTGTTGTGAAAATAAATATTGTATGCCGGTCTTTAATTTCCGGACACGCCTTCCAAAGATCCGCATGGGGCCAAGTACGAGGTATCTGCTCAATTCCCTGGTCATTAATTCAATATCAAAAATTGGTTACTACGAATGTAAGATTTGAATAGTTCCACTTGATAATTTGAAATGCGGGGTTTCTTTCAACTAAAAAGCATTTGAATTATGCACTGGTTTCTACATTTTGAATAATTTAAAATGGGGTTATTATAAATTTTCATTTCACATCGAAATCACCACATATATTGTAACTTTAAAAAAAAATCTGATGTGTTCCATTCACATGACTTTCTCTATTACTTGCTTCCTTGTAATTAGAAGCGAAATAAGGGAGAACCATAAGTTAAAGCGATAGTCAAAAGCTGGCTGCTATGTGACTGATGTTCCTTTGCTTGTATGGACAGGAGTTCACAAATTCCTCTATCAGAGTTTTTCAAAGCTGAAACTAAAAACAAGGAACGTCTCAAAAACGACAAACTCCACGAGAAAAAATTATATAACATAAATTGTGTGTTTTAATGTGCTCTACATGTTTTGGGAAATATGTTTTTGTCTATCTCTTACGGTTCATTAGGTATACCAAATTCCGTAAAATCCATCCAGAATAAAGTAGTCTTCAGAGGCTATTCGCAAAAAATTCAAGATATACATTTTATTTGTCAAGTAAATACCTTAAATATACGAGACTTTTATCAAAATCGTTCAACCATTTTTAATAAAATAAAAATATTCCAAAATTTTTCCATGTAAAAGTTAGTTTGGGGTGAGGCGATTTTCTTGAAAATCTTCGTGTCGCATCCAAAGATACCAAACTTAAATATCAAGTTTGGTTTTTAACGGTCTTTTCATTTTTGAGCTATGCTGCACACAGTCACACAGACAGATACACACGGACATTTTTTAAAAGTGCTTATTTTGGATTCAGTGGGTCTCAAAATATATATTTCCGGTGAAATCTCGGTATTGAATTTTTGGGTGCAATACAATACCTTCTCTATACACTATGTACATAGTATGTATACAGAAAGTAATACGAGTTTATTGTACAGGCATTTCTGTTATCTATAACACAGTTGTGGCAGAATTGAAACCAAAATGTTTCCGGTAGGTTTTATGTTACACAATAACTTATATTAACGTATATAATTAGTAAATTGGTGCAAAAGAAAGATTTGGATGTGTTCCATCCACACGTCTTTCCTATCTGTTCTGCAAAGTTTTATTGCAAAAAGTCATTTATGTATTTACATCATGACAATCGAGATAATCATTAGCAGAAATATGAGAATGCACTAGCGTAACGCGATAGTCAAATCATTTAAAATTGTGAATCAATTGCAATTCGGTTTGTTTGCGTAGCTAGGAGTAAAATTGAAGAGGTATGAAACGAAAAATGACTTCCAGTTTGAGAAAAGTTTATGTACTTTAAAACTGAATCAAATAACAAGGAATATGTTGGAAATGATTAACTGTACCAAAATATTATATTGCATGAATTGTGTGTGTTTAACGAGACATACGACTTTTGTGCAGAAAGACATTGTCTACCTCTGACCGTCTACCAGTTATGCAAAAGTCATTCAGAATTAAGAGGACTTCCGAGGCTATCCCCAAGAAATTCAGGATACACATTTTAAATGCCATGTAAATATCTTTAATATACAATATTTAAATAAAATCATTAGAGTCGTTTTTTTTATAAAATTTAAGATTTCGAAAAATATTCCATGTATAGGGCAGTTTGAAGTTGGTGGATTTTTCTGATTATTTTCGTGTCGCATCTTTGGAAGATGGTGAACTTAAATATAAAATTTGGTATTTAATCGAGCTTTCGTCTTTGAGAAAGTAATAATTCAATGTATTTCTACTCACCATCACAATTTACTTTCTCTGTCATCTACGTACAATACACATTGTAGGTAGAGAAGGTATTCATTCCACCTAACAATTCTACACAGAAATGTTATTGGCAATGTGTGTTTTGAAACCCGCAAAATTCCCCAAAAAACAACAGAAAAAGATCCGTGTATATGTGTGTGTGCGCGCATGTCATCAAACCTTAAATGCCAAATACCAAACTTGATATTCAAGTTCAACATCTTTCAATGATGCGAGACGAAGATTTTAAGGAAAATGACCTCAACCCCAACTTCCTTTACATACACATTTATTTGAAATCTAATTTTCTAAAAAGCACATCATACAATTTTCATTAAAATGCAATATGCTTAAGGTATTTTCATGACTATTGAAATGTGAATCTAGAGTTTTCTGGGAATAAGCTCTAAAGGCCTCTTCAATCTGGATGACTTTTGCACAATTGGTAAACCGTAAGACATAAAAAAAAGCTTTGCAAAATAAAAATTAAAATCTCGATAAACTCATAATATATATAATATAATTTATTTTTTTGAATGTACTCATTTTATTGGCTTAAAGTTTTCAATACTTTCGATTTTCTCAACTAAGATACCGTCATTCATTTTTATTTTTATTTTTTTCCTAGCCAAACAAAAATAACTTAATTTCAATATGATACATGGTGACCAGCTGCTAACAATGTTGCTATCGTATAGCCGTAATGTATTTTCTTATTCTTTTTGCATTTATAAGGAAATATATCTATAATAGACCAATTTGTGTTAATGTTTATCTTAATTTGCATGAAAAAGATAGAATATTAAAGTTTTGCAATAATAGCTTGTTGCTAAATGGGTACAGAAAGTAATATGAGTGTAACATGTTAGACATTTGTTATTTTGTTCTACAACATATTCTTAAAATGTTTATTTCACGATTCACTTCATTTTAATCCAGGAAAGAAAATTGCGGAAATGAATGCATTATCATTTCCATTGTATGTTTAACGAAAAACAATAGAATTTAGTAGTAATCACTATTTTTTTAACAAAGAGAAGTACAAATGTTTCCCTTCACAGAAAACAATTTTTTTATCTGAACTTATTAGTTCACACAGTCCTATCTTGTGTATGTTATTTCGATAAGTCAAAATGAGCATTAAATATACAAAATAACACTGTCATTGGCTTCTAATCTTCCGTTAGTAATCCTCTTCGTTCTATTATCTCCAAGTAATATCACGAACGCTATCGTCACCATAAACTGGCTTTAATATTCTATACTCTTTGCCTGTAATTAGAGGACATAAATGAACAGTGAGCTTGCCTTCAAAAAACGAAGTGTTATGTAACTCAAATCAAGATGAACCATATTTAGCAAATGGACAGTGGCATATAAGATGTCAGATGGGCATAGAGTCTGATAATAGACCTATAGGTACCCAAACAACGCTATATATTTGTACAGTAGTTTATAAATGCCGTTAACTTGCAGCAGTTTAAAGTTATACAATATTTATTCAAAATAAAGTGGAATTAAAATGTATTTGCTTAAAATTGCAGTTATACATTTTATTAGTCACGTAATACGAGTATTTTCATAAAATTCATGGACTTTTTGAGGGAACTCAAAATATGAATACACATATACAAAGCATTATAATATTCTAAATCGAGTGGTATTTCAATCAAAATCATTCACATTTTTATTGAACTGAGATTACAGGCACACACGTTATTACACAAAATATTATAAATGTTTATAGTTATTGGGTCTTTAATTAAAATGCATTTTTGAGTGTATTAAGATATGGAATGCAGAGGGATTACACACAGGCACACAGTTTTTGCACAGTTAATCATTACCAAGGTATTCTTTGTTATTGGTTTAATTTTAAAACTATACCAAGTTTTCTCAAACGGCAAGTCATCTTTCGTTTTGTGTCTTGCTTTACTCCAGACCATAAAAGAGAACAACCAAATTTCAATTGTTTAGTGACCAGCTTTTAAAATATTTAACTATCACTTAAGCCTAGTGCATACCCTTATTTCTCTTCTACTTAAAAGGAAGCAATGTTTATTTCCATTAACATGATGTATATAAAAATAATCTTTGGTAAGAATAGTTTGTTTGCAGAACAGGTAAAGTAGGTTGTGTAAATAGAACACATAATATTTTTACTTTCTCTAGAAAATATTTTGAATTCCACCCAAAAATTCAATGTAAAAATTTCAACCGAAATATGTTTTGAGGTCCCCTGAGTTTGATAAAAACATTTTTAGGAAAAGATTCGTGTGTATGTGTGTTTGTGTCCGTGTGTGTCTCTGTGGTTAACATAGCTGAAAAACGACAACACTGTTAAATACTGGACTTGGTGTTTCTGTTTTTGCATCTTCCAGGATGCAACACGAAGTTCCTTACCGCAAAATACCCTTTACTTGGAACATTTTTTGAAAATGTTGTTCTTCTCAAAAATATCTCTATCGTTTTTAATTAAAATACCGTACGTTAAAGCTGTTTACATTACAAATAAAATAGTTATTATGAATTTTGTGGGATTAATTTCTGAAGTCCTTTTTATTCTAGATTAGTTTTGCAAAATTTAGCATAACGTGAAAACGTGATATAGAGACAAGAACGTACTACACAAAAACACATAATTTATATCACCATTATAGAGATGTTCTTTGTTATGCATTTTATGTTAAATTACCTTTACTTTTCTCGAACGACATCATGCAATGCGAACAAAACCTCAATTTTACAGGTACCAATCAGCTATTAAAAGATTGGACAATCGCTTTGGCCTAAGTAGTCCCTCATTTCCTTTCTACTTACAAGGAAACAAGTAATAAGTTTATCTCGATTAGTATGAAGTAGATATTTTCTATCTCATACTACGTACAGAGTGTATAGTAAAGGTATTGTAATGCACCCAAAAATTCGATACCGATATTTCATCGGAAGTATATGTTTTAAGATCCCCTTAATAAAAAAAACAATTTTAGAAAAATGTCCGTATTTGCGTGTCTGTCTGTCAGTGTGTGTGGGGGGGGGCAGTATAGCTTAAAACGAAAAATCCGTAAATATCAAACTTGGTATTTAAGTTCAGTATCCTCCAAGGTAGTGACACGAAAATTCTCAAGAAAATCCTCCACACCTAACTACACTTTGCATGGAAACCTTTTCGAAAATTTTTATTTTCTCAAAAATGGCTCTAGCATTTTCATTAAAATATGTATAGTAAAAATATTTACATGACCAATAAAATGTATATGTTGAATTTTCTGGCAATAGCATCTGAAGAGCATTTTAATCTGTATGAATTTTGCGAAATGTTGCATTAACTGGTAAACCGTAAGATATAGGCAAAATCTTAGATAACAAAAACTTAAGAACTCGTTAAAACACACAATTTATAATAAATACATTTTTTTCGTGAAGTTGACAATTTTTGAGATATTCCTTATTATTGGTTTCAGTTTTAAAATACTTATACTTTTCTCGTACGAGAATTTTTCAACTTCTAACCATCCAAACAGAGGAATTTGAATCACATAGTAACAGCATTTTAAAACTTTTTATTATCGCTTTAGCCTATATTTTCTTATTTCCCTTCCACTTACTAGGAAGCAAGTAATAAGACAATTTCTGCTAATGTTTATATGGATTATCATGAAGTACATACCCGAAAAAGCTTTTTAACAATAATTTGTTACAGATATGTAGAGAAAGTCATATCAGTGCAAAACATCAGATTTTTGAAAAATACTTTATATATGGAAGAGCTAGAGAAACTTATGTGAATGGAACAACAGATGTTTTTCTTTCTTTCTTGAAATTATTGGTCATCAGTTTTGAACCATCCTATGTATCAATACGACCTTCATCGTTGGGGAAGTAGTCCCTGAACCGTACCCAATTGCTAAGTTGTCGATAGAGAGTCAGAAGAGCAAGTAAACAACAAAGGGGTAACACAGTTTCCTCCACGTCTTATGAAGATGAATTTTCCGCTCCTTTTAGCATTCTTTGCTCCAACGGAACTGGAAACGCCTCTCCATCCGTTTCTATTGCTGCCAACCCCTAAAAGTTAGGGTTATGGATGTTTACGGCATATAAAGCTGCAGCAATATACGCACATTTGCCTATATGGGCTTGCGTTTATGGCATTCGCCGAATATTTGCCATTACATCAACTTCGTTTCCCGCATGTGAAAAACATTTCCTTCTCTGTGGTGTTCCATTACTGGGTGTTGTGTAGCATAATGATCAAAGCAATAAATAGCTATTAAAGGATTATATATACTTCGGAATCTCCTAAATGAATTTGTGCTGTTAATGTATATTATAATCTTGGCTTAAGTAGTGACAAAGTTTCACGATAAAGACAGATTTTGGAATTCCCTGAAGTAAAAAAGCAACATTTTTTTTTTTAGAAAAAAAAGTGCACTGAGTGGGTTTGAGTGTGGATGTAAATCTGTAAATAGAATAACTCAAAATGAATTCGATTAAATACCGAAATTACTGGAAATGTAAGTTAACCATTTTCCGTGTAATTGACACAAAAATTTTTGGAATATAGCCAAAAACTAAACTACCCTTTAATTAGTAGCATTTTTACTATCGTTGCTTTCTCAAAAATAGCTCTCATGATATTGATTAAAATACCATATGTTTAAGAAACTTTCACGACAAATGTTTATATTTTGAATATTCAGGGAAGAGTATCCGAAGTCTTCAACTTTGAATGCTTTTGTATAGCTGGTAAAGCATTAGAGAGAAACAAAATTTTACTTCACAAAAATATAAAACTAGCTAAAACACATTATATCTCAAAGAATAGCTCTAGGTGCCTGTCACACACGACATATCTGTATTTTGTAGGTCGCAGATAATGAACCGCAGCTATGGTATAAACCAGGGCTGTGCAGGCTTTGCCGGTACAATCCGTCTTCGCTCTATGCCAAATTAGGGTCGTAAAAAGGTCACGAGATATGCAACGTAGAGCAAGATAGTGCTTTGTTTGCATTTACGCAGTATGATGTAATATTTTGTTGCCAGTGAGGTGGGCTTTTCGCCACTACAGGGATCTTTGCGAATTTGCCGGTACTTGCACGGGCCGTCTATAACCGAATACTATTAAGTTTAACTTTCGGTGCAAAAATAGAATATATCGATACGTGTTTTCCATTAGAGCAGTGGCTCATCTCAATCATATCTGTGCAACTTCTTCTATTGCGGAGTTTATAATTTGCTCAATTAATTAAATCCACTTCTACCTAAAATGATTTCTATTTCTTATCAGATAATATTGTGCCATGAGCACTTAATATACCTTCTTTTGGTTTAAGTGTGCAAATCAAGTAAACTGAAACGGAGCTACTTTCAACAAAATGTTCTGAGAAGTATGCACATCCTAGCACTCAACATATCTATACTGGTGGATCTAAATTTCTCTTGCGAACCATTTTATATTAAGTATGTAATACAATACTTCATAAATCAAACCAAGTTACACATTATACTTGGTAGTTCAATAACTCCTTAAAAAAATCCAAGAAATTGCACCTGTAACATAAAATGTTGTATTTAGTAACCGTCGTCTCTTACTACATGGCAGTTAACGTTTCAGCTATATCCATTATATGGTTTGTGACCAGAGTTGATTGAATTAGCAATCTTGTGTCACTTTACAAAGATGGAAAAAAAAGTAGTTTCGTACGGTGATTAAATACTTCTATTCTATGAGCTTAACATCCAATACAGATAAAAACCGACTGAGATGAAGTTCATGACACATCTGCTCCTGCATATGCAACAATTTAGAATTTGATAAATGAATTTAATCGTGACCGTACATCCACATCATTCCGGACATACGGTATAGGTGACTTCCTCCGAAATGGTTGACAAAATCCAGGATATCGTTTTCAGTGATCGACGAATCCAAATTAAATAGTAGACGCCACAGAAAAATCACAAGGTACATTGTTTTCAATGTTGCACTAAAAATTAGGTCTGACAAAGGTCTTGGCAAGATGGGTGAAAATGGAGAGAAAACGCAATTATGTGATCGATTTGTAAGCCGAATTGGCTCTTTTCCGTATCAAACCTGACCAGTTCCTGCGTCGATACATAACTGTGTATGAAACATCGCTACACTACTACACTCCAGAGACAAAAGCGCAGTCGAAAAAGTGGGCTTTTACAGGCGAACCGGCTCCAAAGAAGGCAAGCGTGCTTAAATCTGCAGGCAAGGTGATGGCTTCGGTATTTTGGGATGCACGCGGAATCATCTACATTGATTACTTGCAGAAAGAAAGAGCATTATGCACAGTTATTGCCCCAGTGTAATGGAGAAATCAAGAAAAAACGTCATCATTCAAAGAAAAGAATTCTCTTCCATCAAGACAATGCAAGGGTGCACACTTGTGCAGTTTCGATGGAGAACATTATAGAATTAACGCTCAAATTATCGTACTATAGCATCCACCGTATTCGCCACATTTGGTCCCTAGTAGCTTGTTTTATTTCCAATCTTGAAAAAGTGTCTCGGCGGAAAAGGTTCACATCTGACGAAGAGGTCTTCTCCCAAAAGATGCCTATTTTGAGGACCTTCCGAAATCTTACTTTTTAGAAAGCTTAAATAGTTGGAGAAATGTTGGGAAAAGTGTATCGAGCTAAAAGGAGACTCTATTGGAAAAAAAGGGACCTACCAAAAATAACTTGTTTTATGTCTATTTCTAAGAACTTATTGAAAGAAAGCCCCATGTATCATATTCACTTATTTCATCAGTTGAATTCAAATACTTCAACACATTCGAACGTCCAACTCTTTAGTTCAATAGCCACACATGTGCTCATATGTCATAAGAGTTTCACACAGTAGTCACACCCAGTTGGATTCCATACATACAGAAACTGCTGGAAATGAAAACGAAAACAGATAGAAACATCTTATGTGTTCCATTCATATAACTTTCTCTTCCTGTTTTGTAAATAAACAATTTTTACAAAAGATTATTCTTCTAGATACTTCATGCTAATTGAGATAAACTTTGATAAAAACTGTATTTTTACTTGCTTCCTTATAAGTAGAAGGGCAATAAAAGAAGTGCACTAGGCTATATCAACAGTCAAATGTTTTAAATGCTGGTCGCTATGAGACACAAGGAATAAAACAAAAGAGGTATGAAATGAATGGCAATTTCCCGTTTGAGAAAAATCTGATGTGTTCCATT
This sequence comes from Hymenopus coronatus, assembly GCA_030762935.1. Classification (NCBI taxonomy): domain Eukaryota; kingdom Metazoa; phylum Arthropoda; class Insecta; order Mantodea; family Hymenopodidae; genus Hymenopus; species Hymenopus coronatus. Next base: position 51,414,402 of record CM060890.1, on the reverse strand, counting down.
CATATGACTTTCTCTACAACTCAGCAATAAACTATTGTTAAAAAGCTTATGCTTCTATTTAGTTCCTGCTAATCGAGAAAAAATTAGCAGAAATAGTCTTATTACTTGCTTCCTTGTAAGTAGAAGCGAAATATGGGAGTATCGTACGTTAAGGTGATGGTGAAAAGCTGGTTGCTAAGTGACTGAAGTTCCTTTGTTTGTATGGACACTAGTTGACAAATAAATTCCTGTATGAGAAAAGTATGTTTTTTATGGCTGAAACCAAAAACAAGGAATATATCAAAAACAATCAGCTCCACGAAAAAATGTATATAACATAAATTGTGTGTTTAATGTGCTCTTCATTTGCTGTGTGGTAGGTTTTTGTCCATCTCTTACGGTTTAGCAGTTATGCAAAATTCCATAAAATTGACCCAGAATAAAGTAGTCTTCAGAGGCTATTCCCAGAAAATAAACATTTTATTTGTCTTTAATATACGATATTTTAATCAAAATCGAAATTAAAATTCTCGAGAAAAGTTCCAAATATAAAGGGTAGTTTGGGGTGGGTGGATTTATCTCAAAATCTTCGTGTCGCATCCCTAAAGTTAAATACCAAGTTTGGTATTTTACCGGCTTTTCGTTTTTGAGTTATCATGTTCACAGACACACGGACACACTGACATACGGACACACGAACACACACACACGGACCTTTTTCTGAAAATACTTTTTTTGGATATAGGTGACCCTTAAACATATATTTCCGGTGAAATCTCGGTATCAAATTTTTGGGTGGAGTGCAACTCCTTCTGTATACACTATGTACATAGTACGTATAGAGAAAGTAAAAACATAATGTTAAAATTGAAAAAAACACCAAGGAATATCAAAGTATACTTTACAAAAAGTATACTTTTCTCAAACGGAAGTTGCCACCCGTTTCATATCTCTTTTGTGTTACTGCTAGCTATGCAAAGAGAACCCAATTATATTTTCATCCCATAGCGACCAGCTTTTAAAATAAATGAGTATTGTTTTAGCTCAGTATACATATAATATAAATTGTGTGCTTTAACTAGATCTACATTTGGTGTGTAGTAACTTCTTGTGTAATTCTTATGGTTTACCAGTTATACATCATAATGACGAGGACTTCTTGGTTGCTCCCAAGAAATCCAATAAATACATTTTTACTTACGATGTAAATATCTTTAATACACGGAATTTTAACCAAAACTTTTAGAGTCATTCTTGAGAAAATCCTAAATTTTGAAGAACTTTCCACATAAGGGTAGTTTGGCTGCTGTAAAACTTCCTTCCCATTCATGGAAGATGCTGAACTTAAATGCTTTATTTAACCTTCGTTTTTGAGTTATCGTGTTCATAGACACACAGAAAAACGTGGACCTTTAATTAGAAATGTAGTTTTTAGGTTCAGGGGACCCTAAAACGAGTATTTCCAATAAAATACCTGGATAGAATTTTTGGGTGGAATATTATTCCATGTACTTTGTACGAGGTGGGTAAAGTAAACATTAAATAAATTAATGGCTGTTGTGGTTTATCGAAATAAACCAAATTTTATTGTTTTACAGGATTTAGCACAATGCTACAGACAAAGTTACAGTATTATAGCCAGAAGTAATTATTGGAATGAACACATCGAAGCAAAGAATACAAGTAAAGGAACAATAAGATAAGCTATAAGACCCAAAGGAAGCAGATACATATATTTCGGTGAATCACCTATGTATATCAGTCTCTAAACAGAGTAAGAGACCAGTGAGTGAAAAGGAGCAATAATATATCGAAGGCGGTCTCATAAAAATAACGTATAGCAAAGTCCCCCTATCTGCGAGCGCCACAGTGGGGCAATCCGTTTAGTGCTGCAAATGGAACTGGGCCGCTTCTACCCGATAAAATATACGCCTTTATCGTGATGAAATTTTAATATCCACCGTAAAGGAGGAGAAAAGTAAGGAGGAGAATGAAGAGTAGGAAGAGAGAAAGAACGTCCCTGGAAAAATTCCTGAAGCAGAAAAGTTCTTTATGAGTCATCTATACGAATTTTTCAGTTTATGCTCTGATTTCTTTTTATTGGCTGTTTATTGCACAAACATGCCCGTCCGAAATTTTGCGAACTTACATGAATTAAATAGGAGCGTTTTAAGGCATAATGAGTGCTTTTCATTGTGTATGTATGTATGTATGTGTGTGTATGTGTGTATGTATGTATGTATGTATGTATGTATGTATGTATTGTAATGTAATGTAATGTAATGTAATGTAATGTAATGTATGTAATGTAATGTTATGTATGTTATGTATGTATGTAATGTATGTAATGTATGCATGTATGTATGTATGCATACATGTACGTATGTACGTATGTATGAATGAATGAAATTGCTATAATAATTTTGATTAAAGTACCGAATAATAAAGATATTTATCTGAAAAATAAAACGAATATCTTGAATTTCCTGGGATTAGCCTGTGAAGTACTCCGCATTTTGGATGACTTTTGCATAACTGGTTATCCGTAAGAGATATACATAAACTTAATACACAAAACATGTAGAGATCTTTAGCGAACACAATTTATGTTATATAGAGCTTTTTTTTTTTTTTGTAAGGGTAACCATTTCGAAGACAATTCTGGTAGGTGGTTTCAATTTTAAAATTATTAAAGTTTACTCAAAGAGAGAGTCGTCGTTTGTTTCATATTTCTTTTGTTTTAGTCCTGGGCATAAAAAGAGGACCGAATTTGAATTATAACAAATAACGACCAGATTTTAAAGGATATGACTATCGTTTTAGCCAGTGATCTCTTAACTTAGAAATCCCTTCCCACTTACAAGGAACTAAGTAATAAGCTCATTTTTGCCGATGTTTATCTCGATTATCATGAAGTAGTTGGAAGAACAAGTTTTCTTATGAACAGTTTGTTGCATTTAGATAGAGAAAGTCATGTGGATGTCATACAATTTTTTTACCGGCCACGACTGAAGCCATTATACTTTTTATTTACCAGGAAAGTTTCAAGTCTTATGGCAGATTAGTATGTGGTGGATTTATTTGCAGTAAAAATCGTGAATATATATATATATGCAAAAATGCTTAAAAAATTAACAAATTTTGCATTAAGATTTGAAAGTATGTATAGTATAATATATGCCATTTTAAATCAGTACGGCAATAATTTAGTAAGTTTCGTCCATATATTGGAAAAAAAATACATTACAGTTATCATGTATTTTAATTTTAATCTAATTTTAATTGTAATTTAATTTTTGTCTATCTCTTACGGTTTTCTAGTTATGCAAAATCCAGAAAAATTCATCCGGAATAAACAGGTGTTCAGAGGATATTCACAGCATATTCAAGATAAACGTTTTATTAATCTCTTTAATATTCAATATTGTAATCAAAATCGTTGGAGCCATTTTTTAGAAAATAAACATTTTCGGAAATTTTTTCATGTAAAGGTTGTTTGGGGTGAGGATATAAATCTTATATACCAAGTTTGGTGCTTTAACGACTTTTCGTTTTTGAGTTATCGTGTTCACAGACACACGAACACACACACACATGAACATTTTTCTAAAAATGATTTTCTTAGATACAGGGGATCCTATCTCCGGTGAAATGTCTGTATTGAATTTTTGAATGAAATGCAATACCTTCTCCATACATTGTGTACATGGTGCGTAAAAATAAAGTAAATACGTTTGAATAATAGCTACCGCAGATTCTAAATTTTTCACTTTGTAAAGGCATGTTATATTCATTGGTTTCTTCGTTAAAATGCTTTTTCATGAAGTACGCAATTGGATATCCTTTGTTATTTTCAGCATATCGGAAATAATGGCGGTTAAATGACAGATTTACATAGAGTTTGGGTCTAATAGAACACGGGTCATTCATACTGACGTTCCCTGTTCACAGGCAATGTTTGGTGTGAAGGGAGAGTGCCTATTGCTTGTGTATATAGTAAACAAATGCATCTCTCTCATTGCCTTGCTTGTTGCTTACGTACAGATTCAGAACTGCGATTACCGTGAGAAACAAACACTACTGCCTCCATTCCGAAAACAAGTACAGCAGTAGTCCCTCCAGATTAGTTGATTGTACAATCGGTGCATGAAATCGTGCCGATGTAAACCGTAGTGGTTTAGGTGGTAAGGAAAGAGCCATCCTCATCCCTTTCAAGGTTTCATACCTACTAAAAATATTGGTCACTTTCAAGTTGCCAAGATCTCATTGTTCCCTCAGGTTTATAAAATTGAGCTAACTTTGATAATCTATAACAGGCATGTCCAAACTGAAGTAGCAGACGGGAGGGCGTAGTAGCTCATTCCACTCTGTGGATTGGCACACGCCGTTATGCGATGTATTGGAATGCTTATAAACACAAGACATTCACATCTACAAATAGTGAAGTTGTCTTTTCTAATTTCTCTATGCGCACTATGTACACAGTGTATAGAGAAGGTATTGCATTCCACCCAAGAAATCATACCGAGATTTCACCGGAAATATATGTTTAAAGGTCCCCTTTAACTAATAAAAGCATTTTCGGAAAAAGGCCCGTGTGTGTGTCCATGTCTCAGTGTGTCTGTGAGCACGATAACTTAAAAACGAAAAATAGTACTTGGTATGTAAGTTTAGTATCTTCCAGGGGTGCGAACGAAGATTTTGGGGAAAATCCCCCTACCCTAAACTACCCTTTATATGGAACTCTTTTAAAAATTTTTGATTTTTTCAAAAATGGCTCTAACGATTTTGATTAAAATATCGCATATTAAAGCTATTTACCTAACGAATAAAATGTATATTTCAAATTTTCTAGGAATAGCCTCTGAAGAGTACTTTATTCTGGATGAATTTTACGGGATTTTGAATAACTGCTAAACCGTAAGAGATGGACAAAAACTTACCGCACGAAAAATGTACAGCACGTTAAAACACACAATTTATATTATATACATTTTTTCGTGGAGTTCATCGTTTTTGGTTTCTGCTTTGAAAAACTTATACTTTTCTCATACAGGAATTTGTCAACTCCTATCCATTCAAACAAATGAACTTCAGTAACATAGCAACCAGCTTTTGACTATCACTTTAACCTATGGTAGTCCCTTATTTCGCTTCTATTTACAAGGAAGCAAGTATAAGACTATTTATGCTACTTTTTTCTGATTAGCATAAAGTAAATATAAATAGAAGCTTTTTAAGAATAATTTGTTGCAGGGATATAGAGAAAGTAATGTAAATGGTACACATCAGATTTTTGTGACTTTGTGATATGTTTTACTTTGGACGAGTCCATCAATATCCGTTGCTAAGGATTCTATACAGAGCCTTAATAGCAGAACTAAATGATGATCGTGTAGTCTACGTTGATGTTGCTTTTTAATAAAATTAATTTTAGAGAAGCATTGCGAGCAAATATATGTGGAGCCAAAAATGGCACTAAATGTCATGCAGATAATTACTATTTTAAAAATCTGATGTGTTCCATTCACATGACTTTCTCTACTTCTCTGCCACAAATTATTGTTAAAAAGCTTATACTTGCTTCATTGTAAGCAGAAGCGAAATAAGGGAATACCTTAGGTTAAAGTGATAGTCAAAAGCTGGTTGCTATGTGAATGAAGTTGTTTGTATGGACAGGAGTTGACAAATTCCTGTATGAGAAAAGTTGAGTTTTTCAAAGCTGAAACCAAAAACAAGGAATATCTCAAAAAGGATCAGCTCCACGAAAAAAACTTATACAACATAAATTGTGTGTTTTAATGTGCTCTACATTTTTTGTGTTGTAAGTTTTTGTCCATTTCTTACGGTTTAACAGTTATGCAAAATTCCGTAAATTTCATCCAGTAGTCTTCAGAGGCTATTCTCAGAAAATTCAAAATATACGTTTTATTTGTCAGGTAAATATACATAATATTCGACATTTTAATCAAAATCGTTATAGCCATTTTTTAGAAAATAACATTTTTCCAAAAAAGTCCATGTAAAAGGTAGTTTGGGGTTTTTTTTCTCAAAATCTTCGTGTTGGATGCCTGGAAGATACCAAGTTTGGTATTTTAGCGACTTTTCGTTTTTGAGTTATCGTGTTCACAGACACACGGACACACTGACACACATACACACACGGACCTTTTTCTGAAAATACTTTTTTTGAATTCAGGGGGCCCTAAAACATATATTTCCGGCAAAATCTCGGTATCGATTTTTTGGGTGTAGTGCAATACCTTCTCTATACACTGGGTACATAGTACGTGTAGAGAAAGTAAAAGTGAATTCTTTGGCAAAGATTAAAATAACTCTAAAACTCTTTCTTTGAACATTTTATGTGCGTAAAATTCTGTAGAGCAAGTAATTCCATTGGTAGTTCGAGTGGAGTCTATAAAGCTTATATGAAAATGACAACTCTCGGTTCGCGAAGCTGTTATTCTGTTTATATTTACTTATGAACAGCACAAAACTGTATGTGTGATGCATCAGCATTTCTCCTCTTTGACTGGGGAAAAGACGTTCTGACGTCGCAAGCGTTACCTTTGGACATGTCTAGTCTACAAGTTAAGATTATCATCACACGGTCTTTGTACTATTTATGGTAGTTACAGATTTCGTATACTCTACAGGGTGATTCAAAAGCCTCTTGACATTTTCGTCAAAACAATGTTTTATGTCAACCTTTTATTACATAAAGAAAATAATGACTTACTCGATGATAAACCATTTCAATATGGTGGCTCTCTAACAGCACAAACTACATCTTTGTTGTGTAGATGTTGTATTTTGCCAGCAGTGCGATTCGATTTCTTAATCTCTGTAAGGTGTTGATCTTCACTGCACTTTGGACTTGAATCAATCCTTGTATACGAGCGAAAACGACAGGTAATCTTTACTCTCTTGTAAACATATGTTCCAATTACCTATAATACAAATGCATAAATTAATGACATGAGAAAACTGTTAACAGACTATTGAATCACTCTATATTTAACTGTCCTTTCTAGGTGTCTTTTTACTTTCTCTATACTCACTATGTACATAGTGAATAGAGAATGTATTGCACTCCACCAAAAAATTCGATACCGAGATTTCACCGGAAATATATGTTTTAGGGTCCCCTGTAACCAAAAAAAGCATTTTCACAAAAAGGTCCGTGTCTGTGTGTGTGTGTGTGTGTGTGTGTGTGTGTGTCCGTGTGTCTGTGAACACGAAAACTCAAAAACGAAAAGTCGCTAAAATACCAAACTTGGTATTTAAGTTTAGTATCTTCCAGGGATGCGACACGAAAATTTTAAGAAAAATTCCCCCACCCCCAACTACCCTTTACATGAAACTTTTTTCGAAAATTTTGATTTTCTCAAAAATGGCTCTAACGATTTTGATTAAAATTTCGTATGTTAAAGATATTTATCTGAAAAATGAAATGTTTATCTTGAATTTTCTGGGAATAGCCTCTGAAGACTACTTTATTCTGGATGAATTTTTCATAACTACTAAACCGTAAGAGATGGACAAAAACTTAACACACCAAAAATGTAGAGCACGTTAAAACACTCAATTTATGTTATAAACATTTTTTCGTGGAGTTGATCGTTTTTGAGATATTCCTTGAAAAACTTACACTTTCTCATACAGGAATTTGTCAACTCCTGTCCATACAAACAAAGGAACATCAGTCACATAGCAACCAGCTTTTGGCTTTCACTTTAACCTGTGGTACTCCCTTATTTCGCTTCTACTTACAAGGAGGCAAGTAATAAAACTATTTCTGCTAATCTTTTCTGATTTGCATAAAGTAAATAGAAGTATAAGCTTTTTAAGAATAATTTGTTGCAGGGATATAGAGAAAGCTATGTGAATGGTACACATCAGATTTTTTCTATCCCTTCTTGCATTACCAACCATAGAGCGCATAATCATTTTTCTGCTGCTGCCAAGTTTTGTTTACCTTGATTCATGAGAGTCAATGTTTCGCTTGATTCGTGAGAGTCAATGTTTCGCTTGATTCGTGAGAGTCAATGTTTCGCTTGATTCGTGAGAGTCAATGTTTCGCTTCCTATTTTAGAGCATGTTTAACATGTTTATCATCTTCGTGTTATTTCTGTTCTCATGTTATTAACAAAATACTTTGAACCGTAACTTATTACATTTATTAATATTTGATTCTAAGGCAGCATTCATCTGCTCAGTACTAATCTTAATTACGGGTACATAAATGATGGCAACTATTCACTATTTTTACTCGTGTCAGAAACTTTTCATGGGTGATCTTAGCTTTAGTTTTAGAGTTAATATTTTCATACCATATTCTTTCACTGTTTTATTTGGAGTAAGGCTCTGCAGATCAATTGTAAAAGGATTATTCTAACATCAATTTCTTTCGTTAAGTAGATGGTCTTTGGTCTCCCATTTAACTAACGCCTCTAAAGTCTATTGTGTGAAGAATTTTAAAACAAGACATATACATATTTGAAATTATACATGCAAATAATTTAATTTATTCACTAATTTATATTCTTTTAATTTTTGATTATTACTACTGTTTAAAATACACTAAACAGTTTTAAGGACAGACTATGCGATCCCTATGGTTCTAAATATTTCCCATTTTAAAAATGTTTTACTCGAGTAAGGGCAGCTATATAATCATAAAAGGTGAATATCTTAGAATAGTCAATTTATTTTACCCAGACATGAAGTTACAGCAAAGCTAGGTATGAATTGTCGGCATTAAAAAAAACTTTTGTTTTTTTTTGCACTAAAGTAAACATGTGCAGATTACTAAGTGTTTCATTTCAAACAATAAAACAAACAAACTTGTTTATTGTGATACAAGTGAAGTGAATGCATCATTAGAGAGCCAGAAATAATTTGAAAATACGAGACTATCTTCAGTCAATATTTACCACTTTCGAAATTTTCCAATGCTGTTCACCCATATGTACCTAATATATACTATTTTTCGACAGTAATAACACAAGTAAAACTTGTACGAAAATAAAATTAATTACTACCAGCTGTTTAACGATTTAACTGTTAAAGTTCCCAAACATTAGCAGGTTTTTGGATAGTGTTTAACGCCCGCTTTAACTACTTATGGCACCGCAAGCGGTGACACTGATGATACATGAATGATGATGGCGGGGAAACCAGAGTACCCGGAGAAATCCCGCCCCAGCGCCGCTTTGTCCACCACAAATCTCACATGTGGTGGCTTGGGATCGCAACCCAGCCGTCTAGGTGAGAGTCGAGTGGTCTAACCACTCGGCCACGGCGCGGCCCATTAGCAGGTGACGAATGCCTCGCAAATGGTCAACTCAAGAAAAAAGTGTATTTAACATAAATTGTGTGCTTTAATGAGATGCACAGTTTCGTGTAGCAAGATTTTGTCTTTGCATGCGGTTGACCGATAATACAAAATGAAAGGGATTTCAGGGTGACGCAGTATTTTACCGTCACATTGTCACAACGATTCGTAATTAATTTACAATACCAAGTTATTTATGAATCTGATATAAGCGTGTGTAAACACACTTTATAAATACACGAAACATTGATTAACGTAAACGAAAAATTACGTCACGGTATGAGCTTGTAAGAGAAAGAATTGTAACATAAAGTATATAAAGTAACCTGAAAAAGTGGTTACAATTAAATTAAATTAATTGAAAATTACTTACACTTGTAATTATGGATTTATAAAGTTACAATAGAGAAGATATTTTAAGTATACACAAATAAAAATGTGTTACAAATAAGAATTACGACAAAGATAAAATAATAGAAGATTAAGCTAAAGACGCATACACATTTAAATTCAATAAGTTCAATTAAATTTCGGAAATAGTTAAAAGAAACTTACTTAATATTTCCAATATGCAGTTACCGATGTTAAAGACATCTTACTCGCCGACAAATAGCAGGTTATGAATATATGTTGTACCTTTATGGGCAAATCACATAATTTATAAATTATTTAACAACGTAGAAACTGTTGCTAACCAACAATAATCAACATTAGCTGCTAATACGTAGACGTACTAGTCTTGCAAAACAATATGCATGCGTTTTCTTTTACCTTTTAGTTCATATCACATTAACCGTGGGAGTAGAAAGCCAGCTACAAGGGACTACAGACTAGTATCGAGGGGGCTGAGTACGGTACCGAGGCCTCCTGCGCTCAGAAAAATAGCCCCGATGCTTAAAGGTCCCCAATTACATAGCCCCCAAGCCTCCCCAAAGCAGGTAAGAGTTCCCGGTCGAAAAAGGTAACAGTTGCAGCTTGGTGTTTATAATATTTGATGAAGCACTACATACTTCTAGTGGAAGATATTACATTTTTTTTGCGTTTATGATTACTAAAAAAAAACAAATATGGCTCTAGTACCAAAAGAAAATGAACTTCTATTGCTTATATTTGAATTAGTGGTGGTTGTTCAAGTTCGATTAGCGTTACCCAGGGTGCATCACGAACAGGCGAATTGGTTCACACCCCAAAAGATTCCACATTTATCAGCTTCGTCATTATTTCTTTTACACACAGTGGATCCGCATTTAGATACTTAGTTATTTTGACATTCTAAACCTATATCATACAGCAATATGTAATTTCATCTTCAAAATAAGCGGCATTTTTCCTTTTAGATCTTATTTCCATGTATTTCCAGGTTTGGTTCTATAAGAAATCGACTTCACGTATTCCATTCTTGAAATTTTTCCAGCTTCGAAATTTTCTACTTGCGATATCATGAGTTGCAAGTGTGGATAAGACCTTTCCTGTTTTCTATTTGTTGATGAATTAATTGCAATTCTAGTAACCAGCTGGATTTGCTTCAGCACTTCAAGAAATCTATACAGATCTGGGCTGCAGGAGTAAAACTGTTTGTTGTGGAAACTTTCGCAAGCGTTGGTAGTTCTCTGTCTATTGCAACTTAGTTCTGCCCACATGGAAAGAGTGTATTTTCGTGGATGTAAGTTTCCACTAAATAGTTGCAAAACATGTGTAGTTTTTCCGAGACAGGCATCACTGCCATGAAGTCTTCATAAAAACAGTCACCAACCATAACTTTTGCAACTTTTAACATAGCACGTCAATCGCACTGCCCCACTTTTTAAACACTTCTGGAATGTGAAAGTATAACCGTTCCGAAATAGAATTTTCCTTCCTGTCCTACTCACCATCACTGCAGTCTCGAAGGAAAACATGTTTACTATGAGCTTATTTGCCATGCACTGAGAAATCAAGGAAAAAATTAGGCATACCCATTCCACACAACCTGCTGGCTAACTACCCCGGTTTCGCGGGAGACTTGGGGATTGTTACCTGCTAGGCTTACCAGGGTACGGGAGGCTTCGTTCGTGAGCAGGTAATTACCCCGAGTATTTTAAAGCCAAACCAATTACAGCGATTATATCGGAAGTGGTGAACTCCACAAAATAAATGTATGAGACATAAATTGTATGTTTTAACAAAATTACATTTTTAGTGCAGTTAGTTTTTGTCGGTCTCTTATGAATTACCACGTATGGAAAAGTCATTCATTTTGAAGAGGTCCTCAGAGGCTATTCCCAGAAAATTCAAGATATACATTGTATTAAAATCTTCGTGTTACATGCTTATAAGATAAAAAAACATAAATACCAAGGTTAGTATTTAACAAACTTTTCGTTTTTGGACTATGCTGCCTACAGACACATGCACACACACACACATCACGGACATTTTTTATAAAAATGCTGTTTTTTTAGATTCAGAGCGACTCAATACATGTATTTCCGGTAAAATGCATGTATCGATATCAAATTTGTGGGTAAAATACAATACCTCTTCTGTACACTATGTAGAGAAAGTGAAACTGCGTTTTTGGGATTCAGGTCACATCAAAACAGATATTTCCGCTGAAATAGAATTTTAAGATGGAATACAATACCTTGGCTAGTTAATATTTGTTTATTTATTCTGGCCTTTTCTTCCGCTCTACCAGGCAATACATTATATTTCAATACAGCCGTGATACAATGAAAAAAAAAAGAACAAAAATAAAATTCTATACAACTTAAAAAAACAAATATAAAGGGTACAACATATATACTGCAATGAAGAGAAAAAAAAACACTTAACAAAATTATTTTATATAAAATATTCATGTAGGCTTAAACGCATATTTGCAAATTTTACAATTGAAATGCATATTATATATTGATTTTTCAGCAAACTGTATGATAATATAAAGTTAGGCATGTCTGATTCATATTGGGTAATGTATTTATACATAGCAGATTATTAAACTTGGCCGCAAGGCTTTAATAATACATTTGTGGAGTGCAACAATTTAGAAATTAAAGGCTCCGGTTATACCGGGTCGCGACCGGAGCATACCTCATGCACACTCCTATAAACTAGGTCCGGCTGTCATCGTATCCGGTCTAGCCGGCTCTGTATTAATCTCTAGGGCCGTCGTTATCCGTGTCTCTGCAGTACATTACAGTGTCACCAAGGTGGCTTAAATCTGCCACTGGTCTCTGATTCGAGTCCCGCTGTCAAGCCTCGTTACACACTAGGTAACCAATTATGTCGTACGCCGTACACAGCCACAGGGGACTGTTCGTGACGGAGTGGATTTTCTCGGACGTTATATTCGCAGTCCCCCACACTACAGGTGTTTTTTGATGCATGAATATTTTTTATTCTGGGAGAGGTTCATTACAGAGGCAGGAAATGCATCCATCCGAGAAGGGTGAGATTTGCTTTTTATTCTCTGGACCTGGTGCTGAAAAGAGTGCCAAGTACAGTTGAGCGGTTCTATGTACTCGGGCAGTAAAACTTTTTTTATGTTTCCATTTCGGGTAGCGGTAAGTGCCATGAGCTGTAGAAACAGTTCTGCGCATGCCATTCTAATGCTTCGAGGGCGACTTTTAGTTTAATTTATTCTTCTCTCCTAAATTACTGAGTGAAGCATATCTAATCATACATGCGGTTGATTTATTCACTCTCCCCGTTTCCTCTATACTCGATAATGTGACGCAATATTCGTTTGCCATTTTTTTTTCTTGCTTTACATATATGTAAATTATTTTTGGAATTCTGCAACAGCAAAAATATCTGATGTGTTCCATTCACAATGACTTTGTCTATCTACTCTGAAAACAAGCTACTAAAAGATTATTCTTCTATCTAGTAAATATTAACCCAGTTGAACGTTAGTACATCTTATTACAAAGTTCTTTTTAATAGAATGGAAATAAGAGAATACACAAGACTAAAGCGACAGTCAAATCTTTTTAAAAACTGTTGCTATGCAAAGAAATTGAAATTCGATTCTTTTTGTATGGTCAGGAGTGAATCAAGAGACTTGGAAGGAATAATAATAATAATAATAATAATAATAATAATCATAATAATAATAATAATAATAATAATAATAATAACCAAATTGCAGCAATTATAAATGATCAACCAAATAATACAGGTATTTGAAAAGTTGCCATTGGAGTAGAATATAAGGGTTTTAAAATTGAAACCAATAGCAATAAATATCTCTGAAATGATTAGCTCTACAAAAAAAATGTCATGACCCAATAATGAGATCATACCTCTATACATGTTTTAAAAATATGGACTAAGAGACAATTTTACATTTCTGATCGCTGTCGTTGTTATACCCAAAGCTGATTGGTTTCCTGGACATATTTTTTCAGCGTCGTGTAAGTGCCGTTCGGATTAATTGTTTTTGTACAATCCGGAATTGTTTCAAATTAAACAGTGACATATAAAGTCCCACTGCTTGTGAGGTGAGAGTGTTGAGTTTTTTGAATACTAGGAGAAATTTATAGTCAGCTTAGCAATCAAGTAAACAACAAAGCCATGCAAGACATCATTCCCCAAACGTTTCACGTACTTTAAAGAAAGTATATACTGAAAGTATTTCAAACAGTTGTGGTTAATGAAATGGCGGCAGAAAAATAATGCACAGAAACTATAACTTTATAAAAAGCATGAGAAATGGTTAAATGACAGAATGATGATTGGAGAAAACAAATAAGCTTAATTTTTTTCAGTTTCAGGTTCTTTTTAATCAATTAGTTTTCGGAATATATAAAAGCCAAGACGTTCATTACTTTCCCTCGCAAAAAATCGCCCATTTATTCGTCCTTCCGTTTGTTTGTCTTTATTCTTCGTCTTTCAAGAGTTAGTTTTATGTTCATCTCTTCCGGTCAATCATCAATCTACGAGGTCTATCCAGATATATCTTTTGAATATGCCGATTAATTGGTTTTAATTTCTCTACATGTACAATGAATATAGTAGGTAAAAAAGGTATTGTATTTCATCAAAAATTCAATGTCAAGATTTCACCGGATTATATATACATTTTTGAGCCATTTTTTACAAAAAAGATGAACATGTGTTTGCCTTTGCATGTGTGAGTGTATGTGTGTGAGTGAGTGTGTGTGAACCAAACAGCCCAAAAACGAAAACACCTTTAAATACCAAATTTAGTATTAAGTTTTCTATCTTCCAAGGATACGGCATGAAGATTTTTAAGAAAATCCACCCACGCCAAACTACCCTATACATCAATATTGTTTGAAAGTTTTGTTTTTCTCAAAAATTCCTCTAAAGATTTTGAGGTCATCTTACGTTTCGTCTCTCTTATGTTTTACTCCTAACCGTGCAGAGCGAACCGAATTTCAATTGTTCCACATAGCGACCGGATTTTAATAAGAATGAATTTGTGTTTTTTCACGCTTTGCAAATAATCAAAAGCTTTGTTACAAATGTTACACTAGGCCGCGCCGTGGCCGAGTTTTTAAACCACTCGCCTCTTACTTAGACGACCCGGGTTCGATCCCAAACGACGGCATGTGAGATTTGTCGTGGACAAAGCGGTGCTGAGGCGGGTTTTCTCCGGGTTCTCCGGTTACTCCCACCATCGCATTCCACTGGTGCTCCATCTTCATTAATGTATTATCAGTGTCACCGCCTGTGGTGCCATAAGTAGTTAAAGCAGGCGTTAAACACTACCAAAAATAAAAATGTTACACTTGTGTGGATTTAGTCCTTAATGACTCAATATGTATTTTTTCATAGTTGATAACCCTGTAAAAGCCTTGTTACACAGATTACACTTATGTGGCTTTGCACCGTTACGAATTATTTAGAGAATTACCTTAATTCTGGGGTTTATGTCGATTACATGTGAATAAAGGGACAACCATTCTAAAAACAATTTGTAGAGAATATCATATGAATGGAACACTTTTTTTTTTTTGGCGATGCATTTTCTTTTTTCTGTCAACATGATCCTTGTGTTTAATTTTATTTTCTTCCATCTTATCGTTAATTGAAAATATTTTAAAATCTGATCGTATTCTTTCGTTCCTTATTTTACCCATTTTAATGCATGTCTTTACATATCTCATGCGCTTCATCTTTTCCGCCTGTATGAGCAACTTTTATTTATTTATTGCTATTAACCAAGATTCGAAACCATATACAAGAATAGGCACAGTTATAACCATATAGAATTTATGTTTCCTTTCTTCCTTTTCTTTCGCAAGTTCTTCCATTGTTTGACAGGTAAATAGGTACTCCGATTTAAAACCCGGTCCCCAGGGTCTCAAAGAAATACATTTTTGTTGTTGACAATATTTATTTTTGCGGTTTTGCCAGCAAAAGAAGTTTATTTCTTTGAGGTCCTCAGCCATTATGATGAATAGGTTATCTAATGTACCTACTGCGAACTAACTGAATTATTAATAAAAACCCAGCACATTTGTGGGGCAGAATGACACCTTAGATTGACGCAACTAGATATCATAGTACGTACAATATTTTTCACAACATGAAAATCCTCTGCCAAAAGAAACAAAACTTTAAAGTTTGGGATTAGGAGGTTTAAGGTTGGAAAACTACCCTCGCAATTACCAAGTCTTCCACTTACTGGTCTCTTAACTGAGGCACGAATCTCGACTTCAAAGCAGAGTCTTCGAGTCTCCAGGAAACTGAGATCTTACTACGTTGCCTCTTTCCCCTAGTATAGGGTCGTCTTTTGTTTGCTAAGGGGAGCGGTCCCGTTTGAGGACCATCCTGTTTTGGAGTAAACTATAATTCATGTGATTGCTCAGTTCTGTTTCCGAAATTCTGCAAAACCTACCTGATGAAGATTAAGGAGTCGAGCACCCAACAAAAGGTGTGCTCATAGTAAATTATTAATTTTCTTGTTATTTTTGTGTTTACTCATTAAAAACGAAAATACTTTCTGCACTCACTGTAAGCACATTATGACTATGCTCTGTCTTGCAAGCCTGGATTCACCACATTCATGTGAACAGCTTTTTCATTCATTTGTGGCTGATTTTCACACCTGCAAGGGTAGCTCCTGTGCAGTCGGCAGCCACTGTATCATAAAGCCAGGCACTTGTGTGTGGCTTTGTCACACTTTCTTATGATTTATTCACACAATAATAACCTCTCCTTCTTGAAGTTTCCTGCTAAGTGATTGACAGGTATAAAAGTGGGCAACTTGGCCCAGAAAAGTGAATTGTAACTGTGAGTTCTAAGTGTGCAGTAGCAGTAGAGAGAACAGTCAACTATTGAAAAAATAAAAACATTTTGTTGCAAGTACAACATTTATCCGAGTTCAAATGCAGGACAAACCACTTTTTCAGAACTTTTTTTTTTTTTTTTTTTGTAATTAGGCGTATCATATATATATATATATAAAGAAGACAGAATGGGGTTGTGGGAAAATATAAATGGAGTTTTATTTAGAGACGCTCTGTAACTACTGTAGTTCTCAGTTCTCAGCGTCCCATTCTATATGGGCATGAAAGACTGATTATTTGTGCTCAGAGGCCTATTTATTAAACTAGAAGCTCTTTTACGTGCCTTATATCTATGACACAGGACCAATGACTTTACTTCCCTTCCGAAGGAAGCCATGCTAAGGATTTTTACACCCGAAAAAATTCATCGTCCTCCGCCGGGTTTGACCAGTAACCTTAAGTGTATAAAGCAAGCATGGGAAACCATTACACCACGGAGGGCGACAGAGGATGGGATGTGCTGAATGCTCATTAATATAAAAAATTATAAAACATAGATCTCTAAGGAATAACCCGTCCGTATTATTGAAAGTCTTTATGAGCTTAAAAGCGACGCCGTGGGCTAGACCTCTCACCTCCCATCTAGGCGGTCCGGGTTCGATCCCGTCTGAACGGGTTTTCTTCGGATCCTCCGGTTTCTCCCGCCACTCATTCCACCAATTGCTCCATTATCACATTTCCGATCATCATATCATACATTTCATATCATCCATTTCCCCATGTTCATGTTCACGTCCGGCTACGGTCCGACCCCTCGCAACAGGTTCACCATTTTGTGGTTTCGTGCCGTAAGCTACAGGCTTCTGACCCCTAGGCATTGGCTTGTAAGTCCTAGCGGGGGTGTCAGTCCCACAACTACGGGGTGGGTAAGCCGATTACGAAACGTATAAGCTTAAAGATTCAACTTTGGTAGGAAAAAAATTCTGTTCTATCAGTAATGTTACTATATTAGCCCAGTATAAGCTCTAAGCTATTAAATCAGGTATGTATTTTTAACTTTGAGCGTGGCAGTGCAATCAGTTCACTGAAATAAAACGTATGTAATAAAAACCATAACAAGCAGGTAAAATTCTGGACAATTTTTTGTCCCCACGTATACGTTTTCGTTTGATACCATAGGTCTTTTGCGTTTAATTGCATGGAGCTCATTTGAAGGTAACAAGGGGAACAGGCATTAATCCTGTTCACACGTGTAACGCTATGGCTGGCAGTGTAGTTACCAGCTATATGACGCGGCGCGTGTTTCCCATTTACAACACCGCAACATTATCATCTCTCTGAGGGTCGGGCGTGCTTTCCCAAACGGCCTACCAACCCTTGCTTCGTGCACCAGAGAGAAAATCCCTGCTGTAGGGAAATCTCTAAAAACAAGGGGAACAAAAGTCTTTTATTCCTGAAGCTAAGACTTGGAAGAGTAAAAAGTAGTTAATTTCCAACTACTTTCTACTCTTCTAAACCTTAGCTTCAAAAATAAAACAATAAAGTAACATCATGTCAGCTTATATTTAAAATAACTTGAACAATCCCCTCTTTGTCAGTGTTAATTAATTGTTTGTTTTTTCCACATACGTGGTGTGTAGGGGAGAGGTAAGTCTGTGACCTGCATTGGGAAAATCCAGGGCTAAAATCCATTGGAACAACCACCTGCATAAGGTATAAAATAATAAGTAAATACCAGGTAGCAAACCTTCTGGTTGATATACTCATCCAAAATTTAAAAAAAAAGTATGAATTAAACTCCCTTAAAAAAAATGATATTTAATCTACAAAAGTAAAATATAATATAATTTACAATATTAAAATTATAAATACAAATAATTAAAATCAAAGTCGGAATTAAGCTCCCTTAAAAATTAAAAAAAATTATATTTAATCTACAAAAGTAAAATATTATATAATTAACAATATTATAATTATAAATAAAAATAATTTGTTATAGGTTATAAATACCGGATAGGATGTTGAATACGAGTACCTTAAGTATAAAACAATAATAAAAATATGGTATGTTCCACTTACATGACTTTCTAGGTATTCTGATGTTTGTTTTAATTTTTTTTGTTTTGTTTTGCTTATGGATGGTTTTAATTGCTGTGGTTCTTAGTGTCCCATTCTATATTGGGAGTGAAAGATGGGAACTAGATTTTTCTCAGAGACCCTTAGATCAGGCTTGACGTTCCTTTACAGGGCAAATGGCTGTGCTTCCATTCCGAAGGCAGACTTGGTAAGGATTTTTACGCCCGAAAAAATCCATCGCCCTCTACCAAGTTTAAAGTCGTCACGTTGGGAACCAGAGGCTAGCATGATACCCCTAGACTATGTATATCTATTGTAAAAGTCTCACAAAATCATATTATTCTATCTACTTTATATCAATCAAAATAAGCATTAGCATAAACGCTCTATTACCTAGTTCCTAATATGTAGATGGGAAATGAGGGAATATACTATGCTAAAGCGTAGTCAAATCTTTTAATAGTTGTTAAGTGATGGCAAATTGTTTCTCTTTGCATGACCAGGAGTAAAAAAAAGAAACAGGAATGAAACATTCAAGTTCAAGTATTTTAGAATTTAAACTAATAACAATGAATATCTTAGAATTGGTTAGTTTCACAAAAAAAAAAAAAAAAAAAAAAGAACACACATAGGACATAAGTTGTGTTTTGACTAGATCTTCGTGTTTATGTAGTAAGCTTTTGTATATCTCTTAGGCAAAATCCATTCAGATTGAAGAATTCCCATGAAATTAAAGGTGTACATTGTATTTGCCATGTAAATATCTTTAATATGCGACATTTTAATCAAAATCGTTAGAGTAATGTTTGAAAAAATTAACTTTCAAATATGTTTCCACCTAAAGTGTAGTTTGAGATGCGGGATTTTCTTAAAAATCTCCCTTGGGAGACACTCAATGAAAATACTAAGTTTTGATTTTTAACAGACTTTTCGTTTTTGAGTTACACTGCCCAAAGCCACGCACACACAGACACACATGGAACTTTTTCTATTAATTATTTTTATGGATTCAGGTGACCTCAAAATATATATTTCTGGTAAGATTTTGGTATTGAATTTTAGTGAAACGCAGAGTGCAATAGCTTCTCTACCTACTATGTACATTTTAATCGGTACAGGTAATAAGTTTTGATTTATTCTAATGTTCCTGAAAAGAAAACTCAATTAGCTTTATTCATCTATCTGGTAAGAACATGGTTGCTAGTTATTTTTAATTTTTCTAAATTGGACCTTATTGCTACTACCACATTAGGAGATGGACGTACGTCACTGCCGATTGGGACACAAATGACTGTTTCCGCAAGGTTTTGAAAACGTTAGTGAAAAACGCCCAAAAGGAAAAATTATTTAGCATCATAACAACGTATCGTAGCATACAGCAGATCTATCTGGATGCCTTAAAGGTTGATACCATAGACCCTCCATTATACAGCGCTACCCAGTGATTTATTTTTGTGTCCAAAAATTAAAGGTAAAAAATGTGTTAAATCATTTTTCGTCATCAGACGAAGCAGTGGAACACTATAAAAATCGATTTTTTGTAATGCTTCAGGAAGAAGGCATCATTGCTTTAAGGACTGGTTTCATCAAATACAAAAATGAATTGGCTAATTGAAAGGTTTTGAAAATCAAACAGGACATTTAAGTTTGTTTAAAATTAATCCCTGTGGATTTTATAAACATTTTCAGTGTCGCCTTCGTAAGAGCTTATTCGAGAAACACGCCCCCGTAAGAGCTTATTTAACCGGTGAGTGAGGAACTGATGTGACCGAATATAATTTTATTTCTTACAGCGAGCCCTCACCCTCTCCACTGATACGCAAAGAGGGGTAAAGGAAGGTCGCTCATTCTAGTTCTCCATTGACGGGTTTAACTTGAAATACCCGTTGAGTTCTGCAACTCTTTTATTACATGAAGAGATATCTGCATACATGATATACAATGTAGTTTGCTACCTAGTAGGACTAAGTGTGTAATTTCTATTCTAGGTCATGCTAAGAGAAGTAACTTTTTGAATTTATAATATCTAAGGAAATTCCCAATAAATATAACACAAAGTATTAGTTTTATTTGGTGATTAAGTAAGATTTGTACACTTTCAGAACATTTTAGGAAAAAATATCAAATCCAAAATTAAATTTCTAATGTTTGTGAAATAATATAATGGAATACCTTTAAGTTTTACTATCTTTGCCGATTGCCATGTACACCAATGGTAGCTATGAAAGCTATTCTATTTCACCAAAAAATTGAATGCCACGACTTCACTGCAAATACATATTTTGAGGACTGCTGAATAAAAAATCAATCTGTCTGTGGACCGTATATTAAACATGTTTACATGATAAAGAAAGTATATCCTGAATTTCTTGGGTTTTGCCTCTGAAGTCCTCTACGTTTTCATAGCTGTTATACGTAAGAGATTGACAAATACTGCAGATGTAGATCTCATTAAGATAACATTAGTGCCATACACATTATTTATACAGCTAAACACGTGTCCAATATATTTTTCACTACCGATTTTAAAATTTTCTAGACCTTAGAATTTTTTCAAATTATTTTTTGATCCTGGTCATGCAAAGAGAAGGGAATTTAATATCATTATGCAGCCATTGGCCTTTTAAAGATTCCACTATCGCTTTGTATGTATCCTCTTGTTTTACTTATATTTACAAGGAACTAAGCAATAAGACCATTTCTTAGTTTTTGCAAGATCAATTTGTTGCAGAATACGTAGAGAAAATTATTTGAATGTAATAGATTTTTCCACTTAAATGGTTCCCGAGAAAAACTCTTATTTCAAACGTTGTTTGTAAGTGAACCTGTTGCAACTTCATGGTCTTTTTACTCTATTCTAAAAGAGTTTTCTGTTGGATTTGGTACTCCTGGAAGCAAGTTCCACAAATCGAGAGCTGCAGACAAATTCTTGGTGGAAGAACATCAAAGAAAAGATGTGAAGGGATTTAAGTCGTTGTTGCCTGGAAATGAACAGCTGATGTGGGCTGCTAAAATTCCTGGTCGGCATGGAGAAGTGCACTTTGCTGTATAGAAGGAGACTGATGATGGTGGAATGAGCAACTGGTCTTGCTGGTGGAGTTCCATCCCTCTTCATCCACCTCCGTCCCTGAAAGGTATTGAAAGGGGTGGGGCTCAACTGCTGCGCTTGGTACTCTGAATTATAATCAAGAGAGGGTAATGCCGACAGAATCCATCCTATTTAACGGGTTATCTAAGCAAAAGCACGCATGTTTTCCTCTCTCTGTGGTGCCGTTCTTGTAGATATATTGCCCTCTATTGGTAACTAAAATAATTACTCCTCTCCCTGCTTGACGTGTTCCTCGTTCTGCTAATGTTGTGCAATGGATTTTCAAATTGCTGAAGCCTAAAGGTATAAATACGAAAGCGTTAGCTATTTGTTTTACAATCGTTAATGGGAGTTGCAAAGAAAAAGTAGTATATATGTACAATAGGTATACAGGGCAGAGGTAATTGATGCACCAATTTATATATCAGATAGCCGATTAAAATAGTCCATGTGAGTATTTTCCTAAATTCATAGTAAAAAAAAGTTTAACTTGGTAAGTACAACCGGTCAAAACAAGTGTGGCCGTTTGTCAAAGTTCATTTCCTGTTACTGAACATTGCCGAAGATGAGGCAGGCAATGTTGCATCCTTGGAAGATACTAAATTAAATATTAAGTTTGGTATTTTACCAACTTTTCGTTTTTGAGTTATCGTGTTCACAGGCACACGGACACATGGACACACGGAACATTTTCTAAAAATTATTTACCATGAAACGCGTATTTCCGGTGAAATCTCGGTATTGAATTTTTGGGTGGAGTGCAATACCTTCTCTACCTACGTACCATCATGTATTATGTAGAGAAAGTAAAAATGTTCATCTCGTTAAAACTCCCAATTTAAATAATTTTTGTAAATATAATCATTCCCAGACATTCCTTATTATTGGTTTATAAAGCAATGGGTGGCCGTTATTCACTTGTTTATTCTGTCATGTAAAGACAACGTAATTCCAATTGTATTATACAGTGCCAGCATTTAAAAAAATTTACTATCTAGCATACTTCCTGATAATTAAAAGAAATTATAAGGAAATAAGTAATAAAGTCGTTTCTGCTAATGTTTATCTTGCTCGTGGTAATTATGTTGAAATAGATAGAAGAGTAAGCTTTTATAAGAATAGCTTATTGCAGAATAGGCAGAGAAAATTATGTGAGTGGAATACATCGTTTTGTGCGGCAGACAACTGCCGGTGTAGTGCTTCTAAAACCAGGATTTCCTTTTTTATTATGTTTCCTTTTCATGTTTACAGTGTACCCTTTGTGGGGTAGGTTGGAGGTGGACATAAGGCGCGAATGCGTATGCAAAGGAAATAGAACTCCATGGGCACTAGAGAGCTGCTTCTTTGAACCAGTCATTCATCGCCCTCTCTAGACAGTTGTACTGGAACGGATATTCGAGACAAGCAACATTAGTCCTAAACGCGTCTGTGCGCCCTGCAGCCTCCTGTGGTTTTTTCACTTCACCCCTTCCTTCTAGTGGAGGGAAGTAATCGCAGTAGATTTTCCCTTCGTTGGAGCTAATATTTATTTTAATGTTAGTTAAATGTTTTTCACACAAGCCATGTGTACGACAAGAGTTGGGGAGGTAGAGTCAAACTGAAAAGTGCAATACTATAGCTGGGGCTTTAACCACTGATTTCCTGGGCTCTAGCCGGTGGCTGCAACCACTAAGCTACCATGGGAACATGCCAACATGTCATTAAACTCCTCAATTGACTCCCATACTTCTCGGTAAACCACAAGGTGATCTCAAACTATTTTAAGATGAGATGACGAGTTACAAAATCTTAAGTACTTTAAGTCCCGGACTTCTTTGAAAAACTATTGGGTGAATAAGTGTTAATCAACCGTTTTGACATAAAGCTGTATGTGGGATAAGAGCCGGATATGTAGAATCAGACTGAAAATGGCTGAATAATAATGTTCAGTAAACACACAGCACAAAGCATTGTGCAGTGGTAAATCCTGGAAAAAACGCGTGATGTCTGCTAAACTAATTTCAGATTTTCGGCACATGGCGGTCCTAACTTGCAGTGCATGATTAGAATAAATACACCATTATGAGAAGTAATGTAATACGACAGTCTTTGTTTTCGTGCAGTGTATGCTGAACCCGGCTAAATTTAATAGAGACAGGTGTTTTCCATGCGAATGAGCAGCACTGTTGACGCCGTTACTTTGTTCAGTGTTAACATTGTTGAATAATGCTATTATGGTGCAGCGGTGCAAAGTTTTTCAGCACAAAATATTAAAAGTAGTTGTCTATGTATTTATTAATGGTGATATGTCGTTTTGCTTATGTAAAAGTAGCATGCTCAATTTAAAGGGTTCTAGAAAGAAATACCAACGGTACCTAAATATTAAATCACTTATCTGATTAAATACGAAGATGTCTTCATATTGCCGGGCCAGGAATAGTGCGTATGCGTGAGGAATTCATTTAAACCTCACACGTTATTTATTCATAAGTATGGTTAGGAATCTTAAGATCTTAAATTGCCTAAAAATACCTTTAAAATTCCAGAATATTAACAACAACAAAAAAGTAACCTAGAGCTGGAAAAATAATAAACAATTGGTCTAAATGTTAATAACTTCAGCTTATACATATTTAATTATATGTCTCAAAAATATAAAGCTCTAGTAGTATACAACAGTGTGAAAAATCTACATGAAAGAAAACCTCTTTTGATTCAGGAACCAATAATGGACATTCTGGAGAAAGAAATTGAACTAGAATTGTATTTGCAGAAAAGATTACTTCCTTCATTAATCTTCCTTCAATACAAAATACCTCTGCTCCAAATACAGATACAAGTTGTCGCAAAAAAATAATTTTGATTAGGCTTAGTTTTAAGAATGTTTACGGTCGCGTTTCTTCCACACACTATGAAACTACAGTTAAACATAAAATCAATATAATCCTCCAGTCAAGGCCAATATCACAATGCTGGTAAAATAACGGGATATTTAGAGAAGGCTCAGAAATTTCTCGCGAGACATGCGTATTCTAGGATAGCACCCTTCTGTTGTTGCTATCGAGGTGAAATAATAGAAAGAGTTATTTCAAATTTTGCATGTTGCAACCGTCGTAGCAGCGTGTTTTAGTTAAAATAAATTGTGATTTAGACTAGACTCTGCTGGACAACAGAAAGGTAGTAAAAAGAAAGTAAAGTTGAAAAAAAAAAATTAAAAAGTAGTTAAATTACATAAAAAGAGTTACAAACGACCATTAATACAGAAAACACTAACAAAGGCACAAAACGGTAAATAAAATAAAAAATTTTGTGACCTTTAGTGACCTATAACATACATATATCTTCAGGTGCCAGGAAAAAAGGTTTCTCTTTTTTTCGTAAGGATAAATCGTTTTGCATTTTATTACCGTATTATCGATGCTATGGGGAACTTAGTAAGTCTAGATCTCTCAAGAAACAGCAATATTATAATCTTATCTCAATAAAGATATGATTGAACTTTAATAGTACACTGGGCATGAACTGTGAAGTGATACATTAATACATTTTAATCATTTTTAAGCTCTCCTAATATCTACCTACTAAGACATACTCCGTGTATAAAAACCTTATTCACTTTGTTTTTATGTTCTCCATAATTAACCATTCTATCTAATTAGGGCAGTCTGCTACCGTGAACAGTTGCGAAAGGAAGGTAATTCGACGTGGGCATCAAAATTAAAGAAAGGGTTGGAAACCATTGGGATGGGATACATTTGGATGGCGGAGCAGGCAAACATGCCTCTGTGGTATTGACAGCAAATAATTGCGCAATGCACAAAGAAGGTTTCATTAGAAGTACAGACTGGGCTAAAATCGGAGTGGGGTATGGAGCAATACATCAAAACAGCTACCAAACTCATTAGAGAGGAGCTCGCGTGGATTAGAATAGGAGCATGGAGGAGCACGAACATTTCTGACGAGAATGGTACGAGAATCTTCGAGGAGGAAGAGTCGTGGACTCACATCTTGGCAAGATGTAGGGGTACGGAGGAATGGCGGGAAAAATATTTACCGTGATTCTTTACTACCGCGAATGTAGGGCTAGAAGCATGTTGGACGCTACTGGCAGGCGCGGAACACATGGACGGGCTAGGTAAATTTATACTTAAGGAAGACAGTTGAGATCTGAGGAGGCTGCCAATAGAGAAGGGCGGGGGGAGGAATAAGTTCAAATAAGTTCAACTAAACAAAAGTGACTACAATATTCTACATACATATATTATATCACACTTAGGTCACTGTTGTGTTATGGTTATATATATTGTATATATATTATATGTATATATTTTTTCTTTTAAGTGTTATTATCGAGTATAAGAGGTTGCATTTATGAAGGTGTACTCTTTGCTGTAAATTTAAATGTCTATAATTGAATATCTTTGTATTTTTATTTT
This sequence comes from Hymenopus coronatus, assembly GCA_030762935.1. Lineage (NCBI taxonomy): Eukaryota > Metazoa > Arthropoda > Insecta > Mantodea > Hymenopodidae > Hymenopus > Hymenopus coronatus. The sequence goes on along the minus strand of CM060890.1, from coordinate 51,388,266 downwards.
TTTCGGGTTTACCCTTAATTCTTTATTGTTGTTTTAATATTGATTTTGATTGTGGATTACCTTTGTCTTTTTATTTTCGCGTTTACTCTTAATTATTTGTTGTTGTTGTTTTAATATTATTTTTAGTGTGTACTACAAAGGAAGGACGTACGGTCTGTGGACCCGTGCGAATGTTGAAATTCTATGTACATATGATATTGTTATGTCATTAACAACACTTATTCATTCATTCATACATTAGGTTTATAGTTTGTAATATAAAGTTAAATATAATAAGCAATAGCATTTACAATTTACCATGAATACAGTAGATAGAACTTATGAAATTTTTGTAACAACATTGGGTTTGAAATACCTAATAAAGTACACAATTGAGTATTAAAGAAATGTAAATCATTAATAATGAACTATCTTTGAAGATTGAACAATCACATAGTAAATGTTGCTGTTCAGTACCATAAAGATATTGGTAGGTACTTCCAATATTAGTATGAAGTTTTTAAAATAAATTTGAAATTTTCTATGACCCGTCGTGAACTATGTGATTACAAAATCAGGACAAGATAGCTTAGGTTATTATATTAGGAAGGAATCCCGATTAAAATACTAAGTTGTCCTTTGCTGTTATTTATCAGGTAGCTGCTATATGTATGTGTTGCTAACTTCAAATATTCAGTTCTCTCCTGTGATGTTGGAAATTTTAAAATAGAGTAATTTCTTGTGACTAATCGTAGTAACCTTTCCCAATTCATGTACTCTCTCATTTCCTAGTATTCCTTAATGACCTGTAACCCATTATAGAAAATTGAGATTGCTATAATTTTTCATACTTTTTCTGAGAGAAGTGTATAACGGGTGCAGATTATATTTATCGTATTTGCTCAACTTGTTTTAATATTTTAATTTAAGGGTTCTACGTTGCAATAATGTGATTTAAATGATTATACTATAGCACTAAGAACTTCTATGCTTTAATCTGAAAAAAGTGGCTCAACATTGTTGGACTAGTTAATATTCGAAGGTAATGAGTTGCAGTATAATGCAAATAAACGCTTAAGATTTTAGGAAATGTGTATCAGTAAACAAAAATCTCTCAACAATTATCATGTTACCAATTGTGTTTATATTTATTTATTAGTATAATTTTAATTACTCCGTAAATTTAATAGAAAATATAAAAAAAACTTTAAAGCATTTAATAAATAAATTCATATTAAAATATATAAAAAACACACAAGAATATTCTTGCATCAATTTCTCAAAAGCAACAGTAAAATGGGAAGAAAGTAACTTTTATTGATATTTGCATTTATTTATTAGTGGTTCATTAATGAGCTACCTTAAGGACAGCATAAAGAAAAATACCGTTATATACCAAATTTGGCATTTACGTTCGATAACTTACAAGGATGTGACACAACGATTTTCAAAAAAATCCCCCCCCCAGCTACCCTTTACATGGGAAAAATTACAATAATTTTGATTTTCTCAAAAATGGCTGTAATGATTTGGATTATAATCTGTTATATTCAAGATATTTACATGACAAATAAAATGTATTTCATCAATTTTCTGGGAATATCTTCTGAAAACATGTTTATTCTGGACAATTTTTGCGGACTTTTGTATAACTGGTAAACCATAAGAAAAAAGTAAAATCTTACTTTAAAAAACAAGTAGATCTCTTTAAAACGCACAATTTATGTTATATACATTTTTTCGTGGAGTTGACCATGTTTTAGATATTGCTTTTTAGTATTTTCAGGTTTGAAATACCTATATTTTTCTCATCCGAGAATTTGTTATCTTCTGTCCATATAGACAAAGCTACTTCAATCACCTAGTAAGCAGCTTTTAAAAAAATGTATTATCTATTTAGCCTATGGTACTGCCTTATTTCCCTTGTACTTACAAGGAAGCAAGTAATAAGACCCTTTCTGCTATTATTTTCTCTATTAGCACAAAGTAAATAGAAGAATAAGCTTTTTAACAATAATTTATTATAGAGATGTTGAGAAAGTCATGTGAATGGAACACATTACTTTCTTTTGCTATGTTAATCATAACTGCAGAACTGCCAACATGTTTCACAAAGTAGTTCACGTGCATTATTTTAGATTAGTGTGTTTTTAAACCGATTTTCGTGCAATCCAGGCGTCAATCTAGCGATTTTTCCTCACTGTATTACGTTCGCAATTTTGCAGTAGCGGCAAAATAGCGTGATTTTCTTCCCCACTACGCATATTTTCGCCATGTTTGGTATTTAAGCAAGTGCCATAACATGTTGGATGTGGCGCGTTGATTAAAAGTGTAAATGATGACATCATGACGTTCAGACACATTGCAGGGGATAATACGGTTTATTTTGAAATGCCTTATTTTCTCTGAGAAATTTCATGGAATGCTAGAAAAACTATTATGCAATCCCCTGAAACAGTAACTTAAATAAAACTCTCAGGACAAGAAAGATGCTGCTGCATACGTCCTTGGCTGTTAGCAAAGCAATATGTATTTGTGCTTTACATTGGTAAAAGCTGAAACTATCTTGGTAATGTTGCTTCAGAAGTAGACGGGTCAAGGCGTATGGATGCTTTTAATGAACAATGTCAGCTACCAATGGTTGAGCATAAAAATTCTGCCTAAAGGAAACGTTTAGAGAGTTTGGGTAGAGTTGCAAGAATGCTATATGTTACGGTAATAGAAAAGAGTGAATTGCTCATTAAATACAAAACAAGGTGCAAAACAGCAAATAATTACAATTTTCAGGCACCTTAAAAATAATGCATTACAAAATGCAGCATAACATTGAGACTTCTAGGCGTTTTGCAGTGAATAATGTCTGTGTCATTTCTTAAATGCGATATATAAATCATCAATCATTTTCTGGCAGGATTCCTATAAAATGAATGCATTAACATCCATTCCTTTTACATGTATTCTTTCCTTGCACCTTTAAAATTAATACATTACAAGGCATGTCTTGGCTTCTACAGACACAAATATTTAATGTTTCTATTTTGAAAGGGACCGGTGGATAATAATATAAGTTTCGCTTCTGAAATGCGTTATATTAGCTGGGTAACCAATATAAACTGTTTCTTAATGTGTATGCAAAAGCACTTTAACAAACACGTCACAAGATAATTTCTCATGAATGCAATTGAGTGACCTCTAGGTTGTTATAATAGGGCTGCCACGTACTTGTTAATAGGGAACATTTCAGCTAGGAGGCTGCGCCGTGGCCGAGTGGTTAGACCACTCGTCACTCATCTAGACGGCCCGGGTTCGCTCCCTGGTGACCGCATGTGGGATTTGTGGTGAACAAAGCGGGTTTCTCCGGGTACTCTGGTATCCCCCGCCATTGCATTCCAACGGTTATCCATCATCATTCCATGTATCACATGCGGTGTCACAGGTAGTAAAAGTGGGCGTTAAACGCTACCAAAAAAAGTTTAAGTAACATCAATGAAGCCTTGTTTATTCATAAGAAATGTCTACATAAATATATTAATAAAACATACAGAAGTCAAAACAAAAAATGCAAAAATCAGTATACAAATGTTTGTTCGGGAAAGGATATAGATAGTCTTGCTAGCTATGGTAGGCATAACATGAAACTAAATAATTAATCCTTTGAAATGGGAAAAAATTTCAAATTTTAACTAGACAATATTTTTTTTCTTGTCCCAAAAAGTAACTGTGCAAAATTTGGTCGAAATCGGTGCAACGGTATTGAAAAGAATAACAGAAATACATACTTTATACATGCATACAAACAATGATTTCATATGTTAAGATTGTAAAACCATGGATATGGAATTTTATTTATGGACACTCTTTAACTGCTGTGGTTCTCAGCGTCCCATTCTATACTGGGCGCGAAAAACAGCTTAATTTTTCTCAGAGGCCTCTTTATCAGGCTCAAGGTTTCTTTACATGCCGTAAATCTACGACACGGAACGCCCAAAAAAAAAAATCCATCGTCCTCCACCGGTTTTAAACCCGCGACCTTAGGTATGTGAGCAGATATGCAAAAGCGTTATGTTGTTGCTAACACAGTATGAACCAATTGCATGTGGTGTAAATAGCCTTGATTGTTACATCAATATGACCGACAGTGTTATGTTATGAATATTCAAGCAACGAAAGTTTCTGGAAGATTTTCAGAAGAAGGTTTAAAGATATTTAGATACATTTGTTTATTCGGATAACTGATAAGATATCATTAGTATTATTTGTTACTTGAAAAACAATTGGAAAAGAGAGACTATATAGACCATACAATAAAGCTAAAGGGGACGGTATCATGGCTAAGGCACGAGTATGGAGACTAAAGGGCAGAGAAATAATTAACTGCGATTAAAGTGTTAGTTTATAAATTTAAGAATAAAATATTATTGTAATATTCAATTGTTATTTAAGATTGTCATTCTGAAAGGTGGTCAGGTTCAAATACAGGTGGATATCTAACATATTTAATAACTTAGTGGTTAAAAGTATTATTATTAATCCTATTAATAATATGATACTAGTGAAATATTTCTTGATTCTAGGTAAACCAATTGCAATCCTTTTTTTATACTTCTAACTATTACAAACTCCCGAGGACTGCACTATTATCCAATTAACCAATTTATATTTTGAATTATAGGTTTTATTTAAAAAATATAAATAGTTAACATGTAAATGGGTTTTAACCACTTGTAAGTAGCAGTAGTAGTAGTAATAATAAAAACAATAGTAGTAATAATAATAATACGTCACTTCTGACATGAATCACACATAATTGCCTTGAAGATTACTCAATACGTAGCTCCTTTGACCTATGTATATTATCAGCTGTGCTTTGTGAGGATTGATTTAAGTAAAAAAGCACAAAAACGTACCCTGGCAAAATAATCAAATTGTTAAACACAACATTTGATTTGCATTCAAAAAGTGTTGAATTATCAGTCTTCTGTACAGGTGATCTATAATTAAGAGTTCCTATGTCGAATTCCGTTCTTGTCTGCAGAACTTTGTATATAATATATTCTAGAATGCATACTATATTTTACATGTTTGTAAAGAGTCTGAATTATAACAATTAACATTTATACAAACCCTGCAGCAAACAGCTGTGCTTAGGTTTGCGACATTCATAGGTTCAGGGAATGGACAGGGACATTTCTTGAAGAACAAGAGCAGTGTTTCCCAACCTTTTGAAGTTCACGGCACCCTTGGGAATAACATTAAACACCAGGGGCACCCTTATTTGAATTAAAAGAAAATTAAGCTTAATATGTTAAGTTATTGAAATATTATAAAATAATAATGTACTCCATAACATAATACAGTAAACTTTACTACAATCACTGAGTAAAAATACATCAATAAATTTTGTTCGATTAATGATTAATGTGAAACTTGTGATTGATGCTTAGAACACAGATATGTGATGTCGGGTCTTGCAGTTGACAGTGAAACACGCAAATCATCTTCAAGGTTATTCAGTCTATTTCTTGCTTTGCATTTTATTGTCACCATAGCAGAGAAGGCTTGCTCGCATAGATAGGATGTTGAAAAGGGCAAAAGTGCGTTAATTGCTTTCTTCATTAGGTTAGGGTACTGCTCTCTCCGTTGAAGCCAAAAACTAGCCACCGACGCCTCACTCTTGGTGAACTTACCTTTGAGTGTGGAATCAGCGCAATGATCAATAAATTCATCTCGTTCGCAAGCAGTGAAACCTATTTCCTCTGCACTATCTACGAAATCAAATGGTGAGACAACCCAGTCGAGATTCGTAGTGGAAATAGTTGGAAAGTACGCATCTATTGCATCTTGCAATCTTGATAAGTGATCACAAATGCGGTCTTTCAGTTTACCCAGATCTTTATCTCCTGCCACATTAAGAAGAGATGGAAAGTTCAACAAATCTCCTTTTTGAACTGCAGACTTCCAAGAACTAAGTTTCCTTGACAAGTTCTATGTTCGGTGGCTTTCTGGCCTAAACGAACCTACACAATGCTTTCTAATTTAATCTAATCTAATCTTCTTTTAAAACCTTTCATTTTATTGGTTGAGGAGATTATTGTTTCATGCATCGAAACATTCAGTTCATTCAGCTTATGAAAAATATCTGCCAGATACGACAGTTCAAAACACCAAGAATCACTTAGTAAGAGCTCATGAAATGTGTCTTGATTTTCATCCTTAAAAAAAGTTTTTAGCTGTTCTTTAAGTTCGAGAAACCGGTTCAATACACGACCCCGCGACAACCACCTTACTTCTGTGTGAAGTAACAAAGAGGTATGAGCTGCATCCGTTGCGCGACATAACTGTTCAAAAATTCTGCACTTTAAAGGTCGAGACTTCATATAGTTCACCATTTTCAGGTAATCATAAATGCACTAAATATATAGGTATTTTAACTAAAAAAGCCAAAATTATTCTAAGTGTAGCAGTAGATAATTTTATTGATATTAAATTAGTTTACATTTAGTAAATGTATTTTAAGGTTTGGTAAAGGTTGTGCCAGCTTGGTTAAACACTTCAGCACAATCTTCATTACACGCTTTCACGACTAATGCCTCTCTATGCAGAAAACAGTGAGTTATAATAATGTATGGATTTTCATTGAGAGCTCTGGCAGTAAAACCTTTATTTTTCTCAGACATAGATGGTGCACCATCTGTACATATACAACAACAGTCTTTCCATGAAAGATCATGGTCATTGAGATAGGAATTAATAGAAACGAAAATATCATGGCCTGTGGTTGTAGTCTCCAGCGGTCTACAGAACAGAAACTGTTCACTAATATCTTTTTCATCAATATATCTGATAAAACCAAGGAGTTGCGGTTTGTCACCAATATCGAGACTCTCATCTAGTTGCAAAGCAAATGTTCTATAAGTTTTTATTTTCTCCGTGACTTGTTCGTTGATATTGCATGACATTTCAGATATCCTGCGGCTGATTGTGTTGTTGGACAGAGGAACTTTCGAAATTTAATTAGCTGCTCCTTCGCCAAGTATTGTTGAAACTATAACTTGACATGCAGGGCCAATGATTTCCTCTCCAAGAGTATGAGGTTTCTTTTTTTTTAGCTATCAGTCCTACTACTTTAAATGAGGCTTCAAGAGCAGTATCAGCTATGGTCATTCTCTTTACCATTCGCACAGCTGTTTTCTTCTCCCCTTCTGATATATGTGAAAGATACATTACACTTTTCTGTGACTCACTAGGATGCTTTGTTGTAAGATGCCGCTTCAGTTTGCTAGGTACCATGGCCTCGTTGCTAAGTGTTTCGCCACAAACTAAACACACAGGGATAGAGTTTTCCTCGTTATTCCACTTAAATCCATACGCTAAGTAACTGTCCTGGTATGTTCTTTTCTTTCGTTTGTCTTCTTTATGTGGTGAATTCGACGGTCCAGGAGAAACTGTTAGATTTGGCTTCTTAAAGTAGCAGCCGACTGTTCACTTTCACTGTCTTGGCGTTTACGTTTAACAATGAACTTATCCATAGCTAAACACTAAACAGCATCGAGCGTGGTCACCACTTGGGTGGGTGACCGTCCAAGTGACCGACTACACTCAGCCCTAAGGCTGCGGAGGAATTTTAACACCGCCCGGCGGACGTAGACAATAAAGCTTGTGGAACAAAATCTTTTTCCCCTATAATATCGCACAGGAAAAACCGCTTTTAGCGGTTAGGTACTGTGGCGACTTTACACTCCGCCCAGGTAAACCTGGGCGACCTGTTCTTGGACTCTGGACTCTGGCTAAACACTGTGAATCAACGCGAGGACGACAACTGAAAGCGTGCGTGTGCGTGCGTGCGTGTCTGGTAGGCTCCAAGCGGCGTACACTTTTATATATTCATCTGTCGAAGTCTCGGGAATGTTCGTGAGGAAGCGAGTAGTCTCGGGAATGTTCGGCAGGGTATAGCTGTAATGCCATCTGTGGGATACTAGTATAACTGAATTATTGAAATGAATCGACCACTATCACCATATGCCGTGCATGCGAGTAATTGATTTGACTTATTTTATTTCAAGACCTTACAAGACTTAAGGCTTCAGTAGAAGGTACTTTTTTTTGTTTATCTCAATATCTCACGGCACCCCTTAGCCAATCACACGGCACCCAAGGGTGCCGGGGCACACCGGTTGGCAACCGTTGATCTAGAGTGTCACTTGTCCTTTTACGCCAAGACTGCTTCTGAAGGACAAAGTAGACATAAAAGTATATCTTTTGGGGCGTGCTTTCAATATATGTATTCAGAACTAATTAGAATTAAATTGACTTACTACTAATGGATAAATATATAAATAGTCGAAACAAGATTTCCATTTAAATTCATCATTGTGTGGATACCATATCGGAATTATTGATAATCAACAAGCAGATAAAGCAGCCAAGGAACCAACAATACTCACCGGTCATAGTGAAAAGTCAGTTTCTATACGGATCCCAAAACTCATCACTGTAATTTAAACAAGAAATTGCGGAATACTGAATTTGTAATTAACAAATACATATTTTACTAAAACTAAAGCCACCATGTGTAATCACTCTAAAGTAACCGTTAAAATAAAACAAATATTTGAATGCAAGCATTTTAAATCTTATTCACTAAAATGCAAAGTCCCTAGAGGGAATATGGAAGCACTGAATGACTCTAAAGCTGTTTTCAACACCACCATTTATATCTTTGTTATTAAACTACAACGTTGTTGGCAGATTTATTGCTATGTTTATTGTTATATGTTCTTTTTTCGATGTTAAAATATATATTTCCACTGCTTTTATACACAGTAGTGACCTTAAATCTAGACACTCCTTTTATTAAATTAACTTTTCAAATTTATTTTTACATTCAACTCCCTTTCTGGATAATTATATCTATTAAATTATACCAAATATTGTTACCATAATACAATATTAGACCTTTTTCCAACTGGAGCTAATTTGGTGTTTCATGTTTTACTTCCCCAAATTTTGGAAAATATTTTATGAGTGATATATTTTATATTTATTCAATGCAAAAATCGCAATTGTTGTTCTTTATTACACAGACAATCTCAAATTTTTGGAAATGTAGTAATTTTAAGATTATGCCATTTCATTGCCATGAACAACAGTATGAACACCATAATTTTAAAAATACTGCATTTCCCCAATTTTGAGCCGCTATTATATGGGAGTAATAATGTATTATATTTCATATTGTATGCACAACAACATAACGATATATTTGGGAATTACACTTTTTATTTTATACTTTATCCAAGATGAAATATAGTGATAAATTATTGCTCTCATATAATGGTGGAGCCCAAAATTAGGGAAATCTGGTATTTTTAAGATTATCGTGTTCACTGTGTTGAATTGTAATCCCAAAATTAATAGATTTCTTCAAATGCTCTTGTATCAGAGCAAATAAGTCCAATTTTACATTGCATATAATATAAAATGAAACATATATAGTATATTTTCAAAATTGGGCCAAAGTAATACATCAAGCTAAAAAAATAGCTCCAGTTTACGGTACTATAATGTAGTAATCTTTCTGAGTATAATTTATAAAATAATGATCCTGGAAGAGTTTAATGACATGTCACATTTGAAAGCTTATTTAATAAAAAAAGGTTCAGAATTAATAGCATTGCTGTAACATTATTGTTTATAAAACTTTGAGGTTAAATCTTTTGAATTTAACGTAATGTTCAGCTTTTGTTGTATATATGCTGTATTCAATTGCTTTTTTATATTAAAACACTGTCATAATGACAATGTAAAACTTAACTACATGGCACGACAGTCCACAAGGGACCTTGACCTACCACCCGGCCGCTGCTTCGTCCATCTCGGCTCTAATAGGGTGCAGTGCTGGAGGGTGAGACAGAATCAGCGTCTCAAATCCCTTTCGGCCGGTTAACGCGGTCTTCTCGACCTGGAACCGCTACTTATCAATCAAATAGCTCCTCAATTGGATCCCCAGGGACCCACAAGGTAGAGTGCACCCCCTGACCAGGTCTCCCAGCAGGGGAAAATTCCCGGTACCGGGAATCGAACCTAGGTCTCCCGTTTGGCAAGTAGCCGCATTACCACCTCGCTAAGAGACAACCAATGATAATGTAGTAATATTAAAAAGTTTTGAACATTTTCGATACTTTGTGAGAAAAGCAATAGAATATGTTTTACATGATCGCTCATGTACAACATAAAATAAATAAATAAATTATAATAATATATTTGTATTTGTTTTTCAGTGAAATTGCTTTTTAGGAAGTGTCAACGAAAACAAATGATATCACATATAAGAAGCCAAATCTCAGCTGTCATCATTTAGAGTACTTTAGATCAGTACATTCTGACTATTAATTTCCTGGAATCCTAATAGCTTATATTAACTTGTGACAAATTTATCCCAAAGCGTTGGCCACGCGCACTGAGGCTCTGGTTTTGGTTACAATTACTCACTAGCCTCACTTGGGGAAGGGATGCCCTTCTCTAAATGACGACCAACAAATTGGTGGGGTGGTAATGCGGACGGTAAAAGTCTCGCGAAACGCTCCTAAATTTCGATATCTCCCCCACCGTCGGTCCACTCGAGCGAGAGGCGGGAGGATCGTTTGTCAGTGAAGAACTAATGGCGTCCGCCGCACGAGCGACACCTTGACGGATGTTTCATTACGCGCCACGCTCGTTAAACAATCCGTGAAACGCAGTGCCATTGCTCACAGAGTTCCGCATTTTTCAGCCTAGATAGGGTATAGCAGTGCTGCCACGCTAAGAAGTGATTTCCGCTGGAATTATAACGACATTGTCATCACAAAGCAACATAACTCATCCCCCGTACTGCCTCACTGGGAGCCATATCGATCTTGCTATACAGTAACTGGTTTTACCAAGTTTTGCAGTCACTAAGAGAGAGCGCATTGTTTCCGTTTAGCGACTTGCTTACGCGGCTCTTTTTGACGCTCATGTTCACAACCTATACTGTGAATTGCAAAAGTCAATTTAATGCAAACATTTATAAACATTATAAACACAGTCTGTCCTATTAGTGTCGTCCTTCGTGTCTACAATTCTTCTTTTAAAGGCTTAGTTAAGTAAATAGTTTAATAGAAATATTGATAAAATCTCTTTTCATCCTTATTACATTTACTTAATTAATTAAATCTTTAAAATATAACTTTTAGGTTTCCAAGACCGAGGGCTCAAATCCGGTGGAGGACAATAGTTTTTTCGGGCGTGGCATGACTTCCTTCGAAAGCGAAGTAAAGCGTTGGTCCCATGCAGTGGATTTGCGGCACGTAAAAGAACCTCAAACCTGATACAGAGGTCTTGGGCAAACGTAAGCAGTCTTTCAAGTCCAATATACAATGGGACCTATGAACCACAGTAGTTAAAGGGCGTGCTAAATAAAACTCAATTAATTCATTTTGTCCTATTAACACCTTTGGCGTGGGGGATCCGGATTCAATTCCTGGTACAAGCGTGTGGATTATCTTTTCCCTCTGAAGGGCTGGATGTGTTTCTTTTTTATCTTACCGTGCTAGATGGCTCAGGCATTTTCGTCTGCGGTCCACATTCGGAAAGTCGTGGGTTCGATCCCCACTGCGGACTTACCTGACCCTGGTTTTTATCGAGATTTTCTCGTGTATGCTGGGTATGTTCTTTTCAGTCCTGATCCACCATTTCCTGTTCCCATAATGTCTTAATCATCTATTCCAGGGTTGAAGGATTAGGCGACGATGTACGGTGGGTTGTGGCCGGATGGTGAAAGGATATTCTAGCGATGTCGTCGGGAAAACTCGGTGGGGACTGCCTTCTGGTTTCAGAGCTTCCTCTGCGGGCGGCTCGGGACTCGTGAGTAGTGAATAGGGCGGAGTCGGAAGCGTTCCAATTGTAACCGTTAGGGACTCCATCCATACACGTCAAGTATGCGAAAAAATACTGCAAGGGCCTATGTCCAGAGCTCTGCCCCAGATCCTGAGGACCCCATCCGTGACTAATCCTAATATAAAATCCTAATCATTTCATTACCACCATCCCGCGGAAGGGAAATGGCAAGACCACCGAGGTATCATCTTTGCCTAAACGCCGAGGTCAGTTTGTGGTCTCTCCCATTATTCCGTCCCGGCCATTGACGATATTTAGATTGGATATTCTCCATCACCAATGTCAGATAACTCATATCATTAATTACACTTTAATGTTATTGCTGTGAAAAAGTGGCAGTTTCATTGAATGTGGATCTTTAACAAAGAACTGTGGTGAGGCGAGACTGTAAATAAGAGGTAGTAAAGCTTGGCAAGATAATTAAAAATATTACCATATTTTGTTCCGCACCTTCAACTACTTCCCCTCTTCCCGCTTTAGCCTATTCCCGTTCGGAGAAGGTGGGGTGGGGTTTGAAGGAGAGTTTGACATCACCGCTATATCGTTGTCAGAAATTGTGCGTGCATGGCTGAATAAAGATGACAACAAGTACTTGTTTTCGTAAATATGTGGCAACACTGTAAACAACCTCCCCTACCTGTCTTCTAAGTTACTTACCAGAGAAAATTTAATGTATTAAAGGTCCCGACATTACTCTTGCAATAAACAATGCACAATGATTTTTGTGATCACTCACTGCCGCTTGCAATGCCCTCTCTCCCACCACTGACAATAACCTCGCCCGTCTGGTGTCAACGGGCATGCGGGAGAAGAGAGAATGGTGTAATCGCCAATAGTTGCGCCCACAACTGCGCACCTTTTTCATTAACCTGACAGGGTATACAGCGGCAAGCTGACCCGCGCGGAATTTTAGTAGCTGTAGAACGGAAAAGTTTTACTTGATTTTTGTCCATTGGTAACGTGCAGTGGTTGCGAGTATTCCAATTGGGCTCAGTCATATTTTCACAGGACATTCTTTATGTTTTATAGAGACCTCTCTGCACAATACGTTGTCATCTGATCGTTTTTGGTAACTGGCGTTGAAGCGTTACGAAGTCCCTAACCGTAAAGCAATTCCTTTTTTTTTTTTTTTAATTCCAGCACAAATGTCCAATTTGAAGGGTTTAAAGTATTTCATTTCAATACCTCCATACTTCCAATATCAAGATATTAAAAAAAAAAAAAAAAAAAAAAAAAAAAAAAAAAAAAAACACGTTTTAAACTAGTCTATACTACGGCTCATGTATCGGTATAAGTGCAGCGAGCATAGTCAATGACAGCTTTCTTAGTGTTTAAGTTATTATCCAACTGTAATTTATATTAATGCAAAAGGCTTGGCGACCAGTTTATGTACTTGCAGGATAATATCTGCGCGCAACTGATATTCGCCCAAAAGCAAAAGCAGTCTGGCAAGTGCAGAACGCTAAGACATGATGCAATGTCGCATGTTTCAAGATTTCAATTTTTATGGTTCAAATCATACACAGACAACAATCATGTTTAAAATTTCTTTGCTTCTAATTTATCCACACGTAAGCATCTGTGGAGTTTCTGTGTGAATTCTATTTTATTTTAAGTCACTTTAATTTATTGGTCATAACGTAATAGATCTGTTCGGTGAGATATATCCTTGACGATAGGACTCATCCTGTAAACTTGGAATTTATGTTTAGTACTTTCCAAGGATGCGACACGAGGATTTTCAAGGATATATGAAACTTTTTCGACATTTTTGAGTTTATAAAAAATGACTAACATTTTGATTAGAAAACCAAATATTGAAGATATTTACATAAAATGAATTATATATGTTGAATTTCCTTGGAATGGGCTCTGAATTCTCTTCGTTCTGAATGACTTTTGAACTTGCTTGTTATTAATATACATTTTAAATTATGCTGAAACGGTAAGTCTTCTTTTGTTTCATATCTCTTTTGTTTTACTCCTGGTCGCGCAAAGGAACTGAATTTCAATCGTTTCATATAGGGACCAGATTTTAAAATATTTGCGCATCGCTTTAGCCTAGTTTATTATATTAGTTCTCTTCTACATACTTAGAAGGAAGCAAAATTTTACTTTCTCTAGCACGTGTGTACAATGTATATAGTGGATAGAGAAGGTACTGAATAATTCAAACCAAAAATTCGATACGAGATTTCGCCGGAAATACATGTTTTGAGGCACTATGAATTTTTATTATGTTATATTTTAAACTAGTACTAAAAACTTTCTCAAACGAGAAGTCATATTTCGTTTCATATTTCTTTTGTTTTACTCCCTGAATTTAAATTGTATTACAGAGTTTTTGAAGTGTTCGATACCAGTTTAGCCAAATGCACATATGTTATTTCCCTTCTACTTAGAAGGAAGCGGGGAATTAAGTCAAATTAAACAAATGCCCTCTCCCCCCCCCAAAAAAAAAAGAATGTTCACTCAAAATTCAACTTTTAAGAACAAAACAAAACATTGCCCCCATATACAATACTTTTAGTATATTTTTTATACTCACAGATTTTATTTTATTTTTATTTTTCTACAAAAATGGAATCATTTCTGCAAATGTTAACCTCGATTACCACCATCTAAATAAAGGAATAATATTTTGTAACACCAGCTTCTAGAGATAGATAATGGAAAACATAACATTTTTACTTTCTCTATGCGTACTATGTATATAGTGTATATAGTGTATAGAGATTTTACCGGAAATATATATTACAGGACCCCCTTAATCAAAAAAAAAAAAAAAAACATTTTCAGAAAAAGGTCCGTGTATGTGTGTGTCTGTGGACAGCATAAGTCAAAAACAAAAAGACCGATAAATACCAAACTTGGTATATAAGTTTGGTATTATCCAGGGATGCGACAGGAAGATTTTGAAGAAAATCCTCCACCGCTAACTACCCTTTACATGGAACTTTTTTCGGACATTTTGATTTTCTCAAAAATATCGTATGTGAAAGATATTTACCTGGCAAATAATATGTATACCTTGAATTTTCTGGGAATAGTCTCTGAAGACAAATTTATTTTGGATGAATTTTACGGAATTTTGCATAACCGCTAAACCGTAAGAGATAGACAAAAACTTAACGCACAAAAAATGTAGAGCTCATTAAAACACACGATTTATGCTCGTATGTGCCTTTTTTCGTGGAGTTTATCGGTTTTGGGTTATTCCTTGTTTTTGAGTTGTGCTATAAAAAACTTACGCTTTTCTCACACAGGAATTTGACAACTCCTGTCCATACAAAGGAACTTCAGTCACTAGCTTTTGACTATCACTTTAACCTATGGTACTCCCTTATTTCGCTTCTGCTTACAGTGAAGCAAGTAATAAGACTATCTCTGCTAACTTTTTCTTACTTAGCATGAAGTAAATAGAAGCATAAACTTTTTAACAAAAATGTGTTACAGAGATAAAGAGAAAGTATTGTGAATGGATTACATCAGATATTTTTTTCTACAAAAATGGAATTATTTCTGCTAATGTTAGCCTCGATTACCACTATCTAAATAAAGGAACAATATTTTGTAACACTAGCTTCTAGAGATAGTTGTGTGAATGGAAAACATAACATTTTTAGAAAAGGAATAGTTTCACTTGCTCCTTTAGAACTAGTAAAGGCGAGTGTGATCTTACCATAACAACTGACAAGCTACAACAACTCTGAGCAAAGCAGCCGCTTATGATAGGACATGTATCAACGTTGTGAATATTTTATTCCGGACGAGGCGTTAGGAGCCGCGCGCGCGGCACGTCGAGGCTTCACGGTAGGTGCCAAGAACAGGCGCACTTTGCCAAGGGATGTACCACGAATAACAAAGGAGTTTAATTCCCGAGCTAAACGTTGACGACCCTGTCACGCCTTACACTAAATCTCCCCTTCAGCCTTCTCTTTCCTCCGCAGCAGTCGAAAAGGTTCTCAATCTCAGTCTTTTCTTGAGGCACACTGGCTCTGGTATTATTAACTTCATTTCTTGTCTCTCTTTTTCTTTCTTTTTACCTATACATGCAATTCGCGCTGTAGTTTCTTGAACGTGGAACAGTGCTTACCCACTGAAAAGGAAAAGATATCCAAACAAGAAAATCTTAACTAAGGCTTCCTGCTTTTAAGGGTTTAAAAATCTGACGTATTCCATTCGCAGAACCTTTTTCGCCTATTCTGCAGCAAATTATGCTTACAAAAGTTTATTATCCGATGTACTTCATGCTAATCAAGATAAGCATTAGTAGAAATGCTTAGTTCCTTATCAGTAGAAGGGAAATTAGGGAATGCATTACGCTAAATCTATAGTCAAATCTTTTAAACGCTGGTTGATTTGTGATTGAAATCCGGTTCTCTTTGTATGTCCAGGAGTAAATCAATGGAAAAAATCTTATATGTTACACTCACATGCCTTTTTCTAGCTGCTCTGCAAATAAACTTCTTACAAAAGATTATTCCTCTTTCTGCATATTGCTAATGGAGATAACATTACCAAAATGTTCTTATTACTTGGTCCCTTATAAGTAGAAGGGAACTAAAAGATTGTGCTATGCAAAAGTAGTAGTCAAATGTTTTAAAAGCTGTCATTATGTGATTGCCATTGCAAATCGCTTCTTTGCTTGGCCAGCAGTAGAACAAAATAAAAACGGACAATTCCTGTCTGAGAAAAATATAAATACTTTACAATTGAAACTACTAAAATGTACTATCTTAAGAATGGTAAACTCTACGAAGAAAATGTATATGACATAAACTGTGTATTTTATCGAGATTTATATTTTTTGTACAGTAAGTTTTTATCTAACTCTTACGGTTTACTAGTTGTGCAACATTCAGCAAAATTTATCGAGAATAAAATGGTCTTCAGAAGCTATTCCTAGAAAGTTCAGAATATGCATTTAATTTATAATGGAAATGGATAGAATATCTGGTATTTTAATTAAAATAGTTAGATCCATTTTAAAATAAACAAAATTTTCGAAAATGTTTCCATGTAAAGGGAATTTTTCTCAAAATCTTGTGTCGCATTTCTGGAAGAGTTATGTGTCCACAGACATACATACACATATGGACCTTTTTCTGAAAAAGTTTTTTTTTTTTGATTCAGGGAGTCCTAAAACCATATTTGAAATGAAATTTTAACATCCAATTTTAGGTGGAATACAATACCTTCTCTATACGCTATGTATATTGTACATACGGGGTTAGAGAAAGTAAAAAAAAATCATGAGTTTCCGTTTGAGAAAATTTTCAGTATTTTAATATTGAAACCAATAACAAAGACTATCTCGAAAATGTTACCTCCTCACACAAATATATATATATATATATATATATATATATATATATAATATAGTGTGTGCAGTACGTTTTTGACAATTATTATTAATATAAACGTTATAGCTTGAATACATTTACCGTGGTAGTAACCCCAGTATTCATGCACGAATTTTGAATTTTACTTTCTTATTTATTTTAGTGCTGGCAAAAACGGGATAAGCATAATATTTATCACAACCAACACAGCTCAGCCATGGAAAGTCCCAATAAAACAAATCACCTACAGATTCCGGCACACAGAAGAATAATTGCCTCATTTGCGCCAGCTACTGTCAAAAGTGCCATGTGAGCCGAGTTTGCTATTTAACAAAACAAAATGACAACATTTCAGTAAACAATCATCAATTAAAAACTTTGTACCTCATCACATAGAATTCGTTTAGGTTATTTTGGCTTCTAACTTTGCTTTTTCTTTTTAACAGATGTCTAGTCCCTTTTTTTGGAGAACCTATTCAATTACAATCAATTGAGTGTAAGCACTGAAATCAATGGCGTTAGGTACAACATTTCAATAACAATTTTGCCAATGAGAATAATTTAGCTTTTGAAGGCTATGACAAAGCTAAGATGTTATTACCTTGCATAACTGAAAAGAAAGAATCACTTATACCTACTAATCCTTTGCTAAAATTAAAAGTTCAAATAGAGAAATCTTAAAGAAACAGGAGTTCTATATCGATCTTCTGAATGACAGGCTTGCAAATGTTAACAGTAACGCAGTGGCCCTAGCATGTCAGTCGTCAGTTGAGTAGTCAGCGACCCCAGTCGCGAGGGGAAAATTGTGATTTTTAACAACAGCGTTGTGATTTTTAATGTGAATCATTATGGTGAAGTGTTTCTAATAATCATATTGGTAATTACAAGTTGGGCCGCTAACTCTCTCCGCTGCGACTTATACCAGTTTTGCACTCTAACGGGACCGGTGTGGTTAGAGGGGGATTAGGGGTGGGAAGATGGTTTAAAAAACTAATGTTGCTACCTGTTTATATACACACACACAAACCTAAACGGATTGGAACCTATCCTCGCGCTAAATTTGAAATCCACAGGCTTTGAAATTGTCATCATAATTGCAAAGTCAATCAATCGCACTTAGTTTCATTCGATTTTAGAGTGGCCGAGGTTCTGCATAGTAAAATTCACTGAACAGCTGTATCTACGTGAAACATAACTTGCCATACATCAGCACAGCGTCTAGCGACATATGCCAGTGTTGCATTCCACAACACTGTTCGCCTGCCGCCAACAATGAAACTCAGGTTTAGGCACTTCAGTGTGTAGTATTATTATATATTTACATTGCAAAAGTACTACAAGACTTCTTTATTTATATTCCACTCCTTCTAGGCAGCATACTTCATAAATATTCACAAAAAAGGATCGCTACGCGCACGTAATAAATTAGCGTTTAACTTAATTACGGAGCTTTTCCGATAAAAAAAAAATTGGTGAAAACGTAACAAGTATAAACCAAACTTACAGTCAAACCACAATTTGTTTAATTTCTAGAGGGGCCGAAGTTCTCTATAATAACCATAATATTATATAACCGTTTTCATGAGCTCAGAAATATCAGTGAACGGAGTATTAATCAGTAAGAGGTAATAGCAAATCTGTTTCGTAAATAAAAACTATTTACCAATCTGTATGTTATTTTCATTTTTTTCACCAGTGGTTACTAAAAGTATATTACTGGTTATTTAAGAGAATGTAATACCTATAAATGCAAATAGTTGTAGTAGCTGCAAGCTAAGTACCGCATATAAAAGGGTTGGCCCATATAACCAGTTATATACCCTTTAATGCTGTATCAGGAATAAACAGAAAATATCTGATGTGTTCCATTCACATAATTTGCTCTATAAAATTAGTCGCGTTTGTTTTGCTGTAAATGCTCCGTGGGAGAAAAGTTAGTTTAAAATTGAAAAAATAACAAGGAATATATCGAAAACGGCCAATTCTGCATAAAAACGTATATGACATAAATTCTGTGTTTTAATGAGATTTACATTTTTTGTAGAGTAAGTTTTCGTCTATCTCTTATGGTTTAACCATTTTGCAAAATTCTGCAAAACTCATCCAGAAAATTCAAAACATAAATTTTATTTGTGATATAAATATCTTAAGTATACGGCATTTTAATCAAATTGCTTTTCATTCTTGAGAAACATTTTCAAAAACATTTCCATTTAAAGGGAAGTTTGGGGTGATGGGATTTTCCTGAATATCTTTGTGTCTTATCTTAAACACCAAGTTTGAGATTTAACGGTCGTTTCGTTTCTAGCTATGCACTCACACACACACACACACACACACACATACACTTACACACACACACACCCACTCACTCACACACACACCTTTTTTACTAAATATGCTTCTATCGGGCTCGGGAGACCTCAAAACATAGTGAAAACTTGACATCAAATTTTTTGTTGGAATACAATACCTTCTCTAGCCACTATGCTCATTGTATGTACATATATACTAGGGAAAGTAATAGCTATTTAGAGGGCTATTTACTCTAGCATTTATAACAGGTTTATAACATTTTAAATACGTGCAGAATATTTTAGTATGTTTTATATTTAGTATATTTAATGACATTTATTTATTGCGGAAACTATATGTCTAAAGAAACAGTAATGTGGAAAAAAAGACGCGATAAACCAACATACGTTGTTCGTTATATTCTGCAATTTTGGATGTTAGTTTCATATGTGAATTTAAAGTAAAAGTCTAACGTCATTGAAATTTGTAGGCTTTCACGGCCGGTGTCAGTATAAGAAAAATTATTATCCGGGCTTGTAGACCGTGGTCTACTGCGCTCCTCCTTCTTCATCTTCCCAGACGTTTCGTCTGCGGCTGCGGCAGACATCTTCAGTGGCAGTGCGATCGAAGTGTCCTGGTGGAGGTCTCGACAGCGACTCACAGCGTCTGGGAAGTTGAAGAAGGAGGAGCCAAGTAGACCACGGCCTACAAGCCCGGATAATAATTTTTCTTGAAAAGTTTAGTGTGTTCCATTCTCTACATTTCTGTAGAAAATTTAACTATTGTTAACAAGTTTATTCTTCTAACTACTTCATACTAGTCTAGATAAACATTAGCATAAATGGTTATTATAACTTGCTTCCTTGTAAGTGGAAGGGCAGGGATACACAGGCTAAAACGAGAGTCACATGTTTTAAAAACTGGTTGTCAAGTGATTAAAATCCCGTTCTTTGCATGACCAGGAGTTTTCAATTCCAGCATGAGAAAAGTTTAAGTATTTTAAAACTGAAACCAAAAACAAGGAACGTCTCGGAAATGGTCAACTCCACAAAATATATATGACATATTTTGTAAGCTTTAATGGCATCTACATATTTTGAGTAATAATCCTTTGTCTATCTCTTACGGTTTACCAGTTTTGCAAAAGATATGATGAATGAAAAGGTCTTCAAAAGCTATTCACAGGAAATTCAAAATATGAATTTTATTTGTCATGTAATTAATACACGGCATTTTAATTAAAATTATTAGAGCCATTTTAGAGAAATTCAAAATGTTAGAAACTTTTTCTATGTAAAGAGTAAATTGGGGTGGTAGGATTTTCTTTAATATAGGGTGGCGCAAAAGATACTGAACACTGGGCAAAGGTTCAATTTATGTCATTACAAATACAAACAATACTTAGATCTAATTTTTTACGTTCAAACTGTATTGATACATCTTTGAAGTAGAATAAGAACTTAACGGCTTAAAAATTCCTTCTGTATTACGTCATGCCGGTAGTTCCTTTTCTTAAGTAACCTTTTCGCCACCTGTATATACATATCATATACTTGGAATAAATTACACTTGAATACCAAGTATTGTATTTTAATGACTTCTTTTTTTCGTTGCTGTGTTCACAGACTCGCCCACACTTACGCGTGCGGACCTTTTTCTAAAAATTCGTAGTATATGATTTTTCACGGTTTATCAAGAAAACATTTTAAAAGCAGTCCAAGATGTAGAATAAATATATGTACAGAAAAGTCGAGGAAAATGTATTTATATATTTATACAAAAGTCAAGGGTTGGTGCTGGGTGATGAAGCAAATCTAAATGAAGATTCTTTGTTGACGTATTGTTATGAGAAGCTGAGAGTATCAAAGCTCTGGGTCTTTGAAGTAAATATTCCATGATAAGTACAACTCTTTTGATTAATAATATTATTGATATCAGTAAGCTTGTAAAATTACATTTATTTTTAAAGGGATAATTTGTTTTAGTGTACATCATTATCAAGAAAAATAATACATATATGATCATCATATTTTACGTTTTGTTGAACACGTATTTTGAGTTTTGAAAGAGTGTTTTGTAATTTATTAAACATAAAGTATGGATTTTGTTGCCTAGTAATTACGAACTAAAGCATCTCAGATTATTACAATATTAACTAAAAGAGTTTTTCTAACAACAAGTTATCATAAATAATGCTTTTCTTATTTTGTTATATATTGTTATGCTTTGGAGGTGTTGGTTTGGTATGTTATACTTCTACAGATTCTATTAATTCATTAATGTAAAGTCAATGTGTAAAAAATTGGTCGTTAGTTGAGCACCACTCTGTGTGTGTGTGTAAATAAATGAGTGATTTTAAGCTATCAAATGTTGTATTTAACTCATATAAACCTTCGATCTTTGATCTTGTATATATATATATAGATATATATAGATATATATATCTATATCTATTATATTTTCAATAATATACATATATTATGTATACATATATGTAATATATAAATAATATATATATAAATATATATATGTATATTATTCAATAGTATGCAACAGCGAAGTTTTGTATGTATTAAGTGTTACATTTGATTGCTTAAGAACCACTCATTTATTTATATGTTAAATTTATTGTAACTGCCTTATTTTTTAAATAATAAATTCAATTATTTTAAGTTGTCTAAAGATGCTATAATAATTGCGATATATTAAGTAAATAAAATGAAAAAATTGTTTATTTTAATAAAATGTTTAACTTCGTTATTTTGCTTTATATTCTGCTAAAAGAGGAAAGCTGTAATACCCTTCCTCAGATTATTTTTAAAAAAACGCGAGACATGTTCAATTAGGTAACTTGTTTATCGGTTTAATTACAAGTTTTGTTGGTGCATAATACTTGATTTATCCTGCTTTGATTATTACTGTAAAACTCGATAAACTATTCGCGCTTTTATTAGGTTTAATTTTTTCAAAGATTTAATGATTTATCATGAGTTGCATTAAGGTCTTCAAAATGAACGTTAGCATGAATGATATTAGATTGTAGTAGCTTCTAAACTGTATATTTAATCAATAGTTTAATTTCCTTATTTTCTGATTTTGTTTAGTTTTTATGAGGTTTCGGACGTGTTGTTATGATTTATTTTTCATTAATTAAATGAAATAATTTATATTGACTAAAAGAAGACATTGCCAAACTTGTGTATGAATATAAAAATATCACAGAGGTTAAAGTAAATAAATATAGAAAATATGAGCCTTGTTCAAAACCGGTTTCACATCACAACTTTAAATCTATTCTATTTTAGTGATTATTTTATGGACTTTTGCAAATGTACTCATAATTAATGCTAGCATTCCTAATTTAAACATACTGATTGAGCTTTAATCTTGCATTTAGGTGTTTAATTGTGTGTAAGTATATATAGGGTCTTCACATTTAGTCGGTCTTTGCCGCTGGTCATTTAACCGACCATGACGTGTGGTTGGGATACCATCCAACTATGGGCCCAAAGTGTCAACTTAGTGAAATGAATTTGTACCGTACATTTCCAATGTATACATTTGGAATATTCGGCTGCGTCTCGTAAACGAATATGCAAACAAACGCAGCATTTATGCTGATGCATAACTCAAATAATTGGATGGTTATTGTAACGTAGAGGGCTAAAATGGCACAACTTTCCCTTAGTAAACGCTTCTTCATACTCTTTACAGCTGTAAGTGAAACTGACCTACACAGGATAAGTTAAGAAAATACACAAACTAAAGAACGCACAAAACTTCCTGGTAAAAACAGTTCTGCACCGCCCGTACATGAACCTGTTTACGAAGTCGGCAATGCAGGCAGTCCAAGGTTCAATTCCCCACTTCCCCTGTGAGGCAAAGGACTCATTGAATTAATATTATTGGCGTCATGCATTTTACCCCAATGGTGTAAAGGTTGAATAAATCTAAAGACCCAGTACAATAATCAAATAGGAGATATGTTTTAGAGTATGTCTGATAATTTTGTCAAGATTGTAAATGAACTGATAGAAAAAAAAATCACTTCAGCTACAGAACGAATTTATTAATTATTCTAAGCGCAAGATGTACTTACACTTAATTCTGAATAATGGTTTCTTTGGGTTATATTGCGAAAGTGATTAGTTCTTGAGTAATTAATGCTTAAATATTTTACTACTTTCTTGAACTACGACATTTTCGTATCTTGCAAGGTAAACCCCACGGCTCTCAATGATTCAGATGATATAATCTCATTGGTTAATTATTCTGTCAAATGAGTTGATGTGCTCAATGATATTCGAGGATTTGATCACGAGATAGGTCATTCGATACCTTTAATTGGCTAGCCGTGAATTGTAAAAGAAACCAGTAATGGCCACTATGTAGTGCACATCTGAATGTAAATGTGAACGGGGCTATTTTTGATAATGATTTTTCTTCAGAGGCAATTGTTCAGCTATTTGTTAAACACGGATATGTAAACAGGTACTTAGCAGTGTATATGCTCAGGTGTAAATATGAACCTAAGGAAAGCAATTGTGGATGTTTAAAACAGCTGATGTGTTGTTTCAGCCGACATAATAAGGTAAACTAAAGTTGAATGAACCTTGTGTTCTCTAAGTGTGGCGAGCCAATAGTTTCGAAATTTTGTTGAGGTTATGTTAGGTTTAGTGTGTGCATGAAGTGTAAATGAAGTGGGCTGAAATATGGGTAAAATGGAATTTCCAAAAATTATTTATAAACGTTTTTGAAAAACAATAAAAAATGGGGGTGCATTGGAGAAAAAAGTCTAAAATTCATTCTGTAGTCGAAGTAATCTTTTAACAAACTTATTTTATATTCTCCGAAGCCTTTTAATAATTATTATATGGACTTTTTCTGAATTTTTGAAAAGGAATATATTTGAATCAAGTAAATATAGATGAATTTGTAACCTGTTGTCGAAGTAAACTTTTCACAACTTTATTTTACATTCTCCGCTGCTTTTCTAATAATTATTACACGGAATTTTTCTGAATTTTTGAAAAGCGGCATAAATAAGCCTAGCACTAGATTTGAATAAAATGATTATAGATCAATATGTAACCTAGAGAAAGTCACGTGAATGGAATACTTCAGATATTTCGGGAGGGGCTTCAAAAGTTTAAAATAATAATGGGTATATTGTTTTTATATGGTTTTACATTTTAATGTTTTTATAGTGTAAAAGCGCATCTTAAGAGTTTAAAATGTATGTTTACAATGTTTGAGACAAGTGTTTGAAAATTTGTTATTGTTAGTTAAACAGGAGTGGAACGCCCTTCTTAAGCATCCTTTCTTTTTTTTTTTTATAAAAATACACATATACACATTTACAAACACGCAAACATCCATTCCCAAGGCGGGAACCCAGCATCCCCTGCGCCACGAAGCACCAACGCGAGGCACTTTAGCGAGCGCGGCCGTGGGGACCTGCTTTATGAGCCCATGGCTGGAATATACTCGTGAAAATAGAAATATTCGATAGAAATTATATTTTGTATAAATAGTTTATAGAACCCCTCTGAATGGTATGGATAAAGAAGACCCTGTGATACAGTTCAATAATTTTCTGTGATTCAATACAGACAATTTGTGATTTGGAGAACATTAATAATATCAGAAGGTAGTCTTTCTTTAGCACTTCTGTGGCACATAATTTCCCTCTTGCTTTTGTTTGCGACAGTCAACACGGTCACGGAACAGTCACTCGGCCGCACGCATGCGCGACCGCTTGTGTTGTTTACTGTAGATGATATGATTTACGTAAATGCTTGTCGACATAAAACGGGGCGTTTACGAAATGAATGCAGGTAGTTATTCCGTAGCGCTCTAACCAAAGTGTCAGGTAGCATGCAAAGCTATAAATGTCGAGGCTTGATGATCCGTTTTAACAATGACTGTAAGGGACATACACGGGAATGAATTTAAAATAAATTTTCTTGTCAACAAAACACCTAATGAAAACGTTGTAGCTAAGCAACGCCCAATCTCCCGTCCTTAGTTGTAATGTAGAATTATCATAATTTTGGTAAGGGTCATAAGTTTTCATTCTTTTTGGTGCAATGAACGAACAATGTTTAGGCGTTTCCAAAAATATGTCTATGTATTCTTCTTTTCAAAGCAATGGAGAATCATTCTACTTTTAATATATTTTTCCACAAAATATAACTTGATTGTATATCAGCATAAATAATGACATTGTTTGGTGCGTTCCTTTCAAACCGATCATAATGCGTGTAACACTGTGATAACTTATTATATAGCATACAGCGAGTTATAGATAACATTATTAGGAGTTGTAATAGCTTCTTTTTTATTTTCTTTGCCATGTTTAGTTTAATTCGATACTGAGATTTCTCCTAAAACACATGTTTTAGATAAAATTCCGTGTGTGTGTGTGTGTGTGTGTGTGTGTGCGTGCGTGTGTGTGTGAACAGCATATCTGAAAACAAAAAGTAAGTAAGATACAAATCTTGTTATTTATCACGAAGATTTTCAAGAATATCGCCTCACAGCAAACCACCCTTACACACAGACACACATTATACGTTCCGTTCATATGACTTTCTCTATCTATTCTTGCAAAGGCTTATTCTTATATCTCATTCATGCTAATCAAGATAATCATTAGTAGGAATGGTCCTAACACTTGCTTTCTTATAATTATAAGGGAAATAAGGGAATACACTAGGCTAAAGATATAGTCATATCTTTTAAAATCTGGTCGCGCTGTATTATAATCGAAGTTTTCTTCTCTTAGCATGACTAGGATGAAAAAAGTAAATAAAGACTTCCCATTTTATAAAAGTAAATTTTGAAAATGTTAAAACCTATAACAAAGAATAACTTGGAAATTGTGTGTATTTTAACAATAAATCTAAATTTTTCTCGGCAGCAACATATTGCCTATTGCTTACCAGTTACGCAAATTTCATTCAGAATAAACAGGTCTTCAGAAACTAATCCCAGAAAATTTAAAACTTTATGTATAAGCATCGTTAATTCAACATTTTAATCGAATTATGGTTAGTATCCTAGTAGATCATCTCGAACGATTAATGAAACTGAACGATTAATTGAACCCAGAGTCTGCCGAGCTTGAAGTAATCCGACAGTCATGTTTTCAAAATAAGGAAAAATTACGGGGAAAAAAAAACCTTATTCGCCGAGATTCATACAGTGGACCTCTTGAATGTGAGGCAGGCTTTTACCACCACAAAAAAAGCCATAATTGTGCTGAAAAGTGTTGGTTTAACGTTTTTTTAAGTGGTCGTAAGCACATAATTTTTCTCAAACGGCATCAGCTTTCGTTTCATCCCTCTTTTGTTTTAATACCAATTCAAAGCGTACCGAACTTCAATTGCTCACCTATGGAGCATTTTTAAAAGATATTTAGACTATCATTATAGTCTAATGAAATTCTTTATTTCTCTTCCACTTAGAAGGAAGAAAGTTATAAGACAATTTCTACTCATTGTTATCTCGAATAGAATGATGTATATAAAAGAATAACTTTTTGTAAGAATAGTTTGTTTGTAGAATAATTAAAGAAAGTCATATGATTGGAACACATATAATATTTGTTTATTGCATCTCTCACAAACCAATCTAATAAACAGTTGTGTCTTATTTTACTTTTTTTAAATCCCTTTATGGTTCTGTCCTTCAGTTAGAGTTAAAGTATGCATTTAAAATGTATGCACTGAGGGCTACTCTACTCTCTTAGTAGATTTTTAAGAATTCAGCTGACTAGGAAGTAGTTCGAATTACCTACCTCAGCTCTTTCTCGTCCCATCGGATTCACAATTGCATATCTATAGTATAAGAGATAGCAAGCCATTTGAATCCAGCCCTAGTAATTATACTTAATGAGCCTATTAGCCTGGTGCACGCTAAATACAGTTCAATCCTGCCACTAATTTCTGAACTTCGTTTAAGTCTTGATTAAACGTAATTGAGTCGATAATTTCCAAGGTTTGCCAAAAGCTATATTCCTGAGACCATAGCGATTGGTTGGATGACCACTCTATTCACGCCCAGATCGTTTGGTTGCAATTACGAAACTTGTCTCTGTGAAATACGAAGCTGCTTATTACTTTGTGCTGAAAAATTAGTTGCAGCATCTCGAAAGCGTTGCGCTAATTTTAACAATACTTACTCATTAGGATTATATTTCTTTTACTTCTTGGGAAACTTGAGAATACCAAATAGTGTAGGGAAGCTCTGCCTTTTAATATAACAGAAAGAAGTGAAGAAATTGTTAAAAAGGAGAAATAATAAAAATGTAATGTGTTGTATTATGCAACTTTTACTATGCCGTAAAACGTACGTCTCATCTTGAGTGCACACCTACGAGTCTTGCTCGGAGTCTGCAGCATGCAATACAGTCCAGCAATGAGGCAGCCCGGCTGAATGAAGTGATGTATAATGGGATTTCCTGCTCAAATTCAGCAACTTTTTTAACATACGAGACACTTCGGAAATTCATCCTTTTCGATAAGTAGTCCACGGGCTTGACATAATGACATATGATATGAGAAATGTGCAACCTCAAGACTGGCAGGAAGCGCAAGGACTTGTACTAAAACCTTGGTTACACTTCTCTTCAATAGAATTCCGTTAACTGTTGCTACGCACTCTCGAGTATTCGTAATCAGTAGAGCAGAGTTGAAACGGTCTGATTCATACTTTGCTTTTACATATAATATATATCATATATATAAAAATTGTGTGGTAGTGTCCACTTCCACTTAAAGATGATGAGTTGACAAAAATTATTTAAAAATGCTTATATTCTATTGTAGCTACGCAGAAGGTATATTAGCAAATGGTGACAGTCAGATCTTTAAAAAGCAACTCACTATATTGTTCTAGATTCATATGTAACTGTTTGCATGAGCTGCGAAAAAATGCACTTATTCAAAATTATGATACCTAAGATTTTTATAAATGAAAAAAATAATACCAATAATAACACATCAATGAAACATTACATTATACATTATGCTCGAACCATATGCAATTGTTTGCATGAGCTGCATTTTTTTTCTTAGAATTATGCTACCTAAATTTTATAAAAACGAAAGAAAAGATAATAGTAATGGTAAAATCTATGAAATATTATTATCTAACTCAAATGTTATATTTGCATTTTATGCAGTAAATTTATGTCTATCTCCTATAGTTTCCACTTATATTAAAACTCTAAAAAGCTCCGAGAGGATAAGCAGCTTTACATACTATTCACAGAAGATTCAAAATATATATTTTGCGTTACCAGTGACTCGCATGAGTGTATTAATAGTTAGGGTGAATTTTGGAAAAATAAATATTCAATATAATATTTTTATGTAAAGGTTCTAGACTTAACATAACCCTGGGTAAATATGAAGATCGATATTAAAATTATGTACCTTCGTTTTTGGAGGCACGCCATTAACAACGCGGCTGCTCGTGAGCGATGTTTTATAACAGTATTTTTTGGGGTATAACAGACTTCAAAACATACATTTTGATTACATTTCAAAATCGAATCTTTTGGCTGAATGCAACGCTCCCTCTACCCTTGCAGATAAGAGGCAGAAAACATTAAAATGATTTGATTGACATATATACCAATCAATTCATTATATATAATTAAATAATAATAATATAACAATAACAAAAGTCATTTTTAAAATATGCATATCAAAAATAAAAGTTTTACAGTAAATAAATTTACAATAAGTCTACTATACCGTATTTTATATTAACTCATATTATTTTTAAAGTGTATTTCTTTTCGTGTTTTTAACTTTCTTAATGTTTATAAAGTTACGCAATAATTTAATTTTCAAAATAGCAGCGTAATTTCGAAAATTATATGATCATTATCTTTATTGTACTTTTCTGAGGGGTAGTACTCAAATTTGAAACAAATTATCTTTTGGGGCATTTTGAGTTTGAAAAGTTGAGAGAAAGCAAGGTTTAAAGTTGAATGTCCTATTTCTAAGCTTCAGTTCATTGGTTTAAAGGGCTGAGTGAGTTCAATAATTAGTAAGTTCAGTAATTGAATTCAGTTCAATAATTCGTAGTTAAAATATTCCTGGTAAAGGCGATGTTATTCTTTAAATATAGAACTTTTTTTTTTTTTTTTTTTTTTTTTTTTTTGTAGCTTAACGTCCTTTAACCTGGTTGGTCATATCGGGCGATGAATGAAATTTGTGAAATGATGCTCAAATGATCTCGGGGTCCATGGAGCTTAAAGTACTCGACATTCGTCTTCTCAGGATAAGGGAAAACCCCGAAAAAATCTTATCCGGGTAACTCACCCACAGCGAGATTCGAACTCACGACCCTTTGAATGTGAAGCAGACACGCTACCACGACGCTACCCAGGCGGGCACATATTATTTTATTATGAACAAAATCTGAAGTATTCTATTCGCATGACTTTCTCTACATCTCTGTAACAAATTATTGTTGATAACCTTATTATTTTATTTATTTAATGCTTAAAACATCGGCAGAAACGGTCCTATTACTTAGTTCCTTTATAAGTAGAAGGTAAATAAGGGAATACACTTGGCTAAACCGATAGTCAAATGCTTTAAAATGTGGTTGCTATGGAATTGAAATCCGTTTGTTTGTGTGGCCAAGCGATGACACGTTCCCGTATGACAAAAAAAAAAGAAGAAGAAAAAAAGAAAGCAGTGCCATCTAGCGGGGAAACAAGAGGATTTTCTCTCTCTCTCTCTCTCTCTCTCTCTCTCTCTCTCTCTCTCACCTCGCGACACCATCACACTGCAATTGCGGTGCTCTTAATACATTTGATCAAGTAATATTTTGGGTTAAATGGAGAAGTTACACAAAGCAATCCTCAAATAAAATTTTCTCTCTCTCTCGATCTTGGGGTCATTAAGTTGAGATTACTCTCTCTCTCTCTCGTAACCTACTTTCGTAATTTAAACCTTTGCAGATCCAGTTTAGCTAGATATATTTTCTTCTATTAACATGTACTTCCGCGCGTTTCAATTTGCATTACCAATTCCAAAGTAAATCATCCTAGAGAGAGAGAGAGAAGCCAATTTTAAGAAAATCAAAATTTCCGAAAAGCTTTCCATGTATAGGGCAGTTTAGGGGGGGTTCTTGAAAATCTTTGTATCGCTTCCTTGGAAGATACCAAACTGAAATATCAAGTGGTATTTAACGATCTTTTCGTTTTTGAGCTAAAAAAAACAACAAAAAAAAACATGGCAACCGGCTTTTAAAATATTTGTCTCTCATTTTAGCCTAGTGTATTCCCTTATTTACCTTCTAACTACAGGAAGCAAGTAAAACAACCATTTCTGCTAATTGTTTTCTCCATTAGCATGAAAGAAATAGAAAAATAAGCTTTTTAATAATTTGTTGCAGAGATGTAAAGAAATTCATGTGAATGGAACATATCAGATATATTTTTTTTTTAAATGTTTGACAACTCACATTTTACTAATGCAGTACCTTAAATTGTTATTCCAGTTTATCTTGCAAGACAATGCATTGGTTACGATAATGAAGATGTGTGCCTGAAATTCTGCTTTGACTTTACATCTGTATAGACAAAAAGACAGCAAAATACACAGAGAAAGCAGTCACAGTAAGCCTTTCTGCAGATGTCCCTTTAAGCCACTGGAGACATTGATCTCTTGACAAAGGGACTTACTGCAAACCACTTGACCTTGCTTTCTTTCTCCGTCTCCAGGGAAATTCTCCTGCCGGGTTCAACAGCAAAGCTGCTTTTCTTCAATTAGACTGCTCATAAAAATTCAAGAGACAATAACTCGAATTTTCTGGATGCATTGTATATTCCTTAACGTAGTCTGTTTGTGTTACTTGAATGTTTTCCTTCTTGTTTGTGAATATTCGCGAGGGAAACAAAAGGATTTTATGTCTTAAAGAAATACATTTTATATTGGTTGAGATCACTTGACTGCTTCCATATGGAGATAAAGTAAGTCCATTACTAACATCTCACAA
Source organism: Hymenopus coronatus (assembly GCA_030762935.1). Lineage (NCBI taxonomy): Eukaryota > Metazoa > Arthropoda > Insecta > Mantodea > Hymenopodidae > Hymenopus > Hymenopus coronatus. The sequence goes on along the minus strand of CM060890.1, from coordinate 51,356,707 downwards.
CGTATATTCTTACCTAACGCAGTGTGTGTTTTTATTGTTTACGAGTTGAGAGATATCAGCTCAGAAGTGAATTGCACACATCTCATAATTTAATTTACTTACTTTTATGTATATGTGTGCATATAATGTAATATATGGATGGCATAAATGTATGTATATGATGCGTACGTATATATGCGTACGTATATACGAAAATACATTATACTAATGCCGGCTGATAAGTCCCGGGCCTCTCAACAAAATCAGCTTTTAAAAAATTGCTTTATTTCTCAACATAATCTCCAGAAAGGCTAAAATATTTGTCATATCGGTGTTCTAATTTAATTAAACCATCTCTGCAGTGCGAATTATCAAGGTACTGGGTGCTAGATCTGACGAATGTTTAAGTAATTCGAACTTTAATACGCACATTTTTCCCAATGCAATGACTGAACGATGGCCATGATGAAACAAGTTGTTTTTGTTTTTTTTTATTTTTTTTGCCAAATGAGGTCCTTTTCTTTTCACCTCGTCACTCAAATGTTGCAGTAAGTTTGTGTAGTAGTCATCAGTAATTCTTTTACGCTTTTCCAAGTAGTCAATAAACTTAATTCCCTGTGCATCCCGAAAACACTCGCCATAGCCTCGTTAGTTGACAAAATTAACTTTGGCTCTTTTGGAGTCGGTTCACGTGGCGCAGTCCACTGTTTTGACTGTGATTTACTTTTTGGAGTGAAGTGATGTATCCAAGTTTCATCCATGGTAATAAGCCGTCTCAGAAATACACTGGGATTTTTACAGTAGAGCTCCACATTCGTAACAGAAACAGTTTTTCTTTTCGACTTTTGATCAGGTGTCAACAAATGCGACACCCTTCTTGCACAGACCTTTTGTAAGCTCAAAACATTACTTAAAATATTACCTGCACGCTCTTTTGATATGTTTACAGCCTCTGCTATCTCAAACAGCTTTAATCTGCGGTCTTCCAGCAATAAACGATGAATTTTTTCAATGATCTCTGGAATTGTCACTTCTACAGGTCGAACAGAGCGAGGCTTATCACTAGTGCTCGTACGTCGCATTTTAAACTGTGAAAACCACCCTTTTATCATTGAATATGAAGGGGCAGAGTCTTTCAATGTACTATCCATTTCCTCCTTGATTTCTTTAGGCGTTAAGCCTTTCAAATAGAAGTATTTAATCACTGATCGTTTCTCCAAATTCTCCATTTTCGTGAAAACTCTTAAAGTTGTCTCCTCTAAAATGCTGTCATTCAAAAACTAAACAAGCTATTGGCCTATAAGTATGGACACAAGCTAATCTAGAGTTAAACTATACCGTCTAACTGGCCTAGTGGCGTCATAACTGTGTGAGGCCCGGGACTTATCAGCGGATCCTCGTATAAAAAGGAAATGCACGTAGAGTACATTTCCGGAGGTACCGCAAAAGCTAACAGAATACGAATGCAGAATCAAAAGCTCTTGGTTTGTGCTTCGGCTGAACTACTGCATTGTTTTTGTTTGGATTCAAGTTTACAAAATACACCATAATTTTAAAATCTATTTGTAGAGTTTTTCTTACATAAATCTATTTCAATTTATTGTATTACTTGTACGTATAAATAAATAAGACACAAAGTTTCATTTGAAATACCAAGGCGTTGCTAATCTTGTTTGAAAAGAATACTGTAAAAATTAAATGTTAGATTATGTTAATACATTAAAAAAATCAAGTAAATTAATGAAATTATGCCAAAATAGGCAACTAAGCATAAAAAAGGTAGTAGTTGTTTAAAATATGTTATGCTAACACATTTCGGATAAATTCAAGTTTAAGTAATACAACATGGAACTATAGCTAAATGCTAAAGGCTTTGAAATGCTAAAGGTTTTCTAAAAACATCCAAACCAGGATGCGCAACTGTTTTTCAGATATTCTTAATTTAGAGAGATATATTTGGTTTTTACATTCTCTAGCATGTATGTACCTACAATGTACATAGTAGCTAGAGAAGGTATTGTATTTCACACAAAAATACGATTTCGGGATTTCAGGGACAATATGTTTTGAGATCCCTTAGTCCGATTAAAGTATTTTTATAAAAAAGTCCGTTTTTGTGTGCCTGTGAACAGAATAGCTCAGAAACGAAAAGACCGTTTAAACCAAACTTGGTATTAGTATTAGTATCTTCCAATTACCGTTTACATGGATATTTTTTTTGTTTGAAAAATGACTAACGTTTTTTTAATAAAATACCGTGTGTTAAAGACATTTACATGAGAAATAAAATATATATCTAGAATTTTCTGAGAATAGCCTCTGAATACCCCTTCATTCTAGTTGACGTTTGCTTACCTGGTAAACCATAAGAGATAATCAAAAAATTACTCCACAAAAAATGTAGATCTCCTTAAAGCACATAACTTATGCCATATATATTTTCCTTGTAGATTTGACCGTAGTTGAGATATTTCTTGTTGTCGGTTTCAATTTTAAGCTATATTTTTTCAAACGGGACCATGCAGAGCGAATCGAACTCAATTGTTTCACTTAACGACTAGCTTCTTAAATATTTGACTATCACTTTAGCATAAAGTATTCCCACATTTCTCTTCTATTTACAATAAAACAAGCTAATGTTTTTATCGATTAGCATGATGTAGATGAAAGTATAATCTTTTGTAAGAATAGTTTGTACTTGGAACATCTAGAAAAAGTTATGTGAATGGAACACATCAGATTTTTACAAATTATTTCATATGAGCGTTGGTTTCTGGAAGAGTTTGGCTTGCCTAAAAATCGTACGTATTGATTCTGTTTATTACATCTGCTATAATATTTTGAAACAGTGTAATACTATGACGAACATAAAGACAGAAAAGGTGCACGAGGAAGATACTCAAGTTTATTAATCCTCGCTAACAGATGATAAGAAAAATAATGTTTTCTCTTTCTCTCCCATCTTGACCGACAAACGGAAGTCCGGGGGCAATAGCACAAAAGAGTCATAATTTGAAGACGCATGTGAAGAAGAAGCTGTAGCCGCGAGCGGTGGCGAATTTAATTTCACAATGTCATTCAAATATCTCGTAATTAGTTTCCAGACGGGCGGAGGGGAGAAAATGTCAAACTAATTATATACAAAAGTCTCTGCTTTAATGAAGTTTTTTATTTGAAAATGAATGAGAGAAATTGTCTTCTCTTTAGAAAAGAAATTCCTTTTAAATTTAGGTGCCTCAGGCTTTGACTTCAGAAGATATTTTCTTCGAATGTACTTCTTTTCATGTCCCTGCGTTTTATTTATTTTTCTTTTCTTTAGCGCATTAACTTTAGTCTCTAGCACAAACTCATTAACTAAAATGTCATCAGATCTTTAGAAAAGAAACACATTTTTCAGGACAAAGCTAATTTTTGCTACAAAGGAGGCTGTAGCTTCTAAGGTACAGAACTGCCAAGTGATTACTCAAGGATGGAATCAAAAAGACGACGTAACAAATTGATTTCTTCATTCCCATCCTTATCAATGGCAGTTTGCAAGCTCTGCTTTATTTCTGTCCCATTTTGTATAATTAAATGAGAATTATACAGCACAGTGCTTATTTACAGAAATTCAATTTACGTATTTATCATACCAATGTCCCAAACGACCGAAAATTTAATAATGGGACCAGTACATTCTATAAAATATTGCCCTTGGTACAGACCATTAACGTTATTGAATTCCCAATATAACTTCATGTTTCTAACATAGTCTTGTAGCGATATACATCTTATAATTTTTAGTATCTAAATAATAATAATATATTAGCCACATTTAAAACTATCATATGTCTTTTTAAAATATCAAAATATTAAAGGTGGAGGTTTCAGATTTGTAAATAGCGGCAATTCCGAACATTCTAGAATTCGACCACAAAAATTGGCCGGATTGTAGAGGGGCCCAAGATAAACCGTGTTCTAAATTCTTTGTTATAGCATAAAATATAGTAAGGATCAGCACACCACTGATCAAACCGCAGTGGACCGCGACGTGAGCACCTGGATTTCGGGAGAGCATATGTATTGTGACATTATTTAGCGCTATATTAGCGTGTGGGCCCTGGGGTAAAATGTCAAGGGAGTTGGTAGTTCAGTCCTTCATAGACATGTTTATTTTCATATTGTTTCCTTTTTTGCATTGTATAATAAGCCGTTTTTATTTGCTGCGTTACTCAATATGATTTATTCGTACTGACAAATATAATTAGCATGTAGGTGCCACGTCCCTTGTAGGTGCAACGGAAATTTCAATACCACCTGATTGCATTTAACACCTGAAGGCGTGCACTTCATCCAAGGAATTTCTAAAAACGTAACACATATTGACGTGTTATTGTAGGGACAGTTTACAATTAATGAAACAATATTATCATTGTGTTAACTGAACTTCAAATGAAATAAAAATAAACAACTATCTCTGTAGTAAATCAAGTAGACACCTACATAAAACGAATTAACAACTAAGTATTAGTCAAGAAAATGAATTTACTTCATCTCTGCATGAAAGGCAAATAGAAGAGAGTTAGAGAACTAATACGATATGCGAAGCACAAGACATCGGATGTGACGACTGCGCCTATGAAGAAATGAATGTCGCACTTCGTCGAAAGTTCCGGATTGTTGTCAAAGTCACCTCGAAAACTTCAAATTCGCGTTCGTAATTGTTCCAGAAATGGAAGTCGGATATTAGGTAAGAGAGGCAGAGGCTCTTAAGCATGAGCTCTAATGTTTGCAGCTTAGATTATCTTAGACAATTTAGCTCCACAATAGAATGGCCAAGATTAGGCAATTTCAATCTATCGCAGCGGTCATCTGACTGGAGCGATATCGTCGAAAAGTCTTATCGCAACTGATGTTCTGGTAAGAAGATGACAATCCAGGCAGCCAACATTCACTTTTAATAACTGTTAGTTCCACAATTGTACTTTCAATTAATTCAGTTACAATGTTTATGCAGTTTTATCCAGTTGAAAAGGTATTTAGTTCAAAAAGGTGTGAAAATAACCATTATGTATATGAGATGAGTACAATAACTTCAAATAAAATAACGTGTATTTCCATTTCATAGAAAATAATTGTTTCCTATTACTATTGTTGCTATTGATATTCGATTATTGTGGGTAGACACGGTTGGCCATATTATAATTCAGGAGGCAGTGAAAAATACATTCGTAAATAAACATGGGCGAATGCGTCATTTACCACCTGGTAAAATTTTCCTTCCTATAGGTATATTATAAATTGTTAATTGTCTATTTCGCTGAATTGTCTAATCAAATACAACTCGTGTTTTCATCTTTAGGACTTCGGATTTTAGAATTATCGAAAGACGAAAACACTCGTGGTATTACTTATGAACACCTCGTTGAAACTATTAATGTTCTTACACATAATGTATATGCTTTTACAATATGCACACAATGTTTTGCAATTCACAGTTCTTACAGTAGTCATGTGTGGGCATTAGACAAGATTTTTTGAAGTAGTCTCGCAGGGCCACGGTAGCTCAAGTGATTAACACGCATAATCCTTACATAGGGATAAAAATTAATATACCACTATTGCGCTATTTTTTATTCCACCGCTAAAATCATAGTTGAGTTACACGCACATACAAACATTTTTCTAACAATGCGCTTGGAAATTCAGAGGAAGGGTAGTTTGGGGTAAGAAATTTTTCTGAAAATCACCCTTGGAAGATAGTTTTATAGTTGGCTTATCCCCTTATATAGGACTGACATCCGCCTAGGACTTACAAGTGGGTGCCTTGGGGCCTTAAGCCTGTCGGGGAGCTAGCGACATTATCACAGAATGGAGGACCTGAAATGAGTGGTTGGCCCGTAGAAGAAGTGGATGATATAAATTGTAAGCGAGTTGGACGATAGGAAAGTTGGTAATGGAGCAATTGGTGGAATGAGGGACGGAGGAAACCGGAGGACGAGGAGAAAACACCGTTTCGTCGTCCACCAAATACCACATGCGGTAGCTTGGGATCGAACCTGGACCTTGCCGGGAGACAAGAGACCTAACCATTCGGCCATGGCGCGCCTGTTTAGAAGACACTAAATTAAATACAAAATTTAGTATTTAACGGATTTTTTGAGTTATGCAATCACACAAATTGTTTTTAAAAATGATGAAACCTCGGTATGTGTAATATTAAGGAACTTTCTCCACCTACTATGTACGTATATACATATTAATTGATAGATAAAGTAAAACTTTGTCTAATATGAATACTTAAATAAATGGAGAAGTACTAAAATAGTAATGAGTAAGGAAAGTGACGTCAAAATTTCACATCATCTACACATCAGATTAATATAAAATTCGGCTTGAAGGCTGCCTGTTTTTTTTTTTTTGTTTTTTTTTTTTTTGTTTTTGACTAGCTGTTTTTCTGTCAGATGTATCAAACATTACAGAACAAGTGTGATTATATATCGGTAAGTAGAGCAGTAAAAATCCAACCCTGAGCACAGTGATCATAATTTGAGCGAACCATTTTGATTTAACAGCCCCCTTGTTTATGATAAGTGTAATGGATGTTTACGGACGCTTTGCTAAACTTACGGGTTAAACGCTGTTTGAAGTCGGGCAGGAAGCAACAGTGATAAAAGGAAATACGTCTTCCTCTCGTGCAGGTTGAACACAAAGGAGAGGCATTAAAACCCTAAGAAGGCGTGTAAAAAACGAGAAAGCGAAAGAGCGTAAATTATTATCTTTCTCCTCAGAAAATAAAGCGCACGAGGCAGAAGTAATGTCTATATCTTTAAGGTAGTGTCTTGGAGAGCGGTTTCCCTTGTGTTAAAGCTGTGGCGCTTCGTTTACCTTTCCTCTTCGCTCATTAACTTTTAAAGCGGGATTCCATTTTTATATTAAAGACTCCCACCTCCTTTTTCTACACCGCCCTGGGCTTAGCACTTTTTCTGGTCCTTCCTCTTTTGCACCCCATGGAGTGAAAAATTATAAAAACAGAGTGATGAAGTTGCGAAAAGTACGGAGGTGATTATTCCAGACGTTAATTAAACGCTCAAAATTTACTTTTTATTATTAAAGTGATTTTGAATACAATCGTATGCCTTCACGCGTTCCTTAAGGATTAAAACGTCAGGAAACATGAAGTTAGAACAATAGGCAGACTTTAACCTCATGCAAATTTCGTGTGCGTTAGCGTGATACAAGAAACCTTGGTTGCAATTACAAATGGCAGGCCCATAAATGCCGGTTAGTAAAGGAATGGTTTTATGACTCGAGTGTGATATGCATAGCAGTTTGAACAATATTTAGGTAATAATATAATGGTGGTGGTGGTGGTGGTGGTGGTGGTGGCGCTGGTATTGGTGGTAGAATTTTGTCCACTATTCGGGAAGACAAGAGAGACAAGGATGTGGTCTGCTTTCTGGAAGCACATCATCGAAATCTGTTTTTTGCCAACGGCTTGGAAGTTCCACTCAATTGTAATATTACAATTTTTCTCCTTAGTAGATGACCAATTCATTTCCATTTTCTAAACTTAATTCTTTGCTGATTTTCTTCTGATCTACTTTTATTCCACATAACTACATTAGATGTCTTACGAGGCCACCAAATTTTCATATTTCTCAGACAACTCCTTATAAAAAGAATTTGTTTCCTACTTTATTTATTTATTTATTTTGCTTTCAGTGTGTCAGAACTATAGATACAACCGTATGTTTTTCATGCTTTAAATAATATTAGTTTTAAGAAAATTTCTTTAGAGCTCAAATAGATTTCAATTGTATGAATGCGTATCTTGCCTTCTTAATGAACAACATATGGCCTCTAGATATTTTTTGGGGATCAAGTCTTTCCTTTTATACCGCATTCACAGTGTGCTGCGTTAAACATGGTAAAGAGTAAAGGCAGACAACGCAGAGGAAAATCTAGCGCACTGCAAACCTATGCAGATATATTGTGGCTAACATTCCATAGAAGAATGGAATGAGGTGTCTAACGACCCGGAGAATCCACAAAAAAAAAACTCAGAGTAAGTGGGCGCTGGAGATCTATCCCGGGTCCTCCGGATTGCAAGTCGCATACGTTACGGCGCCACTTCGTTCGGTTTTATACCTTGGATTTCGCACAAGCCGGTTTGGAAAAAGCTTTAAAGGTAGCATTAGATGGAAGATTTAATTCTATAGTCGAAGTTTAAACCAAAGAATTTGCCGGTTTCGGCCCGCTTGCTCTAGTACTGTGGAGATTCTTTGGTGACATTATTTTCACCAAATGATTCGCATTTTCTCCCGGTAAAGCATCAGCGAGATCTCAAATTAATTAATGAGATCCCCCTTTATTAATGTATTATTCTTAAGTCCAGGCTCCATAGTTAAGCCCCAGATAATTTGTTATCTATATTATAAATTCAAGAAATTGTAAGAGGCACCTATTGGTTCTGTGCCTAAAACTACTCGTCGATTCCACGCTACGTTGACTTGCCGCCCGTTTGTGAACGGCTTGCTTTCCATTGTTTATAACTGATGGATGCACAAGTGCGTCGGATTCGTTTACAAAGTTGCACTCATTGTTGCAGGTAACGTAAATTTAACACGTTAGCAAGCGGGTGCCATACATCAAAGTCCGACAATGTCACCTGTGCGCAATAAATGTCAATAATGACTTATGCTTCTGCAAGTTTCTTACTACATGATTGACAGGTATAAAAATGGGGCCTTTCAGTTTCGACTGTGAGTGTGCAGAATAAAGAGAGCCGGAGTAGACGAACGAGCGTTAAAATCCTGCTTCAGGACTATAAATGAAATGGAGTTTTATTTAGGCACGCTCTTTAACTGCTGTATTTCTCAGCATCCCTTCGATATTGAGCGTGAAAGACCGCTTAATCTTGCTCTGAGGTCTCTTTATCAGACTATTTATTTTATGTGCCGTAAATCTACGACACGGGACCAACGGATTTACTTCACTGATTTAAAATGAAGTGGAGTTTTATTTATGGATGCTCTTACTGCTATAGTTCTGAGCGTCCCATTCTATATAGGGTGTGAAAGACCGCTTAATTGTGCTCAGAGCGCTCTATATCAGACTTGGGGTTATTTTACGTGCCGTAAATCTACGACACGGGACCAACGGCCTTACTTCCCTTCACGATTATAATAAAGACTTTGCTTGTAACCAATTTTGAAATAACAAATATATTTTTCTTACAATAATTTCTAAACTTATATGACAACTTTATTATTCCTTCTAAAAGAATATTTTTAAATGTTTAATATCAGCTATAATACACACCAATTCATTGATCTGAGATTTCATTACATAACTTAACATTTTCTCAAAAATAAAAGCAAGTAGTGGCAAATTAAGTAACGTATCTTATTGCAGAATTTAAGTACAGTTGCTGCATTACCTGCGTTAAGGGCAAACAGTGGCAAACTTGGTACTGATATCTTTGTAAATTCACATCTCCTACGTTTTTTGTTTAATCTCACTGAATTTTTTTACAATTATCTAAAGGAAATCAGCATGCACTATATACATTTTAATAAGTTGTTAATGCTGTGAGAATTTTGTTTTATGTTTTGTTATTGTGCTATTTGCTGGTACATCTTCTCCCTATTTCCTTACAAAATTAGCTAATTTTGTGTATAACAAAGTAAACCACTCTAATAACTGTACATTTAAGTGGAGTAACTTTTTAGTAAATTATTTAAATTATTTTCTGTGAATTTTCTGATTTGAATATTTTTAAGGAAAAATTTCCGTGTGTTTACAACCAATAAAACTGTATATACTCTATAGACTAAGATTATGTTTCACTTAAACGTGTCCAGGTGTGCTAAAGTTTGGATGAAATTCTCCTTAATCATACCTAGCTAAAACTGTCCAAATCCATATTCCTGTTGTTCTTCATGGTCCTCTGCAGCTCTTTTAGCTCCTCTGCTCCTTTGTCTAGCAATTTTTCCAGATTCTGCACTGAAACATCTGCCTTAGCGATCCGTTGCTCATCGATGATTCGCAGTATCTGTTCAGCAAAGACTCCAGGTGCAAAGCACAACTTCCTGAGGATGTGAAGTCTTGCAACATTCCCATCATTAAACACTGCTGCAGCAACCAAAGTGGAAATCTTCACCACTAAATTGGAAACAAACAGTTTTTGGACATCTTATCCAAATAAGAGCATTGAAGCTTTCATTTGGATTCTGTGTTTTTCCATGCAGACACTTTTCTAGTAGTTCTGGTGAAGCCAGTGCTCGAAAAGTTGGTTCATTTGCCAGAGCTACCTCATAGGTGCAGTTGCTGCATTACCTGTGTTAAGAGCGGTTTCGTTTCATGACTGTTATTGGGTCCGGAACAGCAGGTAGCGACTGCACACAGTACATCTATTCCATGTGGTGGTGTTCAGCAGCTTCTCTGCAATTCAGGTATACGCAACCATTGGTTATAAGAGGAACGCTATTGGACAGACGCTTAGAAGCTACTGATGTCGTCCCCTTCTTTCTGCTTTACATTGGCGATTCTAAAACGGGAGTAGTAGTACAGCTGTTTCTCATAACATGTACGCTACCATGGTTACAAGAGTAACACCATTGACGAACACTAAAATGGGGCGCGATGCCACCTCCTAGCTCTCTTTCAGGCACTAACGACTTTTGTAACGGGACTGAGTCGGTTTGACTTTGTTATCAAGCATTAACGAAACTTTCGACTAATTTATGATGTATACTAAAAAGAAAATCCTCGCAAGTCAATTATCTTTCACATCGAAAAGCTTTTATTAGTTATGTTTTTCTCAGAAACATTATGGACTTTGATTAAGACGTTTTTAAAGAAATACAATTTTTTACTTCGAATTGTCTGCATATTGTGAATCCTGCTAATTAGAGGAACTCTATATATCTTTATGTTACTGGTATAACAATAGATAATGACAGAACTTACTACAGAAACGTAAACATCGTAGAAATACGAATTTCAATCAAAGAATTGGGGAGTTACCCTTTTCTAAGTATTCTACATTGCAAACTTAGACTTTTCTCAAATGTGGTGCATCTAACAGTCATGCTTAAAAATTTGCCATTATTTTCCCATCCCCTTACTTTCTTTTCAGTCGCAATACGAAAACGGCAAAAACGTTTAAATATTGTAACTAACACTTCTTGTTTCAGTTGAAAATATTTCTAGACAAAATATAGGATTATTATTGGTGTATTGGTATGTTGATAAAGAAACACTATAGATATGTCATTTAAATCCTGTTATATGGTGATATACTTTGGGCATTAAACATGCTTTATTCAGATAAGTTTCCAATTTAATTCATTTTTATAGGACCTATAATAAGCAAAGAAAACGAATCTTTAAAGTATCATCCATGGACTGCATTTCCCAATTAAAAGTCTACAATTGTGGTTTATTCGGAAGAAACTTTATCATTTATAAGTATACATTTTTAATACTTCTTCCTTCTGTAAACAATTCTAGGAGCATTCTATTGAGATCTCTTTTTTCTTTTCTATCATGGTGAATTTGTCAAATGCTTTGCTATCATTGTCGTCGGAAAATATTTATACAAGCATCCCGAATGTGTATTTCTAAAAAGACCGCTTTATGAGTAATAGTTATCTACAGCAGTGTTTGCGAAAGGAATTTTATATTATAAATATTTTAAGCATCTTGAAACCCTTTATAACCCAGTATTGAAGATGATGGGGGGGGGCAGCACAACCCTACAGTACGAACTTTGCAAATCTGTTTGCGCGTCCCCTTTCTTATATCGACCCAGAAGTTGGGAGTGCATAATGAACTGAATCAGACTCTAGAATGTGATGGCTGAAGCTCCTCCAATTTCGGAAATTGGTCCCTAAAAAGAGGATCCCTCGGTGGGTAAATGCTGGGCAATCAAACAGCCTCTGCCATCTGTTGATGTAATTTGTTGATACCCTCTATCGGCAGGATGCACTTGCAGTCAATATCTGTGTAGATGCTCTAATAAAAGGGGACAATATCTTGTAAAGTGTTCATGAGAGTCTTATCCTTTTTAATTTTTGTAGTTCTCGTCTCACTTCCGTTCAGTTTCCGTATGCGAACTTCGGAGTGTTTGAAACATACAGATGAGTTCCAGTATTTCTCGTGTTCTCTGCAAAAGCACTCCCTGTAGCTAGCTTAACTATTCCTGATGATAGTCTTAGTGCTGATTCGGGTCCAACGAAAACTTGCTCAGCTCCCATCTTAGCAGCTCCATCTCATTCATTGCCCACAGTACCCATGTGTTCTGGTATCCATCTCAGCTAGTGCTGTGAGAGATTCACGACTTCCTGGACCTATTTGGACTAGTTGGTTTTAGAATACAGGAGTAGGGTTTACTGAGACTTTTCAGGCCTCACTGTTGAATTGGCATAATATTGCTGATACAACTATATATATATATAGAACTATTATATCTATCTGCTATAGTACAAAAGTCCTGCTTTAACCCTTACCTCCTCTATCGGTTTTTGATCAATGAATTGTTTTTAGTTCGCGAGTTAGCCACTATGCTTATATAGTGATAGAAATCAATCATAGCTCATCAATCACATTACGATTTACGTACGTGAAACTGACAAAATGTAAGCATTTTAAAATGTGGGGGCTCCTTTACATGCAAATAAACATTACACGAGAGGAGAGCTTTTACTTCCCTTCCGAAGGACGCCATACTAAGGATATTTATGCCCCAAAAAATGCATCACACTCCGTTAGGATTGAACTTGCAATCTTGGGTATTAGAGGCCAGCATGGTAACCATTACACAGCGGAGATGGACATAATATCCATTAACTGTACTAAAATGTTCCGTAGCAGCACGATTGAGTCAAAGCCTACGCACGACTCCTGCATCCTGTGCTTTCGTCCATACAAGGCACCATGAATAGAGTGTAGATTAGGCGGATGGTTATGTGGTCGCTTAGAAACCTGAAACCTTAGAAACCTGAGTGTTTACATTCTATTAACTAACTTCTCAATTTGTTCTTTTTGGATACCATGTGACTGAGTGCACCCCATACCGATTTCCAGAAAGAGAAACATTCCCAAATCGAGCCCCTTACATGATACCATGGCATTACGAGGACTTCTAGTTAAAAGGAAATTAAAATTTACAGAATAGTAATACAAATGTGTTTGTTACATTAAATTTAATAGATTGAAATTCAATAAAATAATAAAAAGAAATATTATTCAAATGCAAACGCAATGCCCATTAAAAGTGTTTTGTTTGTATTATTTATAGGCTGTGTAAACAAGCTAAAGCTCTTTGAGTACCTATTCCCCTTAATTTTTGAAAAAAATTCCTGTTTTAAAACCTGCATTGAACGCACAAATGCCGCAACTGTGTACAAATCAAAGCATTAATTTTAGTTATGGCCGTATGCTTCATAGATGAGTTTAAGCATAAAATGTCTAAACTTGTAAAAATATTTTTTGCTTCATTTCTATGTCGCACTTATTATCTAGGTCAAATTTACGGCTTTACCTTCGAAGCAATTGCTTATGACAAAGGTGTTCACTAGTTTAGTATTGGCAGCTTTGGGTTATTGTCTTTAAATTCACACACACATACACGCAGACACACACGCACACTCTCGTGCATAGTTGTAGACCTTGGGGAGGGTAGGAAATATTCTTAGTTAGAGAAAAATTCCCACCGCAGCCGAGAATCGAACCCGGTAGGTGCTCTATCATATGCTCTGTTATTATGTGTTACCCTTAAGTTTTTTTCTTTTGTAAAAACTAGCAGGCAAGAACATATGCTTAAGATTTTTCTCTTTGCTGCCTTTCTTTTTAAATCTTTATTTATTTTCTTCCAGGAAATATTCTTGGTTAGAGAAAAAACCCTACCTCTTGCCGAGAATCGAACCCGGTAGGTGCTCTTTCGTTTATTCTGTTATGTGTTACCTTAAAGTTTTTTCTTTGTAACAACAAGCAGACAAGAAGATATGCTTAAGATTTTTCTCTTTTCTGCCTTTCTTTTTAAATCTTTATTTATTTTCTTCCAGGTTACATAATGCGTCCGATGCGTAACAGCAAAATAAAAGCTCTACCGAAAGCTATTTTCTTTATGTGTGGGACGTGGTTTTGTGCTGGAATGTACAGCCACGTGCCTCACCCACATCCGCGGTGATGATAAAAAGGTAGACTTCTCTTATGATAACAGCTTTTCCCTTCCTCCAGACCTCGCGGTATTCTTTCGTCCTTCTTTGAGCTGCACAACACGTAGCAGGCCCCAATACCAAGAAGGGTGGAGGAGAGTAGATGGTCTTCGATGGTTCCACCATGCTCCAGCTCCCCTTTCAGAACTTGGAAATATGAACAGCATTCTCCAGTAAGCTTATAGTGACTTAATGTACTTTCCCATGTATCTCACTTCCTCCACAAAGGGCTTAACTTCGTGCCACAGCGTTGCAACATGTTAAAGGTGTCTTTTTCTTGCAAGAGAGGCTATACAGAAGACATTTAGGATAAAACTTTAAGTGTGTAATATATTCTCATGGTTGATATTTTTTTGAATTTCCTTACCTAATAAAAATCTGATCTATTCCATTCACATGAGTTTCTCTCCTCGTCGACAACAAATGTTTCTTACAAAAGGTTATTCTTCTCTCTACTTGGAAATAGAAATTAGCAGAAATTGTTTTACTACTTAATTCCTTCTAAATAGTGAGATAAATACGGGAATACATTAAGCTAAAACGATAATCAAATCTTTTAAAAGCCAGTCATATGTGATGCAATTGAAACTCCCTTCTCTTACACGACAGTATGAAAGAAAAGTGTATAACGACGTTCCATTAGAGAAAAATAGAAGTATTGAAATATTTAAATAAATATATTTTGGAAATGTTTAACTCCACAAAAAATGTATTGTGTGCTTCAACGAGATCTACATTTTTGTGCAGTAAGCTTTCATCTTTCACTTGTGGTTTACCAGTTATGAAAAAGTCATCGACAATAAAGAGGTTTCAGAGGCTATATCAAGAAAATTTAAGATGTTTTTCATTTATCATGATAATATATTAAATATATGGTATTTTAAAGAAAACCAGTTTTTTTAAAAAAATCTGCCATATTACGGGTAGATGGGGCTGGGGAATTTTCTTGGAAACCATTTGTGGAATCCTTGGAAGATGGTGGACTTAAATATCAATTTTTATATTTATCAACTTTTAGTTTTTGAGTTATGCTGTTCAAAGACACATATACACATGGATAGATTTTTTTTTATTCAGGAATATATATTTCTGATGAAATCACAGTATCCAATTTTTGAAGGGAATGAAATAGCTTCTCCACCTAATATGCACATTTCACGTGCATGGTAGATAAAATAACAATGTAAATATAGCTTCAAATCTGTATTCAGAATTACATTGAACTAGCAATTTAGGAAATAAAAGAATTATTGTAAATAAACTCTCGATTATCAGGGTATACTCGGTTCATTTCTTAAATTTCATTGATTAACAACTCAAGCTTCCTGCTTTACATTGCTAAATTTATTATATATATTCTTACATATTGTATAAGCAAAGTTTATTTGATATTTTTGGAAAAATATAAAACCAAGTCAGAGCCCTTGATAAATTTCATTATAAAAGTAGGGCATCTAAATAAAATGAACTGTTTATCAGCAAATATTTAGATGAATGGGAAAGCAGAATTTGAGTTTCAAATAAGAAAAATTCTAAAAATCTAATGTGCTGCATTCATATGATTATCTCAATCTATTCACAACAGTCATTCTTCTGTCTAATTTGTGCTACATAAACATTAGCAGGGACCCATGTTTCCAAACTACTTAGTCATCCATCCAATGTTCTCTTGATATTCCGCTTCTCTTTTCTCCTCCAGCATCCTATTAAGAACCTTCTTTGTTATAATATTATTTTCCTATAATATTATTTTCCATTTGTATTAAGTGTCTATACCACATTAAAGGTCAAACCAAGATGTTGCTATGTAGCTCTGTGTTGATTCACTAAATGCTAGTGGAGGACAAACTAAATGGCAAATTACTTGGTCTGCCAGGTTGTGGCCAATGGACCAGCTCAATTGTGGTTAGGAAAAAGTGTAGAATAATAAATATTATTATTAACTGTAATTCCAACTTAAAACTCCGTTTATTCCAACTTCGCATATGACACCGTTTTTCTGTCATCAAGTATACTTATTTGATAAAATATTTTTCCAGAGATTTTTCCGTGCTACAGTCCTTTTTAAGTTACTATACATGTGAAGTTTGCACATACTTGACAATTGAAGGTTTACAATTATCCTACAGCTAAATTTCCTTTTGAGTTGGACATAATGTAAATATGAATTGGATGCTTGACAGTCAATAAACAGTTTTAAGCCGAAAGAAGAGAAAACAGCACGACGATCATAGATAAAATACGAAAGTCCCTTTTCGACATTCGAGCGATCTGTGTACGAGTATCACCAAACTCCGTGCAAACAAACCCTTATCTTCCTGCTCGCCCTCCGTGTGAGGGGCTGGTATTAGACATAACCTGTCATCCCTTGAGTAAGAGCAGAATGTGTAATATGAAAGAGAGAAAAGAAGAGAGAGGAAGAGTGAGAGAAAATCAGAAAGAATATTGTTATAAAAACACCAATTCGGTGTTGTTTTATTTATTTTTAAACGCTTCTTTGATTTAAATGCCTACATGTATAAAATTATCTCATATTAATGTGCAAGAACTATAAGAATAAGTAAGATATAAAGAGACGGATTAAAAAATAATGATAAACGAACAGAATATATAACAGGAGAAAATATCTTGAATGTAATATAACTAGGAAATTAACTCACATTTAAAAGAATATTTACAGAAATATAACAAATAAATGAAATTATAAAAAAAAAACAGAATGATGTGTTCCATTCACATGCCTTTCTCTACATCTCTGCAAGAAATTATTATTAAAAAGCTTAAGCTTCTATTTACTCCCTGCTAATTAAGAAAACATTAGCAGAAATAGTCTTATTACTTTGCTTCCTTGTAAGTAGAAGCAAAATAAGGGAGTATCATAGGTTAAAGTGATAGTCAAAGGCTGGTTGCTACGTGACTTAAGTTCCTTTGTGTGGACAGGAGTTGACTAATTCCCGTATGAGAAAAGTATATTTTCAAAGCTGAAACTAAAAACAAGGAATACCTCAAAAAGTATCAACTCCACGAAAAAAATGTATATATCGTAACATAAATTGTGTGTTTTAATGTGCTTTGCATTTTTTGTGTGGTAAGTTTTTGTCCATCTCTTACGGTTTACCTGTTATGCAAAATTTCATTAAATTCATCCAGAATAAAGTAGTCTTCAGAGGCTATTCCCAGAAAATTCAAGATATACAGTTTATTGTCAGGTAAATACCTTTAATGCACGATATTTTAATCAAAATCGTTAGATCTATTTTTTAGAAAATCAAAATTTTCGAAAAAAATATCATGTAAAGGGTAGTTTGAGTTGGGGGATTATCTTGAAAAACTTCGTGCCGCATCCTTGGAAGATACCAAACTTAAATAGAAAGTTTGGTATTCAACAGTCTTTTCGTTTTTGGGCTATGCTGCCCACAGACACACACACAGACATACAGACAGACAGACACATACACATGGACATGTTTCTTAAAATGCTATTTTTTGTTTGTTTCAGGGGGACCCAAAACATGTATTTCCAGTGAAATCTCGGTATCGAGTTTTTGGGTGCATTACAAAACCTTCTCTATACACTATGTACAAAGTGCGTATAGAGAAAGTAAAAATAAAATAATAACTATAATTAAGACTGTGCAAATTAAATTTCATAATGTTTAAAATCCTGCACTGTTACATGGTTATGAAATGTGTGTGTGTGTGTGAGTGTGTGTGTGTGTGTGCGTGTGTGTGTGAGTGTGTGAGTGTGTGTTTATTTCTCTGCAAGTGGGTATCACCCGGCGGCAGAGTTATATATGTATACAAGATATATAAACAATAAATCACAGCTGCCAGTTTATGGCTTTGTAAGCTAGATATAATAGTTATTTACACAAATATGAAATCATTAATTTTTCTCTCAATTCAGATTAATTAATTTCATAATTAGAATCACCAACCAATTTAACATTTGTATTTACAACAATATAAAATCACAAGCATTTCATTTAAGGAATATTTACAAAAATTATCCAACATTAAAATCAAGATTTTTCCTAAATTTATTCAGAGACAGGGGACAACCCCGAAAGGCTGCTCCAGGCAATTCATTCCAGTCTTTTATGGTTCTATTTACAAAGGAAAACTTTACCACATCAGTTCTGTATCTTCTACCCTTAATTTTGAACGGATGATCGTTTCGTGCATAGTAAGTTGGGTTTTCCAGTTTGTCAGTAACATCCTCCCATGCGTTTAAGCCAGCTTTAATTAAAGCGCACAACCTCTGTTTCTCACGCCTAACTTTCAACGGCTCCCATTTTATCTCCTCAGCGTTTGTAAGCCCAAAATATTTACCCCTTTTTATGAATTTTATAGCCCTATTCTGGATCTTTTCTAACGAATCAATTTGATTTACTCTATACGGGTCCCAACAAGTTACTCCAAATCCCATGACCGGCCGCACTAAGGACTTGTACGCAATTTCCCTGGACTTTGCACTCCCCTTTTTTAAAATCCTGATTAAGAAGTGCAGTGTTTTACACGCTTTCTTAGATACAGAATTTACCTGCTCGTCCCATCCAGCGTTACTCGCCAAGTAAACTCCCAAGTATTTGCAGCTGTCCACCTGTGGAATTTTTTCCCCACCCATGTGATAGTTCTGCAGAATTTTTTCCCTAGATCTATTAAATACAATTGACTTACTTTTGTCACCGTTAATTTTCATTTTATTTGTAGCAGCCCAATCACTAATTTCATTTAAATCACCCTGAAGAGCAGTCTCATCTTCAACATTTCTAATGTTATTGCAAATAATACAATCGTCTGCAAACAACCTTATCTGGCATTTTATATTGGCAGTTATGTCGTTTACAAAAATAAGAAAAAGTAACGGCCCCAGTACTGAGCCTTGGGGTACTCCCGAGCTTACCATACCCCTTTCAGATAGCTCCTTGCCTACTTTAACCTTTGCGATCTTCCTTCCAAAAAATGTTTAACCCATAGAACTACGCGTTTATCAATTCCTGTAGCAGTTAGCTTCTGGATAAGTAAATTATATAATACAACATCAAAAGCTTTGGAAAAATCTATTACCACTGCATCTGTTCTTCCCCCTGCATCCACCTCCTCTGCTAAATCTTGAAATAATGAAGTTATCTGGCTTTCACACGAGTATCCAGGTCTAAACCCATGTTGCGCTTTATTGAACCATTTTTTGTTTTCTAATTCCTCCCGTATATATTCCACAATTAAATGTTCCATCAATTTGCAACTACTGAAGTTAGGCTGACTGGTCGATAATTATTTAGTTCTGTTTTATTTCCCCCTTTATGAATTGAAACTACAATCGCGGTTTTCCAGTCTTCCGGTAAGGCACAGTTATTATTGACATATTAAATAAAAGCATTAGGTACGGAATCATGGATTCCCCTCCAATTTTTAGTATTTCGGTCGGTATATTATCAGGACCCCTCGACTTTCGATTTTGCAACATTCTGATCCTTCTGCGCAATTTGGATGCCATTATTTGAAAAACGGAATTTCCACTATCCTCAATTTCCAATTTATAATTATAATCCGTTTTGTTAAAAACAGACACAAAATGTGAATTTAATGCGTTCGCTTTTTCCTTATCGTTCAATAATCGCTTTTTCCTTGAGTTCTGGTATGCCAAGTTTATTTTCCCTGCGTCTACTTACATAATTGTAAAAAGATTTCGAACTATTATTGGTCCCGCTAAGAATTTGTTCTAAGAACCGCTCCTGGGCTTGCAACGTTTCGTCTTTCAATTGTTTAGCTAATTCTTTATATCTGTTAAAATGCCAATCTGACTTCTTCCGTTTATGAAACGCGCGCCTAGACTTTCGTCTAAGTATTCTGATGGATCTTGTATAATATTCTGGATCATTATTTTGTTTGATAACTTTGTATGGAACGTATTTCTTTATTGATTCCGAAATAAGTATTTTGAAACTATCCCATGCTGCATCTACATTTGTTGCAGATTTTACAAACAGGCAAAATTGGTTTTTGAGAAAAGTCTGAATTCCATCTACGTCTGCTCTGCAGAAGTTAAAACTAATAATTTCCTCTCCTTCAAACCGGTTTCGCACCTTCCAGTTTATGTCTAACTGTACACAGCTGTGGTCACTTATACCTGGAAATACCTCACATGCGCTAAACAATGACTTAGGTCTGCATAGAAACACGTCCAGTACAGCCGATTTCCGGGTATCTGTTTTGACTACCTGCGAAAACCCATGATCCCAAACCAGAAGGTTAACAACACATTGAGCTTCACCTCCTAATAACTGCCCATTACAGTTTACATTTGGCAAATTTAGATCTCCTACTAAAATAACATTTTTTCCCGTTTCCGAAGAAACTTTTTCCACTAGTTTATGAAGAGTTTTAAAGTTAGTTTCGCCAGATGGTCTGTAACACGCTATTAATGTAATGTTATTTGCTTCGTTTTCGTGATCGATAATTTCAATGGCCATCATTTCTACGTCTTCTTCCACCCACAATATCTTACTGCTTAACTCTAACTTGGTACAAATAAAAATTCCCCCTCCCCTTCCTTCCCTGTCCCTCCTAAACACTCTGTAATCTGTTCTAAATATCTCCGCGTCATTAATATCAACACTGAGCCATGACTCCGTACCTATAATCACACTTGGATTACTTATTTCCATTAAATTCCAAAATTCTAATGTTTTGTTTATGATGCTTCGGCAATTTGCCTGTAACAGCCTTAAGGAATGTGCCCCTACCTGAGAATCGTCGCTTCCCCGAAGCCGTTGTCAGCACTGCCCGGTGACACCTCTCCACCCGGATACCCTCGCGAACAATGCTGCCAACTTTGAAGTTCCTCTTCTGTTTAACATGAACACTAAGAGCCAAGGGTCGTAAACGAATTGAAACCGCACAAATAAGATTCCTGAAATCAGTGGAAAAGTAGTAGGTATTAAGAGAAAAAAGAGAAATAACGAAATAAGCAAAAACTAAAAACAAAGGATCTAATAGATGAAATTAAGGAATATCAGAAAACTTATTATTTATTATTACTTCTTAGTGGTACTGTCAATCGCTAAGATCATATAAGCACGACTAGTGTGCTGAAGTTTCACTCTGTAGTTCTTTTACATGGGGGTGTTGCTTTTAAGCATACTTAAAAACCACCAGTCTGGATTTGGGATCTGAAGGCCAGTGTCTAACCAACTGAGCACCCAGGCCAATTAACGCAACAGGCATATTTTTACTTTCTCTATACGTATTATGTACATATATTGAAGAAGTATTGCATTCCACCCAAAAATTCGATACCGAGATTTCACCGGAAATACACGTTTTGGGTCCCCCTGAATCCAAAAATTCTGGATGAATTTTGCGGAATTTTGCATAACTGCTAAACGTAAGAGAAAGACAAAAACTTACCACACAGAAAACGTAAAGCACATTAAAACACATATGCCATATAACTTTTTTTGTGGAGTTGAACGTTTTTGAGATATTCCTTGTTTTTGGTTTAACCTTGAAAAACGTGTACTTTTCTGAAACAAGAATTTGTCAGCTGTCCATACAAACAAAATAACTTCAGTCACATAGCAACCAGCATTTGACTATCACCTAAATCTATGTTACTCCCCTAATTCGCTTCTACTTACAAGGAAGCAAGTAATAAGACTATTTCTGCTAATTTTTTCTCGATTAGCATGAAGTAAATACCATAAGCTTTTTAACAATAATTTGTTGCGGAGATGTAGAGAAAGTCATGTGAATGGAATACAAAAGAGTTTTAGTAGCCCGTTGAAAACCTGAGCTGGGTTGCCCAAGAAGAAAATTGAAGGATGGATTTGTCCGCGGAATAAACGGGACAGCAATGAATGATCTACCTATTAAGGAAGGAGAGGTATTTATTAAGATGTCGTTGGGATTAAATACCGTTTTCATCCCAATTGACAATGTGTTCATAAATATAATCTACGAGTGGAATTACTTCTTTTCTGCTCGAAACATTGTCCTTTATTTATGGGTGCTCTTTAACTGCTATAATTCTCAGTGTCCCATTCTATACTGGGTGTGAAAGATCGCTTAATTTTTCTCAGAGGCCTCTTTATCAGGCTGAGGTTCTTTAACATAGATACCGCAAATCTACGACACGGGATCAATGACTTTTCTTCCGTTCCGAAGGAAGTCAAGGCAAGGATTTTTACGCCCGTTTACACTGGACTAGGTTGCTTGTATTGCAATCATTTTAAGGAGAGTATACATCATGACTGGCATCACTGGCATAAAAAAATGTCTTCTTATAGCATTATGCAATATAAAAAGTACATTCGTAAGTTGATATGAGCTATACCCAATTTAATTATATTTCCAGATTTTAATTTTATCTTCTCTACCACATATGTAAAATGTGAATAGCGGTTAGAGGAGGCAATGTGTTCTACCCAAAAACTCGATACCGAAATTTCATGGGAAATACACTTTTTAGAGTTTTCTGAATTAACATAAAAATCCTTTTTATAAACATATCTGTGTGTGTTTGTGGGCAGCATAATTCAAAAGTCGGTTAAATACCAAACTTGGTATATAAGTTCAGTATCTTCCAAGGATGTGACACGAAGATTTTCAGGAATATTCCCCCACTCGCAAATACCCTTTGTATGGAACTTTTTTCGAAATTTTGATTTTCTCAAAATTGGTCCCAACATCTTTTTATTAATATTATATGTTTATGACAAACGAAATGTATATCCTGAATTTTCTGAGAATAGCCTCTGAAGACCTCTCCTTTCTAGATGATTTTTATATAACTTTTCCATAATTGGTAATCCGTACGAGATAGGCAAAAACATACTACGCAAAATAATAAGGAGATATTCCTTATTATTGGTTTCAATTTTAAACCACTTAAACTTTTCTCAAATGGGAGAATATTTATTTTCCTCTCTCATTTGTTTAATCCTGGTAGGCAAAGACAACGGATTTTCAATTATTTCATATACCAACTGACTTTTAAAGGATTGGACTATCGCTTTATTTTTGTGTACGCCCTTATTTCATTTCTACTTACAAGGAAACAGGTAATGAGACAATTGTTGACAATGTTTATCTCGATTAGAATGACCTAGATAAACAAATAGTCTTTTGTAAGGAAAGTTGTTTGTGGAGGAGTTAGAGAAAATCATGTGAATGGAAACATGATATTTTTATGTTATTTTTATATTGTTTAATGCACCGTGCTATTGAACAATGCATTTTAATCTGAATTTGTTCAAATGAATCAATGTAATATTTATAGTGACATTTATTTACATTTCATAGTTCAAAAAGCTTAATGCATTTTGACAGAGATAATGGTTAGCAAAATATTTATCCGTATTTTCCAAATGAACAAATTTATCAGCATAAATTATAATTATATAATTAAGTATTAAAATTGCTTTCTGACTCAATTGTCTACATACAGACATTTCTCGCTATATAAACATAGATTAGCAGAGCTCAAGGAAGTGTTTTCCTCTTGAGAATATCTGTTGTTCCTGCGGGACGCCCTCGCTGGAATTTCAATGCAACTGCTTTAGCGGCCCATAGCTCCATGATCCATTTCCCTTCCTACAGGAGTGCGGTAGTATGTGTAGGTATTGAATATCTCACACCAAAAACGCCGCTTTTGTTGGCATAACAATGGACAACACGAAGCTCCTCAAAGCTTCCCCTGGTTCTTCCTTCACCTTCACCTGGAGATTCCTGAACGCGTAACGGAACATGAGAACTATTTGCAGTTTATTCCCCGAATCCCTCTTGAGGAATGTAGAGTGACGGTTATATGGTGATATTGTGCTTCAAATAGGAGTGAACCTTGGCGTATATAACATCTTCAGAACTGTAATATACGATTCTTATACACTTTGATGACAAAATGAATTCATTTTGACCACAGAAGTACTGGATAGAGACAAAGCAATGACATTTTGCTTCATTAATATAGGGTTTTGGGGTTATAGATACAGCTACTTTGATAAGCGATAAATTAATATGTATTCATTTCGGTGTGTTAGTATGTATTACTCTTCGCCTAACAGGTTGCCCAAAAGTTAATCACATAATTATCTAGTGATGTGTTCTTGATGGTCTTAACTACGATACGAAACTATTTTTCTTCTACGTTTGCACACCGCAATACATGATCTGATGGCTTTAGGCAGTGTGGGGTTATTGACCTTTCAGATAACATACAAACTCGGTTCCGATACAACAGTATTTATAGGGAAGCCTGCCTACTCAAGGTTACGTTTTCTGACCAGTGGTCTCAGGGAAATAAATTCTATTTGGATAAACTAACAAAACTGAAAACACACCCCTCTTAATAAATTTACACGTTCTAAAATGCAACAATTATACAGTGATGTTACACTGTTCTTAAATACCAATACAAATATCTGCACTAACATATGTATAACGATGAAGTATACGTAAGTTAAAAACAATAATTACGATTTTCTGACTAGAAGTTTAGAACACAATATAATTCTAATTTCATATCTACCCATGGTCATAGAGTATGTTGGGAAACATTAGATGTAGAACTGAAACATTGATTTTCTATATGCACTGAAACCAGATTTTGTAGCTCATTTTGTGAAATAACTATGGTGGTGACGGAGTAGGTGGTATCTTTTAGAACAATGACAAACTTACACGAGGTATCAGAAAATGTTATAGTTTTCACTTCATGAAAAATGTGTTTCAGTTACACAGAACATTCGGAGTGTAGTAGTACGTGTGAGAATCTATTCGATGATATCATAAATGCTGGATTTACTAAGAAGTAGTGTCATGAATGAATAGTACAAATACTAGTATAAATTCTGAGTGAGATACTACAAATAACTATTGGTTGCTTATTTCTATCCTTTCCACCCGGAATCAATTGACACTCCACTGGGAACCTGGCCATTTTGGCATTATATATATCTAATAAAGAGGTAGAAAGAAAGCCTTCCGCTAGAAAGAATGCAATTTAGTTTGAGACATGACTTCAAACAAGCTACAATTCCTGAAACCGACAATGTTATTACCTTTTTCAGAATTACAATACTGCTCCAACAAATCACTCTCAGCGTCATAATAATTTCATTAAAGAATGCATGCTTATCTTCTTCTTTTAGCTCTTTTTATGTCATTCCGACAGAAAAGTAATTTTAGGTATTTAGAGCTCATTTAAAAGAATGTTCTGGCTATGGATCGAATATCTTGGCTTTTTTATGTATTTTCTTTATATATGAACATCTTTGAGTGCTGGAACAGGTATTTCAGGAAGTTTTTATGGCATACTATTTTGAGAAAATTCAGAGCTGTAGTCTAGTATTTTGTATGTGAATCGGATATTTTAGCGTTTTATATTGGTAATTTGGAGACATGTTAAAGATATTTTATGAGCGCGAACAGGTATTTCCGAGTATTTTTAATGGCATACCATGCCATTTTGAAGGTAATTAGGACTTTCAGACAAGCTGTTCTTCAGTATTTTCCAATATAGTGTAATTGTAGTGAGTTTTGAGCCAACACAAGACATCTATGACATTTTGTAAGCTGATTAGTCTTCTAGAACAGATTTTACGATTATAACAGACTATTATTATTATTATTATTATTATTATTATTATTATTATTATTATTATTATTATTATTATTAATATTAATATTATCATCATCATCATCATTATTTCACTTTCAAAGTGCTTTAAGGCACAAATTTGCCTCTAGCGTGGCTTTCTTGAGGGTTTTCCTGTGTTCCTTCTATAATGGCCTATTTCTCAATGAAGCTATATTTATTCTTCTGTACGTCAACTGTAGTTTAATCAATATGTTTACGTTTTACATTTATGCTATGACATTACAAAGTACATCCTATTATATGCCATAATTTTTCGATTATGGATGTAATAAACGCCCAGAAATTTAACTTCACTTTTCACAAATTTTCAGCTTTATATATGCACTAATGTTATTTTACAATGAACTTCTATAACCTAATACAGATTAATTAATCTTTTGGGTATTTTAATTTTTAGACAAACATCGTCTTATAATGTTCAAGGAAAAAAATGTTCAATGTTTACACATAGCAAATTTCATTGTAGCTGTTTTGCTAAACGGCTCGTTTGTGGTCTCATGTTAACTATTTGTCTTTGCTTCTTTTGTTGTATGCTTTCATTTTTTACTTTCTCTACATGGTACTCAGTACGTGAACAGGGAAGGTATTACATTCCACCAAAAAATTCGATACCGAGATCTCACGGAATTGTATGTTCTGCGAACCATTGAATCTAAAATACTATTTTTAGAAAAAATTCTGTCTGTCTTTAAATCTTGAGACCGTTAGTTGGCTTCTCTACAATAACCATTGTAATTAGCATTAATTGCTTATCGGTTTATATTTAAAGAGTGCCAATACTCGATTATTTCATGTATTGAGAGTGTAAAAATCAGCTTTTAGTAAGAACATCCTGGGAAGCAACTTATGTATTTTGGGTAATATCGACTCCCGTTTCGCGGCCTTTCTGACCAATCAGAAAGAAGCCGCCATGACAGCAATTTTGCTATATTAGGAGAAGATTTGCGGCCTCACTGTACCCGATGCTGAGGTCCTCGATGACGGTTCCCCTTAAGTTGCGCCTTTTGAGGGCTCTCATAATCCCCTTGTTAATCTATGCCTGTGAGATCTGGGGCATGGCGGCAGACTCCAGTCTGCTGTTGCTTCAGCGGGTACAGAATAGGTGTCTTCGGGCTATCTATTCTGTGCCTCGAGGCTTTCCAACAAGACTCCTTCACGAAGCCTCTGGTCTACCATACCTGAAGGGCGAGATTAGGCGTCGGGCAACAAAATTCAACGAAGGGTTACCATTCCATCGGAGCGCCCTCGTTAGGTCTCTTGGGGATTACGATCCCACAAACCGCCGCTTCAGGCGATACCGGCTTCCCCGCATGGCTTGTGGGCATCCCCGGTAACGAAGGAGCACCACCAACAGCTGATACGGCTAAGCTCCTTATAATCCTTCAAGAGTTGCTTGGATTCAAAGTTAAAACCTCAAAAGAAACATTTTGATAAAAACACACCAACGGTGCACAAGGGCCGTTGCACCAGCAAGGCAACCGTCGAGGAGCAATATTTGCCTCCTCCTGTCACTCCACAACCCCAAAACACACCCGCCATCCTGCAAAACCCACAATCCCGTCAGAACGTGGTTAAGTTCTCTCCGAGAACAGGGACACGTCTAACACACCTCGGGCTGCCCTCAGCCTGCCAATTACACTGGACTGGACATCGGGGCTGTCTCATAATTACATCGGCTTTCAAATTAAACAATGCAACTCTCCTAGATAGTTATCGGCGCCCTCAGTAGTGGACAGATAAAGCCAGTGACGCGTATCTAGACTTAATTATATAAAGCGAACTTATAGAGAAAAGAGTTATAAAATACATGTGAATTGTCGATAAAGAAAAGTCCTAGTAAGTAAATTACTAAGCAGGTTGTACAGCAAAGTACTTATCTCGTATCTTCTAGTGACAATATAGTGAAGGAACGTAACGTGTGTCTACGTTATTTCATAAGATCACTCCCTAAACTACCCTTATTGTTTCCTACCCGAGTGAGTCAAACCAGCATGCAGGTTGAGTCTAACTGAGGCATCTCATCGGTAGCAGGTCTGTACAACATAGGTACATAGATCTACTCATCTGGTAGTGGAGTGAATCTTTAAACACCGCCAACGCCATTTCAC
Source organism: Hymenopus coronatus (assembly GCA_030762935.1). NCBI lineage: Eukaryota > Metazoa > Arthropoda > Insecta > Mantodea > Hymenopodidae > Hymenopus > Hymenopus coronatus. Next base: position 51,328,754 of record CM060890.1, on the reverse strand, counting down.
TTCTGAGCATGGGGCTAAAATGGGGGGATTTTCCCGAAAACTCTTTTACATGGAAGATGTTTCGAAAAAGTTTCAATTGTTTCAAACTTTGCTGTAAAGATGTTATTAAAGTGCCGCATTTTAGATATTTGAATTACAGATAAAATACATATATTGAATTTATTGGGAATAGCCTCTGAATTGCTCTTCGTTCTGAATGATATTTTCATAACGGTAACGTAAGAGACAAAAGTCATTGCTTAGCAAATGTAGATTTCGTTAAAACACACAATATATGTCACACAATGGTTTTTTTTTTTTTTTTTTCGAACTGACCATTTTCCAGATATGTCCTGTTATTGTTTTTAAAATTTACAATGCTTAGATTAGTTTTCAAATGGGAAGTACTTATTCCCTTTTTAATTCTGGTGATGCAAATAATTTGGACAATTGCATTATATAGCGACCGGCTTTTAAAAGAATTTGACTAACGTTTTAGTCTAGTGTATTCCCTTAATTCCAGCTTGTAAAAAGGAATTAAATAACGGAATCACTTATGCTAATTTTTATCTATTACCACAAAGTGGGTAGAATAAGCTTTGTACGAATAATTCGTTGCAAAACGGGTAGAGAAAATCATGTAAATAGAATATATAAGATTTTTTTCACTTTATGGCTTATTTTGCTGTCGTGCGATAAATGATATAGCAGTATTTCTTTGCCTATATTTTGTGCTTTATAAATAGACATAATTACATGTGTTAACAAGACTCGGCAAAAACGTTTTTAATTCTAATATGATTTTAAAGTTATATACGGGCATAAGTGTTATTGAGTACCTTTGCGCAGTGCAGCGAAAATCTATTCATTCCTCGGGCAGTGCAAGCGAGAACGTCTGGCACTGTCTCGGAAAAACAACCTATTCCTCGCTTTACTGTCAGCTGTTTTCTTTACCGGGATGTAGAAAGGATGCTTTCTGTTTAAAGTTAAACTCGTGAAGTGTTTGCTGCTCACTAAAGGAAATAAAATTTAGACGCGTGCAGTGGAATACCAAGCTGTGTGTTCAGATATTCATATAAGTCATGCTTTATTCACGTTCTCATGACGTACTTCCTTGCCTTTGAAGTTTAAACTGAGAAAAATTATTAAATGAATAAACTGAAATATATTTATGAATATTGTTGCATAGCTATAACACCAATGTGGAACTTTTGATGTCATTTCGTGTTACAGTTATGTTATGAGCGTCAGCAAGGTGATTTTAATGTAATATTTGATAAATATATGTGTGTGTGTGTGTGTGTGTGTGTGTGTGTTTTTCTTTATGTGGTATTTTTTTTAAACACATGCTGTCAAGGATACATGTGCAGATATTTGTAATGGTAATTACATTACATTAATATTTGCTTCAATTGCGGACTTATAATTTTACTAAGTAAGCATAGTATGTTATCAAGTTATCAAGTAGTATGTTATCCAAGTAGTGGTGGCACACAGCCATATGTATTTATTTTCCCCGAGAGCGCGGGGCGGAAGGCATATAGCACATCGAAAAGTCTCTCTATTACGAATATTGTATAGAAACTGAGTTTTCGAATTATTCACTGAAAGCCCAATGATCCACCTTGGGCAATATATCACGTATTGAGGTATGCAGATGTAAAAGCAAAATGGATAACTATACTGACAAGAGTTGTTCATTTCGTGGCGCATTTGAGATCAATCAAAAAATCATCAAGTAGTACAATTATTATATGATTGTTTTTAAACAAATGCCGGCCCTGTCAAAAAAAGAAAAGAATTTTGTTCAAAATTTAAACTTAAAAAAGACATAGTTCCACTGTTAGCCGAAGAGAAAAACAAACTAACAGATCGAAGTAATACATATTAAGCTACCAATAATAATAATATATACCCATAACACCCATTATATGTACACAAAGAAATAACAGTTGAGGATTAAGCTTGTGATATTAGGAACTGAAAAGAATCTCCAAGGTATACATGTAGAACGTCTTTCATTAATTGGAAACTTTCTGCTTTTAACATATTTATTTTACATCCAGTCATAGAAAGCTAACTTAAAAGTAGTGTAAGTTTTAGAAAATAATGCAGTAATAATCACACGCATACACATACGGACGCTTTCTAAAAATACTTTTTTTTATTAAAAAAAAGAGTGTGTTTCCAATGAAATCTGGATTTAAATATTTGGATTGCACGCAATATATTCTATGTCTATGTGCTATGTACTATGCATAAAGAAGTAAAAGTACACGAGCGCGCTATAAGATAAAGATAGTTACATAACGGTTTGGAAAAGAGGTAGAGAGAAGAATATAATTAAAGCAAAAATTTTCCTATATGAGCTTTGTAGTTGTATAATACAAAGAAAATCGTTAATAATAAACTTATATTCATTCTATAAGGTTTATAAAAAGTCTGATTATTTATAATTCAATATAGACTTTTAGTTATCATCATTAGAATTTATTTTAGAGAATAAAAAGAAGGAATTAATGAAAATTAAATACTCATTATTATTTATAATGCTATTCCTATATTTATCATTCTATATATCACCACTAGAGTTGCTCAGTTTCAATTACACTGCTTTATGAGTGGATAACTGAAGCTACAAATCCTGAGAAAAGGACCCCATTGTCAAGTGTACTATATTACTGTCAATCTACTCTGAGGTCTAGTGTTGCTGACTGTAACCATCTCAAGGAGACACCGGATGTAGAGCCCTGATGCCTACAGCCTTTCAGAGCACAGCATTTGATTAAACACAGAGCCTGTTTTTCCAACAAAAATTCAGTGTTAGAAAATTAAATTTCTAAGAAAAAGAAAAGGTTTGGCCAGGGAAGAGCTAATAGAGATAAAATTATGCGATCTTAATTGGATGTAGAAGGATTAATAAATGTCATATCAATTAACTACTATATGTATATTAGATAATGTATAATTTTTTATATAATCCAATAGGAAAGAGATGTAGAAAGGCCAGTAAAGAGATAGAGAAAGGTACTGTAAGGATAGATGAGGTGAAACTCTAAACAAGGCGTCATCTAGTTGTTTTTTGAATAAAGCAGAAAGAGAACATTTGTCCAAAGCTCCTGCGAATCGCCTCCTATGTAATACATAACCAACTGCGTGGAAGGCAAGAACAGATAATTCCTTCAGTGCTCTGACGGTATGAACATTTTACTTTTGAAATCATAAACCAAATTTCAAAGAATAATACAGAACAATTGCTCTACTGTGTCTCTAGAAATGGATTTACACTTAGGATATGAGCATATATGTGTTTTCATAGGTTTGGTGGTAGCTTTTGTGGTAACATAAATAACTGACAAAATAATGATAGTTATTAAACTATTAACAGCATACAAGTTCCTTAATTATTGCCATTGCAACTGCATTGTATTTCTCGTACTCAATTGCTCATGGCTAACAAGAAAAGCTACGGCGCGAATCAGTATTACGTAATAATGGTAGTTTTAAAAATGGATAATATTGAATAGTTCCTTGATTTAACTGTATCTTTTGTACGAATTCAATAAGCGATGTATTTTTCTGTATAGAATATAGCTTTTTTAGGTGATTTTACTTCATCGAGGCAAGACTGGATTAGAAAAAGCAGGTGATTTTAGCTTATCTATCTCGTGCCTCAGCTTGTATATTGTCGCGGGATCGGCATATCGTTCCTGCAGTGTCCTCAGCTCCGGTGTAGATGCGTTGATGTAGGTCCCACTCTTAATTTCCTAATTACACTTAATCTCAGGGGTATATGGGTGAGGATAATATATTAAAAACACCGCATAACCCCTTACGACATTAATTTATTGTAATATAGAGTGTAAACGGGCGGCTAACTTGTTCCTTACAAATGTGCTATAGTAAGTACCATCCTACCATTTAATTATTAATGAGGAGCCTAATCTAACCCTCTGCACATCGCTTCCCCACCACCTGCACACAACTCAATGTGCCGTGAACACAATATCACTTTCAGAGTAAGAGTATAGAGTATAGAGATCTGCCTTATATAGTAAACCTGGGTGACACCAACTTTCGCGCCATAGCGTGCACATGACGTGTTTGGAAATGCCCAGTAGTTCCTTCTCAGTTTAACATGATGCTTTCTTTGTCTGTCTTTCCAACTCCCTGTGCTACTTGGAAGACAAGTCACTATTCCTGTCTCACTTCTTTATATGTCTGTTCTTTTCTATCATGTATCCTTGAGCCTAAGCCCTGTGCTCATTAGCAGGTGGTGTTTGGTGAACTTATACCTGGAATAAGCTATCTCGCCTCGCCTAATTACCTCAGTTAACGACTTGCATTTATGCATATTTCTACTCTGGAATATTTACAATTATTTTCCCTGGCTTTCTATAAGCTACTAATATTATGTACAGTTTCTCTTTTTATATAATTTGTGAGCATGTGATATGTGCTCCTACAATATCTCGTCAGCTACGTGAATTGCGTCGGTTGCATAATAATACTGCAAATGCATTTTTTCATGTATAACTTTGGTGCAAATAAGAAAGATCTCTCCTAGTCAGAGCTTAAAACTAGACGTAGAAATCTTGCGTATTGGATTGTTTTCCGCCCCCAACATTTTAACTGAAATACATTACACTGTACATACAAGGAACCAAGACAGTCTCTGCTCTCAGATGTTGACCCACTACGCGCTTCAGCATAAAATCAACCAAATTGGTGACTCCTGGTTTAAACCCAGAAACAAGAATACCCCTTTTTTGAGACAGTAAGACATTCTTATATAATGAGAAGTGCGTCATAGAGGTGTGTAATACAAGCGCTTACTGAGTAAATCGTGCACTTCGAGACCAACTGCACGGAAAGGAGGAAGAAGTAATTCTAGTTTGCAGTGGCAGTTTGCAACATCTTGCATTTGAAATACAGGATACACCTTTGGCTAATTGACATGACTTGACTGTTGTAGTGATAGGGTGTGTTGCATTATCTCCTAAGACATTTGTCTTATTTAAAAACCTATTTTCTAGTTGGGCTTATCAAAAATTTTCATATGCTTACTGTCAATATGTCTATTGTAGGTTTATATTTGGTAGAACAGTTACCAATTATAATGTATCTTACGCTAGTATTTATATTTCTGATATAACATCGTAACATAAATAATTGCAAAAATAGTGAAATTATTATAGTATTACATAGAAATAAGAAGTATCTTGGTCAGTATGAGAACTTTTTTGTAACGAAACATTTTCAGTTGTTAGCAGTGAATATGTAAAGGTATCTTCTAATATATATTTAATACACTTTGAGAGAAAGGTTCTTCTCCCTGATAACTGTCGCACTCACCTGCATGTGCCATAAGTAGTTAAAGCGGGCGTTAAACACTACTAAAAACAAAAAAAAAACAAAAAAAGCAAAAAACTCACCTGCATAGTTTGCGTTAGGACACCGCAAATTGAATTTTCTGAGTGCAAAACTTTGCTGCAACCTGAAAGTTTATTCCGTCACTTTCTATAAACAAGAGATTTCTTCTAGGCAGGCATAAATGTGTCTATGGCCCTCACGTTTCATTGTTTTCTGTTCTTGGCATTATAAACTGGCACACTCTTTAAAGAACAAGGGATCATATGACGTCTTCTGGCATAAAATCAAGCCAGTTGATGTCTGGTCTAACAAATGAGCAAAGCATCGTATTTTTGCAGCCATATGTAGTCCTTGAACACCACCTTCACAACACACTTGATTTGATTTCGTACTACGAGTACAAAATGTTAACAGGGGAAATAAAGTGGGGATGACATAAAGGGGCGACCTTGCGACATGCAGCAGTATAGAAAGAACAGGGTGGAGGATAACACTGCTAGAGGGTGGGGCTGGTGGTAAGATTCATCCTTTTTCCGGCTCATTTCTCGCGGACAGCGTCCCTTTCCCCCAGTTACAAACGCCGGCGAGATTTGATTTACCGCCCGTGAAACGAAAACCAACCAAAGAAGTGCAATAAAAAGAAAGTAGAGAGATGAAAAAACCCCCACCCAAAGGAATAAGAAAAAAGAGGGAGAAGTGAAAGGGCGGATGATGAAAACTTATAGAATATTTTCGATCATACGATAAAGTGATGCGAAGTCCCAGGCAAGATTTGAACTTGAAACTCACTTCCGCATCATTCGTTGAACCGTTTAGGCGGCAGATATCTCATCTGCAATAACGTATGGTACTTGATTACCATAAGCATGAGTTATAGCACCTTCCACAATAGAGAGCCCTTATGATTAAATTCAGGAATTAATGTATTTGTATGGCAATGATTCACATGTTCATGAGTTCCTTTGCTAGAATGCGTTTCCCATTTGGAGGTATAAGCTGAATACAAAGCCGAATAATCAAGCTGAATTAATACCCGGCTTTTCCCATGTAAAATGGGCTTTCCAAATTGACTGAAGTGTTAGCCATTCGAACTGTGAAGTATGGCTTTATTTTCCATTGTATGATCTACATAAATACGCTGGATAGCATTTATAGTTTTACCGCAGCACCAAATTAACAAAGTATGAACATTTGCTGTGGATGATGTGAATGTCGCTCATTTTACTGAGGGTAAGGAAGCTCATGATCAGTTTCAAGTGTTTTACTTTCTCTGCCACGTACAATGTAAGTAGTATATAGATAATATATTGTATTCCACACAAAACATCGGAAATATATGTTTTGATGCTCCCCTAAAAAAGACAATTGTGTTTTTAGACAGCTCAAACTAAACATGGAATTTTTAATACAAACAAATCAAGTTAAAAGTATATTATTATCGCCACCCCATGGTCACCAACTTTGGTTTCATGTCTAGTAAAATCTCAATTACTTCTTGTATTTGCAGTTGTTTATTCAACAGAATGGCTTTGACTTGGATTTACAATAATTATTCAATGTTAGATCATAAATAATTTATCTCGGCGGTTCACAATATCTAGTAATAATATATATTGTCATATTTTGATTCATTGCAGTGATATCGGTGCCTAATCGCAAGCGTTTGCCTATTCCTTGAGTTGGCAACCTTGTACTTGATGTGGGTAATCTATAATGGCGGCAAGTATGAATATAATGTGCTATTGAGTTCCAAGAGCCGGACAAAATTCTGTACAAAGTAGGTGAAAAGAATGTAATAATTAATAACGTGTTTATAAATATTAACAACTGTATAAAAATTAGCTTATGACACACGTGGTAATGATTTTATATTGTTCGTAGGGTTGCAAAATTCGGGCTGCGGCTTAGTTTCGTAAGCTCGTACTCAAAATATAAAACACACATTTTAACTGATATTATAAAGAACTATTATAAAGCTAAACGCTACCTTACGTGTGAGAACAAGTGCGTGTGTGTGTGTGTGTGTGTGTGTGTGTGTGTGTGTGTGGGCGTGCGCACGCGTGCGCGTGTGATCACTGAAAACTAAAAATCTGATGTGTTCCATTCAACAACTTTCTATACCTCCCTGTAACAAATTGTTGTAAAAGCGCTTATTTTTCTATCTACTTTATGATAAAATTGGTTTCTTGTAAGTACAAGAGAATAAGCGAATACACTAAAATGATAGTCAAATCTTTTAAAAACTGGTTGCCATGTGGATGCAATCCGGTTCTTTGCAATGCGAGGAGTTGACAATTTCCCATATGAAAAAAAATTGAAGTGTTTGAAAACTGAAATCAATAACAAAAAATATCTAAAAACTGATGAACTCCATAAAAATACATATGACATAGATTGTTTAACGAGATCAAGTAAGCTTTCATCTATCTTTTGCGGTTTACCAGTTATGTAACAGTTATTAGCAAAATTCTGGCTACTGCTAAAAATTTCAATATACACATTTTATTTATCATATAAATATCTGTAATATACAGTATTTTAATCAAAATCGTTAGAACCATTTTTAAGAAAATCGATATTTTGAAAAAAATGTCTATGTAAAGGGTAGTTTGGGGTAAGGGGATTTCCTTCAAAATCGTCGTTTCGCATCCTTGGAAAATACTTAACTTACCTAGATACTAAGTTTGGTATTTTGGTTTCGCGTTCGACACACTGACACACGGATCTTTTTTCTAAAAATGCTTAGTTTGGATAAAGATTACTCCAAAAACGTGTACTTTCGGTGAAATTTCGGTGTCAAATTTTTGGGTGAAGTACAATTACCTTCTCTACCTACGAATCATGTACTATGTAGAGAAAATAGAGAGTCCATTACATACCAAACTTGATATTTCAGTTCTGCATTTTCCTAGGATGCGACATAAATATGTTCAAAAAAGTCCTCTCAGCCCACATGGATCATTTTGAGATTATTTTGCTTTTCTCAAGTATGGCTCTAACAAATTTGGTTGAAATATTCTATGTTTAACATATTTTCATGACAAATGAAATGCATATTCTTGAATTTTCCAGGAATGGCTTCTGAAATGCAATTCATTTTGGATGACTTTTGTATAAGTAGTATATCGTAAGAGATAGAAAAAGCTTACTACACAAAAAATGTAGATGTCAAAACACCTAGTTTATAGAAAGAACATTTTATTTTCTGGGCTTAACAATTATTGGTTTCATTTTTCACGTGTTTATACTTTTCTTAAACGGTAAGTCTTATTCGTTTTAATTTCTTCTGGGCATGCTAATAAAACAGAATTTCTGTCATTACAGAGCGACTTTAAATGTTTGACTGTCACTTAAGTCAACTGTATTCCTCTAATCTCGTTTTTATTACTTTCTCTATACGTGCTATGTACATAGTGTATAGAGAAGGTATTGTAATGCACCCAAAATTCGATACCGAGATTTCACCGGAAATACTTGTTTTGAGACCTCCTGAATCTAAAAAAAACATTTTTAGAAAAATGTCCGTGTGTCTGTCTGTCTGTGTGTGTTTCTGTGTGTGTGTCTGTGGACAACATAGTTAAAAAACGAAAAGACCGTTGAATACCAAACTTGGTATTGATTAAAATAGCGTATATTAAAGATATTTACCTGACAAATAAAATGTATTTCTTGAATTTTCTGGGAATAGTCTCTGAAGACTACTTTATTCTGGATCAACTTTACGGAATTTTCCGTAACTGCTAAAGCGTAAGAGATGGACCAAAACTTACCACACAGAAAATGTAGAGCACGTTAAAACACATAATTAATGTTATATAACTTTTTTCGAGGAGTAGATTGCTTTTGAGATATTCCTTGTTTTTGGTTTCAGCTATAAAGACATGTTTTTCTCATATAGGACTTTGAGAACTCGTGTCCATACAAAGGAACTTCAGTCACATAGATACCAGCTTTTGACCATCACTTTAACCTATGGTACTCCCTTATTTCGCTTCTACTTACAAGGAAGCACTTAATAAGACTATTTCTGCTAATTTTTTCTCGATTAGCATGAAGTAAATAGAAGCATAAGCTTTTTAACAAAAATGTATTGCAGAGTAATAGAGAAAGTGAATGTGGCACATCAGATTTTTTATATATGAATTATGCTGTCAAGTATTTTTCTTCGGTTCATTTTTTTGAACATTCTATCACAGAAGACTTGCTCCTGCTATTGATATTGGATCACTATGATCCACAATCACAAAGATAAAAGAGATCCGCTAACAACACAGGCATATTTTTAAATGAGCTTTTTATTCGAGAGTCTCCAAACATGTATTTTCATGACATTTCAGTATCGAGTATTTGGATGGAAGTAATTCTGTCCGAATCTACTTATACGTGGTGGAAAGACAATACATGTTGTTTTAATACAAATAATATTAATTAAACAAAAATGATGTTATTTCAATTCATCCTGTATTTCATTAGATTTCCCACATGTACCATGCAGTTGTTTATGAAAGAATATTCAGAGAGATGTTATTTACAAATTTCAGTTAATAGAATTAAAGAGAGTTTTATGTACTTACAAAGCACTAACCGTGTAAACTGTGTGCATATATAATTATTTCTCACAAATTAGCATTCGCTCCAACCTCTACTCACGTGTTTTTGGAAACTAGCGTAATTGAAACAGTGAATACATAACCCTGTAGAGAATTTTCCGCTCTCTTGAATGGGTACATAATGAAAACAGGTTTCAATTAATTAAGAATCAGAAGTGCTGTTGGCTATGAACGTATCTATGTTTGATGATAGAGTTATTATAGCCCTCTGGTTCTCCATGTGTTTTATTTGTGGGGTAGCCTGAAGCACAAAGTGTACAAAGCAAACCTCCACTCACTGGATGAATTCTACGACAAAATTATCAAATAAAAACAGAAAAATAGTAGCTGCTGCTCTAAAGGTCATTTGGAAATATGTTTACCCAGTACACAGTCTGTTTCTGAGAGAGAACGATATACGTTACATAATGCTATAAGGTATAATTTTATTAGTACAATATATTTATGAAATTTTTAAAAAATGTATACATTTTATGTTTTTAAGGAATTATATTATATTATTAGTTTATTTGTTGATTTTAATATGGATAATTTTAAATCGCTGTTTACATGTACAAAACACACCGCCCTTTGAACTCAAATACTCTCAATTATTGTTGTCCAACACGTATGCACAATGTACATAGTTGGTAGAGAAGGAATCGCATTCTACCTAAAAATTCACCACAAATACCTATTTTGAAGAACTCTAAATCCAAAAAGAAAACATTTTTAGAAACATTATCTGTGAGTATGTATGTGTGTGTAAAAGCTTACTACGCCAAAACTCTAGATCTCTTTAAAGTACACAGTTTGCCATACAAAAATGTGTTATTTGTTTCAGTTTTAAACTACTTAAACTTTTCTCGAACGATAAGTCATCTTTCTTTTCATACCCCTTTTGTTTTACTTCTAGCTACATAAAGAAAACAGAATTTCAATTTTTTTACATAGCGATAGCTTTTGAAGGATTTTACTATCGCGTAAGCGTAGTGAACACCCTTATTTCTCTTCTGTTTGTAAGGATGGAAGTAATAAGATAATTTCTGATGACGTTTATCTCGATTAGGATGATATAGATAGAAGAATAATCTGTTGTAAGAATAGTTTGTTTGCTGAACTTGTACAGATGGTCATATGAATGGAACACATAAGATTTTTTGTTAGAGTTTTTACTCTTCAAATGCTCCTTGGATCCCAGTTTAGACCTTATTAGCTTGATACTTCTTGGAGATCTTCGGAAACTTCTTATTTTCTCATGATTTCCTATTTTTACAGTAACTTAAACTTCAAGTATGGAGCGAGGTGGCGTAACATGTGCAATCGTATTTGAGAGGTTGTGGGTTGAAATCCCGTAGCCGTATCGGGTTTCTTCGGGATTTCCCCGGGTCGCCAGGTGAATGCTAGATAGGTTCTTTACATCCCCCGAATTTAATCGTCCACCATATCCTCTGCCCATCTTGTTTGAAAGACCAGGCAGAGAGTTGAGTGGGTAGTGTTTTTTGAGAGGCGGTAGAGTTCTGTTGCACCGAGTACGTTATGTTAATGATCCAAGTGTAAAGTTGAGAGTATTAGTGGCAAAATATTGATAATAAGTATAAGCATACGATCGTCCATCATGAATCAGACAAATGAAGTCTATTGTTAGGCAACTGTTTTTAGCAATACGTCCACAGCTGTGATGTTGAAGTGGTTAGGGGACTGCTTTCTAACGAAAAGGTTCCGTTCTGCAATGCATGCTGTATTTTATGTATGTACTGCACTTAGGGATCAGAATTAGCAAACGATTAAAATGCATATCACCCCTGAAATTCTTGCAAAATAACGGCGCATTGTGCACAGCACCAGTTCAATACTGCCTCTTTTCAGGCTGATTGTTGAGAGTCATTAAGATGAAGTAATTGTTAATGAGGAACTGAATCTTCATAGCTAATGGAATATTCATCACAAGTGACGTAGTTCACTATGTCTCAATCATAGAGCAAGAACCTAGAAAAATGGGTGGCTTAAATCGAAGAAGAATTGATCTAATTAATCTATGTTGCAATATGCTCTTATTACTGAGCTATCATATTGAGATACTCTTAATGTATTCATCGTATCACCTATTCAAGTACTGCAATAATTTTCCAGAAGGATCCCAAAGAATCGAAATATTACATCCTTAGAAGCTAAGATTCAAAAACATGACAGTGGGAAATGATTTGATGTGCTCCACTCACATGATTTCTCTACCTATTCTGCAACAAATGATTCTTTCACAGTTGGAAAGGTAGAGTCAGAATGAAAAATGAAATGCCTAGTTTCCGTCCAGTTGCGCTAACCATTGAGCTAACATGGTGACATGCGAACATATTATTAAATTCCTCAACTCACTCACGTTTTTTTTTCCCGGTAAACCACAAGGAAGTCTCAAATAGATTGAGATAATGCACCTCAATGGCGGCGTACAATGTCGTAAGTACCTTAAGTCTCGAGGCGGCCCGCCCTGGCCGAGGGTTAGACCACTCGCCTCTCACCTAGGCGGCCCGGGTTCCATCCCAAGTGACCGCATGTGGATTAATGGTGAACAAAGCAGCACAGGGGCAGGTTTTCTCCAGTTTTTCCCGACATCGCATTCCACCTGAGCTCCATCTTCATGCCATATATCATCATCCCCTACGGTACAATATATGGTTAAAACGGGGATAAACACTATCAAAAAATGCCAATGCTTCATAGTTGAACCAACTATAAGGTCAATTCATGTGGTCATTTGGCTAGTGTGGAAACTAGAAAACGTAATTCCTCTACTTGCTGCATGATAATCAAGCTAAACATTAGTAGAATGAGTGTATTACTAACTAGAAGTGGAATAAGGGAATACACTCAAGCGATAGTAAAATCTTTTAAAAGCCAAGCCGCTATTGAAATTCGCTTCTATTTGCATAGCCAGTACTAAAGAAAAATATATATGAAATGTATGACGTTCTCCTGTCTGAGAAAAGTAAGGTACTTTAAAATTGAATCCAATAAGCAGGAATACCTCGGAAAGGTGAACTCAACAAAAGAAATGTATATGAGATAAATTATGTATTTAAGATCTACATTTTTTGTGTAGTAAGATTTTTCCTACCTCTGACATTTTAACGGTTAGGCCTATAAAGGCCCTCCAGAACGAAGAGGACTTCAGAGGCTGTTCTCAGGCGATTAAAAATATGCAGTTTCTTTTTAATAAAATATCTTAAAGTTTAGTATTTTAATCAAACTCGTTCGAGCCGATTTTGAGAAAAACAAAATTTCAAAGAATATTCCATTTAAAGAGTAGTTTAAGATAGGATTTCTTTGTTGCTGAAAATCTTTGTGATTCATTCTTGGAAGATGCTGAACTTAAACACTATTTTTTGTTTTGCACAGACTTTTCGCATTTTAATTATGGTGTTCAAACATACAGGGAAGAACATTTTTCTAAATATTCTTCTTTATTTTGGTTTTAGGGAACAACCCCCAAATTGGTATTTCCAGTGTATCGAATTTTTGGGTGGACTGTTATACCTTCTCTACCTCTATGTATTCGAGAAAGTAATAAAAGATAAGGTTAAATAAAATGAGCTGATACTGTACTGTTAAATTAATTCTTTTATAATCTGAACGCCCTAATAAACCTAATACGAAGCCCACATTTTATTATGATGAAACGTTAGAAGATATTGGTAAATCCTTTACTGAACTTGTACCCTTGCGAAATTTATCCTGATTAGCATAATTCAGATTAAACATCTTTATAAGAATAGTTTCTTTACAAAAGCGGTAGAGAAAGTGATGTGAATGGAACACATCAGATTTTTTAAAATGTAGAATTAATATTTTCAAGACATTCCGTGTTATAGGCCTCTATTTTGAATGTGTAAGTGAAATATGCAGTAGTACCTCTACTAATTAATAGCTTTGGTATTTAGAAGTAGTATTCGTTTTATGTATTGAAGTGTCACTGAACATACATATTTTGGGAACTTTATGTATGGCCATGTGTATATCTATGACAGCTGTGGCTCAGAGCAAAGAAAAAGAAAATAGAAGAAGAAAAATACAATTTGTTGTGGTTAGTTTACATTTGAAGGTATTAACAAAACACACCCATTTAACTAGTTTATTTATCCTAATGTACATGGGTTTGATTACCCTTATTTACTACATCCATAAAGCTCCCTGGCTGTTATTGAGTGTAGGCCTATGTTTGTACTGCATATTCCATCCCAATCTCTCCTGGTCCCCCTCTCGCTCTCCCTCTCTCTTTATCCACTTTTCTTTAATATTTACAAAAATTGCCCTATTTCTTTAGTTCTTCTCATTCAATATTTTCATTGCTACCATCTTTCCTGAAAGTTTTATCCCATTTGTGTCACCAAATTTATTTTCTACAATTTCTTATCTCTTTATATTCTGTTAAACAGTAAACACTGCTGTCTTTCTCCCCACATAAAATACAACGTTCTAGTTCATTGTCCCTCATCTCTTTCAAAAGTAATGCTCCTACTTCCATCCAATCTAATACTTCCTACTATTGTTTACTACACACACACATATGTATTTACCCTTCTTGTGACCATGCTTTCTTCATTTTTCTATATGCAAAGCGATTTTTTATTTTATAGTTTCCCAAAATGTACTGTTTATTTATGTTTTCTATCCTATTTCTCTCTGAATTCCGGAAAACTTTTTCATTTTCCTTTCCCTTCTTATGTCTTCCATCCCTATTTTCGTCAAGATTTCCTCAACTGCCCTCTCAAATCTTCTCACACTTAATTACCTTAAGCCGTTTTATACATATTTTTAGCCGATTCTCTCATGTTCCCTCTTTATACACCTGTTCCAATATTTAAATGCTCTTTCTAGGATCACTCACTTCTACTTGAACCTCCTAATTCTACCATTGCCTAGAGTAAATAAATGCCAAGAGTAAACAAATATAAAACATATGTAAGTTCAGCAACTTACAAGAAATCGTGGCATGAGGTTCTCATGAAATTTTCCCCATCGAAGCTACCATTTATATGAAAAATTTTAGATATTGTATACTTACTGTAAAATATAATATGGCTAATGTATGAGGTAAAAATACGAAAAATTCGTTTCCTATGGAAAATAGCTTTAGATTTAAATCCAACGATTTATCCAAATGCTTAAAACAGCATTGGAAAAAAGCATATATCTATAATTTAATACGATTGTGTTAAATTAGGCAGTGCTTGAATGTTGATGTGAGAAACATATCAACTTATTTTAGCTTTGGAGTGGTTCGGCATTAAGGTGAGGGGTTTGGATTTGTTTGTTTTTAAATACGTTGATAAGCATCAAAATGCTTTTTTTATTATTAACGTGCAACAATAATAGGAGCAATTACATCAACATCTTGGTAAGGCAAACTGTGCACTACCGAGATTAAGTTTATAAATAAATTTTCTTCTTATTTATTATTCTGTCAGAAAACATATTCCTGGAATTTTGTTGCGGGATATAATTATATTCGTAAATATAAAATGTATTAAGAATTTTGTGTTTTTTTATCGAAGGAAGATTGACCCAAACCGACGAATCATTAAAGATACATAACATAGCTCCATGGCACGACAGCTCACGGGCAACCTTGGCCTACCGCCCGGCCGCTGTGTCCCCCATCTCGGTCCACTACAGACGTCATGGATGGGGTGCAGTATTAGAGGGTGAGACGTGGTCAGCGCCTCGAGCCCCTCCCGGCCGGTTAATGCGGTCCTCATCACCTGGAGCCACTACTTCTCCATCAAGTAGTTCATCAATTGCCCCCCCCCCCCAGGGACCTTACGAGGCTGAGTGCACCCCGGTCCAGGTCTCCCAGCGGGGGAAAAATCCCCACGGCGGTACTGGGGATGGAACCCACGTCTCCCGCTTGGTCTCCCCACGTTACCACCACGCTAAGGAGACAATCTTATTAAAGATACACTGGTATTTTATTTGTAAATGACAGATAAGAGAAACAAAAATTGTTAATTTAAGATTGTATTGCCAAACATAATTGTAATGTATTAAATAAAGCACAGCGTTTGCAGAATACGCGAAGTGTTATCTCAAAGACGTTTACGTTCAGAAAAGTTTCTCTCGCTAATTACGAACAGATAAGAATAAAAGGGGAAAATAAAGTACTTCTCGCCATAAGAAAGTTTCTTTAAAGAAAAAAAGGATCAGCTAATACAAGTAGTTTTTTCTTGAGACATAATTAGTATCTACTGGTCATACTTACGTTTGATAACACTAAGATCGACAAAAATTATCAATTGCTCTTCAACATGGTTCGATTTCAAGACATTGCAACTGTAAATTTCATGTATTCGACAAATTATATCACAGATAAAATGTATTTCTTTTATTCTGATAAAATTATTTATAATATTTCACTAGAGAACCATAAAAAGTAAACTTAAAGTTAAGAAAAAAACTCAGCTCATTTACATATATAATTCGTCTTAATTCATTGTTTTCTACAGCGTTATCCATTTTGAAAATATTCAGCAATCTGTTGCTGTATATTCCCAAGCATTTTCAGCTTCCAAGAGTTAGTGGGTATGGCGTGAATTTATTTTTCATGTTTTTGATATTAATTCAGTAGTTTTCCCAAAATTGATTAGATGCCATTATTGCTTGATTTTAAATTATTTCTCTAATATGTATATCATAAGCCCAACTGAATTATAGCTTCCCATTTTAATAAATGCTATAACACAGTGCATATATGAATTTGAAATTGGCACAGAAAGGTGTTGATATACCACGTTTTTTATTTTTCAAATTTACTTATTTTTCAAATTTACTTATTTTTCAAATTTAGTTATTTTTCAAATTTAGTTATATTTTTGAGAGGAACCACAAAGTATTAACAGTTGAACTTTCTGGGTTTTTTTCAGGTAAAATGTTCCGTTTCACATTCGTTAAATCAGCCCTCAGAAGATAATGCAATCACTGGTGAGCAAATTATTACTAAATAGAGGTACAGAATTAACGGTCAGTCTTTAGGATGTCTTTGCATGTTCTGTCTATAGTAATATACCACCAAGTTGTATGAAAATTTCCAGTTTCTTGATATATATTTTTTGTGTTTTATTTGTCCTCATCTTTCCATTTTATCTGTTTACTACAGCTTCAACAATGTTTCGTATTCAATTTTGTGATAACATTGAAAAAACAAAGGTTAGGATTTATATAAAAATTCCTCGGAAATTGTATAATCTGGATCGAATACCATTTTGCTCTTTGGGTATTCAAACGCAGCTAAATGGATGTGCATTAATGTATGCAAAATGCGCGTCACCCTTTAAGATCTGATTTTGTGGAAATCCTTTTTTTATATCTATCACTTCCAAATGTCTTTCGTTATATAACTGTTTTAATTTCTTTTAAACTTTAAAGTTAGATAAACAGGATCTAGACAGCTTTTTCTGATGTCTACTGATATTTATGGGTTTAATAATGCCATACATGATTGCGTGTGTGCTATAAAGTCCTAAAATGGTGGCAAAAAAAAAAAAAAAGAAAAGAAAAAACAATCTTTAAAAGAGTGTGCGACTTAAGTTGAAATTCGCGCTTACTCGCTTCTACAATACTCCGTAATTATATCTGACAATGTAGTGTGGTGTGTAAAGCCTTCTGTTAGTTTTAACAATGTACACCAAAATGATTGCTGAAGTTAATCACTTCATGAAACTGACAGTCGTCACCTACTAACTGTATTACCTCTGAACCACATTTTATCGCATATATTAAATATCTGATGTGCTCCATTCACATGCATTTCTCTACATCTCTGCAACAAATTATGTTAAAAAAACTAATGCTTGTATTTACTTCATCCTAGTCGAGAAAAAATTAACAAAATTAGTCTTATTACTTACTTCCTTGTAATTAGAAACGAAATAAGAGAGTATCATAGGTTAAGGTGATAGTCAAAAGCTGGTTTGCCTTGTAACTGAGGTTCCTTTGTTTGCATGGACAGGAATTGACAAATTGCCGTATGAGAAAAGTATACGTTTTTCAAAGCGGAAAGCAAAAACAAGGAATATCTCAAAAACGATAAACTCCACGAAAAAAAATTATATAACTCTTTTTAAGGTAAGTTTTTGTCCATCTCTTATGGTTTAGCAGTTATGCAAAACTCCATTAAATTCATCCAGAATAAAGTAATCTTCAGAGGCTTTTCCCAGAAAATTGAAGATATACATTTTATTTGTCAGACAAATATCTAGAATATACGATATTTTAATCAAAATAGTAGAGCTATTTTTGAGAAAATCGAAATTTTCGAAAAGATTTCCATGTAAAAGTTAGTTGGGGTGGGGGGATTTTTCTCAAATCATCATGTTGCATCGCTGGAAGATATTAAACTTAAATACCAAGATTCATATCTTAGCGACTTTTCGTTTTTGAGTTATCAAGTTCACGGACACACGGATACGCACACACATACGAACCTTTTTCTGAAAATGCTTTTTTTTTTGTTACAGGGGACCCTAAAACTTATATTTCCGTTGAAATATCTGTGTGAAATTTTTGGGTGGAGTGCAATACATTCTCTATACACTGTGTGTATAAAACGTGTAGAGAAAGTAAAAATATAACACAAGAGAAGAATATTTTAAATATATAAAGTTTTTAAGTGTTCATAGATGCTAAGTTTATATTGGATACATTTATTCATTCAGCTATATTCCTAAGGCTGTCGTTTGCACAAAAGCGGCTCATTCTAACGGAATGAGTAAGTTACTAGAAAAGTCTATACGGACACTGTTATCAAGGGGACCTTTTTCCTTGAGAGTTTCTTCGGCAATGTTAGACTTAGCAGAAACAGTTGCAATAAGGACCTAGAGAAAAGGATTTTACGCATAATTTTTTATTTTCGTTCTGGTGCTTAAACAGCATGTTTTATGGGCGTAACAGAGATCAGCAATTCTCTACTCCACGATTGTTAACATAGTAAAACAAACTGCCTGGAATGCACCGTAAAGTTTTAATCAAAGGACGTTTCCCTTTTCCTCTGAGATATTTTCATTCTGCAATAGCCCTACTGTCTCATTCCTTTAACAGCTTTACATAAAAGTGCATGCGTCCGTAAATTACTTTAAAATATTATACTAATACTACTACTTCTGGTCGACTCCTTAGCGCGGTGGTAGCGCAGCAGCTTACCAAGCGGAAGACCTGGGTTTGATTCCCAATATCGGTGTGGGGATTTTTCCACGCTGAGAGACCTGGCCCGGGGTGCACTTAGCCTCGTAAGGTCCCTGGGGGGACTTGAGGAGCTACTTGATGGAGAAGTAGCGGCTCCAGGTCGTGAGGACCGCATTAATCAGCTGGGGGGGCTAGAGGCGCTGACCACGTCTCACCCTCCAATACTGCACCCCATCTATGACGTATGTAATGGACCGAGATGGGGGACGCAGCGGCCAGGCGTAGGCCAAGGTTCCACGTGAGCTGTCGTGCCATGGAACTATTATTACTACTACTTCTACTGCTACTACTACCACTAATACTAATACTGCTACTGATACTACTACTACTGCCACTGCTCCTTGCTGCCGCCGCTACCACTACAACTACCACTACTACTACTAACAGTAATAATAACAATAATTAATATGACATTTATTTATTCAACAGTGTTCCAATGTAAATCGCATCTTCCTCCATTCAAAATGTTAATTACTTTCTCTAGTACGTATGTTCAATGTATAGAGTAGATAGGGAAGATATTGTATTCCACTCAAAAATTGGATACCGATATTTAACCGTAAATACATATTTTGAAGTTCTCTGAATCCATAACATTTTTTTGCTTTCTCTGAATCCTAATTAAAGTGCACATAGTAGTTACACAAGGTATTGTATTCCACCCAAAAATTCTAAAACAAGGTTTCACTAGAAACGTACGTATGTTTGAGAATCATAGAATCAAAACTTTTTATAAAAAGGTTCCTGCGTGCGTCAGTAAACAACTCAACTCAAAAATGAAAAAAGAAAAATAGTTTAATAGCTAACTCTGTATTTAAATTTAGTGTATACCAAGGGTGCGACACGAAGAATTTAAAGAAAATCCGGTCGCACCAAAATGTTTTTTACATGGAGCAGTTTTTGAAAATTTTATTTTAAAAAAAATGGGTCAACGATTTTGATTGAAAATCGAATATTTAAGATACATTGCAAACACAACGTATATCCTGAAGACATCTTCATTCTGAATACTTTTGCATAACAAGTAAATAGTACGAGATATACAAAATGTACAGCACAAAAAATGTAGAACTCATTAAAACACACCATTTGTCACATAAAGATGTGTTTATTCTTTGTTTTCTTCATAGAACTATTAATTTCCTAGATACGCCTAGTTCTTTGTTCAAATTTTAAAATACTTTTAACTTTTTCAAACGAGAAATCTTCGTCCGCTTCATCTTTGTCTTTTATACTCCTGGCCATGGGAACAGAACGATTTTCAAAATTACATAGCACAGGTGATTTTTAAAAACTCGATTTTAAATAATAACATTTTATTCTCGTAAATATTATTGAATTTTACGTGAGTGAATGTAGCAGTACGAATGAAAATATATTATATTTATTCATTGGGATCCTTGCAGGATAAAAATGCATAATAAATTAAAAGGACTAAAATATACAGTTACGATTTGTAATGAATACATTTAAATACTTATAAAAGTTATCTCATGTATTTCGTCTTTCGTTTCGTAATCGGCTTACCTTCTCGTATTTGTAGGACTGACACCTCCCAAGGATTTACAAGCCAATGCCTAGGGGTCAGAAGCCTGTCGGCGAGTTCACAGCACGAAACCACAGAATGATGATCCTGTTACGAAGGGTCGACCATAGGCATGCGTGAGCATGAGGAAGTGGATAATAAGAATGTAGGCGAAATTGATGATAGCAAAGGTTATAATGGTGCGGGGGAAACCGTAAAACCCCACTCACAAGCCGCTTTGTCTGTCACAAATTCCACATGAGGCCGCTCGGGATCAAACCCGGGCTGCCTAAATAGAAGGCGAGCGGTCTTGCCAGTCACTTACGGTGATACCTCATGAGCAATGTGCTGTGTATAAATAGTTAATTTATAATTTAAATATTTCGAATTCAAGATGTTTACATTTTCACATATCTGGTTACCAATTTTGTTGTACATTGAGATCAAGGACAGATAAAAGCATGTGCATTTTAGTTAGAAGTTTTTGTATTTCGTCATGAATACGGAAAACAATGTTGATTTTGTGAATAAAAAGATTCCACGCCTACATCATTTGCTTCCAAAGTGTAGGTACTCATCGTGAAGGTCACGGTTGCGAATAATATAATTAGCTACTGAACTTGAATTGTTATTTGAAAGTAATTATCAAAAATTAATTATAGAGGATTACAAACTTTAAAAAGAATTGAATGTCAAGAGGGAGTAGGCATATGAATTTGCATGTGACAGCGTTCAATTTCTATTGCATGTGCAATAAGTCACATACAAATTAAACTAACCTACATAATTAATTCCAGTAGTGTAGAACACCTTTTCTGAAATCTCGACCTGAGTATTCCTATGCTAAATATATATTACTTTCTCTATACGTACTATGTACATAGTGCATAGAGAAGGTATTGTATTGTACCCAAAAATTCGATACCGAGATGTCACCAGAAATACATGTTTAGAGACCACCTGAATCCAAAAAAAGCATTTTTAGAAAAATTCCCGTGTGAGCGTGTCTGTCTGTGTGTATGTATGTGTGTCTGTGAGCAGCATAGCTCAAAAACGAAGTTCAACTCCGAACACAGAAACATCGTAACGATGCCCTATGTTCCTCTTAAGGGTTACAAGAAATGACTAACTAATAAGGGATAATGAATGTGATCTGTAAAAAATGAAAAAGGCAATATGCGCTACTTTCTTTCATAAAGTTTTTACAGATGAAAATACACATGCATTCTTCCCTGAAAACACGTTTTGCAATTATGACTTTCTTAATGGCGCAAAATATAAACACGGGTTTGCTACAGGTTATCATGGAGAAAATCAAGTCAATTTACGGATATCTAGCTCATCCGTGTGTGCATGGTCGCACACAAAACCATAATGAGTCGTTCAAGAATGTAATCTGGAGCAGGGTACAAAAGAATGTGTTTGTAGGAATCGTTAATACTAAGTGCCCTGGAAGCTATTGTCTCCATTATTGGAAGAGCCAAGGTCTTGCAGCAAATGGGAACTGTTCTGTGTGTCAACACTATGTGACAAATCCAGACCATGGATGCTGTAAGACTGAAAGATGCTCATCAGCATGCTGAGCAGATGACCCAGGAGACAAGGAAGAAGAGAAGAAATGAAAAATAGAAGAAGGAAGATTGTAATGCTCCTGATTATGGAGGTAGAATGATCTAAATCTTCAAAAAGCAAAGCTATTTTGTGTTTAAACTTTAACATTAATTTTCTCTGTTCGATATTTTTAGAACTCAGGTGCGCTCAATATAAAATCAGTTCAAATTGGAAAGTTGTATTTTTATCACTAATTAGTATTAAACTATTCTCTGTTGACTCAAAGTAGCTTGAACAGAGCAAAACTTAGGCTTTAAAAAAACATCAACTTTTTGGTATTTAGAAAAAAATTCAGAAAAATAACTGAAGTAAATAATATTAATTTGCTTATGTTTAATTGGTAGTGAAAGGTATAAAGAATATCGTTACCAAGTTTCATCTCTTAAGGTTATTTAGTTTAGGAGATGAGCATACCAAAACCTTGCATATTCGACATTGTCTAGATAGGAAGTATCCAGTTAAAATATAACGTCTGTATTTGGACAGAGAGTGGAGTTTTAGGTTTTCAGTATTGTACGTAGCAGATTTCTGCAAGGGAAATACACCCATGGAAAATTTCCATCTGAAGACTGGATGCGTGACTACAGTGGTTGTCATCTGATTTAATATGCATTTTCGTTGAAGAATACAATAATATATATCTGAAGACCGGAGAAAACTGTGCCAACCAGTTTCAACATTAGCAGAAATGTATAGTATTAACTTATCAAGAAGCTTTCGTTCTGCGTAAGAAATGATGTGATACTCGCAGTATGGATGGACTCCCCATCCTTGGAATAGCTACCACAAATAGATATAGGTATCTATTGCATTCATACTACTTTAAAACAAAAATGTAGAAACTACACACTAACAGCACGTATTCACTTATATTACTTTCTCTATACGTACTAAGTGTATAGTGTATAGAGCCGGTATTATATTACGCCCAAATATTCCATACCTAAATTTCACCAGAAATATATGATTTGAGACCCCCAAATGCAAAAATATAATTTTTAGAAAAATGTTATTTGTGTGCGTGTATGTGTGTATGTGTGTGTGTCGGTGGTTAGCATAGCTCAAAAGTCCAATAACTACCAAACTTGCTATTTAAGTTCAGTATCTTTCAAGGATGCGACACGAAGATTTTTTAAAAAAATCACCCCACTCCCAACTACCCTTTACAGGGAGAAATTTTAAAAAATGTTGATTTTTTCAAAAATGGCTCTAACGATTTTTATTAAAATATCGCATATTAAAGCTACTTACAAATTAATTTTTGGGGGATAGACTCTGAAGACATCTCTATTCTGAATGCATTTTGCGGAGTTTTTCATAACTGGTAAACCGCAAGAGATAGACAAAAGCTTACTTTAAAAATGTAGGGCTTGTTAAAACACGCAATGTATGATATACATTTTTTTTTCGTGGAGTTGGCCATTTTTGAGATATTCCTTGTTATTGATTTCAGTTTTAAAATACTTTGCTCATACGAAAGCTTGTCAACTCCTGGCCACTCAAAGAAACGAATTTCTACTCTATAGCAGCCACATTTTAAAACATTTGACTGTTGGTTTAGCCTTGTATATTCTCTTTTTTCCCTTGTATTTATAAGTAACTAAGTAATAAAATATTTCTGTTAATGTTTATCTCGATCAACATGGAGTAGATAGAAGAATAAATATATTAACAATAATGTGTTACAGAGATGTAGAGAAAGTCATATAAATGAAACTAAGATTTTTCATTTATAATTCGTATGTAATAATATATTTTTCACTTTTGCCACTTTTGCATCACTTTACTTCAAAAAAGTAAAGCACGTCCCGCCCGAGGCATCATAGTAACACTGCTACTTCTGTCCTTGACTCTCCGCGTATTGCCAACATTTACAATCTCAACATAGCGGATTAAGCTACCGAAGGTAGAGGCCCTAAGCCACAAAGTATAGCAGAGTTGGGTTGCTTTACCTAAGCCGAAAACTGTAGCCAAGGAAGTTTTAGAAGGAAAGAGCGACGACAGTATATATATATATATATATATATATATATATATATATATATATATATGTGTGTGTGTATATATATTACTTACCCCTTCAGCATTACACTGGATATAATGATTACCGTAATCCGTAAGTATTCTTCCAGTAAATGAACTGTTACAGGATTCGGGAGCTAAACCATAGTATTGGTAAAGTTTACTCTACTTTACTTTAGGTATAAAAATATAACATTTCCACGATAGAAGATAGATACATAGAAGATAATTATTGTAAACAATGTTTTTAATACCTTTATCTTGTGGAATATGCAAAATCTCTGTCTTTTGTAGAATAAACAGATGAATATTTTGTTTAATAAAAGGCCATTTATTCTTCTATTTATACCAAAACCAAAAATACAACTTAATTTGGTAAAAAGAGACCCTTTCCAGGCTAATCCAATAAAAATAATTTAATATTTTTCGAGAAATGTGATCCGAATAATGGAAAACAACTATTAGGAAACTGAGAAGAAAGAAAATTAATAATGGGCGTGATTATGCGCCGGAAGTTTAAATTGACAATTCAATGACATATACAAATAATTTTAAAACTATTATGTTATTTTTTTTATCACCTAGGAAATTTAAACACTAATCGTTAAAAGTTTCTCATCCTCCCGTTCCCTCAGAGATAAAGTGAATAAGGCAAAGTTCTTACAGCATAACTATCTACATCGGCTTTCGAAAATTGATATGCTTATAGTGAAATTGTGATATCACGATTTGTTTAATACGCAAATGATTTTTGGATCCATGGAGCTTAAAACTTCTCGATATGCCCCTAAAAAAAGGCTCCTCCGGGTAACTCACCTTAAGCGATTCGAACGTAAGCCTGACTAACCCTACGCTACCGAGACAGACTAATTTATAATTGTATGTTATACTTCAGAAATAATTATTATTTTTATGAAGTAAGATAATTTTCAATCTATGTAATCTTAATTTAGAATATATTTTTCCCGAACGCATAAACAAGCTATACATTTATCGTCACCAGGAAATAAAATGCATGGATAACAGCTAAAAAAGAACTGAATACTTTCCTTTGGTAAAATTGGCTTTGAGATTTGTGATAGACATAACAACGGTTATATTGTGACAGGTTAGACAAAAGGTGTTGAAAATAATATTATGATTCTGGAAAGCATAACAAAGGTGTCAGCACCAGTATGATGACAGAAGAAAATTGACGAATTAGTAGTTAGGATAGCTAGTATGGTCAAACAAACAAGGGAAAGCCACACTGAAATTCACGTGACAGAAGAGACATCTATACTATACTATAAAGATGACCAAGACATTCCTTAGATCACCCTGTTCCTTCATTTCGTTTCCATTTCCTCCAATTGGTATCTTTCAGGGTTGTAAGTGTTGGCGAGGATTGTGGTGGTGGTGCCCTCCAGTGGAGCGACTGCGCTTTGGAGATACAGCTCTCGGCGGCTGAAGGACGTTAGAAGTCGTCTGTAGACTTAGGAAGTTTGGTTGGACCCAAAAAGCGGGCTCCTAGTTCGCGTTGAGTTGAACTGCTTAGAATATGTTAGGGACCCTCCACAGTGGTTCTTCCCCACCGTCCGTTTTCGGCCACCCTTTGAAATCACTTTTATCTCATCCTATCCTCCTGAGGTTTGACGTACAACAAGCCTCTGGTTGCAGCGGAATCCCCTCTGGCATTATAAACACACACACACACACACACACACACACACACACACACACACACACACATACACACACTCTAAAACCAAAGCGCCAACCGCTAGCTTAAACTGTAAACCAAGGAAAAAATATGATGTGTAACACTCACATGACTTTCTCTAGCTACCCTACAAACAAGCTTCTTAGAAAAGATAATTCTTCTTTCAACATCATCCTAATCGAGATAAACATTAGCAGTATTTTATTACTACATTCCTTATAAGCAGAATGGGACTAAGGGAATGCGCTAGCCTGAAGTGATAGTCAAATGTATTAAAAGCTGTCGTTATGTGATTGTCATTGGAAATCACTTCTTTGCTTGGCTAGGAATAGAAGAAAAACGGACACTTCCGTCTGAGAAAAGTGTAAGTACTTCACGATTGAAACCAAAAAGAAGGAATACCTCAAAAACGCTAAGCTCCACGGAAAAAATGTATATGACATTACTTGCGTATTTAAACAAGATCTACATTTTTTGTACAGTAAGTTTTTGTCTATCTCTTACGGTTTACTAGTTAAGCCAAATTAAGCAAAATTCATCCAGAATAAACAGGTCTTTAGAAGCTATTCCCAGAAAATTCAAGATATACATTCTATTTGTGATAGAAATATTTTTGATATGGGGCATTTTAATCAACATTGTTAGAGACATTTTTAAGAAAAACAAAATTTTCAAAAATGTTTCCGTGAGTAGAGTAGTTAGGGATGGGGGAATTTTCTTCAAAATCTGCGTGTCGTATCCTTGGAAGATACCAAACTTAAATATCAAGTTTGGTATTTAACCGGTCTTTACGTTTTTGAACTATGCTGGCTACAGACACACAGACATACACTCACGGACCTGTTTCTGAAAATGCTTTTTTTTGGGTTCAGGGGGTCCTAAAATATGTATTTCTGGTGAAATCTTGACACCGAATTTTTGGGTGGAATACATTGTACATATGGGGCTAGAGAAAGTAAAAAAAATGCCGAATGGCATTACAAGTAAGTACTTTATAAGTACTTTATAAACCAGCTCAGTTCAAAAGCCCTACGGTTAGTTACACGGTTTCCACAATAAGGGGGAATGACTATAGAGTGAGCCCTTCATCCAGTAAATTGAACTCCGCGCTACATTGAAGCATGCCTACCTCTGAAGAAGGAATATCCATCTGGATCACATATAAGTTACCAGTTAAGTATTCTAGCTTTATTGAGACACCTTGCAGATAAAACTGGCAGTTGATGTTTTGAATTTCATATCCTTATACTATATATGGCTCCCATCATAAAGATGATAAAGTAGATATGGGCAGAAGGCATTGAATACTTTGTTAGAGTTATAGGTTTTCGGCCTCCTTTTTACTTTCTTTGCAGTTTAGTAAGTAAGGCAAATATTGTAATCCGGCCAAAAATTCGAAAATTCAATGATAATATATGCTTTCAATCCCCCTAATCCCCCAAAGGGTACGTTCGTTTTAATGTAAAATAAAGCAGCCTTTAAAATACTCAATTTACTTCAAATATCTCCTTTTGTGTCATAAGTCCCTTTCGAGATATTAACATTTGGAATTTAAACTTTTTTTTAACCCTGAAAAACATCAAGGAATTGATGGGCCGACATTCAGGGGAATAATGAACTTTGTCAGCATTTGTCTGGTGATCCGGGGTAATTCCCGGAAACGGTCACAAAGGCCAGCCACGGGAATCGAGCCCGCAAAGCGTCAATTGCAAGTCGCACACGATACTGTGTTGAATGTTACTGAAACTTGGTCCTCTTTAAATATTCAGGACTTACACAAAGGGAAAAAGGAAAAAAAAAGTGTTGAGAAAAACATAAACAAAAACAAGAACATCTCGAAAGTTGTTAGTACCACGAAAAATGTGCCCGTTATAAATGTTGTGCTTTAACAAGAGCTTCATGTTCTGTATAACATTTTGCGGTTTACCAGTTACCCCAAGTCTCCAAAATGAAAAGAACTTGAGAGATAATGCAAGAAAATTGAAGATACATTTTATTGGTCATAAAAATCTTTAACTCGTGTTAATCAACATCGTCAAGAGCAATTTTTGAGAATATCAGAATGTTGGAAAAATGCCTCTATATTTTAATTTGGGGTACGCCGATTTTCTTGAATATCTTCCTGTGGCATCCTTTTTTGATATTGAACTGAAAATATCAAATATGATCTTTACGGACTATTGATTTTGAGTTACACTGTGCACAGAGACTTTTTCTAAAAAAAAAAAAAAAAAAAAAAAAAAAAGAAATTTATTTTACTCAGAGGTTCTCAGGGCACTATTTACACTGAAATCCCGGTATCGAATTTTGGAGTGGTATTCAATACTTCCCCTATTTATTATATGTAAAAAATAGACTAACGATCTGATAATCGCTTCTTGTATCAACTGAATCAACTATCTCAATTATCAAGAAGTAAATAGAACAATGAGCTATGGTATCAATAGTTTGTAAAAGAGTGAACAGAGGAGATCGTGTGAGTGTAATACACGTTGAGGTCTCGATAGTGTAATTTTGGGTTGCTTTATAACATGTCCTCGCCTACCGTAATTAAGGACATTAGAAAACTTGAGACTCAAACTGATTGAAATCTGCCAAACTACATACATTTATTGCTACTTGTATAAACATTATTACTTTCTCTAATATCTATATAATAGGTAGAGAATATATTGTATTTCACCCAAAAATGCAATGTTGAAATTTCAACAGAAATACTTGTTTTGAAGTCCCTGAATTCATTTTTTTAGAAGCAGGTCCGTACATGTGTATTCATGTATATGCGGTCTGTGGACAGCAAAAGTAAAAATAAAAGTCGATTAAATACCAAACTTGGTACTTGATCTAGTATCTTCAACAGAGATACAAAAGTTTTCAGAAACTTGCTCCCAATTACCCTTTACACGAAACATTTTTTAAACATTTTAATTTTCTCAAAAATTGCTCTAACGGTTGTGATAAAAACAACATATTGTTATGATATTTTCTTGACAAACGAACTGTAAATCTTGAATGTTCTTGTAATAGTCTCTGAACAGCTCTTCATTCTAGATGACTTTTGGTAAACCGTAAGAGTTAGACAAAAACAACAAATGTAGATATCCTTAAAACACAGTTTATGTCGTATAAACTTTTTGTAGAGCTAACCTTCGAGATATATTCCTTGTTATTGTTTTCAGTTTTAAATACTTAAACCTCTCCTAAACAGTAAGTTGTGATTTGGTATTTGTCTTTCAATCACATATCAACTAGCTTTTAAAGTATTTGACTATCAATTTAACCTAGTGTATTCCCTTTTTTGTTCTTCTATTTATATGGAACTATGAAATAAGACCATTTCTGCTAATGTTTATTTCGATTAAATGGATGAGTAAGCCTTTGAAAGAATAGTTTGTTACACAGTAGGTAGAGAAAGTCATACGAGTGGTACACATTCATATTGCTGTTTGTTCCATTTATACCGCACCTTTAACTGATCAGTCATATAGACGTAATTTCTCTTTGGAACATGCCCAACAAAAATGGTGTTAACTCGTGAACTGGGTTTTTATGTATCTTTAATTTTGTTCATTACAGAGTAAGCGGAAAGTACCTTTACACTGACTTAACCAGTTCTATGAAGAAAAGAAGGAAGGCAATGTGTAATAAGATTGTGGATAAGATCGGTAGATCTGAAAAGCCGATATTAATACCGGTTAAGTACGCAACATTACTCGTTACAATACTCGCTCAAAATCTCCAACAAATATTTGGCCGATACAAATAAGTGTGGAAGAGCGTTTGGTGGCTTTTGTGTTGGCCCAAGAATGCCGAAACACCGGATAAACACTGCAGGATGTCTAGAATAACTCGTGGTGCGTTTTGGCTAAGCAACCACCATCGTGTCCAACGTTATTGTAATGAAATAAAAAGACTTTAACCACGGAAGTGTTGCTTCTCTGGTTACAGCGGGTGCAGAATAGAGGACTCCAGTCCATATATTCTGTATGTCGACGTTTCCCTTTGAGGCTACTACATGAAGCTTCGGCCCTCCCATATGTGGAAGATGTTATTAGGCGCCGGGCTCAAAAATTCTACGCCAGATTGGGCGAACATGAGAACGCTCTTGTCAGATCACTGGGGGAGTACTTACCCTCTGAACGCCGAAAAAGGCGGTTCCGGGTTCCCCGCATGGCTTGTGGGCACCCCCGGTAACAACGGCTTTAAACCAGCCAACAGCGTAATAGCTGAACAAAGCACTCCCCCTCCCATAGGGACAGGTCTATCAAAATTCACCACCATATTTAAATAAATAAATAAACACCAGCGGAGCAGAGGAAAGGATGCTGCTCCTGAAAATGCAACCGCTCGAGGAGCCTACCAGCGCTACCTCCTTAACACCAACACTCGAAACCTCAAACAAAACCTTAACCATCACCTCATTCCTGTGGTTAAACCCTTACCAGGGTAGGTACACAGCAACAACACCCAGGCTCACCACGAGCCTACCAGACACGCACGCACGTGTTCGCGATGCGTAATACAGAGGGCGACTTGTGTTTCTGTGGATGCATCAATTGAACATTCCGCGCTGAAATCATTACGCAAACGTTCTGCAGAGTTGGGCATCCCGAAATCGACAATGGGAGACCACATAAAGAAAGCTTTAAAACTGATATGGTTTTGTCCAACCACTGTTAATGAGTTGTTGATGCTGACCTGGATCGATATGTGCTTGCTTGAAACAATTCTCAGAGCACATGACATAAACAGTGTCAGTTTTCTAACGAGCGTGCAATTTATCACAGCTCTCATAGCCGTAATGTGTTTTTCCGAGCAAAGGACAACCCTCCTTTTCTGAAGAGATACAGAATAATCCACCTCAGGGTCCCTATCTTTTTAATGGACTTTCCATCAACACACTTATTTGGAAATAAAGGAAGAGTGGTTACTTCCAGAATTGACGACATGAGGAATTATCGACACCGTCTTCAACATGACATTCCGCCGTTTGCGTCCGCCAACTCCTGGACAAAATGCTTCCAAATCGCTCGAGTTGCCATGGCTCAGAACAATCTCAGACTGCATTTACCTTGGCCTACAAGAAGTCCTGACCTTACCACAGTTGATAATGCACTGTGAAGTATTGTGAAAGATGTGAGAAAACACCGATGCGTAAACGTTGAGTAACTGAAAAACGTAGTTTTTACGGCGTATTAAACCATCACACCTAATGTGCTTTTGCTAATGAACAATGGGATATGGAGGCGCATTAAATTGTGCTGCGTACCTGAAGGTACCCACACAGACGTTTTAGACCCATAGGAAGTAAGCTGTATACAACTATATAGTTACAAAAGTGGCATAAAGGAACTCTCCGCACACTGTAGATCATGCACACATTCGCCCTCTTGTTCATACTTACAGCCTTTGACGAGGGTAAAGAATAATCTTGAATAGAGAAAAAGTCCAACTCCCCAGCCGGAAATCGACCGAGCCCTCTCGCATGGCACGCAGCTACGGGACTAGTGTTACGCTGTGCTTTGTTCCAATATACAACCTGAAAGAGGTTTTATTATACACAATGGTTTCAATGAAATTATTTTAGGAGATTCGAAATATAAATTTTGGCCTCAACTGTACTCTATTTACTTGACCGACTTTTCCCCAATCAGCGGAAGGGAAGGAAGATCACTGAGGCGGTATAAGGGTGCACCATGAGGAAAGCAAATGAAGGCAACACAAAAAGAAGATAAACAAAGCAATACTTCCTAAGCGAATAGAGCAAAAGGGAGCGCAGTTAATGTGGTGCTCTAATGCACATACCCTACTAGTTGGATGACTTGAGTAGATTAATAGCCTCTGCGTCTAGCGTAGAGAAGCAAAAGCTCAGCTCATAACACGGATGAGTAAGCTTCAATCAGAAGATATGACACCGTAAATACCGTTCTCCTTTCTCCAATAAAATCAACCTTCTGAGAAGGTTTTGTTTATGTGAATCTGATCTCATTCCCCAGGAGCTGCTCATAAAGCGTAGTGACTCATTGGATTTTTCCAAATCAAGATTACTCGCATTCCGGGAATCATACTTCTGCGAGTATGGAAATATAGGGTTTGCTGTCGTACAATTCTTACATCATGCGTAACACTATGAAATTTACTTTAGTTTCAGCTTTCACGGTGATTTCACATCTGGAAAATGAGACCATAAGTTGTGAAAAATTAAAAATCATGTTTTTTCATAATAACATTATATGGTTTCCAACATTTAAGAAAATATTAAGTTTTTTTCTCTTGGCTCACCTTAACTATCAAATAACCAAAGCTATAAATGAGCATGCGCACACATATTAATAGTCACTCTCGACTTAAAACCTTATTTTCTCGAAACCTTTTTCCAAACTCAAAATACTCCATACGCTGCAATGTTTACCAATTTGTTTGAAAATTTTGCAAAAAAAAAAATACTGTACAAAAAATGTATATATCGACAAAACACGCAATTTATGTCCTTTACATTTTTGTTCTAGAGCTAACGTTTCTAAGATATTCCTTGTTATTGGATAATAATAATAATAATAATAATAATAATAATAATAATAATAATAATAATAATAATAATAATAATAATAATAGAAGAATATTTTGTAAGGAGATGTTCTCTAGAACAGCTAGAGAAAAATCATATGAATGGAACACTTCAATTTTTTTAGGTGTAATGTTCACAGATGTATCGACACGCACTCACATAAAAAGTGTGATCTCAGAGAAAGTGAGTGAGAGAGAGAGAGAGAGAGAGAGAGAGAGAGAGAGTGAGAATTTCAAAAAATGCGCTTTAGTGTAGGGAATTTCAAAATGTGGATTTCCTTGGAAATCTAGGAATTTAGAATTAGAGAATGGAACTTTGTGTGCAATGCACTACTTTTTCTACTATTGACTCCGCAGTAACGCACGAGGCTCGAATTCCAAACGACCTGGCTCTGACTCCCTGTGCTTTTTGTGGTTTCTGGGGTCGGTAGGCAAATGGTGTGGTTCCTCTTCGAACACGAATTTTTTTATCCAGGATTTTAGAACCTGGCAATGGCGCTCTGTTTGTGTGACTGGCCGGTAAATTTGCGCTTTGGAAAGATTTCTCCCTGGAGTAGCTGAAGAACGCTTTTAGTAGGAGTATCTTGTACTTTGGGGTCTCCGGAAGGCTCAAGAATCTATAGGACTTTCCGGCATCCAAATGCAATCTGCTTATAACAGCCCCGTCCATGCTTACGCACATAATAAATAGAGAATTGTACATAACGATATTTTTTTTATCTTTTGCAGTTTGTGAAGGGGCTTTAGGTTTATCTATTTTGGTGTCAATAATTCGTACTCAAATTGCTGACCATAATCTATAATTTCAAGTCTGCCCCTCATCCTTCCCACATAGAGAGATCGTATTAGTAGAAAGAAGGAGATTCTCTAGCTGAGTTGAGGATTCTGCCTCCATTTCGCGGTTATGCGATATGTGCACCTGATTCTATTTCCTTATTTACTGTAGGGAACTAAGATTACTTACATTACTTTATTGTTTGTTTTTGTTTTACATATTTCACACCATCAAATTAATAGTGGCTAAAGTGAAATTATTTCGTATTTTGTATTCGTAATTAAAGTTTCTGTGGCAGCCTTTAGCCCAAAAAATATAGTATTAATGGAATTTAAGGCCACTTTCAACGGAGAGTCGTAAAGCATCTAGACTTTAATGCGATAAAATGCCTCTAAAGTTGCAAGAAGAAGTAGCGAGTTTGCAACACGATAAAAAAGTTGATATATTATCCATATAAAGTTGGTGGGTGTTATTAAGGAAAAGGATCCTAAAACATTAACGGCATTGGCTGATAACAGATTCACACGCGTCTCGAGACAGCCACCAATAAAACATTTTATTCCTCGCCTCGCTCTTAGCTTCCGGCAAAGGTACTTATTTTGTTTAAAACAAATTATGGACCTTTAAAGTGTAAGGTGATTTTAACCTAGAAAAGGAATTCTTGCTTAAAATTAGAAGAATATAAAAAGAATTGAGAGCTTAGTCATGAATCATTATAATCTGAGATTTTAACAATTCTGCATACCTACAAGCATAGACCACATTTTATGATTGCCTATTATTAAAGGCTACAGGAATAACGTCTTCTTCTTCTCTTGAACTGATCTACTAGACTGCTTCTTCTAGAGAATGAATCTCTCCTTCCTTTTCTTGTTCTATGTGAATTCTCCCACCTTCCCGATATCATTAGAATTTTATCAGGTGCCATTCTTGAAATATGATCATTATATTCTTCTCTTCTTTTCTGTGTACATTCCATAATACTCCTTGGTACATCTGTCACTAATAGCTCAGCTTCTGTTTTATTAAGTTTCGTTGTCACGGCAATTTTTCATCCGCTTTTTATTTCTATTACTTGTCTGCTCTGGTTCTGAATCACTACTGTAACAAGAATGAGTTTCAACTGTAGCAGAATCCTTTTATTTCTCGTTGCTTTGACGCACGTACATCAGTTGTCGACTCCTACGGCTGCCTCTAATCCAACTGCACTCTTCGAACGCTCTGACGGCCTGGTCGCTTTCTTTATTAGCCTTTACATTGCATTAGGAACTTTCCAGAGCTGACGGGATGTCACAACACTTTTTGTTTGTTTTCTGATTCTTATCTTTCTTGTACCGCACATCTGTAACAATTTAGTGGTTAAGCTAGAGGCGAACCTGTACTTGTATTTGGGTACCTAATCACTATATTGGTCTAAAGTAGATATGTACGAGTATCTATATAGTTTACTCTCATGTGACATCGTTCACATATTCCTGATTTTGTTTTATTTCTTGAGGGAGGTTTTGCAGTATGGTAGTACTTTTTATTTCCAGTCCCAAATATTTAAAATCCATTACTTATATTATATTATTTTCAATCATTAATTTGTTTGTAACTCGTTCGTTACTTTTAATTTTCTTGGTTTTTATTAGTAGCAATTTCTATTACTCTCTTAAAATAAGAAAAATTGCTACGACAGACTCTGAAACTTCTGTTATCCTCATTATCCAAGACCAAAATTATATCATCTATATAGCAAACTATATTTACGCCTCTGAATAAAATATTTACTAAAATGTACAATACCCTCATTTCATATTCATATCGAAAATGCATATAAATAATCAACATTTTTTCAACGTTTACCTGGCTACCCTTTACACTGTATCGCTTATTAACTTAAGCTATCCCTACGAAATCTTATGTTTCTGTTTATTTCACTTTAACCGAGATTAATAAACTGCAAACATATATACACATCACAAATATTTAAGAACTAGACACTATATGCTGGTATAAATTTCCAGATTACAACTAAATGAAACTCCACAGGACTATAAAAGGAGTGATAAAAATCCAAACATTATTAATAGATATTTCTGGAACAGCTTATGCCACAAGAAAGGTTAATGGAACCAGTTATGTGTTTTAAAGATTTGTGTAAAATGTGTTATGTAGTACGTTTCCGATTATCGCTTAGGGACATTGGGAGTGAAATTTCAAATATCTATATTTTTTATAGTTTTTCTGAAATTTTATTACAATTGCATCGTGGTTATGTTAATATGAATACTAAATTTCACTCAAATTGGATATATATTTCATATATTTTACTATCAAATATATACCTACCGTAAGCAAACTGTCCCATTCACTTCAAACTTTGTGAAAATTGTCGCCTTTTTCTCCATCGGAGCTGTGAAGCATAGAAAGAACTTTAAATGAGTACATTTAAATAACTTTAAATTGAATAATTATAATTGTTTAAAGAAGTTAGATATTTTAACATCTAAAATTAATCTTTTCTCATAAAAATATATATTTTTTAAAAATTTGCTTTTGGTATTAGATTAAATTTGCCTTCTGTAAAATTAAATAGATACTTCTGCATATTCTGGGAAAGTTTAGTTGTGTTTAAAAAATCTGAGATGGGTGGAACATTTTGAATGTGTAAAAATATAATTTTGAGAAAAACTAAAAACTAGAAAAAATTTTCTAGGAAACAACTGCAATGTATTCTTTTAAGTGTCTGTTAATCTCCAAGGAAGTGGAGTACGGCTAAATTTTGATTCCCTATATACGCCTATAGGTGACAACTATTTGTAATAAACAACTAATTTTTTTATCAACTGTAGTTAAAATTTCATTCCCAATATCTGTTAATATTTACCAATTATGCGCGATTATACAGCGTTCTTTTCACTTCACAGTCCATTATCAGAAAATGTATCATATAAATCACTTTAATATATGGCTATTAATACAAATAGAGCGATTTTTGAGAAAATAAATAATTTCCAAATAGTTCAATGTAAAGGGTCGTTTGGGTATTTTCCTTCCTTTTCGTTCTTGAGTTAGCATTCAGGCACGCACATAAACACACTAGACCATTTTTCTAAAATGCCCCTTTTCGCATACATAAAACCTCGAAAAGTGTATTTCGAGTGAAACATTGATATCCAAAACCTACACCTTCTCTATCTTATATGTAATAACTCCATGGCACGACAGCTCACGGGGAACCTTGGCCTACCGCCCGGGCGCTGCGTCCCCCATCTCGGTCATGGATGAGGTGCAGAATTGGAGCATGAGACGTGGCCAGCGCCTCGAGCCCCCCCCCCGGCCGGTTAATGCGGTCCTCATGACCTGGAGCCGCTACTTCTCCATCAAGTAGCTCCTCAATTGGCCACCCAGGGACCTTACGAGGCTGAGTGCACCCCGGGCTATCTTATATGTACGTGGGAGATTAAGTAAAAACATCTACAATAGTCTGAATTCCTTATCAACAATTTAGTTTTATTTTTCATTTTGTATTTTAGTGTTAGGGGTAGTTTAATAGAATGTTATCTTACAAACAAATCAATAACATTCTTACTTAGCAGTAGGAGCGCTATTTATTAACTTATCAGAAAAATTAACTATACTGTGAAATCGCTGCTATGACTTAAATATTCAGCAGTGAATTGTCCATTTTAACAGAAATAATATATATACAAATATATTGTATACATACAAAGTATAGACGCTTTATTTTGCGTTAACAAGTATCTTATTATCAACACAAATAAATGTAAATGTATAAATATGTGAGGTTATATGTACGCATGAATTTCTATTCCATCATTTATTTTATATAGCTTCTAGGAAATGTTACTACGGCAGGTTATGTTTCGATCTACTTCATGTTAATTAAATTAAACATTTGCAGAAATGACATTTCGTTGAAGATACCAGGGGGATAGGAGGAACATAATCCATATTTAGAATATCGCTATATTGCCTGTTAGGAGTATAACTGCAGATATTTGTATTGGTAATTGAGAACAGTGTAATATATAATATTACACCAATATCTGCTTAATTTGCGGACTTATAATTTTACTTACTAAGAGTAATTTACTAATTTTCTTTGAGACCGCAGCCAAAAGACATAACCTTGATTGGGTGGGCCTCGGTACAGAATGTTGTATCGGATCTGCAAGGTCAAAACTAAGCTAGCAGATCGCGTATTACGGTGTGAAACATATATTGAAAGACATTGTTCACTTTGCCGCGTAATTAAGACCATGCAAAACAAAATTTTATATTTATTGGTATATATTTTATGATTTTTATGAATTTTTTTTTTTTGAAGGTAGTCTTCAGTAAAAATTGTAATATGAAATTTAGTAATTAATAAATTACATGAAGAATTTAAATTATTAATTGGAAAAAAAAATTAATAAAGGATCCACATTTATTTTCATTTCAATTGTATCATTAACAGTGATAAACCTCTATTTTGGTTTCAACTAAATGAGGATATTTATCTATCCATGACGGCCTACCCATATGACGTCACGAGAAATAACTACATAATGATAGCACATTAACAAATAAAAATTAAAACCAATAACAATTTATATTTTGGAAGCGTTTCTTAAAAATAAATGTGGGCTTTATAGAGATTTTCATTTTAACACTTTATTCTTCAAGTAAATACCTTAAATATATGCTGCTTTAATCGAAATCGTTTCGGCCATTTTTTTAGATAATCGAAAATTTCGAAAAATGTTTTACATCAGTTGTAGGGGGGGGATTTTCTTGAAAATCTTGTGTTGCGCCTTAAGATGTAGTATTGTAACACCAAGTTTGGAATTTATTACACATTTTGTTTTGGGGGTTTGCTTTTATAAACGCATACACAGACACTCAAGCATACCTTTTACAAACATGTTTTTTTGGTGTTCAGGGTCTCTCAATATGTATTTCTGTTGAAAATTATTTATAAAACGTTTGAGTTAAGTGCAATTCTTTTGCAGCTACTAGGAAAGGGCTAGGAAAAAAAGAAATTAATAGTTGCCAGTATGTTGTGCCTTAAATATCTACGTCGTTTGCTATTTTAAATATTCTAGTTGTTAATTTCTCTACACATACTATGTACATAGTGCATAGAGAAGGTATTGTATTTTACCCAAAAATTCCATACCGATATTTTAACGGAAATGCATGTTTTGAGGTCCCCTGAATACAAAATAAATCAGGTTTAGAAAATTTTGCGTGTGTGTCTGTGGGCAGCATAGCTCAAAAACGAAAAATCCGTTAAATACCAAACTTGGTACTTTAGATTGATATCTTCCACGGATGCGAC
Source organism: Hymenopus coronatus (assembly GCA_030762935.1). Lineage (NCBI taxonomy): Eukaryota > Metazoa > Arthropoda > Insecta > Mantodea > Hymenopodidae > Hymenopus > Hymenopus coronatus. The sequence goes on along the minus strand of CM060890.1, from coordinate 51,290,045 downwards.
AGGAAGATTTTCAAGAAAATCCCTTGACCCCCACCTGCCCTTTACATGGAAAAAATTTCAAAAATATTGATTCTCTCAAAAATAGCTCTAATGAGTTTGATTAAAATATCGTATATTATAGATATTTACAGGATAAATAAAATGTATATCTTCAATTTTCTGGGAATAGCCTCTGAAGACATCTTCATTTTAAACGAGCTTTGCGGAATTTTGCATATCTGGTAAACCATAAGAGATAGATAAAAATGTATTCAACAAAAAAGGTAGTGCTCGTTAAAACACACAGTTTATGTTTTATACATTTTTTTGTGGAGTGGACAGTTTTTAAAATATTCCTTGTTATTGGCTTCAGTTTTAAAATACTTATAGTTTTCTCATAGAATCGCATTTCTATACCATAGCAACCACATTTTAAAACATTTGATTGTCGATATAGCCTGGTGTATCCTCTTATTTCCCTTTTACCCATAATAATCTAAGTAATAAAACCGTTTCTGCTAATGTTTATCTCGATTAGCATGAATAAGATAGAAAAATAATAATATGTTAAAGAAAGGTAGAGAAAGACCTGTGAATGGAACAACTAAGATTTTTTCCCCTTAATTAGCAGCTTAAAACCTTAGAATGAATTAATTTTATTGGAAACTCTATAAAATCTACCTTTACAGGATACAACAAAAAATCTGATGTTCCATTCACATGACTTTCTCTACTTCATTCTAATCCAGAAAAGATTGCTATGTGACTGGTTGCTATGTGACTGAAGTTCCTTTGTTTGTATGGACAGGAGCTGACAAATTCCTGAGTGAGAAAAATATGTTTTTAAAGCTGAAACCAAAACAAGGAATATCTCAAAAACGATCAACTCCACGAAAAACATGTGTTTAACATAAATTGTGTGTTTTAATGTGCTCTACATTTTTTGTGTGGTAAATTTTAGTCTGTCTCTAACGGCTTGCCAGTAATTCAAAATTCCGTAAAACTCATCCAGAATAAAGTAGTCTTCAGAGGCTATTTGTGATAAAATGACTTTAATATGTGGTATTTTTAAATCAAAAGCGTGAGAGCTATTTTTGAGAAAATAAAAAATTTCGAAAATTTTTCTTTGTAAAGAGTAGTTCGAGGTGGGGGATTTTCTTGAAAATCTTCGTGTCGCATCCTTGGAAGATACCACACTTAAATACCAAGTTTTCAACGGCCTTTTCGTTTTTGAGCTATGCTGCCCCCCCACACACACACACATATACACGCAGACAAATAAAATGTAAATGACGTGTTATTTATGGACGCTCTTTAACTACTATTGTTCTCAGCGTCCCATTCTAATTTGGGCGTAAAAGGCTTAATTTTGCTCACAGAGGCCACTCTATCAGGCTTGAGGTTCTTTTTACATGCTGTAAATCTACGACACGGGACCAACGGCTTACTTCCCTTCCGAAGGAAGCCATGCTAAGGATTTTTACACCCGAAAAAATCCATCATCCTCCACCGGGTTTGAACCCGCGGCCTTGGGTATATGAAGTTAGCATGGTAACCATTACACCACGGAGAGCGACATATGTACAGACTCACATACAACACGGAAATTTTTCTATTTTTTTTTTATTCAAGGGGTCTCAAAACATGTATTTGCATTGAATCCCGGTATCTAATTTTTGGGTGCAATACAATAACTTCTCCATATAGCTCTTAAAGAGAAAGTAATCATATTTTAATATATGTAAATGAAATGAGTGTTATTGATTGCTTCACTCGAAACGCATTCCTAAGCTGTCACTGCTTATGTTGCAGTTGAGTTACAACCAATGTGGCGCTATTACTGTTCCCTATATAATATTACAGTGCGTTGCAGTAAGTAATTACCCTTTGCAGTGGTCGTAAACGTCGTCGTATATCTTAAAAGTCGTAAAGATGCTAAGGAAAGTTTCAGGACCAGTAAACAGACGCTGCCCACTACTGCCATAGCGTTTCATCAGGGCAAGGGAGCTTCTACTTACAAGGAGGCTATTTTCAGCTTCTTCAAAATATTCAAAAACACTCATTTACTTGTATTTGTATTTCCAGTAAAAATTTGACCAAGAATTTGTGAGTTATATGTAATATATTTTAACTTAAGTACACAGTTGGGAGAAATATCTCATGTATAACAATTTCAACCTATTATTCTTTGCTTTTGTATTCAACTTATATTCTCGGACGCAGAGAGGATATTGGTTTTTAATTCTTCGCGAGTATGGAGTTTTATTTCGCGTTAAGTACTCCCTACAAACGATAATCATATAGCTTTAGACGTGAAAAACTAACAGACTTGCCAATTATTCTGTAGTTAAAAAATTGTAGGTGTTCCATTCACATGACCTTCTTTACATCTCTGCAACAAATTGTTAAAAAGCTTATTCTTCTATTTACCTCATGCTAATCGAGAAAAAATTAGCAGTAATATTCTTATTATTTGCTTCCAGTAAGTAAAGGGGAAATATGGCAGTACCATAGGCTAAAGTGATGGTCAAAAGCGGGTTGCTATGTGACTGAAGTTCACGTATGATTTGCCAATTATTCTGTAATTAAAAAATCGTATATGTTCCACTCACATGACTTTTTGTACATCTCTGCAACAAATTGTTGTTATAAAGCTTAAGCTTCTATTTACCTCAAGCTGATCGAGAAAAATTAGCAGAAATATTCTTATTATTTGCTTCCATGTAAGTAGAAGGGAAATAAGGCAATACCATAGGCTAAAGTGATAGTCAAAAGCTGGTTGCTATGTGACTGAACTTCACGTATGAGAAATTATACATATAAATATTAGAAGCTGAATACATTAAGGAATATCTCAAAAACGATCAACTCCACGAAAAAAATGTATATAACATAAATAATGTGTTATAACAAGCGCTACATTTTATATAAATTAAGTCTTTGTCTTATCTCTTATGCTTTATCAGTTATTTAAATTTCCGTAAAATTCATTCAGAATAAAGATGTCTTCAGAGGATATTCTCAGAAAATTCAAAAGACACATTTTATTTGTCAGGTAAATATCTTTAATATGCGATATTTTAATCAAAGTCGTTGGAACCATTATTGAGAAAATCAACATTTTCTTAACTTTTTCCATGTAAAGGGTAGTTGGGAGTGGGTTTTTTTTTTTGAAAATCCTCGTACCGCATCCTTGGAAGATACTGAACTTAAATACAAAGTTTGGTATTTAACGGACAGACACAACTGACAGACACACACGGACATTTTTCTAAAAATGCTTTTTCAGGAGGTCTCACAACATATATCTCTGGTGAAATCTCGATATCGAATTTTTGGATTCAATACAATACCTTCTCTATACACTATGTGCATAGTACGTGTAGAGAAATTATAAAGCATTATAACATGAGGCAGCAAGTTTTTGGACTATATATATGTATATATAAATAATGATTATAAATATATATATATATATATATATATATATATATAAATTACATTTATTATATACTTTTGTTCGTTAACGGCGCTGTCAAGTGCCAGAATCATGCCAGCTGGGACGATGTGCCAGAATTCCTTCCCGCAAGAGTTCTTTTACATGCCAGTAAATATTCTGACATGGGGCTGTTGCCTTTAAGCATACTTAAAAACCATCGGTGTGGGCCGGTTTTGAACCCACGACTTTGGGATCAGAAGAGCAGCCCCTAATGGTCTCTGTGTTACTGCTGGCTGCCTGTATCTCTATTTGCCTAACAAGAATGTAGTTACAGATTTAGAATGTTTGAAAGCCTAGAAGATCTTTGTGGCTGAGGGACTAAGAGTTGGCCATCTTCTTTGGGAATGTTTTGTTATTTAAACGACAACGCTGCACATTCAACACGTCAGTTAGACGCGTTAGAAACTGTCCAATTAATGATTACAATCAGATAATTAAAAAAGTTAAAAGCATTTGTATGTTTCGTCAAGAATATTAATTTTGAACAGCTACTAGTATTAAATATGCACATATATCAATTTGTTGAAGGAATATTGCAAATTGTATACTCACTCTTCATGATAATGTATATTACAATGTTAATTTTACATTTTTATAATTGAAATGTATTGCTTCTATAAACCATGCAATATACCATGTTATCGGGCACACACATATATATATATATATATATATATATATATATATATATAAGTAAATAAATAATACTCCTGTCTGTCTAAGAGTTTCTAACAACTTTTAAATTCTACATTCTCAATAATATTATATTTACGATTATCAGTGCAAATTTAATTTATCAGTTCAAACAAAACCTAATATACAACAAAAACAACACAGTAAATTCACTTCAAAGAAGTTATCCAAACAAAACTATACCAAAAAGTGACACCTGGAATTGCCGTTGCCCTCAGCGGGCGGATGGTCTAGGATGTCACAGAGCAAGTAGCTCCGAATCAACCCGGCGACTTTTTAGAAAATATTTAGTTTCAACGTGTGAAGACTATTTAACATCAGTCCCATAAGCTTCCTCAGAAAAGATTACAAATTTTACAAGCGAATGTTAATAGCACAAAATCATATTTAAAAGCAAAGATATCAGAATGACTACGGGCATGAGAGTAAAAGTTAATAATAGTAGTGCAAGGGTTCATTCACAATGAATATGTAACATTAACAGAGCGCAGCAAAATTGGCAGGTGTGAGATTTTGAGCATTGGAAATGTAGCTGCTGGCGTAACGCAAGAATTTGGCAGGGGTTTATAAATCCGTAAATTTCATGCCGAGATCTTCCAAAAGTAACGCAACTTAATAAAAATTGAATAACGGAAACAATAATGTCTAATATGTAATTTCACACAGTCTTTATAACGAAACAGGACATCAAAATTAGTATGTTAAATCAAGGAAACAACAAGGTAACGTCTGACTTAAGCTCTTAAAAGGCAAAAAATGGACAAATGAAATAGCAGCATAAATTTATAGTACATCGCGTTTGGGTGCTATTCAGAAATTATAATGCATGGAGAAAGAAATACAGAATTCTATCCATATACACTCAACGCAACCGAAAGGTTTGGAGTTTGCAATCTCTTCCGTTGCATGACTCTGTATGAATGCTTCCATTAAATAAATTGAGTAAAATAGGCACAAAGTCTTGACGTTTATTATGTCTGCGTTTATTGAAATGCATTTTTGTGCTTAACCATTTCCGAAATATTCATTGTTATAGTTTGAATGTTCTAATACTAATTTTTTTCAAATGGAAAGTCACTATGCCTCTTCTCTCTTTGCTGGTCGTGCAAGGATCTTAACGGTTTTCAAGTTATAGCCGTTTAAAGCTAACAAATGAAAAGATGCGTAATTGCATTGCAGTTTTAGTGTTGTATACATATCAGTCTGTTAATAACACTTAGTCACTGTTCATCTTCTCCGTTTCGATCCTGCACCGATATCAATCACTCGCAGCTCAGGTATATCCTGTCAGGATTATGAAAAAGCTGCGCAGAACGTCATTCTTCCTCCTTGCGCATGTCCATATAACTTTGAACAGGCATGCGTATCGCGAAGGTTTTGTCAGGGTGGGAGAGAGGGCATTGAAAGCGGTAGTGAACGGTCACAAAAGTGCATTGTGCACAGTCAACATGATGTACATGGATGAACTAATGCTGGAGTCGGCCGACAATTTGCAAGCACGAAGGGAGCATCAGTCTGTTCAGCACCGTGATAACGTGAGTATCGCTCCTCGTGACGCAATGTGAAGATAAAAATTGATTAAGCAATGTCACCAGTAAATTACCGGGAGAAGTCTTGCACAGCCAAACACGAGAAGTGATTGCTAATGTATCAATATTTATGATGAAAGATGTTGAAGAGAGGACGCCTATTAAATTCAAGTCTGCACAAGAACGTAGCGGCCGGCAACGTTGTGTCGTTTAGTTCGGTTCGTAGAATTAAATCTGAAGGTAATCAGTTAGGCGGATGCGGGTCTTTCCCAACAATTCGTAAAGAAAACATCTTCTTACAACAGATTATTCATCTACACCATGTTAATAGAGATAAATAATAACAGAAATTGCCTTATTACTTGTTTCCTTGTAAGTAGAAGGGGAATAAGGAATTACACTAAGCTAAAACGACAGTGAAATCTTTCAAAAATTATCGCTATGTTAAAGAATTGAAATTCGGCTATCTTAGCGCGGTTAGAAGTAAAACAAAAATAAATATGACTTCTCGTTTAAAAAACGTTTAAGCAGTTTAAAATTGAAACACATAGCATGAAATATCATGGAAACGGAACTGTACAAAAAACATGTATATGCTGGTAACTGTGTGCTGTAAGGAGATCTATATTTTTTGTGTAGTAAGTTTTTGTTATCTCTTACGGTTTACCAGTTATACAAAAATCATCCAGAATGAAGAGATCTTAAGAGAATATTCCTAGAAAATTCAATATATACATTTATTTTGTCATGAAAATATCTTAAACATATGGTATTTTAATCAAAATCGTTAGAGCCATTTTTGAGAAAAAGCAACATTTTCGAAAACTGTTACATGCAAATGGTAGTTAAGTACTAGAGATTTTCTTGTAAATCTTCGTATCGTAACCTTGGAAGATACTGAATTTAAATATCAACTTTACTATTTAATTGACTTTTAGTTTTTGAGCTATACTGCCTCCCACCCCCTCCCTCACCATGCAACACCACACGCGGACAATTTTCCAAAAATTCTTTTTCTTGAATTTTTTTATTCAGGGAGTCTTAAAACTTGTATATCTGGTGAAATCTTGGTTTCAAATTTTTGGTGGAATACAACCTTCTCTATCTGCATACCTATTAGAAAAAATAATCATGGAGCATATTATTCATATTTTTACAGTATAAATGCACGCATATGCTATGCATTTTAGTGCATAAAAACTATGCTTACTAATAAACAATATGAATGTGTTTGTTGTGTCATCCCAGTTTTTCTGTGCGTGCTGCATGGCAATCGTTTCAAGTCTCCGCCTCTTTTTCGTACTCCTTAAACTGCGCAAATATAGTGCTCTCGTCTATTTGCAAGGATAATAGTGTTATTGTAAGAGTATACAAACTGAGAACTATTAACAATAATGTCGGGACCTTCAACACCTAAGTTCTCTGGTAAGTCCTTTAGAGGGCGCGCTATTTGTGACAATGGTATAGCGATGATAGCAAACTCTCCCTCCAACCCCAAAACATGTATCTCTGCTGAAACTATATATATGCATATATAAGTGGAATACAATACCTTCTCTACGTACTAAATACTTGTATGTACATACAACTCGGTAGAGAAAATAAAAGGAATATGTTTAAGCTGTGTGCGAATCAAGCTTCGTGTTGTGCTGGGGAGGAAATACGAATCAGCTTTTTGCTGAGAGGGCGAACATATTTCACCATCATCTATACACATATACATTTTAAAAAGTAAATTTTCTTCATTAACTTTTGGTACAAGTGGGCATATCTCGTTAGTACCATGCTGGCGTCCACGCTAGGTAAGACCAGAGAGGAATTACACAATTAAACCTTAAACAGCTGACTCCAAGCGACGCTAATCTCAACGGCTTGCAAACTTAAAGCCTCCCTCCCCCCAATCTACAGCTTGGATTTGAACCAGCCAATTATAATACTGCTTTACCAAAACCCGTAGCTATACTATAACTGTCACTGCAACAATATTTATTTACACATACATTTAATTATTTTATATTAATATTCCCAATAACTTTTCTTATATGTCACAAAATTCTTACTGTGGTAACAAACTAAACGATTAGAAATCTAACTAAAACTAAACTGAACTGGCACAATAGCCTGAAATGGGGCCAAGGCCTACCGCCCAAACGCTGCCCATTATGGGCGTCATGAGTAGTTGAGGGTGGGACCTGTTAATTCTTCGAGTCCCTCCCGCTAGATAATGCGGTCTATGCAACTTAGAGCCACTATTTTCCCCCTCAAGTAGCATCTCAGTTGGTCCCCAGCGCTGTGCTCGCTAAAATGCCTCGCTTTGTTGCTTCATGGCGCAGAGTATTGTGGATTCGGGTCCCGCCTTGGGCATGATTTTATATGTGTATTAGAAGCAAACGGCAATCAAACAGTAAAATAAAGGAAAAGGAATACAGCGCCGGAGTCCTAAAAAAAAAAAAAAAAAAAAAAAAAAAAAAAAAGGGTTGATTGCACACCTGACCAGGCGTACTAGAGGGAGGAAAATCCTCACACTAGTACTGGAAATCGAACCAGAGTTCCCGCTTGTAAAACAATACATACGTTACCACCGCGCTAAGGTCCAAAGCCGTATGTCTTAATAGGTTCTTCTACCCAATATACCCATATTCTTTTAATGATTTCAAGAAAAACCCTTACTCTCACACATCTAATAGACAACTCAGAAATAAACGTTCATATGTAGCAGACTCTGTTGGTACTTGTCGCTCCGAGTTTGATTACGCAGTATATAGCGCTCTGAGATCTAGATTGACTTAACAGTAAGAGCAGGTTGAAACCCAAGTCCCTGGTGATATTATTATACCCTACTTTGGGAAATTAAAACAAGTCACGCGCCCTGTTAACAAATTTTTGTTAGCAAATACTCATGTAAATGCAAAGAGCTCTCAAGAAGCTAGAAAGAAAAATGGTAGTTTGTAGCTGCGTTTAACATAATACTGGCTGCAGCGCAAGACGCAGCTTACGATAAAGCGATGCTCAGCAAAACCCTGGGGCGTTGTAACTATGTGTGTGACTAGACAAGATAAGAGCGCTGATCTTACATAGCTTTGCTTGCAAAGGAGCACTCAACTTCGTTTATTGGTGAGAGGGATTTTGCAGCAATTTCCTCGTGTCGCTTGATAGCTGTTTCTGCTTTACGTGCTGTTACGTGCAATGTTCTTCTGCCAAAATAAAATCTGATACGAGAGGGCCTTCTCTCTGTATAACTATTGATGCTGACTGCCTTTTGTGCGTACTTATTCTCTGCAGCACTCAAAATAATCCTCAGTTTACTTCCCAGCTGCTTGTAATGCCCTCTGGTTTGTATTTCTTGGAATGCAGATAATTCCCAGCTTTATTTAAACATGTCCTTATTAATTAGCTTCTATTTACCATAGCTCTATTCATAGCATTCAACAAAGAATGTATTATCAAATTTATAGTACTTATTCTGTTTCTCAACGTAGTTTCCAATTTGTCAAGATATTTATAGTTCATTGCACCAGTTTTAATGCCTAAACGACAGAGGTCCTTAGTGTACTCCCTTATTTCCAGTCTACATATAAGCATTTATATAATAGACCATTTTTATTTTCTCTATATGCACTATGTACATAGTGTATAGAGAAGGTATTGCTCTCCACCAAAAAATTAGATACCGAGATTTCACCGGAAATATATGTTTTAGGGTCTCCTGTATCCAAAAAAAAAAAAAGTATTTTCAGAAAAAGATCCGTGTGTGTATGTGTCCGTGGGTCCGTGTGTCTGTGAACACGATAGCTCAAAAACGAAAAGTCGGTAAAATAGCAAACTTGGTATTTAAGTTTAGTATCTTCCAGGGATGCGACACGAAGATTTTGAGAAAAATCCCCCCTCCCCAAACTACTCTTTACATGGAACTTTTTTCGAAAACTTTGATTTTCTACAAAATGGCTCTAGCGATTTTGATTAAAAGATTATATATTAAAGATATTTACCTAATAAATAAAATGTAAATTTTGAATTTTCTGGGAATAGCCTCTGAACGCTTCTTTATCTGTGTCAATTTTACGGAATTTTGCATAACTGCTAAACCGTAAGAGATGGATAAAAACTTACCACACAACAAATGTAGAGCACTTTAAAACACACAATTTATGTTATATACATTTTTTCGTGGAGTTGATTGTGTTGGAGATATTCCTTGGTTTTGGTTTAAGCTATAAAAAACACACTTTTCTCATACAGGACTTTGTGAACTCGTGTCCATATAAAAAAAGGAGCTTCATTGACATAGCAACCAGCTTTTGACTATCACTTTAACCTATGGTAGTCCCTTATTTCGCTTCTACTTACAAGGAAGCAAGTAATAAAGAGTATTTCTGCTATTTTTTTCTGATTAGCATAAAGTAAATAGAAGTAAAAGCTTTTTAAGAATAATTTGTTGCAGGGATATAGAGAAAGTCATGTGAATGGTACACATCAGATTTTTTTTTTATCTCAAGAAGCTTTATCCAAATTTTTCGTTACACAAAAAACACACATTGCCTGTTCGAGTGCTGCAGTACCCTAGGCGAGTACTTAGATCCAAGTAGGGCAGCACCTGGTATTGCCCAATTCGGTACGATGTAAAATAATTAGCTGACTTCATAAAAGGTCTCAGGGATCAAGAAATTTGTTTCGATAGGTAAGCCAAATAATGTAATTAGATGCAAGAATCAGAGGGAAAAACCTTCTTATTTGGCCAAGTTTTTAGTTGTTATTTTAACTTCAAATTGTTTAATGCTATCTGCTTTCTGTGCACGATAAAGCCCATATTTAGTGTGCTGAAGACAAAAGCTGTTAGTGTACTTTTTCCATATATAAAAAATGTAATACTTAATTTTATTAGGCATGGTGTCATAAATATCCACTGCAATTTTCAGCCTCTTAAAACCAAAATTGTAAGAGGAGATAGCTTTGGATTGCAGTCAAATGCTAAAAAAATAAAATGTGAGAAAGTTAATATTAAAGTTCACAAGTGAAAGGCATTTAATGGATGCAGGTATTTTAAATTATGTAGATACTTTATTAAGTATGAAACGAGCAACATAACTTCGGAAATATGTAAAAATACTTGATTTCTGCAAAAAAGCGATATTTTGACACATATTTTCCTTCTTAAATACAAATACCAAATGGGTATTTCCAAACATAACTACTTAAAAAGTTATATTTAAGGCATTAATAGAAATGGTCTAGAAAGAAAATGTTCCTTATTTCCTCCTTTCTTTTTCCTCTATTTTTTCTGGCTTTATGAAACGGTCTTTAGATTTCTGGAATAAAGAGTGTTTTACACTTGTGCAATGCATGAAAGCCTCGTGTTAAGCAAAACACAACTTGTGACAACATGTGGAAACTAAAATGTGTGTCGTTCTCACGCAGATTATAGGTTTCCTAATGCAATGGATTCACCAGCGGTTGTATAAAATTATTGTAGATGGCTAATTCAAAATAATTCCTTCAATTGGAGCAAATTTCAATATTAGCCCCATTAGCATTATCGCCACAATTTGCACTGTGGTGAAAATCATGACGATTCAATAAACTTCAAAGCGGCAGTGTATATATTTTCATGTATCGCTCTGCGCGTCGCTGCAATTTACGGACGAGTGGCGGTTTACAGTGATTATAAAACGCATTATAGAGGCCACGGACGGAGTTAAAATCACTCAGCTCGTTTACGTAAAATGCATGTACATTAAAAGTGCCTAACTGGGAAACGTATTTTGGAATACAAAAAGCTTGCGACCGCGCCGTGAATTAATTATACGACCCTGAATACCATAATATGTAAGATAAAACGCATGCATCCATAGCGGGAGATAGCTAACATGATAGCGAAACTGTAAAAATATTCCGCTTGCTTTATGCAAATGGGCTTTTAACATAACGATATGAATGTCGAGCGTAATAAAGACCGTGTTACTGAAAAATTGGTAGAAAGGTAGCAACTTCAGCGCTGGAAACTAAAACTTACCTCGGAGAACATCAGCTAGAATCCTTTATAGAAAAATCTGATGTGTTCCATTCACATGGTTTTCTTTACCTTTTACTGCTATTACAAAAGAATACTGTTTCATCTTTATCATACAAATTGAGATAAATGTTAGCAGAAATTTAATTATTACCTCCTTGTAAGTAGAAGGAAAATAAGAGTATACACTAGGCAAAGGGATAGTCCAAACTTCGGTAATCTTGTGTGACCAGGAATTAAACAAAATAAATATGTGAAAATATATAATTTTCCGATTGAGAAACGTTTAAGTAGTTTAAAATTGAAACCAAATAACAAGGAATATCTTGCAAACGGATAACTCTACGAAAAATACGTATGACATAGGTTGTGTATTTTAACGAGATCTGTAATGTTTAGTAATACATTTTTGACTATCTCTTACGGTGTACGAGTTATATGAAAGTTCTCTAGAATAAAGGTGTCTTCAGAAGCTATTCCCAGAAAATTCAAGGTATTATTTTATTTTTCATGTAAATATTTTAATTTTAATTTAGTTGTTTTAGAGAAATGTAAAATTGTTTATACGTTTTACATTTAAAGAATATTTTGGGTTGGGGAAATTTTTGGAAAATAGTGTGATATTTCACGGCCTTTTAGTTTTCTAGCTTTGCTGTCCACACACTTACACACGGACCTTTTTCAAAAATTCCTTTTTTATTTCAGGATCCCCAAAACATGTATCTCTGCTGAAACTATATATATATACATATATATGTGGAATACAATACCTTCTCTACGTGCTAAATACTTGTATGTACATACAACTCGGTAGAGAAAATAAAAGGAATATATTTAAGCTGTGTGCGAATCAAGCTTCGTGTTGTGCTGGGGAGGAAATACGAATCAGCTTTTTGCTGAGAGGGGGAACATATTTCACCATCATCTATACACATATACATTTTAAAAAGTAAATTTTCTTCATTAACTTTTGGTACAAGTTAGTGAAATATGCATAATTAGCTAATTGTTTAAGTTATTAATTGTAAAAAATCTGATTTACTTCATTCATATGTTTTCTCTAGCTGTTCCACAAGCAAATTTTTCTTACAGATGATTATTCTTTTATCTACGTCATACTATCAAGACAAACATAACTAGAATTGGTCTTATCACTTGTTTCTTTGTAAGTAGAAAGCAAATAAGGGAATACAATAGGCTAATGCGATAGCTAAGTGAAACCATTAATATTTCACCTTGCTTGCTAGAAGTAAACAAAAAAGAGACGAAAACAAATATGGTCTCCCATTGAGAAAAGTTTAAGTACCGTAAAACGATAAATAATTCGAAATATCTCGAAAACTGTTAGCTCCATATATATATATATATATAAAATGTACGTCTTTTGTAGTAAGTTTTTGTCTATCACTTACGGTATACCAGTTATACAAGGGCTATACAAAAGTAATCCAGAATGAAGAGGCCTTCAGAGCCTATTCCCAGGAAATTCAAGATGTACATTTCGTTTGTCGTGTAGCCATTTTTGAGAAGAACAAAATTTCCGGGAAATATTCCGTGTATATGGTAGGTGAGGGGTGCGAGAATTTTCTTGAAAGTATCGATTTTTGTATTGTTGCATTGAGTATATTAGTATTTAGAAATCGTTACTTTTGAAATGAGATACACCTTGACTTGATATCTTCCTTTCGATCTAAGCACATATTCACCGAGAGAGGTGGCGTTGCAGCAACGTGTGCGACTCGAATTCGGTAGGTCTTAGATCCCCGTCGTAATTCTATGGATTTTTGTGTGGCTTTCTTAGGTAAGGTAGGTAAATGCTGGGATGGTTTCTCATCTACCACGATTTGCCTTCCATCATTTCCCCTCATTACATTTCCTGTTCATCTTTCAGGTATGCTTCTGAGTTTTGTGGTGCATGGAAGTGCCGGACAGATGGCGCAAATGTATCCAACAAGGAAAGAGTACTTTCCTCTAAATAATAGAGAGCTGCCTGTTTGATGAATCTTTAATGTCCTCTCTGAGAAGCTTCGGTTATGAGACGGGGCTTCAAGCCTGAAACTTTTAGGGACTTCCGCGCATCACTGTGACATGTCTGCCAGTAACCTGTGGCTCAATTACTCAGTCCTTCTTCCTGGGCTGTAGCCGCAATGGAGCTATGAAGGTCTAAGCGTCGAGATGTTCTCCTCCGTTGTATAAATGTAATCCTAGCCCTAAATACACATTCGTTCATTAATAGAAATGAGCCGGAAGTAAGGACATTTAAAATAGTTTGTTTACCTTTTACCAATCTAAGATTATTGATAGGTATTATTGGATCTGTTCCAAATGTACAGTTCAAAATTGGAATTTTAAATGTCATAATTGTACCTAGTTTTATTGTTTTGACGGGCGTTTTTCTCCATAAAGCAACCAGAATCATTAAGATGCGACTACAAAGAATAAAGAAGAAGAAGGAGAAGAAGAATGCATAAAATACCTATGAAATAAACTCTTGAACTACCAAAGACTCCTAAGGTGAACAGTGTTTCGGTAACATTCTGCAGAAGGATATTCGAGCTATTTCTCGCTCTGTCCACGCACGCCATTTCTGAAATGATCGGATTTGAGTGGGATCTTGCTTCACAACAATGGATGAGCTTTTCTTTCCTCCTTCTCCATATAGGACGCCTTCTCCAATATCGTGGTTACAATGATAAAAGCTTGTATTCCGAGAATGACCTTCACATATTTTGGCCTAAGGGCTTAGTGGAATGGCCGCTACCCTCTCGCCTGACCCTTTTTGAGGGCTGTTTGTGCCTTGTCACACGTAGACTATATACCGCAGATCCCTCAAATTATTGCTCTATCAATACTACTCGCCCTCCTCTTCAAAAGGAGAGGACAATGTTAATTGTCTCTTCATTGAAGGGGCGGTCTTCATCCAAGACCTTTATATACTGTAGATGATGATGCTGTCTCTAAACCCTGGGCAAATTCCGCTGTTGAGTGTTTCGCAGTAGGAAAGGGGCGAACTGCAGACTTATACATACATGTCTCAGGAAGAATCTGTAGCTCTGCTCTTGCTACTTACTAATGCATTAACTGCAAAAACTCTAACGTTCTCCTCCCCCCCCCCTCCTCTCTCTCTCTCTGTTCCTCCTCCCCTATTTCTTTCCTACTTGGGACGGTAATGGCTTCGTATCCCGGGCGCGGGTTATTGGTATTGCGAATGGTGTGGGTTTGTGGGTGGCTAGCTCAGGGTTTTTAATAGCATGGGAACTCTTTCAGGTTGGGGTGAGACACAAGTGCTTTATTAATTAAGTTCGGCCTTTATCTGCCGTCGAACACACTCGTATTCCTCCTGATTTTCTATTATGAAATTACACTTTACACGCACGCGACTATTTTTATTTATAAGTATGATCCAGTGATATGTTTTTTTTTTTTTTTTTATTGTATTCTGGTGAGTGTTAAAACTACTATTTCCCGCACAACTACAGGTAGCCTGTTCGACTCCACCACTGTCTCTAAAAAGCACATCTTAGTCGTGCGGAGGTTCATCGTCAAGTGCCTTAAACAGTGTCGCCTAAACAACGAGCATTGTTTGATGTCCCGTTAGTTCCCTCGGGCAGGGCATTCTCACCCCTTTTCCTTGGTTCAGTGCACGACGTAACGGGATCTTGTACCCCGAGCTCGTGACTTATACGTGTTAAAGTCTTTCTACCCTTCCCATTTTCACTATACCTCTATATTTTCTCTTCTTGATATAATTTATATTATTAGCTACGATTTATATTTCCCTTCTAAATCATTCTTTGCCCCGGGACGAGACATGTATTGTCTCACACTCAAAGGAACTGTCATGTAATAACAATCGCTTGCCTTGACTATTTTAGTAGTGTTACATTTAACAAATCTGATGATGTAATATTTCTCAACAGCTATTGGTTACAGGACTCTTTGTTTTGCTTTTTCTTTATATAGCGCAGTATATACTATATATAATATATTAATGTTCTAGTTTTTGCATTTTTTAAGAAAAATGCAATAAGATGGCAATAAATTTATAAAAGAAATTAAAACTTTCGAGAGGGAATCCATGTTAAAATATTCTTGACTAAAATGACAATGGTTGGTAAAACTATTTTCAACTGCAGTTAGTTATTGCAAGAAATAAAAAAAACTATATAAGTTACGGAAAAAAGTATTAGTTTAGAGAAAATGTTGTATTTCTGGGCTATATTGGGCTATCAAAATCTTTCCGTATCTGATCTAAATGATAAATTTTGTCACGTGTTCATGTCTACAACTTCAAGTGGCAAATTCCAAACCAACCACATTTCAGTTACGTATATTCCAACTGACTAACCACGCCCACAGGATGAGTAGAAGTATATAGTTATTTTAATATATTAGAGTATTTATTAATTATGTCTTATAAATACACATATACTATACATTCTTTCGATGAAATTATGAGAATGTAACGGGCTGTTAATATGTATTTCTAATAAGAGACATTAAAATACAGTTTTTAAGACAAATAATACATGCCTATTAATAACATTATTGTTGACTCGTACTCTTTTGATTTGTTTTACCACAGTGTTCCATATAGTATAGAATGTTGTTATTGTGTAAGCGATAATGTGTCATGAAAGTCAAACAAAAACGGAGGAATGCGCATGTCCAAAATATGCTGTTATTTCCACAAAAATTTAATCTAGATGTCTTATAATTTAATTTTCATGGCTATATGAAATATTTTTGTATTAAATAGAACGAATTAAGTATTTCGGACGAGGCGAAAATTGAGTAAGGGTAATATAGTATTATACTTTTTTATTTTGTTTAATTAGAGGGACGCACGGTGAAATTGCATACTTATTTTTGTTCCAGTCGGTATATACAGGTGTTAATGACTGTATCGATATATTTTCAGAATATAAAGAGTTTGGCTTAAATAAAAACTTTGAGATAGAAAACATAGGTTATAAAAGTTCAGCTATAGGTTTTTAAAGTGCCAGTACGCCACTGGTTAATGATGATACCATTCGAGACCACAACACACTAATGAGAATTACATTACATTTTATTTATTACAGATATTATTTTAATACAATGTTGAGGTGGGTTTAATTCTAATGTTATAACGATTTTAAAATGATTTATACCTCTAAGTGCTCACATCGCCTACCACTCTGTTATTAAGACGGGTTAGGTGTATCAAAGTAGGTGTACCGGAAGATGTACAAGTGCCGTGTCTATGACAACAGATTTTTAATTAATAGGAGTCTTTGTTTTGCTGTTTTTAGTAGACCATAATACAGTATTAACCTAAGCTTTTAATTAATGTTTTAATTTGTGCATTTTAATTTCAACATACCTATCAATATAATTAATTACAATCCTGGTGAACAAAGGGCTGAAACCGGTTAAATAATTTGGCATGTTGTACAAAATGAGAAGTAATTTAAAGAAATAAAGAAAAATCTGATGTGTTACACTCACATTTCTCTAGCTGTTCTACAAACTTCATCCATAAGATTCTTCTTCTCTCTGCAGCTTGCTAATTGTGGTACTCATTAGCAAAATGAGTGCCAATATTAGTGCTTTTTAGGGCTAAAAAGAATTCCAATATTGTAAATAAATTGTGAAATGTTGAATGTTTTAAAAGTGTGATGAGAACATATGAGTCTAACTGTAGCAGTTGAGCGATTGAGCGTTTTACCCAGAAAACCCTTACGGTCGGCAGCATCTGGCTATAAGAATATCTTTTCTTGAAAGGAATTCACAAGATTGCCTGTCGAAGTGTTTTACTCTATTAATCTATTTGGTTTCACTTGAAACATGTAAATAGAAAGAGATAGCAATACATTGCACACGGCAGTTGGTGTATATTCTAAGTATCATTTCTATGTATTGTTTACCAGTTGGCCCAACTGCCCGTATTACACGTTTGCAGAATTTCGTTTGTGCGTTAAAACAGTTACAGAACTCAACGGGGTCATTTGAAGTTAAAACCAATCAGGAGGGAACTAACGAGAACGCTACCCCTTTTAGTGAGCGGCATCCGCTCACCGTGTCCACTAATAAGCAAGAGTTGTAAACTAGAGTTGCTCTGCCAGTTCCCCAATAAAATGATATAACCCCGTTGAATTCTGCAACTCTTTTAACGCAGTAAGGGATTATATCTGCACACGTTAAATAAAGGTCATCTAGTGCGTTTCCTGAATACGGTACGTAATGCATAGCGACGTATAAAATAGTCCTTAGCATGGCTTCCTTCGGAACGGAAGTAAAGCCGTTATTCCCCTGTCGAAGATTTACGGCATGTAAAAGAAGCTCAACCTAATAGAGAGGCCTCTAAGCAAAATTAAGCGGTCTGTCACGCCCAATATACAATGGGATGCTGAGAACCACAGCAGTTAAAGAGCGTCCATAAATAAAAGACTCCATTTCATTTTTCTAGAAAGGATACTTGATTTCTAACTATTACCTACTCCTATTTTGTATTCTCACTGTAAACGCACACAACAATAAAAAAACTAACCAAAAGAATATTAACTGCATAATACATCAACTTAGTCACATCGTTACACGAATGATAAGACCGTACATATTTTCTAGAAAAAATACTTGATTCCAAAATGTCAACTATTCCTATTTTATATTTGCAACGCTGTAGACACATACAACAATAAAACAAACTAACAAAAAAGAATACACTCTAATATAACACATCCATAAACTCGCACTCAAATCTACACATATGTATTCACACATATAGATCATCATTTTTCAAATTGTTTAGATATACAACATTTACGCAAACACCGTATCTCTCACCACCCGTACTTCAATCAAGCTGTGCCCGGGCTCAGCAAGTTTTGGCAATTCAGAATAAAGTTCTAACATGCTTTCATCCATCCAATTGAGCTTAAAAATACTATAGATTTTAATGTTTGCTAGCAGCCTCCGTCTACACGCAAACTGCCAAAATATTCGTGCTCCTGTTATCTGCATAATGGTCGCCCTCCGTAGTGTAACCGTTACAATGCTAACTTCATATACCCAAGTTCGCGGGTTCGAACTCGGCCGAGGACGATGGTGTTTCGGGTATAAAAATCCTGAGCATGGCTTCCTTCGTAAGGGAAGTAAAGACGTTGGTCCTGTGTCGTAGATTTACGGCACGTAAAAGAACCTCATGCCTGATAGAGAAGCCTTTGAGCAAAATTAAGCGTCTTTCACGCTCAATTCAGAATGGGATGCTGAGAGCCACAGTAGTTAAAGAGCGTCCATAAATTACATTTTTTTTCCTCATAATGGGTGAATCCTCCTACTAGCATCGTCAACAACCTTACAAGTTTTCCACTCTTCCAACTTAAGTCACGCTTTTATCGTTCTGTGGTCCATACTCAATTCTATAAAAAGGTTTCTTTACCGCACTCAATTTTTATTGTTTATACCACATAATCGTGCTTTTTTTTTTCAAATTATGTCTATTTATATTACTCCTTTTCCAAAAACAGTTTAAAGCAAGTAATGATCATCCCCATTAGATATGTGTCTATGAATGTGACGGAAAAGCTTCCGATTTATTCGTATATTCATCAGACGAAAAAATAATAAATATGCTGTATTCAAAAGCACTTCAATAAAACATTTAAACTGCAAACTCTTTCTTTGCATGACTTTCAAACGCATGCGGTAATCAATAGTTCTCTATAAAATTAAGTTGCATAAAATCATCATAAGTTATGATGGTGCCGTAATATCAAATGCATTAAATATCTTTTTAAACAAGACAAAATTTACTTACAGTAAGTAATGCGCAATGAGGAAATATATCATATAAAAGCAGCAATAAATATATTCTCCGTAGTGTATGAGACAGAAGGATATAAAATAAAGAAATATAAGTCTGGGGAAGAGGACTAAGAGAAGGGAAGTCTGAGCATCCTGGTTGCAAGAGACAAATACATAAAACACGAAAGTCAACCCTCTTGTCAGTAGAGAATGTTAAGGGGGAAGCAGGGTGGAGTTTCCTTGAAACCTTTTATTTCACCAACCTACTCCGCAATCACTACTGCAACCCCATCGGAAAATACAGTACTTCTTATACATTTCTTGTTTGAACAAAGAATGCCTTTGAATTTTAAATTTGAAGGAGAAGCACCATGGATTGGCTATAAGCAATCATATATATTACAAAAACTTTTCTAGTTCACTCTAACATCTTTATTGTACTCTTTGACTTTAAATATCCCTAAAAAGAGTACACACATAATGACTTCATTAATTATATTGTACCTCTCTACCAATACTTTTTAGCTCAGTGATAACACATTATACACACTCAAGCCAATGCATTTGTAGGGACCTTAAATTTGTTAATCTTTATCCAAGCCTTTCGAAGCGTATCCTTTTATCAAACTTGTAGTAAGTAAGCCTCATGTACATCTTCAAGTTTTAATGCAAATCTGCTCTAACTCTGCGGGGCTGAGTCAAATTAATTGCGCCTACACAGCAACAGATCGCTGCAAAAGTGCTTGCGCTTGTTACCAGTCTTGCTTTTGTGTCGTTTTTCATAAGATATACAATTGTTTCAAGCAGTAAGCATTGAGTATTTCTGGGAAGAAAACCAGATATGCGATATGTCAACAGGTCCGAATTTGATGGAGCAAATACTCCACTACTTAATAGCACGTAACCATGCTAAAAAGTTTGCTAGAAGTACAGTAATAGTTAATGTAAAATATTTCCAGGTTTTTTTTTTTATTTATATAAAAATGTTTAATGGCGAAAAATATGTGTATTTACAATTATTAACTTGTTACAGGTGAAATTGGGAAATTGCAATCAATAGCGTGATTGCCTTAGTTATATAAAATTTATATAAATGTTACAATTTCCTTTTGTCACAGAAATACATACATTTTTTAAATTGTTATCTGTAACTAACTTGAAAATTATTTGCGTTTAATGCAATAAGAAATATCAAGTGCTCAATACTATTTCCTGAAATGTTATCTATATAGAACAGAATTTTTCTTAAATAAAACATTTTGTATGTGGGAAAGAGCAAAAACATTTTAAGCAAAACAAACTTTAATACATATTTTGCAATAAGACTCCGAGGCTCATTTACATTTAAGCTAAAACATAAAGTTGAAACAGTTTTAAAACGTGTTAGAAATTGTTTTTAAATTTAATATAATGCACAACTTCAGACCTAATTTTATTGCTTATTATCTAGCATGTGCATATCCCAATTCTCAAAAGCCTTTTAAAAAGGATTTTCGAGTATGGAAATTACAAAACATTGATTTGTAGATGACCTCCAAAACCTAAAAGAGTCTTCTGCTCAGCGGTTACATATTTCCTTAGATGTGGCAATGCCATCCCGTGTGTGTGACCGCTCTCGGTTTGCTCGGGTATGCGGCGGTGGAGCTGGAATACGAGACAGCGCATTTGGATGCTAAACAACACGGAAGACCGGGAATGCAATTCTGGATTTTTCTCTTTGCTTCGTTTTCTAGAAGCTTCCAGAAAGTTATGTGACGTTATTTTAGCACACAGTGGTGTGCGTGATGACGTGCAACATTAAACGCGTCAAAACGCTGAGTGAATTACTAACAAAAGTGAATGAAAGACTGCGTTTGTAAGCAATTGATTGGTCAAAAAAGACATTTGTTACAATATATTAAGTGTTAACTTCAAACTCTTGCTTGCACTCAATCTCTAACAAAGAAAGTGCAAGAGTTTGTGTATAACATTCACGAAAGCTCTAAGCTGTGTGAAGTGATGCACTGGTTATAATTCCCACATCCTTATGTAGAGTATTCTAGGAATGTTAAGCCTTAACTTTTCCCGCGAGGTCCTTGAACGCTTTAGGTTTAAACCAAATAGGCATTTACAGTTTGTTCATTCGAACAACTACTGTATATTCCTGCTAGATCTCAGCTGTGGCTTTTAGGTGATGTGCTTTAAGCATTCTCTTTAAGGAACAAATTGTAATTCCTTACTTCTGGAATCGGGAGCGTATTTTTTACTTTCTCTTTTTAGAAGGTCCATGTGTGTGCCCATGTGCTTGTAAATACAATAGCTCAAAAACGAAAAGTTGGTAAAATATCAAACTTGGCATTTAAGATTGTCATCTTCCCAGGATACAATAGGAAGATTTTGAGGAAGATCCCCCCCCCCACAAACTACCCTTTACATGGAAAAAGCTTTTAAATGTTTGATTTTCATAAAATAGATTAACGATTCCATATATTAAAGGCATTCACATGAAAAATACAATGTATATCTTGAATTTTATGTCCAGAGCCTCTGAAGACTACCTTAATCTGTATAAATGTTCCTGAATTTTGCATATTTAGTAAACGTAAGAGAAACAAAAAGCTTAATTTACAAAAACTGTAGATCTCGTTAAAAACAAAATTTATTTATATACATTTTTTAAACTTTTCACATACGGGAATGTGCAAATTCCAGCGAAGCAAGGAAACGAATTTTCAGGGAATACACTAGGCTAGTCAACTCTTTTAAAAGTCAGTCGCTAAGTGAAACAATTGAAACTCGGCTGTCTTTGCTTGCTAAGAGTAAAGAAAAGGGAGACGAAAAAAAATGTCTTCCCGTTTGAGAAAAGTTTAAGAAGCTTAAAGCGGAAGCCAATAACTCGGAATATCTCGAGAACAGTTTACTCTACAAAAAGGACATACATTGTGTTTATTGAAATCTACATTTTTGTGTGGTAAGTTTTTACCTATTTCTTATGCTTTACCAGTTATGAAAAAGTTATAAAAGGGCAATCCAGAACGAAGAGGTCTTTAGAGGCTATCCAAGAAAACTCAAAAGTATCCATTTTGTTGTCACGAAAATATCTTAAACCTATGGAATTTTAATAAAAATCGTTAGAACCATTTTTGAGAAAATCAAAATTTTCGAAGCTTTATTTATGTAAATAGTAGTTGGGATTGAGGTGGTTTTCTTGAAAATCTATATCCGTAAATGATACTGTTCTTAAAAACCAAGTTCGGTATTTAACAGACTTTTCGTTTTTGAGCCATGCTGTCCACATACACCCTCGGACGTTTTTCTGAAAATGCTCATTTTTTGGATTCAGGGGTCTCAAAACATATATTTCAGATGAAATTTCGAAATCGAAATTTTGGTTGGAATACAATAGCTTCTCTTTGGTCTATGTACATAGTAGGTATAGAGAAAGTAATTATAGACAACATTATTTAACATTAATATATGGGAATACCAAATGCATAGTAAATAAGAAACTTAAAACTTTGATGTGTTCCATTCACATGACTTTCTCTATATCTCTGAAACAAATTATTGTTAATAAGCTTATCTTTTATTTATTTCATGCTAATCGAGAAAAATTAACAGAAATAGTCTTATTTCTTGCTTTATTGCAAGTAGAAGCGAAATAAGGGAGTACCATAGGCTAAAGTGAAAACCAAAAGCTGGTTGCTATGTTACTGATGTTCCTTTGTTTGTATGGACAGGAGTTGACAAATTCCTGTATGAGAAAAGTATGTTTTTCAAAGCTGAAACCAAGAAAAAGGAATATCTAAAAAGCGATCAATTCCACGAAAAAATGTATATACCATAAATTGTATGGTTTAACGTGCTCTACATTTTTGTGTGTTAAGTTTTTGTCCATCTCTTACGTTAGTTATACAAAATTCATCCAGAATAAAGTAGTCTTCAGAGGATATTCCCAGAAAATTCAAAATATACATTTTATTTGTCAGGTAAATATCTTTAATATATGTTATTTTAATCAAAATCGTTAGAGGAATTTTTTAGAAAATCAAAATTTTCGAAAAACGTTCCATGTAAAGGGTAGTTTGGGGTGGGGGAATTTGTCTCAAAATCTTCGTGTCGCATCCCTGGAAGACACTAAACTTGATTACCAAGTTTGGTATTTTACCGACTTTCCGTTTTTGAGTTATCGTGTTCACAGACACACGGACACACGGGCACACTCACGCACCTTTTTCTGAAAATACTTTTTTTGGATACAGGGGACCCTAAAACATATATTTGCGTTGAAATCTCGGTATCGAATTTTTGTGTGGAGTGCAATACCTTCTCTATACACTATGTACATAGTACGTATAGAGAAAGTAAAAATAAAAATCGGATGGGAATGAAGTCCCCAAAACGAAGCCGGCCCCCGTAACCGCGTTCACTGAAATGCCTAGCTCTGATGCTTCGTGGCGCAAGGGACCGCTGGTTCGAATAGTTTGATTATAGATTGAAGAAATGTGTAAAATTATTATAAGCATTGTAATACTATTTTTTCTTCACAGGAATTGAAATGTGATCAAATTAATGATTGATGCTCATAACAAAGTGGAAATATAAGATTGCATTGTTTATTAAGCAATGTTTCTGTAGTTGTTCAAACACTCAGTACTTAGTGTTTTTATAGTGTTAACGTTCGCTTTTATTACCATGGTGATTATTTAGTGTGTTCTCCATGAGCTGCAATAGCTGCGTAACACCTACTGGTATGCTTCTCAACAGCCTCCTAATAGCAATTTGTGGGATTTTCTCCCATTCTTCAGTGAGTTCATTTGCGAGTTCTCTAGGGTCTGTGGAACAACAGGTCCCTTGCGAACAAGTTTTTCCAGCTTATCCCACAGATGTTCAATAGGATGAGGCTAGGACTGCGTGCAGTCCTTTCCATTAACCGAATTTCACATTCTTGTAAGAGACATCCTTGGTACTCCGTGCTGTATGGGGTTTATTATTATCGTGCTGCAGGAGAAAATTAGAGCTCATTCCAAAAGCGATGTTGAAGGATAATGTTATTGATATAAACATCAGCATTCATGCGCTGTGGGACAACCACAAGCTCTGTCCGAGACTCAACAGAAATCCCAGCCCAAATCACAACCGAGCCATGTTCAACAATAGCAGCTGGAGAAAGACGTTCACCACAACGTCTCCATACACGTGTACAACCATCACAACCCGTCACTTGAAGCCTTGACTCGTCTGTGTTGATTGGCTGGAAGTAGAGAGAAGAATAAGCTTTTGTAAGAACTATTTATTGCAGAGAAAGAGAGCGTTATTGATGGAACACATCAGATTTTTTTACCATATGTCATGAGTATCATAGCTTAATTTACATCTCGGAGCCGAGAGTATCAAAACCGATATCAACCAGAAGTAGTAAGATTCATGATGAAGCGGATAAAAGTAAATGAAAGAACACATAGCCTATTTATTATAATGCAAAGAAGAATACCAATTCACATTATGTTTTCGACACAGTGGCGAAATAATTATGCCTAGGTTTAAGCAGACCTTTTTAAATACCTACATAATTTACCGATTTGACGACCCTGAAATCCCATTAAATGTTCGGTAGACAGCTTGGTTGAACTTCCTGGAAAATATCAAGCTAACTCAGCTTTTATATTGATTAAAAAAATTGAAATTGCAGTGCGGCTAAGGTCTCTCTCAACTTACAGTACCAAATAGCGGAATTACGGAGGAGGTAGACCTATATGGGTGACTGTACAAAAGAACAAAGAATCGGTTTAGCGTGGTATAATTAGCCGCTTAGCTGATGACACCGGAGTGAGAATTTGTTCTCTCTGCGGGAAGAGGAAATCATGAGTTCATATTCTGACCGAATGCGGTGAAACAGAAATATGAAGAAAGCAATATTTACCGCCGCAATTTCTGTATTCCGTTGGGAAAGTGAAGGGCTGCATGCATGTAATGTTGGACACTGCATATCTAAAATTGAGTTATTTTTCTCTAAGATTGGGCAAAGTAGGTTATTCGCCCTGGAGAATGGAAGAGAATGATAGGATACATACGGAAGAGGTTCAGGGTATATAAGAAGCAGGATGCACTTATTCCTAAATGTCAGGGCACTGTATATATACAGGGTGTTAATGAACTAACCAAAATATTTCACAGAATATGTAGATTACTGAAATAAGTAATTGAGATAGGAGACTTATGGCCTGTTTATTAAATTGCGAAGTAACGGCTATAGGTTTCTGAAGTGCCACTTCGCCACGTATCGCGGCACTTCGTCTGGAGTGAAAAAAATAATAATAAAAAAAAATACTCAATGACAGAAATGAACTCATGACCCTTGGGTTAGCAGCTTCCCGTGTTATGCATTAAACCACCAGAGCAGTTGAAAATAACGCCTCCAAAGTAGGATACCTCAAGAAGTAGTTAATGAATGCTCAGTAATTCACTGTCAAGTGTTTAGTTGGAGATTTTACTGATTTTTGCGACATCAAATCTTTAGAACGCTAGTAACGAACTGCTAAAAATCGATATTTCTGTACTCGGGCAGCACCTGCTTTGTTTTAACACCGACTTATCAGCACCTGATACCCACACGTTTAACGCTATGTAGTTGCGTTATGTTTATCATGTTTATCCGGGGACCATGCATCGCTGATCTCAAATTACTTATATCAGTCACGTCCACAATCTCGCAGATTATATCGGTATAGTTCATATACATATACATACATATAATATATATATAATATATATATATTGGTTGTAGTTGAACTTAATTTTAATTCTTTCTCATTCTTCTCTATTACTTTCTCTACACGTGGTATGTACATAGTATTTAGAGAAGATATTGCAATTCACCAAAAACGATACCGAGATTTCACAGGAAATATTTGTTTTAGGGTCCCCTGAATAACAAAAGCATTTTTAGAAAAAGGTGTGTCTGAGGTGTTTGTGGACAGCACACCTCAAAAGCGAAAGACATACACACCACATTTGGTATTTAAGTTTGGTATCTTCCAAGAATGCGACACGGAGATTTTCATGAAAATCCCCCCAAACCAAAACTACGCTTTACATGGAAATATTTTCGGTAATTTTGTTTTGCTTAAAAATGGTTAACGTTTTTTTTTTCTTTTTTTATTAAAATACCGTATATTAAACTGGTAAACCGTAAGAGATGGATAAAAGCTTAGAACACAAAAAATGTAGATTTCGTTGACATAAAGTTTCTAATATTCACTTCTTTTTTAGAATTGACCATTTTTACATTTGCCTTGTTAGTTTTTTAATGTTAAACTACGTAATTTTTATCAAATAAAGTTTGGTTTTACTGTTGGCCATGCAATGCGAATGAAGTCCAATTATCCATATAGTGGCCCGCTTTTAAACATTTGAACTGTCGCTTTCGCATACTGTATTCCTTTATTTACCTTCTGCTTAGAAGGAAGAAGGTAAGAAAATTTCTGCTCGATTAGCACGAATTAGATAAGTAAGTTTTTTACTTTCTCTATATGTACTATGTACATAGTGTATAGAGAAGGTATTGCATTGTACCCAAAAATTCGATACCGAGATTTCACCGGAAATACATGTTTTGAGAGTACCTGAATCCAAAGAAAAAACATTTTTAGAAAAATATCCGTGTGTGTGTCTGTCTGTCTCTCTGTGCATGTGTGTGTCTGTGTGTCTGTGGGCAGCATAGCTCAAAAACGAAAACACCGTTAAAAACCAAACTTGGTATTTAAGTTCAGTATCTTCCAAGGATTCGACACGAAGATTTTAAAGAAATCCCTCAACCCCCAACTATCCTTCACATGGAAAAATGTTTCGAAAATTTTGATTTTCTAAAATTGGCTATAACGATTTTTATAAAAATATCTATATTAAATATATATATACTTGACAAATACTATGTATATCTTGAATCTGCTTGGAATAGCCACTGAAGACTACTTTATTCTGGATGAATTTTACGGAATTTTGTGTAACTGATAAACCATAAGAGATAGACAAAAACTTACCACACAAAAATGTGAGCACATTAAAACACACAATTTATGTTATTTACAGTTTTTTCGTGGAGTTGATCGTTTTTTTTTTTTTTTTAGATATTCCTTGTTTTTTTGTTTCAGTCTTAAAAAAACTTATACTTTTCTCATACAGGAATTTGCCAAATCCTGCCCATACAAACAAAGGAACTTCAGTCACACAGCAACCATCTTTTGCTATCACTTTAACGTATGGTACTCCCTTATTTCGCTTTTACTTACAGGGAGGCAAGTAATAATACTATTTCTGCTTATTTGTTTTAACTTAGCATGAAGTAGATAGAAGCATAAACTTTTTAACAAAAATTTGTTGCAGTGATATATGTGAATGGATTACATCATATTTTTTGTAAGTTTTTGTAAGTTTTTTTGCAGAACGGGTAGAGAAAGCCATTAAGAATATTTTATAAATATATTTATATATTTAATATTTTACAAAAATATTTCTGTAAGTAACCAAGGATAGACAAAACATATAAGAGTATCAGGCCTATGCAATTGTTGTATTGCAAGTGTACAGTGAAACCATTTAAAATAAATGTCATTATAATAAAATAATATTAATTACAGTCATGCTGTGTAACGGATGTTTCAATGATAACTTATGTTACGCATGTACCTCACAAGCTGAATGTAACACGGTAGAGGAAAACTGCAGGTCAAACCACTTTACCTTAACCCTTGCTGAATAAGATATGGCTCTCCTAGGTATTCTCCCACATCTCCTTCCCAAATCCCGGGATATATTGCACCGGAAATCGATCCTCGAAACAACCTTGTCCGTGACCAGTGTTCAATTATGCATCCGGGTGTCTTGGAAAGGGGACGGTAATTGGATATTGTCCAGGAGCCACCTGATCCTATAGGGAACAATCATAAATGATATCCGCAATCGGTTTGCTCTCTGATTCTTATATCACACGTTATAATATAATTTGTGTTGTAAATATGGGAAGTATTGGAGTAAAAAATAACTTACTTATTATATTGGTAACTTACATTAACACCCTACTAAAGTAATGTGTATTTATTGTTAAAAACCAGAGAAAATTCAACGTCTCGGCCGGGATCAACACTCGGGAAGGGAAGTAGATTTATGGTGCGTAAAAGAACCTCAACCCTGATAAAGAAGCCTCAGAGCAAAATTAAGTGGTCTTTAATAAGTAAAATACTCAATTTCAATATCTCGAACACCAAGTATGGCACTTCTTAGTATCTGCTGTGCCTGGAGTTGAGGGTTTTGCACTTGTCTCTGTTAGGAAGAACTGTAAAAGTGTTGTATATTTAAATCAACAGAGAAATTGCAATATCTCGATTCTGGTGATAACATTTCTATTGAACAAAACTAAGTAAAAGATACATTTAGATTGACAAAAAGCAAAATAATACTTATCCAGAAAATGAGGATGCACTTCCTAGTATTTTACCAGCCATAATTACATTATCTCTTGCAGAGCACAGAACAAAGAGATTTTGAGAAAGTTCACTGAATACCGAAAAAAATATTTTTGAACATGGTTAATCAGTTTACTCATATTGTACATTTACTACGAATAAATTTGTTCCATAAGAAGGCAAAGAATGCAATAACAACTTGAGCTTCTGCGGCAGGTGTCAAATTTATTTATTATTCCAATTTAGCCAGAGTGGAGAAAATCATGTTAGTCCATGAACTTTCCACTACACAGCTTCCCTGCTAAACCCCGAGTGTTTGTTTCTTATTTCTGAGATTAATCAAAAGTAGAGACCAAGAAACATCCAGAAAGAGGAAGGATCTGGTATAGCCCTACTCTAGTAGATTGCCTGCACTGTTTTAATATTTGAGCGGACCAGGAAGAAAGGGGATGACTTGAGGAAAGCCATTCAGGAATCTCTCACGCACGTGGCGACCCCTAAGATAAGACATGGTGAATTATACACCTCGTATATAATGTAGAAGTCGGGGTTGAAGCCAAGATGCCTGCAGTAAAGAGACCTGGTGTCCGTGGCTTCATCCACCAGGGCTTATGGCTGACGCAAGGGATGGGACACGCAAAAACACTCTGCTCTGAAAGCCCTCCAAACATAATATGTCACTCAAAAATATTGCACTCTGGTAGAAACATGGGGAGAGAAAAGGAAAAATGCATGATTCATGGGATGGACGCTAAACATTTATGTATAGTGTCTTTAATGGCTGTTGTACCTCCTCGGATATGGTACAAAGCAATATATTCGTGACTGAAGCACATACATTATAGTTAAGTCTTTTGAAACACGTGGGGCTTTCAAAAACTACACCTCTCACATAACCTCCAGTTGGTAAATAATATTAATTTTAAGAAATAAGTGAGATCTGAGTAGAAGTTACATAAAGAGTGCAGTTTTATCGGTGTTAAGCTATACTTTATGCATTCCCATGGCAATTGCTATTAAGAAGTTTTAGTTTTAGCAAAGAGAGTGCACAAAATCCTCAAATGCTTCTCTTATGTCTTACGTCTTTTGCCATTAGAGTCGGATCGTGTTGTGTATACATTTATTAGTAATCGTTCAAAATGTTTAAGACGATTTCTGATCCCGCCCAACGTGAAGCATTCCATAATATGGTTTTCGAGCTCAAGGAATGTAAAGCCAGCTGAAATTTTTCGCCAATTTGTAGAGACTTACGGCAAAAATGTCATAACAAGTGGAATGGTGAGAAAATGGGATAGGCAACTCAATGGTGGGCTATTCAATATTTATAATATTACATTATATTGTCACTGACAATTTGGTTCAACAAGTGAATGAGGCAGTTCGTGAAAACAGACGATTCACAATAAGAATGTTTTGTGATGTGTATCCATACATTGAAAAAACTGTTCAGCAGAGACTATCGTCTATGGCGGCAACTTTCTTTGAAGAGGGCACACAAAAGTTGATTCCCCACATGAAAAATGCCTGAACATTGATGGGAACTATGCTGAAAAATAGGTTAAGAAATGCTCTTTTACGTACAAATAAATGTGAAAAAAAATATTTTATCCCTGTTTTCGAAATCTGTAATTAATATCCGGACATGCCTTGTATTATACTTATTATAATCTGTACTTTTGTGCTGCATAGTTTCTGTTTACTATAAACTCTTTTAAAGTCAGGAATGATAATTTAATTGATCGTTTAGTATTTAGGTAAATCACCGCGTGACCTTAAAACTTAGCTTTTCTTAGGTGCTATTTCTCAGCATTTTTACTGTTCAAAATAGACACACAGTTTATAACTTCTCATTTGAAGATTTCAAGACAGGTTCAGGAATTAAAAATTTAAAAAATCGGATGTTTTCGATTCACGCGTCTTTCTCTATCTGTTCTGCTGACAAACTATCCTTACAAATATTGTTCTTTTATCTGTCATTCTAATTAACATAGAATTATCAGAAATGGTGTAATTACATACTGAGTTCTTTTCTAAAAAGGAAGTAAGGAATACACGAGACTAAAGAAACGATAAATTCTTTAAAAGCTGTTACTATGCGGTTGTTATTCAAATTCGGTTCTTTTCCATGGTCAGAGTGAATACAAAAAAGTGATGAAACGGTTGGACAATTCTCCTTTGAGAAATTTATATACAATCAAATAATTGAAGCGAATAATTGGTAACTTCTCAGAAATGGTTCGCTCTATAAAAAACAGTATATGACAAAACTTGTGCTTTTTAGCAGGATCTACGTTTTTGGTGCAATAACATTTTGTCTATCTCTTGACGGTTTACCAATTATGCAAAAGTCATTCAGAATGAAGAGGATTTCAAGGTCCAATCCCAAGGGATTCAGGACATCTAAATTATTTCTATATTTATTAATCAAAATGGTCAAAATCGTTAGTAATTTTTTAGAAAATCGCAAATTTAAAAAAATGTTACATGTAAAGGGTAATTTGTTAAGGAAATCCTCTTGAAAACGTTCGTTTCGACCTTTGAAAATACCGAGATTGGTATTAACCGAATTTTCGTTTTTGAGTTATGCTGCGCTCAGTAGCACACACCCATATACACACACTCCACACTCAAATGGATTTTTTTTATCAAGGTGATTGTTCCATTCACATGACTTTTTCTAGCTGTACTGCAAGTTATTCTTTAAAAAAAGAATTCTTTTATCTATACCAAACTAATGGAGATAAACGTTACCAGAAATTATCTTATTACTTGCTTTATTCTCAGTAGAACAGAAATAAAGGAATACACTAGGCTAAAGCGAAAGTCAGATCTTTTAAAAGCGGTCCCTTTGTGAAAAAACTGAAATTTGATTCTGTTTGCCTGTAAAGCGTAAACCAAAAGAGATATGAAGCAAAAGATAATTTCCATTTGAGAAGTGTTTAAGTAGTTAAAAACTCAAACCGAACAACTCGGAAATAGTTAATTATACAAAAAATGCATATGACATAATTTTAGTGTTTTAATGATATCTATAATTCTTTTGCAGTAAGTTTTTGTGTTACCGTTTATCACTAACATAAAATTCATTCAGAATGAAGAGGTCTTCAGACGCTATTTCCATAAAATTCAAGATATGCATTTTGTTTGACATGAAAATGTATTTAAACGCGGTATTTTAGTCTCTTTAGCGACATTTTTAAGAAAATCAAAGTGTTCGAAGAAGCTTCCGTTTAAAGGGTAGTAGGGTTGAGGGATTTTTCTTAAAATATTCGTGTCACATCCTTAAAAGTTACTGATCTCAAAAGTAACTTTGGTATTAATTCGACAATTTTTTGAGCTAAAGTGTTCAAGACACAAACATGGACATTTTTTTTAAAATGTCTTTTTTTAATTTCTCTGCACGTACTATGTGCATAGTGTATAGAGAAGGTATTGTATTCTACCCAAGTAAACCGTAAGAGACAGACAAATGCTTACTACACAAAAAATGTAGATCTCGTAAAAACACAAAATTTATGTCATATAGATATTTTGTATGAATTTGACCATTTTTGAGATGTTGCTTGTTATTGGTTTTCGTTTTAAAATACTTAAAAACTTTCCACATACGGGAATTTCTCAACTACTGGCAATACAAAGAAACGATTTCGCCCACATGCCAACTAGCTTTTAAGCGATTTCGCTTTTTTGTTTTGTTTAGTGTATTCCATTATTCCCCTCTACGTACCATAAAATATTTCTGATAATGTTTATCTCGATTTTCATGAAGCAGATAGAAGAATAATATTTTTAAGAATAATTTCTTATGGCGATATAGAGAAAGTCATGTAAATGGAACATATCAGATTTTTTTATAATTTAAACTCCATGTCACAACAGTCAACAAGGAACCAAGGAACCACATCTCAGCCAGAAGGCGTCATGAATGAGGTGCAGTGCTGGAGGGTGAGACGTGATCACCGCCGCGAGTCCCTCCCGACCGGTTGATGCGGTCTTCTCGATCTGGAGCCGCTACTTCTCAATCAAGTAACTCCTCAATTGGGCCAACGTGACCTCACGAGGCTGAGTGCAACCCGGACGAGGTCTCCAGCGGGGGGTAATTCCCCAATCCGGTACCGGGAATCGAACCCATGTCTCCCACTTGGCAAGCAGCTGCGCTTCCACCACTCTAAGGAAATTACCCTTTTATAATTTAGTAGACGTCGTATATGTGCATTAGAAGGGGAAGGAGTTTAAAGAGCATTATAGATTTTGAACGTGATTCCTCTTTATAAATAGACCCATGCCAATAATATTGATGAGTTCATGTCATTGTACTATACTATACTACTACTACTACTACTACTACTACTACTACTACTACTACTACTACTACTACTACTACTACTACTCTGGAACTATGATTTCATGTAATAGGCATTCGTAATTCAAGTATTACAATTATTTATATTATATATATTATAATTCATTAGCACTCGAATGTTTATTTCACCCTTAAAGAGCTCAAACAATTACTGGCTACCCTTTGCACAAGATAAGCAAGTCGTAATTGAATATGCGGAGTCAGAAGTTTAAAACCTTTAGTTTCCAATGCACTTTTATTCTTTCTTTAAGTAGCTAGTGTCACTTTAACATCTAAAATTTACAGAGACCTACTAAAAATAAAATTTTGGATTTGCTGTTAAAATTAGTATAGTTACTCAGTATTTTGTCTTCTGAGTTAACAGACTGCTCCGGAACACAGCTTATCTAGCAATTCGCACAAGCTGAGATTTGAACATGGTTAGGTTGAAAAGCAGAAACGGTATCATAGAGCTTCCTTGACTAATTTCTAAATTTTATTAATCAGTGTACTAAGGGTTTCAGTAGACGTATTTTATATTAAAAGTGTATCTCATTCATACCGCACTTAACCATTAAATTGTCTCTCAGTCTGGCACTTTTCTTAAAAGAAGTGAAGATGTTGGATGGATATATACACAATGGAAAAACTAGCCTGCAATTAAACTTGAAGAAAAATGTTTAAATTCTGATAGAACATAGTTATCATGTTGTAATCTACTGGCTCACCATAGGAACTTTAAGTATATGGGCAATTTCCTAGGTAAAGTGCACGTACCCAGAACAATTTGTTCAGTTTTCTCTATTTATCTCTAATTTTTTTTCATTTTTCTGTTTGTTTCTATTTCTCACTTTAACTTGTATCTAAAGTATACATGTATGGTCAACAACATATGAATATGTCGCTTGACACGAAAATATGTCCAGCCGTCCGTCCGTCAATCCTCCCACCCTTCCATCCATTCATCCACCTAGCCATCCACCCATCCAGATGCATGTCTATCTAAAACAGGGTGTTCCAGTTTGGGGCTTTCCAAAAGAGCAGCGAGTAACTCGCGAGTCACAAGGGTCTACCTGCAACATGCAATACGGCGCAGCATTGAGGGTAAGCTATCCTCACGTTCAAGTGCTTTAATTGAAGTGGTAGGAGCAAATATGATGTTATGAGCTTTTCACTCTGCCATATTGGCTACCACGCTCCCTTTCCAGCTCTACTCCGAGTTTTGTGGTTGAATACGTTAGTATACTCTTTCTCAGATGAGTCCGGTTAGAACACCCTCTTATAAAAGAAACGCAATATTTGGATTCATTAAATTCTCATATGAATGTAATGAAACACTTGTTTTGGAAGGAATGTTAATTTTATCTTTAACTGGAATTCAAGGGTGACAGAGAAATAGATAAACAACATTAGAACAGCTTATTTTTCATTTCAGAAAGTACAAAAGCAAGCATCTTGAAATATATTCCGTTTTACTTGAATATATGATAGGGATATTCTTCATATTTCTTTTCTTAAAATACTTTACGCATAACATATGGTATTTCCTTAGTTCCCAGAGGAATTTTGAGTTTCAAGGATGTTCATAAACTTTTTCCACTTTCACATGTAAGTCCTTGTAGCCTGAAGCGGAAGTGTGTACTGAATAGGAATAGTTGCCAGAGAAGAAGAAAAAGTTGCTGATTTATAAAAAAAGTATTCGCTCGCTATACGCAATTCCCGGTTCAAAAAGTGTGAAAATGTATGGAGATCAGAGAGCGCAATACATCAAACCCAACTGGAGATGAGTTATGGATTCACGCATTTCTGATGGATATTTTAGTGCAGGGATTGCTTGCAAAAGAGGGGAATTTCTCTCTCGAATAAAAATGAAAAGCTGACCCACACCAAACCCTTCTCTTGTCCCCAGAAAAAGAGCAGAATAAAACCATAAATCTAAAAGCATGTAGGGTGAGATATTTTACAGCACTAACTGAGGATTGAACTTCCAGCTATCATATTTTCAGAACATCACTAAGCTGTTTCTATTGCTTACATATATTACCAGCTTTTCCAAAGAAGGCGGAAGTCTTTAATAAAAGCCAAGAAATTACTTAAATGGAAAGAATTTAGCAGCAACAATTACCAGTGCTAATGAATCGTATATAGCAGGCAAAAACAAAATAGGTGTTGATGGAGCATTGATATATTTTATAAAGAAATTATATGGAGATGGCCAGGCTGCAGAGAAAGTGGGGAAAAAGCTTTTTATGTCCATTTAAAAGAACAAAGGTCTTAAACAAATCATTTCCAACACTATTTGATACATTTAGAAGAAAGTACCCAGTCACTAGTTGCAGGTGATCGGATGGCAGTGACCCAAATTTGAGAGAAGGTTAAATGTATGACCAGGAAGCTTTTAGAAGCCTTTGAAATGGAGGAATGAGAGCTAATGTGAATAAAAAGAAGTATCTAGTGATTGCTGGCGGGGGAAATATATTAAGATAACTGAAGGGACTATTAATACAGTTAAATAATTAATATCCGGGATCCATCATTCATGTATCAGGAAGCGATACTGGGAAGAGGAGCAATCACTATGCCGAATGGAGTCTTATAGCACAGGAATATTAGTATACAAACAAAGAGGAAAAATCTCCTAGCCGCTACAGAGAGTTTGGTAACTTAATGGATCTAAAGGATATAATTCAAAGACAAAAACTAAGATCAGATGGAGAAGATGGATGGAATCCGTAGAGAAATGAGAGAATTAACACTTGTAAAAAACAGTGGAAATAAGACAGATGAAGGAAATGTAGCAGTTAGTTATAGAAAGGATTGAACGTTGAATGTTGCAATGTGTATGTTAACCGAATTGATAAGAAGAGGTGGCCTAGGGCTGTAGGAATGTTCGCTTTGTGGAAGGAGAAGAGAGGACGACTTAAACATTCATGGGAATCCAATGTTAACCAGATGATAAGAGAAAAAAAATACATTACGGGGTTTGGATCAACCAAAAAAGAGTGCATATGCGAATTCAGGGTAAAGACTGACAAGTGGAGAAATCCTCAAAATTATAAAAATTAAATCAGTAATTTACAAGTATGAGAACAAGTCAACAATTTCTTTACCTGTGTATTTTAGTAAACTATGTAATGTCAAATGTGGGCCCATGTCACTTGATTCTGTTTTAACTCATATGTCCATTCTGTTCCTACGCATATCTTTGACTTAAACCTTTTTGCCCATGTAGAATTCCTGTCAATATTGCGAAAACAGCTGTAAGGAAACGTACCTCGATCCCCGAGTAATCTGAAGACAACCAATCTATCAGTATTGAGCATCTACGGATGACGACTATAGTTTATACATAAACAATGATGACATTATGGATGGCATACTGAAGCTACTTGCGGTTGTCTGGATCTTTTTCTATTTTTTGGAATCAGGTGGTCCTAAAACATGTATTTCCGGTGAAATCTCGGTATTACATTTTTGGGTGGAACACAATATTTCCTGTATACAGTCTGTACAATAGTACGGGTAGAGAAAGTAATGAATATAATGCGAAAATATTACTAGTATTTAACTCAATATCTGCACAGATTTTATTAAATTATATGTTATTCATTTGAAGTCTTGGAAATTGAATAAGTAGTGTACAAATTGAGTGTCTATTATTAAAACTAAATGAGCTTGAAATCTTCAGGCATAACAAAGATTAGGAGAAATAGTTCTTTTGTCTACATGTATTAATGCACTTAGTGTATAGAAAAGTTATTGTAATGCACCCAAAAATTCGATTTCGAGATTTCACCGGTAACATATGTTTTGGGACAACCTGAATAAAATAAATATTTTAAGAAAAATGTCCGTATGTGTCTGTCTGTCTGTCTCTCTGTGGGCAGCATAGCTCAAAACGAAAAGTCTGTTAAATACCAAACTTGATATATAAGTTAGTATCTTCCAAGGATATGACTGGAAGATTTTCAAGAAAATCCCCCACCCAAAACTACGATTTACTTGGAAATAATTTGGAAAATTTTGTTGTTCTAAAAAATGGCTCTAACGATTTTTATTAAAATCTCTAAGATATTTACCTGACAAAAGAAATGTATATCTTATCTTATTTATTCTGGATGTCCTTTGTTGAGTTTTGCATATTTGCTAAACCGCAGGAGATAGGCAAAGCTTACTACTGAAAAGATGTAATCTCATTAAAACACACAATTTATGTCATTAATAATTTTCGTGGAGTTGGTCGTTTTCGTGACATTCTTGTTATTGATTTCAGTTTTAAAACACTTAAAATTGTCAACTCCTGGTCATGCAAAGAAATGGATAACAATCCATATCAACCACATTTTACAACATGTGACTGTCAGTTTAGCCTATATGATATATTAGTATATTACCTTCTACCTATATGAAACTAAGCAATAAGACCGTTTCTGCTAATGTTTTACCATAAAATAGATATACGAATAAGCTTATTAACAATAATTTGTTACAGCAATATAGAGAAAGTGAGAATGGAGCACATCAGATTTTTTTTATTATTTGAAACAATGAAATACACATTCACTACGTCATAGATTACAGGATGGTTGAAAGTTTACTGTATTTGTTAAGGTCTGTGGATGAATACAATGAGCGAATATTTCCTTTCTGGATATCAGCCAGATTAAAGATTTACCTAAGGGCGAAGTTTCGGAAACCAATATTGTTTCTATCAGTGGAAACCTTTTGCTGTGAAATTATTACGGTAATGTATGATGACCCGTGGAGGGTCATAAAAATGAGTGAGTCATCTCCTCTTCCAATTCGATGGGTTGGAATGACGTTAGTTCAAATACTGTGCTTAAAGTGAATGAGTTACTATTTTGAAGCAAAATTAAGTAATTCAAATCTGGAGCGAAGATTCAACAATAGACTTCAATAGCCTAGATGCGCTGTGTGACATTGAACCTTGTTTTATCCACTAATGTTTTAATGTAGTCCTAATAACTGTTGAGATCAGACCTTTCTAAACAATCCTGTGTATAATATCCTTTGAGCTAAGTAATTCGTCCTGGCTGTGATTTTTAATTTCTCTATACGTACTATGTAGAGAAGGTATTGCATTGCACCCAAAAATTCGATACCGAGATTTCAACGGAAATACATGTGTTGAGACCACCTGAATCCAAAAAAAAAAATCATTTTTAGAAAAATATCTGTTTGTCTGTGTGTTTGTGTATGTGTGTGTGTCTTTGGGTAGCATAGCTCAAAAACGAAAAGACCGTTAAATACCAAACTTGGTACTTAAGTTCAGTGTCTTCCTAGGATGCGATACGAAGATTTTCAAGAAAATCCCCCCACCCATAGATACCCTTCGTATGGAACATTTTTCGAAAATTTTGAGATTCTAAAAAATGGCTGTAACGTTTTTGATTAAAATATCGTATATTAAAGATATATATCTGACAAATAATATATCCATCTTGAATTTTCTGCGAATAGCCTCTGAAGACTAATTTATTCTGGATGAATTTTACGGAATTTTGTGTAACTGGTAAACCGTAAGAGATAGACAAAAACTTACCAAATAAGAAATGTAGGGCACATTAAAACACACAATTTATGTTATATACATTTTTTTCGTGGAGTTGATGGGTTTTAAATATTCCTTGTTTTTGGTTTCAGCCTTGAAACACATATTTTTCTTATACGGAATTTGACAACTCCATTCTATACAAACAAACGAACTTCAGGCACATAGCAACCAGCTTTTGATTATCACTTTAACCTGTGTTACTTCCTGTTTTCGCTTCTACTTACAAGAAAGCAAGTAATTAGTCTATTTCTGCTAATTTTTTCTGACTTAGCATGAAGTAAATAGAAGCATAAACTTTTTAACAATAATTTGTTGCCCGGCTGGGTGGTGTGGTGGTAGCGTGTCTGCCTCACATTCGAAAGGTCGTGAGTTCGAATCTCGCTTAGGTTAAGTTACGGATAAGGTTTTTTGGGGGGTTTTCTCTTATCCTGAGAAGACGAATGTCGAGTAACTTGAAGCTCCATGAACCCCGAGATCATTTGATATGACCAACCGGGTTAAAGAATGTTAAGCTACAAGGAAAAAAAAAATAATCTGTTGCAGAGATGTAGAGAAAATCGTGTAAATGGAACACATCAGATTTTTATATTTATATATTCCAGTATATCAAGCAACATGGAAGCTCACAGTGAGTTACGTCGTGTTCGGGACACATTTCATTACTTAGGCTCAGGATAGGAGTATAATATAGTCAGAGAGGAGTCGACACCGAATTTAACATGTGGGGACTTCCCCGGGAGGGACGGATCGGTTGGATCAGGCGACCAGAATCAGGAGCGCCGGTACAGCAATGTCAGTCTCTAATCTTTTCAGATTGAAGTATCCCGACTCACATGGGGTCCAACGCCCCCGCAAGGAGTCTTGGGACGGGGATAGTCATTTTACCCTGCCACGCCGCACCGAGCAACTCTTCCAACCCTGAAAGAAACCAACAGGATGATGAATGAAATGGCAACGGAAACGACATGGAGGAAACATCGGAGGATAAAAGAATTTTACCCCTCATTCGCCTGGCGACTCAAGGAAATCCCGAAAATACCTTGAGTCAGATAGGCCGTCCAAAGGAAGGAACTCGCGGTCCCTGTATGCGGAACATAGACGAAATTGCCTTAGCTTTCCAGCTTGGTTTTCGTAGAAGGGCTGCAGTACAGATATTGCGTCCGGTTCTCTAGCAATTTAAGGCGGTTTACAACATTCTATTACAAGATCAAGGGTGGAAAAACATCTTAAGTAAACAGCTATCTTAGGTCTTTTTTTTTCTTCTTATTTTATATCTTTCTCTTCTCCAGTTCTATAGAGGTTCTTTCAGAATCTTAAACTAACTTTACCATTTCCCCGAGTGGTAAAAAATTCATTTCGATACGTCTCTATCAGGTGCGTTTCTCCCTTAGACGTTTTCTTCGCAGACGTATGGAAGTGACGTTACTGGAAGGCCTCTAAAAGGAAGAGATCCCCTCTTTGCTAGAGGGCAACGTTTCTCAAACACTCGTAAATTAAACGGCCATCTCTCCTGGCTCCACTTATGCCGGTAGTTCATTCTGTTACGGCTAAGGAGTGGCATGTGAGTTTTACGCTTTACCTTCAAGACATTGGATTAAACTTAAATGAATTAGCAAGTTGGGATAAAAACGAGAGACGAACATGAGCAGACTCGCCCAACATCAAAGCCGCAGCCTTAACCAAGCAATGAAACGAGATAGAGGCAATGCAATTTTTGCAAGGGTTCTGAGGTCAGCTTATGCGAAGCTTGTTGCGAGTTTGCTGCAGTTCTCTCACAAACATAGGTATCATGCATCACACCATTTGCACAGTTCTGCCAAAGGTATTAATTTAATCAGATATACATTATCAGTCTCCCTGAAACTCGTAAACCAAACACAATTGCTAATCCCTTCTAGTCGATCCAACCTTAGAACCGAAGTTGGTGTAAACAAAACATTTTGCATCCCTCCGCGATTCTGTGACCTTCATTACATAGAATATCCTTGTTTGTATCAGCATTAAGGAACAAACTGCTCGTATCAAAAAAAAAAAAAAAAGGTGAACGATACCACACAAACTAAAGGAAAGCTTAATATTTATTTATTTTCGTTATTCGTATGATTCGTTTCGTAATCGGCTTACCCTCCCTGTATTTGGAGGATGACACACCCTAAGGACTTACAAGCCAATGCCTAGGGGTCAGAAGCCTGTGGGGAGCCAATGACACGAAACCACACAGATTGGAGAACCTGTTGCGAGAGGTCACCCCGTAGCCAAACATGAGCATGAGGAAGTGGATAATATGAAATGTAACGAAAGGGACGATTTGAAAGGTGATAATGGAGCATTTGGTGGAATGAGTGGCGAGGCAACCGAGGACCAGGAGAAAACCCGCTCAGACGCCGCTTCGTTCATCACACTTCCCACATATGGATGCTTGGGATCAAACCCAGGCCACTTAGGAGGCGAACGGTCTAACTATTCAACCACATTGTATTATTTAGGGTTCCATATTAAGGGTGCACGCGTGAAATTTGATCTTAAATTGTAAAAATTAAGAAGCTATTGCTGTAATAGTAAAATAGTGTTTTCTAAACTTTTATTGTAATATATCCTTGACGCATTTTAAATATTAATTAACTGAATCTATAAATGGATAAGCACATGCTTATTAATAGGTACTCCAAAATTTAAACCTTATTTTCTCTCAAAATTTTCGCAACTTTTTTCAATTGTTTTAAATATTCTACAGTATGCAAGTTATCACTATTTTTTCTATACGTTATACTGCCTCTTAAAATCACAATGATCTTATGCTTTTGAAATAATGCTCTATTTTGAGAAATTATAAAATTTTGAAAAACCAAGAGTTTTGGAGAGTACGAAATGTAATCATATTTCTACACTAATTAGGGATAATATAAAAACATAATATGACAGTTGTTTTATACTCATTTATATACAATGGATTTTATACTAATATTTTTAAAAATGTATGCCATTTTTTTAGAACATTGAACTTAGGAAGTACAATTATTATTAAAAACCATGCAAGCTAGAATTTTGACACTATTATTGAATATAGTAATTTGTATAAATTTCAATTAAATAAAGTAGAAGGGAAATAAGAGAAAATCAGGCTAATGCGTTATTTCTGTATTTTAAAAGCTGGTCGCTATGTAACACAATTGAAGTTTGGTTCGATTTGCATTTTGCCATTTGAGAAAAGTTAGGAGTTTGAAATTGAAACCAATAATTCTACTGGAAAACCGTATATAATATAAATCGTGTTTTAACGAGATATTCATTTTTGTGTATATTTCTTATTTTAACAGTTTGTAAAATTCTGCAAAAATCATCCATAATAAACAGGTTTTTAGAGGCTATTCCTAGAAAATTCAAAATATACATTTTATTTGTGATGTAAATATGTTAAATATAGGGCATTTTAATTAAAACCGTCTGTCATTATTGAGAACAACAACATTTTTAGGGGTGGTGGGGGAATGAGATTTTCTTGAAAATCGTCGTGTTGTATCCTTGGAAAATACTAAACATAAATCCCAAGTTTGATATTTAATGGCCATTTCATTTTTGAGATATGCTCACACACATACATTAACCATTTTTCTGTAATGCTTTTTCGGACCCAGGAGACCTCAAAACATATATCTGACATCGAAATTTTGTGTTGATTGCGAATCCTTCTCTAGTTATTATGTACATCGTTGTATGTAGATTCTTAACATTCACACGTAATTTTACATATTGAATGTTATGAGATTGTTTCAGGTATCTAGTTGGCTCTAAGAGTAAAGCGACTACAGGTGAAAGCAGTTGAATGCTATCATTTTTGGATTATAAATTTACAAATTGTGTTGTTTCAAAAACATCTTTAATGAAATGACACCAAAGAATGAGCGCTTTTCACGTGTTGGCGTCCTTCGTTTTGTTCTCTCAGTATATGAAAGCATAACATAGTCCGAATCTAACCCTAGAGCTGTCGTAAAAACACAAAAATTCTGTTCAATAAACAAGTCTTTTAGAGTGTAAAACTGTTGTTCATGATTATTCTACATGAACTAAATCACTGAAATGATGCTCAAATATCTTGCGGTTCACGATGCTAAAAATTACCCTTTTCCTATTCTTCTGATAATGAGGAAAAACCCCGAGAAAACCCTTATCCGGATAACTCAGCCTAGGTCAAGAATATTTTTGTCAAATCAATAATTAATTATTAAACTAGTTATATATATATATATATATATATATATATATATATATATATATATATACCAAATTTTTAAACATTTCACGAGACTCGTAGGTTAATAACAATAGAGAAAACATAGCTTCCTTTTGTAGCTTTGGGACAGAATTTGAAATATTCATAAGCAGTAAAGGCGGAAAACACATGGAAAAATGAACCAGACCTTGTACACCACAATGAAATGGTGAAAAGCACATAACATAGGAACTTCGTCTACATATCGCCCACCTTAAAGAGGTGAATGGGTTTAAAATCTAACCTCTACAGATTTAAAGTAAGGTATTTAAATTTTATACACATACAATATTTGATCTATGAATAAAGCTGTTGAAATTTCAATTCTGCATCTTTAAGTTCTTAATAATGTATTTGTGTTTAAAAAAGTCTGTTTTCAATCTATTTCCTCCTGCAATTTTAATGCAATAAGGACAAAAATGCTCTAGAAACTATGCTTAAATAAACTGTTTATAATTTTGTTATCTCTTTCCTGTGGAGAGTAAACAAATATTTAGTGTACTCGTGTATTTTTTGTTGTTCTCCTGTTATCTTGCTTTATTTTGTATGTCATGAATCAAGCGATATATTAATAACCATACTTAGTTTTATCATGTTTTTTGAACATCCACTGGCAATAATATGATTTTTTGCATACAAATTGTAAGAGGATATTGCTTTTGCATAATGGTAAATAAATTAAAAATTTAAGTTTATAGTGTTCATGTGAAGTCATTTATAGGGTGCTGGCTAATAAAAGTTATGTATTTTATTAAGTTATAAATTTAGGCAACTAACTTAATAGATTTGAATTTTGAAAAAAAAATGACTTTAATATCTATTTGCCCCCTTTAATACATAGTGAATAGAGAAAGTATTGCACTCTACCAAAACATCCGATACCAAGATTTCAACGGAAATATATGTTTTAGGGTCCCCTTTATCTAAAAAAA
This sequence comes from Hymenopus coronatus, assembly GCA_030762935.1. Classification (NCBI taxonomy): domain Eukaryota; kingdom Metazoa; phylum Arthropoda; class Insecta; order Mantodea; family Hymenopodidae; genus Hymenopus; species Hymenopus coronatus. The sequence goes on along the minus strand of CM060890.1, from coordinate 51,245,988 downwards.
AAAAAACATTTTCACAAAAATGTCCGTGAGTGTGTGTGTGTGTGTCCGTGTGTCCGTGTGCCTGTGAACACGATAACTCAAAAACGAAAAGTTGGTAAAATACCAAACTTGGTATTTAAGTTTAGTATCTTCCAGGGATGCGACACGAGGATCTTGAGAAAAATCCCCCGCCCCAAACTACCCTTTACATGGAACTCTTTTCGAAAATGTTTATTTTCTAAAGAATGGCTCTAACGATTTTGATTAAAATATTATGTATTAAAGATATTTACCTGACAAATAAAATGTATATTTTGAATTTGCTGGGAATAGCGTCTGAAGACTACTTTATTCTGGATGAACTTTCCATAACTACTAAACCATATGAGATGGACAAAAACTTAACACACAAAAAATGTAGAGCACGTTAAAACACACAATTTAGGTTATATACATGTTTTTTCGTGGAGTTGATCGTTTTTGAGATATTCCTTTTTCTTGGTTTTAGCTTTGAAAAACTTATACTTTTCTCATACAGGACTTTATCAACTCCTGTCCACACAAACAAAGGAACATCTGTCACATAGCAACCAGCTTTTGGCTTTCACTTTAGCCTATGGTACTCCCTTATTTTGCTTTTATTTACAATAAAGCAAGGAATAAGACTATTTCTGCCAATTTTCCTCGATTAACATGAAATAAATAAAAGATAAGCTTATTAACAATAATTTGTTACAGAGAGATAGAGAAAGTCATGTGAATGGAACACATCAGATTTTTTTTTATTCGTTGCTTGAAATAATTACTAATCTTCAGCCAGAGCCGTTTTAAGAAATTAGGTTTTTTTATTTATGGACGCTCTGTAACTCTGTGGTTCCCTGCGACCCATTCTATACTGGGCCTGGAAGACTGCTTAATTTTGCTCAGAGGCCTCTTTATCAATATTGAGGTTCTTTTACATGCCGTAAATATACGACTCAGAACCAACGGCTTTACTTCCCTTCCGAGGGAAGCCATGCTAAGGATTTTTACGCCCCAAAACATCAATCGCCCTCCGCCGGAAGTCGACCTTGGATATATGAAGTTATCAAGTTAACCACTTCAACACGGAGGGCAGCAAGGTGCAAAGTTTGGAATCGGTTTGTTGGGATTTTTTGTAGCTATCATACAGCCACGTGTCGTCTTAAAATAAATACATTGCATCCTCAACTTTCTTTTCCAAATTCTTTTAAATTAGGCTTTAAGAAAAATTGTATTTCACAAAAATAGATCCTGAAATAATTTAATTAAAGGATAATATAATTAAATTACCATGTTTTAAGTAACATTATCCAAACAATATTATCTGAATGCTTCGTTGTTAATTTATTTTAAGTTTTTGTTTCCAAAGCTAGATTTTATTCCAGAAATATAAAAAGCTGTATTCCCTTAAGTAATAACAAATGGACTTGTAATTAAAACTGAGAGATTGAAAATTCGAATATTTCGTGACAGTTTTGGAACCAATAAATTTGTAATACCTCTAACGTTGTCTACAGAGCATTGAGTTGGTGTGAATATTTAACGCATTTGCTCGCTGTTGGAAGTCGTATATAATGAAATGAAGTTATTAAATTTATATGAACAGATACATCAGGCACTTAATTTAAAATGGAATTTCGAAAAAGGTATTTTTGGACAGTTGCAGGGGTGAAAGCTAGGGTGAAGTGAAGTTTGTATGTTTGAGTAAGTTATAAGGTGGTCACCAGGTGGTGCTGACACCATCAAAAGTAGTCCCTGTTGGGTAGAGGGTGACACAAGCACTGGGGTGCGAGGTCGTAGGGGGTGAGGCGCCACGAGACTGCAGCAAGAGGGTGAAATTGCCTTCTTTGCGCGTGTATCGGAAAGGGAGGGAGAAGAGAAGTTCAGAGGTAAGCACAGAAATGTGCTTTTTTACAGAGTTGAGTTTACGATAACGTCTTCATGGGGGGAAACGAGCCGAATCAACCCCAATACCAATATATCGGGGGCTGTAGAACTTACCCTTCACGTATGTGTGGTTTTCTCTTCCCTTCTGAAGATTGGATGGAGAGCGAGAGAGGCATATGTTGGGGCTTTGGCGCCAAACGGCGGGGGTGCGAAGGTCATTCAAAATTCAGGTGAAGTTCAGTGTGTAAATCTACATTTACGAGAAGGGGTGTTTTCTCCATGTAAATCACGCGTGATAAACTGCACTTCAGATGTTTTTTCGGCTTCATATTACTGAAATAAATTGCTTGTTCATTAAAATATGCGGTGGCCATTGCTCTCCCTTTCAACGAAGCGAATTAGCTAGTATCTACACCTGAAACAATTTGCAAATTCCTGTAGGTTGCCTCAGTTGTCAGCGAGTTGACCTTTTACTCAGATATTAATGGTTTGATTTCGGACCGGAGAGTGGAAAGTATACTTTAATTACGATCGCTCCATGGAAACAGGAAATGTGGACGTGAGAGTGAATGTACGAGTGAAATTATGTTAAAAAATGTCATGTGTTCCATTCAGAAGACTTTCCCTTCATGTCTGTAACAAATTTTTGCCAAAAAGCTTATTATTCAATCCACTTCATGCTAATTGATATAAAATTAGCAGAAATGATCTCATTACTTGCTTCCTTATAAGAAGAAGCGAAATAAGGTAGTATAGTGGGCTAAAGCCATAGTCAAATCTTTTAAAACTGGTTGCTATGAGATTAAAATTCCTTTGTTTGTATAGTCAGCAGTTGACAAATTCCGTATGAGAAAACCAATATTAAGTAATATCTCAGAAATGATCGGCTCTACAAAAAGTGAGTATGACACTAAATATGTGTTTTAACTAGGTCTACATTTTTGTGTAGTAAGTTTTTGTTGATCTCTTACGGTTTACCAATTATGCAATATTCAGCAAAATTCGTCTAGTAGTCTTCAGAGATTATTCCCAGAAATTTTAAGATATATATTTTACTCTATTTAAATATCTCTAATACACGATATTTTAATCAACAAATCCATATTTGAGAAAATGAAAATTGTCAAGAAGTTTTCCATGTAAAGCGTAGTTTGAAGTGCGGAATTTACTTGAAAATCTTCTTGGAGGATACTAAACTTAAGTACCAAATTTGGGTATTTATCGGACTCTTCATTTTTGAGCTATGCTATTCTTAGACAGACACATACACACTTACCTTTTTCTAATTTTTTTCGGATTCAGGGGGGCTCAAAACACATATTTCTGGTGAAATTCCAGTAGCAAATTTTTGCGTTGAGCACAATATCTTCTATATACGCTGTGTACTATGAGATTACTCTATATATTATGGGACTATCTATTTTCATCAGGAATAGAAAATCAAGATAAAGAAAGACACGCTTCTAGACAGCCAGTTAATGGCGACATAAAAACATAACAAAGTACTGGAAATAAACAAGACAATCACGCTGCTAGGTGTAAAGATTGGTTCATGTCAAAGCAATCCACTAATTTATTGTGCTCGTTTAATATACCATTAATTAATTTATTCACTAGAACTTGCTACTTTTTAGAATATGTTGCCTTCCTATGGTATAAAATACATTCAATTCTTCTTCCTTCGATACTTTTGAATACTATTCTCACATACCATTGTATTTTCATCTCATTTCTGCATAACTATAAAGGAATTTAATCATACTTAGTTTACTTAACATCCCTAAAGAAATTATTTTCATTTTCTAAGCCGTAATATTTTAATTTCCTTCCTGTCTAGCGAGACATTCCAACAAGAAGGTGATAAAAATGTTTCCTTATATTCATTGTAAGCTAATATAGTAATTAGCAATGCATGACCGAAATAAATTCTTCAACTTGATAAATAGTATTCGAGAACTATATACAGGTTCAGCTGAATTTGGGTGTTTAAAGGAAAATATTGATTTTGGAGGAATGTTTGTCAGTTGAATTAGTAGTAATTACCTATTTTATTTATAGCATTTGCAATTTATGTTTTGTAAAGCATTTAATTGAAGATTTATACTTTATTGCAGCGTTAGTAAGACGGCGGCAAATATTACATTATGCGAAATAAAAGCAGCCATGTAATTTGCTGCTCTATTTGAGGAGTTTTATCAGAAAGAGTTTGTATTACACATGGGTCACGAAAATAAAGATTTTTCCAAAAAAATCTGACGTGTACCATTCACATGACTTTCTCTACATCTCTATAACAAATTATTGTTAGTAAGCTTATTCTTCAATCTATTCCATTCTTAAACATTAGCAGAAACGGTCTTATTATTTAGTACCTTTCAAGTAGAAGGGAAATAAGGGAATACACTAGGCTAAACTAACAGTCAAATGCTTTAAAATGTGGTTGCTATGGGATTGAAATCCGTTTCTTTGCGTGGCTAGCACTTGGCAAGTTGCCCTGTGAGAAAAGTTAAAGTATTTTAACACTGAAATCAATAACAAGGAATATTTAGAAATCGGCCAACTCCACGATAGTAAATTGTGTGTTTTATTGAGACATACGTCATTCGTGTAATAAGTTTTTGTCTACCTGTTATGCAAAATTCCGCAAAATTCATCTAGTGTAAATAGGACTTCAGAGGCTATTTGCACAAAATTCAAAATATACATCTTATTTGTCATACAAATATCTTAAATATACGAGATTATAATCATAATCGTTATAGCCATTTTGAGTAAACAACATTTTTCTAAATCTTTTCCATGTAAAGGGTAGTTTAGGGTGGGAGAATTTTATTGAAAATCTTCGTGTCTTATCCTTGGAAGATACCAAATTTAAATACCAAGTTTGGTATTTAATGGTCTTTTCGTTTTTGAGCTATGCTGTCCACACATACGCGCGCGCGCACATACAGACTTTTTTTTTTCCAAATATGCCTTTTTTGGATTCAGGGAGACCTAAAACATGTATTTGCAGTGAAATCTCGGTATCGAATTTTCGGGTGCAATACCTTCTCTATACACTTGCTAATCAAGAAAAATTAGCAGAAATAGTCTTATTTCTTGCTTTATTGTAAGTAGAAGCGAAATAAGGGAGTACCATCGGTTAAAGTGAAAGCCAAAAGCTGGTTGCTATGTGACTGATGTTCCTTTGTTTGTATGGACAGGTGTTGACAAATTCCTGTATGAGAAAAGTTTTTCAAAGCTCAAACCAAGAAAAAGGAATATCTCAAAAACGATCAACTCCACGAAAAAAATATATAACATAAATTGTGTGTTTTAACGTGCTCTACATTTTTTGTGGGTTACGTTTTTGTCCACCTCTTACGGTTTAGTAGTTATGCAAAATTCATCCAGAATAAAGTAGTCTTCAGAAGCTATTCCCAGAAAATTCAAAATATACATTTTATTTGTCAGGTAAATATCTTTAATATGTATTTAATCAAAATCGTTAGTCATTTTTTAGAAAATCAAAATTTTCGGAAAAAGTTCCATGTAAAGGGTAGCTTGGGACGGGGGGATTTTTCTCAAAATCTTCGTGTCGCATGCCTGGAAGATACTAAACTTAAATACCAAGTTTGGTATTTTACCGACTTTTCGTTTTTGAGTTATCGTGTTCACAGGCACACGGACACACGGACACTCGGACACACGGACACACGGACACAGGGACACACACACACACGGATCTTTTTCTGAAAATACTTTTTTTGGATACAGAGAACCCTAAAACATATATTTCCGGTGAAATCTCGGTATCGAATTTTTTGGTGGAGTGCAATACCTTCTCTATACACTATAGACATAGTACGTATAGAGAAAGTAAAATTAATAAATAAGTAAAGGCACGCGTTACCGGGATTCGATCCACGTCCCGACTTCTTGTTATTCAGCAGAAACAGGCCTTAGCTGCTTCAGCTATTCATGTCAGGCATTATTGTTGCTGATTAAACTTATCTTTGTAAGCAAAGCACCTAACATAGGAGCGTTTTACTTCAGGTCCACCACTTAACCGAAACACAACACATTTTCTGCAAGTGTGTTGAAGTTAAAATTCTAATAATTTCCCGTTAGTTTACAATTAATGCTGGAATATTGGTTTCCAAAACTGTAAGGTAAGCGGTTCCCGGGAAGGGGAGCATATGGCAAATTTTATTCTCATACCAGCTATGCTAGAACGCCCGAAAATGAGTTGAACCATCGCGCGGTTAGTATTTACTTATGTGAAAGATAGTACATACTACGTATAGAGAAAGTAAAAATCTGATTTAATGCACTCTCATGCCTTTCTCTACCTGTTGTACAAGTGAACTTCTTAAAAAATATTATTCTCTCTGCTCCAAGTTAATTGAGATAAGCGTCAGCAGAATGGCTTTGTTATTTAGTTTTTGATAAGTAGAAGGAAACTAAGGGAACACAGTATGCTAATACGATAGACAAATATCTTAAAAGCTGTCGCTATTCATTTGTCATAGAAATTCGCATTTTTGACATGGGCAGGAGTAAAACGAAATAAATACGGACGACTCCCCGTTTGAGAAAAGTATAAATATTCTAAAATTCAAAGTAATAACAACAAAAATATAAAGGACACAACTTGTATGTTTGAATGAGATCTACATTTTTACTTTCTCTAAACATACTATGTACATAGTGTATAGAGAAGTTATTGCACTCCACCAAAAAATTCGATACCGAAATTTCTCCAGAAATATATGTTTTAGGGTATCTTTATCCAAAAAAAAGTATTTTTAGAAAAAGATCCGTGTGTTTGTCCGTGTGTCCGTGTGTCTGTGAACACGATAACTCAAAAATGAAAAGTCGGTAAAGTACCAAACTTGGTATTTAAGTTTAGTATCTTCCAGGGATGCGACATGAAGCTTTTGAGAAAAATCCCCCCATCCCAAACTACCCTTTACATGGAACTTTTTTCGAAAATTTTGATTTTCTAAAAAATGGCTGCAACGATTTTGATTTAAGTATCGTAAATTAAAGATATTTACCTGACAAATAAAATGTATATTTTGAATTTTCTGGGAATAGCCTCTGAACACTGCTTTATTCTGGGTCAATATTACTGAATTTTGCATAACTGCTAAATCGTAAGAGATGGACCAAAACTTATCAAACAACAAATGTAGAGCTCTTTAAAACACACAATTGATGTTAAATACATTTTTTCGTGGAGTTGATTGTTTTTGAGATATTCCTTGTTTTAGGTTTCAGCTATGAAAAATTTATACGTTTCTCATACAGGAATTTGTCAACTGCTGTCCATACAAACAAAGGAACTTCATTCACATAGCACCCGGCTTTTGACCACTTTAACCTATGGTACTTCCTTATTTCGCTTCTACTTTCAAGAAAGCAAGTAATAAGACTATTTGTGCTAGCTTTCTTCTCGATTAGCATGAAGTAAATAAAAGCATAAGCTTTTTAACAATAATTTGTTGCAGAAATGTAGAAAAATCCATGTCAATGGAACACATAAGATTTTTTGAGTAGTACATTTTCGTCTATCTCTTTACCAGTTTTACCAGCTATGCAAAAGCCATTCAGAATAAAGCGGACTTCACAGCTATTCTCAAGAAATGTAAGATTTACATTTTATTTTTAATGTAAATATCTTTAATATACGGAATTTTGATCAATATTGAGCTATTTCTGAGGAAATGATAATGTTCGATATCTACTATGTAAACAGAAGTTAGGAATGGGAGGATATTCTTGAAAATCTTTGTGTCGCATCCTCGGGAGATATTGCACTTAAATACCAAGTTTGTATTTAACGTTTATGTATTTAATGTTTATACATATACATATATATGTGTATATATATTTGGGGGGGGGGGCTCAGGAGGCCTAAAATATATATTTCGGAGAAAATCTTGGTTTCAAATTTTTGAACAAAATACAATACTTTCTCTACCTCTAATGTACATACATGCTACGGAAAGTAAAAATGAAAAATAAAGCATTGCCAATCATAAAAATATAATAAATCTCAGTTTTATTGCTTGAAGCGATTTGTGAATTTGTTTGAAAATTAAAAATTAAATTAAAGGGCCCAAACTATAGAGCTTAGCTTGTATTTTACCTTAATTACATAAAGAACCATTAATATTATTTGAGGTTTAAAACAACGCTTATCACTTCAATTCTCTTGTAAAACTCGGTACAACTTCAGTGTGATTCAAATAGACTTTGCTCAATAAACTAGAATACAAAAAAATAAATAAATAAAAAAAATTGGTTGTACAAAGATTAGTGATATTAGCGACTTACTGAACTTTAAGTGCCAAGTGTATATATAGTGCATAGAGGGCCACCTTGTGCACTTCGAATTACAGGATATCTATTGTCAAGCAACCCCTCTCCCTGCAGCAGGAAGATATTGAGTGAAGGTATCACAAGAGGCTGCAGGACAAAGAGACGGATTCTCTAAACATTTCTAGCTCGAACACACTCCCAATGGCCTTTCAACAAAGCAGCCCTCTAGAATGTTTGGGGTCACTGTTTCATTGTTGCAAACATCTGCTCCATCTGTCAGGCACCGCCACACCATGAAATGTAGAATATACCTGAAAGAGCAGAGGGAACCCAAATGAAACGGAAATAAGGGAAAAGAAATCACGGTAGATGAGAAAACATCCCATCATTCACGTAGTAATTGAAAATATCAGGAAAGCTCCAACGAGCTGACACCAAGAATCAAACCCGCACCTATCGAATGCCAATAAGTACATATTTTATACTCCACTATTGTTCTATTTTGGAATAAATCTTGAAAGAGATTTCCACACAGCCACTGTTGTTGCCTGATAATCATAGTAAAAGTCCATGGATCGCAACCTTGGCCGGATTACTTCACCTCCTATATCTCACAGAGACCATATGATTACGTGAATGTATAGGAACATAAACATTAAAAGATCTGCTTAATATACATAATACAAAAATAATACGCTTAATTGTATTTCCGTGTTTTACATTTCCAAACATTCAAACCTGTTACATGTCTAATATAATCTAAACCAGCCGTACTTTTACGAGCACCATGCTATCCTTTCCTGTTGCCTTATTGCAGATTTATTATGCAAAAGAATTTAACTCTTGACGTTTCAAATTTGCATCTAAAGAGAATCTAACGATAAAATTGTAGATAAACTTCAGGTTTGTTAATTTCAGTCCCTGAATGTCACAGAACTAAAATGGATTCATAAAATATTTCATATTAGTTCAAGAATACTTTACAGAGGAAATCTATCAGCTAATTAATTCATAATAAATGAATGCATGTAAAATAAAATCAAAATCGTCTATATCGTATACAAAGCGTTGCTCTAATAGAAAGGCAGGTAATAACTATTAACAACTGCGGTATCGAATCCTTTTGGTGATTTTATTTCGATAAAACAATTATGTGTAATGAGGTTTATATTTAGTTGCCATAAAAGCTCTAAATAACCTTTATACTAATATTGCAGCACGTAGGTGTCTTTAATAACGTCACAGTTGAGTTTTGCTTTATTTTACATTCTATTGACGTGCATAAAATGTAGCCCTTAACAGAACGCAGCTTCTATTTTGGTACTGTCAAACCTAGCCCCAACTCAGCCAGCATTAATCACTCAATCTTCGAGCACAATTCTAGCCATTAGGATGGCAAAGTACGTATCTCCCTCAATTTTGACCGAGCTACTGAAATTGCAAATTAAATCTCATATGTTCATGCTATACTACTGTTTTCTTAATATCGGTTGTCCTCCATGTTAACCTCCATGGCTCTGATGAAAATGTTCATATAAAATGTCGTAGCTGCTGTCTAAATAGTTAATACATTCAAATAATTCTTCATTCCTTCCTCAGAAGACCGAATTATATTGAAATTGGGTTAGTCTTTCCTTGTTTACAAATTTTAGCAAAATACTTTCATAGTGGAATTATCACCCAAACATTGTTTGTGTCCCTGAATAGTTATATATACATACGGAGGCCCATAAATCGCTTGAAAATGGGAATATTACAAAATGTTCAATTTTATTAAACAGTTGATTCAAAAATAAGCTTTATATTGTAAAATAGAATACATGAACTATGTATGTTGTGTTCATGATCCATTTAAGAACATCACCTGTGGTGCCACCAGTAGTAAAAGCGGGCGTTTAGCCATAAGTCGGATCATAAACCCAATATTTTTCGATTATTTTATTTACTTAAAGGGAATGTTATGTTTTATACCCATATCGATAGTTTCAAAGTTGAAACAATTACTACAATGAATAAAAAATGAGAAATGTTTTTGTTGTTTATCATGCTAGCAACTCTATTGAAACCAAGAAATTTAGCGAGACAATGAAAAACAATCATGCTAACAAATGAACATAGGTGAAGTAGTTCTGCTATGTGGTGACAATCGTTTAACTGTGAGACGGCCTGCAGATGAGTTTCACAGGCGGCATCCTGATATTCCGAAACCTTCATTTCAAGCAGTAAGTAAGCTTTTGTAAAAATTTAAAAGGACTTCTTCTGTGTTGGATGCAAAACGAAGTGCTAGTCTAATGATGAAGCTACACCATTGACGTTATTACAAAGGTGATTGCAAGCCCCAAGAGATCAATTCGTTAAGTGGAGTGAGCAAAGGAACATAATTTTAAAATAAGAACATTTTTGTCAATACTAAATCAAACATATTCACTCAATTCGCTATAATGATCCTATACACAGATTTGCAATTGGATCAGCCACCGTATGGACAACGATAATGTTCGTATTTATGAAACGCATTTTTTTCAGTGATGGGTGTTAATTTTAATTGGACGGTCATGAACATACCCAAAACGGGCGGTACTGGGCAGTGGAAATTCCAGCATGGATACGCCAGGTTAATGATCCAGGTGCTCCAAGAATACCCCGGTGAGCTGGTCTCTTAGGTGACGCCGTGATGCTCCAATTTTTATTAAGCTAACGCGAGTTGCTAGATTTGACTTGTCATTACTCAGACGGCAGAAATTGTGGTTTTAAAAAACCTGGACTATTGCTCACTATGCTTTAAAGTTTCGAAACAAGTTCAGTCGCATGTTTGGACATCAACAGTTTGGACTGGGAAATCGAAGGTCTGCACTCTCACCTGACCTAACATCCATCGATTTCTTTCTTTGGGGATATGTAGAAGAATATGTTTTCCAGACTCAACCCCCAACTCTGGAAGATCTGAAAGATCGAATCAGTCGTGTCGTTCGGCATATATCTTCAGCTATACTTTCTAATGTGAGTGTTGTGTTCCAGGATTGAGTGAGGCATCTTCGTGTTTGTGGACATCATTTTGAACATCTGCATTAGGCTTTAAATGGAATATGAAATTAGTTTTCGCATGACATATCTATTACAATGAAGAATAAGAATGAGAAATGTTTGCTAAGAAACAATGTCAAGCTTATTTTTCAATCTGTTGAACATTTTCTAATTTCATTTCTCAAGTGACTTTTGGATCACATGTGTATTTATGTACGTAAATATGTATATACTTTATATTATGTATAAAAACTGTTCTATTATATAAAAAGCTACCATTTACTTAAACCATCATTATTTTAGTTGGTGAGAATCTTTATTACTTTTAGGTAGGGGCTGCTAATTCACCGGTTCAAACCCGATGGACACCGATGTTTTTTAGATTTAACAGTCCATAGCATGGGAAGTGAGTAATGCGGACGGTCCAGTGTTCCAGATTTATGGCGCGTAAAAACCTGAAATCCGAGAGAGATCTCTAAGCAACATTTTTGATATTTAATGTCCAATATGCTAGATGGCCAAACTGCACCGTATCTGATGTTTCTAGATATTACTTCGTGAGTTAAAGGAGTTGCCGAACTTCGTGGGGCTATTTCAAGTTAAAACCAGCCAATGAGGAGCCGGAATAAGCAAGAAGGGTAAAAGCAGTTCCTTACTGAGCTATTTTAACTTGAAATATCTCCGTTGGGTTCTGCAACTCTCTTAACGTACAAGGGTAATCTGTAAAGTTCTATAAGACAATTTAAAATATTATGCAAATAGGAATGTGATGTTGAAGTAATTAAAATCCAAAGATAATATTTTCTCCATCTTTGCCAGCACAAATCCAATTCTGTAATATTCAGCAGTATATTTTGATAATACTTAATATTTTAGAATAAATAATTTCTGAGTTATTCTTAAAATAGCGCATTATATAGAAGGTGATATGCTGTGTAAGCCTTTCCGTATTTTTAATATTTTTCTTTATACGTGTCATTCATCTGTCATTTACAGAATTTGATGTTTAGCTCCGCAGAGAAAATCGGATTTCAATTACCGCAACTGTCAAAACCAAATCTTGTTGTGCTAGCGATTATCGATTGTCGTTCCAAATAAAGGGCTTTTAATGCGCTTAAGTGCAAAATTATATAGAAAGTATAGCTCAAAGTTAAAGAAAAATAAAAATTAATATCTATACATCGTTTGAAAGAAGTGATGAAATATCGTTATTAATAAGGATGCGAAGAGAATGGCTGTAATAAATGTGGAAGGTTTAACAAGAAATGAATATGTACATAACAGCGCTTCTCCACTATAAAAAGCTATATAATTTAAATTAACGGAAAAAAAAACAATTTTTAAAGTAAATAACGAAACATCAGTAATAATTTTATATGCTCTGGCACTTTAAAATATTGTTCTATAACTACATTGGTTGTTGAAAATGTCCTAATGTATTAATTTTTAAACGGTGATATTTGCAATAATTTAACACAGCAATGTTATATAATATTTTAAAATTTCAGCATCACATAATTTTATTCTGACAAAGAAATATGTGTGTGAGGTTGTAAAAATTGTGGGATTATTAAGGAAGTGGAAAATTATAATTTCTTACTTATTTGTCAGGTGTATGAACTAAGAAAGATTGACCATTATTTGTTTGGTAATTTTTGGAAAGAAACTATTTAATAATGAATTCATATTAATGCAAAAAACATTAATTTAAAAACTGAATCTGCGATGGTGAAAGGTGATTCAATACATTCAATAATTGTAGGGTAAATACCTGATATGATAGTAAATGTTAATCCCTGTTAAGATGTTAGAGGTATTTTTAAACAATTTTTCTTGTATGACAAATATGCAAGAAAACATCTTCCTTCAGATACCTAATGACTGAGAAACTATAGAGTACCAGACTTAACAAGAATTCATATTCCGTCACATGCTTATTCACACTTTTTGCTGGATTGTCTGCTGAAAACTCCCATACTACCAAATAATATAATATATTTTTTTACTTCCTCTATACTTACTATGTACATAGTGTATAGAAAAAGTATTGTATTGCACCCAAAAATTCGATTCCAAGATTTCACCAGCAATATCTATGTCTTGGGTACCCCTGAATCCAAAAACGTCTGTGTGTCTGTGAATAGAATAGCTCAAAAACGAAAATACCGTTGAATACCAAACTTGGTATTTAAGTTTGGTATCTTCCAAGAACGCGACACGAAAGTTTTCAAGGAAATTCCTCTACACCCAGTTAACCTTTACATGGAACTCTTTTCGAAAATTTTGGTTTTCTCAAAGATGGCTCTAACGATTTTGATTAAAATGTTGTATATTAAAGATGTTTATCTGACAAATAACTGCTAAACTGTAAAAGATTGACCAAAAACGTACCACACAAAAATGTAGAGCACATTAAAACATACAATTTATGTTATATGCATTTTTTCGTGGAGTTGATCGTTTTAGAGGTAACCCTTGTTTTTTGGTTTCAGCTTTGAAAAACGTATACTTTTCTCATTCAGGAATTTGTCAACTGGTGTCCATACAAACAAAGGAACTTCAGTCACATAGCAACCAGCTTTTGACTATCACTTTAACCATGGTACTCCCTTATTTCACCTTTACTTATAAGGAAGCAAATACTAAGACTATTTCTGCTAATTTTTTCTCGTTTAACATGAAGTAAATAGAAGCATAAGCTTTTTAACAATAATTTGTACAGAGAGGTATAGAAAATCATGTGAATGATAGAGATAAATTCAGGATTAATTTCCTGTAATTATGTAGTGGGCGTTACTCCTATTTTGAGATGTTTTAAGTATCAAAACCATATTAATTGAGGAAACCAGAGATAGCGAATATTTCATTACTTTGGCATATTTAGTAGTAAAACATTCGCTCTTTATGACAGTGTAACAGTTACTCTGATTGCATATTAAGTTTTGTTGCATAGCATGCAAATGAGTTTTTTGGTAATAAGTAATATTGCTTCCAATTAGGTCTGTGTGTGTGGACATGCGCAAGATGACTCTTCAAGATGTTTTCGACCTTTTTGAGACCCCTAAAATTAAATTTCACTGGTGTTTCATACAGCAGAAACACCATCAAAGATGCTCATCAATTAGGTCTAATGTTAGTCAGTTTTTAAATATTATAATGATAATAATAGAAATCACAAAACAATAATAATATTAATTACTTTTAATTATATTATTATTATTATCATGATCATCATCTTGCACGAACAACTTCGCTCCATTTGTCTGTATGCACAACCAAATTGATTGGAGTTCATCTGCGTTACCAAATAGTGGCGTCCAGTAGCATTTGTTGAGTACCAAAGAGCTTTGTAACTACAAATTATATATCATTTAAAGAAGACGACTTATTTTGCTGCCAGTTATATTTATTTAACCACCGTTAAAGCCTTTCAGTAAAATAGCGAACTGAAAAACATAAAATTAGGCAAATCGTAGAACTATTTCAGAAGAAAGCATTTGTAATATATGGAAAATAAAGAACGATGTTTCAAGATATCAGGTTATCATAATTTTTTACCATCCGCGTTATCTAGCTTAATGCAAAAGATAGTGTTACTTTCGTCGCTGCTTCTCCTGAACGTTTCACCTTGGACAATACCTGAAACTACTCAACAAATATGTTTACTTTCTCTACTATCTAGCTGTAGAAGTGTGTGAGAGTATTGCATCTCATTCAAAATTTTGGTAGCCAGATTTCACTTTTACAACTCTCCCAAGAAACGCACACGTATGTGTTTTTCCCATGCGTTCGTGTGTCTCTCACCCTCCTTCCCTTTCTCTCCATATCTGTATACATACAAATATAATGTTTGGAAAATATGAGTTTTCAGATTTCAGTTGGACACATAGCAGGCCATGTGAAAGCTTTCAGGATATTCATACCGAACTAAGCTGAATATAAAAATCACATTACTCTTTATTTTAAAGGATCATAAAAAGGTGACATGGCCACTAAGGTAACATATATCTTATAGATTATATATATTTTGAATTTTTCTTTAAGAACCTAGAAATACATAACTTACTCTAGCTCTGGATGATGTAAAGTTTGTCAAAACTTATCCTTTTTGTTGGTGCTTTCGTCATTTTAGCCTTGCGTAGAAAAATATTCATTTTGCTTGTTTGAAAAGGAAAGGCAGCATCAGACGGAAGATACATAACGGTTTTCTGTTCCTTTTGGTCGTCGTCATTACTGAATTTACTTCCGATAGCTAAGTATTTAGTTTAAAAAGTTTAAAAATATATAATTTTAAACAAAATGAATAGTATTTGGCTACTTGGAACAATGCTTTTAATGGTATTGTAATATTTAAGGTGTGCCTGGGAATTTCTAATGGACAGAAGCTATGTGACTCGCCAAACGAGATTTTTTTCTGCACTAATATTTCACTATGGAATGCCACTTAATATTAATTAGGAATACAGCAATAATTAGTATTGTTTATGCTGCCTAGAAAAGGTTCTAACGAATTATTTGAATTTTAACTGAATTAGTTTTCGAGTGGTGTGTAACGAAAAATGGGATGTACCTAGGCATTTCCGACTTAGGCTGATTTTAACTTAGCTTTTATTTGAGTTTGACGTCCATCTAAACTAGGCATGCCCAAAGGTAATCATTGCGAGGGACTGCTGTTAGAACGTCCTATCTCTCCGACTTCTGTCAAGAAGGTAAATACTGGCGAGTCACACATACTATCATATATGCTTTTCGTTAAGTGTACTGTTCGTAAGCAAACGCTAACCAAATGCCAGTTTTAAAACGCGGGATGTTTCATTTTATACCGTTTTCAGAGGCAGGACACGAACTGCAAATGAAATTGCTTGCTTTGAAAAGTTTTATATTCATGACATTTTCGAAAGAAAGAGGTTGAAAGATATTTAAATCATTGCCTAAGGATTAATTTTTCAAATTGTGATTATTTTCATCACATGTAATGGCAATATTGGCTCCAGATACATTTGCGAGCAAGGCTTCTCTAAAATGAGTTATGTTAAAACTGCGTCGCTATAAAATCCACCCGTACCAAAATAAGAAGCCGAAGGGAGAAAAAGGAATTTATGTCACAAAATGATATGACTGATCTAAACTTCAAATGTTATGAAGAACGCTGTCTTCACATACACCAGAAGGGCAGTAAACTGTGCTTTACAGCATCGTGTGATGCACTTACTTTAAGAATCAAAGCCATACCAGATTTAATGCAAATTGTGTCGATTCTGTACATGTCGCGTTCATAACATTACCATATATTTAAGACAAAATATTACATTAATTAAATCTCCTGTAGTTTATTACATTTAAGAATGAATATCAGTCTGTCCAATCATTCAATTTCCTGGAATTGTGGTAGTTTTTTAGACTTAAGTAAGCATGCTTACACGTTTTATCAATCTGTAGGAGTGGGTACATTTTGTTAGTGACCTGTGGCAAGTACACTACTAAATATTGTTTATCGTATAACTTCCTTCAATAAGAGTAGAAGGGTATTTTACTAAGGTTGAAATTACCGAAAACACGGACCACATTACTATTTCATCCCGCACATATGTGGATCTTCTGTAAGGAGATTTTAATCTGCCCTCCGGCAAGAAACATGACAGACAAACATCGGAAAGTAATTTGCGTGGATCATTGTTTAATAGATTATCTTGCACCGTGCGCCATAATGGTTTTAGGGTGTCAGTGTAAGCAAACCCACCAATCTCAAAGGGAAGGTTTGCAAATCGAAGTGAAATGCTTTACAAGTGGAGGGCTACAAGCAGAAGGAAAAGCATTTTGTCTTAAAGCTGTGGGGATAACAATCGTTACCTTCCCGGCTCCTACATAACAAATTACATTCACGTTTTGAAGAGCGACAAGTGATTCGTTACCAACCCCTTTGTCTTCCTCATTTGTTTACCAAGTCCCTAGAACAGATGCAAGCTGCAGTGTCTTCACTAAAAGAAGAAAATTGGAGGAAGGGATGAAATTGGTTAGGGGAGAATGTTAGGTCAATATTTACCATCAGAGAAGCAATTGGAAATTTAAATGAACTGCATTCAAAAGTGTCGGGAGTATAGGCCTTATCACAAAGAGAGTACGCCTTGCATCAGTTCTCATTTTCTATACAATGTGTCTGCATGACATCAAGAGTTGCAGATAACAGGGATTCTGTACATCACAGAGAGTACAGTGTATAAACCAACACTTAATCATTTACGGAGATACATCCGTGAAATTTGGAAAATGCACATATGTAATATATCTTATTGAAATTTATACCAATTTTATACACACTAGTGATATTTTTGTATGCATCAGAATTCTAACTTTAAATCTTAACTTTTTATTAAATAAATTCATTTTTCTAATAAAAATGAGCTACGTGATGTATTTTTAAAAATATTCACATACAAAAATACATTTTTACACAAAATTAATACACCTCTATTTAAGGTTCTTAAAAATAGGAGTTTTGTTGAATTATTGGGCATTAGAAAAGAGAGATTAACTAGAATTTTGTTAGGATGGGATGGCTTAGGTTTAGTCTCTTATTGTTTAGTTAATTATTATCAGAATGTATATATATGAGCATATATATAGATCTGTCATATTATATTTTTAATATTGGCCC
Organism: Hymenopus coronatus; assembly: GCA_030762935.1. Lineage (NCBI taxonomy): Eukaryota > Metazoa > Arthropoda > Insecta > Mantodea > Hymenopodidae > Hymenopus > Hymenopus coronatus. Next base: position 51,228,116 of record CM060890.1, on the reverse strand, counting down.
TAATTAGTGGAAAAAAGTTATTCCTTTTCGTACTTTACAAAATTTCTGAGTCTTCTAATTTGATAATTTATAAATATTGGAGCATTGTTTTCAAAAATTAATGACCATTTTTTAATACGTTCTTGAGTGGCGTTACAAAAAGTTTGAAACAACTTAGTGAAAAATTGTATCGTGCGGAACATATTCAATATACAAGAGTGTTGGAAAAAAGTTTGGGAGTAAATAAGGTTTAAAACTGGGAGTCATATTAATAAGCCTACCTATTTACAGCTGCAGTTAATTTGTAATTAAAGTGCGCCAAGTGGGAAAACATTTGCTTCAAGTTTCAAATTCACATTATTTTATTTTTGGACAAAATATTCTTTTAATTTTCCACAAATTGTGGTCAAATTTCGCAGATGAGCCACTTCATATGACCAAGCGGGAAGTCTCAGGTAGGTCCAGTCTCTCCATGCCGCTCCCATTCTCATTTATCCTTGATGCCGTTGGTTTCTTTCAGAGTTGGCGATGGTGCTCGGTGCGGCGTGGCATGAAAAGTGTGTTCATTATGGATCTCTCAGATTTCGGTAACTTGTCGGGATGAGAACCATCCCTGGCCGGGCCTTGACTATATGTGCTTCCCGGTCTGCCTGTCGGACCGTAGCATGCTTCAATTTGGAAACGGTAGGGATCCTGTCATTGTGTTAATCTACTGTTTTTGCACACAATGCGTGGAGACAAGAGATCCATGATAGGTAGAGCCTGTCCGAAAAATTTAATGTCATGGCCGGGATTTGAACCACGGACCTCCCGGTCTTTATCCGATCACTCGAACCACTGAGCTACCATGGCTATATTCCATCACATAATTAAATTCCCCAACTCACCCGCATGTTTCTCTTTACACCACAAGATGATCTTAAATCATTAGGGTATATCATCTCAAAATAATTTGAGATATTACCGGGAAACATGCGAAATTAATGATGTGCTGCCTTGTTGCCAGTAGCTCAGTGGTTGGAGTGATAGGCTAGAGACCGGGAGATCCATGGTTCAAATCCCGGCTATGACATTAAATGTTTCGGTCTGACTATGAGCTTGTCATTGCTGTGCCGTCGTTCCTGGCTCCGGCCGCTCAGTGTATCCTCTCACCTCAACCCTCTCTCCCGGCTCCCTTGTGGGACGTAGATACAATAACTGCATTGTTTCGGTGCCGAGTTCCCTCCTTCCGGAACCTTATCCTAATCTAGATCATCATATTATAAAGCTACCAATCAGGACCAGTCCTTACTATGAACCCAAGATAACAATGGGAATATACGAATACTGAGGTAAGCAACAAAACTCATTGGCATCACATGAACACTGTATAAACTTCCCTTTTTGCTTTCCTAAGACTAAAATTAGTTATCAGAATTTTCTTAGATGTGCGTGGTTTGATGTCCTCTCAAAAAAAATTAAAAAAATATTCCATACAAACCTATGTATGCATCGTGATTATTCACAAGTAAGTGTGTTACTATAAACGAAAAACCAAGTTTCTTAAAAATCACATTTGTTTATAGATTTCTTTTGCCCTAAAAGTCCCTTGGATGTAGAGTGATACATTAAACACATAATAAGATAATTCAGCTAAATAAAATTGTATTTTGTATTAGGTAACTAAATATAGTTTTAAGAAGCCCATGTGTTATATGAACCAGTACTGATAGATAAAATATGTTTAATGAGAAACAGATACTTTAACAGAACAAAGAGAGACTTTCCTAAATCAGTTATTTTGGCTAAAAGTTTTATATCAGGTGGCCAAACTGCCCCGTATTTAACGTGTGCAGATACTCCTTCCTGTTTTAAAAGAGTTGCAGAACTCGTCGGGACTATTTTAAGTTAAAACCAGTCAATGGGAAATAGACTTGAGTGACCTTTGTTGCCTGAGGAAGACCACAGGATTAAGATGGTCGAAATCTTGATTTTTGCGACCCCAAATTAACATGGCTGTTATCGCGTTGTTATTAAAATCTGATGTGTTCCATTAATATGTCTTTCCCGAGCTATTCTGCAACAAAGTATTCTTTCAAAAGCTTAACTATTATTATCTCAACTTTATGCTAAACGATATATACATTGGCAGCAAGAGCTTTATTACGTAGTTATTCCCAAGCAGAAGAAAGTAATAAAATGCTCTAGACTAAAGCAAATAGAGAGTCAATCAAATCTTTCAAAATCCGGTCGCCATGTCATACAATTGAAATACCCTTAGTCTTGCATTACTAGGATAGAAAAGTCGACTTTCTATTTCTGAAAATTTGTTTCGTTATTTTAAAACAAATAAAAGGTGCGTCAGAAAAAAATTTTAGGGTTATAATTTGTGTGTTTTAACCAGAACTGCATTTTTGTGTAGTAAGTTTTTGTGTCGTAAGGTTTTGCTCATTCTGATTGAATAGGATATCAGAGAATATTTCCAAGAAACTCAGTCTACCTACGCGAATATAAGTGGACCTCCTTTCAGGAAGTTTGAAACCAGGAGAGAACGTGGACCATTGAGGAGAACTTGAAAAACATATAGCACACAACATTGACTTCCTTTAATATATATTTATTTAGTAAAGATTTAATTATAACTGAATTTGACTATGAAAAAAAAGAACAAGCTGTACTAATAAGGAAAAAATTCACCGTATGTTACTTTTTCCGGATTGAAAATATAACTCAAAGAAGTCAATATATGAACATTTAAAGACATGCCTTTGACCTGGACCGGAGGCAACCTTCCATTGCTATACCGCAACCAATAACAAGGATTCTCCGCCTGTCGCCCTCCGTGCTGTAGTGGCTACCATACACACAAGGTCGCAGGTTCAAACCCGGCGGAGGACGATGGATTTTTTTCGGGGGTAAAAGTAGTATGGCTTCCTCTGGAAGGGAAGTAAAGCCCTTGACCCCGTGTCGTAGATATATGACCCGTAAAAGAATCCCAATCCTGGTAAAGAGGCCTCAGAGTAAAACTAGTTCCAATATAGAATTGGATGCTGAGAACCGCAGTAGTTAAAACGCGTCCATACATAAAGCTCCATTTTATTTTTTCGCCCAGTAATTACTCAGCTTAACTTCTCAGAAGTCTATCTATCTTGCCATGCAATAAATATTGCAACATTACAATTTATAGCGTTTCAAAAATCTGTGCTGAGTATGAAAACCATTTACTTGAAATGAATGGAAATTTCTTTAGAAAATAAAATATTTCTGACGACCGAAACATACCTTTATTTGTTGTGAAAACAGGAGTGATCTTATTTAATAAAAGCATAGTGTGGAAAATGACCCCTATTCCATGTGGTTCCTTAGGATGCATTTCCTAAGTCAACCGCTGGGTAAATTCGCACTGACGATCTTAATAGTATTATAAGCGATGACTGCCGTAATACATTTCCTCCTTCAAGCGCAGCTGTTACTCGCAGACCCGGCCATCACGGTAGATTCTTCTGAAGACAGTAGTTCTTGGCTTGGCTCTTGCTGCAATAGAGGAGGACACTGATCCAGCGTTACCGGATCCGAAAAAAAAAATAAAATCAGAGTTTAATAATAAGATTGCAGGAAAAATTTCGTATTTTATAAATGTGATATAAAAATGTTTAAAAACTGTTTCAATGATCACCACATTGAACTTACCCGATAGTATCTCTGGAGGGCACAAATCTTTCATTAGAAGCCGCTACTTAACACATCATTATAAAAGCACTTTGATATTTTTTACGCAGTTGTGTTTTTATTTATTTTTATAAACTTCTTCAACCTGATTGGTCTTATCGAACGATGAATAAAATCGGTGAAATGAGCTCAAATGACCTTGGGTTCCATGGATTTCTAAAACAGCTAATAAATGTCATTTGAATAAAGAATTTTCTCTAAATTTAACATTTGATGTGCTCAAAAAAGTCAATTCAATTAAAAATTAATTTATAAAGAGAAATTAAAAATAGGTAATCGAAAGATTTCGGAACAAAACCCATATTTCCAACTGAACATCAAACATCGGAAGAACTTCTAACATATGCCATACCGTACATATTTTGATAAACTTATATTTTGACTTTCTAACCGATAAAGATTTGCGAAGTAGATACCGAACTTCTCAGTACACAGAGAAAGGATCGTAATATTGCATTATATTGTCTAACGATGTTACAACACGTCATTAGAAGCTCTTTGTGTATTAATCTAACACACTGTTATTCGCTATTGGCTAAAATAACAATCAACAACCGCAGAGGAAGGAGTCCTGATTGATATCAAGAGCTGCTTCTTTGAGGTTACGTAACCACAACTTCCACATACAGCTTAGCCATTTTCATCCCCTTGGTAACCTTTACAAAGATGTGCTCGGAAACAGCCTGTTCAAAGGCCAACCACAACGTTCAGACACTGGTGTGGTCTCATTTCTGAATTTGCCCATGCGGATGTAAGAACGTTGAAGGCAGAAAACTGTGATTTTTATAAGAAAATAGGGCGCCGATAGCACAGACAGTAGTATTTTGTTTCCTATTTTCACTTTCTCTACACGTACTATGTACATAGTGTATATAGAAGGTACAGTAATGCGTCCAAAAATACGATACCCAGATTTCACCGAAAATACATGTTTTGGGTCCTTCTGAATCCCCAAAAAAAGTATTTTTGGAAAAAGACCCGTGTATGTGTGTTTTTTTGGAATATAAAGCTGTTGTAAAATCAACGAACAATACTCAACACTTACAGGTTTTTCAGTAAATGAATTTCATCTTGCTTCAGTTGTTGACATTTTTGGCTTATTGTTTGGGGCCACGGTTAGTCCCATGTTTTTGGTATTATTTTTACTGTAAACAATTTACTTACTAAAATAGTGACCTTTGGTCTTATTAGAGTCAATAGCTATATTGATAATTTAAATGACAGGCATAATAGTATAAAGTATGAAATGTGTGGCATAAAAGCCATTTACACTATATATTTGTAGAATATAATTATTTTCAGGTCGTGTTTTATACAATTGTAACTTTTTATCAGCAATTTGTGTTCTTTACTACTTAAATTATGTATCCAAAATTTTCTTTCTTTCTTTTTATTTTTTTTTGTTTTTGTTTTTGTTTTTTTTTGTTTTTTTTGGTTGGTCATCACCTGGTTGATCGGTCGAGAATGAAAACGGCGAAATGATGCTCAAATGATTTCAGGGATCATGGAGCTTAAAAGTACTCGACATTCTTCTTCTCAGGGGAAAACCTTATCCGGCTAACTTAGTCAAAGCGAGATTCGAACCGGCTACTTCTTGAATGTGAAGCAGACATGCTACCCTACACCTCAAAAGTGGGCTATATCCTTTTATACGTTCATTGTTTAATATACTTTGATTATACCAGCTCCCAGCTCCAGTGGTGAAGCTGAGTTTGTTAATAATTGTGCTGTCCATATAAGCCCCATACTTTGCAGCATTTCTGTATGCTATAAAAAATGAAAGAGCCAATTCTTCCCTGAATGTCCGACCAACTATTGTGGAATGCTTCTCATTATTACATAAGCAGTGTACTGCTATGCGTTTGGTTGTGTGTTTCAAACAGAAAACGAGAAGGGATAGGGTAAAACTGCTTGGTATGCGGTGGCACTATAAGTATGTTATGATTTATTTCTTATTTTGCAGATCTAAGGTCTCTTCTACTCAACCAAATAGAAAAATTCTAAGCACAATGACAGTATACAGATAAGTTAAGCATACAAAAGAAATAACACATACGATAATTAATTGCAACTTGCATTACATTTTGCGCGGAGCTACTTTCTGTTTCTTTGCCGCAGATACCGCTTCAGTCCCTCAACATATGACCGCGCTGCTACAGCCGCAGCTCGAATGACCATCGTGTATTTAACCCTTAAATGCCTGCACTACTATACTACATGTGCCGTTTTTCCTTTAATTCAAGTTTAAAAGTGGAGTTCTAGTAAAAATATATGGGAGTAAACTTATAAAATTATTATATAAAATAATAGAAAAAAATAATAGAAAAGAAAATATATGTAGATCCATTATTAATAATTTTCTTCCCAATTAAAAGTTTAAACTCATCTAAACCAGTTTTCATAATGGTGCCAAAGGCACTACCAAAAAGTGATTCAAATGGCCATGAGTGTTAGGTGATAGGTAATGGACTGGCCATCCACTCAAAGCCCAATTTTACAAGTTCAAATCCCAGTGACTGTGATAAAGGACGGGGAGAGCCTAAGTAAAATAATCGGTGTGATGCTTGGAAGCTAGTCGGGTTACATTTGACTGTAGTGATGTGAGTTCTACTCTTTTATTTATTTAAAAAGAATCACTGCAATTTTAGGGGAAAAAATAGATGTGTTTTTACAATATATTGTCTTGGTTACTTGTCGTTTATGGTTGAAGGTTAGTATAACATGAAATTGATCCTAGAGTACAACCCTATTTATAAAATTACGCTTAAAACAAGCGGGACTTTGACAGGCAACAAAGGGAAACAATAAGAAACAAGTGAGGGAATGAAGGTGCTGCAAATACTAATGGGATCTTATATACAACTACACCGTAGTGTCGCAATATAATTCATATGAAATTCGTCCTCGATCATGAGCACCATCATTCATTTATGCTGTTTGAGAGACACTTCCTAATTATTTCGTCTTTTTTCGATTTATCGGATACTTTTCCTTCCCGTTTTCTGACAGGGGTAAACTCTCAATGTGTTTCCCCTCGTACTATTATCTGATCCCTTACTGAGAAGTTGAGTAGAGGGTAGGTGGATAACTAAAGATGGACGTGTTCCTTTTAATGACGGAGCACTTTCCCACTCAACTCCCCAATCCAATTTTCTTTCAATCAGACGCTTACACCAAGATGTCACAATGCGGAAGTGAAGTGTACAGACAATGATTGACAGGGAAAACTAAGAATGGAGAGAATCAAAGGAATGTAGCAAGAAGATTAAGAAACCAGTCAAACAGTCCCCTGTAACTTTAGAGTTTGTAATGGCTTGGGGCCCATGACAGTTCAAAATACTCTACTTTTTTCACTTCTGAAGTTTGAAGCAGTAGTCAAAAGAGACTGGAGAGTATAAACTTATCAAGTCCAACGTTCTCTACCTTTGATCCAAAAATAAACTTTCCTGGTTCAGAGCATGTGTGATTTCACTATAACACATTTAAACTTAAAAATAATTTATACAGACAATGCCTCCTAATAAACTAACATTTTCGTGGCATTTGTAGTAATTGTTTATCTCTCGGTATTAAGCTTAGAGCTATTGTTTAACCGGTAGAGCACCACAATGCAGCTAAAGGTAAAGGCAGACTTATCTAGCTATATTTGAATTATAGCTATACATTCCTAAAAATGCTCATACGAGACAATATGAGAATATAGTACGTTAAATCACAACCATAATTTCATATTTTAGTTCAATGTATTTTAATACGTACATTAAGAATTCTGAATTCAATTACATTAAGGAGAAAGAATTATAAAACTAAATAATTCTTATTAGTATCTAAGTATCTATAAATTGGTTATAAGTTGATAAGATAGTAATAATTCAGCTGGCTGCTTCTGTCACTGAGAAAAGGCAACTAAAACAGTTTTCATTCCAATATATATTTATTATTAGAGCAACTTACTCCATTATATATCTAGCAAATATCTATGTTTCCTGTTTTAAAATCTAATACTCACGCACTTTCCTTTTTCTATATTAATTCTCAAAGTCAAATTCAATTTCACTTGCGGATTGACAAAGATTTATCTATGCAAACATCACGGAATGTTTCTAATGCTATCTGCTTCCAGAAGTGTACTGTAAGCTAAGTGTCGTTAAACATTTTTTTAATATAATTACACGTTTTTAAACATATAATATAAACATTACAACACTATCTGAGTGATTTTATGCTACCAATAATTGCATTTGTGATCATGATACTTCAAATTAAAACATTCAAATTAAGTTATCTAGGGAATAATCCAAAAATATAGAATTTTCATATTATTTCTTCTCTTCTGCTTCTGTTACGATAACGAGTATTACTAGTCCCTCACTGTTACTGCAATAAAACTAGCGTTAAATCCACCAATTTAATATTTTTGCACTTTTACTCATAATGTATTGCTAGAAGGTTTTAAACATTTCTCACACTATGTTTGGCCTTTAGGTTCAATAAAACAAACTAATTATATATATTATATATATATATATATGTATATAATTATGCCACGAGTGCTTCGTTTGCTTAATTTATTTACACATTTTATTATTCGTCTTCACAGACACATGGACACATATATACCTTTTCTATTTTTTGTTTTTGGATAAAGGGGATCCTAAAACATGTATCGAATTTTTGGTGGAATACTATACCTTCTCTATGCACTACGTACTTTTTACGTGTAGAGAAAATAAAAAGGCAAGAAAATCACCTCCCCACCACCCTTGACGAGAACATTTATCGAGCTTTAAAATTTTGTGAATAATGATTTTAACATTTTAAATTAAATAACACATATTAAATATATTTTAATGAAAAATTAAATTTATACATTGAATTTTCTGGGAAAAGCTGTAAAGTCCACTTCCTTCGGAAGGAATTTTGTACAGCTTTGCCTAACTGATAAACGTTACGCTATGAAGAAAACATTCTATACAAAAGATTAGATCTTCCTAAATCGCAGAATTTATTCCAAATAACTTTCTCTGTGGCACAAGCGATTTCCGAAATATACGTTATAAATTTTTATAATTTATCAACGTTTGTTATCTTTTTTAATGTCCTCTCGATTTTAGTTGTTTGTTGCTATTGCATGGGAGAGTATTGGATTTTAAGCTAAGCAAACACCTAACAGTTTACAAATACTTGAAAATTGTCTTTACCACTGTACCTATAATGAATGTGTAATGTATTTCTTTAAAGATTTAATAGATAGAAAAATGAGCTTAAGTAATAGCTTATATAACCTCCAATAAACCATAATGGGTAGAGAAAATAATATGAAAGTATCACATAGTAATTTTACTTTCTCTAGTCCTATGTACAATGCTCACAATGAATAGAGAAAATATTGTGTTGCCCCCAAAAATTCGATATCGGGATTTCGCCGGAACTTTTATGTTTTCAGACCCCCTGAATAAAATAACATTTTAAAACCATGTCTGTCTGTGTGCGTGTCCATAGCTCAAAAACGAAAAGGTGATTAAATACCAAAAGTTCAGTATCCAAGGATCTGACATGGAGATTTTAAAAAATATCCACCCACATCCTACTACCCTTTACATGGACTATATTTCAAACATTTGTATTTTCTCAAAAATGGCTCTAACGATTTTTCTGATATTTACATGACAAACGAAATGTGTATCTTGAATTTTCTGAGGATAGCCTCTAAAGACTTCTTCATGCGGATTACTTTTTTATAACTTTTGAATAACTGGTAAACAGTAACAGATAGACAAAAACTTTCTACGCAAAAAATGTAGATCTCATTAAAACACGCAATTTATGTCATACATTTTTTGTAGAGTTACTTCAAGTAAGCATCGTGATCTCTCTAATGCATCGCGTGGATTAAGGGTTGTTTCATTGTTTAAATTATTATGTTAGCTGTTGTAACAAACGGAAACCTGTGAGTAGGATTCCTCTTAACAGGCAAACCAAGAGAAAAGACGAAAGAATTGAATTAATGTATTTCCAATTTTAGCTGAATTTGTATCATTGTATACTTTAACTGTTTGTAATTTTATAATGTTTCATTCTATGAAGTATGAGGATAAGTGGTGCCTGAATGTTACTTTTTCCAAGTATACAATTACCTTCTCACCGTAACATGTATTTCTGAGATTTTACCGAAAATATATGTTTTGAACACTAGTGAATAAAAAAGTACTTTTAAAGAAACGTCTGTAAGTGAGTGTGTGTGTGTGTGTGTGTGTGTGAATGCGTGTGTATATATGGACAGCATAACTCAAACACTTGGCTAAATAATAAACTTGGTATTTAAGTTTAGTATCTTCAAAGAATGTAACACGGAGATTTTAAATCTCCCCACTCCAAACTACATTTTACTTGAAAAACTTTAGAAATGTTCGACTTACTCAAATATATATGAATAAAAGAAATTAGATTTCTTTATATACTTTTAGGAAATGTTACAATATTAATGATGATCCGATCAAATAAGGCATTTTAAAAGACGGAACACTTCCAAAGTTTCATCCAACCTGGGAGATTATGTTATATACTATAAAGATTATATTATATACTGTATCTGATTATGTTATATACTATATCAGATTGAAAATGAGATGACTCAGATACGAGTGGAATAATAAAGGATTGCGAACTTTTATAAAACATAATTAAAGAAATAGGTAAACATTGATTGCTAGTCATCCATGAAGCGCACTACATTGCCTGAAATCAGATCTCAGACTACCCACTATCATCCAGAAATCCCGAACAAATATCAAATTTGAATTCGAGCTTAGAAGCACAGCATCCACCTTAGCACACTAGGTATAATCACAAACCCTCAACAATAGTTTAATTTCGGATTTTTCATTAGAAATATGTTATCCACATTTATTCCCCGACATCTATTAAATTTGCAATTTGCAAAGCTACACATTCGTATTTGTACAAATAAACGTATTATACTTATTAGATTGTATTTTGTGTAAAGCTTGGTATTGCTCTAAGGTCTCTTAGTATCAGCAGAGAGCAACGTAGAACCTTCTGCATCGATCTCAAGTTGCATATCTCAGAGATAAGAGTTCCTATTGCTATTTAAATAATGAATACATTATTCTTCACTATTTTGTAGCAATTGATATATTTCCTGTAATCTTTAGGCAACAAAACTGAAGGTACGGATGAAGAATTCATAGTAAGAAGATAAACGGAATTAATCAGAATTGTGAGTTAATATTTCATCAAGTAATTTGCGACAGTATGTCCGCTAACAAACTTGAGCTTATATATAGGTAATAACGTAAGATATTATCGTCTGTCCCTTTTTGCTGATACAAGATGATTTTTCATTAACCTTTTCAGACACAAAACATTTTTGTTTATTTTCTAGAATATTATACAAACTTTAAAAGGTGTATTAAATTAAAGTAATTTTGATATACTCTCATTTATTTTAATAATAATTTATTTGCTTGAATTAAACTGCTCTCTGCCGTTTAGACAGCCTCTGTTTCACTGCCAAAAATACCAAATGGGTGAAGTATCGCTAGAGCTACTTGATGGTCTGTCTTGCCTATGATTTAGGATGGGGTGAGCCCAGGTTAAATAATAGGTAGCACAGCATGCTTGGATGATGACGGGACTAGTATAATACCTATTTTGTAAATTTTCGAAACTTATTACTAAAGTCATTTTAACTAATTTTTATAGCATTGTAGACACTAATTTTGAGTTCATTTGTAATAAACTAGCAGTTATGCGCTAAATTACGAACATATTTCTATTTTTTCAAAGTATACATAAAAAGTAGATGCAGCACAGGATCCATTTCAAAACGATCCGACATTAAAATAAATATGGTGCCTTCAAAAGGAGGTTTTGGAAGTTTAGAAATACAGTTTAAATGAGCCATTCAAAGAGGTTTTATTTGGAACCACCGCATTGGGTAGCAGGAAAAAAAACAACTAAATTTTGGGGTGGTTCCAATTGAATCCATTACGCCTGAAAGGGGCAATGTTGATGTTAATTTTATAGGTGATATCAAAATTCTTCACCTGGTCAGTAGTATTACCTACTACATGTTTAAGCGCCTTATAATCCTTATAAAGCAGCCTGCTATAGTTAATGTTTTGTTTCTGGTCTCACCCTCTGTCATGTTTTGCTACATCGCGAGAACAACGCTAGAGTAAGGGGACAGAGATTTCAGCATAACTTATTCGACGTCTTAACTTTATTTCTATGCATACACACTTCAAGAAAGGGAAGGGTGAGGGACAGCAGCAGCAGCAGCAAGGGGAAGGACGGACGGAAGGAAGGAAGGAAGGAAGGAAGTCTTTGACTTCACTGTTCCTTTGATGTGCAAACTATGTAATAAGCTTCGTTTGCGCACTTGCCTCTTCAATTCGGGTTACAAGTTCTAACTTTGAGCCGCCTCCCTCCAACTAGGGATCATCGGCAGCATTTCTATCAGCTCGGAGGATTCCAAAGGAATTTCTCAGAAAAAATACATACCAGGATCATGAAATCTTTGGCGCTGACCAAGAGATTTGCTGTTCTTTCTTGAACCCGCATTCCTACCTCCAATTTCCGTCCCTATGTCCTACAGGATAGGTGGGATTTTCCCGTTGGGACTACTAGGGAATGAAGAAGAAGAATAGTAAGAAAGAATTGTATAAAAGTTTTTCCTTAGGCGCCTTCTTACTCTTTTCTTTCTACTTTTTCCAATAAAGACAATGAGAAAGAGAAGAAACTCCACTTAAAAGGGACTCGCGCGCACCTCCTCCACCCATTCCCCTTAGCTTCTTCGTAAGCGCTCAAGAAGACTATCTCTTCCAGCTTTGGTCAATAACGCAAAGAGTTGACTAAAGCGGCGGCGGTGACTGCAGCTGAAAGTGCAATCACACGCACCACCCTGAGGTTATTTCCAAATCTATATTATTCCTAAAGCTAAGCTCAACAGCAATGCAAATCCTCGACTCCAGCCAATAAAAAACTTTCATTTTGAATTTCAAAGATAAAAGGAGGTTGAAAGGTAAATATTTGGAGCAAACGCTTTATAACTTATATACCGGCAAAACGAGAACAAGTAAACTTTATTTGCTTCCACTTTTATATTTTCACATGACAATAAAATCTGAGGATTCACAGATGCTGTCTATTACGTAACAGAGTATTAAAACAACTTTTATTTGAATGCTTTCCATTGCTGTATAAAAATAAATACTGCAGTAGTTTTACATAACTAAAGCTGATTAATTCCTATGTTGCAACGAGTAACAAGATTTCAGCAAGCATTTATAATTTGTATTAAAATGCTATAGAATATTGTGTTTTACAATCGAACATGCCAACACTAGGGAGCTGGCAAACAAAGGGGAAGTATGACGTCTCCCAATTCCACTTGGAATTATAAGAACGTTGCTCCTCATACAAAGAACAACAGTGGCGGAACCAATTCGGTGAGTGGCCGAATACTCAAATATACCTTGCATTCTTTCTTCCTCAAATGGGGTTTTACAAACCTTTTTTCTGACATTTTTTTTCGACACTAGTTTATCAAATGCTTAATTGTAGATATAGAGACATAGCATTTGTAGAAGACTATCATCATTCAAACTGTAGCGTATGTCATCTTAGTAGGGTTAAATTTAGAAAATAATTTCTCACACACAAAAACGCATATAGAGAATGTCCCAGAATTCGACTGCAAAAATTGGCAGATTGTAGGAGTTCAGGGTAAACATTTTAAGATAGGGAGCTTATGGGCTTTGAAGGCTTTGCTACAGTTTAACATGTATTAAAATTTAGCACTCCACTGATCAAACTGCACAGTGGGCCGTGACCTAAATTCCCGTTTTAAGAAGTCGCAGCAACAGTGGCACTATTTAATGTTATGCTTAGTGTAAGGGCATTAGTTGAAGATGTTGGAGGAATTGATGTTCAAGCCTTTGTGAATTCTTTTATTTTTATGTTGCTGCTCTGCATTTTATATTTTGCTGTGTTACACACTGTGATTTAATTGTACTGACAAATAAAAGCAAAATTAATATGTAGGTGAAACAGAACATCTCATTAACAATTGCATTTAGCTCCTGAACTGGTCCACTTCTCCGTACTCGCTGAAGAAGTTTCAAAAATATAGTGTATCATACATTGCGTTTTATTTACGTGCACATTACAATTGTTGCCCCGGTCACAGTTTACGAAACAGTATTATCATTTTGTCGAATGAGTTTGAATTGAAATAAAAATTAAACAATTATCGCAGGAAACTGAATTCTACCTTTAATGCACTTGTTTTGCATGAAATGCAAATAAAATATGCGAAGCAAAAAATATAACAGGTCACCAAAGGAAAGGCTCGATTTGACGTCCTGGAAGATCCCTGTAGAAATTGCACTTAGGAAGAAATTAATCTCACACCCTGTCAAAAATTCCAGTAGTGTTGTGAACCTCATCAAGTGCTAAAGTTTGTTTTAGTAATTGTTCATCTGATTCAACAGGAATCTAGTAAGCCAGACTCTTCAGCATACTTAATGATACCATGTGGCACCAAAAAGCACATGAGCTCAGAAATTTCAGTTCAGATTATCTTAGGATGCTTGTGTGAACTCCATTTCGCATCTCGTTGAAACAATTAAATTTCCTTGCACTTTTACAATATGAACGCAATGTTTAGCAATTCGTAGTCCTTATAGTAGTCAGGTTAGACATTAAACAAGATTTTTAGAAGCACAGTCTCGCGGACCTCAAATGGTTAGAACAGTATAACTGCATGCATAAAAGGATCCAAGTGTCGCTGTTCAAATCCTACCAGCATAGACCTTTTTTTATTCCACCACTAAAATCATAGTTCAGTTAATACGTTTCAAAGCACTTAAACTCTTGGCTCAACTGCACTCAAGGGGCCAGAACCTACTACCCGACCGCTGTGTCCCCCATCTCGGCCCAGGATAGGCGGCACGAGTACCTCCCGGCCGTTTAATGCAGTCATCTCAATCTGGAGCTGCAACTTCTCCGTCAAGTAGCTCCTCAACTGGCACCCCAGGGACCTCACGAGGCTGAGTGCACCCCGAACTAGAACTCCCACCAAGGGAAAAATCCCCACGCCGGTACCAGGAATTGAACCCATGTCTCCCGCTTGGTACGTTTCAAATCACACATTACATAAGTATTTTCATCAAACCTAATTGTTGTGTTGCATTAATCCACGAATGTTACTTGACTAATACTGCATTTAATATTCAACGCTACTTAAATATCATCCATAATCTTTTGAAAGCAATTTGTGCTGGAAGAGTTTATCATCTCGGCTTGAGAAAATAAACTAAGCGTATAAGTGTTGGTCAGATTGTGGACCTCTTTGAGAAAAAAAATAAAATTAGAAAGCTGAAAATTGGAAACTTCAGAGAGTGTTACGGTCTTTGTAACATTAGATTTGTTGACCAGCGCTATACCGACTCGCTCACCAGCGTGTTATAGCGGATCGCTCTAGCTAAGTACATATTATCTGAAATCCATCGAACTGTTACCAGTGGTGATCACACCCTAAAGAACAGGCACTTTTGTCAAAGTTACAAGTCCAATGATTTTAAATGTGTTATTGATTATGTACCAACGCTGCATTCCTTCAACTATGAGCATACAAATGAGACATTCTTAACAAATGTAGGCCACTTAGGACACATTCTTTTAATTTACAATCATTGATGTGCGATCCGATGAACATGCTATAACTGACATTTGGCAAAACGGACAATAGGTTCTCTATCTCAAAATGTTTATCTAGGACCCTCTGTCAATTTGTGCGATCAAATTCTGGGACACCGTAAATGTCGTGTATGTGGAACCAAGCATTGCAGCAATAAATTTCTGGTAAACATTTCTCAATTTGGGGTATGTATCGGTTAGCAAAATTGGGTAAATTTGCAAGTCTTATTGCACTGTCTTTTAAGGGGATTGTTGCTCTGGCATACATCTAGCTTTAATTGTAACTTAAATGGAGTAGGTATTTATTTACATTGAAAACATGGGTTGCAAAACAGTTGCATATGTTTTCTCCATTTTGACAATGAAACGTCGCTGATTACCCACGGTCTGTTGTTATTCGTCATGTACACAGCTAAGCAGGCACAGTGGAGTGGATAAGAAAGAGTGTCAATGTTTTAGTACCGATAAGAGCAAGCTCCCCATGTCTGGAGCAGCTTTTATTAGTTGGACTGTGATATCTCATTTTTAAGAAAGAAGATCCCTTTAATAAACTTAACAAGTTTAATTGTATATGTAGCATAACAGAGTGATGTTATTAATGTATAGTTGTGAGTTTGGGTTTTGTCTAGATGAGAAGAAAATATTAGGGACAGCCGAAATGGTATTTTTGAGAAGTATAGCTGAGTGTACACTCTTGGATAAAAAGAAAAATAATATTAGAAATGAATTACTCATTTTCAGCTTATGAATACAATAAAATAATTTAAAAGAACACGTTCAAAAATAACAACGCAAACCAAAAATAATGTTGCACTATAAAGCAAAGGGTAAATGGAATATTGCAGATCGAAGAAGAAATAAAACTGGTACAAACCTTAAAATGCTTAACCTCTGAATGTTGTTTTGTACCTTACCTTAAAAATTACTTTTAGGTTTAAATCTTACGTTACACTTAAGTTGATCAACCACTGCAGTAACTTATTGTTCAGAAATTAAAAAATTCACACTAGTTAGTGAACTTGTATAATATTTTATTGCAAAACGTAACTGTAGAAGTTATTTTTGAATTACACCAGTCACAGAACTTAAGAGTCCCTTAAAGATGCTGATTTTTGGCACGTTGGGGTATTAGCCCAATGCTTGCATTGCTTTGTTGTGATTACTGAACCTAAGAAACTATGATAAAGTTGAGAACAGACGTGTTCTTACCTTTGAATTGTGTGTAGTCCCCGACGAGCATCTTTAGTTTTGCAGACATCTGTACCAGATAAGAATGTCAAAACGAATCTAAAATAATTGGAAAGACTTGGGTAAATGTCAGTAGGCATTTATATTCGAGCATGTTCATTCAATATCTTGCTTCTTGCGTGGCGCTTGTAGGGTAACAATAAGCCATAACCAATACACCATAATAATCAAGTAGCACAGATAGGGTTATAAACATAACAAATGATATACAACAGAGAACATATAAGAAAATGCAAATAAATTGTAATAAGAATAGATATGAATAGTAGGAATATTATAAATAACATTGTAAATAATGCATACTATAATGTATTAGAATTTAATGCATAAAGCATTCTAAAAAGTGTTAAATAGAAAAATGAGTACGCAAATTAGGAAAACCCGAGCGGTAACTTTTATTTTTATAGGGTTAACGTCCAATTTTACTTCTATGGCACCGCAAACGATAATGCTGATGATACATGGAACAAGTTGGAGTACCGGTGGAATGCAAACCCGAAGAAAACCCGCCCCTGCGCCGCTTTGTCCATCATAAATCCCACATGCGCCGCTTGGGATCGAACGCAGAGCGCCTTAGCGAAAGACGAGTGTCTAATCACTCGGACGCGGCTCTGTTCCAAGCGGTAACGTTAGGCGGTAACGTCTGTAACCTCCATTCGGGAGGTGCTTGGTTCAAATAGCGTAGGTCTTGGCGGAGGATTTTTCGTGATATTCCTGGTCGCAAAGATCAATGCCGGATTGGATATTTAATACCGCGACTTAATTCCACCTTCAATCTTAAAAAAAGTAAAACTAAAAATCTAATGTGTTCCACTCACATCTCTGCAACAAATTATTGTTAAAAGGCTTATGCCTCTATTTTCTTTATGCCAATCGAGAAAAAATTAGCAGAAATATTCTTATTGCTTGCTTCCTTGTAAGTGGAAGCGAAATAAGGGAGTACCATAGGTTAACGTGATAGTCAAAAGCTGGTTGCTATGTGACTGAAGTTTCTTTATTTGTATGGACAGGGGTTGACAAATTACTGTATGAGAAAAGTAAGTTTTTCATAATTGAAACCAAAAACAAGGAATATCTCAAAAACGATCAACTCCACGAAAAAAATGTATTTCACATAAATTGTGTGTTTTAATGTGCTCTACATTCCTTGTGTAGTAAGTTTTTATCTAAGTCTTATGGTTTAACAGTTATGAAAAATTGCATAAAATTTGTCCAGAATAGTCTTCAGAGGCTATTCCCAGAAAATTCATGATATACAGTTTTTTTCTCAGATAAATATCTTTAATATATAATATTTTAATCAAAATCGTTAGAGCTATTTCTGCGAAAATCAAAATTTTCGAAAAAAGTTCCACGTAAAGGGTAGTTTGGGGTGAGGGGATTTTCCTTAAAATTTTCGTGTCGCATCCCTGGAAAATACTAAACTTAAATACCAAGTTTGATATTTTGCCGACTTTTCGTTTTTGAGTTATCGTGTTCATAGACACACGGACACACAGACACACACACACACGGATCTTTTTGGAACTGATTTTTTTGAATACAGAGGACCCTAAAACATATTTTCGGTGAAATCTCGGTATCGAATTTTTGGATGGAGTGCAATACTTCTTACACCCAAGATTCAGGACGATGGGTTTTTTTTCGGGCGTTTTTCGTGGCATGGCTCCTTTCAGACGGGAGGTAAAGCAGTTGGTCCCGTGTTGAAGATTTACGGCACGTAAAAAACCTCAAGGTCGACGCCGTGGGTGAGTCGTTATTCCGCTCGACTCCCAACTATGCGGCCCGGGTTCGAACCCAAGCGCCCGCATGTTGGATTGGTGGTGGACGAAGCGGCGGCTGGGCTGGTTTTCTCCGGGTCCTCCGGTATCCCCTGCCATTCATTCCCCTAACTGCTTCACCTTTTCAATCATTAGTTTCACTTAAATTTCATATCCACTTCCTGATGTTCATACCTGGCTACGGCCGACCTCTTGTAACAGGTTTTCCATTCTGTGGTTTCGTGCCGTTGGCTCCCTAACAGGCTTCTGACCCCTAGGCATTGGCTTGTAAATCCTGGTGGGTGTCAGTCCTACAAATACAGAAAGGGTAAGTCGATTACGAAACGAAAAGAACCTCAAGCCTGATAAAGAGACATGAGCAAAATTAAACGATCTTTCACAATTAGTACAGAATTGGACGATGAGTAGTTAAAGAGTCTCCATATAATGCTATTTCATTTTTCTATTTTAAGGTTAAACACATTTTCATATAGTTTACTCATTTTATCGCAATTTAAAACAATAAATATGAGTTATATCTTTGATTTGGCAAAATGCCGCGATAGATACCACATGAAAAATCTGTGAATAGTGCGTTTTTGCATGAACCTAAACCCTACCAGGTTTCCACACCCGCTGCAACTACCTTCCTTCTTTTCCCTTGTAGCCATATTTCACTCTCCTTTCATTTTCTAAGCTTTTCGTTGTACTCATCTATTATATTTACATTCGTCCATGGAGCAGTTATATTTCCCCTTGAGGATGCAGCATATTTACACTGGTTGCTTTGTCTTTGTGTTAGATCTAACCATCCTCGCACAGTCATATTCCTTTTGCGTTACTTTGAAGATCGAAGTACCGAGGCTAAATTCAAATCTTTCATTATGCAAACATCCTAATATTTATTACACTGTACGGGACGTATATAAAATATACTGTTAAGCCTAAGGAAAGATTCACACTCCACAAAGGTTGAAAGCATGAACATGATTAAATAGTAGTTTCCAAACAATGAAGAATTTGCAAGCCATCATAAGCCGTTGCTAATTTGCAAAGTAGGCTACAAATTTGCAGAGTTTATTGTCTCTGGGTGTAACCTTCAGAAGTATAAACAATGAACGTAAAAGAAAAGAATTGTTCTCGCATTAGTGTTAACAGACTTATTTTATTTTTTCTGCTGCGTATAGTAGTTCGTTGTCCATGTTTCAAAGGAAAATATTTTTTGGGGTTCCCTGAATCGTAACAAAACATTTTTAGAAGAGAAGTGCCTGGGTGTGTCAGTATTTGTCTCTTAAAATACAACTTGATGTTTAAGATCATCTTCCAAGGATACGATATGAAGAAGGACCTCACCTCATGCCTTTACACCGAATATTTTTAAAAAAAAATTTTTCTCAAAATGGCTCTAACAATTTTGATTAAATCGTTATATGCTTTATATATTTTTCTGGTATACGAAGTGTGCATCTTGAATTTTCTGGGAATAGCAACTTCCTCTTCAATTCTGATGATTTTGCATAACTGGTAAGTCTAGGAGATGGACAAAACCTTACTATAAAGAAAATGTAAATCTCATTTAAGCCCATAGTTTCTTTCAGATACAACGTCTCTCTGGAATCGTCGCCCTTCGTGGGGTAATGGTTACCACTTTCTAACTTCATATACCCAAGTTTTTTTTCTTGTAAAAATACAGTCCCGGAGGCTTGTCAGGACTCCGGCGCTGTATTCCTTTTTTCTCCAATTTTTCCAGTTTCTTTTATTTCCTTAGTAGACCTTATTATTCTTAACGTTTTCCTTTTACATATACATACACAAACATAGACACATCTACAAACACAGAAACACCCATGCCCAAGGCGGGACTTAAACCCACGATCCTGTGCACCACGAAGCGCCAAAGCGAGACACTTTAGCGAGCGCGGCCACCGGGATCGGCATGGTTCAAACTCGTTGGAGGACGATGGATTTGTAACGATGGGCGTTAAAATCCTTAGCATGGCTTCCTTCGGAAGGGAATAAAGCCGTTGGTCCCGTGTCGTATATTTTGGACGCGTAAAAGAACCTCAAGGCTGATAAATAGGCCTCTGAGCAAAATTATCCGGTCTTTCATGCTCAGTTCAGAATGGGACGCTGAGAACCACAGTATTTCATTTCAATTCTCTCATGTGATCCATTCAAGCAAAGAGCAGAGAAAGGAACAAATTGAAAAACACCTTTAGACTAAGTGTTTGAAAAGAAAAGAAAGTGAGAACTGAACAAGAAGGACCTATGAAGAATTTCATCCATTGACCTCAAATGTTTCTGTTCATAAGCACAGTAGATAAATGTGTTCCTATGAGGCAAATACCTCAATCTGACCCGCGAGTTGAGGGCTATAGTCCGTAAAAAGTGGTATATTAATGCTTTTGTATTAATATTTTATATAACATTTTAACTACTCGTATTCTTACTTTCATTACTGTGTATAGTAAGTATAGAAAGCATTCTATTTCACCAAATATTAGAGACCCAAATTTCATCGGAAATAAACACTTTAAGATGAACTGAATCCAAAGAAAGAGTCTTTTCAGAAAATGATCCTCTGTATGTCTCCACGATACGAAGAGTTTCAAAAAGTTCCTCCACCCCAATTTTTCGAAATTTATCAGTTTCTCAAAAATTACTAAATAGTTTTATAAAAAATATCACATAGTAAAATATATAAATGAAAAGCAAAATGTAGTCCTCAATTTTCTAAAAATATGGAAGGAAATTTAAATAAGTTGCTATAACTAATAAATACTAAGCGATAGATAAAATCTTGCTTAATAACATAAGTAAATCTCTTTAAGAGACAATATATTTTATGTGTGTTTTAAACCTTAAGCCATTTCCGATATATACGATATTAATTCTTCAACTTCTTCAATAATTGTTTTAAATTCCTTTTCAGTTGTCTCTCATCATTACATGTGGTAATTACAAATTTTTAGCGTTAATTTGGTCTCCAGTTCTCAAACATTTCATTATCGCTATTCGCTTTGAAACTTTCGTAAGAATAGTTTGTGTACCCATTAATAAATAACATTTTATAGAGAAAAGCAGGTGAATGTAACACATTTTTAAAAATGTTTTTAAATTTTTAAATGATTTGTTGTTTTCAACAATAACATACTAGTAGTGCTGTTCGTAATGTTTACTTTCTCTACTAGGTACGTACAGCTAGCTCGGTAAGTATTTTATCTCACCCCAAAGTTTGAGACCAGAAATACATTTCTTAAGGTTTTTCGAAACAAAAAAAAAAAAAACGTATTTAGAAAAAGTCGTGAGCTTGTGTATAATTGTCCATAATATTTGCATATAAACCTTGAAGGAAAACCTCCCAATTTGTAAACACACTCCTTATAAAGGAGTATATAAAAGCCAGGGTAATAATGAAAAAACTCTGTATGAGAGCTGTGTTTGGAGATTTAAGATTTTATAGACCATAAATGTTCAAACTACTCTGAGGAATACCGGAGTGTATTGGGAACTTAATAGCTACTATAAAGCAGTGATAAACATCAGAGAAAACGAAATACTAAATTTTATAACACTATCAGTGGTACTGAAATTCGTAACTAAATAGAAAGCGAATTAAACCAAAAGGAATAAATGACAAAAGTTGTTCACAAATGAATAGAAAATGTACATGAAATATTTGCTTATTAATAAAGTGCAAACTGTATTTAAATAGACATAAAACATCTAAAGGAAAGGCTAAGAATCGGAACAAGAATATAAAGAGGAATCAATGAATAACTGCAAAACTGGTTAATATCGCGAAAGCAAATTTTAAATTAGGAGAGCAATGAAAATTGAATATGATACAAATAGTATGGGAATACAATCCCAATCTTAGTTATATAGGTAGAGACAGACTGAAAAATGCAATGCCATAGTCGGGATTTGAACCACGGATGTCCCGGTCTCTAGTCTGCTACTCTAACCACTGAGCTACTTGTCGGCACGGGAAACTTGCGAGTCAGTTGAAGAATTTAATGCCGTACCGGTATTTTGCGAATGTAGCTCAGTGGTTATAGCAACCAATTAGAAACTGGAAGATCCATGATTCATTTCTCAGCTATGGCAATGAATTTTTCAGTGTAACCCTACCTATGCAACTCCTGTTCTAAACACGGCTTGTGTGAAAAAAACAATTAACTTAATTATATATATTAAAATGTATACTTCGAACAATTCAGTTCATTGGTAGAAGGGATACCTAAACGGAAGGAACAAATAATTATCGGAAATTCGAATTGCAGAGTGGGAAAATAACAAAGAATATATGAAGGAAATATAGAGAACGATAATGGACAGCTTTTGAAAAAGGAGTGTAAAGTGAATTATATTATTGTGAATTCTATTTTTTAGCAGCGGGATATTCATAAATATACTAAACGTCTACGATCAATTATTCGTTACATAATTATTAGAAAACATAGGAAAGCATAAGTGCAGGATGTTAAAGTAAAGTATGTGCAGATTGTGGATTAGATCACCATATCACTATACTAGGTGGGTCACCTGTCCCTTATTATTTTTGGAGATAGGCAACACTTCATGCTCAGAAACCAATAAGGTCGAAATTACTGTGCATGTCGACCATTTGGTAACCACGCAAATCTAGCCTACTTTTCATAGGGAAATAAATATACCTTAGTAGCAACAGTTACGTCCATTCCAATAGCATGCGCTTAATAACTCCTGTTACAGTACATGTTATACCAATAGGATGGCTGTCATACGTTCTAAAACGTAAATTATAATGTATGGAGGATAAACGAACGGTTTAAACTACAAAAAGGACACAACAGTTATAAAGGAATCAGAAGCGGAGAGAGAGAGACATGTGACACTATACCTATAAGTGTTGACGGTAAAAGCCGGCAACTGGTGTAGCTCAACTGGTTAATATCGTGTTCCCTAATTATCTCAAGGCGTGTTAGCGATTCCGGTCCCACAGTCTGCGTGCACTGTTTTTCTTCTTTACGTATTATCCATCAAGGTGCAAAGTTAGTTCACTAATAAATTTAGATGTAAACTAAAATGTATACGAAGTAAGAACAAACGACAGTTCATTTTACGTGTTCTTCTGTTTTCGATCCTTAATTCTCATTCTAATTGTTTTGAAAAAAAAAAACTTCACTAAGAATTTAATAACACAGGATTTATAAAGTTAGAATAAACATAAATAAAGAGCACAACAATAAAAGAAACAAATAAGCAAGTTATCGAATGTTCTGATATCCCATCTATCGTTGAACCAAATCAGGAAGAAAGAAAGCAGGAATCGAGTATCTTGGAGCTCAAACTAAGTGCGCGTTACCAAATACGCTACTGTTTATCTATAACTTGCAGTGCCAAAGTCCATAATGTTAGTATGCAGTAAAGGGGTCTCGGGAATGATGTTTTCAGGTTAGACTAATCTACGGATTGCACAAAACCGGAAAATAAGGGACAGGTGAACCACCTTGTATTATATTAACGTCAAGGATAGCATATCCGGTAAAAACAGAGATGTAAGTAAAGAAGTAAACCCAGAAGAACGATAAGTAGTAGAAGAACATTGATATAGTTTATATTTGCTACAGGATGAGAGCATTAAAAGTCGTTAGGATAAGCGCCTTACAGAGGGAGACTGGGATTCGGTTGTATATATGAACATCTGAAAAAATGTATCAATGAAACTGCAATGAAAGCATTTGGCACAGAAAATGGTAAAAACATAAAACCTAATGAATAGATACAAAGCGCTTGAAATAATAACCTAAAAGAAGAATGCATATAGAAAATACTTATGCTCCAAATAGAAGATGGCCTTCAAGAGTATATAAAGGCAAGCCAAAGTAGACGCCAGGAAACAAAGCAGAGTAATGTGGAACAAAATAGTGGAGAAATTGAACATACTGTAGTTTACACAAGTCACCCCAATCCTGAAGAACTCTTACGTAGTAATATGTGTCAAAATGTTTTAATTTTGTACAAATGAACAATTTTCAGGAACAGAAACCAGGGAGGATTTTTAGAACACAATAGAATTAATATAGGTAAAATTAATATATATATATATATATATATATATATATATAGATCCCATTAGAGAGGATGAAGTACAGAATATTTTAAAAACAGCTAAATTGGGAAGATGACAGGGTCAGGAAGAATAACAACCGACGTGACTTAAGATATCTTTATTAGTGAATTACTTAAAAAAACTCCAACATTTTTATCATCTCAACATGTAAAAATGCGCAACATTATCGTCGTCAACTCTCTGTAAATAATGTAAATACAGTTTAACTATTACCTGACCGCCTGCGGTGCCATAAGTAGTTAAAGCGGGCGTTAAACACTACCAAAAAAAAAACAACTATTACCTGGAGTTAGCTCTCTCATAGCGTCTGATTTCAAGTATAGATTACCTCACCACCCCGTCCTGTTTCCTACTTTAAAATTAAGTTTGGGATTTAATCCCCAAAGCACATACCCAGTCATTCCCTCAGATCCTAAACGTAAAACGTAAAATTACCCTTGGTGGAGAGCCCCAATATTTTATAGTATAGTCGTGCTTAAGAAGACATCATTGCGATAGGTATTATATCAAAGTACCCACCGTGAAATATGTGATTGGTGTCACCAATTTTAGCATAGACCACATCCCTGTTGATATTGTGACACATGATGGAGAGCGCCGATTGCTGAAGAAAGGGATCGATCACGGATAATCGAGACATAGGCTCTGAGTGGTGTGAGATGCCGATTTTAGGGGGGCACATCCTAGCCTATAAACGTAACGTCACACTTGGTTTGAGACCCTTAGGCGTCATGTGACCACGCGAGTGAGACGCTGATTTTACGGTGGTAACCTCAAGCAGATAAACATAATGTCACACATGGTTGAGACGTTATGGAGTGTTATGCAACGACGCAATTACGTTGTGACAATATTCCTGAATACACACATTCATCCCTGTGGGTCTTTTTCTACACATACAGGGTATTAATGAACTATACCGAAATATTTTCTCAGAATAAATAGATTACTTAAATAATTACTTTGAGATAGGAGACTTATAGCCTGTTTATTGAAATTTCGAAGTAACGGCTATAAGTTTCTGAAGTGCCAGTACGCCACGTATCGCTGCACTTCGTCTGCAATGAAAAAAATAATAATAAAAAATATTTACTCTATGACAGGAATCAAACTCATGACTTTTGGGATAGCAGCTTTCCGCGTTACGCATCAAGTCACCAGAGCAGTTGAGAAAACGCCTCCAGAGTAGGCTACATAACGCAAGAACGTAGTTAATGAATGCTCATAGTCGCATCGTCAAGTGATTAGTTCGAGATTTTACAGATCTTTGCAACATTAAACCTTGAGAACGCTAGTAACGAGCTGCTAAAAATCGATATTTCTAATTCTCGGACAGCAGTTTTATAGACATTCTAAGTCATTTTTTCAACCTGCTTTGCTTTAACACCGATTTATCAGCACCTGATACCCACACATTTAACGCTATGTAGCTGCGTTATGTTTATCCGCGGACCAGGCATCGCCGATCTCAAATTACTTATATCATTCACGTGCACAATCTCGCAATTATTTCGCTATAGTTCATTAGTTATATTGGAGAAATACTGAAGAGACTATTTTAATAGTGTGAACTAATGATTACGAATGATAATCATATTTTTATATTCTTATCTGAGAGTCTTCTACTTAATATTTATTTTACAGTAGTTCATCAGACTTTTTTCAGTCTGTTTGCCTAACCGTGTTTTTACACCTATTATCAACCAGAAATAATCTAGAGCAACAAGCACATTTTGAGTGTTGAACGTTTATTGTTATGATATTGTTACACTTAATCTTACGTTTTTGTTTTCTTGTTGGTTTTTTACTTTCTGTACTTCGTATACACCGCATATGCAGAGAACCTATTGCATTCTACCAAAAAATTCGATACTGACAGTTCACTAAAAAAAAAAAGTATTTTTAGAAAAAAAAAATCCGTGTGTGTGTATGGGTGAACAGCATTACGCAGATACAAAAAATGCTAAATATCAAACTTGATATTTAAATTCAGCTTCTCCAAGGATGCGACACGAAGATTTTGAAGAGAATTCTCTCACCACAACTACCCTTCTACATGGAACATTTTTTTTTCAAAATGTTGATATCTCAAAATGGTTCTTAACGATTTTAACTATAATACCCTATATTAATGATATTTACATAATAAATAAAGTACATATTTGGAATTACCTGGAAACAACATCTGAAGCCCTGTTTATTCTGAAATACGGTTGCATTACTGGGAAAGAGATAGACAAAAACTTATAACACAAAAATGTAAATCTCGTCAAAATACGTCATGTCAAATACATTTTTGTTATACAGCATATCATTTCCGAGATATTGCTTATCATAGGTTAAAACTTCCCAAAACCGATATTTTCCTGAAATCAAATGTCGTTTTTCGTTATTTTTTTATTCTGGTAAGTAAGAAGAATGGATTTAAAATCATTACATAGCAACCGGCTTGTATAAGGAGTTCAATATTGCTTTAACTCATTGTAATACTTTATTATTTTTGTGTAAAGAATTAATATTGTAATGAAACAATTTCTGCTAATGTGCATCGTAATAAAAGTGACGTAGGCAGAAGAATAAGGTTCTAATGACCCTGCCATACTCTTCTTCTAAAGTTTGTGGTTAGAGGGTTTGTGGTTGGAAACCAACCCTCACTGTTGCCAAAGCTTCCACTTACCAGTCCCTTAACAAGCGAGATTCTCGGCTTGCAAGCAGTGTCTCCAAGAAGCAGATTTTACTAAGTTACCTCTCGCCCCTAACACAGTTTCGTCTTTTGTTTGCTAATGATTATTGCCGACTGGTAAGGGGAGCAATCATGTTTGAAGGCCATCATGTTTTGAAAAAAAAAAAAAATCTATAGGTAGAGAAAGCTAAGTGAAGATTTCGTGGGCACTTCAAATAATGATGCAGCTATCTGCTTCTTAGAACTTCTATGTAATGTACATTTAAAAAGACCGATTTCTGAATGTGTCTATAACTGTGAATTGCTCGCCAAGTCATTGACGAAAACCTTGCGTATATTTATAAACCTACTTTATCGCGCAGTACACTCGCACTATGTGACTAGACACTTCCGTTCAGGTAAACCTGGTTGACCTGTTCCTGATTGCCCTCATTGAGGGTAAAGTATGAATGATTAAGTATATTTATTGAAATGCTTGTATGCATGCATTGATCTTAATCAACCGTACGGGTCTACAGACCTACATACTTTTGCAATACCAAAATAGTAAGCCTATTAAAACAAACAACAACAACAAAATTAAAAGAGTAAATGCGAAAACAACAGGACAAATATATTCAAATACAGTAACCTAAATTTACAGCACAGAATAAACCGTATTCCCATGTTTTAATGTGCTTTATTATAGTATACAAATACACTTAAGAGAAATATATACACAAAATACTAACACCACAACAAACAATGACCGAAAAGGATGTCCTAAAATATACATATATAAAGCATTATAATCACTTTTTAACTCTTCTTATCGCCCACCCCTTCTTCCTTATTATCAACCTTCTCAGATCTCAGTTGTCTCGCCTTAAGTAAAATTTACCTATCCAACCCGCGTCTTCCGTGCTTGCCAGTAGCGTCCAACATGCTCCTAGTTCCCTATTCGCGGTGTTAAAGAATCGTGGTAAACACCGAGGGTAAAATAAGCTTCGATAGAGAACCAATGCATGATTCATGTTTTGATAATTATTTCAGCTGTTAATTCCTTTTAAATGTTTTGCTTCACTCTCTTTAGGAGGCCATTAGTTCAATTCCAGGTAATATCACCATTAATTAACTTAAAAGTGAAATTTAAAATTACTATATTTTGATAACATTTTAAAACACTTTATTCTGATTGCATCGCTCGTGTGTTTATGTGAATACCCATTTTCACTCAAATTGGATAAATACTTTGCAAGATATATGTGTATCATTTAATAACCTTTATTATAAAGATTTTTTCTCAAAATTTGAGAAAATTGGTTAGCATTTTTTTTAATTGGAACTTTGAAGCTCACATAAAAACTTTATCTGTGATATTTTCATAGCTTTTATTACTGATCTAATATATTTTTTTTTAAATTAAAAGATTATTCTTTAAAATAAATTATATTTTCAGTTTTTTAAATTACTATTTATGTAGCTTTGTCGTCTGTAATATTACAATGCATACTTCTGCTCTTGTTGAGTAATTTTAGTTGCATTGAAACAAAAGTGAGCTACGCCTAACATTTGCTGTTTTATAAAATAGTATACTAGGAAACATGTATAGTACGACCTTTAAATGGCTGTAGAGCTGAAAACAAGGGGGATAATTAAATGTCGATTCTTTATGAAAGTTCCAACAACCATTTGCTACATCAAAGCAATTTTTGATTTTTTGATTGATGGTAGTCATCATTTCTTTCCCAGTTTACCTTCATCACAAAGTATAATTTATACAGTTTATATAATACTTGTATTTCAATTTTGTATGGGTGTTAGAGAACTGTCATTAATAAGAATTAAATTTGGAAGTTGTATGGGCTTCCAAACGCTTGACACAAATACACCATATTTAAGTTGCAAAGGAGAGAGTTATGATATTAAAAGTGTTTCTTAAAGCATACAATATATAATATGAATATATAATTCAATGTATTTGTAATTAAAATTTCACGTTATTTTTATTTCTTATTTAGCCTTTTTAGTCTTCAATTCTCCATGGCTTATTTTGTACACTACCATCCAAAACTTTTCTTTAATTCTTTATTTGTATAGTGGAAACATAATTGTCACTATACCTTCTATATCTTTCAGCATATAACAGTATTGCAAAGAATGTGTCTATGGAAATACATACTATTAAACCTGGCAAGTGTATAACATAGATTTTGTGTGATAACAACGGTGTAATTGCCAGGATCATACCAGTACCACCGGTGTCCCTTAATGTCCTCCCACGGGGGTTCTTGCATATGTCAATAAATCAAGCGACACGAGGCAATCACTTTTAAGCACACTTAAAGACCATCGAGCTTGAATTTATGACCTTAATATCAGGATGAAAAATAGTGAATAACGATTTTCTCATTTCAAAGTTCTAAGTATTGCAAATATTAAATTTAATAACAAGGCATATCTCGAAGATGAACTCTACAAAAGCGATATGACATAATCTGTGTGTTTTAACGAGATCTGCATTTTTATAAGCTTTTCTCTACTTCTTATGGCTTATCAGTTGTGGAAAAGTCTTTCAAAATGAAGAGGATTTCGGAGACTTTCCCAACAAATTCAAGACATGCATATTATTTGTGATGCAAATAGCTTTTATGTACGGTATTTCAATCAAAACTGTTAAAACCTTGTTTTCAGAAAATCGAAATTTTGAAAAGTTTTCCAATCTTTGTGTTGTGTTCTTGAGAGACAATTTGGTATTTAACGGAGTATTATTTTTTGAGTTATGCTAATGATAGACACAACAGACGCATACACACACACAGACATGCATGGACCTTTTTCTAAGAATGCTTTTTTAGATTCAGGAGGCCATAAAACATGAATTTCAAGTGAAAACTCGGATTAGAATTTCTGGGTGGAATATAATACCTTCTCTGCCGACTACGCAAATACTTAAGCTTGATAGGAAAGGTAAAAATGCGTATCTGCGTTTGTGTATTATGTCTGTGCGCGTGCGCAAGTTCTAACTAGGGCTAGAGCTCTAAAATGAAAAAATGGTTAAATACTAAACTTCTGTTTATTTGGGAATCTTCCAAGCAAACGACAAGATGTCTTCAAGAATATCTCCCCTCTCCAAACCACATTTAATATGTAAAAATGTTTTTTTAATTTTTATTTTATTAACCATTTTTATTACAATTCCAACCAAATTTTAAGATAATTTCATGACAAATGACATTTAAATATTGCTTTTTTTGGAAAAAGCCTAAAATCCTCTTCATTCTGAGTGACTTGTTATTATTCGTAAACCGCAAGAATTAGACAAAATCTTAGTTTTTGTAGATCTCGTTAAAACATAATTTACAATACATAATTTATGAACATATTTACATGCTATTTCTTGCTGTTTGTTTTATTTTAAAACTACTTTTATGTTACTCAACTGGAAATGCAATTCTAGTGTTTTCTCATGATCAGCAAAGAGCCTGGAATTTAAAAGTCATTACATAGCAGCACGCTATTTAAAAATCTGAAAATCGCACTTTACCTACACCGATCAGAAATGCATAAATGTTGATTTAAATTATGTGTGTATTAACAAGAAATCATAAACTGTGTTTCAAAGGTCTCGCATATTTTCTTCTGCAGCTAAATGGAAATTATAAAATAAATAAATAAATAAAGCCCTGGAGAACTTAAAAAATTATGACTTAAAATACATTTTTAAGTAAGCAATTCCTAAAACTATTTTGTGCAACTTGTAACGTCATCTATAACGTTTTTAAATCACGGTCGTGTCTCGTGGGGTGTTTGGGGGATAGGACCCCCAATTTGTAGTTCGAAACCTTTCCCACTTATAATTTCAGATTACTTTAGATTCAAATTTTGTATTTTGTGCTTCCATCTCCGAAAGGCAAAATTGTTGGCTACACTGACAATGTGACATTAATGTCGAAGCCGATTGAGCAGCAATTTTATGGTGAAAATACATCTAAACAAACGCTCACGATTTGTCTCCCTTAGGATTCCTATAAATGGAAACATTGATAAAGTTTTAAGCTTTAACGGTTGACATTCGTTCTATCTTTCGCCAAACTATCAGCTGCCTTGTGGATGCAAGGTGCTGATAATAAAATTCGCCCATATCTAGGCTATAAATATCTGTGCGCAAGACTAAATATAACTCATATCAAGATTTCACGTCACGGACAAAAGTGGCCAGGTTTACTTTCCCTTTTTCCCAGCACATCCATAAAAAATACTGCAGAGATAAAAAGTTCACATTTTTTTAAGCTATTAAACGTATTGATTAATTAAACACAGGTATATACAATGAAAGAATAGTGGATAACTCTAATATATATATATATATATATTTATATATATTTGTCAAATTGGGCTTAGAGTAGAGGAAGCTGAACTAAAGGATGTTTTTTTTCGATCTGAGTTCACTAAACTTTTCCCTGCTCTAACTGTACTATCAATATAACAACGGTTCTTTGTGAGTCATAGTACTTTCTCTAGCCCCGTATGCACAATGTATTGTATTCCACCCAAAAATTCAATGTCGAGATTTTACCCAAAATATATATATTTAGATTTAGTATCTTCCAAGAATACGACATGATGATTTTAAAGAAAACCCCTCCCTGACTTCAAACTACCCGTAACATAGAAAAATTTTCGAAAATTTTTATTTTCTTATAACTGGCTCTAATGATTTTGATTAAAATTCCGTATATTAAAGCTATTTGCTTCCAAAATAAAATGTATGTCTTGAATTTTCTGGGAATAACCTCTAAAGACCTCCTCATTTTGCATGAATTTTGTCGAATTTTGCCTAACTGCTAAACCGTAAGAATTAGACAAAATCATATCACACAAAAAATGTAGATCTCGTCATAACACACAATTTACTTCATTTATGTTTTTGTTGTGGAAGTAACCGTTCCAAAGATGTCCTTGGAAGTACTTAATACTTTTCTCAGACTTGAAGCGTCCGTTTTTCTTTTGTTCTACTCCTGGCCAAGTAAAGAAGCGATTCGCAATGACAATGGATTAACGATAGCTTTTAAAACATTCAGCCTAGTGCATTCCCTTAGTTCCCCTCTACTGATGAGGAACTAAGTAATAATATTTGTCTCGATTAGCATTGTGTAGAAAGAAGAAGAATATTTTGTAATATGTTTGTAGGGCAGCTAGAGATAGTCATGTGAGTAAAACACATCAGATTTTATTTTTCTTGCGACAGTATTTATAATAGTTTTGTTTGTCCTATTTAAGTACAATATTATAACGTTATCAATAATAAAAATGTAATGTAAAAAAATAGATGTATTACTAAGGTGAGATAATATCTCCTTAAGCATGAACTTCAGTATCCTAAGCTTTTATTTTGAACGAATTATTCTTGGAAATGGAGAACAAAGCTTAAGAAAATTTCGGTAGCTATGAAGTTCACAATAACTGCAAGAATTCTCACTTATACACATCTGCGTAGCATCACAGTTTGTTTCAATGGCAGTCTTGTGATATTGCTTTGTAAGGCTATTTTCAAGTCTGTTCTGGAGTGTGCTGTCTTCTGTCTCCCCTGTCTACAAAAAAAGAGACCTCATTTTGTCGCTTGTTTCATAAGCTAGCTCCTTCCTTCGTTTCTCTTGCGCATGAAAATTCCTATCCGTTATTATTGCAAAGTTGCTCCCCATCTTTTTATGCAAAAGCAAAGAAAGTCTTGGGAAGTTGGTTTTGCTATAGTTACGTAAAGAGGATACGCTCCGGTTTGAGTATTTCCGGAAGATCATACATTCAGTTGCATTAAGACTACTCCAAAAATAGTATAATCAGAAGCACAATGACAGTTAAATAACTTGTTTTAAATGGATATTAAAAGAATTCAAGGTCTAGAACGGATTTATTAATGTTAATATCCTATGATACAAAATATTCTATCAGGTGTCTCAAATTTATTAAAGAATACAACTGGAACAACATGTAAAAAGGTCGCATGCATACACACAGCCAAATAACAATAGATTCCTTAAAAACACTAGCAGCCATAACCAAATAACTGAATTAATAAGAAAATAACTTATAAAGCTTAAAAGAGCAAATTGGGTACTAGGTTTTGTTTGGGTTAAAACACACATAGGTATCGCCTAAAGTGAACTCTCTGAGAAAGCAAAGCATGGAGCAATGTGCCAAGTAGATGAAATCTATCATAAAATACCAAAAAGGAGCTTCACCAAGAGTGTTTAACTAAATGCCAGAGCAACTGGGACAACGCTACAAACAGATTTGTCACTAGAGAATTCTTCCCGAGCGTCGAAAAATGGCTGAAAATAACTAACACTCCAAATGAAACTGCATCCTTAAAAATGATACCCTAAAGGAAATCACAAATTTACGCGGGGAACTCTACAATAAGTGTTCGAAAAAGGTTAAAATAGTCAACATTTGCCTGCAGGAAGTAGGACAGCGTTTCCAACATCTTCTGTGACAGAAGTTAATAAGTAATCTCAGATTCAGTTCATCTTCATTTCCAATAATAACTGGCGCTATCCGTTAACAACCGAACTGTGATGAGTGAGCACATTTGAGAGACCTGTTACACACGCAAAAAGTTAAATATTTGTTATTTTATTTTAAGGGAAATATTCTTTTTCACTTTTATTGAATAAACTCGAAACAGTAATCTTAAGTTTGAAATGCCAAAATAATCTTACATACAAGAGTGTGCGGTAATTTTAGGGTTAATAGAATATAGGCTCGATAAATTATAAGTTAACCCCTCCATTGCGTGGAGAACCGTGAGTCACCGGGAAGATTCTGCGTCAAGTTAAATCCTTAACCTGTAGTAAGTGCTGGAAATGTTGACCTTCTGTTTCTACCATCAGGAATCTTGTCATTCCTTGCATAAAAAGTTCCTGTAAATGAGCAGAAGAAAAGCAGACAACAAAGGATTGTAAGATTTGCAGAAGACCTGCATTCATTTGTACATTCTTTATAAAGTAGTTATGTTGTTCTCCATCTACAGGCTTAATTAGAATCTTATGGACCGGTCAGAAAGTTTGGCCGGCAGCGCTGACTGAATTCATTTTCCCTGGATGAATTTGATGACGATTCTGATAACTGCAAGCCAACTCATGTGCAATTAGCAATATATCAAAATAGTAAAGCTATAAACATCTTAATACAATCCTCGTTGAATGTTAAATTACAAAGGATGAAATAATAATGCCTCTGAAATATATGTACATAGAAATAATAATTGCGATACTGGATAATTTCGTTAACATATTCAAAGCTATCTCAAGTATAATATATATTATTATCATATGTTAAATGTACAAAAGGATTAAAATGATCAAATGATAAATGAAATGATGAATTTTAGTATGAAACACACGGCCTAAGGATGCTCAATAAAAGGATCCTCTTATATATTTGCTATAGAGTTTCGGTTTGGTGTGTCAGTAACAACCAGTACGATATAAAATAGTGCGTGAGCTCTTATTGTCATCGGTGTAAGTAATATCAAAGAAATTTCCTTATAGCTAGATTCCCAAGGCTTAAAATATGTTAGTTACGAGTGGTTCGCGACACGTAAATCCTTTTCGTTTGTTTTTTATGCAGATTACATGTAAAAATTACATACGTCAATTAACATATAGAAATAAAGATTCTCTGCCAACAATTTATTTGATTTCATAGTAAAGATACTTGTCCAAAACAATTGATATCTTGTACAATCATACGCAATAATACAATAGTTGAGATGGTATACCAGAAATGATTTTTTTAAAATCTCATTAAAATTTTTGTTAAAAGGCTCACACTTTTATCTACCTAATGGTAATCAAGATAAACATTAAACATAAATGCCCTTATTAGTTGCTTCCTTGTAAGTAGAAAGGGAAAAAGGTAAAATAGAATAGGGTAAACGCTGGTTGCCATATGTTGAAATCCGTTCCTTTGGATGATCAGCAGTTTACAAATTGTAAAAACTGATAAAAGTGAAGTGTTTTAAAACTAAAACCAATAACAAGGAGTGTCTAGAAATGGTCAACTCCACGAAAAAATGTATATGACATAAAATGTGGGTATTAGCGAGAAACATTTATTGTGTAGTAAGTTTTTCTCTATCTCTTACGGTTTACCGTGTGCAAAAGTCGTCCAGAATGAAGAGCTCTTCAGGGGTTATTCCCAAAATATTCAAGATATACTTTTTTGTGGTGTATGTATCTTTAATATACGGCATTTTAATCAAAATTGTTAAGAGGCAGTTTTGAGAGAGTAAAAATTTTCGATTTTTTTTCCATATAAACGGTATTTTGTGGTGGCGGGATTTTCCTCAATATCTTCATGTCGCATCCTTGAAAGATATTAAAATTAAATACCATATTTCTTATTTTATCGACTTTTCGTTTTTGAGTTATGGTGTTCACCAACACACACACACACACGCACGCGCGCGAACACACAGCCAGACGTACTCAGATACACACGCAAAGACACACGGACACACAGCACACAAGCGCGCACACACGAATATTTTTCTAAAATCTGATGCGTTCCATTCAAATGACTTTTTCTACATCTCTGTAACAAGTTATTATTAAAACACTTTTTCTTCTACATAGTTGAAGCTAATCAAGATAAATATTATCAGAAATTATCTTATTACTTGCTTTTTTGTAAGTAGAAAAGAAATAAGAGTATGAACCAAAGCAATAGTCAAATCTTTTAAAACCTGGTGTCTATTTGATTAAAATTCGTTTCTTTGCAACGTAAGAACTGATAAGTTCCGTGTAAGAAGCGCTTAAGTATTTTAAAACAGAAACCAATAACAAGGAATATCTGGCAAATGGGAGAGTGCACGAAAACATGTATATAACTAGTGTTTTAACGAGATTTACATTTTTTGTGTAGTATGTTTTTGTCTATATCTTACGGTTTACCAGTTATGCAAAATTCACCCATAATGAAGTTGCCAAGAGGCTATTGCTAGAAAATGCACGACATACACTATATTTTGACTTTGTCTATAAGTCCTATGTGCATAGTGTATAGTAAAGGTATTGCACTCCACCAAAAATTCGATACCGAGATTTCACCGGAAATATATGTTTTAGGGTCCCCTGTAACAAAAAAAAATATTTTCAGAAAAAGATCCCTGTGTGTGTATGTGTGTGTGTGTGTCCGTGTGTGTATGTCCGTGTGTCCGTGAACACGATAACTCAAAAACTAAAAATCGGTAAAATACCAAACTTGGTATTTAAGTTTAGTATCTTCCAGGGATGCGACAAGAAGATTTTGAGAAAAATCCCCCCACCCCTAACTACTCTTTACATGGAACTTTTTTCGAAAATTTTGATTTTCTAAAAAGTGAAAGTGGCTCTAATGATTTTGATTAAAATATCGTATATTAAAGATATTTACCTGTCAAATAAAATGCTTATTTGAATTTTCTGGGAATAGCCTTTGAAGACCACTTTATTGTGGGTCAATTTTACGGAATTGTGCATAACTGCTAAACCATAAGAGATGGACAAAAACTTACCATACAACAAATGTAGAGCACTTTAAAACACACTATTTATGTTGTATACATTTTTTTCGTGGAGTTGATTGTTTTTGAGATATTCGTTGCTTTTGGTTTCAGCTATACACAACTTACACATTTCTCATACAGGACTTTGTGAACTTATGTCCAAAGGAACTTCAGTCACATAGCAACCAGTTTTTGACTATCACTTTAACCTATTGTACCCCCTTATTTCGCTCCCGCTTCTGTTAATTTTTCTCGATTAGATGAAGTAAATAGAATACTTTGTTGACCTGATGTAGGGAAAGTCATGTGAATGGAACACATCAGATTTTTCATGTAAATATATTTAATTTAGGACATACAAAAACGTAAAAGCCATTTTTCGAAAATAAAAGTGTTCGAAATTTCTGCATGTAAAAGGTACTTTGAGAGGGTATTTTTTTTTTCTCAAAGTCTTTGTGTCACATTAAATGCCAGAAATGGTATTTCGGATTTGAGTTACGAAGTTCACAAACGTGCAGCCAGACAGGCAGAAACCTTATTTTAAGTTGTTTTGGTTGATTTCAGGAAGCGTTAAAGCATTTTTCTGATGGAATATCGACATGAAGTTTTGGATGAAATAAAATATTTCTCCAATAAAACAATAAGGAGCATTTTCTTTAAAATCTTCATGTCATCCTTGGAGACCTTAAATAGTGTGTTTGACACTTAATCAACATTTATTATTTTGAGCTATGCCGTTAACATACCCACTGACGCACATTGGGATGTTCTAAAAATGATTTTTATTTTATTCAGGGGACCTCAGATTATGTGTGCCCACTGAATACTATGTATTGAATTTAGGGTAGAAAGCAGTTTTTTCTCTACCTGCTATAGTTAAGCAGTAGAAAAATAAAAAGAAAGCACAAATAGGGATACATTTTCTATGAAATCTTCACAATTTTGAAGAAAGGAGAGTGCGTAAGTTCACTGGTTCCTCTGGTCAGAAAGCACATTACAAGACACCAGTTCTCTTATACCTGGACTTAAGACGTTTTCTACGAGTTTGAATTTTCGCCGGTGCTCTCATTGTGTACATTCCGAGTGTTTATCCAAAACTCAGGTGGACAAATCACCTACCATAATCGTTCCTTATCTGTGCAACTATTTTCCCTAGGCAGAATAAATTACAATCGTGAAAAGATTAAAATACAACAGTACTAAAGGTTTTATCAAAGAACCTTGTTTAGTAAGGATTCGAAAGAACTGATAAAATGTCAACTGTGTTGAATATTTTTTATGCATTCATCCACTCCAGTCCAACCCACTGCACTCCGCT
The DNA here is from genome assembly GCA_030762935.1 of Hymenopus coronatus. Classification (NCBI taxonomy): domain Eukaryota; kingdom Metazoa; phylum Arthropoda; class Insecta; order Mantodea; family Hymenopodidae; genus Hymenopus; species Hymenopus coronatus. Next base: position 51,190,049 of record CM060890.1, on the reverse strand, counting down.
CCACTCCACTCCAGCCTCCCACCAATCATGTTACATGTTGGATTATTGTTTCTATTATATAAATGTTTCACAATAAATGAAATTATAGCATACTGATAATGCTATTTACAAAATAAAATCTACTTCAAATATTAATGAAAATAGTAAAGAGAAAAAACTTGGAATGCTAGAGCTAAAGAGCACAGGGAAGAAAGTGTTGAGGAGAAATGTAAGAATAAAAACAAGTGATATTTGAAATACTATTTTATTCAGCTTTGTAGTAACCAAGAAATATTTTAAACTCTTATTGCTCAGTTGTATTCCAACTCTTCTATGTTTTCAGTGCTAATAAGCGTTCTTAAGTATTTGGAGTATAAGAGTTCTAAAACTGAATTTCAGTTAAACGTTGTGGAGTTTTAAAACTTGGACAATCCAGGTTGTAGTTAAGTAGAGGCATAATATTGGAAGTAACTTGAAAAGAGGATACATTGGTAATGTCGGAAATGAAAGAGCAGAGATTCTAGCAAAAGAAACAGCTTTCAGTGGTAACAATTATGTCTACAATAAATGTTCAATATTAGGAATTAAGTCGGAGTACAATAAATACATGCAATTCAAGTGGATAAATAGCAACAATGGCTCAGTAACAAGAAACATATTCTTCTCTGATATACACAGTCGTTCTAAAATGCAGCCCTCTTCCCTGTTTTCACACTTACACAATTTGTTTCTGGTCACGGCAAAAACTGTCCTTGTGGAAAAGAAGAAACATTAGAATATTTACTTTTCAGTTGTCCTCATTTCATGTATTGAAATTATTGCTTAAAGCTCCATTTAAACAATTGCAATATATATTATAGAAAACTATTATATAAACTTTTTAGTTGAAGATGTTCTTCTAGGTAGTTCACTCAATTTGTTCACCACCTTTATTAAAAAGTGTAAAATGTCTCTATGTATTGATATTATTTTAATTAGTTTTAAATTATAGAACTACAACCCTAATAGAATCATGTACATATTATAACCCTAATATGCATCAAGTATGATTCATCATGTGGATCATACCTGTAGAATAAATAAACAACTTGGAATATAAATTAGGCTTTACAATTTGCATATATTACTTAAATATTTAAAGTTAAAAATTGCAAGCATTTTTAGAATACTTTTATGAAAATTGGTTATTTATCTTAAAACAATTAATTTAAAATTGTTCATTCTTGGTATTTAAAATACCATAATCCAGAGAGAAAATAGATTGACCGTATATTGTTACAGTGTATATGTCTTCTCACGTTCGCCTTGCTATGCGAGACGGCGGAGTCGGAGAATTTTGGAATGCGTAAACACTGAAGCGATTCGCCTGTAACCGGAAGCCTTAAAATACGAGACCATAAACGTCCATAAACATCGGCTTCCATAATTTTCTAGAACGTTCTGTAACGTCATTTTCTAGCCTTAAAAGTAGGAACAATTGTAAGCCAAAAGCGTGTGTGTCGTGAATTTTAGTTGGTCGTGAGTGATTGAAGTGTGGCGTGCAAGCTGTCGTGTCCACGCTCGAAGGGAACTATTTGCAGCAGTGAATTAAAGACTTTATTTGTAATCAGTTTTGGGTCAACAAGGACGTTTGTAACAATATTGTGATTGAAAAACAAAAAATTAATATTTTTACTTTTATAAGTGTTGTTACCTATTTACATTTTTACTTTCTCTACACGCACTATGTACAGTGCATAGAGAAGGCATTGTATTGTACCTAAATTTTCGATACTGAGATTTCACAGGAAATATATGCTTTGAGACCCCCTGAATCTAAAAATAGTATTTTTTAGAAAAATGTCCATGTGTGTGTGTGTCTGGGCAGCATGGCTCTAAAATGAGAAGTTCGTCAAATACCAAACTTGATATTTAAGTTCAGTATCTTCCAAGGATGCGACCCACCCTAAGCTACTCTTTACATGGAAAAAAATTGGAAATCTTTTATTTTCTCAAAAAGGCTCCAACAATTTTGATTAAATCTCTTATATTTAAGATATTTGTGTGACAAATAAAATGTGTATCTTAAATTTTCTGGGAATAGCCTCTGAAGACATCTTTATTCTGGATGATTTTTATTGAATTTTGCATAACTGGTAAAGCATAAGAGATAGACCAAAACTTACTTAACAAAATCGTAGATGTCATTAAAACATAAAATTTAGGTTATATGCATTTTTTCGTGGAGTTGGTCGTTTTTGAGACATTCCTTGTCATTGGTTTTAGCTTTAAAAAACACACTTTTCTTACACGAGTACTTGCCAACTCCTGGCCACGCAAAGTAACGAATTTCAGTCACATAGCAACCACATTTTAAAACATGTGACTATCGGTTTACCCTAAAGCATTCCCTATTTCTCTTCTACTTATAAGGTACTAAGTAATAAAACAGTTTATGTTATTAACATGAAGTAGATACAAGAATAGGCTTATAACAATAATGTGTTACAGAGAGGCAGAGAAAGTCATGTGAATGGAACACATCAGATTTTTTTCTTTTACTTGAAAAGATGTTTTAAAACTTTGTTATATATTTTAGAAACCCAGAGCTACTGTTTTGAATAAAAATAAGTTTATTTTTAAACTTTAATACATAAAGCTAAATAGAGAAAACACTTTTAAATATTAGTATAATCGAAATAATGCTATTTTTCGTAGATATTCATTTCTAAATGCACATAAACATTCTGAATGTATTGAACGAATTTTGTGAGTGAATACGTATGCATGGGAAGGAAATCAAAGTGAAAGAGTTGACTTCCTCTGGCACCTGTGCCACAGAATCTTTTGTGTTGGATTTCCCGGTTCCCACATTGTAACCCTTTCCCTACCTTCGCATTTCCCCCTTCGCTCCTTTGCCTGATTCACGAGTCAATCTCGAGATGCGCGAGAATAATGTCAGTACATTTGACAAATTGAAACTTGGGCTCCTTCTAAGTGTAATTTCCTGTGGCGAAAACTAAAAATAACAGCATTGTCTCGGAGTACATAATGGCACTCCCGTCTCTGTGGCACAATGGAACGCGGAAGGAGAGGATGCAAGAAAAAGAGACGCAGAGAGAATAACAGAAGCAGCATGGTGTCAGCAACACCAACCTGTGTTCCGTGTAATCTCAAACACTGTTGACATTAACGTGTCAGGACAGCAGCGAGTCTGTCAAACCTGAGGGTGCTACAATCCTCTGAGACTTCGATTGTATTTGTGTAGATGTTAACTCTTCAGTGTGCGTGATAACAGGCAAGTGCCTCTTCCAGATTCCCGCATTTCCTGTTCTTTTGCCACCCCTAGCATTTCCAGGTGGATTTTGCTTTCTTTGGAATCTCCATTCCTTTATCTTCAGCTTTAACATGGTTTTTCTCCGTCTCTCTCTTCAGTTGTCGCTTTTCCTTTAGTCCCTTTCTTGGTTAATACGTAGTGAGTCAGAAAATAAAGATTTTCGTTTTAATTTTCAAAACATATATTAGAAAACCTTTTTAATTACAAATAATGACTTTTGATGAAAGCGAAGACCGAGACTTGTCGATGATGGTTTGCAACAACTGAATGACTTTAAGTTTGACATAGTACGTTTCACATAAAAATTAATTTTGTACCAAGGGTACCAAACAAACAATTATAACCGTAATAATGTTAAATAAGGGTAGAATATATAACTGCTCCGAAAGGCAAAGGGGTTTTCACTGTTTCCGACCCTTCCTGGGAATTAGACGGGACATTTACTATTATTTATTGTAATAGACCGGAGTTCAATGCTCCTATGCATGTAAATAGCTTATTTTTTAATGAAAAACTTACGAAACGGCCAGTGGGAAACGATATAACAATCACTAGCAAAGATATAGCCCAGCAGTTACTTTAAATCATAGAGGCTGAAAATCGAAATGTCCGCTAGTCCGCTTAAATCGGGAGGTCCGCCATTACGCTCCTCGTTGGAAAGTCGGGCACGTAGCAGTGATGACAGTAACTCTGGGGGTAAAACATTGAATCGAGTCAGTTAATTGACATGTATTGTTGCTAAATTACGCAACAGATGCGGTGTATAACACCAGTGTGAGTGTATGATGAGGCGCAAAAATAGAGGATTTAAAACAGAAAATGTATCCAACCAGGCGCATTATATTCCAGCCCAGAGATCCATATAACAGCGAATCCATGTAATTCTGAACTGGGCAAGGCCCAGAACCAATCCTCAAAAATCCCATATTGCTAAACCGAACCGAGTTTAGATGCGAATTCTTCTGATAACTCAGTATTGTTCAAGAACATTTTTACTTTATATTTTGAGGTCCTCCGAGTCCAAAAAGCATTTTTAAAAAAGATTCATGAGAGTCTCTTTGTCTATAGGTGTGTGTCTGTGTATCTGTGGACAGCATAAATCAAAAACGAAAAGTTGGTTAAATACCAAACTTGGTATTTAAGTTTAGTAGCTTCCAAGGATGTGACACGAAGATTTTCGGAACATCCCTACACCTCAAACTATTCTTTGCATGGAAGATTTATATAAATTTTCGATTTTATCAAAAGTGGGTCTCAACGATTCGGATTAAAATACCGCACATTAAAGACAGTTACTTGGTAAACAAAATGTATATCTTCAATTTGATGAGAATAGTCTCTGAAATCCTCTGCATTCAGGGTGAGTTGCATAACTGACAAGATACCTGGTGAAATTTTAATGCACAAAAAACGTAGATCTCATTAAAACATCCTTTACAGTTTTGTTGTGGAGCTGTTTCCAATATGTTCTTTGTTATTGGTTTCATTTTAAAACACTTTTCTCAACCATGTTTCTTTTCTTTTACTCCTAGCCATGAAAGAGAACCAAATTTCGATGACAATCTCTAGCAACAGCTTATAAAACATCTGACTATCGCTTCATACTTATGCATTCCCTTAATTCATTTCTACTTAAAAGGTACTGAGTAATAAGACAATTTCTGCCAGTATTTTTCTCGATTAACGTAAAGTATATAGAAGAACTTTTTATGAAAGTTGTTTGCAGAATATGTAGAGAAAGTCGTTTGAATGGAATACATCAGATTTTAATATTAATGGATTTGAAAATAACGGCATATTACATTTATCGTTAATGTATTTGTTTTTTCATACACGCCGTGCGTAGGATGGGAGAAACACATTGAAAAATGCAATGGCATAGACGGTTAGTTCAGTAATAGCAGGCGAGTCATTTAAGTAATTTAATTCCGTGACGGCATCTTGCCATGGTGGCTCAGCGGTTGAACAACCGACATGTAACCGGCAGATCCTTGATTCCAATCCAGGCTGTGGCATTGAATTTTTCAGTTTGGCTCTACCAATCCTATTACATTTATTGTTGTAGATCTAATAACCATAATTTTAACGGCTATTACCTCAAGGTTTTATTTTGCTACATATCAGTTAGTCAACCAGACCTAAAGTTTATATTTATGCAACATATTAAGTGCTAAAAACTTTGTTTGACTTAGTGATCTAATCAACATCTCATTTACGTATTTAATTAAACTCATTAAAAATGTTCATGTAAAAGTGTAATCTCTTGGTTAAAGGTAAACCATCAACAAATTTATACAAATATTGTTCTATTTTCTTTGCTACTCTCACCCAAAAACTCACTAAAACCTTCATAAGGCATTTTTGAAACATACTGAACTTAAATGCTACGTTTACTGTTTATCCTAGTTTCATTTCTTAATTGTGCTGTCTATTGATAAATAGGAACCCACAAAGACCATCACACGCATGCGTACGCATTGACATTTTTCTAAATATGTTCTTATTCAGGCACCTTCACAATATGCATTTCCGCTAAAATCACACTATCAAAATTTTTTTCTATGAATTCAATGCATGGTATAAAAGGTATAAAGTGAGAAGGTTATGCCAACACTTCCGATTGGAATAGAGATTAGCTAGTGGCATTAATTTTGGGTATTTTTATAGTGAAATTAATTTTAAATATTGCATTCAACTGACACTCAGAATCATTCTTATTTAAGAAATAATAGCCAGGAAGAGTTGCCATAATGTAGCTACATTTTACAGTAACTGGACCTAATTTGGTTTCTTAATGTGTTACTTTGGCTTAATATTGGAAAATATATATTTTATAAATATATACATATATGTGTATGTAATATGAAATACTCTATTACCTAATCTCATTAATAGGGAGGTCAACATTTGGGAAATACGCTATTTAGTGATTGCTGTGTTTATGTTGCTGCTTATGGTTGATATTTAAATGCCTTGTTCCCAAAAATTACTAGGTTTACCTACTTTTGAGTTCCTGTATGTAATATGAGAGCAATAAAACATTGAATACAACATAGATAAATTATATATTTGCATATTTATAAAATAATGTATCTATTTTCCAAATTTGGGTCAAAGCAACCCATTAAGGGCAAAATTGGCTTTAGTTTATGTTAAAGGGTTCAATAATGTGGGACCTTTCATAAAAAGCTTTACATTCGAAAAACTAATAGATTTTAATTATTTTGGATATGTTTTACATATTCATTAATAAAACCATTTCCTGGTGCCGCACAGTCGATTCAGTTTATAAATGCCCAACAACGCCTTCTAAGTGATTTTTTGTAATGCAATCGCTGCTTTAATAGAAGGCCTTAGTATATTGTTGGTGTGGAATAAGGAAACAAGATGCCGCGTACTCGATTAACTTCACTACAACGAAGAAAAATCGCTGCCTGGATTGAGATAGGCAAATCTGTGACTGAAATGCACCGTTTCTGCCGACAGCAGCTTGGTGCACGATGCCAGGTGCCTAAGAGAAGGACCATCCTTTCAGTTGGTGAAAAGTTTCAGGAAACAGGATCCGTAATAGAGAAGAGAAGATCTGGTCGGCGTCTTTCTGCATCTTGCTAAGAAAACATGCGAATTTCCACGGTGCTTTCATTGACATTTCAAAAAAATCAGGCTCCAAAGCAGCTCAGGAATTGAGCATTTTTCCTACTTCTGTATGGCGTATGTTACGGAAAACGGTAAATTTCCGGGCGTATCGGATACAAATTCTTGAGGCCCTTGTGTGAAATTCTAGAAGAAATGATAATAGATTCAGAACTAGGCACCAAACTTTTCTGGTCTGACGAAGCGACCTTCCATTTTTCAAGGAAAGTATTTGGGACCAGGAAAACCCCACTGCTACAAGGGAAAATGGCAGGATGAGTCCCAATGTAAGATAATTTTTAATGAATTGTAGAACTTGCATAAGAGTACTTGAGAGCGGCTTAACCAGAGATCAATATGCAAGCCAATGAAGTAATTTTATTATAATAATTTTATATAAATGTTCTGCGTCTGCTGTCTTTAGAAATGGTCATTTTTTCCTTCTTTTTCCCAAAAGATTCAATTAATGGAAATGATTATTATGAATTGTTGCAAATATTTGCTATCCCAGAATTGGAAATAAGTAACATTTTGACCCGTGTAACACTTTTTCAACAAGATGGGGTTCCTCCCCATTATACAAGTAACGTTCGTGATTTTCTTATGAAGTGCTTTTTAATAGGTGGTTTGGTCGCGCAGATCTAATTACTTGGCCTTCGGGATCTCCTGATCTAAATCTCTTAGACTTTTTCCTAAGGGGGTTCATTTAGGACAGCATGTATGCAACTAAGCCACGCACTATCCCTGAATAGATGAATAGAATTGTAACTACTGTACAGACGGTCACTCCTCGTATGCTGTCGGAGGTGCACGTTGAGATGGAATTCGTGCATTGTTCAGGGTGGTAGATACATTGAAAATTATGTTATTGTAATTGTTACCTATGTGGTTTATGTTATAGTATGTTACTTAAACTTAATATATGCAAATTTATTCCGTACGGCACCGGGAAATGTTTTTATTAATAAATATGCACAACACATCCAAAATCATTAAAATCGGTTTATTTTCGTATGTATTTTCGTATTTTTCTAATTTAAAAAAAAATGTGTCCAGAATTAATGACTACTGTACAATGGATGGGAACACTATGACACATGGGAAATCTATTGCGGCTATCAACCCCCAGAATGAAGGGATGAAGTGAAGGAATTACAGGAGTCTACAGATTGCAGGCAAGCAGACCATAAACACGCGCCATAAGAGTTCCGTAAGAGTTCCTGATTCAGACCGGTGTCATTACTGGAGCTGTTCAGAGACGGCGATGAACAATCCGACAGCCAAGCAGACGTCAAATGTTAACGAGGAATACTCCATGTGCAAACATCCACGCTATGTGTCCGGCAACACCATATGTAATGAAATCTACCATAAGAACTGAATGATGATAAGGAAACGGGTAGGATATATAAAAAATGGAAAGGGGATCGTAGCAAATGAGAAACTGCTATCATTCAGCCTAGTGAGCAAGAAAAAACCATGGAAAAAACCCACTGTTGACAAAGGTGTCAAAAGGAAATGAATCCGGAGCTTCACGATACGCGCCTCTTGTATTACCGAGGAGCCGTATAGCCCAGCTATTCATATACAAGTTTAAATGCCTTATAAGAATATTTGGTGTTGCAACTCATCAGTTTATCAATATGTTAAAATCTAAGAACATTATGTAGCTAGTCGTTTATCTACTGTTTTTTCTCCAAGTTAATAAAGTATGTGGTTTATGAGCAGCTAAACGTACTTGTGTTACTGTCATTCCTAGAAATCACTTGATCAAGATTGAAAGAGTAAGTTACAAAATATGAGTGCTCCATTCACATGACCTTCTCTATATATTCTGTAACAAGCTATTCTTTCAAAGGTTATTCTTTAATCTCCTTCATGCTGATTAAGATAAACATTAGGAGGTATGGTCTTGGTTAGATACAGTTAGACTGAAAAATTCAATACCACAGCCTGGATTTGAACCACGAATTTCCTGGTCTCTAGCAAGTTGCTCCACCACTGTGCTACCACGGCAACATACCGGAACGCCATTAAATTCCTCAACCTGACTCGCATGTTTCCCGGTAAACCACAAGGTTATCTCAAGTTATCCGACTTACAATGTCGTAAGTTCTTAGTTTTGCCAACATTTATGGTAAATTAAATGAACAGATATGGTCTTATTACTCAGTTCCTTATAAGTAGAAGGGAAATAAGGGAATACACTAGGAGAAAACAACAGTGAAATATTTTAAAACATGGTTGCTATATGTTTGACGTTCGGCTCTCTTTGCATGACCGGGAGTAAAATAAAAGAAACAGTAATGTCAAATACTCGTTTGAAAAAAAAAAATTAAAATTAACTTTAAAATTTAATCCAATAACAAGGAATATCTCGGAAATTATTAACTCTATACAAAAATGTTTATGAGATAAATTATATGTTTTAAGGATTTCTACATTGTTTGCATAGTAAGTTATTTGTACTTACAGAACAAATAATATGTACCAGGGGGCCAAAATGCCCCGTATTTGACGTATACATATATTTCTTTGTGCATTAAGTATTATAGAGACTCAATAGGGCTATTTAAAGATTAAAAGTAGCAGTAAGGAAATAGCCCTCTTAATAAAATCGACCCGCCAACAGTTTTCGCTGATAAGCAAGAAAAGTAAAACGAAGACCGTTCTCCTGGTATTAGGAACACTTTTATTGATATTGAATTTTATTAGTTTGACTACATTAGCAGAAGTAAGTGTAACAGATTTAGAATCTGTAAATGTGAAAAAAAATCTTCCCCCCTGATCGGTTCCAACTCTAAATAGCCTCATTGAGTTCTGCAACTCTTTTAGTGCACAAAAGGATATCGGCAAACATAAACTATGGGACAGTTGGTTCTTCTGGTACATTTTATTTGTTGTTTGTCTATAATATATGGCATTTTAATCAAAACCGTTTGTCATTTTTGAGAAAATCAAAATCTTCCAAGAATTTGCAATATAATAGGTACTTTATGTTGGGGGAATTTTTTGAAAACCTTCATTTCGCATCCTGAGAAACGCTGAACTTAATTATCAAGTTGGGTATTTAACCAACTTTTCGTTTTTGGGTTATGTTGTTCGCATACACATGTGTACCTGTGTTCGTGCGCGTGGACATTTTTCTTTTTGTTTTTGTGTCATTTGTGTAGCCCCCTTGAACTTCTATGGTTATATTAGGGACCTTTTAACTTGTGAAACAAGTTATATTCTGTGCCATTAGATTATTTATTTTGTATCATTAAACACATACACATTCTCTCTCACATGCATACCTCCAGACTCTGTGGGGGATAAGGAATAATGCTGGTTAAAGAAAAAATATTTGCCATAGCCGGGGATCAAACCCGGAACCTCTGAGTCAAAAGTCGGTTCGCTGATCACTCGACCAGCTTTTTCTAAGTATATTTTTTATTTTCTCTACACGTACTATGTACTGTGTACATATGTACAGAGAAGGTATTGTGTTGCACCCAAACACTCGATACCGAGATTTCACCGGAAGTATATATTTTGGGATCCCCCAAATCCAAAATAATCGTTTTTTGAAAAATGTCCGCGTATGGTTCATTTTCTGTTGGTAGTATAGCTCAAAAATGAAAAAATGAAAATGCCGTTAACTAACAAACTTGATATCTAAGTCCAGTATCCTCCAAGGATGCGGCACGAAGATTTTCAAGATAATTCCCACATCCCCAACTACCCTTTACATGGAAAAAAATTTCTAAAATCATGATTTTCTCAAAAATTGCTCTGAAAATTTTGATTAAAATCTCTTATATTTAGGATATTTATTAGACAAATAGAATGTATATCTTGAATTTTCTGGGAATAGCCTCTGAAGATCTTTTTATTCTAAATGAATTGTTCTGAATTTTGCATAACTGGTAAACCGTAAGAGTTAGACAAAAACTTACTACACAACAAATTTAGAACTGTTTAAAATGTACAATTTACAACATATAAATTTCTTTCGCGAATTTGAGTTTTTCCAAGATATTCCTTGTTATTGGTTACAGTTTAGAATACTTTTCTCATACGAGAACTTGTCAACTTCTGGCCAGACAAAGAGTATAATAATATATTTTAAAACCTTTGACTGTCGGTTTAGCCTAGTGGATTCCCTTATATTCCTTCCAATTATAAGAAACTTAGTACTAAGACAGTTTCAGCGTTTAACTGTATTAGTATAACGTAGATATAACAATAAGCTTATTAACAATAATTTGCTAGAAAGATGTAGAAAAGGTCATGTTAATGGAACACATCAGATTTTTTGGTCTCCTGGGACCTGTCGCCCTCCGTGGTGTAATGCTTATCATATTGACTTCATACAACTAAGGTCGCGGGTTCCGGGGGAGGAGGATGGATTTTTTTCGGGTGTAATAATCCTTAGCATGGTTTCCTTCGGAAGGGAACTAAAGCCGTTGGTCCCGTGTTGTTGATTTATGGTACGTAAAAGAACCTCAAGCCTGATAGAGACGTCTCTGAGCAAAATTAAGCGGTCTTTCACGACTGTGGGATGCTGAGAACCACAGTAGTCATAGAGCATCCATAAATAACACGTCATTTGAATGTATATGTTTCATCCTGGGACCACTAATAACTTGTACTTTATGAAATCTTCACATGGAAATACAATACCTTCTCTACCTACTGTGTACATAGCTTGAAAAGAGAGATGTTTTGTGACACAAAACAAACTAGAGTTGCCAAATATTAACAGTCCGCAGAGTGTACAAGTTATACCTACTATACGTTACATGCTTGACAGGAGAATGGAGGTGTACCTCCCAGTTGCAATATCGATGAGTTATCGTTGTTGACATTACATAGCAAATGTACACACGTTTTGTTGGCACTTCGCAAACATCGGCAGTTACAAACCCATTTTGGGAAGCTCGTTAACGGGTGGACAGCATCTTTCTGCTTTCAAAGAGTATCGATCATCTTGTGGGAAAGAAAATAAATGTTTGTGGCTTGGTCATTAATGAAAAGCAAACGAATGTGAGAAATGTCAACAATGCAGTGATGTTTTCGACGTAGAACTCTGCGTCTGTTCTACTCTTTTATTTTAATTTCATTTTTTTTTTTTTTTTTTTTTTTTGGAAATGCTAAATTTCTGTACCTCGATGTAACAGAAAACAAAATACTTTCCGTACGAGAAAAGTAGCCCAAAACGTAGTAGTTCATAAGGTTAAGTCTACACAAAACACGATATTGACACGAATTGTGAGTTTTAACGATATACAGGATGTTTCAAAAATACGGGGCATAATTTCAGGTATGTATTTCCCACATGAAGACAATCAAAATAGTTCAGTATAACATGTGTCTGGAAATGCTTCATTTCCGAGTTATGGCCTTTACAACATTGAAAGTCCCACCTGTAGACAATCAAAATAGTTCATGTCCGGAAATGCTTCATTTCCGAGTTATGGCCTTCACAACATTGGAATACACTGGAACGTTTATCTTTCCGCAGGTCTTTGCCGTCAAAGGAGACATTAAAGAGGGCGCTGTGCTAGTTCATTCTGAGGAAGGTTACACTTCATGTACGGTAAGGCGGACGGCAATGCTGCGCTGGCTCGTCGTTTGTACCAGGAGAGAGGTACCCACAACGACAATGTCCAGATCGGAAGACATTTGTACGTTTCCATTCCCGTCTGTGCGAGTATGGAACATTCACCTCTCCTGGTTTGGGAAGGGGACGACCAAGATCTACAACTCCAGAAGTGCAGGAGGAGATTCTGGAGGCTGTGGACAGGACTCCTTCTATCACCACACGACGGTTAGCGTTGCAAGTCAATGTTCCTCATACGACTGTCTGGAGACTATTGAACGAGTATCAATTGTATCCTTATCATTTGCAACGTGTACAGGCCCTGTCACCAGCAGATTACCCTGCACAAGTTAGGTTCTGTCAATGGTTCTTGCAGCGGTGTGGTGTAAATCCGAACTTTTCTGCCGTCGTATTATGTACAGATGAAGCACGGTTCACAAGAGATGGCATAACAAATTTCCACAATCAGCATGTATGGTCGCATGAAAACCCACGTGCAACTGTTGTATCTCATCACCAGGTGCGGTTCTCCCTCAACATGGTGATCGATTACTTGGACCCCATGTACTTGTAAACAGACTTACGGGGCAGGCGTACACAAACTTCCTGGAAAACACCATACCTGACGTTTTCGAAGACACTCCACTGATCAATCATCAACACATTCACTTCTTGCATGATGGCGCTCCTGCACACTTCAGTCTTACGGCTCGCCGGTACTTGGATCGAAGGTTTCCTGATCGATGGATAGGTAGAGGTGGCCCAATTGCTTGGCCTCCACGCTTACCTGATCTGAACCCTCTCGATTTCTACTTGGGGGGCCATTTAAAATAATTGGTTTATTCGTCTCCGGTGCCGGATTTGGAATCCCTTCGGAATCGAATTGTGGCAAGTTGTGAGGACATACGCAATACTCCTGGAGTTTGGGATCGTGTTCGCAGGTCAATGAGACATCGATGTGAGGTTTGTATTCAAGCAGGAGGTGGACATTTTGAACATCTTCTGTAATGACAACAACCTGAGGAAAGAAAAACGTTCCAGTGAATTTCAATGTTATGAAGGCCATAACTCGGAAATGAAGCATTTCCGGACACATGTTATAATGAACTAATCTGATTGTCTACATGTGGGAAATACATATCTGAAATTATGCCCTGTATTTTTTAAACACCTGTATATTTGTGTAGTAAGTTTTTGTCTGTATCAAAAGTAAACCAGAATGAACTAAATATTCTGAGCTAAGCTAAATATACATACATATATATTATATTATATTATATTATATACAGGTGTTAATGAACTATACCGAAATATTTTCACAGAATATGTAGATAAATTAAATAAGTAATTTGAGATTGGAGACTTATGGCCTGTTTATTGAAATTTCGAAGTAAGGGCTATAAGTTCCTGAAGTGCCAGTACGCCTCTGGTTAATTTATCAACCATTCGAGAGCACAACACGAAAAATGAAGGGACATATTACGGCGTAGTGGTTATGATACTGGCTTTCAAGTGAAAGATAGTTTCCGAGTTCGGGTCTCGTTCACGTATCGTTCTGAAATGAAAAAAAAATAATAATCATTTACTCAGTGACAGGAATCGAACTCATAGCCTTTGCGATAATAGCTTCCCACGTTGCGCATTAAGCCAGCAGAACAGTTGAAAAAACGCCTCCAGGGTAGTTGACATAACACAAGAACGTAGTTAATGAATGCTCAGTGTCTCACTGTCAATTTCGAGATTTTACAGATTTTTGCGACATTATTTCTTGAGAACGCTAGGAACGGGCAACAGTTTTAAAGACATTCTAAGCCATTTTGCAATCTGCTTTGTTTTAACACCAACTTATCAGTACCTGATACCCACACGTTTAACGCTATGTAGTTGCGTTATGTTTATCCGGGGAGCATGCATCGACGATCTCAAATTACTTATATCAGTCACGCAAATTATTTCGGTGTAGTTCATTAACATTCTGTAAATAAAATATATCACTGATATAAGTTGTGATTTTTATTAAATTATCAAAAAAAATATATATTATATAAGAAAAAAATAGGTGTGTAATTCCTTAATCCAACTTTCTAAGAAAGCACTGCATATAATGGGATCTCGAAACTAAATTACCTTTGTTGTGTAACCTATTTCAGAACCGCAAACTGTAGATGTTTGATTTTTTAACCTTCTTATAGTATTTTTTTCTAGGGAACATATTTCTGAAACCTTGTAACCTATTACCTTTATAGGACATAACGTGTGTTGCTTATATTACTTTGGTGATAGGCACTCATAAAAGAGATAATTTTATTAATATTACAAATATTTACTTATGTGTCATTTGATCACTTGTGCTATGTGTTATGTTGGGAAGTTTACTGGTTTTAAGCTCTAATCCAATAATTTATATAAAAAATATAAAGAAAAATCTGATGTGTATCATTCACATGACTTTCTGTATATCCCTGCAACAAATTATTCTTAAAAAGCTTATACTTCTATTTACTTTATGCTAATCAGAAAAAATGAGCAGAAATAGTCTTATTGCTTGCTTCCTTGTAAGTAGAAGCGAAATAAGGGACTACCATAGATTAAAATGATAGTCAAAAGCTGGTTGCTATGTCAATGAAGTTCCTTTGTTTATATGGATAGGAGCTGACAGGTTCCTGTATGAGAAAAGTGTAAGTTTTTCAGGAATGTCTCAAAAACGACGAACTCACGAAAAAAATGTGTAGTAAGTTTTTGTCCATCTCTTACGGTTAGCAGTTATGCAAAATTCAGTAAAATTCATCCAGAATAAACTACTCTTCAGAGGCTATTCCCAGAAAATTCAAGATATACATTTTATTTGTCAGATAAATATCTTTAGTATGCGAAATTTTAATCAAAATCGTTAGAGCTATTTTTGAGAAAATCTAAATTTTCGAAAAACGTTCAATGTAAAGGGTAGTTTGAGGTGGGGGAATTTTTCTCAAAATCTTGGTGTCGCATCCCTGGAACATACTAAACCTAAATACCAAGTCTGGTATTTTAGCTACTTTTCGTTTTTGAGTTATCGTGTTCACAGACATACGGACACACTGACACACGGACACACGGAGACACACACACACACACGGATCTTTTTATGAAAATACGTTTTTTGGATATTGGGGACCCTAAAACATATATTTCCGTTGAAACCTCGGTATCGAATTTTTGGGTGGAGTGCAATACCTTCTCTATACACTATGTATATAGTGCATATAGAGAAAGTAAAAATAGTAAATCAAAGATTAGATAGGGATTCCCACCGTACAGTATTTGAATTTCATACTGATGCAGATATCCCGCAGTAGTAAATACAGTTATAGCATTCTAAATGGGTAGTTTTTATTTTTTTACTTTCTCCATACGCACTATGTACATAGTGTATAGAGAAAGTATTGCACTCCACCAAAAAATTCGATACCGAAATTTCACCGGAAATATATGTTTTAGGGTCCCCAATATCCAAAAAAAACATTTTCACAAAAAAGGTCCGTGTTTGTGTCCGTATGTCCGTGAACACGATAACTCAAAAACGAAAAGTCGGTAAAATACCAAACTTGGTATTTAAGTTTAGTATCTTCCAGGGATGCAACACGAAGATTTTGAAAAAAATCCCCCCACTCCCAACTACCCTTTACATGGAACTTTTTTCGAAAATTTTGATTTTCTCAAAAATGGCTCTAAGAATTTTGATTAAAATGTATATTAAACATATTTACCTGACAAATAAAATGTATATCTTGAATTTTCTGGGAATAGCCTCTGAAGAGTAGTTTAATCTAAATGAATTTTACTAAATTTTGAATAACTGCTAAACCGTAAGAGATGCACTAAAACTTACTACACAAAAAATGTAGAGCACATTAAAACACACAATTTATGTTATATACATTTTTTTCTTGGAGTTCGTCGTTTTTTGTGACATTCCTTATATTTGATTTCTGTTATGAAAAACGTATACTTTTCTCATACAGGAACTTGTCAACTCCTATCCATATAGACAAAGGAACTTCATTGACATATCAACCAGCTTTTGACTATCACTTTAACCTACAGTTGTCCCTTATTTCGCTTCTACTTAAAGGAAGCGAGTAATTAGACTATTTCTGCTATTTTTTTCTGATTAGCATAAAGTAAATAAAAGTATAAGCTTTTTAAGAATAATTTGTTGCAGGAATAAGGAGAAAGTCATGTGAATAGTACACGTCAGATTTTTAATTTACTAATGGCCAAGTTATTCTCTTGGATTCTTAAGAAGCTCAGAGAAAGCAAGTATAAAGCAACTGAAACCTAAAAGTCTCTAGAATAAAAATTAAATTAACGGCTTTTAAAGGAAGGCACACTTATTAGAAAAATAAATGAATTGGAATTATAATTTAGTAAATTAATACTTTAAATATCTGAGTTGTTGCATTGCATGTGATAAATATCGTGGTTTAAATCAAAGCAAAGAATACAGACAGTTTTAAGATTTTATAAACCTCTAGCTGCTGTATTTCTGGTATATTCAGTAAGAGCTGGGATCCAAATAGAGTAAGAAAAAGGAAATTGGGGTTTATATGGATGAGATTTCGAAAATGAATCCTGAGATATGCTCTAAGATATCTGCACAGTACTAACATAAGTGAATAACAAAAAATCTACAATTACAATTACAATTTTAAAGATAAAATGATTCCTTAAATAAATATATTACATATTGAAAGAATAGATCTGAATCAGAATGTCCAAATTGAATCAGCAGAGACGAAGGAGCAATAATTCATTGCACTCCACGTAAAGCATTGACACATCCGCAATGCGGTATATATTTGTAAACACAAGTCCTTCCTCATCTGCATCTAGTGTTGTTGTCTTTTTTATGACTTCGGTGATATGTTTTACTTTGGACGAGTCCATCAATATCTACCGTTAGAAATAATGTACAGTGCCTTAAGAGATGAACCTAATAGCTGTTGCGTAGTGAAACCAATCATTGCCATTTACTGCAATGAAAATAATCAACATTTAAAAAGGAATCCTTTGGGGTTTATTTAAATAACTTCCAACCTCTTTCTTTCCAACATTTATGTTCCAACAGCTTTTTAGACCAGTGAGTCGTGTGAAACCTCTGGAAATGTTATGAGAATAATACTTTTTGCGTAACGAAGCTAACATTTAAGTTGCGTACAAACAGCATACTCACTATCGATCACTGTATGTATGACTCGCCAGCATTTCTCCTCCTTTACCTGTGTCTGGGGAAACAACATTCTGATATCAGTGCGTCGTAAAAGTTCCCTTTGTATATGTCTGATCTAAATAGCTTAAAAGTTTTTAGGAAGTCTGGAAACACTGGATAAGCGCTTTGGAGGTATTTTGGATAGACAATATTTATGACGGAATAGATATTGAAGTCTATCTCAAGGGAGATAAATGAAATATCTGATCCATTGTTTAAAACATTCGAGTATTACAATCATATAATTCAAACGTAATGCTAGTACCACATGCTTCGTGAGGAAGCTTGTTTGTGGTATGGTCTCTTTCATCATTGGAGCAGCGTAACAGCAGGTTACCTACTAATGGTCAATTTGGCTTAGGTTGGTGCCAGCATCACTGAAAAGAAAGTGATGGTTGCCTTTAAGAATTTTTCATAAAGATTTTACTAAGATTTCATAAGAATGAACTTCTTTCTAGACGAACGAATGTTGACACTGCCATCAATCTAGATTTTGGCTTCCACTTCTTTCTTAGGCGAATTCTCTTGCTTCATCCGTTTCTTCTGCTTTCTCTTCTTTCCCTTCCGTTCTGTTTTCTTTTTCATGCACACCAGGACGTCTGTTTGCGTGGGGTTTCAAAGTCGCCGGTAATGCTCCCATAAATCCGTAGTGACATGTCGATTTCCCTTCTGTTGGAAGTAAAACGGACGACGATGACGACGGAGGCCGTTTCAAGAAAAAACGGCGCCACGCACTGGATGCTGTACGTCTGCATGCTTGGCGGTTTGCAATTTGCAGAAGAGGCTTGAGGGGAAGTATGGCCTGACGTTGTGAAAGGTGGTAAGGTGAGATGAGCCCGGGGAAGCTCTGGAAACAAACATGGGGCAAATGCGGGAATAATGCAATTAGAGGCTTGTAATTCGCTCGTTTCATTTCGCGGACTCTGTCGTTAGGCTGGAGTTTTGGTTCGTGAAGGGAGACCCAACGAGCGGCGTACACCTGCTGGTTTGTATGGTTGGTTGCTTCCTTCCATTTGGCTTTTAGTTGCAAAACTAGAAAAGCCAACTTCCCTCTCTCCCTGCTTGGAGGGTGGATTAAATTCCTTCCTTCTATATCCACCGTTCCGTAGTCGTGGTTTCTCTCCCATACGGACATAAAGACACTAGCATGCCATCATACCTTACATCTCTCTGTTTTTCCCTCCTTCTCGAACATGCAGTTGCATCGATTTTGTCACAACAGAGGATCTGTCATTACGAGTAACATATGAAGAGGATAGGACAACAGGACTTCTTCTTTGTCGAGGTAATGTAATATCATCTCTATCTCAAAGTTAGTGGTAGTAAATTAAAATGCCTAAAACTTACCTACTGAATGAATATGAGTAGCTTGTTAAAGAATATTCATGTGATATTAAATATATTACACAAATTCTGCAAATTATATCTAACAGTTTTTGTTTCGCTTGTTATTCCCATAAATTTCAAAGACAGTGACTAAAATTGTCGCAAAAAAAAAATACCGAATTTAATTTTGTTTGAGGCAAAAGTATTAAAAGGTTTAATTTTTAACCTATAAACTTCAAAGATTTTTTCAATAATTGGCTGTGCTCTACAAATAAAATATTAAATTCGAAACCTCAAATTTTAACCATTATTGAGGCATTTCTCTATTAAAATTTAGATTCTAATTTTTCACGTCTTCAAAACGCTCCTCACTATTAAAGATTACAGATTTCTGGTATAAAATTAAATTTATATCCCACTACATAACAATAAATAGAAGATTTTTAAGAAAATGTTTACTGCTGTGACAGTAAAAAAAGTATCAACTATTGTGTCATGCTTTTATTCATTGTCGGCCCTGAGTGATAGGCATATAAAACATTGATCTGCACAATCAATACATATTAAATTAAAAATCCCAATTATTTTCTATGTTCATCAATTCAGCAACAATGCTGAAATTTTGAGGAAATTTTGTTAATTTGAATCATTTAGAGCAGTTAAAGGTTACAAATGTTGGAAAACTTGCTGGAGAAAACGACTTGTGAAAATTACAATGTGAAAAGATATATTTCTTAAATAAATATTAAATTCATCTTTCCTTTTTTTTTTTTTTTTTTTTTTTTTTTTTTTTTTTTTTTTGTTGTATTGTTCCATTTAAAAACCACCTTTAAGTGCTAGGTCATATTGGTGGCATTCACTTTAAGAACACGTGTACTGTTATGGCTGAATTTCAATTTTTCTTCATTAGATACCACATACACTCACACTCTCATTCATATTTCCAGACTGTGAAGGATAGGGAATATTCTTAGGGTGAGAAAAATTCCTACCCCTCCCGCGCCGGGAATTGAACTCGAGACTCCTTGCACAGCAGGTAGGTGCGCTACTCACTGAGCTACAGTACCAGCCAAAACAATCCTATTGAGGAAAAGAAATATTTACCTAAATGCAGAACGTATATTGAGTAACCTTTCACATTAAATTATTATAGAAAAAGGTATGAATTTCATAATAAAACAAACATAGCATTCCTATATTATACAAACGGCTTTAATAAAGTAAATAGAAATATTCTATAGAAATATTAATGGATAGCAAAACTTGTAACAAACAATTCGATGCATTAATAGACATATATGATGAAAACATTATAGCTATAAATATTGCATATAAAATAAACAATGGAAAGGAATTGCAATACGAATGCATAAAATTTACATTTCATCATTACTCTTGAATATCTAAGTAGATTAAACAATTCTACTCACGGAATAAAAACCAATCGGTATACAAAGTTAAATATACTATTCTCTTTGCCGATGATCAAATATTGGTATTAGGCAAAGGCATGTGATATATTTATACTCTTACGAATTTGGAAAACAACACATCCACAAATGAAACTGAATAATATAATTTCCAGTTGTATATTCCATTAGTAAAACAGTAATTACTGTTAAAATTTTAGAAAAAGCAGATACCATCAAATATTTGGATTGTTTTTCGTCATATGAACATGAAAAAATATAATAGAAAAATAATAAAAGTCTATAGAAGTGACAGAATTTATAAATATTATATTTAAATATTCAAAGGTGCAAAAAAGCGCCATAAAATTATACTTTTCTGGATAAATCTAAATTTATATAAGGAAGTAATACATGGACCTTCAAGGAATAAAATTTCAAGAGTTCAAGCTGCAGTCATACTCTTTATGAGGAAAACCGCCAGGTATACGACGTACGTTCTAGTTTATAAAAAAAATTATAGAGGTGTTAACAGTATTGTTAAAAACAATATTTTGAAATATTCTTTAACTCAAATTAGGGCCCCATTTGATTATTTCGGCAGGATAGGCCACTGTTATTTTTTACTCGATACATCTCTCACCAATCGATCCAATACACTTCTCAAAAGCCAATTTGAAATGTATTCCTTTGCCACTACTACAAAATTATAGAGAAATTATGTAGAGCACGTCACCAACATGGAAAGATTTCGATTACCTGGACATATTTTAAAATGCCAAGCACATGCAAAAGGAAGATTATGAATACCTAAGAAAAGGTGGCATAAAAGCGGAATAAGTCACTTATTCTGGAAAGTACTTATCTGTGTGTAAGTGTGTGAGTGCGTGTGTGTGTGCACATCATTCGTTGAAAATGCAAAGATCGAATTTTATTTACTATGTACGTATATCAAAGGATGCAACAAGAACATTTTCAGCAAAATCACCTCCCTACAATATAATCTTTAAATGGAAAAACCTTTCAAAATTTTATTTTTCTTCAAAAGGGCTTAATGCTTTTGTTTAAAATCTCGTATGTTAAAAACATTTACATGGCAGAGTGTAAATCTTGAATTTTCTGGGAAGAGCCTTTGACAGACTCTTCATTCTGGATGAACTTTGTATAACTGGTAAACTGTAACAGCTGGACAAATCTTACTACAAAAATCTGATGTGTACAATTCACAGGACTTTCTCCATATCCCTGCAACAAATAATTCTTAAAAAGCTTATAATTCTATTTACTTTATGCTAATCAGATAAAAAAAATAGCAGAAAAAGTCTTATTTCTCGCATCCTTGTAAGTAGAAGCGAAATAAGGGACAACCGTAGGTTAAAATGATAGTCAAAAGCTGGTTACTATGTCAATGAAGTTCCTTTGTTTATATGGATAGGAGTTGACAAGTTGCAGTAGGAGAAAAGTATACGTTTTTCATAGCAGAAACCAAAAATAAGGAATGTCACAAAAACGATGAACTCCACGAAAAAAATTTATATAACATAAATTGTGTGTTTTAATACGCTCTACATTTTTTGTGTAGTAAGTTTCTGTCCATCTCTTACGGTTTAGCAGTTATTCAAAATTTAGTAAAATTCATCCTGAATAAACTACTCTTCTAAGGCTATTCCCAGAAAATTCAAGATATACATTTCATTTGTCAGATAAATATGTTTAATATCCGAAATTTTAATCAAAATCGTTAGAGCCATTTTTGAGAAAATCAAAATTTTCGAAAAAAGTTCCATGTAAAGGGTAGTTGGGGGTGGGGGATTCTTTTTAAAATCTTCGTGTCGCATCCCTGGAAGATACTAAACTTAAATACCAAGTCTGGTATTTTACCGACTTTTCGTTTTTGAGTTATCGTGGTCACAGACACACGGACACATGGACACACACACACACACACAAACACGGACCTTTTTGTGAAAATGCTTTTTTTGGATATTTGGGACCCTAAAACATATTTCCGGTGAAATCTCGGTATCGAATTTTTGGTGGAGTGCAATACTTTCTCTATACACTATGTACATAGTGCATATGGGGAAAGTAAAACACACACAATTTACGTCAGATACATGTTTTATATACGTGGCCGTTTCCGCCATATTCCTTTTTGTTTATTTCAATTTTAAACTAGAGGAAGTCCGTGTAATTTGAACCACTTAATTTTAAGTGCTAATATCTGGACAGCAAATCTTCGTCAAAGTTCACAACTTATTTTAACGCGTTAATGAGATGCACTTATGTCATTATGAGAGTTTTCAAGGTTTAGTCCCAGCTACATAATTTGCAAATTATAATTACAGATTTTTTTTCTAAGGTGTGTGTTTTGGACCAGAGGCGTGTAATTTGGTCTCATAGGGTGCGTAAATTGGACCACTGTATGACACATTTATAATATATTGATATATATATATATTTGCTTTTAATAATTGAAATTCACAATAACACTTAATTTAGACCTGAAATAATCATTATTATTCAAAATATCTGAGTGGAGCAGTTGAATTCGAAATGAACTGATGTCCCTTAAAAATGCGAAAAAAAAATGTGTACTTAGTAGTGGTGTGGTGGTGGTAGTGGTGGTGGTGATGGTGTTGTTGGGGTAGAAGTAGTTGTAGTAGTGGTGGTGGTGGTAGTAGTTGTGATAGTAGTAGTGGTAGTGGTATTATTATTCTTATTATTTTATTATTAATATTACAATAATACAGTATTTACGTCACACAGTCGCATGGGTCCGGTGACCGTGCATACTTGAACTTAAAATATAACCTACATATCTATTTTCTATATCTTAATCACATTGAAAATACACACACACACACGCTCGCGCGCTAGGAAAAAGGAAATACAGAACAGTAAAAGAAAGAGCGCTCTGATTTCACACAAGCACACACGCGCACACACACACACACACACACACACACATACATACACACACTTGCACTCACAACTGCACTACGTATTCATACATATAGATTAGATTACTCAAACATCAAATAAGTCTAAACAATATTTACGCAAATATTTTATCTCTTAGTGCAGGAACTTCCATTAAGTATGTGCCCAGGCTTGGCCAGTTTTGTCTGTTTAGAATAAAATCCCAGAATGCTGTCCTTCGTCTGTTTAAGCTAAAACTACTTCTGGCAATAAGTTTTTCCATTATATATATATATATATATATATATATATATATATATATTATTTATTTATTTATTTATTATGTCAACTGTAATGCACTTTGTTGCAATTAAGTTCTCTAGTAAATTAAAAAAATAAAAAGTATATAGTCTTACGATAGGCGTCACCAACTGGTTGCTCATTTGAGTAAAGCTGAGGGAGCAACTTTGTTCGATGTTCCTGCGAATTGCACACTATGCCTATACGACCAACTAGGCGGAGAGCGGGAACAGATAATATTTTCAGTAAAGTGGCAGTATGCAACAGTTTGCTTTTGAAATAAATATTCATATCCCCAAATGAAGCCAAGCAACCAATTATTTTTCTTTATTTTCACAAACTTAAATAATATATTTGTCTCTAATTTAGATTTGGTTTTATTGCAAAACCGAAGTGATCTTTCCTTCATGATTTGGGTATAAATTTCCTACGTTTTCAGAAACATATGAGAACATGAAGAGATTTGGAAAATAACAAGATAAAAGCTTAAAGATGGGGGTGTTTCTAGAATACTTTTAAAAACAAACCAAGCTTAATAACTCACAACCTGGTAGTATTGCTGGATTTTAAAGAAACATTTTAAGATCCTGTCAATAAACAGAGCCTTTTCACTTACGTTCCTTAACTTCAATACACTTCCTACATTAATAGTGTTCAGGGGAACCCCTAAAATAATTTGCAAACCATTCTGAATGTGCGATTTCCTCTTAACCATCCATTACTAACTCTTCATATTTCAGTTTAATATGTTCATCTTAATTTCAGTAGAGCAACATACATTCTTTGATCTTTGATCGGCATGGTAGCTGAAAAAATAAAGAAAAGAATTTTAGCCCAAAACTCAAACTTTTAAGATCAAATCTAAACATTGGTCACATTAACAATACTTTTAGTTTATTTTTATACTCATAGATTCCATGTTTATGAATAATGATAAAAATGGAATCTTAAAGTATAAAAATAAACTGAAAGTGTTGTTCTGAGTACAGAAATGTTCTTACATGTAATTTGCCTTTGGTATCTACTGTTTCAGTTTGCTTCTGTCACTTTCCATCATACCTTATCTTTACTCCTATGTAACTAAATTATTTCACTACCTTAACTTCTTTTCATTTTTATCTAGAAAGTAGTTACAGAAGGGAAATATTGCATTCCTATCCAAAATCGTATTTCACCACCTCAATTTCTTTTCACTTGTATCTATTCAGTACATAGTAGGTACAGAAGATGGGTATTGCATTCCTACCCAAAATTTGATACCGAGATTTCACCGGAAATTTACATTTTTGGGTCCCTTGAATCGAAAAGAAAGCATTTTAGAAAAAAATTCATGAGTGTGCTTGTGTCTGTGAAAAAACCAAACGTACGTTAAAAAGTGGCATTTAAGGTCAGTATCTTTCAAGAATATGACACAAATATTTTCAACCAAATTCACCCTGAGCTCCCCTTTACTTGGGAACACTCTTTGAAATATTTAACGTTTTCAAAAATGGCTCTGTAACAATATTGCTTTAAATAGCATACACATAATGACAAATGAAATGTTTATTTTTAATTTACCGAGAATAGAATCTGAAGACCTCTTATTCTGGAAAGTTTCCTTAAAACATAAAACATTTGACTGTCACTTTAGCCAAATGTATTTTCTTATTTCCCTTCTACTTACAAGGAAATAAGTAATAAAACTAATTCTGCTGATGATTATTTCGATGACCGTGAAACGGATGCAAGAATGTATTTTGAAAGAATGTGTTGCTGAATACGTAGAGAAAGTCATATGAATGGAGTATATCTATTTTTTCTATTTAAAATATTTTTCATTTCAATTTATTACTTTTTTAAAAATTATAAAATTTTCAAAACATGCTTTTCAGATAGATAGATAGATGATATTTGAGTTTATTTGCCAGAACAAAGTACAACGTCAATTACAAATAATATCAAAAACAATTGGCAGTTTCATAAAATTCATCCAGACAATAAAATGGATTTAAAATCAAAGTGCGCTTCACTGACCTCTTAAAAGATTCAATGGAGAGAGCTTTAGTATTGTTACTGAGTTTTTTAAATAGACTTAATGATACTCTCTCAAAGAAATTTTGTATCTTACCATATTTACAACTATTTATGTAAATATCGGAAACAGTTCTGGTGTGATGAAGGTGAAATTCGGAACACAGATTGTATTTATGACTATTTTTCTTAGCAAATAAGAGGCAGTGGAACACAATGAAGTCAAAGTTAAAACACCCAACTTAACATATAAAGGGTTTCAATGAGTTCTGGGGGCTACACCACATAAAACTCGAATTGCCTTTTTCTGTAATAAAAGTATCTTTTTAGCTAAACAATGGTTGCACCAAAATAAAATACCATAACTCAAATGGCTATGTGTATGTCCATAATAAATTCATAATAAAACATTGGAACACACATGATTTTTTTAAAACACGTAATATAAATGTACCTTTACTTACTTTGTTGGCGATATAACTAATATGTGAACGCCAACCTAGACCGGGTTCGAAATGAATGCCTAGAAATTTTGTGCTAGCTAAGCTCCGATATCGAAATTTTAGATCAAATCGAATATTTCGTATAGCTTTGGTGACTAAGTCAGAGAATAAGTAGAAAAAAAAAAAACGGTGTAGTTAAATCACAGAAATTTCTGGAATAACTCCACAGCTTTTTTTTGTAAAACATTTCCATCTGCTCATCCTCGGGTGGAAGGGAATTCCACTGACTCAGTAATAGATGTATTCCTGTCTGTCTGCCTGCACTCTACAACTGACACGCACTCGGTGATGCATTACTGTAAGCTAACAACAAGAGCATGCAGTAGGAAAATGCGTGACCATGTAACTCAAATAATTCTGCTTATCACGTGAATTAGTAGACAAGGCACAACAAAAGCTCCATATGCATTTGATATACGATATTCTGCATAATAAGGATTCATTGTTTGCACCACAATACTATTCTATCAGGGAAATGCTTATAGCAATGAGGAATCATAATTCACTTTCCAGTCACGTCGAGAAAACATTTTACAGTTTTATTGTTTTACTATTTTATACAGTTAAGGTTTGCGACTTTTACCTTTATTATTTAATATTGTGACTAAGCACTGTGGTCATAATTGTCGAGCGTGTGTCTATAGCTTGCTTTGTAAGTCAGAGGTGTTTGTTGGCATTCATTGTCACATGCGAATTAATGGACACCCGTTCCTGCGGTAAGTTGACATCGCAGCAATGATTGTTACACCTGTGTGAATGGACACGCGTTCTGTCGGAAGGTTCATTGACGTCGAAGCCGCGCATTATTAAGCTTAAGTTAGTTTCCTGTAACTGCGGTGGTACTGCATGTGTGGCGGGTTCTAAAAATTTCCAGTCACGTAATCAACAGATATAAAAATCTGATGTGTTTCATTCATATGGCTTTATCTACTTCTCTGTAACAAATTAGTGTTAAAAAGCTTATTCTTTATCTATTTCATGCTAATCGACATAAACATTAGCAGAAATGGCTTTACTAGTTACTTGCTTTCTTGTTAGTAGAAGGGACATAATGGAGCATACTAGGTATTGCGGTAGTCAAATCTTTTAAAAGCTGTTTGTCATGTGTTGAAATTCGATATATATATATAACGGAGTTGACAAATTTCCGCATGAAAAAAAGTTTTAACTATTTTAAAACTAATAACAAGGAATATCTAAGAATAATCAAATCTAAGAAAAAATGTGCATGACATAAAGTGTGTATTTTAACGAGATGTGCATTTTTATGTAGTAAGTCTTTGCCTATCTCTTACAGTTTACCAGTTATAAAAAATGCAGCGAAATTCATCTAGAATATAGAGGTTCCCAGAGACTATTCCCAGAAAACACAAAATATTCATTCTGGCATGTAAATATTTTTACTATACTATTTTAGTCAAAATCGATAGAGCCATTTTAAGAACATCAAAATTTTCGAAATTTTTTCCGTTTAAATGGTAATTTTGGTAAGAAGGAATTTTCTCAAAATCTTCGTGTAACATTCTTGGAAGATATTAAATTTAAATACCAAGTTTGGTATTTTACCGACTTTTGGTTTTTGAGTTTTGCAGTTTAGACACACGGACAACACACACAGTGACTTTTTCTAAAAATAGATTTTGGATGCAGGGGACCCTAAAACGTATTTCCGTTGAAATCTCGGTATCAAGTTTTGCATGGAATATCTTCTCTACCTAGTACCAGGTACTATTTAGAGCACTAAAAAAAGTTGTTGTTACAATATTTATATAGTCAGTAACAATCACAACTGGCAAAACATTTTGACTTATAATATATGTAACACAACTATGGACAACCTTAGCTTTTACAGATGACAAAGCTGTTGTGAGTGTGTGTGTGTGTGTGTGTGTGTGTGTGTGTGTGTGTGTGTCCTTTTGGAGAGGGTTCCAACTGCAGCCGCTGTGTGCTATTTGTGCTTTAGACCCCCAGGAGGATAGGACTACCTGAGTGTCTCCATCGGGCAGCCGAAACCAACCAACCCCAGGGAAAGAGTCCCATTGGTAGGTCCCTAACACAGTAGAAGCATTTCATCTCAACCGCAGGCAGCGCTAGAAGCCCGCGCCCTTGACCTCATTGAGCTTCCCAAGACTTAAACTGCTCCACCACTGCCGCCGCGAGCTGCATTTCCAATGCGCATTCACCATCACGGAGAGGCGTCACCACCGTAGTCACGTCGACATTACAACCCTGAAAAGACAGGTTGAAATGAAACAGAGATGAAAAAAGAGACAGTTTGGAGAAATGAAGAAATATCTCCAACATTTACCTGGTGATCTGAAAACACCCTAAAAAACCAATGGGTCAGAGAGAATCAAACCCACGATCTCGCTAATGCCAGTCCCAGGTGAAACGCCTGAGCCACCTATTTCGGTAAAGCAGTTGTGAATTCTACTGAAGACAATGTGCAAAGAGATATTCATTTAAGTGAGGTAGTTGCTGAATATAATTTTAAAATTCAATAAAAGAAATCTAATATGTTCCATTCACATGCCTTTCCCCACATCATTGTAACAAATTACGGATAAAAAGGTTATTCTTCTATCTACATTATGATAATCGAGATAAACGTTAGCAGACATTGTCATTATTCGGTCCCGTGTAAGGGAAAAAATCTGATATGTTCTATTCACATTACTTTCTCTACATCTGTGCAACAAATTATTGTTAAAAAGCTTGTGCTTCTATTTACTTTGCTAATTGAGAAAACATTAGCCAAAATAGTCTTATTATTTGCTTCCATACAAGTAGAAGGGTAATAAGACAGTAGCATAGCTTAAAGTGACTGAAGTTGCTATGTTCATTTGTTTTTAATGGACAGGAGTGGACAAATTCCTGTATGAGAAAAGTATGTTTTTAAAAGCTGAAACCAATAACAAGGAATATCTCAAAAAACGATCAACTCCACAAAAAGAAATTGTATATGACATAAATTGGGTGTTTTAACAAGATCTACATTTTTTGCGTAGTAAATTTTTGTCTATTTCTTATGGCTTACTAATTATGCGAAATGTATCCAGAACAAACAGGTTGAAATTTATCCATCTCTTGCGGTTTAGGAGTTATACAAAATTTCGTAGTCTTCAGAGGATATTCCCGAAAAAGTCAAGATATACATTTTATTTTTCAGGTAAATATCTTTAATATACGATATTTTAATCAACATCGTTAGAGCCATTTTTGAGAAACTCAAATTTTTTAAAAAAAGTTTCATACAGAGGGTAGTTGGAGGTGGGGGGGTTTTCTTGAAAATCTTCGTATTGTATCCTTGAAAGATACCAAACATAAATAGCAAGTTTGGTATTCAACGCTCTTTTCGTTTTTGAGATATGCTGTCAGCAGTCACAGACACACACACAAGGACCTTTTTCTAATAAGCTTTTTTATCCATTCAGGGAGACCCAAAACATGTGTTTCCAGCGAAATCTCGGTATCGAATTTTTTGTTGCATTACAATACCTTCTCTATACACATATGTACATAGCACGTGTGCAGAAAGTTAAAATCTGATGTTTTCCATTCATATGATGTCCTTTAACTGGTCGGCAAACAAACCTTTTATTCAAAACATTAATCTGTTATCTATATCATGATAATCAAGATAAACATAAGAAGTCTTATTACTATCTCCTTGTAATATAAGGAAAATAAGAAAATACACAGGCAAACGCGATAGTGCGTCATTTAAAAAATGGTCGCTATGTGAAACACTTGAACTTCTAATCTCTTTTATTGCCAACAAACGAGAAACGAGAAGAAAGATGTCTTCCCAATTTGAGAAAAATTTAAGTGGCTAATATTGAAGTCAATAATAAACGATTAACTGTACAACTGTACATATATATATATATATATATATATATATATATATATATATATATATATATGTAACAAAATTTGTTTTAATGGAATCTACATTTTTTGTGTAGTAAATTTTTATATACATCTTACGGTTTGCCAGTTAATCAAAAGTCATCCAGAATGAAGAAATCTTCAGAGGCTATTCCTTTAAAATTCAAGATGTACATTTCGTTTGTCATAAAATCCATCTTAAACATAAGGTATTTTAATCAAATTCGTTAGAGCCATTTTTGAGAAAATCAAAATCATCCGAAAACTTTCCATTTAAAGGTTAGTTGGGAGTGGAAGGATTTCCTTGAAAATCTTCGTGTCGTATTCTTGGAAGACGCAAGACTTAAATACCAAGTTTAACGGTTTTTTTTTTGTTTTTTTTTTTTTGTTTGTTTTGTTTTGGGCACACACACATACACACTAACGGACATGTTTCTAATAATGCTTTTGTTGGATTTAGGAGTCCCAGTCGTTTATTTACGGTGAAACCCCGGATACACTATGTACATAGAGAAAGTAATAAAAGGGAAGTCATGGTCGCTACATGCAGCGCCATCCCTGACACCTGGCCAAGGTGCCCAGAATGGACGAGTTCTCCTGGCGCGCACGCTCTCTATCCATCAACTACGAGCAACCGTAGTTAGAACTGGAGATGACTCAGGATTTCTGCTGTAGCTTCGGACCTCCCACTAGGCTTATAACCTGCTTGCTCTTATATATGAAACATCAAATCAGTTTTTGCTCCGTGAGAGTCTTGATTCTTCTAACTTTGCACATTTCTAAGAAGTTATGTCTTTGCAACTATAACATTTTCTGTTTCTATTTATCATTTAGCGCTATTTAACAGTAACCTTGGCTACAGTTTAAAACATTTAGCTAAAACGTCTCTTTTGAATCGAAACATTTAAGCTTTGGTATTATTGGGACGGCAATTTTAATAAAAAAAAAAAAAAAAAAAAAAAAAATCTCATGTGTTCCATTTACACGACTTTCTGTACATGTTTGCACAAATAATTGCTTATAAGCTTATTCTTTTATTTCATGCTAATCAAATGAACCTTATCAGAAATAGTTTCATTGTTTAATTTCTTATAAGTGGAATGGAAATGATGGAATACACTAGGCTAAACCGACAGTCAAATACTTTAAAATGTCATTGCTATGGGAATGAAATTCGTTCTTTTTGCCTGGTCAGGAGTTGACGAGTTACCGTATGAGAAAAATATAATTACTTTAAAACTGAAACAAATAACAAGGACAACTCCACAAAAAAAGAAAAAATGTATATGACTTAAACTGTGTGTTTTAACGAAATCTACATTTTTTGCGTAGTAAGTTTTTTGTCTATCTCTTATAGTTTACTACTTATGCAATATTCATCCAGAATAAACAGGTGTCCAGAAACTATTCCCAGAAAATTCAAGATGTACATTTTATTTGTGATAGAAATGGTTTTATTTATTTATTTATTTTTGTAGCTTAACGTCCTTTAACCTGGCTGATCATATCTGATGATGAATGAAATTGGTGAAATAATGCTCAAATGATCTCGACATTCGTCTTCTCAGGATAAGGGAAAACTTTGATAAAAACCTTATCTGAGCAACTCACCCTAAGCAAGATTCGAACTCACGACATTTTGAATTTAAAGCAGACACGCTACCACCACACTACCCAGGCGGGCTAAATGGCTTTATTATGTGTATTTTAATCAAAATTAGAGGAACTTTTGAAAAAATAAATTTTTTCGAAAATATTTCCATGTAGAGGGTAGTTTGGGGTGGGGAATTTTCCTCAAAATCTTCGTATCACATCCTTGGAAGATACCAAAGTTAAATTCTATGTTTGGTGTTTAACAGTCTTTTCGTATTTGAGCTATGCTGTCAACAGACCCCCCCCCCCCAAACACACACACACACACACACACACACAAAGACACACGGATTTGTTTCTATAAGTTTTTTTTATTTATTAAAGAGGTCGTAAATCATATATTTTCGGGAAATCTCGGTATCGAATTTTTCGGCTGAATAAAATACTTCCTCTGTAGACTATGTACATAGAGAATGTAATAATGCTGTCTCATAGACGAGAGCCTATTAGAACCAAAATTATAAGTGATAATGCCTGTATAGAACAAGTTACTCATTTTAATTATTTAGGAGTTTATATTGTCAAGAACAGAATAAGATATGTAAATAGAAAACTTAGAGTATTTAAGCACATATACGGAACAATTAGAGCATTAGAATATATTAAGAAAAGTCCACAAATATAATTTATTAAATAATGCGAGTGTGATTTGTAGCATTAGCTTGTTTCGAAACTTTCCTTTTTACTATTATAGGTTCTTATAAAAGTACTTAACATTTTATTACTTTCTTTAACCCGTGTGCGCATGTACATAGTAGATAGAGAAGATATTGCATTCCTCCCAAAAGTCGATACCGAGAATTCACCGATATAGATTTTGAGGTTTCCTGAACCCGAAAAAAAGCGTATTAGAAAAAGGTCCGTGTGTGTCTGTGAACAGCATACATCAAAAACGAAAATTCAGTTATATACCAACTTGGTATTTAACTTCCGTTTCTTTCAAGGATGCAACACGAAGATTTTCAAGAAAATCCTCCAATCCTCAAATACCCTTTCACATAGAACTTTTTTTTGAAAATTTTAATTTTCTCAAAAATGGCTCTAATAATTTTGATTAAATTACCGTATATTAAAAATATTCGTAGCACAAATAAAATGTATATTTAGAATGTTCTGGGATGAGTCTCTGAAGCGCCTTTATTCTGTTTGAGTTTTGCAGAATTATGCATAACGGTTAAACCGTAACAGATAGACAAGGACTTACTTAAAAAAAAAAAAAAAAAAAAAAAAAAAAAAAAAAAAAAAAAAAAAAATAATAATAATAAATTTCGTTTAAACACTTTATGTATGTCAATTACTTTAGTTTCGCTTACGATGATTTTATTACTTAGTTGCGTATAAGTAGAATAGAAATAAGAGAGTGTTCTAGCTAAAGCGATAGTCAAATATTTTAAAAGCCAGTTGCCATGTGATTGAAATCCATTTCTTTACATGCCTGTGTAAGAAGTTTGAAGTATTTTAAAACTGAAACCAATAAAAGAAATATATCTGAAATGATCAATTACACGAAAAATTGTATATGACATTAATTGTGTACTTTAACTAGATTAACATTTTTTGTGGAGTCAGTTTTGGCTTAACAGTTATAAAAAATTCAGCAAAATTCATTCAAAATGAGCTCTTCAGAGGCTATTCCCAGAAAATTCAAAATATACATTTTATTTGTTATCTTTATTGTACGCTATTTTAATCAAAATCGCTATAGGCAAATTTAAGGAACACAAAATTGTTGGAAATATTTTCTAATGTAAAGTGTAATTTGAAATTGGGAGATTTTTCTCAAAATCCTCGTATCGCATTCTTGTTGGATACTAAAATTAAATACCAAGTTTTATGTTTTATCGACTTTTCGTTTTTCGGTTATCGTGTTCAAAGCATCACGGAAATACACACGAAAACTTTTCTAAAAATGCCTATTTTTTGGATACAGGGACCCAAAACATTTATTTCCGGTATAATCTGACTATCGCATTTTTGTGTAGAGTGTGATACCTTCTCTATTTTTGTACCATACATTATGTAGAGAAAATAAAAATGGAAAATATTATTCCTATCATTAAGATTTTGTTCTAGTTTCCCTTAAATTTCCATATAAACTAAAGTAAAAGAAAGAGAAAATGTTTTAAAAGTCTTTTTAATCCCGCAGCAAAAACCTGCTGTAAATGGGTCCTCTGGGGAGACATAAACAAATTCTCCATCTCTCATTTCACTTTTCCGCCAAGAGATCTTTGGATGCTCACTCGAATTGGCTGATTATTTGTTGCCCAGCGCCTGGGAGTTTATCTTGTAGGTAAATGGTTCGCAGAGCGGTTTGGAAATCTGTATTGGTTCTTTCTTTTCTTTTCTTTTTTTCTTCTAGGTAGGTTGAGTGAAAACTCCTAGGGGACTACTGAGCAATATCGAACCCGAGTCCGCCAAATTGGTTTCTGTCCGTTCGTGCTACTTGAGCAGGGATTTAAAACTCCGAGGCTTTCTCATTCCCCTTTCTTCTTTATCCTTCCTTCTTCCCACATGCACACATCCGTACATGCGCAAACACACAGTGACTACTTGCAGAGGATAAAACTTTCTCTGTGTTTGCCACTATGATAACATCACAGGGAGAAAGGGAAAGAAAGCCGGAAATAAGAAAAAACGAAAGATCAAGGAAAAAGAGCGAAGAAAATAAGAACTAAAACCGGAAAAAAATAAAGCTAAAGCTGCAGTGTATCTGTTTAGTCCTAGGCTACTTTGTGCTGATACCGGGGCCGAAATGAGAACGGGATATTGAAACCCCAAAGATTTTAGTGTTTATTTGTTATTCAAAAGCGAGAACACTTTCCAGACTCTGATGGCGTTATTAACCAGTAGGCTTCTGTGGACTCGATTACTTTTTCAATCTGTATATTTTCTGTTGTTCCTAAAGTCAACTACCCCCGGCCTTTTTGTAATATCGCGTGTGAGGATAAACGCCGAATATGGCTACAGAATGTACATTCTCAGCAACACAAAATTCATGGAATCCGTAATATTAGAAGAAATCTCAAAATACCATTTTATTACATCAATTACATTGTCTATATTAACTATATTAACTGCCACTTCACTAGTTTTTCACTATACTTTTCTTCTTCTTTCAAGGATTAAGTACTATAATCACCTTTTCCGGTTCACACAGATCCCTCTTTCCAATGACCGATAATTTAGTTTTTGGTAATCTATTTTCTGTCATTCTTCTACTTCTTCTCCTTTTTTCAAGAATTAGGTGTTACATTCGCCTGTTTCTATCTGCATCCCATCCCATCCCATCCCATCTCATGCCATCCCATCCCATCCCATGCCATTCCATCCCATCCCATCCCATCTCATCCCATTCCATACCATCCCATCTCATCCCATCTCATCCCATCTCATCCCATTCCATACCATCCCATCTCATCCCATTCCATACCATCCCACCTCATCCCATGCCATTCCATCCCATTCGATCTCATCCCATTCCATCTCATCCCATCTCATCCCATCCCGTCCCATGCCATTCCACCCCATCCCAGCCCATCCCATCCCATCTCATCCCATTCCATCCTATCTCATCCCATCCCATGCCATTCCATCCCATTCAATCCCATCTCATCCCATTCCATCCCATCTCATCCCATCCCATGCCATTCCATCCCATGCCATTCCATCCCATGCCATTCCATCCCATGCCATTCCATCCCATGCCATTCCATCCCATTCAATCCCATCTCATCCCATTTCATCTCATCCCATCTCATCCCAACCCATCTCATCCCATTCCATACCATCCCATCTCATCCATCTCATCTCATTCCATCTCATCCCATCTCATCTCATCCCATTCCATACCATCCCATCTCATCCTATCCCGTTCATCCATCATCTCTTATAAGGTTAATCAAATCTTTCTTTTTAATCAGCCGAAAATAATTATTTCCTGTCAATTTGCTTCTTTCAATTCATTCCCTTTTCTTCTATCTTATTATTAACTAAACTAGTTTTAAATCTGTCTAATTATTGTATTCCTTATTTTATCATGTAGGTGTGACCTTTCTATTTTGCTATTGTACATGATTCGGAATCATATAGAGGAGTATGCACAGTTGTAACTTTTCAGAATTTTCAGTTGTGCCTTCTTTATTGTTTTTCTCCTCAATATTCTTTCAATTGTTTTACAAGCAGTTAGAAATGTATTAACCATCTTCTCAAAAACTTTGTTTATCTTAAGTGTCACTGGGAGTGAAACTTGAAATTTCTATGTTTCTCTATAAAATGTTTTTGTAATGTTTTATGTCAATGTGATTACCGGCTTTCAAGTTTTAAAAATAATTATCAAGATATTAATTATTTCATAAATATTATATTGCATAACAGAAAATGTTGCACGCCCTCAAAATTTGATAAAATTGGTTGACATTTTCTAAAATGGAGCTTTGAAACATAAAAATTTTAAGTAGGATATTTAAATAATTTTAATTACTGAATCATAAATTTTAAACATTATAGACATTTCTCTAAAATTAATAATATTTAATAAAATATATTTTTGGAAAAATTAATATTGGTTTTCGGATAGTTTTGTCCTTTGTGATATTAAAATTTATAGGATATTTTAGTTGTACTTAAACAAACACAGAGACGCAAGGAGCATTTTGAATATTTGAAAATTTAATTTTGAAAAAGCGTTATTTTATGAAATAGTATGCTAATGATCTTTAAATGGCTGTAGAGCCCTAAACAAGGAGGAGTATTAAATGTTGATTATCTATAGACATCCAAATGTTCCAACAACTATTTACTATAGAAAAGCAATTTTAGAATTTTCCACCGACTATACTAAACATTTCAGTCCCAGTGTTTCTTAAAACTAATATCGCATCATTTATAATATCGTGGGGTACTTGCTGTAGAGTTTTTTCATTATTATTATTATTATTATTATTATTATTATTGTTGTTGTTGTTATTGTTATTATTATTATTACTATTATCATTATTTTATTATTATTATTATTATTATTATTATTATTATTATGTTCGATATGACTAGATTATTTCTTTTAATAGCCTTTATGTTCGTCTTATTTGGAGATTATATATATATATATATATATATATATATATATA
The DNA here is from genome assembly GCA_030762935.1 of Hymenopus coronatus. Taxonomy (NCBI): domain Eukaryota; kingdom Metazoa; phylum Arthropoda; class Insecta; order Mantodea; family Hymenopodidae; genus Hymenopus; species Hymenopus coronatus. The sequence goes on along the minus strand of CM060890.1, from coordinate 51,153,146 downwards.
TTTACTTTCTCTAGACGTACTATGTACATAGTGTATAGAGAAGGTATTGCAATCCACCAAAAATTCGATACTGAGATTTCACTGGAAATATATGTTTTATGGTCCCCTGTATCCAAATATAAAGCATCTTCACAAAAAGGTCCATATGTGTGTGTGTGTCCGTGTGTTCGTGTGTCCGTGTGTCTGTGAACACGATAGCTCAAAAACGAAAAGTCGTTAAATACCAAACTTGGGATTTACATAAAGGATGGGACACTAAGATTTTAAGAAAAATCCCCCCATATCAAACTATTCTTTTATGGAACTTTTTCTAAAATGTTGATTTTCTCAAAAATGGCTGTAACGATTTTGATTTAAATGTTGGATACTAAAGACATTTAAGTGCCAAATAAAATGTATATATCTTGAATTTTCTGGGAATTGCCTCTGAAGACAACTTTATTCTGGATGAATTTTAAGGAATTTTGCATAATTACTAAACTGTAAGAGATGGACAAAACTTACAATACAAAAAACGTAGAGCACGTGAAAACACATAATTTATGTTATATACATTTTTTTCTTGAAGCTGTATGTTTAGGTATTCTTTGGTTTTGGTTTCAGCTTTGAAAAACTTATACCTTTCTCATACGGGAATTTGTCTACTCTTGTATACACCAACAAAGGAACTTCAGTCACATAGCAACCAGCTTTTACTATCACTTTAACCTATGGTACTCCCTTTATTTCCCTTCTACTACAAGGAAGCAAGTAATAAGACTATTTCTGCTATTTTTTTCTCGATTAGCATGAAGTAAATAGAAGCATAAATTTTTTTACAATAATTTGTTGCAGAGTTGTAGAGAAAGTCATGTGAATGGAACACATCAGATTTTTGAGCATATTTCACCAATATGATCAGCTCAGCGTTGCTTATCATTTCGCTTCTCTTCTCACTGGTATTTTACATTCTTTCTGATCTAACGACATAGTGAAATGTGCACAACGCAGACTCTTCTTCGAAAAGTTCATCCTCTGGAGAGTTAAACACAAGACTTCTCTTAATCTCTCGCTTATAGTCTGAAGAAATGTCCACAAAACACTCTAAATTGCTCTTTAGATACTAAGGAAAACTTCCAGGAAATTTTTATTATCTGGAAATTTTTATTATCTGAGCGAGAGTACTACTTACTTAGTCTATCCTTCCAACTAACCGGTGCTGCCCTCTCGAGCTTGGGCCATAGCTGATGCGTCACAAATTTCTCAAACTAATTATATGAATTTAAAACCATGACATTCAAAAATGTGATTATCTAATGGGAAATCTTTTAAAATGAGAGGCATGATATAATTGTATATATAAAATATAAGTAAATCTCACCTAACAGTATTTTTTTTACTCCATGGCACAGCTCACGGCGAACCTTGGCCTACCGCCCGGCCGCTGCGTTCCCCATCTTGGTCCACTACAGACGTCATGGATGGGGTGCAGTATTGGAGGGTGAGACGTGGTCAGCGCCTCGAGTCCCCCCGGCCGGTTAATGCGGTTCTCATGACCTGGAGCCGCTACTTCTCCATCAAGTAGCTCCTCAATTGGTCCCCCAAGGATCTTACGAGGCTGAGTGCACCCCGGGCCAGGTCTCCCAGCGGGGGAAAAATCCCCACGCCGGTACTGGAGATGGAACCCAGGTCTCCCGCTTGGTAAACAGCAACGCTACCACCGCGCTAAGGAGATGACCTAACAGTATTCCCACCATAAACAAATTTGTCTATTCTGTTTCAGAACTTTTAAATCTAGGGCTCTGATGGACATATATTTTAAGCTTGTAGTACTTATTTTAGCCTTCCTATTATGAACGCTAAACCATTTCAAGTATTATTTAATACACTCTATATTATACAGCTTGCTCTTCAAACAAAGAAAATGCTGCTACAGATACACATATATACCAACTTAGGTTAAAAAACAGAATATTTACCAGTGTGTAACTAATTCGTGCTTAATAGCTCAGAAATGTATTATAAAATTAAGAAATTAATTTTTCTAGGATCATTATCTAGTTACATCGGTTACTATAGTGAACGGTAAATTAATTCTAAGATATTCAAAACATAAATCTTGTATTGAACGGTATGTCAAAGTTTACATCTTAAATCAGGGGTTTCCAAATCACGGTAGTTGCTTTAGTATGCCACCTACAAGCTTCAAAATAAAAATCTGAAGCGTTCTATTCAGATGACTTTCTCTACCTGTTTTACAAATTATTCTTACAAAAGAATATTGTTGATCTACTTTATTTTAATCAGATAAACATTAGCAGCAATGTTGTTAATGTTTAGCGTCTTATAAATAGAAGAGAGATTTGACTGGGACAAAGCGAAAGTCAAATCTTTTAAAAACTGTCGCTATGCGATTGTCATTGAAATTTGGTTCTCTTTCCAAGATCAGGAGTAAAACAAAAGAGACGCCTAATAAATGAGGATATCCATTTCAGAAAAGTATAATTATTTCAAAATTGAAACCAATAACAGGAAATATCTCGGAAACGGTTATTTCCACCGAAAAACTGTATATAACAAAAATTGTGGGTTTTAACGAGATCTACAATTTTTTTACAGTAAGCGCTTGCCTTTCTGTTACGGCTTACCAGTTAAACCAAATTCATTCAGAATGAAGAGAAATTCAAGGGCTATTCGCAAGAGATTTAGGATATATATTTTATTTGCCATGTAAGTATCTTTAATATACCGAATTATAACCAAAATCATTAGTCATTTTACAATATCGACAATTTCTAAACATGTTCCAAGTAATGAGTAAATTGGGGTGGGGGATTTTCCTGAATATCCTTGCCATATCCTTAAATACCTAGTTAGTTATTTAACGGACTTTCCACTTTTCAATTATGACGTCCACAGAGACACACACACACACACGAGCGCATACACAAATGGATCTCTTTCTAAAAGTGGTATTTTTTTTATTTTTTTTTATTTAGGAGTCCTCAAAACATTTACGGTGAAATCTTGGTATGCAATTTTGGGTAGAATGCAATACTTCTCTACCTACTATGCATATTGTACATGCATGCTAGAGAAAGTAATATGAAGCGGTGCGTCTGTAGTAAATTAATTTAGTCACAAATTTCGAACGATTATATAAAATCGATGCTCAGATTTTTAATAAATATACAGTCTAATGAACTACTGAGGCAAAGTGCATTTGTTATTTTTGCTGACTTTTTTACTGTCTCCCCAATGACATATATCCTCATTTGAAAGACTGCATAAATACGAATTCAGTGTTCGCATCAAATATATTATGAAAGACTATTTTTAAAAATTAAATATAGACACGGTCAAATTATTATTATTATTATTATTATTATTATTATTATTATTATTATTAGAGTAACCTGGTAGATTCTACATATTTCATTAAATTGTATATCTTACAACAAAGCATACTCATTGAATATCTAAGAAATATGCATATCCATATGAGTTTTATGATTAAATTCCATCGTGATTTTTATTTAGATAACTGACAGACAGCAATTAATACACCAAGAATAAACATTTCTATATAAAATGATATGTAATGGCAGTAGTCAACGTTAAGCAAAGATTCAGTATAGCTTAAGTAATGTTTCTAACATTCACCAATAATTAAAAACTCAATAAACTAACAGAAGTGAGTTCAAATTCTAGAACCTACTGGCTTCTTGCATTTATTAATATTTTAATTTTAATTAATAAATATCTTGCTCCATGAACATGTTTTGAAGAATTAAGTGAATGAGAATGCTTACTCCAAAAATTTAACTTCGTTCATAAATTAAATAAATAAAAGTCTTGAGTTTCATTTACATGAATTTCTCTACCTATTCTTACAGAAGCACCTATTTACTCATGCTGATCAAAATAAATATTAACATAGTCTTATTATTCATGGAAATTAAGGGAACACGCAAGGCTAAAGTAATAGTCAATACCCTTCAAGAGGTGATTGCTATGGACGACTTTGAATTTTTTTCTCTTTGCATGGTCTACCAAGAATTTCTTTGCTTTTAAGTTTTAAAATAAGACTTAATTTTGGTTTGCAAGACCCATGACTTATTTTTACAATAAAAAATTTAATGTTCATAATATTTTATTTTATATTTTTTGTATAATTTGCTCTAAATGTAAGCATTCATTAATAACGCGGCAAAAAGAAAAACAGCAACAATTACAACTTCCCATTTGAGAAAAGTATAAGTATTGCAAAAAATTAACCAACAAAAAGAATATCTGGGAAATAGTTTTCACAAAAAGTATATAGATATAAAATAAATACATTCTTTGTTTTAATGTGATCTGCATTTTGGGTGAAATATTGTCTCTCTTACGGTTTACGAGTTATGCATGTAACCGACTTTTCTTTTTACAGTTATTAGTCGATAGATACGTACACACGTACTTATTATTATTATTATTATTATTATTATTATTAATAATAATAATAATAATAATAATAATAATAATAATAATAATAATAATAATAATAATAATAATAATAATAATAATAATAATTGTATTCGGGGACCCCCAAAAGGATTTCCATTGGAATCTCCGTATCGAATTTTTGGGAAGAATACACCACTTTCTCTACGTACTATGTACCTGGTAGAAAAAGCAATATAAGTCTGCTATAGCTAATAAATATTTAAGAGTCCATTTTGAATATAGACGGTAACAAATTTGAACTACAAATCTCTACAATTACAGCCGACTTTGGGTGTATCATAATCTATGAGTTACATTATTATGAGAATAAGTAATCAAGTCATGAGAAAATGGAACAATACTGCCCTAAAATAATGCTATAAAATAATAAAACATATTGTTTCGCAATGTAAGCTAAAGAATATTATGTATAAAAATGGCAGCGTGACGTCATCGCCTCACGATACGCACGAATATGGCCTAGAATGACATAACCAAGCTTATGTAACGAATACCACACATTATAATGCATAACATATGACTATGAAATGGTGCTTAGAAAAGCATATTTATAATAAAATATGACTAAAAGCAGTAATATGAGAGAAGAAGAAGGATCATAAAGGTGAACGAGATACCGGATGCTATAAATTGTTTATGCCGGTAACAAAACATAAGAATAGAGTTAAATAAATATTTATTTTAGAAATGTTAGCTATTTATTGGATCATTTCCATGTAAATTATAGAAAAGCATTGATTTTAATTACTATGAATTTATAGAAATGTATTTTAAACTTGTATTTCACGAAATGTGGAATAGGAAATCTGCCGCTCCTATAGTGACGGACAGATTACAATGTATAAAACATTGATTTTCAACTTTTGTATATATGTGAAAATTGTAATAAGCTTCCGGGACGCAGTCAATAAGAGAGACGCCAGGGATACGGACGATAAGAGATAATCTCACAAATCTAGCATTGTACTAATAATCAACAAGAGGTTTATAGTAAATACACATTAAAATGTACATATTTGGCACACTTTTCTAGAAAAGGGATTCTGTTCAAATAGCGTGCTATAATTTATCACATTGTTTCGAAAAGTTAAGAAATAAAAGTTCATATATAACAAGACATCTTCTTATTAATTTCATTTATTATTACATCCTACCATCCAAGCATGGAGGTTAAGATTCTCGTACTCACCAACTGAAGCTAGCAGAATTTAACAGAAAACGTGGTTGAGCTGTGCACAATAAGTAAATTCGCCGCCGATAATAACCTTGCAATTGCTCCAACAATTAAGTCTGGAGCAAATAGTCAATTTCAGTTTCGCCAACAGCAAGGGTTACCAACTTCATACACAGCGGCAAATTCAAACCCGTATAAAGGTTTAAAATACCACAGCACAGCAGCCCTGAGACCTACACCACTGAGGACCTTTATCATCTTAAACCTAAATGAATTTAATTTAATTTTTTTTTCACACAAGCCGCGAGTAACACAGGATTTGGATAAATAGAATCAGATTGAAAAATGTAATATCTTAGCTGGGATATGAACCACGGATCTCCCAGTCCCTAGCCGATGCTGTAAGCTCTGAACTACCATAGCAACAATTTTTCAACTTGACTCTATCTAACTCCTTTGTTACATAAGAGTTTCGTGAAAAAAAATTAAATTAACATTAATTGACCTAATAGTTAAGTAAACTATTAAACCGGGACTTATAATATTGTGCCGCCATTGGGGTATGTCATCCCAACATACTCTGAGATCACCTTGTAGTTTTTTAATGGGAAACATGCGAGTTAGATGAGGAATTTAATACCGTGCTGGTATATTGTCATGATGGCTCAGTGGTTAGAGCAACCGGCTAGAGACCAGTAGATCCGTGGTTCAAATCCCAGCTAAGGTATCAAGTGTTTCACTCTGACTCTACCTATCCAACTTCTGACCGTCACATGGCTTGTGTGAAAAAACAATTAAATTAACACTATTTGATAGTTGGTTGAGCTATGTAGTCCAGGACTTAAAGCACTTACGACATTATAAGTCACCGTTGGGTTATGTCATCTCAAAACAGTTTGAGATTTCTTGCGATTTGCAGGGAAAACATGAGAATCAGTTGACAAATTTAATTCTGTACCGACATGTTGTCATGGTAGCTCAGTCGTTAGAGCAACCGGCTATAGCACTGAATTTTTCAGTTTGACTGTACCTGTCCAACTAAATGGATTTACTTGTTATTCATTCTCTGACAGTTAATGGGACCGTAATTATCAATTCCTTAAAAATATGGATTGTAGAGATTGTGATAAAAGTTATATTATTTTAGTTAGGGCTGACACAATATAAATGAATGTTAAAAGTTTTATTTTAATTTAATTGACAAATTAACATAAGTATTCTCCCGCTGAGTCCAAGCTCTGGCATTATGTAAACATATTCTAGCTCAATTACGTGGCTGTTTATTCACAAAGCAGTCAGTCAATTGTGTCTATTCGACGATATGGATTCGGGGTTAAACCAATACATGTTTGTACACTGCGACTAACATGGTGTACTGCAAACACTGGCAAACAGAGACAATGAATTTGTGTCTGAAGAACAAGTGAAACTCAGTGTAAATTTACCTCTTGAAATTATGAACAATTCTGTTTGTTTGTTTCTTCACATTTGTGATTCAACTCCTAATCTAACCTAGCAATCTTTACTGTTCTTCCATTTCTTCTGCAATTTGTCTTCTCCTTCTGTTTCAACACGGGATAGGTAATTTTAAGGCAGATCATCCATAACTTCGCTCTCTCTCTCTCTTGATATTTCCTATATTTTTTGCAGCAGATGTTTCACTTCCGATATTTTTCTGCGTCATCGCCATACTGCTGATATTTCTTAGTAGGAGGAAATAAAACATAAGGAATCCACTGACATCGAAGAAGAAAACACTTAATGAGTTATTGAGAACACCGACGGGAACAACTGAAGATCCTTGTGTTTTCCCCCATTTACATTTTTTAGAAATGTATTGGGAAGGGCTTTGTTTTATCTCCTTTTATTTACACCTTTTTAATTTGTCTACTTAGTACATAGAGAAGGTGTTACACTCTACCCAAAAAATTGATACCGAGATTTAGGGTATCTTGTATCCAAAGAAAAGTATTTTAGATAAAGGTCCAAGTGTGTTCGTGTGTCTTGTGTTTCAGTACGGACGCGATAAATCTAAAACGAAAAGTCCGCAAAATACAAAACTTTGTGTTTAGGTTTAGCATCTTCCCAGAATGTGGCACGAAGATTTTTGAGGAAAATCTCTCCTTCCGAAACCACCCTTTACGTAAAAAATATTTCGAAATTTTCATTTTCTAAAAAATGCTTCTAACGATTTTGATAATAATCTCATATATTAAAGATATTTATTCACACGCCGTTTAAAATGTGTATCTTGTATTTTCTGGAAATAGCTTCTGAAGTCTTCTTCATTCTGGATGAATTTTGTATAACTAGTAAACTGTAAGAGATGGACAATATCTTACTGCACAAAACATGTAAATCTCCTAAAACACATCATTTATGTTATATGTTCTTTTCTACGTGGAGTTGACCATTTGCAGATGTTTCTTTTTTCGTTTGTGATTTTGTCAACTGACCATGTAAATAAACGAATTTAAATCACATAGGATCCAGTTTTTAAAAGATATGGCTATCATGAGTTTTATCCTTGTGCACTAATTTATTTCTCTTCTACTTACAAAGTGGCAAGTAATTAGACAATTTCTGATAATGTTTTTCTAAATTAGTATGAATTAGAAGAAGAAGAGAAACTTTTTAAAAATAATTTATTATAGAGATGTAGACAAAGTCATGAGAAAGGAACAGTCAGCTTTACTTTTTGTTCCCCTTGCTTATGGTATTCGATTTTGAAGTTTCAATGCAAATGCATTTTTTGAGTTCTCCAAACCCAAAAAAGAATTTTAAAAACCTGATGTTATATAATTATATGATATTCACTATTCGTTATCGTTTATTTTTGTTTACCTATTTTATACATTTCATTTTTCACTGTACGTAATGAATTGAGGTAAACTTTTACAAAAATATATTGGTTCACATTTTGCTGCAACTGCAAGTGGTTTAATGCTATCACGAAATGCAAATATTGTACTTTTTCTATATCAAGGCAGGAGACAACTGAATGATGACATCACTTCAAAAAATGAGAAAGTATTAAAAAATTCAAACTTTATCTACGAATATATCGGAAATGACTGATACTAAACTAAGTTTATTTGAACAAAATTATGGCTTTTAAGGAGACCTAGAGAAGATTAAAATCATGTAGATTTCACCATTAATATTTTAAATATTGACTATTTCAATAAAATATTTAGATAATTTCTTAAAAATAAAAAATAGTGATCACATTTTAGAGATATTTTCTTGAAAATATTGCTAACACGTCCTTGGAAAATACTGAACTTAAATAAGAAGCTTTACACAAACTTTCATTTTTGAGTAATACTGTTCAAAGAAAGACAGATAGTGTTGGTACAACAGCAAGAAATGGCTTGAACAAATTCATCACTCGCTCATAAGATTTTCTCTACTCTCTTGTAATGTTTACACATTACAGTAAACAAACTCTTACTCTCAGATAATATTTCTCAGAAATCAGCAAACCATTCATAGCTGTATTTTAATGTTTAGTTAATAACTTTTCTATATAATATTTATTGTAATTTACAACTAATGCAAACTTCTGATTACTATACAAGGTGCTGGGGTTTTACTGTTTATACACTTTGATGTGATAGTTCCGTTTTCTTTTGTTCATACAGTTTTGCTAAAAACCAATCACATAATTTAATGCCTGATATGTTTTGTATGGTCTTAATTGAGCGGCAAAATGAACAAGGTCTACCATTATAGACTGTTCGCTTTGCTTCCAAGTTTCGCACCTCGTAGTATGGAATCATTGGCGTTGACGAAAGCATTCAAACTCAGTTCCGATACAACATTCAAAGTCCGCCTACTCAGATTACGCCTTCTGATCTGTGGTCTCAGGGAAAACAAACTCGTATTTCTTGTGTGTGCTAGGAGTAGCCAACTCTAAAATATAGTGTTATAAGTCGCCAAATGTAGCAAATATTCATTTAATGTTATTCATGGCACCATTCTTAATTTCCAACACAAATACCTACACCTATATCACAAATGTAGCAACTGTATAAAATATTACAACCTTCAACAATTGATTTTAAGATGTATCACTATTTTGTTCTTGTATTGTACACTTGTGTTTAATGTGTTCGCAATGCAACCACGGAGGTATTAAATAAAGAAAATAAGAAAAAAAAAATGTCAATGAAGCAATGCGATTTTATCAATTATGTGGCCTCTGTACACCCTGTGGTCTTCATCAGCTTACATTCTTTATATAACAATACTGTCTCTTTGAAAGAGAGTTGGTATTGCTGGCAGGCTAATCCATTTGGAAGACACCAACCCCCCCACCCTTGTATCTGCTCCTCCCTTCCTTCCTTATAGCAAAGAGGGAGCCCCAGGGGACTGAATCCTAGACCTTTCCCCCAGCTTTCTCCGTAATATCAAGTGCAGATGCTGAAACTATACCGCCCCTCCGTCGCACCAGGCAGTTCATTTCAAGCCTCCCGGTACACGCCCCCTTTCTTCCTATCCCTAGAGGCGGAATTCACCAAGCAACCAGATATTAAATGTCACGGCTTTTCTGCACTCTTCAGCTAGATATTAAAAAAGTAAAATCGATTATCTCTTTTGTTGCAAGTTTATTGAGGAGCAAATAATGCATTTTACACTGAAAACCACCCCTCGAATCAATCGAAGAATTTTCATGCATAAATTTGTAACGTAAACAGTGGCAAAGCGTGACTTTTAAAGTGACGGAGCTCTAAGTAATAATTTTCATAAAATAGGAGAGAGCAATGAATGTCGTGTTTACACTTTTTTAATCCGAACTGCATGAATTGTATGAGACTAATTATGTGATTTTGAGTTCATTGTTTTTGAGCTTTGTGTAAATTATTCACATTGTCAAAACCTGCATAACTCCAAGTAATTAACACCCATGACCCCCATAGCTATAACCATGAAATTATATCATACATGTCTTCGTTAAAGTGGTACATAAACCTCAAAGTCCCACATATGTAACAAAAATGATTAATTAAAACTTTTAGTCCTTTTAGTGGACTTTTTTCTAATTTCTTATTACACTCACCTTCAGCAATAAAATTAGGCTAGTTACAGCTATTTCTTATTGTAGAATTATTAACATTTTTAAATAAAACTATAGTGTTTTAATACAAATAGCAAATCCACGCAACTGTAACCCCGTCAGCATCCAAGCAGTTATTTTACCTGGATCCTTCCCATCCTTTACCACAGACACATTTTACTGCTGACCCTGGAACTTGCGGCCTTTTTTTTTTTTTTTTTTTTTTTTTTTAAATACGGTACCGGAGTCTGATCGGGACTCCGGCACTGTATACCCTACTTTTATTTACCCTTTTTTTACCTTGTTTTTCTGTATTATTACTGGATTGCTGTTTTCTTACTGTTACAACACACACATATACACAAACATATAACACCCATGCCCAAGGCGGGACTCGAACCCACGATCCCCAGCGCTACGAAGCACTAAAGCTCGGCTTTGAATGGATGGCTATTCAAGTAACTTCAGCTGTCAAGCCGGTGAAAGGGATATAAATACCGGTTCGCAAATTAGAGAAAGAAGGGTTTATGTAGTAAAATAACCCATGTAATTAGGGTTAACACCTTTTGTTTGCATGCCGATATTATTGTTATTATTATTACTAAGAAATTTTTCGCTTGTCACTTTTAATTATATTTAGTTAAGAATTAAACCCACCCATTAGCACTCTTTCTATTGCATAGTTACACCCGAAAAAATTCATCGCCCCTTCCGGTTTTGAATCCGCGATTATGGGAACTAGAGGCTGGCAGGTTACCCCTAGACCAACTTACACAAGAAGTTTCATAACAATCTACGCCAAATACGCGAACTATGCTTTTGAAATATACTCAAAGTTAAGTACTTAAAGGCACCAAATAAAATAAAACAAAATTTTGTTCGTACACTACAGTGATTTTGTGTTATGATTTTTACAACGCTTCCTAATGAAAGAGCTGTTTTGTTTTGTTCCCGACCCATAAAGTGTAATTCGGCAAAGAGGTTACGAAACCGTGAATACGGAAATGTTTGTTCAGTGTTCAATGAGCTGTGGGCAATCATTCGGATTTCGGTAGCTGTCCAACTGCGCACAGTACGGCGCATGTACGCGAATAAATTTTATAAATCTATCCGGAGAAAATAAAAAATAAAGTTGGGATGAAGTATTCACAAAGTATAGGATTGACAGGTCACTTAACCCTGTTAACGTAGGGTTTCCAACGGGTAATGCTTAACAGCAGGTGTAGAAACTTCTAAGCACTTAAGTCAGCATGGAAGGATATAACGTTGAACTGTCGTTGGATTGTAGGCAAAGACACATAATAAAACACTCCATCTTTTGACGACTACAGACAGGTCTCTATCATCCTATCACTGTCCTTGATCTCACTGGTTTTGCACTTTTTATAGTTCAAAGGTAAGTGTAAATAACTTGAAGCCGCAGCTGTTATGTCTGATTATTAGAATTCAGGTAACTTTTTCTGTAAAACTATAAGATTTCACAAAAAATTTTACAGCATTTAAAATACACCTGCCTACGCACTTAGCTTAGGCTTTTATTTTAAAAGTATGCTCTATTTTATGTTATATGTTTTCATTAACAGTCCTTTTTAAACTAAAAAAAATGAGTTAATCACCCTATAAACTTTTATTCTTTCAAAATATTTTAAAATGATCTTATTAAAATCTGATTATAATATATAACTTGTGTGAATTTGAGCTTTTCAAGTTTCTAGTATTATCGAAAAATATACTTTTGTTTAAATAATGTAAATTTTGGAAATCGAACTATAAAATAATGTAATCTTAAATAACAGTTGTTATTATATTTTAATACTTATGAATTACCTACAAACATAATCCATACATGCAATTAGTTGGGCAAACTAGAGATTTGTATAACATAAAGGCAAAAAAAAATCTGATGTACTCCATTCACATTACTTTCTATACTTGTTCTGCAAGCAAAACATTCTTGCAAAAGATTATTTAGTTTATATTATGCTTATCGAGAGAAACATTAGCAGAAATTCTCTTATCACTTGTAGCCTTCTAAGCAGAAGGGAAATAAAACAATACACTGGCCTAAAGCCATAGTCAAATCCTTTAAAAACTGTCTCATGTGAACAGATGAATTCGGTTCACATGGAAAGCAGTAAAACAAAAGAGAGACACGAAAGGTGACTTCCCGTTTGGAAAGTTAAGTAGTTTAAAATGGAAACCAATATCAAGGAATACTCGGAAACAATCAGATCTAAAAAAAAAAAAAAATGTAGAGTATATGACACAAATAATGTGTTTTTCAACATTTTTCGTAGTAAGTTTTCATCTATCTCTTACAGCTTACCAGTTATACAAAATTCATCCAGAATGAAGGTGTTTTCAGAGGCTTTTCCCAAAAATTTCGAGATATACGTTTTATTTGTCATGCAAATGCCTTAATTACAACCTACTTTAGTCAAAATCGTTAGAGCCTTTTTTCAGAAAAACTAAACTTCAACAATTTTTCCAGGTAATTGATTAAAGTGAGGGGATTTTCTTGAAAATATTTGTGTCGTATTCTTAGAACACGCTAAACTTAACCACTAAGTTTGGTATTTAACCGCCTTTAAGCTATGCTGTCCAAACATGTATCCGTGCGTCGTCGGACCTTTTTCTAAAAGAGTTTTTTTGGACTTAGCGGTTCTCAAAACATATTTGCAGTAAAATTTCAGTACCGAATTTTTGGGTGGAATACAATACCTTCTCTATATATATTACGTGTAGAGAAATTGAAAATGGTATTTTCAAGAATGTTTGTCTGCCGGGTTCACCCACTTAGCTCCTATTGTACCTCTGGAAACCTTCTATAGAAGAGGTATTGCGAAGAATTCAGGCTACTGTCTATAGATACTCTATGAGATGTAGCTTGTCCGGTTTGGTTCTGTCCTTGTCGTTGAACACTCTACCTGCAAGCACCCCTTCCCAACCTGTCTATAGTCTCTGTTAAATGGCTACATGTTCTTTGCAAATAAATTCGTCACCGTAAAGAGATAAATGGGTAAATGTTTCTGTCTCTTTATTTTCTAGATCGGAACAGTTAAATCTCACAGACTATCAATACCAGGTATTACGTTCTGACACCGATTGTGTCTGCCACCTAGGTCCACTCTCTTTACGGAGAGGTGTCTGGCCTGTAGCATACCAAACACCAGAACACGCAAACTCCAACTCCCATGCCTCGCCCAGCGTTCATTCACCTCATCTTTTGATTCTGAAACGTGATATTGTAATGAAATGATAGTAAATGAATAACAAAGGGGTGAACTAAAAAAGAGAGTCGTAGTTAAAAAGCTTAAATAATAAAGTACTGTGAATTAATTAACTTTGCAAATGCTTTTGTAACATCAATATCTGTTTAAAATAAAAATAACCGCTTCAAACACGAATCTAAAACATAACATCCATTATATTTTATAATATTGACAAAAAAGAAACGTTTCTATTCACTTTTACTGTGTATTTTAATCAAGGAATAATTTTGAATCAAATAAGAGGGGATGCAGCAACCTCTTTTAATAGAAAAAACCAGATGTGTTCCATTCACATGCCTTTCTCGGCATCTCTGCAACAAATTTTGGTTAAAAAGCTTATGCTTCTATTTACTTCATACTAATTGAGAACTATTAGCACAAATAGTCTTATTATTTGCTTCCTTGTAAGTAGAAGCGAAATGAGGGAGTACCATAGGTTAAAATGATAGCCGAAAGCTGGTTGCTATGTAACTGAAGTTCCTTTGTTTGTATGAACAGGAGTTAACACATTCTTGAATGAGAAAAGTATGTTTTTCAAAGCAGAAACGAAAAAGCAAGAATATCTTAAAAATGATCAACTCCACGAATAAAATGTATATGACATAAATTGTGTGTTCTATCGCGAGCTACATTTTTTTTTGTCCATCTCTTGCAGTTTAGCAGTTATGCACAATTCCGTAAAATTCTTCCAGAATAAAGTAGTCTTCAGAGGATATTCCCATAACATTCAAGATATAAATTTTATTTGTTAGATAAATATCTTTAATATACGATATTTTAATCAAAATCTTTAGAGCCATTTTTAAGGAAAATCAAAATTTTCGAAATTTTTTCCATGTAAAGGGTAGTTTGGGCTGGGGGGATTTTCTTGAAAATCTTCGTGTCGCATCCATGGAAGATATTGAACTTAAATACCAAGTTTGGTATTTAACGGTCTTTTCGTTTTTGAGCTATGCTGCCCCCAGACACACAGACACACACACATACAAAAAGACAGACACACACATGGACATTTTTCTAAAAATGCTTTTTTTTTGGATTCAGGGAGTCTCAAAACATGTATTTCCGGTGAAATCACGGTATCAAATTTTTGCGTACAATACAATACCTTCTCTATACACTATGTACATAGTTCGTATAGAGAAAGTAAAAAGATAGTTTTCCTTTATATGACATACTTGAAAAAGTTTAAATAAGCAAAACGTAAAGCCTTTCGAAAGCAGCTATAATTATTTTACTAGCTAAGTTTTTATTCATACCATGCTTTTATTATTCTAAAAAGTTGTAAAGAGTTAGATAATATGAAAAGGACTTCTTGTGGTATTCATATATAATTCAATATACATAATTAATATACCAGATCAATAACTGAAACATAATATACAGGATAATATATAGGGATATAACTGCAAATGTTTACATTGCTAATTAATAACATTGTAATGAACAACATTACATCAATGTTTGCTTCATTTACAGACTTATAATTTTACTTATTAAGAGTAATATGAGATCGGTAGTACACACAAAACGTACTTGTTTATTTTTCTCTAAGACCGGAATCGGTCGATGTGGATAAAAGAATACAATTGTAGTAGTAGTTGTGGTGGTGGCGGTAGCGGTAGCGGTAGCAGAATTTAAAACACCTAAATATCTATTTTGCTGGAAACACACACATACACAAGGCAATGATTTTCAACTTAGAAATTCTTATAGCAGTATGAAGAAAATAAGCGTTAGCAGAAATGGTGTTATTACTTGATTCCTTGTAAGTGGAAAGGAAATAAGGCGATACACTTTGCGAAAACGATAGTTAAATCTTTTAAAAGCTGGTCGCTATTTGATCAATTGAATTTCGGTTCGCTTTGCAAAGCCAGCATTAAACAAAAAATAGATGCAAGGAAAGGTAACCTCGTTAGAGAAAAATTACGTATATAATATGATGGAAACGATCAACTCTACAATAAAAATGTATGTGGCTTAAATTGTGTGTTTTGACGAGATCTACATTTTGTGTTTTAGCGAGATCTACATTTAAGTTTTTGTCTATTTCTTAAGGCTTACTAATTATACACTAAATGATGCAGCCGATCCAATGCTCTTAAAAAATCTTATGTGTAACATTCACATGACTTTCTCTACATTTCTGCAATAAATTATTGTTAAAAAGCTTATGCTTCTATTTACTTCCTGCTACTCGAGAACAAATTAGCAGAAATTGTCTTATTACTTGTTTCCTTGTAAGTAGAAGCGAAATAAGGGAGTACCATAGGTTAAAGTAATAGTCAAAAGCTGGTTGTCATGTGACTGAAGTTCCTTTGTTTATATGGACAGGAGTTGACAAATTCCTATATGAGAAAAGTAGGTTTTTCATAGCTGAAACCAAAAACAATGAATATCTAAAAAACGATCAACTCCACGAAAAAAATGTATATACCGTAAATTGTATGTTTTAACGTGCTCTACATTTCTTGTGTCGTAAGGTTTTATCTAAGTTTTGCGGTTTAGCAGTTATGCAAAATTCCGTAAAATTCGTCCAGAATAAAGTAGCCTCCAGATGTTATTCCAGAAAATTTAAGATATACATTTTGTTTTTCAGGTAAATATCTTTAATATAGGATATTTTAATCAAAATCGTTACAGCCATTTTTGCGAAAATCAAAATTTTCGAAATTTTGTCCATGTAAAGGGTAGTTTGGAGTGGGGGGATTTTTCTCAAAATCTTCGTGTCGCATCCCTGGAAGATACTAAACTTAAATACCTACTTTTCTATTTTAACAATTTTTCGTTTTTGAGTTATCGTGTTCACAGACACACGGACACACAAACGGACCTTTTTGCGAAAATGCTTTTTTTGGATATAAGGGACCGGTGAAATCTCGATATACAATTTTTGGATGGACTGCAAAACCCTCTCTATACACTACGCACAAAGTGCATGTAGAGAAAGTAAAAAGCAAGAAGAAATTTTTTCTAGGTCTGTGAAAAGTTAGAACTATTAACAAGTTTAGAGCAGGCCCACGTTTCTTCGTAAATACGGGGGATTTAATCAGGAAGTTTGAAGAAAAAGATTCTGTTCTGATAATTAGTAATCTGGAGGACCAAAGGTGATGTGACTGTTGCTGAAGTGCATCCTTGCAAAACAATTAATAACCCAGCTCTTTGGCGGTCGTGTCATCAGTAGACACTAATCGATAAAGTAGCTGCCACGATCTCCGCACCTCTCGCCGACTTTTAGCTTTGCTGGTTACCTTAAGGGGAGTCGAAATGCCCTATCTTGTCAATGTTAAAGTTTGACCCATTATCTCAGCAACTATTTACGATAATAAGCTAAATTTTTCAAGGTATATTCAGCAATAGCTTTAGTAATTATTGATTGAAAATAAAGTATTTTTGTTCATTAGAAGGGGAGTTATAAATTTTTAATAAACCTCTAAAAATTTTATTGAAAAATATAGATTTTTAAATTTAAATATACATAGCTATCCATATAAATAAACATTTTTTCGTAAAAACAAAGCCTATTTAGGTGCAGTTTTAAGAACTTCTATTAAAGTTAAGAATAAATATGATGCAATTAAGATTATAATTATGTTAATGGTTTGATTATATATTTTAATAGAAAATTATGGATACAAATTTAATATAAATTTTCATATAAATTTATAGAAAAATCTGTAATAATATAATAAAATTTTAAAAAGATGTAATGAAAAATATAATGGTTAATACAATTTTATTGGAATAGGAAAATATTTCGTTTAAGCTGGACTAGTTACGGTAAAAATTTTAGACCTGTGTGTCAATTGTTTCTGAGATAATGGGACATTTGCACAGACAACTTTGCTTCTGAAGTAATTACTTTTTTCACACTAGCCGTGTGTAGGGCAAGAGTTGGATAGATAGAGTCCGACTGAAAGTTTCAATGGCATAGCCGGGATTTGAACCACGGATCTGTCGGTCTCTAGCCGGTTGCTCTTCCACTGAGCTGTCATGGCAGTATGTCGGCATGGCATTGAAAGGTGGTTCAAATCCCAGCTATGACATTATATTTTTCAGTCAGACTCTATCTATCGAATTTTAATTCTTCAGAAATTGCTTTCAAACATAACATTTAAAAAATATATAATCTAATATAATCTAAAAACACAGCTTTGCAGTACATTAAAACACTCACATGAAAGAGATGTGAGCGGGTTGCCAAAGCTGCCAATAGCTTAAGTAAAACTTAAAAAAAAAAAAACAAATCTTCCCTAACACTAATGTTTACAAAGTTATTGATGTTTTATTTTACCAAGTGAGTGAATCAACATATTCTAAAAAAAATCTGATGTGTAACATTTACATGACTTTCTCCATATCCCTGCAACAAATAATTCTTAAAAAGCTTATACTTCTATTTATTTTATGCTAATCAGAAAAAAATTAGCAGAAATAGTCTTATTACTCGCATCCTTGTAAGTAGAAGCGAAATAACGGACAACCGTAGGTTAAAGTGATAGTCAAAAGCTGGTTGCTATGTCAATGAAGTTCATTTGTTTATATGGATAGGAGTTGACAAGTTCCAGTATGAGAAAAGTATACGTTTTTCATAGCAGAAACCAAAAATAAAGAATGTCACAAAAACGACGAACTCCACGAAAAAAGTGTATATAACATAAATTGTGTGTTTTAATGTGCTCTATATTTTTTGTGTAGTAAGTTTTCGTCCATCTCTTACGGTTTAGCAGTTATTTAAAACTTAGTAAAATTCATCCAGAATAAACTACTCTTCAGAGGCTATTCCCAGAAAATTCAAGATATACATTTCATTTGTCAGATAAATTTGTTTAATATCCGGAATTTTAATCAAAATCGTTAGAGCCATTTTTGAGAAAATCAAAATTTTCGAAAAAAGTTCCATGTAAAGGGTAGTTGGGGGTGGGGGGATTTTTCTCAAAATCTTCGTGTCACATCCCTGGAAGATATTAAACTTAAATACCAAGTTTGGTATTTTACCGACTTTTCGTTTTTGAGTTATCGTGTTCACGGACACACACACACACACACACACACACACACACACACACACACACACACACACACGGACCTTTTTGTGAAAATGCTTTTTTTGGATATTGGGGACCCTAAAACATATATTTCCGGTGAAATCTCGGTATCGAATTTTTGGTGGAGTGCAATACTTTCTCTATACACTATGTATATAGTGCCTATGGAGAAAGTAACTACTACACAGGATTATTTTCAATAATATTTTTAAAATATTTACATTTAGCGTATCTCTATGAAAGTTATTCCAAAATGAGCGAGAGATTTGAATTATTCGTATGCATTTAAAACATTAAAATGAAAAAAAAACAAAAAACGAAAATCCCATTTCGACTCCCCTTAAAGAATGAGTTTTCTTGACACATCTGGTTACTCCACAGCTAATATTTCATGACATCTGCGAAATACAATATTTGGAGGTGCTGAAAGAATGGTGTGCGTAGAACAAGAGACAGCCCGCCTCGGTAGTATGGTGGTAGCGTATCTGCCTCACTTTCAGTTCGAATCTCGCTTAGGGTGAGTTACTTGGATAAGGTGTTTATCGGGATTTTCGGTTTTCCCTTATCCTGAGAAGGCGAATGTCGTGTAACTTTAAGCTCTATGGACCTCGAGATCATTTGAGCATAATTTCACTAGTTTCATTTATCGTCCTATATGGTCAAACAGGTTAAAGAACGTTAAGCTACTTTAAAAAAAAAAAAAAGAAGAGAGAGAGAGAGAGAGTTAGAGAGAGAATAAAGGACATCTTACCCAGTATGTGACTTCTTTTGTTTTTTCCTCCTATCTCAAATATTATAATATTTATAAGGCTTAAGCTTTCAAGTGACTTTTGAAAGATCCCGAAATAAAGAAGAGCTTTTGCTTTCTCTACACTTACTACGTACGTAATGTAAAGAGAAGGTATTTTATTCACCCAAAAGCTCTACACCGGGATTTCAAGGAAACATATTTGTTTTGAGATTCGTTGAGTCCAAAGAAAACAGCAGTTGTAGAAAAAGATCCGCGCGCCCGGAGTGTGTGCCTGTGGACAGCATGCTCAAAAACGAAAAGGCCGTAAAATACCAGAGTTGGTATTTAAGTTTAGTATCTTCCAAAGATGTGACACGAAAATTTTCAAGAAATTATTTTCACCCTAACTGATTTATACAAGGAAAAATAATTTAAAATTATGTTTTTCCCAAAATGACTGTCGCGATTTTGATTAAAATACTATATATTATAGATATTGAGACCGTTAATTAACTTCTCTACAGTAAATTTTGGTAGTCTATTAATTATTTAGCCGTGTATAGTTAAAGAGTTCAAATACTTATTAACTCATGTATGTAGCAGTGTAAAGGTCAGCTTATAGCAAAGCAAAGCAGAAAGTTGACGCCAAGCTAGGAGAGCGGTGTGAGGGGTTCATTGTTAACAGAGCTTCTTTTGTCCAGGCACGTACCAAAGACTCACGCTGGGATAAAACCTTAAAATTCGGAAAATAGTAATTTCCCAGTGTATAACACGTGCCATGTGGGTGTTGTGGTGCACCCTGGGATGAGAACAATGGATTTTGGGTAATATATACGTCAATTGCGTGGCCTTTCTGTCCAGTCAGAAAGAAGCCGCCATGACAGTAGTTTTAGTATATAAGAAGCAGAGTACGGCACATCGGAGCTCTGTCTGTGTCTGTCTGTCTACTGTTGTCACCGATTTGCCGCTGTAATACTGTCATGCTGAACGTCACATATGTTACATCTTCGCACAAAGTCAAACATTGTAACTCTTAACGATACTTAGTAGTTAACAGCGCTCTAAGTCAAGTATATTTAAAGTCATTGACGTGCATTAAAATTAAATTGTGTAAGGCGGAATCAAGGAAGAAGAAGTATAAATAAGTACGTGTGAATAATCAAGTAGCAACGTTCCTAGTAAAAATTTAGTTAGCAGAATTGTGAAGCAAAGCGCTTGTCTCGCGCCTCCTAGTTACAATAAATTCAAGGAAAGTTATGTGTGTCTACGTCATTTATAAGATCACTCCCTGAACAACACCCATTAGCTGTACCACCCCGAGAGAGTGAACTATCGTGCACACTGAGCAAAGCCGAGGCATCTCATCGGTAGTAGGTTTACATCAACGGGTACATGGGTCTACTCATTAGTAGTGGAGTGAGTCTTAGAGCACCGCCAACGTCACCACAAATCTGGGCACGAAGCCAAGAACGCCGCATCTGGTGCTCCGTACGTGGTGCTTATTATAATACACCACTACATAATTCCGCCGCAATATAGACATCACAAATAAAATGTATATTTTGAATATTTTGGAAATAACTTCTGAATAGCTGTTCATTCTGGATGAATTTTGCATAATGCGTAAACGGTAAGAAATAGACATACACTTAATGCAAAAAATATAGATCTCATCAAAACACACAATGTATGACATATACATTTTTGTTGTATAGTTGATTGTTTCCAGGCTATTCCTGTTATTGGCTACAATTTTAAACTTTTTAACTTTTCTTAAACAAGGTTGGCTTTCCTTTCATTTCCCTTTTGTTTACTGCCTTGCAAAGCAAGCTGAAATTAAATTGTTCACATAGCGACCAGCTTTTAAAAGATTTCACCATTACTTTAGCTTAGTGTATCGCCTTTTTCCCCTTTGACTTACAAGGAATCAAGTAATAAGACCATTTCTGCTAATGCTTATCTCGATTAGAATGGTATAGATAAAAGTATGTTCTTTTGTAATAGAAATAGTATTGGTAGTAGTGGTATTTATTAAGTTTATAATAATGCAACATTTGCGTAGTACAATCGCATGGGTTGGTAACCGTACATGCTGTTAAAAATACTTGAATTTAAAATATTATCTAAATATCTATTTTACATATTTTCGCAAGACTGGAAATACAGACACACACACACTAATATGCTACAACAACAGAACAACAGACTAATAAAATAAGTAACACTCTGATATCACACATACATACACACACAGCTAATCAAATATCAAATATGTATATACAGTATTCACAAACATTTGCAGAATGGACAGAGGAAGTCACTTGAATAGAACACATTAGGTTTTTTTTAAGGTAAGTTTACTGAAAAATGCGCAGAGGAAGACATGTGAAAGTACCAGATTTTTATAGACCAAATAGTTACCCACCTGATTTACCAAACACACTTAGGCAAACCATTAAACCTGAATGTCCTGCGATACAATCTACTTCTACAAAGCATGGCTTAACTAGCCCACTTGGTACAAACATTTATCAGAAGTCGGATCCTCTGTAAGCTAGGAGATACCCGCCTTGCACCTTAATTACTAGGTTAGAAGAGCGACAAAAATTATATGGCGAAGAGAACCATATGATCTAAATAGCTGCAATAAATTGCAGGCAGCGCTTGGGCATGAGAAAAGGAAGGAGGTGGTATCAGCTTGCCACCCTCTATTCGATACCATCAAGATTTAGCATCAACCCTGGTACGACGGTATCAACAGCGGCAGATGTCGAGCTAATGGAGACCGTTGGATGCTGTGCACAGCCAGTAATGGACCACAACGACGATGCTCTTCCTCTCTATCTCCCTGCAAAGTGGAACTGTGAAACGAGGTATAAGATGCTGCTCTGGGTGGGGAAGCTATCTTTCTCGGGCCATTGTTCACTGGACTGTGATGAAGGAAGAGAGAGAAAGGAAAAAGTGGGACTGTTTGTAAAAGGAAGCGGTGGAAGAGCATTTCAAACATGAGGAAGGACAATAAGAGGGAGGTGAAGGGAAATACCACTCGACATTAGTTGGCAGGAAACAGCGGCTAGGGTTTGTCCTCCTTGCGGCAGGCCTTAATGAGTGGTTAACTTCTTGGTGTCAAAAGATAGGGACATCGTATCAAAGAGGGAGAATTCTATAGAGGCGTTTATCAGTGCGGCTGCTAACGACCGCTTTTAGTAAATTGTCGGTGAATCAATTTCTTTAAGGAACCTACAAAGTAAATGTTCTTTGCAAATCATCGAATCTACCTCGAAGGTACACACAGTTCCAAATAGAAATCTTCGTGTGATTCATTATAGCAGAGGCGATATCAATGCTTTCGTTCGTAAAATCCATCGCAAACTTCCAGTACTGGTATTAGTACAGAATTAAAAAAGAAATGTGTTCCATTCACATGACCTTCTCTATCTGTTCTACAAATAAACATTCTTTCAAAATATTATCCTTTAATACACATCATGCTAATTAAGACAAACTAGACCGGAAACTGTCATAAAGGACTAAAAATCAGTTGTCAAATCTTTTAAAACATGTCGCAATGCGATTCATTGAAATTGGTTCTCTTTTAAACTCCAGGAGAAAAAAAAAATGAAATGTGTGAGGAATTTCCGTTTAAGAAACGTTTTGATTATTTGAAAATTATAACATATAACGGGAATTTCACTGAAATGGTTTGGTCTAGTAGAAAATGTATATGAAAACTGTGTGTTTTAAGGAGATCTAAATTTTTGTCCAGTAACCTTTTGTCAGTTATAAAACTCTAATGTGTTCCATTCACATGACTTCCTCTACATCTCAGTTGCAAATTATTGTTAATAACCTTATTCTTCCATCTACTTCATGCTAATCGAGATAAACATTTGTAGAAATGGTCTTATTACCTAGTTCCTTATAATTAGAAGGGAAATAAGTGAATACACTAGGCTAAAACGGCACTCAAATGTTTTAAAAGCAGATTGTCACGTGGTTAAAATCCGTTTCTATGCAGGGCCAGGAGTTTACAGCTTACCGCGTGAGAAAAGTATAAGTATTTTAAATCTGAAACAAATAACAAGGAATATCTCAGAAATGGTCATCTTCACGAAAAAAATGTATATGAAAAATTGTGTTTTAAAAAATCTACATTTTTTGTGTAGTAAGTTTCGGTTTACCAGTTTACCAGTTTTGAAAAATTCAGAAAAATTTATCCAGGATAAAGTGCACTTCAGAGGCTATTGTCAGAAAATTTAAGATATATATTTTATTTGTCATATAAGTATCTTAGATATAAAAGATTTTAATCTCAATCGTTAGAGCCAATTTTGAGAAAATCAAAAGTTTCAAAGTAAAGGGTAGTTGAAGGTGGGCGGATTATGTTGAAGATCCTTATGTCGCATCCCTGGAAGATACTGATCTTAGATATAAAGTTTAGCATTTAACGGGATTTTCGTTTTAGAGATATGCTGCCCACAGACACATACACACACAAGCACTCAGAGAAATTTTTCTAAAAATGCTTCTCTGGATTCAGGGATCCCAAAACATATATTTCCGCTGAAATCACGGTATTGAATTTTTGGGTGCAATAAAATACCTTCTTATGCAACTATGGAGGTACATAATACCTATAGAGAAAGTAAATTTAAGAAAAAACATTTTCGTATTTTGTTTCATATAAAAGGGGAAATTATTCAGAAAATATTCTTGTCGAACTGTTAGAGGATACTAAACTTAAATACCAAGTTTGGTATTTAATCGAATTTTCATTGAGTTATGCTGTCCACACACATACATACAGATATATTCAAACATACTGACCTTTTTCTAAATATTTTGTATTCGGGGGTCATCAAAAAATGTATTTTGGTGAAATCTCGTAACCGATTGTAATAGAATACAATTCCTTCTCTTTCTACTATGTCTATGGTATATACGTTCTGTAAAAACAAAAAAAAAATGACATGAAGAAAGGAGAAATGGTGGAGCGATGAGTATACACATTTACACACAATAATTACATTGTAGTGTCTTCATAAAATAATTTGAGTTGTCCATTGCCTACTTTAGTCCCAGTGTTAGTATTCTAGCAAAGTCTATTGGTAAGAGAACGATGTTTTGTAACATTTTTAGAAATCGCGTTTTCGGCAAACCTTGATTTTTGTTTTATTAGCTTATGGGATTACTATTATTTGAAGTCGCAATGGATTATTAGAGAAAAACATAAAAGCCATTCAAGGATTAACTTCCACTATTTTATTTTTCCAACAATAAAGAGAATTAAGGAAATTTGCTTTAACAGATTGAAAGGGGCGGGGAATTACGTTTTGTTCCATTCACATGACATTATCTACTTGTTCTGAAAACATAAGTTTTCATTAAAATAATATGAAAATTTAATGAATCCGATTATGCAACTATAATTCTTGTTGCTGCTACGATGGACCAAGTACATTTTGAACTATTTTAATTCATCCAAAAGTAATTATCGCAAAATAATACTATTTTATTCTTACAAACAATTATTGCTTTATCTGCATCATGATAACGAGATAAGCATTAGAAGAATTAGTTAATTATAAGTAGAAGGGTCTGTGAACACGATAACTCAAAAACGAAAATTCAGTAAAATACCAAACTTGATATTTAAGTTTAGTATCTTTCAGTAATGCGACACAAAGATTTTGAGAAAAATCCCCCTACTCCAAACTACCTATATGGAATTTTTTTCTAAAATGTTTATTTTATCAAAAATGGCTCTGTCGATTTTGATTAAAATATCGTATATTAAAGATATTTAACTGACAAATATTTATGTATATCTTGAATTTTCTGGGAATAGCCTCTGAAGACTGCTTTATTCTGGATGAATTTTACGGAATTTTGCATAACAGCTAAACCGTAAGAGATGGACAAAACTTACCACACAACAAATATAGAGCACGTTAAAACACACAATTTGTTATATTTTTTTTCGTGGAGTTGATTGTTTTTGAGATATTCCTTGTTATTGGTTTCAGCTTTAAAAATATACTTTTCTCCTACAGGAATTTCTCAACTCCTGTCCATACAAACAAAGGAACTTCAGTCACATAGCAACCAGCTTTAGACTATCACTTTAACCTATGATACTCCCTTATTTCGCGTCTACTTACAAGGGAGCAAGTAATAATAATAATAATAATAATAATAATAATAATACTAATAATAATATTTCTGATAATTGTTTCTTCATAAGCACGAAGTAAATAGAAGCATAAGCTTTTATACAATAATTTGTTGCAGATATGTAGAGAAAGTCATGTGAATGGAACACATCAGATTTTTTCAATACAGAAGCCCCTAAAACATATATTTCTGGTGAAAACTCGGTATCGAATTTTTGGGTGGAATGCAATACCTCTACATGGTGTTGTGCACATAGTACGTTTAGAAAAAGTAATAAACAACAATTTAAACTCGATGCCAACATGCTAACCAGAGCGCTTAATAATTTTTGCTTAATTTTTTTTCTCGGTTAGAATGAATTAAATAGAAGCATTAGCTTTTTAATAACAATTTGTTGCAACACTGTAGAGAAAGTCATGTGAAAGAACCACATCAGATTTTTTATGTTGTCTTCTTTGTTTGTATTTTATAATGAAAGTTCACATGTTGCTATTACGCAATATAATTTATTCGTATTGGCAAATGAAACATATTAGTGTTCGATTAGCATGTAGGTACAACGGAGAACATTTCAGTAACAATTGCATTAAACACCTGAAGGTACAGTTCTCCACTCCTCTCGAAGAAATTTGTAAGAACCGCGCCGTGGCCGAGTGATTAGACCACTCGCCTCTCACCTAGAGGTTCAATCCCAAGCGACCGAATGTGAGACAAAGCGTCGCTGGGGCGGGTTTTCTCCAAGTACTCCGGTTTCCCCCGCCATCGCATTCCACCGATGCTCCATTATCATTCATGTATCATCAGTGTCACCGCCTGCGGTTCCATAAGTAGTTAAAGTGGGCGTTAAACACTACCCAAAAATGTAAAATAAAGTGTATGACACATTGATGTGTTATGGATGCACGCATTACAATTATGACTTTTGCAGTGATACGTAGAACTGGCCCTTACGCATATGCAATGGTATCACGTGGCACCAAAGTGCACATGAACTGAGAACTTCGTAACTTAGAATTTCAGTTCGTATGATCTCCATTTCGCACCGTTGAAACAGTTTATGTCCTTACATATAATACGCATTATAGCGGTGGTAGCGCGGCTGCCTGCCAAGCGGGAGACCTGGGTTCGATATTCGGCACCGGCGTGGGGATTTTTCCTCGCTGGGAGACCTGGTCCGGGGTGCACTCAGCCTCATGAGGTCCCTAGGAGCTAATTGAGGAGCTACTTGATGGAGAAGTAGCGGCTCCAGGTTCATGAGAACCGCATTAATCGTCCGGGGGGTTCGAGGAGCTGACCACATCTCACCCTCCAATACTGCACCCCATCCATGACGTCTGTCATGGACCGAGATGGGGGATGCAGCGGCTGGGCGGTAGACCAAGGTTCCTTTTGTGGCATGGAGTTGTATAATAATGCATAGTTTTACAATTTGAGCACAATGTTTACCAATTAATGGTTCTCACAGTAGTCACGTGTAGCCATTAGAAAACATTTTCAGAAGCACAACCGTGATGGAATCCTAAATGCTTATCTAAGTATTTAGAACGACACAATAGCAAGACAAAACCAAGGTACCGCTATTCAAATCCTAGCAATAGCAGACATTACTTATTCCGCCGCAAAATCATAGTTCAGCTTCTACGTTTCAAAGCACTGTGTCATTTCCTTACAACTTTGTTTCTGGTTGTAATATTGTTTTCTTCGCGAGGGGGTAGAAACGGGAAGGAAATTGCCGCTAGGCGCGTAACAGTCTTTCTCCTTCCCTGTCGGTGGGTTTTTGCTCGAATGGACAAGGGTAGAGTGGTTTTAGTCGGTCAGTTGAGCTCAGCTCAGTAGGTCAGGGCTAAGTACCGGTAAGTAAATCATGTAAAAAACGTTTCTTGTTCCGCCTTAATTGGTCTTTCTGACTGCTGCTTTTCATACTGATATACGCTGTTTAATGCGGTCGCTTCATGCCAGGTTTCTATATGTACCTATTCTGTGAGAGGAATCAATGTTAAAATATAATATTTAATGATTATGTCTAATTCTTCTAATAGGGCGAAGTCTTGGTATAAGTGTTATATAATGCAGTTATTGAACATTGTAAAATATAAATTCAGATCTCAGGGTTATACTGTTTGTGGTCCACGTCTTGAGGATAGGCTTGAGTTATTTGTTTCAAATGTTATAAATGTTAAATTGTTGATTTATTAATAATTGATCCATTTGTTTATTGTTAAATGATTTAATTGTGTATAGTTCAATATGTTATTTTTAAAAGCTTAACTTTTCCTTACGCGAAATGTGTCCAGCTGAGGTTCCGTGTAAGGGTTCCCCTGTATGCAGATTGGTCCGCAATACATACTTTCGTATTCGTTCTAAGACCTGGGTTTCGTGATTCTCTATACCAGTAAATTATTAAGCTATAGCGCTCTTATATACGCTGTTATTTATCATGAGTGATTATATAATGGAATAGTGTGTTTAGTTCTGTTAATTGAACTTTTGTGAAATTAATCTCACTGAGAATTGAATTCTACGTTTTATATATGTAATGAGAGGGGCATTTCTTACACCTTAATGGGAATTTGTCGTTAACCTCAGGTACCCAGTAATTAAAAAGGTCAAGAAGCGCACAGCACACGTTATATAAATATTTTCAACTAGCCTATTTGTTTTAATCTAATAATCTATTCAAGCTCTTTGCTAAACAATTACTGCATTTAATGTTAAACACTACTAGATTTAATTCACAGTCTTTTGGAAGTAATTTGTACCGGAGAGTTTATCCTCCTATTTTCAAAAATGTTCACTAAGCGTATTATGGCTAGTCACATTGTGTATCTGTGAAAAAATAAGAAAAATAAAAATAAAAAAACCTTCAGATAGCGGTGCAAACATAAATTCTTTAGCCAACACTCTACCGATTTGGCCATTAGTAAGCACTAGTATAGCGCTGTATTTAATTATATATAATCTGAAATCAATTGAACAGTTGTCAGTGGCGTGCACGCCCTCAAAGAACAGGCAATTTTGCCAAAATTGGGAGTCAATAATGTTAAATATCGTATTGAGTGTGCACAAATACTGCATTTCTTCTTCGACTACTGGCATACCTAAAAGGCATTCTAAATAAACATTGGACTCTCACGTCCATGTTCTTTTAATTTATAGCTACTGGTGTGTGATCTAGAAAACATGCTGTAACTTTGACATTTAGCAAAAGGGACAATAGGTTCTTTATCTCAAACTGTTTATATAGGACCCTTACAAGCCTACCAATTTGTGCGGTTGAATTCTGGGACATTTGTATATGTTAGAGAAAGTAAAAAATCATATTCGTATCTAATGGTTAGACTATGTGCAGAGGGTTATTGTCAGAAAGCAGGTACAAATGCAGTAATGAATTCATATCCAAACAAGGATGAAGCAGCTCAGTTTTTTTCTTTTTTGCATTAATAAATGCGCAGAGGCTGGTTACTAATGACCTTATCTTTGTGCTTGTCCATAATCTGTTAGCTCTCTTCATTACTAATTAATTTTGCATAGTCTGAGAACTCAATCGAGTAAACGCTTGTTTTCTAAGATCTACTTGAAAAAGAATTTTCTTAATTTTCTATTTATGTTCTTAAAACAGGTACGCGAAACAGTTTATTTAAATCAAATAATAATTTAATAGCTCAAGCGTATGTTATTTTATAATTTTGTACACTAATTTAAACCAGTTAAATAAATAAATCAGTTTTACTTCATGTTTTATGTTTATTCTTTCCTTTCTTTGAATTTTGAAGTAATTTTATATCTCATTTTTCAAACAGTTTTAGACAATCAGAGTCCAGGCCTTAGTAATGACTATTCATAGATAGTGAAACAAGACCAAACAATTTTGAATTGGTGACAATGTGACGTAGAGTTATATGAGAGGAAGGAATTTATTCAGAGGAAAGAAACCACTCGAAGTTACACTTCCGTCAGGTTCAGCATTTTCCAGACAAATGGTGTTCCTTGTTCCTTTCTTGGGTTTAGCTCCGGCGATTTATGGCCAGAGCGAAGGGGTTAACTGAAGTGATAACCTCTCCTCACGGGGCTTCATGCTTTGGTTGCCTGCCAGAGGGTGACCACAGCTTTTCCGAAGACGTGGCTACTCCTTGGCGCCATTTTGACGACTCCATTGAACAAACACGTGTCAGTACTCAAAGACCATCCAATCAACTGGGCATTTCTTGGAAACATTCTATTTTTATGTATGTTTCCTTCCAATTAACCTAGTTGGGGAAGTTAACCAGAGCATAAGAATATTATAAATTGGTTTTACAAAATTACCATCGGTATAATTAAACAGAGCTCTGTTATAAGGAGAAATGTGTTCCAAATGTTCCACCATAACCTAAATTAATCAACACCCATTAGAACCAAAGTTTTAATATATTAAAGAGACTTTATACTTTCATTTAGCATTTAGCAAAAAAATAAAGGCGTTTGCAGCTAAATATATTAGTTTATTTGAATACTAATGTAGTGCTTTTAAGAATAATAAAGCTGATGTGTTACATTCACCTGACTTTCTCTAACTACACTACAAACTTCCTACAAAAGAGTATTCTTCTTTCTATACAATGCTAATTCAGATAAATATTAGCAGCATTTTCTTATGACTTAGTTCCTTATAAGTAGAAGGGAACTAAGAGAATGCACTATGCTAATGCCATAGT
The DNA here is from genome assembly GCA_030762935.1 of Hymenopus coronatus. NCBI lineage: Eukaryota > Metazoa > Arthropoda > Insecta > Mantodea > Hymenopodidae > Hymenopus > Hymenopus coronatus. Next base: position 51,122,507 of record CM060890.1, on the reverse strand, counting down.
CAAATGTTTTAAAATCTATCGTTATGCAATTGTCATTGCAAATCGATTCTTTGCTTGGCCAGGAGTAGAAAAAAAAACAAAAAAAAAAAAAAAAAACGAAATTTTAAATTCTATATTCACAAGTTTGGATTTCATCCACTAGTTAGTATGACCTTGGTTTGTTGGTTTTAAAATAATTAAAATATAACTTCATCCCCACTTACTGAACCATTTGTTTCTCCACTTGCTGTGGCCTTCGGTTGTTTGAGTCTCTGAAGGCTCCGGTATGCTGAATCTGTGGAGCAAATTGTTGTAGATCAGGCGTATCATTCTTATTGCAGCTCTTTTGTTATTTTTCACTCTTGTTGAATAGGTGCAATGGAATGTTAACGAATGACTAAATCGAATTTCCTTTACTCTTATTCATGAAACTTATTCAATATCTATTAATCCATTGAATATCTCTTTAAAATGAATGGTCAATGAATTACCTTTTTAAATATCATTCAAGAGATTTTGAGTGAATTTATAGCTTGTTTATCAGAGTGTGTTTTCTATTTGTAAATACCTTCTTCATTTTATACTGACATAATATTTATTGTACTCAGGTGACATTTATGAGTACAATTATTTACAAAATCATATGCTGCACTCGCGTATCACATTGGCTGTTAGACAGAGTAGCCCTTTGGTTTGTGCTACCTATTCAATCCCAATCTCCCTGTTTTCTCTCTTGCTCTTTCTATTGTTCTTATCCACTTCTCTTTTACCTCTCCCAAATATTGTCTTATTTCTTTAATTCTTCTCTTTTCCTTGACATTCAACATTTTTATTGCTATCATCAATCCTGCCAACCTATCTCAAATTTTTGTCCTCCAATGTCTTACCTGTTTACATTCTGTTAAACAGTGAATAACAACGTCGCAGCCCCTCAACCCGTATAGGAAATATTAATTAAATCATAATTTTTGGACGAACAGGACAAGGGATCCATAGTACAAGCTTGGCAACGAGGATTGGTTCTGGGATCAAGGAAAAGCCCCAACTTTATGCATAAAGAAACACTTTAAAAACAGAGGTTTTCATAATAAACTGAAAAAACTACTTGCAAATTGACAAACGGTTCCCACGTGGTCTCGGAGAAATAGAATATGTTGGCGGCCATCTTGCCCCACAGTGTACCACCCTTAATATTTTCACTTTTCAAAGGTTGAGTACCTAAAGAGACAGAGTCCAGCGAATACACTGGATTTATGAAGGTTACTGCCAACTTAGAAACTTGAAATGGCAACAAGCCTACTAACTTATGAAAACTCGAACTATAACAAGACAATCAACTTACATAAAACACAAGAGGCTGCCAACATTTTAGAATACTCTCTTATATCTTATAATATAAACGTTTCCGCTCCATTGATGATTCTGTAAACCCGTCAAGCGAACAATCATCTCCATGACGTAGCTAGACGTAGATGGATTTAAAGGCTTAAAATTATATTGGTACAAGTAATCGAGCTGAATATGCTTTACTATTTCCGTTCTTGTTTATATTACATCATGAATTCTGGTAGCACGATATTATTATACATCTACACTATATCATTATTCATAACGCCGATTTTAAAATTCACGTCAAAGCAAAGAACCTGAGAGAGAAAACTTCTGCAAGACACAGTTTCGTCGTGGGACTTGGGGGTTAGGGAACGTGGTTTGCTTCCATCACGTGCACTACTGCCATGTCACGTCACTGGATGAATATCACGTGACATGGAGGAAATACAGTGTCCCTCAAGTAATTTTCTAGACCTTCACTAGCCTCTCTCTGAAAATGTCTCTGTTCATGTCAAAAACACAATTTTCTGTCACGCAAAATTTGCATTCATTCTAACTTGATGACACCTAAATACACAGTGAAGTATCCTCAGTCCGACCTAATTTCATTTTCATGGTACTATATATCTATATACTTGCCTAATGTTACCCGAATTATTTATTGTGTCTTTTTATAGCCGTGTTCTTAAATATTATGGTTAACTTTTCGTGAAAAATAAAAAAAAGCTTATTCCTTATCTCTTAAAAACTTTATTTCCTGACTTTCTTTTTTTTTCTATTTCCAAGTTTTCATAATATAGGATTTTTTTCTTTTTATTTCATTTCCTCTAAGTTCATGACCTCGCTGCTGGCAGCGCTACTAAAAGGATCGATATGATAGCAATACCTGCTAAAAGTAAAATCTGTTGTTTCATTCACATGACTTTCTCTACAGCTCTGTAACAAATTATTGTTAACATTTTTATGATTATACTTCAAGCTAATCGAGATAAACATTAGCAGAAATCGTCTAATTACTTGCTTCCTTGTAATTAGAAGGAAAATAAAGGAATACTCTAGGTTACAGTGATAGTCAAATCTTTTAAAATCTGGTTGCTATGAGCTTGAAATCCCTTCTTTGCATGGTCAGAAGTTGGTAAGTTCCCGTATGACAAAAGTGAAAGTATTTAAAACTGGAACCACTAACAAAGAAAAGTCAGCTCAACGAAAAAACGCATATAACATAAATTGTGTGTTTAATGAGGCCTACAACGCTTTCCTATCTCTTTCGGTTTACCGGTTATACAAAAAGCAACCGAAATGAAGAGGTCCTCAAAGGCTATTTCCAGAAAAGTTGATATATATAGTTTATTTGTGATGTAAATATATTTAATGCATGGTATTTTAATTAAAATTGTTAGAGAAATTTGTAAGAAAATCGACATTTTCGGAGTTTGTTCTACGTAAAGAGTAGTTTGAGGTGGAGGGATTTTCTTCAAAATCTTCGTATAGCAACCTTGAAAGTTACTAAACATAAGTATTAAGTTTGGTAGTTTATAAAATTTTCATCACGGACTCACGGACTCACTTACACATGGACGTTTCCCTAAAAAAAACAACCCATTTTTGGTTACAGGAGACCCTGAATCATGTATTTCCGGTGAATCCTTGGTATCGAATTTTTGGGTGGAGTGCAATACCTTCTCAATCTACGTGGCATGTACTATATAGAAAAAGTAAAATTATTATCGTCCTTAAAGTATCAATAAATTTGCTACGTAACCATTTGTATACCAATTAATTTATTGTGCGTATTTATATTTATTTTTATTATTGGTTTTTACATTATTGTTATTATTACTGTTAACCTTTTTATTTTTGTGTCTGTTAACTTTAACCTGCACTTTGTAATTCACGGTCTCTTTTGTTATCATTGCATTTGATTCTTTTAGGCTATTCAATATATGAATAAACATTGTGTTTAATTTATGGATGCTCATAAAATGCTAAAGGTTCTCAGCGTCTCTTTCTATACTGTGCAACATTTTACTTAATTGGTGCAATTAAAAGTAAAGTAATACAAAATTAAAATATATTCCCATGAAATAAAACTTCTTTAAATGAAACAAATGAAGAACGTTTAATTTTGCTCAGAGTCCTTTTTCATTGTGAGGTGATCCATATGTGATGGATGGTTAGTGGTGAACACCTCTTTTTGGTTCTCGACACCTTTGTCGAGTTAAAGGTCTTGGAGATTCAAGATTGGGCGAGCTCAGGGTCGAATCTCGCTGATATCTCTTCCTCGGCTAGCTATATGTATGTACATGGGAACTTGTGGATGTTATATGGTGAAATTAAATAATACAAAATTGACAGGTCCACACCGATGGTTAATTTAAAATCTGTTTCATTTTGACTCTACTTTTCACGAGTCTTGCAATTCTTTAATCTTTGGTCTATTTGTAGTTACACATATTCGCGCCTGACTTTAATATAATAGAGTATCACATTCTTAACGGTGTAAAATTGATTAGGAATGACTTGGAGTCTACGCGTGTTATGACCAACCAGTGGACTTAGACGAGAGCTCCATTTATTTTAGTTGTAACCCACGCTAATCTCGCCAGTTAGAAAAATTTGATACTAGACTACGATTGGCGGACACTTTTGTTTAAATTTAACTATTATTTTCTCATTGGCCAGAAGGTAGCGTTAGAAAGCCTTCTCCAACGGGCCTTAAGCGTGGTGGAATGAGAAGGCGCCGCTCTGTCGGCCAGCCAGATGTCCAAGAATTACACTCTCCGAGAAAATTAAAATTTGCCTATCTATAAAGCTTTTTCGAGAAACAGAACTTACATTATGTCGCTATTTATTCCTCAATATCGGTCAAAATTAAAACAGAATTTCATTATTGCACTGGCTTTATAATGTTATATTTACATTGTTTCTATTCCAGGAATACCGATTTATATTAATTCGATTGAAAGTTTTTCATTAATTATTATTATTTACCTGTTCCTTTATCGCATCACTTGTGTTCTTTTGAGGTTCTTTTACGTGCCGAAAATCTGCTTTACTTCCCTTCCGAAGGCAGCCATGTAAAACATGCCTGAAAAGATCCATCACTTTTCGCCGAGTTTGAACCCGCAATCTTAGGAACGAGAGGCTAGCATGTTACCCCTAGACCACGGAGGACGTCACGTTTTTGTTTGTTGTTGTCAAGTATGCTTTGTCCATAGTGGTACTCTGGACATATAGGAAGATGTGTTTGAATAAACAGTTACCTAATAAATCCGTAACGATAACCAGAGAGGTATAAACGAGCATAGCAAAACGTTGAGAGGGCGGACGCGCACGTGTGTGTGTGTGTGTGTGTGTATTAACTCGACTCTTGCTCTTAAAAACTGAAAGTGCAGTCAGATGCATGGTATCGGAATTCACAGCACAGCATGCGCTTTGGTGGAAGAGGATCGGGCTACTAACGAAATTAAACCTCCTTACGACGCATGCGCACACTCCTACACAAATTAGCGTAGCGCCTGCGTGTGCCATACTCCCAAAGTTTTCTGCATCAGTAATATAGCAATATTAGCGGGTTAATATAGTAACGTAACGAAAGGTATTTCAAATAAGTTATATGTTTTAACATACATATTCTACTTACTCTACTCGTACTATGTACATAGTGCATAGGTAAGGTGTATTCTATCCAAAAATTCGATATCCGGATAACACCATAAAATATACGTTTGGTCCGTTTCCCCCCCCCCCCCAAATTAGAAAAATGTCCGTGTGTGTCCATGTGTCTGTGAATACAATATCTGAAAAACGAAAAGTCTGTAAAATTCCAAACTGCGTTTTTTACTTTAGTATCTTCTAAGGATGCGACACAAAATAGCCTTTACATTGAAAAATTTTCTAAAAAATTTATTTTCACAAAAATGGCTCTAACGATTTTGATTAAAATACTGTGTATTAAACATATTTATATTAAAAATAAAGTGTATGTGTGGAATTTTCTGGAAATAGCCTCTAAAGGCATGTTTATTCTGGGTGAATTTTGTTGAATTTTGCGTATGTGGTAAACCTAAAGCGATATAGCAAAAACATACTACACACGTACATTTTTCATGGATTGACCATTTTTGAGATATTTCTTGTTATTGGTTTCAGTTTAAAAGTACTTAACTTTTCACATACGGGAATTTATCAGCTCCTGTCAAGGCAAAAAAAAAAACGGATTTTATCCACATGGCAACCAGCTTTTAAAATATTTCAATATCGCTTTAGTCGAGTTATTCCCTTATTTCCCTTTTACTTAGAAGAAATCAAGTAATAAGACAATTTTACTAATGGTTATCTCGATTAGCATGAAATAAATAGGGGAATTAACTTTTTAACAGTTATATGTTGCAGAGAAATTCATGTGAATGGAACACGTCAGCTTTTTTAAAGTAAGATTTTGTCTATCTGTTACAGTTTACACGTTATGCAAAGGCGGATATAGAATTAATTGCGCTTTAGAGGTTATTTTCAGAAAATTTAACGCACTTGTACATTTTCTTTGTAATGCATTTATCCTTAATTTACGTTGTTTTCATTATAATTTTGATTTTGAGAAAATCAAAACTATCGAAGAACCTTCTATGTGGGTAGTTTGAGGTAGTGGTATATTCCTGAAAATTTTCAATTCCCAAATTAGGAAGACACTAAGCTTAAATACCAAGATCAGTATTTAAATAACTTTCGTGTTCACACACAAAAGACCTTTCTTATAGTTTTTGTAGGGTGCAGGAATCCTAAAAAATATGTTACTGGGGAAACCTCGGTATCGAAATGAAAAGTATTACTTACAATGTTTCTTGGGCGTGGTACAGAAAATAATGATGGTTGTCCCGCTGATTATAGAATTTCTAGAACTTGGAAGACTATTTGAATGTGTACCCAACCATTCATTAAAGCTACCATTTTTTCATTAAAATTGGGCAGCAATTAACCTTTTACTGTGTATTTATCCATTCTATCGTGATAAATAAAGGTTACAAATTCAGAGATTACAGCAATATTTCACATTCAGTAACAAATAAATATTATTGCAGATAGGTGAAACTGTACAAAATTACTGTATGATAAAGGTATATAGGTTAAAATTCTGGTGTGTGTCCATTCACATGACTTACTTCCTATTCTTATAAAATTATTCTATTATCTACTCCATGCTAATCAATTTAAACATTAACAGAATTAGTCATATTACTTGCTTTCTTGTAAGTATAAGGAAAATAAGGGAGTATACTAGGCTAAATCGATAGTCAATCTTTTAAAAGCTGCTTGCTATATGGCTTTAATCCAATTATTTTCATGGCCAATAGTTGATAAATCATCGTATGAGAAAAGTTTAAACTGAAACGAATAATGAAGAGTTTATCGGAAATGGCCAACTCCACCAGAAAAAGCTTAATATAACATAAATTGTGTATTTTAATTAGATATACATTTTTTTTCACTAAGCTTTTGTCTGTTTCTTACGGTTTTAGCAGTTATTCAAAAGGCCTCCAAAATGAACAGATATTCAAGGCTATTCCCAAAAAATCAACATATACATTTTTCTTGTCATGTAAATATCTTTAATATACGATTTTTAATCAACATCGAAAGAGCCATTTTTGAGAAAATAAAATTGTATCGCATCCTTGGAGGTTAATAAAACTAAAAGCCAAGTTTGTTATTTTTCCGACTTTTCGTTTTTAAGTGTGTTCACGGACACACACATAAACACACGGACCTTTTTCTAAACATCTGATGTGTTCCATTCACATAACGTTATTTAGCTGTTCCATATACAAACTATGGTCGTCCCCTTAGCGCGGTGGTAGCGCAGCTGCCTACCAAGCGGGAGACCTGGGTTCGATTCCCAGTACCGGCGTGGGGATTTTTCCCCCGCTGGGAGACCTGGACCGAGGTGCACTCAGCCTCGTGAGGTCCCTGGGGGGCCAATTGAGGAGCTACTTGATGGAGAAGTAGCGGCTCCAGGTCGTGAGGACCGCATTAACCGGCCGGGAGGGGCTCGAGGCGCTGACCACGTCTCACCCTCCAATACTGCACCCCATCTATGACGTCTGTAGTGGACCGAGATGGGGGACGCAGCGGCCGGGCGGTAGGCCAAGGTTCCCCGTGATCTGTCGTGCCATGGAGTTATTGTTATATACAAACTATTCTTACAAAAGATTTTTATGTTATCTAAATCATACTAATCGAGATAACCATTAGCAGAATTGGTCTAATTGCTTGCTTCCTTGTAAGTAGAAGAGAAATAAGAGAATGCACTAGGCGGTAGTCAAATCTTTTAAACGCTGGTCGCTATGTGAGGTTCGCTTCGCTTTGCATGGTCCCATTAGAGAAACGTTATGGTGACTTAAAAATTAAACCAATAACAAGGAATATCTAAAAAATGGATCAACTTTACAAGAAAAACGTGTGTGACACAAATCATGTGTTTTTATCTATCTCTTACGGTTAACTAGTTTTGCAAAATACAGAAACATTCATACAGAGGCTATTCCAATAAAATTTAAAATATGCATTTTATTTAGGATATAAATATTTTTAGCGTACGTTATTTTAACAAAGAATGGTTAGAGCCATTTCTGAGAAAAACAAAATTAAAATAAAAATCATTTAAAGGGTATGCTGTTGTGGGAAGATTTTATTGAAAATTTTCTTGTCGCATTCTTGGAAAATACTAAACATAAACAGTACGCTTGGTATTTAATGGTCTTTTCGCTTTTGATTTATGCTGTCCACGGATACACACATGCATGTACGAATCTTTTTCTAAAGATGACTTTTTGGACTCAGGAGACCTCAAATCTGGTGAAAATCGACAGTAAATGTTTCTCTAGCTACGATCTACATCGTATGTACATACGTGCTAGAGAAAGCAATTTTTTTTTTTTTTTTTTTTTTGTTTTTGTGGGACACAGAGGACCCTAAAATGTGCAATGATTTTTTAGTGGAATCGGTAAGAACCTATTATGATATATCTATTTTACTCCTTTTTTGTATTATTACATGTTTTACGTTGCAGGATGATACGGAGTTATTATCGAAATGGGCACTTAGCCATGGCAGATAATTTCGCTACAGCATAGAAATTCCTCAAACCAAAAAGCGTATGGCTTGGAGGTTTGATCGCCTCACTGTTTAAATACAAAACTGAAGTCAACGGTATCAGAGGCTGTGTGTGATTTAATACATTTCCTGTGTTTACTCAGACGAACGTAGCAGTAAGTTTTCTCTTCGCTAACGCACACAAGGAAAAGTTAGCGTTTATCCAGTGACGGATCGCAAAAGGCAACATTTCTCTTGAGCTTCAGAGGAAAGATGTGCAAATATAAAATAAACTGGAGGCCTGGCTTTTGTATAAGCGGTAAATTTTCAGTCTCCGGAGTGAAAGCGAAATATTAGCATATCTTTTGCCTTGTGAAAGAAAATCGTTTGCTCTAGGCAATACAGTGTTTTTCTATTTCTTTCAACTTAACTATCGCATATTCAAGAAGTGTTATAGCTCAAATGTTCGAGGTATACCATAACGTTATTACATTTTATATAAGTAAAACAGCAAATAACGAAAGCGACTGAAATTTTTAGAAAAATGAAATGTGTTGTTATCTCAACTAATTTCTAATGTTTTGCGAGTTGTTTTCCATGTAATGAGTTAGATTTGCTCTAATCGTTTAATTTTGTGTTCACGCAAAAATAAATTTAGTTAGAGAACATTTTAAGGATGTAAATCGTCATTAAATCCTAAGAAAGGCTCAAATCGACTTCAGCTTAGAATTGCATTTAGAGAATTAGCCTTGTCAAACGCAACAATTTACAATTGGTCCAATGAATTCAAAATGTATAGTTTTTTACTTTGTTTAATTAGTACATGGTACGTGGGCTCTCCATTCAAAAAATCGATACCGAAATTTTACTGGAAACATACGTTTTAGGATCTCCTGTATCCAAAACAAAAAAGAAAATTAGAAAAAGTCCGTGTGTGTCAGTGTGTATGTGAACGCGATAACTAAAAACGAAAAGTCGATAATATAGCAAACCTTTTAGTTAAGTTCCGTGTCTGTGTTTGTGTTGTGTCTGCAAATTCAAAATGAAAATTCGGTAAAACACGAAACTTGGAATTTAAGTTTAGTATCCTCGAAGGATACGACACAACTCCAAACTAACCTTTACATGGAAAATGTTCAAAAATTTCAAATTTCTCAAAAATAGCTAACGATTTTGGTTAAAATGTCGTAAATTAAATATATTTAGATTACCAATAAAATTTATATATTGAATTTTCTGGGATGAATCTTTATTCGATGAATTTTCTGAATTTTGCATAGAGATACACAAAACCTTACTACACAAAAATGTTAGATATCGTTAAAACACACAATTATTTGTGTCATATACATTTTTTTCGTGGAGTTGGCCATTTCCGATATACTCTTTGATATTGGTTTCAACTTTTGGTTAAACTTTTCTCATACAGAACTTTGTAAATTCCTGACCATGCAAAGGGGTGGATTTCAACCACATGGGAAGCAGCATTTAAAAGATTTGACCAAGGATTTGTCCTAGTGCACTCCCTTATTTCCCTTCTATATACAATAACTAAGTAATAGGACAATTTCTGCTGCTGTTTATCTTGTTTATTATGAAGTAGATAGAAGATTAAGCTTTTAACAATAATTTGTTACAGAGGTGTAGAGAATGTGTGTGAATAGAAAACAGATTTTTTTTAGTGATGTATTTAGTGAAGGCAACCCAAGAACTACTGTTAATCATAAAAACAATGCCACGTTCGAGTAATACTTAAAAAAGACCCACTGACAGCTTATGAAATTTATTCGGGTGGTTGGGCATTGCTATGAGTCAAATCTAAAACAATTTACTGCAATGGTTAGGTGAGAGAAAACTTCTCTGTTGAATTATACATAACTGACTCCCGATTAAAATCAACGTATTGATTGATGAGCCTTTACATTTGGTTTAACATTTCGTTATTAGTGATTAATCTTGGATATATTGTTATTTCTGAAAAGAAAAGTAAATTGGTTCAATGGATCTTTAGAACCCATCCTAGGTCTGCAATTCCCAGTGTTTGTAAGAAGATGGATGCTAGTTAATTTGTTCTAAAACGGGTCATATTGCTATTATTGCATTAGAAGATACCTCAATTGAAGCATGTTGGCTGCCTCTTACATTTGATGTATGTTGGTAGGTTTGTTGCCTCTTGAAGTTTTCATAACTTGGCAGTATCCACTATAAATTCCGTTTAGCCTCTGGCGAACCGTGAGGTAACCTGGCGGCCATGCTCCAGTTCTTCAGGACCACGTGGGAACCGTTTCCAATGCTGTAATTTGTCTTTAAATTTCTTATAAAAATTCCTTTTTGGAATTGAAAATTAAAGTTCCTTTATGCATAAAGTTAGAGTCTTCCCTCAGTCCCAGTATCAATTTTTCGCTCCAAACTTGAAATTATTCCGTCGTGATCCTTCTGTCTTACTCCTTTGTCTGTTTGACCGAAAATGATAGTTAAAACAATATTTTACAGAGGGGTTGCGACATTATACATTGTAATTACCCATTGGTATATACATTTAAAAAAAATCGTGAAAATCGCCGAGAAGGAATAGCATTAGCACATCATAAACGCGCATAGTTGCACAGCAAAACTAACTTAGCATCTGGATGCCTTAAAAGTCAGCATTATGGATCCTAGCACCATGTGATTTCTCTTTGTTTCCAAAAACTAAATATGTGTTACAAGATAAATTAATCGAACAATATAAAGCCTGCTTTCTGAAGTACCTTAAGAAAAGTGGAATTATTATTTAAGGACTTGTTTCATAGAATATTTTGATAACATTAAAACAATTACAATTTAACACTAATCCTTGGTTGATTTTCTTAAAATTTCAGCATAGATTCACAATTAGAAATGTGGCTATACCATGTTTTTCTCGAAAAGATATTGAATTCTGAGCGTTAATACTCAATATATAAAAAATCCTATGTCTTGCATACGCGTGACTTTTTATAATCACTACTCTATAAACTTACAAAAATAGTTATCATTAACCGTTTCGTATAAATGCAAATAAAATGGCGATAAATATTTAAAAACTGGAGCCTATATACTGGCCTTGTGATTTCCGTAAAATCACCAGAAATGACAGAATGTCCATGAAATAAAAGAATAACTAAAGAATTGAAAAATTCGAATATAATATGGTTTATGCCCAAAAAAGTTAATCGAAATTCGATGTTAAATGAGTTATTTATTATTTGGTAGTACCTTTTCGTCTATCACTTAACAGTTATCGTTATATAAGACAATAGAAAATTACATCCTAATAAAGAGAAATTCTAAGGCTATCCCAAGAAATTTAAGATATATTTAATTTTATATCCTTAGTGTATGCTATATTAGTCAAAATCGTTAGAGCCTTTTTAACGAACTAAATTTTTCGAAAAATGTTCAATGTTTCGGCATTTTCTTTGTATTTTATTTTTGTATATTGAACTTCAATACCAAGTCTGATTTTATCCGACTTTTGTTTACATATGTTGGCCTTCAGGAGAATATGATGAATTAGATTGGACACAAACACAGAAACACACAACACTAAACATCCGTGCCCATAGAGGTATTCTAATTTCCGAAATTTCGCGCAGAATATCACCGCCAACGCACCAACGACCACGGATACCGGGATTGGATATCCGACATGTATGCTGTTCACATACACACATATACACATACACAGAAACACACACCTTTTTCTATTTTTTTATTCATCGGCCTCAAAATATGTATTACCGGTGAAATCTCGGTATCGAATACTTTTTAGAACGCAATATATTTTTTCTACTTACTACGTACTTATTTCAAAATGGCTCCGATAAAATTCAAAATGTAAATTTGGTATGTTCAGCAGGAGAGAAATTATATATTCATTCAATTGATCTATTTATTTGAGATGAATATAGAACGGATCGTTTAGAAATTATGCTTTCTCATAAAATGAGAATAAATATAACAACTGCAATGAATGAAATTATTGATCCTATTGATGATACAATATTTATTTGGCATGAAAGTATTTAAAACATTTTTATTTTCATTGGTTATTTTGAAAAAAATAAAAAAAAAAAAAATTGAAAAAGTATGCAGCACAAGAAGTTCAGGAAAAATTCATTCACCCCAAAACTACCTCTCAGATACAAAAATTCTTGCTCATTTTTATTTCGTAGAAAATAATTAATAATTTGATGAAAACTAATATATATATATATATATCAGACGTTCATTTGCATGACAAATAAAATGTATATTTTAATTTTCTAAAGTACTTTTCGTTTAGAAAGGCTTACATAATTGATAAATCGAAAGTGTTGGTCAAAATTCTACCACCTAAAAATTCATATCTCATTGCAGCATGCCATTTGTAATTCTAGGATTTGTATTATTCCCTTAAACAAATATAACGGTTAGGAAGCGCATGTTTGCAATCGCTTATTAAAACTCTGATTGTCGCTTTAATTGCTGCATCCTTATATCTACTCTATACCTTATATCTACTATATATCTTATATCTACTATATACCTTATATCTACTATATACCTTATATCTACTATATACCTTATTCGAAATGTCCAAATGTATAACAAAGTTTATCTCGATTAACAAGAAGTTGATTGAAGAATAAGTTTGTATTTAGAGTTTGTGGATTTTTTTGATAGTGTTTAACCCCCGCTTTTACTACTTTTGGCACTGCAGACGATGAAAATGGAGCACCGGTGGAATGCAATGACAGGGGAAACTGGAGAAACCGGAGAAAACCACCCTTGCGCCGCTTTGTCCACAAATCTCACATGTGGTCGCTTGGGATCGAACCCGGGCGTATAGGTGAGAGGCGAATGTCTAACCACTCGGCCACGGCGTGGCCCAGAGTTTGTAGATGAATAGGTAGAGAAGGCTATATGAATTCTATATGTCGCATTTTTCATTGAAGGTCCTGTTATCTTCAGGCACTGTATAACCGCATATTGTTTCTTAAAGGGTTATAATGTTTAGTTTACTTGCGGCTTTATTATGGATTCACTTTAAACCAACGCTAAACTTCATCGAATGTTTATTTAATATCATTACTTTATATAATCTAGCGTATGAAATAAAATATTTAACAAAACTGCTCACAGGGTACCTATTAGATGGAGACTATGAGCCAAGTTTTATTGCAAAGCTGCCAAATAGTTGTATAATACAGGAAAAATGAATATTTTCAATGCTGATAAGATAGATCTGTGGACATATGACTAAACAGGCATTTAACCCTCAGATAAGGTAGAAGTACAGTTGCCCAGCAGTTTGGGACAACGAGATGGTACAGAGATGGGACCTAGAAGGCTAGCTGTCCACTACACTCCGATCCAAGTTGGTATCTGCTAAAGGATCCCTTGCGACATTAACGTATATTTTTCACTTCTGAATTTCATGATTCATTTTTACTGGATTCAGATTGACCACCGGAGTAAACTTAATGTGAGAACGATAACACCATGATATAGTAGATGATGTTGAAGCTACTGTATCAAACCTAAAAAGAAGTAAAACGTAAGTTGCAGTTTTCTAAGTATAAATATTTTCTATTCGCTTTCTAGATTTACTGGCTAAAATACTAAAAAAAAAAAACTGTCCGATATTTTACATCTTAAAATAAATATGCAAAATCACTGCGCTCGTTAAGCAAGCACTTTCCTCTTCTTTTTCGAATATGCAATTCTTACCCACTTATCTTTACTTGTTGCAGCCAAACAGTTTCTGTAATCCAATATCCGAACTCATCTGTTCTCCTAATTATGTTTTGCTTTACCATTGCCTTCCTGCTGTTTCTCTTTCTAAAATATCTTTGTTAATTATTTTGTCTTCTCCTCATCCGGTCCTATAGCGCCAAAGTTTCTCTAAAATATAATGCTGCACTCACACAAAGTACATCCCTAATCTTCACAGTTCATCATTCAAAGACCCATAAATTATGGTAATGTTTATATTTTAAGCCTTGCGTGTCTGTTATCTTCTGTTGGAGTTCCTAAACCGTAATGGATGAACGATATGATTTAGCAATAACGTATCAGCGGTCGCGATTCGATTCATTGCAGGCCAGCTACTGTGGACATTATTTGTTCCCGTATTTTCCCCGGATAGGTAAGCGAATGCTAGGGTGGTACCCCCTTTCACAGATTTCCTGTCTCTCCTTTCATTTGTTTCAGGATTGCAGAAACATGTTACTGTGGTAGGTCTGTTGTGGCAGGACGGTGGAATTTGCGCTCTGGAAAGATATCACCTAGCGTTTGCTGGAATTTACTTGTGGGAGCAGTTTCAATTGCTCGGCTGTCTTGTGGCATAAAAAGATTTTACGTCATGATTGACACAATTTGGAATTTCGATCTGGTCACCTTCTATCATTTCCACCCACGAATCTCGCTGGAGCTAAAAAGATCCCATTAAAGTACAGGCAGGGTTTCTACAAAAGAAATAGACAACTTCAACTGCCTGTAAAACAAAAAACATTAGAGATAGCAACCTAATTATTTTGGAGGTATATTGACAAACTCTCAAAGTTTCGTTTGTTACTATTGGTAACGCTGTAGTGTTTTGTTTGTTGTTGCAGAAGCTGAAATGGCGGAAAATCCTGTGGAAAAGGCATATTGCGTGTTGGAATTTGCTAGAACGCAATCAGCAACTGTTGTCCAACGACATTTTAGAACACGTTACCACAAAACGCCACCGACTAGACAGTCAATCTACGACTGATATAGGAAATTCGAGACAACGGGATGTTTGTGCAAAGGGAAGAGCTCGGGAAGACCAAGAGTTTCGGAAGAAAACGTTGAACGTGTTCGTTCTGTCTACATAAGAAGCCCACAGAAATCGACATCTAGGGCAAGCATGCAATTACAAATTCCACAGCAAACTGTATGGAAAATCTTGCGGAAGCGACTGCACATGATGCCTTACAGATTACAGATGTTGCAGTTTATGAGTGAAGAAGATAAGGTCATACGGCGTGACTTTTGCATCGACATGTTGCGACATGATGAAGACGATGCTGGTTTTTGTGAGCGCATCATTTCATTTTTGTGGTATCGTGTTCTAAAATGTCGTTGGACAACAGTTGCTGATTGCATTCTAGCAAATTTCAACACACAATATGCCTTTTCCACAGGATTTACCGCCATTTCAGCTTCTGCAACAACAAACAAAAACTACAGCGTTACCAATAGTAACAAACAAAACTTTGAGAGCTTCTCAACATATCTCCAAAATAGTTAGGTTGCTATCTCTAATAGTTTTTGTTTTACAGGCAGTTGAAGTTGTCTATTTCTTTTGTAGTAACCCTGTATATTTGCGGTGTTTGCGCTAGTTGCCCATTTATAGTTTTTTTTTTTAATTAGAATGAACAGGAAAGTAGCAGAAGTAGTAGTATTTATTAAGTGATAGTACATCATTCGCGTCACAGCATCACATGAGTCAAAATGAAATGGAGTTTTATTTTTGGACGCTCTTTAACTACTGTGGTTCTCAGCGTCCCATTCTACACTGGGCGTGAAACATCGCTTAATTTTGCTCAGGGGCCTCTCTATCAGGCTTGAGGGTCTTTTACGTGCTGTAAATCTACGACACGGGACCCACGGCTTTACTTCCCTTCCGAAGGAAGCCATGCTAAGGATTTTTACGCCCATTGCACCACGGAGGGCGACTCACATGGGTCAGGAGACGTACATGCTCTGTAGAAAAATATGATGTGCTCCATCACATGAATTTTCTACATCTCTGTAACAAATTATTTTAATAAGGTTATTCTTCTATCTTCCTAGTGCTAATCGAAATAAACAGAGCAGAAACAGTCTTATTACTTAGTTCCTTATAAGTAGAAGATAAGTAGAAGAGAAATAAGGGAATACACTAGACTATCCAGGACACTGCAACACCCCCCCCCCACAGTCACACTAGAGTAAAATAAACAAACGAAAGGCAAACACTCTAATATCACATTCACCCTCACACCTACTCCCATGTATTCACACAAATAGATGATACTCATACTCGTATATCAAATATGTGTATACATTATTTACACAAACACCTTATCTGTTACTACGCATAGTTTCATTAAGTTCTAGCAGCCTTAGGGCCAGTCAATTATTATCTAGTTCTACTAACATCTATTACGGTTAGAGCTTCAAAACCATGAAGTTAACATAAGTTGATACAACTGCCTCTTTGCCTAAAACCATGTGAAAGCTGGTCAGCTCCGTGGGGAATAATACATGCTATTCTTCATCCCACCGGGCAAGGAGTAGATTTAAACTGGAAACGTACTTTAGGATTAGTAGATCTTGAAGAGGCATATTAAGTAAGCTCTTAAATGATAAACCTGGGTAACACACAGTGTTTAGGATCATATATTGTAAAAGGTAAACTTCTTAAATGAGTAATTACAACCTGGTTCACCATTTAAGTATAAGTTTAACAACTGTAAATTAATCTGTGAGAAGTGTAAGACGGATATATAAAATTTGACTAAAACTGCAGAAGTAGTCAACCTGTGTAACTGTGTAAATATTTCAACGCTGGGCCTGAATATTATCTGTGGAAACGGGCAAGTTAAGGAGAAAACCCCCAGACCAGGATCTATGCGTAAGTAATGACTGAAATCAGGTGAACCTTAACATTGAAGGATTTCAACCTAAATTTAATTTTATTTAAACTTTTATTTAAAAATGAGCACAAAATCACATAGAATACAGAAATATTAATAAAGACTCGTGCTCGCCCCAAATAGAAAGAACAACAGTCATAGGGCCACTTCAAACCGGTCTGAATAATTCATACTAACATGGGAGCGAGAATATTTAGAAATTTAACCAATTTAAAGCCAGAAATATCACAAGGTAAAATATAGTTAATTTTGACAAGCCTAAAGCTCGCTCCCTAACAATTTCTCACGGCACAAGTGGCGTCGAAGAAGATGCGCCATGTAAGATGATCCCGATGAAAGGTGAGCTCCCAACTGATGGCTCCCCAAGGCAAAACTGCTAGTAGGAGAACTCGTGAAGTGTCCAGATCATATATAATAATAATAATAATAATAATAATAATAATAATAATAATAATTTATAAAATACTGACAACAAGAACAAGTGTCCTTAATAGCACATTAGTTATAAGCATAAAATTTAAAGCTCGCGTAAAAGAAAATTTAGTTCTTACGGTTGATTCAACTGACCGCACTTGGACAATAAATGTAATTAACAATTTACATTATTCTGAATTAGAGAGACAAATAAATTTAATGTAATGATTTTACCCCACCCCTTGTATACAACAACGGCATATTGTAGCCCTTAAAGCATATAATAGCACTTAAACAGAATTTAACACGTACTTGGAAAATCTTCCTCAGTTCGTACGAACAATTTAAAACAATATATTTTCCAAACATATATACCTAACTCTTAACCTGTCTTCTTACATAACCGTTTATAATAGACGCTAAGTAGTTAAAAGCTAGACGTACAATTTTAGACCTACCGTATTCAATGACAATTGGAATTTATATCACAGGCGGTTGCTACATATACGTAAGGCCAGAAGTATATTAGACATGTCTATAAATTCAGTTTAATAGTTGGAATGCATGTAAAAGGTAGCCGGCATTTCTTAATATAAGAAAGCCTCTGCAACATCCCAAAATATTTATATACATTACCGAGATTACTTGAAGTACATGCACTCAAATAAGGCTGGATAGTTTTGGCAGGTCCTGTCTAACAGCAGAAGTATGGATGGATGCCTCGTTGAAGTGATGTCAGCAACAAGAGATTGCGGATGAAGTGAGGAAACTTCATTCCATTTCTAGTGTGCACCGAAAGAATCCTTACCTCCGCTTCAATACACAGCGGAGATATGTGTGGATTTAATGCATTTAATGATCGATACAACTAATATTTGCGTTATTTGACCTTGTAGTAGAATAGCGGTCTTAACGCCTCAGCCATGTAAACCTGAAAGCTGAGTAGCACCATCCCTGGTGCTGTAGTAACAAGTCATTTAATGTAGTGATTTAAATAAATGTTCACCAACCATCCAAAGTTAGTATTAATGCCTTGGTCTCCAGTTGTTAAATCTGCCAAAGTGACTTCATGGCGATATTTTGCCTGACCAACTAGGCCTAGAGTAGCCTGATATGTAATGGTGTCAACTGGCAAACGCTTGGAGAGAAACTCTACTCTAGTTTTCTTGCAAAAATCCAAAACAAAAGGAAACATGCAGAATCGACGAGTTCATTCCAAGTAGGGGTATTGAAAATGAAACGGTACAAGTATATGCCAGGTTTGGCCAGCTTCGAATGTTTAGAATCAAGACCCTGCATGCTATCCTCCTTCTGTTTGGAGCTAAAAATACCTCCGATAAACTTTTTTCCTAATATTCTAATAAGCACCAAGTGGGAGAAACGATATATTTTCTGAAAGTTTAGAATTCATGTAAATTATTATGATTTTGTTATAGTTTTACAATTGTTGATCAAAGTTCACATATGCATTAGTTTATTATAAACTTATACGTTAAACAGGTACTTGCATATATACAAAACCAAACTGTTTCGGTATTCCATCTCTCAGTTAAGACAATTCAAATCTAGAGTTAGATTAACTCAAATATAAAGCGGATGAAAGCGTGTAGGATATGATACAGATGCGGTGACGTTGAATCAACAAAAGACTGTTATCGGAAATATACTAGCAAACACCCCTAGGAACTGTAGTATAGTTCCACATTATGCCGTTAAACAAATACGACGTTTAGGAAGCGCATGTTTGCAAAACATTCGGCGTGTAGTGGAGTTATATATAAAACAAGTGATGTTCCAAGAGCGCTGATACCGCAGTGGTATGGAACCGTCTATCACTTAGCAACTTGGCACTTTCCCCTTCAGTCGTACATATTTTGTCGTTACGAGGCAAACTCCGAGGACAAGAGAGAGTGCGAAAGACAAAGTAAAAGAGAGCCAAGCTCCAGGCAAATCGTAATTTCGAGGCATAAGCAACAGTTTGTTTTAATAGTTTGGCCTGCTCGGAGTATTAAGTAAGTAATAGCTGAAGAGCGCTTGCTAAGTTTAAAGCGGTTTTGTACGAACACAACTCTCCGAGTTTGTTCTTAAGACGCCAAGGCGAGAAATAGTGTTCTTCGAGAGGAACAACTTTTGTAGGTATGCTTGAGTTAAATACAAGCATTGGCGCGGGTTTCAAGCAGCGTGTTTGAATTAAACCTGCAATAAGCATGCTTGAAGATAGGCCTGTTGTATGTTCAAGTTTATTGCCAACCTTGTTTTTAATTTCTAAGTTGAATAAAGAACTTGTACTAACACAGTACGAATATTCACATTCCCTTATAAGTATAGAATAATGCTAATAAAACTAAAATGAAATCATTAAAAAATATCTGTGTTCCATTCTAATGTCTTTCTATACATCTCTGTAACAAATTATTGTTAAAAAGCTTATTCTTCTATCTACTTCATAATAATCGAGATAAACATTAGCAAAACATGTCCTTATTACTTGGCTACTTGTAAATAGAAGGGAAAAAATCTAATGTGTTCCGTTCACATGCTGTCCTCTAGCATGTTCGGTAAACAAACCTTTTATCGAAAACATTAACCTGTCCTCTACATCATGATAATCAAGATAAACACAAACAGAATTATTACTAGCTTCCTTCTAAGTAGAAGAGAAAATAAGAAAATGCAGAGACTAAATCGATATTTGATCAAAATCATTAGAGCCATTTTTGAGAAAATCCAGATTTTTCGAAAAATGTTCCATATAAAGGGTAGTTTGTGGCGGAAGATTTTCTTGAAAATCTTCATGTCGCATCCTTGGAAGATATCTTGATGCTCTTTTCTAAAAATGTTTTATGTTTAAATTCAGAAGGTCCCAAAATATGTATTTCGGTATCGAATTTTTGGTCCGCATTACGATACGTTCTCTATATACTATGTAAAAATCTGATAGATTACATTCACATGACTTTCTGTAGCTCTTCCATAAACAAACTATTCGTACAAAAGATTATTATTTTATCTACACTACCCCAGAATTGGTTCTTACTTGCTTCCTCGTAAGCAGAATGTAAAAAAGGGGATACACTAGATTAAAGCGATAGTCAAATCTGTTAAAAGCTATCGCTATGTGAAACAATTGAATTTCTATTCTCTTGGCAAGTCCAGCAGTGCAACAAAAGAGAGATGAAAGGAAATATGACTTCCCGTTTGCGAAAACCTTAAGTAGTTCAAAATTAAAATCAATTACAAATAATATCTAGAAAACAGTTAGCTCTATCAGAAATGTAGCTAGGTATATGACAGAAACTAGGTGTTTTAGCGTGATCTACATTTCTTGTGTAGTAACCTTTTGTCTATCTTACGCTTTACCAGTTAGACAAAAGTCATCCACAATGAAGAGGTCTTCAGAGGCTGTTACAAAAAAATTCAAGATATACACTTCATTTGTCATGAAAATATCTTATTAATGTGGAATTTCAATAAAAGTAGTTAGCCATTTTTGAGATTGTTAACATTTTCGAAAAATGTTCCAAGTGAAGGGTAGTTGGGTTTGAGGGGATTTCCCCGAAAATCTTCGTATATCCTCTTTGAAAAATACTGAACTTAACTGCCTAGTTTGGTATTAAACCGACTTTTCGTTTTTGAGTTATGCTGTCCATGCTCACATACATTTTATTTAAAATGTGTATTTCCGGTAAAATCTCGTATCGAACTTTTCGCTGTAATACAACATATTCTCTAGTTGCTATGTACTTTGTACGTTTGTGCTAGATAAAGTAAATATTGAGATGCATTCAGCTCATGTGTCTTTTTCAACTTACTCATACAAAGTATCCTATAAAGACGTGTTCTTTAAATGCAAGTTAATCAAAATAAGTATTTCATAAAAATGTTTATTTCCTATTAACTTGTAGATGCAAGGGGATTAGAGTAATACAGTAGACTTTAAACCAGGCTGCTCCAGTTTGGCTGCGCGATAAAAGCGACGTGAAAACCTCACTTCAAGTTTTCTGCTGAGTACGCGGGTGTACTGTGATTCAGACGAATCGATTTGGAACAGCCTGCTTTAAGCAATAATAAAATATATTAAGAGCCAGCAGTTATTTTATTTTGAAATAAAGGGATAAAAGTGATAAAATAAAGCAAGGGATAAAAATAAACATAATAAACTACCTAATTACTTTCCATTTGTAGGAAGAATATCTCGGTGGCAGAATATCGCTGCTCCAAGGAACGCTGTTCCTCGGCAGTGATACCGGTGTCAACATATTGGAAGAGCTCCTCCATGGCGTCATGGCGTAGGTCAGTGGTGTAACATGGTGCTATAAGATGTATGGATAGACTGTAGGATTTGAGGCACAGAGGTGACCTTGGCGCCTACCGGTGTCAGAAGAGCATGGATGTACCGACCACTGCCAGCACACTTCTCCTTAATGGTATGAAACAAAGAAGCTTTCTCCTGTGCCACGACGGAGTCATGAGTTCGCGAACGGGTCATAGTTCCCACCAAAACATGTTGCTGTATTTCCGCGAGCTTCCGCTTCACAGCTTGAAGGCGATGGGATACGTCCAGACCACTCTGTTGTCTAGAGAGAAGACCCATTAATGTGACGTCGTCCAATTGCCCTCTCACGACCTTTGGTCTTGAAGAAGGTCGTAATACCAGACTTAAATATACGTCACCATTTCTCCAACACCGACAGCGGGGAGCGTCGAGCTTTACCCAAATTAGTAAACCGTAAGAGATACATAAAAATGTACGTTTAATTTATGTCAATTATATTTTTGTGAAGTTTACCCTCTCTCACATACTCATTATTGGTTTCAATTTTAAAATACTAAAGCTTTTCTAGACACGAAATCGACATTCTATTTTCTTTTGGTTTACTTCTGGCCATGCAAAGAAAGTCAAATTTAAACAACATAGCGAATAGCTTTTGAAAGATTTTACTCATTTTAGCCTTTGTATTCTCTTATTACTTTCTCCATACGCACTATGTACATAGTGTATAGAGAAAGTATTGCACTCTACCAAAAATTCGATACCGAGATTTCACCGGAAATATATGTTTTAGGGTCCCCAATATCCAAAAAAAGCATTTTCACAAAAAGGTCCGTGTGTGTGTGTCCGTGTGTCCGTGTGTCCGTTTGTCTGTGAACACGATAACTCAAAAACGAAAAGTCGGTAAAATACCAAACTTGATGTTTAAGTTTAGTATCTTCCAGGGATGCGACACGAAGAGTTTGAGAAATATCCCCCCCAACCCCAACTATCCTTTACATGGAACTTATTTCGAAAATTTTGATTTTCTCAAAAATGGCTGTAACGATTTTGATTAAAATTTCGGATATTAAACATATTTACCTGACAAATGAAATGTATATCTTGAATTTTCTGGGAATAGCCTCTGAAGAGTAGTTTATTCTGGATGCATTTTAAATTTTGAATAACTGCTAAACCGTAAGAGATGGACGAAAACTTACTCCACAAAAAATGTAGAGCACATTAGAACACACAATTTATGTTATATGCACTTTTTCGTGGAGTTCGTCGTTTTTGTGACATTCCTTATTTTTGGTTTCTGCTATGAAAAACGTATACTTTTCTCATACTGGAACTTGGCAACTCCTATCCATATAAACAAAGGAACTTCATTGACATAGCAACTAGCTTTTGACTATCACTTTAACCTACGGTTGTCCCTTATTTCGCTTCTGCTTACAAGGATGCGAGTAATAAGACTATTTCTGCTAATTTTTTTCTGATTAGAAAAGTCATGTGAATGGTACACATCAGATTTTTTTTCTTCTACTTGCAAGAAGCTAAGTAATACGATCATTTCTGCTCATTTTTATCCCGTATAGTATAAAGTAGACAGAAGAATACACTTTTGTAAGAATAGTTGTTGCATAGTAGATAGAGAAAGTTATGTTAATGGAACACATCAGCATTTTATGCTCAGTAATTATCAAATCTAATAGTAGGAACAGTTTCATTTATGTCATACAAAATGTTTCCTCCTATGTTAACAGATGTCTCTCTACTGTTTACGTTTATGGGATATTTAACATTTAGAGCTTTATTGCTAAGCCTTCTAAATGTAAGAGTTAAAAATCATGATCAGGTAAAAATATACCACTATCAGTGATTGAAAACGTTCAATACTAACGTTCACACAACTAATTCACTGCCATATTGTAAATGGAGATCGTACAAGTTACTAAAGAACTCTAGATTTGCATGTAGTAGTGTAGTTGTGCAAGTTAAATAATAAATTGTTTAACAAGCCAACAATTAAACTGTTTTACTCTTAACACCTTTTTACTTTCTCTAAAGATACTATAAACATAGTGTATAGGGAAGATATTGTATTCCAACAAAAAATTCGATACGGAGATTTCAATGAAAATACATGTTTTATGGTCCCCTGTATATAAAATTAAAAACGTGTCGTTATACATGCATGTGTGTGTGTTTGTCCCTGTGTCTGTGAATACAAAAAACCAAAAGACGGTAATTCCAAACGTTATATTAAGTTCTAAGATGTGGCAGAAGATTTAAGGACCCCCCCTCCCCAATCAAACTACTCTTTGTTTGGAACAAATTTCGAAAAAATTGATTCTCTCAAACATGATTAACGATATAGATTGAAATAACGTATCTTAAAGGTATTTTCATCACAAATGTATATCTTGAAGTATCCTCTGAAGACCTGTTTACTCTGGATACTTTTTCAGTCACGGTATAACATTAGATATAGATAAAAACTTACGGCACAAAAATGTAGATCTCGTTAAACATATAATTTTTGTCATATACATTTTTTTCGTAGAGTTGACCACTTCCAAGATATTCCTAGTTATTGGTTTACATTTTAAAATACTTTTAACTTTTCTAATACAGGAGTTTGTTAACTCCTAGTAATGCAAAGAAACGAATTAAAATCACATAGCAACCATCATTTTAAATATTTGAACAGTTTGAACTATTTATTCTAAATTATTAGACATTTTAGTTGAAAGTCAAGTATACTTTATTATACTAAATAAATAGTTTACTTTATCTTCCTCATAACTTTAGCCTAGTATATTCCCTTCTTTTTCTTTTGCTTACAAGGAAGTAGATAATAAGACTATTTCTGATAGTTTTTGTCTTGATTAGCATGAAGTAGATAGAAGAATAAGCTTTTTAACAATTAAATTATTTGTTACAGAGATATAGGAGGATTTCATGTAAATGGAACACACCAGATTTTTATTTAGTGTCGTTGAAATATATGTTTCCGATAAAAATGTTTGGCTGAATACAGTATATTTTCTGCCTACTAGGTATGGAAAGAGAAAGTAAAAATTTACAAAACCCCAGCGTGGCTTCTGAAAGAGGAGAAAAAGAGAGTGGAGGAAAAATTAGCATAAGAAAATTTTGCATCTACTGAAAATGCAAAACAAGCCAAAACAATCAGTCAAATTTTGGTTGCAGGAGGAGGAAATATAAGTACCATGTGGCTCAATGACGTGCTCTTACCAAGTCGTACTTTGGCTGGTTGGACTCAAGAGGGAAATTAGAACTCGCTATTTAGTGGGAAACAAGTTTGGAGGGGCTAGCTCCCGCTCTAACTTTACTTTGTTATAATGAATTGAAATGCTTTCCTCCTTAATAAACCTCAGCGCCCTTCTTCGCTGCACTTCATCCCCATCCTCTCCTAAACCAAAGGAAGAACTTTGCATTGGGCACAATTTGTGCTTACCCAAGCAACTTTTGGGGGGAACGAATGGAGAAAAATAATAATTTCAGCTATTCGTTGCACAAGGTCTTACTTGGTTGTTTTCTCTCTCATCCTTGCTCTCTTTTTTCCTCTTATGGGCTGTCCAAGACCACAACTAATTCCTCTTTGCCTATTTCTCCGAAGCGAATTCAATCTTGAGATGGGCGTTGGTGAAAAATAAGAAGAGGAAAAAAGATGGTAGTAGAAAAAGAGATTTGGAGACCACATCTTCCAGCCACGAGAATTTTTCTAATAAGATTATAACCTCGTTTCGTCTTTAGAACTTTATTTTTTTAAAGCTGGTAAGTCGTTGGCATATAATTTGCAAAGTGTATGAAAAGTATTCCCAAACCTTTTATAGAATGATTTGCATATGAGACGCGTTGAGAAAAAGAGCAGAAAAACTGAGAAAATAAAGTTTTGCTCTTGCTGTTGAGTTCTTTAAATATATACAGCATAAAATTTTAGTAGCATTAGTTCGTATGCGAACGTTACAACTTGTTTTCTGAACAGGAATACTTAAATTTATTCCCCGCTTGTTCGTGTGCTTGAATGGCCAGGGAGTTCGCCTGACATTAAGCTCATATAGAAAATTATTAGGATATTTACATAAATTTGACTGTTTCACAAAAGAAAGTTTGATATTGCTTTCATTCAAATGTGATTTCCATAATGATGATCTCAAAAATGTGTGGTCCAATCTTGTGGATTCAATACCTAATCGTGCAATGTAATTTATAAAAAAGAACAGAGAATATATTTATCATTAAATTCATGAAAGCATAAAAATGTCGTTTTATTGTTCTGTTCGGATTAATTCGCACGGGACTGTCTATGAAAATGCAGACACGAGTGTTGGCACGATGACTTAGATTATGTGGATTCTAATTTTACATTCTGTAGGTGTTTTAAAGAAACGATTGAGCTCCTAAAACAGAAAATGTATATTAATAGAATGCTGCAGATGATACAACCGTATTTCTCATAAAAGCTTTCACAACCATATTCTAAAACATGTTCTCCAGATGTCGATATTTTTACTCCCTCTTTAAATAACTACTGTTGGAGTAAAATCTCCGTGCTGCTCTTGCAATAACATTTTCTCTACTGCGTGGCTACAGAAATAATAGTGTCGGCACTCTGCCAGCAAATGCGCTGCACAAGCCCTCTCGGGAAAATTGAATGACCGTATGCATTCATTGCTCTGGTGCAGTAAGTCTCCCGGTCGTTAAATGGCTTCCGCTATAATGGAATCACAGCTGTGAGAGGTAGTGCAGTTTATGAGAAACATGCTAGTAAAAGAACTCTTCTCACGTCTCTTTGGCCAACGATGTAACCAGAGAAGTAATTGGAAATTGACATCGCTTAAACCTGTTTCAAATGCACATGTTACGTAGCTCTGACAATTCCATTAACGTTTGTCCTGCATTTTGTAACGAATAAAAGGTATTACGAAATGTACAAGGGTTTTTAATTTTTCTACCACGTACATAGAGGTAGAGAAGGTATTGAATTCCATGTAAAAATTCAACATAGTGTATAGAGAAGTTATTGTTTCTACCCACAAAATCGATACCGAGATTTCACCTGAAATACATGTTTTGAGACTACGTGAATCCAAAACATGCACTTTTAGAAAAAGGTCGGCTTGTGTTTCTGTGTGTATGTGCGTACTGTGGACCGCATAGCTCAAAAATGCAAAGATTGTTAAATACCAACGTTGGTATTTAAGTTTAGTATTCCCAAAGATACACCAGGAAGATTTTCCAAAAAATAACCGCACTACCGTTTACAAGGATATTCTTTTAAAATGTTTGTTTTTCTCAAAATTGGCTCTAAGGTTTTGATTACAATGCAGCATATTAAGGATATTTACATGGCAAATAAAATGTACATTTTGAAATCTCTGGGAATACCTTCCGAAGACCTCTTTATTCTGAACAAATTTTGCTGAATTTCGTATAACTGGTAAACCTGTTCTGACCTCTCAAATGGCGGTCCACTTAAAGTTACGGCTTTTTCAAGGCCTCTGATGCTTTATGTCTGTGAAGTGTGGGACATGGCAGCAGACTCCTGGCTTCTCTGGCTACAACGGATACAGAATAGAGTACTCCGGCCAACGTTTCCCAGTGAAGCTGCTACATGATGTTTCGGCTCTTCCATAGTGGAGGATATAATTAGGCGCCGGGCTCAAAAATTCTATGCCAGATTTGGCGAACATGAGGGATCTTGTCAGATCGCTGGTGGACTACTCACCAACCAAACACCCAATATAGGTAGTACCGGGTTCTCCGCATGGCTTTCGGGCACCCCCGGTAACAACGGCTTTAAACCAGGCAACAGCAAATTAACTGAACTATGTACTTCCACCTCCCAACCTTGGAAGTGGTTAAACTAAATTCAATTCCGACAGCAAAAAATTGAACAAAATAACATCAGCGGAGCAGAGAAAAAGGATGCTGCTCCTGAAAAAAGCAGCCGCTGAGGAGCTTTTCAATACCGCTACCTCCGTAATATAACACCCAAATTCACCAAAAATTACCAAACCAAAACTGTCCTTCATTCCTGCGGTTAAGTCCCTTACAAGGGTAGGTGCACAGCAACTACACCTAGGCTCACCAGGAGTCTACCAGATCTCGGAATGGCCGGGCGGACTGAACTGTATCATAGTTGTAGGTATAGAAAACGAAATATGCAACAATCTCACTCTAAAGAAAATGATGGATAATTGATGGCAGGGAAATAGACATTCTCTGGAAAGCTGTAAACCTCAAGCTCCTGTGCACGCGCTAACTCCTAAGGGGCGTGAAAACAAAAGACAATAATATATTAATTTGTTAAGTTATATGCATTTATTTTACATTTCTTCCTTAATAGCCTTTTCTTTAAGGTATCATATCTATATCTAAAATTCTGATGTGCTATATTTACATGACCGACCGCCTCTACCCATTCCATAACAAACTATTTTTACAAAAGAGTATTCTTCTATCTACTTCATGCTAATCGAGATATTAGCAGTAATGGCCTTATTTAATAGTTCCTTATAAGTAGTAATAGTATTTTATTATTAAGTTTACAGAAATACAATATTTGCATCACACAGTCGCATGGGTCGGGTGACCGTACATGCTGTCTAAAAATACTTGAATTTAGCTAGAAATCTATTTTATACATCTTAACAACATTAGAAATTCACACACTAACACATATACATATGCTAGGATAACAGAACCATACAACAATAAAAGAAAGAACACTTTGATATCACACACATACATACACACACAAACACACACTTTCACTCACAACTACACCACATATACATACATATAAAGTACTCAAATACCAAATAAGTCTGTACAATATTTACACAAATATTTTATCTCTTAGTGCACGAACTTCCATTAAATATAAGCCCAGGCTTGGCCAGTTTTAGCTGTTTAGAATCAAATCCCAGAATGCTGTCATTCGTCTGTTTAAAGCTAAAAATACTTCCGGCAGTAATGGTTTCCTAATATCCTCCGTCTGCACGCAATCTGCCAAAATATGCGTCCAGTTTTCCTGATACCGCATCATGGACAAATCCAACTACCAACTTCATCAACTACCTTGCGTGTTTTCCACAATCCCAACCTCAGCCACGTTATTCCCGACCTTTGTTTCATACCCAATTTTAATATATATGTTTCTTTACTCCACCCAATTTTTATTTCGTTTTGTAACTGCAATGACAATTTTTTCTACATTTGTATTATATTTTCTGCCTGTTTATATCGCATAGTCGTCTTTTCACTTTATTCACGACGTTATAACCATTTTCGTTACCCTTTGCCAAATATAATTCAAGCTAATGTTTGATAAACCCCGTTTTAGCCCCACCACCCACCATTTTGAATGTTCTATGTTATTTATCTGATGCCGATAACATATTGCTCTAAGAGTTGTTTGATCACCTTTAATTATTCGCAGGCAGTATCTAACTACACTTAATTTAGCATATACGGCATCTTCTAAGCGTCCTACATCACGAAGAACACCGTAATTAGAGGTACCCCTCCCCAATCCCAGAATACATTTCCAGAAACGACATTGTACTTTATCTAGATTATCTTCTCCATCCCTACACCTCACTTCCATATTGCAATGACGACCTAACCATTGCCTCATACATGGTTTGTAATGGCTTTACTGGCATATCTAGTATCCGGGTCAATAGCTTCAATATTTCAGAAAGTTGTCCAATCCCTTTGTGTTGTACAAACCCAGCGTTCTTGTACCATTTTCCTGCCATGTCAAACCTTACACCTAGATAGTCGAAATGTTATACTTTCTTTCTCACCGTATGTCCCTTTTTCCTGCTGACTGTACACGTAACTATTTTTAAATGTGAGTGCTTTAGTTTTAAGAATATTCACTTCCATGTCCTATTGTCCACAAAATCGTTGCAATGCGCTTAAACCACATTGCAAATCATTTATTGTTTTAGAAAGAATAACAATGCCCTCAGCGAACAAATTTTTTCGCCTTCAACTTGCATATCTATGTCTTCCTCCAACATCATATTAACAATGTCATCAATAAACAAATTAAAGATGTGATATACAACTCTGTTTGACTCCCCTCTGCGCTATGTAGCATTCTGATGTGTTGTGAGGATCAGTCTTGATAACAAATTTAACTTAAAATAAGAACTAAAGCTTTCCTGGCGACGTGTTAATTCAAAATCTTCTCGGGCTTCTAGCCAGGTAAAAACTTGGCTTGACACCAACGTTTCGAAGAAGTGCATCTTCCTCGTCTTCAGTTCACCCTGAAGACGAGGAAGATGCACTTCTTCGAAACGTTGGTGTCAAGCCAAGTTTTTACCTGGCTAGAAGCCCGAGAAGGTTTTGAATTAAATTTAACTTCTTTATGCATTTCCATTAGTGCTCTAATCATTTCTTCGGAAATCCCTTTACGTGCTAATTTAACCCACAAAGCACTACGTTCCACAGTGTCAAACGCCATTTTAAAATCTACAAATACGGAGTATACCTTACCTCCCTTATTTCTTAAATTATTATCAATTATTGACTTTAGAACAAAAATATTTTCAGTGGTCGAAAAGCCTCCTCTGAATCCCGCTTGAAATTTTGAAATCTTATCATATGTCTTGACCCAACATTTAATTCTTTCGTATAATATTCTAGTGTATATTTTACCAAATACAGAGAGCAACGAGATGGCTCTATAATTTTCTGGACTGCTGTAGCTCCCTTTGCCCTTGTAGAAGGTTGGATAATGGTGGTTATCCACGTTTTCGGATGTTCTCCCCCTTCAAATGTTTGATTGAAACTGGTTGTATATAAATACGCCACTTTGCTAATTTATAGGGAGCTCTTGAAGAACTCAGCTGATAAGTCTTCTATACCTCCGGCCTTCCCATTTTTTAAATCTTTTATTGCACGGACTACCTCAGCTACGCTAATTTCGCCATCCACATTTAATCGGAGCTGCAGCAATTGCTTCAACAGTCAAAGGAATTGATTGCATGTCTTCCTGCCCTCTTTCATAGGCAGTTTTAAAATGCTTTATCCATTCGCCAGCAGGAATACTAACTTGTATGTGCCTTCGCTTTCGGATCTAGCTAATAGCCTTCCACATTCGCTGAATTCCCCATTTTCGACTACCTGACGCACCTCTTCCGCCTTTGCTTCCTGCCATTCAATTTTGCTCCACTTTAGAATGTCTTTATACGGTTTTTTAAGATTTATGAAAGAAATTCTTCGTTTCTCTTCTATATTTAACAAGAGCATTACATTGAGTATTATACCAAATGGTTTGCCATTGGCCAGTTTGATTTTTTACCCCTCCTTATCAGCATGTGCACACTTGCCTTCTGTAAAGTGTCAGTTATCTTCTTTGTATATTCACAAAGCGGTGCTTCTAAATATACAATTTCGTTTTCTAAAGTTTTAATAAAATTATCCTTTCCCGTATCTTTCCAACTATATTTAAACAATGGCGTCAAAGCTTCGTTTGCGTTTACAACCCTTGTATGAGAATCTAGCTGTGATACTTTTAGGGTCATTATTAGTGGAAAATGATGAGAGTCAATGCTGTTTTCGATATTAAAATTTTGAACTAACGGTAATATGTAAGGGGAATAAGGGAAAATACCAGGCTAAAGCGGTACTGAAATTTTCTAAAGGCTCGTTCTATGTGAAACCATTTAAATTTGGTTCTCTTTTGCATTTACGAAGTAAAACAAAAGACAGACATTAAAATAAAAAGTTGTCTTCCCATTTGAGAAACTAATTAAAACTAAAACCAATAACAAGGAACTTCCCGGAAATAGTAAACAATATATATTACATAAATGGTGTAGTAAGTTTTTGTATATCTTTTATGGTTTACCAGTTATGCAAAATTCATTCAGAATAAAGAGTTGTTTAGAGGCTATTCCCAGAAAATTCAAGAAATGAATTTTATTTGTCGCGTAAATATCTTTAATATATTTATTTTAATTAAAATTTTTGAGAAAACCAGAAAGTTTGAAATATGATTGTGTAAATATGTTTGGATGTGGGTTTTCCTCAAAATTTTTGTGTTGCTTTCTTGGAAGATTGGAAGAACTTAAATGCTATGTTTGATACTTTACTATTTTTCGTTTTTGAATATTGTGTTCAGACACAGAGGCTCATGGATTCTAGGACACACACATTTGCGTGCGGGGATTATTTTGTAAAAACGCTTTATGTGGCCTCAGAGGACCCTAAAATATGAATTTCCGGTAAAATCCTGTTATCGAATTTTTGAGTGGAGTATGTACTATGTAGAGAAAGTAAAAATGTAACTTAAACTAAATGTAAGCTTTAAAGATTACGCACAGGGGCGAATATGGAATATACATGTCAGTACATGTTCATTACAGTGTGCCTCAAGCAAACACTTCTTACATTACTTTTTTCCATTTTAAACTCTCTTTTCTCTTTAATTTATATTAATACATGTGGTTAGGGATCATATTCTGCCATAATGTAAGTCTAGCTTTGTCACGACTTTCTAAACTACAGCATAAAATACGCGTGTTACAATGCGAAATTTAAGCAAATAAGGGTTATTTTTATCGTTATCTTTGTTAGATTAATATATATATATATATATATATATACATACCTTTTGCTTTAACTTCTATGGTCATATCG
Source organism: Hymenopus coronatus (assembly GCA_030762935.1). Taxonomy (NCBI): domain Eukaryota; kingdom Metazoa; phylum Arthropoda; class Insecta; order Mantodea; family Hymenopodidae; genus Hymenopus; species Hymenopus coronatus. Next base: position 51,090,080 of record CM060890.1, on the reverse strand, counting down.
GGGGCTTTGCTTTAGAAACAGCAGCTAATGTTTTATCGTTGAGAACATTAGTTTTTTTCAGTATTGTACGCCTCACATTCACTCTTATGTGTATACAGGTAAATTCTCTTGGGAATAGGGAATGATTCTAGTTCATGAAAAATTCCCTCCTCAGCCGGGAATCGAACCGGAACCTCTGGGTAAGAATCCAGAACTACTCGATTGCATAAGTAGTCCAAATAAAAACGTATGTGTCAGTAACAATGAATATTTCTCTTGGTCTTTGATATGTTCACTTTCGTTGGTACACGTTTTTTTTTTCTTTTTTTTTTTTAAATAAAAAATACAGTTCCGGAGGCTTGTCAGGATTCCAGCGCTCTATTCCTTGTTTCTCCATTTTTTCCAGTTTCCTATATTTCCTTAGTAGGCCTTATTATTCTTAACGTTTTCCTTTTACATATACAGACACAAACATAGACATATTTACAAACACAGAAACACCCATGCCCAAGGCGGGACTCGAACCACACTTGATCCTGTGTACCACGAAGCGCCAAAGCGAGACACTTTAGCGAGCGTGGCCACCAGGATCGGGCTACGTTGGTACTGATAGCTTCCGTTATGTTAGCTAGAAGTCACATTGATGCGCACTGTTATTTTCTTTTTTCCTTAGCTTTTCTGCCGCGTGGATCGCTGGCGCGGTACTTGGCATGGACTTAGGCTCGAGAGCGGACAGTCAGATGACCTTCTTTGTGTAACCAGTGAGTTAGGTTATCCACACTAGCCTCTTGGAGCGGTAAGTTAACAGGCTCGAGTAAGCTGAATATTTTCTTTCTAATTGGAGACTTTTTGATCGCGACTTTTCTACAGTTGTGTCGTGTGGGTTCGAAATATTTGCTATTAAATTGTACTGGGCCAGTGATTGCCCTTGTGCCACAAGCGGCAACTTTAGCTTCTCTATAACTATGTATTTTAATTGCCAAGCCAGGAGGGATATCCATAGTTTATTATGCAAAAACGTAATTAGCTAGTACTAATCTTGGCTATTTTGGGAACTGCAATTTTTTTCAAGTAAACAAACTCGGTATATATAGTTTATTATTGTGTTATTATATTTCTTAATTGTTTAAATTTCATAAATGTATCTTATTTAAGTTTGTTTAAAATGTTATAGTCGTTCAGGCACGGTTTTGCTTGGATTCCTGCTGCTATGCAGTAACTCGTAAAACCATTGCATTCCCAGTATAATTTCTCCAAGAGTGAAATGGTTTACGCGGAATCCATTTGAGCACGTTTGGTTTATTTCCATTTAGTTATGTTACCCAGATTCAATACGATTATACAATTTATAACACCCTGTTATACATCATGCTCTCGCTGAATTGTAAATAGAATTACTCTTAAGGTTATGAAGATATGTATGTTCACTATTAAAATGTTATGCAATTATAATTCTGGTTTGTTTTTAAGTCATTAGAGACATTTTATAACGTTTTTATAAAGTTGTATATATGTCGTATTCCGGAAGGTCTCATGTAGTTCTACATTTTTGCACATTTGGCCCAGTCGCTCTCAATGGTTACCATGCTAACTTCATATACTCAACTTCAAACCCGGCGGAGGACGATGGATTTTTTCGGGCGTCAAAATCCTTAGCATGGCTTCCTTCGGAAGGGAAGTAAAGCTGTGGGTCCCGTGTCGAAGATTTACGGCACGTAAAAGAACCTCAAACCTGATAAGAAAATTAACCTCAAGCCTGAGCAAAATTAAGCGATCTTTCCAAAGCAGTTAAAGAGCGTCCATAAATAACAGGCCATTTCATTTCACATTTGCTCACACTTGAGGCGTGAGTCTATACAAAGGGGAAGGGGGAGTGCAGGGCTTAAATAATACACTGCATTGTACAATAAAACTCTAAATAGTAGTAAAACTATGTTGGTTATATACATATTAAGTAACTATATTAATTTGAGGAATTAAAGTAAATTCTTTGCGAATACATTTATTGTTGAAAATACCTTCGTAGTGTGATATACTTATTTGTAAGTGTCCCAAGTATACATTCTCTTTTGCAGAGAAAACTTTGTGCAATATTGTAATTAACAAACGAAGAGAACAGAAAAAACACAAATAAATAAATAAAACACATGAATAAGGTATGACGTAAAGACATGAATACTTGGCATTCAGTGAATAACGCGAAAACCATGTATTTTATCGCTCGGTCTTAATTTTCAAAGAAAATGCTTATTCTGAAAAAGACAAACATTAACTACCTATCGAAATAATCCATAGTTATTTAATGATCTGGTATTGAGCAGTCACTAGAGAATCGAGAGGCAGTTATGCTACTACAAGAGCAAGCAAGGTACCGGAATATTATCGGGTTGCGACGTTTAGCTTGAACCTTTCCTTCCAATGACGAATGTTTTTACCTGCCAACCCAGTTTGATGTGTCAGTTCCCATTCCTACTACCAATTCTGAACAGATTTTACTTGCCGGTTTTACTTCACTCTTAGTTCCCATCCTACCACCCGAATGACCCCGACTGCATGCAAGGTCAAGTTCTACTCTACGACTACGCGCGGAGTTTTGTGTATAGGTCAACTGCGCGTGGCGGTTTTTCATTTTCCTTCTCGATTTCGGGGCTTATGACTTTATAATAATACAGGCCGATTTACCATTCATAAGTATGGTTAAAAATGTAGTATCATAATATGTATGCAAAGGACATTTGTTAAAATATTGAAATATGCACTTAAAGTATGTGCCTTTCTTGTAATAACACTCTTTAAGAAATGCAATCAGGAGAAAAATTCTTTTCGTGTTTTAAAATTAATTCCTCTAGGTACTGCTTTTAGATCTTCAGGTTTTCCCCAACTTTCATTCCATCAATTGCTCCACCACCACCTTTCCTATCATCCATTTCTCTTGTATTTCAGACCATCTACTCCTCACGGGCCGACCACTCGTTCCAGGTTCTCCATTTTTTGTGTCTTTGGTTCCCCGATAGGCTTCTCTTTTGGCTTCCGTTTGTAAGTCCTTGTGGGGTGTCAGTCGTAACTACGGAGAGGGTAAGTCGACTAACGAAAAAGAAAAATAAGGTACTGCTTTCGCTTTTCGCAGACAGGTTTAGATTTTTAAGTGGCTAGTAAGAGGAGCGTTAGAATCCATTTATCTAAAGCATACTCATTTTATAAACAGTAATCATTATACTTACCTCCTTGTTGGAACAATCGATAGTCATAACAGTGCCACATTCCTATAACTTTCAGCCAGAACTATTCATGAAAAAAATGTCTTACATTATTTACTAGTGGTGCCACACTTATGTTAGCCACACGAAAAAGACTCGCAAACATTTGACAAATTTGTGGTATACTCGTTCGCGTGAAGTTGACCTGTTTGCCCTTCAGTGGCTCGCGCGCAGTTAAGAAAAACTTGACCCGTTTGTGCTTGACCCTACCATCAATGTGAACCAGTTTTACCATTTAGGATGATCCGAGTATAGTCGAGTAATTTCTGCTAATTCTAAAAAAGTTACGTGTGCTCTTGATTCCCATTCTTAATATCAACAGAGAAGAGAGTTTACCTGCCGACCCGACTTCACACACTTGGCTTTCATTCCTAGTAGCATTGATCAATATCGTAGTCCATCTGGCTGCAAAATGAGTCTGGATTTGCACGCATTTGAGCGAATGACCGAATATGAGCTTCACTAAATGAAGGACTATGACCCGTAGTACCTGAACTGAATGTCATTGTTTAGTTATTATGCTTGCTGCATAACATGACAAGTTGTGACTTATATATGATTCGAGCAATATGAGGTGAGACGCCCCAGAAGAAGAATTTTGCCTATGAACGGAAGGACTTTTGGCACGAGTTATGTTTAAAACCTTTTCTAAACCAATGAAATTTAAATAAACCAAGATGGGCATTCCTGGTACAAATCTTATCTCTCTTTAAGTATTAATCGCTGCAAAAACTTTGACATTTTTACGGATCGTTTCCTTAGCACATTGGTAGTTTAGCTGCTTACCAAGAGGGAGGCCTGAATTCGTTTCCTGGTACCGAGGATTTCCTCTCTCTGGGAGACCTGGTCCAGGTTGCTCTCAGGTAAGGTCCCTAGAGGGTCAATTAAAAAACTACTTGAGGGAAAAGTAGCAGTAGTAGATTACTTGGACCACATTAACAGGCAGGAAAGAACTCGGTACACTAACCACGTTGCACCCTCCATTACTGCACCCCATCCATAGCGCCTGTAATAGGCAGAGGTGGGAGATGCAGCGGTTTTGGCCGCTTGTAGTGATTACACGCGCTATGTAAACCTTCACGTTTGTTGTTGTTTTTACTTTCTCTAGCACATATGTATAGCATATATAGCAGATAGAGACGCTAATGTATTACACCGAAAAATTAGATACCGATATTTCACAGAAAATATATGTTTTGAGACCCCTAGAATAAAAAAATCACGTTTCTCTATCATATTTGTACAATATACATAGTAGATAGAGAATGTATCGTATTCACCCTAAATTTAGATGTCGAGATTTCACCTTAAATATATGCTTTGATGTTTTCTAAGTCCGAAAAATCATTTTTAGAAATACCGGTGTGTGTGTGTGTGTGTGTGTGTGTGTGTAGACAGCATCGCCCAAATACTAAAGTTAGTATTTGAAATTAGTATTTTTCAAGGATACGACATGAAGATCCCCCTACCTAAAACTACCATTTACAAGGATACATTTTTGAAAATGTTGTTTTACTAACAAATGAGTCCTACGATTTTGATAAAACGCTGAATATTAAAGACATTTACATCACAAATAAAATGTATATCTTGAATTTTTCTGGTGTTAGCTTTTGAGTGAATTTTTCTGAAATTTGGTAAACGTAAAAAATAAAGAAATAGTTACTGTACGACAAATGTAGATCTCATTATAACTCGCCATTTGTCATATATGTACATTTTTAATTTCTCTACACGTACTATGTACATAGTGTATAGAGAAGATATTGTAATGCACCCAAAAAATTCGATACCGTGATTTCACCGGAAATACATGCTCTGAGGCTCCCTGAATCCAAAAAAAGCATTTTTATAAAAATGTCCGTATGTGTGTATGTGTCTAAGAGCAGCATAGCTCAAAAACGAAAAGTCAGTTAAATACCAAACTTGGTATTTCAGTTCTTGACATATTCCAAGGATGTGACACGAAGATTTTCAAGAAAATCCCCCCATACCCCACTACCCCTTACATGGAACTGTTTTCGAAAATTTTGATTTTCTCAAAAATGGCTCTAACAATTTTGATGGAATTATTTATCTGACAAATAAAATGTATATCTTGAACTTTCTGAGAATAGTCCCAGAAGGGTACTTTATTCTGGATGAATTTTACGGAATTTCTGCATAACTGCTAAACGTAAGAGATGGACAAAAACTTACCACACAAAACATATAGAGCACATTAAAACACACAGTTTATGTTGTATACATTCTTCGTGGAGTTAGTCGGTTTTGAGATATTCCTTGTTATTGGTTTCAGCTTTGAAAGACATACTTTTCTCATACAGGAATTTGTTAACCCCTGTCCATATAAACAAAGGAACTTCAGTCACATAGCAATCAGCTTTTGACTATCACTTTAACCTATGGTACTCTCTTATTTCGCTTCTACTTACATGGAAGCAAGTAATAAGACTATTTCTGCTATTTTTATCTAGATTAGCATGAAGTAGTTAGAAGCATAAGCTTTTTAACAATACTTTGTTGCAGAGATGTAGAGAAAGTCATTTGAATGGAACGGATCAGGTTTTTGTTATCGATTTGACCGTTTCCGAGATATTCCATGTTATTGGTATCAAATTTAAGCTACAGAAGTTTTTCAAACCGTAGGTCATCTTTCTTTCGTCTGTATTTTGTTTACTCCTGGCAAGGAATGAATTCGGAATATTCATTTGTTCTTTCTCTACACGTACTATCTACATAGTGTATAGAGAAGGTATTATAATACACCCAAAAATACGATACCAAAATTTCACATATCTACATCGAATTTTTGAGTAGAATACGATACCTTCTATACCTACTATATGCATAGTACGTGTGGAGAGGTAAATGTCAACAAAAACTCATTCTTCAAACCAGTAAAATAGATAATGTAAATGCAAGCTTATCATTAAAATTTAATCTACCACCAGTATTTTAGGAACTAATATAAATGTTAGGAAAAACGTTAATGTATTCCAGAGTGCTGAAACAAAGGGTTGCATTACTCTGGGGGTATAATTAGGTATTATTATTTTGGGTCGCATGCTTTTAATCTAAATAGGATTAACAGACCTTGATTTAATTGGATGTTGTTGTTATCATGTTATTATTATCATGCTATTATTATCATGTTATTATGTTATTATTATCATGTTATTATCATTAATATTAATATTAATACTTTAAAATTTTGCAAAACTTGAACGGAACAACAAAAACCCTACCATAGAATTTAGCATCAAAACTGTCATGGGACATGCTTAGCACGTTACAGAGCAGCTTGCCAATTTCAGATATTAAAGCTTACAGCCAAGCAAAAACAACAGCTGACATCAACTGCGAGTGAGATAAGGGATTATTTAGAGGAACTTCATAAAAGGCAGATCTGCCATCTAATAAGACGATAAGGGTGTTTAATGTAATGCAGGAAACTGCGCGTTGCTGACGTTTGCAAGGAGAAGCAACACGTTGAGGAAGAGCTGGGGAGGGAACACGGCTCGGGAAATGGAATTTCAAATTTGTTTCTCCTCATTGGAATGGGATATAACCCCAGGGAAATTGCGCAAGCGTCAGCAACAACGTGGGAAGTTGGAGGACTAAAACTCGGTGCCAGACTAAACGAAAGCTGAGAAATTGGAGAAACGAGTAGGACAGAAGAAAGGCATGCAGTTTACTGCAATTTCTTGTACATCAAGTTTGACTGCAATGGACAGTTTAGCTTCTGAAGGCGTCGTAAACATGATATCCAAGTTGTTATTACTTTTGACTATGACTAATTTAAACATGTTGCTTATCAGTATGTTTATTGCTTACCTAAGAGAGCGAATTTATACATTTTGACTTAAAATTTATAGATCTCGCCATAAACTAAATTCGTATCGAAAAAATCTGCAACAAATTATTGTTAAAAAGGGTATACTTCTATTTACATCATACTAATCGAGAAAAACAGCAGAAATAGTCTTATTACTTGCTTCCATGCAAGTAGAAGCGAAATAAGGGAGTACCATAGGTTAAAGTGATAGTCAAAAGCTGGTTGCTATGTGACTGAAGTTCCTTTGTTTGTATGGATAGGAGTTGACAAATTCCTGTATGACAAAAGTATAAGTTTTCCAAAGCAGAAACCCCCCCCCCCAAAAAAAGGAATACCTCAAAAACGATTATCTCCATGAAGAAAATGTATATAACATAAATTGTGCATTTTAACGTGCTCTACATTTTTGGTGTTTTAAGTTTTTTTTCCATCTCTTACGGTTTAGCAATTATGCAAAATTTCGAAAAATTCATCCAGAATAAAGTAGTCTTCAGAGGCTATTCCCAAGAAATTCAAGATATACATTTTATTTCTCAGGTAAATATCTTTAATATATTATATGTTAATAAAAATCGTTAGCCATTTTTAGAAAATCAAAATTTTCGAAAAAAGTTTCCATCTTAAAATCTTCGTGTCGCATCCCTGGAAGATACTAAACTTAAATACCAAGTTTGGTATTTTACTGACTTTTCGTTTTTGAGTTATCGTGTTCACAGACACATGGACACACGGACACACGGACACACGGACACACGGACACACGCACGGACCTTTTTCTGAAAATGCTTTTTTTTGGTTAAAGGGGACCCAAAAACATATATTTCCGATGAAATTTCGGTTACGAATTTTTGGGTGGAGTGCAATACCTTCTCTATACAATATGTACATAGTACGTATAGAAAAAGTAAAAATTGATTGCAGAAACCTATATAAAGTGTTTAAAAGTAAGTTTATAATATTAATATATAAAAGTCATTGTATGTACATAATGTATACATGCATTTTTACTTTCTCTATACGCACTATGTACATGGTGTACAGAGAAGGTATTGCACTCAACCAAAAAAATTCGATACCAAAATTTCACCGGAAATATATGTTTTAGGGTCCACTGTATCCATAAAATGTATTTTCAGAAAAAGGTCCGTGTGTTAGTGTGTCCGTGTGTCTGTGAACAGGATAACTCAAAATCGAAAAGTCGGTAAAATACCTAACTTGGTATTTAGGTTTAGTATCTTCCGGGGATGCGACACGAAAATTTTGAGAAAAATCCCCCCACTCCAAACTACCCTTTACATGGAACTTTTTTCGAAAATTTTTATTTTCTAAAAAAATGGCTCTAACGATTTTGATTAAAATATCGTATATTAGAGGTATTTACCTGACAAATAAAATGTTTATTTTGAGTTTTCTGGGAATTGCCTCTGAAGACTACTTTATTCTGAGTGAATTTCACGGAATTTTGCATAAGTGCTAAACCGTAAGAGAGAGAGAAAAGCTTACCACACAAAAATGTAGAGCATATTAAAACAAACAATTTATGTAAGACTATTTCTGCTAATTTTTTCTCGATTAGCAGGAAGTAAATAGAAGCATAAACTTTTTAAAACTAATTTATAGCAGAGATATAGAGAAAGTCATGGGAATGGAACGCATCAGATTTTTTTCTTATTTCATTTAATAGCCCCCTTTAACATCTAAGGTCATATTGGGGACTTGCATTAATAAGAACTCTTTGTCTATATGTTCTTAAAGTTGGGTTTAAATCGTTTTATTTGCCTCAAACACACACACACTTCCAGACTCTGTGGGGAATAAGGAATAATCCTAGCTAAAGAAAAATTACATCCCCCAGCCGGGAATTGAACCCGTGAACATCAGGTAAAAAGTCAGCTCGTTGAGCACTCAACCACGGTATTTGTAAAAAGTATTCAATGTATTTTGTGATCGGTTACACCTCTGCGCTTTTGACAAACCACGTGTTGCGGTTTTACTGTCTCAACACGTACTATGTACAACGTATATAAAGAAGGTATAGTAATGCACATTCAATACCGAAATTTCACCGGAAATACATGTTTTGGATCACCCTGAAACCAAAAAAGAAAAAGCATTTTGGGAAAACGATTCGCGGTATTAAAATTCAATATCTTCCAAGGTTGTGACACTAAGATTAAAAAAAAAATATCCCCCCATCCCCAACTACCCTTTATGTGGAAAAACTTTCGAACATTTCAATTTTCTCAAAAATGGCTGTAAGGATTTTGATTAAAATAACGTATATTAAAGATAGTTACCTGAAATATAAAATGTATATCTTGATTTCTGGGAATAGCCTTTTTATTCCGGATGAATTTTAGAGGGAATTTTGTATAACTGGCAAACCATAAGATAGAGAAGAAAACTTACTTAACAGAAAATGTAGATCACGTTAAAACACACAATATATAAGAACTGAAGCTTTCCTGGCGACGTGAACCTGAAGACGAGGAAGATGCACTTCTTCGAAACGTTGGTGTCAAGCCAAGTTTTTACCTGGCTAGAAGCCCGAGAAGATTTTGAACACACAATATATGTTACATGCATTTTTTTTTTTTTTTTTTTTTTTTTTTTTTGTGTAGTGGGTCGTTTTGAGATATTTCTTGTTATTGGTCTCAGCTTTAAAAAAACTTATATTTTTTTCTCATACAGGAACAACTCCTGTACATAGAAACAAAGGAACTTGTCATATAGCAACCAGCTTTTGACTATCACTTTAACCTATGGTACTCCCTTATTTCCCTTCTACTTGTATGGAAGCAAGTAACAAGATCATTTCTTTTAACTTTTTCTCGATTAGCACGAAGTAAAAAGAAGCATACATGTAGAGAAAGTAATGTCAATAGAATACATCAATTTTTTTTTAAAAAATCAACAAAATATGGTAATTTCTTCTTCCCTTTATCCCGGGTTGATTTGTCTCGAAGCAGGCTGAAATAAGGAATATCTATTTCCTGAAATAACGGTACAGCACTTTTCAATTTATACTTGTGTATATTCTGAATATTAAACACAAATATCTAGCGTGAGGTGCCAGATTACAAACAATTGAACGAGAAATAATTTCACTCGTCGCTGCGTGTCGGTGTGCGCAACTCAACCCACGCGAACTTTTTTTTTTACCCCTCATGCAACGCTTTAGAAAACAAATTACCATAATTTGTTTTCTAACTCCATTTACACGTTATATACATTAATCAATAATGCTTAAGTAACATAACAAATCAAACGATGCACTTTATTATGTATTAGTTACATTTGTTTTCACAAGTTATTTGCTTCTGAACATATTCTGGTTTTAAATCAAATCAGCACCTTAGGCATTGTTGGCTCAGCTTCACATCAAATTGATCCCTTGTGCTAATTTTAATTGCAAGCGCACTCACCAGGAGATCATTGTTGACGTTTTCTAATGTACATTTTACATGCCATGATTTAACTTATACATTAATTCTACACACATTTTAACAATATTCATATTTAAATAAACATCATTCATGTTTTATAAATAGTATCTCATAATTTATGTAATGTAATGCATGCAATATAGGTTTCTACACGGCTTCACCAATTTTGACCAAACTTGGCACAGATAATCTTTGATACAAGGCAAAAAAAAAATTGGCTTAGAAATTTAAATTTCACAGAATAAGCTATTTCAGTTCATGCCTACAAAAGCTGGCAAAGGCATCTATAATCTATAAATTACTCAATGCTTGTATAAGCTCGAACAATGCCAATATAAGAAAGATAATTAATTATCTGTTAAGGCTTCACGGCCTCAGGGAGTTCTAACATTGGTCGTGGAATATTAAAATTGCCGAATAATTGCAACAGCTATTATGCTTGCACAAATGTAAAGGAGATAAAATCGAATAGTTGAAAGCTTAAAGTTTCGAACCGCTTTTAATAGATTGCAATGAAAGCAGCATCTTCGTACCACATAAAATACTTCTTCTTATTCATTATCACCTTATTTATCTACATGATTATTTGTTGTACCTTGATATAAAATATCACAAAATAATCCAGAATGGTCGCACTGATTATAAAAGTTCTATGTCGCCGAACATTACCAACGTAAAGTAATGGATAAGTGGAATATTAATATTAATTGATGATTTACTGTACCTTTATATAAGATAACACAAAATAATTATGAAAAAATAAAGTATGATCGCATTGAATATAAAAGTTCTATGACGCTCAACATTACTAACATAAAGTAATACATAAGTCTAATATTAATATCCACACATTCTCGATCATAATTCGATTTTCGGACATTCATTTATAATTTGTAGCTTCTCAATTTTTGTAATCGACGGTTTTCTTTCCCTAAGGGAAGCTTGTGACGCTTTATAAGCAGAAAAACAAACCTGATGATATTTAAAAATGATAAAAGACATGGATAACAGCAATAGTATCAAACCAGACGAATTACCACTTCTTCGTGTTTGTTAATTTTATTAGTTTTTATTCTTTCTTTCTTTCTTAGTAGTTTTAGGTATGTTAGTTACCCAGAATAAACAAAATATATTGGCGTTAAATAAACTGGTATTACTTCCTCCCAAGTGAGATTTCTCTCTGTAAATAGCGAAGAGTCACCCCAAATGTAACCATGCGAAAGTCATAAAACATCCACAAAAACAAAAAACACTACGACCACAATATTTGTAGCTTTTATCCGTGGGTTTGTATATTGTGTAGTATTTTTCTTTCTTTATAGTGTCTCGAGTTTCAAGTTAATTTCAATTAACTATTTTTGTTTCCGTTGTTTAAAAATTTGTAAATGCATCTGTAGAAACGTATGGCTAATGGACAAGTACAACCAACGGTAAACTTACACACACACACACACACACACGGATCTTTTTCTGAAAATGCTTTTTTATGGATTCAGGGGGTCCAAAATTCCGGTGAAATCTCGAGATGTGTGGAATACAATACCTTCTCTATTCACTATGTACATTGTACATACGAGCTAGAGAAAATAAAAATCTGATTTGTTCAATTCACATGACTTTTTGGATATCTCTTAACAAACTATTGTTAAAACGCTTATGTTTTTGTATACTTCATCTAATCGAGATAGACATTAGTGGGAACGTTCTTGCTACTTATACCCTTGTAAATAGAAAGGAAATAAGGGAATACACTAGGCTAAAGCAATAGTCAAATATTTTAAAATCTGATTACTAAATTGAAGCCAATAAAAAGAAACATTTCGGAAATAGTCAACTTCACGAAAAAATAGTGTCCAATTCGCATGGCTTTCTCTACATCTCTGAAACAAATTATTGTTAAAAACTTATTGTTCTATTTCATGGTAATCAAGGTAAACATTAGCAGAAATTGTCCTTTTTACTTGGTTCCATGTAAGCAGAACATGGTGTGCTCTAGCTGTTCAGTAAACAAACCTTTTTTTCAAAACATTAATCTGTTATCTGTACCATGCTAATCAAGATAAACTTTAGCAGAATTAGTCTTATTACTAGCTTCCTTGTAAGTAGAAGGGAAATAAGAAATGACATAGGTAAAAGTGATAATTTCGCCATTTAAAAGCCGGTTTTTATGTGAAACAATTGAAATTCCAATCTCTTTACTTGACAGGAGTAAACAAACGAGAAACAGGAAAAAGATATCTTCTCGTTTCAGAAACATTTAAGAGGCTTAAAATTGGAAGCAATTATCCGGAATATCTCGAAAACGATTAACTCTATAAAAAGAAAAGATGACATTTAATTCTGTGTTTTAATGAAATCTACATTTTTTATATAGTAAGTTTTTTTTCTAATTCTTATCGTTCGCCAATTATATAAAATTCATCCAGAATAAGAGGTCTTCAGAGGCTATTTCCAGAAAATTCGAGATATACATTTCGTTTGTCATAAAAATATCTAAAGGATAAGGTATTTTATTCAAAATCGTTAGAACAATTTTGAGAAAATCAACATTTTAGAAACGTAGTTGGGGGGTGGGTGAATTTTCTTTCAAATACTCGTGTTTGTATTCTTGGAAGATACTGAACTTAAATATCAAGTTTGGTATTTAACGGACTATCCACAGACATACACACATGGACATTTTTCTAAAAATGCTTTTTTGGATTCAAGGGGTCTCAAAATATATATTTCCATTGAAATCTTGGTATCGAATTTATGGGTGAAATACAATGCCTTCTCTATACAGTATGTCCATAGTATGTGTAGAAAGTAAAAATATGACATAAATTGTGTGTTTAAACGAGATATACATTTTTTGTTTAGTAAATTTTTGTCTATTTCTTACGGTTTACAAGTTATGCAAAAGGCACTCAGAATGAAGATGTCTGCAGAAGTCATTTCTATAAAATTCAAGACATATACTTTATTTCACAAATTTTTAATATATTTTTATTTTAGTCAAAATCATTACAGCCATTTTTGAGAAAATAAAATTGTCTTAATTTTTTCCTTGCAAAGAGTAGTATTGGAAGGGGGAATTATCCTTAAAATCTTCGTTTCGCATTCTTGAAAGATAATAAACTTAAATATCTAGTATTTAACTGACTTTTCGTTTTTGAATTACACACACTCTCCTTTTTCTACAAATCATTTTTATTGATTCAGGGGTTCTCAAAACATATTTTCGGTGAAATATTGGTATTTAATTTTAGGTGGAGTACAAAAGCTTCTCTAACTATTATGCATAGTGTACATCCGTGCTAGAGAACATGAAAATAAAACAATACAATCCCAGACACATCTGTGGGCACTTCAATCGCTACTCTTCGTTCTGGCGATTAATATTTACCTAATTTCTTTTTGCTACACATTACAGCTCATACTATCAGTGAACTTTCTTCATTTGACATTTCCATTTTTCCTTTTATTCAGCCGGCAGTTTTCAACAGATATCAGGAGTTTAAACCGTACTTGGTTTTCCGCCCTTTCTGAGTTTAATTCAGTAAATCAAAGGGATGTGGATATAGGAATTATGTCTTCCGAAATATGTTCACGGAACGAGATTTCTTATGTCATAATTTATAAACCTGCCTTCTAGACCGTTGCCTGCCGAGAATCCGATATCAGTCTGGATAATGCTTCACCTCTTAGCTATCTTATATTCCATTTCCAAAGCATATCTCTAGTGAAGTATTTATTTATCTTGCTTCCTGTGTTTAAAATGCCATACCAATTTTAATTGCATTGGTAATAGTCGATATATTCCCTGGAAGGCATCCTTTTCAACCACGTATATAGTAGGTATAGCAGGTATTGTATTCCACCCAAATATTCCATGCGTTGATTATTTTGGACATTTATGACTGAAATCCTATAATCCAAAAATGAATTCTTTTTAGGTAGGTAGAAGGGAGGGTGGGTGGGAGGACAGATAGGTGCGTAGGTAGCTTTATGATGTCAAATTATTAATGTTCTTATACAAACACTTACTACATGGGTCGTTGACCGTGCATAGGTTTAGATTTCAGATACAAGATAAATAAGTTTATTTGCCAGAACAAACTACATTGTGTAGCAACGTCAAATACAAACACGATCAAAAACAATTGACAGTAGTATAAAAATAATCCAAACAATAAAATGGATTAAAAATCAAAGTGCGCTTCACTGACCTCTTAAAAGATTCAATGGGGAGAGCTTTAGTGCTGTTAACTGAGTTTGTTAAATAGATTTAATGATATTATTTCAAAGGAATATTGTATCTTGCTATATTTACATCTATTTATGTAAATATTGGAACTAGTTCTGGTGTGATGAAGATGGATTTCGGAACATAGATTGTATTTATGACTATTTTTCTTGGCAAATAAAAGACAGTGGAACACAAACAATGAAGTCGAAGTTAAAACACCCAACTTAACAGATAAGGTTTACAATGAGTTCTGGGGGCTACACCACATAAAATTCGAATTGCCTTTTTCTGTAATAAAAGTATATTTTTAGCTAAAGCATGGTTCCCCCAAAATAAAATACCATAACTCAAATAGCTATGGATTTGTCCATAATAAACTGATAATAAAACATTGGAAGACACATTATTTCTTAAAACACGTAACATAAATACACCTCTGCTTACTTTACTGGCGATATAATTAATATGTGAACGCCAACCTAGACCAGGTTGGCGTTCGAAAAGAATGCCTAGAAATTTTATACTAGTTTCAGTTAAAAAAACAGGACAACTAATATTAAAAGTGAGGTCAATTATTTTGTTTTCATTGAGAACAATACTATTGCATTTGCACCATTTATTGATTTTTTCAGTAAGTGCATCAAGTTTATCGTAGGAGTGATTTAAAAATCACTGCCATAATTATGTATGGCATGCAGGGCTACTAATGAGTCCATGATACCTGACAGCACATGTTGCCACTATACTGCATGCTTGAGAATGGATTGAACCAATAAATAAAATACCTTTGAAAAGGGCATTCCAACAATGGGAAAAATACATATAAGTGTATTCTGCACCTCCTTTTTCTCCACCTAATGGCATCAGAATTGACAGATACTTACTGCCAAATCGTCCGCATACAAATATATTTCTAGGCAATCATCTCGGATATTAAAAAGGAGGTCATTAATATAAATTATAAAAAATAAAGGGCCGAGCACAGAGCCCTGTGGGACACCATGCTTAACTAATTTAAAATCAGAATAACTACCATTTATACAAACAGACTGATATCTATTACAAAAATAAGATTTGATAAAATTCAAGCTGTTCTTGTCAAAACCATAAAATTCTAATTTCTTAAACAACATTTCATGAGATAAAGTGTCAAAAGCTTCTGTTAAGTCGAAAAATCTGCTATGAACCAAATCACCTTTGTCAAGACATTTAAAACATTTTGTCATAAATGCAATTAGAGCATCAATTGTGCTGCGAGAAGATCTAAAGCCAAATTGGGAATTGGTAAATAACGAATTTTCATCAAAATAGTGTGTGATTTGTTTATTTAAAATAATTTCAAAAACCTTGACATAATTGGCAATATACTAATAGGCCTATAGTTTGAGCACTCAGATGTAGCCCCCTTTTTATAAATAGGAATCACTTTGGCAATTTTAAAAATGTCCGGAAATTCACATGAATCAATACAATAGTTAAATAGATCAGTTAAAGGTTCACAAATAAATTGCGCTGCCAATTTTAAAATTTTTGAATTCAAGCCATAAACATCTAAGCATGCACTGTTTTAGGTGAAAAAAGAAAGAAAGAGAAAAGTAGAGCAAAAGTACAGTAAAGCATAGATGTAAATAGACTCTCATTATCTGAACAAATCGGATCTGACTTCACCCACTTTAGCCAGGCAATTACCCAAATTTTGCCAGTGTCTATGGTCAGCCAAAGATCCCAGCATGTAAATCTTCTTGTAATAGGACTAAAAGAATTTTCTTTTAGTTTAGTTGCAAACCTTTTTCTTTTAGTTTAATAGTTCGCTGGTTCTTCCACTGTGCACATACAGCCAAATCTTCATTTAAACCACAGAATAAGCAGATCCTCCTACCAGAATTGCCTGTCATACCAATCTGTCAACCTAAACAATACCATTCCCGAACTGCCCTTTCTTCCTAAGTGAAGTGCCTTTTCATCCGAATTCACTTTTATTTTGTTTGCTGGAACTAAATAAATAGAAAAGCTAGAAAAATTACAACTCTATTCAGTTTTCTGACTGATGTCTGTTAATCCTCTTTTGACACTTTTACATATGTTTTTGTCATTTGTTTCACCAAAGATCATTATGAAGTGTGTTTGTGTATGAGCCTGTGTGCGTATGTGTATTAATCTGCCTGTCTGCGAACAGCATAACTCAAAAAACAATTTGGCGAAATACAAGTTTAATTCAAAACTTGAGTCTCTTGCAGGGTTGTGAAACGCAAATTTTCAAAATAAATACTTTACATGGAAGTATTTTTTCAAAAATTTTAATTTTAAAAAAATAGCTCAAAAATTTATTAAAATACCACATGTTTAAAGATATTTTCAGGAAAAATTAAATATATACTGATTTTTTTGGAAATAGCTCTTGAAGCCTTATTTATTCTGAATGACTTGTGCGTAACTACTAAACCGTAAGAAAGAGAGACAAATATTACCACAACAATTTGGATTTGTTACAACATACAATTTATGTCAAATATACATTTTTGGTGGGAAATTGTTAATCTTTCTCAAATATTTCTTGTTATCGGTTAAAATTTATAAATGCTTATACTGTTCTAAAGCAGGAAGTTATTTGCTTTTTTACTTTCTCTACTTCGTACGTGGTATCCAAAAATTCAATACATAGGAATGCACTTTTAGAGTCCCCTAAATAAAACAGGCATTTTTAGAAAAAGTCCGTGTATGTATGTGTGTGGTTGTTTATGAATAGTGTAACTTGAAAATGAAAAGTGATTCAAATATAAAAAATTTATATCTATATTTTTCCTGGGAATACCCTTTGAAGTCCTGTTCATTCTGAATGGCATTTGAATAATTGGTAAACCGTAAGATATAGACAAACATTTACTGCACAGTGTAGATCTCGTCAAAAGACACACGCCATCATGTATTTGACATATTTATATCCGAAAAAATAATGGCCTGTAGTTTACGTTATTATGCCTGAATTTTATATAATTTTGTATAACTAGAAAACTAAAGCACATGGAGGCTAATTAAAATACGCAAGTTTTATCATTTTCATCTCTAGCTTTACCCGTTTTCAAAATAATTCACATTAGTAGTTTTCACTTTCTCAAAGTAAATTAGTTGACGGATATTATGTCATTATTTCTTTTTATTTTCCTTGTAAAATCACTTTATAATGAATTGATTATTCTTTTTATGTTTCAATTAAACACTTAGGGGTACCTGTTGATTATTTTAAAATTACTGCTAGTATTGATAGTAGAACATTTTGACACGGTAATAGTTGACGAATTAATGTGATTTTTTTCATACCTAGAGTCTATCAGTGGCTGGGAATTTTTTTACTGAATGTAAACAGTTAGATGTAATTGCAGATTACACTCTCAGATATATAAGAAGAAAATTAATATACGGGCACGAGCTTATTTCCATGCTAAACTCACTTCCTGAAACGTTTCATAGTACATTAATCGTGTGAAATAGTAGGAACAGAACGTGCCAAAATATTACTTGAAACTCTTTGAATGTTGGAAATTCTCTTTACCAACCCAGAATCACACGTTAATCCCTAATGCACTGTTGTATCCCTGGAGAATTGCGTATTGTTTTGCAGCCTTCCACAATAGGGACACGAAGGCTCTCCAGCATATCATACTACGTTCATTCAAATGGAATACAAATATTTGATGATATACATTATAATTTATCCAAACAACCAGATGCGGGATTTAAATATATAACGTAAGAAAGGATTATATGTGGTATACCTGACGTCACCAGCTTGCTTTATTCTGTGCCGAAACAGTCTTGTTCCGTGCAAGCAGTAGGTACACACGTCAACAGCACCGATAATGTCTCTCCATTTTATAGTGGTTTTCAACTTTGGCAACCAAAGCAACGCAAGCTATATACTTCTACGTTTATGCCTGCTTAGGAGGAATCTTTCTTGCTTATAAAAACAGTGTTTAATTTTCGGCAAAGTTCTGCTCTCATGAAATTCAGTTTGTTGCGTCATTACGTAACAAATGCATGTGAGTGTAACAGATGCGAAGTTGAAAAACATTTCTTACGAATTCTGTAGATATCTGTTCATATTCACCAATATAGGTAAATGTGAACATGTTTAATTTTAAATTAATTTTGAAACAGTTGGTTATACAATACGACTACAATGGTATGAACCAATTTAAGGAGCTTCTTGTTTTATTATGTTAGTTCTTTATTAATTGTGATTTTTTTGCAATTATCTGTCACAATTAGCTATTACACACCATAATATATCCATATCCTAAGTATAAATACAACAATTTTATTTTTCTATCAATCCTGTTAACCTATAAAAGGTGGATTACGTATTTGAAATGCAAAATGTCGGAATACTACCACAGTGTTGAAGGAATATTAGTTCTTTCTTTCCGCGCAGTTGATCGCAAAGTGCAGAATAGCCGATTCTTATGAGTAGCGAGCAAATTTGCTATCTTTGCTTTACTCAAATGACAACCAGTTGGTGATCCATGGTATGCCGATATGTGTGTTCTTGTGTGAATTTAGCGTAACGTAATTTACATCCTGCACTGTATTCTACAAGGGAAAATTGGAAATGAATCATGATAAACAGTTGGAATGTGTCTATTCCCCTCTTGAATACAAAGTTGGCATCGCGAGTTGCTACCATCACATCGCTGTGACGTCTTTCCGAAACAGAACTTTTCTCTCTGTAACAGAAAGTGTTCTTCCCTTGAGATAGTAGTAAGGTAATGAAAGCCGGAGACGTTTTCCTCTTCTAATCAACTGTGCGATGTCATTATGACAAGCTACTCTGCTCTGGTCCGCTTAGCAGGGAACATCGTACTGGAATGATGAGAAGAGACACGTTATGGCGACTTTAATTAGTTTAAACGGTGTCTAAAAGGGGATGGGAGAAGATGATGAGCACCATCGTCGTCTTCAAAGGTTTTGCCCTGGCTTCCCCCCATCCCAAGCGGGACTCCACGCCAATTTATGCGTGCTCAAGGTACGTTACAGATCGAATAGCAGTAGGCTGGTAATTAGAATCTATTCAGAATTCGGAACGATGTCAAGGGAGGCAAAGGCGCATGATAGTAACATCAACATTAGGAATTTAGTTCCAGAATCAAGCGATAGCTAGCAAGTATGCTGCTAACCTTCAATTGTTATAATCATTGCAGGTTTCCTTCGCTAGTCGTTATTGGAGGATAACAGGGAACAGTTTCATGCTTCAGTTGAAATCAAGAGCCTTCGATCGCATTTCTGTATCACTGCGACACATATCACGTTCTGTGTTTCTCTGACAATGAAAGACTACGTTATCAAGTAGGTAATCCACAAATAACTACACTAACGTCTCCGTGTTCTCTTAGATTTGTGTCTTTGTTATTACAGTGAGTCGTTCTGACCAAGTCTGTTGCTTATAAACGGCAATGTGTACAAACTATTGAAATCGGCATGTTACATACGTATTTAAAAACCATAACTCATTAAAAATTTAATTTTGTATGCGAGTAAAACAAAATATCTATGAATTACTTCGTAAATTGTAAATGACTGCAATAAAGCGTAACGCAACTTTCTGAAGATCTAAAAATGTTCATGACGGTCATGTCAAAAGAAAAGAATGACATAGAAGGCCGCGTCTTGTTTAGACTCCTCGCCTCTGACCAAGGTGACAGGATGTGGGGTTTGTGGTGGCACAAAGCGGCCGCAGGGACGAGTTTTCTCCGGGTTCTCCGGTTTCCCCCGCCATAGTATTCCACCAATTCTTCAATCTTCATTTCGTGTATCATCTGTCCATCGAAAACATTATCTTAACAATATATTGGTAGTTGCTTCCGGTATTAGCCGCATTGTTTTGTAGCTCAAGCTTTGCCGACGTTTAACCAGCTGCCCAAAGAAGAAGCTCAACATAAATTGCGCCAAACGTCGGTAAAAGCAACAAAACGTGATCAATACCGGAAAAAGCCACTAATATATTTCTCAACGACCGTAGAAACCTACGCATTTACATCATTACCTTACTAAGTTAGAGTGGGCATTTTAATTTTCTGGAAGAAAACAAATTCTGATGCAGAAAGATCTAATAAACAATAGATTGTATTTTAGAGAGTAAAATCACTATTTGCTCAAAAGCTGTCTGACGAACAACCTCCACTGAGAAAACCAACTTGCTGCGTTATCCTCAAAAGTCTGATATTTTCCACTCACTGACTATTTCCACCTATTCCGTAACAAACTATTCTTACAAAAGCTTATTCTTCTATCTACTTCATGCTAATCAACATAAAAATTACCAAAAATAATTTTATGTCTTAATTCCTTAAAAACAAAGGGGTAAAAGGGAATAGACTAGGCTAAACTGATAGTCATATTTTTAAAAGCTAGTTATTGAGATAACTATTATCTTTGAATATATTTATAAAAATAAATATTTTATTTTTACAATGAAAATGTAATGTTTTATTTAAACTATATAAATAAATTAAGATGTAAAAAGTTGTGCCAGCATCCGCGGTTATACAACAAAATCAAATGAGCATTATTGGTGAGTGGAAATCGGTTCTCTTTGTATGGCCAGGAATGACAAATTACCATATGTGAAAAGATCAAGTATTTTAAAATTGAAACAAGTAACAAGGTATATTTTGGAAATATTAACTACACAAAAAATGTTTATCATATAAATTGTGTTTTTAACGATAACTATAGATGAAAATGTACGTTTATAATAAGTTTATTCCTATAATTATGGTAGCTAATATTCATTCAATATGATTGATTGATGAGAAAGATAAAATTTTACGAACAAAAATTTGATTAAATCCACCAATAGCTCTAACAAAAGCAGAAAAAATAATTATGAATTGGATGAAATAATTATTGGTTAGTATGAATGAAATTGACAAGATAATAAAACAATTTATTCATGAAAGTCCTTCAACCACTGAAGGTAATCTACAATAGAAAGGTGCACAAGCAGTTTTTATTAAAAGGGGAGTTATAATTAAGTTATTTCAGGTTCTGTTCTTTATAAAGTAAAGTATTTCATACAGATTAGTTTTTAAAATGGTTCAGAATAATATAGATGAGAATGCAACAGCTTGCATTAAATATATTTTAATGAAGTTTCAGTGGAGTGTATATTTTTATTGGAAGATAACAATGAAATGAAGGGGAATAAATTAATTTATAAACATATTGATTCATGAATTGTGTCGTAAGGCTTTGTTTATCTCTTGCGGTTTACCATGATACAAAGTTATCGAGAATGAAGAGGTCTTCAGAGGCTATTCCCAAAAAATTCAAAATATAAATGTTATATTTAAAGTAAATGTCTTTAATAAATGATATTTTAATATAAGTAATTACTTTTTTGTTTATTTTATTAAGTAAATGGCGGGAGATTTTCATTAAAATCTTGGTATCGCATCCTTGGAATATGCTAATCTTATATGCCAAGTTTGGTATTTAAACGAATTTTCTTTTCAGACACACACACACATGGACCTTTTTCTAAAAGTTCATCTTTGGATTCAGGATGCTCAAAACTGTAAATAGGTGGTATTGAATTTCTAATAGTACTTTGTAGAAAAATAAGAAGGGTTCAAACGGTGCAATTATATTACAGACAGAAGCTGCTAAATAGGAACCAGATATCTGCCAAATATCTCCGTACAGATACCACTGAAGAGACGATGAGGTGTGTGAATGGCTTGCTTCATAAGTCATAAATTATTGTTGGCGTCCATCGTTACACCTGCGTTAGTGGACAGGTGTGCCGGCGGCGAGTTCTTTTGACTCAAGTCTGTGATTTTTACACCTCTGCGAGTAAATACGTGTACTGTCAGAAATTTCTTTGACGTCGAAGCGATTCATTGTATCACCTGAGTGCGTTTGCGACACATTCGGTGGTTTGCGACTGTTCGAAAGGTATAAAAAGGAGAACGAAGCCTTACCCAAGAGTGCATTTGCGATGGGAAATTCGTAACGAGCAGTACCAGTCGTCGCCTCAGGGGATATGGAAAAGAAACTGTGTGGCACAATTGTTACGAAAGCATTGAAAAAGGACAGATATTTGTTAGCAGATTTTCCTTGTAATCATTTTGCGGAAGAAATAAAATAATTGTTTATTTAAGTGAAAAGATGGTATTTGTTACAGTGGTGTTAGATATGGTTTTAAACGCTACGATGAAGGAGATAGAGACAAAATTTTTGAAGAAATAAAGAATATAAAAATCGAAATGTACAAAATGTAAACAGAAATGAAGTACGGCATGGAGAAAATGGAAACAGAAATGAAATCCGGAATAGTTGAAATGAAATTAAAAATGGGGGTGGTGATGAAAGAAAAGATGGAATCAGGATTAGACGAATGAGAACCGAAATAATGAATGTGAATTGTACAATGGAGAAGATGGAGAACAAATGGAATCTAGCATGGATAAGATTGAAGAAAATATAAAATACGGGATGGAGAACCTGAAGAAGAAGATAGCACGCAAAATTATGAAAACTGGCCGGCGTGGAGAAGGACGTAAAAGAACTCTTAGGGAGGATGAAGAACCTTGGCAAATGCGTTAACACTCTGGAGCACGTCGAACAATGCGTCGATGCCACGGAAGATCTTTGGGAACAACTTAGATTCGACGGAAGATCAAAAGAAATGATGGGAAGATGCTAGCGAGAGGCTGGAGGTTGAGGCGACAGGACACGAAACATCTGTATGCGGCCAACCTCCAAAATTCGACTGAACATCCACCTTCGAAGTTTTCCGATTTGGTATTCTCTCAAAGGTCAGTCTTCTTTGGTAACGAACAATATCCTCCATTAAACGTTGTTTTTAATTTAACTCGTATTTCACCTATTTACTTTCTATGCACTTACTATGTATATAATTTGTATATTCTCTAATACCCAAAAATTCGATGCCGAGATTTCACCGGAAATATATGTTTTGACCCCCTGTATCCATAAAAGAGCATTTTTAGACAAATGTCCGTGTGTGTGTGTGCGCGCGCCTGTCAGTGTGTGTGTGTGCGTGTGTGCGTGGGGGGGTAGCTTAAAAACGAAAATTCCGTCAAATACCAAACTTGATATTTAAGTTCAGTATGTTCCAAGGATGCGAGACGAAAACTTTCCAAGAAAACCCCCCACACCAACTACCCTTTACGAGGAAAAATTTCAAAAGTTGCCGTTTTTCCAAAAATGGCTGCTACGATTTTGATTAAAATCTCTTATGTGTAAGATATTTTACAAAAAGAATGTAATATCTTGAATTCCCTGGAAATAACGTCTCAAGACTTTTTTATTCTGAATGACATTATTTAAATTTCGCATAGCTGGTAAACTGTAAGAGATAGACAATAATTTGTTATACAGAAGATATAGATCTCGCCAAAATACACACTTTGTCACATACACTTTTATGGTGGAGTTAACCGTTTTCGAGATATTCCTTGTTATTGGTTTTAGTTTTAAAATAGTTATACTTTTCTCAATTAGGAACTAATCAGCTCCTGGCCACGCATAACGAATTTCAATCCCCTAACAACCATATTTTAAAACATTTGAATGTGGATTTAGCCTAATATATTCCCTTATTTCCATTCTACATACAAAGAAGTAACTAATAAGACCGTTTTTGCTAATGGTTATCTCGATTAGAATGAAGTAGATAGAAGTACAAGCTTATCAGCAATAATTTGTTACTGTGGTGTAGAGAAAGTCATGTGAATGGAGCACGTCAGATTTGTAGCTTTTTCCGGTAACAGATCTGAGAAATCTCAATTGTACAACTTAAATTCGCCTTTTATTTTGGACTTTCAAAGACTGTGTGTCACTTCCGTACAGAAGTAAACGCTTTGATGACGGTCGCCCTCCGTGGTGTAATGATTACCATGCGGGTTCAAACCCGGCGGAGGACGATGGATTTTTTCGGGCGTAAAAATCCTTAGCATGGCTTCCTTCGGAAGGGAAGTAAAGCCGTTGGTCCCGTGTCGTATATTTACGGCACGTAAAAGAACCTCAAGCCTGAAAGAGAGGCAACATTAAGCGGTCTTTTGCGCCCAATTTAGAATGGGACGCTGAGAACCACAGTAGTTAAAGGGCGTCCATAAATAACACGCCATTTCATTTGCTTTGTTGACGTAATATTTTTACAAAATGTTTTCATTTTATTCCATTTATTTGATTATACTTATGTATGTTTTCCTCTAGGTCAATAGAAATTGGATTCATTTTGGAAAGAATCCTAAAAGTGGAGGTATTCCACCTAAAGACAATATTGAGATAAATAATGCGAATTTAATATTGTTTTTCGTTTAATGAATTAAAGGTTTGTAAAATATATGATAGGTTCATTAATTTTTACATCTAAGATATTTGAAACTATGCACTTTCTCTATAGTTAACCCTTCGTAACTATTTTTCTCTTTGTATATTTTCGCCCTCCATCGCTAATACATTTGTCTTATCACAATAAAAGTCCATATTGTATGTTTTTGAAATATTATTATGTTTATATTGAAGTTATCCTTTCTTCTAGCCAATAAGATCTTGTCCTCAGCAAATAAACCTTTTGAAATTCAGTATATGTATTTTTTAAAATTATAAATACAATATTATCATATAATTAGACTACAGATACTACAATTTAAGAAAGTAATATATTCCAGCTATCAATGAGAGTAACTTGTGGTAAAGGTGTTTCACTTTGAGCTTGTCTCTTCTAGAGTACAGAAGCACCCGAGGTTTATTGGAAATCAATTATCAGGAACTCTGAGAACTAGGTTTAAATCAGCGAAACCTTTAGTAGTAACGTCGGCGGAAGGTCGATATAAAAATACTTCCGCATTACTCTGAGTACATTCTATCTATAGCCTAACTATTGGACTGGAGTTTGAATGCAATGCGAAGAGCGATAATCCCAATCATATCCCTGTTTTAATGAACTGGGTATACATTCGAACGTATGTAATCTTTAAATATAATATACGAAATTAACTCTTTCTTCATGCATTCATCGCAAAACTTCAGACTAAGTATACAAATAACGAACCACTTATAACGGGAATTTTTATGTGTTATTACCCGTGTTGTGAGGTTATATGGAACGAGACTTTATATGGTGGTGGTTTGTAGTTTATACTGCATGTCGGACAGTCATATGTAAGAGGAGTTTTACGTGGGTGCTTATGTGCGGCGTACCTAAGTGTCACTTCAAATCAACTCCACTACACTCGCGTACCTGGTACTGAAGCTCTTCTTGGATGGGTTACCACGGCGTTGCTCAGTCTTGCACGATCATTGACTCTCTCTCTGGCGTGGATTTGGCAAGTGGGAGGAGTTGTAGGAGTGATATTTTAATTGTGAAGAGAACACTTGTGAACTTTTACTGTTATTTATTCTATAAGGAGATTCCAAAACAAGCAACTTGCTGTACACTGTTATTCTGCTGACTGGTACTCTTACCACTCACTCATACGTACTCTCAATTACACTGTTTCTACGTTAAGTACATGGCACAATTCACTCTCAAGTAGTCACGAGCCGACTATTAAATAGGTGAGTGACGTTACTTTAATTCACTAACAGTTTCTTCTCATAACAATCTTACTTCGCGGACAGAGTTTTACAGTTGCACGTCATTACTTCGCGAACAGAGTTTTTTTACAGAACGACGACCTACCGCATCCCGTGGAAAGATTCTTGGCTAATTCTTAACAAAACGACGTTGCCGCTCGCGGGCAGATTCTTGACAAACGACAACGATGTGTCGAACCCTACTTCTTTTATACTAAAAACGGAGCCATGGTGGCTTCTTCCTGATGGGTTAGAAAGTGCGCCAAAATGACACCATCGTGACCCAAAAACCATTGCGAATCTCCCACAATACGTTATAATA
This sequence comes from Hymenopus coronatus, assembly GCA_030762935.1. NCBI lineage: Eukaryota > Metazoa > Arthropoda > Insecta > Mantodea > Hymenopodidae > Hymenopus > Hymenopus coronatus. The sequence continues at coordinate 51,063,406 of CM060890.1, read as the reverse complement.
ACCACGTGATACTACGAATATAAAGCAGAAGTCTCCTTGTGGGTTTTAAACTGGACTGCCCCTGTATAAGAAAATTGTACGTGACTTACACAAAAGAAGCAACTTCTCATCCCTCTCTCCAGTCTGGCGTCAGGATTCTGTGTAGCTTTCACGTCGACAACTGACTTCTTGGTTCCTATGTATACAAATTAATAAATGTTAACTTTATTTATATACATCTAGATAATTAATAGAATGATTGTCATTATTACGACGAGGCTAATTAACGGTCTCACTCTTCAGATGTATTCATATAAAATATATTTATTTCTCGTCTAAACTTAGAATCATTTAAACATTTTCACTTGTGGCTAAATAAAAACCAACGAAAAAATGTGAGCTTTTAATCCACGAATTTTTGGAAAACTTAATTACCACCATCATTGGTGCAATTGAAATCATTTGCATTATTGAAATATTTGTTTATAATTCAGATAAAAATTATTTCCATCCGATAAATATGAATTCTATCGAAAAAACAATTTTAATATCCACGAAAGTTTTTGTTTAAAAAAAAAATCTGATGTGCTCCATTCACAGGAGTTTCTCTCTCTGTTCTTACAAACTATTCTTACAAAGATTAGCATCATGTAGATAATATAATAATCAATATAAACATTACTTTATTATATATTTCCTTCCTTGTCAGTGGAAGGGAAATAAGGGAATCCATTACTTTTTTTTTGCATTCGTTTTTTTTTCTTTGTATTTTTTTAATTATTTCGTTTATATAGCCTCTTTAACGTCTAAAGTCATATCGGGAGCTTTGCATTAGAAAAACTTGTCTGTTGGTTTTTTGCGTTGGGTTTTACTTTCCTCAATCACACACACACGCGCGCACACACACACACACACATTCACTCTCATGTACACAAGGCACGGTCTTGTTCCGTGCACCGCATTCCTTACCGTTTGTAGGGTACTTTGTTACGTCATGTTTTTATTTTATTGGCTGATACTGTTCCCTATATCGAACCAATAGGGCATACCTATGCTGCGTTTGTCAACTCATTCACTAATAGAAATAGCCACCTTCCTCAACTGGAAGCGAGATTAGGTAACGTGTACCACAACAGTAAGCTACAACCCCTCCTCCTTCCCCAATTAGAGTGGCGGAGGGGCCAGCGGATATCAGAAGACACGACCTATAAATGCCCGTACAGACAATCAGAAATTCGATGTCTAATACTATTATGTTCTGAGTACATGCTTCCAGACTCTGTGAGGGATAGGGAATAATAATTCTTCTTAAAGAAAACTTTCCCACCCCAACCGGGAATTGAACCCAAGGCCTCCTGGTGAGAAGTCAGCGAGCTCGACCAAGGAGGCAGTCTTAAATACTTTGTTCCGGTACTGGTACTAGTGTCTCCTAGGTGAGAGCCAGGTATCCTAACCTCTACACCATTCCGAAGTTCAACATATGCTCAAATCTTTTTTAAAGCTGGTCGCTCTGTGATGCAACTTAAATTCGGTTCTCTTTGAATAGCAACAGTGATATGTGACGAATATTGACTTTTCATTCCAGAAAAGTTAAAATATTTGTAAATTAAAACCAATAACAAAGAATATTTCAGAAGTGGTTAATTCCCAAAAAATTGTCTTAAATTGTAGTTTTTAACACGTTCTACATCGTTTGTGTGGGAAGGACATCTAATGTTGACTCTATGTAGACGGCCAACGATTTCAGAAAGTATTTGTAATAAAAAAATGTTCGATGTTTTAACAGATTGTAGCCAGAATTTCCCTTCCAGTGTCCCTTAACATGCAAAGGAAAACAAACAGCCAAAGGATATATTCAAATTGTTCAAAATTAAATTGTATATTTTGACTGTAAAGAAGAAAAATATGTGAACTATTTTTCTGATATATTAAAATTCAGAAAATGAATGAATCTGCAAAGTGAGAAACCGCAATAAAATTTGTCATGTAGGTGCCTTTGGCATGTGCAGCATAAAAATAGGTCTGATGTGTTCCATTCATATGGCTTTCTCTAGTTCTGAAAATAAACATTCCTTACAAACGATTAATCTTTTGTCTACGTCATGCAAATCGAGATGAACATTAGCAGAAATTACCTACTTTGCTTCCTTGTAAGTAGGAGGGGAAGTAAGTAGGCTAAAGTTATCGCTATGTGAAACAAATTAGATTAGCTCCTGTTTTGTATCCTCACAAGTAAAACAAAAGAGATGAAACGAAGGTTCACTTTCCACTTGAAAAAAGTTTAAATAGTTAAAATTGAAACTAAGGGTAAGGAATATATCGAAAACTGTTAACTCTACAAAAAATGTTTATGGCATAGACTGTATGTTTTAATAAGATTTATATGTGTTGTAAGTGCTTGTGTATCTGTTATAGTATCCGAATTATATAAAATACATCCAGAATGAAGGGGTTTGCAGAGGTTATTCCTTGAAAATGAAATATAATCGTTTTGTTTGTATTAAAAGTATTTTAAACATGTTGCATTTTAACCAAAATCGTGAAAATCGATCCATTTTTGGGAAAATCTTTTTTTTTTTTTTTAAGTATTATATGTAAGGGGAAGTTAGGGGTTTGTTATTAAGCACACTTTGCATTTCTGAGCTGCGCTGCCTACCGATACACAAGCACACACACTTACACACACATTTTATGTAAAAATGCAATTCCAGGATTTAGGGGGTCCCTTTCTGGTGAAATCTCGGTGTCGAGCTTTTAGGTAGAATACAATACCTTCTTTATCTATTATGTACATTGTAGATATGTGCTAGAGAAAGTAATAATTGCCCCCTTAATTATGCATATGGTTCATTTTAACATAATTTAAAAAAAATAATTTTATAAATAAAATTGGTAATATAGCACTTCAGTCTTCCTCAAGCATTGGAACTTGCCATGCGACAGAACAAGAATATCGCATAGAGGAAAGGAAATAATGAGAAAGTTATCCAATTCGGCGAGAATAATAATTGATTTAAACTTGAAAGCGCTCTAGTGAAAAGTTTGTTTCCGAGATATACTTTCTTTTTGTCTACATTGTGTTACCGGTTTTGAAAGTTCAGAAGGACTTTACTTCAGCACCAAAAAGAAGCCTCAAAATTACTTTCCAACTAATTATGTCTAGAATTAAGCCTTGAAAGACTTCACAGTGCTACGCCTTAAGTTTCCAATAAATTTGCCAACCAACAACAGCCAATCTGCCTAGGATCGTTTGTTACTCTTCTATGGAGAACTTTTAAGTTTTCCCATTGCATACAACTTTGTAACAACATTCGAAGTAAACGTATTTCTTGAAACTCCTATAATATTGTAAGTGATATCAAGTGTATCAGAAAACAACTTTTAATGTAGACTTCCAGCTGTCTAAAAATAATGTGGTATAATTCATTATATTGGAGTAATAACCAATTGAACAAAACCGTGAGAACACATGCGATTAATCGCCAGGTTTTTAGAGAAAAGTATTTATATTTGGTATTCGTGCATTCCAGGTAATATGGAATGAGGAAAATAATTTTAAAACGTTTAAACTTATACAGGGAGTAATAAAAGTTCCTGTTACACTAAAAAATTATTTTTACAGGACATTTTTCTCAAGACATTGCAACACACGTCTACCAAAACTATCTGTGAATGTGAAACATATTTTTACTTTCTCTACACGTACTATGTACATAGCTAATAGAGAAAGCATTGCAACACATACAAAAACTTCTTACCGAGATTTCACCGGAAATATATGTTTTAGGGTCCCCTGTAACCCAAAAAAGGATTTTGAAAAAAAGGTCCATGTGTATCCGTGTGTGTCCGTGTGTCTGTGAACACGATAATTCAAAAACGAAAAGTTGGGAAAATACCAAACGTAGTATATAAGTTTAGTATCTTCCCGGGATGCAGCACGAAGATTTTGAGAAGAATCCCACCCTTTACATGCAAAGTTCAGTTATGCAAAATTCAGAAAAATTAATCCAGAATAAACAGGTCCTGATTAGCTATTCCCAGAAAATTCAAGATATACATTTTATTTGTGTTGGAAATGGCTTTAATATGATGTATTTTAAACAAAATCGTTATTTTTGAGAAAATCAAAATTTTCGAACATTTTCCCATGTAAAGGGTAGTTTGGGTGGGACAATTTTGTTGGCAATCTTCGTATTGCATTCTTAGAAGATACTGAAATCTCAGTATCAAATTTTTGGGTGGAATACAATACTTCCTCTATACACTATGTACATAGCACGTTTAGTGAAAGTAAAAATACAGTAAGTGTTTATATCATGTACACCCATTAAAATATTGTAGTCAACTTGCTTGTTGTTCGAAAAGCAAGAAAACATTATTTTTCGGAAGGATTAACAAAACGTGCCAGAATTTTATATTGGATGAAGAGGACACATAATTTCAATAATTCTACACGAAATGTATTTGTTAATAAAAAAGTTACTCACTAAATTAAATAAACAAAAGGCACGAAAAACTTATGACCTCTAGTTTACAGCACCTAATTTTACTTACAAATAACTCAGACTGTTAAAATATTGAACAGCTGTCTTCAGCAATGTGACATTTACCACCATATTATACACAAAAGATAATCACATCACAATCAAGAAATACCAACTCCTGTATAATAAAATTTGGCCATAGTTCCTGAGATATTTTAAGCTAAATAAGAATAGTAATAATCCTAGGCAATACTTTGTACGACAACCACAGAGAGAATCTTATATATATATATATATATATATATATATATATATATATATAAGTTTCCTAAAGGCACAGGGATAAATTTCTACGAAACTGCAAAAAATACTGGCAAAGTTTCCTCATATTTACCTTTTTTATGAGAAAGTCATTACTAATACATTTGTTTTTAACCGTGATTACATGTTTACTTCTTACATTGTAGTTTGTGAGTCCGGCTAATAAATTATAAATAGGTTACAGATAAGTTTACAGGCAATAAAACAAATTCTCGTGAAAATTTACTACTGAATAAACTGACTATTCCGAGCAAAGGTGGGATTTCACTATTACAAAAAGTTGACTTACCAAGCAGTTAGTATCCCCAATTTTACCCAAGCTGAAAGAAACCCCACTTTTAAGTACCCTAGACGGCTACGCAGCAAACTTTGCTGTGCTTATTGAAGAGAAGACTGTCCTGCGGTGATGTTCCGAATTGAACTGACTTGTCCTCTCCTACGACGGCTTGCTAAGGCAGCGGAGGATGAATCATTTTGCGTTTTCCCATCAGGTCGCAGCAAAGTTTCATATTGCGTCACTCTGGCAGGTTGAATATGATCTTGCTTCTGCTATAATACTGACGTAGATGGTTACTAACAGCGCAGTTGGAGCTTGGGTAACGACTCAAATATAAAGTCTTTCATTTAGTATTATGAGTTTAAGACAGTACAAAAACTACTTGTCTCATTGCAAGAGAATTTTTTTTTAAATTTATCTATAATCCTTTGGAAGTATTATGATTGTAACCTTGTCTCTGTTATCTTTAAGAATTCCTTGCCTCCATCCTCAAGATCACTGACGTTAAATTACCTTTAAAATGGTGTTAGCAGCGTATGTATCCCCAGCTGCTTAAGCTACCTGTGTTACTTCCTTACGCGAGCTTTCTTCCTGAGTAACTGCCTAATCCGCATTGACCGTGAGGTGTATTGATGTATCAGTATTAACGCTTCATAGGATCTGTGCAATAACGTCAATACTTTGGTTCAGTTTTGAAACGCCCTGTATACTGTAAGGCCTCATAAAATACCGGGCGCTACAGATGTGATGTAATTTGCAGTAAAACAGCCTTCTACTGCAAATTACCGTACATTTTTCGTGTTTGATATGATGGCAAAGAGCACTCCAAATAGTACTCCTGCATTCCTTATACCCTTTTAATCTATGCAACAACAAAAAATTCGGCCCGGTCTGTAAATACCCAGCATGTACTCAATTTGTTTCTAATAGACCAATAATAAAAATCCGATGTGTTCCATTCACATCTGTTTTGCAAACAAACTATTATTAAAAACATTCTTTTATCTGCATCATGCTAATCAAGATAAACATTACCAGAAATTGTCTTATTACTTAATTGCATTTAAACAGAAAGAAATAAGAGAATACACCAGGCTAAAGTGACTCAAATCTTTTAAAATACGTTGCTATAGAATGCAATTATAATTCGCTTCTCTTTTCATGGCTTGGAGTAAACAAAAGAGAAATGAAACAAATGAAGATTGTCCATTTGAGAATCTTGGACATAAATTGTGTGTTTTAACGAATTTTTTGCAACTTTTGTCTATCTCTTACGGTTTACCAGTTATACAGAGGCCATGCAGAATGAAGAGGTCTTCAGAGCCTATTCCCAGAATTATTACGTATGTCATGACCATATCTTTAACATTTAATCAAAACCCGTTAATTTTCTAAATATGTTCCATATAAACGCTAGTTTGGAATGGGAGAATTTTTTTGAAAACCTTCGTGTCCCATTCTTGAATCTGTGTATATGGATCGTTTCCCGAAAATTTTAATTTTCCCAAAAATGGTTCAAACGATTTTGATAAAAATGCTATTATATAAGGTTTCATGACAAGCAACATGTATATTTTACAATTTCAGGGAATTTGTGAAAATCTCCTCATTCTTGATGACTTTTATATGTATAACTGGCAAACTGTAAGTAATAGACAAAAATATACTACACAAAAATCACGTTAAAACACACAGTTTACATACAGTTCATTTTAAGAGTTAACCATTTCCAATATATTCCTTGTTATTGGCTTCAGTTTTAAAGTATTTAAAGCTTTTTATCTCTTTTAACTCCTGGCCACGCATAGAGAACTAAATATCAATCGTTTAGATAGCGACCAGCTTTTAAAAGATTTGACTATCGCTTTAGCTTAGTTCAGTCTACCTACAACGAGGAAAGTAATAAGGCAGTTTCTGCTAATATTTATTTTGATTAGCATGGAGTAGATAAAAGAATAATCTCTTGTAAAATAGGTTGTTTGTAAAAGAGATAGAGAAAGTCATATGAATAAAACATATTTTTGGTTCATTAGAAGGACCTCAGGATCGTGAGGAATTTTCGTAGCCTGTGTACCTCGTACTCAGGATTACGGCTGAGGGAATCATGGTACTGATTCGTTTGGTCACCCACCTCTGTCATATGCATAGGAAAAAAAACTGATGTATTCCATTCACATGATTTTTTCCACATCTTTGCAATAAATTATTAAAAAGCTAATGCTTCTATTTAATTCCTGCTAATCGAGAAAAAATTATTAGAAATAGTCTTATTACTTGTTTCCTTGTAAGTTAAAGCAAAATAAGCGAGAAAAATAGGTTAAAGTGATAGTCAAAAGCTGGTTGCTATGCTACTGAAGTTTTTGTTTGTATGACAGGAGTTGACAAATTCCCGTATGAGAAAAGTATGTTTTCTAAAGTTGAAAATAAAAACAAGGAATATCTCAAAAACGATCAACTCCACGAAAAAATATATAACATAAACTGTGTGTTTTAATGTGCTCTACATGTTTTGTGTGGTAAGCTTTTGTCTATCTCTTATTGTTTAGCAGTTATGCAAAATTCATCCAAAATAGTGTTTTTCAGAGGCTATCCCCAGTAAATTCAAGATATGCATATTATATGTCAAGTAAATATCTCTAACATATAATATTTTAATCAAAATTGTTAGAGCCATTTTTGAGAAAATTAAAATTTTCGATAAAAGGTCCATGTAAAGGGTAGTTGGTAGTGAGGGAATTTTTAGAAAATATTCGTGTTGCATCCTTGCGAGATACCAAACTTAAAACCAAGTTTCGTATTTAACGGTATTTTCGATTTTGAGCTATGCTGTCCAAAAACAAACACACACACACACACACACACACACACACACTTATACCGTTTTTCAGAAATGATTTTTTTGGGGTATCGGTATGGAATTTTTAGGCGTATTACAATACCTTCTCTATACACTATGTATGTACGTGTAGAGAAAGTAAAAATCAACATCCGGGCTCAATACATGTCGTGTTATGAAGGTAATTCTGCAAAGCTTTATTTAAATTATCATGAACCATATAAAATGCAGTATTTCATAAAAATAGTTTGTAGAAGCTATAGCAAATAAGTAACAGTCCTTGGAAAGTAATGAGTGGGAACTGAGCGAAATGGTTCAGGCGGTTTCGTCTGTGGCTCGCATTCGGGAGGACGCAAATTCGAACACCGTAATCGGCCTACCTGAAACCACCTCCGGGGGTTTCCCCGGGTCGCCAGGTGAATTCTGGGTAGGTTTCTGTCTATCCCGAGTTTCCTGTCCTCCCTCCCTATCGTTTCCATTTTCATTTCATTCCGTTGGCTTCTCTCAGGGTCGGAAGTGTCGGCGATGGTGCTTAATGCCGCGTAGTGTAGCAAGGAAAAAGGATGCTGATAGTGGCCGTCTCCGTCCCTCTACTTCGGCTGATTGTTGGGATGAGGTTCGCTCCTGGTGGCGGCGTTGGATCCTGTCCAGCTGTCAGGTGCTTCTATTTGTAACCTTCATAGCAATGCCGTTGCTCCGGCCGACCGTCTAATCTCAGCCCTCCCTTCCTCGCGGGTATACGTTCACTCAGTGACATTAAAACCGCGCTTGGAAATAATTATCGTATTTTCGCTGACTCCACCCATGTCTTCCACCTGTTTGCTATGTTCTGAAACCGTATAGGCCACGTTACTGAAGGGAGGGGAATGGACACGAAACGTGATTTGCGACAAATAAAGCTCTGAGTTACGAACTAGTGGTCCCTAAGCTTTCCATAATAATCCACCACTCTCTGCGCTACATACTAAGTTCTAATGCCAAGGTAATTCGCGCACGTGGTGAACTAAATTAATTTACTAGTCAACATGCTCTGTAGAAGCATCCAGCGAGATGAAGGTGTGGATTGCCCAATTGGTTTTGCCTTTTCTTACTCGAGTGGTATGTTGTGCCATTCATTGCCCAATCTGCTTAGACCCGAGTCCCCGTTAAGAGTTCACATTTCCAGCAAAATCACACCTCCAATCATATTTTATTGTGTTTGAGTGTACAATAATGAATATCAGGTTCAGAGTCCCTTTCCTCCGTTTCCTATTCCTATTCTTAATGAGTGGCGAACCCTCACTGGGTCCCACTTCTTGTAGTTGCAGATCTCGATGAGGTTATCGCTACTTCTGAATAGTTGATTTAACATGGTTTAATTTTGTTGATCAGTTAGTTAAGTTGGTCAGCTACCGAATGCTAAAAGTGGCGATACCGATTTCATGTATTCAAACAATGCTTCCTAGGAAGCTGTCAGGAACACATACATCGTCACTGTTATCTATGAATGATATTGTTGACTCTTCTAACCACGAATTTGTTTTATGACTATTTCTTTTAATTATTTGCGTATTTCTGAAATTAAATAACTTCAGTCGGCGAGTAATGAGTTTCGTGATTTAGATAGAAAGAGTGATTATAAATAATAAGACAATATATTTAGTTGTGAATTAAAACTAATATTGGATACTTTAATTTAAAAATGCAATAGCATTGTTTGTAATTTTTCTCTATTTTAAGTCTTCTCTCTTACTTAATCATAATTATGTTTAGCTAAATAATACTTTGTTGAATTAGCAGTAGAAATCACTGTGACCTTTGCACATACACATCAATAATAACTTAATATTTCTGGAGATTTTCTCCCACCACTTATGAATTTCTATGAGAGTATACCCCTGGCCTTTCAAAGTGTGAAAGTGTTTTGTTAAACCCACAAAATAAATGAATGTTTGTTACACGTTTGCTATAACAGCAGACAGAAATGCGTACATAATATATTAGCCTATTAATACAAATTGCATTAATAACATAAATATATACAATTATATGTATAATCTCAGATACTTCTGATTAATGACGCTTTGAAAGTTTAATTATAGTTTGCTTTATCGTCGTTGTATGCTTTTAACGTTTGACTGTATAACTTTCTTAGTTCCTCTACTTTCTATCAGTACAGAAATTATATTGCAATCCACCAAAAAAATCTGACGTATTACACTCACATGGTTCGACAAAAAACTTTTACAAAAGCTTGTTCTTCTTTCTACACAAAGCTATTAGAGATAAATATTAGCAGAATGTTATTACTTAGTTCCTTGTAAGTAGAAGGAAAAAGTGATAATCAAATGTTTTAAAAGCTGTCGTTATGCGATTGTCATTGCAAATCGTTTCTTTGCTTGGTCAGGAGTAGAACAACAGAAAAACGGACACTTCCTATCTGAGAAAGGTATAAGTATTTTAGCCTATGTACTGAACGTTAACAGAAACAGATTTGTTATATATTTCTTATCACTTCATTACGTTAACAGTAACGCGATAGACACACATTTTAAGGTACCTACATGATAGGTTTAAACTTGGACTTTGACTTTCCATGTGAATAAAGTATAAGTATTACAACATCTTAGCCAATAATAATGAGTATCTCGGGAATGCTAACTACAGAAAATAAGAAAAATTATGTCATATAAATTGTGAACATTGTTGAGATCTATATTTTTGTATAAGAAATATTTGTCCATATGTTACAGTTTAGTAGTATGCAAAAGTCATCTAGAAGGAAGAGTGTTTCAGATTCCCAGAACATTTAAGATATACTTTCATAACTCATGAAAATATCTGAAACATGTGCTATTTTAATGAAAATCATCAAAGCTATTTTAATAAAATGAAAACTGTTGAAAAATATTTCAGGTAAACAGTAAGTTCGGTTGAAAGGATTTTTTTTTTAAAAATCTTCATGATATATTCTTGAAGGATGTTAGCAAGTTTGGTATTTTTGGAATGTTTGGTTTTAGAATTATATTGTTCACACACACACACATATGTAAACACAAAGATATTTTGTAAAATAGCTTAATTACTTTACTTACATAGCACATGGCCCGTAGGTGGAGAAGATATTGCACTCCATGCAAAAATATCAATACAAAATTTCACCCTAAATATACGTTTTAGCGTTTACCGCAAAAAAAACAGCAAAGGTCCGTGTTTATGTACCTTTGTGTCTCTATAAACACTATAACTCAAAAAAGGAAAAGTCGATTAAATACCATGTTTTGCATTTATAATTGGTATATTCCAGAGATGTGACATCAAGGTTTTATAGAAAAATCTCCCTACCCCTAACTACTCTGCATATGGAAACATTTAGAAGATATTGATTTTATCAAAAATGACTGACGATTTTGATTAAAATACCGTGTTTGAAGATATTTAATGAGAAATAATGTGTATATATTTAATTTTCTAGAAATAGTCTTTGAATATGTTTATTCTGGATCAATTTTTCTGAATTTTGAATAAGTATAAGCTATAAGAGATACACAAAAACATACTTCATAAAAAATGTAGATCTAATTAAAACACACAATTTATGTCGTCTACATTTTTTTTTCAAGGAATTGGTCATTTTCGAGATATTCCTTGTTATTTGTAACTGCAAAGAAATGGGTTTCAAGTACATGCCAACTAGCTTTTAAAAGAGTTGATTATCACTTTACCCTAGTGTATTCCCTTATTTCCCGTATACTTACAAGAAATCAAGTAATAATACAATTTTTGGTAATGATTATCTCAATTAGCATGAAGTAGATAGAAGAATTTTTGTTATAGAGATGTAGAGAATGTTATATGAATGTAACACATCAGAGTTTGTATTTAGGGGACCCCAAAATATTTTCCTTGGCATCGAAGGTTTGCTTGGAATATTCTACTTATATACGTAGCGAAGAAAGTAAAAAACAAATTTTCTGAAGTTAATTTTTGCTTGAGAAGTAGTTTAACTTAGCTCTTTATTCGCTCAGTTACTTGGCTTTGCTGTCAAATTTCACCTCAAGAAACCTTCTAAGAGTCTTCAAAAGAGCACACATTCCCCTACCTTCTATGTTACACCAGGTAGTTACTTGTTTCACCTTCCCTGAAACATGAAAGTTTGAACACTGTTAACTTTGATTGTTTATTTGTATATGTCGCAGCTACAAAGTTCGTGATTTGATGGTTATTAATTTTCAGCTGTAAAATTAATTAAATACTTTAAAGGAGCCGGGAAGGAGATTGAGTTAACGGGATAGGAAGCAGAATGAACGTGAGAAAAGGGTGACGATAAAGAGGGAAAGAGAATCGAGGCATGAGAACTTGGATCGTTTTATAAAAGTTCCCCAAGGCGGTCTACGATTAAGTTTGTTCCTTGCTGAAAAGTTAAATATGAGCTTTATACAGTACTAAGAAGGAGAGAAAGAGGGGGGTGGGTGGAAATAACGTGTCACAAGTTTCTGCATTTTGTGCGTTGACAACAAAGGGGAGTTAACACGCCAGAATGAAATGTGAGTCAAAATTAAGCACAGGAAGAACAAACCGAGCTGCATAGAGCTGCCGACCGTTAAACGTATATTGATCTGGTATTACAGTACATGTGATCAATAATATACACATTGAAGCAACACAATAGCATGCACATTCCAATTAGAAATATAGGTATCACAAGCCATTAACAAATCACTGACTTAACTGTCTATGTATGTAATAAAATCACAACTTCTTTACATTCTCTATTCCTGTCTATAGTAATAACTCCATGGCACGGGGAACCTTGGCCTACCGCCCGGCCGCTGCGTCCCCCATCTCGGTCCACTACAGACGTCATGGATGGGGTACAGTATTGGAGGGTGAGATGTGGTCAGCGCCTCGAGTCCCCCCTGACCGGTTAATGCGGTCCTCATGACCTGGACCCGCTGCTTCTCCATCAAGTAGCTCCTCAATTGGCCCCCCCAGGGACCTTAAGAGTCTGAGTGCACCCCGGGCCAGGTCTCCCCACGCCAGTACTGGGGATCGAACCCAGGTCTCCCGCTTGGTAAGCAGCTGCGGTACCACCGCGCCAAGGAGACGACCTCCTGCCTATAGTATGCAGGAGTATGCTTGCGAGAGAGCACTTAAGTTGGCAGCAACCAGCAGTTTTATGTTTTTAAGGTGTGTTGTATAACATTGCCCCGTATCTGCGAACCGTCACCTCCCATTGGCTGTCGTGGTGGTATAGCTATTTTTTTGCCTAAAGAAATTTGATGTGTTCCATTTATATGTCTTTCTCTACATCTCTGTAATAAATTATTTTTAATAAGTTTATTATAAATTTGCTTATAAGTAGAATGGAAATAAGGGAATAAGCTAGACTATACCGACAGTCAAGTGTTTTAAAATGTGGTTGCTATGGAATTGAAATCCGTTTCTTTATTTGGTCAGGTTTGAGAACTTCCCTTATTAGAAAAGTTTAAATATTTTAAAACTGAAATACATAGGAAATGGTCAACTTCACGAGAAAAAAAATGTATATGACACAAATTACTGTTTTAACGAGTTTTACATTTTTGTGTGGTAAATTTTTGTCCAGAATGAACAGGTGTTCAGAAGATATTTCCAGAAATTTGAAGATATACATTTTATTTGTGATGTAATTACCTTTAATATGTAGTATTTTAATCAAAATCGTTAGAGCCATTTTTGAGAAAATAAAATTTTCGAAAAATGTTCCATGTAAAAGGTAGTTGTAGGGGGATTCTCTTGAAAATCTTCGTGTCACATCCTTGGAAGATAACTGAACTTAAATACCAAGTTTGGTATTAACCGACTTTTCGTTTTTAAACCACGCTGTCCACAGACTCACACGGACTTTTTTTAAAAGAAAAATGCTTGTTTCGGACTAAAGAGGCCTCAAAATATATATTTCCGGTGAAATCTCTGCATCAAAATTTTGAGTGGAATACGATATTTCCTCTATTCACTATATGTATAGTGCCTACGTGTAGAAAGAGTAAAACTATTTCCTTATTTAACTTGAATATTTGTGTTAATGCCTCCAAATAAAAACCCATGGCTCAATATGGGTAGATACTGTCCTTATTTTTATATTTTATTTATATATTACCTCCTCAGTAAATATTGGAAACATTTTCCCGGTCACCCATTCTTCCACTGAATAAAGTGGATAAAACTAGATCTGTGACTTTAGTTTGGCCGTTTAGAAATTTTGCTTAAGATATAGCTAACTTATCAAGAATTAATCAATGTTATAATGGCAGTAAATGATGACCAACAAGTTATAAGAAAATGTCAAACTTACATAAAAAGCTAATGTGTTCCATTCTCAAAACCTTCTCTACAACTATTGTTACAAACGATTATTGCTTTATCTACTGCGTGGTAATCGAAATAGTTATATCAGTTACCAGTAGAAGAAGAATAAAGTAATACACTAGGCTAAAGCAATAGCGAAATCGCTTAAAAAGCAAAAGCCGGTCGCAATGTGAAACAATTGAATTCGGTTCGCTTTCCTCGCTCAGGAGTAAAACAAAAGAGAGATGACCCGAAATATGACCTTCTGTTTGAGAAGTTTATTAGTTAAAAATTTAACCAAAAACAAGGAATATCTCGCAAAAATGTATCTCTATAAAAATATGTATACGACATAAACTGTGTGTTTTAACGAGATCTACATTTTTGTTTAGCAAGTTTTTGTCTATCTCTTACGATTTACCAGTTATACAAGATCCATCTACAATGAAGAAGTACTCAAGAGATTATTCCCAGAAAATTCAAGATATACATTTTGTTGGTCATGTTTTTATCTTTTAATAAGCGGCATTATAATCAACATCGTTAGAACATTTTTGAGAAAATAAAAAAAATCGAAATTATTTGAATATAAAGGGTATTTTCGAGTGGGGTGTCAACTGAAAAATATTCGTATCGCATCCCCACAAGTTTGGTTTTTAGGGTATTTTTCGTGTTGGCGCCACACATACAAACACGAAATTTTTTCTATAAATGCTTTCTTGGATGCAGAGTGTCACAAAGCATCTATTTAAGTGAAATTTCGGTGTTGAATTTTTGGGTAGAGTTCTCTGTCTATTATGTGCATACGTGCTAGAGAATGTTAAAA
The DNA here is from genome assembly GCA_030762935.1 of Hymenopus coronatus. Classification (NCBI taxonomy): domain Eukaryota; kingdom Metazoa; phylum Arthropoda; class Insecta; order Mantodea; family Hymenopodidae; genus Hymenopus; species Hymenopus coronatus. The sequence continues at coordinate 51,048,374 of CM060890.1, read as the reverse complement.
TGCACGAATTACACTTATAAACAAGTCACGCTATTGGAGAAAAATTTAATTATCTCCCAATATTGTTGAGGCAAACCGTGCCTGAGAATATTCACGAAAGAATTCTTACTACAAATAAATTAATGAAAACAAACCCTTAGGAAAATATACACTTCAATTAAGCCAATATGAAAATATGCTAAAATATGAAATTATGCCAAAAATCTGCGAAACAAGTCCTGCTGTACTTCAATGAACTTAAACTTTTAGTTTTTGTGATATCGCGTATCATTTACCAAACAGACTATAGGATATATTTACGCTTTCAAAGTTATCACTTAACCGATCAAAAACCGAATGGTGGCATAATTTAATGTCATTACTCTGTTCTTCAAATTAAAAAAAAACAACATTTAATCCAAAAGTATGCATATGGTGGAATTTGCTGTTGCTTTTGCACTAATCCTGTATATTATTTATTTGCATCTTTATTTACCATCCTGAACTAGTATGTTAGACGGTCTATGTGCGCGAGAGCACTTAGTGAGGTAGATAGGAGAGAGGGTGGGGAGAGAGGGACTGTTCTAGTCAATGTAATTGTTTCTGCTTCAATTTCAGATTCGCTTGTATCTCTAAGTCAGTAAAATTTTGTAATCATTTATTTCTAAATCTTGGAAAAAACTATTACATTGAATAACGTTAATTTCTGCATTTCTAACTGCACTTGTGCGCGAGGTTTCTAAATTGTTTGTTTTCAAACATAGTTGTTTTTCAATGTTTACCTTCTCTAAGTGTATGGTACATATATAGAGAAGGTATTGCACTCCAGCTAAAACATTGTATATGGAGGTATCTCTGGAAATACACGTGTGTGTTGTGTGTATGTTGTGCCTGTGGAAAGCAACTCAAAACTCAACAAAAACAGTGACTCGAAAACGATAAATCGGTTAAATACCAAACTTATTAATTAATTTTTGTATCTTCGAAGGATGCGGCAGAAAGATTTTCAGAAAAACCCTCCACCCCAAACCACCTTTGCATGGAACAATTTTCGACATGTTCAATTTTCAAAATATGTCTCTATCGATTTTGATTAAAATGCTATATACTGAAATTATTTACACGGCAAATAAAATGCACATCGTGAATATCTTGGGAACGCCCCTGAGATTCTCTTCATTCTGAATGACCTTTGCATAGCTGGTAAACCGTAAATGATAGATAAAAGCTTTCTCCACAAAAAACGTATATCTCTTTAAAATGTATTTTTGCAAGATTTAACTGTTTCATGGATATTCTTGTCTTCAATTTTAAACTACACTTTTTCAAACGGGAAGTAATCTTAAGTTTACTCCTAATCTTACTCAAAGCCACATATTTCACAGAGCGACCATATTTTACAAGATTTTCCTATCGCTTTAGCCTAGTGTATTATCTTATTTCCCTTCTAATTTCTAGGAAGCAAGCAAGACTAATTCTGATAATGTTTCATGGTGTAGATAAAATAATAATCCTTTGTAAGAATAGTTTGTTTTTGGAATTCACAGAGAAGTTCATCCGGAAAGAACTCATCAGATGTTTTATCATGTACCGCAAAAAATACATAGCTGTCTGATATACACTATAAAAGCGTACGAACACAGGATAGTTTGAATAAGTTTGGTATTTTCAGCAAGGAAGTTTCCACCATTGGTGCCAATAAACCCGTCTGAAGGAGAGAGTGAAAGTTTTAGTTAGAACAACACTGAATTTCTGAGGCCCATGGCATACAGATAAGAGGATTGTTCCTGGTTAGCTACATCTAGTTACTCGAAACCAAGCAGGAGTTTCGCAGATTTCTGAAAGCTGCCGCGAGTTCTGTACACACAGCGTGGCTGGCTGGCTTCCTTGAAACAGAGAAAGGGCGAGGGCTAAGCTCCGAGATATAAGGGAACGAAGTTTGTTAGCCTCGTATCCTATCTTGATCTGATTCCGGGTGATTCATTACAGGCGCGGACCCAGGGCTAATTCCTCACGTCAAGATTCGAGCCGCTTCGATAGACCTCTATCTTCCACTGCAGACGTTAATATGCGGGGCCTAGCACACAACAAATGGGGCGGGAAATCGCTGCCGCTTATCCTACACCCTTCGCTTGATTAACGGAGGGAAAAGATGCCTCCGAAAAGAAATCTATCAGAGGAGTTCTCGGAATAACGAATGAGCACCGGAGTCGAAGGGCGTCGAGGGGTACGTTATCGTCTTGCTAGCCACATGTTGGATAGAGCGAATGATGGATGTCTTGAATATTTGCCGTGCTTTATGAACTACACCACTTACGTTTGTGCTATCACTTCTCGACTATCTTTAAATGAACCAAGTTTAGCTTCTAGGTGTGTATGTAGATGCTAATTACATAAGCCACAGGAATGATTAGTCAAGAATATCATATAAGTGGAGAAAATATCTGTACTTACCTACTTCTAAAATATAACCCGCATTTTTCTGGTGATTTATATTGGAAATAATTGATATAATATATTTTCTAAACCTTTGATTTTAGCACATATGTGGCTTTTCACTAAAGCTGAATCGATTGCTATGAAACTATATACAAATTAGAGGGTAGACAATACGGCATCTTAAATACTCCAGGCAGAAAGGTTTCAAATTAGCATAACGTACACATTTTACTTCAATCTCGCCTAATATATGTTTCTGACAAGATTTGTAATTTGAACACAGATAATAGAGGATTCATGTTAATAATAATAATAATATTATTATTATATTTTTTTTTAAATTTAAGTAAAAAAATAAAAAAAGAAATTACAGAAAAACAGTGGTTATTACATTACTGAGTAATGAGCTGGTACAAACTGATGCACCATTATATACTTTTGAATAATTTTAATTTTATTTATAACGCCTCAAAACATTACACGAAATGTGCATTAAATGGGGAAAAATGGCCCAGATAGAGAGAATAATGAAGGGAGGTAGAAGGGAGATTAAAAGGTATTGAGAGAACGATAAGGGAGAGAGATAGGAGGAAGGAGAATCTCCACATTGTTGTTGGTATAAGATAAAAATAACAAAATGTACAAAAAAAAAAATAAAAAGAAGATAATTATTGCTCTTTCACACAAGCCGCTCACTTTGGAAAGGTAGAATCAAAGTGCCATAGCCGGGGTTTGAACCACGGATCTCCATCTGGTGACTATAAGCAACTGAGCTACAATTGTAATATACCAGCAGGGCATTAAGCTTCCCAACTGACTCTAATTGTAATTAATCAATAGTTGGTTAAACTATAAAGCCCGGAACTTATGACATTGTAAATCAGAATTAGGGAATAATTTGAGAATTCTTTGAGGTTTACCGGGAAAAAACGCGAGTCAATTGGGAGAATGAATATCCTGCGGAATGTTAGCATTGAAGCTCTCTAGTGAACCGGACGGAAACCGAGATATGCGTGGTTCAAATCCTGGCTATGGACTTCAAATATTCAGTCTGATGCTCTCTTTTCCTATATTTAATGTACTCGTATTGCTATATAAATCGTTACCCTCCCCAGAAGTAATAACATATATTTCACATCGAAGGAGAGAAACACGTGCTTTTACCGGAATACCTACATAAGGATTATGTGAATTAGAATTTGTTATTAATTTAAGGATGTTAAAATTTAATTGTTTTTAAATGTTTAATTTTTATTTAATTTGTGTATTAAGATGTTAAGTATAATTTTGAAATGTTGGGAAGAATATGTAATTTGAAGGCGAAAATACCTTCTTGTTGTATATAGTATTTTTTCCCTTGATCAGGATTAGCTTGTCTGTGCGAGTTTGTGTCTGTGTGTGTCTGTGGGTAGTATAACTCGAAAACGAAAGGTCGGTCAAATACCAAACTTTGGAAGAAACATTTGTTTGCGGAACAGCTAGAGAAAGTTATGTGAGTAGAACAGTTCGGAATTTTAGAAAAAGGTCTCTGTGTGGTCTGTGAACAGCATAACTCAAAAGGAAAAGTCGGTAAAAGCCAAACTTGCTATTTAAGTTAAGTATTTTCCAAGGATGTGCCACGAAACTTTTCAAGACTGCCCAAACTACTCTTTACGTGAGATAGTTTTAGAAATCTTTTATTTTGCCAAAAATCGTAACGATTTTGATTAAAATGTCATGTGCTATTGATTTTAGATCGCAAATATAGTGTAAATTTGAATTTTCTGGGAAGAGCCTCAGAAACCCCCTTCATTGGATGACTTTTGCGTAACTGATATATCGTAAGAGATAAATAAAATCTTACTATAGAAAAAATATAGATATCGTTAAAACACACAATTTATATCCCATGTATTTTTTTTGGGCAGTTAACAATCTCCGGGTTATTCCTTTTTATTTTTTTAAAATTTACAATATATAAAATTTTCTAAAATGGAGTGTCCTTCTTCTTCCTTTCTATTCTGGTCATTCAAAGAGAATTACAACTACAGCACATAAAATATTTGAATATATTTTAGCTCATTTCACTTCTATTTAGATTAAAGTGAATAATAAAACTACTACTGTTAATGCTTATCTCAATTAGCGTGTAATAATATCCCTTTTCGTCAAGTAACTTTTGGGTCTTACGGTAGTTTGTAATATATGAATATATGATGACCAACGAGAACATGGGCAGTATAGTGCAGCTATGTCTTAATCTTCGATACGTTATTATTATTATTATTATTATTATTATTATTATTATTATTATTATTATAATTACAATTAATATTAGTAATAGCAGTAAGTAGTAGTAGTAGCAGCAGTAGATGATGTACATTTCGAAATAAACATGGGGCGGAATGTCACATGAGTCTACCAGATTATGTTTTACTATGTTATAAATCTGCTGTGTTACATTCACATTACTTTCCCTAAAAACTATTGTTACAAATAGACATTCTTTTGTTCTACATCGTGGTAATCGAGATAAACATTAGCAGAAATAGTTGTACTTTTAAGTAGAAGAGAAATAAAATAATACATCAGGCTAAACGATAGTCAAATCTTTAAAAAAAAAAAAGCCGGTCTCTATGTGAAACAATTGAAATTCGTTCGCTTCCATAAACAAGAGTAAACAAGAGAGATGAAACGAAAGAAGACAAGAAGATGAAACAAGGAATATCTCGGCAACAGTTAACTCTACAAAAGAAAAACAAACTAACACAACAAAATGTATTATGATATAACTTTTGTGTTTGGATGAGATCTACATTCTTTTTATGTTAAAGTGTTTGTATATCTCTTACGGTTTAGAAGTTATGAAAAATTCATCCTGAATTAAGAGGTCTTCAAAGGCTATTTCCAGAATATTCAAGACCTACATTTTATTTGTAATGTAAGTATATTCAATATGCGGTATTTTAATCAAAATCGTTAGCCATTTTTAAGAGTAACTAAAACCTAAAAATGTTCCACGTAAAGAGTAGTTTAAGGCAAGGGGGATCTCTTTAAAATCTTCTTGTCGCATCTCCGGAAGATACTAAAATTAAATAGCTAATTTGGTATTTGGCGTTTTTTTATTTCTCGGCTATGCTGACCACCCTCACGCACACCTGTTTCTAGTTTTTTTTTATTTCTACTCAGGGGACCTCAAAACATATTTTTGGTGAAATTTCGACCTCGAATTTTTGGTAGATTACATATTTCCCTACCTACTTTATGCATAGTATGTGTAAAGAAAGTAAACAATCCCAGCGTTGTTTTTACACATGAAATACACGCTCAGCTCCATTCAACTCCAATGTTTGTGCTATGTAGAAACTAAGATGTAACCGACCTAAAGAAGTCTATGTGGATAATTACTGTAAAGATTAACATTACAAAAGGTAATGTATGTTAGAATCTCAAACTTATAATTCATCGAAGATCTATAGGCTTCCTGAGGTAACTGCATAACTTGAGTGCTTTTAAATATCGTATAATTATCCAGGAATGCTCTGGCAGCACGAAATTTGCCGTTTGTATATTAATAAACCCAATCCCTGTTTGTTTCTTAGTCTGGAATTCCTTGCTATATCAAATTCAGCGCCAGAGTTTGGTTAGACGTTCTGTCTTTGTGCTCTCTCGTACCTTGTGCATTACAGGGTTGAGTGAAATTGAATCAGAACCACCAATATAGCTCTATTATACCAAGGCAAGCGGTTCCTCTGAGTCTCATTCCACACATACTTGAGATTTGCTTGTGATGTCCGACAGATATAATGGCGGTACCTACTAGGCAATAAGCTCTATGAAATTTAGTAATCAGGTGCTTAATGACGGAATCAGAATCAACTGGAGTGAACTGGAGCGAAAGCTCCGGGGGGTGGATCAGAAACAATGCGCATTGAAATTGGTGATTACAAGCTGCTGCTTAGCAGAGCAATATGTAAAGCCCCTATTGTTTATAAATAAATTCAAACTTAGTTCTTATACTCCCTCTGCTGTAATAAATCTAATGAAAAATTAATATAAAGTACTAGACTGCATAAGCCAAACACTATTGCAACAAATGTCTTCATTGGTTAAAATTCGGTCACAATAAAGTCTTTAATTCAGTGCTACAAGTAATTCACTAGAAACTTCGACGTGATAGCCTTCTTCATCTTCGGCTAGCGCGCAAATGTTCGCTAACCTTCACTCACGCACGACTTGCAAATTTTCCTCCTTTTATAGTTAGAAATGACGATACAGAAATTTCTTGAAGTTTATAGAAACCGAAGGTTCTGGAAAAGTCGGAAGATCTCGCAGTCCAAAGTCTCTGGTTAATAGCATATCACACTTACATGTTATTGCGAATTTCAAGGTCTCCAGTTGCAATGACTCACATACCAAGATGAATGCGAGAACCACATTCCAAGATTCCAAGAACCCACAAGATTCCTTGAACAAAGAAGAAAATTCTTAAGTGTTACTTTTTAACATGACTTTCTCTACCTATTCTGCAACAACCTATTCTTACAAAACCTTACATTCTTCTTTCTACTTCTTGCTAATTGAAATACTCGTTAGCAAACACTCTTTTGTTTAATATTTCCGTGTATAGAAAAGAATTAGATAATACACTAGGCTAACTTGATAGTCTACCAATTTTTGGAGCTATTCGCTCAGTGAAGGATTCAAATTCCATTGTTTTTGCAAGACTAGACTGAAAAAATAAGAATAATAAACTTCCTATTTGAGAAAAATATTGTAATACTTAAGCCAATAACAAAGAATATTTCGGAAACGGGACTACTTCAACTCTACAAAACAATGTATACGACATAAATTGTGCGTTTTAACGAGATTGACATTGTTGTGCGGTAAATTTTATTCCATCTCTTATGATTTAACAACTGTACAAAAGCCATCCAGAATGAAGAGGTCTTCTGAGGCTATTCTCAGAAAATTCAAGAATATGACATTTTCATAAATATCCTTAGAACCATTCTTAAGTAAATGAATATTTTGGAAAATTTTCCAAATTTGGAAGTGGGAGGGGTCTAAAACTCTTCGTGTCGCAGCCTTGGAAGTTGCTGAACTTGAATGCCAAGTTTGTCCAGGCGATTTATAATTTTTGAGTTATGGTGTCCACAGGCACACTCCCAACAAACCATTTTCTACCAATTATTTTCTAGGACTCATATGTCCACAAACATGTATGTCTGTGAAATTTCGCTGTCAAATTTCTTATAGAATACAATAACTTCTCTATATACTATGTGCATTGTGGATAGAGCTAGAGGAGGTTTTTTTTGGGTGAGGGGGGAATTCGGAGGAATCCAAAACATTTATGTATTTCCAGTGAAATCTTTGTATCGAATTTTAAGGTGGAATGTAATATCTTCTTAATATACTATGTATGCGGCAGAGAAAGGAAAAAAGGCTGATGAATGTCTCCACTACAAACATACACTTTCTCATTTCATTATCATACTACCCAACACTTATTACGCATATAAACCATTGTTCCTCCATCCCCTTATCTTAAACACTATATTTTATATGTTTTCAGTCTTAAACAATGTGTTGTTTATCTTCCAAGATACGTAGACTATATTATTTTCTGAATACAGAAGTTACTCTTAGGCAAAGAATATTAGTTTGCTAGAAAATAACATATAAATAGTTAAATAATAGCAGCATGTTATCTTAAAAACGCCTTAAAAGGAAAAATCTCCAGCAAAATAATATGCAGTTACAGAGCAAAATAACAAATATTAAAATGGTAAAATAACATGACAGCAAATATAAAAACGGCGTGGGGATATTTCCCAAACTGGGAGACCTGGACCGGGGTGCACTCAGCCTCGTGAGGTCCCTGGAGGGGCAATTGAGGACTTACATGATGGAGGGTTAGCATCTCCAGGTCGTGAAGACCGTATTAACTGGCGGGGGGGGGCGTCGAAGCGCTGATCACGTCTCACCCCCCAATACTGCACCCCATCCATGACGTCTGTAATGGACCAAGATGGGGGACGCAGCGGCATTGCGGTAGGTCAAGGCTCTTAGTGAGCTGTACCAAAGGGTCAAATATAAAAAAAAAATCCCTTCAATAATGTATATTCAAAAGTATAACATAAAATGTTTGTGTAAATAAGAAGCATGTAAATTAATCATTAGTTTTTTAACATCCTTTCAGTATCTGCAGGCCAATTTAATTGAAAAGTTGATTTTTTAATCCTAAGTCCTTAAGGGAATGTATTATTTTTTCCATAAATGGTTCTCTGGCTGCAAACATAATGTCTATCACTTCGATGGGAGAAGTGGATGTCGTAAATTAATATGTTTTTGTTTTGAACCTTTTTAGTCTGATTTTCGTGGCTTTCAAATGTGACGGTGGTATCCAACATTTACTCAGCTTATATCACAGTCATTTTTCTTTTTCTGTCAACAGTAAACAGCGTGTAAAGGTAAACAAGGAAGGGAACACCTCGCGCAAAGCAAACTACTCAGATATATTGTGACTCACACCCTCAGAAGGAAGGGATTAAGTGAGGGAACCATAGAAGCTGCTGGCTTGCAGGCCACTCAAACGGGCGGAATCCGTAACATTTCCAAACCCGATGACCCGATCCACTGTTGTAGTTGCCAGAGAAAGAGCCCTCAAGCGACTTGTGGACCTAGCAGCTCTCTATTGTCTACGGGGAGTATACTCCCGATCCGCCATGCATTACGAACCTGGAAGCAAACTTGAAAGATGAGAAGAAAACGAAATGAAGGGAAAATTATGTTTTAACGAGAATTACATTTTTGTGAAGTAAGTTTGTCTATCTCATAGGCTTTAACCGTTATGCAAGATCTGCAAAACCCGTACAGAATAAAGAGATCTTCAGAGGCTATTCTCAGAAAATTCAAGATATACATTTTATTTGTGATGTAAATATATTTAATATACGGTATTTCCATTAAAGTTGTTATATCTATTTTTGAGAAAATAAGCATTTTCAAAACATTTTCCACATAAAGGATAGTTTGTGGTGGGAGGGTTATCTTCAAAATCTTCGAATTTGAAAGATGATAATTGGTATTTAACGGCATTTTGGTTTTTGACCTATGCTATCCACAAACACAAACATACACGGCCTCTTCATAAAAATGGGATTTCAAAACGGATATTTCGGTGAAACTCGCCATCGATTTATTGGGTTAAAGATAATACCCTCTCTAGCTACTATATAATTTAAAGTACTTACTTGCTAGGGAAAGTAAAAATCGTTTTTAGAATAGGGCCCGAGCGCGTGCGTATATTACTGTACACGATCATTCATAAAACAAAAAGTCAGTTAGGTACTAACCTTTATATTTATACACGAAACATTTCAAGAACATCCTCTACATGCCCCTTCCCGCAAAAAAATTGCACTTTACATGGAAAAAATTTCGAAAATCCTTAGTTTTCTCAAGAATGCCTGTAACCATTTAAATAAAAACACCGCGTGTTAAAGATGCTTATATGATCAATAAAATGTGTATTTTGAATGTTCTGGAAATTATACTCTTAATTCCTCTTCATAATGACTGACTTGTGGGTAGCGGTAAGAGTTACAAAAGAGAAACTACACAGTTACGGCACAGAACTCGTCAGAGCACAAAATTTATATTCATATGTATTCCTTTCTCTACACGTAATGTGTACATAGTGTATAGAGAAAGTATTGTAATGCATCAAAAAATTCGATACCGAGATATCAACGGAAATACGTGTTTTGAGACCCCCTGAATCCAAAAAAGAGTATTTTTAGAAAAATGTCCCTGTGTGTCTGTCTTTCTGTGTGTGTGTGTGCAGCATAGCTCTAAAACAATAAGTCCGTTAAAAATGAAACTTGGTATTTAAGTTTGGTATCTTCCAAGGATGCGACACGAAGATTCTCAGAAAATCCTCCCACCCCCAGCTACCCTTTACACGGAACTTTTTTCGAAAAATTTTTGATTTTCTCAAAAATGGCTCTAACGATTTTGATTAAAATGTCGTATACTAAAGATATTTACCTGGCAATAAAATGTATATCTTGAATTTTCTGCGAATAGCCTCAGAAGACTATTTTTTGCTGAATGAATTTTACGGAATTTTGTATAACTTCCAAACCGTAGGAAATGGATAAAACCCTATTGCACAGAAAATTTAGAGCACGTTAAAACACACAAATTATTTTATATACATTTTTTTCGTGGATTGATTGTTTTTGAGATATTTCTTGGTTTTGGTTTCAGCTTTAAAAGACCATTCCTTTCTCATACAGGAATTTGTCAACTCTTGTCCATACATACAAAGGAGCTTCAGTCACATAGCAACCAGCTTTTGACTATCACTTTAACATATGGTACTCGCTTATATCGCTTCTACTTACAAAGAAGAAGTAATAACACTATTTCTGCTAATTCTTTCTCGATTAGCATGAAGTAAATGGAAGCATAAGTTTTTTAATAATATTTTTGAATGGATGTAGAGAAAGTCATGTGAATGGAACACATCAGTTTTTTTTTTGCTTTATCTACGCGTACTATGTGCATAGTAGAGAAGGTATTGTATTCCACCCAAAAATTAGATACCAAGATTTCACCGGAAATATATGTTTCGAGACCCTATTAATAAAAAAGAGGTATTTTTAGAAAAATATCCGTGTGAGTGTGTGTGTGTGTGTGTGTGTGTGTGTGTGTGCGTGCGTGCGCGCGTCTGTTGGCAGCATACCTCAAAAACGAAAAGTCTGTTAAATACCAAACTTAGTATTTAACTTCGGTTTCTTCCAAGGATTTTCAAGAAAATCCCCCCACCCCCAATTACCGTTTACATGGAAAAATTTTCGAAAATGTTTATTTTCTCAAAAATGGCTCTAACAATCTTGATTAAAATATCGTATATTAAATATATTTATATGACAAGTACAATGTATATCTTGAATTTTCTGAAGACGTCTTTATTCTAGAAAATGTTATGGAATTTTACATAATTGGTAAACCACGTGAAATAGACAAAAACTTACTTAACAAAAAACGCAATTCTCCTTAAAACACATTTAATGTTATGTGTATTTTTTTTTGTTTGTTTGTGGAGTTGACCGTTTTTGTGGGATATTCCTTGTTATTGGTTTCAATTAAAAAAAAAAAAACCTATAGTTTTCTTATGTATATGGGTATTTGTTAACTGGCCACGCAAAGAAAAGGATTTCAATCCCATATCAATCGCATTTTAAAGCATTTGACTGTCGAGATTTCATCGAAAACAGTATGTTTAGTTAAGCCGTATCCAAACAGGGTTAGTTTTATGGTGCTTGTACGGTGTGTGTGTCTAAAATAATTAGACCAAAATGACACCCTAGCACCATCTGCTTGTCGCGGAGCGAAGTAATTTGGTAAATGGGGGACTTCGAAAGACCGGGTGAACTCTTATATCTGACTACAGATGATGAAGGCAGATTGGAGGTCACGATGTCAGTTTGTACGCACCGTTCTGATTAAAGATGGTGAAAGTAGCGGGACTGTGGCACTCTATCGCCATCTACTTGGCACGGAGCAAACTTTGTTTATCTCAAATTTGAAAGGTTTAATTTGGTATTTTAATTATTATATCAGGGATTAAAGATATAATAAAGGAAATATAAAATGGTTAAAATCTGCCCTGTATAAGGATCTTCGAAAGGGTATGATACGTTATTAACCATGAAAGGCTTATATCCACCGCATACTGTCAGTGGGGTGTCCTGCTAAACAGGTCCAATATGACCTATAAGCTACGACAGCCTATGTAAAATAAAATAAACTTTTACAAAAGTAAACTAACATCCTTTTTATGAAGACTGAAGTTTATTAGGATAATTGAATTATTAATGGTATAGTTGGTTTATTGTGAATAGTACATATAATAATAATTTATTTTAGAACTAATTAACATATTTTTATTATCTTTAGGTTAATAGAAGGTATTTTGGTTAGATTAATATGTTTACGACGAGCTGCTGTACAAAATTTAATTGCTAATTCGTTTGTAGCTGTAGTCTGTAACTGAAAGAACTAATATTTATTTGGAAAATTCATTTCAATTTATTACGTATTAATATGGTCCTAATGCTTGAAAGTAGTTCATTAAAGCTCTTACAAAATGAGTGCAGTCAACTGCAAATTAAAGTGCTCAACAAAACAGACGTCAACCGTCATCGCAACTCTTGTGTGGCTATTTCATTTTTGCTCCAAGAAAACTGACAAACAAAAGCCTTAAGAACTTGTGTACACACCAACCTCAGTTGTTTTTAGCAGATGGGGTAGAAAAGGGGCGAGACAAAACAAGGCAAGGACTTTAAATGCCGTATTTATTTCTTCTCTATCTCCGTCGTCATTCAATTTTCTTGTCCCTCTGAGTAAAATGCCTTGCTTCAGACATGTTGATCGTCTCTGCATTCCCCTTGATCACGTACACTTGTCCCTTCCTGCTGATTTTCTACCTTACAATTAACTTCCCAAATAGAGTTGGCGAGGATCTTACAAAACTTGTCAAGTCCAGTAAATTCTTCCCTAAGGAAAAACATGGAAATTAGAAGTTTTCCTCGTTTTGCATGCCGTATTTAGCATTTAACTGGCTTATTGATAAAGCACGAGCTCAACTTTGTTAAGAGGCATTAAGCAATTGTTCACGCTGCTCCAGCGCCAGTTTATGCTGATGACTTCCAGTTTTCACAAGTGTAAGACTGTGAAGCTAAGTTAGGAACGAGAAACACAGAAAAAAGTTGTGCAGATTCTCGAGAAAAGTTCTCTTCGCCACTTTTTTTCATCTGGTATTTCCCAAGAGTATACAGTGGGGTAAAAGAGAGGGTTTGGTTTCAGGCTCCAATGAGTTGCCGTGTTCATATAACATTGTTTTAATTTTAGCAACTTAATGCATTTTAACTTCAAATTAACTGAAGGATCTGCTTAACCCCTTCAGTGATATGTATCTGATAAGAACGTCCTGTTCATGGTTGTTAAATAACCCATTTTATCAAATGATAACTGCATTAAATAATAAACCACGATCTGGATTTATGGTCATCAGGCATATAAGAGTGGCTAACCTATCAAACCAAAGATCACGGGACCAAAATCAATCAAAATGTATGTTCTGCATTCAAGAGAAAGTGTGATAAAGGATGGCAAGGGACCAATTAAAGTAACTGGTGTGGTGGCGTGCTTGAATGACGGGTTTTAATTTGATGCATTTGATACACGCATTTTATTATGTAAAAAGAATCTTATCACACACTACGCAGCACTATAAGATTATAAGATCAGATAAATACTGCGGCTATCATGAGCCCGAATGGCCGCGCGATGCGAGTTCACCATGCTAGTATACCGTGTCAGGGTAACAAAAAAGCTGCGCAGAAAGTTGTGGGTGCAAATATTGTCAATAACGTTATTCTCCGGAATAACTGTTTTTTACACATAGCCGTGTGAAGGACAAGAATTGAATAAGAGAGTCAGACTGAAAAATGTAATGCTATAACCGGAATTTGAACTACGGATCTCCCGATCTCTAGCCGGTTGCTCTACCACTGAGCTACCATGGCGACATGCCAACATAGCATTGAATTTCTCAACTGGTAAACCACAAGGTGATCTCAAATTATTTTGAGTTGACAACCCCAATGGCGACTTATATTGCTGTAAGTACATAAGGCCCAGGATTCATAGTATGGCCAACTATTAGGGCCAATTTGTTTGGAATAACTGTTTTTACCCATAGCCGTGTGAAGGACAGGAGTTGGATAGGTAGTCATCAACTATCCAACTACTGTCCTTCACACGGCTTTGTGTACAAAAAAAAAAAAAAAAAAAAAAAAAAAACAGGTATTCCATACAAATTGACCATAACAGTTGGCCACACCATGAATCCTGGGTCTAAAGTACTTACAGCATTGTAAGTCGCTATTGGGGTTGTCATCTTGTGGTTTACCGGGAAACATGCGAGTCACTTGAGAAATTCAATGCTATGTTGGCATGTTTCATGGTAACTCAATGGCAGAGCAACCGGCTAGAGATCGGGAGATCCGTGGTTCAAATCCCGGCTGTAGTATTGCATTTTTCAATCTGAGTCTACCTATCCAACGTCAACTCCCTTCGCCCACATGTCCTTGTAACATCAGATACGCATGCGCATTGAAAAGTTTTTGTTAGGGGCGGGAAAGAGTGATCACAAAAATAATAGTGTGCTGTTCTATTGTAAAAGTATATAAAGTGAGAACTATTAACAATGATGTTGGGACCTTCAAGATCTAAATTTGTCCCTTAGAGGAGAGGCTAAGGACATGTCACAATGTTGCAACTTGCGAAAACAAGTAATTCTTTTCATCCTACATTGTCATGCACGCGTGTGATGGCAAACTCTCCTTCCCACCCCACCTTTCCTACCATCTCTGAACGATGTGTGCTAGCCAGGAAGGGGAGAGGCATTTAAGGCGATGTAATATTTTTAATTATATTGACAAACTATATTTTATATGGTTGGAGCTTTGCGCCCCACATGGTCATTTTTTTTTATTTTTACTTTCTCTACACTTACAATGTACATAGTGTATAAAGAAGGTATTGTAATGCACCCAAAAATTCGATACCGAAATTTCACCGGAAATGCATGTTTTGAAACCCTCTGAATCCAAAAAAAGCATTTTCAGAATGTCCGTGTGTGTGGTGTCTGTCTTTGACTGTGTGTGGTGTCTGTCTTTGACTGTGTGTGTGTGTGTGTGTGTGTGGGGGGGGGGCAGCATAGCTCAAAAAGGAAAATACCGTTGGTATTTAGATTAGGTATCTTCCAAAGATGCGACACGAAGATTTTCAAGAAAATTCCCCACCGCAACTACCCTTTACATGAAACGTTTTTTTCGAAAATTCTGCTTTCTTCAAAAATGGGTCTTAACGATTTTGATTAAAATATCGTATAATCAAGATATTTACCTGACAAATAAAATGTATATCTTGACTTTTTTGGGTAGAGCCTCTGAAGTGTATCTTATTCTGGATGAATTTTACGGAACCTTTTGTTAGTTGATTTTCCACATAAGCCATATGTAGGAAAGGATAGAGATAGGAAGAGTCAGACTGAAAAATACCATAGCTGGGATTTATACCACGGAACTCCCGGTCCCTGTTAGATTTCCCCAATCACTCAGCAACCATGCCAATATTCTGACACGACATTAAATTTCCCAAATTCACTCGCATTTTTTAAGTAAATTTTAAGGAGATATCAAATTATTTTGAGATAACATACTCCAATGGTGACTTACAATGTCGTAAAGTCACAGGCTTTACGTTTTAACTAATTATTGGGTCAATCAATGTTAACCGTGTTTTCAAGAAAAACTGAGAATTTTGGCTGTAAAGCAATATAAAGGTTTAGTTATAGTTTAGAGGGTGGAAGAATTAAAAACTGTTACCAAATCATTCTGCAAAATATGGGATGCTTATCTTTCCGTTTCGACTGGTCTCTGTCCATAGAGGTGTTGTGAAAACGTAAAGTATTTAATTTTGCACTACACACTTCACTTACAATTAGTACTTTATGGATGAATTCCTGATTCTAATGTAGTAGATATAAACAAACACTCGATTGACTTCTTGGGATATATTACTTTCTCTATACGCACAATGTAAATAGTGTATAGAGATATCGAGATTTCACCGGAAATACATGTTTTGAGACTCCCTGAATCCAAAACAAAAACAGCATTTTAAGAAAAATGTCCATATGCCTGCCTGTCTGTGTGTGTATGTGTGTGTGTGTATCTGAGGACAGCATAGCTCAAACACGAAAAGCTCGTTGAAAAACAAAATTGGTATTCAAGTTTGGTATCTTCCGAGGATGCGACACGAAGATTTTCAAGAAAATCATCCCACCCCCAGCTACCCTTTACATGGAACTTTTTTTGACATTTTTGATTTGCTCAAAAATGGCTCTAACGATTTTGATTAAAATATCACATATTAAAGATATTTACCTGATAAATAAAATGTATATCTTGAATTTCCTGGGAATAGCCTCTGAAGACTACTTTATTATGGATGAATTTTGCGGAATTTTGCATTACTGCTAAACCGTAAGAGATGGAGAAAAACTTACTACACAGAAAATATAAAGCACGTTAAAACTCACAATTTATGTTACATATATTTTTTTCGTGGAGTTTATCGTTTTTAAGATAATCCTTGTTTTTTGTTTCAACTTTGAAGAACTTATACTTTTCTTATACAGGAATTTGTCAACTCGTGTCCATACATACAAACAAAGGAACTTCAGTCACATAGCAACCAGCTTTTGACTATCATTTTAACCTATGGTAGACCCTTATTTAGCTTCTACTTACAAGGAAGCAAGTAATAAAGACCATTTCTGCTATTTTTTTTTCTCGATTTGCATGAAGTAAATAGAAGCATAAACTTTTTAACAATAATTTATTGCAGTGATGTAGAGAAAGTCATGTGAATTGAACACATCTGATTTTTTTATATTTGCTTGCACATCTTTGTACTTCTTTCATGATTTCCCAGTTACCTATACATAATTGTACAAGCACAGAAATGAAGAGGACTTCACATGCTGTTCACAGAAAATGCAGACTATATCTGCATTTAATTCATTATATTAATATTTATAATACGTGATAATGAACATTTTAACCATTAAGACAAATTCCAAATTAATTCAGCTTTTGTGGCTGCATGAAAGCTGACATGGAGTCAGTACTAGCGAGGTCAATTTCTCCTGAAGTCATTCGGAGGTCTCTTGGCGACGTTCTGTATATGAGGCTCTGCATTTCGTACTGAATGAAGGCTGGATAAATATCAAAAGTGCATTATAATAAATATTGTAAATAAATTATAAATATATATTTATATATACTTTTGATATTGCCACTGAGGAATTATTCATTTATGCTCACTGTTGAGAATAGTTTGAGCATCAGTCGCTTAGCGGTAAATATAACTTAGGAAAAACAGGTTCTAGTTATCAGAATGAATTAAAAAAATATATCTGATGTGTTTCATTTACATGGCTTTCTCTATATATTTACAATAATCTCTTTACTTATAGTTAATCGAGAAAATATTAACAAAAGGGTCTTATTACTTGCCTCCTTGTAAGGAAGGGAAATAAGGGAATACTATAGGCTACATAGTCAAATGTTTTAAAATCTGTTTGCTTAATGGTTGAATTACCTTTATTTGTATGGACAGTAGTTTACAAATTCCCGTATGATAAAAGTATAGGTATTTTAAAGCTGAAACCAATAACAAGGAATATCTCAAAAACAGTCAACTCCACGAAAAAAATCTATACATCATAAATTGTGTGTTTTTACGAGATCTACATTTTTTTATTCAGTAATTTTACGGTTTAGCAGTTATGCAAAATTCCGCAAAAAATTTACCCAGAATAGACGTCTTCAAAGATCATTCCCAAAAAATTGGAGATATATATTTTATTTGTCTTATAAATATATTAAATATAAGAGGTTTTAACTAAAATCGTCGGTGCCATTTTTGAGAAGAACATTTTCGAAATTTTTCCTATGCAAAGGGTAGTTGGAGGTGGGGGATTTTCTTGAAACATTAAGTTTGGTATTTAACGGTCTTTTTATTTTTGAACTACGACAGACACCCGTGTATTTTTCTAATTTTTTTTATTCAGGGGTCTCAAAACATCTATTTCCGTTGAAATCTTGGTATCGAGTTTTTAGGGACAATGTAATATCTTCTGTATACACTATGTACTTAGCGCGTGTAGAGAAAGTAAACATATATATATACCTATATATTGTTGGATCTTACTGATTTCATTCTAAACATTCTGTACATCAATGTGACAATAGCCTCTAGTAATTTTAGCTTTAGAGGATTTATATTCTCTTCTCAAATCATTTATGCACCTAAAGTGGTAATCAAAATACAGGAGTTCTCAAAGAAAGAAGGGCGAGGAGGGGATGGTTTGGTACTGATGAGATTCGTCCCAAGTAAACACGCCCTGTTTCCTACATGAATTTACAAAGAAACATGAAAATGTAGGAAAATATACTGAAAAATGAAGCATAGTTAACCGTTGATGCCAACATATTAGTATACAATATGAAGGAAACAGAAAGAAAGAAGTAAAGAAAAAAATCTGATGTGTTCCATTCACATGCCTTTCTCTACATCTCTGCAGCAAATTTTAGTTAAAAAGCTTATGCTTCTATTTACTTCATGCTAATCGAGAAACATTAGCAGAATTATTCTTATTATGTGCTGCCTTGTAAGTAGAAGTGAAATCCATAGGTTAAAATGATAGTCAAAAGCTGGTTGCTATTAACTGAAGTTCCTTTGTTTGTATGGACAGGAGTTAAAAAATTCTTGTATGAGAAAAGTATGTTTCTCAGAGCAGAAACGAAAAACCAAGAATATCTTAAAAATCATCAACTCCACGAAAAAAAATTTATGACATAAATTGTGTGTTTTATCGCGAAATACATTTTCTGTAGAGTAAGTTTTTGTCCATCTCTTACGGTTTAGCAGATGTGCACAATTCCGTAAAATTTATCCAGAATAAAGTAGTCTTCAGAGGGTATTCCCAGAAAATTCAATATATACATTTTATTTGTCAGGTAAATATCTTTAACATACGTTATTTTAATAAAAACCGTTACAGCCATTTTTAAGAAAATCAAAATTTTCGATTTTTTCCATGTAAATGGTAGTTTGGGGTGGGGATTTTCTTGAAAATATTCGTGTCTATCCTTGGAAGATACCAAACTTAACTACCAAGTTTGGGCTCTAACGGTCCTTTTACGATATGCAGCCCACAGACACACACACACACACACACACAGACACACACACAGTACAGTTTTCTAAAAATGATTTTTTGGGTCTCAAAACATGTAATATCAGTGAAATCTTGGTATCGAATTTTTGGGTACGATACAATACCTTCTCTATACACTATGTACATAGTTCATATAGAGAAAGTAATAACTAAATGATCAGGGTAGTGTAAATGCTCTCTGTATCTGCTATCTCGTGTCACTTAAAATCGAACGCAAAGAGTATTGAAGGTGAATATTGCGAACCTTACACATGTGAAAGAAAATACTTAGTCAAACTCAACTCAAATTAAATATTGCAAACATTCAAATAATTAGAGAATATACAACTATTCATAATATACTGTTAAACGCGTCGGTTTCGGCTAGTAATAATTAAAGAAAAGTGAACAAAAATGTTCGTAATATATTATAGATCATTAAAATTAAATATATCTGTACAGTTTAATATTACTCTATTTTAACTTCATAAGAAGTAATTTTGTATTCCTTGTTACCTATTAATTAGCACAATTTGTATTATATTCCAATGTATCTTTATAACCTTCTGTAATAATTATTGCTATCGCAATGTATCAGTGTTTCAGTCGCGATAAGACTCTTACGAGTCAAAGCGACTATAAATAAATATTAATAAAAAAAAAGTGAACAAAATTACTCACTGAGTCCGGGCAGAAGATTAATAATTTAGCCAAGTTAATGAACGAAAAGTTGAAGTAAGATTTTGAAAGTCGAAGATTTGCCCTGACGACTCAGTAGTACAATACCAGTTAGCATTGTACTCGGACTAATATAAAGGTGTGCTCTAGGCGAAGGCGTCTTGGCCCGTGAAATACCTCCGTGTCCAGCCATCCCCGGAAATTTGTTAAAGCATACCCTTTCTGTTCTCCCACCAGGCACCGTCCCACGGAGAACCAACATATTCTACAGCAGAGAGCACAGAGATATAAATTGTTTTGGCTGTGGCGATTGAAAGAAGTATTAGCACAGGTAGCTTGATTCTCTGAGCGCTGTTTCCATTTTGCTGCCTTGTTAATTGTCCCGAGATGGGAAAATGTGACAACGTCACAATGGGGTAAATGTCTGTAAATTGTTTGTCAAAACAAGGTTGTCTAAGAGATTGAATCCAATATGTTCGGAACTCTATTCCTGAACGAGCATTATTGGATATCTCATTTTGGCATGTCAGTTTCATTCGCTGATCATCGATATTTACAATCACCATTATCAACCACAACAGCAACAACAGTTAACAGAAGCCAAATGATCTTCATTTCATCAGTAGTTTATCCAACAGTCTGGTAAATCTTTTCAGAAACGTTTATTGTTCTTTTGTTGTTACTAACCCGTGGAAAAACTCTCAGATACGTAAATTACAAAGGTAAATTAAACAAACACTCAAATTTATAATAAAATTCTATAGATAAATATTGATTTAAATTCAGACAAAATTATGGGTGCGAATAAGCACAAATTATACAATGAATCTTTGCACCGTTAAACCAATATCACATAACTGACTTTCTTGTTGGTGTACTTTAGTTTCTTTGATTTCATTATTCTTGTCCAGGGAATAATCTGTAATTAATACTATTCGAAATTGATACAGATTCACAAAAATGTCGTCCAGCGCAAGTGATTAAGTGAATTAATTTCAAATAATATGGTTTTAAACCCAACGGTGCAGACAGATACTTTCAGCCAGGTTTTGACGTTATTGTCAAGCCGAACTTTCCTTTTTTCCAAAATGACCAGGAGCTTAGAGTTCTCCTCTGCTTCCCTTCTTCAGTACGGCAAACTGTAGCTCATCCCTTGGGACCAGCAGCTCAGCTGTTGCATTAGGGACACTGCAAACCTCTGGAAAATACGTGAAGGGAAAGGCGATAAATAGGAATTACCAAAAAAAGAGTTGTACTTGCCAAGTAATGAGGATTTGTCCTTTTGATGTCCAGGAAAATCATTCAAGCTAAGATAATCTCATAATGGTAGAATATAAATATCCGTCTAAGTTTAATGAAATAAAATAAAATTACGTGAAATAGCTGCGAAATATATAGATTTTCAATCATACAGTTTTCAGCATTGGTTCTACATTCGGGCATGTTTCTTTATAATTTCAACGGTTCTAAGTTTGCCCATTCATATGCACCTATGTAAAATTGGTAAATAGTTTTATTATTTGTGTAAGACAAGTGTCATATCGTAAGAAACCTTACTATCCCTTGCAGTTTGTAGAGTTTTAATGTGCCTACTCGGCGTTTACCCACGCGCACTTGCAAATTACTTCAATGTATACTTTTTATCTCATATAATATTAATAATTCGTAGTCCACTTACCCTCCCTGTATTTTTTAGGACTGAGCCTCACTAGAACCTACAAGCGGATGCCTAGGAGTCAGAAGCCTGTCATAGAGCCGACGGCACGAAACCTGGAACGAGTGATCGACCCGTAGCTAGGCATGAGCGTGAGGAAGTAGATGCTATAAAATAGAAGATAGGAAAGGTGATGATGGAACAATTGGTGGAGGGAATGGTGGGAGAAACCGAAGGACCCGGAGAAAACCCGCCCAGTCGCCATTTCGTCCAACACAAATCACACATGCGGGCACTTGAGATCGAACTCGGCAGTCTAGGTGGAGGCGAGCGGTCGGCCACGGCGCCGCCAATTAATAATAATAATAATAATAATAATAATAATAACAGCAACAAGAAGAACATGATATTTCAGAATTGTCAATAAATCCCTCATAAGATCCTACAAAGAATTAGCAAATTCCCTATTCTAGAAATATTTGGATGCGCATATTATCTGTGCTCATTCGTGAGGGCCGGTATTCGATTCTTGCTGACTACCTTTCTGACCTTGGATTGTTCATGTTTTATGCTGATTGGTAAACAAATTCAGAGATGATTTCTCATCTTATACGATTTCCTTTTCCTCGTTTCCTTTTCATGGCGTTATCTGCTCATTTTTACTTTCTCTACACGGACTATGTACACACTGTATAGAGATCTCGACACTTGAGATCTCACCGGAGATAAACGTTTTAGGATCTCCTGTATCTAAGAAAAAAGTATTTTTAGAAAAAGTTCCCGTATGTGTGTGTCTATGTATCAATGTGTCTGTGATCACGTTAATTCAAAAAGAAGAGCCTGTAAAATAGTAAACTCGGTATTTAAGTTTAATACCTTCCAAGACTGCGACACGAACATTTTTAGGAAAATCCACCCACATCAAACTACTCTTTACATGGAAAAATTTTCGAAAATATTTATTTTCTTGGCTCTAATGATTTTGATTAAAATACTATACATTAAAAATATTTACATGACAAATAAAATGTAAATCTTAATTATCTGGTAATAGCCTGAAGAGATCTCTTTATTCTGGATGAACTGTGCTGAATTTTGTATTACCAGAAAACCTAAAGAGATAAGACAAAAAGTTACTACACAAAAAATGTAGATCTTGTTAAAGCACACAATTTATGTCAAAGTTTTGTTTTATTCGTGAAGTTGACCATTTTTTGAGATATTCCTTGTTATTGGTTTCAGTTTTAAAACACTTAAAGCTTTTCACATACGGAATTTGTCAACTCCTAGAATGCAAAGAAATGGATTTCAGCCACATGACCAGCTTTTAGAATATTTGAATATCGGAGGTATCCCATTACTGTATCCCATTATTTTCCTTCTACCTACAAGAAATGATGATGATGATGATGATGATGATGATGATGAGAGGGTTTAAGGGCGTTCAACTACACTTACAAGAAAGTAGCATGAAATAGATAGAAGCATAATCTTTTTAACAGTGATTTGTTACAGAGATTTTTAGGTAGTGTTTATCGCCCGCTTTTAAGACCGTGGCACCGCAGGCGATGACACTGGTGATACATGGAATGATGATGAAGCACCAGTGGAATTCGGTGGCGGGGAAAACCGGAGCACCCGGAGAAAACCCGCCCCTGCACCGCTTTGTCCACCACAAATCACACATGCGGTGCTTGGGATCGAACCGGGCCGTCTAGGTGAGAGGCGGCCCTGTTACAGAGAAGTAGAGAAAGGCATGAAATGGAACATATCAGATATACTTCTAAGTTTTAAATGTCGCCTGGATTATAGAGGTTTATTTGGTTTCATCGCACTCTCTGAGCAGCTACGGGTCTTCAAGGAACTAGTAGAGATTTCCGCGCGTCTCTGCCTACGGTCTGTAGCCTTCTTTAATTCCTCACTTCATTCCTTTCTTTTGGAGGGGTGGTGGCTAAATATATCTTCCTATGTCGCATTGCACAAGGTGGCTCCCTTCCTTGTATACCCTATACCCTGTAAGCTCTCTTTGTACCTTCCTAGTTCACTTGTCCGTGTTTTTTTCATGGTTTTGCAATCAACTTAACTCTTTGGTGCGTAGCATATTATTCACAACTACTCAATTTTGAAGTTCTTTCATACTTGAAGTGTACTTTTTTCACAATGTTCTCGAACTTTGCAGTTCTCTGAAGGTTTCATGTTGTCACGCCCCTACCTTGCGAGATTTGGAAAGACATACACAATTAATGCAACATAGGAATTAATAGAAGAGAGTAAAGTAGATATTGCAAGCCAATAATCTAATCAATATCATATTTATTTACGGGTAGGGTAGTTTACCTAAACAAGCACATACACCTTAAGTGCAATTCGGGCGTGCGGATAGTCTCTGGTGGTTCCTCATGATTTAGTCCATAGTACTATTACCCTGTCTGTCTCTTTTCCTACTGTCTGCTTTTAGCAATAATTATCATAATTATAATGATGGCAGCAAGTTGGATTGCAAGTACCAGGTCGAATAATGTTACTAATTGTTTCAAACGATGAGTAAAATGTTACTTAAACTAAAATTTAAATAATAATAAAATTATAATAATAACAATAACATCAAATTAAAAATATATTCCAGGGAGTGTTAATTCGTTTTTTTTTTTGTTTTTTTTTTTTTTTCACAAGCAGGTGTAGGAAGTTGGATAGCTAGACTCACGGTGAAAAATGCAATATAATACCAGGGATCTTCCGATCTCCAGCCGGTTGATCTAACCACTGAGCTACCATGGCAACATGCCGACACGACATTAAATTTCTCAACTGACTCGCAAGTTTCCCGGTAAACCATAAGGTGATCTCAAATTGTTTTGAAATGACTTACCCTAATGGCGACTTACAATTCCGTAAATATCTATTTTAAATCCCAGCCTTCATAGTTTAAGCATTATAAGACTATACATTCTGATAATAAATAACTAAACAATCAGAAACTAAACCTAAACCATCTCATCCTAATAAAATTCTAATTAAATTAAATCCTCCAATTATAATAGGTATTACTATAAAGAAAATTATAATAAAAGCGTGTGCAGTTACAATCACCAACTATTATAGTCAATTAGTGTTCAAGTAATTGTTGTTTCATACAATCCGTAAATAGAACAGGAATTAATTTTTTTTAGTGAATGAAAATTCTGTATAGTAACTCTTTAATTTATATGTATAAATTAAGTTCATATATATGAGCGTATTTATATGAAATAAATGCACCTATGTGCCGGGCATAATCAAATATGGTATGCTAAATTTTAGTCATCTTGAACCGGTGATATTCTACCCACACAAAATGAGTTACCAAACGGAAATAAATCAGTATCCTCATGGCACAACTATGTGGTGGCATCAACTACTGCACCATCTGAGACAATAATGCTAAGCTTCTGAAGAATGTATTAAATTATTAGCTTAATCGCCACAATATCTGTAACTCTCCTGCAGCGGCCCCGCAGTGTCATGTCTGACGATATCATATTAACATGACTGCGCAGATTTTTTTTTTTTTTATTATTTATTTTAAAACAGTAACGGAGTCTGATCAGGACTCCGGCACTGTATCCCTATTTACATTTCCCCCCGTAAGTTTTACTGATTACTGGTTTTACTGTTTCTCTTACAAACATATACACATTGCACAAACATATAACACCCATGCCCAAGGCGGGACTCGAACCCACGATCCCCTGCCCACGAAGCAACAAAGCGAGACGCTTTAGCGAGCGTGGCCATGGGGACCGGCTTGCAGTTCGGGCAGTAATGAAGAGGGTCTGTTAGATATTTTTATCGATTATTCTGGAGTTAATGCGTTAGGCGTGTGATGCAGAGAGTACTGAAATTTTCCCTTCAGTTTTTATAACTTTCTAACTCTAATCTGTGCCTACGACTTAAACAGTCATCAAATGTACTATTAAGACAAATTCGTTACTGATTACATTGCTAAGTCTACAAATAATATAGTCATGATCAGAGTGTCTGTAGATATAAATGTATCGTGAAGTGAATATCAAAATGACGTCAAAGAGTTTTTTCACAAGGTTCAATGAATCTGCAACATCATATTTTAGAACAGTATTCTTCCTTCGCTATTTAACCCCCTCATATGGAGGCACTACGGCTCCGAGGACTTACAAACCAGCGCTTGGGATAAAATGTCTGTCGGAGAGCAGATGGACTCTGGATTAAAGAGGTATCCAGGATGGGTAATCAGCTCGAGGAAGAAGATAAATGAAATAATGGAGGAATGAATGAGTGGTGGTTATTCAACAGGTGGTGGAATGAATGTTGGGGAAAGCCGAAAACCCCGTCGAAAAGCCATCCAGACGACGTTTTTTAATATTGCAAATGCCACATGCGGTCCTCTGGATCGCTGGTTGGAGGTAGCGTCTAGAAAGCTATTACATAAACTATAATACTGTTGAACTTTTAATTCCTGTAAACACCTCTAACAGAAACATTATCAAAGTTTACACTTCGAACAAATTTAAGGTTGAAAATACGGCACCTCCCTAGAACTCGATTTTTTACTTACAGCACTGCTGCCAACAGCCGCGACTTTTTCCCCCCTAGCACTTTTCCTGCCCTCACATTTAGCAAGTAGCAGCTGTGTCTGCCTCCCTCCAGAATCGATCAGAGGATATCAACAGCTGGCTTCTAGTTCTCTTCTGCTCATCTCATTAGCTTCGTCGTCTGCAGAGGTTCTCCTTGTCTAAACCCTTTTGGTTCACTCCTTCTTGCTAGAAGGAAAGCCTGTATTGGAAGGAAGATGCGCGGAAATGTGAGAAAAGAGACGGGTTCATAGAGAGAGGAGGAAGCAGATAGAAGATAAAGTGAAAAACAAGCGCGGGAGAGGGGAAATGGCAGCTTACAGATGTCGATATAACGAGAGGAAAAACCTACCCTCTCACCCTCTCTCTTAGTCCCGTAGCGGCCATGAACCGTTGCCAAGTCGATTCGTTAACACCACTTGTAACTCTCGGATTGAACTCTTGCCGATACGCAAGTTTCTTAAACATTCTCCAGGATTGTTTGGGTGCATTAAGGATTTTCTTTGTGGTGTAGCTAAGAGTGGTAAACATTTTCAAATCCGTGCTGCGAACTTGTTACAAATTTCACCAAAACCAACCGCATTGAAATTCTTTATCCATGTAATGCAATACGTATATTTCAGAAATAATTTCAAACTTTAAACCGTTATAAATGTTATACCATTTGAGATAGGAAATAAAGAAGTCACATACTGGGGAAACAATAGACTTTTATAAAACATTGGGAAGATGTCCTCTATTCTCTTGATCAACGTACACCTATTTTCTGCGACTCGATGCAGACGATATCTTGGAATATTAGCAATTTCAGTTGCTGATATATCAGCAAAACGTGTTCTTTAATGTGATTTCACCAAGTTAGTCAAATTGATATCTGGAGATAGCGGCAGTCACTTTGTTAGAAGGTGTCTACTGATGACACAATTGCCTAAGATCTGGATTTGCAGGAGTGTTGACATGAAACACCTGAGCAAACGTGACCTCATTGATTACCTTTAGTCTTCCAGATTTCTTCTTATCAGCAACAGTACCAGTTTTCCTCAAACTTATTTAAATCCCCATAATTACATAAATTGTTCCGAGTTTTGAAGTTCTAATGATTTCTCCCGTCAGAGTGAGAATAAATACCATATTATGAAACGGAAAAGTCTCATAAAAGTTTAGATGTGGTGCACTAGAACTCTTCTACTAGCATGACCGAAAGTTTTTGTACCGGCTGCTTACATAGTATAATAAAATTTAGAATATATATGGATTTTAGTTTTGTGTTTTTATGTTGTTTTGTTGTTGTTCAACATCCTTTAACTTGGTACGTCATATCGGACGATGAATAAAATCGGTGAATTGATGCTCAATGAGCCCGGATTCCAAGAAGCTTAAAGCTACTGGACATTCCTTTTCAGGATAAGGGAAAAAAAGGAATAAACTTGCCATAATTGAGATTCGAACTTGGACCTCTTGAGTGTGAGGTAGACGCGCTACTATCACACTTCAAAGGCGGACATTTTAGTTTTGTTATAAGTGATAAATACATACATATAATGTTGCATCAACTGAATGGACTCTTAAGAATCGATCTAATCTCTAAGAATGAGTAACAGGAAATTAAATGCATTTTTCGTTATTACAAAAATCGTTACATATCTTCCATTTCGAATGATTATTTCATCAGTAATAATTAACGTCCCTTGTTTATTAGTGAAACCAATTTTTGAAGGGAATGATAATATTTAGCCCAATGTTTTACTGAAACACGGCAGATAATGTTATTCGTGTAACCATTGTCCATTATAATATGACATTATGGCTCTTGCCAAACCTTCTCTAGTAATAAAATTAAAACATGTTTGTTATTAATATAAATCTTAGAAAACACCGCATATTAAAATAAACAGTTTAACTGACAGATTCATTATAAATTATGATACAACTATGAGCCATACTTATCGCAAAGGCGGTGGCCGACCGATTGGCTGGTTGAAGAATATGTATGAGTAGTGTATACCCTCAAATATTTCATCATGATGAAATTTTGGCTTTCTATTAGGTTTGTGTTTAGGAGTTAAATTGTAACAAGATTATTTTAACAATACCTTAGTCAGCACATATCGATCTAGCTTACTCTAGAGTATCTCGTACATTCTAATAGCGGTTTCGAGAGACAACCATAACCATCTTGAAGTTTCTCCCCTCGTTTCCCGTGAACCCCCCCCCCACCCTTTGTATGTACGCCAGCCAGTGAGATAGAGTATTGTTGTACTGTTATTGCATAAAGTGTTGGTTCTAAGATTGAGGTTATAAATACACCTATGACATACATTCAGTGCTACGACTTCTAGACACCTCTTAACTAGGCGGCCCGGGTTCAATCCCAAGCGACCGCATTTGGGATTTGTGGTGTACAAAGCGGCGCAGGGTCGGGTTTTGAATCACGGATCTCCGGGTCTCTAGCCGGTTGCTCTACCACTGAGCTACCATGGCAATATGCAGGCATAGCATTGAATTCCTCAACTGACTCGTATGTCATCTCAAAATAATTTGAGATCACTTGTATGGTTTACCGGGAAACATGCGAGTCCGTTGAGAAATTCAATTCTATGCCGGCATATTACCATGGTAGCTTAGTGGTAGAACAACCAGCTAGAGACTGGGGAATCTGACTCTACCTATCCAAGAAAAAGCCTAGTAAATTAGCAGTAAACCACAGTTATTAGGCTGTGTTATTAAATGCTTAAGTGATAGCAATTTTAAATAATTTGAGAGCATCTGAATCTTTGCATGGAATTGAGGTTAAAACATGTTTTGGAATTAAACGTTAACTTTTATTACATGTTAAGGTATTGAATAAAATATACTAATTATTTTATAATTAATACATTTGCCTTCTATTAGACGATGAAGGAATAGAAATTCTGAATGAGACTCCATGTCCAAATGCGTCTAGGATCCATAGTTGAAGATGTACTCAAAAATGTGTTATCAATGACTGAAGATAAACCAAGGAGAAAAGTTTACCCATGAGATTTGAACTCGGAACCTATGTAATATGAAGCAGTTACGTTACTCCTCCACAACATGAAGGTGGACAAAAATGTCCTTTTACCATACTTCTTTCTTTGTTTACACTACTTCTGTTTTGTTTCCTTGTAGTTTTATCTTTCCTTTGAAACGTATATCTTGCTTTAAGTTCTTATTGCAGTCTTTAGATTCAGCAGAGTGAGATAATTCGTTTTGACCTTTGTTGTTGCTAAGAATCTTATAGCCAAACAGGATAACATTTCACTCTCGAGTGTCGTGACAATATCCTTTGCGTGCCTAGCTATCTTCCATTATGTTGAATTATTGCGCTTTCACTAGTGTATGTGTGGCATTTTGCAGAAAGACTTAATATGTGCTAAGGGTCGGAAAAACACCTTTCCTGCTTCTAAATGACCCAAGCTACTGTTTACCGCCCTTAGTGGAAATCACATTACTAAAAAAAAGAAAACGTGATTTAAGTTATGATTGAGTGTAAACGTTCGTAAACACTCTTACACAATAAATATTTACAAGTACTTTTTATCCTAATCAACAATATCTATGGACTTTCTCTGTAGTCGTGCAGCCAGCGACTGGCTTCTAAAACTAAATCTCAATAAAGATTTAAATATTAACCCGGAGGTCCCGGTTTGACTCTCGGTCAGCGCGGTGAATTTTTCCTTAATCGAAATCAATGTTTATTCTCCACAGAGTCTGGGCATAATATGTATATAAGAGTGAATATACGTCTGTGTGTTTGAAGAAAGGAAAATTATTAAAAAACCCAGCGTTAAAGAACCTACAGTCAACGCAAAACCCGCGATATAACGTTAGATGTTAAAGGGGTTATATACATAACAATTAAAAAAAAAAAAAAAGAAAAAAAAAGAAAGGAAAAGAAAATATGTGCCCACCTCTGTAGTGTGGGAGTAGCGTGTCTGCTTCGCATTTAAGAAGTTTTCCCTTATCCTGAGAAGACTAAAAGTCGAGTTACTCTTAGCTCTATGTACACCGGACTCATTTGGGTATCATTACACTGATTTTATTCATCGTCCGATTTGACCTACCACATTAAAGGATGTCAAAATTCATCTTCTCCTTCTGCTGCTATTATTTTCAGGGAGTAAACCTTATTGGTCCGTTCCTGGTCCAATTATTTTCCGCGGACGTCCCTTCTCGTTCGAAATTAAAACTTTCTGCATCTATTCTACAGACATATTTATACCACTGACTCTTATGTTCTTCCATTTTATCTGCCATACTAAATATGTATAAATCGTTGCGAATATCTTCACTTCATTTTCATCCTTTAAAGTATATTCTGCCGATATAGTAGATATTTCATTTCTGCTGCTTCTAAACTTTTAATTCCTTGTTTGTTTAGAGTAATTTTTCTTAGCCATACAATGATATAGGTACAATACTTCATAAACTTTTAGATGCGTTTCCTTACTTTCTTTCTTTTCAGGGTGTCGCATATATATTGATATCTTGTAATTTATTGATTATATCTTTTTCTCTATTAGGCCTAAGGAGATCCCTAAATAATCAAAATGTTTACCTGTTCTAGTGTTCTTACATTCAGCACTATTACCTTTGTAATTCTTAACCGCAGTAAGACATGCCTTTTATTTTTGTTGAAGAAAGTTCTAGGTTATAGTCTTGTGTCATCGGGCTTAATTTAAAAATGGCTCTTTGCAAATCATTCTCGGAGGAAGCCATTATAGTATGGTCATCAGAAAATATAAGCGCTTTAGTAAGCATTTTATGATTAGAATTATTAACGAAATTATGTTTAAAATTATAATTATTAGTAATAAAATTAACACATGTTATTTTACAAATTAATACAATTAATAAATTTAAAACAAACTAAAAAAAAAAGCTAGTGAAATTGATCTCATCTCAATTAATTTTTTTTTTTATAAAATTGAGAACTTAATATCACTGTAAGTGTCCCACCTATATTTAACGAATATTCATAAATATCTTATTTATATTCAATTATAAAATAACTCTTAAATAAAAAGTAATAGGCTATACAGCGTTAGTTCTTCTTACTTTCAACTATGGTTTTATGAATAAATGTTCAATCTAACTTTCCCTGGATGACCTAATTATTTCTTCTTGGGAAATTATGAAGATAATTTTTAAGACTACCTATATTTGTACGCATGCGGTACAAATGATTTATCCATTACAGGTTCTAATTTTAGTTTTTGCTTTACTTATTTATTATTTTATGGTCCTATTTGGTATATTCTGCTGCGGATAAACTAAATTATATTTCATTAGCAGTGATTCTACTTTATTTATTCCTCCTCATTGACCATGCCCTCATTGCCATAATAAAGTACAAGTCTCGCCATGTTTCTTGTGGCCCTGTGTATTACATTTTTTTAGTTTAAAGATATTCATGTTTCCAAGATTTGAGAACAGTCCATAACCTTGCCAACCGTACCCAATACAATTATTCGGTTCAAATGAGCTTTGTCGTGAGTGAATTTTGATAGTTACACTAGGGTCGGCTGATAAGTTTCGGGCCTCTCAATGAAAACAGCATTTAATTTTTTTTTTTTTTGCTTTGTTTCTCAACATAATCTCCAGAAAGGCTAATACATTTGCCATATCGGTGTTCTAATTTAATTAAACCATATCTATAGTGCGATTTATGGAGGTCCTCAAAATAGCTGTTTACGCATCAGTGACCTCCTCGTTGCTGTGAAATATTCGTCCCCCCAAGAATTTTTTTGAGGTTAGGGAACAAGTGGTAGTCACTGGGTGCTAGATCTGGCTATATGTTCAAGCAATTTGAATTTTAATTCGCGCATTTTTCCCATTTCAATTACTGAACGATGGACGTGATGAAACAAGATTTTTTTTTTTTTTTTTTTTTTTTTTGGGCCAAACGAGTTCTATTTCTTTTCATCTCATTACTCAAACGTTGCAGTAAGCTCGCGCACCCTGTGCATCCCAGAAAACTTACCATAACCTTGTTAGCTACAAAATAGGCTTTGTCTTTTTTGGAGTTGGTTCATCTGGGAAAATCCACTGTTTTGACTTTCTGGACTGTAGTAATGTATCCGAGTTTCATCCATGGTAGTAAGCCCTCTCAAAAATTTAGTGGGATTTTTATGGTAGAGCTCCACATTCTTAACAGGAACAGTTGTTTTTTTTCTTTTGTTTTTTTTTTTCAACTTTTGATCAGGTGTTAAGCGTAGCACCCATCTTGCTCAGACCTTGTGTAAGCCCAAAATATTATTTAAAATATTAACTGCACGTTCTTTTGAAATGTTTACAGTGTCTGCTATCTCAAACAACTTTAATCTGAGGTCTTTCTGTATACTAAACAATGAATTTTTTCAATGATCTCAGGAACTAACACTTCTACAGGGCGTCCAGAGCGAGACTCATTACTAGTGCTCATACGTCGCATTTTAAACCCTGCAATACACCTTTTAATCATTGAATATAAAGAGGCAGAGTCTTTAAATGTACCTACCATTTAACCTTTGATTTCTTTAGGTGCTAAGCCTTTCAAATGGAAGTATTTAATCATCGCTCGATTTTCCATATCCTCCATTTTTGTGAAAACTCTAAAGTTAATGTTTAAAATGCTGTCATTCGAAACCTAAACAAGCTATTGACCTGTAACTAGGCTCGCTTGTATCCATAGAGTTAAATTATATGATGCTACCGTCTAACTGACCTGGTGGCACCATATCTGTGTGAGTTCCGGGACTTATCAGCAGACCCTCGTAGTTAGCAGTCTTAAGGGAAATGCTAAATGTTAGTGATTGATTATGAAAAAACAAACGCTACTAAATATGCCAAGGTAAGCCAATCAGGACGTAGTTTTAGAGCTTCGGCAGAACAGGGATGGTGGATATATGTATATATGTGTGTGTATGTATCCTAAGGAGACAAGAAACTAGAATGTTATTCGACTTCTTCTACTTCTACACAGGAGTCCTTCAGTTGTCCTCCACATTACTCGTTACGACAGATATTATTTACGTAAGAAATTTCCTATGCAAAACCTTTAGCTTCGCTTGTAAGCTAATGCGTGGATTGAGAGGTAGAGCTTCTGAAGAATCTAAATGTAAATGTTACGTATTTAACCAACTTTTGGTTTTAGAACAACGCTGTCCGCACACATAGGGACACACACGCACTGATCTTTTTCTAAACATACTTTGTTTGGTTTCAGAGGACCCCAAAATATGTCTTTCCAGTAAAAATCTTATAACTTATCTAGTACTATGTATGAAGCAGCAAAATTAAAAGAACCAAGCAATTTTAATCGACTTTTTAAAAATCTGCCTATCGCATTAGTTTATGTATATTCCTTATATGTAGAACGTAATGCCAAAATGTATGTAGAGAGATCGAAAGTTTCATATAAATAATGTTATATTACTGCTATTATGATGAGTACAGAAAATCATATACTGTTACATATAAAAGCTTTTAGGTTATATTTTTACTAATACAAAACAATGCCGTGGTTGCTTATGATTTTCTTTGTTATCGCGTTTGGTATTGTACTTTTTCAGTTTCTATTCCGAAAAGGTATTTTATGAATGTTTCTATAAAAAATAAAATAAGACTCCAGAGCTTCTGAAAGCGTGTGCTCAGAGAGTAAATCCTGAGATACTACTGCTCTTAGTAAGAACATCTCTGTGACAGCTGGTTACGCCGTTAGTAATGAGAGAAGCAGTCTTCGTGTGTCAGAGCAATTTTTCCGCTAGCAAAGAAATAGACGGAAAGCTTGGGTCAGATCTCTTTCTCTTAAGTCAGCCAGCTTTAATGTATTCCTCCTTTCTCATCATGCCTTTCTTTTCTTCCAGAGACAAGGTTAGTGAGCAAACAACTCTTGCCGAGGGAGACCTGAGTCAATGTTTGCTCTCTTGTGATGCTCCAGTGAATACTTAGCGTTAGGTGTGCCCCAACACTATCTTCTGCTCTGGCAATTCGGGTCAAATGGAGCGTGAGTGATGACACCAATTCTTCCTTCCTCAAAGGTAGTGTGTTGATCGGTCTACTCTGATATCTTTGTGTGCAGACAGCATGCATGCTAAGGGTTATTAGATTTTGAGTTTCGCTCTAATGGGGCGAAGAAAAGGATGTGTGTATGCACACAAAACAAGTGGCCCATTCCCCTAGGCCGCAATATTGCGTTTTCTTCCGTAACGCTTTCACATTAATCTTTAGCACTTTTTGCTTTATCTACTGCTTATAATTTATTTATTTAATCATCTAATTATATTTTGAATGTGCCTGATGACATATAATACTTTAAACATATGTATATTAATACATGCAAATAATATGACTTTGGAAAAAAATGACAAAGCCGTAATACTAAAAAAAACAAATTCTGATATTGTTAATACTACATAGGAATATAAATTTAAATTATTCTATGCAATTAAAAAATGTGTATCCCATAAGGCTTCAGAAAATAGCTCACAATATTTTATTATTTTATTATTTTGTCAATCCGGAACTCTTAAACTGTTTTCTTTTGCCACAATCATTTCTCCATCTAGTAAAAATATCTTCTTTTAAAATGTATGAATCTCTATACGAGGATAAAAATCGCTATTATAGTAAAAGAAAGAGTAAATCTAAAGAAAAGCAAATAAAACATTTTATAATGCATCAAATGACTCATTATTTGGTATATAACTTTTCAAAATATGGTGAAAGTACCATTAGCACTAGTATTTTCATTATAAACCTAACTATAATCAATTAAATAAACTTTAAAATAATTTAAATTACTTTTCAACTCAAATAATTTACACATTTATTAAACTCTATAGCAATTTTTACCTAAAGCACTTTGGAAACTCGAAGTTTACTTATTTGTATTACGTCATTATTCAAATTAGTATGATTATTGTTTTATAATGGCACTATAATAACTGTTATTAATACCATAATGTACACATTTAATTAATGGTTGAACGTAGGGTAATGAAATGGTTGGGAGACACCTCGCTCACTGCAATACCACAATTGGTCATTGTGGTCACACACCCCGCGAATCAGCGATGGGATAAAAGAATCCTAGATCTCAAGCCCACAGTAGTCCCTGACACTTCCAGTTAACACCCGCGGACAATGAGAGAGCAAACCAAGAAGGCGTGACTCTGGCAGGTGAGACAATTCATTCTGGTGTTCACGAGGAGAAATATTTTCATAGTGCAAGTAACTGCGTTATCTGCCCGGCACCGCCGACTATAGGACCTGCATCTGCAATGGATTGAAACGACAGGCGATTGGTACGAGACTCATATTTGGGAGGTCCCGGATTCGATTCCCGGCTACCACCTATTCTGCCCATGATGCTTTTTGTGGCTTTCCCAAGGTCGCCTTTCCGGAGTGGTGTATTCTACCATGATTTTGATTTCCCTCATTTTCTCTCATTTCATTTCCCTTTTGTGTTTCCGGTGGGCTTTGCAGGAATGGTAAGGGTGGAGCTACACATATTATTACCAACTTAAACCGCTCCGTTCATATATGGACCACTCGTTTAATTTCTCTACCATGTGCAAATAAATGTAAACCTGCAACACCATATCCCGGTACCTAATTTCTAAAACCGAGCAAGCATTCCCAGTTCATATTCCTTTATTTACAAATTTAATGTCAACATCCATGCATTTATTTTCCAAAACTTAATTAAACAAAACAAAGGTACAAAAACGGGAACAAAGCTACACATTTCAATTTCAGAATTTATTTTATATTTACTATACATTTACCACTAATATGTATTTAAATTATTTTATGTATTTATTTATTTTATTA
Source organism: Hymenopus coronatus (assembly GCA_030762935.1). NCBI lineage: Eukaryota > Metazoa > Arthropoda > Insecta > Mantodea > Hymenopodidae > Hymenopus > Hymenopus coronatus. The sequence continues at coordinate 51,012,346 of CM060890.1, read as the reverse complement.
TGGTATTATTCTTATTGTTTAATACCATTAATGTATTTCTAATCTTAATTTTACTTATTTTAATCAATAAATTAATTAATTGTTTTTATTTTAATTATATTATAACACTATATTCAACTGATTTATTTAATAGCTCTTATTACTCATTGTACACTAGCATTTATATACGTACCTACATTTTATCATATTTATATATGCATGTGCATATATAATTAAATTTAATAAACCAATTTCGAATTGTACTAACAAGAAAAAACCCCTAATAGATATCCAATATTAATCAAAATGATTTCTTCATTCTGTACTACGGTTATTACAACACATTTATTACCCTCTATATATTTTGTTTCCTCTTTATGTAAGTATATCAGCATTATAATAATTATATAATTGTAATTGAAGGAATAGTCTAAGAATATTATAAAGCTCAATAATCTTATAGTATAAAAAAGTAAAATGTGCCTGCACATAGGTGACTCTGTAAACAGCACATCCAAAAAAAGAAAAACAACAATAACAACAAAACGAGTAGTCCGCTGGAAAAAAAAGTTAATAGCTATATTCAACGTTTTCCAAGGACGAGTCACGAAGATGTTCAAGAAAATTACCTCACCCCAAACTGTCTTTACATGGAACGTTTTTCGAAAATTGTTATTTGCTCAGAAATGGCTCTTAGCGAATTTGATTAAAATGTCGTATAATCAAGATAATTAATAACAAATGAAACGTATGTCTTGAAATTTCTGGCAATTGCCTCTGCAGTTCTCTTCATTCTGAATGTTTTCTGCATAACTGTTAAACCGTAGATAAAATCTTACTACACAAAAATGTAGATATTTTTCAAGCGCACATATTGTATGTACATATATATATATTTTGTGGACTTAAACCATTTTCGAGATATTCGTTGTTATTGGCTTAAATGTTCCATTATTTATACATTTCTCAAACGGCAAGTCAGTATCCGTTTGTCATTCTTCTATTCTTTTTTTTTTATTTTACTCCTGGCCACACAAAGAGAATCGAATTTCAGTCATCAAATAGCGGCCAGCTTTTAAAATATTTTACTATCGCTGTAAGTCAGTGTATTCCCCTTAGTTCCTTTGTATGTATGTGGAAATAATGAGACCAGTTCTGTTGGTGTTTGTCTATTAGCATGAAATAAATAGGATAAATTTTGTAAGAAAAGTTTTGCAGAAAGGATAGAGGAAAGTCATGCGAGTATAAGCTTAATATTTTATATGGAAATGTACATCAGTGAGAAGGTGAGGAGGAATAAGATCATAATGTGGATCGAAAGGAGAAATGTATATAAGCGAATCGATTATTATTATTATTAATATTGGTATTATTATTAATATTGGTATTAATATTATTATTGGTATTATTAATATCAATATTATTAATATTATTATTAATAATAGTATTATTAATATTATTATTAGACTGCAGTAATATAGAAAAAATATGTATTTGGTTCACGTGATTCTTTCTACCTTTTCTGCAACAAATTATTCTTACAAAGCCGGTTCTTCTATCTACGTAATATTAATCCACGTAAACATTAACAAAACCGATTTTATTACCCTTCAACCTATAATGAAGTAAAAAGATACTAAACTAGGCTAAAGCGATAATCAAGCTGACCACTGTGTGAAGTCCCTAAAATTCAGTTCGTTTACATGGCCAGGAGTACTAAAAAGGAACAGATACAAATGTAAACTTTCCGTTTGAGAAAAGTATGAGACATTTATTGGAAATTAAAGCCAATATGGACTTTTTGTTCTTGAGCTATGATTTAAACTGACAGATCATTTTTTTTTTTTTTTTATTTTTTTGATTCATGGAGTCCCAAAACTCGTATTTACGGTGAAATTTCGGTGTCGAATTTTTGGGTGGAATGCAATTATTTCCCTACTTACTGTATGTAGTACTAAAAGTAAACATATGAGAGATTCACCAGTAGTTTAAAGTTTTTACAAGGTTAGTTTTCATTTTGTGATCAACATCAGTGATGTATATCTTTATTTACTTGGAGGATTTCCACCTTAGTATTACTCCAATTTTTGTGTATTTTTCCTCCAATTTGGCAAAGTTTAACTCTAAAAACAAGCAGTTTTCTGATAGCATTCAAACGCCCTCCATTTCGTACCAAAACAAGCCCCTTATATCAAAATTTATAATAGTTGAAATTAGTATTTCAAGCAATCATTGGTCTCAAGGCAAACCCATTTTCCTCAAAGAATTCCTCTTTACTAATATGAACAATGTACTTTTATATTTTTGTGTATTATGCTCTTTTTACATGTTTTCTTTTCATTTCAATGATTTGCTTGGTAGCAAATGTATTTTTATTCGTGTTCTAGGAAATGTATTTATTGTTGCTATATATTTGTGTACATCTAAGCATTTAATGATCAAAATAGTTCAAATTAAGGTAAGGTAATTCAGTAACTTTTACAATTAATAGCTAATTTGAAATCAAAATGGAATAGTACTTCCAGGTTTTTGTTAATACTTATGTTAAATGATACCTTTATTTACTTACGCTATTTTACGTTCCATTCCTAATAATATCAATTGCAATTTTATTTCTTATACCTTTAGCTATTACAAATTCCCGAGGATTACAATGTTATCCAGTTAACCAATTTATATTTTGAGTTATAGTTGTAATTGTAATTTTATAAACTTGACTTTCAAAAATTTTAAAACAAGTTTTACTATGCACAAGCGGCCAGTAATAACGTTTAATACTAAAAGAAATACCTACATCTACTTGTCATACTCATTCTATACGCAAACTTGTGAAAATGTGTGAATTGTCCTTTACATTAATCAAAAGGAAATTCTAAAGGCGAATGTGACAGAGTATATGACAATAAGAACGAGCAGTTCACGTGCTCGCACCTCGGCCAGCAGCAGATTTTTACACTTAACCCCCTCTCCGGAAGAAACAGATGAGATGACGGAACAGCAGGAAACAAATGGACGATAAAACCAAGATGAGAGTCACGCAGTTCCCTAATAAATCTAGGATTGAACATCAGGGCAAGAGAGCGTTGCTCAATGACGTCCTCTAGCAGGACCGGGGAACAGGCTCAACAGGCATCCCTCTGACGGATTCCAAATGGCAAGTCTCAGATCGAACTGAGACCCCAAGTCAACCTGATAGATGACAACGAAATGAAATGGGAAGAAATGAGGGAAAGGAGAATCCAGGTAGGTATAATACACCATCCCGGTATTTGCCATGAGAGAACACCACGAAACACCTCATAGTTAGTGGGTAGTCGCCGGGATCCAAACCGAGACCTCCAAATGCAGAATATTAACCTTACCACCTGAGCCATCTGATCCGTTAGGCAGCACGCATCATTACGAATTATGTTTATTCCATTACATGCTAAACCACAACACAATCCATCTGTTCTTTCCATCGCTTTCAAAAGACATAACAATAAATGAGAAATTTTCTAACTCATATATTCTCACAGAAATTCAATGTTGCTTTGAGTAACAGGTTTTACCTTGTTGTGTGGAAGTAATTTGTAACCATATAAACTGTCAGGAGTCGGGAGGAAATTGACCTTACCTAATATATTTAATGCAAAATGAAGAGTATATGGGGTTTCGCCTGACGCAATATATTGTGGGGTCAATATAAATGTTGATAATATTTTATCTTCCAGCTGTCGTACCAGGAAACGAACCTATCGCATTGATGTGCCCACACTAGAAGCTTCTGCTCCATTACCTGCCATAAACGGTTCTACAGATATCGAACATATGGAGAGAATGCAGTAAGGTTAATGTTCGTAATGCTGAGAGGTTTATATGGCAACGGTAGTGAAATATTGCATTAAAGCAAAGTTTCCATGCTAAACTTGCAGAATGAAGGGTACACAGTATACTTTTTAGCGATGATGTAAAACATGTTGAATTTTGGCTTTTTATAAGTATGATTATTTTATATTTTCTTTTTTTGGTCAGAAGAGGTCATTTATTTACTTGAAACTTAGAATTTTTAGATGCTAGTTCTCCGACTAGATATTAGAATATAATCAGATATACTTGATACGAAACGGATTAGTTTCGTATCAAGTCAATTTTCTCATTATCTTGTCATTACGTTTTGAGCCTCAATTACAAGAGCTTGTTCATTGCTAGGTACATAAACACCATTTTGTTCACTGTTTTAGCATTTACCGTAATTTGGGAGATAATTGTGTTTTGCGAGCTTGGAGCTACCATTTATTGGTTGGAATTACTGCAAAACAAATGTAGTAAAACCGATACTCATATAAGTTATACTATCAACAAACTCGCTGTTAGATCTAGCATTTACATATACTAAAAATGCTGCTTACGAAGCTGAAGACCCGGGTTCGATTCCCGTTACCGATGTAGGGATCTTGTCCCACCAGCAGACCTGATTCGGGGTACACTCAGCCTCTGAGGTCCTTAGGGGACCAATTTAGGAGCTAATTGAGGGAAAAATAGGGCTCCTGTTGTGTGAATCGTATTAACCGGCCCGGAGGGACTTAGGGCTTTAGCAACGGCCCACCCTCAAGTACTGTACCCCACCCATAATGCCTGTAACGTGCAGAGATGGCGGCCGTAGCGGCTGGGTGGTAAGTCTTGGCCCGACTTCGGGCTGTTGTGCCACTGAATTTAATTTTTTTTCTCTCTCTCCTTTAATTTTATATGGCAAAAATACTAACCTTGTAAAGAGAAACTAAAACGTAATATATTTATTACCATTGTTGCTATAGACTCAGAGCTACGTCATCTTGCTGAAACATCCAAAAACCCTTACAAAGCTCTTAAATCGGCATCGAGCGCTTCTTTAAAGCGATCGACCGTTGTTTTGTTGTTTATAAGTTTGCTCCAAAAAGTGTTGATACTTTGAGCATGTCCATGAAATACTTCTTAATTACACCCAACTGCGTCCAAGTTCATTAGAATCAGTAGACATGTGCCGATTCTGGTTGTCAAGCATTGTCAAACTAACGCAAGCACGGTAGACAATGACGGACTCGTACATGAATCAATCGGATATTAATCTAGAGCTGTAAAATGCTTCTGAAAATAAAAATAGGGTTTACTCAAATGTTTGGATACATACCTTTGCAGTATTTGATAAAACGTCAATTAAATAAATATCACTTATCCTCCCATTGTAATCGGATCCAACATTTATTTTGTTTGTAAAATGTTTTCTTAGCATTGCACCAAAGTTTACCTATTAGATCATGGTCATTTATATATACTGATTGGAACGCAATATAATCGTCTTTTTTTTTGCACACATTCTATATGGTGTAGGATTAGGATTAAATATTGGACAAAGTCTCCAATTACTGGGGCAGAGACCGTGAACCCGCGACTCTTTGTGACTTAGATAACCCCAGGGAGGGAAGGATAAAGGGAAAAAAAAACAAAACAGAAGGAGATCAGTTATTCAGACGGGCGCAAGCAAAGACGGGATCCCAAACGATTCCAGATTGAACGTTCCCGATTCCACCGCTCAAGCTCAACCCACCAGCTCCGAATATCTGGGTGGTTCTCCGAAAGGAGAGCTCCGAAGGCATGAGTGCCTTCATAGAGTGCGCCCACAACTACGTCAGAAATAAAATTATACTTTGAGCAGTCCACCATACAGTGCAACACTGAAACAGGTATCAAACAAGTGATGGCAGTGGTAAATGGTGGTCATTTTGCACTGTAGTAATCCAAGGCAAAACTAATGTGCAATAAACCCAGAGGGAATCTTTAAATAAAAGAGTTTTCTAAATGCCTGGGGAAATTTTCTAGGAAATGGCATAAACACACAGAGTTTCACTATGTTTGTTAAAATAAGCTTTTTTATGAGTAATTAAAAATATATCCGATTTTAGCATTCATTACATTGTTAAGTTGTAGTTTGTAAATCAGTCTCATAAATTGCAGGAAATGAAACGGAACTTAACAGAATTCAGCACTAAAGTAAACCCCTGATTATCCAGCATGTTGTAGGTTTTCACAACTATAAGAATTTAGACTTATCAGAAATCTTTATCTCCCAATTTTACCCAAGCTAAAGGTAACTCCATTTTTCCCTGCCCTAGGTGGCTACGCAGTTAACTTCGCTGTGATTTTTGAAGATAGTCTATCCCATGTCGAGTTTTACACCTGACTGACTAGCTTCACTCTCACGAGGGCTTGCTGGAGCAGCGGAGGAAGGATAGTTCTGCTATTTCCCACCCGGTCGCATCAATATTGCAATTTAGGTCACTTTAGAAAGTAGTGAGGGATCTTGTTTCTGCCATAACTGTGTCACGTCAGAAGGTATCAACAGATGGAGTTTAAACTACGAAGGGTGTTAACAGCTCAATTTATGTGCGCACATGTATTTACATGAACATACATTCATCCATACACATATATACCTATACACACACATGCACGCAGTGCATGCAGTCCTACTTTGAAATGCGGTATTTAGTTATTTTTCAATAAATAAAAAAAATACACACATACATACACATATACATATATTCATACAATACATACACGCTACACTTTCATACATGCTACATATTCATACATACATGCATGCATACATACAAAATTTGACACCCTTATCCTGATATCTAGTTTCCTAAGTGAGAACACAGTTACCCAAAATATTTTACTTCTAAGATCCTCACACATTTTTAACATAATTTAAAACACCGGAAAATTAATTCACTAAAATAAATATTAACTAAACTACTCTAATAAGTCCAAGCTATATTCTACAGTTACTGGCATCTACTTGGTACTCATTCGTTGACAATTTTGAATCTCATTCATTTATTTAAAACGTTCAAATTTATAACTAAAAATTTCGATTGGTTAATATTCTAAACTTGGGGAGTATTCAAAATTCAACTGCTGAATTATTTTAAAAAATTCGAAATAAAATAGATATTCAATTTCAAAAAGTTCAAAACTAAAATTTGAAACATTTAAATTTGCAATATTCTAACAACTGGAATCTCGCCCGCTCATTTAAAGTGCTCAATTTCCATAATTAATATTTCAATTCCTTTGATAAATATTAAAGTGTTCAAAATGTAAACCAAACTTCTCTATTTCGGCATTTTGTTCAATCTCAAGAATGCAAAAGCATCGTCCTGGCTTCGGAGAATAATAGAGAGGAAAATTCGTGGAGAAATGATTCTTACCAAAATTCGCTTGGCAATTTGGAGAAACCTCGAAGAAACGCATGCGTTAAAAATGCCGGCCACAGGAATCGAATCTACAACCTTTCAAATGCAAGTCGTGCACCTTACCGTGGTGCTTCTTCATATTCGGGTTTCCTTGGAGTAACAGCTTGAGAATGCCATAATTATCTTCTGTTACGACTTCAGCATGATCGTATTCTCGTATCCAGCCTTTTAGTCGTTTAGTTATTCATAAATTGAAATCCGATACTGCTAATAGTCTGTTTTTCGAGAAAAATGGGCCTTTCAATGCTAAAGTAATTGATAGATCCAAACATTTCTCTTTTATGAAGAAGATATAGATGTTATGCTTCATTGCTACGTTGTTATGCTACGTGTATTTTAATTAATTTTAGAAAGTTATGGATTATTCTCTCTCTCGAGAAAGAGAAACCGATACAAAAGTAAGTTTGGAAAGAGACAAGAAGACCTTTCGAAGATACAGAAATGCAAATTTATTTAATAATACAACTGGGAAAACATCATAGGAATTTATGTCAGGATGAAATAGGGTGTGAACAGGAACAATTACAAGATAAAACTAATGAGGAGGATAGAGAAGGTATAGCATGGGCTAGAATATGTGTTTAAAAATCAAAAGTTGAAAGACCATGTGGAATACCCATTACGAAGAAGTTACTTGAACATGATTTTTAAATGCTTTTACCATCTACCGTGTAGTGAACAAATGACGGTATCCGTCTAAGTATACATGTTACGATACGATATGAATTATTTAGAGCTAAGAGATGTACATAGATAAAGTTTCCGATTGAAGCTAGGCAAGGCATTCACTCCACATACAATAAGTAATACAATTTTATTTAATAAATGTTCTTCTCTCTTTACTGTCCGTCTCCATTTATTTTCAACTTTATTATAAATATTGGCCTACACTCCTGCTCTCATGTATAAATATTATAATCAACAATGTTGTTTTTTCTCTTTTAAACTTAACTTAATGCGTTCATTTCTCCAGTTTTAAGTTACCTTTCAATCAGACATTAAATTTTATCAAAAATTTAAAAATAGTGATGAAACAAATAAAGCTGTAATAATATTAATAGATTGGTGAGCAAATCAAATGTTACAATAAAATGGTATCTTCTATCTCGTTTATCAAATAGTATAACTAAATATTTTTATTAATATTAGCTTACGATTTACTTTATGTAGCATCTCAGTATGCCGTACAAGTATTGATATTTTAAGGTCAAACGATAGGTGTAAATAGTCGATCGTTATCACTGGAATAATTAAGCTCAACAGCTGGAGGAAATTATTTCATGTTCGCGTAAGTCCTATTTCTGTTATTCACTGTCGTCGAAAAATACTCTGGACAGTACACATTCATCAAGTACTCTAACTCTTCTTTCACTACTTATATTATAATCTAATATTTTTTATTCTATTTATTTAACATGTTTTAACCTTTGGTCACATTACAACGGGTCTGTTAAATACTCGTTGATTGGTTTGTGGTCGACAAAGCTGTTTATAGTGTCATCCCCATACTATACTCCTTTCGCTTTGCGCAAAGCAGATGGTGTTAAGGTGTCATCCAGTGTTTTTCACCATTTATACTCAGACGGTATGCAGTCAGCATTCGAGGTCTCACCATACCATTTTGCTCCGTGACAACAAGGTGATGCCAGGGTGCCGCACGGAGAAGATATTTGTGAATAGATGGCTGAGTAAAAATGTAATCCTTGTAGTATGAAATAATACTTTAACAAATCACCGTTTCGAAGTATGTTCAATTCTCTTAAATCAAGTATATGGTTAGTAATTAGTAAAAGTAATAAAATTACATTATTTATTTTAAAATCGGATTTTGGAAAAAGCTGATTAATCGGGGTAGGATAGGCCTTTATTCTTTTATGCTTAAACGCACCTCTCTCATACCCTCTCCAAAACATCCCTCACAAACCGATCTCATCTCTTTTCAGTTTTACTATTGTTTTAGACTGATGAAGATGCAACTTTGGTTCTGGGAATAAATATGCAATCCGGTATTTTACCTTGACGACTGAGGAGAAACAAGGGAAAAACGAAACAAAAAAAAACCAGCCAGATTAGTCGACACCGGGTATTTTAACCTCTCATTTCCCGAATTATAATGCAATATTATTGAATGATACAATGTATTTTTGGTATTTTTGCCTCAGCTTGATTCTAAGAAATTATATCCTCTTTCATACATTCACATACGTTAGGAGTGGAATTTGAGCTATCCTAACGATCTTTTTACTTCCAGTAAAGTTTCATAAAGTTGATGGCATGTTTAGAGGGTCACTCCAACTCCGGGAGCCGGCATTTCCCCTCTTCCTACGTCCCGGTTAACCACAACCATTTCGCTTCTCAGAATGCATGGCACAGGAACAATTCCGAAATGGAGCCGAACTGCAAAGGCTTACTTGTCGCCTCAAACTCATTGCTGTTATCCTTTTTAGAGAACGCTGGGAGCAATTTTGCTTCTGTAGAATGTGTCTGATTCTCATTTAAAATACAAATGATGAGATTGAGTGGGCGAGGGTTTCGATGACAGGGAGGCTTGATTACCATGCTGGGCGGGAGGACCTAATCAGGTTCCTGGGCTGGAACTAATGAGACCTTCTGATAGGGAACACGTGTTAATGTCATTTCTTTTAAGAACAGGGGCCGAGATTGCCACAGGAACGATCGGTGGTAATGGCATTCGCTTGAAGTATACACGAAAAGCTGTATTAAAATTCTCGTAAAGCCTTGATGATATTCGTCAGATATCAAAGACAGTTTTGAAGTCAAAAAATGAAATAAAACTGTCACACAACTTCTTTGCTCATCATCAGTTCATGCCTATCACTTATTTATAATAGAGTGTAGAGTATAAAATGGATGGTGATTCCTAATTCACCGTGACTACGGGCGATGTATTGGGCTATCACCTCCGCCCCCATGGAGGAAGAATGAAGTGAAGGAGCCACAGGGAGCTGCAGATCACTAACATTATGAGCTAATTCTGAGCACTAACGAGCTAATTCTTTTCGTATTAAAATTCTTCAGGGACATTGGAGTTTGCTGTATATTGCTGTTATATTATTATGAAAACCAAATTATATTCAAATGGATGAATAAATTGCAAAATATATAAAAACCACAATATTTTAATGGTCTTGATAACTGCAATATAATAAGTATTTTAAAATGCTAGACATTTTTCTTGAAACCTGTGTGTGTGTGTGTGTGTGTGTGTGTGTGTGTGTGTGTGTGTGTGTGTGTGTGTGTGTGTGTGTGTGTGTTGGAGAACTACTATTGCTGTTAGGATAATTTGGTCCCACATGTACAAACGGAGGCTTTCACTTTCGGTGTCTTGAATAATGAAAATATTTTTGGGGCTTGTAAACCGTGGACCATTAGGTCTTGAAATTATGGACGTTTCGCCAAGGGCTACGCTTGCCATCTTCACAGGTGATCCGGTGGCTGGTAGAGCTCGAATGCATTTTTTCCGCAGAGAGCGCGCTTTTATACATGACCGGTGGGCGAAGCCTGTTACTCTCTGTGCTGTGATTGGCCCGTGTGCATGTAGGCTGTCTTGTGTTTTGCTTTTGTTTGTGCCATTATGTTTGCTTTCCAACACAGGTCTTGTTAAGGCGCATAGCTTCTTCCTTGCGATTAAAGTTATTTCCATGTTTGTATATTTCTAATGCCTCCCTATATAAACGGGCACGGTAGTTAAACGGTGTCTTATAACCTATGTCATATCCAAATAATAGAGTGTCCTGCTTCTGCAGATTTTTCCATTTGTCCTAGTCTACTGTGCCGTTCATGTTATTTTAATCGTGTTGTCACACTGCGCATGGTAGTGCCGATGTAAACCTGGCCGCAGTTACAAGGATTTTGTAAACACCAACGGATGAGTGACGATCGCGTTTGTCTTTAGGCGACCTCAGCAAGTATTTTACTTTTAGTTTCGGTCTGTAGACGGTATCAATGTTGAAGGATCGTAGAAGCTTGCCTATGCGTTCCGTTTCACCCTTGATATACGGCAGGAAGGCCTTAGTGTTTGGTCGGTTTTTTGTTTTCCAGTTGGTATGCCTGGGAGCCAGAAGACCGACTGATAATTTTCGATATTCTCTCTTTTCACTAAGGTACCGTTAAATGATGCCGGAAATCTAATCGAAGAGATATTTCCGGAGGACATCGTGAACCTCTTTCATCACTGCCTCTCTGCCAACTATTTTCTATGGGATGGAGACTTTAATGAACAAACAGACGGCGTCGCCATGGCAAGTCCGCTGAGTCCTGTCATAGCCAACTTTTTCATGGAAAAGTTCGAACAGACAGGACTTGAAAGTACACCTCTTAAACCAAAGGTCTGGCTACGATACGTCGAAGACACATTTCTCATATGGAACTACGGAGAAGATACTTTACAGCAATTTTTTCACACCTGAACAATCTGAACCCCAATATTCAATTAACCATGGAAAAAGAAGAAAATAATAGACTGGCCTTCCTAGATGTGTTAGTCATCAGAACGGCAGATATCCGCCTAGAATACATGGTATACAGAAAACCGACACACACCGACCGCTATCTACATAACACTTCAAATCACCATCCTAGCCAGAAGCAAGGAATAACAACTCTCAACGACCGAGCCAAACGTATCTGCAGCAAAAACCATTTGGGAAAAGAACTAGAACATTTAAATTCAGCCCTCCAAGTCAACGGCTACTCTAATAGGGAGATACGGCGAGAACCTCATCCCAGGCATACCAATGGAAAAACAGAAAAAGGCCAGACATTAAGGCCTTCCTGACGTATATAAAGGTCGTAATGGAACGCATAGGTAAACTTCTATGATTCTTCAACATTGATACCGGCTACAGACTGACACTAAAAGTAAAATACTTGCTGAGATCGGCTAAAGACAAATGTGATCGTCACTCATCCGCCGGTGTTTACAAAATTCCTTGTAACTGTGACCAGGTTTACATCGGCACTACCATGCGCAGTGTGACAACACGATTAAAAGAACATGAACGTCACAGCAGACTTAAGACAAATGTAAAAATCTGCAGTAGCAGAACACACTTTATTATTTGGACATGACATCTGCTATAAATAAATTGTCTTCTTCCGTTAACTACCATGCCCGTTGGCCTCCTAGGCGTTACTTCAAGTGAGGAAAAAGATGAAAATCACTTAGAGCAAGATTCGGGCTGTAGAGAGGTGCTCGATGATATCCCAACGAAACTGCTTCACCAGCGTGGTAGTGTTCTGGACTATATGAGGTCGTGCGTTGTCCTCCTGAGTGCTTTATTTAATCGTGTCAAGATCTAGCAGTTTCGAAAGGCGGTCATTGAGTGCCCTCTTTCCAAAAATTGCACGGGTATGAACCCTCTCTCTCTAAAACACTGTGTCCATCACCTTTCCGGCAGACTTCTTGGAGAAGAGGGGTGTTTCAACTCCAATGTCGACCGCTTACTGCTGGGTGTGACAATGCCGTGAAGAAAATTGTTCCTCTCCGTGTAGAAATTTTGCAAAAGTTGCTGTCTTGCCCCATACACTTCTCCTTGTGTTGATTGAGCATATTTCGTGTAACAAACTTTTCAGTACTGCAGAATGTCTTGAATAAAGTAATGATTGATGAATGTTTCCAAAAGAGTTAGTTATACTGTCTTTTGCGTGATCCTGCTGTTGTCCTGAATCAACTCCTTGCGAGCTGTGTGAAAATAGTGAAAGCCGTGCTGGGTCGGCCACTGCAATCCTCATCGCTGAGCTTTTCTCTACCGGACGCAAACTTTCGACACCATTCTGCGACGTGCTAGCGAGACATTACAGTGTCTCTATAAACCTCTACCAGCTGTAGGGGTATTTCAGCCGCTCACAGAAATCGAATAACTTAGCGGGTTTCTTCGCGAGACCAGTTTCCCAAACAAATCGCCATTTGAGTTTACTTTGCAGTACCGTAAGTGGCAGTTAACTGAAACTCGGCACAGTTGTCAACCGCATGTATTAGAATTACTGCACAGAATTAAGTTCGCTGTATAAGACAAAACACCAAGAATGTTAGTTCCTGAACATCCCTCGTAATTAGGACTATGTAAGTTGTCATTGAAGTGTCGGCATGTGGCCACGGTGACTCATTAGCTAGAAAATCCGTAGTTCAAATTTCGGCTACGACATTGACTTTTTCAGTTTGACTCTACCTTTCCAATTTCTGTTCCACACATGATGGTGTGGAAGAAATAGATAATCAACATTATCAAGAATATACAGAAGAATTGCAGGGAATTACACAACGCTGCCTGTTACCACCCGCTTTGTTTAATTCATATTTGGAGAAAGTCATAAGAGAATGGCAGATGAATTTAAAATATAAGTATACTATATGACAGACTTCCCTTAATCATAGTTAAGTTTGCATTTTTAGCATATTCAAAAGATATTATGCAAAAAACAGTTTATATATTGAGCGATGTAGCAAACAATTATAACCTCGAAATATAAATAAATAAAATAAAGCTTCATCATTTTAAGGGATTAGAACCTGTTGAAGTAAACATTATAATAAATAATGAAATGATACTTGTTTTAACTACTTAGGATGTAACTTGACAAACACTAGGAATAAAGATATAGATATGAAACTAGCCAAATGCCAGCAACTATTGGACACAGTAAAGAAAATGTTGATAGAAAGAGTCAGATCCGAGACTTTATGGATCCGAAACCTTGACAATGGCCGAGGAACAGAAACTGAGAATAAGGGCTACTGAAATGATATTGCTCAGATTGTTGGTGGGATGCTCTTTATTTGACCATTAGAGAAATGAAAATACAAGACATAAGTTAAAAATAGAAAGTGTAATGCAGGTTTAAATAGATAGTTAAATAATTGGTAAAACCACAGAACAGAATGAAACCATGCCGCATCCCCTTAAAATATTACAATATAGTCCAAGACATCGCAGAAATCTAGGGAGAATTAGAAAAAGATGGAGAGATTGATTTCGATCTGGTCAGTAGCCCTAATCATTGTTGTTAAAGAAGATTTTAGATTTATACGAAGCGGTGATGCGGTCTCAAACAAGAAAAATCTAATGTGTTTGATTCACATTCCTTCTCTACATCTCTGTGACTATTTATTGTTAATGAACTTATTGTTCCACCTACTTAATGATAATCGAGATTAACATTAACAATAATAGTCTTATTACTTGCTTCTCTGTAAGTAGAAGGGAAATAATGTTATACACTAGGCTAAAGCGATTGTCAAATCTTTTAAAAACTGGTTTCCATGTAGTTGAAATCAGCTTCTTTGCATTGCTAGGAGTTGATAAAATTCCCATAAGAGAAAAGTTTTAAGTATTTTAAAACTGATCCAATGACAATGAATATTTCAAAATGACCAACTCCACGAAAAAATGTATATAACATTGTATATTAACCATTTCGAATTTTTTGTGTACTAAGTTTATGTCTATCTCTTACGATTCACCAGTTATGCAAAATTCAGCAAAACTCGCCCAGAATAAAGAGAACTTCTGAGACTATTCTCAGATAATTCAAGATATCCATTTTGTCGTCTGAATAGCTATAGTTTTCGGTATTTCAATTAAAATTATTAATCATTTTTGAGAGAATGAAATAATTGAACTTTTTTCCATGTAAAGAGTAGTTTAGGATGGGGAGATTTTCCTAAAAGTATTTGTGCCGTGTTATTTCAAGATACTAAACTTAAATACCAAGTTTAGTATTTTACCACTTTTCGTTTTTGAGTTTTCGTGTTCACAGACACGGACCTTTTTCTAAAAATTCTAAAATTTAGGTTATCCTAAAATGGTACTTCCACTGAACTCTCAGTATCGATTTTTTGGAAGGAGTGCAATACCTTCCTACTTTTGTACCATGTTCTGAGTAGAGAAAGTAAAAATTGGAAATAGATTTAGAGCAGTGAAGGTGGACTATCTGAGATGAAGTTTACAGCTTATAAGGCAGGCTAGTATTAGAATTACACACAAACTGAG
The DNA here is from genome assembly GCA_030762935.1 of Hymenopus coronatus. Taxonomy (NCBI): domain Eukaryota; kingdom Metazoa; phylum Arthropoda; class Insecta; order Mantodea; family Hymenopodidae; genus Hymenopus; species Hymenopus coronatus. The sequence goes on along the minus strand of CM060890.1, from coordinate 50,997,078 downwards.
TCCCCAGACACTGGGGCAGACGAATGGACAGGACCCTTTAGGTCTTACGTGACTACAGGGAGGAAGGGGTGAGCCTAGAAACTCGAAGGGCGGCCAGACCCGAATGATAACGAATCCCTGTCTATTCAACAAACCTAATCATACAACTAAAGCATACCTCAAAAATCGAAAACACACTCACCGAAAAAAGAAAGAAAAAGAAACTTAGCCTTCAGGACATTATATGCAAAAGAGGTGATTAGTTAAATAATAACTCAGTAGAGTATAATACAGTAGACACCACTCTCTGAAAACCTCTGGTAAGTACGTTGAAAGTTGTTTCAGAACCTAACCTCTAAGAGGACTTCCGTTCCCCCAGAACAACACAAGAATCATTAAGATGGTAACCTAAAATGGTCAATATCACAGAAAACGAGCGAGACGATGACATAGTTCTACCTAACGCCTCATTAAAAACTAATGAAAATGAAACGCTAAGATGCTGGCATTGAAACCAAGCAACGTATTAAAAAGGCTGATGTGTTGTATTCACATGAGTCTCTATACCTGTTCTGCAAACACGAGGTTATTCTTTTATCTACTAATTGAGATAAACAGTAGCAGATATAGTCTTATAACCTAATCCTCATTACTAGAAGCAAAATAAGAGATTGTCAACTCTTTTAAAAACTATTGGTAGGTGAAAAAACCTGATGTGTACCATTCACATGACTTTCTCTACATCTCTGCAACAAATTATTCTTAAAATGCTTATACATCTATTTACCTCATGCTAATCAGAAAAAATTAGCAGAAATAATCTTATTACTGGCTTCCTTGTAAGTATAATCAAATAAGGGAGTACCATAGGTTAAAGTGATATTCAAAAGCTGGTTGCCATGTCACTGAAGTTCTTTTGTTTGCATGGGCAGCAGTTGACAAATTCCTGTATGAGAAAAGTATACGTTTTTCAAAGCACAAACCGAAAATAAGGAATGTCTCAAAATCGATGAACTCCACGAAAAAATGTATATCACATAATTTGTGTGTTTTAACGTGCTCTACATTTTTCGTGTAGTAAGTTTTGTCCAAATCTTACGGTTTAGCAGTTATTCAAAATTCCGTTAAATTCATCACGAATAAAGTACTCTTCAGAGGCTATTCCCAGAAAATTCAAGATATACATTTTATTTGTCAGGTAAATAGGTTTAATAAACGAAATTTTAATCAAAATCGTTAAGAGCCATTTTTAAAAAAATATAAATTTTCGAAAAAAAAAGTTCCAAGTAAAGGGGAGTTCATGATGAGGGGATTTTTCTCGAAATCTTCATGTTGCATCCCTGGAGGATACTAAACTTAAATACCAAGTTTGGTATTTTACCGACTTTTCGTTTTTGATTTATCTTGTTCACACACACATACACACCCACACGGAGCTTTTTTTCCGAAAATGCTCTTTTTAGATAAAGGGGACCCTAAAACATGAATTTCCGGAGAAATCTCGGTATCGAATTTTTGGGTGGAGTGCAATGCCTTCTCTATAGATAAAGTAAAAATTGAAATTCAGTATTTGTGCATTCCCAGAAGCAAAACAAAAGAGACAAAACAAATAGCAATTCCGTTTGAGAAACTTGAGTATTTTAAAATGTAATACAATAACAAGTAATATCTCGAAATGGTTAACCTAAAACTGCACAAGACAAAAATTGTACGTTTTAACAAGATCTACAAGTTTTGTGTAGTAAGTTATGTCTATTTCTTAAGGTTTATCATAAGTAATATAACGAGAGCTCCCATTTTTATCGATAAATTTGCGAGCAACTTGTTGCAAACGAATTTATCTAGAGAAAGGTTATAGCCCGAGTTGTATTTAATACGACCATTTCGTGAATAAAATGATTTGCTTATATGGACACGAAGAATATTATTCCTAAAGTCCCATTTGTCGTGGCGTATTATTGCACCGAAACCACTGCAACTTGATGTGCATATAATAAATCTCAGAGCTCTTTGTATTGCTACATTCTACTATTTTGGCTTAGTAAAGCATGATTGCAATTGATATGTCTATCGGAACTTGCGCCATTAGGTACGGGAATATCACTGAACGCTAATATTCAGAGAGAAAACAAATGCACCTGTGTGCGATAAATTTAGAAAAGCAATTGCACATGAGTGTGATAAAAAAAAACGATTAAAATGCAGAGATAATGGATTCCGATTGGTTGGAATTTTACGTGTTAATGTACTGGATTGGCCACTTCCTACGATCACGCGTCATAAACGAAAACGAAAATGATGAGGTCTTCAGTGGCTACTCCCAGAGAATTCAAAATGCATTTCAATTGTAGTAAAAATATTTTAAGTATATAGTATTTTATTTAAATGTTTGGATTATAAATCAAAATGTTCTTAAATTTTTCCATGTAAAGGGTAGTTGGGGGGGGGGGGGATTTTACTGAAAATATTCATATTGTATCTTTGGAAGATGCTCAACTTAATTATAAACTTTGGTATTTAACGGTTTTGTTGTTCTTGATATATGCTGTTAATGACACACACATGAACCTTTTGCTAAAAATGTTTATTTTTCATTCAGGGGTCTTCAAAAGATATATTTTCCATGAAATTTTGTCTTCTTTACTTAGTAAGTACATACATTTGGTCGAGAAAATAAAAAGTAAGAGAACTAATGCTGTAGAGCTAATAAATAACCAGCTCTCAACATAATAAACAGTAATCGAAAGCAAAGCAGTCAATTATATCCTGAAACAACAATTTGTAAATGGGTAGAAATGTTCCACTTCCCTACTTTTTAAGCTCCCCATGCCTGCACTAGTATATTATTATTATTAGTGTTAGTGTTAGTGTTAGTGTTAGTGTTAGTGTTATTATTATTGTTATTATTATTATTGTTAACTCCATGACATGACAGCTCACAAGGAACCTACCGCCCAGCCGCTGCGTCCCCCATCTCGGTCCATGACGCGTCATGGATGGGGTGCAGTATTGGAGGGTGAGACGTGCTCAGCGCCTCGAAATCCCCGGCCGGTTAATACGCTCATGACCAGGAGCCGCTACTTCTCCATAAAATATCTCTTCAATTATCCTCCCAGGCACCTCATGAGGCTGAGTGCACCCCGCCAGGTCTCCTAGCGGGGGAAAAATCTCCACGGCGGTACCGAGATTCGAACCTAGGTCTCCCACTTGGTAGACAGCCGCTTATATGCTTTTTTTAGGCATAAAAAGCATGTTTCCTATTTTTCCATATTGACCCTGTACATTTTTATGCTTAACGTCCACAGAGGTGTTACTCCAAGAGAAGCAGCTCTTGGACGTTGCCGTGTACCCTTAATATCTCTCGCAATGCGTTGTCTGGTAAACACAGGAAGTTGTGTCCACTTTCTCTGAAGTCCGTCGTAATTGGATGACTAAGGCTGGAACCTTTGAACAAGGTCTGCCATGGAGTTTCAAGATTAATTACAGCAGAGTGGTAGAGGAGAAGTGTGTGGGTAATATTAATTAACTTTATTAAGATACTCTTGATTGCAGATCTACATATATTGCCTAAACGTTTCAAAATTTAGTATACCTAGTCCAAGTGCACGTATTAGGTAAATTTGATGAGGTTTTGGTATTTCAGAGGTTTAATAGCTTACTAAATATATATGCCGAAATGGGGAATATGATTGTAATAGCAAACATATGTACACATAGGAAATTGTACGTTAGTGATGCCCTAAGCTCACGGAGAGGTAAAACGATTGGTGCTGGTATACTCACTCTAGAGTATGCAACATTACAAAGCAGGATTTGTTAATAGACCGAGAATTTATACACGTTAAAACGCGTATGCACTTGCTGGAATATGTTTGGGCTAAACGTTATGCATGAAGCTTTTTGGCATATTTTAAGGGAGAGTAAATAAATGCTAGGGAAATAGACATGTTATCAAATAATTTCGAGGCTGTTTATATGAAAGAAATTAGTGTAGCATATAGTGTAAATATATTTATTGTTTAGGGGGGAGGTTAAAAAATAAATATTGAAATGATCGTCAATTACAGTTAATAGAAATTTTCTTTAGTGACGGAATAGATAGGTTGATTAAAACATAAGTCATTTGGAACGTTCAACCACGTTTAGCTCTTCCAGCGCTGCGGGTGGGGCCGCGGTGATGGAAGGAAGCTGCCCACAATCAGTATACGCGTGGTAAACTAGCTAGCAGTATTTGGGGAGTCTGCGCACGGTGAAGGTCAGGCTGGACCAAGGTGCTATATGGTCAACGGTCGTCAGTGTAGGTATCCCTCAATCGCCAAGCAAACCGCCTGCCATTACACTTATGTTGCGTTCGTAAGGAATCCTGTTCCATATATTAGGTATGAAACATTATTTGTGTTTCAAAACAAACATGCTTTAAAACACAGGGTGTGGCATAAAAATCTGGCAGTTTTACACCAATGGAGCTCTGTGTGATTGGTCTAAGATATATTTCAGTCATATTACAATGTACACAATGGCATGGGGTTTCAGATGGTATTGATAAAGAAAGTTTTGCTTTCATTTGTTTAGGATGATTTCAGCGTAATTATAATTGTGGTAATGATCTAACAGTGTACCGATCCAGTTCCCTTGCATGGAGCGTTGGTATTCACTGAGTATAAACATTTATCAGAATAAACTCATTTAGTACAGAATCTTCTTCAGGCTATTTCCTAGCTTACAGTAACAACACTATTCATTTTTTATCGTTTCATTTATATATTCCCCTTCAACATCTATGTCACCCCTCCGTGGTGTAGTGGTTGCGGAGGGTAAGTTGCAAAAATCCTTAGCATGGCTTCCTTCGGAAGGGAAATATAGCCAGTGGTGCCGTGTAAAAAGAAAGTTTCTGGGCAAAATTCCACCATTTCGCGTCCGCAAGTCGTGAATTTGGGAAACGAGTCGATCCCTTGTCACAATGGTGCACAGCTGCGAACTAAATAGAATTTCAAATTCGATCTGGGAAACATCGTAACGATGCTCACTTAGGAGCTACAGGAATTGATTAACAAACTATTTTAACATCCATGGTTATGTCCGTGTTGTTTTTTTTTTTACTCAAGAAATATCCGTTGAACTTTGGTTTTGTTTTAATCAGTATCATTTTTTCAAACACTCATATTCACTCTCGCATACATCCTTCCAGACCTATCGGGGATAGAAAGTGAATCTGGTTAAAGAAAAATTCGCCGTCCCAAACCTGGGACCTCCAGGTCAGTATTCTTCTTAAGGGAGCATTACGTCTATTGAAATGCCTCCAGAACTTCCGCTGAACAGCTACAGCTAAGTTTGTTCAAATACAAGTTTGCGACAGTATATTATCCCGTTGTGTATGTATTAGTTTAATTATTAGTTTTGATAAGGTTTAATGTAAGGAATATCTGCTTCAGTAGAACGCAGAACCTTAGGGTGTAGAAGTTTCTATTATGCTCGCCAAGGTTACTTGCTTTGTTAATGCTGTAGTCACAATTGCCTTTGTAAAACAAGATTTTTAGAGCATCAGAAACACAAAAAAAACAGGCTGAAGGTTAAAGAAAGGTTCATCCCCAAATATTTTGGAACCCGGGACGTTTTCATTATAAAGAGTGGTCACGTGGGTAGAATACAAAGAACTTACCAAGTTAGCCACGTGACAACGCCATATTTTGCGCTTCTTTTTAGCCAATCAGGAAGGAGTGTAATATTGGAGGTTTTAGGTATTTAAGCGATGCGTGCACAAGAAATCAGATTATTGTTATTATGAATTCTTATGGTGAATATTCCTCTGAGGGCAACTCTTATTGTGAATGATATGCTGACTGCGAAGCTGTTACTGTGACTGTTACTCTTACTGCGATTCTGAAGGTGATAGTGATTAATGTTGCTGTTGCAACGTATTCTGTGTGATGACCGTTCAGCAATAGCGGAAATTAGCATAAAGTATATCATGGCATCGTTTTCAAGAATGTTTATGTCTGGAGTCGCTCCTAGGGTTAGTGCCTCAACCAGCAACAAAGAAGAATAAACGTATTAATGTAGTGAAATTAAGTGAAATATCTCTTTTCTTAAGTCTACCTCGTGTTACATATCTTAGTTATCCTTCCCCTCCCCCCCTGAAAAGAGTAAACTTGTGTTCTGCATAGATGAGCATAGCCGGTGCTGTAAAGGACTTTCGGAGCTATGTACACGTTTTCTTAGAGAGTATTTCACGGATACTAATCCTTGACCAACTCCGAGGTAGACCAACACGACAGTGACATACTGGCGACAAGTTTCTACTGAATGAACACCCTCGGTACACACCAGCGCTCCAACGCAACTGACTATAATAGCTACACCGTTAGACCATAAACGACTGTTATCAAATGTAAAAGAAAGGGGGAAAAATTCAAATCAACACTGAACTATGTTATTGAAGCTCCATGCTACTGTACATTGCAACATGAATACCTGACCACACATGTATCCAACACATAATGGTCTGCTTGATTTAAAACCCATCAGGTGTTCATGCCCCGCGCTGTATTTCTGCAGTAAACGGATGCAGATTTGCACCACTATACAGGTAGATTAAAAAATACATTTATAACGTTTGGAAATGGATTCTTACATCGAAACAAGAAAATAGGTCCATATAAACATATTCTCTAAAACCCTCAGTTTTCATGTTATCAACATATTAATGAAAATTTACGTTTAACTGTTTTACGGGTCCAAACCAACAATTTCATTTACCTGTGCACTCATTCATAGAAGCGCATTTTACCATTCGGGGTTGGCCTTGTGTTACCATGGCTGCTTGTTTACATTTGTCATTTGTCATTTTGTGTAATACAGTCTCCCAGCACGCCTTACAGGTACTCACTACAGGGACTTCTTTCAGAATACTCTCCCAGATTTACTACAAGATGTGCCCTACAAACAAAAAGAAACATGAGGTTTATGCATGATGGGATTCCAGCACATTTTAGTCTCATTGTTCGAGATGTATACTGTCTGGTATCTACCATAACAAACAGATAGGTAGATGAGCACCAGTCCCATGGCCTGCCTGTTGCTCCGATCTCAATCCTTTAAATTGTTATCTTTGGAGCATCTTAAACAATTGGTTTATGCAGCATACATCCCGGACGAAGAAACTTTTAAGCCTGTCATGGAAGCCTGCAAAACCATACGACATCGACAGAAGTATTTGACCTTCTATACTTCGACGATGCATGCGTGTCTAAGCTCAAGAAAACATTTCGAGCATTTGCTTTAAAATATTTTGATGAATAACATTTTGAATCTCTTAAATCGAAAACGATGGGTTTTGGGACACCTGGTAATATGAAATTTTTTCCTTGTTTCGATCTAAGGAACCAGTTCCCAATCTTATATAAGTATTTTTGAGTCACGTGTATATTAGTATTCTTAAAATGTAGTCCAAAACTACCTTGTATCTTGAGATTTTTCCCTCCGAATTGTAGGCACCTCCTCCAGGAATATTCTTCTATGAAACTATTTTAAAATGTCACGAAAGAGGGACTGATTCTGACATAAATTTTAACTATTACCATTGAGAACCATGGAACTATTTAGGAGAATTTAAGGTAAGCTTTAATCGTGACGTTCCTCTGGTTTTGCTGCGAGTAAATTAGATTTCTCTAATATCTGTCAGATTCTATCATATTCATTGAAGCGAACTAAGTCAACCTCACAGTGTGCTTCGTCTATGAAATATTCATATATAAATTGAGAATGATGCAACTTCAAGTATATCGGCCCACAATCATACTTTATGTTTTCCTTTTCTCCCTCCTTGTTTTTTTTATAGCACGTATGCAGAATATGTATAGTAGGTAAATAAGGTACTGTATTTGACCCAAAAATTCCATACCGAGATTTCACCGGAAATATATGTTTTGAGAACCAGAAAAAGGTTTTTTTTAGAATATGGTGTGTGTGTGTGTGTGTGTGTGTGGACAGGATAACTCGAAAACGAAAAGTATGTTAAATATCAAATTTACTATTAAAGTAAAATAACTTCCAAGGTCATGACAATAAGATTTTCAGTAATATCCTCCATCTCAAACTACCCTTTGCATGGAACATTTTTCGAAATTTTTGATTTTCCAAAAAGTTACTAGCAATTTCAATTAAAATACCGTATATTACAAGTATCTATTTACACGGCAGATAAAATGTATATTCTGAATTCCAAAACGTTCATGACTAGAATAATTATATTAATAATTGATAAACTTAAAGAGAAAGACAGAACTTATTGCACAAAACATGAAGATCTCACAATTTATGTCTTATACACATTTTTGTAGACTATTTCTAAGATATTTAATATTACCTTAATATTTCTAATATGCTTAAAGCTTTTGTCAAACCGCAACTCCGCACCCGTTTCATCTCTTTGTTTTTCTCCATAACAAGGAAAAAGTAACCGAATTTCAATGACAATCGCATAGCAACAGCTTTTAAGAGTTGACTGTCACTTTCACCTAGTGTATTCCCTCATTTCTCTTTTAATTATAAGAAATTAAGTAATAAGACCTTTTCTGGTAAAATGATAGCATGATGTAGACAAAAGACAATTATTTTCTAAGAATAGTTTGTTTGCAGAACAGAGAAAGTCTTGTGAATGGAACACATCGGACTGTTTTTTTTTTCTTCCGGATTTAACATGACTTATAGGTTGTACTAATGATGATGATGATGATGATCATCATCATCATCATTATTATAAACTCCTCATGGTTTAGGAGAAATCTTCTGTTCTTGCCTCATATTTCTTCCCTTCTTTTTACTGGTCTTCTTATTGTATTAAAGCCTAAAGGTTTATATTTGCATGACTATAGTGAAATGCGAGAGTTATCCATTCTTTGTAAATGACTTTTCCATGTTTCTCTATTTATTTATAGCTGTTCTTTTAAAGAAAATATGTCTAAATCTCTCCTTATGCCTTTGTTTTCCTATAAATGCCATAACCTTCGATTTTTCTCCTATTATACTTAAACCGTAATCCTGAATCAATTTTTGTTACTTGTAGATACATACTTATTTACAGCTTATCCTCTCTGGCTTGTATTGACATCATGTGCAAAGAGTTAGCATATTTAACGCCTTAGTTTTATTTAGTTTTATTCCATTTATTTCTATCTATTTTATTTATCTTTTAATTTTCAAAGAATATGGTCCATGTAGATGGTTGTACTAGTGGTATATAAAAACAAAAGTATGGCTCATAATATGCAAACCAGAAAAAGTTTATGATCGAGACACGAAAAAGAGTCATCGACCACTCGGCCACGGCGCGGTTTGGAGGCTTAAGAGGATTTAATATATTTAAATATAATTTATATGCTAGGCTGCATTTTTTAAAGCTGTCATGCAATGTCTCTTTTTAGAACATTTATATCTTTAAATTCAGTTTTCTCAAAACAGCAATTTTGGATACTTATGTACCTTTTTCTCAGAAAGTATTAGTTTAGCTGGAAAGCTAAATTTCAGCACATAAATACAACACAGTAGAACTTGCTTAACCATCAGTCGTGATGTTATAGGTATGTTGATCATATTAAGAAAGCACCAGCATTGCACATTTTCGACATTCTTACTTTTTTGAATTTGCAAATAATGTTTGAAATTATATCATAGCTAAATAATTGACGTTCAGAAGATAGCTTATTATACTAAGAACAAGTATGCAAAAGTGTGATTAAATATTGCAAATAGTTTCAGAGAAAAAGGTACATGAATTCACATGTTTTAAGATTAGGCTTTATTAGTTTTCTGCTGAATGAAATACTTTATGTAGACTCAAACTCATAAGCTATTAATGCAAAGGACCACTTGAAATAATTGTCATGATTTATAAAATAATTCTTACAAATTTCTGGACAAAAAATTGAATACTTTAAGAGCAGCGGTAATTCAACTTGCTTAAGGTGTAATGTTGGTATCTTCAGACTACCTTGTCTCCTTAAAAAAAGGATTGAAGAAACATTAGTGCAAAAATTGATGTGGTGAAAGCAGAAGCTGTAAGATTTATCGATTAAACCCATCATACACACACTCTTGAGTGTTGATGTGAAACCCTGCAATAATTGAAGGTCGAAGAGTACAAGTTTGTGAAAGATGGGAAGCAGCATTGCAGTCATGCACATTCACAAAGGCACATAATGACAACCCTGAACCTCGCGCACCCTCACCTTGGGGGAAGTACAGTAACGAGCCATAAAATAGCCGTAAGCTCTCTTCTGCTCATAAAACTACTTGACAAGGCAACCCACCAACTGGCGACACGCTAAGGCAAAACGCTTTAGTAGTCTTGAGGTTACTTGGTGTTGTTTCTGATGTCGTAAAAAGGGTAACTACTCTATAAATGCTAACCACAGAATGTATGTCTTTACTAGATGAAGTTAACTTTGCTACATTAGCAACCCCATGTCTGCTCATTGAAGCTTCATTAGTATGGAAAGATACGACTTGCGCACTACCAGTGAACATTCCATCAATTTTACAGCATCATAGAGAACACAGTGTTTCCGATTCACGACCGCTTTTTTCGAATAATAGATCAAGGATGATAAATATTCCAGCTGTTTTAACCTTGCACTACACAGGACTACTTGCTTAGTCAATTACATCCCAATTTATTTTGCGGTTTTTTCAAATCGGATAATTTTGGTGAATTTGTAGCTTAGTAATGAACATCATTAGTTAGGGTTTCGATATCCTTGCTGCGAGGTTACTACGTTTATGGTAGGGGATGTGGTGGACTCACGTAAAATAAACGATTGGCATGTCTGAATAATGTTAATGGTGTACTGCATATAGCATTATAATATTTGAAATATGAATAATACTGATAATAGCTTTATTAGGATTTTTCTAAAATACAATAGTTATCCTTCAAACTAAGAACATGTTATTCCTTCGTAGACTTTTGTTTACTGTATCTTCTTCAGTAAGTTCTTTGATGTTCATATTTCAATTTAACCGATTCATCCATTGCTCATCTAGCCTTCCGTTTGCTTCTGCCTCTCACAACCATCCACTCCAGTTTTAAATCCTGCCACCTTCCACCCTCTCTACGCGTCTAAACCATCTATTATTTTATTAATATTGCACTTAACGTTCATTATGTCTCTAATGTGTTTGTGATGTTTTCTATTCTTGATTTCCTTGCTGCCGTCTGCCATATACTGATACTCTGTTTTTTTTTTTTTTTTTTTTTTTTTTAAATCTACCTAATGTTCAAGTGTCTGCCGCACATAACACGAATCTTCTAACAAAATATTTAAAAATTATTGCCATACCCTATGTATAATATTCTTATTTCATTTTGACTGTAGAATGCCACTTATGCTTCTTACCTCACTTGATTTTTAAAATGTAATTTTAAAATTGATCGTAATTGATCCGTTTATATTTAGTTCCCAATTTTATTTTCGTGCACAAATTTCAGTTATCATGGTTGACATATCTTCAATATTCTAGATAACGAACACTGATTTTCTGCACAATATATACTTTTGACTTATCGATATGTCTGTGGGTTTATAATTTGTTATCCTGATAATCAAATAAGCATCTATGCATATTTTAAAAATGTGATGTTTTCCATTCCTACGACTTTCTCTACTTTCTGAAACGAGCTATTCTCATAAAAGCTTATGCTTACATCTACTTTATACTAATAGAGATATACATTAGCAGAAATTATCTTATTAATTAGTTCGGTATGAGAAGAAAGAAAATAGGGAATATATTGACTAATGGGGTAGTCAAATCTTTTAAAAGCTATTTGAAGTGTGACTGAGAATAGATTCTCTTTGCATGGTCAGGAGTAAAACAAAAGAAAAAGGAATGATAACTTTCTGTTTCACTGTTAATTTGTAGCAGACTTGCAACTACTGCAGCATACACCCAATAATAATGAAGCGCTGGCTATGAAAAGCTATGTACTATAAGCTTCAAGGATTGAATGGCTAACCCGGATCGCCGAACAAGTCTTTATATTAGGTTCTTGAAAAACTTATATATGTTTTATGTAATTGTTTCATGCTTCATGATGAACGTAATTCTTTTAGCTTTCTATGTTATCTTATTAATAATATAAGGAAACTCTACAAATTTTATCAAGTGATACGCCGTTCTACAGAGCTACTTTTTATTTCCTTACTGTCTTGTATTTTTGGCCCTTCATATGAATTCTCCATTTTGAGCACCATCTGGTTACACTATTTGCATATATGTTTAAACGGTCACCTCAGATTTGTCTGATCCTTTGCTAAGCATTGCAATATTGTCTCCAAACTCTGTAGTTGATAAATCACCATTGGGAGGTAGGCGCAAACAAAAATTAACTGTAGAATCGAATTAAGAGCATTTTGGATCCTTTTGCTAAGTAGGCCTTTGTGGTTTTTTTCAACTTAAATACCCTCTCAAACCAATCCAATACACTCCTCACTAACCAATCCAATGCACCCCTCACAAACCAATCCAATACACCCCTCATTGACTGATCCAATACACTCCTCACTAGCCGATCCAATACACCCCTCACTAACCAATTCAATACAGTCCTCACTAACCGATCCAATACTCCCCTTACCAACCGATACAATACACCCCTCGCAAACCAATCCAATACACCCCTCAATGACTGATCCAATACAGTCCTCACTGACTGATCCAATACAGTCCTCACTGACTGATCCAATACACTCCTCACTGACTGATCCAATACACTCCTCACTGACTGATCCAATACACTCCTCACTGACTGATCCAATATAGTCCTCACTGACTGATCCAATACAGTCCTCACTGACTGATCCAATATACTCCTCACTGACTGATTCATACAGTCCTCACTGACAGATCCAATACGCTCCTCACTGACAGATCCAATACAGTCCTCACTGACAGATCCAATACACTCCTCGCTGACAGATCCAATACACTCCTCACTGACTGATCCAATACACTCCTCAATGACTGATCCAATACACTCCTCACTGACTGATCCAATACAGTCCTCACTGACTGATCCAATACAGTCCTCACTGACTGATCCAATACAGTCCTCACTGACTGATCCAATACAGTCCTCACTGACTGATCCAATACACTCCTCACTGACTGATCCAATACACTCCTCACTGTCCGATCCAATACACTCCTCACTGACTGATACAATATACTCCTCACTGACTGATACAATATACTCCTCACTGACAGATCCAATATACTTCTCACTGACAGATCCAATACACTCCTCACTGACTGATCCAATACACTCCTCACTGACTGATCCAATACACTCCTCACCGACTGATCCAATACACTCCTCACTGACTGATCCAATACACTCCTCACTGACAGATCCAATATACTCCTCACTGACAGATCCAATATACTCCTCACTGACAGATCCAATACACTCCTCACTGACTGATCCAATACACTCCTCACTGACTGATCCAATACACTCCTCTCTGACTGATCCAATATACTCCTCACTGTCCGATCCAATACACTCCTCACTGACAGATCCAATATACTCCTCACTGACTGATCCAATATACTCCTCACTGACAGATCCAATACACTCCTCACTGACTGATCCAATACACTCCTCACTGACAGATCCAATATACTCCTCACTGACAGATCCAATATACTCCTCACTGACAGATCCAATACACTCCTCACTGACTGATCCAATACACTACTCTCTGACTGATCCAATACACTCCTCTCTGACAGATCCAATACACTCCTCACCGACTGATCCAATACAGTCCTCACCGACTGATCCAATACAGTCCTCACCGACTGATCCAATGCAGTCCTCACCGACTGATCCAATACAGTCCTCACTGACTGATCCAATACAGTCCTCACTGACTGATCCAATACAGTCCTCACTGATGATCCAATACAGTCCTCACTGACTTATCCAATATACTCCTCACTGACTGATCCAATACAGTCCTCACTGACTGATCCAATACACCCCTCACTAACCAATCCATTACAGCCCTCACAAACCGATCCAATACACTCCTCACTAGCCGATCCAATGCACTCCTCACTAACCGATCCAATGCACCCCTCACAAACCGATCCAATGCACTCCTCACTGAGTGATCCAATATACTCCTCACTAACCGATCCAATACACCCCTCACAAACCGATCCAATACACCCCTCACAAACCAAGATGATAACATACCAACTGTCATTAATCAGTACTCAGGTTGGTAAGCAAGACATTTGACAGAAGAAAGCTTATTTGGTAGAAATTACTTGAGTGTTACAATTAAAGCGTCACTCACAAGGTTTTAAAGAAACCTAGACCCTCGTGCTAGGTTTTATTAAAAGCCTTCTCTGTCTAAAAATAGCCTAAGAAACATAGAATTTTCTTCAAAAGTACCTAGTATCGTATTTACCATACGATGGCCCGTTCCAGTGGGAGAAGCTCTAAAGACAAATTTGCTGTCGGGAATGAGTGGATTCGGGAACTTGAGACCTTGACACGTTTTTGCTTGTTATTCAGGGTACAGAAACGATATTTTGATAACTGCGTTCTTAATGTGTATCCACTGAGATTTGCTAAGTTTCACATAATTTACTACCTGATGTATTTTGTATATTCTTAACTGCGCAGCAGAAATGAATAATGTCCGTCAGTATAAAGTATCCCTTTTGTTTCGAGGTTTCCACCTTAATACGGACCTGTTGACCTACATAGTGTGAGTTTATTGACCTTGCAGGAAACATTCAAATTCAGTTCCGATACTGCATTCGTTATAGCGAGACTGGCCCATTCATAATTGCACGTTTCAACCCGCGGTTTTAGGTAAAATGAATAGTACGCATTGGCCATGCCACGCCTACTTGGAGGTTCTTACCAACCTGGAAAGTTAATTCTCTTAATAAGTAAAATTATAAGTCCGCAAATTATTCAAATATCGATGTAATGTTATTTACTAGGTACACTATTCTTCATTATTACTACAAGTGTCTGCACACATACTTATTATGCCCTTCGTAACCATATATTTGGTAAGCTGGCCTGGTAATATCGCCAGTCTGAGTACTCCAAATCAATTCATCCTTAAGTTAAATTAAAAAAATATTAACGAAACATCTCTGTTGATAATCAGATAAATGTACCTTCATCAGTTGCGTTCACTTAGTGCTGAGTTTATTGGCGTTGCGTCACACCTTACATATATTACAATCCATTGACTTTAATTGTAAAAGACGCACAATAACCCTTCATTTATGAGTATGGATTCTCAAACTAATAATTCCCAAAGATGTTTTAGCAATTCTGGCGGTAAGATCGTTAGCATAAAAGCGATATAAAATCAAAACTTTGCGGGACACGGCAAAAACGTTCTAAAATGAGAAGTTACCATTGTAAAACAACGCGTGATGCCTTCCTTTGAAATAAGATTGGAATAACTTAATATTGTTACCATTAAACCTTAAAATGTAACCTTTTCAAACAGAATGTGTTATCAAATGCGTTAGTAAAATCACAAAAACTGTAAGTTGTAGATTACATTGTCTACATCAATAAAAAAATTTTCATGAATAAAGTAAAAATACATTTTCTACTGCTAATAGAGAATTTAATTAATGAACATTAGAAAAATAAAACAATAAAATTAATGATAAATCTTACAATAATTTCAGTGATACTACATGGTGATCTGAAAACATATTGATACAAAATAAATAATTGTGCTCAAAGTATCTCGTACTATTCATAATTATGAATATCTTGGAAGCTATGAAGCTCTTGTAAAATGATAATGGATAGAGAGAGTCATTTGAATATTTCATTTGTTTTCAGTATGCAGTATATTTTATACAATGAAAGGAGACACCTCGCGCACCGCGATCCACTACATAGATCTATTGTAGCTAGTGCATCTCAGGAGAATGGGCTAACGTGAAGGAACAACAGGAGGTTACAGGCCACAGATGCGTGAACCTAGATAGTTCAAGACTTGAGGACTTGCTACTGTTGGAGCTGCCTAGAGACGGCGATGAAACACCAGTTAACCAAGCAGTTCTCTGATGTCCACGAGAAAAAACACTTTTCTTTGAACTATCTTCGTCATTTACCGCACACCACCATACGAAGGATGAGAGAAGATGGGATGAAAGGGAAACGAAATTATGGTAGATGATAAACTACTCCAGCATTCGCATACCGATGAGAAAAAATCACAAGAAACCCAAGCTCAGAGAGGGGTCAACGGGAATCGAATTCGGTATGAATTCCAGTATGCTCTATAAGTTTGTATAATGAGCATATACGACGGCAATCCAGAAAGTATCAGCGATTTGGCATAACTAAATAATAACGAAGGATATTAACACAAAGCATTATTTACAAAGTTACAGAACCTTAGTCTATTTCTCAACATAATCACCATTGCTATCAAGGTATTTGTCACGTTGGACTGGTTTTTCATTACAGATGTTATTCTCTTCTGCCGCCAAATATCTGAGCCAAGAGGTAGGTATTGCCACTTTGAGGTTTGGACATTTTTTCACTCAAAAAGTCATGTATGATGTCCAAAGTGAAACACCAGTTTTTTTGTATTCTTTTATCAGCAATTAGGTATACTTTCAACTCCTCCATCTGTAGTCTTTGTGGTGCATACTGGTTCTTCCTTGATTACTCTAAATTATGCGTCATTTCCTAAATGAAGACTCCTTTATTGCATTATCGCCATACACTTGCACTATTTGCATACAACATTCGAGTGATCGGACATTTTGTGCATTAAAAAAAACGAATAAGTCCTTTGACGGTAGAAAAGTATAACATCAGCATTTAAAAATGGTACCACGTGACAATAAATGGCTTGAGAGAATGAATATCACGTTGAGAAATGAGTAAGGTACTATACCTTTGTAAATAAAGGTTTGTGTTGATATCTTTAGTTATTATTTAGTTATGCCAAATCGTCTGTTACTTTCTGGATGACCCTCGCGGATCACACGGGAAGAAATTGTAGTGAGGTTGGCATGGCGTGATGACTATTTTATTTATACTGAACACCAATGATAACAACTAGTTATAGTCGCAAAAGATTAGTATGGCTGGATTACATTAAAGGTGAAGCTCTCTTGAAATAATTTTAGCTACTAAAGTGGGATAGATATAGGCTGCTAGAAATTCTATTGTAACCTAAAATAGATTAATAAAACCTGTCACCCACAACCCTAGTTCTGAACATGTGCCAAGGTTTAAGCTCCCGGTACTAACCAAGAGTAAAGCCGCGACGTCTACCCTTTTGTGTTTGTAAGCTATACAATTTCCTACTTACCTCACTTTCCTTATTTTACTCCTCCTAATTTTTCTTCTTTTTGTGTTAACATTTTCTTAAATAGTTGTTTATTTACAGATGTATTTTGATTAATGAAACAAAAGAATTTAGGAATAAATCTGCTGAGATTAAAAATAATTCATTAGAAACAGTGAAAGAAACGTCGACTTAATATTAACACATTTAAACCCAGTCTTTCTTTAGTTGAAGAGCCAAGAAACACAGGTTCTTACGCCTATTTTGAATTATTGTTTACAGTAGGTACATCAATGAAATCTTCACAAATATCTTGGTACAATTTTAAAGTATGGGTTTCAAGGAATTCTGAAGAAATAAAAAAAATAGTCGTAGCTTCTGTATTAATATTCTATTTTAAAATTATAACAAGTATGAGTTTGAGAAAATCTGCGTAAAGCAGCATATACTTCATTAATTGAAAGCTCGAAAATCTCTCCCTTGTAATTGGAATTTTCCAGAACTTCATTTATTGCATTCTCTGAGTTTCAGCTTCAGTTCACAGAAAACGAGGAAAATGATGAATTTTAACATTTAAGAAAACTAAATGTAACAAAAAGATCACAAACTTCAAGGAAAATGCAGCGACTGGCCTGAGATCATCCAATAATACCAACTCTCCTAAATTGTCTAATAGTTGACTAAAGTGAGGACAGATGGCACAGCAAATCAGACAACCAAAAAGTAAGTGATAAATGACCTTTGCTGCATAGCCCAAGATCGAGTTATGTACGTGGAATTGCATTAAAAGCGTTAGTAATACCTGCCCAATCTATTCTCGGGCTTGAGTTGCATGAACACTTCACACGGTCTGAGCTATACTCATGCATGAACTGCATGAACACTTCACATGGCCCGAGCTATACTCCTGCGTGGGCTGCATGAACACTTCACACGGCCTGAGCTATATTCGTGCGTGGGCTGCATGAACACTTCACACGGCCCGAGCTATACTCGTAAGTGGGCTGCATGAACACTTCACACGGCCTGAGTTATACTCGTGCGTGGGCTGCATGAACACTTCACACGGCCCGAGCTATACTCGTGCGTGGGCTGCATGAACACTTCACACGGCCCGAGCTATACTCGTAAGTGAGCTGCTTGAACCCTTCACACGGCCCGAGCTATACTCGTGCGTGGGGCTGCATGAACACATCACACGGCCCGAGCTATACTCGTCCGTGGGCTGCTTGAACACTTCACATGGCCCGAGCTATGCTCGTGCGTGGGCTGCTTGAACACTTCACACGGCCCGAGCTATCCTCGTGCGTGGGCTGCTTGAACACTTCACACGGCCCGAGCTATGCTCGTTCGTGGGCTGCTTGAACACTTCACACGGCCCGAGCTATACTCGTGCGTGGGCTGCATGAGCTCTTCACACGGCCCGAGCTATACTCGTAAGTGGGCTGCATGAGCTCTTCACACGGCCCAAACTTTACTCGTGCGTGGGCTGCTTGAACACTTCACACGGCCCGAGCTATACTCGTGCGTGGGCTGGTTGAACACTTCATACGCACCGAGCTATACTCGTTCGTGGGCTGCTTGAACACTTCACACGGCCCGAGCTATACTCGTGCTTGGGCTGCATGAGCTCTTCACACGGCTCGAGCTATTCTCGTACGTGGGCTGCTTGAACATTTCACACGGCCCGAACTATACTCGTGCGTGGGCTGCTTGAACACTTCACACGGCCCGAGCTATACTCGTGCGTGGGCTGCATGAGCTCTTCACACGGCCCGAGCTATACTCGTACGTGGGCTGCTTGAACACTTCACATGGCCCGAGTTATACTCGTACGTGGGCAGCTTGAACACTTCACACGGCCCGAGCTATTCTCGTACGTGGGCTGCTTGAATAGTTCACATGGCCCGAGCTATACTCTTACGTGGGCTGCTTGAACACTTCACATGGCCCGAGCTATTCTCGTACGTGGGCTGCTTGAACACTTCACACGGCCCGAGCTATACTCGTACGTGGGCTGCTTGAACACTTCACACGGTCCGAGCTATACTCGTACGTGGGCTGCTTGAACACTTCACACGGCCCGAGCTATACTCGTACGTGGGCTGCTTGAACACTTCACACGGTCCGAGCTATACTCGTACGTGGGCTGCTTGAACACTTCACACGGTCCGAGCTATACTCGTACGTGGGCTGCTTGAACACTTCATACGGTCCGAGCTATACTCGTACGTGGGCTGCTTGAACACTTCACACGGCCCGAGCTATACTCGTACGTGGGCTGCTTGAACACTTCACACGGCCCGAGCTGTACTCGTGCGTGGGCTGCATGAACACTTCACACGGCCCGAACTACACTCGTACGTGGGCTGCTTGAACTCTTCACACGACCCGAGCTTTTCTCGTGCATGGGCTGCTTGAACTCTTCACACGGCCCGAGCTATACTCGTGCGTGGGCTGCATGAGCTCTTCACATGGCCCGAGCTATATTCGTGGGTGGGCTGCTTGAACACTTCACACGGCCCGAGCTATACTTGTGCGTGGGCTGCATGAACTCTTCACACGGCCCGAGCTATACTTGTGCGTGGGCTGCATGAACTCTTCATATATAGCTATACTCGGACTTGGGCTGTCTGAGCACTTCACACGGTCCGAGCTATACTTGGACTTGGGCTTCAAGACTCAGGATATGTGAACACTGCAACGGCGACTGACGTGTGATGATGACAATAGTCTTACCTCGATGATGCCCTTTAATCTCAATCAGATGGTTCTCCTCTATGAAAAAAAATAGTTAATGGTTTTATTTTAATCACTAATATATTTCTTTACATATTTTGTTTAAACTGCTTGGTCTGACTAATGTGTGACCGACACCTAACAAAGCATTAGATTCGTTAAGTTTACTGTTCAATTTGATTTTATGAATATGTTCCTAACGTAGTTCCAAGAAATAATCCAGCATCGGTCGGTAGGTACAAAATTCCTAGTCCAGTTCTCTTGTTTTAACTGTTGCATGATTTTTTTGTTTTCATTGTAAAAATATTTTTGGTGTTCCATTCACAAGGGTTTCTTTACATCTCTGTAACAAATTATTGTTAAAAAGCTTATTCTATCTACTTCATATGGATATAAACATTATTTGAAATTGTGTTGTTACTTTATTTCTTGTAAGACAAAGAGGCTAAAACGATGGCGAAATATTTTTCATGTGGTTGAAATCCATTTCTTTGCGTTGCCATGAGTTAACAAATTAAAGTAAATTAAATATCAAACTGCTTATTTAGGTTCAGCATCTTCAAAGGATGCAACGCAAAGACTTTAAAAAATATCACCCTACCCCAAATTGCCCATATGTAACAAATTCGAAAATCTTGATTTTCTCTAAAATGGCTCTAACGATTATGATTAAAATGACGTATTAACATCACTTATATAGCAGATAAAATGTATAGCTTTAATTTATCTTTAATTTTTGAGAACAGCCTCTGAAGTCTTCTTTATTTTGAATGATTCTCGAATAGCTGGTAAACCGTAAGAGAGGAACAAAAAGTTACTACACAAAAGATATAGATCTCATTAA
Source organism: Hymenopus coronatus (assembly GCA_030762935.1). Lineage (NCBI taxonomy): Eukaryota > Metazoa > Arthropoda > Insecta > Mantodea > Hymenopodidae > Hymenopus > Hymenopus coronatus. The sequence goes on along the minus strand of CM060890.1, from coordinate 50,976,159 downwards.
AACGCACAATTTATGACTTAACATTTTAGTGGACGTAAAGATTTCCGAGATATACCTTTTTATTTATTTAAATTTTAAAATACTCTTAACACTTTTATACGGAAATAGTCAAGTGCTGCTCATGCAAAGAAACGAATTCAATCACATAGCAACCGGCTTTCAAGGATTTAACTATCGCGTTATACTAGTGTGTTCCCTTATTTCCCTTCTACTTACTTACAAGTAAGCAATAATATTGTCCCTACTGTTTATCTCGATAGCATGGTATATAAGAATGAACCTTTTAACAACAACTTGTTACAGAGATGTAGAGAAAGTCATTAGAATGTTTATAAAAGTGATACAGCACGATCCGAGTATGAGTACGAGGGTTAGGAGGGAAGGGGGAGGTTCTTGGGTGTGAGCATTGGACATTGAGTTTAGTTTGTAAAGATTGGTGTGGTCGTGTGAACAAGAGCTGTTCTTTCTTCTGTTCTTCTTATTAAATGATTTTGTATTTCTGTTTTAAAAGTGTGTGCGGTTTTTTTTTAGTTATCGAATATCATTAATTTATTAACGTTAAAGTTCATTGTGACAAATATAAAATTCAGTACATTTTATAAGCTCGTAGGATCTATCATATCGTGCGATTTATGAGTCCGAAGATGTAAAATTCTTAAGACCTATAATTACACCCCTCTGGATTAATTGTTTTTTCACACAAGCCGTGTGTAGTTCAGGAGTTTCAGACTGAAAAATTCATGCTATAGCCGAGATTTGAACCACGGATCTCCCGATCTCTAGCCGGTTACTCTTCCACTGAGCTAACATGCCGGCATAGCATCGGATTTCTAAACTGACTCGCAGGTTTTCCGGTAAACCATAAGGTGATCTCAAATTATTTTGAGATGACAACCCCGATGGTGACTTACAATGTTGTAGGTACCTAAGCCCCAGGATTCATAGTATAGCTAAATAAATAGTATGGTCAATTTGTATTAGATTAATTGTTTTTTACTATCTCTATATGCACTATGTACATAGTGTATAGAGAAGGTATTGCACTTCACCCAAAATTCGATATCGAGATTTCACCGGAAATATATGTTTTAGGGTCCCCTTTATCTAAAATAAGCATTTTCGGAAAAAAGGACCTGTGTGTGTCCGTGTGTCTGTGAACACGATAACTCAAAAACGAAAAGTAGTTAAAATACCAAACTTAGTGGTTTAGTATCTTCCAGGGATCTGACACGAAGATTTTGAGAAAAATGCCCCCATTCTCAACTACCCTTTACATGGAACTTTTTTTGAAAATTTTGATTTTCTCAAAAATGGCTCTAAAATAAAATGTAAATGTTGAATTTTCTGGGAATAGCGTCTGAAAATTACTTTATTCTGGATAAATGTTACGCAATTTTAAATAGCTGCTAAACCGTGAGAGATGGACAAAAACTTATTAAACGAAAAATGTAGAGCACGTTGAAACACACAATTTATGTTATATACATTTTTTCGTGGAGTTCATCGTTTTTTAAACATTCCTTGTGTTTCTCACACAGGGATTTGTCAACTGCTGTCCATACAAACAAAGGAACTTCAGTGACTTAGCAACCAGGTTTTGACTATCTCTTTAACCTATGGTACCCTCTTATTTCGCTTCTACTTACAAGGAAGCAATTAATAAGACTATTCCTGCTATTTTTTTCTGATTAGCATGAAGGAAATAGAAGCATAAACTTTTTAACAATAATCTGTTGCAGAGATATAGAGAAAGTCATGTGAATGAAACGCATCAGATTTTTCACACAAGCCGTGTGTAGGACAGGAGTTGGATAGGTAGAGTCAGACTGACACCACTCTACTCTACTCTACTCTACTAGACATAGAACGTGTCTATGTGAACTATGTTTAATTACTGGAATGATAGATTAAGATCTTTTTTATAACAGATAAGGAATTATTGGTTTCTTATGATGAATGTGCTGTTCGATCCAACTATTACCTTCAGCTAGGTTATAGTAGTTTTTTTTTTTTTTTGGTATAAAACCCGCAATGTCACTGGTGATACATGGAATGAAGATGGAGCACCGGTGGAATGCGATGGCAGGGGAGCCGAAGAACATGCGGTCTCTTGGGATTGAACCCGGACCGTCTAGGTAAGAGGCGAGTGGTCTAACTGGCATATTTCTGCCTGTCTTTCATTAAAGACAATTAAGGTTTGATCTAGGACAGTAAAGATGTACATATTATCTGGACTCACTTTTGCTCCCTTTCTTTGGAGTTTCAACAAGCATTCGCATAATACACGCCCGATAATGTCGCGATATAATCAGTTTATCCAAAAGTATTGCAAATGGGCTCCGCCGAGTGTCCTAGTAAGTTGCGGCGCGTTTTTTACGGGTATTAAGCTAAGGGGGGGGGATTTATTTTTGGCTCACTCATTACATGGCTTTGCTTGGATAGCAGATATAGCGCTGTTCTAAATGTTGTGTAATATTTAGCTGTATGTATTGCTTACACTCCCGATAACATGTGTTTAGATAAAACATATCTTAATCCTTATGCATGCTTCTTAGCTTTGAAAAACCTTTCTTTCTGTAGCTGCCTAAACAACAGACCAAACTAATGGAATAATAGAAAGGTAAATTTTTAACTAAAAACTAAAGCGACATCCTCCAAAAACTAAAAAAAAGACAAATACTGTAATACACAAGATCCTAAAGTTGAAAATATTAAAGTTTATATTATAAAATAAGCCAATACGTTCACTTAACACAACTATAACACAGCTCAACTGAATACATTGTTAAAATCCACTGTCTTAAGGAAACAAGAATATCAAAACAGACATTATTAATCACGTTTATTTGGGCATTACATAAACACCATATTTGACATATATATATATATATATATATATATATATATATATATATATATAAAGAGAGAGAGAAGATCTTCATGTTAAAATATTCCGTTAGTAATAACGTTTCCAAAAACATGTTTGAGAATGCATTAAGAATTAGGGTAATTGAGTTGAAAAATGCCTTCTCTTTGCGTGATCAAGAGTTGACAAATTCCGTATGAGAAAAGTTTAAGCATTTAAAATTGTAAATTACATCAAAAAATATCTCCGAAATGGTTAACTCTACAAAAAAATACATGAAATAATTCTGTGTTTTAACGAGCTCTAAGTTTTTTTATTTTCTACATGTACTAGGTACATAGTGTATAGAGAAGGTATTGCACTCCACCCAAAATTCGATACTGCGATTTCACCAAATTTATATATTTTAGGGTCCCCTGTATAAAAAAATACAAAAAAAAAACAACAAAAACAACCATTTTCAGACTAAGGTCCGTGTGTGTGTCTGTGTGTCTGTGAACACGATAACCCAAAAACGAAAAGTCGGTAAAATACCAAACTTGGTATTTAGGTTAAGTATCTTCCAGGAATGCATCACAAAGATTTTGAAAAAAAAATCCCCCCAAACATAAACTGCCCTTGACATGGAACTTTTTTCGAAAATTTTAATTTTCTGAAAAATGCCTCTAACGATTTTGATTAAAATATCGTATATTAAAGATATTTACATGACAAATAAAATGTTTATCTTGAATTTTCTGGTAATAGCCTCTGAAGACTACTTTATTGTGGATGAATTTTAAGAAATTTTGCATAACTGCTATGGACAAAAATTTGCCACACAAAAACTGTAGAGCACTTTAAAACACACAATTTATGTTATATACAATTTTTTCATAGAATTGATCGCTTTTGAGTTATTTTTTGATTTCACCTTTAAAAAAACTTATACCTTTCTCATACAGGAATTTTCCAACTCCTGTCCATACAAACAAAGGAACTTCAGTCACATAGAAACCAGCTTTTGACTATCACTTTAACCTATGACACTCCCTTGTATCGCTTCTACTTACAAGGAAGCAAGTAATAAGACTATTTCTGCTAATTTTATCTCGATTAGAATGAAGTTAATAGAAACATAAACTTTTTAACAATAATTTGTTGCAAAGACGTAGAGAAAGTCATGTGAATGAAACACATCAGATTTCTTTCGGCATACCAGTTATGCCAAGGACATTCAGAATCAAGAGGAATTCAAAGGCTGTTCCCAAGAAATTCATGGTATAAATTTCGTTATTCATAAAAATATCTTCAAAATATGTTATTTACTCAAAATCGTCACAAGCATTTTTTAGAAAATTAAAACTTACGCAAATTTTTCCATGTAAGTGGTAGTTTGGAGTAAGGGGATTTTTCTTGAAAATCTTCGTGTCGTATCCTTGGAAGATACTGCACTTAAATACTAAGTTTTATATTTAACTGACTTTTCGGTTTTGGGCTATGCTGCCCACAGACTCGCACAGACGCTTGTCTAAAAATCTTTTCTTTTTTTCGAGTCAGAGGGTGTCAAAATATGTATTTTTTGTGATATTTTGGTATCGAATATATGTGTGGAGTGGAATATCTAGGCGATCCGGATTGGATACGAAGTGGCCGCATGTGGGATTTGAGGTGGCCGGATCGTGGGTTCGAGTCCCGCCTTGGGCATGGATGTTATATGTTTGTGCAATGTGTATATGTTTGTAAAAGAAACAGTAAAACCAGTAAACCAGTAATCAGTAAAACCTACGGGGGGAAATATAAATAGGGATACAGCGACTGGGTGGGTTTTCATCGATCCCTCCGGTTTCCTCCGCCATTCATTCCACCAATTGTTCCATCACCTTTCCAATCATCAACTTCGTTTACGTTTCATATCATCCACTTCCTCACATCCATGCCTGACTATGGGCCGTATAGGTTCTCCATTCTGTGGTTTGGTGCCGTTGGCTACTCGACAGGCCCCTGACCCCTAGGCATTGGCTTGTAAGTCTTAGGGGGGGGGGTCAGTCCTACAAATACGGGGAGGGTAAGCCGATTACGAAACCAAACGAAACGAATATTTCTGTGGAATGCAATACTTCTCTATATACTATATACATTGTACATTGTGTTACAGAGAGTAAAATATCCTTTTTGGGATTTAGGAAATCCTAAAATGTGTATTTCCACTTATCGAAGTTTTGGACGTAATGCAATACCTTGTCTGCCTGCTGTGTGCATGGTGCATATGTGCTAGGGAAAGTAATTTTTTTACTTTCTCTACACGTACTATGTACACAGTATATACAGAAGATATTGCATTGCACTAAAAAGTACGATACCGAGATTTCACCGGAAATATATGTTTTGAGACTCCCTGAATACGAAAAAAGTATTTTTAGAAAAATATCCGTGTGTGTGTGTGTGTGTGTGTGTGTGTGTCTGTGGGCAACAGCTCAAAAACGAAAAGTTAAACACTAAACTTTGTGTTTAAGTTTAGTATCTTCCAAGGATACGACACGAAGATTTTGAGGAAAATCCTCCAAACCCCTAACTACACTTTACATAAAACTTTTTTCGAAAATTCTCACTTTCTCGCTTTAGCGATTTTGATTAAAAGATCATATATTACACATAATTACTGCACAAATAAAATGTATATCTTGAAGGTTCTGGTAATAGCCCCTGAAGATACTTTATTGTAGATGAATTTTACGGAACTTTGCATAACTGCTAAACCGTAAGTGATAGACAAAAACTTACCATACAAAAAACACACAATTTATGTCATTCATTTTTTTTTTTCGTGGAGTTGATCGTTTTTGAGATATTTCTTGTTTTTGGTTTTAGCTTTGAAAAACTTACTTTTCTCATACAACAACTTGTCAACTCTTGTCCATACAAACAAAGAAGCTTCAGAGACATAGCAAACTGCTTTTGACTATCACTTTAACCTATGGTACTCCCTTATTTCGCTTCTACTTACAAGGAAGCAAGTAATAATACTATTTCTGTTAATTTTTTCTCGATTAGAATGAAGTAAATAGAAGCATAAGATTTTTAACTATTTTTTTTGCTGTGATGTAGAGAAAGTCATGGGAATGAAACACATAGATCTTTTTTTAATTAGGGGATTCTAAAACAAGCATTTACGTTGTATCTTGTATCAAAAATTGGGATTGAATGCAGAGAAAGAATAATGGCTTCATCATGAGTACTCATTGAATCGTCTTCGTACTGCTAGATATGAACAAAAGACGAGAGCATGTCTGTATATAATGTTTGAGAGGATTAAAACTTATAAATGCTACACAACGACAGCCACTTCTTTCCAACATTCTGCCTTCTTGCGATTTTATTAAAACCAGTGAATAATTGACAGGGCCGAGCCCTCAAATTTTTCTTATCCCATATCCCATTCAGGCAGGAATATTGGCTTTCCATGTAAAAGCAACCGCGGCATTAAATGGCCTGTCTACGCTGTTATCTTAAATCAAGTTGACTGTCATGTTTCATACTTAATTCAGAATTTCCGTCATTTTTCTCTTGGTCTTGTGCATACGCCACTCATTCTCTTTCTTCTATCTGCTTTAATAACGTCTCCATCAATTCAGTTACATGACTTCTCTTTTTCTCCACTCGTTCTTTCTTATTTTCCATTCCTCCTGCTCATCGTCTTCGAGCCGCCCTTCTTTGTAAGGGAGAACCGCCCTGTAAGAGAAGGAAAGATAGGGAGTGTTTCCGAGCTCAAGCCAAAATCCTGACGTTCGCACAAAACACCCCTTTGCGAAAAGATGAAGTACTCAGCCATAATTTTCGCAAAGCGTTTCGTAGAGTTTACTGAATGGCTTATGAAAGGTTGCCGTGTAGATGTTATTATCTTACAAGCAGCAAAGAGTTTATAATAAACAGGCGTCGGGATGAGCTGTTTTCCCAAGCAGACTTTTCTTATCATTTTGTATGTAGACAGCATGTAAGATGGAATACCTGTCTTGGCTACGCATATTCAAGTAAAATGATGCATTTCTCTTTATCCTCAGCTTGTATCTGTGCTCCTGCAATTCTGGTTATCTTTTGCCTTTAAAAGGCTTTTACTTTATACTTTACAATGAGTAGCATTTTCCATTATTGAAAGATATGAGGAATAATCCTTTTTATTGTCTCAGAAGTATTTTTCTTCGTTTCATTTTTTTGAACATTCTATCACAGGAGATTTGCTCCTGCTATTGATATTGGATCACTTTGATCTCCTTTAATATTAGGAGCACCAGATATAGCATTTCCTCGAATAAATATTTCCTTTATATCCCTTTGGTTCAATTTTTATTTTCTCTACACGTACTATGTACATAGTGTATAGAGAAGGTATTGCATTCCACCCAAAATTTGATACCGAGATTTTACCGAAAATACAAGTTCTAGGGCCCCTGTAACATACACAAATATCTTTGGATAATGGTCTTTGTGTGTGTCCGTGTGTCTGTGAACACGATAACTCAAAAAGGAAGAGTCGGTAAAATACCAAACTTGGTATTTAAGTTTAGTAATCTTATTTAGTATCTTCCAGAAATGCGACACGAATATTTTGAGAAAGGTCCCCCCACCCCAAACTACACTTAATATGAAAACATTTTCGACATTTTTGATTTTCTTAAAAATGACTCAAAACGATTTTGATTAAAATACCATATATTCAAGATATTTATATGGTAAATAAAATGCATATCTTGAATTTTCTGGGAATAGCCTCTAAACACCTTTTTATTCTGAATGAATTTTGTTAAATTTTGCATAACGTAAACCGAAAGAGACTTACTACATAAAAAGTATAGATGACTTTTTTTTTTTTTTTTTTTTGTAGTTTTTAACGCCCGCTTTTACTGCTCTGGCACCGCAGGCGATGACACTGATGATACATGTAGATGGATCCCCGGTGAAATGAGATGGTGGGGGAAACCGGAGAAAACCCGCTTCTGCGCTGCTTTCTCCACCACAAATCTCACATGCGGTCGCTTGGGATCGAACCCGGGCCGTCTAGATAGATAACGTTAAAATACACAATTTATGTCATGTAAGTCTTTTTTTTGTTTTTGTTTTGTTTTGTTTTTGTAGAATTGACAATTTCTAAGATATTCCTTGTTATTTGTTTCAGATTTAAAATAATTAAACTTGTCCCGTACGATAAGTTGTAAACCTGCATAGAAACCGATTCCAACTACATGGTAACCAGCTTTTAAGACATGACATTCGTTTTAATCTAGTGCATTCCCTTATTTTCCTTCTACGTACAAGGAAGTGAGTAATTAAAAAATATAACTGCTGATATTTATCTCGAGTATCATACAGTAGATACAAGAACATGCTTTTAACAATAATTTGTTTCAGCAATGTAGAGAAAGTCATGTGAATGGAACACACCAGCTTTTTTAGTTTCTCTATGAACAACTTTTAGTTGGAAAGAAGATGTGCTGCATAATTTAAACATATATTTAACCAGAAATGCATATTTTAAAGTTCCGTGAATGCTTTTTGAATCTTTGGAAGAAGTTTCAGCACACACCTGTGTGTGAAGGGTAATGGATCAGTTTTTGAAGAGGTTAATGTAAATAAAATGCATGCCTCCATTCTTATTAAATAAACAATCTAAATAAAAAACATAATTTCATCTTCCAAAATTTATTATTCATGCAGGACGATTAAATCAAGCAACCTTTTGATTTAATCGTCCTGGTGTTTTTTATGGACAATGTTCAGAAATCTGTGGAACTAACCACAGATTTATACCCATCTGTGATCATCAAAACTAAAACACGAAAGTATTTAAAGTCTAGTACCTTTTCTCCAATCATGGAATATGAAGATTTTAAGAAAATCCCTCAACCCAAAATATCTTCTAGTCGGAAAAATCGACATTTTAAGTTTACTTAAAACTGCATGTATATATTTTGAATAAATTATCGTATGTTTAAAATTTCTTCATGGAAAAAATGCACATTTTTTAACATTTTGAAATTACCATACGATGCCCTATTCATTCTGAGTGTATTTAGTATAAAACACCACTTATGTTTGCTCAAAGGCCTCTTTATCTGACTTTTAAGTTTCTTTACGTACCGTTAATCTCCAAAGATCTTTTTTGGGGGGTTAACCGCTTGCGAAATATTCATTGCTATGGTTTTTGCATTATTGGCATAAATTATGTGTATTAACAATATGTAAATTATTGTGTTGTAAGCCGTTCTCAGTTATTTACAGTTTACCATTTTGGGAAGATCATTCAAAACAAACAGTGCTTTAGAAGCTATTCCCAGAAAATGCAATAAACAATTTTATTTCTCATAAGCATATCTTAATGTGATATTTTAATTAATATTCTTAAAGCCTTTTTGAGAAAATTAACACTTTCGACTTTTTTTTATATAAATGATGGTTTGGTGAGTGGGAAATACTTTTATTGAAGTCTTCGTGACGCATTCTTAAGATACTGAACTTAACAATCTTTTTTATTTAATTGAGTTTTCGTTTTTGAGTTAATGTGTGCTCAGAAAAATACACACACACATTGATATTTTTCTAATTTAACAATATTCAGCACACCTCAAAATGTGTATTATGAGTAGATAAAATCTGAATGTCTAATTGTTGCGTGGAATAGAATTCTTCCTCTCCTTATTAAAGATAAACAATAAAGAAATAAATATTCATTAAAATAAAATTGTACTTCTTAGCATTTATTTTTTCTCTAGACCTATGTACAATGCGTAGAGGAGGTATTGTATTCTACCCAAAAATTCGATTCAGAGATTTCATGTAAATACTTGGATAAATAGAGCAGGCTGAAAGATTCAATTCCAAAGGTGGGATTTGAACCACGGATCTCCCAGTCTCTAGCCAGTTGCTCTAACCACTGAGCTATCATGGAAACATACCGGTACGGCATTAAATTCCTCAACTGGCTGGCATGTTTACCATAATTTAATATCACCTATTAGGTTACCTGGTGTTAATTCAATTATTTTTTCACGCATATCGTGTATAGGACACATGTTGAATAGGTAGAGAGAGCAGACTGAAAAATGTAATGTCATAGCTGGGATTTGAACCATGCATCTCCCGGTTCGTGACTGTATCAGTATGTGAGGGTAGCGCGTATATCAGGGGAAGTAGCGAAAAGTTGGTTAAATATTAAATTATTTTAGTATTAACCAAGGGTGTGAAAAGAAGATTTTGGGGAAAATCGTCCACCAAACATGGAATGTGTTAAAAAATGTTCGATTAATCTGCTCGTGTTTATTTTGAAGTAGATAGAAAAATAAGGTTTCGTAAGAATAGTTTGTTACAGAATATGTAGAGAAAAGCATGTAAGTGGAACACATTAATTTTAGAACTCGAGCATTATTTTCCTCCTATAATAAATGCCCGTTAGTCCTTATTGTTGGCCACTTATCTACTATTGTAATAAAACGTCTCTTTTCTACAACAGCAACTATATTTCTTCCACGAACTGATTATAATCAGAATCTGCTTATAAATAACTGACGTTATTTTGTAGCAATTCTGCAATTAACAATTAACAATTTCTGCATCATGCTACGAAGTTCCCGTCTCAGCTCAACTGCTGTAAGTTTTACATTCCCAGTGGAAACTTAACCCTGGCACGGCTTCATTCCCCCTTTTTATACCCTGCAAAACCACTGCAGGTGTCGCAAACAATGCGGGCTTCGACGTCTAAGAACCTTCCGACACCACTCACGCAAGTATAACAATCACAGCTGCGTGTAACAATGTATGGCAGTGGCTTCGACGTCTAAGAACCTTCCGACACCACTCACGCAAGTATAACAATCACAGCTGCGTGTAACAATGTATGGCAGCAATCAGAAGCAAACCGCACACACGTTTGGCGTTTACAGCCACAGGATATGTATAGTTTACAGGAGGTGATTCCACATTACAGCCAGTTATAAACCAGTTAGGCTTATTGCACGTCAAACACCAAAAGTCACCGGTCCGCATGGCCGCGCTCGCTAAAATGCTTAGCTTTGGTGTTTCGTGGCGTACGGGATCGTGGGTTCAGTTTCGCCTTGGGTGTTTGTTAATGTGTGTATGTATTGTATTTGAAAGCTGAAAGCAAACTGTAAATTAAAAAGGTCAACAAAGGAAATGTAGAGAAACTGGAAAAAAAGACGAAAAATGAATACAGCGCCGGAGTCCCAACAAGCCTTCGTAACTGTAATTTTCGTAATAAAAAAAAAAAGAGGGTAGGATGAGATGAGAGTAATTACAGCTGATAGCCGGCACCGAACATAGGGAGGGAGCCACCGAGGCGTGTCCCTAACAGTTTCCAAGCAGGTGTTCATCTCGACGCAAGGAGCGCTAGGAGTCTACGCCTTAGGTCTGGCCAAACCGCCACGGAGTCCAGAGTCCAAGAGGGCGTCCCCACCGCAGTTTTAGCTGACACGACCCTAAAAAAGTCCGATTGCATGAAATGCAGAAATGAAGAGACGAGAACTTCGGAGGAATAAAGAAACATACACAGCATTTGCCTAGTGACCCGGGAAAGTCCCCTAAAAACCGTGAGTCAGAGAGGTCGGCGAGGGGACTGACGAAACGCTTGACCTACAGTGCGCAGCCACAATAAATAAGGTACGCTCATTTTCAAATGCCCCTGTAACTACATCATAATTCTAAGCTAGGACTGCTCATTCGCTCTGCTGTAACATTCCATATTGCGCAGGTGGAATAATTGATGGGCAACTTCGCACACCTCACAATACTTGAACTATAATGGAAGAGGCCGTGATGACCTTTGACAGCTCGGAATCGTCAAGTTCCCCCATCCAAAATGGTATATTAGTTGCTCGGCACACGGCAGCTAAACAAATGAAGGCAAGCTTCTCCACTTAATTAACTTCCGGTGAGCTGTGTGGCCTTAAGTTATTATTATACGGTATGCAATTCATCTCTCACAATAACTTTTTGAGTGTGATAAATCTGCTCCGTTTCGCGGCGAATGACCCAGAGATAATATTTCATTCGGTCCCCATGGAGGCAGCCGTGCTCTCTGACGTGGCCTGCAGCAGTAGTACTCCACTGCAAATCTCTCGACACACAAAACGTGTTGAGATTACCTTACTGTAATTTAAATCTCATTATTTAACTCCACAAGTAAGCTTCTGGGATCTCCATACTGTTGGTATAAGCCTTTACAAATACACGTAGGTATGTCAAAGAGTTCTGATGATGTGTACCTTTTAACTCCTTGCTTCTTCGTATTATTTAAAGCACTGAGGAATAACGTTCTACTGATCTCCATCAAATCTTTTGTATAAGGGAGAATAGAAGTACTTATAACAATTTGTGTTCTTTTTTACCTACTATATTTACTTTCTCTGCACTTACTGTGTGGATAGTAGACAGAGAAGATATTGTATTCCACCAAAAAATTCGATATCGATATTTCACCGACATCGGTTAAATATATCTTTTGAAGTAGTTTTAAACTTTTTGGCTGAATCAATAATACTAAACATATACTTGATCACTTAGTTTCCCAAACAAAAACATCTAATGTGTACCATTCACATGACTTTCTCTATATCCCTGAAACAAATTATTCTAAAAAGCTTATACTTCTATTTACTTTATGCTAATCAGAAAAAATGAGCAGACATAGTCTTATTAACTGCTTCCTTGTAAGTAGAAGTGAAATAAGGGACTCTTATAGGTTAAAATGATAGTCAAAAGCTGGTTTCTATGTCAATGAAGTTCCTTTGTTTAAATGGATAAGAGTTGACAAGTTCCTCTATGAGAAAAGTATAAGTTTTTCATAGCAGAAACCAAAAATAAGGAGTGTCTCAAAATCGACGAAAAAAATGTATATAACATAAATTGTGTGTTTTAACGTGCTCTACATTTTTGTGTAGCAAAATTTTGTCCATGTCTTACGGTTGAGCAGTTATTCAAAATTCAGTAAAATTCATCCAGAATAAACTACTCTTCAGAGGCCATTCCCAGAGAATTCAAGATATACCTTTTATTTGTCAGGTAAATATCTTTAGTATACAAAATTTTAATCAAAATCGTTGGAGCCATTTTTGAGAAAATCAAAATTTTGGAAAAAAGTTCTATGTAAAGGGTAGTTGGGGGCGGGGGGATTTTTCTCAAAATCTTCGTGTCGCATCCCTGAAAGATACTAAACTTAAAAACCAAGTTTGGTATTTTACTGACTTTACGTTTTTGAGTTATCGTGTTCAGAGACTCACTGACACACGGACACACACACACACACGGACCTTTTTGTGAAAATGCTTTTTTTTTTGGATATTGGGGACCCTAAAACATTTATTTCCGGTGAAACTTCGGTATCGAATATTTGGGTGGAGTGCAATACCTTCTCTATACACTATGTACAGATAAAGTAAAAATATACTCCACCGAAGCGTCATTAAAGTATTTTTTTTTTTTTACTTTCTCTAGCCCCATATGTACAATGTACAAAGGGATAGAGGAAGTTTTGCATTCCACCCAAAATTTCGATACCGAGATTTCACCGGAAATACATGTTTTAGGACCTCCTGTATCCAAAAAAAGCATTTTGAGAAAAAGGTCCGTGTGTGTGTGTGTGTGTGTGTGTGTGTGTGTGTGTGTGTGTGTGTTGTGTGTGTGTGTGTCTGTGTATCTGTGAACACTATAACTCAAAAACGAAAAGTAGCTAAGATACCAAACTTGGTATTTAAGTTTAGTATCTTCCAGGGATGCGACACGAACATTTTGAGAAAAATCCCCCCACCCCAAACTACCTTTTACATGGAACTTTTTTCGAAAATTTTGATTTTCTTAAAAATGGCTCTAACGGTTTTGATTAAAATATCATATATTAAAGATATTTACGTAACAAATAAAATGTATATCTTGAATTTTCTGGGAATAGCTTCTGAAGACCTGTTTATTCTGAATGAAGTTTGCTTTATTTGACATAACTAGTAAACCGTAAGAGATAGACAAAAACTTGATATACAAAAAATGTAGGTCTTGTTTAAATACACAAGGTTATGTCATACACATTTTTCTAGTGGAGCTTACCGTTTTCGAGGTATTCATTGTTATTGGTTTCAGTTGTGAAGTACTTTTCTCAGACGGGAGTGTACGTTTTTCTTTTGCTCAACTTCTGGCCAAGAAAAGAAGCGATTTTTAATGTCAATCGTATAATGACAGCTTTTAAAACATTTGACTATTGGTTTAGCCTAGTGTATTCCCTTTTCTTCTTCCTATTTATACGGAACTAAATGATAAGACCATTGTGCTAATGAGTACCACAATTAGCAAGGTGCAGAGAGAAGAAGAATCTTATGTATGAAGTTTGTAGAGCAGCTAGAGAAAATCATGTGAGTGTAACACATCAGATTTTTAATTCAAGCTATTGCATCCTCAAACACCTCTTTGATAATTAAAAAAAATGCAATAAAGAATATCTTCCAATCAAAAAATTAAAAGATAACAAAATTAGTGCCTTAATACAAAACAATCTAAATGCTCCATTCACATGACTTTCTACTTCATCTCTCTAACAAATTATTGCTAAAAAACCTATTTTTACTTTCTGTTGCCCCGTATGTACAATGTACATAAGGATAGAGAAGTATTGCATTCCACCCAAAAATTCGTTGTCGAGATTTCACCGGAAATACATGTTTTAGGACCCCCTGAATCCAAAAAAGGCATTTCCAGAAAAGGGTCCGTGTGTGTATGTCTGTGTGTGTGTCCGTGTGTACGTGTGTCCGTGTGTCTTGAACACAATAACTCAAAAACGAAAAGTAGCTAAAATACCAAACTTGGTGTTTAAGTTCAGGATCTTCCAGGGATGCGACACGAAGATTTTGAGAAAAATCTCCCCACCCCAAACCACCGTCTACATGGAAAAATGTTGATTAAAATATAGTATATTAAAGATCTTTACCTGACAAATAAATTGTATATCTTGAATTTTCTGCGAATAGCTTCTGAAGACCTGTTTATTCTGGATGAATTTTGCTTAATTTGGCATAACTAGTAAACCGTAAGAGATAGACAAAACCTTACTATACAAAAAATGTAGGCCTTGTTAAAATACACAATTTACGTCATATCCATTTTTTTCGTGGAGCTTACTGTTTTCGAGATATTCATTGTTATTAGTTTCAGTTGTGAAGTACTTATACTTTCTCAGACGGAATTGTCCGTTTTTCATTTGTTCTACTCCTGGCCAAGAAAAGAAGCGATTTGTAATGACAATTGCATAACGACAGCTCTTAAAATATTTGACTATCGATTTAGCCTAGTGTATTCCCTTATTTTCTTCCTACTTATAAGGAACTAAGTAATAAGATTAACAAGGTGCAGAAAGAAGAATAATCTTATGTAAGAAGTTTGTAGAACGGCTAGAGAAAACCATGTGAGTGTAACACACCAGATGTTTCTATCTACTTCACGATAATCGAGAAAAACATTAGCACAAACAGTTTTATTACTTAGTTCCTTATAGGCTAAACCGACAGTCAAACTTTTTAAAATGTGGTTGCTATGGTATAAAAATCCGATTCTTTGCGAGGACATGTGTTGACAACAGAAGAGTGCAAGTATTTTAAAACTGAAATCAATAACAAGAAATATCTTAAATATGGTCAACTCCAAGAAAAAAATGCATACAACATAAATTATGTGTTTTAACACCTTTACATTTTTCGTGTAGTACGTTCTTGCCTATCTCTTACGGTTTTCTAGTTATGCAAATTTCGCAAAATTCATTTAAAATAAATATGTCTCAAAGGCTATTTGCAGAAAATTCAAGACATACATTTTATTTGTGAGATAAATGACCAGTAGAGGATTAATTTTATGTCTACATTTATACAGACAAGTCAACACTTTTAGATCTATCAAGGCCTGTGTTACTTTATTTTTCCTTTTTGAAAATCAGTAGTACCAATACAAAACATGACAAGAATGAAACAAAGGAAGATAAACATTATACAAATACAAAGAGTAAGTAAAACATGGAACATTTTCCACTTTTATTCATTCTGCAACATCCTCCCCACCCTGGGCGATCTCCAGAGGAACGACCAGCTGGACAGGACGTGTGATTGCGTTGCCATCTGCAGTGCGTAGTACAATTGTCCTTACATTTCCATCCCTTCAAAGACGGAGGTCCTCTATGCGCGCTTTCTTCCATGTTTGGCATGGGTGCACCGCTTCGTGGATCAAGGCGATGTCTCCAATTTTGAGCTGAGGTGAGTTCTTATCAGGTTGACGAACTTCGTGAAAACTTCTAAGTTCTGACAGATACTCCTTCGACCAGCACTTCCACAGGTCATCTGCTAGTTTCTGGTGAAGTCTGAATTGTTTTATTAAATTGTCCTTCACTTCAGGCTCAGCTCCCCTAGGTATTGTGGTTAACCTTTGACCACAAAGAAAATGTGATGTGTCAATGGCTGTGATTCGGCACTATCTGATTGTGATATTGGTCTAATATACAACATTTTAACCAAAATCGTTACAGCCAATTTTGACAAAATCAAAATTTTCGATTTTTTTTTCGTGTAAAGGGTACTTGGGGGTGTCTCATCCTTGGAAGATACTGAACTTAAATACCAAGTTTCGTATTTAGGGGTTTTTTCGTTTTTGAGCTTTGCCGTCCAAAGAAACGTGCACAGACACACGGACTTTTTCTAGAACATTTTTAGGGGGGTTTCAGGGGGTCTCAAAACATGTATTTCTGTTTAAATCTCTGTATCAAATTTTTGGGTGCATTAAAATACCTTCACTATACACTATGTAAATAGTAGGTGTAGAGAAAGTAAAAAACGATTTTTAGAAAAAAAAAAAAAAAACTATATGTGTGTGTGTTCCTGCATTCATAACACGATGACTCAAAAACGAAATGCCGGTAAAATACATCATATTCAAGTTCAGCTTCTTTCAATGGTGCTATACGAAGATGTTCAGGAATATCCCACTACCCCAAACTATATCTTGCATAGAAATATTTTCGAAGATATTGACTTGCTCAAAATTGCTCTAACGATTTTGATTAAGATGCCGTATAATAAAGATGTTTTCATGAAAAATACAATGTGTATCTTCAATTTTGTGGGAATAGCCTCTGTAATCCTGTTCATTCTGTATGAGTTTTGCATAACTGGTAAACCGTAAGAAATAGGCTTACTATGCAAAAAATGTAGCCTAGTATTGTCAGTTGTTGCCTCACACTCGGCGGAGGGCAATACGTTTTGTGGGCGTAAAAATTCCTTGGCATGGCTTCCTTGGAAGAGAACTAAATACATTCATCCCGTGTCGTAGATTTATATGTTACAGAAGTCTGTTGAGAGGACTCTGAGCTAAAATTAAGCAGTTTTTCACTATTAAGTCTGCAGCAGTTAATTAATGTCTATAAATAAAATAAAATTTAATTTAATTTTGAACTGTAGAACTAGAGGTTGTTTGTGGTGTATATAAAAATTCTGATTCTGATTCAGGAGAACTGTAGTTGTGTGAAGTACATTAGGCTATTCTTAGTAGTTCAACGAAGCGCTTACCACAAATTCATGCTTGAACAAAGAACTTCTATTGTGAATTAATTGTTTCTTCCACTTTGCAACTTCTGTATAATTGGCCTCATAGCTGGTTAAACAATGAAGCTCGAGATTTAGAGTACTTAGACAGTGTAAGTCCCTATCGGGGAACGTCTTCACCAAATAATTTGAAATATCCTTATCGGGAATTACCTCGAGTGGTTTTCCGGAAAAAACGTGAGTCATTTGGGGGAATTTAATGCTATGTCCGCATGTTGCAATAGTTGCTAAGTGGTTAGAGCACCTGGACGAAAACCAGGAGATCCGTGGTTCAAAACGGCTATTGCATTGGATTTTACCTTTCTAAAGAATTTATATGTACAATGTATATATAAAACCCGATTAAAGTAGACAGCTATGTAGACAATTCAAGAAGGGATTTCCAATTACAGGTAGAGCAATTTGCTAGACGTTTCATTAATATGTTTTCAACAATGTGATCGTTAAACACTAAACCTAAGAATCGAAAAAAAAATTCTAACACACAGAAACAAGTGACGATATAGGTGCATCATTGGAACGCTGTCCAAAGAAGTGTCTAAAGATTGTTGTACACAATCAAACTTTTGTCAAATTTAATACTTCACAAGACTTTCTCGTCAAATTGCTTTTAATAAGGGCATGCTTTAAATGGTCAAAGATTTTACAATAATTTGATGGTTTTGGCCAATGAAATGCAAGTATTTGAAAGTGTGCACAAAATCTGCAACATGGCTGAAAGCGAAAAGTAAACAAAAATGACTACCTTAGAAAGCGATGTGAAGATGAAGAAGCCGGTCACCTGAAAAAATTGCCAGACTATATACAATAATGCATTTTGATATAGTACGTTTAACCTATCAATTCGTGTTATTTCCACAGCATTCATAATCTGGTGTAATGGGTGATCTGATTTCATAGCGAAAGTGTCATATAATTACGTAAAGAATAATATTTCATTGCAAATTGTTATACCGTGCCGCTAATATCAAATTACTTTGCGTGTGATGATTTATTACCAATGTGTTCTGAAGAGCTTTAGTTTGGTGCAAAAATAAAAACCTAATGTGTACCATTCACATGACTTTCTCTATATCCGCGCAACAAATTATTCTTAAAAAGCTTATACTTCTATTTACTTCATGCTAATGAGTAAAATATGAGCAGAAATAGCCATATTATTAGCTTCCTTGTAAGTAGGTGTGAAATAAGGGAGTACCATAGGTTAAAGTGATAATCAAAAGCTGTGCTATGTCACTGAAGTTCCTTTGTTTGTATGGACAGCAGTTGACGAAAATGTATAAGTTTTTCATAGCAGAACCAAAAATAAGGAATGTCACAAAAACGACGAACTCCACGAAAAAATGTATAAAACATAAATTGTGTGTTTTAACGTGTTCTACATTTTTTGTGTAGTAAGTTTTTGTCTATCTCTTACGGTTTAGCAGTTATTCAAAATTTAGTAAAATTCATCTAGAATAAACTACTCTTCAGAGGCTATTCCCAGAAAATTAAAGATATGCATTTTATTTGTCAGGTAAATACCTTTAATATACGAAATTTTAATCAAAATCGTTAGATCCATTTTTTATAAAATTAAAATTTTCGATAAAAGTTCCATGTAAAAGCTAGTTGGGGGAAAAGGGATTTCTCTCAAAATCTTCGTGTCGCATCCCTGGAAGACACTAAACTCACTGGTATTTTACCTACTTTTCGTTTTTGAGTTATCGTGTTCACACACACACACACACACACACACACGGACCTTTTTCCGAAAATGCTTTTTTTAGATAAAGGGGACCCTAAAACATATTTCCGGTGAAATCTCGGTATCGAATTTTTGGTGGAGTGCAATACCTTCTCTATGCACTATGTATATAGTGCGTATAGAGAAAGTAAAAACAACTGTAAATGCACATTTATACTACTGTCGGTCTATTTTTTAACATTTGACAATTTTTCTTGTAAACTCTTGAGTTGAAAAACAAGTTTTGTCATGTTTGGATTTAAGACATGCTGTTCATAGGACTGCTTACATTTCAAAACTGAAAACCTTACAGAATAATATTTCTCCTGATTTACAATCTTGTGACGATGAGGAATCCTGGCATTGTCAATACAGACGGGCATCACCTTCAAAACAACAGTGCATGTTACTACCACCCCTGAGTGAGTAACGCAGGAATTTGAGAACAGTACACCTGCCCACCGTAATAGTGCGCAAGGTAGGCATATTTACGATTTTTTTGTGATAGTATGCAACGTCCACTTTTACTACATATGGACCGAAGCGATGACTCTTCTGATACATGGAATGAAGATGGAGAAGCGGTGGAATGCGAAGGCGGGGGAAACCGGAGAACCCGGAGAAAATCTTCCCCTGCGCCGCTTTGTCCATTACAAATCCCACATGCCCGCCTTGGTGAGGGGCGGTTGTTTAACTACTTGGCCACTGAGCGGCTTTATATACGCGACCCAACTTCACTGTTGGCCTTTTTTTCGCTGATGATAAACTCTGAAAATAAATAAGCTAATTGATTGAATTCTTCATTGAAATACAAAATATGTGTACGTTTAGCTTTTGCAAAAACCCTTATATCTGGAAAACATTATTTGCTCTGTAAGTCTTGAAACTTCGACGGCAAATAAAATTGTGTATAATTTTACGTGTGATTAGCCGCGTCATATTGATAACATGGCCGAGAGCTCAAGCACTTTGATATGGCTCATCACCCGAGAAGCTATATCCAATCCATTTGTTCTCTCTTTCTTTAAGGGATTTTCCTGCTCTTTGTATGATGACTATACTCCCAAGAACTTGCAAAGCATTCTTTGGATCATAGCACATCTAGAAGAGACGATCAGTCCAATGATTGATATGGCGTTGGAGAAGAAGGAAAAAGATGTAGCGATTAAAGAGATGATAGGAAAATTCCCGGATATTTCCCAACACAGTATTTACCTAGCGACCAAGGAACACCGCAAAAAACCTTCGGTCAGACTCACTGCCCCAGTGGGGTTGAACCCCGGAATTGGGATCACACACGATTACGCGACGCTACATTGATTGGTTCTCTATGCTCTCAACATTAAACATGCAATATTCTTTTTCCAAAACGCAGGGCAAAGTGCCGGAAAGCAAATATGCAGACAACATAGGTGAGGTGGCTATCTTGCGGAAGTTTCTAATTATTGATCTGCCCTGCACACCTTCACCTCCAACATATAGCGCAAGCTTTTACCT
This sequence comes from Hymenopus coronatus, assembly GCA_030762935.1. Taxonomy (NCBI): domain Eukaryota; kingdom Metazoa; phylum Arthropoda; class Insecta; order Mantodea; family Hymenopodidae; genus Hymenopus; species Hymenopus coronatus. Next base: position 50,955,458 of record CM060890.1, on the reverse strand, counting down.
TCGGATGGGGTGGTGCGGCTAGGGGTAAGTGACAGTAATAAATTAATGAAGGGGCAGACTATTGCCCTTCTACTATCTACGGCCAGAGAACGGTTAGCCCTTTATTTTCCATCTCAGTAATCACTATGAGTCTTTAAATGCTTTTTTGAGGTCTAGCTTTATTTGACCCAACATTATAATTCAAGTAAGTTACGGCTTTTGTCTCACGGTGTTTACAATATAATTTAACAGATATCCCAAGTGATAATTTTAATAGTTTTCTCACAGAAACCGCGTGTAAGACAGGAGTTGGATAGGTAGAGTGAGACTGAAAAATGCAATGCCATAGCCGGGATTCGAGCCACAGATCTCCCGGTCTCTAGCCGGTTGCTCTACCACTGAGCTGCCATGGCAACATGCCAGCATCATTATTTTGAGATGACAACCCCAATGGCGACTTACAATGTTGCAAGTCCCAGGATTCATAGAATAGCCAACTATTTGAGATCACCTTCTGGTTTACCGGGAATCATGCGATTCAGTTGAGAAATTCAAAGCTATGCCGTCATGTTGCCATGGTAACTCAGTGGTAGAGCGACCAGCTAGAGACCGGGAGATCCGTGGTGCAAATTCCGGTTATGGCATTGACATTTTCAGTCTGACTCTACCTATCCAAATTACCCAGGTCTTTGAATGACTTATACCCCCAAGTCACTCTTTAGAGGAGCAAGCAAGTTTTGGGTCATAGCACATCTAGATCAGCCTAATTTACATACATATTTTGGAGAAAATATATAAAGTAATTTATTTGGGCTGCCACTGACAATGAAAGGCACCGATTTTACATAAACTTACAATATGCTCTATTTTAAGTTTAGTATATCAACATGGGAAAGTGTTCAAAGTTGCACAAAAGCTACTTTGCTCTTTTGTATTGAGCAAAATAATATTGAGCTACTGCCACAAAGAACGACAATGCAGACACAAATGTCTTTTTCTGGATTAACTTATACTTTGTTAATTTAAAAAATGTTCTGGAAGTGATTGCTTAATTGACTGCATTGTACGAGAGCCATTCAGAAAATGACAGACGATTTGGCATAACTAGATAATTACACAATGCCTATTTACGAAGTTACAGTAAATACTTCATTTGTCAAAGGAATCTCCATTCTGTCAAGATATTTATTGTCACGTGGCGCCAGATTTTAAATTCCGATGTTATACTTTTTCCGCCTCCAAAAACTTATTCGTTTTTTTTAATGTAAAAAATGTTTGCCCAATCGAATTTTATAGGCAAATAACGCAAGTGCATAGTGATAATGCAATGGACGAGTCTTCAGTGATGATATAACGCATAATTTACGAGTAATCGGGGATGAACCAGTGTGTACGAAAGAGACCGGTGTGGAAGTTCATCAATCGTTATCGAGGAGTGGAAAGGAAATGTTGATAAAAGAATTCAGAAAAACCGGTGTTTCACTTTGAACCCCGTACATGACTTTTAGGTTTCCCAGTCATGAAGACCTCAAAGTGGCAGTGACATCTTGGCTCAGATGAAAGAGTACAACATCTGCATTGAAAAGCCGGTATTAGGAACAATAAGTTCCTTGATAAGTCATTGAAAAGTGGAGCAAGGCACTGTAACTTTGTAAACAAAATTTTGTGTTGATAACTTTCGTTATTATTTAGTTATGCCAAATCATCTTGCACTTTCTGAACGGTCCTCGTATTCCATTTTTTCTAAGTATGTAACGCCGGTTTCACTGAAAATTTTGGTATATCAGTACAAACGCACTCGACTTTTGTGCGCTGCTAGCTACTTCACGTTTCGATTTATTAAATACATTTTATGTGAGTAACAATATGAATATTTAAATATTGTATATTTACGAAAGTAAAATAAATGTAAGTTAAAGAAAAAAACAATAATTTTTATGATAATATTTATACTATTGTCTGAAGAAAACTTCATATTGTGCAAAAATTATCAGACGATAAGTTGGTCTGAAGAAGACGAGAAATTCATGAATAAGTTGATTTTTTTGCTGCAAAATGCAATTTGTTTTTCCAACATGTCGGATTATAGATTGGGTCGAGAAAAACTGTGCCTGCATGATACATATCGTCATGATAAAAGAAAAAGGAAAGTTACTGGAATATTTGAAAGAGATGGGACTTTTACTTCATTGAATTTCTCGGATCTTGCTTAAGTGCCTGGAATATGATTTTTAATTTTTCTACACGTAATGCGCACATGATAAACATTTGTTATCGCGATTTCACCGGAAATTGTCTCTCTCGAGATCCTCCGAGTCCAAAAAAGTATTTTTTGAAAAAGCTTTCTCTCTCTCTGTGTATTTATGTGAACAGCATACCTCAAAAACGAAAAGATCACATAAAGGGCCTAATCAAGTTGGATTTTTAGGTACTTTACAACCTTTTAGCAATGCTGTAAGGCTATTTTGTAAAATACTTGTAAATCTTTTACTATCTAATTATTTATTGTACTATATTTGTCTTGTCTTTTCTTTATTTTTATCTTTAATTTTATGTTTTATTGAATAACAACCTTGGTATTTAAGTTCAGCATTTCTAAGGATGCGACGAGAAAGATTTTCAAGAAAATCACACCCCCTTAAACTACTCTTTAATAGAAAAGTTTTGAAAATGTTGTGTTTCTCAAAAATGCTAACAATTTTGATTCATATACAATACAGATATTGACAATACAAATAAAATGCTTGTATTGAATTTTGTAGGAATAGCCTTTGGAGACTTCTTCATTCTGGAGATATTTGCTGAATTTTTCATAACCGGCAACCTTTAAGAGATAAGACAACATGTTACTCCACAAAAATGCATATGTCATTAAATCACATAATTTATATTATATAGTTTTGTTTTAAATGTAAAGTTACCATTGATTTAAAAATTGTAAATTACGTAGCTTTTCTCAAACGGGAAGTTACCTTTCATTTCATCTCTCTTGTTCTACTGCAACTATACTCTAGCGATCAGCTTTTAAAACATCTGACTATCGCTTTAGCCTAGTGTATTCCCTTATGCTTAGAAGGAAGCAAAGCAAAGTATAAAACAATTTCTGCTAATGCTTGTCGTGATTAGCGTTATGTAGATAAATGAATAATATTTTGTGAGAATAGTTTGTTTGCAGAACAGGTAGTCTTGTGAATGGAACACACCTGATTTTTATTAGCGTAAACGTTTCAGACCTTAGTTACAAAAAATAATGGTTTTGAACTGACTTGTAGGGGTTTTAAAATAAGTTTCTTGACATTGTACATATAATGGACTTGGAAATCAATATTTGTTTAAAAGCTTTAAATTGAATTCTAACCGTATAAACAAACAAGAAGCAAACACCAATCTTGAAAATAAAGCCAAACACTACTTCTTTTGCAATTTCGTGCTAGCAAGTTATTAAAATTGTGATATTCATAAGTAGGATCATCGCGGGGCAGAACTCCGCATGAAGTTGTGAGCACTTAGTGACTACTGGGGTTGGGGGGGGGACGGTTAAGCGGGGAAAGTCCCTAATGACGAGGGTGCAAGTATAAACCAGGTCCGCCGTGGCCTGGCACCTAACCATAAGCATCTAGGCTCCTGAGGAGCAGCCGCTAATCCTATTTTTATTTATAATTTTAATATTATTAATTATAAATTACTTTTCGTAGATTGCATAAATGTTTTTTTTTTTGAAGGGAACTTAAGTCCTAATTTGTTTTTAATTTTTTGTTGGTATTTATTTATTATTTTACACTTTATCTTATCTAAACTGCGAAGAAACCTTTATAGAGTTACGGGCGTTTGCCCGCCGAAAACCGTCGCCTGTTTCTTCAATGCTAAAACACATGACAAGAAAGTGGTGTAGAAAATGTGAACAGAGAAGTCGTGGTGGAAGATAAATCACTTCAGTATTCGTCTGCCAGTCTGAGAAAACCATCAAAACCTTTGGGTCAGAATGAATGGTCTCCAGGGAGCGAACCCGGGACTTCTATAATGCGCAGCAGACATTATCGCCAGAGTCAACCCCCTCGATGATATTTGTGGGAGAACCTGGACTGTGAAAAGCTAAACAAACTGTAATCACTTTGCGCTGAGTCATTTAATATGGGCATATGTTTGTAAACTTAGGTTTACACTTTTATGTACGTGTGGTTATTGGAGAAAATATAAATTGCTGAGAAGAGAAGGGTTGTCAGAAAAATGCAATCCAAACATTTCTCAGAATCTGCCTGAAGCAGACAGAGGATATGAGCCAGCCCCCTCTTATTTTTCTGCAAGAAAAATATGTTAAAAATAAAAAACGAGATGGCAGATATTCCTCAATATTTTCCTGTTATTGTATTGCTCCGCTGTAAACTTTCTTTCAAAGCAAATGAGTTCATCAAAAGAGTTATGCTGTATGAAAAGGCCGGATTTGAATGTATGCTTTACCTCGGGCAGTAACACCTTATTCTGTTTTATGACGATGTTGACTTACCTAAAGAAATATTCACTATATTGTTGTGAAGGGATGTATGTTAGCAACAGAGGGGACACCTCCACGGTCCTGAACGGCCTATTGTGTCTAACACCCGCGGGGCCAAGGCTTGAGGTGAAGGTGACATAGAAATCGGAGAGACCACCGACACAAACTCACGTCCTTAACAACTCCAGTTTGAATGCCCCGGCAGACTGACAAGGAGTCACAGCGTCGAGAGAGGGAAACGAAGCGACTTTACGGTTCAACCTGAAGCTCCAAGCGCATTGTACAAATGTATTACCGTGAATCTATACAAAGGGCATGTATCCGTTCATCATCTGTCCGCAAGCCACCGAATCATCAGCAACCAGACCTGGAGGATGGAGAAGGAGCAGATGAAATGAGAAAGGGAAGGAAGAAGAAGAACCATGGTAGTTGAGAAGCATCCTAATCCACCTTGGACCACATAGAAAAACCACGGAAATCCCTGGTCCAGGATGCACTGCCGCCGAGATCAAACTCGGACCTCTCAAACGCCAGTTACAGACAAAATCATCGAAGCCATCTAGGTCGGATAATGTTGTCACGATTGAAATTAGTAATTGCAGAAAAATCCGAAACGATATATTTCTTATAAATATGCAGTAATCTAAATGCTCGAGCTTCGCTTACTGATAGAAGTTCCACAGAGATTTAAAAACATAATTTACTAGTATATAAATACTTGGGCTTTTACGGCCGGCGTTGTCAACTAGATTATAAATGGTAGCCGGACTTGTAGGCTGTGGTCCAAATGATTTAATTACCGACGTTTCGCCGAAATCAGCGTCCAGCATCTTCAGGGAACAAAGCTACTAGTTCAGCTCCTGAGTCCAACAACACTGAATCCAACAGGCTTTTAAAAGATTTAACTATCATTTTACACTAGTGTATACCCTTATTTCTCTTCTAATTACAAGGAAGCAAGTAGAAAGACCAGGTCTGCTATTTTTTTCTCGATTAGCATGAAAGAAGTGTAAGAATAATAACAATATGTTTTGCAGAGCTGTGGATGGAACACGTCAGATTTTTATTTTAATGAAATACATAACATAGATTTCCGATATATATTTTATTTAAATTTAAATAAAGCAAACATGACGTATAAGAATAGTTTCATACAACTATAAACAATGGGATGTAAAGAAGAAATATGATGTAACGCATTTTCTTATTTAATCTGTCATTTCCTGATACTTGTGTACATAAACTGCTATTTTGATACAGAATATATTACTTTTGGGACAGTATTGAGTTTATTTTAATACATTTACTATTAGTGGTAAAAGCTTCATATAGAGATTTCACTCATCTTGAGATCAAAAAGCTCTTAACAAAACGCATGAGGTTTGTATACCTTGTATCATTTGCTTATAAACAGATAACTCAAAAGGAAAAATCGGATAAGAATCAATGTCATACCTGTATCACATAGGGTTTAAACTTGCCAGATGAAAATATTCTTTTATCATTCATATAGCAGAGTTTCTTCTTAATTTAAATTTTATCAGAAATGCTCTAAACATTTTGATTGAACTAAAATGCATATGAAACATTAAAGTAAAAACTGTATGATATCTTGAATTTTAGTGAAATCATCCTCAGGTTAGCATAGAATAGGATATGCGCGGAGGAGGCACACCACCAAACCAATGAGGATTTCGTACACAGGACTGCTGGGCACAGGAGCAACGGCAAACCTAAAGTTACCAGTTATAAATACCCCGACAATCGGACCGACCACAAGATTCCCACTACGACAGGGTCCAATGCCTCATAAGAGGCGGTCCTCCTCCGACTAGCCGAAGACTGCGCTCGCTAAAGTGCCTAGCTTTGGCGCTTCGTGGCGCAGGGGATCATTAATTCGAGTCTAGCCTTGGGCATGGCTGTTTATGTCTTTGTAAATGTGTGTAAATGTGTTTGTAATTTTTTAATTTGTAGGTCAACAAAATAAAATGGCAAACAAATAACAAAATAAAAGAAATGTAGGGAAAATGGAAAAGAGAGGGAAAGATAGAACAGTGTCAGAGTGCCGACAAGTCTAAGAAATTTCATTTTAAAGAAAAGAAAAAAAAAAAAAAAGACCAAGGGACGATATAGTTACGAAGATAGCGTTTATCCTTGCTACGCCGCTCCAAAGTACCATCCCGCCATTTGCAAACCTGAAGCACACCGATACGCACAGAATGAATAAAATGATAATTGGATCCAAATGATTTGCTTTGTAACCCAGACAAACCCGAAAAAACAGAAATCGAACCTTGGACCTCCGGAATGCGAGTCCCATGCGTTAACGCGAGTCCACCAAGCCCGGGCATACGATTAAATGTTATATTAATGTATAAAATGGGAAATGATAAAACTGAGACGTAATCTTATCTCAACACGAGTATAGGACTCAGTAATGACATATTTTTGTCAAATAATTGCATTATATAATACGTGTAGTAAGTACGATATTTCAACCCATCTCGATACGAAATTTCATCATAAAATTATGTTTCGAAACCCCTTAATAAAAAAAACCTTCTCTGCGACGTGCAATGTGCATAGTAAGCAGAAAAAGTATTGTATTCCGCCCAAAAGTCTGCTACAGGAATTTAATCGGAAATGTATGCTTTAAGGACTTCTGAATCAAAAGAAATTATTTTTTGGAATTTTGTGTCCCTGTGTCTATGAACAGCATAGCTTAACATCGAAAAGTAGGTTAAGTAGCAAATTCGTAGGTGACGCGATGGCAGGAAACACCTCCCACCCAAAATACACTGTACATAGAACATGGAAGAGTTTTGTAATTTTGAATTTCTCAATTGACCGGTTTTGATTGTACCTTATTTTTATGACAAGCGAAATGTGTATCTTAATTCTGGGAATACCCTCTGAAGACCTCTTCATTCTAAATGACTTTTGTATAACTTTTGTATATCTGGAAACCCATTAGAAATAAACAAAATTTACCTACTGCACAAAAATGTAGATTCATTAAAACACAAATTATGCTAGATACATTTTTTGTAGAGTTAATCATTTAAAGATATTCTGAGTTTTGGTTTCAGTTTTAAAGTACTTAAACTTTTCTCAGACGGGAGCCGTCTTCCTTTTTGTCTCTCGTTTGTTCACTCCTAGTAAGAAAATAGAACCAAATTTCAATTGTTTCATTTAGCGACTGCCTTTTAAAGGATCTAGATATCGCTCAACCTAGTACATACCTTCTACTTACAAAGAAGCAAGTAATAAGAGAATTTCATATCAATATTTTATAAATATCATGTTTTATAAAGAAGGATTGTTATTAAACAGCTAGAGAAGGTCATTTGAGTGGAACACATCAGATTGTTTTCATCCTTGTCATGCAAATAAAACGGAATTTCACGTAGTGGCCAGGTCAAAAGGATTTGAAAATCGCTATAGCCTGGTGTAATCGCCAATTCCCTTTGAACCTCAAACAAATTATTTAAAGTCTTCTCAAAGTAGTTTAATTACATTAATTTTAATTATATTTATTCAAATATCTTATATAGAGTATAACACTAATATAAATATGATAAAACTATTTCGGCTAATGTTCATATTGATTTAGCTTGAAGTATACAGAAGAATAAGGTTTTGTAAGAACCATTTGCTACAGAGTAAGTAAAGAAAGTCATTTGATAAGCTTGTATCTATGAGACGTCAAGTTTAAGTTGCATCAAGTTGCCTGCAGTCGCAGTGAGTGGGTAGCTTTTTCTCCTGAGCATTCCCGTATCACTTTCCGGCAATGCTACAAGAAGAAGATACACAGTGACTTAATATCCGGACGATCTCTATCTCGCTCACTCTCTTGCGTGTCAGACAGGGTTACGCAGCGATCGAACATATTTCTAAAATATTGGATATTTCTCAATTTCACACGTGTGCCAACTCTTTCGCTCCCTTGACATCCTACCCCAACCAAACAACGTGATCGAAGCTCTCTGCGAAATTAGAAAGTTTACAGAGAAGATTCTCAGATTGACTCGGCGTATGTCTCTCAGGAGCTGAGGCTGTCACGAGTATGGAAAGCTTTAGGTAAGAGCCAGGAGTAGCTCTCCTGCTATCCTCCTCTTCTTCAAAATATCTAAGTGAAATGAATTTGTAAGGAAGATAAATTGTGTACATGATACTTCTAAAATGTTCGTATACATTTTTTTTTGTATTGCTTCATTTGTATAGCCCCCTTTAACATAATAGTCATATCGGGGGCTTTCACTTGTGAAATAGTAGGTTCAGAACCTTAGGTTAAACTTTATATTACTAAACACACGCACATTCACTCTCACATTCATACTTCCAGACTCTATGGGGGATAGGGAATAATTCCCTTAAAGAAAAATTCCCCGCCCCAGCCGGGATTCGAACCCAGGACCTCCTATAGAACTTAATACCTTATATCTCTACTATGTACTTATATTGGGGAGCTGCTAATTAAAATTGATTTGATTTTCCCTTTCTCTACTTTATTTCCAAGATTTCATAAAATACATGTTTAGAGGTTCTCTGAGTCCCCGGAAAAGGATTTTTATAAAAATATTCACGTGTATGCATATGTCTATGGACAATGTCAATTAAAAGTCAATAAAAACAAAAAATTGATTAAATAGAAACTTTCAAGAAAATTCCTCCATTTCAAACCACCCCACCTGCATAGCGTGTCTGCCTCACATTCAACAGGTCGCGAGTTTGAATCTCGCTTAGGTTGAGTTATTCGGATAAGGTTTTTTTTTTTTTTTTTTTCGGGGTTTTCTCTTGTCATGAGTAGAGAATGTCAAGTAACGTTAAGCTCTACGGACCCCGAGCTCATCATTTGAGCATCATTTCATAAATTTCATTCATCGTGTGATATGATAAACCAGGTTAAAGGACGTTAAGCTAAAATAAAATCCAAACTGCTATATTAGGAAAACATATTTGGAAATGTTGATTTTCTCAAAAATGATTAACAAACTTTATTAACATAGGACCTCGTTTTAAAGATATTTATATGATAAATAAAATGTATAACTTGAATTTTCTGTGCATAGCCTGTGAGTAGCTGTTCAATCGGGATGATCTTTGCATAGCTGGTAAACTGTGAGAGAGAGAGAGAGAGAGAGAGAGAGAGAGAGACAAAAACCTGATTCACAAAAATGTAGATATCATCAAAAACTCGTAATTTAAGTAATTTTTTTTGTCAAGTTAATCATTTATAGATATTCCTTATTGTTGGTTTAACTTTTCCAGTACCACATAGATATACTTTCTTAAATTGGAAGTACTTGTTTCTTTTTATTTTGTAACAATCCCTGCAGCGTAAACCATCGTGTATCCTAGTTTCGTAGAATCTAAAAGAAAATAAATAAATAATAGGACCTCGATCAGTATGAAGTAGACAGAAGAATATGCGTTTGTAAGAATAGTTTCTTGTAGAATAGGAAGAGAAGGTCATGTGAAATAAACTTATACATTTAGAAAAGATTTCATATGTTTGTGTGTGAACATAACACTAAAACAAAAAGGTGGTTAAATAACAAACTTGGTATTTAAGTTCTGAATCTTCCAAGGATGCGACACGGAGATTTAAGAAAAAGAAAATAAAAGAAAACCCCACCCTTTACATGGAAAAAAATATTGAATACTTTCAGTTTATCAAAAATGACACTAATGATTTTGAATAAAATGCCATAAATAAAGATATTTATATTATAAACATAATATCTGAAACTTTTTGGCAATACTAACTGAAGTTTTTTTAATTCTGGATGACTTTTGCATAACTGGAAAACCATGAGAGATTGAGTAAATCTTACTACCTACAAAAATGTAAATCTCGTTAATACACACAATTTATGCCAAAAACAATTTTGTGCAGTAAGCCCTTGTTGAGATATTCATAGTTGTTGGTTTCAATTATAAAATATGTATACAATTCACAAATAGAAAATTGTTATTCATTTTTCTTTTTCCTGATCAAGCCAAGAGAACGGAATATCAGAGCAACACATGCCACCGGCTCTTGAAATATTTGTCTATGGCCTTAGCGTAGCGTATTCCCTTATTCCTGTGTATCTACAAGTAATAATAAACTTATTTATGCATATGTTTGAAGAATTGGGAAAAATAAGCTTCTATAAGAATAGTTTGCTGTAGAATAGGTAGAGGAAGTAATATGTATGTAACACATAAGATTTTTATATTTCCCTTTCATTTTGTTATCTTATGTTTAAATCTCATGTTTATGTTTAAAGTTTTATTTCGAAATTCTATTAGAAAATAATTAAAACTTAATAACATTTTCTTTTTGGACGCCCCTTTGCCACAGAGGTTTTAAAATTGACGGTGATTTCTTGCTACAGAAGCTGCATAAGGCCTTATTGTTACGGCATTATTCTCCGTTCACAATTTTCTGAATTAAGGCCATGTTGATTCACAGAATTTATATTGAAGTTTCCAAAGGTATTATTCTTTTTTAATTTTACCTTTTCTTATTCGAAATTTATGTTTCTCTAAATGATGTACCTATATTTTATTAATATGTAATTCAGTTTGATAAAACGTTGCACACTAATTATGCGTAAGATTGAATTTCATGCAAGGAAAGGTCCATAGAGGTCATATTTCATACCTTATAGCAATGCACATAGCTGGAAAGCTACATAAATTTTGCCATCTCATTTTTAAAAAAAAAAAGCTATATCTAATAACTATAAAGAGCTACACAAAAAATAATCTTCAATGTAATTAAATAAACAGAATGCAAAATTTCAAGTAATTATCACTGAAGGTTTGCTTTGAAAAAGCGTAGACAGAAAGATTAAACTGTGATAAAAGATGTAATTATCCAGTTTTGTCAAAATACTTATTTATAATACATGTTGTAAAATGTTTTATATTGTGAGGTGAAACGAGGCCGTAATCTTACGAACAATAAAACAATTTTAGCACTGTGTCATACACTATTTCTTAGACACTTCTCAATATGAATACACATGTTATGATTCTAACTAGATTGTTTTACCTATTTCATGGAGTTCATGTTTTATTGTCTGTCTAACTTAGCATCAGTGCTGACAACATAATGAACAAAAACATTCTATACAACGGAGGCAGTGTAGCAGTTGTAATTTTGCTCTCTCCTCTGCTTGCACAATTTCGTCTGGTTCAGCAGATTCCATGTTCATCAGATTGAAATCATCCGCCACTTTATGGATTAAAACAAGCTTTCAGAGTCATAGCCTACTTAAATGAGACCGTGGACGCATAAATCAAAATTGGCTATATTGAAGTGTTATAATTTTATAACACTGACTTTTCTACTGGTAAAAATCTACTTTTAGTATCAACTTCTAAAATATGTTTATACGTTGAAATATACAACACCCGTACAGAGTGTTATGAGGATAAATATTTCGATAAATGAAACCATAATTGCTTCCACTTCGGTCTGTCATCTAATAGTTTTCCCACAAACAAATCACATATTGTGTGGTCTCAATTACGTGGCGAAATGAATGACTTGTCACTACAGACTATCTGGTATGCTTCCATGTTCTCACACCTCAATCCGTGATCTGCTGGCCAAGGTAGTGTGGGGTCATTAGCCCTGCAGAAAGATTGAAACTAATTTCCGATACATTCGTTACAGCGCGGCCCGCCCACTCAAGGTCATAGGGAAAATATACACGTAGGTATGTCTTTTGAGTGCCACGCCTACTTGGAAGCAGTGACCAACCTGAAAACCAAATAATAATTAAATCTTAATAATTAAACCTATAAGTCCGCAAATGAAGCAAATATTAAATGCAATGTTGTTCATTACAGTATTCTTAATCACCACATAAATATCTGCACTTATACCCGTAACAGCCTACATTTTATGTGGCTGCATTTTAATTGACATCTCCTTTTAAGTAGAGGAAGTATTGTATTCCACCCCAATATTTGATACCAAGATTTCAACGTGTTTGTAGATACGCCTACGAGATGTAACACTATTTGTATCTGAGTTTTATCTGTGTCTGTGTGCGCATCTCATAACTTAAAAATATAAAGTCGATTAAATACCAAATTTGGTATTTGAGTTCAGTATCTTCCAAGATGCAACAAGAAAGTCCCCGCACTCCAATCTCTAAAGATGTTTAAATTCAAATATTTTAAAATATTTTCATGTCAAAGTAAATGTACATTACATTGAATACTCTTCTGTCTGTGGACATATTCGAAAATGAACAAATGTATGACAACTATGCTTTGAAAAAGCAGATTTTTATCTTATGCTCAAAGCGTATAATTATCAATAGAAACATAATGGACGTGGAATGCTGAACATACCTTGATACGCCAAATGTTAAGATTATTCGACACCAAAAACATGAGTCCTTCTTGCATTTCTACACGCGCTACTTCCCCCTTGACTGTCTTCAAAGATCTTCCTTTGTCTTTAGTATTTTTCTTAACTTTTACGTTGCCTGATGTTTCTTTGCTACCCTGTGCCAAGACTTGGGTATAATTGTTTGAAATTGTAATTTGAAGCACAAAGGGTGCATTGGAGAATAAAAATAAAAACAAAAGAAAGGAACTTAGTTGGCCAGCTCATCACGCCAGTTGTTGTTATCCTCCTCGCCTTGCCTTTTATTGGTAAAACGCGACTTTTTCCTTAATGTTACATCCTCCATTTAAAGGAGATTTTTTCTTGCGTATGTAAATGCACGTGAAAGAAACATCAAATACGGAACGTAAACGTTGGACGTGATTGTTGCTTTTATTACCAGTTTTGAATCGAACTGTCTTTGTGCACCACGCCCTGCTCGCTGTGAGTGTAGCCATGCATATATGCACGGCCCAGTGCAGTCGACGCTATCGGTAATGAAGCGTTAATATCTGATGATATAAATTGTAAACATGCGTCATATTTTAGCCTTCAATCTGATTTTTCAGCGATGTTTACCGTTAATACATATGGGAGTAACATTTTAGGGTTATGATATGGTTATGCGTATAATTAATAAATCAGTAGGATTTTTTGTTGGATGTTTAAAATTACCTAGCAGCACAAATCAACACGTCTATCTGTAAAACTCTGAACTGTCAGTGACCCATTATGTATACATTTTGCATGACACATTAAAAAATTTGATGTTTATCATTCACTTTCTCTACCTGTTCTGGAAACAATCTATTGTTATAAAATATTATTATTTTATCTACATGATTCTAACGGTTAGCAAAATGATTTCTCAAACGGAGGCCCCAGGTTCGATTCTCGGCTGTGACGCGGAATGTTTCTTTAACCAAAATCATCCCCCACAGAGTACGGAAGTATGTACCTGAAAATGAATGTGTGTTTGTGTTTAAAGAAAATAAAATGATTAAAAAGCCAACGTTCAAGAACCTACACTCCAAGACTTGTTTTTAAACAAAGCCCTCGATATAACCTTAACTGTTGAACGGGGCTTTGTAAATGGAAAAAAGAACCCTATCGCTGTGTTAAACACTAGAAATTCGATTATATTTACATGGATAGATGTAAAGCAAAAGAGATGTGCAAATAAAGAAGATTTCCCGTTTGAGAAAACGTTGCGTAGTTTGAAAATGAAACCAATTATAAGTAGCTAACTGTACAAAAAGGACAGGAACTATATGTGTTACCGAGATCTATATTTTTACAAGAAGATAATAAAAATCATCATAATGCTATTCTAGGCATCAAATTTAATAAACCTTTATTAATTAATATATTAATTTATTAATAAATAGTAAGTACTATTTATCTCTATTGTTTACAAAAGTCATTCAGAAGGAACAAGTCTTCAGAGGATATCATCAGAAAATTTAAAATATGAATTTTGTTTGTCATGAAAAGATATATGGAATTTTAATAAAAATCGTTGGAACCAATATTGAGAATGTCATTTTCCAAATATGTTCCATGTAAAGGCTAGTTGAGGCTGCAGGAAATTTTCTGAAAACCATCATGTCGCATGCTTTGAAGATAGTGATCTTAAATACCAGGTTTAATATTTACCGACTTTTCGTTTTTCAGTAGACACACGCACACACACAACATTTTATAAAAATGCTTTTCTTTTATTCAAAACATGTATTTCTGGTAAAATTTTAGTATCGAAGTTTCCAACAAAGTACATTGTATGTTTATGCTAGAGAAAGTAATTAAAGTAATAATAGTTAACTTAATCGGGTTAATCTTCTCATATGGAAAACTTAACACATTGTTGTCAATGAACATTTTAATCATAGAATGAAGAACACGAAACGAGGAATCAGCCCGTAGCCAGGCATGAGAGTGAGGGAAGTAGATGATATGAAGTGAAGGTAAAATGCAGTATAGAAAAGGCAATATTTGAGTATCTGGTGCAATGTTTGGGACGCCGAAGAAATTGAGAAACCACGCAAAATCTCAAGTTCGGTCTGCTGGGATTCAACTAGAGGCGAGCGCTCTAAACAGTCTCCACAGCGTCTCCAATAATAACAGTACAGATCAATATAACGTTTCCTTTCCCATCTTTTCCTTTGAATTTTCACAATAAATAAATGTAAGGTATAATCAGAATGACGACTTTTCATACCAGAGATCATTGCTTCATCCCAGGTTTAAGTAGAAATATTTTTATTTTATTATAATTATTTTCCCCTTGAACAAAAATTACGTGATCGAAAGTTGGGGGTTGCTGCATTAGGCCAACTCCTAATCATCGTTAAAATGTGTCACTGCTAAAAGACCAAAGTATTTAAGCCGGATGGAGGAATACAAGTTTTAGAATGGAACCCATCTGGAAGAGGAAGACGTGGTCGACCTAGACTTAAATGGATGAAGAATATTGAAAGAGGAATCAGAGAATTAGGACTAGAGAAATTTTATTGGAAGGATTGAGAAGGTTGAAGGAAGAGAATAAAAGGTTGAACTTCGGATACGATGTTGTTTTTTTTTGTTTTTTTTTTACATTATGAATCAAATAATTATCATATATATTTTTCATACATTATACAAGATTAATAGAATGCTTCTAAGTAAACTTAAATCCTGCTACTGCCAGAGCGATTCACAGAAGTCAGAAATACTATCCGTTTTAGACATCGTGGTGTGCCAGAAAACATATCATGCAGATATATTTCATTAATGTACCCTAACAACTAATCCACTGTGGTTTTCTAATAGGAGTACCAGACTTGTCCACATAGCCATAGACAGGGAAAAAAAACCCAAAAACAAATAGACTGTTTTGAGCAACCCAGGAAGTCCATAAGGAAAAAAAATTACATTTACAAACCTCGGGCTGAATATTTAAGTATTTCAAAGTATTATACAATCTGGAAATAGTTTTAGTAATGGAATATTTTCATTCCGTTTCTGTTCAGATCAAACTATATTTTGAAAAAAAAATTACAAAATGTGCTATTCTAACTCCTAAAACTAGTGATTTAAATTGTGTGATTCCATTTATATCACACAAATATATTTTTAGCAGAGATTATTATTAATTGCATTTAACTTCATATTCCCAAAATTTAGAGATAGAAAATTCCCTTCTTGGAGCGCCACAAAATCTCCTGTGATATCATAAATCATTTTTAATATTTATGATACAATAACTAAAACATTAAATTCATTCTTTTAAATTCGAAATAACCAAATAAATTCTTTAGTATCTATTTACTTATATTATAACTTCCTCTACACGTACTATTACAGTGTATAAAAAAGGTACTTAATACTTAAGTTTAGTAATTTCCAAGGATGCGACAGGAAGGTTCTGAGGAAAATCTCGTCATTCTCAAACTACCTTTTACATGAAAAAAAAAATCCCAAATTGTAATTGTTTTCAAAATGTCTAACAATTTAGCTTAACGTATAGTATACCAAATACATTTACGTGACAAATAAAATTATATCTTGAATTTTATGGGAATAACCTTCGAAGACATCTTTATTTTAGATGAATTTTGCTGAATTAAGCCGTAAGAGATTGAAAAACACTTACATATCAGAAAACATAAATCTCGTTAAAACACATAATTTGTGTGTGTGTGTGTGTGTGTGTGTGTGTGTTTTCGTAGAGCTGGCCGTTTCTGAGATATTTCATGTTGACAAAGAAATTATAATCACATAGCTACCATTTTTTAAAAGATTTGACTCCGCTTTAGTCTATGGCACTCTATTTCCTTTCTACTTGCAATGAAGCAAGTAAAAAGATGATTTCTGCTCTTTTTCTCTTGATTAGCCTGAAGTAAATAGAAGAAGAAACTTTTGAACAATAATTTGTTACAGAAATGTAGAGAAAGTTATGTGAATGGAGCACACCATATTTTATTTGTCCTGTATTTTCTTTATTCTTGTCTGTAATTTTATGAATATTAATAAGTCATGGTTGTGAAACAAAGACACCTCCATGAGTAAATCAGAACTGACGATGATTTATATATGCAAATTTAAGGGGACATCATAGAGAATATACGCCATATTTTTTAAAATATCCCAAACATATTTGACCACTAAAAAAGAAATAGCAATCTTTCTTTCAAGTTGTACTTTAAATTCAGTGTTCCACCATTTTTAAATTATCTGGTGACCCCTTTCAGGGCAGCCTGCAACTGTTTAGACTTCTCCGCCCCCAGTTTTTGCAATAAGTTCGATACTTAAGTCCATTTTGCATCTACATTTGACATCTGTGTGTCCATTTCAAGTCGAAAATGTGAACTAATATGTAAAAAGAGAGCATAGTATTTTTTTTTTTTTTACAGCCTAACGTTCTTAACCTGTTTGGTCATATCGGGCGATAAATGAAATTGGTGAAATGATGCTCAAATGATCTTGGGGTCCATGGAGTTTAAAGTTACTTGACATTCGTCTTCTCAGGAGAAGGGAAAACCCCGAAAAAAAAGCTTATCCGAGTAACTCACCCTAACCGAGATTCGAACTCACGGCGTTTTGAATGTGAAGCAGATACGCTACCACCACACCACCCAGGCGGACTGAGCATAGTATTTATTATGTTTCAAAAATTACAAAACAGATCCCACATTGGGTGCTTCTACCTGCCCCGTCATTATCGAAGTATTCGGTACTGAGATTATTTAACCTGGGCCCTCCCCGTCCTTATCTAGAGAGAGATAGAGTACCCAGCATCTGTCCACACCTCACCAATAGCATATTTCTGTTCTTGTCTTAGGAGTAACGCGACTTGGACAACATTACTTACAATTTTCTGCCGCTAAATAAGTCACTCGGAATTGGCCAAAACAGTCCGTGAGGGCTGTCAACTATAAGTTAAAATGATTGCTGCTGCGTTCAGATAATTAATAATAATTAAAATGTATAGATGAGAAAGCAGTAAGTGACACTTTTAGAATATAAAATATTTTATTGCCAATTGCATTGTCATACAAAACAATTGTATATCAATAAAATCGCTTCTCAAAAATTTAAAAACAAAGCTGACTTCCCTACTGTTTATTCATTTTAATCAGCACAGGGGTTAAGCTGTGACCTCCTTTTTTTGTCCTTTTTATAAACATTTATAAATATACACTGAAAATGTTTAGCTTTATATCAATAATTAAAAAACAAATTTAGTATGTAATAATTGCATCTATGCTTATTGTAGACGAAGGGACGTTTTATAGAAAGAATGGTTTATCTCTTTCAGCAATACACTGTTATCACATGACTCCACGCGTTTCATCTGAATCCATAAAGTCGGCCAAAGATGAAACAAATAGTAAACAAAAAAAATCTGATGTGTACCATTCACATGACTTTCTGTATACCCCTGCAACAAATTATTCTTAAAAAGCTTATACTTCTATTTACTTTAAGCTAATCAGAAAAAATGAGCAGAAATAGTCTTATTAGTTACTTCCTTGTAAGTAGAAGCGAAATAAGGGACTACCATAGGTTAAAATGATAGTCAAAAGCTGGTGGCTATGTCAATGAAGTTCCTTTGTTTATATGGATGGGAGTTGACAAGTTCCTGTATGAGAAAATTATAAGTTTTTCATAGCAGAAACCAAAAATAAAGAATGTCTCAAAAACGATGAACTTACGAAAAAAATGTATAGAACATAAATCGTGTGTTTTAACGTGCTCTACATTTTTTGTATAGTAAGTTTTTGTCCATCTCTTACGGTTTAGCAATTATTTAAAATTCAGTAAAATTCATCCAGAATAAACTACTCTTCAGAGCCTATTCCCAGAAAATTCAAGATATACATTTTATTTTTACATTTAATCAAAATCGTTAGAGCCATTTTTGAGAATATCTAAATTTTCGAAAAAAGTTCCATGTAAAGGGTGGTTGGGGGTGGGGGATTTTTCTCAAAATCTTCGTGTCGCATCCCTGGATGATACTAAACTTAAATACCTACTTTTCGTTTTTGAGTTGTCGTGTTCACGGACACGCGCGCACACACACACACACACACACACACACACGGACCTTTTTGTGAAAATGCTGTTTTTTGGATATTGGGGACCCTAAAACATATATTTCCGGTGAAATCTCGGTATCGAATTTTTGGGTGGAGTGCAATACCTTCCCTATACACCATGTACATAGTGCGTATAGAGAAAGTAATAATATGTGACTTAACCCTGCGCTTGGGAATGCATCGCTTATAACCTAAACAGATTGACTGTGTTTTAACAAACTTGTGGAGAAATTCAAAAGGTTTATTGTGAGAAGAATGACATAATGGTAAGCATAATAGATAATACTGTCACTTCGCTGAGAGATGACAGCCGGGATTTATTTTCCTGTTCCTCCCGCAGTGAAAACAAGTTCAGCTCCGAGAACTACATCACTAGTTTCAGATGAGTAGGTAAGCTAAATATAGTGTATTAACCTGTTTTACCTTAATGTTTCGCAATTATTTAATAATTTATTTACTCTAATATCGTACTTTGCATACCTATTCCTAAGTTGAAAGAGAGAGTCTAATGTCAGATGCCATGGCGGTTGCAACTGTTTATTGAACGACCAATTGACTGCTGAATAGATAGCAGAGAATATACGCATTAATCTGGAGCTATGTATTTGGCATATTGGAAGAATATAAATTTCTACACTGTATTTAAATGTTCGAAAAAATTTAGTGTCGGATTATTTAAAATTCAGATCATTAGCTAACGAATTCGGAAACCTGTTTATGCTGTCGTTAACCACAACATCTGAACATTCTCTTTAGGAAAATGCTTTTTTGGTATATTCCGGAGTTCACCGTGGCTCAAAAATGTGTCATTTCTTCTTTTACATTAATAATTTGTAAATTCCTATAAAGGTTTTGTAATATACATGTCACTAAAGTGTTATTTCTGCGACCAAACATTAAACAGGATACCATATTTTATTTATTACTGAGGTAGACTTTTTTTTTTTAGATTTTATTATTATTTTTCACTTCCTTCTCTCCCCTACCTTCACTATTTTTCCTACAACAGAAAATAAAATCAATAAAGGAAACCCCTTTCTATTCACGTATGTGTAACGTGTGAGCTTAAGTTTCAAGGGATGTTTTACGGTTCTAGAATGTTGAAAAATGCGAGTTGATCTTTTAGAGATTCAATAAAAGTCATTTCTTTTGCACGTTTCTCTCTTTCCTCTGAAGAACATTTATTTCAATAGATGTCTGAATATTTATGAATACATTTTTTCCAACGTAAGAGATGTCCTAAATCAACTGATAAGAATTCTGCTTTTTGCTGAATGAATCTAGGATGTATTAATTTCAAATGTATCTAGTTAATAGGTTATATATAGTATATATACATCTCAGGTATACTGCTTTATAGCCTTTATTGGACAACCAAAATAAAAAACTCACTTTCAAGCTCTGTAAATTTTTTTGTAATCACAACCTACATCATTTTGAGGCTTTAAAATCAAATAATATAAACTGATTAAGCTGATAACCGCTGGTGATATGATAATTACACGATTCAACACAATTTAACGATAATATCTTTGTATTAATCTAACTAACATGGACAAAACTTAAAAAGTAACTTCTATCCACGTTTTCTGAAAACAAAACACAATTGTTTGAAATTGATATATAGTTGTATAAAGTCATTCACTGGTAGCTAGGATAATGTTTCGAAACTGTTTGTTATTTTTAATAATTTCTTAAAAAATTAATGTATTTAGATTCGCAGTTGGACTCTTTTGTTCACATACTTTTTACTGTTCATTGCAATGTTCTTGTTGTGCCTTATTTTTTTTAATATTATTTGATAAATACATTTAAACCTGCCACCGTGTAACATTCACATACAATGAAATAAATACATACACGCATACGTACATACATATATAAGTACATACACACATATATACATTCATACAAAGAATGTCGGAAGTGGTTCAACACCACGAAAAAAACTGTACATATAAGCTATAAGTTGTGTGTTGTAACGAGATCTACATTTTTGTACAGTAAGTTTTTGTCTATCTCTTACGGTTTACTAGTTATACAAGATTCAGCAAAATTTATGCATAATAAAGAGATATTCAGAGGATACTCGAAAAAAAATCGTGATATAAATTTTGACATATAACAATACTTAACATATTGTATTTTAATCAAAATCGTTAGAGACATTTTTGAGAAAATAAACATTTTCGAAACCTTTTCCATAAGAAGATTAGTTAAAGGTGGGAGATTTGCTTTAAAATATTCATGTGGCATCTTTGAAAGATACTAAGCTTAAATGCCAAGTTTTGTATTTTACCCACTTTTCGCTTTTGAGTTATCGTGCTCAGACACACGCACACGCACATCGAGTTTTTCCTAAAAATGTTTTTACTGGCTACAGGAGACACTGAAACGTGTGTTTCCGGTGAAATATCGGTCTAAAATTTTAGTTGGAATGCAATACATTCTCTACCTACGTAACATATATTACTTAGAGAAAGTAGTACAGGGAACATAATTCATTGCATTGAAATTCCAGTACGAAAAATTACAAACTAAATTTTAGATTTTGTTTTGAGATATTTACGAGCTAAGTTTAAATGTGGTATTGAAATTTTCTAATGAGTATCATTAAGCATTGTTTAGTACGTCCTTGGAAGTGACATTCAAAATTTGGAAGCAAGTATGTCTGGAATCAGCAAACATTTTGCAGTTTAAAGATTTTACTTTTTCTACACCCAACAATGAACATAGAAAGTAGAGAAGGTATTGTATTCCACCAAAATACTATGCCGAGATTTCACAGGAAATGTATGTTTTGAGGACCGCTGAACGCCGAGTGGTTAGACCGCTCGCTTTTCTCTAAAGTGGGCAAGGTTTGATCCTAGGAGAACGCATTTGGGATTTTTGGTGCACATAGAGGTGAACCGGGTTTTCCCGCTTTCCTCAGTCATTCATCACATACTTGCTCCATTAACGACTATCGTTTCATCCACTTTTCGTCATTTCATATCATCTTCCTCACTCCATAAAAGGGATCACCATGTATCCTGGCTTACACTCATATTATTCATCGTGCACTTTGATATAATCTGATATTAATAATGTTGTTTAATGTAAGATTTTCTTATATAGTATAAATTAAATAGTCTAGAGTCCGTCTGCTGCTCAACTGGTATCTAACCACAGACGCTATCTTGTGAGTCCTGGGGTTTGTGAGTCCTCTGAAACAAAACAAAAAATCACTTTTAGATAATACTTCCATGTGTGGATACAGCAAAACTCGAAAACGATAAGCTGGTTAAGTCACAAACTTCGTATTTTAGCTCAGTATATTCCAACATCCCAAAATTCAAGGGATAATTTTTGAAATGTTCGATTGTTCAAAAATGGCTGTAACCATTTTTATTAAAATAACATATTTTCAATATATTTGTATGATAAATATCTATGTGGTATTTTCTGTGAATGGCCTCTGAAACGCTCTTCAATCTGTATGCATTTTATATAAGTGGTAATTTGTAAAAGATAAACCAATTAATACTACACAAAACGTCTAGATCTCCTTAAAGCACCCAATTATGTCAAATGTTTTGTGGAGTTAATAATTTCCGAAATATTAATTCTTTTTGTTTAAATCTACCAATACATACTTCTTATCTCAAATGAGAAATCACCATTTATATTTGTTTTAATTTTTCTCTAGTTGTGCAAATACAACGGAATTTTAAGTAATCAGATAAATAAAATATTTTACTATTGCTTTAGCCTATCTTATTTCCTTTTAACCTCCAAGTTAACGTTTAATAAAACATTTTCTGCTAAGTTTTGCCTTTATTAGATGAGGTAGATAGAAGAATAAGGATTGTAAGAAAGGTTTATTTCAAAATAGGTAGAGAAACTCGGGTAAGTGTAACACAACAAACATTCACTTATCTGCCACGTACAATGTACATAGCAGGTGGAGAAGCTATTGGATTGCGTCAAAAAATACAGTATCCAGATTTCATCGGAAATTTACATTTTGAGTATCCGTGAAGAGACAGTCAATGTGTGTGAGAGTGTGTATGTGAGTGTGTGTGTGTGAGTATGTGACTGAGTGAGTGTGTGTATGAGTATGTGACTGAGTGAGTGTGTGTATGAGTATGTGACTGAGTGAGTGTGTGTGTGTGTGTGAGTATGAGACTGAGTGAGTGTGTGTGTGAGTATGAGACTGAGTGAGTGTGTGTGTGTGAGTATGTGACTGAGTGAGTGTGTGTGTGAGTATGTGACTGAGTGAGTGTGTGTGTGAGTGTGTTTGTGTGTGTGAGTGTGTGTGTGTGAGTGTGTGTGTGAGTGTGTGAGTGCGTGTGTGTGAGTGTGTGAGTGCGTGTGTGTGAGTGTGTGTGTGTGAGTGTGAGTGTGTGAGTGTGTGTGAGTGTGTGTGTGTGTATGTGACTGAGTGAGTGTGTGTATGAGTATGTGACTGAGTGAGTGTGTGTATGAGTATGTGACTGAGTGAGTGTGTGTGTGTGTGTGTGAGTATGAGACTGAGTGAGTGTGTGTGTGAGTATGAGACTGAGTGAGTGTGTGTGTGAGTATGTGACTGAGTGAGTGTGTGTGTGAGTATGTGACTGAGTGAGTGTGTGTGTGAGTATGTGACTGAGTGAGTGTGTGTGTGAGTATGTGACTGAGTGAGTGTGTGTGTGAGTGTGTTTGTGTGTGTGAGTGTGTGTGTGTGTGAGTGTGTGTGTGAGTGTGTGAGTGCGTGTGTGTGAGTGTGTGAGTGCGTGTGTGTGAGTGTGTGTGTGAGTGTGAGTGTGTGAGTGTGTGTGTGTGTGAGTGTGTGTGAGTGTGTGTGTGTGTGAGTGAGTGTGTGTGAGTGTGTGTGTATGTGACTGAGTGAGTGTGTGTATGAGTATGTGACTGAGTGTGTGTGTGTGTGTGTGAGTGAAAAGCTTAGCTCAAAACAAGAAGTTCTTGATGTTTAAGTTAGAATCTTTCGAAGTTGCTACATAAATATTTTCAAGAAAATTTCTCCACTCCCTGTACTCATTACCTGGAACACTTTGGCTCGTTTTGAATTATTCAAAAATGGTTCTAAGGATTTTATTTATGTATATATTTTTTCTTGGAATAGTTTCTGAAAACCTTTTAACTCTGGATAATTTTGCATAACTGGTAAACCGCAACAGATGGACAAAATTTTAGTACTCAAAAAATGAACATCTCATTAAGACAAACATATAAATCATTTACTTTTCTGTGAAATTAACAATGTATGAGACATTCCTTTTTGTGGGTTGAAATTTTCTGGTAATTATACTTGTCTAATGTGGGAATTCGTTATTCGCATTTCTTCTTTTATAGCTCCTGTTTATTCAAAGAGAACCAGATTTGATTTAAATAGCATAGCGACCAGCTCGTAAACGTTTTGACTATCACTTTAGCTAGTGTCTTGCTTTATTGTCTTTGTAACTCCAAGAAAATAAATAATAAGACCAGTTTTGCTCATATTTTTTCTAGTATTATAAAATAGTTTAGTTTTTTATTTTGCACTCTAGTAACTCTAGTGATCTGCCTCCTCAACTCCCTCATAAACCCTATGTACATTAGATCATTTATCCTCATCACCCAGTTACCCAGAATGCATTTTAGCTAGTTTCATTATCAAGACTCTGGAACCAGGGCGTACCTGTGGAGTGGTGAATTAGTCTCGCCTGGTGAAACGGCGCTTGTAACACGCAAATTGAACAATTGGTTATAAAAATGTATAAAAATGTTATCTGTTATGAATTGTTTGAAAATAATCTTTATACGAGGGAGGATCGAAAAGTAACCACAATATATATTTTATTTTTTGCCTTGATAGAGTAGCTCAGTGTTGCATTTCACACATATACTTTAAAGTTTTCGCTACAGAGGGTATTTTCTGTTTCATGTGCAGCTCTAGTTAGAGAAGCGTGAACTGCGCAAAAAAAAAAAAAAGATGGTGCGCATGTTACTGTCGTCCACATGTGAAGAGCAAAGACGATGGTTCGATATTTGTGAGCTAAAGCGCATAAACAGAGTGAAATTCACAGGGACATGCGTGATGCGTATGGGGATGATTGTATGGATCGTAGCAGTGTCTCCAGGTGATGTGCATTCTTTCAAGAGGGCCGTTGAGAACCTTAGTGAGTCGCCACGCTCCGCAATGCCGTTAACAGCTGCAACCCCGGGGAATGTCAGAGGCGACAATTTGAACGACCGGCATGTGTAACTGCGAACCTTATCGCAACAGTTCATTTCCTTTGATGCAGTGTACATTATCACGTTAAAATTTCGTAAAGTTAGTGATCGCTGGGTGCCTAAGAACCTAACAGACAACCACAGGGGCTAGTGAATGATGACAAGCTTGGATCACTTAACGCGGTACACCGCAGTAGGTATATCTCTCTGAAAGGAATCGTCAGTAAGGATGAGTCGTGGGCACACCACTATACCACCGAAACAAAACAGGCAATATGGAGTGGAAACATGTTGGTTCCCCAGGAAAAAAAAATTCAAAGTGACTCAGTCTGCTAGGAAAGTGATGGTGACAGTGTCCTAGGATATGCAAGGTGTTTTATTGATGTACATTGTTGCTACGCACGGGACCATTTTGAATGCTGCAGCCTACATAAAGACTTTGGTGAAGTTTCCACTACATTAATGCTATCGATGCCAAACTTCATGACAATGCTCACCTCCCTGATGCTGCTGTTCGTCAGAAAATCACCAACTTTAGTTGGAGGGAGGTTGCTCCAGCATCCATCAACACTCCGAACCTTCCACCGTCGGACTTTCATCTGTTTGGCCCCCTAAAACCCCGGCTGGCCAACGCTTTGCGATTTTGCAGAAGTGAAATCAACAGTCCTCAGATGGCTATACTCCAATGAAACAGATTTCTAGGACGGGACATAATGAAACTGGTATCACGGTGGGACGAATTTGTTGAGAAGTTTGGTGACTATGTCGAAAAGTTGGTAAAAGTTGTAATCCTATTTTTGATTTTTTTAACTATTAAACTTTCTTGTAAAAAATAATTATTGTATGTACTTTTTCGATCTGTCCTCGTATAATGCTATCAAGTAAGTGAATCTCAACATTTTAACATTTTCAGTCTGACTGTACCTATCCAGCCCCTGTCCTACACGTGGTTTCTGTGAGAAAACACTTAAAATTATCATTATTGCTGTTATGCTGTTATGTTATTGTTGTTATGAACACGTTCTACTCACGTCAAATAACTTCTGGCATGGTAAAAACAGGCGGTCCAACTGCCTCATATTTGAAGTATGTGGGGAACTGGGCATGCGACCTTCGTTTTACCCCTCTTACTTATCAGCGGAGTCGGTAAGCGCTCATTGAAAGGACTGACTCCTCACTGACACATTTTAACTTAAAATAGCTCCGTTGAGTACTGAAACTCCTTAAACGCACGTTAAATGTGGGGCTTTGTGGCCAACTGGTGCACCTGCCACCAAATTTGTCATGGATACATGTTTTGAGACGCTCTCAAAAAAGCGTTGGAAAAGTCCATGTACGGACGTGTGCAAGTGCGTGATGTTCTATTAACAACATAATTTAAAAACGAAATTTTGGATAAATAATAAATTCAGTACCTTTCTAAGATGCAAAACATATGTTTTTAAAAAAAAACTTTCCCTCCCCAAGCTGCTATTTATATGATACCCTTTCCTATAATTTTTTATTTTCTCAAACTTGGCTATAAAGATTTCCATTTAATTACCAAATGGTTAATTGGTTTACACGAGAAATAAAATGTATATCGTGATATTCTAGAAATAATATGTAAAGTCCTGCTGATTTGGAAGGAATTATACATTTGTTTATAATAGTTAAAGAAAAAGAAAGAGGCAAAATACATACCAAACGTAGATCGCTGTTAATCAATTTAAAATACTGTTGTGGTGTCAACAATTTCCGAGATCTCTGCTTTTATTGTGAATTTTCCAAAACGTTGTCATGTTTTAAGGGTACTGTCACTATTTAGTTTTTATCGCGATGTTGTGTAAATGTATGAAATTTCACAGCCAGATTTTAAACAGTGAACTCATGTACTGGATGAACTTCTGTGATGATAAGCCTTGTTAAAAATACTTTTAGAAGATATATGAAGTAAATTAAAGTGGCTAAATAAAGTAAATGGCTTGTGTTTTATGGACGCTCTTTAACTACTGCGGTTCTTAGCGTCCTATTCTAAATTGGGCGTGAAAGACCACTTAATTTTGCTCAGAGGCCTATCTATCAGGCTTGAGGTTCTTTTTACGTGTCGTAAATCTACGACACGGGACCAACGAACTTCCCTTGGAAGTTAAGGATTTTTACACCCGAAAAAGTGGGTGGAACTAATTGTAAATGTAACGCATTAAAAATGTTTCCTGCTTTTAGTATTTTTTTTGAACTGAACTTTATCATTCGTTACATAATTTAGAATAGTATTCCTCAGACTTCTATTGAGTTTGTCTGCGTTCAACCTTTTAAAACTATATTCCCAAATTTATATTTCACGTGATTTTTTCCAAGTATACGTTTTCCTATACGTTTTCCTATATCAATTTAATCATCCCAAAAATGCTTCGTAGCATTAAATTATGAAAATAGGTAGAATAACAGCAACTTGAGAAAGAAATTGAGAGTCTCACTTATATGAAAATATGTTCTACTTAAGGAGTGGCCTGATAATATATCTGCTCTGTTTATTTTGTTTAGCCATAAACTAAGAAATTATTGCCTAAATTAGGCGTGACGGAGCAGGTTGCACAGAGCTCTCATTTGTTACTTTATTCAACACATAGCTGCAGAAGTCAGATGTATATATTTTTTATTATTGTTTAATTTGTAGCCCCCTTTAACTTCTATGGTCATATTGGTTAAACATTTTATATCATTAACCACAGGCACATCCACACTTCCAGACTCTGTGGGGGATAGGGAATAACTCTGGTTAAAGAAATATTCTCCACCCTAGCTGGGAATCGAACCCGGTATCTCCGGGTGAGAAGTCAGTTCGCTTACCATTCGATCATGGAGGCAGTCTCAGATATATTGTTCCCTGTCTAAACATACGTTCCACACAAGTGGCAATACTTTGTGAGAAGTAGTAATGGAATGAATGTGTGATGTTGGTTTTCTCACGTGTTTAGTTAATATTTGCTTCTTGAGATTTTTATTCTTTTTTTTTTTTCTGAATACATATGCAATATTAAGAAGATAATGATATACTTGGTTAAAAGTGCTTTTAGGCTTTATTAATTGGTGTTATTAATTCTTGACCGTTATAACGAGCTTCCATTAAAATAAGTACACCAGGGGCAAACTCACTCTACCACAATGGTTGTGTGTGTGTGTGTGTGTGTGGGGGTGTGTGTGTGGGGGTGTGTGTGTGTGGGGGTGTGTGTGTGTGTGTGTGTGTCTGTGTCTTTCCGTAGGGGGGACTATGCTACAAGTATTTTGTTTGTTACCGACGCTATCAATTGCCAGGGTCATATCATCGCTGCCGGTGTGCCGGAATTTCGTCCCGCACATGCCAACAAATTTACAGACATGGGGCAAACTTACAAATCATTGGTCTGGAACGGGTTGGAACCAGGGTTAGGCCAGCGCAAAACCAACTGAGCTAACCCGACCAGCAAACAACAGAAGGGAGGTGATATTGGCTGACGGTACCGCTTCTAGCGTTTTTATAGCAGCTCTTCGCCCTACTCTCCAGCTGCTGGATTCCTTGTCGATTACAATGCCTTTTGTGCCGATGACCACGGGGCGGTCGACAGGGTTTTAAATTTGTCAGAACTTTGCTTTACACTCGGAATCTGTAATACATCCTGTAATACAATTTTAGTTTTAACTATTTTTTACGCTGCATTGCTCAAAATGCTGTTATAAGTTCATTTAAGGTTTTAGCAATTGGATAGTTCTACACTCCATTAAATGTGTAATCTTAGCTCATATTTTATCCCTGCTGACTTTTAACATGATTTTAGTTCTGACCTCTTGTCACGTTTAGTTTTATAGGAATGATAATAACCTACTAGTTGAGTGACCTTAAACCCCAGTCATCATCCCGTAGGGGGCTACAGCGAATTTGAACTTGTGCGACAAACCCTAAAAGGACAGGATAATGTGAGAGTATTGTCGACGGACGGCCGAATCTGGACCATCGTGGAGGTTCCCTAATATAGTCTAAACAGTTCTTCATCTCGACGCAGGAAGAGCTAGGGGCCTGCGCCTAAGGAGCTGTACTTCCAAAGTGCATTCATCACCACGGAAGGGTGCCACCACCTCAGTTCTCACCAACAGTTACAACCCTGAATGGTCCCGGTTAGTTGAAATGCAGATAGGAAATTCATGGGAATGAAGAAACTTCCCCAGCATTTCCCTAGTGACCTGTGATAACCACAAAAAGACCATGAATCAGAGATTAGCTTTGGGAATTCAACCCACGACCTCCGGATTACCGACGAAAACTCTGAGCCACCTCGGTCAAAAAGCAGTTAGGCTGTCACAATTTGTCTGTGGCAACCTACCCCTTTCTCATAGATTCTCCTCAGAAAAATAACCTAAAGAAATGAAGTAAAGAAGAGCAAAGGGCGTCAGAAGAAGATAATTTTCTGCCAAATGATAAAAATTCAAAGGAAGGAAAAAGAATGAATAAGGCCACGACGGCGAAGAAGAATAAACAAGCCAATCAGGTGAAGGGTTGGATCTGGGTTTAGAATATAAATTATGGGTATACGAGATGCAAAATGAAGGCAATTGGCAGTTTTTGTTTATTTTTGTTCGGGCATTTCCCAATAATGTTTGTAGAGTTCAATGTTTCGTCTT
Organism: Hymenopus coronatus; assembly: GCA_030762935.1. Classification (NCBI taxonomy): domain Eukaryota; kingdom Metazoa; phylum Arthropoda; class Insecta; order Mantodea; family Hymenopodidae; genus Hymenopus; species Hymenopus coronatus. The sequence goes on along the minus strand of CM060890.1, from coordinate 50,925,685 downwards.
ATCTTATTATCATTTAAGGGTTTAATAACTTGAAACATACACAATATAAGAGAACTAACCAAATTATCTCTCAAATCAGCGATGACATTGTTCAACATAAAATAGTACCCATGCTTTGGTACGGACTATAAATTAACGTGGGACAAGCTCCGCACGAAAGACTCCCACACCCCAGAGAATGTCAAAGCCCGCTTCCTGAAGGCTACACTGGGATTGTCGAAACACACACTATCATATTGGTCTACCTGCTAGCACGAGAAACCTTCTTATTAGATGAACTCAGGAAAAGACTCGGATTTCCTTGCACCCCTAATGGGAGAAGGCGCTCGACGAAAGAACAGCGAACACTGAGGATATCTGGCCAGTACTCTACTCAACGGTAAACCGGAACTGGACTGGCACGAACCAAAAGGTCCCGACATTTCACTACATCGATGGCGGCATACCATCACAAAGCATACAGGAACAAGGCATTCCACGTCCCGGACACCTGTGTGTGTGTGTGACAATATATATGACAGATACCATGTCCGTACGTGTTCAAAGTGGAAGAAATCAGTGAAAAACTTTTGCTCAAAATAACACCCAACGTATGTACAACTTGTACGCATTATTACTATTCTTATTAATAACTTGAAATACTAAATTTCTCTTTAATGTTTAAAAAACGCTTTTAAAACAATTTTTTTGTAAATACAGTGATAAAATATTAATTTAATTGTGTTTAAATGTTTATAACACAATATCTTATATTCCCAGATTAAAATCCAGCAATTGGAATTACAATTTGAACTTTGCTATAATGTTTACCTATTTTACCCCCGTCTAGCATTACTATAATGTAATTGCGCTTATAAAGTTTTATTCACAAATTATTTTAATCGCATGTTTTCCATTTAAAGCACATGTACCCAATTTTCCTAAATTGTATGTCAACCTGCCTCCAAGGTGAGGTAAGTTACTCTTTGTGTAAGGTTTAGTAAAGTTTACAATTTTAACTTTAAGTGCTTAAAATAATGACATTAGTTAAGATTAACTAAAATGTAACAGTAATAAATATAGAAAAATTACCTGATGTGTTCCATTAACAAGACTAACTTTGCATATTCTGCAACAAACTATTATTTAAAGCTTTATTCTTCTGTGAAAGCATGTTGATTAAGATAAACATTAGCAGAAATGTCTTAATACTGGCTTCCTTGTAAGTAGCAGGGAAATAAAGAAATCATTAGTCTTAAACCCTAGGCAAAATGTACTAAAGCCGGTCGCTAGTAATTCGTTTTCTTTTAATGGGCAAGAGTGAAACAAAAGAAAGAGGAATCTCAAATTTCCGTTGGAGAAAAGTCCAAGTATTATTAAATTGAAACCAATAACAAGGAGTATCTCTTCTAAAAAGAAAGGTATAGGACACATATTGTGTGTTAACGAGATCTATAGTTTTTGTAGCAAGTTTTCGTCTATCTCTTACGGTTTACCAATTATAAGTACAAGTTAATCAGAATAAAGAGGTCTTCAGAAGCTATTCCCTGAAAAGTCAAGCTATACATTTTATTTGTCATGTAAATATATTTAATACATGGTATTTTAATTAAAATCGTTGGAGTCATTTTTTTAAAAAAATAAACATTTTAGAAAAATTTACCATAAAATGGTACTTATGGGTGGAGAGATTTCATTCAAAATCTTCGTGTCGCATCCATGAAACATACTAAAGTTACGTATATACCAAGTTCGGTATTTTAGCGGCTTTTCGTTTTTGAGTTATGTTTACACACACATGGAACTATTTCTAAAACCTCTTTATTTTATAACGGGAAAAGTAAAGTGAATTTCTGGTGATATCTCGGTATTGAATTTTTGGATGAAATGCAATATCTGCACTACTTATGTACTATGTATTAAAATTTTGTCACCTTTATTGTGTGGGTGTAATGTATCTGACTTCTATTCAAGAGCTCCCGAGTTCGAATCTCGGTTAGAACGAGTTTTACCGGAGTTTTCTCTTATCCTGAGAGGATGAGTGTTGAGCCCGGACCCTTTTAAACACCATTTCGCCAATTTCATTCATCGTCCGATATCACCTTCAAAGTTGAAGGACATTAAAAAAAGCTACAACAAAATTAAAATTTGTGCCAACTTGCCCTCCCCCCTATCCAAAGTATAAAGTATTTTCAATAAACTAACAATTACAATTGGTGCCGCAAATCGTAATAGCTTCATTGAGTGCACAAGATTTTATGTCAGAGCTATATTTAAGGATATTGATTTAATTGTTTTTTCACACAAGCCGTGTGTAGAACAGGAGTTGCATAGGTACAGTCAGACTGAAAAATTCAATGCCATAGCCGGTATTTGAACCGCGGATCTCCCATTCTCTAGCCGGTTGCTCTGCCACTGAGCTACCATAGCAATATTCCGGCATTGCATTGAATTTCTCAACTGACTCGCATGTTGCCCGGTAAACCACAAGGTGCTCTCAAATTATTTTGAGATGACAACCCCAATAGCGACTTACAATGTAAGTACTTTAGACCCAAGATTCATAGTATAGCCAACCATTGTGGTCAATTGGTATAGGTTTAATTATTTTTTCACACAAGCCGTGTGCAGGACAGTAGTTGGATAGGTAGAGTCAGACTGAATTCTTATATTTAAGGATATAATTAAGAACTCGCTGCGACCTTAGCTCACTTTTGCTCTAAATCTACCACCCGTACAAGGAGAAAATAAAGAACAAGCGATTTCTTCTACAGAACACATCGCTAACGAGGAGACGCTTGGTCAGCACTCCTCTGGAGCTGCTTCTATTTTCGACTAAGGGATAAAAAAAAAAAGTAAAATAGAAATCGTTTCTGTTCAAACCTGCTTCGTGAACGTTTATAAGAGAACGTGCAGCAAAAGGAGGGCAAATTGAAGGTTACCTTCATATAATTCCAAACCATGTGTCCTTAAAATTAGCTCAATTAGTCATAAAATAATATTATCATGTTAAATTCTCATGACTCTCTCCACCCATTCTTCAACAAGATATTCTTACATTATAGTAAAGAAAGATATAAAGTAGTTCCCTTCTACTTATAAGGAACAAAGTAATAAAATCATTGTTAATATTTACCTCGATTAGCATTGTGTAGAAATAATAATAATCTCTTGTAAGAAGGTTTTTGTAGAGCAGCTAGAGAACGTCATGTGAGTGTAACACGTCAGATTTTTCTTCTGGTGCAGTTAATCATTTCTGAAATATTCCTTGTTATTGGTTTTAATATTAAAATTGCCTATTTATAATTTTCTCAAACAGAAAGAGGTTATTCTTTTTTTCTACTGCTGCTCATGCAAAGATAACAAAATTTCAAAACCATCACATAGCAAGATTTGGCTATTGCTTAAACCTAATATATTCCGGTTGTATCTATAGGGAAGTGTGTTTTATCATATATAACTAAGAGAATGCACTTGACTAATGTAATAGTCAAATGTTTTAAAAGCTCTAGTTTTGCGATAGTCATTGCAAATCGCTTCTTTGCTTGACCAAGAGTAAAATAAAAGAAAAAAGAACACTTCCTGTCTGAGAATAGTACAAGTGATTTACAATTGAAACAAAAAACAAGGAATATCTCGGAAATGGTTACCTCCACAACAAAAGTGTAAACGAAATAAATTGTGTAAGATCTACATTTTTGAGCAGTAATTTTTTGTCTATCTCTTATGGTTTAGCAGTTAAGCAAAAATCGCCAAAACTCGTCCAAAATAATGAGTTCTTCAGAGGCTATTCCGAGAAAATTCAAGATAAACATTTTATTTGGGATGTAAATATCTTAATATGCGGGATTTTAATCAAAAGCGTTATTCATTTTCGAGAAAATTAAAATTTTCGGAAATGTTTCCATGTAAAGGTTAGTTGGGGTGGAGGGATTTACTTGAAAACATTTGTGTTGCATCCTTGAAAAATACTATACATAAATATCAAGTTTAGTATTTAACGGTTTTTTCGTTTTTGAGCTATGCTGTCCACACACACACACACACACACACACACACACGGACCTTTTTGTAAAAATGCTTTTTACTTGAATTCAGCGGGTCCCTAAACAAGTATTTCCTGTAAAATCTTGGTATTGAATTTTTGGGTATACAATACTTCCTCTATACACTATGTTCATACGTGTAGAAAAAGTAAAAATCGACTGACGAAAACAAAACCGCAACAAAATTCTATTTCTTAAAAAAGTGACCAAGGAGGAATAACATAAAAACATAAGCTGATGGAAAAAGAGACATTCTAAAGAAGGCTATCAAAAAGAGCAGATAAAACATGAAATACATATAGATATTGGTTCGCCCTGTTAAGAAAAAAACCAAACTAGTCGGAGAAAATATGAATAACATATGAAAATAATTTACAATATGAAAAATCTGATATGTTTCGTTCATATGACTTTCTCTACATCGCTGTGACAAATTATTGTTAAAAGGATATTCTTCTACTTGATTATCGAGAAAAATATTAGCAGATTTTTTTTTAATTGCTTGCTTCCTTTTAAGTAGAAGGAAAATAAGGGAACACACTAGGCTAAACCAAATGACAAATGTTTTAAAAGCTGGTTGCCATGCGAATCAAAATCGTTTCTATGCAGGGAGTGTACAACTTTCCGTGTGAGAAATGTTTTAAGTATATTAAATCTGAAACAAAGAAATATTCCGAAAATGGTCAACTCTAAGAGAAAAAAAAATCTGATGTGTTCCATTCACATAACTTTCTCTACATCTCAGTAAAAAATATTGTTAGTAAGCTTATTCTTCTATTTGCTTCATGCTAACCGAGAAAAAATTAGCAGAAATAGTCTTATTACTTGCTTCCTTGTAAGTAGAAGCGAAATAAGGGAGTACCATAGGTTAAAATGATATTGTCACGTTTGTGATTGACAGGTATTTTTAAATTAGCTTATAATTTGTTTTAAGTCTCATTATTGTAAATGTTTTAGAATTCCATTTTCTTATAAATTTCTGTATTTCTTAAAAACCGGATTCTTGGGTTGAATAAGATGAACATTTATGGTTTTCTTTGTTATTGTAACCGGATGTGTCTTCCTCTGATTAATGCAACATTTTATCACAATTTGCAACTTATGAGCTTGCTTGGGCTTTCAACCACTTTCCGGAACCTACGTGACATTTCGTAGACTTTAATCCCAAGCACGTCATGTAGGAATATCTGTCTTATTTTTAAACACTGTATTTTGATTGGTGGATTTATTAAGAGCCTGGGCGTAGATTCTGAAGAACCCCCTAGAGACAATTGTCTAGTATAAAATTGTCTGGAATCTTGAATTCCGGGCGCTTTTGGTTCTCAGTACTTGAAAGAGGCAGACTCGCTGCCCGAGAGACGTCCGAGGCCCCACCCCGGATCACTGGCACACCGACACACATCTATCTTATCGTCGAGCTAATCAACCTAAAGGTAAGAACCTTTTGTTGAATATTAACTATGTTACTAATTCTTGTCTTTCGTATTTGGAATTAGGTCTCGCTCGATACGAAACGCCTGACACGCTTGTCTTGTTTATTGTAATTTATCTTGCTACTTTATTGTATATTTGCCTTTCGTACGTTATTTCTCAATACATTTATATTATCTGGATTCCCTTTGCGTTGTTATCATTGCTCTACCATCTGCCTTCTACCCTCAAATAGCTACTCCCCCCTGTGTCCAACTTTAGTTGTGACAATATCAAAAGCTGGTTACTTTGTGACTGAAATTCCTTTGTAGGGACAGGAGTTGACAAATTACTGTATGAGATAAGTATAAGTTTTTAAAAACTGAAACCAAAAACAAGGAATATCTTAAAAACAACCAGCTCCACGAAAAAAATGTATATAACATAAATTGTGTGTTTTAATGTGCTCTACATTTTTTGTGTGGTAACTATTTCTCCATCTCTTACGGTTTAGCAGGTTTGCAAAATTTCGTAAAATTCATCCAGAATAAAGTAGTCTTCAGAGTCTATGCCATAAAATTCAAAATATACATTTTATTTGCGAGGTAAATATCTTTAATATGCAATATTTTAATCAAAATCGTTTGCGCCATTTTTGCGAAAATCAAAACTTTCGAAAAAAGTTCCATGTAAAGGGTAGTTGAAGGTGGGGGGATTTTCTTCAAAATCTTCGTGTCGCATCCTTGGAAGATACTGAACTTAAAGACCAAGCATGGTATTTAATGGACTTATCGTTCTTGAGCTATGCTGCCCACAGACACACACACACACACACACACACACAGAGACCTTTTTCTTAAATACTTTTTTGGATTCAGGGGGTCCTAAAACATGTATTTCCGGTGAAATCTCGGTATCAAATTCTCGGGTGGAATACAATACTTCCTCTATACACTATGTACATAGTACATATAGAGAATGAAAAATAATTCAGAGATAAGGAGGAGTGGCGGAGGACGTCGCAAAAGGTTGCGATGCTATTGTGAAAATAACCTCGATTATCACACATGAATATTTTAAAATGCACTTTTAAATTCTTCGTAGGTTTCCAAAATCTGTAAGATCGTAGAGGCATGGCATCGTGAGCTGGTTACATATCTCCATGATCGTCCACGCTACTTGAGTTTTTATTAAATGTTCCTGAGTCCTAATAACGGGCAAGTTGCCCTTTGTGGTTAGTGGTCATTATGTCAATCTACCAAGTTTGCGGGTTCGAGGTTGTGGCGGTGGGTGACGGAGTTTTTCGGACGTAAAATTCCTGAACATGGTTTCCTTCGGAAGTGCAGTAACGCTGTAGGCCTTGGTATGTTTATTTGCACTTAAAAGAACCAGTATGTGAAAGAAAATGCCTCTGAGCTAAATTCTGTTAATTTCACCTTCGCAAGGCGTCGACGCAGAGTTATACCTTCGTAACCATGCGCGAATATTGGCAAACTCGCGAACTGGAAATTTCATTGATTAAGAAACCATTATAGAAGGTAAAGGCTCGAAATTGGGATGTGATGTCATAGTAAATAGATAACTGGTAAATGCTTGGGAAGTATCACAATATTTACCAAATGAGGGGCATTCCATTGATTATAACTTAAAACAAAAAATCTGATTTGTTTTATTCACGTAACCATCTCTAACTATTCTCCAACAAACTATTCTTGCGAAAGCTTATTCATCTACTTCATACTAAGCGAGAGAAACATTAGCAGAAGAGCCTTATACTTGGTTCCATGTAATTACAAGGGTAATAAGGAAAACTCATTAATCTAAAGTGATAGTCAAATCATTTAAAACTTGGTCACTTAGTGCAAAAATTGAAAATCGGTTCTTTTTGAATTGCTAGAAGAAAAACAAATACAGATGAAAAGAAATTTTATTTTCTGTTTGAGAAAGGTTTAAGTGGTTTAAAATGAAATACAATAACAAGGAATATTGCGGAAAGGGTTAACTCTACGGAAAATGTATATGAATAAATTGCCTGTTTTAACGAGATCTATGCGTTTTATGTAGTAAGATTTATGGTTTACAAATTATACAAAAGTTATCCAGAATAAAGAGGTCTTTAACGGCTATTTTCAGAAAATTCAAGATATACCTACATTTCGTTTGTTATGAAAATATCTGAAACATTTGGTATTTTTGTAATTTTTGAGAAAATTAAAATTTTCGAAAAATATCCGAAGTAAAAACTAGTTAGAAGTGGGAGTATTATCTATATATCTTTGTGTACATTCTTCGAAATTACTCAAACTGAAATACCAAGTTTTGTATTTAGCGGATTATTTATTTTTTGAATTATGTTGTCTACACACGCGCACACACAAACACACTAGCCACATACACATTCTAATGTTTTCTAAAAATGTTTCCTTTTAGATTCAGGGAATGGTAAAACATGTAATTTAAGTGAAATCCTAGTATCGAATTTTTGGGAGGAATACAATACATTCTACAACTACTATGTACATTGTATTACATACGTATTAGAGAAAGTAAAATTTGCTCTTAAAGCGTTGTACAAAATAAGAAAAAGAATATAAAATAACAAATAATACATTTAAGAGAGCATCTGGAGATCATTTTCTCAAACGATTGTCAAATTTAGATTCCCGAACCTTTCAGAAAGTTGCTCCTATGCTACACAGGGTTTCCGGGAATGAATGGTGTGCATTGAGCATTACGTATGTGTAGTTAATTGAAAGTGTTTTAATCAATTAAACAACTCAAACATTTGCCAATTGATATAGATGAATTTCAATATAGGTACCATTCACTGCACGACAGAGGTCTAACCGAAATTTAACTTCAGCCCACACTTTGACAAGAACATCTGGCGTAAAGCTTGCAATTACTTGCCTGATTGTTTTTAGATCTGCTTTTTGTCATAGCCTTTGGGGCCTTGGGTAGAAGTTTAATGGAGTAAGATGTGGACTTACAGGTGACCATGAGATTGGTCCATTTCTGCCAATCCATCGGTCTGGAAATCGATTTTGGAACTCTTCTCGGACATTGTGTGTGAAATGACGGGATACGGCATCATCTATTTGCAACCTCATTTCATTTGCTTGGTTTGAGGAAAAAATTCTGTCGTATCTCCATGTATGTAATGGGGTGTTGTGTTTTCAACAAAAAAGAGTGAACCAAAAAATCTTGTTGTGCAAATGGCCGCACCAGACGTTTATCCTAGAAGAATCTCGGATGTGTTCGTGTATTAAATGTACATTTTCCAAGTCCCAAATTCGGCAACTGTGCCGTATAACACAGCCATTTACATGGATTGTGGCCTCATCGAGGCGATATTCTCAAAACGTCGTAGCCCATCATCAATTATTTGTGGCATGATTGCATTTAAACACAAAGAAAACAATTGGAGAAGATCTAGACAGATCATTTGTATGCTGGGTATGTTTTTGTAATAAAACGCAATGTAAAAAATGTTTTGCAACAGTGAGTTTACTAACACGATGGAAACAATAACAGAAAAAATCTGATGCATTCCAATCCCATGACTATCTCTAGGTCTTCAGCAAACCAACTTTCCTAATAAAAGGGTTATATTTTATCTAATCGGGATTAGCATTGCTAGATTTTATTTTATTGCTTGCTTATTTGTAAGTAGACGGGACATACACTAGGATAAGCTGATGGTCAAACCTTTTAAAAGCTGATCGCTGAAACAATTACATTCAGTTCTCTTGGCTTGCTAGGAATAAATAAAACAGAAACGAAAAGAACAGTATCTCCTGTTTGAGAAAAGTTTAAAGTATCTTAAAACTGAAATCAATAACTCGGAATTCCTCAAAAACAGTTAATTCTACAATCAACTCTATATGACATAAACTGTGTGGTTTAAGGAGATCCACAATTTTTGTGTAGTGAGCGTTTGTCTACCTCTTACTGTGTACCAGTTATACAAAAGATATACGAAAGTTATCCTGAATGAACAGTATTCAGAGGTTATTCCCAGAAAATTTAAGATATACATTTCATTTGTCATGAAAATATCATAAACATATTACATTATAATAGAAATCGTTAGGCCATTTTTGAGAAATTCAGAATTTTTGAAAAATGTTCCATGTAAAGGGTAAATGGGGTTGGGGGGGATTTTCTTAAAAATCTTCTTGTGACATCTTTGAAATATACTGAACTTAAATACCAAGTTTGATATTTAACAACTTTTCGTTTCTGAGTTATGCTGCCCACGCACACATACACATACATACGCACACGGGCATTTTTATAACAAAATTAGATTCAGGAGGTCTCAAAAAACATGTATTTCCGGTAATATCTCTATATAGAAGTTTTTATTGGAATAGAATACCTTCTCTATCCACTATGTAAATTGTACAGTCAAAGACGTTAAAAATACGCCTGGCACTTATATTTTGCTGAAAATGTGAATGTTAGTGGAGACTCGGGTCTTTCCACTTGGTGCCATTCTGGTACAACATACCACACGCGTAAGAAAATTGGGCAATCAACCCTTCGCCACTCAGTCCCACTCAACATTACCTAAGTTCAGTTATATGAGCAGTGTATTAGCCTGCCGCGTGCGAACATTGCATTGTCAGTATGTAGCGCAAAGAAAAGATTAACCTCATTTAGTAACACCCAGTGAGAGAGTTGGAGTATTGTCCACTCAGAAATTCACGTTTTAGAGTAAACCCTTTCCCTTCGGACAAGGCCTGTAAAAAACGCATAGCAAACAGGTGAAATACATGAGCGGAGTCAGCGAAAAGACCCCGTTTACGATAAGTATTTTTAGACTATTTTTAATGTCTTTGAGTGAGCATATTGGCTGAAGAAAGTAAAATCAGGTGAGCGTTAATTCATTTTCTAAATTAATTAAAAGTACTTACAACCAATTAGACATAATACTTATTCCACAGAAAAACTCGTGGAACCTCACAATCCATTCCTGGAGACCCTGTACTTCGGCAGCAATAAAATAACCAAGTTGATCAGTTTTTGTATCAGCCTATAGGGCCGATACAGATTCGTATGCTCCACTCTCGGCAAACCAAGCCGATCATTGGAAAGCTTGCGCAATGGAGCGTTGAACGCATAGCTTTTCCCTCTCCTGCATGTTCCACTGTATGCCTGTGCTGAGCTCCACAGGCACTCCGCGTGCCTCTCTGTTTACATGCGGTCCCTGGAGGGAATTCAATTGAAAACAAGTCGCAACATTAAACGTAGTTTGCGCACACATGCACAATTACATGGCATGGTCTTCCAGTCCCATGGGCTACCAAACCCTCATATTACGAGCGGTGGCTACATCAGGGGAAAAAAGAGTAAAAAAATCTGATACGAGCCGCATTATTTACATTACTACCGACATGATGGACACAGTAATTAATTCCGTTTATAAACGACTTCTCCTTCCTTCCCAGAACGTCGGTTGGAGTGTGGGTATGAACCTATTTCAGCATCCCTTCGTCCCTTTGGTTATAGCCCTTGTACTTTCAAGTTGCTCATATACTGCGCTTTAACGACGTGAGCGTTCCACATCGTTAATTTCATTCAGTGAGCTTGAAATACGGTGGGGAAAAGAGAAACACTCGGCGTCTCATCCGGTTTAACTTATGTATGGGAAATAAAGAAAGGAAACAACGGTTTAGAGCTTCATTTATGAAGAAGATTACATTAATTAAAACTGTTGTGAAACAAAGCATGCAACTTCCGAGAATACTATCTCGCGTTACTTGATGCAGAAAATTCATCTCACCAATCCCTCTTCCAATCTTCATGGTTTTCCTTTTGTTTTATAAGTTACCCCAAGATGCGTCATCAGTCTCGTTCTGCGAAATTGTTGGAGTAAACATCTTCTTAAAAGCGCTGTTTCCGGAAAAATCTCAATACACTGTGTTAAAATATACCATGTGCTCCATTCACATCACTTTCTCTGCATCTCTGAAAGAAGTTGTTGATAAAGCTTATTCTTTATCTGATCGAGATAAACATTAGCAGAAATAGTCTTATTACTTGCTTTCTTGAAAGTAGAAGGTATATAAGAGAATACACTTGGCTGAAGCAATAGTTCATTTAAAAACTGGCTGAAGTCCGGTTCTGTGCATTGTCAGGAGTTGCCAAATTCTCGTATGAAAAAATATTATGTATTTTAAATCTGAAACAAATAACAACCAACCTCTCAAAAATGGTCTACTATATGACAAAATTACCAGCTAACTTCATACAACCATGGTCACCGGTTCAAACCTGGTGGAGGACGATGGATTTTTTCGGGCGTAAAAATCCTTAGCATGGCTTCTTTCGGAAGGGAAGTAAAGCCATTGTTCATTTTTAAGAAAATTAAAATTTTGAAAATGTTTCCATTGAAACGCAGTGGGGGTGAGGGATTTTTTTAAAAAAATCTTCATGGTGCATCCTTGGAAGATACTAAACATAAAATATACCAAGTTTGGTGTTTATTGGCCTTTTGGTTTTTCAGCTATGCTGTCCACAAGCCACACTGAATTTTTTGCTAAAAATACTGGTTTTGTATTCAGATGGTCTGAAATTTTAGTACCGAATTTTTGAGTGCAATACAATACCTTCTCTATACACTATGTACATAGCACGTATAGAGAAAGTAAAATGGGCCTTAAGACGTGTATATTCGGGAAATCTCGGTATCGAAGTTTTAAGTGGAGTTCAATATCTTCTCTACCTACAGACCAGTAAGATGTATTGCATAAAATAACTTGTGTATTGGATTCACATGACCTTCTCTATTCACTCTTCTGCAAACTATTCTTATAAAAGTCCGATTTTATCCATTCACATGTTGTCCGGCTGTTCCGCAAAAAACGCTTTTTTAAAAGGGATTATTCTTTTAACTATGTCATGCTAATCACAAAAAAATATCATAATAATCACATAAACATAAGCAGAATTGGTCTTATTACTTGCTTCTTTTTAAACGAAGGGAGTACAATAGGCGAAAGCATAATCAGATCTTTAAAATCTTGTCTAAATGTGAAACAACTGAAATTCGGCGGTTCTTTTAACTTGCCAAGAGTAAAAGAAAAGGGATTTCTCTTTATAGAAAACCTTTAAGTGTTTTAAAACTGAAACCTATAACAATATCTCGGAAATGGCCAACACCACAAAAAAGTGTATATTATATAAAGTGTGTGTTTTAATGAGATCTTGATTTTATGTTGAATAACTGTTTGTCTATCTCATGGTGCTTACCAGTTATGCAAAAGTTGTGGAGTATAAAGTGCTCTTCAGTGGAAAATGCAAAATATATATTTTATTTCACATGTAAATATCTTTAATGTCTGATACTTTAATACGGCTCCTTAGAGTCATTTTGAGAAAATTAAAAATTTCTAAACATTTTTCATGTGAAGGGTAGGTTTTTGTGGAGGTTTTCCTCAAAATCTTCATGTAGCATCCTTGGAGGATACCTAATTTAAGTCCCAACTTAGGTTTTTAAATTATCGTGTTCACAGACACATAACACAGATTTTATAATAAAAATGCTGTTTTTTTTAATGCAGGTGACCCTAATGGTATATTCTCGGCGAAATCTCGGTATCAAATTTATGGCGGAGTACCATACGTTCTCAACCTATGTATTAAGTAGAGAAAGTAAAATCGCAGTATTCCACCTCTTCTGTTTAATCCCAAGAAACGTTCAATGCACAATTACACATTTCGTTGTAGGATATAGTAGGAAGGCTTCCTCCTCTGTTTCTTTCATTATTTAGCCTTCTCTTATGAAGGATATACAAGCAAATGCCTGGAGTCAGACAGAGAGAGTAACTAGGATACACAAGCCAATGCCTGGAGTCATACAGAGAGTAACTAGGATACACAAGCCAATGCCTGGAGTCAGACAGAGAGAGTAGCTAGGATACACAAGCCAATGCCTGGAGTCAGACAGAGAGAGTAACTAGGATACACAAGCCAATGTCCGGAGTCAGACAGAGAGAGTAGCTAGGATACACAAGCCAATGTCTGGAGTCAGTCAGAGTAGCTAGGATACACATGGCAATGCCTGGAGTTAGACAGAGAGAATAGCTAGGATACACAAGCCAATGCCTGGAGTCAGACAGTGAGAGTAGCTAGGATAAACAAGCCAATGCCTGGAGTCAGACAGAGAGAGTAGCTAGGATACACAAGCCAATGCCTGGAGTCAGACAGAGAGAGTAACTAGGATACACAAGCCAATGCCTGGAGTCAGACAGAGAGAGTAACTAGGATACACAAGCCAATGCTTGGAGTCAGACAGAGAGAGTAACTAGGATACACCAGCCAATGCCTGGAGTCAGACAGAGAGAGTAACTAGGATACACAAGCCAATGCTTGGAGTCAGACAGAGAGAGTAACTAGGATACACAAGCCAATGCCTGGAGTCAGACAGAGAGAGTAACTAGGATACACAAGCCAATGCTTGGAGTCAGACAGAGAGAGTAACTAGGATACACAAGCCAATGCTTGGAGTCAGATAGAAAGAGTAACTAGGATACACCAGCCAATGCCTGGAGTCAGACAGAGAGAGTAGCTAGGATAGATGATCAGACCGACGTGTGGTATAACAGTAAGATGATATGAAATGACGGTGAAATGTGTGAAAGGAAAGGAAGTTATGGAAAAGATGGTTGTATGAATGGATGGAGAAACCGGAGATCCCAGAGATAACCCTTCCAAACGCCACTTTGTCCACTATATATCCCACATAAGGTCTCCTGGGATCGAACCTGGGCTGCCTTGTGAGAGGCGATGGTCTAATCACACAGCGATGGCAATAGATAAAGTGACACTTAATATTTTAAAGATCACATCGCTATATATTCACGAGAGAGAAAAGAACAAAAGAAAAAGAAACAAAAAACTCTAATCCCAATTAAGAAAAGTGTTAAGTATCAAAAAATTAAAACAAACTTCAATTAATATCTTGGTAATATTTATCTTCCCATTATAACACAATACTGTGTGCTTTAGCACGATCTACATTTATTGTGCTGTAAAACTTTGTCTATTTTTATACACTTCTCAATTACAAGTAATGCTATTTCCATAAAATTTGAAATATACATTTCATATATCTTAAAAATTTCTTAAATACATCTTATTTTCATTAAATCGATAGACATCCATCCAGCCATTAACTTGCCTATATGGTAATTGTTAATTTCTGCTTCGTCTTGTTCTTCTTTTACAAATGCGAAGAGAGTTGAATAATGGTTTATTGAATATTAGTTTTTTGAGAAACTTAAATATATTTACATAGTTTTATATTCTTAATAGTACTTAACAAAGTCTTTAAAAGAAAAACGTTAATCGAAAATAAAATAAAAAAAAATTTAAGGACAAAGATAAAAGTCTCAGGTTGACTTTTCAAAACCGTTCCGAAGCCAAAATAGGTACTATGTGAACCGCTGTCTCCAACTCTTTTACAGGACGTTCCTGTTTGGTTACAAAAATAAGTCTGCAATGACCGACACTCCAGGGACACTCTTTGGCATCTCTTCGGCTAATACATTATTGCTTCCAAGATGTTCTTCTCCTGAAGTTTTTAATGATTTACTCATTTCTTTGTCTCTGAAGCTCACACCGAATAGTAATTTCAAGAATTAATTTTGGCTGCTACGGTACGTTTTATTATCACTTGCCCTTAGTACCACATTTCATTTCTATTCAGTTATGATGGTTTTGAGATTATATTATGTGATCGGAAATATCTTTTCAAAATATTTCTCAAATATAGTTAAACATTTATACTATTATAAACAATAAAAATAGTTTATTTATTGTATTTTTGAAGGCTATTTTCTAAGTATTTGTTTGGTGCGCACGTTGACATTTCCTAAACGAAATGTATGAAAACATTCGCGTGTTTCATTACATTATTATTTATGACTATTTGCCCTAATACTATTTTATTTCCTTCTTAATATTATTATTATTATTATTATTATTATTATTATTATTATTATTGGCATCCTTATCCCAAGTACACATAATGTATTTATTATTCACTATTATTTTATGTACACCTTCCCCGTTGCAATCCCAAGTAGGATTTAATATTTTCCTGTATTAAATTATTATTCAAGTTGAGAGGAGAAGGGAATCACATTATTTACAGCTTAACAAAATAGACATTTGTACCGATATACAGCGCTATACTTTTGGGAGGTGAATAAGTAGAGTTATCTGTATCTGTGCTTCAGTTTTTCGTTATTCTCTACAGTTATGTTCATGATAACAGTTTTAGGATATTTTTAGAATAGCTAATCTCAGACGTTCGGTTTTTTACGTAACAGTTCACCGGTTGACACTTCTCTTCTCTCTGCTCTGCCCGACTATAGGTGGTGTGATGTATGTAAACACAGTAGAGACACAGTTCAGGGCCGTTAAAACAAATTAGATCCTATAATTTTTACTTTTAATGATAATTCTATTAGTTAACGGACATAATGAGATTAACTTATGTGTTATACTGTTTTCTACTAAATATAAAATTATTTGTACTTATTTACTTCCCACCTTGTATATCAGTGATTATTTCGCTTTTAGACACACCGCAGGCTTATACAAGCACTAAGTATTTAGACACATTATGATAGTAAAATACTAAATAATAAGGATAGGCAGTTAGATTGAAAAATTCAATGCATAGCCGGGATTTGAACCACGGATCTGCTGGTCTCTAGCCGTTTGATCTAACCACTGAGCTACCATGGCTCTGAATTACATTACTCAACTGACTCAGTCCATGCAATTACTGTCCTGCATATAGATTGTGTGAAAAAAATTGAATTAACACTAATTGACCATAATATTTGGCTAAACTATGAGGCCAGGACTTAAACTGCTTACGACATAGAAATTCGCACTTGGAGTATGTCATTTCAAAATAATTTGATATCACCTTGTGATTTACCGGGAAACATGCGAGTCAGTTAAGGAATATAATGCCGTGCCGTAGAAAGAATTGTAAGTGAAGCAAAAGCTTGTGATAATGTAAGAGAAAGGATTAATCTTAATTCTCCTGGAAAAGTGCATAAAAGGAACAAACCAGTGGCTGATCTTGACGATTTCGACAAGAATTTGTTGCGTCAAAAAATGCGTTCTATGCTTGAGAATGGAACGTTTTATACAGCGCAAAGGCGTGTAGCCGAAATAAATCAAGGCAAGCGCTTTGAGGGCAGTGCATTTTTCATACTCCGCATTTTGAGGAAGATGCTAAGACGGAAGAAAATTGATAATAGAACGTAGCGGCATTGTAGTCCTAGGAAGTGTTTTTTCAGAACAATGCATTCCAGGGAGACACTAAACCTAGATGAAACCTAGGTAAATCAAAACCATACCAGATTGGCAGTTGAGTGACGGGAGCAGAGGTTTAAAAGCTCGTATTGGCAAAGGAGGCCGCTTGATTTTATATCATGCTGGTTCCGTTGATTCAGGTTTCATCTCAGAAAGCAAATTAAGTTCCCATCTTGCAGAAATGAATGCTGGTGTGTTTAAAAGCTGGCTTCTAGTGAAACGATGACGAAGAATTTTTGAGACGGCTTAATACCATGGATGAAACTTGGATACATCACTACACCCAGAAAGTAAATCACAGCCAAACCAGTGGATTGCGCCAGATCAACCAACTCCAAAAAAGGCAAAGTCAATTTTATCAGCTAACAAGCTTATGGTGAGTTTTCTGGGATGCACCGGGAATTATTTTTATTGATAACTTGGAAAATGGTAAAAGTGTCACTGGTGACTACTACGCAAGCTTACTGCAACTTTTGAGTGATGAGGTGAAAAGAAAAAGATCTTGTTTCATCACGACAATGTTCCGGCTCATTGCGTGTATATATATATATATATATTCGTATATATATATATATATATATATATATTCGTATATATATAAATATATATATATGCCAGGTGAGTCATATAAGCCTTTTGTCTAAAGTTAATTTAACCCGGATAGCGCGGATACAAAAGGTTTACCTAGCAAGAACTAAAGAGAAGATTCCCTTCGACAGTGAGGAGAATTTGCTAAATAAAAGACGAATGCTGTAAGCAAATAAAACTGCTATAGCCGTCGCGTAGCTTAGTTGGCAGTTCATCTCCTGCAATGAGAGGGGCCCATATACCGATTCCCGCCTGGGCTAGAGGAAATTCTTTCAAACAATAACGTTTCATGTAAAAGTGGCTATAAGTGTGCTTTGTGCTTCATCAGATAATTAATATCCAGTTCATCCACAAAAAAGAAATTCAAGACTCCCTGGGCAAAACCTGAGCACACGTTTTAAGCCAATTAATTACAAACTAAATTACTATTAATCTAGAGGTATAAATATATTGCATCATTTGGGGATGGTAAGATTAGAGATAGGTAACACTAATATACTAATACATATATGTGTGTTCTTTTAAGGCTAGGCTGAAACTAAATAACTATTAAAGCATCATTCATAAGAGCATATCCAAAGATACTTTCGTGGCTGCGTTGATTTAAACTATCTCGCTAGCCACCGAATACATTCACCATAACCATCCACGTCTGGGATATACATCACTGAAATGTTCTCTTAACTCCTCTATAATGATGGAATGGTACTGAAAGATAACTGAAGTGGGGCGTCTTCTGGAAGAGATCCAATAATAAATAATCTACCCATTCTGGAGGAATTGCAAATAATACTGTCAAATAAGCTGACCCAATAATGTCTCTCAGGCAGATGTCTCAGAAATCGTTAAAAATAGAGTATTCCAGCCTGAGCCGTATATCGATGTGCCTTCTCATAGATCATAACCATATCCGTGCATTCGTGGATAGTGGACTTATTACCTGCTGCCTGTTTGCCTGAATGACAGAGCTCAAACTGCAAGCGGATGAACGCTTATCATTTCGAAACCACGAATTAAACGCATGCAGAGAGCAAGCACTATGTTAGTGATCTTTCAGCCACGTAGCTGTCTACTGAAAGTCAGTGAGTGATAACTCCTTTGGCATTGACATAAGTGGAGCACATAAAGCTGTAAGGAACGGCTTATTTGGGCAATGATATGAAGACACTTGGAGAAGGGCAACACGGTGATGTTGCAATCCTCAAGGCTTGAGATCCGAGGGGAATGAAGTGAAAGAATAAAGTGGGAATGTCCAATTACACAACAAAGCACCTGACTTTACTTCCGATGCTCCGACAACATGTTCCGTAACGGATTAGTTTTTCTTAACTTCAAACATATTCCTACCGTAGTGAACAAGTAATTGTAAACATATTAAATACATAAACAAAATATTAAATATAATTTAAAAGAAAAGACCAGAAACTCATTGACTTTTATATGGTTTATATAGTCTGGTAGCTAACAAGAACTTTGGATTCTTACTCTGCAAATCGTATTTAAAAGGTTGGGTTTTGTGTGCTACTAAAATCAATTTACAATTCACATTTTGGTTTCCGAAACGTAATTTAATTTGGGTTAATATTGCGTTACTGTTGCTGTCATAAAGTTCTCTAGGGAAACCTCTGTGTGAGTGAATAGGGGAGGTATATGGGGATTTAAGAGGACATCTATTGTGATGGATGGACATTTGTTTCATGTCAGGTGAAACAGAACCACATTAAGGGCGTAAATAATTAATTCAGCGTGCCACAGTCCGCACGAAATTTAGCTTTGGTTGTATAAATATATTTGTTCTATCGTGGCTAAAGAAAATAAAGGAAGAGGAAAGACCTGAAGATATTATGAAGCTCATTGTGGGTTGCAATCATTAGTGATGTTTGCTTAAAACATTTTTGTATGGTGGAAGCCAGTTTCAATTTGAAAGTCTGCTTTGATAGACGTCGGCAAATATTAATGGATAGTTTCTGAAACTGGTAAGTCAACTGAAAAGTTTGATTCCTATTAGCATTGCAGTAATGATAGTTTTATAATTTAAAATAATATTAAAATCGTTATATTTATTTGTGCACTACTGTAATACTCAGGGTATAAAGAGATGGTTTAAGTTGAGTTTCGGTGCAAAGTACAGCCTACAGTAGAATATTAACATTATTCTTCGGTGATCTAACATTTTCTGGTGATGATGATGATTATTATTACTATTATTATTATTACTAAGGTTTAAGAGTACCCAGTGTAAATAAAACTTATTTACAAATGCTATAGGGCTCGAACAACAAAACGAAAAAATATAAATATAACTAAAACAATCCTCTTCGGCTAAAAGTCACTACTGATCGAACTTAAAAACCAGATTGCGCGCTCCAATGTTATCCACCAGGATATATAAAACAAACTAATCCATTATTGAAAAAATCATTTGGGATGAATAGCTAAAAACCCTGTATGCCATTCTGTGGTCATCCTCGAGGACCTACGCAAGGGAGCTCGGCAGCTGCAGAGTTCCTCGTAGTACTGCTAGAGCAACATATTCTGGCAGCACACGACATGCAGACAAATGTGCTCTACAAAGCGGACAGATATGGGCAGGTTCCCTGTTAAGCAGGTAGCTGTGTGTAAAATAATAGTGGTGAATACGCAAACGAGGCAAAAGCACTTTTTTACGACAGGATACCCAGGAGGAAGTTACCCGAATGGAAGTATTGGAAGTACTCTTAGTCGTTGCCGCGGAGAGCATACCACTTGTCATGCCAGAACGAAGCTGTTACATAAGTTATTACAACACTGGGTCCTATGGTTGCAGCTTTTGCTGCCAAATCCGCCAGTTCATTTCCCAGCAAACCAATGTGCCCAGGAAACCATGCACAGGACATTTTCTGGAATTGTATATCAGCACAGAAGCCACAGATGTCATGCCAGATAAAGAAGCATCTGCAGATTTCACTGAAGAGGTCGCTGCTATCATATTGTGGGATAACAAATATGGAATGAATTTTTAAAATGTAGTTACTGTAGGTATAGGATGCATTAAAGCCATACACTGATGTATCAAATTAAGGCAGATCATCTTCAAAAGACAGTAGTCTTTGCTTCTCCGGTATAATGCAAGACCTATCTTTTGGGATCATATTTAGATAATTACGTAGAAAATAAGGCCAAAATTATCTGCTTCTTCATCATAATATTTTATTGTTATTTTTCTTCTTCTTCACTTTCAGGATTAGGCAACTTGCACGTACCAAGTTCAAAAAAACACGGCTGCATATGTTCTGTAGTCCTGCATCTCGTTGCTCTATTTGAATAGGTCAATTGGACTCTCCTGATTTTTTCCATTCTAATTACATAATTGAAATTTGACGGGTGCAATGTAGGTTATCATTCAATGCCTATAATTTATTTCTAATATCCTTTTTTTCTAATGTTCATAATGTGTGCATGTTTTGTATTTTGGAAACTTCATGTTTTGCCTTTTTTGTTTTGTTCACCTATGTTGATTGTGTATCCAAGTCATAAAAAGCAGAGGAACATCTATCTTCTTAAATTGTATTCTCATTTCCTTTATTTCTTTCTTTCGCAAGCACTATGCACTGTACAGCAAATAAATTGTAAGTTGGACAGTTTTCTGTCCTGAATGTAATTGGCAATAAACTTGAATTGGATTAAAATGAAGACGGAGTGCTTGAATAAAGTTCAAATATATGTTTGGTTTAATCCACTTTTACCAGTATTTATTAGGTAGTTATAGTTTAAAAAAGAACTGCTCCAATTATTTGGACTTAGAGTTTCAAGAATTTTCTTTTAGAATCACTAATCGAAAACATTGTAATTAAGTACACGTCACCTAAGGTAGTTTTAGCGATTATCTCATCTTCATCATAATACAAAATATAAGACAGCAAAACTCATAGCACATTTGTATCGTGTGATTCTGCCCAACGTTATACAGCAATGGTGGCTCTGGATATATTTATTACAGAATGTTGGGAATTTTAACTACGATAAGTTTGTGGCTCCTATAAATACGCAGTCAGACCTGTGGAAGCTTTCTTCGTTTAAATAGTGTAATTGCTATTCAGCGTTTCTTACACTTAGAAGATCATCATCGTCGTGTTTTTGACAGATGGACAATTTTGCGATGGGTCAAGGCTTAGAAGATATTTGGAAAACTGTAAAATAATATACCATTACGTAGGCCAAAAACCGTCCTAACACCTGAGAATTTCCACCGTGGTCTAGCAGAAATTCATCAAGGTTACAACGCTCAGCCAGACAATATTCGCTCACATTCAAATTAGCCAGTGATCGCTTCACCGGTTATTGAAAGCAGAATTTAAATTCCATTGTTATAAGCTGCAAATTCTTTATAAGTTACGTTCAACTGACCGGCATTGAGAGAGAATAGCATTCTGTGCACAACTTCCGAAAATGATTGCAGAGAACAGTATTCGGTCTATACTGCCCATGGCATTAAGCACAGTTCCTTTAAACGGATTTGTGAATTAGAAAAAAAGCTTCCGACATTGGTGAGATACCAACCCTCAGTTGCTTGATGAAACAACATTGCACAAACCTGAAATAAGAGTGTGGTGCGGTGTAGCGAAACTAGGAGTCACTGGCTTTACATTTTCAGGATACCCAGATATCGCAGAACGATATCTTCTATTGATCAACATTTTGCTGGTATCTACCTGAATTAAGAAGGATAGGATATCCTGTATCTAACATGGTTCCAGCAAGATGGAGCTACTGCGTGCACATCGTCTTGACCAGATTGTGGCATCTGCTTTCAGGCCGATTATTTTCTCGCTTTGGTTACATCCGGTGACCATCCAGATTCTCTGACCTATAATTTTCAGGTATTTTTCTTTGGAAGTACCTCAAGGAGAGGGTCATTTCCCCTCACAGGAAGACAATTGCGGGATGGATGGGTGAATAGATGGATGGGTGGATGGATGGATACTCGGAATTATTTGTATTTTAGTTTGAAATTTATATTCTGTTAGATAGTTATTTCAGATGAGATAATGAAATAATTTTCGCAAAAGCGGAACGAAATTCTTCTTCTTATTCAAGAATTTATACGAGGTACTTTCTTCTTTGTAGAACTTGTACCCCAAGGATTCACAAACAATGCCTGGGTTCAGTGGTCTGTTGAGGAGTAAACAAAACTTGATCATAGCATATTCAGGATGGGTGATCAGACTAATGTCTGGAAAGTCGATAAAAAACTGGGAATAAAATCTGATGATGCAAGAAATGACAAAAACAAAAAATAAATCCAAGCAAATTATCCAAACCAGAATTCGTCTAACGGTCGACGAAACCATCAAAAATATTCTGTCAGTTGGTCGCGCCGGGTGATAGAACCCTGGACCTCCCGAATGCAGACGCAGACAACGAGAAACCGTATTCTAATGCATTATTGCGTCCCATCATGGTGAACAAAGAACGGTTAAAAGAAATAAACACAACAATACTGAGGGGAAAAAGATGGCATTACAATTCCAAAAGCATTATCTTCACTGTTTAGCGCTTCTTACCTCCTCCCTTCTTGTTTTCCAGCTGCATTCTCAGGTCTGAGCTTCCTCACCTTATGCAGAAATGTATTAACGTAAATAGGAACTACTTATAAAAAACTAGGCAAAAGTCCAATGTTGGTCCCGTGTCGTAGATTTGCCTCAATCCTGATTAAGAGGCCTCTGAGCAAAATTAAGCGGTCTTTCACGCCCAGTGTAGAATGGAACGCCGCTTAGAACCACAGCAGCTTCCACAAATAAAACTCAGTTTATTTTACTTGTAATGTATGACTGGGATTAGCATGATGTAGAAAAAAAGAAGAATATTTTGTAAAGATAATTACAGAACAGATAGTGAAACTAGTGTAAGTGGAATACAACAGAGTTTTTTAAAATAATTTAAGCATTTGAATTCAGCATTTGAAGCTAAAGAAGAATACCCACACTTTGTAATATAAATTAAACAATCCTAAGGTGTAACATGCAAAACATACAAAATGACTGATTTTTACACTATAAAAACCTGATGTGTCCTTTCACATGAGTTTCTCTACATCTCTGTAACAAATTATTGTTAATAAGCTTATTATTCTATCTACATCATGCTAATCGAGATAAACATCAACTGAAAGGATGTTATTATTGCTTCCTTGTAAATATAAGGCAAATTAGGGTGTATCATAGGCTAAGTCGATAGGCAAATCATTTAAAAGTTATGTGATTCAAGTGCCTTTGTTTGCATGGATAGGAGTTGGCAAATATCCGTATGAAAAATGTGTAAGTATTTTAAAGCTGAAATAATAACAAGAAATGTCTCAAAACGGTCAACTCTACGAAAAAATGTTTATAACATAAATTTTGTGTTTAACGAGCTCTACATTTTTGAGTCGTATGTTTTTGTCTATCCCTTGCGGTTTACCAGTTATGTAAAATTCCGCAAAATTCATGATGAATAAATATGTCTTAAGATACTCTTTTCAGAAAATGTATGATATATATTTTATTTGTCATGTAAATATCTTAAATATAAGAGATTTCAATAAAAATCGTTAGAACCATTTTTGAGAGATAAAATTTTTCGAAAATGTTTCAATATAAAGAGTAGTTGAACGTACGGATTTTCTTGAAAATCTTCGTGTTTCATCCTTGGAAGATACCAAACTTAAATATCAAGTTTGGTATTTAACGGTATTTTTGTTTTTGAGCTATGCTGCCCACAGACACACACACCGACACTTTTCTAAAAATGTTTTTCTTGGATTCAGGGGTCACAAAACATGTATTTCCAGTGAAATCTCGGTATCGAATTTTTGAGTGCAATACAATACCTTCCCTATACACTATGTACATAATACATGAAGAGAAAATAAAAAGTTATATAACATCGGGAAGCGTTTGGCTTATAATGAAGATACATTCCCGTGATTCTTTTATTCATGATAACACAGACCAGAGGTGTAAAATAATATTTTTTCTCTCACTTTAAACAACCCTTCGTGCGTAATACCTCGTTTTGGAAATGTTAATCAAAGAGATAGTGTGTAATCACAAGGGTAGCGTGTTTTTCTCTACATTGTTTTGAAGCTGTTTTCAGTATTTGAAACTGGACACTGTTGTCTGACACAGGAATCGACAAGGACGCTTTTTCCTGTTGTTTGTACCTCGTAGATATGAATATTCACGAAATCAAAGCTCGATCGTGACTGTCAAATCCCGAGGTTGGTTTGGCAGCAAAGGGACGATAACTTGGATGACAAAATCCCTGGAATGACATGGCCAGATCCAATGGTGTAGTGTTATGGGCACCACTTGGTATAACAACGTCCCTGCGTGCTAACTAACCGTGTAGTCAAACGTCTCTTTTTTGGACGAATCACAGCTGTTGTCATACGGGACCGTCAGTAATTATTGGTACATCATGGCGAAGTGCCAGCTTGGAATACCACGCTTCCCTCCTTTTTATGTACACCCTTCACAAACTTCCCCACCATTCTTCTTGCGCGTTTATGTGATCATGCTTTGCAAATTAGGGCAAAAACTTGCTAGACAGAGAGAGATGCACAGAGACAAAAGCGTTGATGCAACAGAGGGTGAACCATGCCACTCTGTATCGTGTGTTGATTAGCCCTAGTTGTTATTATGACGATGCATGGCGCTAATTTGGGAGTTTAGTGGGTTGGGTGAAATAATGATTGTTTAACGAGCATTCGCAAGCATCAGCGTCATTACACATGAATGATTAAAGAAAAACTTACTTCTACTTTTTGCTCGTCATAACAAACCTCTTTTCAGTCGTAATTAGCCAAAGCGCTCCATTTACATCAATGGCAACTTCGACGCCCAAGCTATGTCTATGCTCAAGCCGAAGGGTTTAAACAAATTACCTATACACAAACTACAGTATAGTACCAATTCTGGACAATATTGCATTCTTATGTGATTAATTAAAACCAAAAGTTTATCTATAGTACAATTTGAACCTTTTACCACAAACTGGAGCCAATTTGGCCCTTAATGGTTTACTTTGACCAACTTTGTAAAAAAAACGTATTTTGTTATGTTATATTCAACGAGAAAATTGGAAGTATTGCTTTCATATTACACAGAAAAGCTAAAATTTTGTATAATCTAGTAATTATTGTAGATTTACGGCATTCCAATACCATGAGCGAAGTCATGAGGCCCATAATCGTAGAAATACTGCATTTCTCCAATCTTGATCCCCGACCCCGATTATTAAAGTAATAATGTATTATAATTCACATTGATGCATTATAAATTGAAATTATATTTGTAAATTACACTTTTTATTCTATACAATATCAAATATGAAATTTAACGAGTTATTACTCTCGTGTAATAGGGATCAAATTGGCGAAATCTGGTGTTTTTGGATTGTTCTTCTCAAAATTAATAGATTTTATCAAATGTTGGTACTCTGTATAATATGAGAATATTACATCTCATTTGCACATTCAATAAAATATAGTTAAAATATCTTATATCTATATTGATAAAATAATATATTTTCCAAAATTGGATCAAGGTAACATATATAGGCAAAATCAGCTCTAGTTAAGTTCAAACTTTCAACGTTGTATTATAGTAATATTTCATGGCTATAGTTTATCAGTTAAGAATGATTATGAATGAGAATTGAATCTAATATTCAAATTTGAAAGTTAATTAGAAAAAAACAAGTGTCCACAATTAAAACCATTACAGTTAAACTTTAACGGTAAGATTTTGGTAAATAAGTGATGTGAAGTTATGTGTGTATTTGGTCTGTGTTGAGGCATAAATCGCAAGTTTTATTTTAATTCAACCACTTATCCAAAAATTCAATATCCAAATTTTACATGAAATATAAATTAATTCCATAGTTTGATTTTACTGATAAGTTTGAAAATATCAGATTATTATGCATATATCTGGCATATTACATATATATCCTCAAGTAACCCTTTGTTTGCCCCCCCCTTCCCCCTAGACTGAGTGCACCCCGGACTAGGTCTCCCAGCTGGAGTAAATCCTCATGCCGGTACACGGAATCGAATCCGCGCTAAGGAGACGATCTATTATTCTATCTACTTTTTGGCAATACAGATAAGCCTTTAATTCACATTTACACATTTTGTTGTAAGATACAGTAGGTAAATTGATAGTGATTGTTCCACTCACGCGACTATCTCTACAAATTCATTCTGTAACAAACTTATCTTAACAAAACTTATTCTTCTATCTACTTTATGCTAGCAAAAATAAACTAACAGAAATTGTCTTATTGCTTATTTTCTTATAAGTAGAGGGGAAATAAGGGAACACGTTAGGCTAAAGCGATAGTCCAATCCTTTGAAAGGTGGTCGCTATGTGACACAATTGTAATGCGGTTGTCTTTACATGGCCATGACTAAACCAAAAGAGATATGAAAGCAATGGCGACTTGCCGTTTGAAAACAGTACACGTGTTTTAAAATTGAAACTAATAATCAGTGTATCTCGGAAATGATTAACTCTACAAATACTGTATTAGTAATCATTGTTGTGTTTTAACTTTATTTAGTAAGTTTTTTAGAATGTAAAGGTGAATCAGAAGGAAGAGAACTTACTGGTAATTCCCATTAACTTCAAGACAGATGATTCGCTTGTCATCCAAATGTGGGAAATATATGTTAGTTTGAGACGGTAATTCTTGATAGCCAAAAAGCTGGTTGCTATGTCAATGAAGTTCCTTTGTTTATATGGATAGGAGCTGACAAGTTCCTGTAGGAGAAAGGTATACGTTTTTCATAGCAGAAACCAAAAATAAGGAACGTATCAAAACGACGAACTCCACGAAAAAAATGTATATAACATAAATTGTGTGTTTTAATGTGCTCTACATTTCTTGTGGAGTAAGTTTTTGTCCATCTCTTACGGTTTAGCAGTTATTCAAAATTCAGTAAAATTCATCCAGAATAAACTACTCTTCAGAGGCTATTCCCAGAAAATTCAAGATATACATTTTATTTGTCAGGTAAATATGTTTAATATACGAAATTTTAATCAAAATCGTTTGAGCCATTTTTGAGAAAATCAAAATTTTTTAAAAAAAAAAAGTTCCATGTAAAGGGTAGTTGGGGTGGGGGAATTTTTCTCAAAATCTTCGTGTCGCATCCCTGGAAGATACTAAACTTAAATACCAAGTTTAGTATATTAGCGACTTTTCATTTTTTATTTATCGTGTTCACAGACACACGGGCACACGGACACACACACATACACACACACACACACACCCACGGATCTTTTTGTGAAAATGCTTTTTTTTTTGGATATTGGGGACCCTAAAACATATATTTCCGATAAAATCTCGGTATCAAATTTTGGGTGGAGTGCAATACCTTCTCTATACACTATGTACATAGTGCGTATAGAGAAAGTAAAAAATACCCTCTATTTTATGCAAAAACCTTGAGAATTCCAAGGATTTCTTTATTTTATTTGCATGCATCAGAGGGACAATTGCGAACTCGGACAGCCCCAAATATTCTCCAAGCAGGGTATTTTTCTGTGTATTTCTGTCACATAGCTTCAGTACAATACCTCCATGTGATATGGTTTCGCTGAGTATAACTTTTGGTGTTAAATGAGAGCCAATCAGATTAAGGAAGACTGATTCCACAGAATATTCACAGTTCTTCTTGACGTTTAGAGAATAAATCCACGCTACTCAGCGTAATTATTTCGCGCTCAAATTACAAACTTCGTTCTGTCGCTTTGAGGAGAAATGCACGCTAATCAGAGTAATAACTTCGCATTCAAATTACAAGGTGCAAAATATGTATATTATAAATTCACCGTGTAACAAGTGTAATACAAAAGCGAAATCGGTAATAAATTATGCATTCATAGTGTTTCTCCGATTTTACCTGTGTTTTAAGGGGAGTGGGTAGTGCAAAACGAAAAAAAATTGTGATTGTTTTTTATTCAAAATATATATAGTTTACGAATCATTTAACCGTTTCACGGCTAACATACTTTTAGGGAGAAACACCTCCTTGCTCAATTAAGGGAACATTATGATGAAATATTGACAAAATACAAAATTTGGTTTTGGCCAAAAGCATTTGCCCATAATTTTGTGCATTTCAAGTTGAAAATTCAATAATGAGTACTAATAACTAAAAAAGTAAGTATAGTATTATTTTTCAAACTTTAGAAAGCAGGTCTCACACGGGGTGCTTCTATCTGCCCCATTATTATTCAGGCATGCCTTTCACCGATTATTTAACCTGGGCCCTCCCCGTCCTAAACCACAAGCAAGATAGAGCACCCGGCGGGCTTCCCTTCACCCCACCAACAGCATATTTCCGGCTGTGAAATAGACAGTTTTGGCGCAGAGTGCAGCCTGACTCGGACCAAATGACTTACAGCTTCCCCCTTGCTTTACATATTACTTGGAATTAGTGTAAACGGTCTGTGAGAGTTGACAGTTATAATTGATTTAAAAATTGCTGCAGGAGAATATGAAATTCTACAATTGCTCATACCTCGGGTCAACTTAACTGCAAATATCACTTGCTTTTATCTCAAATACTTTTTTGAAACAAATGTTCCTTTTTTTTTAACATTCTCTAACCTTGTCGGTCATATCGGATGATATTGGGGTCCAGGAGCTTCAAGTTACTCGACATTCGTCTTCTCAGGACAAGGGTAAATCTCGGGGAAAAAAAACAAAAAAAAACCAAAAAAAAAAAACAAAAAAAAAAAAACAACCTTATCCGGTAACTCACCCTAAGCGAGATTCGAACTCGTGAACTTTTGAATGTGAGGAAGCACGCTACCACCACACTACCCAGGCGGGCAGTTCCTTTTTTATAAAAGCTACATGACTGAAATGTTGCACGCCTGCGTAAGATAATCTATCACATACACTGAGTAGAGTTATATTCTTAAGTGTAATACATTGTTTTAAAAATTGAGGATATTTCTTCAAAAATTTAGGTATAATTTTGTTGCAGAAGAGAAAAGTTTTTAAATCAGAAATACCACAGGCAGCTTAATTCCCCTACTTCATTGGCATAAGTCAGAATGTCTTTATATGTAGTATACGTTTCATCTTTCTGCTACAACTAGTTTCTTAAAAAGGGAACAAAAATGTCCAACTTTTGCCATTTACTTTAGTAAACTATTTTTTGAGTTAATTTTTTTTTCAGGCAAACTACAAAATATATAATCATAAAAATTTAAAGACCTATGCATACATTAAGATTATACAATATTTGTTTTACATTGATCTATAAATTACAGCCGGCGAAGTTCCTATATCTGTATGGTTAGTTGTATGTCCGTACAATGCTCACTCCCCTTAAAAGAAATGTGTGTAATTGTTGTTTGCCCATATGACTTCACCGTGAATCATTGATGTTTCACCGCAGAATAAACATCAGAGTGAATAACGATACTGTTTCTGTTCTTAATACATCAGCCAGTATCCGTACCAGTACTCTCTTCCTGTGAATGGTCACACCCACACACACCACAAATAAGCACAAATTAGGCATAACAAAGTGGGTTGAACAATCACACACGACACAATGCAACAATTTGTTCAGAATCGTTATATCCATTTTTGACAGAATCAAATCCTTGTAAGGGATAGTTTGGGATGGGGAGATTTTCTGTAAAATCTTTATGCCGCGTTCTTGGAGTAAACGGGTTTTGGTTTTTGAGGTATGCTGTTGTCAGACAAAGAAACATACACACACTTTTTTTTTTTTTTTTTTTTTTTTTTTTTTTTTTTTTTCCAAAAATGGCATTTGTAGTTTCAGGGAGACTCACGAGTATATTTCCGCTGAAATCTCATATGAAGTTTTGTATTTAATGTTGCAATTTTGGTAGTAAAGCTATATTTTTATTTGGAATATTAATAATAAACTATATGGAAACAAAATTCTTCTCTTACATAAGCTCAATAATGTTATCAAAATTGGTATTTATTTACAATAGGTAAGCAGTAGGGAACGTAATCAGCAATCTAACATATCCTGCAGTATTATTAGAAAGGTATTTAGAGAAAATATATGAAGCAGACATACATAGAGCAATTCTCAATTATTTAAATATTACACACATACACATATATAGCTACATATATATTTGTTTGGTTTTTTAAGAGAAAGTTCCATCAAAAAGTATTAAATGAAAATATATTAATGAAAACTATATTTTTGTAAAAAGAATGTTAAGTATAAAATATTATAGAGAAAAATGGGTAGATGCAGACTGAACAATTCAACATAATAGCCGGGATTTGAACTACGGATCTCCTGCTCGCTAGACGGTTACTCTGAGCTACTGTGGCATTTTGCCCACACGTCATTGAATTCCCCAAATGACTCGCATATTTCCCGGTAAACCACAAGGTGATCTCAAATTATTTTGAGATGACAACCCCGATGGCGACTTACAATGTTGTAAGTACTTTCGGTCTCGGTTCATAATTAAGTATCATGTCTATTAGTGTTAATTTAATTGCTTTTCCGCAAAAGCTGCAATAGCTCGAGTCAGACTGAAAAACTCAATGCCATAGCCAGGATTTGAACCATGTATAAATCGGTCTCTAGCCGGTTGCATTATAGAGCGATTTAATTTGCACAAGAGAATACCATCATTTCCAATAAATTAAAAATTATGTAAAATAAGAAATGTCATTTTACATTTATTACAGTGGTCCTTGACTTCCTATAAATTGCCACTTAATGAAAATTGAAGCCATAAAATATATTGCCCATATTCAATAAACAAAAGAAGGATTAGTGTGAAAATTCTGTTTGAAAATCAATAGATAAACAAGGAAACCAAGTGACGTGATATTTTGGATTTTAATTCTCAAAATCTCTAAAAATGTAAGGCATTTAAAAAGCTTTTACTATAAACCAATTGTTTTTGTTTCACTTTTTATTTTTATTTAGGTATCGTAAATTCACCCTGCAGGTTTTCCTCCTGCAACCTTCTGGATGAGTGAGGATCACTCTAAAAGCTTCGTTGAAACACTCGCTTTTCATGATGTGATATATCCTGCTAAATATTTAATGAGCCATGTAGGTCGTGGAATAAAGCATTCCCTATAATGCTTCTTGATGCCGTAAGAGAAAATGTGGAGTCGTGCTCTTCTCTGTCGATAAAAGTTTCCAGCTCGTAAATTTTTGCCGTCCGTTATCTGCGTGCTCCTTCCACGGCGCCGACAACTTCTCTCTTCATTACAATTAAAAGGGAACGAATATAATATGCATATCTTTCTAGTGTACGTTTTCGTGCCTCTTGAGTGAGATAACTAAAGTCGTTGCTTTTACACGCGAAACCTCGCTTTAATATTCTCTGGTAGAAAACATGTTTTGTGATTGTGTAGGAAACTTTCCATTATATCTCATAGAAGCTAGCTTTCTTCTTCTTTAATTATTTATGCACAAAATATAATTACATAAACGGAAATGCAGTGCGATAATAAAAAGCTGATGTGTTACATTCACATGACTTATGCTTATGCTTCTATTTACTTCATGCTAATTGAGAAAAAATTAGCACAAATAGTCTTATTGCTTGCTTCCTTGTAAGTAGAAGCGAAATAATCGAGTAGCATAGGTTAAAGTAATAGTCAAAAGCTGGTTACTATGTGACTGAAGTTCCTTTGATTCTGTGGACAGGAGTTGACCAATTCCTGTATGAGAAATGTATGTTTTCAAAGCTGAAACCAAAAACAAGGAATACCTAAAGAAACTATCAACTCCACGAAAAAAACGTATATATCATACATTGTGTGTTTTAATGTGCTCTACATTTTATGTGTGCTAAGTTTTTGTCTATCCGTTATAGTTTGCCAGTTATGCAAAATTGCGTAAAATTCACCCAGAATGAAGTAGTCTTCAGAGGCTATTCCCAGAAAATTCAAGATATACATTTTATTTGTCAAGTAAATATCTTTAATATAGATATTTTAATCAAAATCGTTAGAGCCATTTCTTTGAAAATCAAAATTCTCGGAAAAAGTTCCATGTAAAGGGTAGTTTGGGGTGGGGGGATTTTCTTGAAAGATACCAAACTTAAATATCAAGTTTGGTATTTAACGGTCTTTTCGTTTTTGGGCTATGCTGCTCACAGGCACACACACAGACACACACATGGACATTTTTCTAAAAATGTTTTTTTTTTGGATCCAGGGGGCACAAAACATGTATTTCCGGTGAAAACGCGTTATGTACATAGTGTGTATAGAGAAAGTAAAATTTAAAGAACTGTGATTTAGATGAAATCACTTTCCTAAAGAAGGACGATGATAATGATAGATGCCAAGTTAATTCTGCTCCGATTTAAAGAAATTTAAAGTGTCCCATCCTGTTGTTATTTTCTCTACTACTGACCCTGTTAAAGATATATCTCTGAAATTTGACTGCTATTGTGAACATTTTTAAAAGGTTTTGTTTCACAATAAAATATATGCAACCCAAACCCTAATAAAATATAAGGTTTTCTTACTTGGAAAACTGTAACTACCAATAAACTGAAGCTATAAATGGATAGTCTCGACAGTACATATCACAATATCACATAATATACTTAATTTCGTTGTGAGGGCAATAATAAAAATGTTGGACGTAGTAATGTTAAGCACGAACAGAAATAAAACTGCTCCGAAGGACAAGTTTAGAACAAAGCGAATGTGTATCATTAAGTGTTTTTCCCACAAATTTCGGCCCAGGATTTTCTTTGATAGTGTTTAACACCCTCTTTTACTATTTGTGGCACCGCAACCGCAGGCGATGACACTGTTAACACCTGGAATGAAGATGGAACACCGGTGAAATGTGATGGCAGGGAAACCGAAGAACCCGGAGGAAACACGCCCCAGCCTCTTTGTCCACCACAAATCGCACATGCGATCGAACCCGGGCTGCAAGAGATAGACAAAAACTTAATGCACAAAAATGGTCATCTGCTCAAAATACAGTTTATGTCCTTAACAGTGGAAGTAACCATTTCCGAGATATTCCTCGATATTGGTTTCACTTTTAAAAATCTTATACTTTTATCAGACAGGTAGTCGGCTGGGTTTCTTCTGTTTTACTTCTGCCCTTGCAAAGAAGTTAATTTCAATGACAATCGTATAGCGACAGCTTTTAAAGTATTTTTCTACGGGTATAGAATAGTACGTTCCTTTAGTTGTGTTTTACTTTTAAGACACCAATAAGAAGTTTATCCTAGCTCGATGGCAGCCCTGGCATGTTACGGAAGCTATACAGGCGCCGGGAGGCCAAAAGTATGCCTCTACAACGGCACCTAGCCTCAACCAGCGCAATCAGGTGCAAGAGAGTTTCAAGCAATCGTGCAATCTGCCTACCAAGCCTCAAGCCACACCTGCGGCGACCTGAAAGGTGAAGAAGGGAAATGAAAATGAAATGATGGTAAGAAAGAAAGAGGAACCATGGTAGATACACAGTACCCGAGCATTCTCCTTAGTGGCCTGAGTGCACGGAGAGCGAAGCCGAGCTCCCGAATGTCAGTCCCAGATTAAACGCCTAAGCACCTGGCTCGGTCATTCCCATGGTACGAGTGAATGTTTGTCACACGAAGAACAGTAGAAACAGCATTTTATGCAGTCTTAGCATTGTAAATTATGTAGGACATGAGTCGTCAAATAATTGCACAACCATAGCCGATATAAGCGAGAGCACCTTTATAGTCAAAGCAGTGTACCCCTTATCTCTTTTCGCTGCTAACGAAATTAGTTTCTTATTTTCAATTTCACTTAATGCTGTAATTGAGGTTTTGCAGGGGAGCCTTTCACCAGTTGTGGGTGATATTTGTTTTCAAATTCTGCAGAACGCGGGTTAGCTTTGGACTCTAAATTACCAAAATCGGTTTAGCCTCTTCAACTGAATTAAGTTAGGCGAACGTAAAGTAGGACAGTTTCAAAACTACATTCTTTTTGTCTTATTTTTAGCATAACTTAAATATTAATGAAAATAGGTTATGAATATATTAATAATTATACAAACATAATATTATTCAGTTGATTCCTTAGGCTTGAAGTATAAGGTATGAGTATGCAAGCGGCAGGGGACATCTTGGCAACTGCGACCCAGTATTGATCCTTTGCGTCCTACCACCCCCAGGGGAAAGGACGAAAGGAAGGGAAACCACAGCAGCACACAGGAGCGGACGGAGCCAAAGGCAGAGACGAACGGAAGTCCCTAACAGTGCTACCAGAAATCAGCCCCGGCACGCCACGGAGATTACAGAGGTGCCGGGAGGCGTCGAAGCATGCCTCTATAACGCCACCTAGCCGCAACTGGCGCAACCAGGGGGAAGAGAACTCGGAGCAAGCGACCGTGCCATCTGCCTGTGAAGCCCCGAACCATACCTGTCGCCGACCTGAAAGATGAAGAATAGAAATGAAATGTAGGAATGAGAGGAAGGAAACCGTTGTAGATATACAGCACCCCAGCATTCGCATAAGCAGCCCCAGGAAAACCACGGAAACACCCAAGGCCAGAGTGCGCGGTATCGGAGAGCAAACTCGGACCTTCCTTGGGCTTAATAAGGATACGTACACAAACAATTTGAAATAAGCATTATTGTTTTCTCTATATGCAAAATGTATATGGTGGGTAAGGAAGAAACTGTATTCTACTAAAAAATTCAATATCGAGGATTCCCAGATTCAACAAAGGCATTTTTAGAAAAAAGTTGAATGTGTTTGTGTCTATCTATGTGTGTGTGTGTGTGTGTGTGTGTGTGCGTGTGGACAGCATAAATCAAAAACGAAAAGTTGCTTAGATACCAAACTTCCTCCCAAACTACCTTACATCTAATATTTCTCGAAATGTTTGATTTTCTAAAAAAAGTGGCTCTAAAAGGTTTGAATAAAATTATGTATATTAAACATATTTACAAAATAAATAAATTATACATGCCGTATTT
This sequence comes from Hymenopus coronatus, assembly GCA_030762935.1. Taxonomy (NCBI): domain Eukaryota; kingdom Metazoa; phylum Arthropoda; class Insecta; order Mantodea; family Hymenopodidae; genus Hymenopus; species Hymenopus coronatus. The sequence goes on along the minus strand of CM060890.1, from coordinate 50,890,338 downwards.
TTTGGGAAAAGCCCATGAAGTCTTCTCTAATCATTTAAGCTTAACCGTAAAAGATGTACAAAAACTTACCACACAAAAAATGTGGATCATCTTAAATCACACAAATTTTGCCACTCAACAATTATGTCCTCATTAAATATTTATTTTTAGATATTGGTTCACATCTTAATTTTATATTCCATTTCTTGTTTACTTAATTTATAATAAGCAAGTTTTTTTTTTTTTTATTGGAAGTAACCATTCCTTATTATTTGTTATAGTTTTAATTACTTTAACTTTTCTCAAATGGAAGGCCCTCATCCGTTTCATTTCTCTTTACTCCTGGAATGCAAAGGGAATTTAACTTCAATGGCATAGCGACAGCTTTCAAAATTTCGGCTGTCGCTTTAGTCTAGTGCATTTTCTTATTTCTCTTCTACTTCTACGAAACTAAGTAATAAGATCATTTCTGGTAATATTTATCTTGATTGGCATATGTAGATAAAAGAATAATCTTTGTAAAAATTGTTTGTTTGCAGAACGGATAGAAAAAGTAACCTGAGTGACACACATGAGATGTTTTGTAATATTAAAGCTAGAAATGTCTTCTTTCAGAATGATGATGAGGATTACTCACGACTCATACCTTAATTCTGTTCTTTTTATATAGTATTAACGCCCACTTTTACTACTTGAGGTACCACAGGCAAAATTCTGTTTTATGCTGAAATCTCTTATTTGTTATAGTTTAGCAGGAAAACCTATATTTAACCACAAATAAAATTTTTGCATTAAAATATTCTTATAAATGTCATTTAAAGTTAATTTTCAACTTTATTGAATTACTTTTAGCAGATAAGTTTCATATTAAAAGGACATCACAATTTAATTTTATGTTTTGAAGCTAAAACTGTTTATACTAGAAAATTAAAAGAAAATAAAGGGCATTAAACTGCTGCATTAAAATATTTCTCTTGATCAGGTAAAGCAAACTAATATACAATGAAATTAAAACAGTAGATGAAAAATAGTAATAGTAGTAGTCTATTAATTTCATAATAATGCGATATGGGTACATGTTCTCTAGAAATACTTTAATATAAAATACTATTCCCTGCCGCTATTTTACATGTTTTAACAACACTGGAAATGCTCATAGATACACACGCTACAACAGACAGTAAAAAAAAAAAAAAAAAAAAAAAAAAAAAAAAAAAAAAAAAACACTCTGGTATTTCCCATACATACACTCGTACTCACTACACCCAGGTAATCTCACATATAGATAATGTATACAAAATGTGACTATACAATATTTACACAAATATTTTATCTCTTACTACTTGTATGTTTACTTCCAAAATACTTCCGCAAATAATTTTTTCCTACCATCCTCTATCTGCACGCAGTCTGTCAAAATATGCATTCAGTCTTCTTGATCCCCTCATAGTGGTCAAATCCTCCTACCAGCTTCATCAATAACCTTATGAGTTTTCGTCCTCCCAAACTGAGCCATGCTATTCACTGAGTTTTATATCCAATTCTAAAATATATGTTCCTTTACCCCAAACAAAATTTCATTTCATTTTGATAGCTGTAATGACGATTTGTTTCTACATTAATATTCTATTTCCTATCTATTTATATCGCATAGACGTCTTTCTAATTTTTTATGACGTTATACCTATTTTCGTTACCTCTTTATAAAATATTGTTTAAGCCAATTTTTTTATAATCCCCGTTGTAGCCCCGCCGCCCACCATTTTGGATGCTCTATGCTATTCATTTGATGCAGATAACATGTTGCTCTGAGAGTTGTTTGGTCCCTAGCCTAGTTGAAAGATAATACTAATGGACTATCTATTGGAAAATACTAGTATGGGTAAAAGCAAGAAACTTAGTGACGGAGCCTTCTCATGCCATTAAAAGATGTACTTGCTATCTTCTACACAACTAAAAAGTCTTATATTGCATTCGCATGACTTTATGTGCCTACTCTGTAACAAACTATTCTTACAAAAGCGTATTTTTCTATATAATTTGCGTATAACTATAAAAGATTTGCATAAATATTCTTTGTAGATACTCTAGACTAAAGTGATAGGAAAGTCTTTCTACAGCTGGTGCTATGTGATGCATTGACATTCCGTTTGTTCTACTTGCCCAAGAGAAAGAAAATAAATAACGGTTTTCCATTTGAGATATGCGTAATTATTTTAAAATTTAAACCAATCACTATGAAAGCTAGGAACCGTTAGTATGTAAAAATGAATTTTACATAAGCTGTGTGTCTTAACGAGATGATATTTTTTGTTCTGTTAGTTTTTTTTTCCTATCTCTTAGGATTTGTGAATTATAAAAATGTAATCCTGAATGAACAGGAGCTCACAGGCAATTCCCAAGAAATTCAAAATATACAATTTACTTGGCAAAATTATATCTTAGACGTATTGTATTTTAATCAATATCGTTAGAGCCATTATGGGGAAAGTAAACATTTTCAAAAAATGCTGAACTTAAAATAAAATTTAGATTTAACCATCCTTTTGTTCTTGAGCGAAATATACTATTTACACACACACACTCACGCGGACTCTTTTCTATAAATTATTTTTTGGAATCAGAGGATTTTAAACATATATATGCAGAGAGATCTCGGTATGGAATTTTTGAGTGGAATACAACACCTTCTTTACTATATAAATTGTACGTATATGGTAGATAAGTAAAACTTTGCTACGGATTGTACGTTTGTACCCAAACTGTGTAAAAGTATGCAATACGATTATATAACAGAAATAAAATTAAATAGAAGTGCAATTTCCTGTTATTCAGAATTAAAAATATAAAAATCAATTGAGCCGTGAGCATTACCGAAATATTTTGACTTTTATATAAAACTGAATAATCCTTTTGAAGGATACTTTCGAAAACAATGGAATTTCATTATCCGCGCTAATTGGGGATTTGCATGACCTGTCCGTGCAGAAATGTCCATAAATGAAAATCGGGTCAACGACGGCATAAACAAAATATTCAATTGGACATTACTGTAATCGCCACCTATAAAATAAGCTTTCAAACTAATTGTTCTCAACTTTCCTCATTCTTTTGCTTTGCCGAATCAGACACAAAAGTTACTTAGGTTATACCTTCCCTGTATATAGATTTTACACTACTTTGGACTGGGGTATAAGCATATTGAGGAGCAGAGGAACAATGAATCAAAGTGAAGAACCCGGAACGGGGGATCGGCCAGCAGATAGATATAAGAATGCAGAAGATGATATAAATTCTAGCGAAATGCATGAACAGAAAGACAATGATGGAGCAACTGATAGACTGAATGGCAGAGATAACTCGAGAGCATATAGAAAATGCACCTTGTCCAACACAAATCTAATATGCGATCCTCTGGGAACTAACCTGGGTCCCTTGGTGAGATTAAACCTACATAAACAATTCACGATGCCCGCCAAATAGATACATATTGGTATTTCTAATAATTTCTGATTTTTTTAAGGCAGATCCGTGTAATTTGACCAAAATTCTGAAAACTTATTTTTTATCATAATGAAATGATATAACTACTAAACTTTAAGAAAATATATCGGGGCACTTTAATTACCAATTCACTTGAACCATAAATGTGCAGGCGCATATTTATTATTAGACACAATTAACTTTAAATGTTATTTTTTTGCAAACTTTAGTACGAATGTACATAGTATCTAGGGGTGGTATTGTTGTCCACACAAAAATTCGATGCTGAGATTTCATCGGAAATATATGTTTTGAGGTCTCCTGAGTCCGAGAAACGCATTAAGAAAAGTTCTATGTGTGTGTGTCCTTGGACAGCATACCTCAAAAACGAGAAGGCCGTAAAAGACCAAACTTGGTATTTGTGTTTAGTATCTTCCAAAAATGTGACACGAAGATTCTCAAGAAAAAGAAAATTCCGTCACCAAAACTATCCTACACGAAAGGTTTTTGAAGATGTTTCTTCTCAAAAAATAGCTTTAACAATTTTTATTAAAATACCGTATATTAAAGAAATTACATCACAATTAAATGTATATTTTGAATTCTCTTGGAATAGCCTCTGAAAACCACTTTATTCTGAATGAATTTTGCAGAATTTTGTGTAACATTAAACCGCAATCATAGACAAAAACTTAATACACCAAAAAGATCTCGTTCAAAACATCCAATTAGTCATAAATATTTATCTTATAGAGCTAAATGTTTTGAGATATTCCTTGTTATAGGTTTAAGTTTTAAATTCCCTAGCTTTTCCCATACAGGGCTTTGCAAAGCGAACCTCAATTGTTTCAATAGCGACCAGCTTTTAAAATGTTGACTATATCTTCAGTATAATGTATTTCTTTGATGTGTTTCTACTTACAAACAAGTAATAAGATCAATTCTACTAATGTTTATCTCGATTAGCATGATGTAGATAAAAGAATAATCTTTTATAAGAATAGTTTGCATTTCGAACAGCTAGAGAATGTTATGTGCATGGAATACGTCAGGTTCTCAAAATGCTTTACACGATACAATTTTTACTTTCTCTATACGCACTATGTATATAGTGTACAGAGAAGGTGTTGTATGGCATTCAAAAATTCTACACCGATATATATACACATGTTTTGAGACCTCGTGTATCCCCCCCCCCAACAAAAAATTCTAGAAGCAGGTCTGTGTGTGTGTCTGAATGTCTGTAGACAGCGTAGCTCAAAAACGAAAATTCCGTTAAATACCAAATTTGGTATTTAAGTTCAGTACCATTCAAGAATGCGATTCGAAGATTTTCAAACAAATCCCCCAATCCCAACTATCCCTTTACATGGAAAAATTCGAAAGTTTTGACTCTCTCAAAAATGACTAACGATTTTAATAAAATATCGTATACTGAAGATATTTACATGACACATAACATGTATATCTTGAATTTTCTGGAAATAGCCTCTGAAGACCTCTTTATTGTGGATGAGTTTTGCTGGATTTTGCTTAACTGTAAACACAAAATATGTAGATCTCCTTGAAACACACAATTTATGTTAAATAAATTTTTTTCGTGGAGTTCGCCATTCTTTAGATATTCCTTGTTATTGGTTTCAGTTTTAAAATACTTTAAGTTTTTCACATACGAGAATTTGTAAAATCCTGGCAACGGGAAGAAAAACAGTTCATCCACATGGCCACCAGCTTATAAAGCATTTTACTATCGTCTTAGCCTAGTGTATTCTCTTATTTTCCTTTTACTTACAAGAAAGCATTTCTGCTAAACTTTATTTCGATTAGCATGAAGTAGGCAGAAAGAAAAAGATTTCTAAAATAATTTGTTACAGAGATAGTCATGTGAATGGAATCATCATATTTTTTACCATTTTTCAAACTCTTTATACTACCTCCCAAATGCACATTAAGGAAAACTTCATGTAGTGTTTCGAAGTAATGATTCAATTTTGAGAAATATATTATTACATTTTGAAAATAAAGTTTCCTGTATGATTTTTCTACACTAATTAGGACTAATATGAAAATGAAATGGCGTTTTATTTGTGGACGCTCTTTAACTGCTGTGGTTCTCAACATCCCATTCTATACTGGGCGTGAAAGACCGCTTAATTTTGCTTGACGACACGGGACCAACGGCTTTATTTCCCTTCCAAAGGAAGCCATGCTAATGATTTTTATGCCCGAAAAAATCCATCGTCCTCCGCCGGGTTTGAACCCACGATCTTGGGTATGTGAGGTTATCATGGGAAACATTACACCACGGAAGGCCCATAGGACTAATATAGAAATATCATCTGATAGATTTATTAGTAAATCCATTTTCTGTAAAACGGAACAGTTGTATGTGAATATCTTTAAAAGTGCATCACGAACCGCATTTTTATTACAAGAATAAATTTAGACAATACAAATTCTAATGTAAATAACTATGCAAGCTAGAATTTTAATACATTCATTACTATTGTGTGTAATAACTGGTACAAATTTCAATAAGACGTCTTATATAATGCGGATTTTCCAAATTTCACAGATTTATTACCTTAAGAGAAAAACGGAAAAATATATTGCATTATGTTGTTTGCCTTCAGATGTAGATAATTAGTGATATAAGCGTATAATTCAGATAATACTATAGAAGGACATTATTCTTACCAAAGATTATTCTTTTATCTACAATATTCCCTCAGATAAAAATTTGTCAGAAATAGTCTTATTACTTGGCTCCTTTTAAGTAGAAGCGAAATAAGAGCGTACTTTAGGCTAAAGCGATAGTCAAATCTTATAAAAACTGGTCGCTAAATGAAACAATTGAAATTAGGTTCTGTTTGGATGCCTAGAAGTAAAACAAATGAGATTAAAGCAAAAGGTGATTTTCTGTTTGAGAAAAGATTAAGTAGTTTAAAATAGAAACTAATAACAAAGTAACTATTATTTTTTAATATATTTATACAAAATAATTTTATTTTTACAATGAAAATATTCTCAGAAACAGTTGGTGTATATGAAATAAAGTGTTTGTTTTAACAACATATATAATAACTTGTTGTGTATCTCTTAAGGTTTATCATTTATACAAAAGTCATCCAGAATGAAGTGGTCATTCCCAGAAAATTCAAGATATACATTTCGTTTGACATCAAAATGTCTTAAACATGTTATATTTTAATAAAATATTCTAAAGATATTCAATGTAAAATGCAATCGGGAGTGGGGAGATTTTCCTGAAAATCTCGTGCCGCATCCATGGAAGATACTGATCTTAAATAAAATTTGCCAACTAAGCGACTTTTCGTTTTGGAGTTACCGTGTTCACAGACACACAAACACACATACGTACACACGAACAATTTTCCAACAATATTTTTTTTGGACTCGCATGACATCAAAACATGTATTTCCGGTGAAATCTTGCAATCGAATTTTTGGGTCGAATACCATGACTTCTCTACCTACTACGTACATATTATGTGCAAAGGAAGCAAAAAGGGTACGCGCATTCTGTCCTGATAGATGCAGGCACTTTCCGCATTCTCAGAAGCAGTTTAAACCGAAGGATACCCCATTTATTTGTGAGTCCATTGTGGATTATCAATTCTAGTTTCATTAGTTTGTTATGTAGTATATTTTATTCGCGATGTTATAAAAATAAAACTTGACTTCCATGACTTATAACTTTACTTATTAAGCGTAGTATGTTTTCTGGTTAGTACCTCCAAAGGCGTGACACATAAAAGCTGTATGTTTTATTTTCTCCATGAGAAGCCAAAAGCTAGAATGGACAGTCCTTGCTATAACTGCTATAACGAATGTATAAGAACTGAAATCGAATGCTTTCTGGAAGGCCAATGTCTCCGTGTTATCTAGGCCAGCAGGTCACCTATTTAGATGTCAGGTGAAGTATCAAGCATTTGTGACTTTGCTGTGGATTCCAGCAGGTATGAAGAAGAATTCGAATTGGATGGATCCCTATAAGTAGAGTCGTGTGGAAAAGTTGATTGAGTCGATGTCGGTGATGCTAGTTTCCTTTTATAACTTGGTGGATAGTTATCGAACTGATATTTAGCCAGTTAGTAAGTTCGGTAGTGTTAAATCTCAGGTCGCGGAGAAACGTGGAGAAATGCAATTGTATAAGGTAATTTAAGATAGTTCTTCATTCAAAATTGTATGTATATACTGTGAGTTATCTACAGCCATCCGAAGAAAATTTCCGTAAATTCTTTGCTAAATCAGCGTAATTTAGGACGAATAACTGACATATATTGTTAACAGTACGTAAATTAAGAATATTATCTGAATCATATTACAGAATTGCAATTATATATTAATTATCCTCTGAGATAGCAAATTGCTTAAATCACTTATGATTCTCACGACTAATATCAGCTTCTTACTATTGTATAATCTAATCGATGTATATACCACGTGGTATAATAACCTCGACGTGAACGACTGTTCGTGATATAATCATTGTGAACACTACGATGGCATCTCTCGAAGTAAAAAAGTTAAAAAGAAAATCTTCCCTTTTAATAAGTGCTAATTTCTAATCTTAGCTAAAACAACCCGTTTATAAAAGAAGGCATTCTATTCATTTAAAATCAGACGAAAGTGTTGTGTAGATACATTCCAGAGAAAATAAAATATAGAGAGAAATCGTAGAGTAAGAAACAAAATACTCTAAAAAGTGTATCCTGTTTCGGAGGATGACTATAAACTTAGGTAAGTGGAGATAAATGTATATAAAAAGAAATCTAAGCACTATAAAATAAAAGTTGCATATCACAATAACGCTCGTAAAGGGAGCACATATCTTGTTTCAAACAAAACGGATAGTATGTACTGTTAGGCGAGGTTCCTTTTGCTGTGCAGTTAAAAAAAGTCAAAAAATATCAGGTAGTAAATTATGTGCTTGTCTGCGAGAAAACTGTTAGACGAAGAGAAAAAGCAACTAACGCACGGAAATAGATAAATATTAAGGTGACATTTATGAAAATATTTGTATCTATAAACCTAAACCGGAAAAATAAGTATGAAAAATTATGTTTATCAATATTTCTATTTAAACCAAAAGGGTTATTAGATCCAATTTTACGTTACGTATTCGTTACCCTCCCCGTTTGTGAGACTGTCACCCCTAGGATTTACAAGTGAATGCCTAAGAGTCAGAAGCCTGTCGAGGAGCCAACGGCACGAAACAAAATGGAAAACCTGGAACTAGTGGTCGGCTAGTAGCTAGGCATTGGCGTGAGGAAATCGATGATATGAAATGAGTGGCGGGGTAAATCGGGAGATTCGGAGAAAACCCGTCCGGACGCCGCTTCGTACACCACATATCCCACGTACGGGCGCTTGAGATCGAGCTGTCTACCACTCCTCCATGGCGCCGCCAGAGAAAATCTTTCTGCACCAAAAATGCAAGCACTATTTATGTCAAACAGATTTTTGTGGCGTTCGCTACCGAGATACTTCTTTTTTATTTATTTTTTTTGTAGTGTTTAACGCCCGTTTTAACTACTTATGGTGACACTGACTTATGGTGCCACTCGGCCACGGCGCGGCCCATTCCTAGTTATGGTTTCCAACTGTAATACTCGTACATTTCTCAAATGTGAAAACGTTATTAATTTTTCCCCCTTCTCAAGAAAAGAGAACGGAACGTTAACGCATCATATATAGACCAGCTCTTGAAGGACTTGACTGAGGCTTTAGCTTAGTGCTTTCACGTATTTTCGCGTATTTACAAGGAAGTTTATAATATATTACCTGCAAAGAAGTCCAGTAACACATGGATTTAACAACAATTTGTTACAGAAGTGAGGAAAAAATCATTTGAATCGAACACATAAGATTTTTACTTAATACTTCTCATATACCAATACAAAACAGTCATTTTAATTATTTCTGTAGGTAATCGGGTAAATACGAAACTAGGTTTAGCAATTGTCTGCATAATGTTTCCGAAATGTCTACAGAAATGCTGATGAGGATTATTGCAGTATGTGTCTTGATATAAGAAGCTCTTCTCTGTATATTACATTCGAATACGCTAGTGTCTTGCGCTTCCTTTGCGAAGTTATTGAATTCTGGAGGATCATAAAAATTCTGCTTATTCTGCAACGAATTTCCGCGTATTTCCGCGGTTTCAAAGCAGAGTATATAGGTATATGTACATTTAATATTTTCTGCATATGAATTCTATATCGGAGCATTTTCATATTTGTACCAAGCAAAACGTACAAGATAACACAAAGTATTCTAAGCGGGTAATAAGACGGGGTGGTTTCTTTATTTTAAATTTTTCCATGCTTCCAACAATACCATTGACAAATGATTTTTCCTTTATGGAGATATGCTACGCTTACTTGAAATCGTTTCTTTTGCTCCCATAAGAACGAAAGAGTGGAGTTTAGTTTTAGTACTCTACATTGTAATTATGAAAGACCCTAAGCGATAAGTTTAATTATTTTCAAAATGTGCTGTATAGCTTTCACATAACTTTCTCCACCTTTTCTGTAACAAAATATTCTTACAAAAGCTTATTATCAATTTTTCTACATAGGACATAGTACGTAGATATTGCACTCCATCCAAAAATTCGATACCGAGATTTCACGGGAACAAGTTTTAGGGCCCCTATCCCCCCAAAACAAGGCAGTTTTAGAAAAAGTTCCGTGCCTGCCCATGTGTGTGTATGTCTTGCAACACGACAACTTAAAAACGAAAAATCTTTAGAATACCAAACTTGGTATTTATGTTTACTATGTACCAAGGGTGTGACATGAAAATTTTGAGGAAAATCCTCACATCCCAAATTAACCTTTACATGAAAAACATTTCGAATATTTTGCTTTTTTTCAAAAGCAACTCTTGAGGATTTTGATTAAAATTCCGTATATTAAAAATATATTTACATAACAAATCAAATGTATATCTTGAATTTTCTGAAATAACTTCCGAAGACCCTATATTCGGATAAATTTTGCTAAATTTTGTATAACTGGTACACGTAAGAGATAGACAAATACTTACTCGACAAAATTGCAGATCCCGTTAAAACGCATAATTCATGTAATATAAATTTTTTCTTTGAGTTAGTCATTTTTAGATATTCCTTGTTATTTGTTTCAGTTTTATAATACTTAAATTTTTCTCGTATGGTAATTTGTCAACTCCTGGCCATACAAAGAAGCAGATTTCAATCACATAGCAACCAGCTTTTGAAAGATTTGAGTTTCGCTTTAGCCTAGTATATTCCGTTATTTTTGTGCTATTTATAAGGCATCAAGTCATAAGACCGTTTCTGCTAATGTTTATTTTCATTAGCATGAAGTAGAAACAAAAATAAACGTTTCAACAATTTGTTACAGAGATGTAGAGAACGTCATGTGAATGGAACACATTAGATGATAGTGATATTTTTGCCATAAGTATTTATTTACCTTTTACTTCACATATCGATATAAACATTTACACACTTATACTAAATTAGAATTTAAAAAGCCTAAGAGTCCCTGTAGGGCTGGGAAGGTGGCAGTTTTGAAAATCCCGCGTAGCCAGTTCAGGAAAGATCCTCATTCTTTTGATGCTGCTTCTATCAGTAGTCTCCATTCTCTGCAATGTCTCCGCTGTCCTGCACATAGTTAAGGTTTAGATCGTCCTCCCATCTTTTTTTTTTTTTTTTTTCTGCCGGCCTACCCACATTTGGCCAATTCCTGGATCCCAAAATGTCGTCTTATGTGCCTATCTGTTGTGGTCCATCCTCATGACGTGGCCCACCCACTTCCATTCGATGTAGGTGGTAGATGTAGTTGCGTCCTAGATGTCTGCCGATCTTCCTAAGTTCTTCGTTGCGGATTCTGTCACGGAGGCTGACGCCTAGAATTTTTCTCTCCAACTTCCTTTGCATTTTCCCAATTTTATTTTTTCCCTCTGTTTGTTAGTGCCCAGGTTTGGCAAAAATGTAAATGACGTGTTATTTATGGACGCTCTACTGTGGTTCTCAGCGTCCCATTCTAATTTGGGCCTGAATGACCGCTTAATTTTACTCAGAGACCTGGGGTTCTTTTACGCGCCGTAAATCTACGACACGGGACCAACGGCTTTACTTCCCTTCCGAAGGAAGCCATGCTATGGATTTTTACACCCGCGACCTTGGGAATATGAAGTTAGCATGGTAAACACCACGGAGGGCGTGCCCCAATTTGGGCTTCATATAGTAAGAGAGAAAGGATGCAGCTTTCCAGTGTATTCTTTTTCATTCTTATACTCTATTCTTTGCTTGTGAGGATAACTTTCAGGCTCCAGAATTTTGACCATTTTATTAAAAAGATTATTCTTCTTTTCAAATTGCCAGAAATGGTCTTATTACTGGGTTCCTTGTTAAATCGAGGAGGAATAAGGGACTATCATAGGTTAAAGCGATAAGTTGTTTAAAACCTGGTTGCTATATGATTGAAGTTTCTTTGTATGACACTGAGTTTACAAGTTTCCGTATGAGAAAAGTATCGCTATTTTAAAACTGAAACCAATATCAAGTAATATCTCAAAAACGACCAACTGCACTAAAAATGTATGTAACATAAATTGTGTGTTTTAATCAGAAATTTGTGTATGAAGTTTTTTTTTTTTTCCTATCTCTTACGGTTTACCAGTTATGCAAAATTCTGCAAAATGCACCCAGAATAAAGATGTCTTCAGAGGCTATTCCAAGAAAATTCGATGTATACATTTCGTTTATATTCAATATGTACATTTTAACATTTTTAAATCACTAAAGCCATTTTTAAGAAAGTCAAAAATTTCGAAAATATTTCAATATAATATGTAGTTAGAGTGGGAGATTTTCTTGAAAATCTTCTTTTCGCATTCTTGAGAGATACTGAACTTAAATACCAGGTTTGGTACTTAACACCCTTTTCGTTTTTGAGCTTTATTGCCCACATAACCCACACATACACACACACATACACACATACACTTACTGACTAGACACACACACTGACAGACACACACACGGACATTTTTCTAAAAATGCTTTTTTTTTAATTCAGGGGATTTCAAAACATATATTTCGGTATCGAAATTTTGGGTGCAATACAATACCTTCTCTATAGACTATGTAATGCATAGTACGTGTAGAGAAGTAAAAATGTTTTAATTATTTTAAATCTAAACCAATCACAAAGAATATCTCGGAAGTGGTCAACTCCACGAAAACATGTATATGATAAAAATTGTGTGTTTTAACGAGTGCTACAGTCATTGTGTTGCAATTTTTTGTCTATCCCTTACAGATTATCAGTTATGCAAAAGACATTCAGAATGAAGTGGTCTTCAGAGGTTATGCTCAGAAAATTCAAGATATACTATTTATTTGTCTTGTAAATATCTTTAATATCTGGTACTTTAATAAACACTAATATTCGAAATGTTTTCCATGTAAAAAGGGTAGGTTTTGGAGAGGATATTTGCCTCAAAATCTTCGTGCCACATCGTGGGGTATGCTGAACTTAAATACCTACTAAGTAGGTATTTTATGACTATTCGTTTCTGAGTTACCGTGTTCACAGACACATGGACACACACTAATATTTTTCTAAAAATCTGATGTGATCTGATAACCTTGTCTAGCAGTTCCGCAAGCATACTATTTTTACAAAAGATTATTCTTTTATCTATATCTTGATAAATATTAACAGAATTTTTTTTAGTTTTTGCTTCTTCGTAAGTAGAAGAGAACTAAGGGAATGCAGTAGGCTAAAGCGATAGTGAAAATTTTTAAAAGCCGATCTTTTTGTGAAACACCTTAAATTAGTTCTCTTGGCTTGCTAAGACATGGAGAAAACTTGAAACTGAAAAAACTCAGAATATCATGAAAACATCTCCACGAAAAAAATGTTTGACATAAATTATGTGCTTTAACGATATATACATTTTTGGGTAGTAAGTTTTTGTCCTACGGTTTACCAGTTATACAAAAGTTATACAGAAGTCATCCAGAATGAAAAGGTCTTCAGATGCTATTCCCTGATTACTTATTTAGTTTTTCATGAAAATAACATAAACATATGACAATTCAATAAAAATCATTAGTCAGTTTTGAGAAAATCAAAAGTTTTGAGAAATGTTTTATATAAAGGGTAGGTGAGGGTGGGGCGATTTTCTTGAAAATTTTCGTCTCGCATCATTGGAAGGTACTGTGAATTTATACGACATGTTTGTTATTTAACCAACACACACATACACACATGGATATGTTTATGTAAATGCTTCTTTGGATTCAGAGGATCTCAGAAAATGTATTTCCCGTGAAATGTTGGTATCGAATTTTTGTGTGGAATACAATACCTTCTCTATTCACTATGTGCATAGTGCATAGATGTTAGAGACAATATTTTTATATACAGGGGACCTTAAAACGTATATTTCCAATGAAAACTCGGTATCGATTTTTGGGTGGAGTGTATAATAGTAATAGTATATTACCTACGTACTATGTAGTGAAAGTAAAAAGGCAAGCCACCGCATGTGAGATTTGTGGTGGACAAAGCGGGACAGGGGCGAGTTTTCCGTTTTCCCCCATCATTACATTCCACCGGTACTCCATTTTCATCCCATGTACCAACAGTGCCATCGCTTGCTGTGCCGTACCAGTAAAAGCAGGTATTAAACACTATTAAAAAAAATCTGATGTGTTCAATTTACATAACTTTCTCTACATCTCTGCAACAAATTGTTGTTAAAAAGTTTATGCTTCTGTTTACCTCATTCTAATTGAGAAAACATTAGCAAAAATAGTCTTATTAGTTGCTTTTTTGAAAGTAGAAGCGAAATAAGGTAGTACCATAGGTTAAAGTGATAGTCAAAAGCTGGTTGCTATGTGGAAAATTGTATTGACCTTTGTTGTATTGACAAATTCCTGTATGAGAAAAATATTGACAAGTTCCTGTATCAGAAAAGCATAAGTTTTCTAAAGCTGAAACTAAAAACAAAAAATATATCAAAAACGATCAACACCACGAAACAAATGTATATAACATGAGTTGTGTGTTTTAACGTGTTCTACATTTTTGTGTGGTAAGTTTTTGTCCATCTGTTACGGTTTAGTAGTTATGCAAAATCCCGTAAAATGCAACAAGAATAAAGTTCAGAGGCTATTCCCAGATAATTTAAGATACTCATTTTATTGGTCAGGTAAATATATTTAATATACGATATTTTAATCAAAATCGTTAGAGCCATTTTTGAGAAAAATTTAAGAAAAAAAGTTGCAAGTAAAGGGTAGTTTGTGGTGGGTGATTTTTCTCAAAATCTTCGTGTCGCATCCCTGGAAGACACTGAACTTAAATACCAAGTTTAGTATTTCAGCTACTTTTCGTTTTTGAGCTATCGTGTTCACTGACACACACACACACACACACACATTTACCTTTTTCTATAAATGCTTTTTTTTTTTTTTGATACAGGAGACCCTAAAACGTATGTTTCCAGTGAAATCTCGGTATTGAATTTTTGTGGTGGGATGCAATACCTTCTCTATACACTATGTACATAGTACGTGTAGAGAAAGTAAAAATTAAAAAGGAACAATGTCCTATTCTGCCCAAATAATTTGTTTTGAACTAGGGTTTACGTAATTGTGAAGATTTAAGTCATTTAAATGGAAATTTATATCCAATAATTACTTTTCTCTCGTATTGGTGCGATTGAATATTTGTATATCCTGTTATCAAACATTTGGTATTACTATAGTATGCAATGTACAATCTCACCACTTCAAAACTTATTCAAGTATTTCAAGCTATTTACCCTTAAGACAGGTTGTTATAAAGGGGCACAAATGCAACAAATGCCAACACATCACTTGCTACTTTCTGAGAACAAATTCTGGAGAGTTGCATTCACATGACCAGAACCTTTCGCTTCCCAGTAATATTTACTTTCTTTATACTTACCTCCTATGTATGTATGAAAGTATGCATTCCACCCAAAACTTTGATACTGAGTTCTCACCGGAAATGCGTGTTTTGAGACCTCCTGAATGCAAAAGTATATTTAGAAAAATGTCAGTGTGTATGTCTGTGCACAGAGTAGCTTAAACACGTGAAGTACCCTAAATACCAAAGTTGGTATTTCAATTTAGCATCTCCAAGGATGAAATTGGAAGATTTTAAAGGAAACACCCCCAATCCAAACTACATTTTGTGTGGGAAGTTTTTCGAAAATATGGATTTACTCAAAATAGGCTCTAATGACTTTGATTAAAATATTGTATATTAAAGATACTTACATAAAATAAAATTTGTGCTTAGTCTCTGAAGACCACATTATTCTGGTGAATTTTGCTGAATTGTGCATACCTCTTAAACGCTAAGAGATAGACAAAAGCTTACTATACAAAAATGTGATTACGTTAAAAATACATATTTTATACGTCATTTTAGTAGAGCTGACCGTTTCTGAGATATTCCTTGTTATTTGTTTCAGTTTTAAAATTCTTTTTTGTTGCGGTTATTTGTCAACTCCTGGATGTACATACAAATAAAGGAATTTCAATCATAAATCAACCTCCTTTTAAAATATTTGAATATCGGTTTAGCCTATGGTACTAGCTTATTTCTTTTATACTTAAAAAGAAGTTTATAATCAGATCATTTCTGCTAATTTCATTTCGATTAGCATAAAATAAATGGAAGAATGCTCTTTTTGACAATAGTTTGTTACAGAGATGTTGAGAAAGTATGTGAATGGAACACATCCTTAAATACTCAGCGTCCCATTCTATTCTGGGCATGAAAGACCGCTTAATTTTGTTCAGAGTGTTTTTTTTTTTTACGTGTCGTAAATCTGCGACACGGGACCAAAGGCCTACTACCCTCCAAAGTAAGCCATGCTTAGTCCATCACCCTCCCCCGGCATTTAGCCCGCGACCTTTGGGTACAAGAGGCTCATGGTAACACTACATCACCGAGGGTTGCATGATTAATTATTTAAGGGATACCATAGTGAAATTTTTAATACACTTGATCAACAATCGAAACCTGCTTTTCTAAAGCAAATAGTTGTTAGAGCCTTTGGTCGCTTATAGAGAATCACCTTACTTTGGGCTCCACAGCCATTTAAAGATCATACAATACACCTGTTTCTGGCATGCTATTTCATAAAACAGGATTTTTCTCAAAACTACATTTTCACGCATTCAAAATGTTCCACGCTTCTCAGGATTTTTTTTAAATAAAGCAAAAATTTCCCAAATGTACTGAAGTATCTATGGCAATATTACCAAGGAAAATATTATTCTTACTTCTTCTTGGTAGGCACTATAAATACATAACTGTATATTTTGACTTCTCTATACTTTTCTTTCTTTTCGGTCTCTACTCAGTTTCTCATTTTCATATTTTTAAGTCATGAATTATATCATCTCCCCATCCAGTTGTAGGCGTACCCCATAATCTTGATTCGAGGACTGCATGTACAAATTGTCTTAACTGCTCTCACATCTGACATTCTACATAAATGTCCAAACCACCTAAGTCTCTCTATGATGAAATTAATAGTTTGTTGTTTCGTTTATTTACTTCTCATGTCTCAGGGTTCTCCACTTTCTTATATCCATAATTGGTACAAAAATACTTCTTAGGGTATTTCTTTCAAGTATTATTAACCTTTGTTTTTGTGATTCTTTCAGTACCCATTCGGAGCCTTAAGTAGATGACTATAGATCTTAAAATTGAATTATACATTCTTAACATTGTACTTACCTATAGATATGACCATACATTTTAAATAGATTGCTATACGTAACGTAAGTATTATTTCCATGGGTCACACCTCTTTCACTTCATCCTCTATAGAGTTGTTACTACTGCAGTTGAAACGTCCACTCGCTGCCACCGGAGATGTCTGCCGTAGTCGCAGACAAAACGTCTGGGAAGAAGAAGGAGAGCCCAGTAGACCACGGCCCACAAGCCCGGATTATACTCCAGCCAGTATTGACACCGGCCGTGAAAGCCTAAGAACTTCTATGAGAGTTGTTACTGTTTATTATAGAGCCAAGGTATTTAAATTATATTTGAACAGCTTTTATTGTATGGATTTTGCTATTAATATGTGACCATTTGGAATATTCAATGCATTTTGTTTTTAGCGTCCGACTCCGCTGTCTCAACTTTTAGCAGTTAGGATGCTTCTATTGCTTCCTTTTTCGTCCGTGCGATAATGAGAATGTCATCTGTGTTGGCTATATATTGCTTTACACTGTGTATAATTACCTCTCAAATCTAGCTCATTTAAAACTTTATATATTAGAATATTAAATCGTGTGGCATATAAGGGGGCTCCTTGTTTAACTCCTGTTTCAACATTAAATTATTCACTCAAGTGGTCATTTATTGTTGTCTATGGTTATTGCAATTAATCTAACTTCCCAGGTACACCGTACGTCTTTAAGTAATATAATACTTTACTTCTACATACATTGAATACATGTGTATAATCTACGAATATGATAAATAAGTTAATGCTATTTGAAGAATGTTATGAGTATAAGTGTCTCACCATATATTGTCAAATTTTAACGATCCGGTCTGAGATCTGCCAGCAGTCGTCCAGTATATTTTTATTGATCTCCGTCAGTCTGTTGTTCAATACAATTGCAAAATAGTATACCCTATATTCAATAATGTAATAGGAATATAATTATTACATTCTACTCTATCTATTTTTGTATATTAGGTATATTATTCCTTCGTTCCATTTAGTTTGCAACTGTTCATTGTTCCATTTATGGATCATAAGTTTATGTAATCTCTTCTTTAGATTTCTACCACAATTTGCATTAGTTCAGGTGTTATGTTATAGAGCCTGCTGCTTTATATGGCTTTAACGCCTATAGTATTTTTTAAAAAATATATTTTTATGAAAAAAGAATAACTTCATAGATGAAAATGTCTAATTAATTGAAATATCACTTTTTGAAGCTTTTGTATGATTCAAAGCTCCAATTCACGGTGGTGATAAACTTCCATTTGGATATGGCAGATAGCAGGAGAGCATAATGATTGACACAGAGAAGTCAAAACCCAAGACAGAAAAAAAGCTAAAGGAAAAGAAGAGGCCCCCAAAGAAAATCCAACAGGATCTCCTCCATTGAAAAAGAGATCTAAGGCAACCTTTACGGGTTACAAAAAGGGATTGAGAAATCATCATGAAAACACAATATTACTAAAAATTGAAGGCTGTACAAAGAAACACGAGAGCTGATTTTATGAAGGAAAAAAACGTGTGGACGTTTACAAGGCTAAGAATATGACACCAGAACCAGGGATATCGGGAAAGAAGACTAAGGTGCGTGCTGTATGGGGCAAAGTGACTTGACCTTATGGTACATCTGGAGTTGTGCGAGCAAAGTTTCATACCAATCACCCAGAAAAAGCTATGGGACAACGCATAAGAATTATGATATAAATGTCTTTAAGAACCATTTTGGATCTTCTTTTCAATAAATTTTAAAAAAATTCAAGAAATTCCAAACAATGTTCTCAAAATGTGAGGTGCGTGGAACATTTTGATTATGCAATATATGTATATATTTATATACTACAGTTTATGAAATAATGTATATATTTCGATCTATTTATCCAATTTAATATAATGTGGTATTCACTCATATTAACATAACAACAATATAACCTAGGTAAAAATTTCAGAAAAAACTATATATAGAAATTTACATAGAGATTTTAAGTTTCAGTTCCAGTGTCTCTTAGGCATGTGGGACGTTTTGTGTAGATTTTGGCTTTTTCCGGCTACATGAATCCCTTTTCAGGTCAAACTGAAACGCTGAAGATTCACGTCCGCATCAGAGTAATGCTCTTTGTTTGTGCGTTTCCAACATCAGGGAACTACAGCTCCAAGCGAACCTCTGCTGAATACGTAAAATACCACAATCGTTATTTATTAAGGGCTTTAACTTACAAAGCCAATATAAATTGTTCAAAACGGTTCTTTCTTATCAGAATGTTATGGAAATTAGCGGTTCCGGAATAATTCCTTGATCCACATTACCAGCACAGGATAAACTTCACGTGTGATTTAGTTTGCGAGGGGATGGATATCGCAAAGCAATTGCGCTCTGCGATATCGGAAGGGGAGTGGTATCTGTCCTTCCTCTTGATGTTTGCTGGCCCCGGGCTGGGGTCTGCTGGCCCCGAACCAAAAATCGCCCGGCCGGTCGACGAGACAGTGATTGATATACAGCGTTACACTGGGTGTTACGGTGGGGCCCGGGGCGGGGTGCAGTGTGTGAATTTTATGGCGTGACAAATCTGTATGTTGCATGTTGGCCGTGGGGGAACCCGCCTGCCCCTGTTGTGCATCATCGCGTACTTCGTTATACATCGGAGAGGTTGATCCGTGCGCTGTAATCCGATAAAAATGAGATCCAGGTTTCACGTGCCACAGCCGGCGGTATTTTACTTTCGATTTAATGTTTTGTGATATGAATGTCGATTACTGAATTCGAAATCATTAAGACAAATGGTGCTGCGCTTTTAGCAACACCTCTAAATTTATAGTAGACTGCATCTGGAAATAAAAACGTTAAGAATAATGCAAGAATAACTAGAGTAAAAATATTTAAAATATATAAATAATAAATATATATATATACATAACTCGTCATTTTTTCTATAAGATTAAAAAGACCTTAAATTAAAAATTATGATGTCTTAGTTTCACACAATTTCTCTACCCACAGTCATTTGTGAAAGAGTATACCAGATATTCTTGAGTGGCTTATTTTTACTTTTTCTACACGTACCATGTATATAGTGTATAGGGAAGGTTTTGCATTCCACCCAAAAATTCGATACAGAAATTTCATTGGAAATACAAGTTTTAAGGTCCCATGCATAGAAATACTTTATTGGAAAAAGGTCCGCGTGTATGTGTCCGCGTTTCTGTGCACATGATAACTCAAAAACGAAGAGTCGGGAAAATATCAAACTTGACATTTAAGTTTAGTATCTTCCAGGGTTGCAATACGAATATTTTGAGAAAAATTCCTCCACCCCAAACTAACGTTTACATACAAAAAAATTTCCAAAATTTTGATTTTTTTCAAAAATGGCTCTAACGATTTTGATTAAAATACCGTTTATTAAAGATATTTATATGGCAAATAAAATATATATCTTGGATTTTCTTGGACCTCTTTATTCCTGAGTGGATTTTGCCAAATTTTGAGTAATTGGTAAACCGTAAGAGTTAGGCAAAAACTTACAACACAAAAAATATAGATCACTTTGAAACACACAATTTATGTCATATACTTTTTTCTGGAATGGACCATTTCTGAGATATTTCTTGTTATTTATTTCAGGTTGAAAACACACGGCCCTGCATAAAAACGGATTTCAACTTCATGGCAACCAGCATTTAAGAGATTTTACATTCGTTTTAGCATAGTGTATTCCCTTATATAGCTACTACTCACTAGGAAGCAAGTAATGGAACATTTCTGCGAATGTTTATCTGGAATATATAAAGTAGACACAAGAATATGCTTTTTAACAATAATTTGTTACAATGATATAGAGAAAGTCATGTGAATGGAACCCATCAGATTTTTCTATCTACAACATTTTAATCGAAATAAACATTTGTAGAAATAGCTGCGTTACATATTCCCTTATAAATATGCACAAAGAGAATAGCAATAGTAAAATTCAACAAGTAAATCTTATAGTGGCCTTTAAATCGTATACTCTTCCATGCAATCGCGAGAAACGACTGAACATCATACGGAGTCTGAATTAGTGACCAAGTATTGAAGTCGAATCATATTCATGACAATTTGAAATGGTATGCCAAAAATAATATATAAAACATTAGGAATAAATTGTTTGTATAAGCGTATATAAAATATGTGATTAAGTTGTAACTTTTGGTATTACGCTTATCATTTATTAGTTATACAAGATTATGCAAAATTGATTTCAAATCAACGGGAAATCACAGGCTATTCCAAAAAATTCTAAGTACATAAACATTATATTTGTCATGTAAATATATTTAATTTGTGGTGCTTTAATCAAAATCGCAGAGCCGTTTTTAGGAAATCCTAAGCTTCGAAAAAATCCATTTAAAGCCTAGTGGGGTTGAGGGATTTGTGTGTCCCTTTTTTTGGAAGATGCTGTTTGGTAATTATCCGAACTTTCGTTTCGAGTTACGTGTTCATAGACATGCAAAATTTTTCCTACAAATGCAATGTTACTTTTCTATGAAACAAAAAATCAATGTTGATTACTGAATTCAAATTTTGTGTGTCAGTAACGCCAGCAGTTTGATGTTGTTATCCGTTTTTGGTCCCTTTGGAGGCCCTCCACATAGTTTTCACTAGTTAGTTTTAATTTCTTTACTACTAAATCTTAATACACTATACATAGTGGAGAAGGTACTGCATTCCACACAAAAAGTCGATACTCATATTTCACTAGAAGTACACTTCTAGGGTTTCTGAAACAAACAAAAAATAATTGTTATAAAATAGTCCATGTGTGTATGCGTGTTTTTTGGTGTTTTTAATACGATAATTTAAACTAAGAGTATGCTAAACGCCAAACTTCATATTAAGTTCAGCATCTTCAAAGGATGCGACACAAATATTTTCATGAAACTGCTCCCCATTGAATTTTCGAAAATTGGTTTTCTCAAAAATAGCTCTGGCTATGTCTATTAAAATATTATATATTATGATATTTGCATGATAAAAAATGTATATATTGACTTTTTTAAGAAAAACCTCTGAAAACCTTTTCATTTCAGATTACTTTTGCTTAACTGTTAAACCGCAAGAGGTAGACAAAAACATCTGCACAAAAAACGTAGTTTAGATCATGTACCTTTTATTTTTTCTACACGTACTATGTACTACATAGTGAATTTCTGGGCGCAAATTTCGACTTGCAAGCAGTCTTCAGTCTCCATGAAACAAGAGGTTTTACTACTTTGCCTCTCACTCCTTTTGTTTGCTAATGGTTATTACCCAGTGGCAGGAGGGAGTGGTTCCATTTGAAGACCATCATGTTTTGGAAAAACTATATATGGTAAGGATTTCCATATTATGTAAAAACTGTATACGTTTTATGTTATTGAATGACTACGGTGCCAAGGAGAAGATACTAAAGGGTTGACATTTCGCCCAATGTAATTATATAGCAAGTTACTCAATCATTCCCATTGTTGCTTGTTGTATCGCATTATGGCACTCTAGGCTATGCCTCATTTTCAGAACTTTGAATGCTGTCGGGGAGAGAAACCAAACACTTCACAATATTCACTGATTACGACAAATCTTTTGACTGTATAAACAAAGGAAAGCTAATCCATATACGAAAGACATGAGTAGTGAAGTACATAATATAATAAATACAATACAAGACGTCGTGAGGTGGAATACATTATAGATAACCAATGAAGTATCAATAGCAAAGACACAATTTAGACAAATGGAGTTATGCAAGGTGACCCGATAAGCACATGGCTCTTCAATACAATGACGGCAGATATCGGGAAGAAACACTCATAAAGGATGCAAACCATGTGGTCTTAGGATCATTAAACAAAGAGGAACTGCAGAAGATATAAATATTTTGCAACAATAGGTTACAGAAAACGTTTTTATTACAAGCAAAGACAAAAAGCGCAAACGGTGTATTGTAGATGAGGAAAAACATCAAAAACAAACATCCTAAAGTTCCAAGGTGAAGATTGCGAGATGCTAGTTCAATATTACTAAGGCTCTTTCCTGAGCCTTTCCTATTGGTTACGGAGACAATATAGCTACGTGACAGGTGAACGACAGGTTTCGAGATTTCGTCGAGGTTTGGTTACGTTAGGTTAGATTAGGTGTATGTAAATGAACTGGATCGAAATAAGGAGTAAAAATTTACGTTCTGAAAATTGGCTTTGCTTTCCAATGCGAAATGCACAGTCTTCCGTTCGTTCTGTCTGCTTGCGCATGGGCAGCCATGTTGGTCAATCGACAAATGACAGAATAAAATCTAAAACTGAACTATAATGTGCAAAGCTGCAGGCGAACCACTGAAAATGGTCAACAAATGCAAGTACTTAGGCACCACTTTACAGAAAACAACATCATCATTCAGCGCACAGAAAAGACCTTCAGCAGCAATCAGGGCAATCTGTAACATGAAAAACATCACATCACTGAAATTAGAAACAGCTATGAGACTTTTTGAAACGACAATCGCAACAAGCGCTACTTATGGAATGGAACTGATATGGGACAAATTAAAAACTAGTGACGTGGTAAAAATTGAAAGTGTTAAAGTAAGATTTATAAAGAGAAAAACATGGGAAAGCATGTTTGCACTAAACAGACTGGCGTATGTACTAACAAGAGAAACATTATCCTTAGAAGATATAACGATCAAGACACCGCTACTAAAGACGAGCGTATAAAGAAGCAGTAACAAGAAAGAAAAGGATGCAGAAAGAGATAGACAGCGATTTCTTCGGTATGGATGTCTTGATAAGCAGACAGGGACAAACAGCAACCAAACGCGGACACACAATCATAAGATTTGCGACACACGGCTTCCAACATTTAATATTTACACATAAAACATAACATCAAGCTGAAGAACAATGTGTTTGCAAATAATGTGAGCAAAAATGTGAGTATACCGACATGCACTCTAAATTAATTTATAAAAGCAGGAAAATTGCTAAAACTCTGTATCTGTATTCTGTATGCTCAGTCGAGTGCACTTTGATTTAAATTAGTCAGATGTTTCGCAGATGTTCGCCCCCTTTTACGTAAATATCGGAGAGTTTTTTCACCCGTTATTTTAAATGGCAGAAACTGTACGATAAAGGGGGAGGATCTACTATAAGATCCCTCTAGATTATTGTCAGATCATTATTATTATATGAAATAGGAAGAGATAAATTAATTTTATTAATCCGCCAGTGACGTTTCTAATATGGTATACATAACACTAGTGGTTATCCTTGATGAACTCGCTCAATCGTGATTAGCCAGACTATATCATTACTACGGAGATAATAATGTAGTATATGGCTCGTTATGGAAGTTCGTACAATAATATACGAAATACCAAAAACAGTTATTAATGCGCGTAAAAGGGAAAGCGCACATAAGACTAGATGGCCAATATGTTCAAGACGGCGGTTCCGGTTGAAGGCTTGATCCGGATGCAAGCATACAAAGAGGGGGTGAAGAAGAAGAAATAAATTGTTACGTCAAGGAGAAAAGGATGGATGGACTGGCATTATGATGGATTGCGCTTTTCTGTTAAGTAAAAGGCTACAATCCCCACTACATGCAAAAAATGCGAAGTACAAAACGATATCATTTAACACAAAATATTTCCTTAGAAAATCACTGAAAATACATCATTTAGGAATTGGGAGAGTACAATGTAGGGAAAGCATGGAATTCTTCCTCTACATTAATGTCGGTTAGTGTTTTCTTTTTTGTTGTGTTTAACGCCCGCTTTTACTGATGTGGCAACGCAGGCGATGACACTGATGATACATGAAGATGCAGCCTCGGTGGAATGAGATGGTGGGGGAAACCGGAGAACCCGGATAAAACCCGCCCCTGCGCCGCTTTGTCCACCACAAATCTCGCATTGGCTCGAAGGTGAGAGGCAAATGGTCTAACCACTCGGCCACGGCGCGGCCGTCGGTTAGTGTGCTACACTTCTGAAGGATACTGAAGGATACTGACCTGTCCTATGTATACTCTATGAATCAATCACTACTTCTCGCACAGACGTCCGGTTATCAGTAGCTTTTTTATAGTATTTAACGCCCGCTTTTACTACTTGTGGCACTGTAGACGATAACTTGATGATGCATGGAATGAAGATGGAGTACCGGTGGATTGCGATGGCGGAGGAAAACGGAGAGCCCGGAGAAAATTCGCCCCTGCGCCGCTTTGTACACCACAAATCTCACATGCGGTCGCTTTAGATGGAACCCCGTCGTCTAGGTGGTCTAACCACTCTGCCACGGCACGGCCTAGGAATTGTTATTGGAACCAATGTTTTGGTTTGTTCTTACAAGTTTGAATTTTTGGGAGGAAGGGCCTTTATTTTATTTTACTTAATTCATCCCTCACCAGACTAATCTGTAGTTGCATCAGCATTAAAATGCTAAGGATAAGATGGAGGAGTAAGTCACAAACTGTATTTTACCTTGGTTAATATTTCTCTATCATACTTTTTATAAAAAATAAATACCAAAAGACTTAAGAACTTGTAAGTTATGTTGTGTTACAGTAATATTTAGACACATGAAGAACTTCAAAAGTCTATTTTTATGAAATCATATCTAAATATTGCAGTGGCAGTCAGTTCGTTACCCAGAGGCTTTATAAAATATGAAATAGAAAATCAAGCTACAACGTCCATGCTATATATGTAATTAAATTAAAATAGCCAATATAAAACGCTGTTAACTTCATGAAATTGAAACGAAATCTTTATCCGGCATCGACTTCTTACCCCTCCAATAACATTTTCTTACCACTTGTGTTCTCGAAATGTTATCTATGTGCAACATTATCTTTGTATGTATTTACAATCAGAGTTTCTCTGTACGCAGTTTTCAATTTCTGCGGGCCGGAATTTAAGCACATTGACGACGTTGATATGATCCCACAGCGACATTAGCAAAGCAAATATTGTAATTGTTAAGTTGTTTATTTTTACCTTCTCTACAACTGCTTTCTACGTACAAAAAAACTCGAAGTAGAGATTACACCAGAAATATGTAGTTTATTCTCTTGAATCGCAAAAAGCATTTCAGAAAAATGTCTGTGTGTTTGTGTATCTGTGTGCCCGCGCGTGGCTGGTCAAGCATTATTAAAAACGAAAATTCCTTTAAAGCCAAACTTCTAGGATGCAACACGAACATTTTAAAGAATATCCAACCCCAAACTACCCTTTACTTGGAAAATGCTTCGAAAATTTTAATTTCTCAATTTTGATTAAAATACCGAATATTATCAACGTTTATATGATAAATAAAATGTATATCTTGAATTCTCTGGAAATAGCTTGAGAAATCCTCTTCATTCTGAATGACTTTCGCATAACTAGTAAACTATATGAGATAGATAAATGGTTATTATACACGTAGATCACGTTAAATCCGACAATTTGTCATATATATATTTTTCCCATTTCTCAGATATTTCTTGTTATTGTTTTCAGTTTTAAAATACTTAAATTGTTATCAAAACAGAATGTCCGTTTATTAATTTTTTACTCTTGGTCACGGAGGAGATCCGAATTTAAATCACATAGCAAGCAGCTTTTAGAAGATTTTACTTTCGTTTAGGGTCCTAAGTAATGAGCATTTCTGCAAATAATTATCTCAATTAGTATGAAGTAAAACAACAAACAACATTTGTTAAGAATCGTTTGTTTGTAGAACTGGTAGAGAAAGGCATATGAATGGCATACAGCAGATCTTTCTGTACTGTATCGCATTTCTTCTTCTATCATTTTGATGCTCGTAGACAGTTGGCTACTTTCTCCAATGACTGCACGTTCAGAATGCACAGTCGAAAACTGATGCCTTTAAGTGGAAAACTGCAAACAGTGAGGGTTGGTTTCCAACCGCGAACCCCCCTAACCGTAAACTTTAAGAGTCAGACCGACTTTAGAAGAAGAGTGGGACAGGGCGATCATGTTCTGAAGAATACTGTACGATCGAAAGCAAGCCGCTCTCAAAC
Organism: Hymenopus coronatus; assembly: GCA_030762935.1. Taxonomy (NCBI): domain Eukaryota; kingdom Metazoa; phylum Arthropoda; class Insecta; order Mantodea; family Hymenopodidae; genus Hymenopus; species Hymenopus coronatus. Next base: position 50,863,037 of record CM060890.1, on the reverse strand, counting down.
GTGCGGCAATTACGGGCCGGCAAGGCAGAGGCACGTCCATTCGACGTGTAACCACAATATTGTGTACTATTGGTGAGAGATTTCCTTGTGATTGACACTCCCCACGTGTGTCGTCTGCTAGCAGGGGCTCGTCAGGTTGCTGGTCAGTCATAGTGTAAGAATGCATAACCGTCAGAGACGTGATATCAGTGGAAATTTACGCGCGCGTTCTCATGCGTGACTGATCACTTGATCTGATGGAGTTCATTCTGTAAAAAGTTCGGTTTTGTTATACATAGTGATTCCGTAATGATTTACACTTATAATCGATAGTACCTTTTATATATCGCGGATATTAATCTTTTTCTCAAATACCAAGTGACATTGTGATTTGAAAATGTCTTATAGGCGTGATAAACAATTTGAAGTTACTTTAGCCAAAATATTAAAAATTATACAATTAGTGAAGAAACAGGACGAAATGTGGAAAGGTAACTAGTGATAGGTTCTTCTCTCCACCAATGTTCTATCTTAGAGGAAGCAGTGGAACTTGTGCCGCTGACGGACAGCTAGTAAATATTGCAACAGCGTATCGAGACGGCCACGTGTCAGCAGAATGTCAATCACAATTTAATTTCTCACCGATAATAATTAGTAGGTAGAGAAGCTTTTGTATTCCAACCAAAAATTCGATACCGAGATTTCACTAACAATACATGCATAGAAACATCATCTGAATAAAAAAAAAACAAACAAATAAAACAGGGTTCATATATATGTGTGTATAGACAGCATAGCTCAGAAACGAAAATCCGTTTAAATACCAAACAAAGGATGCGGCACGAAGATTTTCATGAAAATCTCCACACTCAAGCCTTCCGTTTACATGGAAAAAAATTCGAACATTTGTATTTTTTCAGAAACAACTCTAATGCTTTTGATTAAAATATCATATGTTTAAGATATTTTCAGGACAAACGAAATGTATATCTTGAATTTTCATTGGAATAGCCCCTGATGATCTCTTTATTCTGCACATTACTACACAAAAATATAGATCTCGTTTAAAAACACAATTTATGTATCACAAAACTTACTGCATATACCAAAAGCAGTGAGAGATGATGTAGGAAATATTGAAGTCAGGAAGCTGAAACCACGCAGGTTCTTTTAATTATATAAGAATGTGGATGATATAAGATAAGTTATTGTTTTGGAGTTTAATGTAATTTCGTCAGATAGGTCAGAAACGGTCAGTGAATGAAGACGACGAAATGGGACAATTCTTATTCAGTGTCTCCCCATTTTGAACTTGGTCAGTTGAACACGAGGCAGAAAAGTTAATGCGCATAATACTAACAATTGAATACAATGTACTTAGTCACGCATGTAAGTTTTGAGGTTTATTAATGTTATTTAAATACAAATTGTGCTCTAGAAAACTTAAGTCAGAGAAAAATACCGTTACGTCCTAAGGTTGCAGTAAATAATAACATAATTCAACATATATTTTATTTTAAAGTTTTAGGCTGATATATATGCTATGAAATTGAAAGTTTCATAAACGGTAAACTTGATAAGTTTCAAACGATGTGTCGCACAAAGAAAGAACTCTAAAAACCAAAACAAGGCAACAGGCCAAATGAAAGTTCTATAAGGAACGGTCTTACCAAATTTAAGGAAGAGAATCTTGCACAACAATAAGTAGAGTGCAGTAAAGTATACAGACTGCGGTACATTAATTTTTAAGAAACAATAATGTGAGTAAAATTTAAATGAAGGAATAAAGAATAGAATAAAGATCCATATATGTTCCATTCCCATGATTTTCTCTAGCTTCTCCACAAATAAATTTTTCTTACAAAACTTATTCTTATATCTACATCGTGCTAACTGAGATAAACTTTAGCAGAAATTGTGTTATTATTTGCTTCCTTGTAAGTAGAAGGGAAATAAGGGAATGCACTAGTCTAAATTTATAGTCAAATCTTTTAAAAGTTATCGCTATGTGAAACAATTGAAATTCGCCTCTATTTTACATATCCAGGAGTAAAATAAGAGAGATGAAACGAAAGTAGACTTACCGCTTGAGAAAGGCTTCAGCAATTCAAAATTGAAATCTATAACTAGGAATATCAGGAAAACCAGAAGGAATGTATATGACATACTTTCTTTGTTTTAATGAGATGTATAATTTTGTGTATTAAGTTTTTGTTTATCTCTTCATCCAGAATAAAGAGGTCTTCAGAGGCTATTCCTAGAAAATTCAAAGTAGAGGTGCATTTCGTTTGTCATCAAAATATCTTAAACATTCGTTCGGTTAGTGTAGGACTGAAGTCCCCTTTAAACTTAAAAGGATGCCTAGGGGTCAGAAGCCTTTCGAGGAGCCAACGCACGAATCACAGAATGAAAAACCTGAAAAGAGTGGTCATCAGCGTGAGGAATAGAATGTTATGAATTGGACTATAGGAAAGGTGATAATGGAGCAATTGGTGGAATACGTGGTGGGGGAAACAGGAGGACCCGGAGAAAACCCGATCAGACGCCGCTTCGTCCACCACAGATTCCAAATGCGATCGACGAGATCGAACCCGAGCCGTCTAGATGGGAGGCGAGTGGTCTAACCACCCAATCACGGAGCCATCTAATATCTTAAACATATATGTTAATCAAAATCGTTATAGCCACTTTTGATAAAATAAAAATTTTCCAAAAATTGTCAATGTAAAGAGTAGATGGAGTGGGGGTACTTTCTTGAAAATATTTGTGTGATATCCTTGAAAGATACTTAAATGTCAAGTTTGGTATTTACCGGACTTTTCGTTTATAATTTATGCTCCCACAGACAAAACACACACACACACATACACACACACGGTGATATTTTTCAAAAAATACTTTTCAGGACTCGGGAGAGACCTAAAAACATATTTCCGCCGAAATCTCAAAATCGAAATTTTGGGTGGCATGTAATACTTTCTCTATTTACTATGTTCTTGTACTTACGTGATAGAGAAAGTAAAATATTTTACCTCAATCAACATAAAAAAAGCAATCAACTACTTATGCAACATATTAATAGAATGGAAAATTAAAAAGTAGTGAAACAAATAATGTAATACACATCAGAATGAACACGAGAAACAGGACGACCAAGGCAGAAATGGCTGAAGTGAAGCCTATCCCTTGTTGGTGAACAAGAAGGAGAAGAAATATAGAGTCCAAAATGTATTAAAGTACTGCTATAACAATGAAAGCTATTACATACGCAAATGTACATATATTTACTGACTACCAAATCTGTAGCAAATGCAACTCTCTTTCTGTTATGTAAAAACGCTCTGTAACTTATGAGTGAATAAACAGTTGTCTAAATTCTCATAGCAGCGTTTTTCTGTTGTAAAAGAGAACGAAGTCAGAGATGAAAATTTTGTTCTACGGATGCAATAAAAACTCGACGCTTCTCTTGGTTCTCTACACGGACTATCGCCCTATCTCAACAGATCTGGATGGACAATCAAAATAATTAATTTTCTCCTGCTTGATTCTCGGTTTCCTCTCCCCCTCCCTTCTTCCCACACATACCCTCGTATCAACAAATGACCAGAGATAGTGTCCAGCGACTGGTATTAATTACTGAAACCGTTTCTGCAAATGCAAGGAAAGGTAAACAATCACATCGACAAGCAAAGAAAATTTGTTCCCCGTCGCTATCGTTAGTTCCAAAATGTTGCCTCTTAATGATTTTAGCGGCTAGAAGCCCTTTTACGTATGCTTTTGCGTGAATCTCCAACAACCGAGGCAGAAAAGCAAATCGGAGATTACTTTTCTAGTAAAATAACATTATCGTCACTATGCTAAAATAGATGATGTTTAAAAAGACCCTATGAAAAAATCTAAAAGTTCTATTCACATGACTTTCTTCACGTCTCTATGGCAAATTATTGTTGAAAAGTTTATTTTATTTTACTTAACGCTAATCGAGATGAACATTTGCAGAAATTGTCTTATTACTTGCTTCCTTAAAAGCAGTAGTAAAATAAATTGTAAAATTACTTTGTTTGTTAACGGCGCCGCCGGTGTGCCGGAATTTCGTTCTTGCATTCTTTGGCATGCCAGTAGAATGTGGCTGTCGCTTTTAAGCACACTTAAAAACCATCAATCTGGACCTTGATGTTAGAAGCCCAGGACCAAACCAACTGAGCTATCGAGACCAACAAGGGAAATAGGGAAGACACTAGCCTAAAGCGATAGTCAAATGTTTTAAAAGGCGTTGTTATGGGATTGAAGTCCGTTTGTTTGCATAGCCAGGGAACAAGATCCCGTATAAGAAAAGTTTAGTATTATAAAACTGAAACCAATGGCAAGGAATACTTCGGAAACGGTCAAACACACAAAAACATATATATATATATAACATAATTTGTATGTGTAGTAAGTTTTTGCCTATATCTTATGGTTTACCAGTTATTCACATCCAGAATGAAGAGATCTACAGGGGCTATTCCCAGAAAATGCATACATTTCGTTTGTAATGTATTTTTAATATATATAATAAATATACCTATAATAAAAATCGTTGGCGCTATTTTTGAGAAATTGAATATATTCGAAATTTTTACCCATGTAAAGGGTAGTTGTGGGGTGTGGGATTTGCATTCTTAGAATATATTGAATTTAAATACGAAATTTGTTTTTTATCGGAATTTTTGTTTTTGAACTATGTTGCTCACGACACACACGGACATTTTTTTAAAAATTCTTTTCTTTGGATTCAGAAGGTCTGATGAAATCTGGACATCGAATTTTTGGATGGAAAGCAGTAGGTACCTTCTCCATACACTAGGCACATAGTAGGTGTGGAGAAAGTAAACATGAAGGTCTGTTTAAATGATAAAATTAATTTCAAACACATTTTTGTGCCTTCAGATGTCGGATATTATTGCTATGAATTTGTAATTTTTAAGCACTATCAACAATCAAATACCTCTCGAGACATCGTGAAAAGGATATGCAATTTAAATGTCAGCAAATAAATATCTGACAAGGCTTCAGCTTCCTGTATTCTAATTGGTAAAACGCTCCATTCTTTAAATACAGTTTCTGAGTTTCTATTGCTTGCGCCAAGCTATGGTAGGCTCTTCTTCATAATTTAGAATAATGTTAGTAGAATATATAGAAGTATTTCCAGATTACTTTCAACTTTGGTGAAATAAAGTTCGCGCGGTGTTTCTCAAAACTGTGGTAATCAAATGGGACACGTTCACAGCTTACGGGGTTTCGCAACGCCTCTTAGCGTCGCTCTTCTGGAATTGATCTCCTTCATTGTTCATTTGCGGATTTTTTCCCTCCCGTTCTCTTATTTAGCTGTACATGCTTTTTGGTAATAAAGCTACTCAAATACTACCCTTGTTTATCCATATATATAATATATTTTTTATACAGAAGAGCACTGCATTCTCTATGGAGTCTGTCCAAATATTGATACTCCTGAAGAGATGCACTGTATTATAATCAGATCGTAATCGACTGTACATTCTTCACTAAGAGCTACAGTGGTGTACTAGTTACCCGTGACTGTCATTGAAACTACAACTACAACTTCCTGAATGGTGGGAAAAAATGTAAATCATTGCAATACGTCCCTCCAGTGTATGGGCAAATTAATAAAAATCTGATGTGTTCTATTCACATACCTTTCTCTACATCTCCGAAACAAAGTATTGTTAAAAAGCTTTTTGTTCTGTCTAGTTCATACCAATCCAGATAAACAGTAGCAGAAATCGTTCTTATTACTTGCTTCCTTGTAAATAGAAGGAGGAAAATAAGCTAAAACGACAGGCAACTCTTTTAAAAGCTGGTTGCCATGTGGTTCAAATCCGCTTCTTTGACTTTCCAGGAGTTTACAATTCTCGTTTTATGAAAAAGTAGTGTGAGGAACTGGAGCCAATAACAAGGAATATCTTAAATTGACAACTCGACGAAAAAAATCTGATGTGTTCCATTCACATGATTTTCTCTACATCTCTGCAACAGAAGCTTATTGTTAAAAAGCATATGCTTCTATTTCTTCTATTGGGAGAGAAATTAGCAGAAATAGTCTTATTACTTGACTACAATAGGTTAAAGTGATAGTCAAAAACTGGTTGCTATGTGACTGAAGTTCCAGCAGTTGAAAAATTCCAGTATGAGAAAAGTATAAGTTTTTTTTATAGCTGAAGCCAATAACAAGGAGTATTGCAAAATCGATCAACCCCACGAAAAAATGTATATAACATAAATTTTGAGTTTTAATGATCTCTACATTTTCTGTTAACTTACATTATGTCCATCTCTCGCGGTATACCAGTTATGCAAAATCTGTAAAATTTATCCAGAATAAAGTAGATTTCAGAGGTTATTACTAGAGAGTTCAAGATGTACATTTTATTTGTCATAATAATAATACCTCAAATATAAGAGATTTTAGAGCCGTGTTTGAAGAAATGAAAATTTTCAAATTTTTTTTTCTATGTAAAAGGTAGTTGGGGTGGGGGCAGTTTCTTGAAAAATCTTCGTGTCCCATCTTTGGACGATACCAAACTTAAATACCAAGTCTTTTCGTTTCTGAGCTATGCTGTCCAAAGACTCTTATCTCTCTCTCTCCATCTCTCTCTCTCTCACACACACAGACCTTTTTCTAAAAATGCTTTTGGGGGGGGGGGATTTAGGGATACCCAAAACATGTATCTCCGTGAAATCTCGGTATCGAATTTTTGGGTGCATTACAATCCTCCTTTATATACTACGCATAGAAGAATATACTTTGTTCAGAAGTTTTTTTTTGTTTTTTGTTTCTTTTTTGGTCAAGTGTTTGAAATACAAATGACAAGAACTCTTATAAATGCTGTAATCTACGAAAAATGTAGGTATATGATTTACACTGTTTGTGCAGTAAGCTTTTTTACTGTCTTAAGATTTACCACTTTTGCCAAATTTATCGAAATTCATTCAAAATAAAGCGATTTACTAGGCTATTTTCAGAAGATTCAAGATATAAATTTTATTTGCCATGTAAACATCTTTAATATACGGTATTTTTAACAAAATAGTTACAGCCGTTTTTTGATAAAATCAAGTTTTTGGAATTTCTTTCGGTGTAAAGGATTGTTTAGTTCTTTTTTTTTTTTTTTAATGTTGGTGTTGCATCTTTAGAAGATACTAAACCTAAAGACCAACTTTTTTATACTATCTATTTTTCATTTTTGAGTTATCGTATTCACGGATACACGAACACACGCACATACACACACAAACACAACACGGATCTTATTCTTGGATACAGGAAACCCTAAAACGTGTATTTCGGGTGAAATCTCGGTATAGAAGCTTTAAGTGGAGTGCAATAACCTCTCTCTGTACCATAAACTATGTAGAGAAAGTAAACAGAGATATATACCCTTAATTCCAGGAAAAAAGTGAACTGTTTCAATATTGAATAAACTCTTTATTTTATTTCCTTACATGAAAGATTCTACAAACTGAATTAAAAGTGAGTACCAATATACTATATTTATTGCCTATATAATTCGGGCAGAATAATTGTATTCGAGTAACAAAAGCCAGCAATCTCTCATACTGTCAGAATCTGATGTTAAATTAAAGCAGTCCCATAAATAAGGATTACAAAAATTAACTACAAATTGTTTGCATGCCAAAAGATCAAGAGAATCAACACAAAGAGTATTTCGATATGTATGTTTCTTGAAAAGACTGTGCAATAAAACTGCAAAACAATACATCAGCAATTACCACCGTACCGCGAAAACAAAAGAATGTTCTCTTCCTCACTACAAGAAGAGTTTTAGCAATTACTTTTCCCTCCACTCGCGCATCTTTGGCTTATGGCGCGGAATAATTGGATTATAGAAAGTTACATGGATTAAAAAGGGTTACAAGACAAATTGAAGCTGCCGTCTTTGTAGCCGTAGTGAATAACTTTGTGTGTTCGTGCCAAGTGCGTGCGTACGCCGTCCCAAAGTTCTCCCTCAATTTTCAACTCAATCCCTCTTCCTTCTGTTCCTTCCCGTTACTTATTATTATTATTCTAGGGTTGAATAGAAACCAAGAACATAGAATTTGTTCACAATTTTCTCCAAATGCGGGGGTTTAAGACAATACTTCTGCGACGACCGAATTTTTAAAGAAATGCATTTGTCAATGAATGCAAATCAACTTATTCTAAATAATTTCAAATTTTCACCATGCCTGCAAAACATAAAAAATGCAATTGCATTATCTTAATAAAATATGTCTAACTAGTTTTATATACCTATATATATATATATATATATATATATATTGCATTTTTAACTTAATTAATGATTTTCTGTTGATATAAAATGCTACTCATATCAAACAGTTTATTATAGCTGCTCTAAAGTTTTATTTTGAGCTATAAAAGGTATAATGGAGAAATTACGCACCAAGAATTGATTAATTTAGTAAGTGTGTTACAAAACATTTCTTTCTAATACGCTTTACGGAATTTTATTCATTTGATTGTCATGGAATAAAATATATTAAGTTCAAATTAAGTAATAAGGGCGTCGCCATCCGTGGTGGTGGTTGCCATGCTAGCCTCTAAAACTTAAGATTCCAAGGTCAAACCTGGCGGAGGGTAATAGGTTTTTTTACTAACGCATAAATCCTTATGATGGCTTCCTTCGGAAGGGAAATGAATCCGGTCGTCTCGTACAATGTGTATGTGTACGTAAAAGAACTTCAAACCTTGATAAAAGAAGTTTTCTGTTAAGAATTCCGTCATTTCGCGTCCTTAAGCACTGACTTCTTCCTACAGTGCCATCTGTGGGCGATGAGCTGATCCCTCGTCACGAACACAGGAACTAGAAAATCAAATCCGATTACGGAAACATCATAACGGTGCCCTATCTCCACTTACGAGCTACAGGAATTAACTATGTAATAAGGCAAAACACAGTAAAGTCGTAAAAATGTCATAAATCGTTGTTTGCTTAAAATAGTGTGAACTTTCCTAGTCATTTTATATCTACATATAAGAGACATCATATCAATATCCTAAAAAATTAAACTAACTGCACAACAACAGATTTTGGAGCGTGTTCCCTCAGGTTAGAATTATGGTTGACGGAAATTAAAACTAATTTATCCTGAATTTTTTAGTAGAGAAGACCCTCGTCGTATGTAGGAACAATTTGTGTGTTAGCTAATTTCTTTAAGGGTGTGTGAGCGTGTGGTACTCAGTCCTGTGTAAACATAGGGCTATGTTTATGTTATGCGTATGGCTTACATATGTGTTGTTTCTGATTCTATGTTTACTTCATCAAAATGGGCAGCAGTTGAACAAGTTTCAAGAAACACTGTATGTAGATAAGAGTAGTAGTAGTAGTAGTAGTAGTAGTAGTGGTAATAATAATAATAATAATAATTAATAATAATTTGGTCATCCTGAGGGTGATAATCATTTTTGTGTAATAATGTGCAGATACAGTGAATACTTGGTTAAAAAGTATGAATCAGGTATCTAAAAATAAACCACAATATTAAATGCCAACGAAATTATTGATGTAAAAATTACATGAAAAATTTTAGAAAATAATATTTTATAACATCAGAAAATCAGATAAATGTTTTCTTTAGACTAAGGTTTGCGAAAGCTTGTTTTCAATGTAACTTGAAGCAAGAGGCATGCATCTGTTATCACTTATTGCTGCTGTAGTCAAAATGTTTCAATGTTTTTAAATTGTAGTTTAAAAATGATTCTCAAAACACAGTAAAATAAATGCATGTAAAAGAAAGAAATACTTCAGGAGAGAATTTTAATATACATGCCCCCATGTTAAAGTATTCACAGCGTTTACAATATGGTGTGTAAAATCACAGTTCTAGATGCAACCTTTGTTATAAACGCTAGACCAACGTTGCTAAATTTAACGTTTGCTATCTTAGAATGCAAAGGATCGTCTTTCTTTAAACGTTTTTCATAATGGTGTAATTCGTCTTAATATGTAGCTCTCATAAACATTTTAACACAGAATTTTGAATAGAGAGACTGGCGGAGTCTTAAAACAGCGAACTTGCATATCTCAAATGAACGAACCAGTTTTCCTAGAAAATATCTCATATCAGCAACTGAATGCGGCGTTTTTAAATTATGTGGCCAACAACGCAAAATTTGAATTTTATTGAATTTTCGGCGTGTTTCCATTTTTGGGGGGGGGGAGGAGAAAAGGCCTCAAAATTTTGAGATGCTGTTCTTGGCCTTGAGAAGAAATATTCCATTCATGCGACTTTCTCTACATCTCTGTATCAAATTATTTATAATGATCTGATTCCTCTATTTCAAGCTAATCGAGATAAACATTAGCATAAACGGTCTTATTATTTGTTCCTTATAAGCATAAGGGAAATAAGGCAATACACTTGGCTAAACTGATAATAAAATATACAGTAAAATCTTAAAATGAGGTTTCTATGGGATTGAAATCCGTTTCTCTAGTGGCCATGAGAAAAGTTTAAATATTTTAAAACTGAAACCAAAGATAAGAAATATCTCGAAAACGATCAACTCCACGAAAAAAATGTATCACAAATTGTGTATTTTAAAAGGCTCTTTCGGTTCACTAGTTGTGCAAAATTAAAAAAAAATCGTCCAGAATAAAGATGTCTTTTGAGGTTCATTCCCAGAATATACAAGTAATTTAAATACAATGTATTTGTAATGTAAATGTTTTAAATATAAGAGATTTTAATCAAAACATTTAGAGCCATTTTGTTGTTCGTGTAAAGAGTAGTTGAGTGTGGGGGAATTTTCTTGAAAATCTTCCTTTCGCAATCTTGGAAGATACTGCATTTAAATGACAAGTTTGGTATTTAACCGACTTTTCGTTTTTGAGCTATGCTGTCCACAGACACACAGACAGACAAACAGAAATACATGGGCCTTTTTCTAAAAATGCTTTTTTTTACTCAAGGGTCCTCAAAACATGTATGTGCAGTGAAATTTTGGTATAAAATTTTAGGTGGAATACAATATTTCCTCTATACACTATGTACATAGTACGGGTAGAGAAAGTAAAAATGATATTCCAGTCACTCAACCAACTATTTTGATATGTGAACGCGTCAGTTTGTAAGGGGGGACTGTAGTCAAAAATGAGTTTGATTAGCATACTTTCAGAGATTTCCATATGCAATTATTTTCTAGCTGTGGTGATAGATTAGTTTTTTCTGCCTGAAGGTTCCACATATATAAATCGTAATTGTTATTCTAGATATATTTTCAGTTTCAAATAAAATATTAAAATTATCTCATAATATATAATCTCATAAAAAAATTATCTCATATAACTCTTATCATCTGAGGTTGTACGCGAGGTATATTAATAGACATTCTTCTCAGTGATGTCCTTTTCTGAGGTTCCGCCTTACAAATTGTCGGCGTATTAAACACATTCTCGGTATTAAATTTAATAAAACTTTATCAATCATCAGTCTTCGTGTACATAAAGGCTCATATTTAATATTAGCGAAACAAAATAAACCTGAAGAACATAAACCATGAGAAATTATTAAAACAAAAGTTATACAGGATAAGAAATGTGAGCTTGTCATATTGATTTTAATAATGAATAAGAAAACTTAGATATGGCCTATTTATGGATTTGGTATTATTTACAAACATAAAAGTCAGAAGGTGGATAACGGAGGGGGATATCTCGCGCACTGCGATATACAGATCTGCTGTGGCTAACAACCCCCCCCCCCCCAGGAGGATGGAATTATGTGAATAGCCGGCCAGATCTGCAGTCAGACAGGCCACCAGAGACACGCCCCACAGTAGGGACGTCAACCTGACAGCCACCTAGTGTCCATGGTGAATAATATTTCAATGGGGCATCCATCCGCGCCAACTACCTGTATGTACATCTTAAAGAGGAGAGGGAAGCGGAATGACGGAGAAATGAAGCAAATGGTAGAAAGCGAAAAATCAACCCAAAATTTGTCTCGCGATCTCGGGAAAATCACGAAAAACCATGGGCTACAATGGGCGGTGGCTGAGATTCGAACCCATTGCCTCCCGAGCGTGGCAAGCATACTTGTACCAATAAGCTTTGATTTAGTCATTGCTTATTGGACTATTTGTCCTAAAACAACACACCTATATAATAAATTGTTTACAGTTCTTTAGCAGACTTCAGGTTTTACAGTTTATCTCTATTATTACTCTAAAGTGTTAAGGCATTTACAATACACTTATTTTATGACATATTTATGCTTGTAAAGGATAATTTTAAAGTAGTCTGTGGTACACCGACAGTAAATAATTTAGAAAGATTAATTTAAATAACGATGATTATAATCATAATACTCGCAGCGAAATAAGCTATCAGTATCAATTGCATATGCTTCCAAATATGTCACTCAATAATTGCGTACTAAAACTCTCAAAGTTTTTAAGCGTCAAAACACTACTTTTAGTTATACATATTTTGTTTTATGTATTTTCATTGCCTTTTATACAAGGTACTATTTTAAATTGCAGTACTCTTACCGGAATATTTACCATATTAGGTATATATTGTAGGATATCTAGTGTGGGATAAGATGTACCCCTATCACTGTGTATCCTAGGGGGTAGCAGGATCAGAGGTACAGCTGGTGCATGCGAGAGAGAAGCAGGTGGTCTCAGAGTTTAAGATGAAAGAGTGTGTTCATTTTGGGAGAGTTCGGGAGCAATAAATAAATACACTGAGGTATAAGAAGACATAGTGTTTTTACTATGAGTGAGAAGCAGGTGGTCTCAGAGTTTAATGTGCAAGAGGGTGTTGACTTTGGGAGAGTTCGAGAGCAATAAATAAATACATTAAAGGTGTGAGGACACAGTGTTGTTACTATTAATTAGAGGAATCTTAAGAACGCATGGTTAGGGAGTAAAAGGGGAGAAAATCCAAATCACCAGTACATTTTGATGATCTGAAGTCACAATGTTAATATAGCACTAAGCCATTTCTGTCAACGTCGATCCGGAGATCGTTCGACAGTGTCAGTAGATCAGACTTGACGACTCTCTGTAACTTTATATTTATACCCGCATTGCTTTAGGAGGACACATCTATGTCAGCAATTCCGACATCTTGCCATCGATATTGATTGTGGAAACTGGCGCAGTATTACCTCCTGTTAAATGAAGTATAATTTATTTAAAATTATCATATAAAACCTACGTTATAAACTACATGGAGGTAAAAGGTGTTTAAATTAATATTTAAATTTGAAAATGTGAAAAGTGGTAAATTCGCATTTGGATTTCCTTTGAAAGGTGCTGCGTCACTGGACCTCCAAAAACATATTTTTCACATAATAATGCAATTAAAATGTATATTATCAATTGTACATAGTACGACATTTAAAATTGGAGCCAGTGGGAATTTCAATATAATCGGTAATAATATTAATGTGACATTTAACACTTGTCAAGCAAGAGTCGGTAACTGCTGGAGTGCTCTCTATGGCCATCAGTTTATTTTTACTCAATTCATCCCTCCCTTACTGATCCAATTCATCCCTCCCTTGCTGATCCAATTCATCCCTCCCTTACTGATCCAATTCATCCCTCCCGAAGACGAACAGTAATATTGCGTTTTGATAGGAAAATGACCACGAACTTAAAGGATCTTTCTGAAAAATTATCTCTATTTAGAAATTTTGGCACTTAACACCTTAAGGATTTCCAATCTTCAAACTATTACTGTTTCACCCAATAAATTACATAGATGTTCCTTATATATTGAGTTATTCATATAAAATGGGACTTTATATTAACTTTGCTTTAATCATAATATATTTAATTCAAGATCTTCTCGGGCTTCTAGCCAGGTAAAAACTTGGCTTGACACCAACGTTTCGAAGAAGTGCATCTTCCTCGTCTTTAGGGTGAACTGATGGTTTGAGCTTGCGGAGACTGGTATTTATAAGAGCTGTTTCTCAGATATTATTTTAATTCCTCTCTATGGACCGCAATAGCTTAAAGCATATACAGCATTTATTTTAAGGCAATTAGTCGCCGATAGCAATTGCCGAATATAACGAAAGGTTTTATTAAAATGTTATTTATTTAAAATCGCTTCAACAATTTGTTTCTATCGCGACTGATATTTTGGATGAAATACACATTGATCGGAATGAGGTGGCTGTCTAGGTCTCATCACAGTATGATACCACCTTCATTTCGCGCCAAGCAGATGGAATTAGTATGTCATCCAGTCTAGCTGCTTTCCTATATGTAGTCAGATGGCGGAGTGCAGCTAGGCTTCCAGGTCTCATTGCATCATACTATATCACTGCTCCCCGACAAGTGATTCTGTAAGGATGCCCTCCATTTCAGCTGCTTTCATTATCTATGGTTAGATGGCAGCACAATCGCAATTGCCATCTAATACTATTGTTGTATATTGAAGATGAAACTTTAGGTTGCGGTATTAAATATCTAATCCAGTATGTGACTTGACCATTGAGAGAAACTACTAAGAAACCCCAGCCAGATTGGTGCGCCCACGGATTTGAACTCGGGACCTATCGAATGCGGATCACAAAAGTAAGCTTTGAGAGTACTTCGTAAAACAAAATATCGTCCCTAAACGTATACCTAAGCTCATCATGAGCCTATCAGATTTTCGCCATCATCGTTGACCCTAAAAACTAAATTGAAATAACATGTAAAGTAACGATTTCGTGTATTTAATCACGTACCAACACGAATTTAGTTGATTTAAGGACTGTTTATTCCGACATTAATATTTCGAATTCCACATTGCGTTTATAGTCAGTATTATAACTTCATAAAAACATTATAATATATGAAAAGGAACAAAGTGAAGAACTCTGAAGACTTATTTCTGATTTCTTTTACGTTAAATGAAAGAAATAAAAAGGAATTTCTTCTAAATCAATCAGAAAAACACCAACAGCAAAACGAAGGAAGTTTTAGTGCTCGCGTTTCAAAATAAATGGTGTTACTAAGACAAGCTGGTGGTACCACCCTGTTTGTTATACGCTGCAAAAAATGTCTGGTATTGATTTTTGGGTTGGTTAAATTTGGCAGGCATTCAACGTCTTTTCGCTTAAATCAAAAAGGCTCAATATTACTAAGCAACTCGCTTTTTACTTCTGGATGGGAAAACTTTGCCTCAAGATAGAAGCAAAATTGGATGCCATCTATGACAACATTTAGATATTGGTTCAATGACTTTAAACGTGATTGAACATCCGTTTTTGATGAGCAGCACCCAGAATGCCTGGCATTTGTGGTTAACGAGGAAATTATTTCAAAACTCCAACATATAATTCTCGCGTTGTATGAAAGTTCATGAAATGGCTGAGGTCATAGGTGTGTTGACGGAAATGGCAATTCATATTTGCATGATATGTTAGAAATAAAACTATAGTCGCCCCTATGGGTGCAGTGATTGTTCACAATAGACAACTAGCGTTTATGGCTTTCAACTTCAAAGCTGCGTTTAGAGCTATTTAAGCAAAATTCAAATGAATTTTTGCGTCGATTTGTCACCGTTAATGAAATGTGGATTATTCATTATATTCCGGAAAAAATCAGAGATAAAACAATGGGTTGTTTCCCGAAAGGCGGGAAAGGCAGGAAAGTAGTGGTGACGATATTTTGGAATGTGAAAGGATCATACTCATTGACTTATTAGAAAAAGGAAAATCACTGGACAATATTACAGCGAGTTAGTGTTCCGATTCGACAAGACACACGGTACCCTTTGGCGAAGATGTTATTTCACGACAAAGCTCCAGCACGTTTATCCAGAATGTCGGCCAAACTGCATAAATTGCGATATGGATTTCTGCCACGCCCACCATATTCGCCCGACGTGGTTCCAAAATATAAAGAAACAAAGTATGTTTTAAATGAGGAGGCCATTGTCGAGATGGAGGCAAATTTGAATAAAGCTAGATAGTTTATATTTTTGGAGGTGTTAGAAATGCTAGGAACGTTGGGAGAAGTAAATATTTTTAAAGGAGACATGTTCAGAAATAAATAATTTGGGATGAATTGGATCAGTAAGGAGGGGATGAATTGGATCAGTAAGGAGGGGATGAATTGGATCAGTAAGGAGGGGATGAATTGAGTAAAAATAAACAAAGGCCCTTCCTCCCTAAAAAGAATTTTTTGCCCAAAATTCAACTTTATGTTTGAAAAAATTGCGCTTTCATTCCTAACGTGGGTAATTAATGAGCCGTTCTCACAGTAAAAGCCATTTTCACTTTTATAATAGCAATTGAGAAGACTTCCAATTAAGAAGATGTGTTGATCGAATAAGAGCTGCTAACATATTATTCAAGCGGTTAAAACCCAAATCATAAAAAGCAGGAACATTATATTTTATATTTGGTGCATGAACAGAAATAACAAGTACCTTATAGTCTATTAGTGTTTTAAACTAGTATTCATATTCAATATTAATTTAAAAACTAAAGTACGATATGTTTTTATTTTTAAGCTGTTGATGGAAGAAGTTTCATACAAATAAATTAAACATTATCTCATTTGCACAGATAGTCAGACTGAAAAGTCCAATATCAAATTTGCGATTTAAACAATGGATCTCTTGGTCTCTAGCTGGTTTTCCTACCCACTAAGCTACCATGACAACCTACTGACACACCACTAAATTCCTCAACTGACTCAAATGTGTCCTGATAAACCATAAGGCGATCCTAAATTATTTTGAGAAGATTTACACCATTAGCGACTTCCTATGTCGTAAGTACTATAATTAACAGGCTTCATACTTTAAACAATTATACAGTCAATTAGTGTTAATTAACTATAATAATATTAATACTAATATTTATCCACCCAAAAATTCGATACCGAGATTTAACCTTAATGCATGTTTTAGGATACCTTGAATACAATTAAAAAAAAAAAAAATCGAAAACGGTCCGCGTGTGTATGTCTCTCTCTGTGGACAGCTAACTGAAAACAGCAAAAGTCGGTTAAATACCAGATTTTCAGGAAAATTTTCCACCCTCAACTACCCCTTCCATGGCACATTTTTCTAATGTTTAAGATATTTACCAAATGTTTAAGATATTTTGTGAGGAACGAAATATAGATCATCAATTTTCTGGGCCTCTTAGCCTCTTAAGATCTCTTCATTCTAGATGGCTTTTACATTACTGACAAACTTTAAGACATACTAGAAAAACATTACTACACAAAAATGTAGGCCTCGTTAAAATACACGATGTGTTTGTAGAACTATTCTTTGTTATTGCTTTCAATTTTAAACAACTTAATTTTTTTCTCAAACTGAAGCCATCTTTTGTTTCATATGTCTTTTGTGGTACTCCCTGCCATGCAAAGAGAATCAAATTTCAATTGCTTCACATAGCGATTAGCTTTAAAGGATTATCTTTTTAGCCTAGTGTATTACCTAATTTCTACTTCTACTTACAAGGAAGCAAGTAATAAGACCATTTCTGCTGATGTTTTTCTCGATTGGCATGATGTAGATAAAAGAATATTCTTTTGCAGGAATCTTTTGTTTGTGGAGCAGGTGAAGAGGTCATGTAAATGTAACACATGGGACTTGTTTACATTAATTAATGTTGAACTCGTACACACAGTTTTTAAATCCTAGTTAACCCAGACGCCATGACATGATACGCTCTGATTATAATATAAGCGAGTTTACACCAGCACTGCTATTTCTATGCTTATTGTGCGAGAGGCAGTGAGTGTGAATGAGCCCCTCGTGTGAACGAGTGAGCTTTTAGCATACGTTAGCCGCATAGACATCACATGGTGCGTGAACATGGAATGAATCGCCTGCGTGCTGGAATAAGAGAGAAAGGTAACACATGTCTGGTAAATAATGGAACACCCTAAGCGGGAAACACCAGATTTAACGACGGAAAATTATATTAATTATGTATCTACAAATGCGACTACGGTAATTATAACAGGAAGAGACTTCTACGGGAATAAAACTGTTATTAGCGTAATTCTTTGATTAGCCATTAAAGCAGAAAATATAAATGCATGTACCATTTTACGAGTAGCTTGTACAGGAAGAGTAATGCTTTGTTGCGTATTAAATGAAGATTTAAAACTCGACATGACACGTAATTTTTATGTAAAGATTTAAAGCTACATTAGAGAAACCAATAATATACTGACTTAACTTTGTATAAAGGAGCCAGATTGTTTGCAACTAACACCGTAAACGATAAGTTTATTGCATTATCTCCTTTTAGTTAAATAAGGTCGTGCGGCGTGTCAGAAGCAGAACATTAAGTTGCGCAGTGACAACTCCTTAACAGAAGGGTCGAGGGTGAGAAAAGTTGCGCCAACATACATGCGCAGAAGTCATAATGTTTCTGTCCACGAAGGAGTGAAGTAGTCTAGCGGTAGTTTTAGTGCAGCATTCTTTAGTGTGTATGCAAATAAACACTACAAATTATTGCTGGCTTGGAAGAAGAAGTAATGCCGACGATATCAATAGCGAGCTGGTTATAATTGAAATGAGTGGGGTTGAGGAGTTGTAGAAACATGTGGTGAGTATAGTAATATTGACTATGTCCATGGTTGACAACTCATTGTGTAATACGCTGGATTGCAACCAAAATTAAACATATAGACATTCCTTGAAGCAATGCACTCGTCTTACGCTCTGCATATTGTCAATTACATATTATATGTATAAGAATTAGGTTTATGAATAACTATAACTATGGATATGTGACACTTAGTTTCATGAGAACTGCAATAATTGTTTAACGCTGCACGCTGTTATGGTTGTGTTATTTGCGCCAAGCTGGCAACTATATTATTCCTCTCAGCCGTCGCAGAGGGAGAGAAGGAATGCAGCTTCCTCTACTCGCAAAATTAGTTCATGTCTCACTTCACGACCTATACCTGTATTTCTAATGAGAGACAATAGGTTATCGACTAAATGTTCTCTATGAACATCATTTTTGAGTTTAGTAGGCCCAGTAATTCATACTTTTTTCTACCCAGAGCTTCACATTTGAACATTATGTACAAAATCCTCATACTGGTTCTTCTTTGAAGATTCCCATTGTATGAGGTGCTTCTTAATCTACTACATACCCTGTCCGGTCAATAGTTCTGTTATCAAGTTTATTTAGGATCTGTTGAGTTTAAGTACATCATCACTTGACAGGGAAGATGTTCTCAACATTTTTTCCATGCTTGCATTTCTGTTTGTACCCATTTTTGTTACAGGTTATGTTCATCCAGTCAGCAGTGGTTTTCAAAAAATAATTTATTGGGCTGCCAAAAACTGGTTCGGAACAGTGGTGAGCGGAGCCTTTTTTGCCAATGATCTGATTTTTCAGTGTCAAAAATCACCTTATATACACATCCAAAAGTAACCTTGTTAGGTTTATTTGACAGTTTCAGAATAGCTTAGAGGTTATCTGATAACCTGCAAATGCTTTTACGGCTATCAGAAAAAATCCAGATGTTGCCACCTCTGTAGCCTTTTCTTAGATTCTCCCTGACAAAGTTTTCAATGATAAATGCTTCGGTTCGGGATACAGTGGTATTGCAATACATGCTGCAAATTGGTGCTTCACCATGCATTCGAGCTCCTCCTCCATTGATTATTTTAAGATATCTGTGGACCAATTCAGACTGCCGTTTGGATTATGTATCTTGTTCTAATTACATTCTAATATGATAATGAACGGCTTATCAAAACACATTTTTGGTGTCACATTGTCACTCTACATCTCAAGTTGGGGGTTTCTGATTATATTTGTAATTCTGGTATGTCCTTGCAGCTGATGGGGTGCTTTTCATAGGCCCAGTTATGCCCAGACAGTATATTACTTAAGAGCAATTTCCAATAAATGTTTTCATAAAATCTATGGAGTGTAAGTTCTGCTTTATTTTCAGTAAATGATGTGATTCCGGCCATAGATTTAAAATTGTCTCTGATCAGTTAATGAATGGTGGATGATTACCTAATGCGCATGTTTTAGTTTTTTATTATGTTTCATATCAATTAAGATTCTGCCGGTCAGAACCGCTATGTGCTGATTCTGGTTAATTTTTGCGGAATGCTACACTTTGTGTTTCGCATCAACTTTAGGTAAGCTAGTCTGATATTAGTTGGAATTATTCTAATTAAGCATTAGGCTACGAAAGAAAGTAGATCCTAGGTGAGCTGCAAAATATAATGATTTTCACAAAAGCTCCCCAGATAAAACTAACCATTCCTCATTGACAAAAGCTGCCCTTGTTACCAATTGACGTTACACTGAATTCTAATCACACTATAATATAACTAATATACAAATCAATGCAATACATGCAGTTAAGCTTTCAATGGTCCAGTTAAAAAAAATCTGATTTGTTCCATTCTCGTGACTTTCTCTGTCTGTTCTGCACAACAACTATATCTACAAAAGCTAATTTTATCTACATAATCAAGATAAACATTAGCAGAAATGGTCTTATTACATAATTTCTTTTAATTGAAAGAGGAACAAGGTAATACACTAGGTTAAAGTCACAGTCCAATGTTTAAAAGGTGTAGCTATGCGACTGCCATTGAAATCCGGTTCTCTGTCCATGACCGGCAGTAAAACAAAACAAGATGAAACGGATGAGATCTTCCGCCTGAGAAAAGTTTAAGTATTTTAAAATTGAAACCAACAACGGCGAATATCTCTGAAATGATTAGCGCTGCAAAACAAATTAATAAATGACATAAATTGTGTGTTTTAACGAGATCTACATCTTTGTATAATACGTTTTGTCTATTTCTTACAGTTTACCAGTTGTGCAAAAGTCATTCACAATAAAGAAGACTTCAGGTGTTATTCCCAAGAAATTCAAGATATATATTTCATTTGCCATGTAAATATATTTAATACCAGCATCTTAACAAAAATCGTTAGTCATTTTTTAGAACATCGAAAATTTCAAAATTGTTACATGTAAATGATAATTTGGAGTGGGGAGATTTTTCTAAAGTTCTTCTATCGAACATTAGAAGATACTAAGCTTAAATACCAAATTTGTCATTTAGCCAACTTTCCTTTTTGTGTCATGCTGTCCACACACAAAAACACACACACACTGAACTTTTTCTAATTTATTAATTTAGGTACCTCAAAAAATGTATTTTCTGTGAAATCTTGGTACAAAATTTTATTAGGGTTTTATGTAGTTTACAATACCTTTACTATCTACTTTGTACATTGTACATAGGTATCTACTAGAAACAGTAGTTAATGACTCATTATAATAGACTTGAATTCTTACAATAACCGCACAATATAGATGTCATAGTAGTAGCAATTAAACAAAACACTCAGGGCCTACTCTCATGGCAGTGATAGAAAGGGAGCAATAATAATATCGAATAATTAAGAAGTATATGTTCTTATAATCGCTCAAGTTTCAGAGAAAGGTTTTATTGTACACTGAAGCAAATTACAGAGCTTAAAAGTTCTGTATGTATTTTATTGCACCGAAAATATAAAAATCTGATGTGTTCCATTCACATGACTTTCTCTACGTCTCTGTAACAAATTATTGTTAAAAAGCTTATGCTTCTATTTACTTCATGCTAATCCTCAAAAAAATTAGCAGAAATTGTCTTATTACTTGCTTCCTTGTAAGTAGAAGCGAAATAAGGGAGTAGCATAGCTTAAAGTGATAGTCAAAAGCTGGTTGCTATGTAACTGAAGTTTATTTGTTTGTACGGACAGGAATTACATAAATTGTGTGCTTTAACGTGCTCTACATTTTTTATGTGGTAGGATTTTGTCCATCTCTTACGGTTTAGCGGTTACGCAATATTTCGTAACATTTATCCAGAACAAAGTAGTCTTCAGAGGCTGTTCCCAGAAAATTCAAGATATACATTTTATTTGCAGGTATATATCTTTAATATACGATATTTTAATAAAAAATCGTTAGAGCGATTTTTAAAAAAATTCAAAATGTTCGAAAAAAGTTCCATGTAATGGGTAGTCAGGGGAGGGGGGGATTTTCTTGTAAATCTTTGTGTCACATCCTTGGAAGATATCAAACCTAAATTCCAAGTTTGGTATTCAATGGTGTTTTCGTTTTTGAGCTATGATGTCCACACACACACACCCACCCACACACACACACACACACACACATGCACGCACACAGACACACACGGACCTTTTTCGGAAAATGCTTTTTTAAGATTCAGGGGGACCCAAAACATGTATTTACGGTGAAATCTCGGTATCGAATTTTTGGGTGGAATATAACACCTTCTTTATACACTATGTACAGAGTAAAAATATGCCATAAATAGAATATATCAAATGTATTAAAAATAATCGACTAATAATAGCAATGGACATTGTCGCAAGAAGCAATATGTGGCATGATTTAACAGAGACTCAACGAGGGAAAACATTAGAAGCATTCTAGCTAATAAATAAGTTATATACATTGAACAAAAACTGGGTTTCAGTATGCATTATTGTTTATTGTAACTGATGAGGGTTATTTAGTGTAAGTGTATTTAATACTCGGGGGGGGGGCGCTTAACAGATAATCAAGCACTGTTCATGGAAAAATTCGTTAATGACGCTTTACGAAAAGTTCGTTAATGACAGTTGGTGTTTAATATATAGGTCGGTTGAAGCAAGATTATGCTCCAATCATTGTGGCCTGGTTTAGTTTCTTCCAGCGTTATGCAAGTGTATGAGGCGGGCGCGGTGCTGAAGGAATACCTGTCAGATCGGTGGGGAGAACCTTTGCTAGCAAGAACACGAAATAGGAGCTACATGAATAACGGCTAGGCATAGGATTCATTGGTATTAAACGCTAACTTGTTCCAATTTCTGATGTGTTTTGACAGTCTGAAGTCTCGGTACGTCTCACAAGTTAAGCAAGCCCCCCGCCTTTAGGCGTGTGCTAAGTTAGAAGACAAATATATCCATTATTGTTAACCTTATTGTTGTTTAGCGTTAAGATAAGCTCCCGCAGAGTAAACTGCACTATCCCTACAATTGACCCTTCTTTTTCTTACACCTGGCAGAGAAGCGGAGATATTACGTGTGCAATAATGACGATTGTTGTTGAAGAGCAATAAAATACTTGTTCTCCCAGCCCCTATTAAACATTCACCGTTCACTCATGTTGTACATGCAAGCCACCACTGCACTGAATGAACCGGTTTCTTTGACTGTATGCGACTGTTGAAAGAGAGTATTGGGTACGCTTTGCCTGACTGTTGTTTAGGGTGGAGGTGATAACATAAACGATGTGGCAAAAAATATAGTTTCTGGAAACATATATTGCATAACTGGAAATCTGAAAAACAAATACATTGTCATAAAACTGATTTTTACTGACTCAAATGAGATCACAAATGTACTTGGATGCTTTTTCAACAATTCTGCAGTTCAATGTTCTTTCTTCGCAATTCTTGTTACGTCAACGCAGCTGTTACACGATGTACACTCCCACTTAAAACTAAACTCGCCGGAGCCAAGAGCCAGCGCTCATTCTATCACTTTCATACCTGTCGATGACGTCAACAGAAGTTTCCAAAAGCCTGCATTCTCGAATGCCTCAAGGCTTTTATTAGTACGGTTGCTCTTCATGTGTTAATTTTTGCATCAACAGCGGCAATGGGTGCGGCTACTTAAGGAAGCCGAACAAACCCGTGTAACATTGCTATAGTCTGAAAGTAAGCCGCTCACACACGTGCGGCGATTACGGATCGACAAAGCACATCTATTAATAAAGCAACATATACTACTGGATTTGTGAAAGCAGTTAAAGTCCTAGCGTTATAAGACCTAGTATTTTGATAAAAAATAAATACTTACAGTACTGAAACTATAAACATCAGATTGCGATATTTTACGACGAAAAATATTTTTGAGAAACTTAAAATTACCCTAGTGCAAGACATTGTTGAAAACTTTAACTTACAGAGGTCAAACCACTAGACCTGATCAACAAATGCAATTACAACACATAGTCAATAGAACTGTCTCTTGTGGAACCGATGAACCAACTATAATAAGGAGAAAATGAATGAACTGCGACGCATTTATCACAGAAAATCCAAGCAATGACGCTTTAAGATTGGAGAGTAAATAGAAGTACACATATACAGGAGAAATGAAAATATATCAGTCTTATTGATTAGGAGAAATAGTTACTTTTATATAATGTAACAAAAATTAATACCATTTAAAAATAACAATATGGAAATTTATTGTGCTAAGACAAAGATATTAGCGATGGAGGGTAAAAATATAAGAACAAAACATAGTTATTGAGGGCCAAACAACAGAGCAAGAGCGTAGTTTTAAAATACCTTGAGCGTAATCTAAGTGTCGATAAAATAGGTCCTGATCTGGAGAAAGATATACACAAATGCATAATCTAATAATGAAATAATAAGAAAAAAATGTGAACAAATGTCGAAAAATATTAAAATTGGGTTCCTTAATATGTTACCATAAGCCCCTACTTCTATATAATAGGCCGCGTCGTGGCCGAGTGGTTAGATCACTCGCCTTTCACCTTGGGTTCGATCCCAAGCGACCACATGTGAGATTTGTAGTGGACAAAGCGGCGCAGGGGCGCGTTTTCTCTAGGTTCTCCGGTTTCCCCCACTATCGCATTCCAGCGGTGCTCCATCTTCACTCCATGTATCATCAGTCTCATCGCCTGCAGTGCCACAAGTAGTAAAAGCGGGCGTTAAACACTATAGAAAAGACTTCTCTGTGGGATAATATTGAAATGAATAATGTAAATTCAAAGATCTTTTTGGTGGGTTAATGAATTGAATGTTTGTGAAATGTATGATAAATTGATTACATGTGTTAAGAAGATAATAGAGGTAATATTAATGGTGTAAGTGAAATATGAATTTTAAGAGACCAAGATAAAAAGTTGAATAAGTTGCACAGATGAGGCTTCTCAGATCTGTTGATTCAGTTACCCTACTAGACATAATTTAAAACAGAAATTCGAGATAAATAATAATTTGAAAATATAATGAAGGAAATTAATAATTTTCAAAAAGAATCCTACCAGCATGTGAAAAAAACATCCTTTGAGAGACTGCTATCCCTTTGGATAGCATGACCTGGATCGACCAAGACACGGTGGAGAGATAATATTAGTCTCGGAACGGGGCAGCACTGACCCAACCCATGACGGAAAGAAGAACAAACTATCAAGCTAAGATACAAAAAGAAAGAATTATAAGAAAAGACTTTGCACTACAACATAAAATTCCAACCCATGGAAAATAGTTTAAAAAATTGCGACAGGTAAATTAGAATCCAAAACAGCTTGACACACTAGAGAAAGCTGATGGCTCGTATTTATGAGGCATTAAGATACCCCAAGGCATATGCTAAATTATTTTGTGTCATGTGGCAACGTTGGGAGCTACAATGAGCAGCATAAACAGACACGTGCGGGGAATGATGCAATGCATACTGATAACGATAGACCGTTCACAATGGAGGAAATACTTAATTGTTCAGAAGGTTTAACACAGACAAATCAACTGGAAGATAGAAAAACTCCCAAATACTATTAAAAGTTTTTGCAAGTTTTCCGAATATTATTTACAAGTGTTTTTAATCAATGTCTTACTAATGGTTAAAACAATGGGAAGTATTGGTAATAATTCGATTCATCAAACCAGGAAACGAAAATAAAAATGAAGTTCATATACGATTTAAAAGATGTGAAGATAGAATTCACCAAATTCAAAAATAAACAGAATCAAACCATTTGTGGTTTTATACTGTTGAATGATCTAAAATTGAACTTAAAATTTAAGTATCTAAAATGCAT
This sequence comes from Hymenopus coronatus, assembly GCA_030762935.1. Lineage (NCBI taxonomy): Eukaryota > Metazoa > Arthropoda > Insecta > Mantodea > Hymenopodidae > Hymenopus > Hymenopus coronatus. The sequence continues at coordinate 50,837,155 of CM060890.1, read as the reverse complement.
ATTAAATATAATTACTGTGATTGATGATCTACAATTTCATGGAGATATTAAGAATCTAATGTTTAAATGGAGCATTATGTATATATTTTCCAATTGTGCGCAATAAAAGATCACATTAACTGGAATGCCAGACGAGGTAAGGCATGGACACTGGATTTAACAGAGCTCAATATGTCCTTTCTAACTTACACTATTACGCATTCATTATATCGGCACTATTTCATGCACTCTACTCGGACACGGTCAGAAATTTGTTGAACTGTCTGAACGGAGGATGCGCAAGCATTTACTCTGCTGGAAAGCATCGGCAGTCAAATGTTTTTAATGTCCATGATAAAATTATCATAGGATAGTTTTGGTATAATCTACAAAAAGAGGTAATTGAGTCCGGCGTATTATTAGCAACTAATAAATATACATATATGTTCATAACTAAGAAATGCTATTTTCCTGTAGGGTTAGAGAATACATGTTAAGGTCAAACATTTTCAATTAGCTTGATTCTTTACATTTATTAAATTGGCCTCTCTTCGTTTAAACACTTTTATCGGACAGTTATGGTTTCCCTTAAAGTAAAAACCGTGTAATCTGCGTGTTATTGAATAATTTTGAGAGAGTGAAAAAATCCAAAAGTTTCAAATCGTCTACTGTGGTTACCGTGCTTATCTAAAATGCTTAAATCGTTTGTACAATTATTTCGTTAAAATATGCTTACACCTACCAATATTTCCTGAATTTGGAGGATTATCGGAAAGAGATTAAGGTGGTGAGATGTAAAGCTGTTCATTACTATTTGATTTCTCCTTTTCCGGTGAATACCAGGAAATTTTCATTTATTATTATCAATATTTGGGGGTTATAAATTATAAGGAGAAAGTGTATTTCAGTAGAAAGGTTTTTGCAAATTATAACTAGTATGATAGGTTAATTAGAATTAAGTAAATTTGTAGATCAATAAAGGCTAGCCGTGCAACTCCGGGTAAGCTGGTATAAAATATAGACCAAAATATACCTTATTTATCCAATTTTATTATTATTATTATTATTATTATTATTATTATTATTATTATTATAATTGATGGTGGTATTTAGTCACATATTACTATTTAAATCTCGGATACTTAACCAAAAATATTAGGTACCAGCAAATGATGTTGCAAATTAGGAAACAAACTCCAAATTTCACAAAGGCATATGCATCAAATATAATCTCCAGGGCTTGAACCATGCATCGGCTGCCTAGATTCAAAAATTAAAATGTGTAGGTATACAGAAATATAATTATAGTGAATAATTTGGAATACAACATTCAGATCGTTTGGAATTCAACATCCAAAATTACTAGAATAATAACATAGAAGGGGCTAGTCGCAATAAAACTTAACATAATTAACTCAGTAGTAGGAATTTAGCCATAATTAATTAATGCAAATATAGAGAGTAAATCAACATAGCAAATCAGAATCCAAGATATTACTTAAGCTGGGTGTAAAAGAAAAATTTAAGTCCACGCATAATTGCAATTTATATATTTTCAATGTGGCATTGTGATAATCTGAGAAACCATCTCTTTGAAACAACAAATGTCTGGCCTAAAGTAGACGCTCACTATCGTTCACAAATTTGCCTAGTTCGCGCATGAGCAATGCATCAATAGAATATTCTAGAGAGCATTTCGCCTCTATTAGCCAAAAACAAGTTTTTACAATACATCATTTTACAATATAAATCATGTGTATTTCATTCACATGAATTTCTCTACATCTTGGTGATAAATTATTGTTAATAAGCTTATTCTTCTATCTACTTCATGCTAATCGAGATAAATGTTATCATTATTACTTAGTTCCTTATAAGTGGAAGTGAAATAAGGGAATACAATAGGCTTAACGGACAGTCAAATGTTTTAAAATACGGTTCCTATGCGATTGAAATTCGTTTCTTTGCGTGGCCAGCTGTTAATAAATCCCTGTATGAAAAAAGTTTCAAGTATTTTACAACTGAAACCAATAACAAGGATTATCTCGAAAACGGTCAACTTCACGAAAAAAAATGTATATGATATAAATTGTGTGTTTTAAGGAGAATTACATTTTTGGGCAGTAAGTTTTCATCTATCTCTTACAGCTAAGCACAAATCTGAAAAATTCATCCAGAATAAATAGGTCTTCAGATGCTATTTACAGGAAATTTAAGCTTTACATTTTATTTTTCATGTAAATTCTTAAATATAAAGCATTTTAATCAAAATCGTTAAGCCATTTTTGAGAAAACAAAAATTTTATAATTTTTTCCATGTAAAGCGTAGTTAGGGGGGTGGGGAAACTTTCTTGAAAATCTTCGTGTAGTATCCTTGGAAGAGGATCAAGTTTGGAACTTAACGGACTTCTCTTATTTGAGCTATGCCACCCGTAGACATACACACAGACACACATGAACATTTTTTTAAAATGCTCTTTTTTGTATTCAGGTAGCATATTTTTCCGTGTCATCTTGGTATCGAAATTTTGGGTGCATTACACTCTTTATACACTATGTACATAGTTCTGAGAGAAATTAAAAAGGAAAGCAGAACATTTCAAACCTGTTGGCGCTCGGTGTATAATTAATTTAAAAACGATAGTAGAGTTATTTGTAAGAACTAATTATTATATATATATATATATATATATATATATATATATATATAAGTGAATTGACTTAGTAAAATAAACAAGCAGATACGCGAAAGACATTTTATTTCACATTCTACAGATGATGTGGAATACCCTACGGTCTTCTTGGCGCTAAAGACTTCCAAAACAAAACGTCCAAACGCTTGAATTTCCATAAGTAGTGGTAGAATAAAGAGTCAGCATCCAGAGAAGAAGAAGCTCCCTTGAGTGTATTTCTGTTTTAGCCCCCCGGTCGCAAGATTCAGAGGGCTAAGCGTTCCGGCGGTTCCTAACGCTCGCCAAGAGAACCTACCACTCAGAGCAAATATTGAACTCTCCATGTCTCTGTGGAGCTCATCAACTTTTAGCGTAATGTGCAGGTATATTTATCGTTGCAAAGCATCACATTTGCTCTGAAATTCACACCGTGCCTGAAGCCATCTCAATGAAGGGTAAACATATCTTTCAGTGAACCATTTTTAATGGAAAGGAATGAAGATAGTGACACTCGAAGGACTTGCTAGACTTTCGAGAAGGTAGTTTGAGGTAATCAGCATTTTTACTTTATCTAGCATATATGTCCAATGTGCACAGTAAGTAAAGAATGTATTATATTCCACCCGAAAATTCACAACCGAAGTTTCACTGGAAATACATCTTTGAGAATCTCTGAATCTAAAAAAAAATCCCATTTAGAAAAAAGGTTAGTATGTGTGTGTCTGCACTGTGTGTATGGTGTGTGGGTGTGTCTGTATGTGTGGACAGCATATTTAGAAAGCAAAAGTAAAATACTAAACTTACTATTAAAATTTAGTATCTTCCAAGGATGCAACATGAAGATTTTCAGAAATATCCCTACCCCAAACTACCCCTTCCATGGAATAGTTTTCGAAATGTTCGATTTTCTAAAAATTGGCTATAATAATTTTGATTAAAATGTGTTTAATGAAAATGTTTACAAGTCAAATAAAATAACATGTATATCATGAATATCTTAGGAAGAGCACCTGATATCATTCCGAATGACCTTTCATGACTAAAAAAAAACGTAAGAGATAGACAAAAACTTGCTGCACAAAAATATACAGCTCGTTAAAACAACACAATTAATGCCATACACATTTTTTGTAGAGCTAACGATTTCCGAAATATTCCCTGTTATTGGTTTTAAAATACGTAAACTATTCTCATACTGGAAGTTCTCATCCGTTTCATATCTTTCGTGTTTACTCTTGAATACGCAAAGAAATCCGAATTTCAATGCCAATCGTATAGCGACATCTTTTACTCGTAATAGATTTGACTATCCTTTACGTCTTTACTTTACCCATCTTATCAGCGGTTCTCAGTAATTGCGAGGTATAAAACTCGCTCGCGCCAACGCTCCACGGATGGGTTTTAAATTTAAATAGCCCTATTGAGCTCTGCAACCTTTTAATGCACTAAGGGATATTTGCACACATCAAATTCGGGGCCACGTGTAACGTTTTAACGATACTACATGCTAATTCTAACAGTCGCGGTCTTGTTGGTTCTCTTATAGTGTTTACTGTACTTTTCTTAACATTATCTGAGTGTGCTATTGACTATTAGTATTATAGTAATCTATAACATTATTTTTCTTTGATCACCCAACTGTACTGTTCTCAAGATATCTGCTGATGTTTCATAATGTACAATTGCCCCTGGGTAGAGATGGAGAACCAAGATGCAGTAACCTGACCACGCCAAATAGTTCAGGAAACAAGTCCATGTGGGTTTTCATTAGCTCTATATTTCCACCTGAAATATTTATTTTATATACCGACTCCTCTCCTTGCCTACGCAAGGACGAAAGTGGATACGCTACTTACGCTCGTTAAATATGTAGGGGGATGGATGATGCCGACTACTGAGCTCTCCAGGTTAGTGACCGGAGACATCAAGGCCAGGCGTCATCGCCCAGACTACCCAATCTCCCATGGGTATCAAAAACCATTACCCCGCCGAGTCCAAACCAATCCGGAAAGCTTCCTTTCGAGAGGAATTCAGATGATCAGCTCAGCGTACTTCTAGTAACGTGAGAATTGCTCGGAGTCCGCAGGGTTCTCACGAAGCAACTAAAGATGTCGGTTCCTCCCCCCCGTAGGATGAGTGAAGAAACCAGATGGGTGACCGAATCTGGATGACGATTTGCGCAAACATGGGCGAGGTTCCTAAGGTTCCTAGTTTGAGAGCATTTGACGCAGCCCAAAACTATGCACAATCCCCTGAAACCGACCAATTCTCCGAAGAGGCATCTACACGGAGGGAGATTCTGACTGGGTAGTCCCAGCCGACGACAAGGAGGAAACCTCTACAAAATGCACCTCCACCGCCACTGGTCCTACAACCCTGAAACAAATTATATATAGGGTGTTTCAAAAATACGAGGCATAATTTCAGGTATGTATTTCCCACACGTAGACAATCAAATTAGTTCATTATAACATGTGTCCGGAAATGCTTCATGGCCTTCACAACATTAAAATTCACTGGAACGTTTTTCTTTCCGCAGATTGTTGTCATTACAGAAGATGTTCAAAATGTCCACCTCTTGCTTGAATACAGACCTCACATCGATGTCTCATTGACCTGCGAAAACGATCCCAAGCTCCAGGAGTATTGCGTATGTCCTCACAACTTGCCACAATTCGATTCCGAAGGGATTCCAAATCCGGCACCGGAGATGAATAAACCAATGATTTTAAATGGCCCCACAAGTAGAAATCGAGAGGGTTCAGATCAGGTGAGCGTGGAGGCCAAGCAATTGGGCCACCTTTACCTATCCATCGATCAGAAAACCTTCGATCCAAGTACCGGCGAGCCGTAATACTGAAGTGTGCAGGAGCGCATCATGCAAAAAGTGAATGTGTTGATGATTGATCAGTGGAGTGTCTTCGAAAACGTCAGGTATGGTGTTTTCCAGGAAGTTTGTGTACGCCTGCCCCGTAAGTCTGTTTACAAGTACATGGGGTCCAACTAATCGATCACCAATGATACAGGCCCACATGTTGAGGGAGAACCGCACCTGGTGATGAGATACAACAGTTGCACGTGGGTTTTCATGTGACCATACATGCTGATTGTGGAAATTTATTATGCCATCCCTTGTGAACTGTGCTTCATCTGTAAATAATACGACGGCAGAAAAGTTCGGATTTACACCACACTGCTGCAAGAACCACTGACAGAACCTAACTCGTGCAGGGTAATCTGCTGGTGACAGGGCCTGTACACGTTGCAAATGATAAGGATACAATTGATACTCGTTCAACAGTCTCCAGACAGTCGTATGAGGAACGTTAACCGTCGTGTGCTGATAGGAGTCCTGTCCACAGCCTCCAGAATCTCCTCCTGCACTTCTGGAGTTGTAGATCTTGGTCGTCCCCTTCCCAAACCAGGAGAGGTGAATGTTCCATACTCGCACAAACGGGAATGGAGACGTACAAATGTCTTCCGATCTGGACCTTGTCGCTGTGGGTACCTCTCCTGGTACAAACGACGAGCCAGCGCAGCATTGCCGTCCGCCTTACCGTACATGAAGTGTATCTCTGCCAGCTCTTGATTTAAATACATGTCGCACAATCTTAACGCCTAAAGAACACTGAATGTAGCCTTCCTCAAATGAACTATCAGAGCGCCCTCCTAATGTCTCCTTTGACGGCAAAGACCTGCGGAAAGAAAAACGTTCCAGTGAATTCCAATGTTGTGAAGGCCATAACTCGGAAATGAAGCATTTCCGGACATGAACTATTTTGATTGTCTACAGGTGGGACTTTCAATGTTGTAAAGGCCATAACTCGGAAATGAAGCATTTCCGGACACATGTTATAATGAACTATTTTGATTGTCTTCATGTGGGAAATACATACCTAAAATTATGCCCCGTATTTTTGAAACAGCCTGTATATTTAATTTTGTTTTCTTAAAAATATAGTTCCAGAGTCTTGTCGGGACTCCGGCGCTGTATTCCTATTTTTTCTGTTTACTAACATTTTGCTTTTGTTTTTCTATTTGATTACGTTTTTTTTTTCTTTTTTTTTCTTTTGCTTCTAATACAAACACCCATGCTCTAACGGGACTCGAACCCACGATCCCCTGCACCACGAAGCACCACAATAAAGCTGGATACAAGAAAGGAGTAATAGGAAAGTTGTGGTAGAAGAGGAATCGTCGTAACATTCGCTTACTATCCGGGGAAACCACGAGAAACTTATGGGTCAGGTTAGGCGATCGTTGGGGATCACACCCTCGCTCTGTAAGTTTGTGAATGTAACACATCAGATATTTTGGTCCTGGCATTGATTTCTCCTCTTACTCCCAGGCATTAAATATAGTATTTAAATGGAAATGCTCAGGATTAATCAAAGTATCTGTTATCATTTTGGTCTTACTGGAAATTATTCGAAATTAGAATACCCTAGCACCTGAACATGTACCTTGTAGCTTGTTTAAACAAAGGGTGCTAAGATCTTTTCAATTTCAGCACAGGAAGGTTTTTCGCAGCCAGCAATTACCCTACATGAGCACAGCGATAACACTCTGTCGTGAGGTACTTTTGTTGTTAAGATACGCTTATTTTATGCACATTAAGTTTTAAGTTTGCGTGATATGGTCGCATGTAGCTGTGAACTCACACGCTAGTTTGTAAACTCTCTGTCTAGCAGTTACACACGAGATCGATATTAAATTGCGCCACAATATGCATCTAAAGTACCTGGGAAAAGAGTTTTTCACGGTAATTTAAGCATAAACACTCTTGTTTAACGGTTTTTACGGAAGAGCTTCTGCACACAAGTTTCCTGAAAAATTAAATGTATTGTAGCATGTTGAAGCATAATCCTCTTCTCCCCTTTTTACTTTTTCTACGTGAACTATATGCATAATGTAGAGAAGGTACTGCATTCAACCCTAAAATTCAATACCGAGATTTCAACAGAAATACACGTTTTAGGGTCCCTATATAAAAAGGTATAAAAAGTACACGTATCTATGTGTCTATGAACATGATAACTCAAAAACGAAATGCCGTTTAAATACCAAACTTAAAATTTAAGTTTAGCACTCTGCAAGGATGCGACAGGAAGATTTTGGGAGAAATCTCCTCACCTCAAACTACCCTTTGCATGGACATAACGATTTTGATTAAAATAAATCATATTAAAGATATTCAGATGGAAAAATACAATGTGTATCTTGAATTTTCTAGAAATAGCCTTTAAGACCTATTTGTTCTGGATGAATTTTGCTGAATTTAGCATAACTGGTAAGCATAAATGATAGACAAACAATTTCTACACAAAAAATGTAGTTCTGATTAAAATACAATATTTATATGATACATTTTTTCGTCAATTTATGAGATGTTGCTTTGTTATTGTTTCAGTTTTAAAATGTTTTTCTCATACGGGAATATGAAAACTCCAGGTCATGCAAAGAAGCGATTTGAACCTCATGGCACCAGCTTTTAAAAGACTTAAAGTGTTGCTTTAGCGTATCCTCTTATGTCTCTTCTACTCACAAGGAAGCAAGTAATAAAGAAATGTTCTCCTAATATTTATATCGATTAGAATGAAGTAGATAGAACCGTAAGAGTTTTAGAAATAATTTGTTACAGAGTGGTAGAGAAAGTCATGTGAATGGAATAAATAAGATTTTTACTTCTGTACCACGGACAAAATATGTAAAGAACGTATTGCATTTCAGCCACAAATTTGATATTGAGATTTCACCAGAATTATAAGTTTTTAACCCCCCTGATTAATAAAAAAACTGATGTGTTCTATTCACATGATTTTCTCCATCTATTCTGTTACATATTACTCTTAAAAACGAATTATTCTCATACTTCGTGCAAATCGAGATAAACATTAGCAGAAAGGTTGTATTAGTTTGTCCCTTAGAGGCAGAAGGAAAATAAGGAAGTACGTTAGGCTAAGGCGATAGAAAACGTTGCAGCTGAGATCCCCAAATGTTTGCTTGATCAGTATGAAAAAAGTTAATAACAACTTCCCAGCTGAGAAAAATCTAAGTAATGAAAATGCTAAAACCAATAAAAAGGTATATCTTGGAAATGATTAACTTCACAAAAAATGTTTATGATGTAAAGGTGTGTTTATCGGATCTACATTTTTTGTGTAGTAAGTTGTCTATCTCTTACGGTTTGCCAGTTATATATACGTCATCCAGAATGAAGGTCTTCAGAGGCTATTCCTAGATAATTCAATATATACATTGTATTTTTCATGTAAATATTCTAAGATACTCAATTTTAATCAAAATCATTATGACCATTTTTATAAAATCAACATTTTCGAAAATTTGTCTGTGTAAAGGATAGTTTAGGTGTGGAGGATTTTCCTGAAAAACTGTGTCGCACCCTTTGATGTTACTAAATTTAAATATCACGTTTGTTATTTAACCTACTTTTCGTTTTTGACTTATGCTGTCCAAGACACACATTGACCCTCAAAATATGTATTTTCTGTGAAATCTCATTATAAAATAATTGGCTGGAATAAAATACCTTGTATAGCTGCTAAGTACTGATACATAGTACTGGTAGAGAAAGTAAAGCATTTTAGAACAATATTCCTGTGTGTATGTGTGTGTTCATCAGTTCATCTGCAACTTATTTAAGACTAGTTCAGCATTACAAAGAACTTAGAGAAAATTTTCTCTCCCCCACTACAATTTACTTGGAATTAGTTTCGAAAAAGTATATTTATATCAAAATTGTTCCACCAATTTTGGTTATAATAGCATTGTTAAAGACATTCACAACAAATGTACCTTGTGTTTTCTGGGAAATGCCTCAGAAGTCCTTTTCACTCTGAATAACTTGCATAACTAATAAACCATAACAAATAGACAAAATTTATAAACAAAAAATGTAGATTTTGTCAAAAAAACTAACTTATGTGAACTATATTTTAATTGTGGAACTATTTCCGAGATATTGTTGATAAAGGATTACATTTCCCAGTACTTATACCTTTCTTAAATGGGAAGTTCTTATTTCCTTACCAAGGACATTTCAATACCATCGCATAGCTACTAGCTTTTAAATGTTTTGACCATCGCTTTAGCTTATTGTATATCTTTATTCTCCTTGTAGACGAAATAATTACCTATTAAAACTATTATGCTATGTCTATTTTGATAACCATGAAACAAATAAGAGAATAAGCTTTTGTAAGAATAGTTTTGCAGCATAGAAAGAGAAAGGATGTGAATATAGCACATCGGATTTTTTTCATTTGGTCATGCAGAGAGAAGATGATTTCAATTGCATCATATAGCGACAGATTTTAAAAGATTTGACTATCGCTAGCCTAATATAGTCTCATTCCCCTTTTATTTAGAAGAGAAGAATAGAACCATTTCTGCTGATGTTTTTCTTGATTAACATAAAGTAGAGATAGGAATTAGCTTTTATAAGAATAGTTTATTGCAGAATAGTCATGTGAGTGGAACACATAAAATGTTTTTAATTAGCTATTTCCAAGATATTTCTTGCTGTTGATTTTTATTTTCAGAAAGTTACGCGTTTCTCAAAGGGGAAATAATTATTCGTTTATTTCTTTTGATCATGCAACGATAAGGGAATCTCTAAGCCACAACATAGCGACAAGCTTTTAAAAGATTTGATCTTCTAGATACAATTTCTGCAAAATCTTGTCTGGATTACCAAGAAATAGATAGAATAATAAGCGTTTATAAGTATAGTTGTATAAAATTAAATTCTATAAGGTGTTGGTTGTGTCTGCTCTGCCATGTGGCAGTAAATCCTGGTTAATGTTGAGAAAAAAAGTTTTGAGACGTGTTCAGGTGGCTGAAATCGTATTTAAAGGTTGCAGTAGGTTGAACAGACTTTCTAATGAAAACATTAGATAACAAGTAAACATAAAGTAGATAAAATAGAAGAAAAAATGTGATGTATTCCATTCATATGAGTTTTTCTACATCTGTGTAACAAATTATTGCTCATTGTAATCGAGATAAAAATTAGTAAAACGGATCTTATTACTTACTGCCTTGTAAATACGAGAATTAAACAGACTAAACGATAATCAAATCTTTTAAAAAGGGGTGCTATGTGATTGAAATTTGTATCTTTATACAGCAGGACTTGAAAAATTACCGTATGAGAAAAGCATAAGTATTCTAAATATAAGGAACATCTTAGTCTATCAATCTGATTGCCGTGGCGGATCATTCAGTCAATGTGAAGAGATGGGATTTTTAGTTAGACTAATATGTTTAATATAAAGGCCTTAATCGCTTATTCAGCTATAACTCATATAGGATTCAAAACTGATTACAATCAACCTGCTTCTTACTTTATTTAAAACAAGGAAGCATCTTGTTTACCCCTGAAAGATCAACTCCTGAAATACGTCTTGGTACTGAGTGTGGACAAGCCCTAAAAATCCCCATACCCATATGAGCGCGTTTTATTGGCTGTGTTCCAGTGCATACACAACACGGCTTAGAATATGTATGCATTTACAGCCTTCAAGCATGTAATCTGATGTCTTGATACTTTCTGAGATAGCCAAACACAGGTAGTGAATCAGAGTCGTGCTACACTGGTAGTAATTCCCCTCTGATTACTGTAGTACTGGTATTGGGCCATCGTAGTGACCTTGTTTTTAATTTATAGAACTATATGTTAGATCACGTAGGCCACGACGTAACAACTCAAACATGTGACTCACATTCATGGCTGCCATTAAAGTAGATGAGTTCATAATTTGTCTTATCATCAAATGAGTAGCATTGGTTTTACTATTTTACTTTCTCTATTCGTACTATGTACATAGTATATAGAGAAGGTATTGCACTCCACCAAAAAATTCGATAGCGAGATTTCACCGGAAATATATGTTTTAGGGTACCCTATATCCAAAAAAAAGTATTTTCAGAAAAAGGTCCGTGTGTGTGTCCGTGTGTCTGTGAACACGATAACTTAAAAACGAAAATACCAAAACTTGGTATTTAAGTTTAGTATCTTCGAGGGATGTGACACGAAGATTTTGAGAAAAATCCCCCCACCCCAAACTACCCTTTACATGAAACTTTTTTCGAAATTTTTGATTTTCTTAAGAATGGCTCTAACGATTTTGATTAAAATATCATATATTAAGGATGTTTACCTGACAAATAAAATGTATATCTTGAATTTTCTGGGAATAGCCTCTGAAGATTACTTTATTCTGGACGAATTTTATGGAATTTTGCATAACTGCTAAACCGTAAAACTTAGATAAAGGCTTACTACACAAGAAATGTAGAGCATGTTAAAACACACTATTTATGTTATATACATTTTCTTCGTGGATTTGATCATTTTGAGATATTCATTGTTTTTGGTTTCAGCTATGAAAAACTTACTTTTCTCATATAGGAATTTGTCAACTCCTGTCCATATAAACAAAAGAACTCCAGTCACATGGCAACCAGCTTTTGACTATCACTTTAACCTATGGTACTCCCTTATTTCGCTTCTACTTACAAGGAAACAAGTAATAAGACTATTTCTGTTAATTTGTTCTCGAGTAGCATGAAGTAAATAGAGGCATAAGCTTTTTAACAATAATTTGTTGCAGAGATGTAGAGAAAGTCATGTGAATGGTACACATTAGATTTTTTTTTGTTTCGAATTCAGGTATATTTGATATGATAGCTATTTTTAACGTCAATTAAATTGTCGGCAAACTATCAGCATATGTTGTACTGTTACTGATAATTGCACACGAGATATCTAATGAGAAATACATAAATTGAGTGCGGTTCTCAACATTTGTTCTAAATTGGGCTTAATGTTTCTCAAAATCCTTTTTATTCGACTTGAGGATCTTTTAGCGCCGTAAATCTTCGACACGAGCCCAACGGCTGACCTATACTTCTGAAGGAAGTCATGCTAAGGATTTTTACGTCCAGAAAAATCCATCGCCCTCTGCCGTGTTTGAGCCCGCGACCTTGGAAACTATTGGCTCGCATGTTATCCGTAGACCACAGAGTCTAGTCAGAAATGCGGCTCTTAATCTACACCTAAAATGAACGTTGGAATAATTCAGATAATTACATCCCAGTCTATTCTATGTTTTTCTCATTCCACATTCATTAGAATGTTATAAGCCGTCTTACTATAATTATTACTTTCTCTACACGTACGTAAAGCATTTTTTTGGAAAAGGTGCATGTGTGCGTGTGTGTGTATCTGGTATTTAAGTTTGGTGTCTTCCAAGGATACGACATGAAGCTTTTCAAGAAAATCCCCCACCCCCAACTACCCTTTACATGGAACATTTTTCAAAAATTTTGATTTTCTCAAAAATGGCTCAAACGATTTGATTAAAATATCGGATATTAAAGATATTTACCTGACAAATAATATGTATATCTTCAATTTTCTGGGAATAGCCTCTCAAGACTACTTTATTTTGAATGAATTTTACGAAATTTTGTATAACTGCTAAACCGTAAGAAATAGACAAAAACTTACCACACAAAAAATGTAGAGTACATTAAAACACACAATTTATGTTATATACTTTTTTTTCGTGGAGTTGATCGTTTTAGAGATATTCCTTGCTTTTTGGTTTCAGCTTGGAAAAACTTGTAATTTTGTCATACAGGAATTTGTCAACCTGTATACACACAAACAAAGGAATTTCAGACACATAGCACCCAGATTTTGAATATCAGTTTAATCTATGCTTCTACTTACAAGGAAGCAAGTAATAATACTTCTTCTGCTAATTGCTTCCCGAGTATCATGAATTAAGTAGAAGTATCAGCTTTTTAACAATAATTAGTTGCAGAGATGTAGACGAAGTCATGTGAATGAAACACATCAGATTTTTTTCCCCCTTTTTGATGAGGACTACGTAGGGTGTCAAATTATTAGACAAACTAAACTTTAGTCATTGGCTTCGTGAGCCGGGCGTTGCTAAGCTCTGTGTCGGCAGCCTTCACAAGTACAGTATGGATATTGAAGAAGAAAAACTTTAATCGTACCTATGAGAGTTCTGCCGGTTTATATTTTAACAGGCGAAGGAAGATCTCGGGCAATGAAACAAGAATTATTAGCTCGTTTTTTATTGACATTTATGAGTTGTGTAAAATAGATGAAATTATTCTGACAGGTTTTGTTATTTTAAAAACTTCTGGGATGTATATTCCAAAATTTACATCTATTTCTCACTGTTATTATTCTAGGCATAGATTATAATTGTGTAACAGTTAAGACATTACTGAAAAATGCTTTAAAGGATTACACTTTAGAACTCTACTGCTAGGAAATAGTCATTAGCAAAGGTGAGTTATGCTGCAGGAACAAATTAGTATTGAAGGTAATTTAGTTTCGAGAATCCCAGCAAGTTAGAGCTCTATCAAGCTCTCAGGGTGTGGTTCATGAGAATGGTTCCTTCTGAAATATAAAGGTTGTTGCAAAGCACATGTAGAACAATTCTGAGAATTCGCGAATTTCTGACATGATACTTAGGTTTGGACATACAAAGACAATGCAAATATGAAGCGTAATATTTGGCAACGTAAAAATGAAAACCAAGGTGTCTGATGTAGGAGGGACTTGGGTTAATAAAAGAACATGCGCCATTAAAATGTATTTACTCTCTGGTGCTTCTTATACTTCAGGACTCTCTCGCTACAGTTTTACGTGTCATTGAAGTGTTTCTGCTATTAGTAGCTCAGTGCTAGACTCGTCCATCACACGTTTAGTATAAAATACAATTTGCCGTATAGCAGTTTAGTCAGTCAGTTACTTAAACTCTTTACTTCACTATGGAAACAAATTCCACCTACAATGTAGAGTTTTTAATACTCGAGAAGTTTGTAGATTTAATACAACTTAGTTATAATTTCTGTGCTTAGATTCAGAAACAATGATTATCAAGCTTAAAAAATTGATAACTTCACCAAAGAAATAGGTTAAAAGTATTAGTATACATTAAATATCCCAATTAAATTTAGCTGTCGTACATTCTCGTATCAGCTACACACACATCCAGAGAAAAGGAACACGCAGTCTATCACTAGAGCAGCCATCTCGTAGCAGAATAACTACATCCTGTGTCACCCTTAACGTTATAAATCTGCGCGCCACCACTTAAGAGCTAAAATAAAGAGAAGTCGATGAAAACACTAATGAAAAGTTTATCAGTGACATTTTGAACGCTAATGCAGTGCCTATTATTCTATATAATGATAAATGATTCCTGTAACATAAAAACAGTAACAACATGCTGAAGCCTCTTGGGATGGTGAACAAAATTAATGAATGAGCTTACTGCTCATTAGTGGCATTGTCTTTGGGAAGAAAAAAACTTCCTGGAAAACTTTCTCCCAAGAATATGAAGGTTCTGAATTGACAGCATACTCTCCCTGAGGTGAATTATATCAAAGTTTCCTTTCGATCCTTCCCCAGACATAAATGTTTCTTATTTTTGTTCTATTCATAAAAGCCTACAGCATTGAATTAATTAGCAGTGGATTAAATATGGGTGTTATTTCTCTATGCAACACAACTTTCAAATGCAGAAGTCCTATTTTTACTATCATAGACTTATGCTAAATAAGAGACAGAAGCAAACAAGAAAACACATTAAGTTTTGAAAGTAGTTAATATACGAATCGAGTTAACATAACGTATATGCTTTAAGAAAAGCTAAATATTTCTTATGTAATTCCTTCTATTTCAAAGTTTTTACAGAAATTTTAAATGCATTACTCCACAGTAGGTATATTTAGAGAGAATTAAATATACACAATTCGTATTATTCAATATTATTCACAGCATTTCTAACTTTGATATTTTATTCCAGAAGTGTTGCGAAAGAAATATATTTTAAGTTTAATTTTTATCTTAAAAATGTTATTTATTATTTAATGTTTGTACTAAATCTTAAAGTGAATTAAAACTTTAGAAAATATGATTCATTACAAAAGTGTAAATGTGCTTAAATTGGTTGAAGCTAAAATGTTAATATAAAGAATGTCATTGATGAAGTTGTATGATATAGTTTTAACCAAGGCTAGGGCAAAAATGGATTGGCAATAGTAGCCGGAGATTGCGGCCTCATTTTCTTATCTGGAGCAAAAGAGATTCAACAGGAACCCGCTGTACCAGAATATGATCCATAATACACTAGAGCAATCAAGATTATGTAACCACTGATTTAGTAGTTCAAGATGCTATAATTCCAAATTCTACAGCGTTGCATATACTTGACTTTTTTTATTCATTCTTCTACAAACTATTATCATTAAAATTTATTCTTCTATCTAATTCTTGTTAATTCAGATTAACTTTCATTACAAATTTGCTATAGGTGTGATAAGCATACAATAAGCTTAAGATCTAAGTCAGCTTTTCTAAAACGCGGCCGGTACCAATTATTCTCACAAAAGCTAATTTTTATATCTAGTATTTGTTAATGCAGGGAAATGTTTGATTACAGTTTTCATTGCGGTTACAATGGGTATAAATACGAAAAAGCTATATGATACTAAATTTGAAATCTCCTTGTTGTTTACCGAAAAAATGCCAGTCGGTTGGGGAATTTCGCGTCCTACTGGCATTTACCCTTGGTAAATCAATTCATTATAGCACACATCAGCTGGCGTTCATCGAACCTCTACATACTGATCTGGCTCAAGATACCCCCGCCATTACACTAGCCATTCCCTATCTTGTTCTCATTCGTTGACATTACACGGCATGATATGACGGATGGGATCTACATGCAAAGCTGCAATCTTTGGCCCGACACATGTTTGTGAGAATATGCTTTCCTTATGATCCTTACTAAGCCGAAAAGAAGACCGGGTATATCAAATGCTGCTTTGGAAACTGTAGGCAAAAATTTTTTCTGACATAACTAAACTAACTGACATACCTAATACAGCAGTTGTTAAATCTCTACCTCAAAGAGATGACGATCATATTTATAGGAGTGTCTGTATAAAATTTTACACTTGTTTGTGTTATGTTTAAAATATCGATCTTTCGAATAATAATTTGAGTTTATACGTTCCTTTAAACAACTTCTCTTGTTTAAAATGTTACAAGTTTTTAATAGTTTTATCACTTAAAGCAGGTAGCTGTTTTACTTTCAATTTTAATTTCATTTTGGTGAAATTAGAAAATGTCTATGTGTTAATTTTGATATAGTGGAGCAAAATAAAATATATTTATATTTTGATAAAATAACTACTTTAATTTATAAGTGTGTTAAAATCGCTTGTGTCGGACGATTGTTTAGATTTTGGAGTAGATATCATTTGATTATATTATTATTATTATTATTATTACTATTATTATTATTCTACAATGATCACCTAGTTCCAGTTTTTCAAATATTTTTTTTTAATTTTAAAAACCTTAATATCTCTTTATGTTTAATGCATGTTTTATGGGAATTTTAGACTATACAGTCTTTCTCTTTTGGAAACAACACCTATCTGATCTTACAGTTTATTCATTCCCTCATATCTGCTCGTTTAAGCATCAGGACCACTAATCAGTTCACTTGCAAGGTTAGCTGCCTAGAGTCGGTCAGTGAGACGATGTGTTGTAAAGGTGTTGAGTTGGAGCAACCGGGCGGAAATCGGAAGATCCATAGTTTAAATCCTACATTGAATTTTTTCCCTTTCCAACCTTGTCCTACACACAGCTTGTATGAAAGAGCAATTACTTTCGGAGCTTTCTGTACCCACTAGTTCATAATAAATGGTAGAGAAAAGCGTGTGAATGGTACGCAACTGAGTTATTTTAGACAGCCTTAATACGTTTCGTGTTATTCAAAACTTAAATCCTATGAGAAGTTTGTATGTATATAAACATAATTTTTCGGAGATACTCTGCACAATACTGTATAAAAATAGGCAATTATTTTCCGATGAGCAAATGTTTCTCTATGTAACTTTAGTGCTACCGATTGCTCATTTTCTAAGATTTTGCACTTAGTATTTGGTTTTTAAATTAAATGGACATTATAATAAAAACAGAGCTAAATGGTATTCTATAGACTCGTTAAGAAATGTAGAAAATGCTAGCATATGATTTTGTGTTTAGACTGCCAAAAACAGCGTGTTAAGCGATTGTAAAGAAATGCATTTCCCAAGAACTCAACTGGTGCAGATATGGCAAAATTCGGTGTTCCCACAGGCGAGATGAAATATGTCTGGGGTAAGGGAGCAAAAAGAGAAGTGCTAAATCTGGTAGCAATCGATCTTAATGTTTCCATTACTTTTAGCTTATTGTTAGCAGCATAGATCACTAGCTTCAGCATGTACCATGAGACTTCAAGGAAAGGATCTGCAAAGGCACGTTCAACTTCCTTTCCCTCATAAACTCCACGCCCTTGTCCCTAGCAGCGTTCATAAAGTATATTTAAAATGAAGCCTCCGGAATATTTTTTCATCTCCTCCACCCTCAGAACGCGGCGTGTCTGTTAAGTGAATTTGCGAGAGCCTCTACGGAGTCCTTTTATAACTGTGTGGCGTAGATCCCCGTGTTTCTTTTAAGAAACATACAAATGATATTAAATCTTTTATAAAAACAACTCCTTTTCCACTCCCCACCCTCAGCTGCTGTTTTTCCAGCTCCCCATTCACTTTTATTTTCACTCCTGTCTCTGTCTTAGGCGGGGTCCCTTTTCTCTTTATATCATCTTTTGAAGGATTAAGAAAGGATACAAGAGGGAAACGTAGGATGAAGTTCCTGCATCTACTAGAGGATAAGTAAGCAAAGATAAGTCATCTTGAAAGAAGAGACGGACGTAGATGCTGCTGCAGATATGGAAATGTCGTTATATGAAAACTTCTGACGCTGTTTGATCCTCTCGCTGACCACTGACCTTTCAACTCCAGCAGCAGACATATCGAAGTTGAAGGAAAGTCTTGCTTTGAACTAGGGAGGGTTTGAATGAGGTAGGGACCCAGTACAAACTTAAAAAAAGACAATAGTCGTAAATTTGCTGCCCCCTCAAGTCTATTCCTTCGCGAGGGTAATGGCAGGCCAAGTATAAACTTTTGCCCCTTGGGAGAAGTCTGGGTCGCGTGATGAACTCTCCGTGTTTTATTCTCCGTACACCCCAGTTCACCTAAACACCAATTTGCCCCCTTTATCCCTAACTATTTCAGTGTGGTGCAGGTAGGGGACAAACATTCGTAGCTTTACTTAGAATTTCGTCTGCCCTCACCGGCAGCATCTATTTTTCAGCGTGTACAGAATTGGGCTGCATATTTCATGAAAGGTATTTGTAACTTACAGGTAGACAAGAAAAGAGATCTTGGTTTCTTGATATGAAATGAAGTACTCGTAGTATCCTGTATGTGAGGGAAGCACCAACTGCTGATAAAACGTAAAATATGGTGATATGAAAATGACATATTGCCTCCCTGTACTGGTGAATATTTAATATTTCTATCTTTGCACAGGTGTGAAGAAATATAGCACATGAATATCAGGGTTTCAGCACAAATTGAAAACTAAAAGAAAAAAAAAGGAATGCCCAGAAGATAAAGCTCTTTCGGAATATAACTTTTAAAAGTACTACAGCTGATAACAAAGGGTTCATGCAACGTCTGAAATAAGAGTCAAAACTCGCTTGATTTTGTGCCGAAGCAAAGAGACTTGCTCTGAGCATGCAGTAAGTAAACACATAACAGTAGGGAGTGTCTATCTTCCTTGTACAAAACGTCGTTTATTATTGGAATCAGAAAGTAATCCAACGCAAGCCATTAACTCGTTCGAGATGCCTGCCTAGCAATAATATTACTTATTTATAGGAAGTGTTAAAACATATTTTATTTCTTAACGACGCTGTCAGGATCACGTTAGCGCCACCGATTTGCTGGAATTTCGTCCCTCAGGAGTTCTTTAACATACCAGTAAATCTGCTAACTTGGGGCTGTCACTGTTTTTAAGCACACTTAAAAACCATCGGTCTGGAACGGACTTGAACCAGCGATCATGAGTTCAGAAAGCCAGCGCCTAACCAACTGAACTAACCGACCGACTAGAAAGTGATAGAATAAGTATTTAGTTTGCGACAGTTCTGCACTTGAAAAGTTCATTTTTTTTTGTTTGTTTCATTAGGCATCCCATGCAAGAAAGTATCAGTTACCAAAGAGAAGAACTTTTCTTTCGAAATCTGTTCAGTCCTCTTTTATAGTGTTTAACGCCCGCTTTTACTACTACGGCACCGCAGGCGAAGTTCAACCCCCAGTAACTAAAATGGCAGTTCACATTCATTGCTATAAATGTGAACGTTTTTCTTTACAAAGTTATTCTCATACTGTTGCAATACAATGCGATTACAGTGGTATCGACCACCTTAAAGACTGTTATTTTATTATGTTAATACTATAAAATTTTTCATTATATTTTTCTTATGCTACGGCTGCCGATTATCACCAAACTATCTCACCTAGACGGCCCGGGCTCGATCCCAAGCGACCGCATGTGAGATTTGTGGTGGACAAAGCGGCGCAGGGGCGAGTTTTCTCCGGGTTCTGCGGTTTCCCCCGCCATCACATTCCACCAGTGCTCCATCTTCATTCCATGTACCACCAGTGTCATAACCTGAGGTGCCTTGGTAGTAAAAGCGGGCGTTAAACACCATTAAAAGATCACCAAACTATGAAAATATGTATATAGCCATATCCGAAGTATAAATGTTAATGGATCACCACCACAAAATGAAGACATGCATATGAAAAAATTACTAGGCAGATTTCTATATTTTACAATAACGCAATTTTATATCACGCAGTTAACCTCTTATTTTGTTTGTTTTTACTGTTATCTTTATACCCCGCGTTTAACTCCATAGTTTTATCGGCAGCATTAACCATTGATTCCCCGGCCTGGAATCGAACCGTGATCCCTCCCACAGCAAGTTGGATCTCTACTCTATCAATTTGTGTTATCTCCATTGCATTCTTAATCTGATGTTATACGCGAAAGTGCTATTTAATTACGTAAAGAATATTATTTTATTGCAATGCAATGACGCCAATAGTAAATCAACTTGCATGTGCCGTGGCCGATTGGTTAGATCACTCGCCTTTCACCGAAGCGGCCCGTGTTCAATCCCGGCGACTGCATGTGTGATTTGTGGTGGACAAAGCGGTGCAGTGGCGGGTTTTCTCTAGGTTCTCCGGTTTCCCCCGCCATCGAATTCCACCGGTACTCCATCTTCATTCCATATATCATCAGCAGAGCTGGGAAGTTCGTACCGTTCGCTGTTCCATTTGCAGATTGCGACCGGCTAACTCCCTACATCAAACAAGTCATTGATAAGAACGCAAGGGGAGAGGTAAACAAACCTGTTGTCAAGTAAACAGTACTGTTTCCAGAGAAAGAAAATCACTTATGAAACATTCGTAAAAGCACACCTATTTAGATCATTAATTATGTACAACATACAAATTATTACACATAAAAGGCTGACTTTGATTTCCTTCTTTACATACGAGTATATACATTATGAAAACACCCAAGCAATTATAACATGGAGTGTAATATTTACTAATCGAATTTAAATTAATATCCAAATAATAAAATTAATTTCTGCAATATCTTCAGACTCTTACTAGGTAAAAACCAAAGTAGGAATTAAACTAAATATTTACTCATCTGTAATCGTATTACTGAAAACCACATGCACTTCTGAAGCCTTTCAAATGAACAACTCATACTGCGTTCCGGCAAACAAAATTTGTAGCGCGAAAAGGTTCGTTCTACTTCACATGATGCAATCGGGTCATATTAGAAATATTTTAACAGTTCCGAATCATATCACCAAGCAAATAGCATTTGTTGGGATCTAAAAGTGCAGCTTGCATGTAATACATCATACTAAATGCTGCATTATTTTCATTTACACTTTTATTTCAGGTAGGATGCTCGTTGATTAGTAGATCCGTGCTGACAGTTCTTCTTGCCGCACAGATTCAGTTCAGCTAAAAACTAGAACAGTGTGAATAGTCGTGGGTAACTTTCTGAACAAATTTGCAATCAATAATGTGTTTCTATGAAGTTGTTCTGTTACTAAACGTTTGACAATTTTTTTACTAGAATTGCCAGCGGTTTCTGAATAAGTACATACATAAGTGCACTGCTAGAAACTTATTAAGGTTGTAAAACAAATTAATTTTGCTCACATTTGAGCAGAACAAAGATGTTATTCGAACGCCTTCCTTCCTACCGACATTATGCAGTGATACCTGTTTTGCAGTAATGGGTTGCACTCTACGTTGACTTTGCTCGCACAACTAGCGCCGCATGGTATTGCCAACCCTGGCCGGTCTTACTCTCCATAAGGAAATCGGTACGAACTTCCTAGCTCTGATCATGAGTGTCATCGCCTGCCGTGTCGTGGTAATACAAACGGGCGTTAAACATTAGAAACCCTTGCAAGTGATAAACCATTAGTGTGTTCTGAAGAGGTTCAGTTTGGCAAAAGCATGTGTAAATACCACATTTATGATATCATCAAGTCTTGCGAGGTTTTGCCAAATCTTGTCGAATGTTGTCAAATATTTTTCAATGTTTGACAATTTTTCTTGTAAACTCTTGAATTGAATAAGAAGTTTGATCACTGCCTTTAAGCAATAACTTGAGCAAGAGCGAAGATCAATTTATTTATAATCTTAGGCATAATTATCATTAATTGTATTTTTATGTTTGCTAAGTCATGTTGAAAACTTCCGACGAGCAATAGCTACACGAAGTATGCGACCAAAGAAACAAGAAATAAAACATACATTTAGAAAGGCATTTATGACTGTCTTAGGACTTATTTCAGTCTTCGATTCTTGTTAGTACCCATTAGAAGTTTTCTTCGTTTGGTTTGCATGTAGACACTGCCATGTTTGGTAACGAAATTTTGTTGCTAGTCTCCATCTTGCCCCACTGCAACGGTGTTAGAGAAAGCTCTGTATTTTTACTTTCTCTACCAGGTATTGTGTATATATCCACTCGTAGATGGAGAAGGTATTGTATTCCACTTGAAATTCAATGTCAATATTTCACCGGAAATGTATGTTTTGAGATCTCATGAATCCCTAAAAATAGCATATTTTAGAAAAATTTTCGTGTCTGTGACTTCATAAATGAAAAATCCGTTAAATACCAAACTAAGTTCAGCAGCAATACGGAAAATTCACTGAAAAAGCACAAAATAAGCTTTGGAATCCCTTAACTGAAAAACAAAGTTGTATGTGAGCGCGCCAGAAGTCGTTCAAATGCCATACTTGGTTTTTAAGTTGATCTTCCAAGGAGGTTATAGAAGATTTTAAAGAAAATATATGCTATAAATTACCCACTATATGAAACTGTTTTACAAGTTTTCTTATTTTCTCAAAAATGGCTCTAACGATTTGGATTAAAATACCGTATGTTTAAGATATATTTTAAACAAATGAAACGCATATCCTGAATTTTCTGAGAATAGCCTCTCTAATGGCCTCTTCTTTTGGACAACTTTTGCATAACGACCTTAAGAGATTGCCAAAAATCTTACTGCACAAATCATTTAAATTTAGCGTTTGTCCTATACAGGTTTGTGTAGTTGTGTAGTTAATCATTTTAGATATATTCTTTAAATTGGTTTACATTTTTACTTTTTCTACTAATACTGTACATACAAGTAGGTAGAGAAGGTATTGTATTCCGCCAAAACACTCGCTCGATGTAGGGATTTCACTGAAAATATATGTTTTAAGGTCTCCTGAATAAAAAAAATATATTTTTTGTAAATGTCCGAGTGTGCGCGCACATGTGTGTGGGGTATGGATTATCCTGTGTGCCAAAAATCAGCATAACTCAAAAACGGAGAATGTATTAATGCCAAACCTAATATATAAAGTTCTGCATCTCTCAAGGAGTCCAACGGAGAATTTTTAAGGAAATCCATAACCCAAACTGCCCTTTATTAAGAAAAGTTGTCGTAAATGTTGACTTCCTTAAACAAATTCTAATATTTTGATAAAAATGTTGTATGTTTTAAGGTTGTACATTATAAATAATATGTATATCTTGAAGTCCTCTTCATTGTGAATAATGTCTGCATAACTAGTAAACTGTAAGAGATTGATAAAAACTTAGCACACAAAAATGTTGATCTCGTTAAAACACGCAATTTATGTCGTGCTTTTTTATAGAATTAACCTTACTGTGATACTCGTATTTATAGGGTTTCGTTTTACAAGAATTAATCAAACAAAGAGTAAAATCTATCACAAAGGCTTTAAAAATATTTGACTATTATTTTAGTCTATCCTTTGTACCCACAAGGAAATATGAAATAAAAGTGATTATGCAAACTTCTCTCGTGACTAACGTGAAATAGTTCGAAGAATAGCATTTTAAAACAGTTTGTTGCAGAATAGATAAAGACGTGTGAGTGTAACGTATCCGATATATTATATGTTTCGTTTTGCTCTACGATAATATA
Organism: Hymenopus coronatus; assembly: GCA_030762935.1. Lineage (NCBI taxonomy): Eukaryota > Metazoa > Arthropoda > Insecta > Mantodea > Hymenopodidae > Hymenopus > Hymenopus coronatus. The sequence continues at coordinate 50,812,986 of CM060890.1, read as the reverse complement.
TCCAAATCGCATGGAAGGTGAAATGAATACTTCGTATATAAAACTACAAGAATTTGGAATTACATTAACCTGTGCTCTCATACTAATCATATGTGGAGTTTGTTTTAGATGTTACTTTGCCTAACCTACTAAAATATTTAGTTAATCATGTTTCACATCTGCAATTCAAGGTAATAGAAGTCAGTATCTGAAGATACACTGAGTTTATCTTCATAATATTCTTAAATGTAACATGTGTATGTCGTTCTTTTCTGTTTTGATGGAGTCTCTTTCCTCTCTGTTTATAAGACCTATCTTTCTAGATGTGGCATTGTATCTCCTTCCTCTCTCGGGTGAGCTAGAATTGATGGTGACACTATGGTAATGTAACAGGAGTTCCAACAACACTAGACAAACTGAGTAACAAATGGGATGGTTGAAACTTCATTTTCCCTTCCGCAATATGATCACTCTATATCTTAGGTTACTAAAGCGATCGATACTGACATGAGGTCATTGCTACAATGATGTGGATTGAGCTGCAATTTTTACTTTCTCTACACGTACTATGTACATAGTGTATATAGAAGGAATTGCACTCTACCCAAAAATTCGATATCAGGCTTTAACCGGAAATATATGTTTTAGGGACCCCCTGTACATAAAAAAAAGAATTTTCACAAAAAGGTCCATGTGAGTGTGTGTGTGTGTGTGTGTGTGTGTGTGTGTGTGTGTGTGATAGTGTGTCTGTGAACACGATAACTCAAAAAAGAAAAGTTGGTAAAATACCAAATTTGGTATTTAAGTTTAGTATCTTCCAGGGATGCGATACGAAGAGTTTGAAAAAATTCCCTCACCCCAAACTATCCTTTACATGGAACTTTTTTCCGAAATGTTTTACGATTTTGATTAAAATAGCATACATTAAAGATATTTACCTGACAAATAAAAGTATATCTTAAATTTTCTGGGAATAGCATCTGAAGACTACTTTATTCTGGATTAATTTTACGGAATTTTGCTGCTAAACCGCAAGAGATAGAGAAAAACTTGCCACACAAAAATTGCAGATCATTTTAAAACACACAATTTATGTTATTTGCATTTTTTTCGTGGAGTTGATCGTTTTTGAGATATTCCTTGTTTTTGGTTTCAGCATTAAAAAACGTATACTTTTCTCACACAGTACTTTGTCAACTCCTATCCATACAAACGAAGAAACTTCAATCACATAGCAACCAGCTATTGAATGTCACTTTAACCTATGGTACTCCCTTAATTCGCTTCTACTTACAAGGAAGCAAGTAATAAGACTATTTCTCCAATTTTTTTCTGGATTAGCATGAAGTAAATAGAAGCATAAGCTTTTTAACAATAATTTGTTGCAGAAATGGGACTCTTCAGATTTTTTTTAGATTAACGTCCTTTAACCTGTTTAGTCATATCGGACGATGAATGAAATTGGTGGAATGGTGCTCAAATGATCTCGGGGTCCATGGAGCTTAAAGCTACTCGACATTCGTCTTCTAAGGATAAGGGAAAACCCCGATAAAAACCTTATCCGGGCAACTCGCCCTAAGCGAGATTCAAACTCACGACCTGTTGAATGTGAGGCAGACACGATACCACCACACTACCCAGGCGGGCGATCAGATTTTTGTACTGAAAATTAACACTCAGTCTATATATCCGTGTTGGCTTTCTCTCACAAACTTTATTCGACAGAAAAGAATTATCAAGTTTTTAAGTTCTCACGGCTGAGTATAAGTCTGTCTTCCGCACAGCGATCAATTACCTAATAGTAAGCCCGCATCTAGGTTATTAGTATCTGCGCGCAAGACAGCATTAGGAATAATTTGGAACCAAGGGTTCGTCGCAGATTATTGGCCGCAAATAGTTTTATTTTTTTCCTAGTGATGGTTGACCTGTTATGCAAATCATGCTAATTGAGATAAACATTAAACACAAACATTAGCAGAATTGGTCTTATTGATTGCTTTTTTGTAAGTAAAAGCGAAATAACGGAATATACTGACCTAAAGCAATAATCAAATATTTTAAAAGCCGGTCGCAATGTGAAACAAATGAAGTTTGACTCACTTTGTACGGTCAGCAGTAAAATAAGAGACGAAACGAAAGGTGTCTTCCCGTTTAATAAAAGTTACGTATTCTTAAATTAAAACTCATAATAAGTAATACAAAACTCTCCACTCTGCAAGAAAAACATATATGACATAAATGATGTGTTTAATGAAATCTACATTTTTTGTGAATTAAGTTTGTATCTATTTTTTACAGTTTACTAGTTATGCAAAAGTAAGCACATTCTATCTATAGTAAAGAGGTCTTCAGGAGTTTCAAAATATATATTTTATTTGTCATGTATATATCTTTAACGTACGGTATTTTAATCAAAGTCGTTAGAGCAATTTTTGAGAAAATCAAAATTAAAGAAAAAACCATCTAAATGATAGAATTTACCTTATTACTTGCTTCTGTGTAAGCGAAACAGTGGAATGCACTAGGCTAAAGCGATAGTCAAATATCTTAAAAGCTGGACGCTATATGAAACAATTGAAGTTCAGTTCGCTTTGCACGGCCAGAAATAAAATAAGAGAGACGAAGCGATAGGTGTTTTCCTGTTTGAGAAAAGTTACGTAGTATCTCAAAAACGCTCCACTCTGCAAGAAAAACGTTTGTGACATAAATGAAAATGATTTATTGAATAAGATTTTTTGTGAATTAGTTTTTATCTATCTCTTACAGTTTACCAGTAATGCAACAGTCAGCAAAATTCATCTATAATAAAGAGGTCTTCAGAATACTCAAAATATATATTTTATTTGTAATGTAAATGTCTTTAATATACGGTATTTTAATCAAAGTCATTAGACACATTTTTGAGAAAATCAAAATTTTAAAAAAAAAATGTTCCATCTAAATGCTAGTTTGGCGTGAAAATCCTTGGATACTAACCTTCAATGCCAAATTTGGTATTTAAAGGCTTCTTTCATTTTAAGCCATGCTGTCCACAGACAACAGAAAAGCACACAGACACCTTTTTCTAAAACTGCTTGGATAGCTGACCAGCTGAGGTCTTAAAACATGTATTTCCGGGAGAATATCGGTATTGAATTTTTGGTTGGAATAAAACACCTTTTCTGTCTGCTATGTACGTGGTACTTATGCGCTAGAGAAAGTAAAAATGGACCGAAGAGATAAAAATCAGATGTGTTGTATTCGCACGACTTTGTTGTTAAAAAGCACATTCTTCTATCTACTTCATGCTAGTTACAATAAAAATTACAGAAATGGTTTCTTACTTGCTCTCTTGTAAAGTAGAAGGACAACAAGGGAGTACACTAGAATAAAGCGATAGTCAAATCCTTTAAAATTGGTTGCTATGTGATTGAAATTAATTTATTTTATGGCCAAGAGTTGGCAAATAGAAATGAGAATAGTATTTTAAAATTAAAACCAATAGCAAGGAATAATAGTAATAATAACCACAGCAAATTAAAAGCTTAAATGATATAATATTGAAGTTTATCAAGTGCCAGCATTGCCATATGGCTCCGAAAATTGAGCGATGTACAAAAGAATGATGGAAACAAAGAAATGATACTTTTAATAAATATTGCTGGATATACCCGTTTGGGACACATAAAGAATGAAATAATTTGAGACCAACTAAAAACATGTATAATCTCTACACGCAAACAAAACTGGTCCGCTTACATAGAACGCATGGCAGATAATAGACTAACAAAACACTTTTAAAATACAAACCCGGAGAAAAGCGCAGTGTGCGAAAACCTAAACGTCGCTGAAGAGATGATCTTTGTTGGGTCGAAACCAGCCAACTTGATCTATGTTGATGTTGCTGCTGATGATGATGATTAAAACTAACATACATTTTATTTTAACATATACTCAATCTTACTGTATGACCAACAGAAGTCGTGTATTTTGCCAAAAACTTGATCATTTACTAAGTGTGAGCAGGTAGTTTTAGTTTACTAAATATGATTAGCATAATTGACATTCCGCCTGAATTTAAGTCAAATATGTTCGTAAATATAAAAAATGACCACTTACTAACAACATACTGAACAGAATGTCTCTGACAATTTTATCTGTAGCCCGCATTCTGCAGGTCCGGTTTCGCTTCCCATGCCGGCCCTCCTTACCGTTTTCCATATATTCCTTGTTATTAGTTTCAGTTTTAAAATACTTAAAACTTTTTTCTCATACGGCAACTTGTCAACTCCTGACAACGCAAAGAAAACTGATTTCAATCCCATAGTAACCTCATTTGAAACATTTAATTGTCTGTTTAGACTAGTGTAGTCCATCATTTCCTTTCTACTTTTAAGAACCAAGTAGTAATAAGACCATTTCTGCTAATGTTTATCTCGATTATCGTGAAATAGATAGAACAATAAGTTTATTAATAGTAATTTGTTACAGAGATATAGAGAAAGACATGTGAATGGAGCACATTAGATTTTTTCAGTACACATTTCAATGTTCAACAGATAGCGTCTTCAACGAGTCCGTTTGTACTACCTATATCCATTTTACTATTATATTGTAACAAAAACTCTGTGTTATTTCACTAAAAACAAATATTTATTGCTTTTACTGTTTACAAATAAAATTTTGTTCACCAATAACTGTTTTCTTCGATTCTTCTGCAACATTTCTGCTATATAGTTTCATTTCGACGTCTGCTACTGCACGCTACAAATGAAGGGCTGAGAACCATGGCGGGCCATCTACATGTGAGGTCAAAATTGAGCTGTTGCCATCAGTCGGTATTGTTTATGGTTATACATGTTATATTGCAGTTATATCTTATAACTGGGCGTGTCCAGCATTTCCCGTTTACAAACAGTAGAGCATTAAAATATCGGTCTAAATGAAACTACAAATTCTGTTAGTCAGAGTGATCCAAATTCATGCAGCAAATCATTCTACCGCAAATGATGATCGTATGTCCATGCTACCATTTATTCCTCCAGTGAATCATGATTTTTACAAGAGTTTGCGTGTGCAGGTCAATAATAATGATCAGCAGGACATTGATTAGATATAAAGAAATGGCTCAGTTACATTTCTTTAGGCTGAGCCAAATCCCAGCAAAGGAGAAAATAGCTCCCAATAAATAGCTGTAAAACCTAATTTTGCATGATGTAATGTTGTACTGATATATTCTAGATTGCTGTGGCATTTAGTTATTATGTGTAACTTGGCTCAATAAATTATGATATTGAAAAAACATTGACCTTCTACTTCTCCATTTTTAAAAAATGGTGCTTGACCCATTGTGGTTCTCAACTCTTCAAATGTCCCTTTGAAACTTACTCAACTGCTGCACACAGTACATTACCAGTTGAAATTGAACTCTCTGCAGGAAAACAATCGCTCGTACAAACCATTGCAGATATCACAAACTCTCTCGGATGTGACAATGCGTGACTTCGGTAACAATTAAACTTTCCGACGCGCACGCGAGTCTGTGACGTTTGCACTAGATGCACTCCGGTATAATTTAGTGACATTTACACTCAGGAATTCAGTACTGGGGAACCATTATTGCTTGAAAGTGGAGCTTAATTTGTTCAGGTTTAATGATGATTATTAAGGATGATTGAGTGCAAGTGTCACCGAGTGCAAGTGTACCTCACACGCACACGTGTTGTCTCACACAGGTGTGACTATCACAATTCCGATATCAAAGAATCCGCTGACGGCATGTTAGTGTAGTTGTACTAAGGCTGGCAAAAAATTGACTCTGACTTCCAAACCAAGTAGTACAAGACGAAACGATACTGTGACAATTCTTTTTAATGCCATTTACAATTGAACAGGTCAACAAGCCGCCAAAGTGTGGGGACGCCAGATTGATATCATTCAAATTTACACTGATGGCTAATGTTAGTTTAACTGAACATAAAATCAGTGTTGTGCCATATAGTGTCTCCAGAGGCCGCTAGCGATGTGAGTTACGCCATATAGCACCGAAGTTATCTTGTCACGACGAAATAATGTCCGACGCAATTTGCCCTTCTCTCTGTTTGTGTTGTTTCAAAGTTTACTGCTGGAAAGGGATGAAGCTGGTATTGTAATCCGAACGTGCCGTGGGATTTATATAATGCGTTGGCATCCGCTCCTATCATATATGGCAATGATAGACTGGAGGAAAGCAAACAAAGAGGCTTCCCTCTGAATATAGACATTAAATCTGCAATGTTTGACCTCGCTGCAAGTTTAGGGTATATTATATTACCTCCTGTTTAACTTACGCTTCATTGTTCGTTCAAGGCTTTATAATACACTGCAACTCGCTGTCTACCTGTTTAGCCGCGTTTAGCTTGCGCTCGGTCAGCTGTAGGTGTGTATGCGCATGTATTTTATGTGCTTATTTTATATTATCTCTTTTAATCTTTCGATCGCAGGTCATGAGCTCTCGGGCGGATTATAAAATTTAAGCCCCATGAGCTGGAGTTTGGCATTAGCCTCTATATTCATTGAGTAAATACTTTTCGATATTATCCAGCTAAAGAGAGCATATTGGTGTTTGGTTAAAAAGTAATGTTAAAATAGAACTTTTAATGTGAATTTCTATTGCTAAAGTAGGCTTAAGGAAGATCAAGTAAATGTTCATTATATTTAATTAATACTCTATGTCCATTACAACAATTATGAAGCGTTATTCTACTTCTATGTTAGTGCGTTATTCATATAAACAGGAATATACAGTTGATATTAAATATATACTCATTAATAATAATAATAGTTTTAGTAGTAGTAGTAGAAGGAGAAGTAGTAGTAGTAGTGGTGGTGGAGGTAGTGAGGGTTGATCCCATGTTTGCGGGCTCAAACCCGAAGCGTGCTTAAAAGCGACAGCCTCAGTCAGTTGATTTACTGATATACAACAGAGCTTCTGCGGTTCAAAACTTGGCAAATGACAGAGTCGTTAACAAAAAACATATTTACTTATTTATTTAGATCTTACGAATAAAACATTAATTTATATTTTGAATGCCGCGTTAAGAACACAAGGACGAGAATGCGCTTTAAATACCTAATATATTGAGGATACGATATTGTTAATAATTATTATATAAAGGTAGACTACGTATTTTCAAAATGCATAACAGAATATTACAATGTTTATGTACAGTATAACGTTATCAATATTAGGGTGAAATCCGGTGAAATCTCGGTATATAATTTTTGGATGCATTACAACACCTTCTCTATAGTATATAGCACGTGTAGAGAAAGAAAAAAACTGATGACGAACATCCTCTTTGAGAAAATTGTATTAAAAACTGTACCAATAACAAGGAATACTTCGGAAATCGTTGAATCTACAAAATTGTGTTTAATATTTTACGTATATTTACATTCTTGCTGGGAATTTTAAATGTGCAATGAAGGAGGCACACTGCAATGGGCAATGTCGCCGTAGCAATACATAAAATATCTAGTTACTTTGAAGCGAATGTTGTTATGGATCCAAACATTTTAACCATTTTACAGGAAACTCTGCTGCAAGACTGGACCACATATATATTCTGGAAATTTTCAAAATAAAACTCAAGCGTTTGAACATCTACCAATAGCATTTAATGATCATGAGGCGGTCATTCTACATATAGCTTTACATTTATATTGTATTCCACGTGGACGTTCATATTGAAAAATGAATACTAATTTAATGAATGATTGTGATGTGCTTACCAAATTGTAAGCAGCGTCGGTGAATTAAAAAACGCATTTAAAATCTTTCGAAAATCACGCAGAATGGTAGGAGTGTCTAATTAAGCCCAACATTTAATTGCTTTTAAACAGTGCATATGAAAAGCAAAAAAAAGAGAAAGATGATTATTTAGTACAGTTTTATTTTCGCTGCGTACCAATTATCAACCAACAGGAACAAGAGCCATGAGAGTGGGCTAATTCAAAGCTAAAATTCTCGCTTTTTATTCTAAAATAATGGAAGGGATCAAAATAGGAGTTGCGATAAAAATACCATCGCAAATAAGAGGACCAGCTTATATCATCTCATGAAATTGCGTATGAGGCTTCAGAGAAATCTGAATTTAACAGTAAATACAGATAGACGTGTGACGGTGTCCCAGAGTGGAGTTAGTAATGCTTTCTTCAGGCACTATCCTACTTTGCTCAATAAGCCGGTTAGAGAAATGGTTTCATTAGAGAACTTGCATTTAAATTTTCCACCTAGAATCACTTAAGAGAATAATGCTTTAGAGCAGTCTATTTCAAAACAGCAATGCTTGAAGCATGAATACAAGGGTTGATAGCATTTTGCATGAGTTGAAACTATTAAGAATGTTTTGGGGGATGATGATGTGCAATTTTTAAAATGGTATTTTACAAAATAGACAATTATTTATGTCACAAAGAAAGTATGTTATTATGCTAATAAGTAAGCACAAGACAATATAAAGCTACTAATTAGATACAAACGTATTAAAACGTTGATATATATAGGGAACTTCCCTTAATAAATTATTAGCGAAGAGGAAAATTATTCTAACAATTTATTGTTTGTTAAGAAACATTCGAAGACAGGCTTATAGTTATATACGGCCGTGTGAGTGTACAATTATAAAGGAATTATTGTTCATCACTCTGGCTGAGCTTGAGAAGGGACCCTCTTCTCATTTTCTCTTCCTATGTCGATGGATCACTGGTATCATCCGTCAAGTCCTTCCTCCAATGTCATTCCCTCACAGTTTTTTTCCTTTAGTTTTTGTTCTTTTCCTCGGACAGACGCAAGGCGATGATGTAACTAAGTTCCCCTTCTTCCACAAACTTCGAGTCAGTCATTCAGTCATCTCGAAACAGCGCGTCTTCAATCTGAAGCCTTGGAGGGAGCTCATATCGCTCGTTCCCTAGCCCGTAATATCCTGCCGCCGGCTTCCTATCTCACGTTGGCTTACATATCTCCTTCTTTACATTCCAAGCAAAAAACATCACAGAATATGATGATAAGAATAAAGGGAGGATAAAGATGAAATAGGGGAAAATATGAGCGTATAGATGATGATGTAAGAGGTGAGAAAAACTGAAAGAAAAGCTCAAACGCCATGATAGCAAAGAATAACCGTTGAAAAGAAAGAAAAAGAGGATGCTGACAGAACTAACTAAAAGCAACAGGAGTCGTCAAGAAACTGATAATCCTGTAGCTTTTTAGCCCAGGATCTGAAACTAAATGCTCTTACAATAAAGCATAAAAACTGCGACAGTCACACCTATTCCTCATATCTCTGATTATGTTTATTATTAATTATATTTTAAAATAGTATTCAAATTTTTGCTCTGGCTAGTTTGGTTCTTCGGTTGAGCGAGTATCTCTTAACAGGACATGAACGGTAAAAGGAACCATTTCAGAGATAAGACCTTTGTAACTTTTATTTTGAGTATTTTTTTAAACTGTTACCAAGAATATTCACAACTTATTCACACTTTATAATTCGCCGAGATTCTAGCTGAAACTGCATTTAACGCATTCACTTAGAAATGACACTTAAATGCGGGGTATCACATATCTTACGTAAATAATATGTAAGACCGAAGTACTGTGGAGAACAACTGCACTTTTACCTTGTACAGTAATGAGAACGAACTGAATTGAGAACCCGCGTATCTGTTGAATATGTATTTAACATCTTTGCTCTACATAAGTATTAAAACTGCTCTAACTGGCTTGTTTTTCCGCTCTCAATAGCGTCTCTTTTCATGAGCAAATAAAAACTATCCTATTGCTTCAATTAAGCTGCTCTCAATAACTTACCAGCAACTTTGAAATCTGTATTTTTAGCTCAAGGGCAGTCTTTTATACATTTCATCCCAACTTCCTGGATATTGTCCACAAAAACCTTGTAAATGTATATAAAATATGATTAATTAATTTATTTTAATTAAAATTAAAAAAATAAGAATCCAAAGGTAATAGTTAAAATTATATCAATAAAAACGTTTTATTTTGCATATTTAAGATTTTATAAAATAATCTCGTTGAATTATAAAATGAACTTTCTTCTAATTTTAAAACATACTAAAAGCTTCTCGGCAAAGTGACGTTCTCTAGTGACCTGTATATGATAGAAGTTAGTGTCGCTTGGTTAATTACTGCAGAGAACGTGTTTCTAATCCGGAGAAGCCCAAATTTGTGTACTTTACACAAGTATAATTAACGCCTCCAGTTATTGTAGCCACAAATATACAGCTCCAAGTGTATAGAAAGCTGGTTACTGTCGCTCTCAATCAACAGTTCGGTATCAATTTTGCTTCTGGAGGTACTTTGAACCTGGACTGGAGCGTTTCAGTTCATTATAGTAGACTTTGTGACACTATCCTCAGTGTATTGCGGTTCCATTGATAATTATATATAGCCTGCGTGTGCGTGCTGCTATTGCCTCTTGGCCTTTTCTGCCATTATATCAATGATATCAATTACAATTGATCATATAACCTGTAACGGTAAGTTCAAATACCGCATGCTGCTAATAGGAAAGTGCCTTAATAGCAATTATGCAATGCTGAGGGTGGAGGAAGTTCTGCAACCACTTTCGATGCCTTTGCAGAATATATATATATGTGATGTAAATAACGGATAGAGAAGGTGTTGTATTGCAACCAAAATTTCGACATCGAGATTTCACTAGCAATACATGTTTAGCGTCCTCCTGAATAAAAACAAAAATTATTAGAAGCATGTCCGTGTAAGTGTCTGCGGGTAACATAGCTCAAAAGAGAAAAGTCGGTTAAATACCAATTTCAGTATTTGGGCTCTGTATCTTTCAAGGATTCAACCGAATATTTTTAAGCAAATACCTTTTCATAATTAGCCTTTACAAGGAGCAATTTTCGAAAATATGATTTTCTCAAAAATGGTGCTATCGATTATGATTAAAATGCCATATGTTAAACATATTTATATGCCAAATAAAATTTATATTTTGATTTTTCTGGGTATAGATCAAAAGACCTCTTTATTCTGAATGGATTTTGCTGAATTTTGCATAGTTGGTAAGCCGTAAGAAATAGACAAAACGAAAAACGTAGTTCCCATTAAAACACACAGTTTATGTCATAAATATTATTTGTAGAGTTAACCGTTTTCGAGATATTCCCAGTTATTGGTTGTTTTTTTTTAAGGCACTTAAACTTTTCTCAAACGGGAGACATATTTCTTTACGCCTCTCTTTTGTTACTCCTAGGAAGCATAGACAACCAAATTACAATGGCTTCTCTTAGCGACCGGATTTAAAAGATCTGACTACCACTTTAGCCTGTGCATTCCCTTATTTTCCTTTAACTTACAAGGAAAGAAGTAATAAGAGCAGTTCTGGCAATGTTTATCTTGTTTAGCATGGTGTAGATAAAAGAACGATCTTCAATGTTTCAATACTAGGGTTTCTGTCTGTAGATTCCCGAGTTCATGTACACTCAATGACATCAAAAATACGTCCCGAAATACACGTGGTAAGACGGGGTTTTTCATTAATTCTGCCCATGTATTCCAGCTATTTGCTATGCTCTTAAAAGTGTATTGGACAGGATACGATACCGAAGGAAAGAGGTTGGAAGTGAAAGTAACTTGCGACAAATGAAGTTCTGCATTGCGAACTAGTGATCCCTAAGCTTTAAGTTGGACAATAATAATCTCATTATGGCTTCACGGGTGATCAGCCGTGTCAGGTGTATAAAATCCAAGCTTTCGACCATTGCACACTCCATGGTCTTCATCAGGGACAAGACCATGGAGTGTGCAATGGTCGAAAGCTTGGATTTTATACACCTGACACGGCTGATCACCCGTGAAGCCATAATGAATAACATTCGCCGTGAAAGCTTCAAGTCTTACAATAATAAACTCTCTCACGGGTGAGCGTTAATCTTTTCTCTGCTATATACAAATATTGTAATGACAAGGTAATTCTCGCACGCGTTCGACAAATCACACACATATAAATCAACCACTTCTGAGGGAGCGTCAAGCGGGGTTGAAGGATGAAGAGGTGGATTGACAATCAGTTTTTCCTTTTCTTAATCGCGTAGTATGTTGTATCAAAATGGAACCAATGAAAATCGTGCTAATATCCCAGTCACCGTCAAAATCACATTTTCAGCAAAATCACAGCACCAGGCGTATTTTACTATCTTAAACTACACATACACATATGCTGTGTTTCGTTTAATAATTCAGTTAATTCGCAATAAGTTGGATAACCTTCACCATAATGCCTGATGGCTGAAAGAAGCTTTATTTGATTGGCAACACTGCGGAAAGACAGGAGGGCGGGCTCTATCTTCTTCCTGCCGATCTTCGCTTCGCTATTAAACCAGTGCCCAAGAAAAGCAGATACTATGCGCGCAAAGAAGCATTAAATATAACTTGGAACCAACAGCTCGTTTAGTGAAGAGAATATTGGTTACAGAAATGTTACTTTTACCTCCTCTAGCACGTATGTAAAATATATTTAGTGGACAGAAATTAAAAAATTCGATATCGAGATTCGACCGGAAATATATGTTTTAAGACATGAATCCAAATAAAGCATTTTTAAAACATATTCGTCTCTCTCTCTCTCTCTCTCTCTCTCTCTATGTGCGTGTCTGTAGGCCACATAGCCTCAAAATTGAAAAGTGCTTAAATACCAAACTTGGCATTTAGGATCAGTACCTCCACAATGATTTTCAAGAAAATCCACCCACGCCAAATACCCTTTGAAACATTTTTCGAAAATTTTGGTTTTCTCATAAATGGCTGTAACGATTTTTATGAAAATTATATATATATATATATATATATATATATATATATTTAAGATATTCTCATTTTAAACGAAATGTATATATTGAATTTTCCGGTATTAGCCTCTGAAAACTTCATTCTGGATAGCTTTTGTATAACTTTTTATAACCGGTAAACTGAAAGATATAGACAAAAACTTACTACACAGAACATGTAGATCTCATTAAAACACACAATTTACGTCATATACATTTTTTGTAGAGAGATATTCGAGATATTGGTTTCCATTTTAAACTACTTAAACGTTTCTCAAAGGAAGACATTTTTCTTTTGTTTACTCCTATCAAGCAAAGAGAGCCAATTTCAAAAGTTTCACTTAGCGACCGACTGTTAAAGGACTTGTCTATGCTTTAGCTCAGTATATTCCTCTTATTTCCCTTCTGCTTAAATAAGGAAGCAATAAGACCAATTCTGATAATGTTTAGCTTAATGATAATCATGTAAATAAAAAAATAACCTTTTGAAAGAAAAATTGGGTTCTGGAACAGCTAGAGAAAGCCGTGTAAATGGAGCACTTAGGATTTCTTACCCAGTGATGGGTTTCCAAGGAAAAACTATAGAGGTAAAAGTTTCTCATTTTTACTTTCTCTACACGCACTATGTGCATAGTGTATAGAGAAGGTATTGCACTCCACCCAAAAATTCGATACCGAGACTTCACCGGAAATATGTTTTAAGATCCCCTGTATCCAAAAAAAGGTATTTTCAGGAAAAGGTCCGTGTGTGTGTCCGTGAACACGATAGCTCAAAAACGAAAAGTTGGTAAAATACTAAACTTGGCATTTAAGTTTAGTATCTTCCAGGGATGCGACACGAAGATTTTGAGAAAAATCACCCCATCCCAAACTACCCTTTCATGGAATTTTTTCGAAAATGTTGATTTTCTAAAAATGCCTCTAACGATTTTGTTTAAAATATCGTATATTAAAAATATTTACCTGACAAATAAAACGTATATTTTGAATTTTCTGGGAATAGCCTCTGAAGACTACTTTATTCTGAGTGAATTGGAACGGAATTTTGCATAACTGCTAAACCGTAAGCGATAAACAAAAGCTTATCACACAAAAATGTAGAGCACATTAAAACACACAATTTATGTTGTATACATTTTTTTTTTTGTGGAGTTGATCCTTTTTGAGATATTCCTTGTTTTTGTTTCAGGTTTAAAAAACTTAACTTTTCTCATACAGGAATTTGTCAACTCCTGTCCATAGAAACAAAGGAACTTCAGTCACATAGCAACAAGCTTTTGACTATCGCTTTTACCTATGCTACTATCTTATTTCTCTTCTGCTTACAAGAAGCAAGTAATAAAACTATTTCTGCTAATTTTTTGTCGATTAGCATGAAGTAAATAGAAGTATAAGTTTTTTAACAATAATTTGTTGCAGAGATGTAGAGAAAGTCATGTGAATGGAACACATAAGATTTTTGTAATTTATCTCATTTTATTCTTTTTAATACCGATATATGTAAGGGGCTTAATATTAATAAATCATTCTAACTTGTAAATAACAATTTTCATACATAACTTGGGTCTATGGGAGAGAAAGCTGAGATGCTTTACTTTTATTTTAAATCTACTTTCACTAAATCGATTCCAGATCGATCAGCACGACAATGGCTTTTGTTAGTAGTTAAATTATTATTAGGTAAATTAGTGTTAATTTAATTATTGTTTTTTTTTTCACACAGACCATATGTAGGTCTGGAGTTGGACTGGTAGATTCAGACTGAAAAATTCAATGTCATAGCCGGGATTCAGACCACAGATCTCCCGGTCTCTAGCCGGTTCTTCTATCCATTGAGCTACCATGGTAATATACCGGCACGGCATTAACTTTCTCAACTGACGTTTGTTAAAATATGAAGCCCGAGACCTAAATTACTTACAACATTATAAGTCGCCACTGGGGTATGTCATCTCAAAATAATTTGAGATCACCTTGTGGTTTACCGGTAAACATGCGAGTCAGATGAGAAATTTAATGCGTGCTGGCATGTTACCATGGTAACTCAGTGGTTAGAGCAACCGGTTAGAGGCCGGGAGCTCCCTGGTTCAAGTCCCGGCTATGGCATGGCATTTTTCAGTCTCACACTACCTATCCTGAGAGGTAAGTCCGTAATGAAAATGGATGACATATTACTTCTCATATATACTCTCAATTAGAAAAACCAGCTGATCAGCACGTTCATCTTCTGTCACTGCATCAACTCATTTGAGACCATTCAGGCGGAGAATGAATTAGCAGAAGAGTACAATTTAGGAAAATATGTTTTGATTTTAGTTAAAGTATTTTTCTTATTGTATATATTTAACGTCGTTTTAACTACTTCTTCATAACGCGACGGTTCTATTCATGATACTCGTTGATCTATAATGGTGGTCGTCATGGTCGTTTGCTGTACACATACCACTTTCGCTTCGCGCCAAACAGATAGTGTTAGGCTGCCCTTCAGATTGGCTGCTTTTTCACTCTCTGTAATCAGATGGAGCCATTTGTTCTAGTGTTTTCCTTGGACATATGGCAGCGTAATCGGAATTATTATCTAATTTTGATATACTATTGTTTTAGACTGAAGGCTTAATTTTGGATCGTGGCATCAAATATGCAATCCGATATTTAACTTAACGAGTGAGGGAAACCATGAAAAATCTCAGCCAGGTTGGTCAGCCCTCAAGATTTGAACCCTTGACCTCCCGAATGCGGGTTTCAGCGTAACCGCCTGAGCCATTCCGCTCGGTAAAAGTATATTTTCATGACATTCTCGGTATAAATCTTAAGCTTAGGTACGCTTTGTTTCACCACTTTGACATATTATAGGTATTATGGCATACCTTTCCCGTTCGAGATGGCGTCGCCTTAACGCTTGCAAATTGCATTCGAGGACTCCTGGGTTCGATTCCCGGCAACCATCCTCTCTGAACCATGGGTTTATTCGGGGGCTTTCCCGCGTCATCAAATGAATTTTGGAGTGGTTTCTTTCATCCCCCGAATTTCCTACCCCTCCATATCGTTCCAATAATCATTTCAGCGTGGCAGAGAAAAAATAATGCTTTCTATGGAACTTACTCCACGCCTCGGCTGCCTAGTAGGATGGATCCTTTAGGTAGAGTGGTGTCTCGGGTCTGCTTGCCCGACTGCTGGGACGTCTGAACTGCAGGGACCATGCCATTGTTGTGCCATCGCTCCTGGTTTTGGCCGCCTAATGTTTTCTGTCACCTCATCCCTCCTCCGAATGCACCCTATTTTATCTTATTGCACACATTTCGACTATTGAAAAGCATCGACAATACAGCTTAGTTTATGCAACAATTTGTTTTCAGTTAGAAAGAGCATTTGTTTAAACAAATTAATGTTTTTGCCATTAATTCTTGCAATCTTCATTATTACATCAGTTCAGCTTTTATATTTTTATAAAGCCAAACAATTGTAGCTAAAAGTTAATATGTTCATAAAATACTGTGCATGTATTTACTAACATATGCAGGGAGTGAGCTTCCACATTTTAATGCTAGAATTTTCGTTAAGGTATTTGATTATTCGTATACATATACAATATATTTTTATGATATTAAAAAATATAATAACATAAGTTAAAGTAATGGAAAATAAATATGCAAAAAATGTAACAAACAAGACGCCTGGAAAACTATTGTGTACCTCTTTATTTGTAATATAAACGCCATTTTATTAATATTACATTATCATAATTATTGTGAGTTTGTGTTTATATTTTTAAATTTTTTAGATTTTACAGCTTATTCTACCTACTACATTGAAATGTATTTTGTATATTACAAAATGTTTGACTATACAATGTACTATTTGTAATTTTGGACGGCATATAATAAGTATGACACATCTCAATGAATATCCAAAAACCCTCTGTTATTCATTATTTTTGTTCCTCCTAAGAATAATTTATATAATCCATAATAAATTCGTGATGCATAAACAATAAAATACGTATAAATATACGATCTTTTCTAACAAATACGGCTGAAAACACCAGTTAACGTAGCTAAAAAACAAATAGCAAGAATCTGTCTGCGACCAAAATCGTAGATATAAAGTGCATAGTTTAAATGCTGGGAAAATACGTCAGTATACATAAATTATAAAATGCTTGATGAGACAGGAGTGTGTAATGGAATTCGTTTCCACCAAGGATGTTTTTATCAATTGCTTTTTTACCACTATTATCAAAACATAGGTGATTCTGAAATCCTATCCTGCATATATTTCAAAGTAATTTTCTCCTTGTTATACTTCGCTATTTACCTTCTCCTCTAGTGAAGTAATGACACCCTCTAGGACTTATAAACCATCACCTGGAGTCAGATTCCTCTGGAGGGTCACGTTGGCTCTGGATCAGAGAGAGTAATCACGATGGACAATCTGACCGATGTCTATTATGAGAGTGAGAAAGAAGAGCATGAAAATACAGTGATATGGAGAAAGGATATAACTGATTATGGAGCGAGTGGTGGAGTGAGTGACTAGGAAACTGAAGAACATAGGTAGAGTTTGGCAAGATGCTTCTTTGCCACTGGGATCGAATACGGCCCGTTTTGGAGAAACAGTATACAGAGAGAGAGAGAGAGAGAGAGAGAGAGAGAGCTTAATTACTTACAGTAATGTTTAATATTAAAAATACCTATATTTTAACTTTTAAAATTGAAAAAAATAACTCTGTAATGATATTTCTGATTAGTTTGAAATCTAGTTATTTCGAAATTTAGGTAAGTATTTTAGCATGAAAGACTTAATACTCAGTTAACCATGTAATTTAATAAGTGACATTTTCAATAATTCCATAGCTTTTTCTAGCAATTCCAGATACCAACTATTCTTACAAAATATTATTCTTTATCATGTTTTATTTTTCTTAGAAATAGTTCTAACAATTTTAATTAAAATACCACATATTAAAGATATCTAGATCACAAATAAAATGTATGTCTTGAATTTTATGGAAATAACCCTAAAGAGCTCTTTCTTCTGTTCGAATTTTGCAGAATTTAGCATAACGGTTAAACTGTAAGAGATAGACAAAAATTTACAACACACAAAATGTAGATTTCGTTAAAACACATAATTTATATCATATACTTTTTACTATAGAGTTGATCATTTTCGATATTCGTTGTTATTGGCTTCAATTACAGAATTTCAGCACAAAAACACATGCAACGAAATCACTACTGTGTTCCTCAGCTGTATGATGATTTATGTGTCCCTTCCAGCCAATCTGGGTTCTTTGAGCGTGACGTATGCTTTCTTTTCTCACTGCCATTACACAGTGATGAAACGCACCGCAATGCGGAAGTTACAGTTGTATTACTTCTCCTACTTGGACATCTAAAGTATTTGAGATTTTAAATATTTCCTTTAATAAAATCATAAATTGTTTATGGAAAAAGTCTACTTCATTATTTGATATCCATCGATGGGGTATAGCTTATACTCGTACAACAGTGAAAGTATTGACTTAAGACAAATGTATATGAGAACTCCGCAGAACAGATAGCAGCCAGACTCAGCTGAAACTGGTGCATATAAACTCCCAATGGAGTATAAAACTCTGGTTGTGATTGTCAAATGTTATCTGTAGGGTAACATAAGCTTAAGAATTGAGACACATAGGTAAGATTCAGACGCAGGTGCGTATTTATAATAAATAATAACACAGAATAATAATGGTAATGACAGGGAAGATGATACATTTAATAATTATTTTAATACTTTACACAATAATAAAGGTGAGTGCCTAGACCGCTCGCCTCTCATCTAGGAGGCCTGGGTTCGATCCCAAGCGCCCGCATGTGGGATTTGTAGTGGTCGGAGCGGCGTCTGGGATTTCGGGTCCTCCGTTTTTCTCCACCACTCAATTCCACCAATTGCTCCATTATCACCTTTGCAATCATCAATTTCGCTCATATTTCATATCATCCACTTCCTCATATTCATGCCTGGCTATGCGCCGACTCCTCGTAACAGGTTCTCCATTGTGTGGTTTCGTGTCATAGGCTCCCCGACAGGCTTCTGATCCCTAGGCATTGGCTTGTAGGACTGACACTCCGGTAAGCTGATTACGGCGACGATACAATACTACCACTACCACTACTACTACTAGATAGATAGATAGATAGATAGGTAGGTAGGTAGGTAGGTAGGTAGGTAGGTAGGTAGGTAGATAGGGAGGGAGGGAGGGAGGTAGGTAGGTAGGTAGGTAGGTAGGTAGGTAGGTAGGTAGGTAGGTAGCTAGATAGCTAGATAGATAGATAGATAGATAGATAGATAGATAGATAGATAGATAGATAGATAGATAGATAGATAGATAGATATACATTTTATCTGTTATGTAAATAAGTTGAATATCATCAGAATCGTCGAAGCTAATTTAGGAAAATGTATTATTTGGATTTTTTTTGTACGAAAAAAGAGTTGTTCAGGTTGGGAAGATCATCGTAAAGACCTTTTTTGAAAACACCTAGTTTCGTAACTATCCGAATTTTCGCTTCACACACACACACACACACACACACACACACACACACACACTTATACACACATGCGCGTAAGATCTTTTCCCAACATGTATTTTCTTGGATAGGTAGAGTCAGACTGAAAAATTCAATGCCATAGCCGGGATTTTAACCTTGGATCTTCCTGTCTCTAGCCGGGTTCAAATCCCGGCTATGTCATTGAATTTTTCAGTCTGATTCTACCTATTCAATTCCCATCCTTCACACGGCATGTGTGAAAAAACAATTAAATCAATTGACCATAATAGTTGACTATACTATGAATCCTGGGCCTTAAAGTACTTAAACATTGTAAGTCGCTATTGGGGTTGTCATCTCAAAATAATTTGAGATCACCTTGTGGTTTAACGGGAAACATGCGAGTCAGTTGAGAAATTCAGTGCTAGCCTGGCAAGTTGCCGTAGTAGCTCAGTGGAACAGCAACCGGCTAGAGACCAGGAAATCCGCGGTTCAAATCCCGGCTAAGGCATTGCATTTTTCAGTTTGACTCTACCTATTCAACTCCTGTCCTACACACGGCTTGTGTAAAACAACAATTAAATCAATGTATTTTCTTTTAGAATTAAAGGGACCTAAAAATTTGGCTGCGCGCCAAAGAGAAGCGAGAAACTCACTCACAGAAGCATGCCTGTAGCATGTAATACGCTCATCATCGAGACTGTTTTCATAGCTCTCCTACCCTCCATAGAGCGGAGGTTCCAAGTTCATCGGTTGCCTTTGTGTGAGCTTTGCTGACCCCTAGCACTCCTGGTGCTTATGATGTTACTCGAAGTATGTTAGGACGAACATTTTAACCTCTCCTTCAGGGAGCTGTTCGAATTGGGTTGGACTCGCGGAGTAGTAGTTCCAAGATTAGGTACACCTTGGTATTGTTACCTGAGCGGGATTGTGAGATCTCTTAATGACCTCCGGCAAATAACTTGGAGAGCTTAGTCGACAGGAGCTAGTAACTGACGCTCCCACTCTATGGGTTGACGCGCATAAGTAGCGTATTCATTTCCATCCTTGGTAAACAAGGCGGTCGGAGTATAACATAGGCACCTCCTATTGCAACATAACATGGACTTATCAAGGTTAGAGCATTTTGTTATGTTCTCAAGGCTGAATCAACTGTTCGAATATAAGTGCAAGAATTGATATGACCTTTGTTAGGGACTTATTGGCTATCACCTCCTGCTCTAGCTGGGGTTCCAAGGTTTGTGGTTGCACGCACGAATTCTACGACGCAGACGAGTAGAATTGGAATAGCATGGTCTAATAATTATTAGGTACGTTCTAAAGAAAGTAAAATAATTTGCCATTCAGGACCAAGTCGTCTCCTTGGCGCGGTGGTAGCGCAGCTGCTTGCCAAGCGGGAGACCTGGGTTCCATTCTCGGTACCGGCGTGGGGTTTCCCCTCCCCTGGAAGACCTAGTCTGGGGTGCACTCAGACTCGTGAAAACCCTGGGGGACCAATTGAGGAGCTACTTGATGGAGAAGTAGGGGCTCCAGCAGGAGGACCTCATTAACCGGCCGGGAGCGATTCGAGGAGCATACCACATCTCATCCTCCAATACTGCACTCCATGAGTCTGTCCTGGACCGAGATGGGGGACGCAGCGGCCGGGCGGTAGCCAAAATTCCTTGTACACTGCCGTACCATAGAGTTATTAAGGTCTATACATTACTGTGGTTTATTGATACGTTACATTTTGTAAATCATACTTAATTTATATTTTTTGTCGGTAAGAAACCACGACTGGATCAAATATTGCTAATTGATTATTAACTCTCATAATATTTTTCTTTAAGATTTCTGAAGAACAGGTACGTCATTCAGGTTAACAGGCGGTTATGGCGCGTGGTTATTGTTGGTGCACAAAGCCTTCTCAGCTTGCTTGATTGCCTTCATTTAGGGAGTTTCTTAGAGGCTCGGAATTGCCAAGGGAGAGGTGTCAGTCAAAGAAGAGAAAGGAGGAGGGGGCAGAAGGAGCAGAATTCGCAGTGATTAGTCTTTCATACATCACGACAAGAGCTGCATCAGAACTCCATCTATCATTCCAAACCTCTGGAGGCACAGAGAAAACCTGACGGTCGCGACATAATGTTTTGATCTTCTAAGACGTCTTAATGAGGCAAAACTTGCTTTTCTCAGCAGTTTCGCGCTTGTAAAGGAAGGCAGTAACGCTGAGAACGTCTAGTTTGAAGTGTCTATTATATTAGCTCTATGACTTATCTATCATTTAAGCGAACGACTTTGGTGAAGCCATTAAGGTAACAAAATAGATTCATCTACATGAATACACTTACATTTTACCTTGATAACTGCGTCCTTATTTTTACTTTCTCTACACGCACTATGTACATAGAGAAGATATTGTATTTCACTCAAAACTTCAATACCGAGATTTCATCGGAAATACATGTTTTGGGACTCCCTGGATCCAAAAACATCGTTTTTAGAAAAAGGTCCGTGTATATCTGTATTTGCGTCTGTGGGCAGCATAGCTCAAAAACGAAAAGACCGTTAAATACAAACTTGTATTTAAGTTTGGTATCTTCCAAGGATGCGAACAAAGATTATCAAGAAAATCCCCCCCCCAAACTACCCGCTACATGGAAAAAAATTCGAAAATTCTGATTTTCTAAAAAATTACTAACGATTTTGATTAAAAGCTCTTACATTTAATATATTTACATGCCAAATAAAATTTATATCTTAAATTTTTTGGGAGTAGCTTCTAAAGACCTCTTTATTCTGGATGACTTTTATTGCATTTTTCATAACTGGTAAACCGTAGGAGATAGACAAAACTTACAACACATAGAATGTAGATCATTATAAAACACACAATTTATCTCATACATTTGTGTGGGAAATGTGATTTCAGTTGTAAAATACTTAAACTTTTTCTCATACGAGAAGTTGTCAACGCCTGGCCACACAAAGAAACGGATTTCAACCCCATAGCAACCACATTTTAAAACATTTGATTTTCGGTTAGCTTAGTGTATTCCCTTATTTCCCTTCAACTTATAAAGGAACTAAGTAATAAAACCGTTAGCATTCAATAGATGGAAGAATAAGCTTATTAACAATAATTGCTATAGAAATGTAGAGAAAGTCATGTGAATGGAGCACAAAAGATTGCTTCATACAATTTCCCTTAATGCAAAATACAGTGCATAAACAACAGATATATTGTGCATCTGTTAAAATTATGAGATTTTGTAATAGGAGTGTGAAGCTACTTCCATTTCACAGTATACGTTCACCCATACGTGCCTATAACCAAACTCACTCCCAGCAAACGAACGCGCCGTGGCCGAGTGGTTAGACCACTCGCCTCTCACCTAGACTCGGGCCTTGTTGATTCTAAGCGACCGCATGTGAGATGTGTTGGACATAGCGGCGCAGGGATGGTTTTTCTCTGGATTCTCTGGTTTCCCCCACCATCGCATTCCACCGGTGCTCCATCTTCATTCTATTATCATCAGTGTCATCGCCTGCGGTGTCACAAGTAATAAAAGCGGGCGTTAAACACTATCCCAAAAAAAAAAAATCCCAACATTTCTTTTAGTATTTTAAATGTTTTCTTTAGCACAAAATACACTTGGTCGCAGCTGGGCAAACCTCTAAGAAGTAAATATGGCCACCATTGAGCATATGGGAATTGTCAGCCACTGTAAAGGTTCTGTTTCTAAATGGCAAAAACTGTCAAAAAGAAAACTTTTATTTGTCTATGAAATTCTTTATTTATTGTTCCATTTATACCTTTATGACAATGACCAATCGATGGCCTTTTTCTGACCGCCTCCTTGCGTAGGGGTAGCGTGTCTGCTTCATATTCAAGAGGTCTTGAATTTGAATCTCCCTTAGTATGATATACGAAAATGGTATTTTTCAGGGTTTTTCCTTATTTTGAGAAACTCAAATCTAAGTTCTATGGACCTAGGATCGTCATTTTTCTCATTTTATTCATCCATTTCCGATATACTCTACCCAGTTAAAGGACAAAAAAGTATAAACAAGTTTTAACACTTGTCATTGAATTTTATTTATTTCGGTTTTTGTACATTATAACTAATACACATTCACAATTTCATTATTACCTCCAGACTCTGGGGAGGGTAGGAAATACCCTTGTGTAGAGAAAAATTCCCAACCTCAGACAAGAATCAAACCCGGACCCTATTAGTCCAGTCTTATTTAGAATTCGATACCGAGATGTCACCGGAAATATACGTTTTAGGGTCTCCTGTATCCAAAAAAAGGTGTGTGTGTGTATGTGTCCGTGTGTCAGTGTGTCAGTGAACATAACTCAAATTCGAAAATTCGGTAAAATACCAAACTTGGTATTCAAGTTTAGTATCTTCCAGGGGTGCGACTCGAAAATTTTGAGAAAAAACCCCAATCCCAAACTACCCTTTACATGGAACAAACTTCGAACATTTTGATTTTCTCAAAAATGGCTCAATAGATTTTGATTAAAATTTCGTATATTAAAGATATTTACCTGACAAATAAAATGTATATTTTGAATTTTCTGGGAATAGACTCTGAAGATTACTTTATTCTGGATGAATTTTACAGAATTTTGCATAACTGCTAAACCATAAGAGATGGGCAAAAACTTACCACATAGAAACTGTAGAGCACATTAAAACACACAATTTATGATACATCTATTTTTTCGTGGAATTGATCGTTTTCAAGATATTCCTTGTTTTTGTTTCAGCTTTGAAAAACTTACTTTTCTCAGGCATGAATTTGTCAGTTCCTGTCCATACAAAGGAACTTCAGACACATAGGAACCTGCTTTTGACTACCACTTTAACATATGGTACTCTCTTATTCCACTTTTACTTACAAGGAAACAAGTAATTAGACTATTTCTGCGATTTTTTTCTCGATTAGACTGAAGTAAATAGAAGCAAAAGCTTTTTAACAATAATTTGTTGCAGAGATGTAGAGAAAGTCATGTGAATGGTACGCATCAGATTGTTTTAGTTTTATTCCCTAGATTGACAGTAAGAGACTCTAAGGTGATTGTTATTTATAATCTAAATGGTCAGTTCATCAGTTTCACTATTGTTGTAATTATCAATCCAAAGACGTTAGCAACATTTTAAGAGAATAATTGCTCTTGTTCTCTACTTGACTAATAAACTTATTCAAGACATCAATATGGCAATATGGAAATAGGAGTTAGTACTAAATTACTTTGTAGGAAGTTTTTAATCTTAAGAAAATTGTAAAAAATATGAGTTTGCCTTTCTCTAGAAGCGAGCTTGGGGAAGGGGAATGGGTGAGTAAAAAGAAATGTGGTTAACAAGCAGTAATTATTCTTTATTCCATTTTTTTATTACTTCATTTCAACGTATTCACCCACTACGCCATCTCGAGGGAGTTAAGCACATTCTAAGTTATGTTCAGCTACTTTGAAGTATCTGAATTTTTAAAACCCTTATCTAAAGTTTACTCACTTTCCTTCGTTCACTTCCCCCATGTGGATATCCCTCCCTCCTTTTCTCCCATCTCCTCCTTTGCATTAATTTGTTTTCATATATGACAGTCCCTCTTTCCTTTTTATTATTAGCATCCCTCTAAGTTCTTTATAGAGATTTCAATATTTCTCTCTTTCTTTGTTCTTTTCTCTTTGACAGTTCATCAAAGGGCGTTCTAATGAATAATGATGAACATGTGTGCCAAAACTGACGTCAAGGATGCCAGCAGTGTTCAAAAATTCAATTAACAACGGGCGATATTGCTAGAAGAAAAACCAGCTAAATAATTAAGAAATTTACAACAGATTATTTATTATTCACGATTTACAATCAGCAAATGAAGGAGTTATTTTTTACTTTGTTTAAATATTGATGTAGCGAATGTATAATATATGTTGTAAAGCAACTAACGCATTACTGTAGATTGTAGCTGCAATATTTACTTTCTCTACTTAATACATTGGTACTATGCATGCAAAATTTCGATATCAATATTTATTTGAAATATACTTTTTATGGCCTCCGTATCCAAAAAGAAAGCATCTTTAACTAGAGGTACGCTCTACTACAAACGAACTGCTGACGATGACACTGATGATTAGAGTGCGGATCCGGGTGACCGTTTTCTATGAGATTAACTTACCTTAACTGCAAGTTTGTGTGTGTTGAAGAGGAGGCGAGTCCCGATGTCAATAATCTGCACTGCTCGTACAAGTTCTATCAAACGAGTGCGTACACTATGCTGTACGTGACGACTGTTAAAGTGTTTATTCCATTATTGAACACTACATTTTATATTTTACTCACCCTCTCCCATTCAACACACACAGACTACAGTACAGGGTAAGTCAACCTCTTAAAATACGGTCATCCGGATCCGCCTTCTACTGATAATACTCGGAATAAAGATAGAACACTGGTGGAAACAGGAGAACCCAGAGAAAATCCGCCCCTGCACCGATTTGTCCATAGTAAATCACACATATGGTCACCTGAGATCTAATCGGCATTGCCTTGCTGAGAGGCAAATGGTCTAACCATTGGCCACAGCGCAGCCAGTTCGTGTGTGTGTGTGTGTGTGTGTGTGTGTGTGTGTGTGTGTACGTGAGTCCACTTATCCATGTGTCTGTGAACATGATAACTCCAAAACGATAAGTTGGTTAAATACTAAACTTGATATTTAAGTTCAGTATTTTTCATGAATGGGATACGAAGTTTTTCAAAACAAAAATCCCCTCTTTACGTGCGGAAAATTTCGAAATACTTATTTTTCTCAAAAATGCCTCTAACGATTTTGATTAAAATGTCTATATCAAACATATATTTATGACAAATAAAATGTATATCTTTAAATTTTTAGCAATAGCCTCTTAATTCCTCTTCATTATGAATGACATTTTCATAGCCGGTAAACCGTAAGATATAGACAATAAATTACTAAACAAAAAAGGTATATCTAATTTTTTTATATCTTATTCATTTATTGATTGTAAGTAATTGTATATTACGGTATCATGAATACGAGTATAATAAATGGTACATTATATGAATACATGATTATTGGTTGAAATGGGTACTGTTCAGGCGTTACGAATACTGATGTATTCTTTCATCAGCACAGTATGAACTAAACGATTATAAATTCAGATCTTAATTACTCTGAACCGAAGATTTCGCACTTTCTTTGCTCAGAAAAGAATATTAGAATTTATTTTTGTAGTGTTTAGAGCCCGCTTTTACTACGTGTCGTACTGCAGGAGATGACAGGGAATGAAAATGGAGCACTGGTGGAATGTGATGGCGCGGGAAACTGAGAACCCAGAGAAAACTTACCCCTAGGCCGCTATGTCCACCATAAATCCCACTTCTGTCACCTGACATCTTGGTGCGAGGCGAGTGGTCTAACCAATCGGCTACAGTCTATAAAATGGTTTCCTGTTCCCTCGTAAGACATGGCAACTTGAAGTACCTTTTTGCCATACATATTGCTATATACATCTTGTAAAATATTTGAGAATAGTTAGACATGCTCTGTTTTCATGAAATGACATAGTCCACAAGGATCAGGTAATCATAATGTTGCGGCTCATAATACATTGTATTTGCTATTAAGCATAATGCAAACTTATGTATTGAAGTGTGAGTTAAGAATAACATTGGGGGACGACATTTATAGTAATTCAATCATAGTTTCTTCAGTGAATCCATAGAGTGAATCTTAAGGTCCAAACAACAGAGGATTCACACAACCTAAGTTTTAATCTGTCCTCTTCTTCTCATTTCAAGCACTTACTAGAATCAGATGAATTTGATGTGATCTACTAGGAGTGGACAGAATACTATGCACCACTTGAAACCATAAGGACTGGATTCCAACTGGAAGATATTTCAAGGAGCTATTGTGAAAAAAAATCTGAAAAATTATTATTGTACACAGAAAAACCTTCATTGTTGTCATCTCAGGAGAAAGTATGAGCTATCATAGGCTGTCTTCGATGTGCAACATTGTTCCGGAAGTAGAGAACTTCTTCATTGAGATTATGGTTTACTGTGTAGGCCGCGACATTTTTTACACTGCTCTCTGCCGGCGTTTCGCTGCAACCTATGATGATCTTCCTCGGGCCACTGGCACTGCAATTCCTAGTGATCTAATATTTATACTCGTGTGCTGGCGGGTCCCTCTCTCTTCTCCTATTGGCTGTCAGTCCGCCAATCCCCTCTCGCTCTGTCAGTAAGGTTTTCCAAAATTGAATTCAGTGGCTTTCTTCTGTCTCTTTTGAGTTTGTTATTTTATTTAAAGATGTCGATGCTCTCTCTTATTATTATAAGTGTGTAACGACTGTATACTCCAAAATCTATGTATGCGCGGATTTTTTTCACGTGTTCTGTGAGGGCGGATTTTTCTGATTTCAATTTGTGAAGGTTTTTATGGTGACGTGCAAGATTTATCTTCATAAATATTAATCCAGATACTTTGCCAAATTCGTCAAGAGCGGGGGCCAAATTACTAACATCTGAATCAGTGGATAAAGTAACACTAACATCACCTGCATACGCTGAAACAGCAAATTTAAACCCTCTCAAAGTTATACCATGGATCTTATCATGTAGTCGATATAATAACGGATTTATGGTTAAAAGGCTTAATTGAAGCTAGGCAATCTTGACGAATGGAATATTTAATTGGTGTATATCCAGTTATAAACCCATTAATTTGCAAGGCTGAAGTGATATATATATATATATATATATATATATATACACACACACACATTCAATAAGAGATATATACTTCTCACCAAACCCATATCTCTTAAAAACGTCAAATAGGTATCGACTATACAAACTGACAAAGGCATTCTTAAACTCTATCACCACAATATGTTACAGCATCACGTAAAGAACACGTAAGGTCATATATAGAGCGACCAGAAGGACCAGAGGCCTGTGCTAGATAAATTAATTTACTAAGCAAGGGTATTGTTCCGTTGTGCAATATCATCTCAATAAATTGTTAGACAAGTTAGGGAAGTCGAAATGCCCTATGTTGCCAATTTACACATTATCTCAGCAACTGTTTAAGATAATGAGCCAAAGCTTGCAAGGTATATTCAGCAGTACCTTTACTATTGATAGATGAAAAATTGAATACTCTTGTTTATTAGAAGTAAAGGTATAAAACTCTTAAAATGTTACTGAAAATTTGATTTTTAAATTATAAAAAAAATAACTAAACCGTATACATAAATTGTTTCTGTTAAAATAAAGCCTATTTACGTACAGATTTCACCCTTTAGTGTCAATTAGTTTCAGAGATAATGGGGCATTTATATAGAGATACTTACTTCTTGAGAAATTGCTTTTAAACATAACATTTTTAAAAAAAAAACCTAAGTTTCCAAACATAACTTTGCAGTACTTTGAAACTCTCACATGAAGGAAATATGAACGCGGTTCCAATGCTGCGAATAGCTAAAATAAAACTTTCCAATCAAAACTAAAAGAATATGTCTTCTCTAACACTAGTATTTAAAAACTTATAGATATTTTACCAAGTGAGTGAACCAGCATGTTCTAAAAACTACTATGCAAGTTTATTTTCAACAATATTTTAAAACTATTTACAGTTAGCGTACATCTGTAAAAGTTTTACAAAAATAAGCTGCAGATTATAAATATTTATGTCCAATTTAAACGTGAAAATGAAAAAGAAAAATTGGAAATCGCATTTCGAAACCCCTTAAGCCAGTCAGGGGCGTATGTAGAATTTAATTGGGGAGAAGAGGCGGGCGAAAATGACTAATCTGTATAAAGTTAACCCGTTGGAACACTTAAAAATATGACACGGCCGACTAATTGATATATACATCCAATTTTAGAGTTGTGTTTCGAAGAAGTACAGTCCCTTTCTGTATGGCGTGTTTATATAAATATACTAAGTACGGAAAATGGATTTCAAAACATTTAAAGCGTTAAAATGTATTCAGCGTAAAATTTAAGAACAAATTTGAAATGTAGATATGTTCATAATGTAAAATCAAGTCTACTTGTAGCACTAGAAATCTTATCAGCAGCTTCATTATCATCATCATCATCATCACGCGAATTAACATCAAGGAAAATCCAGATGTGTTGCTATATCTTTAATTGCCTTAGTGTACAAAAAGTTATATATGCAGAAGCAGTGGAAATTGAAAAAATAGTTAACATCTTGAAAAGGACACAGGCAACCACAGAGGTCATATTTTGAGCTTCCAATGCTGTCAGATTTTCTTTAAAAAATTTCCATTTTGTTAAAGATTCCCTTTCTAAATAAATACTCTTATCTATTGATCTGATTTTAGACAAAGCGTTGGCTGTTGCCTTTGCTTATTGAATTATTGTCACTGCTGTTGTTTAGGGAAGAAGTAACTTCGGAGTGCCCAAGACCACCTCGCACCCTTTAATGTTGGGGCTAATTGCACCTCTTGGTTATTTCTTGGTCAATGAGAACGAATCCTGAGTCTTAAACCATTAGGTATTAATCATTTAGTTACGTAATGTTTTCCAAAACTGAAAGATGCTTGAGGTACCTGGTGGTAAGGTAGACACTGGAATATTAAAGATATAACGAACACAGGCGTTCCCCTCGATGCTTTTCATAGTCGTCAATCTTCCACTCGCTTTCTCCCCGCTGAGACTCTTTATATCTCCCCCCCTAGTGACATTACTGATACCCTCGCAGGCATAAAAGTTACCTTATGAATCCAGATGGTGTTTTGAATGACGTGAATCTTAATAACCGAGTAATTTAAACAAGCTTATGATTTTATTGTATTGTACATCAATATTCTGGCATAAAGAATAACTTGTCGGCGAAATCAAGTGGAAGATTTTCTGTCTTCATCTTCCGCTTTCTCTACCTTCAAACTTAAGATAACCATGTAAGTTGAAATGTATATATGTTAATGTAGCGCATCAGATGCTTTATTTATGAAAGAATCCAGTTTAAGAATACTAAGACCCTCTTAAATTCTGTGCAGCAATATACTTAACATCTTATATGCATACCTAACATATTCACATATTATGATGTATACGTATATACGAGTATTAAATTATGCGAATGTAGCACATCAGATGTTTTACTTGTGAAACACTTCAATTTAAAAATACAAAGTCGCTCTTAAAATCTGTGCGGTAATACACTACACACTTGATTTTTTTATACGTATATACATAAATATTTTAAATTATGTGCAGTAATACACTTAACATTTGATATATAGTATATGCCATATACTATACGTTATATATAATAGATATGATATATTTTATATATATATATATATATTTATAAAAAATCACTCTTTTATTTGTGTAATATTAATCAAGATAATCCTTACCAAAAATAGTCTTATTATTTATTTCCTTATAAATGAAGAAAAATAAGGGAAGACGCTAGACTAAAGCAATATTAAAATATTTTAAAAGATGTCGATATGCGTTTGTCATTGAAATCAATTCCCCTTCCAAGGGCAAGACTAAAACAAACGAGATATGAAACGAAAGATAGCTTCTCGTTTGAGAATTTTTTTTAATTAGTTTAACATTGAAACCATAACAACAAATATCTCTGAAATGGTTAACTCCACTAAAGAAAATGAGAAAAATTGCGTGTTTTAACGAGATCTACATTCCCTGTACAGTAAAGTGTTGTCTTTCTCTCACGCTTTATCAGTTATGCAGGACAAAGAGGTTTTCAGAGGCTATTCTCCGAAAGTTCAAGATATACATTCCGTTTGTAATAAAAGTATCTTAAACATAAGATATTTTAATGAAAAAACTTGAGCAATTTTTAAGAATAAAAAATTTAGAAAAATATTCTGTGTAAAGGGTAGTTAGGGCTAGGATATATTTCTGAAAATCTTCATGTCCAAAGTTTGATATTTATTCAAATTTTAAAACACACAACACACTCACATACACACACGCATCATTTTCTAAACCTACTTTTTACTCTTACTAAATAGAGCATTTGCACATAGGCAGAAAAGAGATTGCACTCCAACCAAAAATTCAATATAGAGATTTTAAACGTTTTAAGGTCCCTGGTGTCAAAAAAAATAGAAAAAGTCCGCGCGCGCGTGTATGTCTGTGAGCACGGTAAACAGAAACAAAAGGTTGGTAAAATACCAAAATTGGTATTTAAGTTTAGTATCTTTCAAGGATGGGACACGAAGATTTTCAGCAAAATATTCCTCCCCAACTACCCTTTACATGGAACATTTTCCAAAATATTTACTTTATTAAAAAAATGCTCTAACTCATTTGATTAAAATATATATTTCAGATACTTTTATTACAAACGAAATGTATATCTTGAATTTTCTGTCTCTGGAAACCTTTATTCAGGATGACTTTTGGTGAATTTTGCATAACTGTTAAAGTAAGAGATACACAAAACTTATGGCACAAAAATTGTGATTTATCGTGGAGTTTAATATTTTAGATATTCCTTGTTATTGGTTTCAGTTTTAAAATAGTTAAACTTTTCACATACGGAATTTGTCAACTCCTGGCAATGCAAAGAAATTTTGCCGCTTTTATCTTATTTCCCTTTTACCTACAAGAAAACAAGTAATAGGACCATTTTTGCTAATGTTTGTGTCAATTTGTATGAAGAATACGATTTTTAACACAAATTTGTTACCGAAATGTGGAAAGGAACACATCCGATGTTTTATTTGGTGGTGCTCAAAACGTGTATTTCCGATGGAGTCTTGGTTTTTGGTGGAATCTCCCTATCTACTATGTACATTGTACATACATGATAGAGAAATAAAAATAAGTAAGGCTTTAAAATTTTAATTAATTATGTTTATATCATTTATTGTTAAAACGAGTCGTTAAGCGACAAATATATGTTACTTAATTGGTTTTCAGTGTATCTGTTGAAATAAACTCTTGGGGGTACATGCTCACGCTGGCGCTTCTTAGGAGAGGTCAGGCAGTTTATAAGATAAATGCCTGCCTCGTCACCTTCACAAGGGCTTCAGTCGTATTGATGTCTACAAAGTTTGAATCGGAGTATGGCACATTTTTCAAATCGGGATTATCTGGATAAATTACTTGCTTATCGTAAATCTGAATGCACGTGAAACCCAACATTTTATTAGGATAAAATTCCTGACAGGAGAATTCCAAATCCTAGATCATTTGCTGCTGTAGCATAGTGCAGGAGTCGAAATTTTACTTATTGGAACATTTGAAATATAAAGTGTATTAGGTAGAACGCTGGACCTTTAGCAAGAGTAGAAAAAAATAATAAAATATGTGATCTTGTGGCAGAGTGGTTAGAACGATTGCCTCTGACCTAGGCTGTCTGGGTTCGATCTCAAGGAAACCACGTGTGGGATTTGTGGTGGAAGAGGCGGTGTCTGGTTGGATATTTTGAGTCCTCCGTTTTCCTACCAATCAGTCCATTTCTTCTGTCGTCCATTTCACCGTCTTTTCTTATCATCCACTTCCTCACTTTCATACCAGGCATCAGGCTGATCACCCATCCTAACATCTCTTATCCAAAGCCCCTGCCGTCGCCCTCCGTGGTGTAGTGGTTATCATGCTAGTCTCTTATACCCAAGGTCGCGGGTACAAACTCTAGCGGAGGAATACGGATTTTTTCCGGCATAAAAATGTATGGCTTCCTTCAGAAGAGCAGTAAAGCTTATAGTCCGGAGTCTTAGATTTGCGGCACGTAATAGATTCTCAAGCCTGACAAAGAGACCTCTAAGCAAAATTAAGCGATCTTTCACACCAACTATAGAATGGGACGTTGAAAACCACTGTGGTTAAAGAGCGTCCATAAATAAAATCCCATTTCAGTTTTCATAGTCTCTGCTCTTCAAAAAATGTCTGACCGCTGGCTTGCAAGACTTGGGGGTGTAAATCTACTAAAAGGAGGGTAAAAAGATATAGAAAGAAAGAAAGAAGGAAGGAAAAAGAGAGAAAGAAAGAAAAAAATGTAATGCTTACACAGATTCAAACATCGCATATTTTAAGCATCGACTCTAAATACCAAAATGAGCATACCATGGTGCTCTTGTTTTTGTATACACTTATTGACCACTAATGCATTCCTTGAATGATTAAGATGTCGACCACGCTTTACTATTCACAATGCATCTGAATAAGTTATTTAAAATGTGCACTTCACATACATTATTTCAATATCATACTAAATTATGTTTTACACAGTCCTCTCCCGTGCATTAGCTAAGCTTATGGGAACCAGCTAGAAAGCGCGAAAGAAAATCTCTCTTCTTTTTACCTGCAATAACTGTCAATACATACACTGCGTGGCAAAACCAGTTTTCGTGCTATGTTCCCAGACTAATTTATCTTACTAACAAACGTCGTATGTGTGAAGGAAGCGGAAGCAACATTACTAAACAAAACATTCGCCTCTTTAGACATAACGGGTTGCCATATATCGCAAATAATTTATTTGTTAACAATAGCTACATTTTTCTTAAGTCGTCTTCTTTAGGGTCTGCTTTATACTTCTAACATCCTATATATGATTCGTCCTACGAATTTAAATACTTAGTCCTTTATTTGTGTTGCACTTTCTCGTGTAACTGTTGGTGCGGTCTGACTACTTCATGATTCTTTTCACCATTTTGCTTATATTCTTTTGTTTTATTGTTCAGATCACATATATTTTTCTTCCATCTCTCTTGATTAATTTTATGAACTTCACTTTTATATTTTACAAGCTGTCTTATAAACATTACTCTTTTTCACTTGAAGTCTGTTTTGATCTCTTCCGTGATCATCCATGTTTAATTGTGATACACAGTACTAGAGTTAGATATGAGGCATGAGGATGTTGGGGGAAGGAATGAGAGGAGAGGAAACCACAAGCCAGCACTCAGGAAATGACGGATCTAAGCGTAGAGACGCACTGAAGTCCCTAACAGTTTACTAGATGGAAGCCCTGGCGCGCCCCGGAGACTATACAGGCGCCGGGAGGCCTTTGAAAGAATTTCACTACAACAGCACCTATGTTCAACCAGCGCAACCAGGGGGAAGAGCGTTTTACTTGGAGCAAGCAAACGTCATCTGCCACAGCTGCCGCCGACCTTAAAGATGAAGAAAGGAAATGAAATGTAGGAATGAAGGAAAAGCAACCGTGGTAGGTACACAACAACCCAGCATTCGCCTAAGCGGCCCAGGAAAACCATGGAAAACCCCGGGCCGGGGTGCGTGGTCAAGGCAGAGTGAACACGGACCTCCCGAAAGACAGTTACAGATGAAACTGCCTGGGTCATCTGGTGGAGGTAATCTGAAATACTAATATAATTTCTTTTCCAGATTAATGTTTTATTTGACTTAAGTAAAATCTATTGAAATAGCTATATTTCCTTGCTACAACAGTACTGTTGATAAACACGGAATGTATAAATTCCAACCACCCTAAAAATGTATTACGTAAAATTACCATAGAGAATATTTGTGATATAACAGATGCTATTAGTACGTTCTTTACACGAAACTGAAGTTAAGGCATAGGCCCTCACTAAAACAGTGCAGTAACATTTTTTTGGTATACCTGGTATGCTTGCATTAAAAACTAATTATGTGTAAGTTTCAGATCTCTGAAGATATTGAATTAATAAGTTTATAGCACCACAAATTTCAAGGAGAGATTTAGAACCAACTGTAAAAAAAAAAACATTAATAATTTCTTACTTTTGGTCATAGTTGTATGAGATCTGATTATTACTTTTCCTAGAACGTACGTGCAATGTGCATAGTAGATAAAGAAGGTATTGTGTTCCACCCAAAAATTCGACATCGAGATTTCACCGGAAATACATGTTTTAGGGACCCTGAATCCAGAAAAGTATTTTAGAAAAAGGTTCGTGTGTGTAACTCAAAAACGAAAACTCGGTTAAATACAAAATTTGGCATTTAAGTTCAGTATCTTTAAAGAATGTGATACTAAGATTTTCAGGAAAATTCCCCGATCTCATTGAAAAGTTATATGGAAAATGTTCTAAAACGTTTATTTTCCCCAAAATGCTTCTAATGATTTTGATTAAAATACTTTATTGTTAGTATATATTTTATGACAAAGTATGTATTTTGAGTTTTCTGAGGATAAACCTCTGAAGATCTCTTCATTTTGGATGACCTGTGTATAACTTTTGTATAACTGGTAAATTGTAAGAGATAGATAAAAATATAGATCTCAGACACTTTGTCATCCAGAATTTTTTAACCGTTTTCAAGGTATTCCGTGTTGCTGGTTTCATTCTTAAGATGTTTTAAGGATATCCCAAACAGGAAGTCTTCTTTCTTTTCGTCCGTGTTTTTATTATTTCTAGAAAGCAAACAAAACCTAATTTCAATTGTTTCACATAACGACTGACTTTTAAAGCAGTTGACCATCGCTTTTTCTAAGTGCATTCCCCTGTTTCCCTTCTAGTTACAAAGATGCAAATAATAAGACCAACTCCGCTAACGTTTATCTCGATTTTCATGATGTAGGTACAATAATAATCTTCTGTAAGAAAAGTCTATTTCCGAAACAACTAGAGCACTCATGTGAAGTTGACCGATGTCAACTTGTTTTACACTCTGTTGATACATGTGTCTGGTAATAGATAGAATTGAATAATACTTTTTTTAATCAGAAAACTAAATAGGTATTCTATAAAATTGGAACTATTATTTATACTATTTTGAAAGAAAACTCAGAGATAACTACTTTAAATATTTGCATATTGTTTATTTATAGGACTTTTTTATTTATTTTATATAATTTTATTTAATACTAAATTTTACATTTATTCAATTGTTTGTGTGCATATTGTTTGGTTATAGAACATTTTTTTTATTTTATGCGATTTTATTTAATACTAAATTTGACATTATTTAATTTGTATGTGTTAATTGATATCACTTATGAATATAACACCAATAAAATTTACTTATTTAGAATTAAAGTTTATATACAGTTATGTAAGTTTGCAATGTTTCATCAAAATCTATCAAGATAGTTTCTGAAAAATGGGTCCATACATCTTGAAAAACAATACTTTCGGTTAAGCTACTATATGACAAAGATGTGGTATTTTCACTTTGAAAAGTTCTATATCAATCCTGAGAGTCATCATGGCTTCGTTCACAAAGTTAGCGAGGATACAAGATAATGCTCAATATACTAATAATATAGATTTAATAACAGTCCCCTTTATAGTTTCTATAGCAAAACATTACTGTCAATATGAATATATGACCAAGGGAGAAGACCACTTTGTTATTAATTTTAGTATTGTCTGGTGGAATTTCGAAATAAAATTTATGAAAAGGTTAATTAAACATTACAGAAAAAATGAAATTAAATACAAATATGAACATTTTGAACATTTTAATTTACATATATCATATAGTTTTGTATAATTCAGCAGGTATATTATGTTGACATTCAATTTATGAAACTAGAATTTGTACACCTAAGGTATCACTATTTAAATTCTTAGATTTTTAAAGTCTTGCTACCAAGGAATAAATAGTAGGTAGAGAAGACATTGCATGCCATCATAAATTCTATAGCGAGGTTTGAAGGGTTATACACGTTTTGAGGGCCCCACAATAAATAAATGAATACATAAATAATTTTAGAAAACGTTCGCGCGAGAATGCATATGTATGTGTGTTTGTCTATGCGGGTAATATGGATAGCATAATACCTCAAAACTCTATTAAATAAAACATTTCGTATTTAAGTTTAATGGGTTCCAAATGCGATATGACAATTTCCAGAAAAATCCTCTACCCTTTACATGTTTGAAAATTTTGCTTTTCTCCAAAATGGCTCTAACGATTTTGATTAAAACATCGTATGTTAAAGATGTTTACATGACAAATAAAATGTATATATTGAATTTTCTGGGAATAGCCTCTGAAACCTCCTCATTTTGAATGACTTTTCCATAAATGGTAAACCGTAGGAGATGATAAAAATTTGCACTTAGATCTTCTTAAAACATACAATTTAAATCATAAACAATTTTTGTGGAGTTCTGCGAAATATTTCTTGTTATTAGTTTCTATTTGAAAAGACTAGACTTTTCTCAAACTGGAATTTATCATCCCTTTTTTTCTTTGTTTATTCCTGAGGGAACCTTTCTAAAATAGCCAACCAGGACTGCAAAACCAAGCCACCTCTCCAAGGAGAGAGGTCGAAGTTTGGTATATAACGATCGTTTAGTTTTTGAGCTATGCTGTTCACAGACATACACAGACCTTTTTCTAAAACTACTTGTTTTTAATCCAGGGGACCCTAAAATTTGTTGTTTCCGGTGAAATCTCGGTATCAAATTTTTGGGTGGAGTTACCTTCTGAATTACACTATGTACACAGTACGTGTAGAGAAAGTAAAGAAGAAATAAAAAGAATGGGCTAATGAGTTATGTACTGCGTTAAATAGACAATCAGCGAGTTTTTTCTGCTCTTCCAGACTATCGTTAGGGCCTGAATTAACTCCCATGTTTGTCTCTATTTCATTTTATAACTGTACATTTAACAATAATTTCCTTTTATTTTCTCTACCGCGTATAGTAACTAGAAAATTTTCATTTTCCATATACAAATTTTATAGAGATTACACTTGAAATACACGTTTTGAGACCCATGAATCTAAAAAGCATTGATAAAAAAGGATCCTGTGTTATTTAAGGTCAGCATGTTACAAGGAGGCGACGGGAATATTTTCAATAAAATACCTCATCCCAATTACCTTTAAATGATACATTTATATGATGAACTATTTTAATTTGTCCAAAAATACTTGATTTCGTTCATGCTTAATTTAAAGAGGGTTGATAATGTATATTCTCAAAATTAGTTCTAATCATTCTGATTATTATACCATATATTAAAGATATTTACATGTCAAATGAAACATGTATATTGAATTTTCAGGGAATGGCCTTCATTCCAAAGAATTCAGCATTAAACCATATGCGTAAAAGAATTACACAAAAGTGTAAATCTTTTTAAAACAAAATTTATTCAAAAAACGTTTTAGAGCCATGAGCCATTTACGAGATATTCGTTATTCTTGGTTTTAACTGTTAATTTTTTTTCATTCCTTAAACCTCTTTCGATATTCGTTTATTTCTAACGATTACATAGAAAGAGTGCGGAATTTTAAGACCACGTTTTAGCGTCTGCTGTACCATTTGTACCCCGCTATTGTCCTTGCTTCTATAACCAGGTATGGGATGTAATTATTTCTGCAAAGCTTTATCTCGATTAAAATAAAGTAGACAGAAAAGTTAGAGTAGCTTTCATAAGCACTTATAATTGATAGAGAATAGAGAAAGGCTTGTGATTTTAAAATAAGATTTTATCTGAATTATGCAAACTGCACGTAGTAGAGAACGTATCCCCTAAATCCCATGAAGACATTTTTAAAAGGGGTCGGTATGTGTGTGTTTGTGGTGTGTGCGTCTGTATGTGTCCGATTGTCTTTAAACATCATATTAACTCAAAAACAAGAAGTTTGTTAAATACCAAACTTGATATTTAAGTTCAGCATCTTTCTATTTGAAGATTTCAAGAAAATTACCCAACCCTGAACTACCCTTTACATGGAACAGTTTATTAATTTTTACTTTCTTGAAAATGGCTTTAACGATTTTTATTAAAATATTATAGGTATATTTAAGAAAGTTACATGACAAATAATATTACTTTTTATTATTATTTATTTTTGTTATTAGTTTAACATCCATTAACCTAGTAGGTCATATCCGATGATGAATAAAATTCGTGAAATGATACTCAAATGATCTCGGGGTCCATGGAGCTTAAAGTTACTCGACATTCGTCTTCTCAGGTTATGGGAAAACCCCGAAAAAAACTTATCCGGGTAGCTCACCGTAAGCGAGATTCGAACTCACTTCCTTTTGAATGTGAGGCTCTGAAAATAACCCTAAAATACTCTATATTCTGATTGGCTTTTGTATAAATTGTAAACCGTAAGCGCTAGAATAAAGCTTAGTATGCACAACAAATCTAAAGCACATAATTTATGTCAGATAACTTTTTTGTGGAGTTAATCTTTCCGAGACATTCCTTGTTATTCGTTTAAATTATACAGTACTTACACTTATCTCAAATGGGAAGTCACATTTTAATTATTTTTACTCCTGGCCATGCAAACGGAGTAAAGTTTCAGTATCATCACTTATCGACCAGCTTTTAAAAGATTTAACTATTGCTTTAGCATAATGTATAACCTTATTTCAGTTGTATCCACAAGAAAATACGTAAAAGGTTCATCTCTGCTGACGGTCATCTCGATTAGTAGATAAAAGAATGAAGTAGACAGGAAAATAAGCTTTTGTAGGAATAGTTTGTCGAGGAATAGGTAGAGAAAGTTAGATGAGGGGAACAGGTCAGATTTTTTAAAAATTGCTTTCCGCATTTGTCATTCATGAACTTTTACATGTTCTGAAGAGTGCTTTACTAACCAACTGCTCCTATCTTTCCTTTTGCTCTTTTTTTTATTTCTTCCTAACTGTATCCTTTCCTCGAAAACCAGAGTTTGGAGCAGCTTGACTAGGAAGGGACCATTAGCCGAGCTTGCCGTTGCGGAGAGAAGGGACGGAGGAATTTGGAAAACGTGAGAGAAAAAACTGAACTTATTCGGTTCTGTGTGCTTTAATTCTTTTTCCGTTACTCTTAACAGCTGTTGCTGGATGAGAAAATGACCACGGAAATTTGCCACCATACATTTAATGTATTAAGGTGTTTAAGAATAGGTTTTAAAGTGACAATATTCATGAAAAGGAGGGGAAAATATCCAATAGATTGACTCTTAATTTAACATCTTCTACATGCGAATGCCTGGAAAACTATGTGCCAAAACTTGAGTGTTTCCCATTTTAATTCTATTTCATTTAATGTATAGAGGAAGTATTTTATCCCACCCAAAGGTTAGATATAGAGTTTTCACCGGAAATGCACGTTTTGAGGCTCCCGCGTGCAAATAAAGTTTTAGAAACAGGCCTCTGTGTGTATGTGTGTCTTTGAACAGCAGAGCTCAAAAACGCAAAAACTGTTAAATACCAAACTTGGTATCAACATTTGGTATCTTCTAATTATATGACATGAAGATTTTCAAGAATATGTCTGCACCCCAAACTGACCTTTACATGGAACAATTATTGAAAGTTTCAATTTTCTCAAGAATACAAACGATTTTGATTAAAATACCGTAAATTAAATCTATTTATATCACAAATAATATGCATATCTTG
The DNA here is from genome assembly GCA_030762935.1 of Hymenopus coronatus. NCBI lineage: Eukaryota > Metazoa > Arthropoda > Insecta > Mantodea > Hymenopodidae > Hymenopus > Hymenopus coronatus. Next base: position 50,772,288 of record CM060890.1, on the reverse strand, counting down.
AATTTTATGGGAAAAGCTGCTGAAGACCTGTTAATTTAGGATGAATTTTGCTGAATTTTATAAACTCGTAAACCATAAGAGATAGACAAAACACACTGTACAAAAAATGTAGATCTCGTTAAAATACACAATTTATATCATATAACATATATCTTGAATTTTATGGGAATAGCTTCTGAAGACCTGTTCATTTTGGATGAATTTTGCTGAATTTTTATAACTCTTAAACCATAAAAAGTATTATACAAAAAATGTAGATCTCGTTAAAATACACAGCTTATTTCATATATATTTTTGTTGTAGAGTTAATTGTTTCCGAGATATTCCTTCTTATGTGTTTCAATTTTAAAGCACGTATCATCTTAGACGGGGCAACTTTCCTTTCATGTCTTTTGTTTTCCTGACCCTAACTTCAATTGTTCACATACGTCCGGTTTTAGATTTGATTATGGCTTTAGCCTAGTATTTTCTTTACACTTTTGTAAGACAAGTGTTTAAGAAACAGCTAGAGAAAGTCATGTGAATGGAACACATAAGATAAATTTCTCTGGGCTGCATCCGTTATATTCTGTGTCCACAATGCTCTACAATTAGGTATCAGTATATCTTCTATTAATCGTAAAATATCCCCTAAACTGAATGAATAAAATATTCGGTAAATTAGAAGTTTTCATAAGTCCAGAGGTAAATGGAAACGTATATTAAAATAAGTATACACGGTACTGCAAACATTTTTCACAATTTAATAACAATCAAGGAATACAATATTATTTTGTTGTTAGGAGTTTGTGAGACAGCATAATAAATGATGGAAATTTTACAAGCGGTTAATGCGAATAAAAACACTTTTGACAAATTCATATTTTAAAAATATATAAATGATTTTTCTTAGGAAACTGTATCTTTTATGGAATCCTAGTTAGTAAACGTCTTTGAGTGAACATATATTCAAATGAAGTTCACGCATTTTGTTTGTGGTAACAGTGACAAGGATGTTGCATCAAAGTCATTAGAAGCATTTGTAAACAAAATCCCCTTAAAGCGTTATTTGTGTTGGGGAGGATTAATTGCAAATATTTAAGTTGCTTCAATAAAGCGTCTACTTAAAAAAACTTAAATAAATTATCTTTGAGTTCAGCATTCCAATCATGCAACACAAAGATTTTAAAGATAGTCTCCCCATCTCAAGCTACCCATTACATGATGCATTTTATTGAAAACATCTGGTTCCTGATTATGGCAATGACGATTTTATCAAAATTTCACATGTTTAAGATAATTTGATGTTAAATAAACCGTTTATCTTACATTTTTTGGAAAGATCCTCTTAAGTGCCCTTATTTCTGGATGCCTGGTAAACTGGTAAACCGTAATAGACAGACAAAATATTAGTACACGTAATATTAAGATTTCGTTAAATCACAACATTTATGTCAGATATACTTTTGTGGGGTTAACAATTTCTGAGATATCCCTTATTACGGCGTTTAAACTTTTCAATACGTATTGCTCGTCTCCAAAGTAAAGTCGTCATTCGTTTTTCTTTATTTTATAATTGCTGGCCTTGCAAAAGATAACCGATTTTAATTGGCACCATTAAGGACCAGCTCTTAAAAGATTAGACTATTTTTAGTATAAAAAAACTAGAAATGTTATTAGTATAACCCATGTTTTGTTGTTTTAAAGGTTGAATTTTGGGAAAATTATTTTATTTTGGAAGGCTAAGCTTTTGTTTAATTGTACTTAATTCACCCCTCACCAACCAAACGTTTTAGTCTAGTGTATTTATTCGGAATGTATATATAAGGAACAAGAAGGTAATACGACAGTTTCTATTACTGTTTATTCTCCATAAAAGAGATAAACGGATAAGCTTTTATAAGAATAGTTTGTTGCAGAATAGGTAGAGAATGTCATGTGAACGGAGCACCTAAGATGTTTTAATTTATTCAGAAAGCCTTTCAATGAGCCCCTGAAAATTAGCCCAATGAACATCAATTTTTTTAAATTTAAAAACAAGCGTAATATTTCATTAAAATTGAAAAGGTAACATAATCGTGCACTTTGCTTTCAAGTGACCCTTGGGGAGAGGATACCCAAAGGGCGACCTGATTGGGACGAATATGTGAGTTAGCAACGATGAGGTCCTCAAGTATTCCAACATGATAATAATCCCGATGCTGTCCACTGCAACATGGGGACCCATATGTGGACGAGAGATTCCAGGAAGAACAGGGGCCCAAGAAGTCCATTGGCTGGACTTCTTGGGCCAAAAAGAAATCCTTCTTGGGTGCAAATTCCAGCGTTGCCTGGTTCTCCAACTTGAAAAGATCAAAGGAAATGAGCGCAGGAAACGGAGAGAAAATTTGTTATAGAAGGGAAGCCATCCCAGTATTCGCCTACTGAGCCAAGAAGTACACCCATGGCCAGATTGATTGGACCGAAGATTCTGGTGGCAGTCGAATTCGGGATCTCTCTAATATGAGACTCAGATCTCGTTCGGTAATATAACAAAGAATCAGCACATTCTTTAACACATTGAGACTTCCCTTAGGAATGTTTTCCCAAAATAACCGAATTATTGGAATCTAAATCAAGTCAATAAGCCGTATTTTGTTTGATAAACACTGCTACCTCTCATGTTACAGAATAATTTGTAAACACCTACAGAAGATTCGAATCAACCTGATAAATTGAAGTAACAGAGATTTCCTCTTCTGTGGAATGAAGTAGACTCAAAGCTGTGGTCTTCACTGCTCTACCGATGACTTTCCTTTGCACACATCATCCTCTCTAGGAAATACATGCTTTAAATTTCGTGAACGCAGAAAATCCCGTAAATCTTAAAAAGGAACTTCTCAGGCTCTCGTATGCGGAGTTGCGTTGGCAGTAAAGCAAGGAGAAATTTAATGGGCAACGTGAAAGCCAGAGTGCTGGAAATGGTGGTGAACAAGCTTGATGGTGGCCGACTGGACTGTTTGCTTTGTAGAAAGCAGATTGCTTCCGGCTACAGGACACGTTTACTTTGTGGTGAAACTCGGCTCTACATGGTGAAGGTTCACGTGTGCATATAAAGGAAGGCCCTTTATGGTAATCTTACTTCTACAGCGTTAAGGATACGGCTACTTTATCAATCTTTTTATAGGCTTATATTTCATTTGCTTTTCAAAGTTTTTAATCCCGTAACATCCGTGCAAAAACACTGATAATTCTGACTTTTACCTATCTTGGTTCAGTAAAATGTGTTATTTTTCCAATTACATTGAAATCTAAACACAATCCTTCATAGACTATTCTTGATTTTGTCAAAATAACTGAAGCAATTTTGATTAAAATGCCATATATTTAACTTATTTACATCGCAAATAAAATGTATATTTTGAACTTTCATCAAACAGCCTGTGCGGTCCTGTTCATCTGTATGGCCTATGTGTAATTGATACACCGTAAGAAATAGATAAAATCGTATTTAATTGTTTACTCCACATCACCTTATGAGTTGGAAAGGAAGAGTCAGATTGAACATTTTAAGCAATGGCGGGATTTGAGCCACGGATATCCTGGTTTCCGTTCAGTTGCTCTAAACCACTGATCTACCAAGGTAACACTCTATAACTAATATAACTCCATGGCACGACAGCTCACGGGGAGCCTTGGCCTACCGCCCGGCCGCTGCGTCCCTCATCTCGGTCCACTACAGACGTCATGGATGGGGTGCAGTATTGGAGGGTGAGACGTGGTCAGCCCCTCGAGCCCCTCCCGGCCGGTTAATGCGGTCCTCACGACCTGGAGCCGCTACTTCTCCATCAAGTAGCTCCTCAATTGGCCCCCCAGGGACCTCACGAGGCTGAGTGCACCCCGGTCCAGGTCTCCCAGCGGGGGAAAAATCCCCAGGCCGGTACTGGGGATCGAACCCAGGTCTCCCGCTTGGTAGGCAGCTGCGCTACCACCACGCTAAGGAGATGACCAAGGTAACACTCTACCAGTATTAAATTCCCCAACTGATTCTCATGATTCCCGGTAAACAAAAACATGATCTCAAATTATGCGACTTACAATGTGGGTACTTTAAGTCCCAGGCTACAATTTGACCTAATAATAGTTGGTAAACTACGAAGCCCGGAACTTAAAATAGCTGCAGCATTGTAAGTTGTCATTGAGGTATGCATCCCAAAATAATTTGTGATTTCCCTGTAGTGTACTGACAAACATTCAAGTCGGTTATGGAATTTAATATCGTGTCGGCATTTTGCCATTGTAGCTCAGTGATTACAGCAATTGGACGGAAAGCAGCTTATGAATGATTCTAATCTTTAATTGGATATGATCAAATTTATAACGTTATTTTAACCGATCACGCTTCCATTATAATTTTCTGTATAGTTACACCTATTATAATTGGAGGATTTGGTAGTTTATAAACAATTTTATTTATTGAAATACATTATTATTTTTATGTATTAATTCTAACAAGGTATGCTTTAGTTCCTGGTCATGGCATTGACTTTTTCAATATGAATCTACCTTTTCGAACAAAATCTTACTGCACAAAAAAACTCCTAGAAGATTTATGTGAACGAAAATAGTGACAATATGTAATTTGTGACAAATTATACATTAGCAATTTGGGAACACACTTCACTCATACTACTAGAACAAGTTTATGCCAGTAGATAGTTAAATATTTGAAAACTTAGACCAATAGAAAGCATGTCTGAGAGAAGTATTTTATATTTATGGTTATATATATATATTTTTTATGGATTTAACCATCTTCCAGACATGCCTTATACTGGTTTAAGTTTTCAAATACTTAACTAGCTACTGGCATACACTTCTTTAGTATTATAAGTGAAGTGTGTTGCTGAATTGTTAATTGTTTATTTATTAGTCTGACACATAAATGAGTTTGCCAAGTGACACAGAACAATAAACAGTTAGAGGTTTTTAACAAAAAATGTTATAAGTGAGTATTACAAAAAATATTTTTATGATACATTAATTTATAAAAGATGTGCAACAATAAGAGTTATAACAATAAAAGGGAAAAAAACTACAAAAATAAAGCGATTTATAAACCATAATACATTTTACGTTCTATTCAAAGCATACAGTATAAATTATTTCGAAAAATGGCTACGGAATGTTTTATGATATTTTCCGTGATTACTTGTTCCACACTTCTGTTAATTTTATATTTTGCTGTCCATTTCAAAAACATACTTGTAATTGTTCCTCGAGATCCAAAAAATAGCCCTACTGTTATTGGATTAATTGTTTTTTCACACAAGCTGTGTGTAGGACAGAAGTTGGATCGTAGCGTCAGACTGAGAACTTCAATGCCAAAGCCGGGATTTGAACCACGACTCTCCCGATTTCTAGCCGGTTGCTCTGCCACTGAGCTACCATGGCAACATGCCGGCATCGTATTGAATTTCTCAAATGACTCGTATGTTTCCCGGTAAACCACAAGGTGTTCTCAAATTACTTTGAGATGACAACTCCAATGGCGACTTACAATGTTGCAAGTACTTAAGTCCCAGGATTCATAGTATAGCCAACTATTATGGTCAATTGCTATTGGATTAATTGGTTTTTTACACAAGCCATGTGTAGGACAGGAGTTGGACTTAAGTACACACAACATTGTAATATGGTATGGTGGGCTCATATATTTTCTGTTTTTCCAGATGAATTGTTGAGGTTGGTCTTTATTCAGTTCAAAGCGGATGGTTGGGTCTATTATCACTGCATCTGATTTTCTTCTATTTATCTCAATGATGTCTATGCGACGATTACTACCACCATCAGCAGGGCAGTGAACTTCCTCGCAAACTTCTAGTCCGGTTTCACGTAGTGTATTTGCCTAGATGGATCTTATGGTGTTGTGTCTCTTAATTCTCAGCAGAGGACAGCTTCCAAGCAAGTGGGAAAGAGTTTCATACTCACTGCAGTGTCTGCAGTGGTTTGTGCTTGAAGATCGTCCAGGAATACTGCGAACTGAAGCTACTATTGCATCCATTTTCAGTATGTCCCTTCATTCAGAACTGCTCAAGCCTTTTTTTATTCATTAACCAGGTGTTTGCGGCTGTAACTTCTAGAAATAGTTCCACTCCTTTTCCTTTATGAGGATAGAAACACCAAGACTGGTATTCTTTGTCACGTAAGGTGTTTCTCAACTGTCTGACTGTTTTATCAGACAGTTCCATTTGTAGAGCAGAAAAGCAGTGGTTTGTGGTGGCTTCATAATTTCGTACTACGTTGTCACATTTAACCCCCCCCCCCAATTAAAAGAACCTGAATAGGTTTTGGGTTTGAAATCTTCGTTCCAAATGTGTAACATTATTAACCAGTTGGTTAAAATGACTCCATTTGACTTGAGAGAGAATATGAGGTAGCATTTGGAAATTGTGGTATAATTTGAGCTATATCAGTCACCCGAGCTCCAATTTAGGTGAACAAAATGAGAAATAAACTATAGAAATAATATAAATTGGTAAATTGTATAAAATTGGTTTGCAGTTCCTGTGATATGGTGGTAAACTAAGAATGATATAACAGACTGCTACTTCTGCTTGACAAATATATATTGGAATAAGTTCAAAGACCAAACATACTGTTAAATATAAATCTTTAAAAACAGCAATTCGTCCAGTGCCTTATGAACCTGGCCTTCCCACACCAACTCACTAGACGACAGATCTGAGCTTTCAGATTTTGAAACTGTAGATGACACTCGGTGAATTACAACAACAGAGCGACTCAAATTTTGTGGAAAGAGTCACCATAAACGAACCGCTTTCTCAGGATGACCTAAATGATTTGGGTTTTTTAAAAGTAAAGCTCAGCTATTGCTTCAAGATTGAAAGGCTAGCGTGTCCTGCAGGATGACACTAAAATAAGTTATTTCCGCCAATCTCTATTTTCTAAACAGAGGTAATCTATTTTTTACTTTCTCTACACCTACTATGTACATAGTGTATAGAGAAGGTATTGTAATGCACCCAAAAATTCGATACCGAGATTTCACCGGAAATACATGTTTTGAGACTTCCTGAATCCAAAAAAAAAAAAAGCATTTTTAGAAAAATGTTCGTGTGTCTGTGTGTGTGTGTGTGTGTGTGTGTGTGTGTGTGTCTGTGGGCAGTATAGCTCAAAAAGGAAAAGTCCGTTAAAAACCAAACTTTGTATTTAGGTTTGCTGTCTTCCAAGGATACGACACGAAGATTTTCAAGAAAATCCCCCCATTCCCAACTACTCTTTACGTGGAACTTTTTTCGAAAATTTTTATTTTTTAAAAAATAGCTGTAACGATTTTGATTAAAATATCGTATATTAATGATATTTACCTAACAAATAAAATGTATATCTTGAATTTTTTGGGAATAGCCTCTGAAGCCTATTTTATTCTGGATGAATTCTGCATAACTACTAAACCGTAAGAGAGGGACAATAGCTTAACACACAAAAATGTAGAGCACGTTAAAACACACAATTTATGCTATACACATTTTTTTCCTGGAGTTGATCGTTTTTGAGATATTCCTTGTTTTTAGTTTCAGCTTTGAAAAAAGTATACTTTTCTCATACAGGAGTTTGCCAAGTCGTGTCCATACAAACAAACGAACTTCAGTCACATAGAAACCAGTTTTTGGCTTTCACTTTAATCTATGGCACTCCCTTATTTCGCTTCTATTTACAATACAGTAAGAAATAAGACTATTTCTGCTAATTTTTCTCGATTACCATAAAATAAATAAAAGAATAAGCTTACTAACAATAGATTGTTACAGAGATATAGAGAAAGTCATGTGAATGAAACACATCAGATTTTTTCTGTAATGTCGATACTTTGATATAGTCCCTGGGTGTCCAACATAAACCTGAATATAGGGGTTTGCTCATTGACTCCTCGAAAATAATCTTGAAAGGAGTCTTGCTACATAATGAACGGGAAAGGAAAATGAAATTAATTAATTCATTACTGGAGTTTAAAAAGCAAACCGTGCAATATCGAGGAAACCAGCTAGTGAAGTATAAAATATGACATCCGTGTATAATCTACTGTTTGTATTTTTACTTTCTCTACATATACTATGTAAGTACGTATATACAGATAAAGTAATCTATTCCACCTAAACATATTGGTGACGATATTTCACCGGAAATATATGCTTTGAGGTCCCTGAGTCCAAAACAAATTAGTAAAAGGTCACTCACTATCTGTGTCTGGGACAGCATAGCTGACCGTTTAACACCAAATTTAAGTTTAGTAGCCTCAAAGGATGCAACACGCAGAGTTTCAAGAAAATTCGCTCATCCCAAACTACCCTTACATGGGAATTATTTTTAAATTCTATACTTCACAAGCATGACTTTTAGGATTTTGATTAAAATACCACATTTCAAGATTTTTTAATGAGAAACAAAATATATAACTTGAATAAATTGCATTGGGATGAATTTTGCATAGCTAGTAAATCCTAAGAGATAGAAAAACTTACTGCACAAACGGTGTGGAGCTCGTTAAAACATGCAATATATGTCACGCACTTTTCTTTTTCTATAGAGTTAATGATTCTAAGTTATTCCTTATTAATAGTTTTAATTTTAAACTATCTTGTGTTTTACTACTGGCCGCGCAAAGAGAACCGAATTTTCATTGTGTCACATAGCTTTTTAAAGAATTTGAGTATTGCTTTAGTCTAATGCAATACTTTATTTCTCTTCTAATTACAAGAAATCAAGTAATAATATTAATGCGTATCTCGCTTGGCATGATGTAGATTAAAGAATTGTCTTTTGTAAGAATAGGTTGTTTGCGGATCAGGTAGAGAAATCATGTGAATGGAACACATTACAATATTTTTGCGATTTACGTCTCGTCACACATGTTTATTCTCATTCTTAAATAATTTAATATTCTTTGCTTTAACTAAGTTGCTTTGGTTAGCGTTATGTATTTATTATCATCTAGACTTTATAACGTTATAGAAACGTAGCACATCGCAGCAGACTATCGAATTTTTAAACTTCTATTTTATCCTTTTTTCGACGAAGATTAAAAATGTGTACTTAAAATTGTTATAGAAAAAAATGTAGCACTCTATATGAGTACTAATGGAACGAGGACTTACTAAGAATGAATCTAAACATGGTATTATGAAACATATAGCTGATGTGTTACATCCTAGCGTTACAGTCTCTCTTCCATTTTCATGGGCTGATAGCCCATTCATCGACTGTCCTTAATGTGCATGTGAAATTCGAATGAAAGCTGACACGCTATTCAGAGTTTGAAAATCCCATCGTATATCAGGCAGCAATGACCGGAAGCTATTTCCCTTGAAATGGAGTTACATGGACAGTGATAGTTCGATGTTGGGATCGAAATGACACTAGAGTTGCACAATGGAGTGGTATATGAATATTCTTATTCTGGAAAAATAGATATCATAAAAACTCCTATTAACTAGTTAATAACAAGAATACAGCATAGTAGTGAATATTAATGGAAATGTTATAGCTTTTATTTGTACATTTTAAAAACATTTAAATCACCCTAAAGCTAAGTAATTAGAATATAGTTTTATTTTCTCTACACGTGCTATATACATAGTGTATAGAGAAGGTATTGTATTCCACCCAAAAATTCGATACCGATATTTCACCGGAAATACCCGTTTTGGGCCCCCCTGAATCCAAAAAAAAGCATTTTTGGAAAGAGGTCCGCGCGTGTGTGTCTTTGTGTATGTGGACAGCATAGCTCAAAAACGAAAAGAAACTTGGTATTTTAAGTTTGGTATCTTCCAAGGATGCGACAAGAAGATTTGTAAGAAAATCCCCCCACCCCCAACTACCCTTTATATGGAACTTTTTTCGAAAATTGTTATTTTCTCAAAAATGGTTTCAACGATTTTGATTAAAATATCGTATATTAAAGATACTTACCTGACAAATAAAATGTATATCTTGAATTTTCTGGGAATAGACTCTGAAAACTACTTTATTCTGGGGGAATTTTGCATAACTGCTAAACCGTAAGAAGTGGACAAAAACTTACCACACAAAAAATGTAGAGCACATTCAAACACACAATTTATGTTTTATGCTTCTTTTCGAGGAGTTGATCATTTTTGAGATATTCCTTGTTTTTGTTTCAGCTTTAAAAAACTTATACTTTTCTCACACAGGAGTTTGACAATTCGTGTCCATACAAACAAAGGAATTTCATTCACCTAGTAACCAGCTTTTGACTTCACTTTAACCTATGAAACTCCCATATTTCGCTTCTGCTTACAAGGAAGCAAGTAATAAGACTATTTCTGCTAATTTTTCTCGATTAGCATGAATTAAGTAGAAGAGTAAGCTTATTAACAATAATTTGTTACACAGAAGTAGAGAAAGTCATGTGAATAGAACACATCAGATTTTTTCACCAAGTAAAATAGAGGCGTTGAGGGCATCATGAACTTAATTAGGAGGGGGTCATAGCTATTTAGAGACTAATCTTTGTCAGAGTAAATATGTAGCTCCTTAGCATCCTTATGCCGACCTCCATGGTGTAGTAATGGTCACCATTAAAAACCAAGACTGCAGCTACACACCTGGCGGAGAGTGATGGATATTTTCAGACCCAAAAACTCTTAGCATGGTTTTTTTCTAAAGGAAAGTAAAGCCGATGATCCCATATAATATTTGTTTGCACGTAAAAGAACTCAAAACCTTGAAAGAAAGGTTTCTGTCCGCAAGCCGTGATTTCGTCATATAGTGGGCAACGTGCCGATCTCTCATCACCATGATGCATGTCGCCCTCCGTGGTGTAGTTGTTACCATGCTGTCATCAAATACCCAAGGTCGTGGATTCAAACCAGGCGGAAGACAATGAATCTTTTCGGGCGTAAAAATCCTTAGCATGGCTTCCTTCGGAAGGGAAGAAAAGCCGTGGGTCCCATGTCGTAGATTTACGGCACGTAAAAAAAACCTCAAGCCTGATAGAGAGGCCTCTGAGCAAAATTAAGCGGTATTTCACACCCAATATAGAATGGGACGCTGTTAACCACAGCAGTTAATGAGCGACCATAAATAAAACGCCATTTGTTTTTACCATGGCGCATAGCAGTGAACTCACAATCTAGAAATTCAAATTCGATCAAGGAAACATCGTAACGATGTCCTATGCTCTACTTAGTAGCTATAGGAAATTAACTAACAGTCTTATGTCATTAAACGTTATTAAACGAAAAATTTTATTAGTTAAGGTTGAAGACTGGTAGAAGGTAGCATTATGTCTCATGGTTGTATCATGCATGTACCTTTGCTTGGGCGTGGTTTTACGGGGAAGCGAGGGACGAAAGGAAGAATGAGAGATCCCGTCTGCCTCTCATTTTCCAAGTGTTTCTTTCTTTGAGGCTCTCAGCCATTATGGTGAATAGGTTATCCAATTTACCGCAAACCAGCTGAACTACGTGAACCCTGGGAACCACTGAGAGAATGAACCTTAACATTGAACTCACTATATAGATAGTGTACAGTTCACTTCATGGTTCAATGTTGTCGCTCTGCTCTGTTTCCGAAATTGCACGAAACCTACCGAATGAAGAATGGGGAATCGAGCGCCCAGGAAAAGGTGCACGCAAAGTAGTTGGTACCATATCCAAGTCTCAGTCTAGATTTCAGAGACATCTTGACATTGGAACATTTTTCTGTTTTGTTTCCCCTGACTGTCAAATTGACAGCGCATTTCTTTCGCTCTGCGGTTATCAGCCGGGATCCGAGATTCAAAATACACTTTGTATTATATTACACACACAGAGCCACTTTAATCCAAGACTATATAACGAGTTTGCATATATATAAGCATTTAAAACAAGGGATTATTCCTGGATAATACTGTTGTAATAAAGAGTGAACCAAATAAAGTAAGATTAATATAATTGAAAAAAATGAAAATAATAAAAATAAATTTAAAGATATTATTTGAGGAAAAAGGAAGTATTATTTATTCATAGTTCTAATATGATATATTAATGTTATTTTTAACTAACTCACAAGTAGCTGCTATATTACTATAATGTGGTCTGCGCAGTGTTTTGTCTGGCCGCTCGTTGGTTTCTGCGGCTATCATAAGAAGGCGCGGGTAAAACCATACAGCATTTTTAAAACTGATTTTAAAGGCTTTACGTACCTACTTTATGCAAGAAGATGCTGAAACTGTCCACCTTCGTTGTCCATATGTTTTTGACACCTCTTTAGAAAACTTGCCATCACTCGCCATAGTTGAACTTGGATTTTCTGGCGGATATTTTGTTTTAATTTTTTCAGGATGTGTGAGGGTTGTCTTCAACATTTTACGTTTTAAGTTACCCTAGAGATAGAGATTGCAGGGGTTAGGTCAGGGTAACGACGGGTCCAAAAATCTCCACTAATAATTCTGTCCTGAAACACACTTTCAATTATTCCTCTCGAAAGTCTATGCTATTGCAGTCTTGTTGAAAAAAAAAACAAAAAAAAAAAAAAAAACACGCTCCCTGTCTGTTAATTCTCTAAAAAGGGGGAGCAACTTTGTATTTAAGTAAGTACGGACGTTAACAGTTGACTGAAAAAAATTGGCTCTGGAGCTCTTTACACCTGCAAATCGTACTTTCGCTTGACAAGCTGACGAGATAACACATATGAATTATAAATAAATTCACGTTGTGCAGTAGGAAACATATACTGAGCCATAATACACGTTGTGACTAAGCCAGAACAAAATAATAAATCCCTCGTAATAACTAAACTACACCACATCACTGTCAACTCAATACTACACTTTCAAGAGTAGAGAAAAACTGCGTCAGAAGTGTGACCTTATTTACAGAAGTAATGGAATCATGTGACCCCATGCCCAGTGGAAAAACACCTTGCAGCCGGTTCGGAGGTTTTGACTCACTCGGTATTAGCTCAATGAAGTGCAAAAAGTAAAACATGGAAGTCATGGATTTCACTTGGTAGGCTAAACAAATTTGAATTTAATTTGAAAAAATTCACATGACTTTCTCTATATCTCTGTAACAAATTATTTTTAAAAGGCTTATACTTCGAATTACTTCATACTAATCGAGAAAAAGTTAGCAGAAATAGTCTTATTACTTGCTTCCTTGTTTGTAGAAGCGAAATAAGGGAGTACCCTAGGTTAAAGTGATAGTCAAAAGCTGAGTGCTATGTGACTGCAGTTCCTTTGTTTGTATAGACAGGAGTTGGCAAATTGCTTTATGAGAAAAGTATAAGTTTTCAAAGCTGAAATCAATAACAAGGAGTACCTAAAAAACGATCAACTACACGAAAAAAATGTATATGACATAAATCATGTGTTTTAACTTGTTCTACATTTTTTCTCTTATAAGTGTTTGTCTATCTCTTACGGTTTACCAGTTACGCAAATTTCTGCTAAATTCATTAAAAATATAGAGATCTTTAGAGGCTATTCCCAGAAAATTCAAGATATACATTTTATTTGTCAGGTAAATATCTTTAATATACGATATTTTAATAAAAATCGTTAGAGCCATTTTTAAAAAAATCAAAATTTTCGAAAAAAGTTCGCTGTAAGGGGTAGTTTGGGGTGGGGGGATCTTTTTCAAAAACTTCGTGTCGCATTCCTGGAATATACTAAATTTAAATACCAAGTTTGGTATTTTACAGACTTTTCATTTTTGAGTTGTCGTGCTCACAGACACACAGTCACAGGACTTTTTCCTGAAAACGCTTTTTTTTTGTTTTGGATACAGGGACCCTAAAACATATTTCCGGTGAAATCTCGGTATCGAAATTTTGGGTGGAGTGCAATACCTTCTCTATACACTATGTACATAGTGCGTATAGAAAAAGTAATTAGAAATCACATTGTTTGGTTATGTGTCATTACCACAGAGAATTTCATCTAGGTTCAATTTCTATATGTATTATTGAGGTAAATATCCTGATACTCGGAGTTAGTAGATAAACCAATAAAACTGGTTCTTAATTTAATTCAGTAATAAAGTTAGATAATAATATGAAACAACAATTTCAAAGTGTGAAGACAGGTTTTGTTAATATGTCTCATGATAACATGATTGTCAAATATTTTATAATGATGGACTTTTAAAAACCAAAACTTTAAAGCATTAAAACCTTTATAGGTTTTTAAAATCCGTTAGAAAGAGAAATAATACTAATACTACTACAAGTACTACTACTAATAAATAATAGTAATAATAATAATATTAATAATAATAATAATAATAATAATAATAATAATAATAATAATAATAATAATAATAATAATAATAATAATAGACAACTTATAAATAATTGTAGCTCCTGTGTGTTAGTATATATATATATATAGGTAAATGCTAAATAAATTTCACAAAACTATGGTTATGTAAAATACAACGGAAATAATAAATATTGGTTATGCTAAGTGGAACAATATTCTTATACTTTAAATTTAACTAGCCTGTTACAGGACCTATACATGCATATATCGCATGATGGGATGTTTAAAATGAAATAATGCAATCAGTAACTCAAGAGGAATGTTTAATTAATAACAGTCATGCAAATGTATGCTTTTATAAATTTCAGCATGTGCAATTACAGAGAGCATAAATTCTGAAAACGCCCTATAATGGCTACATTGAGCGAACACGAGCAGTGTAAATTATTGTGGGTCTTTCGTTAAATGGAAGGGAAAACATTAAGAGGATAAAAGTCAATAATGCGATTAGAAACGATGTTTTAGGCTAGGAGACGCTTCTTCCAGATGAAGCCGATTTAGGGAAGGGATAATGGAAACGAACAGATGAAAATTGTCGAACTGTAACATTGATTTTCTTTACGTTAATGGGATTCAAATGGGAGGAATTCCAATCGGGTCTTAGCAAAGAGGGAGGAAGAAAAGGAGCGAGTACTAATGTATCCAAAAGAGGCGCACCATTAGGGCACAATCTCGACCGCCTTAGGAGAACTAAAGTCGTTTTAATAAGATGATAGAACGCTTTTTCCAGAAATGGACCTTTCATTTCTGAACGATATAAAAAATCTAAAAGACAAATAGTTCTTGGTTTAACGATGGCATCAGTTCTTTCCTTGCTCAAATGTAATGTGGACATTATTCATTAAAGGCACCTTAAGCGATAACAATAAAAAAAAATCTGATGTGTTCCATTCACATGACTTTCTCTACATTTCTGCAACAAATTGTTGTTAAAAAGTTTATGCCTCTTTTTACTTCATACTATTAAAGAAAAAAAATAGCAGAAATAGTCTTATTACTTGTAAGTAGAAGCGAAATAAGGGAGTACCATAGGTTAAAATGATAGTCAAAACCTGGTTGCTATGTGACTGAAGTTTCTTTGTTTGTATGGACAGGAGTTGACAAATTCCTGTATGAGAAAAATATAAGTTTTTCAAAGCTGAAACCCAAAACAAGGGATACCTAAAAAACATTAACCTCCACGAAAAAAATGTATACAACATAAATTGTGTATTTTAACCTCCTCTACAGTCTTGTGTCGTAAGTTGTTGTACATCTCTTACAGTTTAGCAGTTATACAACATTTCGTAAACTTCATCCAGAATAAAGTAGTCTTCAGGGGCTATTCCCAGAAAATTCAAGATATACATTTTATTTGTCAGGTAAATATTTTTAATATACGATATTTTAATCAAAATCGTTAGAGCCCTTTTTAAGAGAATCAAAATTTTCAAATTGTTTCCATGTAAAGGATAGTTTGGGGTGGGGTATTTTTCTTGAAAATCTTCGTGTCGCATCCTTGGAAGATACCAAACTTAAAGTTTGAGCTTTAATGGTCTTTTCGTTTTTGAGCTATGCTGCCACAGTCACACACACACACACATACGCACAGACAGACAGACAGTCGACAGACACGGACATTTTTCTAAAAATGGTTTGTTTGTTTGTTTTTTTTTTGTTCAGGGAGTCTCAAAACATGTGTTTCCGGTGAAATCTCGGTATCGAAGTTTTGGGTGCAATGCAATACCTACTCTATACACTATGTACATAGTTCGTATAGAGAAAGTAAATATAGTACTCTTAATAAGTGGAATTATAAATTCACAAATAAGCAAATATTGATGAGATGTGCATTGCACTATTCTTGATTGCCATAGGACTATCTGCATATATACCCCTGGCAGCCTGTATGATTCCTTATAGCTCCTGTAGACACATAAATGGCACACGCTATTTATCTTCACACAATAATTATTATAAATAAGTTATAATAAAATCGAACTGGATGGGTCAGGCAGTTTCGTCTCCAGCCCGCATCCGGGAGATATCGTTTCTATCCCCGACGACCGTTCAGTGACTTGAGATGTTTTTGTGATTTGGCTTATTGCTGGGAGAATGCTAGGATGTTTTTTATATCCGATTCTTTTCATATCCTTATTTCTGTTCATTTCATTTCATATCACCTTTTATGGTAGGGGCCTGGCTGGGTAGTTTGATAGGGTGTGTTGCGCGGTGGGTATGCGCTGTACAACTGTTTCCTCCTCCTACGGAACAAGGGCAGTTTGTATCAGTTCATCAGGAGGGCGCTGGGGGATGCCTAGAGAGGAGAGCTTCCATCTGACAACTTTAGGCACCCCACAAAATCTGCACCTGCTGCTACTTGGTCAGAGTTAAAAGCCTTACACCCGATGGTTTCGGGTTCGATTCCCGCCTGGGGTGAGACATTTTTATTTAACCGGAATTATTCCCTATCTCCCACAGAGTCTAGAATTATGAATGGGAGAGTGAATGTGCGTGCATTTAATTATGTAATATGACTAACCTAATGTCAACAACCTACAGTTGGTTCACAGTTAAAAGCCCCCGATATGACCATAGTAGATTAAGGAGCTATACAATTGAAACAAAACCAATTCTTCGGATCTTTCATCTCGTGCCTTTCTCCCGAAGATTATATACCGTACAATAGGCCTGTGAACATAATCGTTCCCTGCCCATTGCGACATAAAATAAATATGATTATCTAATATTAGTGCCAATTTTGTTGGATTAGTTTAATTTTGGTATCTGTATCTTAAATATTGTATATGTTATTGGATTACTGCTATAATTGCGTTTTGTATTTTTGAAAATTTTAAACTATCTACTATATTATAAACTAATTTATTACAAAATATGTTTTCATTTCTTCAATTAAGAATTATGTAGTGTAAAGCAAGCAATATGAAATTCGGCACCTAAATTGTAACTTTTGGTGATAGTAGCCTTCAATACAAAAAACTTACTTAGCCAATAATAATATTTAAGTTAGAGAGTCACAATCGTATATTGTAACAAATATATTTATTGAAAACAATTAGTTAAAAATAAAATCTTTAAATCTCTGCTTTAGGTAATTTACTCGACGTTAGATAATTTACAGTTTAAGGTTGTACGCCATGCATGAGTCACGCACCACTGCGCCCTAACGCTCCAGTCACTCAGGACCAATACACTGCCTTCCTCGTTCTTATAAAGTGAAAATGACGTCGCAGACTTTCTGGAAACTTCTCGAAGGTTTTAATAAGCTGGGAGAAACATCTTGAATATCGGGAAGAGCCATGACGCCGATGTGTTACGTTCCCGAAGTCTCTTGTTTCGTCGCACCGTTGTTTGCCATTGCACTGCGATGTCTCCATTCCAGCTCCTTCCACATACCATGGTGAAGATGAAAAAGGTCGCACGCGCAGGCGGCCTTGTCTTAATACCAGCTAACACACATCTCTCTTCATGTACCTAAATAAGATGCATTTTTGACTCTTGCCATATGTCAAACGATTTCGTCCACACTAGAAGTACTGTAGCGTACTGAACATTATAAACAATATCAGGTTTTC
Organism: Hymenopus coronatus; assembly: GCA_030762935.1. Lineage (NCBI taxonomy): Eukaryota > Metazoa > Arthropoda > Insecta > Mantodea > Hymenopodidae > Hymenopus > Hymenopus coronatus. The sequence goes on along the minus strand of CM060890.1, from coordinate 50,754,408 downwards.
CTTTTGAACTGTCCTTAATTGTATACAAATTTTACCAAATTTCAAATTCAGATAAGATTAAATTTGGAAATCCGTACCAAAAATTACATGTATTAAATAGTTTAATATAAAGCTATGATGTATGTAAACGACGTGAAAGAAAAAAAACAAGGTAATGCCAGACATGAGTAAAAAACCGCAAAACAAAGTTAGCAACGCGCAAAAAGAGTATATAAATCATGAATATTATGAAATATAAGGGACATTGGGAATGAAATTTCACATTTCCATATTTTGTATAGATGTTTCTGAAATCTTTACTGTGACTGTATTGGAATCATGTTAATAGTAATACAAAAGCTCATTCAAATTGGATAACTGTATTTTGCAATATATAAATTATTTCATAAATGTTACTGTTTAAATATGTTGCATAATCAAAATATCCAATGCGTTTGAGAAAACTGGTTGAAATTTTCTGAATTGGAGCCTCGGATCCCAGAAAACAACTTTAATAAATAGGGGTATTTCAATAACTTTGATCACTGAATTAATGTAATTTTTAAAGAAGGTAAAATTTTAATTTCTAAAATTAATCATTTTTCACACAAACATATTTTTGAAACACTACAATTGATGTTACGATAAATTTTTTTTGGAATATTACAATAGGTATTATTTCACCTTCTAGGAAAGTTTAGTTATATTTAAACAAGAACTAAGACCGTGGAACATTTTGACTGTGTGAAAATTAGTTTTGGGAAAAACACTGAAATAAAAGGACGTAATGTACGATATTTACATGGTTTTATACCTATCCTGAAGTAAAGGGAGGACAGTAAATGTTACACTATTACTTTCTCTACACCTACTATGTACACAGTGTATGGAGAAGGTATTGTATTGCACCCAAAAATTCGATACCGAGTTCACCGGAAATATATGTTTTGGGACAGCTAGAATCCAAAATAAGCATTTTTAGATAGATGTGCATGCGTGTGTGTGTCTATCTGTGTGTGTGTGTGTGTGTGTGTGTGTGTGTGTGCGGGCAGCATAGCTCAAAAACGAAAAATCGGTTAAATGCCAAACTTATTATTTAAGTTGAGTATCTTCCAAGGATGCGACACGAAGATTTTCAAAAAAATTCAGCAACACCCAATTACCTCTTATATGGAACATTTATCTAAATTTTGTATTTTTTAAAAGATGGCTCTAACGATTTTGATTAAAGTACTTTAAGTACATGATATTTTATGACAAATGAAATGTATATCTTTAATTTTCTGGAAATAGCCTCTGAAGATACATTCATTCTGGATGAATTTTATATTACTGGCAATCTCCACGATATATATAAAAACTTCCACACAAAAAATGTAGATCTCATTAAAGTATATAATTTATGTCATATACATTTTTTTGTATAGTTAACCGTTTTAGAGATTGTTGGTTTTAATTTTAAGCTATTTAAACTTTTCTCTACCGTAAGACATTTTTGTTCTCGTTTCTCGTTTGTTTACTCCTGACAAGCGAAAAGATTGGAATTTCAATTGTTTCACTTAGAGACCGGCTTTTAAAGGCTGAGACTGTCGCTTTTTCTTAGTTCCCTTCTACTTACAAGAAAACTAATAACAAAGATAATTCTGCTTACGGTTATCTTGGTTAGCATTGTGTAGATAACAGATTATTTTTTTTAATAATAGGTTAGTTTGTCGAAGAGCTAGAGAACATTACGTGAATAGAACACATTAGATTTTTTTCCCTTTTTCTTACAAGGGACCAAATAAATTGGCAATTTCTGCTAATTTTCATCTCGATTAGCATGATGTAGATAGAAAATAAGTTTTTAACATTAATTTGTTATAGAGATGTAAAGAAATAGTCAATTTTTTTGCCCCTTAAGACTCACAAAAAACTGGAAATTAATTACCTCTTAAGAAGTATTTAATTTAAATAATTTAATGCAATATTAATTTAATAAATATATGATTGTAATAATATTCATATGTTGTCGAGAAGTTAAAGTCGGTGCGGAACTTTGTAGGATTTCCAATAATGTAACACGCTAACGCGTATGTAATATTTGTAAATAGTTATCTTAAGAGCATCAGCGTGATCAATATTGTTTAAAGTTACTAAACCAGTGTGTTGAAAAAACTCTGATGATTTTTTCACATAACTATATCTGGTTATTCTACAGCAGATTATTCTTTCAAAACCTGATCCTTCTCTCTACTTCGAGCTAATCAAAATAAATCGAAGACAGTAGTCGTGGTAATTATTTCCTTATAAATAGAAAGGAATAAATCACTAGGCTAAAACGATAGTAAAATGCTTTATAAGCTATTGCTATGTGATTCGAAATTCGTTTCTTTGCACGTCCAGGAGTTGAAAAATTACCTTATGAGAAAAGTTTAAATATTGTATAACTGAAACCAATATCTAGGAATATTTCCACCAAACAAAATATATGATATAATTGTGTTTTAACGAGATCAGCATTTTTGTGTAGTAAGTTTTTGTCTATCTTTTACGGTTTACCATTTATGCAAAAGTCATCCCTAATAAAGAGGTATTCAGAGGCTGTTCCCATAAAATTCCAGACTTACATTTTATTTCCATGTCCATGTAGGTATCTCTATATACGGTATTTTAATATAATTTCTTACAGATATGCTTTAGAAAATCAAAATTTTCTAATTTTTTCAGTGTAAAGTAGTTTGGAATAAGAGGATTTTCCTCAAAATCTTTGAGTCGCATACTTGGAAGATGCTAAATTTAAGCAACAAGTTTGATATATTACCGACGTTTCGTTTTGGAGTTACCGTGGTCATAGATACACGGACACATACACACCGGATCTTTTTCTAAAAATAAAAAACTTGAATACGTGTATTTCTGGTAAAATCTCGATATAGAATTTTTGGGTGGAATGCAATACCTTCTATATCTGCTATGTACATTTTACATGCGCGTTAGAGAAAATAACGCACATGCCATCTTTTAAAAAAAAAACTGATGTGTTACAGTCACATGACTGCTCTACAAACAAACTTCTTGTAAAATATATTCTTCTTTCTACACCATGCTAATCGAGATAAACATTTGCAGAATCTTCTTATTACTTAGTTCCTTATAAGTAGAAGGAAATTAAGAGAATGCACTTGGCTAAAGTGATATTTAATTTTCTTAAAAGCTGTCGTTATGCGATTGCCATTGCAAATCGCTTCTTTGCTTGACCAGCACTAGAAAAAAAATGGATACTTCCTTTATGAGAAAAGTTTAAAGCACTTTACTATTGAAATCAATAACAAGGAATATCTCGGAAACGGTTACCTCCACAACAAAAACGCAAAGGAATAAATTGTGTGTTTTCACGAGATCTACATGTTTTGTTCAGTAAGGTTTTACGTATCTCTTACGGCTTAGCAGTAAAGCAAAGTTCGGCAAAATTCATCCAGAATAAAGAGGTCATCAGAGGATATTCCCAGAAAATTCAACATATACATTTTATTTGGCATGTAAATATCTTCAATATACGGTATTTTAATCAAAATCGTTAGAGCTATTTTTGAGAAAATAAACATTTTTGAAAATTTTTCTCTGAAACGGTAGTTTGTTGTGGGGGTATTTTCTTGAAAATCTTAGTTTCGCATCCTTGGAAAATATTAAAGCTAAATATCAGGTTTGGTATTTAACTGGCTTTTCGTTTCTGAGTTATGCTGTCCACAGACACACAGACAGACACGCACACCACACACGGACCTTTTTCTAAAATTGATTTTTTCGGGCTCTGGGAACTCAAAAACACATGTTTCCGGTGAAATTTCGACATCAAATTTTTGAGTGGAATATACCCAATATCTTCTCTATCCTCTGTATACATTGTACATGCGGTCTAGAGAAAGTAAAAATAAGAAGAGAGTTTCCTATCAGCGAGGCAACACGTGAGATGGATGAAAAGAGTCCTTACAGCTTCCGACTGTAGCAAATTTATTTATAAACTGACACAAATCTATTTATTACAAAATGGTAGATAAGTTATCCTCAGCTAAACTGACTCTAAAAGACTTTGGCGGGAGCAACCAAAATCTTATACAGGCTACTTTCATAGAGAGACTTTTGCGTAAGAGTTACCCAGATATCTGTACCAGAAATTATATTCTTTTACTTCACTCAAATATGACATACTTAGCTTCGAGAACTCTTGTGTTCCGCTTCTCTAATCCTCAAAACGGATCTTCGATACGCGTATATGTTGGCCTGTAAGCTCTTGTTGTCTTGGTTACTGGAGCGCCTTAGTCAAGTAAATATTTGTGTTTGCAGCATGCATTGTCAACTGTGTTTGTTTACTCTATAATAATGATCATTATCACTATCAATTATGTGCCATGTGCTTCCTAGTCTGTTTGCCAAACTAAGTATGACACCTTTCGGCTACACGTAAATGAGATAGATTTTGTTGGTGTTTGTTTTCTATTACAATTTACACGAATCTTATTTTGTCGCTTCAAATACTCTTAGGCAACTTATATAGTGCTAGAGGTTAAAGCCTATATTTCTTCCGGCAAGAGGACGCTAAATGAGCAGATAAATAATCGAAAAAAAGTGATGGGTTCCATTCACATGATTTTCTATGACTCTGTAACAAATTATTGTTAAAAAGCTTATTCTTCTCTCTACTTCTTGCTAATTCTAGATAAGCATTAACAAAAATTGCCTTATTGCTTGCTTTCTTGTAAATAGAAATGAAATAAAGGGATAAACTAGGCTAGAGAAATAGACAATATTTTAAAATCTGGTTGCCATGTGATTGAAATCCGTTTCTTTGCAACACCAGAAGCTCACAAATTCCCGTATCAGAAAAGTTTTGAGTATTTTAAAATGTTAACCAATAACAACGAATATCTAAAAATGATCCACTCCACGAACAACAAATGTTTCTGACACGAGTGTGTGTTTTCACGAGATCTATATTTTTTGTATAGAAAGCTTTTGTCTATCTCTTACAGTCTACCAGTTATGTAAATTTCAGCAAAATTTAACCAGAATGAATAGCTCCTCAGAAGTTATTACCAGAAAGTTTAGAATATACATTTTATTTGTCATGTAAGTTTTTAGTATACGGTGTTTTAACCAAATATTTTGAGAAAATCAAAAGTTTCCATGTAAAGAGCTGTCTGAGGTGGGGATTTTTCTCGCATCCTTGAAAAATACTAAACTTGAATATTAAGTTTGGTATTTTACCCACTTTTGGTTTTTGACTTATCGTATTCACAGACACAAACAAGGACTTTTTTCTAAAAATTCATTTTATATGTATCGAATTTTTGGGTGGAGTGCAGTATGTTCTCACCTACGGATCATGTATGTAGGAAGTAATAAAGAGTGAAATAAAATTTTGCCGTCACAATTGTTTACTTTGTCTAACATTTACTTGTAGTAGAGAAAGTAATTACTTGCGGTAAACAAATTTAATTCGAAATTTCACCAGAAATTAATGTTTTGTGGCCCATTAATCAATAAAACCATGTCTTAAAAATATGCCTGTGTGTGTGAACAGCATAACTCAAAAATCTGATTTTGGAAAAATACAACATTTTGTATTTTATGTAAGTATCCTCAAGGGAAGATTTTCATGAAAATTCTGCCACCCAAATTTCGGTGTATATGGAAAACATATTTTATAAAAAGGGCTCCAATTATTTTAAAAGTTAATTTCATTGTTTTTTGACACAAGCTGTGTGTAGGACAGGAGTTGGCAGGAAGATCCGTGGTTCTAAACCCGGCTGTGGTATTGAATTTTTCAGTCTAACTCTACCCATCCGATTTTAAAAAACATTTTACATTTCATGACTAATAAAATTATATTTTGAATTTTCTGTAATTAGCTTGCAAATCTCTTCGAGCGTAGTTCGTTTTTATACACATACACACATTCACACACACACACACAAACTAATGTGAAAACCTAAGGATGAGTTGGATAAATTAAAGTAACATAACATATGAACTACTGGTGGAAATAAGGCATGTTGCCAGAGGTCTCTCACAGGTATTTAGAAAGCCGGACGTCACATGGCGTGAGTGTGGCGAGACTATAGCGCCAAATGGTGCGATCCCGAAACACAGGACAGTTGAAGAAACAGGACGACTGTATATGGCAATCAGCGAACTGTTACGGTGCACAGTAATGGTATTCCTCTTTACAATATGATCCGTATACATTTGGATGACTTCAGACGGGGAAGAGTCATCAGGAAACTGGAGGAAGGACGAACGGTGACCAATGTTGTCCAAGCGATTGGTATTGCTCACAACATCGTTTTACACGATGGGGAGCCCTTCAAACCACAGGCACTGCTGTACCAAAGAGAGAGATGGTCTACTATGGTCAACTACATCAGCAGCTACATTGTGTAATAGGCAAGAAGAGATCCACGTCACACGGTGGGTGCAATTGCAACCACGTTTAACAGTACTGCTAGGCACGCAATCTCACACTAAACAGTGGCACAGCGACTGTATAGAGGAGGTCTCTTTGCTCGACGGCCTGTATGTTGTGTTTCATTTACACCCGCACATCGGCAGCACCATTTGTAATGGTCCCAAACGGAGAACATCAGAATTGGACAAGCAAGGAATGGGATGGCGTGCTCTTCTCAAATGAGAACAAGAGTCAGTCTGAGAGTGATTCTCGACCTACCCTCATCTGCCGAGAGGTGGAAACATGTAATGCACCCAAGATGATCCTTGAACATGATCGGTTTGGTAGTCCGGGTGTTATGGTGTGGGGAGACATATTGTTGAAGTGAAATAAAGAAACAACTAGTTCCCATATTATCCGTTAATCTGTTCTTTAACATTGGCATGGAGTAATAATAGGATCAAATAAACAATTACAACCGCAGCGCCCAATGTCTATGGTTACGCAAATGTAAAGGCGCTACAATCTTCTTTGAAGAGTTACTATAGAAAAGCAGCGGCAAACCAGACTAAACGGAATACCTTTTGTTTCATTATTACTGTTATTATTATGTTATTATTTATCTTCAGTTTATTATTTATTCTTTATTGATATAAAGTAAAACAAAATGAGTCAACATTAGCTTTAATAGACTCAATAATTATTCCACAATTTTAAAAAAATATATAATAATAATAATAATAATAATAATAATAATAATAATCTAATTTATATTTGAATAAAATGCTTGAAGTACCTAAAATATACTACTATAAGTGTAAAATGTAAGCCAAAGTTCATATTTATACATTCTGTGATCATACTCGGTTGCTCAGTTACACATTAACTTGCAATTTCTGATTTTTGTAAGCATTTTTTTTTCTCGCCTATGAAAAGTTAGTGAAGTTCTATGAGTAGAAAAACCAAATCTTAATGGCACATAAAATGCAAGTGGATATGGATAACGACATATTAATTATTATACCAGACGAACATCAGTTGTTCTTTTTGGGGGGTCTTCCATTTGTTTTCTTAAAATCTTTATGTAAGTTGGTTGCTGAAAATAAATAAGGTTACATTGTTATTACTTGAACTGCTAATTTTCTTCTCAACAGAGATATTCTTCATAAACAGCGACGAAGCAAACCAAATGAGTTAACGGCATTCATGAGAAATCAGCATTTCAAATTTGGTGTTTGTGGTTGTTTGACTATGCTGTTATACATACATATATATATATATATATATATATTTTTTTTTTTTTTTTTGGGGTAATGTCCTGACTGTTTTAATTTAGTCTCTGTTAAGTGTAATTATTCTTAAATATCTCGATAGAAACGCAAGGTCATGGGAAAATGAAACTTAAGGCTAAATGTTATATGCACAGCTGTCAATCTAGTTAAGCTAGTTTGTTGCATCAATAGAGTATACATCATTATCTCCCTTATAACGAGTGCGTAAAAAGTACGAACCAGCTGCGCGCTGTTTTGCCTGTCCGCGTCCTCGGCGCTCATTTTCGTCTGGCGCTATCATCGAAAGGCGCGGATGAAATTATACCACATTTTTAAAACTACTTTTAAAGGTTTTACTTACTAACTTTCTGAAAGGAGATGCTAAAACTGGGCACCGTCGTTGTACAAACACTTTTGGCACCTCTTAGGAAACTACCCATCACTTGACATAGTTCATCTTGAATTTTCTGGCGGATATTTTATTTTAATTCTTCCAGAGTGTGTGGGTTTGTTTTGTGCACTTTATGTTTTAAGTTACCCCAGAGATAGAAATTGCACAGGGTTAGATCGGGGGACCAGGGTGCCAAAAATCTCTACTAATAATTCTGTCCTGAAATACACTTTCAATTGTTCTCATCGAAAGATAGGCCATTTAAGGCAAAAACACGCTCGATGTCTGTTAATTCTAAACATATATTATGCATATATACGATGTACGTCCAGAAAGTAAGCTCCGTTTGGTAATAAAATTAAATTGTGTACATATACAGAATAATTATTTATTGCACAAAATTCTGCAACTCTTAAACTATTTTTCCACATAACTGCCGAAATTTTGCAGGAATTTGTCATAGCGTGGCACAAGTTTTTGTATACCTTCTTCATAGAAGTTTGCCGCCTGTGCCTTCAAAAAGTTGGAAACATTTTCTTTCAGCTCTTCGTCATTGTTAAAGTGTTGACCGCCAAGGAAAGACTTGAGATGTAAGAAGAGATGAAAGTCGCTAGGTTCTCCTGGATCTTGTCATCAATCGCGTGAACCAGTTCTTCTGTAACCAAAGATGGACGCCCACTTCGTTCTTCATCGTGCACTTCACTACGTCCTTCATTAAACTGTCGGACCCATCTTCTCAACATTGAATCGCTCATCGCATTTTGTCCGTAAACTTCGCAAATTTGCCGATAAATGTCAATTGGTTTCACTTTCCTAGCATTCAGAAAACGAATCACAGATCTGATTTCACAAGCGGCGGGATTTTCAATCAACACCGGCATTGTAAACAAGCACAACAAAGCGTATGTGGCTGACAGCGATCTCAAAATGGCACACGTTTCTTCTCCTTGATACAGAGCGTCTACCGCGCATGTGCGGAACTGCGATCTCAGCGCTGCAGCGGAGATAAATTGAAACGGAACTTACTTTTTGGACGTACCTCGTATATATAAATGGAGCAAATTGTTTTCACATATTACGGGTGTCAACTGTTGACTCGAAAGAAATTTACCCTATAATTCTTTCTGCACTAATGGCGCACCATACACCAATTTTTTCCTCATAAAAAGGTACTTCATGAACAGTATTAGATTTCTCAGAATTCCAATAACGATTATTTTGGGTACCTACACATATATTCATGAAGATGCAACCAAGCCTCGTCCGTGAAAAATATTAAATGCGAGTATATTGTATACACTATTGAGAGTTCACTCACAAAAGGTGTGCCAAACTACACCTTGTTGAAGAGCACGTGCCAGAGATATTTTATAGTTTTAACGTCAGCAATTTTGTAACTCTTCTCATAGAGCCATAAGAAATGCGTATCTGTTGTGAAGGGCGCCTAAGCGATTTTGGGGGGAATTCTCCAAACGATGACCGATGTCATCTAATGTTTCTTCAGTAACAAGCGTATTTTAGACTTCTTAGCCTGAATACTTTCTGTGGCCTGAAATTTATTGTAAAGTTCATGGATTTTGTACGGCCAGCAACTATCACACTTGGAAGTCTCTCAGCTAATCGTACTTTCACATGGTGAGTTGAGTAACATACTGGAGGAACAATTGCAGGATCCTCGTATGGTACTTCCAGGCTTTAAACACATTGTCATACATTTGCAGCGCCTTCTGGATACAAACATGGAGATCATAACTTTCGAGCAAACCCAGAACCATTGATTGTTGCTCCGCTTGCACCCAGGATTGAAGAAAAACATGCTCGGAGATGGAACATTTTCTGGCAGAATTTATTTTGCAAGTATATTTCAACTGATTGGCAAGAGACGACTTATGAAGTGTTAAACGAGACCACAACAGAAAAACTCTGATGACATGGGCGAGCACAATCTGACCTCTGCTACGACATTGATACTTTGGAGCATCGCCTTATATCTTTTCGGCAGGTTGCTTGCATTTGGATGGTGCTTAGTAGCTATCTCACCAAATGCCGGAATTCCCGCTTGCCTGGAGAAACTCTGGGGCCTGTAATTTCGTTTCCATAATACCTACCTACAACGCTGTGTGATTTTGTTGGTAGCGGGAACACTCTACTGGATCTTGAAAAGGATTTTCAGAACTGTGGCAAAGAGGGAAGACTGGTTCAGCTTCCTGAGACAAGAACGCTGGAACTTGATGAAATCCGGACTTATCGGCGATATGCAGCCATTTATCACCCTTATTGAGGTTACGAACTAACATTGTTGGCCCCTCTGTTGACAATCACCTCAACACTACGAAGCACTGACAATGTTGTTGCCTTAGGCTACCCGCTGCTGTGTAAAATTAGAAACACAACCAACGAAAAGAACAAAATTCCCCAAGACGTGAAATAGGACTGACCACACTGGCGAAGTAAACACAATAAAATGATATGTAATAAACAACCAAAATAATCATATAATAATAATATAATAATAACAATAAATAGGACTCACCACAATGGCGAAGTAAACACAATAAAATATGTAATAAACAAACAAAATAATAATAATATTATAATAATAATAATAATAATAATAATAATAATAATAATACAAATAACCCTCTCTTGGTCCCGTCTTTTCTACTGGATCTTCTCTTCTTTTCACCTTCTCACTACCAAAAAACGTATTTCATACCACACTAAAATAACAAAAAAATAATAAAAAAAATGATGAACATGCTTTGCCGCAGAAGTCATACAGAGAATGTCCTATTTTGAAGCCTATTCTCAGTATATTTAAAAAAATGCATATACAAACCATAAATAAATACCCGCATATGATGAGCCATAGTAAGTACACGTTGTGACTAAGTACAGCATAACATAATAAATCACTCGTAACAACTGAGCTAAACCATTGTCAAACTCAATACTGCACTTCCAGAGCAAATCTGCGTCAGAAGCATAACCTTGTTTACAACAGCATTGCGGAATCAGGTGTCCACACGCCCAGTGAAAAAATACCGCGCAGCCGGTTCGGAGGTTGTTGTATCACTCTGTACTTCACATATTCAGTAGTTTTCTTGTCTTTTAACTTATTTTGTAATGCTTTTTATTGATAGTGCTTAATGACCACTTTTACTAAAGATGGCACCGCAGGCGAAGACACTGATGATACATGGAATGAAGATGGAGCACCGGTGGAATGCGATGGAGGGGGAAATCGTCCCTTGCGCCTCTTCATCCAGCGCAAATCCCACATGCGGTCGCCTGGGGTCGAACTCGTCTTGGTGAGAGGTGAATATTGTAATTAAATGGAATTAAAATAAGCTAAGGAATGATTATTATTATGTATGTACATAGCCGCTAGAGAAGATTTTGTATTCCACCCAAAAACTTTGAAATTGCGCCAGAAATATATGTTTTAAGGTCCCTTAGTCCGAATTGTTTTAGTAAAACGACCGTGTGTGTGCCTATATGTGTTCATGGATAGCACAGTTAAAAAACGAAAAGACCGTTAATAACCAAACTTAATATTTATGTTTAATATCTTCCAAGGATGTGACACGATGATTATCAACCCCCACCATAAATTATGCTTTGAAAATTTTGCTTTTATCAAAAATGGCGCTAACAATTTTGATTAAAATGTACCATATTAAAGATATGTACATCACAAATAAAATATATTTTTTCAATTTTCTGGGAGTAGCCTCTGAAAACCTCTTTATTCTGGATGAGTATTATAAAATTTTGCATAACGTTTAAACCGTAAGAAGTAGACAAAAAGCTAATTCACAAAAAAAAAAAAAAATATATATATATATATATATATATATCAATAAAACACATAATTATGTCATATATGTTTTTCTTGTGGAGTTTACCGTTTTTTGTTTTTTTTTTTTTTTTTTGTTTTTTAGATATTTCTGTTATTTGTTTCAGTTTTAAATTACCTAACTTTTCTCAAACGGGACCATGCAACGGGAACAGAGCTTCAATCGTTTCACACAACGACCAGCTTTTAGAAGATGTGACTCTCACTTTAGAATAATGTATGCTCCTGTTTCTGTTCTTCTTACAGTGAAGCAAGTAATTAAGACAATTTCTGCTAATGTTTATCTTGATTAGCATGATATAGATAAAATAATAATCTTTTGCAAGAATAGTTTGTGTATGGAACATTTAGAGAAGGTTATGAGAAGGGGACCCATCAGATTATTTTGAATATGTTAAGCATACTGTCTGAATTTTCATTACACATAAAAGGAATTTCACCTTTTCACATATTTAATAAGAATTGGTTAAAGGTTGCCTTTAATGACAAAAATAAGATAATACTTATTTCCCTTCCTTTTATATCTAGAATGTTGCGTAAAAGGGACATTTCCTTCTTTTCAGTACATGCTCACAATTAGGGGATCTAAATGGAAGGGGACAACGAGATACAGAGTCCATCAAGAAACTAAGCAACTGCGCTCGTTCGACAGCAATTGTTCTGTAATAGGCAGCAAGTACAGCCATATGCGCATCTGGGTCTCTTCTTTTAATTGCATAGCCTCCTCGTGTTCAGGCACGCTAATTGCTTGTATTAGAACTCTTTATTTCCGAGTCGCTCTGCCGAGTTAATTCAAATATGTAGTGCTCTGCATACATTAGGCTATATACAGATAAAAAGTTGTCGCCATATGTTTCCAACATAACAAAAATACGATTTTCCTAATGCGATTTGACAGATGAAACACTGATAAACATCCTGCAACTTTGTGTATGTAGTGCATGCTTAATTACATGGACACCTAGATCAACGTAGCAAGCCGAAGAACAACTTACATTTCTAAAATTCCTCTTTGTTTTCATTTGGAGGCGTAATTGCAAAACCTGTCACAGTTTCGAACTGTTAAACAGTTTTTCTTCCCGCATAAAACAATGTACCCCTCATCCCTTTCAAAACAAAGTCTGATGTGTTCCAGTCACATGACTTTCTCTACATCTCTGTAAAATGTATTGTCAAATAGTTTATCCTTCTATCTATTTCATGTTAATTCAGATAAACATTATCAAAAATTATATTTATTACCTACTTCCTTGTACGGGGAAGGAAAATATGGGAATGCACAGCTAAATGATAATCAAATATTTTAAAAGCTGGTTGCCATGTGGTTGAAACCCGTTTCTTTCTATGTACAAGAGTCCAGAAATTCCCGTATGAGAAGATTTTAAGTATTTTAAAACTGAAATCAATTACAAGGAATATCTCAGAAATTATCAATTTCACGAAAAAACGTATAGGACATAAATTGTAAATTTTAAAGAGATTTGCATTTTGTGTAGCAATTTTTGTCTTTTACGGTTTTCCAGCTATGCAAAATGCATTGAGAATAATGTGGTCTCCAGAGGCTAATCCCAGAAAATCCAAAATATATATTTTATTTGTCATGTAGATATTTTAGATATTTTTGAGAAAATCAAAATTTACGAACATTTTTTTCTATGTAAAGGGTAGTTTGAGGATGGAGGAACTTTCTGAAAATCTTGGTTTGGCACCCTCAGAAGATACTAAACTTAAATACCAAGTTTGGTATTTTACCGACTTTTTGTTTTTGAGTTATCGTGTTCACAGACTCACAGATATATGAACATACCTTTTTTCCAAAAATTTTTTTTCCCTTTCTTCTTTATTTGAATACAGGGGATCCTTAAACTTGAAATATTCGTTTCTATATTTTGGATGGAATGCAATATCTTCTCTGCTTACGTACTATGTACTACGTAGAACAAGTAAAAACACTCCTGTTCTCATGTAAGCTAATCCTTTCCTCGTGTATTTGTTACATATATCTTACACACACCTCTCGTGATCATTCTTTCTTTATATGTATAAGTAAAGCGACTTTTTAGTTTATGGTTCAGCCCAAATTTCCCCTTTATACAGGCTGTTTCAAAAATACGGGGCATAATTTCAGGTATGAATTTCCCACATGTAGACAATCACATTAGTTCATTATAACATGTGTCCGGAAATGCTTCATTTCCGAGTTATGGCCTTCACAACATTGAAATTCACTGGAACGTTTTTCTTTCCGCAGATTGTTGTCATTACAGAAGATGTACAAAATGTCCACCTCCAGCTTGAATACAGACCTCACATCTATGTCTCATTGACCTGCGAACACGATTCCAAACTCCAGGAGTATTGAGTATGTCCTCACAACTTGCCACAATTCGATTCCGAAGGGATTCCAAATCCGGCACCGGAGACGAATAAACCAATGGTTTTAAATGGCCCCACAAGTAGAAATCGAGAGGGTTCAGATTCGGTGAGCGTGGAGGCCAAGCAATTGGGCCACTTCTACCTATCCATCGATCAGGAAACCTTCGATCAAAGTACCGGCGAGCCGTAAGACTGAATTGTGCAGGAGCGCCATCATGCAAGAAGTGAATGTGTTGCTGATTGATCAGTGGAGTGTCTTCGAAAACGTCAGGTATGGTGTTTTCCAGGAAGTTTGTGTACGCCTGCCCCGTAAGTCTGTTTACAAGTACATGGGATCCAACTAATCGATCACCAATGATACCGGCCCACATGTTGAGGGAGAACTGCACCTGGTGATGAGATACAACAGTTGCACGTGGGTTTTCATGCGACCATACATGCTGATTGTGGAACTTTGTCATGCCATCTCTTGTGAACTGTGCTTCATCTGTAAATAATACGACGGCAGAAAAGTTCGGATTTACACCACACTGCTGCAAGAACCACTGACAGAACCTAACTCGTGCAGGGTAATCTGCTGGTGACAGGGCCTGTACACGCTCCAAATGATAAGGATACAATTGATACTCGTTCAACAGTCTCCAGACAGTCGTATGAGGAACATTGACTTGCAACGCTAACCGTCGTGTGCTGATAGGAGTCCTGTCCACAGCCTCCAGAATCTCCCCTGCACTTCTGGAGTTGTAGATCTTGGTCGTCCCCTTCCCAAACCAGGAGAGGTGAATGTTCCATACTCGCACAGACGGGAATGGAGACGTACAAATGTCTTCTGATCTGGACATTGTCGCTATGGGTACCTCTCCTGGTACAAACGACGAGCCAGCGCAGCATTGCCGTCCGCCTTACCGTATATGAAAAAGGTTGCAGTGAATTCCAATGTAGTGAAGGCCATAACTCGGAAATGAAGCATTTCCGGACATGAACTATTTTGATTGTCTACAGGTGGGACTTTCAATGTTGTAAAGGCCATAACTCGGAAATGAAGCATTTCCGGACACATGTTATAATGAACTATTTTGATTGTCTTCATGTGGGAAATACATACCTGAAATTGTGCCCCGTGTTTTTTAAACATCCTGTATATTCTATCTGTCCTACTTTACACACTTCCAAACACCTTTTTTATTTTTATCTCTTTTCCTTCGTATATCTCCCATCCTTGATTTCGTCAAGATTTCCTCTTGCTGCCCAAACTAACTCATCTCACTCTTAAATATATTAAGCTCTTTCATACATATTTTTAGCAGGTTCTCATCTTTGGTCTTTACACACCTATTCCAATATTTCAATGTCCTCTCTACGTTCACTCCCTTTCTTTCTGGTTTTCCTAATTCTACCATTGTTACCCCTATTAGTTTTGTTCTGCTTAGCCTAAAATTTATTTACAGAGCATATCTATGGTCTAATTGTTTTCTTTTGTCTGCTACCCTAGCACCCGACTTTTTAAAACATACATTTAGCAAGCGTTACTGCATATATACTATATATACTATAAATAATAATAATAATAATAATAATTATGATAATAGTAATAGAAAGTTTTATTAAACTTTCACTTCTCTTATTTGGGGTCGCATTGTAGATAAAGCGTACTAAACAGTTTTAGAATATATACAAATTCCTACTGAACATAGGTATGTTTAAAATAATAACACATGCAGAATATTTAAAAATACATACAATAGGTAAATTTAACAAAAAAAAACGTCTTTTAGATGACCCAAAGCGTTAATTATTTTTAATTATTATTTTCGGAATTTATATCTCTATCTTTTGTAAATCTAAATAATGACATTTCAATCCTTTCTGTCAAGCATAATTATTTCAGAAACACACAGAACAAAAAATTCCTCTGATTCTGTAGCTTTGCAGTGATTGCAGAAAGAAGTGTATAACATATTCAATTGAAAAGATTTAAAACATAAAAGAAATATATTTAGCATTTATCAGTTATTGCGGTCGTGTTTACAGAAGCATTTAGCTTCAGTGCTGCCTCATAAAAGGACCATGAATTTGAGTGCCGATTAGGACAAAGGCCTTTTTACTTTCTGTACACATACAATGAACATAGAATAAAGAAAAAATTGTATTCCACCCAAAATTCGAACCAAGATTTCACCGGAAATACATGTTTTGAGACCCCTAAATATAAAAACATGTTTATAAAAAACGTCTGAGTGTGTCTGTAGACAGCATAGCTCAAAAACGAAAAACCGTATTTAAGTTAAATAGCTTCCAAGAATACAACACAAAGGTATTCAAGAAAATTCCCGCATACCAGACTGCCCTTTGGCTGGAAATTGTTTTGAAATTTTTATTTTTGTAAAAATTGGCTGTAATGATTTTTATTAAAATGCCATATATTAATTATATTTACATGACAAATAAAATATATATTTTTAATTTTCTGGAAATAGCATTCGAAGAATGAATTTTGCTGATTTTGTAAAACTGATAAACCGTAACAGATAATCAAAAACTTACCCCACAAAAAATGCAGATCTCATTAAAACACACAATTTATATCCCATAATATTTTCGTAGAATTGACTATTTCATATATATTTCTTGTCATTAGTTTCAGTTTTATCGTATGGGAATTTATCGACTTCTGGTCATGCAAAGAAATGGATTTCAATCACATGGCAATTGGCTTTTAAATGATATCACTATTGCTTTAGCCTAGTGTATTCCCTTACTTTCCTTCTACTTACAAAAAATTAATAGGACAATTTCCGTTAATTTTTATGTAGATTAGTATGAAATAGATGAGTAAGATATTCAACGATAATTTGTTACAGTGATGTAAAGGTCATGTATATGGACGCATTAGGCTTTCATATTTGTCAATGTGTGTATATTTGTGTGTGGGAATGAGTATAAATATAAAACGGTCAACCAGAGATTTTAATTTCGTGTATTTATAAATTTAGTGAATTTTTTTAAATTAAAAAGGTTACTAAAAGTGGCTCACAACTGAGTAGCCTTATTTTAAGTCATCATGTAAATATTGCTAGTTGTTTTGCATTTTTATCCACACTGCACATCATTTAAAGGAAAGTATTTACCCTTAAGAGCGAAAAGACCTTAACAGAACTTTTATCTCAACTGGTAAAGAGCCTGAACTTTAATCTGTCAAGAATGAAATTACGAGGCATCACTGGCATAAGAATACATTTTCAATAAATGTGTAATGCTGTGCAAGTATTATTTCTGATCGTTTTCCCTCCAATAAAATAGCCTGGAATAGTAGATCATATCCTAATAAAATACATTTAAAAGGTCATAAAATGAAGAAAGGAAACTCTACAAGCATAGTGTATATTCGCCTGCTGCTTCTGAGCACTCACTTGCATATTTCCCCTAGAGTTGTCTTAGGTAGTAATAAAATTTAAGTTTCCTACAAGTGAAAAGGCACATGAAGTTAGATTGGAATAGTTTTGTATGCGTAAGCTTAACTCCTTATAGCTTTCTCAACTCCAAAATGCAATTACTCCATCCTGAAATTCTTGTTGTAAATGCATTGTCTTTGGTATTTCTGTTAATTAAATTTATAAAAAGCTGATAAATTCCATTCACAATTTTTTCTACAAAGCCTACAATAAGCTATTCTTAAAAAAGTGAAGTCTTCTATCTACTTCACACAAATTGAGATAAACATTAGAAGAAATGGTCTTATTACTTAACTCATTGTAATTAAAAGGGAAATAAGGAAATATACTAAGCTAGAGACAATCAAGTTTTTAAATTGTAAATTTCAATTACAATTGAACTTCGTTCTGTTTACATGTATGAGATGAAACACTGAATAAAGACTTGCCGTGTGGAAAAAATTATAGGTATTGGAAATTTAAAAAAAAAATAATATTAAGGAATATATTGGATACAAAATCTGTAACTCCACAAAAACTTCTATGACATAAATTGTGTGCTTTACAATATCTACCTTTTTGTGTACAAATATTTAGTTTATATGGTTTACGAATTATGCAAAAGTCAACCAGAATTAACAGGGTTATAGAGGCTATTCCAGAAAGCTCAATATACACATTTTATTTGTAATGAAAATATCTTAAACGTACGGTATTTTAATCAAAATCACTAGAGCTATTTTTGAGGAAATAAAAAATAAAGATGATTTTCCCTTGTAATTAATAGTTTCGTTTGGGAGGAGTTTTCTTTCAAATCTTTTTATCGTTCTTGGTTGGTCATTAACTGAAATATCTAGTTGGGTACATAACTGACTTTTTGTTTTTGATTTTTTCTATTCACAGACGTATGTACAGACTAACAGAAACGTACATAAACACACGTAGATCTTGCCTTCCTGTTTTAGTTATTTTTTATTTCTGGTGTAGTTAAAACATTGTTTCCAGCGATATCTTGACACCTAAATTTTGGGTGGAATAAAAATAAATAAATTGTGTAACAAACGTATTAGCTAGTAAAGCGACGGGTGCTAATCAGGCTTACATATTATATGTAATTCAGATATGATTGTAAACTCCACCTCTTTTGAAGCTGTTGTTTCCTTTAGATTGCAAAGATTTATGCCTGTAGTGGTACATATTTTAGGTATTGAAACTCTTTAGCTCAAAATTCTATTTACGTTACTTTTTAATATTAAGCTTTGACAGTCAAACTCTGCTTGGTGTTGGAAGGAACATAAGATTGGGTGTGAATATTTTAGTAGCTTACAATCTCGGCTAGATAACCTTACAACAGGAACGAAATTCCGATTTTGAACGGTAAACTGGAAAATATTAGTGCTCTAAACTCCTGAAGTATAGGCAACTACTCTGTTTCAACTGCACAGCGGGACGATACATTAAGGGTGAAAGCGGCCGTTAAAAATTGCAACAAAGCAGGTTTACCTACTGTGCAGTTAAGCAGAGAAGTAGCCGACATATAAGGGATATATAGGTATATCAAAACGAATTCTTCAAAGCGCTTATTACTAGAGGAAACGCAGCTATGTGACGTCCATTTCTTCTCCTGCCACTGTATGAAAAGGCTTTCATAAGGTATAACGGTATGCTTCTGAAATATAAAAGGGAACAACCAACTCTAAAACACGACCGTGCCTGCATTGTGCGGACGATGCTGAAGGTCACTCAAGGTCTGCGCCGTGGAAGTATACGTCTATAAATCAATCATATACTTAACGTTGTGGCGTAGTAGTATTCTGTATTTGCGTTACAAATAAAATATTAAGGATAGAATAGGAGAGAAGGGGTAAGTCACAAACTGTGTTATATAGGTTATTGTTTGTGTTTGATATTAAATTACAGACAAATCAACGTAATACAAACCATACAGCCATATTATAGCATACACTCGCAATATATTTTACTGCCACAACAAATAGAACTCTGTTCGTGAAAATTAAGACAATTTTACTTCTGGAAAAGTTGCACAAATGCAGTATGTCCCGTTGAATCGTTATGACTAAGAAATGTAAATATTTCCTCACACAGTCTAAGTTATAAATATGCTTTTCAGCTTGTCTTGTGCAGATACTCTCCAAGTTTCGTGACAATGAAAATTATGACGCTACTGCGCATGCGCAAGTTAGACAACACAGAAAGCTAAAATGGCGGAATTCACGGTACAACAGAAAGTGAAATGTTATTGGTTAGCCGAACTGAGGTTCCCAATTGCAGTACAAAGAATATTTAGGCATGAATATTTAGGCAAATGGTCCAGATCGTCATACTCTCACTGTTTGAAACAGGATCTGTGCTGAAGAAGAAGTGATCCAGATCGTCATACTCTCACTGTTTGAAACAGGATCTGTGCTGAGGAAGAAGTGATCCAGATCGTCATACTCTCACTGTTTGAAACAGGATCTGTGCTGAAGAAGAAGTGATCCAGATCGTCATACTCTCACTGTTTGAAACAGGATCTGTGCTGAGGAAGAAGTGATCCAGCTCGTCACACTCTCACTGTTTGAAACAGGATCTGTGCTGAGGAAGAAGTGATCCAGATCGTCATACTCTCACTGTTTGAAACAGGATCTGTGCTGAGGAAGAAGTGATCCAGCTCGTCATACTCTCACTGTTTGAAACAGGATCTGTGCTGAGGAAGAAGTGATCCAGATCGTCATACTCTCACTGTTTGAAACAGGATCTGTGCTGAGGAAGAAGTGATCCAGCTCGTCACACTCTCACTGTTTGAAACAGGATCTGTGCTGAGGAAGAAGTGATCCAGATCGTCATACTCTCACTGTTTGAAACAGGATATGTGCTGAGGAAGAAGTGATCCAGATCGTCATACTCTCACTGTTTGAAACAGGATCTGTGCTGAGGAAGAAGTGGTCCAGATCGTCATACCCTCATTGATTGACACAGGATCTGTGCTGAGGAAGAAATGATCCAGATCGTCATACTCTCACTATTTGAAACAGGATCTGTGCTGAGGAACAAATGAAGCAGCCAAAAAAAAAAAAAAAAACAGTGTTCGTAGTTACAGATGAAGATGTAAGGCAAGTATTTCAGCGTAGCCCAATCGACGGGCCGGTTTAGAGCTAGGTATTCCGAAGACGACTGTTCACATACTTGTATAAAAGACTCCGATTTAGAGCTTACAACATCCATCCTATGCAAAAGTTGCAGCGGAATGAAATGCAAACTACTACTGCACTGTTATCCCGCATTGATGATGACAATGAATTCCTCAACCATATCGCAATCTCAGAAGAAGTGACCTTTCACACATCTGGTAAAGTGCAGAATATGGAGAGAAGAAAACCCACATGTTTTCTTCCAGCAAGATAGAGCCTCTCCACATTACGCCCGACGATATCTCAACATACAGTTTCCAAACACGTGGATTGGAAGAGCAGGTCCCATTGAATGGTCACCAGAATGGTTTTATGGGGATGCGTAAAAGGCATTGTTTATCGAGCTCCACTATAGGACCTGGCTGACCTCCGAAGACGGATAATAGGCGCTTGTGCTTCAGTCACACCATGCTGAACACATGAAGGCAGAGAGAGAGTCCTATCTTAACATTCTTCCGGCCATCAAAATCACACATGTGGTGAGTTATTGAAATTGGTGAGTTTGTCTAATACACAATCTAAATCCGGCTATTATATGTCTGTTATTTTAGGAGATATTACGTTTTTTTGTGGTTAATGATTTAACAGAAACACTGTGTTTATTAAAAAAAAAACATCTGATGTGTTCATTCAAAAAGTTTCTCTAGTTGTGCATATTCCAAATTATACACAAGATTATTTTTATGTACATATAATTAGCATAAATAGTCTTGCTTCCTTGTAAGTAGAAGGGAATTAAGGGAGTTCACTAGGCTAAAGAAATAGTCAAATTGTTTAAAATCTAGTTGCTACATAAAACAATTGAAGGTCAGTTAGATTTGCATGGTCCCGTTTGAGAAAAGTGAGCTAGTTTAAAATCGAAACCAATAACATGGGATATCCCGAAAACGGTTACATCTAAAAGAAATTACGTAAATTACAAAAATGATGTGTTTTAACTGATCTACTTTTTTGTGTAATAAGTTTTGCCTATCTCCGTTTCAGTAAAACTCATACAGAAAATTCAAAATATAGATTTTATATTTCTGTAAATGCTTTTAATATACGGCATTTCAATCAAAATTATTAGATTCATATTAGAGAGAAACAAAAATTTCAAAAAATGTTCCAGGTAGGTGTTTGTATATGGTGGGGTGATGGTATTTTTAAATTTTCGTGTCGCATCCTTGGAAGATACCAAATATTAATACCATGTTCGGTATTTAACATTATTTTGTATATTAACTATACTGTCCTCAGATACACACGCAGACACACACACGAATATTTTTCTAAAAATGCTTTTTTTGAACTCAGGGGACCAAAACAAATATTTCGGTAAAATCTCGACATTGAATATTTGGATGGAATACAAAATTTCTCTGGCTCCTATGTACACTGCATGTGCATACGTGCTATATAAAGTGATAAAAATTACTACATGTGATAATATTAAAAAGAGGTCTTCAAATTACACGAGTATAAACTGCATAGTAAATTCATTTTAAACAGCCGAATAATCAGTGTATTAAAATGGCATTTAAGATTAAATCGTTTCAGGAGTTGGAGTTTTGTGTGACAAATTAAACAAATAACATCACTGCTGCATTCCATGGGAAGTACATAGTTTATCATTAATAACTGAAATGATTTTTTGGAGTGGACGCTTCTCCATCAACGAGTCATCCTCCATCATAAAACGGCGCTGATGCACTGACCACCACTGCTACTGAAGATAAACCGATCGCTTCCAGTCCGCATCACCACTGAGGCAGCACAGTGCCGTATTCAAGCACATGCACCCAGGCAAATGGGTTGGTTGAGCTCCGTGTAAAGTAACAGTAGGATTAAAAAGGCAAAGAAGTCTCAGTGCCTCTTAAAGTTCGCATTTCTGACTGAGGGTTACTCGTTGCCTCGCGTTTTTAGTCTACGCTGAAAGGGTGGCAGGTAGCCCACTTGTTTTGAGTACGGAGGTCGTAGATTTAAATCTCGCAAAGTCGGTGTATGATTAATGTTTTTATAAAGAGGAGTTTTGTCGAATTATTAGGCATTGCAAAAGACAGATTAACTGCAAAGAAAACGGATTCATAGCCTATTTATATATACTTTTAGTATTACGTATCTATCAGATAGCTCCGTATTTGACGTGTATCCCTTGGTGTGTTAATACAGTTAAACTCAACTATAAGTGAAACTCGGGTAAAACCCTGCATGGGAGAACTGCAAGATTTGCCATCGTTTTATATGTCTTGCTATCATCTAGATTGTGAGCGGGGTAAAACGAATGTCGCTCTCGAAATTTCATTAACTTGAAATAGCTCCGTTGGGTTCTGCGACTTTTTTAAAAGGGATATCTGCACATGCCAAAATTCGGGGTAATTGGTCCACCTGGTATAACTACATAGATTCCATTTTTTTCTTTTTAAATAAATTTAAATAATTTATCATATCTGTTGATCGATACTGATGAGTACATAAAAGTGATGTGCTGGCTAGAAGTAGGTACTTCAGCGGCAAAGGATGTTTACAGGATGTGTAAGCTGGGGGTACAGATTTTGAAAAGTTCATAAAAGAATAAGGCATAAATAACGGATGCATCTAACAAGAACTTCTGTTGTCACTCTTATTAAGCGGCACTAAGTAACTATGCGGATGATTAAACTAAGATGGGACACACTTCGGTACTTATACATTTTATATTTCCCCGAAATATTCTTTTTAAACTTATCACTTTTTGCGTAAGTTTTTCACCCAGACTGACGTGGGATCCATGCTCTCTGCATACAACAATGGCTCACTAACCAGAAATTTTCTTTAAATTTATACAAAAATACTCAACGTTTAGTATATTTATTGGCTTTGGTACGCGATGATGTCATATAGTTACCTCCAGGAGATTAGTTACATTGCAGAGGTCAATGATTATACCTACTAAACCAGTCTAAGAGCCTCCAGTTTAATGTTTGCGTTCCCTGGCACTTATCTATGATCTGAAGATTTTTCCGAAAATATTCTTAATAAGTTCCTTTAACCCTTAAAATGACAAAAACGTTAGCATTTAAATTCAACAAATAAGTGTCCCAAAATTAACTTTTACATGCAAAATACTTCCTTATTTTTTGAAAACGTGTTTAAGTGTTTCTATTTGTTTTTAAGTTTCCATAATTTACATAAACCAAATATGTATTTTGGTCGTCTCCTTAGCGCGGTGGTAGCGCAGCTGCTTACCAAGCGAGAGACCTGGATCCGATTCCCGGTCCCGGCCTGGGGATTTTTCCCCGCTGGGAGATCTGGCCCGAGGTGCACTCAGCCTTGTGAGGTCCCTGGAGACCCTGATGGAGAAGTAGCGGCACCAGGTCATGAGGACCGCATTAACCGGCCGGAGGTTGAGGCGCTGACCACGTCTCACCCTCTAATACTGTACCCCATCCATGACATCCGTCATGGACCGATCTGGTGGACGCAGCGGCCGGGCGGTAAGCGAAGGTTGCTTGTGAGCTCTCGTGCCATGGAGTTAAACATGTATTTAACATTTTTTTTATGTTTTGTTGCATTTTCTTTGTTGTTTCTGAACGTTTATATAATTACGAAACAATTAGAGATACGAATAAAGCTTGTAACAGAAACAATAGAGAACTAATTAAGGCATGCAAGTATAGATATTTTAGTACATTTTTAGACGTATACATATTCGAGTTTTCCATTTACTTTGTAAAATACGTTTTTAAAGTTAGGCTTTTTACATCTCAACACGTACAAAAAACATGCGATATCAAGATTTTTCATATTATTCAAAACTAGATTACTATCCGAAACGTATTTGTATGTAAACGCTCCTATATAAAATTCTTAAATAGTTTCCGTCAAATATAGTAATGATTAGTAGGAAATGAATATAAAATAAGATTAAAAAGTAACTCCGTGGCACGATAGTCCACATGGCCTACCGCCCGGCCGCTGCATTGCCATCAAGGCCCGAAGGCAACATGAATGCGGTGCAGTGGTTGAGGGTGAGACGTGATCAGGGCCTCGAATTACTCCCGGCCGATTAATGCGGTCCTTTCGATCTGGAACCACTACTTCTCAATCAAGTAGCTGCTCAGTTGACTCCCCCAACCCAAGGACCTCAAGAAGCTGAGTGCACCATGGACCAGGTCTCCAAGCGTGGAAAATTTCTTCACGCCGGTAATAGGAATCGAACGCAGGTCTTCCGCTTCCGCTTGGAGACCTTTAAGCTTTTATGTGACTAATTTATAGAACAGCTGCGAAGCGCTACTCATAGGAAAAGTTATACAATCGCTTCACATAATGCATTTTAATACAATAACTTAATTATTAATTTATATAACTAACGTATATTTACACTGCGATAAATAACATAGTTGTTCATTTATTAAAATATCTTAAAGTGTTGCGTCCTTAAAATCATTTGTTTGCTTTGAAAAGAAAATTCTTGTATTCCTTAAGAAGAAATAATTTATAAAAAGGTCTTCAATATATTGTACGTTTTAAAAACAATTGTTTGTTTTTTCTGAGCAGAAGCGTTTATTAACGTTGTCTTCTCAGTTTATTAAGGTATTATTTAGGATAAAAATTACGAATTTTTCAAAATTTTTATTTCACTAATTAATTGTTATGTTCCCAAAGTTGCATAACCTAATTCGATTTCTTTGTGGTCCAAATAAATTAAAAACGTAGGACTTGTCATGCCACGCCCACTTTTTCTGCTTGCTTATCAGCTTTGATCCCTTGTTTCTCTACATTTCTACGGGCAAACATAGTTATAAATATTAAAAAGGTATGTTTTAGTTTCTGACCTGGAAGAAAAAGCTGACTATAGTTATGGTAGATTTTAGGGAATATCTAAAAGTATGTAGATCACTCCGTAAATAAAACAATCATACAAACTTTCTTTTCTCGTTTTCTCAGGTTTATAATTTTTCACACTTATGTTCCTTTTTCTTGGCAACTATTTGAGCTATTGCAATGAAAAATTTTACACACATATTTCAGTCCACAATGAATATTTTGGTGCAGCTTGTTTTCTTTTGATTTAGATTCTATAGATATTCTGCTATGAAATACATAACATCACATTCCTTGAATTTTTTTTAAAAATCATTGAAGGGAGATAGAGAAAAAATATCTATGCCAAAATATAGCATAATTCTAGTACCTTATATACACTTGTTTTCAAGCAGCTTCACCAAAGAGATACTAAGAAAAAGGTACCTAAGTTTTTTGATGTTTTGAAAATTCCAATGTAGTGTAATTTCTTTATTTGTTCACAAAATTACTTATAAAATAGCACTGTTATAGAATATATCAAGACAATTAACAATGTCTTTGCTTTAGAACAAAATTCTTACTTCCAGACTCCTGGGGGGGGGGGGTCAGGGAATGATTCTGGTTAAAAGAAAATATCCCGCCCCAGCCGATAATCAAACCCGACACCTCTGGTATAGGAAATAAGAACGCTGACCACTCGGTTTCCGAGGCAGTCTATAAATTACTTGTACGTGCTAATTGGACGGAATAAAGTATAAACAAACACTTCTATTCTGCAGTTCAGATTGATAGATTCTTTCTAAGCTTTACCTCCGCTTTGCTTTGAAAAAGAGAAATAAAAGGGATTAAAACATACCAAAAAGCTTCAGTTGCATACACCAGTAGCGTGAATGTTTAAAATGTTGGCATGACATATATAGTAATAGCTGCGACTAATAACCAAATTCAAATTTTGAGCGCAAAATGATATTATTTTAATAAAATACACCCTACATATAAAAAGCTATTTCATTACCTTTCTGTTCAGTATTGGTTTTAGCAATTTACACCTTTATTATAATTTTAGAACCCATTTTTTTTTAGTTTTAAAACAACAAATTAAGAGTAATATGCACTTTATTATTTTTTGACATTCAAGGTGGTTCCAAAATTCAATTTAAATATTATATGACTCTAATATTAGAATAACTTTCCAAATTATCCATTGATAAGTTCAAATTAATCGACCCTTAATTGAAATTTGGAAGAATTCTGCGATCAGAACGCATAGAAGTTCAGAAACCAGACAATTTAATTGTAAATAGTTATAAACATAAGCAATTCTATGACAAAGAAAAATTAACTCATATAAAGTCTAAGTTAATTGTTGGAAATAAAAAGAAAACTTGTATATGAATACAGTACGTACTTTAAAATGAAATGACAATCAACGTATATTTTTGCCTCCGTTGGACAGTTTCATGACGATAACGGTGTAACACTACACAGCCACAGTTTAAACATTTAAAGTTTCATTACAAAATTCAGCTTATTTTTATTGAGCTTTTTATTGTTGTATAGCTATTTCGTACAATATTAGATAATCTTTTATGATAATTACGAAATTCTCTTCCGCGAAGGAATCAGTATGCAAGTAGGCGGCGAGGAATTTCTTTGCCGACAATACCTTTCTATCAGATAGTCACCAGCTATGTTAAACATTCAGGGGATAACGCCCTCCTTGTACTAGACAATATTGAAATTGTTTCGCGATTTCACGATTCCACAACTGTGGTCATTGTACATAGGAGAGAAACTGACACATTTGAAACAATTTAACTTGCAGCTAAAATGATATTTTTACTACACTGAACACAAAAGGGAAAGCTAACAATTAATTTAAAATATTGGAATGGGATCTATGCACCCAGTTAGCCGCCTTAAGCTGAGCATCTTATCGTTTTTACCTCTTATTGAACTTTTAACTACCAGCTAATTGAAGCTGTAGATACATATGTGCATGCTTATTAATAGGCATTCCCAGATTTAAATCCTATGTTCTCTCAAGCATTTTTCTAACATTTTTTCAAACTCAAAATGTTCCACGCGATGAAAGTTGTCACTAATTTGTTTCAAAAATGTTATACAGCCTCTCAAAAACACGTCAAAGAAAATAATCATATTAATTTTTTGAAACATTGCTTCAATTTTTGTACATAAAGTATTACATTTTTAAAAATCAAAAGTCTTGGAGAGCATGAAAAGTAATACATTTTGTAAAACTTAGGGTAATATTAAACAATATTCCAATATGACAGATCTATTTGTAAATTCATTTACAGTAAAAGTGGATCTTTTACGCGCACATTCTCAAAAAACTTACCAGGGGACTCATTTTACTAACATAATGGATTTAAACAATTAAAAGTATTAATTAAATAAGCCATGTAAGCTGACATTTTTTTACAGAGCAGAAATACAGCAACTTTTGTCTACAATAACTAATATTAATTTCAATACGATATCTTACGTGATCTGAAATTTCCAAATTTCACAGTTACATTATCCTAATAGCCTGTCCCCAAGGACGAGCTCGATTAGTGCTTAGCTTTGGGTTCTGTACCGCAGGGAATTGTAGGCTCAGTTATCGTCTCGGGCGTGTCTACAAACATATGTGTGCAAATCGATAGAACAATTCATTAGTAACCTTCACATTTCTCTTCCCATTATTCAACAAAATCTTCCTACAAAAGCTTTTCTTTCATGATAATCTGTATAAACATTTGTTGCAGTGGTTTTATTAGATAAAGTCGGAATAGTATAATGCGGTAGTCTTAAATGGTTTTGAAATGCTGTTCATTTTACATGATCAGAAGGAAAGAAAAAACAGTTTCTTTTCATTTGAAAAAAAGAACGTATAAGTATTGAGAAGTTTGAAACAATCAAGGAATATCTCAGAAGTGATTAACTCCACAAAAATTTACGTAAACTGTTGCTAAAGCGAGTTTATATAGTAAGAAAAGAATTGATCAATAAGTAATTGCTTTAAAATTCCATTCTCTTTGTTCAACCAAGAGATAAAACAACTATGTTCCACTCACGTTATTTTTAATATCCTTTATCCCTTATAAGTAGGTGTGTGCAAAAGCTAATGTTATTAAAATATATTTGTATATCCACTTCATGTTAATTGAAATAAACCTTAGCTAGAAACAGCTACATTACACAATTCATTAAAAATACAATGCAATAAACAGATGCATATTAAAAGAATTTTAATATAATGACAAACTATTAAAACATTTTAACTTTGGCTAGTTCGGAATAAACATTTTTTAAGGAGATCTACATTTTTATGTAGCAATTTTCGTCCATCTATATCTCAAAGTTTAGTTTAGTTCAGTTTAGTTATTCAAATATATTTAATATATGATGTTTTAATCAAAATCGTAAAGCCATTTTTGAGAATATCTAAAATGTCGAAAGATATTCATGTAAAGGGTAGTTTGGTGCGGGGTATTTTCTTTAACATCTTCGTGTCGCATCTTTGAAAGCTACTAAACTTAAATAACCAAATTTGGTGTTTAACCAACTTTTCATTTTAGAAACACGTGCTCAGCCAGAAAGACACATACACATACATACTCCACATGCACGTAAACATGTCTTTTAAATTTTTCTTACTTTCTCCATCACGTATGTACTCCTCCCAAAAATCACATACCGAAATTTCACCGGAAATACATGTTTAGAGACCCTCTACAAAAAAAAAACATTTTATAAGAATGTCCATGTGGGTCTGTCTGAATGTGCCAATTTTGTGTGCGTGTGTGTGTGTGTGTGTCTGAGCTGCACAGTCCAAAAACTCGGTTAAATAATAAACTTGGTATTAAAGTCCAATATCTACTTAAGGATGCGACATGAAGATTTTTAGGAAAATGCCCCCCTCCCCCAAGTATCCTTAACATGGAACCTTTTTGGAAAGTTCTGACTTTCTCAAAAATGGCTAACAATTTTGATTAAAAAGCCTTATGTTTTAGATATTTTCAAAAACGAAATGCTTATCTTGAATAGTCTTTGAAGACCTCTTCATTCTGGACGACTTCTGTATAACTCCTAAACCGTGTGAGATAGTCAAAACTAATAACAAAAAATGTATATCTCATTAAAACATGCAATTCATGTCATAAATGTTTTCTGTAGAGTTAACCGTATTCGTAATATTCTTGTTATTGGTATCAGTTATGAAATACTTAAACTTTTTCTCAAGCGGGAGAATTCAACTTTCGTTTATTCTGTCTCTCTCTCTCTCTCTCTCTCTCTCTCTCTCTCTCTCTCTCTCACTCTCTCTTTCTTTTTAAAAACAAGAATATGAGACCTGAATTTCAATTGTTTGACATAGTGAACAGCTTTTAAAAGGTTTGACTATCGATTTAGTTTAGGATATTCCCTTATTTCTCTTCTGCTTATAAGGAAGCAAGTAATAAGACCATTTCTTCTAATGTATATCTCGATTAGTATTTAGATAAAATAAAATCAACGTAACAAAAGTTAGTTTGTGTGACAGCCAGAGAAAGTTAAATGAAGGAATACATAATATTCTTTTTTATTTCTGTTGTACTTGATCAAACTTTTCACTTAATTTTAAGAGATAAAATAAGTAATGATGAGCATATAAAAAAGAAAACTAGAATCTTCTTTTGATTGCTTACTGTACCGTTTTGCGGTGTCTATCAGCAAGGGAGTATAAATCAACAAACATCACTGCAATATTTTCTGCCCAAAGGCCGTTAGCACCTAAACAAGAGAAAGGGGGCGAAGAAGGACATCTATTATAGAGAACATCTGCCCGAAACACGGCGAGGGTGGATACGCCTACCTTGATGTACGACTTGTGACACAGAATATGTCATGGATGAACGAGTCAATTAGAAGAAGACACTTCTTCCGGAGCTACGCGTCAGTTGCCATTGACAGCGGACGTGCAGCGTACCCTCATCAGCCTTGTCACTCGTTTCAGATTAATAAACCTTGCTGTAGCACAAGTGTTATCACCGTGCCCGGGCTCCAAAATAATAACAAAAAGAATAGAAAAGGAACCACTTGTCATCCTCATGTGACGCAAGAAATGAACAGCGTGGTTAGCGATACTTGGAAAATTGCCCCTCACAAAATATAGGAAAACATATTCTGAGTCCTCTAACTTGTAGCGCATTTCCTGGCGTAATCGATTACCTCATTTGGCATCACTCTTGCAAAGTATTATAAGGCATAAAACACACATATTTGCTTGTTTATCATCAGTCAAAAAACTTAAATAACTAATTTATTCTTCTTCTTTCAAGGATTAGTTGTTACATTCACATGTTCTGGTCTCTATCATACATGTACCTTACGAGGTCAACAACCTAAATCTCGCTTTCCAATAGGTCGATCACTCTTTCCCCTACGCCTCACCCCTGCCCCTCCTCCTCTTCTTCTCTTCTCTCACTACACGTAATATGTACATAGCGTATAAAGAAGAAATATCTGATGTGTTCCATTCACAAAACTTTTGTCTACATGTCTGCAACAAATTACTGTCAAAGAGCTTATGCTTCTATTTACTTCATGATAATTGAGAAAAAATTAGCAGAAATAGTCTAATTACGTGCTTCCTTGTAAGTAGGAGGGAAATAAGGGAGTACCATAGGCAAAAGTGATAGTCAAAAGCAGGTTGCTATGTGACTGAAGTTCCTTTATTTGTATGGACAGGAGTTAACAAATTCCTGCATGAGAAAAGTATAAGTATTTTAAAGCTGAAACCAGTAACAACGAATATCTAAAAAACGATCAACTCCACGAAAAAAATGTCTACATTTTTGTGTGGTAAGCTTTGTCCATCTCTTACGGTTTAGCAGTTATGCAAAATCCGTAAAATTCATCCAGAATAAAGTAATCTTCAGAGGCTATTCCCAGAAAATTCAAGATATACATTTTATTTATGAGGTAAATATTTTTTATTTTAATCAAAAGCATTAGAGCCTTTTTTGAGAAAACCAAACTTTTCGAAAAGAGCTACACGTAAATGGTAGTTCGGGTGGGAGGATTTTCTTGAAAATCTTCGTATCGCATCCTTGTAAAATACCAAACTTAAGTACCAAATTTAGTATTCAACGGCTTTTACATTTTTGAGCTATGCTGTCCACAGACACACAGAGACGTTGTAAAAATACTTTTTTTGGAATCAGGGGGACCCAAAACATGTAATTCCGGTGAAATCTCGGTATCTAATTTTGTGTGGAATGCAATACCTTCTCTATACACTATGTGCATAGATGTGTAGAGAAAATAAAAATGAAATGGCGCTTTATTTATGGACGCTCTTTAACTGCTGTGGTTCTCAGCGACCCAATCTATTATCGGCGTGAAAGACCGTTTAATTTTTCTAGAGGTCCCTCCGTCAGGCTTGAGGTTCTTTTACGTGCCGTAAATCTACGACACAGGACCGACGGTTTTACTTCCCTTCCGAAGGAAGCCATGCTAAGGATTTGTACGTCCGAAACAATCCATGACTAACCGTCGGATTTGAACCCGCGACCTTCGGTACATGAAGTTAACATGGTAACCATTACATCAGGGGACGATAGCCTATAAATAAGGTTTTGAATTCCAATACACAGATTTAACCAGAAATACATGTTTTGAGGACCTATGAATAATTAAAGCACATTTTTAGATAAAGATCAGTGTGTGTCTGAGGACATCATAGCTCAAAATGAAAAGATCATTAAATACCAAATTTGGCATTTAAGTTAAGTATCCTCCAAGAATATGACACGAAGATTTTCAAGAACATACCTCACCCAAAACTATCCTTTATATGGAATTGCTTTTTATTATTATTTATCTCAAAAAACGGCTCTAACGATTTTTATTAAACTAGCGTATATTAAAGACATGACAAAAAAATTGTATATCTTGAATTTTCTGGGAATAGCCTCTGAAGACCTCTTCATTCTGCCTAATTTTGCATAACTGGCAAACCTAAAGATATAGATAAACTACTACAGAAAATGTAAATTTAATTCAAATACATGTTTGTAGAGTTAACCGTTTCCGAGATATTTGTTGTTACTGGTTTCAATTTTAAGCGTCTTAAACTTTTCTCAAACGGGAGGTGAAATGGGTTTGGATCTTGCTTTTCAGTTCCTTATTATCAAAGTGTCAAATCGCATAAAGCTGATATATTAACTTGTAGATCATGTAAAAGCTCCTGTAAACTAGGAGGATATGTGTTTCGTTTCATCTCTCTTGTGTTTTACTACTTACAGGGGCAAGAATTTCAATTGTTTCACATGGCGCTCTGCTTTTTAAAAAATTTGGCTATCTCTTTAGCTTAGTGTATTATCTTATTGCCCTTCTACTTAGAAGGAATTAATAAAACGTATCTGATAATGTTTATCTGGAATACAACTATGTAGATAAAGGAATAATGTTTTGTAACAACAGTTTGTAGAGAACATCATGTGAATGATACACACTAGGTTTATTTTTTTTTTTTTTTTTGAAATTTATTTTCTGTGATTCTGTCAACATGCTTCCTCTATTTCAGTCTATTTCCTTTAACTTATCATTTATTAAAATATTTTAAAATCTGATCTTATTGTTTTATTCCTTATTTTATCCATTTTAATGCATTCCTTAACGTATGTAATGAACATGATTTCTGCTGCCTATATGCATAAAATTTTAATCAACTATTTGGAACAATACATAAGATTAACCACAGTCATAACCTTATAGAATTTCATTTGTATTTCTTTCGTGTGTTCCTTCAAAAAGTTCTTCCAATTGTTGCACAGAGAGCTCGAACTATAATAATTATTCTTCTTCTAATGTCTTTTTAATATTTAAAACTAACATCACATCGTACATAAATGAAGCGGGATACCCGTTCTAACATTTTCTCATGTATTACTACTATTACTAATTCACCATGAACTAAAATTACAGATCTTATTTACATATTTTGAGGCAAAGGTTTAAATTCAGTCACTTCGGCATTGTAAGCCACGCCGTGGCCGACTCGTGAGGTTGTGTTAAGTGGAAAAGAACAAGAACCTGTACTACAACTAATTTTAATGAAAACCGTTGGTCTTTTTTTTTTTTTTTTTTTGAGAAAACAGAAATTTGTAAAAAATCTTCCATGAAAAGGATGGCATGGGAAGAAGGGGATTATCTAGATAATCTCTGTGTCCGTATTCTTGAAAAATACAAGATTTAAATTCCAAGTTTGGCATTTAGCTGACTTTTTTTTTTTGGGGGGGAGGGTTATGCTGTTCACAAAAACATACACACAGGCAAAGAGACAGACGAACTAGCTTACCAACTGCTACTAAAAATGAATTTTTCAAAGCTGGAATCCTCAAAATATATATTTCCAGTGAAATCTCAGAGTAGAATTTTTGAGTGGATTGCTATTTTCTCTATCTACTATGTGCATTGTCGTGGTATTTAACTTGTATTTAAGTTTGGCATCTTCCAGGGATTCAAAGAAAAAAAAAGAAACAAATATTATCAGGAACATATATATATATATATATATATATATATATATGTTCTTGATAATATTTG
The DNA here is from genome assembly GCA_030762935.1 of Hymenopus coronatus. Lineage (NCBI taxonomy): Eukaryota > Metazoa > Arthropoda > Insecta > Mantodea > Hymenopodidae > Hymenopus > Hymenopus coronatus. The sequence continues at coordinate 50,720,121 of CM060890.1, read as the reverse complement.
TTCGAACATTTTAATCCTCTCAAAAATGTTACAACGATTTTTATCAAAATAGCATGTTTTAAGATATGTTATGCAAAATAAAAAAATTAGGAAATGAACATATTAAACTTAAAAGTTAAAATTTTCATTTACAATGAAATTATATATATAGTACGATTAAATGAAATCTGAAATGAATGTTTTAATGTTTTATAAATATGTATTTTAAATAAATTTAAGTTATTGGAGATAATAACATTACGTTTACTATACTGAATTATTTGGGAATAGCCTCTGTAAGTATCTACATTACTGGGAAGAGGTAAAAAATCTTGCTACACAAAAATGAAATTTCCTTTAGGCACACAATTTATGTCAAATATAGGTCCCAAATATATTGGTCTCCAGTTCATTCCTATTTTTTTCCTGATAATCAGGCATAGAGAAGGGAATTTCCAAGACCTAACATAAGAGATTTAACTATGGTTTAATCCTACGTATTTCACTAATACGTTATCCCGAGAAGAAAATAGACATATCCTGCAGATGTTTTAATCTGTTAACATTAAAAGGATAAAAGAATAAACGTCTGTAAGAGTAGTTTATATAAGAGCAAGATGTGAAATTAATATGATTGCAATTCATCAACATTTGTGAGTAGTTTCGTTATTTGTAAAGTCTGGTTAGGACGAATAAATTAACGGTGCTTTGAGTTTAACTATCTAGAATGTTACATTTCTCAATGATTTACAAAATAGCAGTCAAGTTAACGACCCTTTGTAATGTTAAATATAAGATGTTTCAAAACGGCACCGAAATAAGATGTGGACGTAGTTGCTGAAATACTCTGTGTTACATAATATATTTTCAACGCCAATAAAGGTACTGAAAAAAGCCTTATGTTTAGCGTGGATAATGCAGTTACCCGGGAACAAAAGCGCGGACCTGGCCCACGCTATGGTGGGAAGCAGCGAGTCGCGTGCTTTGCAGTGGTTCGTAAATATACCGACGTGTTCCACAATAGTTACCTAACATTAAGGTATTCTTTGTCTTACAAAACTCCGCTGAGGACCGGCACCTTTAGTTATTTGTTTATTCTTAAAACATAAAATTCATCATAACAAACAATTCATGAAAGAAAATGATACATATGCGGCTAATACTATCTTTAAAGGCTATATAACATTAGAAATCTTGAGGCTAGAGACAAGAAATAATAAACAAAACAAAGGTAGGAACACTATTAGAATACATCCAAAGATTGCAAATAAATTTAAACAAAAATAAATTCCTCTTGCATTGATACAAAAACTTGATTTTACTGTTTTTGAATGGTAATACTAATGAAACATTTGTACATTTAACAGCAAGTTCTCGTTGGTATTGATAGTAAGTTGTTGAAAGTTTACTATTAGGATAATTAGAAAATGACTAGGATATTAAGAACAAGATACTCGTGGTTAGGCCAGAAATGCGTACACTTCGCATTCAAGAGCAATCTTGAAGTTGTCCGAATTATAAGCAAGTCTTACGGTCCTCTTGGTTTTACCTGAAAGCTAGAATAAGTTATGCTTAAGGAGGGTACCGTTTGTTTTCATGATACGTGCTTGCAAGAACACCCTCTAATGTGTGAGCTTGTGGGCATCACATATTAGTGTTTCGTGCGCTGTTATTACAGAAACGTCCCTATAAGAGTTTCGAGTACCACCTTTTGGCTGAGTGGTCAGATTCTGGCTTCTGTTTCAGAGGTTTCGAGGTTCGATTCCCGGCTGAGGCGGAATTTTTCTTTAACTGGAATCACTCCTTGTCCCTCATAGAGTCTGAAAGTATGAATGTGTGAGTGTATGTGCATGATTTTAATAATATAATATTGAAAAAGCAATGTTAAGTAACCGTACAATTCATCAATATAAATTAAACAACTTAAAAAAATAGTTTCGAAGCTGCAATATCCAATTTTGACAGTTCAAGTATACATTATAAAACTGTTATACTCATTCGGTGTAATAACATGATGTCAGAAAAATTTTTCATTATCAATGTTGAAAATCATTCGAAAAGATAAAATATGAGAGAATGAAGTACAGGGTGACAGGCTGAATGAGAGTGAGAGAAATCAAGAGAAAGAGAGTTGGACAATGAGATAAAATAAAATTGAAAGGAAAGATAAAGAATGAGAAGAGAGATTTTTGGAGAGATAGATCCATATATAAACGCTGATTCAACAAATGCGATTCTCAGAGGTAGAGAGGAACAAAGATAAAGTGATAGAGAGAGAGAGAGAGAGAGAGAGAGAGAGAGAGAGAGAGAAAGTAAGCTCTTTATCGGTTAGTGGAATAACGCGAAAGGAGCTCCGACTTCTGCTAATCCTTGATGACATCATGCAAATTCCCTGGAGTGATGTAATTCACGCTGTTGAGGAGGCAGTGAACCCGGTTTTTGGACACTTTATAACACGGGTGGAGAAGGGGTTTTGTAACGACATGAATCCCGACATCGCCTCAGACTGACGAGCGCATTCATATCTGCCACGGCGTTACATCCCTGATACGCTTGATTAAACGAGTAGCCTATGTATGTCCTAGAAGCCACAATCCAATTATTCGCCCGCGTTTATCTCCCCATACTGTAATCTTGTGATGTTTGGGGTGGAGTTGCCGCTGAAGGGAAAAGGGGATTAGACAAAGATGATAACGGAACAGCAAGGAGGGGGCAGCAAAGCATGCTTCAAGGAACTGAAGGAATGCAAATAAAGTTCAATACAACAAATGATCTTCAGCGACTGTGTGGACTTCTAGTGATAAATGAACGGAAGGAGATTGGAATAGCTGGCGAAACATGTCATGTGGAAGGGCACCGGCCATATTTGAAATATCGGCACATGAAACAAATGACACAACTTTCTTGTACACTCAAAGATTTTAAAAATACGCCTGGAAATATTTATCGTAAGATCGGAGTCTTTGGCTGACTCCACCCATGTCTTTCACCTGTTTTAAATGCGTATTTAACAGGCCGCATTACCGAAGGTGTTGAATATAAAACATAGCTTGCGACAAATGAAGTCTGGAGATGTGAACTGGTGATCCCTAACTTTCAGGTGGACAATACTCCACCCCTCTCGCCGGTTATTGTGAAATTAGGTTAATCTTTTCTCTGCGCTACATACTGAAGTTCTAAGGCCAAGGTAATACGCGCACGTGGTCGACTAACTTAATACACTGCTTATACAAGTTAACCCGTTAAGAGGCAGTGTTGAAAGGTGAAGGGGTAGATTGCGCAATATGTTTAGCATTTTCTTACTCATGCGATATGTTGTACTAGAATGGTAATAATGAAAATCGTGGAAAGAGCCTAGTTCCCGTCAAACATTCACATTTTCAGCAAAATCAAAGTGCCAGACGTATTTTTAATGTGCTTTGCTATTCATAAAATTATCAGGAACATTTAATGCAAATTAAAACACATGTTCTTCCCCAAAATTCAAGATAGATTAGATATAAATCATTTTGAGCCTATATTTACAATGACTGGACACAGAAAATTTGAATCGTATCTTGAAGGATTTAAATTAGGGAGTCTAAACAGTGCCTTATGTACCTGTTTACATTCAATACAGAATGTTGATCACTTATTCTTTGACTGTTTATTACACCAAAGTAAACGGCTCAGATTAATAATGCATTTAGACTTCTGTAATAAATATTTCACTACACTATTACACAAATTATTATAAAATAGTGTTGCTACTCAAAGTTTAAAATATTTGACAACAATTATAATATATATTTAATTCATTATAAATAATTACTCACATTTACCCATATAGTTAAATTACTTAATGTTTACAGTTATTTAAATAGCTATTTTAAATTTCCATTCAATATCTTCCTATTTTTATTATCTGTCTGTTTACATTGATGTTAATTATTTTACTGTGGCATTCACACTCAATATTGACTGTTAGTAACACACTGAATGTAACTAATATCCTAATATACAATCGTAAAATATGACTCTAATAGGATTTTAACATTTTGAGAATTCAATAAATAAATACATTCTATGAGTATTGACGATTGAAGTTCAAATTTTTTGTAATAATTTTACCAATTTTTTTAGATTATTACGATTATGATTCGGACAAATTTTATTTAAATATAGATTTATTATTATTTAAAATTATTTAAGTATTATGGTATGATCTATACCTTCAATTTAATCGGGTATAAAATATGAATAAATGTCATATTTTGCAGCTTACCCTGCTCGTATGTAGAAATTGCGCCTCCCGCCTCACCAACAAGCCACCCGAGAACAGAGAGAGGAATCAGAAATGAGTCTTCAAACCAATTCCTAGAATAACAGTAAGTAGAGAATAATATGAAATGACAATGAAATGGACATATGAAAAGCTGATTATGGAGCTGGTAGATGAATGATGTGGTAAACCAAAGAACCCGAAGAAAACCCATTCAGGTGCCACTTTATCCTCTACAAACCCATCTGTGAGCCCCTGGGATTGGTTGGTGAGAGGTGAATTGAATAAAAATAAACAAATGCCTCTCCTTCCAAAAAAACAAAACAAAAAAGAAAAGAGTTTGTCCAAAATTAAAACTTAAAAACAAAAACAAAAAACATGGGTTCTATAAACAATACATTTAGTTGGATGCGTAGGCTTCCACGGCCTGTCTCTTGATGTGTCTTCTTAGCTTCCGGAGAAGGCTCGTTCGTTATCTTGCATGGGATTGCCGACGTTTCGCTAGCTGCTTCACAAGAACCCAGAAGAAACTCACGGCAAGATGAGTGAAACATCACCAACCCTAGGTAAGATAACGCGGCCTTCTCCGGAAACAAATAAGACACAATACTTTTATTTATTTTTTTTTTAAACTCAAAGATTCCACTTGGCCACTTTATTCACGGTGCCACCACAAATGAATGTAAGTTTAAAATATTCCTTATTGAGATGTTATTTTGATTTTAAATTATGGTTGTTTATTTCAAATACTATATAGCGTTTTAAACAAATGTTAAGAATTATAATCGATTCAGTACATTTTAGAGCTATTAACTGTCATTAACATTAACATTAACAAGCGGATATAGATCATAATATTTCCATTAATGTGTTTGTAAGTGTTGATTTTCTCATTAAGTAGAAAGAAAATAGACCAGGATTCTTACTAGGTCTATGAGCCAATTACACTTTTCAGTGATCTGATGATTCTTTGAATAAATTGGCAATTTGGTTAATAAAATAATTTTCCAAAGTAGTTTCAATTGCGATTGGTAGAAATCTGTGATTGCCACCACAGATTTATTGACACACTGAAAAATCTGATCTTAAAAATTAATTCAGACCCAGTATCTCAGAAACTATTTAAGATATGACGAAGAACTGCTTACAGAATGTACATGTATCTAAGCATACGAAACTATTAAAGAATATATAATTACTTTTGAACTACGCTATTCCTTTATCAAAAGCGATTACTATTGGATTCTAATGAGTTCCATTTATATAACTTTCTCTACCTTTTCTGCAAATAAATTGTTCTTACAAAGTATTATTCTTTTACTACACCTTACTAATTAAAATATACGTTAGCAGAAATTATCTTAATACCTGCTTCCTTCTAGCAGAATGGAAATACCGAAAACCACTAGGCTAAAGAGATATCTTTTAAAATATGCTTGCCATGTGAATAATTGAAGTTCGGCTCTCTTTGCAATGCTAGTAAAACAAAAGAGAAATGGAATGAAATGTGACCCCGTTTGAGAAGACCTACATACTTTAAAATTGAAACCAATAACAAGGAATATCTAGGAAAGGTCAACTCTACAACAAAGACATATAAGGCATAAATTGTGTGTTTAACGCGATATACATTTTTGTGGTAGTTTTTTGTCTATTTCTTATGATTTACCAATTATGTAAAATTCAGCAAAAAATATCCAGAATGAACGGGTCTTCATAAGCTATTCCCAGAAAATTCAACATATACCGGTTATTTGTGATATAATTATCTTTAATAGATGGTAATTTAATCAAGATCGTTAGCGTCACTTTTGAAAAAAACAAATTTTTCAAAAAGTAATTCGGGGTGCACAATTTTCTTTAAAACCTTCGTGTCGTATTCTTGGAAGATGCTAAACTTAAATGTCAAGTTTGGTTTTTAAAGATATTTTAGTTTTTGAACTATGCAGTCCACAGACACACACATTTTCACACACGAACGTTTTTCTAAAATGCTTTGTTGGACTCAGGGAACCTCAAAACATATTGCCGGCGAAATCTCGATACCGACTTTTTGGGTGGTATTCCTTTTCTACACATTATGTACATAGCACTTGTAGACCAAATAAAAATAACCAGTTATTTTATCATTAACAAAGTAGATCCGCAGTACTATTCAAATATTTTTTATATTATTCTAAAATTTAGATTAGTTGTCTTCAATAGTTTCTAAGAAAACAATGGTCGATAAAATAAAAGTGCATTTATAGAAAAAGCTATTCAAAGCAAAAATAGAGAAAAAAAACTAGCTCAGCATAAAGCTACTTCATCCAAAAGTGAGCTCAGTAAATGCACTGTGTCCTTTTGGACACGACGGATGGTGGTAGGCATAAAATCCTCTCGTCTAAAAGCCTCAAAGATTAGGTATAATAATGTAATGCATTAATGGTTAAAAACAAATCGGATAACTGCGTGTATCTCTCGGTTCACTCCAAACCACCACGTGTTAGCAACCATTTCTTTTCTCCCTCATTGCAACTTTCTGCGCGACAAATATACATCGTCTCCTTATAAGTAAACTGGAACTAAGGGAATGCACTAGGATAAAGTGATAGTCAAATGTTTTAAAAGCTGTCGTTATGCGATTGCCATTGCAAATCGCGTCTTTGCTTGGCCAGATGTAGAACAAATGAAAAACGAACACTCCCGTCTGTGAAAAGTATAAGTACTCCACAACTGAAACTAATAACAAGGAATGCCTCGAAAACTGTAAGCTCCACGAAAATGATGTATATGACATAACTTGTGTATTTTAACGAGATCTACATTTTTATATGGTAAGTTTTTTCTATCTCTTACGATTTACTAATTATGTTAAATTAAGCTAAATTCATCCAGAATAAACAGGTCTTTAGAAGCTATTCCCAGAAATTTTAAGATTTACATTTTATTTGTGATAGAAATGGCTTTAATATGTGATATTTTAATCAAAATCGTTAGAGCCATTTTTAAGAAAAACAAAATTTTCGAAAAATGTTCCATATAAAGGGTAGTTAGGGGTGGGGAGATTTTCTTAAAAATCTTCGTGTCGCATCCTTGTAAGATATCAAACTTAAATACCAGGTTTGGTATTTAACCGTCTTTTCGTTTTTGAGCTATGCTGTTCACAGACACAGACAGACACACATACACACACACACTCACACAAACACACGGACCCGTTTGTGAAAAGACTTTTTTGGACTCAGGGGGCCCTAAAACACGTATTTCAGGTGAAATTTCGACATCCAATTTTTGGGTGGAATACAATACTTCTCTATCCCTATGTACATAGTACATACGGGGCTAGAGAAAGTAAAAAGAACCTTTCACAAGCATGAAAAAGACCGTTCGGCAATCTTTATCCGTTGAATGAGGGTGAAAAGGCCACTTGGAAATCGACGGCATAGAATTATATACGTACAAGCATTTACGACGGGATCGTTGTGAATGGAACACATCAGATTTTTAATACAAATGAGCGGAAATTACTCATGACTACATCTCTACAACAAATTATTGTTAAAAAGCTTATGCTTCTATTTCCTTCATGCTAATCGAGAAAATATCAGCCGAAAAGCCTGTTCCTAGTAAGTTGAGGCGAAATAAGTTAAATTAATGGTCAAAAGTCCGTTGCTATGTGATGAAGTTCCTTTGTTTGTAAGGACCTGATATGTTAAATTCCTGTTTGAGAAAAGTATGTTTTTAAATCTGAAACCAAAGGAGTAACTCAAAAGCGATCAACTCCACGAAAAAAATGTATATAGCATAAATTGTGTGCTTTAAGGTGCTCTACATTTTTGTGTTGTAAGTTCCTGTCCATCTCTTACGGTTTAGCAGTTATGCAAAATTCCGTAAAATTTATCCAGAATAAAGTAGTCTTCAGAGGCTATTCCCAGAAAATTCAGGATATACAATTAATTTGTCGTGTAAATATCTTTAATATACGAAATTTTAATCAAAATTGTTAGAGCCATTTTTAAGAAAATCTAAATTTTCGAAAATATTCCATGTAAAGGTAGTTTGAGGTGGGGAATTTTTCTCAAAATCTTTGTGTCGCACCCCTGGAAGATACTAAACTTAAATATCTAGTTTGGTATTTTAGCGACTTTTAGTTTTTGAGTTATCGTGTTCACAGACACACGGACACACACATACGGAGCTTTTTCTGAAATCTCGGTATCTAATTTTTGGGTGGAATACAATACTTCTCTATCCCTATGTACATTGTGCATATGGGGCTAGAGAATGTAAAAAGTGAAAGCATGTTATTCCAAGAAATCAGTTAGGTGTTCCGTCAGAACCTGTAAAAGAAGTTAGGGTCGTGAGAGGAAGTATGTTCGCGTTAGAATAAAACACATAAGAGCATCGAGCGATTGCAGTTTCGTATAAGAATTGTACGAAATAAATGTGAATAAACTACAATTCCACAAAGAAAATCCTAATGATGGCTTATTTACGAAATCGCCAAGTAGTCTGAATCTGTAAAGCCCAACAGGCCCATTAAAACGCCCTGAGATAAGAGTAGATTGCTAATTCAAACTAGGCGCAAGCACGAGTAAATTTCTACTTCAAATTTAGCCGAACGCAAAGGAGCTTCTTCTAGGAACGCCCTTATAAAATGCTTCAAATGTGGCGCCCAATTATAGTAACTGCTATTCATACGACTGATCTATACAGATTACCTATAAAGCTCGAACTTAATGTATCTACGACACTGTTAGTCGTCATTGGAGACGTTTTCTCAGCTGTGTATTGAAATCTCCTTGTGGTTTTACAGGAAAAATGTGAGTCAGTTGGGGAATTTAATGTCCTTCTGGTATGTTGTTATGGCGGCTTGGTTGGCTAGAACAACGGAGCTGAAGATTTGTGATTGATTTTTACCTCTCAAATACAAATGTATTTTAGAACATACAATGCCGAGTGAATTTTCTAGAAGTGTAAAAGATTTTGCTTATGATATTCAAAAATCTGATGTGTTCCATTCACATGTCTTTCACTATATCTCTGCAACAAATTATTATATTTGCTTCATCTAATCGAGAAAAAATTAGTAGAAATGGTCTTATTACTTGCTTCCTTGTTAGCAGAAGCGAAATAAGGGGGTACCATAGGTTAAAGTGGTAGTCAAAAGCTGGTTGCTCTGTGACTGAAGTTCCTTTGTTTGTATGGACACGAGTTCACAAAGTCCTGTATGAGAAAAGTATAAGTTTTTATAGCTGAAACCAAAAACAAGGAATATCTCAAAAACAATCAACTCCACGAAAAAATGTATGTGACATAAATTGTGTGTTTTAAGGTGCTCTACATTTATTGTTTGGTAAGTTTTTGTCCATCTCTTACAGTATAGCAGTTATGCAAAATTCCGTAAAATTCATTCATAATAAAGTAGTCTTCAGAGGCTATTCCTAGAAAATTCAAAATATACATTTTATTTTTCAGGTAAATATCTCTAATATACGATATTTAAATTAAAATCGTTAGAGCCATTTTTTAGAAAATAAAAATTTTTGAAAAAAGTTCCATGTAAAGGGTAGTTTGAGGTGGGGGATTTTTATCAAAATCTTCGTGTCGCATCCCTGGAAGATACTAAACTTAAATACCAAGTTTGGTATTTTACCGACTTTTCGTTTTTGAGTTATCGTGTTCAAAGGCATACGGACACACACACACGGACCTTTTTCTGAAAATATTTTTTTTTTTGGATATTGGGGGCCCTAAAACATATATTTCGGTGAAATCTCGGTATCGAATTTTTTTGTGGAGTGCAATAGCTTCTCTATACACTATGAACATAGTACGTATAGAGAAAGTAAAAATGCCTTTTCTGCAAAGGAAAAAAGTTTGACAAGGATATTCATCTTAACACCAAAGGAGTGTTGCTGAAGTTTATTCCATTTTATCTCACATTTGCATTCATATTGATACCGAAAGAATTTTAACCCGTTATTAAAAATGAAGGCATTTTAGGTTTAATGCGTAAAACGGTATACAATCGGATGTAGAATTCACGTAGAATACGGGGAAATGTAATTAATAATATCGCCATTCATTATTCAAATAACTTACTGTGCAATGTCCGATGAGCTAGCAAGTTTAATTGTAATATATTCTTGTTTTTTTAATTGCGGCACTTATTCTTAAAATTTGAGCCCGTATTTCATCATAAACGGTGTAAACACATAAACACGATAAAGAAATAAAGAAATATATTTATTTCCATAAATCATAACTAAAATCAATACTCATATTATAGAACGGACAGATGACCTTTGAAATGTTAAAATCAAGGAAAACCCAAGCTAGCGAGATATGCTAAATGTAACGGCAAATATTCATGCTTGGCTGAATTTGCCAGATAATGCGCTTAAGTGCATTCCTGAGTTGATGGCAATCACTCCAGAAGTGAGGAGTAGATCCAGTTAGAAATTACGAGTTTTGCCTTGAGGCCATTGGGGTGTCAAGCAACGTAATATTTTTAGCAAATGAGAACTTTGTACTGTAACAAGAAAGTCGAGAAATTTCGAAAAAGATGTCGAGAATGACTTTCCCCGTGAGACTTTAAAAAAGGAACATGCGCTTCAGTTAGTACATATAGGGAAAGTCTGTACCGGTGAAGCCCCTCGGGTGGCTTCAGAAGAGGCCTAACCCCCAAATAATTGAAACCATGTCTTGCACGATGATACGGAGTGGAGAACGGAGTTTCATTATGATACAACGTCCGATAAGAAACTAATAAGTGCGTCTCCGTTCGGTTCGGGCTGTAGGTCGGAATCATTGGAATAAAATCAGTGTTTTGGTGAAAAAGTAAATGGTAAGTTTTACTCAGTACCCAGGAACCCAATCCACAGGAAAGGTGTCGATGAGGATACGCCACCCCTGAGAAAGCAGCAAATAAGACGTACATGCTCTCGCCGACCTACAGTGGGAGGAGAAATCAACATAAGGTATGTGATGATCGGATTCCTTTTAAGTTCCTATCACTCCTCGGAGATTTTACTCCCGATCCCGACTGAACGGACCCAAATTTAAATTCTATCTTATTCAAAAAAAGTTAGGTAATTCTGAGAGAATTAATTAGATTTTCTATAAAGTTTTATTAATTTTCAACCTATAATTAAACTTTTAAAAACTTTGATGTGTTCCATTTACATGTGTTTTCTACATACTCTTGTTACAAAATATTATTACTTTATCTACATCGTGGTAATAGAGAAAAAATTAGTAGAAATTGTTGCATTAGTTCCTTTTAATTACAGAGTAAACAAGGTAGTAGAGCGATAGTCAAATCTCCTAAATGGACAGTCTCTATGTGAAACAATTGTAATTCAGTTCCCTTTACACGCCCAGGAGTAAAACAAAAGAGAGATGAAACGAAAGATCACCACCCGTTTGAGAAAGGTTTAAGTAATTTAAATTTAAAACAATAAAAAGGAATATCTGGGAAACGGCCAATTCTAAAAATAGTATATAATATAAATTGTGTATTTTAACGAACTCTACATTTTTTGTAGAGTAAAATTTTACTTACCTCTTACGGTTTCCGGTTATGCAAAATTCACCCAGCGTGAAGAAGTCTTCAGAGGCTATTTCCAGAAAATTTAAGACGTATATTTTATTTGTGATATAAATATATTTTATACAGTATTTAAATAAAAATCGTTAGATCCATTTTTGAGAAAATCAACATTTTCTAAACTTTTTCCATGTAAAAAGTTGTTTGAGCTGGGTGAATTTTCTTTAAAATAGTTTGTCAAATCCTTGGAAAATCCTAAACTTAAGTATCAAATTTGGTGTTAAGCGACTTGTGTTTGTTAGCTATCGTATTTATAAACACCTGGACACATATGGATATTTTTCTAAAAATATTTATTTGCTGTACAGGGGACCATAAAACATGTATTTACAATGAAATCTCCGTATCGAATTTTTGGTTGGAATGCAATTCCTTCTCTGCCCATGTATTGTGTACTAAGTAGAGAAAGTAAAAACATCTTATATATTCAATTCTCTACATCTCTGTAATAAATAATTGTTAAAAACCTTATTCTTCTATCTACCTCCTGCTAATTAGACAAACATTAGTAGAAATAGCCATATTCTTTGCCGGGCCGGCAGCGGCCAAGTAGTTAGACCACTCGTCTCATCTAGACAGCCCGAGTAATCCTAAGCGACTGCATGTGAGATTTGTGGAGGACAAAACGGCGTAAGGGCGGTTTTTTTCCGGGTTCTCCGGTTCTCCCCACCATCGTATTCCATCGGTGCTCCATCTTTATTCATTTATCATCAGTGTCTTCGCCTGCGATGCCACCACGTAAAGCGAAGAGAAATAAGGGAATACACAGGCTAAAGCGATAGTCAAATCTTTTAAAAACTGTTTGCTATTGATTAATTTGCATGGCTGTAGGTACAAACTCTCATAAGAAAAAGTAGAAGTGTTTTAAAACTGAAACCAATAACAAGGAATATCTCAGAAATGGTCAACTCCACGATAACAAATGTCTAGGACATACATTTTCTGCTTTAACGAGAGTTTCTTTTTCGTGAAGTAAGTTTGTTTTTTACCTCTTGTAATTTACCAATTATGCAAACGTCATCAGGAGGAAGAGATCTTCATAGCTATTCCTGAAAATTCAAGATATACATTTTAATTGTCATTTAAATATCTTTAATATGTGGCACTTTATTCAAAATCATTAGTCATTTTTACTTTCTCTACACGTACAATGTACGTAGTGTATAGAAAAGGTATAGTATTACAGCCAAAAAGTTTATAACATTTCACCAAAAATACATGTTTTGGGATCTCCCGATTCCAAAAAGGCATTTCTAGAAAAACGCCCATATTTGTGTGTGTGTGTGTGTGTGTGTATCTGTGGATAGGATAGCTCAAAAACGAAAAGTCCGTTAAATACTAAACTTGGAATTTAAATTCAGTATCTTCCAAGGATGCGACACGAAGATTTTCAATCCTCCTATCCCCAACTACTCCTTACATGGAACAATTTTCGACAGTTTTGATTTTCTCATAAACGGCTCTAACGATTTTCATTAAAGTATCTATATTAAAGATATTTACATTACAAATAAAATGTATATCTTGAGGTTTCTAGAAATAGCCTCTGAAGATATTTTATTCTGAGTGTATTTTGCGGAATTTTGCATAACTGGTAAACCGTAAGAGATAGGGAAAAGCGTACTATACCAAAAATGTAGAGCTCGTTAAAACACACAATTTGTTATATGATTATTTTTTTCCTTGGGTTGACCGTTTTTAAGATATTCCTTCTTATTGATTTCAGTTTTAAAATAATTAATACTTTTCTCATACGGGAACTTGTCAACCCCTGACCGCGCAAAGAATCGGATTTATATACCATAGCAACCAAAGTTTAAAGAATTTAACTGTCGGTTTAGCCTAGTTGTTCCCTTATTTCCCTCCTACTTATACGGAACTAAGTAATAAAACCGTTTCTGCTAATGTTTATCATGATTAGCATGAAGCAGATAGAAGAATAAGCTTGTTAACAATAATTTGGTACAGAGAGGTAGAGAAAGTCATGTGAATGTAGCACATCAGATTTTTAAGAAAATAAAACTTTTCAAATTTTTCTGTCGCATCCGTAGAAGATGCTACATTTAAATATCGATTTGTCTTTCACCGACTTTTCGTTTTAGAGTTATTGTGTTCACGGACAAACATGCTCACGGATCTTTTTCTAAAAATGGTTTTATCGTATACAGGAGACCCTGAAAAGTGTATTTCTGGTGAAATCTGGACATCGAAATTTTGGGTTTTCTCCGTTTCCCCCGCCATCGCATTCCACTGGTGTTCCATCTTTATTCGTGTATCACGCCAGCGACGCCATTGGTAGTAAAAGCGGGCGTTAAACACTAGCAAAAAAAAAAAAAAAATTTCCATCCCTTCGCCTAGCAGTCTGATATGTTAATCTAATACCTCTGTTATCAATAAAATTCAATGTAGTAGAGAATTACTTGCAGTACTTTTATAACATCGAGATCTCTAATTATTTCGGCAATAAAATGTTTTTTTCTGTTTCCTCTACAACATTTATGGCTGTCAATTAAGGGATGGTTTAAAAATAAAAATCAAGACGATGGACCGGCTCTTCATTCCGTGACTTGTGCAAGGCGGCAGGGGTGAAAGTCTTACTAACACCTTACTGAGGCAGGTGGCTCAGGTATTTCGTCTGGGACTGATATTTGGTGTTTTCCAGGGTTGCTATAAGAATGCTGAGGAGGTATCTTCATTTCCTAGAATTTTCTGTCCCTTCTGTTCATCTCCATTTCATCCAACCGGTCACTTTCAGAATTTAAAGTGTCGGCGTGGACCGCGGTGGCAGCGCCCTCTCGTGGAACTGATTGCGCTTTAGAAACTCAGCTCTAGGCGGCGGGATGGCGTTGGGGTCATCGGCAGACTGAACGTTTTGGTCAGATCTGAGGCGCGGGCTCCTAGCGCTCCCCGTTAGACACTCTCCTCGGTGGCTCCCTTCCGCCGTCTGATTCCGCTGCCTGCTTTAATTATCTTTTATACAAGACGTGTGTAACACATTAGTTGGATTAGTAGAGACAGATTGAAAAATGTATGCCATAGCCTGGATCTGAACCACGTATTTCCTAGTATCTAGCAGGTTGCTCTACCACTGAGCCTCCATGGCAACATGAGATTGAGATAATTTTGTGGTTTATCGGAAAATATGCGTATCAGTTGAGGAAATTAATGCCGAGCCAGCATATTGCCTTGAAGCTCAGTGACAGAGCAACCGGCTAGAGACCGGGAGATCCGTGGCTCAAATCCCGGCTATGCGGTTGATTTTTTCAGTCTGAGTCTACCCATTCAAGTCAATATTGGCTGATGTGCGGAATCCCCTACGGCACAACCCCACAACAGGGGAGGGGATAAATTATAACTTGGCAATTATCTTCATACTCCATGAACTGCAGCCCTTTTGCCCTACCAGCCTGCTACGTGAACCTCATACCTCTGTCATCAATAAAATGCAAGGGAGTAGAGAATTACTTTGAGCACTTTATAACGTCGAGATCTCTAATTATTTTAAGCAATAAAATTGCTTTTCCATTTCCTCTACAACAGTTTATAGCTGCCTATTAAGGGATGGTTTAGAAATAGACACCAAGATGATGGTCCGGCTCTTCATTCCGCGACTTGAGGAAGGGGGGGTGAGAGTGAAGATCTTACTAACCCCTTGAATCATTTCGTCTCACACTCCGCCACCCTGAGGAGCAAGTTAGACGTGCTCGTTTTACCCTTTTCACCTCCTCCCTCGCTGCCAGTATCTCATGCACACTTCTGATCATTACCCCAAGCTTCTCTCGGGGGGCTATAACAGCCTCTGTCAGCTTAATAACAATTAAACTCAGTCTTGTGGAAGAGATGGTCTAGTGCTGTAGAATTACCGAATCACACGGGTCGACGAACTATTTCACTTTACGTTTTACAGCTTCGGCACATTGCTGGATTATCAAGGCGATATGTCACGGGAAGGGGATGGGAAAACGGAAGACGCTTTTAAGGAGGAAGAAAAGCAGCAGGACTTAGAGCGAAGAAGGATATGTCAAAATGAAGAGGAATTGATACAAGTGAAGAATGAGAAAGGACAAAAGAAAAGGTCGCAGAAGTTTCAAATAAGAATGCGTGCTTCAATGCAGGAAAAGAGAAAATAAAGGATGAAAAAACAGAGAGGGTAAGAAGAACTGAGAGCGCTCAGTAACACGGCTTTGAGAACGTTTTCAAGGAAGCGCTAGCGACAAGATTGTAACGAAGGATTCTTAAACAGGCTTCAGAATAAATTGGAAAGCAAAACCCGAAATGATGTTTGTGAACAACGAATGTCTTGAAATATGTTTGATTCCAGCCTTAGCTTTCACGTGCCCTATTGATTGCACCTTATTTAAGAAAACTTATTTTTACTTTCTCTATACGTACATAGTGTATAGAGGAAGTATTTTATTCCACCCAAAAATTCGGAACCGACATTTCACCGGAAATACCTGTTTTAAGACCCCCTGTGTCCAAAAAAAGCATTTTTATAAAAAGGTAAGTGTGTGTGTGTGTGTGTGTGTGTGTGTGTGTGTGTGTCTGTCTGTCTGTCTGTGGACAGCATAGCTCAAAAAACGAGAAGACCGTTAAAGTCCAAACTTGGTATTTACGTTTGGTATCTTCCAAGAATGCGACACAAAGATTTCAAGAAAATCCCCCACCCCAAACTACCCTTTACATGCAAAAATTTTCTAAAATTTTTATTTTCTTAAAATTGGCTCTAACAATTTTGATTAAAATATCGTATATTAATCATATTTACCTGACGAATAATATGTATATCTTGAATTTTTTGGGAATAGCCTTTGAAGACTATTTTATTCTAGATGAATTTCACGGAATGTTGCATAACTGCTAAACCGTAAGAGATGGACAAAAACTTACCACACAGAAAATGTAGCTTATTATAAAATACTCAATTTATGTCGTATACATTTTTTTAGTGAAATTGATCATTTTTAAGATATTCGTGGTTTTACGTTTCAGCTTTGAAAAACATACTTTTTTCATACACGAATATGTCAACTCGTGTCCATACAAACAAAGGAACTTCAGTTACATAGTAACCAGCTTTTGACTATCACTTTAACCAATAGTACTCCCTTATTTCGCTTCGACTTACAAGGAAGCAAGTAATAAGACTATTTCTGCTGATTTTTTCTTGATTAGCATGAAGTAAATAGAAGCATAAGCTTTTTAACTACAAATTGTTGCAGAGATGTAGTCATGTGAATGGAAGACATCAGATTTTTTTCTATTGTTATCATTACACATTTATATTTTGCGCTGTTGGAAACAAAATAGGTGTTTTTAACAGAAGTTGACATTAATTAATATGAGAATTTTTTTCACTGAGTGGCTTAAAATAATATCACCCCAAGATTATATTTTAAGAGTTTTATTATTAATATATTTATTATGGAATCTGTAATCTGTAGCCAAAGTTCCACAAGCAGCGGAAAGGTTAACATTAAAATTACTGCCAAAAAGTCAGGTTCCTTTATGGTGAAAAGCAAGTAACGTACAAACTAATAATGGAGACGTGCTCAGCGGTACGCCTACTGCGGTGATAGGGCCCTAGGTTTGTATCCCGGTTTAGGGTGGACATTTTTCAGCGGCCAATAATATTTTCTATCCTTCCCAGATTCTGGTAGTATGCATTAGAGTGTGAATGTGTGTGTATGTGTGATCTAATGAAGAAAAGCCTTCTCTGTTACACTCATATGCCTTTCTCTAGCTACTCTACACACAAGCTTCTTACGAAAGATAATTTTTCTTTCAACACCATGCTAATCGAGATAAACCTTAGCACAATTGTATTACTTAGTTCCTTATAAGTAGAATGGAACTAAGGGAATGCACTATGCTAAAGTGGTAGTCAAATGTTTTAAAAGACTGTGTTTGTCATTGCAAATCGCTTCTTTGCTTGGCCAGGAGTAGAACAGAAGAAAACGGACACTTCCGTCTGAGAAAAGTATAAGCACTTCACAATTGAAACTAATAACAAGGAATAACTCGAAAACGGCAAGCTCCATGAAGATAATTTAGGTGACATAATTTGTGTATTTTAACCAGATATCTATTTTTTGTATTGTAATTTTTTGTCTATCTCTTACTGTTTACTAGTTTAGCCAAACCAGCAAAATTCATCCACAATAAACAGAAGCTATTCCCAGAAAATTCAAAACATACATTTTATTTGTAATAGAAATTGCTTTAGTATGTGGTATTTTAATCAAAATCGTTATAGCCATTTTTAAAAAAACAAAATTTTCGAAACATTTTCTATGTAAAGGGTAGTTAGGTGTGGGAGGATTTTCTTGAAAATCTTCGTGTCGCATCTTCGAAAGAGACCAAACTTAAATACCAAGTTTGGTATTAACAGTCTTTTCCTTTTTGAGTTATGCTGTCCACAGACCCACACACAGACACACACACACCCGGATCTGTTTCTGAAAAGGCTTTTTTTTGGATTCAGGGGGTCCTAAATCATGTATTTTCGGTGTAAACTTGACATCGAATTTTTGGGTGGAATACTTATCTATCCCTATGTCATTGTGCATACGGGGCTGGAGAAAGTAAAAATAGAGCCCCAATGACAACAGTACATGTTTTCCAAAGGTGGATGCCGCTGATATGACCCTGTAGTTAAACCAGGACATAAATGAAACAATAATAAATAATAAGATGAAGCTAAAACATAAATATATTCAATGGGGAAATTACTCTATCGTCAATCGAGCGAGGTGGCGCCGTGGTAATCTGTGCGAATCGCATTTGGAGGTCGCGGGTTCGATTCCTCTGACCTGGGGTTTTTCCGAAGCTCCCCTTTATCACTTAGGTGAAGGTGATTTCCTTTACATCATTCACTTTCATGTTATTTTCTTAACATCTTTCACTTCTAACAAATATAAGAAACTTTACTGACTAATTGGGGGAAATTCTGAACTTGACATATACAATGAGCTATTATATATAAGCAGATGTTAAGCTCAGTCTGGACCTATGGGGCACAGCTTTGGGGCTATTCTAAATTGACCAATATAAAACATATATAGACATTTTAAAACATAGCTTTAAGTAAAATAGTTAATGCGCCTTAGTATGTGCGCAATGATCACATACATAGAGATCTCAAGATCGACACTGTTACAGGAGAAATAGAAAAGACCTCAACGTAACATCGTTTAGAAGTGCAGCACCATGAAAACAAAGAGATGTTGAATGTGCTTAGTAAGTGTGAAGTTAGAAGATTGAAAAGAATAAAGCCAGATGACTTAATGTGTGACTACAAGAATTAGTGTATGCTTTGGGGGCCTTCAATGCAATTATTTATGAAGAAAACATTACTAGATAAGCCTTTGTTTAGGTGTAATTTAAAATAAAAAAATTTAAACAAATCTTTCGAGTGTACTTCTAAGCTGGTGGTGAGTGGCAGCATTGGCAGATGGCGCGAATGTATGCGTACTATAAATACTGTTCTGGGCCAGGGACACGTCTAGCACACCTCGGGCTGCCCTCAGCCTGCCAATTGCACTGGACTGGAGTCTGTCACTGTTGTGGTCGCTGTCCTCGCGACCTATACTTATGTCATACTAATCTAGATAAACTTTAGCAGAACAAATCTTATTACTTGCATCCTTATAATTAGAAAGAAACAACCGAATACATCAGGCTAAAAATATTGTCAAATCTTTTAGAAGCTGGTGGCCTTGTGAAACAATTGAAGTTTGGTTCGCTTTACATGGTCCCGTTTGAGAAACGTTAATTAGTTTAAAATCGAAATCAATAACACTGAACATCTCGAAAACGGTCAACTCTACAACAAAAACATATAAATTATGTGTTTTAACGATATCCACATGTTTTGTATAGTGAGTTATTGTCTATCTCTTAAGGTTTAACCGTTAATGCAGAATTCTGCAAAACTCAACCAGAACAAAAAGCTCTTCAGAGGCTATTCCTAGAAAATTCTAAATATGCATTTTATTTGCGATGTGAATATCTTTCCATTTAAAGGATAATTTCTTGAAAATCTTCATGTAACAGTTCTGAAAGATGCTAACCTTAAATAACGATTGATATTTTCGTTTTTAGCTGTACTGTCTACAGGCACACAGACAGCAGACAGATACACACGGAACTTTTTCTAAAAATACTTTTTTCGGTCTCAGTTGACATCCAAACATATATTTTTGCTGAAATCTTGGTATCGAATTTTTGGGTGGAATACAATACTTTCTTTATCTGCTATGTACATTTGTACATAAACATTAATATTTAAATATTCATGCCAGTTAGAATTTTGTGACATGGTAAAAGCATTATTGTTCTTCTTTTCCTTCAGCTTCTGGCTTTTCAAGGTTTGGCACTTTAATTTCGCTCTTCACTAAAGCTTTTGATTTAAATTGATGTTTCCAGGTGGTTCTAGGTCTTCCTACACATCGTCCACCCATTGGTTATAGATTCAGTTGCGTGTCAGAGGGCATTCGATTAACGTGGTATTCACTATCTCGCGTACTATACTACATTTTATATTTAGTTCCTTTCTTGTATCTTTACTTCTCATTCTAGATACCTTTAGTAACCATTTCATGAATCTCATTCTGCACTTCCGATTCGTACTGTGTACATACTGTACAGAGAAGCTATTGCATTGCAGCCAAAAATTCGATACCGAGATTTCACGGGAAACACATGTTTTGAGACTCACTGAATCCAAAAAAGAATTTTAGATAATTAGTAATTTAATGATTAAATTAATTTATAATTTAAACTATTCTAATTTCAAGATGGCTACATTTTCACATTGTTACTTATTTTGTTGTACATAGTGATTAAGGATTGATGGAAGCAAATGTATTGTACTAAGGAGAAGTTATTGTTTTTCGTCATGGATACGAAAAATAATGTTGATTTTAGTGAGTAAAACGTTTAGACACTACGACATTTGATTTCAAAGGTTCACGTCACATAGGTCAATGGCTATGTCTAAAATAATTTGCTAGTGTGCTAAAACTTAATTTGAAATCAGTCTTCGAATTTGAATATCGAGGATTACACTTTAAAAGAAGTGAATGCAAAAACATACAGAGACTTGTGTATGTTTAAATTACATATTTATGTCTATGTAAATTGTGTTAACTTATTTAAGGTCTGATTTTGTTGCATACTCAGTAAAGCACATAATTTAAACTTATGTATAGTTCAGTAAAAAATACAGCTTTCCTAAATTCTGATGACCCGAAGTATATTCTCGAGCTCATAGCTTATTAAAAATAAAACTACGTATACAGCTGGACCGAGGCATAAAACATACAGCAAACTCATTGGCGCTACTGAAAGGAAACTAAATATTTGCGACAAGCAACAATGTTGGGAGGGAATAATTATTTCCGCCCTAGTTAATAAAGTGCTGAGAAAGGGGTTTACTGCAAAGACCATCCAGAAATTGACAGACGATTTGGCATAACTAAATAATAACATTTTATTTACAAAGTAACAATAACTTACTGTATTTGTTAACGCAATTTCCATGTGTTTATTGTCACGTGGTACAGTTTTTCAACGCCGATGTTATACTTTTCAAGATCTTATTCGTTTTTTGGAATGCACAGAATGTTCGGCCAATCGAATTTTATAGGCAAATAACGCAAGTGTATAGTGATAAGTAATTAACGAGTCTTCAGTGAGGAAATGGCGCATAATTTACGAGTAATCAACGGTGAACCAGGGTGTGCGAAAAGTGGAGTGGAAGTTCATCAATCGTTATGGAGGAATTGAAAGCAAATGTTGATACAATAATTCAGAAAAATCGGTGTTTTACTTTGGACACCGTACATGATTTTATGGATGGAAAATATTTCCCAGTCATGAAGACCTTAAAGTGACAGTGACATCTTGGCTCAGATCTTTAGCGGTGAAAGAGTACATCTGTGTTGAAAACCCGCTATCGCGTGACAATAAATACCTTGATAGCAATGATTGATTACGTTGAAAAATATAGTAAGGTACTGCAACTTTGTAAACTTTAGTTGTTATTTAATTAAGCCAAAAGGTCTGTCCTTTTCTGGATTGTCCTCGTACAAGGGCATAGTTTTATAAATAACTCGCCTCTATCTGCTATAAAGAAATTAAATATGAACAAAAACAAGTTTAGGTCAGAATTAAAAAGATATCTCATAGTCGTTACTTACATTTACTATACAGAGGGGAATTTCATTCATCAAAAATACTAGTAATAATTAAAGCAGTGTTGTAAATATTATATATATGAATATTCTAGGAATACATACTGTACGAATTGGTTTTTGGAAACAGATATGTAATTGTAAATTATGCAAAACTAATGCTTCTGAAAACTCAGTATCAGAGATAATCTTTGTAAATAAATGTATTAATAATTACCAAGAGTAATTTCTGACTTGATCTACTTCCCACAGTTGGACTTTGTGTCTGATCCCAAAACGGGTTCCAGAGATTCTAATGTAAAGAATCTAGTTGCAACAAATTTCTCACCGAAGTTTGAAGCAGATATAGTGGGAATTGCCTTAAAAAAGGAAAACGAATTAAATTTGTAAAATAAATTAAATTTAATTCTAGTTTCTAGCCAATGTACACAAAGACGAATTTGAGTAAGAAGAAAACGCACCAAGTTTGTGTATGTGCAAATGGTAAATTTCCAAAAGATAGGGATTTTATAAAATGTAATAGTTGCTGAAGAGATATAATCAAATGTAATTATATTTTAGGGAAGAAAATGTAGTAAATAAGTACATGTAAAACTATGAGAATATAAATATGTATGTGTAGCAGAGCATCACAGAAGTAGTGAAGGAACCAGCGGACTTCTTAGCTTCCCTTTGGGCGATACATTGCTAACCATGTGTTATGTGTTTGAACTATTGTGTAATCTGATCGGCTTTCATTTCGTTGAGTATTGATCAATAAGTAATATATTGTCAAACAGTACGGATCCAGTTTCCTTATTTTTGGTAATATATAAGAATACTTGCATTCCTGTGCAACAAGTTGACGAGATAACTGCATCATCGGCAATCTCATTGCTCACGGCTCAGCTAGACAAAGACAAATACGATATCATATCATCACGACGTCGTGACAGGAGAGAAAGAAAGATAAAAGAAGTAATGGTTCTTACAAATGTAGATCGAAGGCAGATGTTTCACGCCCCCTTCGATCTACATTGCGTGAAACATCTTGGACTACAAAGGCCTACCATATAAAGATAATATTACAAGTTGTAGAACAGTCCCACATCCTGGGCAATTAAACCGACTGACCTGCTCGACACATCTATTACTGATGTCGTTTGTTCTAAGCGATTTAACGAGTATATGCGTTCTAAACTGTGTCCCAAAGAGGCGGACCTTACGAATATATTCGATCTAAACTGTATTCCAAAGAGGTGGATCTCACGAGTATATTCGTTCTAAACTGTGTCCCAAAGAGGTTGACATCGAGTATATTCGTTCTAAACTGTATTCCAAAGAGGTGGACCTTACGAATATATTCGTTCTAAACTGTGTTTCAAAGAGGTGGACCTTACGAGTATATTCGTTTTAAACTGTGTTTCAAAGAGGTGGAACTTACGAGTATATTCGTTCTAAACTGTGTTCCAAAGAGGTGGACCTTACGAATATATTCGTTCTAAACTGTGTTTCAAAGAGGTGGACCTTACGAGTATATTCATTCTAATCTGTGTTCGAAAGAGGTTGACATTACGAGTATATTCATTCTAAACTGTGTTTCAAAGAGGTTGAGATACGAGTATATTCATTCTAAACTGTGTTCCAAAGCGCTGAACCTTACGAGTGTATTCGTTCTAAACTGTGTCCCAAAGATGATATTGAATGGTGAAGGTACTGGAAAAAAGAAGCAGAGCGAAAATTAAAGGCAGTACTTTAAATAATTCAGATTATTATCAGATAAGTTTATCTGTTAAACTGCTTAGTACAGAAGAAGCAATTCCAGTCCACTGGAGGAGGAATACATTTCTCGAGAAGCGGCAATACAATAATCTTTGAGGGAGAGAAAACGTCTGACGGGCGCCAAGTTGCTTTCCGCTTTGTCACTTTCTGTCAAACAATCTTTTCATATGGGGACTACAAGGGAGTAGGGAGAGAGAAGAATCGTATCTCGTTCCTGCAATTTGATTTATCTTCGTTGTTTCCTT
This sequence comes from Hymenopus coronatus, assembly GCA_030762935.1. Taxonomy (NCBI): domain Eukaryota; kingdom Metazoa; phylum Arthropoda; class Insecta; order Mantodea; family Hymenopodidae; genus Hymenopus; species Hymenopus coronatus. The sequence goes on along the minus strand of CM060890.1, from coordinate 50,696,085 downwards.
TCACCACTACCACCCTCCTACAGTTCCCTCCCACAAGCATCTTCTCAATTTTCTTCACTGTTTTCTTTGTGCATGTGTGCGTGCTTGCGCGTATGTGTGCGTCCCTGAGGTTGGGGAGTGAAAAGCGAAAACAGAGAGTGTTTTGTGGTATATTTTTCATTTCCATCACATATTTATATTGCTCCTGTGAGATGTTTTGTGATATTGAACACGAAAATCCAAATCTCCCCTAATGCCAATAAAATTACAATGAATTTTCTAGCGCCTGGCAGTGTGGCAATCCCATACTGCACGTAAACATTGACAAATGAATACTTTACATAAATCAGAAACAGTGCATGACATGTAGACATTCAAAAATATTACCACTTTGCCACTATTGATATTGATAAATGCTCTTACTATACTGGAAGGCACATTAAAGCTATAATATCACATACCCTAAGAACTATTGCTGCTCACAAAATTAAATATGCAGACTTATTACTTTCTCTAGTCCTACGTACAATATATAATGTATTGTATTCCACCAAAAATTGGATGTCAATAGTTCACCGAAAATACATGTTTTGAGACCACTGAATCCCAAAAAAGGTATTTTATAAATATGTCCAATATATGTGTGTGTGTGTGTGTGGGCAGCATAGCTTAAAAAGAAAAATTCGGTTAAATGCCAAACTTGTTATTTAAGTTCAGTATCTACCAAGAATACCAGACAAAAATTTTAAAGAAAATACCCACTCTTACTAGCTTTAATAGGAACATTCTTTGCAAATTTTGATTTTACCAAAAATGGCTCTATCAATTTTATTAACATGTCATATTTTTGAGATATTTCCATGCCAAACGAAATGTATACCTTAAATTTCTGGCAATCGCCTAAGGAAACCTCTTCATTCTCCATGGGTTTTGTAAACTTACTACACAGAAAATAAATATCCCATTGAAACACACAGTTTATGTATTTTATAGTTTTTTGTAGAGTTAGCCGTTTTGAAGATATTCCAAGTTATTGGTTTCAGTTTTAAGTTACTTAATTTTCTCAAACAGGAGACATCTTTCCTTTCCAGTCTCTTTTCTTTACTCCTAGCAAGCAAAGAGAACATATTTCAATTGTTTCACTTAGCGACTGGCCTTTTAAAGATTTAGCTATCGTTTTAGTCTTATGGAGATATTCCCTTATTTAAATTCTGCTTAAAAGGAAGCAAGTAATAATACCAATTCTCACAATGTTTATCTTGATTAGTATGAAGTAGATAAAAGAATAATCTTTTGTAAGGAAAGTTTGTTTGCGGGGCAGCTAAAGAAATTCATGTGAATGGAGCACATCAGACTTCTTTTAATTAGAAGATAATCCATTACTGAGTTCATTCACTACGCAATTACAACAGTAATAGTGCTGTTTTTATTAAATAATTAAAGATAAAATAGCTGGTAAGCTTTAATCTCTGTTTAATGTTTTACTTATGGAGTCAAGGTAATCAGGATTCTCTTCCGATCATCAATATACAAATATTGCAAATAGCTGTAAAATAAATAGGCAGTGCACTATAAAAATGCAGTAAAATACTGCAGTGAGGAAATATAATTAGCGATTAAAGTTTTTTTTTTTAAATATGGTATTCTTGACAAAACATTTAGCGCTATAGGAACATGTAAGGGTTCAAAACTACCTAAATTACGCGGCAGTTGTAATAAAGATACAGTTTTTGCTTACTACCAAGCTATAGCCAAGTAAGCAAATTATTTTTTTTATAATCAAATACGTAGAATTATTTGCTCGCAACTATTACATTATATGCACTTAAATTAAATATTAGTCTAGAAGTTTGTTCCCACAGTATAACTAGTGTTACATTCTTGTATGTGTATGTCTTATAATAATTCTGGTTCATATGTATTTTATTGCTGAACTTGCTGGGGAATACTTTTAGTTTATTTTCCTCTTAGAGTACAGCTTCAGTGTTACGTTATTTTGCCAGGTATTATAGATGAATCACCTCCCCCACCCAAAAAAAAAACAACATAATATTGTCACATGCAGAATGTGGTACTACTGCGTTAGGATCCACATTCTAAGTGTGGCATGATTGATGAATTAATTTTTATTGTTTTGGCTGTACTGTAGAAAAGGTTAGTCTTATATAACCACGGGAGCGTGGCTGTTCGGCCTCTTTGCCAGTGGGACGCCGTGGGGTGCACATCGCACGTTTGTTAGTAATCATGTAACTCATAATGGAGCTATAGTATTCACCCAGGTTTTGGCTACGCATCATCCAGCAACATACAGGTAAAAGTTTAATAAATCAATTAGCTGGAATTACTCGAATTAATATGTTTTAATTTAGTAGTTTGATTTTGGTTCCCACATTTCCTTGGTTCACTCCTGAGGGTGCTAATTTCCCATAAGTTAGCCTGGGGGGATACGTCCCTCATGTCGCATCCGATTAGAATAGCTTTGTATGTGCCTCTCGCAGCCACAGCGAGTTCCCCGAGTTATTATTAGGAAAGGCGTTTGCGACAATATCAGCATATTTGTGTAGTAGGGGTGAGACAATGTATTGCTGCACTCTTAATGAGTAATATTGCTATGACAACAAGTGTTTCAAAAGTGTCTCCGCAGTTAGGTGAATACGCTAGCACGCTCATCATCACAGTTCGGTTGGTAACGGAGTGCGTTAGGAACTGGAAATGAGATTACTTACATACCATTGACATCGAAGATGTTGGAAATGCTGTATCATTCCTGTAGACAGAGTTTGTCTATTTTGCCCTTATTTGGGACACTTTGTATTTGGTTTCCCTCGTAAATTTGTGGTTTCCTTTAGTTCACAATTTTTATTTCGGGACAACTGTATACTTTTAGGGGTGCAGTTTCATTTCATTACTAACAAAGCTATGTTCTGTCTGCACAGAAACAGTTGTTTCCTGTACTAATTTCTGTATTCATTTAGTGCGGTTCCTTAACATTACATCCGAAATTTACTACAGTTTAGCCAGTTGAAAGTTTAGACCTTGTGTTTTTCAGAGTATCATTCTGTTTCAGGAAATTTGAAATTTAGTAATTAAATTTCACACGAAATCACGATGAAGACTGCCGAGTGTGCAAAACGTTCAAGAAATTTACGTTCTACATTTTCTAATGTCTTATCACCATTAAGGAATATGTCCTCAACTATAACGCTCTCTTTTTGACTTCACTTCATAAGCACAAATAGAGAGTATGGACTAAAAGCAAACAGTTCTCTCAGTATTATTCAAATATAAATAATGCTCCTCCTCTATAGCTCCGTTACCAACTTAACCAGCCACAAGCTTCCAAGTGTACTACGGAGAAACTTTTGAGGACCAGTTAGAAGACACTGAGAGAAGACCCTGAGGACAAGGTTATATAGTTCCATGTGTAAGTATGATGCAAAAAGTCTCTTTACTTTTGTTGTGACTTGTGGTGCTTAATGTACCGGTCATTGTGTAGCAGCGACACAGTCGGATGTCGGTTTTGGACCTTTTGGGGGGAGGAGGGACATGAATAAAAGTTTTAAGGATAACATGTCTGGGGTGTGTACCAAAGGATGAAGGATTAGGGAGACAGGATTAAATTCTGTGGTAACTCTTTTTATTGGGGCTATTGTGGTGACATGGTACCGCCGAAGCAAACCGAGTGTTCGCGGGTGATGACTTAAACAAAAAAACTGCATGGGGTGTAGGTAGACGCACGCTTAATACCTTGGCGAAGACCTACTCAAGTGAGGTGATTTTATTTTTCCGTGATGAAATGTCATGAGGGTGATGGTGCCCGATTGGCAACCACGGGCAGCTGTGAATTTTATTAAACTGTTGCAAATGTTAACAATAACAATTAGTGTCGCCCACAGAATTACTCACCACTTACCCATGGCTAGTTTGTTTCATCTGTGTATGTTTTTAAAGTTCGGTTCTTACTCTGTGTTTTACTTCAATGAATAATTCATAAAATTGTTCATAATATCTAATATTTAAGTTACATGAATGCTTATTCGACATCAATTATGTGTTAATCATCGTCCATCATACACAAATGTGTAACAGAAATGTACACTTAAGTATTCGGACATAAATTAACAGAGTAAATCTAACTCAATGAACTACAATGTTGTATTTTATGCGGGCGGGGGGGGGGGAAGAGAGCATTGTTCACTGTTTAACACAATGTAAAGAGATAAGAAATTGGAGGAAATAAATCTTAGAACATAAATGGGATGATATACCAGGAGAGTTGTCAACGAAAGAAAAGAATTAATGAAATAGGGAAATATTTAGAAAAGATAAAAGAATAGAGAGAAAGATAGACAGAGAGAGAGAGAACAGGAGAGAAAACACAGTGATGGAATAAAATAGCTAGTAGAAACCAAAGAGCTACACTCGATAACAGCAAGGAAGCTATGTGGATGTAGTATCTAAGCGGTACTCAAACCTATGTACATTAGGATAAGTAAACTAGTTTAAGTAACATAACATGATTTTTTAGATAATGATACATGTAACCTAAGTACAATAAATTTTATATTAGTAATCTAACATTCTACATTTACTATATTTCCTTCCATTTGAAAAGATTATTTGGCATTAGAGGCTTTGAAAAATTCACTGCTTAGTGAACCTTCTTCTCTCCTTTTCTTTCATTTATTGACTCCAACTTCTAGCCCCATTCAATGGCTGACAAAGGCTTGAAGAGGTAGAGTCAGACTAAAAGAATTCACTTACATAGCTGGGATTTCAACTACGGATAGCTAGATTTCCGCCCAGTTGCTCTGACCACTGAGCTGCCATTCCAAAATGCCATCACGGCACCAAATTCTCCTACTGACTCGCGTTTTCCCCGGCAAACCACAAGGAGATCTTAAATTATTTTGAGATGCCATTCATCAATGGCAAATTACAAACTTTGTAAGTACTTAAGTTCCGGGTTTCATAGTTAACTATCAGGTTAATGTGATTTTTTTCACCAGTCGTGTGTAGCAGAGAAGTTCGGGAAGTACGATTGCCTAAATATTTCTAGGTTTGCAAGTAAACTTTTAATTTAAAATGAGTTTTAAAAGCTGTCATACACAGAGAAGCTATAATTGACGTCTGCTAATCTGCAAAAAAATGCTAATGAAGATTGTCGAAACGCGTCCAGACCACCAACACCAAATTTAGTAGAGCAAGAATGGACATCCAAGTCTGTATAAACTTTTAGTAATGTAACGCTCCCTCGGGGAGGGGGTGCTGACATCAGCCAGCAGTAAAATCAGTGCTAGTAGCAGTTCCGGACTAGTAGCAGAGTATGTAATCTACAAAATTACATAGTACTAAGCAGATTTTAGGCGATTAGAGAAATCTGGGTCAGAGGTAGAAAGAAAGATACATTTAGAAAGTGTACGTCCGTGATGCATCTACTAGTGTCACTGTAACTATTATATTCATTATTAATATTTCTTACTCTCTCTCCCCCTCTTATCTTTCTCTCTCTCTCTCTCCATTTTATATATATTCATGAGAACGTAGACTTATAAAACAGACCCTCCTCCAACATTTGAATTAATTTTCTGAAAAACATGGACGTATTTTCCAAATCATTTATGCAGAAGGAACAGGAAATTGAGTACCTATTTAGCAACAACAACTAAAATGCTTTTTTTTTTCTTTAATTTTTGGTGCTCATCTTATGTAAAATAGCAAATTTATATCTACAGAAAAGATTCAAGCTTATATATATTCTGTGTCGGCCAGTATATTTTAGTTTCTCTACAGGTACCATGTACATAGTGTATAGAGAAGGTATTGAATTCTACCCAAAAATTTGATACCAAGATTTCGCCGGAAATACGCATTTTTGGGTCCCCTGTATCCAAAAAAAGTATTTTCCGAAAAAGGTCCGTGTGTATGTGTGTCTGTGAACAACTCAAAAACGAAAAGTCGGTAAAATACTAAATTTGTTATTTAAGTTTAGTATCTTCCAGGGATGCGCTACGAAGATTATGAGAACAATATCGCCACCCTAAACTACCCCTTACATAGATAAAATGTCGAGAATTTTAGTTTTCACAAAAATGGCTCTAACGATTTTGTTTGAAATACCATATATTAAAGATATTTATATGGTAAATGAAATGTATATCTTGAATTTTATGGGAATAGCTTCTAAAGACCTCTTTATTCTGAATAAATTTTTCTGAATGTTGCGTAACTGGTAAACCACAAGAGATAGACCGAAACTTAATTCACAAAAAAATTAGATCGCGTTTAAACACACAATTTATATCATATACGTTTTTTGTTTGAACTGTCCATTTCTGAGATATTCCTTATTGGAATTAATAAATAATATTGGAATACACATCTTATGTATTTAAGTATTTTACATCTGGAAAAAACAATAATAAACTAACGATTTTGATTAAAATACCATATATTAAAAAATTCTATATGGTAAATAAAATGTATATCTTGAATTTTATGGGAATAGCTTTTAAAGACCTTTTTATTCTGAAAGAATTTTGCGGAATGTTACGTAACTGGTAAGCCGTAAGAGATAGACAAACTCTTAATTGACAAATAATGTTCATCACGTTTAAACATACAATTTATGTCATATACGTATTTTCTCTTATCATTTCTGAGATATTCCTTGTTATTTGTTTCAGATGCAAAATACTTAAACTTTTCTCACATGGAAAGTTGTAAACATTTAGCCCTGCATAGAAATGGATTTCATCCACATGGTAATCGGCGTTTAAAAGATTTGACTCACTTTAGCCTAGTATATTCCGTTATTTTCCTTCTACTTACAAAGAAGCAAGTAATCAAGAACATTTCTGCTAATGTTTATCTCGATGATCATAAAGTATATGTTTTTTTAACAATAATTTGTTACAGCGATGTAGAGAAAGTCATGTGAATGGAACATATCAGATTTTTTAATAAGCTTCTTTAACATCTACTAATGATAACTGGTAATTGATTAATAATCATTTTGTTATTTTCCAGGTTTCATAAATGCACGGATTTCACGATCGTGTTAAAAATGCTCAATTTAGTATTTGTTGCATAAGCAACACCCTTCCATGTAGGCTTTGCCAGCCCAAAGGCGGATCTTTCCTTCATTATTCTTACTCTCACATTACTATGAGTGCCACCTTGCTGGGAGACTATACTACTTAAATATGAACATTTCTTCCACTTTTTATTGTTGTATTACTTAATGGTAGTGGATTAGATTACATAGGACCTATGCGCAATTATATAGTTTTGTTAATGTTGATTAGAAGGCTCACCTTCTGTGGTACCGTCTCCAATTCAGTAATTCATCTTTCACATTATTAAAGCAATGAGCTAATAAACAAATATACACATCTAAGCTTTTTAATTATTTTTATAGCCTGGTTGGTTATATCGGTCGCAGAATGAAATTGGCGAAATGATGCTCAAATGATCTTGGGGCCCATGAAGCCTAAAGTTTCTCGAGATTCTTCATCTCAGGATAAGAGAAAACCCCGAAAAAACCCTTATACGGGTAAGCACTCTAAGCGAAATTCGAACTCGCGATCTGTTGAATATGAGACAGACACACTATCCCACACTACCCAGACGGGCTTTTTAATTTGTTAACTTGGCGAATTTGCCTCGGAATGACATTGATAACTTAATCCCATTTGCTTCCTGTTTCCTCTGGTCTAAAGTTACAAATAACATGTTCACCTGTCTGTGAGAAGTCAGCACTGTAGATACTGTTCTTGGCGTTTGTAATTACGTGGTACAGAACTGTAACGTTCCAGTCACAGCGTGACAGGTACCAAATTTGAAAACATGCAAAATCTCCGAGTAATTACATTATCATGATTTGTAATTGAACATTGCTGATGTTAAAGCAACCAAAATCATCTTATTAAACTGTTGCAACTTTCTTTCTCATGTGACATCATATTGTATATCTTGCCTCTATTCGTTTTTTAACTATCCAGAGTATATATTAATTAATATCAAATATTTTGTAGCGCACTTCCAACATAAAAAAGTAAAATAAGTTTATATAAAAATAGGTCTGAAAAGCATTTATTGCTACTTTACGATACAAAATTGAAGGTTTCAGAAATAGCTCGAAGTGGCTCCTTCCTGCTAAGCCTCCGTTCCATGCCACGCATATTCTGTTGCAAATTCTTAGTGTTTCGTATTTTATTAATCGTAGTGTAAATAGCTCTCTCAGAGAGCCGGTAACCGGTACAGAAGTCGCATAAACCATGCAACTTTGAATGTCCACAGATGAGTCATTTCATTGAATTAAAATCGGGAGATCGAGAAGGCCATGCAATGAATCCCCCCTGACCATCCTGTATATGCGGAAAAGTGTTACTAAAAATTACGTACTGCCCCAACATCGTGCAAAACCACATTCTTTGGGCAGCATCCAAAGGTAACTAATTAATTAAATTATGTAATTCTTTTTTGAGAGCTGTAGATGCGTTTTTGTATTCAGATACTAAGGCAAAATAAGGATCAATAATCAGTCCATCCCAAAGTTTTGTTGTTACCCATCCTGTCATACTTCATGAGGTTTTCATTGGTCATTTATGAATATTATGAAAATGTAAGACACCGCCGCGTGTAAACGAGCACTTTATCATCACTGAACAAGGTGCATGCTAAGAAATTCATGAGTATGCCACAATTCTTTAGAATGGGATAGCAGCAAACTCTTCTTGTATTAAATTCCACAGAATTTAACTCATTATTTGCATTGATACATTGATTTTCATTCAAAAGGCTTCAGATAACCATGTAACTAAAACCTTCCTTTATTGCAATGCGTCTTCTGCTATTTTGATAGGTTTGCGTCCCATACGATGAATTTGCTTCGTATCTCTCTGATATTAAAATACAAAAATAACATTCCTAAAAGCAATGGTCGTAGTTTAACTCAACAATAGCTAACCGACCTCTGTAGGATTTTGTATGTGGCATATCGACATTTTTTCTAGAAAAGAACACGTTATTCGGCACATAAACTCTCCAAACAGAAGCTGTAAATGAAAATCACTCAATTATCATTTAGTTCTCTAAAGCTGGAAACAATATCAACGAAATTTTAAGGTCGCTTTCAGTTTAACACGTTCCCATTTTGTACAAACAATAAGGAATAGCAAAAGCCTGTATACTGTTACAGAATGCGTTATATTTAAATCTTTATCACCTGCCGATATAATGTAACTGCCGATTTTCATAAAACCAATGGTATTAACGTGCACAAAGAGACAGACAGACAGACAGAGATGCGAAAAGTGGAAAGAGAGAAGGCGCCAATAATGGAAGTAAGAACGCAAGAAAATAATAATAATAATAATAATAATAATAATAATAATAATGATAATAATAATAATAATAATAAGAGAGTGGAGTGTAGATTTTGCTACTTTTTTTCGAGTGGAGTGGAAAAACCCAATCTACAGGTGACAGAGGGGATAACTCTGCCAAGTGTGGGGGTCACCATAAACTGGCAATACCCACTAAAACACCACTCCACCGGAGAGAAATCGTGTGTAGGAATGCAGCAGTACCGCTTGTTGCACCTGCGGATTCAAGGAGCGGTTGTTATGGCTGGCCAGAGGCCATAGCCAGGACGCAAACATGACTGGAGCCCTGATTGCGCCCTTGGAAGATTTGTGGTGAGGAATAGAATGTGTGTGTGTGAATATATATATCTGCAGAGCCCTGAAACAAAAAGGACATACTTAGTATATTTGCTGCCCTTTTGGGTAAAGTCATAGGTGTATTTCGTTGTGTCTGCAGCCCGGTAACATAAAGACATAGTCATTTAAAATATTGCATTTGGTATATATTCTTAGCTAGTTATATTTTCACAACTACTGCTGTCCTGTCTGGCGAAGTCATTAGTTATTAGTTGTGTTCAGCCCTATGAGAGAAAGGACGTGGTCATTTAGTAGAGACTTCATTGGTTTCTCTTGGCCTACCTTGAGTGCTCACCCATCCAAGTGATGGCCACGCCCAATGCTGCTTTACCTTGGTTTTTGCTACTAATCACTGAAAATTCTTAAATATGCTTTCATAAATTCAGCATCAAATAAAAATATCTGAACTATTACTTTCACTGAATATCTTGTATTCCACTATGTGCGATTATTTTTGTTTCGGGACATTGCATAGTTTACCTTTAAATTCTCTCGTTATATTATTTCATTGCGTCCAATTTGGTGTCGGCTGTCTCGTTTCGCTTTCGATTTGAAACTTCTGCTGGTTCTGCAACCGCTGATTAGTTGATGAATTTCTGAGTTCCGGTGGGTTGAGTTGTACCAGGCGAATAGGTCAGCCTGAGTTGTAGTGAGTGTTACACCTTATTCTGGTATTTCTTCTTTGCACATTATAATTGTGTCACAGAATACGGTCATTATTCTAACTGCCTTTATCTCCGTTTACGTCTTTCTGAGTTAAGTTTAGACTTATCCTCTTCATCGGCAAGGATAATCATGTAACAGGCATTTGGATATTATTCTAACTATCTTATGTTTCCGTGTTTGTCTTTCTGTTTTTATTTTGAGCTTCATTCTTCCTCTGTTTACTTTCCTTAAAGCGGGTGGTGTTTGGGCTAGTTATGCAGAAAGCAAGTTTCTAGTTAAAATGGGACCTAAAAGAGTTCTCGCTCGTTAATTTGCAGTCATAGCGGAAGAGGGGGGGGGACAGGATTGGGTATCTAACAATAAATTATAATTGATCATCAACATATAATATTTAAGAGATTACTTTATTGTAAATTATTGTATCATGAATATGTGCTTTGTTGCCGTCTTTCATCACACACGTAATATAAATTAAAAAGCTTTTGTTTGCAAAATACGATTTTGCCCCTAGGCTTCCGCCCCCACACCCATTTTGTTCTTCTTAAGGCACACCACAATAACGACTTGCTTCCCGAACTGTAACGGCATTGAAAACAATACGTAAATCTTTGCAATTTAATGTAGCAAAAGTAAAATATTTTGCTTCAAATTTCAGTTAAATTACTTCAAAAGGCAAAAATTTCTAATCATAAAGATTACAGAAACAATAACACGACTATATTCTTCGAACTCTTGCTTCTGACTGCTGCCAATTTGAGAAAGCAGTTCAATCAAGGACTGGTGCATGGTAGTACTTTCTAACCGGTTGTGCCTCACTTTCCGGTCCTGCCCCCCCCCCAATCCCCTAGATAAAGCCACATATACAGCCTGGTAGATTAATAATTGGGGCACTTATCAGGTGTTGTACAGTCCCCCGGATGCTCTATGCCTGCGAAGTGTGGGGTATGGCAGCAGACTCCTGACTTCTCTGGTTACAGCGGGTACAGAATGGAGGACTCCGGTCCATATATTCTGTATGTCGACGTTTCCCTTTGAGGCTACTACATGAAGCTTCGGCCCTCCCATATGTGGAAGATGTTATTAGGCTCCGGGCTCAAAAACTCTACGCCGGATTGGGCGACTATGAGAACGCACTTGTCAGATCTCTGGGGGAGTACTTACCCTCTGAACGCCGAAAGAGGCGGTCCCGCGTGGCTTGTGGGCACCCCCAGTAACAACGGCTTTAAACCAGCCAACAGCGTAATAGTTGAACAAAGCACTCCCCCCCCCTCCCATTGGGAGAGGTCTATCAAAATTTCACCACCATAGTTAAATAAAAAAATAAAAAATAAACACCAGCGGAGCAGAGGAAATGATGCTGCTCCTGAAAATGCAACTGCTCGAGGAGGCTACCAGCGCTACCTCCTTAACACCAACACTCGAAAACTCCAAAATAAAGCCTCAACCTTCACCTCATTCCTGTAGTTAAACCTTTACCAGGGTAGGTACACACCAACAACACCTAGGCTCACCACGAGCCTACCAGACAGGTACGCACTCACGCACGCAGGTATTGTGCTCAGTAACTGATCATTTCTCTAAAACTGTTAACTGTGAATTAGCTTGAGATTTGTACAAAAGACACGATTATGTGGTTCACCACATCCTGGAAAAGTTAACATGAGATGATATTTCCGTTTGACGGCCAGTTAAGACCTAAGAGCTCATAAATGTGTAAACCTAAATGGTCCTATAGGATCACAATGGAAACGATCCCTCTAGGCAATAGATATTATGTCCGTTTAAGTATCTTTTCTGTATCTTATCTAACTGTACCTGTTTGATTGACTGGAGCCAGGCCTAGTTACGTGTGACACCATGGCATAATTATTATAAGTTTAGAGTTCGAGTTCGAGTATAAGTCTACAAGGCCCAATTATGCCACCAGGTTGTGTCTGCACATACCTCTAAAGTAAGATAGTGTGCTTATTATTAAGTTGCCTCTATTAACTTCCCCATGTAAAGTCAGTAGTATAATTGTGTTTTTCTTTCCAGTAAACAAATAGATTGAAAACCGAGTATGCTCCGCTTTCTATCGTTACACCCCTAACCGCACACCTCTTTAATCCCGGGGCTGCTACAATATATATTTATACTGATAGTGCAAGGCAGTAGATTAACTTCCTAATTATTTAAGGACCGAGGAACTATTCAGAGACTAATATATAAGGCTCGGAACTTGGAATCTGGTGTGTCCAGCGTTTAACTGGTGCTACACCTACTATATAATCAAAGCTAGTGACAGTACCTCTGTGTTGTGCACCGGTGGCTATGCCGACTCCGGTTCCGTCACACTAGTTTTACTAGTTGACGTCACGATTTAGGTCGGAATTTTGAGTTACCCTCACCCGTGCGAAGTTTTTTCCCTGCCCGCTGAGAACTGTTTCATGAAGTCGACCATGAGAGCGTTTAGTATGAGAGCGTGAACGTGCCCAGTGGATCATTTTGTTAGAAGACCGTAATTACGTTTCCCTCGTAATACACGCTGAGGTGGTTACTGGTGTCCGTTGTATTTGAAACTTTTGCACTGGGATGTGATGGTCCGTCGCAATTAGAACGCTTAAGAAGAGCGTAGCTTGTTGCGGTTGCGGTTGCGGGAACACAGGCTTCCCAATTGGCAGTGGTACAGGACATTATAGCGGTCATTCAGGGACTGCGGGATTGTGAACCAGTCGCATTGGTGCTGATACTCCTTGGGCCACTTGGGTATTGCGGTATAGTAGAGCTTGATTTTAAAGAAATTATTGAGGAGAAAGAAACTCTGATCTCTAATAAAAAACAAATTAAATATTTAATCACTCATGTCGATTCTCCACTTAGACATTTCCGTCAGTTGCGTGCTTGGTTCAATTAGTGAAATTTAGAGATAAGTTGAAGGGCCTGAAACTTCAGTTGATTAAGGCATCGAACATCGGCGATCGAGAGGAAGGGCCGGGACGCGACAGTTGCCAGATGTTGAAACGTGACCTCTTGCTCAACGTATTTCGACGTTAGTCAGTCTAAAATTAGCTCATCTCATTTGGCAGTTAGTTGAGCAAGTCCCCATCTTTGAAATGGTGAAAGGAATGTCAGCCTCTAAGATTTTGAACTATTGGATTTGGTTAACATCCAAATGAAGGGCTTTGCCTTGAACTTGTTATAAGGGGCAAATTTGAGTACAATTCTTTGCACAGCTTTCATTGATAAGGTCTTGCATAATTCCCTGTCATTACGGAATCGTGCTGAGTGGTTGCACATAGGCTATTTACGTCCACAGGTGGAGGAGCAAACCTTTTGAGGGTATGAGCAGGGTTAAGAGTAAGGCAGGTATTCTTTTTAAATGAGAATTTCGAGCAAGATGTCATTGAAAGCGTTTTTACTGGTCCCAATGCCAAGACACGAGCGAGTGGCATTTGTGCCAAAACCCCGGTCTCTTAAAGAGGTCCGGTGATTAACGCAATTTCGGCAGCCAAAGGTAGTCGCTCACGGCGATCGTTCCCTAAAATACTCCGGGGCAGTTAAATCAAGATGTTGTTTGATTTAATCGTTCTAAAAAAATAAACCTAAATTAAACTATATAATCATCGCACATAAGGCATTAAATCCATAATGCCGTATTGAAACCATACCTCGACTTGAATTGTCTCGCGATCAGGTTTGAGAGACGATAGTCAGGGGGGTGATTACCTACTTGTTTTCATTGCCGTGAAGTACGCCATGTAGGCTGGGTGTGCCTCGTCGTCAGGAGCACTCTCCATCTCCGGATGATAGTGACGGTATTGAGCAATCTTGGAGGCACAGTAATAGCAGATGACGCCAACGTTCGAAACGAAATATAGTAATTATGCCTTCGCTAGTGAGACCGCCGCCTTGCCATTTTCGGAGCAACCCATGGTTAAGACTGCAGTGGGAAACACCCCTAGGTTGGCATTCTGAGTTTATGGGAGCACTTTCTCAATGACAGACTTAGACTTTTTTGATAAAATGTTATCCAAGTAATAATGTTTTATTAGGGAACACTTGTTTGCTTCCTAATGGTATGCCCCAAATGGTTATTCTTGTATTTCATGATACGATCGCGGTGGCGCCTAAAATGTAATTGGGAAGTGTTGCCTTTTGGGATGACGGAGGAGTTCCTTGGTCATTCTTCGCCGGAGCAAGCGTTTTAGATTCGCAAGTTGGTTGAGATTTTTATCTGATGTATTCGGATCACCCCAGGCTTGACCACTTAATTAGTGCCGCTTTAGGAAGTTTTACCGCATGGGAACTAACTTCATTAAAAATGCACTTCATTGTTGCAACGACTGACAAGGTTAAACGCGCACCAAAATAACAACGAAATTTAGAGCAAGAATAAACTTCGGCATAACCAAATTAAATTTATCAGCCAGTATGTGTGTAACATCAAATCGGAGTGATTGCGGTACAACAGAAAGAATGGATCATAATCGGATCGTAAAGCAAGCATTTCAGTACACATCAAAAAGTCAGCGTTCGATTGGAGGTCTAAACGACACATTGGAAGACATATTTGTTGTGGAAAAGACTATATAGTCTAGAGTGGAATTTAAATTACTCTACGGTCCTCACATTACACTTCAATACTTAGGAAGGGTCGATTTCTATGGCAATGGCAATGATCACGCTCTTCAAAACCTAATTATTCAATTACAAGGTATTGAAATGCCTTCGAAATGAAATATCAGGATTGTTAATATATGTAAATTCGATTGTAAATTTATAAATAAAGAACACTAAATTGCTTATCTCTAATATTTTTAATTAGTTCAACCTAGATTGTCATCGATATATATTAATAATGATATGATTCCTAAACAGTTTACTGACATGATGAGAATAGAAGAAACATTATTGAAGACGTCGAATTTTGATAGCATTTTGTCATAAAAAGGCTTATATTATATAGTTTACATGTTTCTCAGATTAATAAATTGCTTTGCATACTGCACTTAATAGTGATGCTATCCCATAAGATTAAGTTAATGCACTACTTCAAATATCAACACATAAATTGCATAAATACAAATAAATTGTATATTTAGTTCCATATATTGAGAAGAAATCTGATTGTTCAATCTATATGAATTTTTTCCACCTTTCTGTAAAAAAGCGATTCTCACAAAAGATTATCCTTCTGTTTACTACATGCTAATCGACATAAAATTAGCAGAAATGGTACTATTACTTAATTCCTTATAAGTAGAAAGAAAATAAAGAGTACTCACTAGACAAAAGGGATAGTCAGCACTTATAAAAGATGTAGCTATGTAATTGAGCTTGAAATTCTGTTCCCTTTGCACGGTCATGAGTAAACTGAAAGAAAAACGCGTGACAAATTCTTGTTTGAATAAAGTATAAGCAGTTTAGCAGTAAAACTAATTAACAAGGAATATGTCAGAAAACGTTAATTCTACAAAAAATGCATCAGCTATAAATTTGTTTTAACAATTTTTTGTGGAGTAAGCTTTTATCATTTCTTCGGTTTATTACTTATGCAAAAATAATTCAAAATGAAGAGGACTTTATAGGCTATTCCCAGAAAAGTCAGATTTACGTTTTATTTGTCATGCATATATCTTTACATTTTTGAGAAAATCAAAATATTCGAAGCTTTTTTTTTTTTCGGTGTAAAGGGTAGTATGGTGAGATATTTGCTTAGAAATCTCAGTGTCACATCCTTGGAAGATGCAGAACTAAAATGTCAACTTTGATATTTAACCAACTTTACGTTTTAACTTTCTCTACACGTACTTTACATATTGTGTAGGGAGAAGGTATTGCACTCTACCCAATAATTCGATACCAAGATTTCACGGAAATGTATGTT
This sequence comes from Hymenopus coronatus, assembly GCA_030762935.1. Classification (NCBI taxonomy): domain Eukaryota; kingdom Metazoa; phylum Arthropoda; class Insecta; order Mantodea; family Hymenopodidae; genus Hymenopus; species Hymenopus coronatus. Next base: position 50,679,849 of record CM060890.1, on the reverse strand, counting down.
TTAGGATCACTTGTATCCAAACAAAACATTTTCATAAAAATCCGATGTGTACCATTCACATGACTTTCTCTACATCTCTGCAACAAATTATTCTTAAAAAAAACTTTGACTTCTATTTACTTCATGCTAGTCAGAAAAAAAAAAGCAGAAGCAGTCTTATAACTTGCTTCCTTGCAAGTAGAAGCGAAATAAGGGAACACCATAGGTTAAAGTGATAGTCAAAAGCTGATTGCTATGTCACTGAAGTTCCTTTGTTTGTATGGACAGCAGTTGACAAATTCCTGTATAAAAAAGTATAAGTTTTTCAAATCAGAGACAAAAACCAAGCAATGCCTCAAAAAACGGTGAACTCCAAGAAAAAATGTATATAACATAAATTGTGTGTTTTAACGTGCTCTACATTTTTCGTGAAGTAAGTTTTTGTCCATCTCTTACGGTTTAGCAGCTATGCAAAATTCCGTAAAATTCATCCAGACTAAAGTATTCTTCAGAGGATATTCCCAGAAAATTCAACATATACATTTTATTTGTCATAGATATCTTTTATATACGCAATTTTAATCAAAATCGTTAGAGCCATTTTTGAGAAAATCAATTTTTTTTTTCATTTTTGAGTTATCGTGTTCACAGACACATGGACACACGCACACACGGACACACGGCACACGGACACACACAGGCGGAACTTTTCTCGAAAATGCTTTTTTTTTAGATAAATGGGACCTTAAAAGATATATTTCCGGTGAAATCTCGGTATCGAATTTTTGGGTGGAGTGCAATACCTTCTCTATAAACTATGTACATAGTGCGTATAGAGAAAGTAAAAAGGTTCGTGTGTATATGGGTCCGTGTAAACACGATAACTCAAAAACGAAAAATTGGTAAAATACCAAACTTGGTATTTAAGTTTAGTATCTTCCAGGGATGCGACACGAAGATTTTGAGAAAATCCCCCACCCCAAACTACCCTTCACAAGGAAAATGTTTCGAAGATGTTAGTTTTCTCAAAAATAGCTCTAACGATTTTGATTAAAATATATATTAAAGACATTTACCTGACAAATAAAATGTATATCTTGCATTTTCTGGGAGTATCCTCTGAAAATTATTTTACTCTGAATGAATTTTACGGAATTTTACATAACTACTAAACCGTAAGAGATGGAAAAAACTTATCTTACAAAATATGTAGAACACTTTAAAACACACAATTTATGTTATATGCATTTTTTCGTGGAGTTGATCCTTTCCTAAATATTCCTTGTTTTTGATTTCAGCTTTAAAAAAAACTTATACTTTTCTCACACAGGAGTTAGTGAACTCCTGTCCATACAATCAAAGGAACTTCAATCACATAGGAACTAGCTTTTGAGTATCACTTTAACCTATGGTACTCCTTATTTCACTTCCACTTAAAGGAAGCGAGTAATAAGACTATTTCTGCTAATTTGTTCTCGATTAGTATGAGGTAAATAGAAGCATAAGTTTTTTAACAATAATTTGTTACAAATATATTGAGAAAGTCATGTGAATGGAACACATCAGATTTTTAATTGTCCTGTTCACAGTCAGATGTGCACGCGTGGATATGTTTTTAAATAAACTCTTTTCGGATACAGGGGACATTAAGACGTGTATTTAAGCGAAATCTCGGTATAGAAAGCAATAATTTCTGTAGCAGTGTACTAGGTACGAAGTAGATAAAGTAAAAATCGTTGTTCTACGATACAGTTTCTAGGTTATGTAGAATGTGCTGTCGGTACGCCTGTATTTCCTGTTAGGGGTTCTCTGGGGTTTATTTTTGACCACTAGCTGCTGAGTCGCTAACCTAGATCTTCATGACAATGGTTTTGGTTCATGAAGCATGAATGATATTACTTCTAAACGTGCTCGAGGGCTCACAGCGCTAAAATCACCCGACTTTAACACTGCGGAAAGGGGAGTTCACGGTTATAAAGTTCAGCTATCCAGTTTGACCCAATTGCTTGACCCACACATTTACAACTGACCTCAGAACAAAATCCTTATCAACGAGTTAGAGGAGTGGCTGAATGGATATTTCCGAATTCACATTTCACATAGTTCTACAAACTAAATCAACTTATATCGACTTCATTGGGCCAGAAATCAGTTTTACGTGGACGGGCTAGGTAAGTTTATACTTAAGGCAAGACAGCTAAGATCTGTGGAGGCCGCCAATAGAGAAGAGGGGGAGGGATAAAAACAACTAAACAAAAGTGACTACAATGTTTTTACATATATATTATGTTATACTTGGTCACTGTTGTGTTATGGTTTTATATATTGTGTATATATTAAATATTTATATATATATATATATATATATCTTTTAAGTGTAATTTTCTATTATAAGAGGGTGCACTCTGTGCTGTAAATTTAAATTTCTATATTTGGATATCTGTGTATCTTTATTTTCTGGTTTACTCTTTTAATTCTTTGTTGTTGTTGTTTTAATATTGCTTTTTAGTGTGTATTACAAAAGCACGTACGGTTTGTGGGCCCGTGCGATTGTTGAAATTCTATGTATAATATTGTTATATCAATAAATACACTTATTCATTCATACAAATACACAACAGTCTGTGATTTCCATAACGATTTTACTTTATAGGGATAGTCAACTGAGAATCCGAGGTTATTTTTACTTTCTCTACACATATTATGTACATAGTGTATAAGATAAGGTATTGTAATGCACCCAAAAATTTGATACAGAGATTTCACCAAAAAAACGGGTTTTGGGTCCCCCTGAATAAAAAAAAAATCATTTTTGGAAAAAAAGTCCCTATGTGTGTGTGTCTTGTCTGTCAGTATGGTAGTCTGTGTGTATGTGGACAGCAAGCTCAAAAACGAAAAGACCATTGAATACCAAACGTGGTATTTAAGTTTGGTAATTTCCAAGGATGAGACACGAAGATTTTTAAGAAAATCCCCCACCCCCGCTACCCTTTACATGGAACTTTTTTCGAAAATGTTGATTTTCTCAAAAATTGCTCTATAGATTTTTATTAAAATATCCTATATTAAAGATATTTACCCGACAAATAAAATGTAATTTTAAATTTTCTGGGAATAGCCTCTGAAGACTACTTTATTCTGGTTGAATAACTGCTAAACAGTAAGAATTTGTCAGCTCCTATCCATACAGACAAAGGAACTTCAGTCGCATAGCAACCAGCTTTTGACTATCACTTTAACCTACGGTACTCCCTTATTCACATTCTACTTACAAGGAAGCAAGTAATACGACTATTTCTGCTATTTTTTCTTAATTAACATGAAATAAATAGAACCGTAAGCTGTTTAACAATAATTGGTTGTAGAGATGTAACAGGTGACCATACGAGATTAACAGAAATTTACTACACAACAAATTTAGATCTCACTAAAACAGAAATTTATGTGATATACATTTTTTTAACTGTTTTTGCAATTTTCGAGTTATTGGTTTCAGTTTTAAGGTACTTAAACTTTTCGCAAATGAGTGTTATCTTTCTTTGTTTCTCTTCTGTTTTCTCCTAGCGAACAAAGAGAACCGAATTTTAATTATCTCACTTAGCGACCTGGTGCGTGTTGTAAAAGTATACTAATATCTCGTTAAAACGCACATGTATCGTTACATATTTTTGTGAGTTAATGATATCCGGGATATATTTCTTCTTATTGGTTTAAATTTTCCAAAAACGTATGCCTTTCTTAAATGGGAGGTCATCCTTTTTATTATTCTTGGCCATGCAAAGAGAATCAAATTTCAACGTGTCATCACCAGATCTCAAAAGATGTCTTGACCTCGCGGGTCACTGCTTGCCAAGTCATTTCCATCCTACCCCTCTAATATGCTGTTTGCACACAGGCAAGCATTTCACTCAGTGGCAGAACACTGCTGTGAGCAATTAAAATATCCTGTTTACATAAACATAAACAATACAAATAAAACCGTTACAATAATATAAAGTTTCACCTGGAAGTATTTATATATATTTATTTATTGAAATTACCCTTATTTAAAATACTCAAATAAGAATAAATTTCTTTAGGCACTATAAAATTATTTTTCAATATGGCTCCTTAATAACACTAAGAGCCACTGCTTTAATAAATTATTTCCTTAATTTATTTTGTCTACAAAACTATATGATAACATAGATAGTAACTCTGGCTCCAATTCGTAATCTAATAACATCAACTGAAACAAGATGATATTCATTCTATCTAAAAGCTTTAAATATTAAGTATAGTTATTGTTTGTTCATGTATGTCTATAAACGATATTATATGTTTATTTCATAAATTTTATAAAAATACAAATACCTGGTTTAAAGCCTTTATTGTGTGAATAATAATAATAATAATAATAATAATAATAATAATAATAATTAATAAATAATGAATTTTGTTTTATCATTTAGTGCGTGTGTTCTTTTAATAAACAGTAATTTCTAGCGTTTCAAAACTAAGAATCGCATTATACCTCTGCTTCTTAGGGAGCCGGACTCTATGGACGCACCCGCCAAAATGTCTCGCCTTGTGCTTCGTGGCGCAGGGGATCGTGGGTTCGAGTCCCGCCTTGGGCATAGGTGTTTGTGTCTTGTAATTGTATGTATATTTGTAAGTAAAAAGCGGAAACAAGTATAAACACAACACATACACACATACGGAAAACAGGAAAAAGAAGCTAATGCATGAATTACTTGCTACATATCCCGGCTTATACCTATATGCCCATGGTTCGAATAGCCATTCATGATCGTTAAGGCGAGTAATGGACCGCCTATCCATTTAAAGCCGAACTTGTGAGTTCCAGTCCTAGCAACTGCACTCAAATGTGTTTGTGGTAAAGGACGGGAAGAGCCCACTAAAATAATAGATGAGATGGTACGCGTGAATAATGATGGGGCTATATTAGGCTGCAGTTGCATGGATTATACTTTTATGTTCTTAAAATACAATAATGTTGAAATAAATTAATCTATTTAAGGAATAAAATAACTACAGTTTATTTTACTTTTTTTTTTGTTTGTTTAATGCCGCTTTAATATGATGATAAGCAAATACACTTAAATGCATTAACATTTTGACTAATGATTTCTTTCCTAAATTAAAACACCATATATTATTGGAAGTTAAAGAGATCAAGATTTGTTTATGTAACAACTTTCTGCGTATCTCATCGTTATATAAAATGATTTCTGAAAGTCCATAAAATTCAGATAAACATTTGTTGGATAAATACCTTAAATATTTTAATCAATATCAATGGAGTCATTTTTCAGAAAATCAAAAATATTGGAAATGTTTTCTTGTAAACAAGCAAATTGGTTTGAAAATGATAGTGGTACACCTTTGGAAGACATTGAACATAACTACCACATGGTATTTGTTTTTTATTTGTGCTGTTCACATCATATACGCACACCATTTTGAAAAATACTATTTTGGGGTTTGGGCGTCAAAACGTGTATTTACGTTGAAGTCTCGACACTGAATATTTGGATGGAAAGGTTAGAGACAGAGAAATTAAAAATAGTTTTCCCGGAGGCATCGTGAAGTAAATTGTGTTTAAATTCACCATAACATCCAGCCCTTCCTTGTGCATACAGCGGAATGAATTTGATTTTGGAGCAAACTCGTAGATTAAACTATGCTAAACCGAACTCTGGATTAATTTTATTGTTCCTGCCGAAGCACAGTCAGAGAACTGAATATTTCAGAACCTGACCAGGAGATAATTGGTGAGGATAATACCCAAGGCGGCTCATTAAATACCTCGCAAGTCTGGAAGCCGGAAGACTTACGATCATAAGATCGCTCCCTGGTTTCCTTGCCAGCAGCATCCCCCTCGCCTCAACTTTATATCATTTGTCAGACGGGAGGTCCAAACCCTTGCTTCAGACACGGAGCACGTGGCGTAACGATCCACCCTCACCATCTCTCGGGGGTTAAACAACTTCGATTTGTGGATCTGATATAAGTGTTGCCCTTCCTTGGCACGTGGAGAGCAACTTCTTATGGTCATTTGTAGAAATGTCTACGGTGCTAATGGTTACTGGTGGCAATCAGGTGCACACGTGAAAGATGAAATTAGGGTAGGTTTACTTTGACTACAGAAGGTATTTCAGAATGTTTGTCTCTAAAACCCCATAATTTGCATTGCTTTATCAGAAAAACATTTAGAAATAGCTTTCGAAAATACAATTTTTTCTTTTATTTCCACCCAGTTAATATACATACACACTAATACTAACCTAACCTCCACAAAATCTCCAAACCGAGGATCCTGTCGATCGCAGCGCCTCGCTATGGCCTGACGGCGTCCGCTCGTCTCATATTCTTTTTATTTTCTCTATACTACAGAATGCACATAGCGTTTAGTGAAGGTATTGCATTTCTCCCAAAATTTCGATACCGAGATTTTACCGGAAATAAACGTTTTAGGATTCCCTGTATCCAAATAAAACATTTTTAGAAAAATGACAGTGTAGATGTGAACACGATAACTGAAAAACGAAAATCTATAAAATACCAAGCTTATTATATAAGCATATAGTATCTTCCAAGTATGCGACACGAAGATTTTAAGGAAAATCCCCTCACCCCAAACTACCCTTTACCCTTCAAGATATATATTTTATTGGTAATGTGAATATCTTTAATATACCACGTTTTAATCAAAATCGTTACAGCCATTTTTGAGAAAATCAAAAATGTCGAAAACTTTTCCATGGAAAGGGTAATTGCGGTTGTTGGATTTCCTTGAAAATCTTCGTATCGCATACTTGGAACATACTGAACTTAAATACCAATTTCGGTATTCAACGGACTTTTCGTTTTTGAGCTAATCTCCCACAAACATAAACATACACGGACTTTTTTTATACAAATTTTTTTTTTTTTTATTCAGAGTTCTTAAAGTATATATTTCCGGTGAAATTTCGGTATCGATTTTTTGGATGTATCACAATACTTTCTCTATACACTATGTACATGGTACGTGTAGAGAAAGTAAAAAAATATATATATTCATATTATTTAATTAAGAAAAATATATATATTTTTTTTTACATTTTTCTCAATTTTTCTCAAACTTCGCAGGTGTATCACCTTAGGAATAGGAACTGGATACCGATGGTAAGCACTGCTTTCCGAACCTCCTTAGAGGGGATCTGGGTGACCGGAAATAAGAACGGTGGCAGAGCAGGGTCCCTACAGTTTCCAGATTGAAGCACATGCCCGTCGAACAGATAGACTGGGGACTCCGCCCCAAATAAGGTCCTATGGCCCCGCAAGGCGCATTTCTCATCTCGGCAACCGGCCGAAGTTGGAGGACGGAGGCAAGTCACTTTGAATATCCTGTTTCCTTTCCACACCGAGCACCATCGCCGACACTTTCAAAACTGAAAGAAACCAACGGGATTAGGGATGACAGAAATGATTATGGGAGCGACATGGAGGACAGGTAGGGGATGAAAGAAACGTAACCAGCATTCGCCTGACGACCCGGGGAAACCCATAGCTCAGGTAGGTCGGGCACGAGAATTGAACCCGCGAATTTCCGAATGCGGATCAAAGACGAAACCGCCTGATCAGCTCCGTCCTATGACATTTTCTTAAAATGCAAGTTGTTTTGATAACATTTTGAAAATGATGATTTGGTCGAAATTGCCTGATCCATCCCTCTCTGTGACATTTTCTAAATGTGCAAGTTTAAACAGTTTATGTCTTGATAACATTTTGGAACTTATGGTTTAGACGAAACCGCCTAATCCATCCCGCTCTGAGACATTTTCTAAATATGCAAGTGCAACCAACGTATGTCTTGATAACATTTTGGAAAATATGATTTAGACCTCAGAGAATTACAGGAAAGTGATGAACGTGTTCGATCTATAAGAAATACAAACATAGCCGAATTATTAAAAGCCTTGAGGGATGGAGTTAACTGTTAGCTATGTTTGAAACTCGGCGAAACTGAAGGGTAAACGCAACGTAACATGGCAGCGCTGTCATCATAATACTCATCACCAGGGAGCTGTCATGAGGAGTAAACAAACAATTCTGACACTATCATCACACTGAAACCAGATTCTATATGGCTCTATCAGAGGAAGAGACGAGTGAGTATATTCCAGAACAAGTGCAATTAAAAGCGCTGGAAATGAAACTAAATTCTTCGAATTTGTTTTGAGGCCCAAAATTATTGAATATAAATACGAATCACCCGTATTAGAAAAAATATATGCGATGCCACTTAAATGCCAAATCAGTAACTGATAATCATGGCATCTGAAGAAGAATTAGCAGAAGGCTACCTATCAATATATGGGAAAATATAGTTTAAAAATCTGGTATGCAGTTACACAGGAAAATCGAATTAACATTATTGGTTTTTAAATAATTAGCATTATGATTTATTTCCATTCATATGACTTTCTTCACCTATTCTGTAACAAATATTGCTATAAAAGCTTATTCTTCTAGCTCCTTCATGCTAACCTAAGTAAACGTGAGCAGAAATTGATGTTTTACTTATTTATTTGTTGGTACCAGAAAAATATGGAATATATTTGGCTAAAACGATAGTCAAATAATTTCAAAGCTGGTCACTCTATGATGATGAAATTCTATTTAATTTGCATGGCGAGATAAAAAATAATGATGGCTTGAAACATTTAGAACAATAGCAACGAATATCTCAATAATGGTGTATTCTACAAGAAAACATATATTTCATTTATCATAAAAATATATTAAAGGTTTAATAAATATGATTACAGCATTTTTAGAAAAATAATTTTTTTAAAAAAATGTACCATATACAGTATAGTTTAAGGAGGGAAGATTTAGTTAAAAATCTTCGTGTCATATCATTGGAAAATGCTGAAATTAAATACTAAAGTGTGGTATTTACGAAATTTTCTATTTTGAGTTATGCTGTTCGCAGACACAAAGGCACACTCACACAGACAAACAGGCACAGCGACACACGGATGACTTTTAAAAATGTGTTTTATCAAGGGTCCTCAAAATATGTATCCTGGTGAAATCTGGATCAAATTTGGATGGATGTATATTACAATATCAAATATCAAAACATGGCTTTCTTAGCTCAGATTATTTAAGAATCAAAATATTAGTAAATATTAATATTCGGGTCTCATATGTGAGCGATAAGTATCTACTTATTAAACTCAATAGATTCCAACAAATGTACGTAACAATCCGAAGCTCTCTCAAAAGTAACGCACAATTATTGAGCAATTTAAGTAAACTTTTATAATACAAAGGGCACATCCTTTTTACACGTATCACCTGCGGTGCCAATAGTAGTAAAAGCGGGCGTTAAACACTATCCAAAAAAAAGTATGTGTAGCTTTGAAACAGTGAACGAAAAGAAAAATTGAATCCAGTGAAAACACTTCTTCAAAAGTGTTCTAGTAGTTAGACATCTAAAATTTAGAACCTTCAATTCAAACCCAAGAAAATCTTATATATGGACGGTGTAAGTACAATCTCAATGAAACTTCAACTTAATTCAGTTATCCAACAATTATTACTCTGCCTTTAATAACAAATCTGAAATAGTCCATTCAAAACTGATTATATTTATGTGAAGTTTTGATAACACACTTTTAGTTTCGTGTCATTCATAATATGGAACTATTATTTAAGCTTGCTATGTTGATGTCTAGGGGTTTGCTTTATAAGGCATTAAGTTCTATGGACTGTGTTATCCCATAAAATGCTAGTACTCAATACTCGCTGATATATAAAAGTAAGGTAGTCTTGTTATTTCTGAAAATAAATTATTCATCTGTATATTCAGTAACTTTTGGAAGAAAATTCATGTTTATGTAGAAAGTGTAAGACTTGAAGCTTTCACGGCGAATATTATTCATTATGGCTTCACGGCTGATCAGCCGTGAAGCCATAATTTATATAGAAACTTTTAACAATTCAAAATATAAATTTATTCCAATGAATTAAAATTTTCTCTAAACGAATGAAGCAATTGCAGAAAATAATTTACACTGCAGTAGAATTGGTAATAGCTAACTATTATAGTTGTTTATACTTAGCAATGATGAATAAGCATTATCGTTTACCATGCTCAAGGACCATGGATTTATCAACTTCTGGAATTCACTTTCACAGGAAGTCAGAATTTTATTCAGAATGTTTTCTTACTGAGATAAATACTGAAATGACTTCCCTGAACTTTTATTAGTACTGCAGATTTGAAATTCTAAACTAAGTGCATATCACTTTTGCAAAAAATATGTTACACTCACATGACTTTCCCTAGCTGCTCTACAAATTTCTTACAAAAGATTGTACTTCTTTCTACACCATGCTAATCAAGATAAACATTAGCAGAATGCTCTTATTACTTAGTTCCTTATAAGTAGAAGGGAACAAAAGGAATGCGCTATGCTAAAGTGATAATCAAATGTTTCAAAAGCTGTCGTTATGCCATTGTTATTGCAAGTCGCTTCTTTGCTTGTACAGGAGTAGGACAAAAGAAAAACGGACACTCTCTATCTGAGAAAAGTTTGAGTACTTTACAATTGAAACCAATAACAAGGGATATCTCGGAAACGGTTACTTCCACAACAAAAACGTAAAGGACATAAATTGTGTATTTTGATGAGAGCTACATTTTTTGTGCAGCAAGTTTTGTCTATCTCTTACAGTTTAGTAGCTAAGGAAAATTCGGCAAAAGTCATCCAGAATAAAGAGATCTTCAGAGGCTGTCCCAGAAAATTCAAGATGTTCATTTTATTTGGGATGTAAATATCTTGAATATTCGGGATTTTAATAGATATTCGTTAGAAAATCAAAAGTTTCCATGTAAATGGTAGTTTTAGGTGGGGGAATATTCTTGAAAATCATATTGTTGCATCCTTGAAAATTATTACACGTAAATAACAAGTTGGTGTTCAGGGTCTTTCGTATTAGAGCTATGCTGTCCACAGACACACACATATACACAACGGAACTTTTTCTAGAAATGCTTTTTACAGACTCAGGGAACATCAAAATATATATTCCCGGTGAAATTCTACATCAAATATTTGGGTGGAATACAATACCTTTGCTATACATTGTACATGCAGGCTAGGGAAAGTAAAAATGACATGTTACTGTCCTTGAGAGCTAGTTGACAGGATCAGTGTCTGACTTAAAATTTGTTACTCAAATCATGATATAATTAAATTCAAAAATGTATATATTAGCTTTACTGTACCAGCTATGACGAAAGAAATAGAATACTAACTAAAACTATTTCAGGAATTAGAGTCACTGCTTTTTGGTCGGTAAATCGATTTCGAGATTTAGAAAGGGATTTTTCCTGGCTTTCATAAGACAGTAGATTTGATCTTCAGTTACATAGCTTTCTTCAGTAAATACGCTAAATGCAACTCAGTTACATATATCACTTAGAAAGACAAATGTACTAGCAACCTCAACATTATAGAAAAATTTGTAAAACATTAAAGATCCCAATGAAATTAACGTTCTTACTTTCACAGATTTAAAATACATGCAGTTTAAACGCCTAAGAAACACTAGTTTCAAATGTAATACAACAGCTATCCCAGAGGAATGGTGTTTATTTGAGAATTCATAATGAAGAGCGATTTTATAATTCGGACCATTAATATTTTGCTGCGTGTTTAATTTCAATTTAATTAATTATTAAATTTAGTTAATAAATCAGAATAAATAAGATATAGATTTTACAGTAATTATTGTAGATGTCTAAGTACTTATTACTCATTCAGCTGAATGACAACATTCCCTTATTGAAGGACCAAAAACTTTTCTGTGCCAAGAACTGAAATGAAATGCAGAAATTTTTCTTGCACCACCTTAAATGTTAATTTTAATGCCTATTAAGTGTACCTTAAAGCAAACGGAATCCGGTTAATTTTAATCTCTTTTAAGAATGTGAAGACAACCAATAATAGTCTGAATTGAAATCAACTTACATTTTTGAGGATGAAATTCTGTCACCAAATTCTGTTACGGTTTTAATTTGCTTTTGTCTGATGTTTAATACTGGCTTTTAGCTTTTATCTTTCATGTACTCAGTTTTTCATTCACATTCGCTGTAGTAGCCCCTAAGAAATTTTCAATTTTAATTTACTGATAAAGCATTGTTGGGAGATAAATCCATATGCAGGGAGTTACAGTAACATACCGTATTTTGTTTATTGTTGCCTGAATATGCATCCACTTCAGTGTTATAGTTTTTCTCTTCAAACAGTTTTTCCAAAGCACATCACATTATGTATTATCTTGAATTTTCACCATGTCGTAACTGCACCACGAAATAAACAACAAACATGTCAGGATTGATTATCCGTTTTGCTTTCACGTGTTTATTTTTTAATTACTGACGCTGGCCTAGATAGTCTAAGAGCCTTTGAGAAAGATTCAAACTCAAGTTACAAATTAAAACAACAATGAATGCATTTCTTTCACTGTTAAAATGTAAAGTTTAGATAACACAAATAATGAATATTTGGGTGAATAAGAACGTAAATGATTCCCCATTTTATATTAGTTTTGTGCAAGTGATCCCAACATTCTCCCTCTGATTTGGCCTCGCACAAACCCGTCTTAGAAGCATTAATCAATCTGAAAACACACTCTCTTGTTAACTAAAATTATTAGTCTGCAAATGAGATGTTTATTGATGCAAAGTCCCAAACCCATTTATATCCCGCATTTAACTGCATGATTCTATCGTGCATTTCTCTTAAGAACATATTGCCTATCGGCAATGGTATTATAATCTGTCAAGGTAATGAAAAAGCTGCGCAGCACTTTTTGGGTATAACTATTGCCGATTACGTCATTCCCCTTCTCCCTATTATATCTATGACATCATCATACACGCATGTGTACCACGAGGTTTTTGTCAAGGATGGGAAAGAGGACATTACAAACGGTAGTACATAATCTCAAAAATCGTAGTATAATGTTTATTGGGAGAAAGTATAAACTGAGAACTACTAAGAATAATGTTCGGACCTTCAACACCTAAGTTCTCCTCTGGTAAGTCCCTTAGAGAACTGACTAGGGAGATTGTTTACAATGTTGCCACTTTCTAAAACAAGCACTTGTTCTCAACCTACATTCAGCCATGTATGCGCGTATTGTAACGATAATATAGCAATGATGACAAACTCCATCCTCACCTATCTAACATCTCTGAACTGGGTCAGGCTAAAGCGAGAAGAGGGGAAGCAGTTGAAGGCGTGAGCTGCTGAACCAAAATCTGGTAATATTTTTAATTAACTTGACAAGCTATAACTTCTGTACTGATATCGCTGGAATTTCTATTTACCTTTAATGGTTTAATCATTAGATCACACATCCACACTCACATTCATACTTACAGACTCTGGGAAGCATAGAGAATAATCTGGTCTAGAGAAAATCCTTACCCCAACCGGAAATTAAACCAGGACCCTTCGTGCAGCGGGTAGATGCTCTATCGACTGATGTTGTTTATCCTCAAACATCAAAACACCCATATGCTCTTATACCCTTAACAACCTGTATTCCGGTAAGTATATTACTTTTATTGACTTTTTCTTAAGCTATTGGATTTAAGAACGTAGGATAAACTGTTTCCTTAGAGGGTTTTTCTCTTCAGATACAAGTATCATGAACCTGACACACTTAGCGATACATGTATATCCCAGCTCTTTCTCACTCATCTTTTTCACCTGTGTAACCAATTTGTTACTCTCAAAGATTCAATCTTCTCCTCCTGTCTCCCATTTCTTTACTTTGCACCCCATTCCTTATCCTCATCTTTATCCCTAGGAACATCTCTTTTTTTCCATCTTTCTTTCCCTTCTCTCAAAGCTTTGGTTCATCTGCCCCCTTCTTGCTACTGTTTTCTCGTTTATTCAATCCATTCCTATCGATTGAATCCTATTCTACAGCACACCCCGTCTTCTGACACCCCCACGTCTCCCATTACCCTGGTTCTTTTCTTCCCTTCTGCACCACTTACTCTTTTTCCTTTGTACTTAGTCCATTCTACTTTCCAAGAAACTCGTTCCGATTCTTCTTCTCTTTGTTCGTCAGCTGAATGAAGAAGTAACTGTCACGTAGAAAATGGAGTATCTTATACTTTTTGTCTCCTTAAATGTGTTTTTGTTTATTTGGATCCTTTCGATATTTGTATGATTGAAGGAAGCAATAATATAGTAGCCGTTTTTCACCGAGAATGAGATGCTATAGAAATTCAGAAAGTAGAAGAAAAAGCAACCTGAAAAGCCTTATCTAAAAGGGAGTCTTATTATTCTGTCATTTCCTCTCAATGCTGCTACGAAACAGCTCACCAATTTTAGCAGACTTTTAAACTCATCTCGGGCACATTTTACATCCTTTAAATTCTTATAAAAGCAAAATCAATTATTTATTTTAATACCAAGTTAACAAACAAAACTTGTTTTGATTTCTACACTAACACTTATTTTAAATTCCGTTTTAATTCAGAGATTTATGGCAGGTTTCATTGAGCATAGCACCTAGGGTAGTAATGTATCGATGGTTTAAAACATTTGGACCTACGGTTTTAAATTTCGTATACTGGCCAACCCGACTATATATTTTAATAAGCTTATTGTCATGTATGTATTTATTAATTTAAGATTGCACATACATGCAGCAGAGATAAAGCTCATGATATATGTAAGGATGTACACAAACATGGATAAAATAAGGAATGAAATAATAGGATCAGATTTAAAAATATTTCCAGTTAATAAACATAGAAAGAATTGAAAAGATAATGTTGACAGAATTATAGACCATAGACTAAAAAAATAGTGTATTATCAGCTAATTGGAAAGAGAAAATGGAAATGGAGTTTTATTTATGGACGCTCTTTAATTATTGTGGTTTTCAGCGCCCCATTCTATATTTTGCTCACAGACCTCTTCCTCAGGTCTGAGGCTATTTACGTGCTGTAAAGCTCCGACATAGCAACAACCACTTTACTTCCTTTCCGAAAGGAAAGCCGTTTATGTTAGCCATTACGCAGGGCGACGAGATCTGGGTAGACTTTATAAAAGGTGGATGACTGACGGAGATCGGAGCAGGTGAATATAACACATAACCCTTGAAAGATGTGTTTATTTATTTGTTTATTTATACTCTATTATTTTTATCAGGAGAACAACTCAAATGACACAAATAAACAGCGGAAAAGATGAAACACAGAAAGGCGTATACGCCATGGGCAAGTAAACCTTGTTTTTATAAGCTTATTCGGCATAAAAACACACCTAAATGTATTCACCCGCGTTCCCTTCTTGTTGATTGGTGAAGTTGCTTCAGCATGTTGAATGACCAGATCACATAAGTTAAATGTAAACTTAAAAAAACATGCATAAGCTCATGCAAATTAATTTCGGAAACATGTCACAAATGTATAACTTATTATTGAGCATCACAATGAGGAATATCCGTAAAGGAGCAATACTTTACTATTTCGTGACGTCAGTTTTGTTCTGTGTTGTTTTCAGTAAGGTTAATGCCAACGCTCTCAGTAATATTGCCCGTATTGCCATCCAGCACCCAGGTTTTGTTATCTCTTTCTTCACGTTAGTAATATCTCCTTTCAAATATATATTGTTCGCCTGCGACAATACTGTACAAAGGAGCGCCCTAACTTCTAGCAATTTAAATGTTTGTTGCCAGAAAATATTTTCACAAACTCATCACGTCACTCAATCAACTTATAATACTCTCTGGGTATGGGATTTTCTCCTTTTCTTCCATTTACCATTATACACGATTTGCACACATAATAAGAAAGGTACACTTTTTACCTTTATAAATAATCGCCGTTTATAAACTGAAGCTTCAACTCGGCTAGGTTAGTGAAAATGAGGTAATGACGCATGTGCTGCTGCTATGAACACTCAAGTGTAAAAAGAGTGATAACGATCTGTCATATCTTAGAATAATTATCTATAGATGCGTCATTGCTTGAAAGAAAGGTAATTTGAAGGAAATACGCTGAATACAGAAAACAAATTATTGTGTAACTAGAGAACTAGTTTCTACGGCGGCATGCAGTTATAAGTCCAGTAACCAATAAGAGCGGACTAAAGTACGTCATAAGGTTGGCATGCGAGGTAAGGTAAAGAAAAAACAAGCTTACTTATTTGTACTTTAGATAGAGAACATTAAGGAGGAAGTTTTCTTTTTATATCAAAGGGGTTGCATCTGAGATAGGTAACAGATTCCTAAAACTTTGCCAAGTAGGCAAGGATTCCCTCCTGCGCCCCTGAGCATTCAGGTAGGAGAGATACCCAGGCGGCTCCAAAAGAATATAACTTTGAAAAAATCTTTACAGATCGCATATGTCCTTACGCGAATCACATTAGTTTCATTTCAAGATTTCAGAAAAGCTGAGAAAACTAAAGTTGTATAGATTCTAACATGGTGCTTGAACAAGACAGAGAAGGAAAACCATTTAAAAACTTCCAACCAGGTTAATAGGCGACGGAAATTGAACATGATACTATCAAATGTCAGTAATATCGCCTAATAATAAATTAAATAGATTATAAAAAAGATAAAAATGTACATATTGAGCATCACAGTAACCTCATAAAGGGAATTCCACATGCACAAAAGCGCACCTCTCAATTAATGCAATAATAGTTACAGATACAACAGGCAAAGGGACCAACGTATAAAACACATTGCTCTCGTTATCATCTGGTAATTAGAAACTAAAACATCTTATGTGTTCCATTCACATGACTTTCTCTATATCCCTGCAACAAATTATTCTTAAAAAGTTTATACTTCTATTTACTTTATGCTAATCAGAAAAAAATAGCAGAAATAGTCTTATTACTTGCTTCCTTGTAAGTAGAAGCGAAATAAGGGACTACCATAGGTTAAAGTGATAGTCAAAAACTGGTTGCTATGTCAATGAAGTTCCTTTGTTTATATGGATCGGAGTTGACAAGTTCCTGTATGAGTAAAGTATAAGTTTTTCATAGCAGAAACCAAAAACAAGGAATGTCTCAAAAACGACTAACTCCACGAAAAAAGTTGTATAACATAAATTGTCTGTTTTAACGTGCTCTACATTTTTCTTGCAGTAAGTTTTTGTCCATCTTTTACGGTTTATTCAAAATTCCGTAAAATTCATCCAGAATAAAGTACTCTTCAGAGGCTATTCCCAGAAAATTCAAGAAAAACATTTTATTTGTCAGGTAAATATCTTTGATATACGAAATTTTAATCAAAATCGTTAGAGC
The DNA here is from genome assembly GCA_030762935.1 of Hymenopus coronatus. Lineage (NCBI taxonomy): Eukaryota > Metazoa > Arthropoda > Insecta > Mantodea > Hymenopodidae > Hymenopus > Hymenopus coronatus. Next base: position 50,662,522 of record CM060890.1, on the reverse strand, counting down.
CATTTTTGAGTAAATGAAAATTTTTGAAAAAAGTTCCATGTAAAGCGTAGTTGGGGGGGGCGGATTTTTCTCAAAATCTTCATGTCGCAACCCTGGAGGATACTAAACAAATACCAAATTTGGTATTTTACCGACTTTACTCGGTTTTGAGTTATCATGTTCACAGACACACGGACACACACACACACACACACACACACAGGGACCTTTTTGTGAAAATGCTTTTTTTTTTGGATATTGGGGACCCTAAAACATATGTTTCCAGTGAAATCTCGGTATCGAATTTTTGGGTGGAGTGCAATACCTTCTCTATACACTATGTACATGGTGCGTATAGAGAACTAAAAATCTTATATGTTCCATTCACATGACTTTCTCTACATTGGTGTAACAAATTATTGTTAAAAAGCATATTTTTCTACCTACTTTACAATAATAATCAAGATAAACATTTTCAGACCTTGTCTGAATTAATTCCTTCCTTGTAAGTAGAAGGAAAATAAGGGAATACACTAGGCTAAAGTGACAGTCAAATAGCTGATTGACAAGTGCTTGAGATCCGCTTTGATGCATGGCCACGAGTTTAAACTTAAAGAGTTTAAGTATATTAAATCTGAAACCACTAACAAGAAATATCTGAAATGGCGAATTCCACGAAAAAATGTATATGGTATAATTGTGTGTTTTAACGGGATCTACATTTTTAAGTAATAAGTTTTTGTCTACCTCTTACTGTTTATTATTATGCAAAATTCAGCAAAATTCATCCAGAACATAGCAGTCTTTATAGGCTATTCCCATCTAATTAAAAATATACACTTTATTTTTCGTGCAGACACTTATGCTGCGGTACAGAGGTGCGTCATTGAGCAAAGGTGAAATAGTGCGACAGCTGTAAACCTGTCCAAAGTTGAAGTACTGATTAAACTATTCCTGTTCACAAAAAAGTCTAAATTGCAAGGTAATTCTAAATGCGACGGTATATTGGATAAAAACAAAAATGGTCGCTATAATAATTTCAGTAAGGTCACAGACATATGGGTGATGCTGATAGAGAGGTGAAACCATCAACATCGACGACAGATAATAACAGCATAACTCCAAAACGAAACAAACTTGTTAAAAACGAAACGTCATCTTCCAAGAATGCAGCGCCAGACTTTCAAGAAAATTCGCTCTATCAAATTACCCTTTACATGGAAGAAGCTTCTAAAACTATAATTTTCTCAAAAACGGCCTTAATGATTTTTTTTAAAATAACATATTAAGATATTTTCACGATAAATGAAATTTATCAGTTTTGATAAAGCATAATAGAGGCAAAATATATATATTATATATATTTTTAAGTTGACTATCTCTGTCACATTCCTTGTTATGGATTTAAATTGTCAAATAATTATCAAACGGAAATCGTTATTCGTCTTTTGTTTTCCTGGTAATGCAAAGAGAATGGAATTTTACAGCAAACTCAGAGCAAACTAATGATTAACTCCTCAATTGCCCCCCCCCCAGAGACCTCACGAGGCTGAGTGCACCCGGACTAGGTCTTCCAGCAGGGAAAAAATCTCCGCTTGGTACGCAGCCACGCTTCCACCGTGCTAAGCACACGACCAACCAAACTTAGTATATTTTCCAAGGATGCGATGTTGAGAATATCCTCTCACCCCAAACTACCATTTACATAGAATCATGTTTTAAAATTTGTTTTCCTCAAAATATCTCTGACGATTTTGATTAAAATAGTGGATATTTAAGATATTTATATCACAAATAAACTGTATATTTTGTATTTTATGGGAATAGCCTCTGAAGAACTCTTTATCCTGTACTAGCATTGCAGAATTTTCATAACGGTTAAACCGTAAGATATAGACAAAAACTACACAAAAATTGTAGATCTCATTTAAACACGTAATTTATGTCATATATGTTTTTTATGTATGGCTGACCATTTTTTAAATATTTCTTGTTATTGGTTTGAATTTTAAACTACTTTAACCTTTCACAAATGGGAAGTGACGTTTAGTTTCATCTCTCTTGTTTTACTGCAGGTCATGCAAAGCGAGCCGAACTTCAGTTGTTTCACATAGCACCAACTTTTAAAAACATTTACTATCGACTTAGTCTAATGTCCCTTACAAGGAGGAAGTAATAAGATAATGCTCACCTCGATTAGCATGTAGTAGATGAAACAAAAATCTTTTGTAAGGAAAGGCGTTTGTTTCACAGATACAAGAAAGTCGCGTGAATGGTACACATCAGATGTTTTACAGTGTTTTGTTACGAAGCTTTTATATCTACTCTCAGCATGAAAGGTCTGTCTGCATGGAAAGGGTATATATAATGTTAATTTCAGGCTCCTGTCTAGCTTTTTAGTTTAATAAGCGTCTGCTAATGGTGTTCGTGCAAATATCTCCCTCTGTCTTCTCCATTTCAAATCGCGGAAACAGCTTCAAAATTAGAAACGTCTTAAACTTGTACAGCAGGCAGGCAGGCAGAAGGGGCGTGTTTCAATCAGCGAGGGGTAATCTTGTTCTAGGAGACGAGGGCGACGGTACTTTATCATCTCTCCCATGCTTCCTATTCCGCGGATGAACCACTCCTTCCCGCTAGAGGTCGTAACATTTCCTTGAGCACCCTACAACTTCCAATTTTATGTTTGCAAACCACCACTAGGAATCTTCAGCTAGGGATAGCCTTTCGCTAAAGCAGCAGTAAGCCACATTCTTATAACCGCAGATGCCTGACACACCATCTCTATAAAATAATGTATGTTATGATCTTTCACGTTTTTTAAACACTACTAGATAAGAAAGAGGTGATGAAAGTGCTGGCCACAAATTTCGAATTGCTTCCAACGACTAAACATCAGCTGGTAGCACATTAAAATTTCTGCTTGTGTATCTGCAACATGTTTTTACTTTCTCTACACGTACAATGTGCATAGTAGGTACAGAAGATACTGTATTCAATATGTATGTATGTGTGCATGTATGTATGTCTGTCTGTCTGTAATGTATGCATGTGGACAACATAACTCAAACACGAAAAGGTCGTTAAATACCAAAATTGGTGGTTTATGTTAGTATCTTCCAAGGATACGACACAAAGAGTTTCAAGAAAATCACCCACCCAAACCGCTCTTTACACGGAATATTTTTCAAAATGTTTGATTTACTCAAAAATACTTCTATAATTTTCATTAAAATATCGTATTATTCTAAAGATATTTATATGAAAATAAAATGTTTATTTTGAATTTTTTGGGAATAGCCTCTAAAGCCCTCTTCGTTCTAGATGAATTTGTGCAACTGGTAAACTGGAAGAAATAGACAAAAACTTGCCATATAAATTTTGTACATCTCGTTAAACCACACAATTTATGAAATACTTGTTTTGTGTTTTTTAATTTATTTATTTATTTATTTTTTCAGAATTAGCAGTTTCCGAGGTACTCCTTGTCTTTAGTTTCAATTTTAAGCTGTTTATACTTTTCTAAAACGGGAGGTCATCCTTCGTTTTAAGTCTACTTTATTTTATTCCTGGCCGTGCAAAGCGAACCGGCTTTTATGAAGATTTGGCCATCGCTTTGGCCTAGTGTAATGCCTTATTTATCTTTTACTTAGAAGGAACCAATGCACTCATGTCTGATCATGCTTATCTCGCTTACAATTATGTAGACAACGTTTGTAGAAACCAAAATAGTTTGTGGAGAAAGTTATGTGAATAGAGCATATCATTTTTTTACCTTACCGTCACCAACTCGCTTGATTTTGTGGCGGAGCAATCAGCCTTGCGCTGTGCATACAGTGGGTATACGCGTGACAGCAAGATTGCCTCTTTTACCTGTAGAATGTGTCATGTGTTAGTTTATAATGGCGTCTAAAACGCAAACATCGACTCCTACGTTTATGCCTGCCAAAGAGGTACTTTTCTTATTTATAAAAAGTGGCCGAATAAGTATTTATTTCGCAGCAAAGTTCTGCACTCAGAAAATTATGTTGGCAGCCTTAGGGGCAAGTAAATACGACAATTACCGAGAACAAGAACTGTGTAATCGTGTTCCATACCAAGATACCTGTTGATATTCACCGCTAAAAATTTGAAAGTTGTTAAAAGTTAATACTATTGTGTACTGTTGGTATACAATGGTATTACCCAAATTAAGGAGATTTTTGTTTTACTTTATAAATTCTATAACAATTTTAAGTATTTTTTGCAATTATTTATGTTGCGACTATCAATTACCCTCAAATCTATGAAAATTACTTTCATATCCGAAGTATACATACTAATTCAAAAGACATAGCGGATTACGTATTTCAAAGGAAAATGTTGCAGCACTTCGAAGTCTGTAAACTGCTTGCTGGGACATATATCTTGATGAGGTACCTATAGCCTCGAGTCTGCACTTTGCGTGAGACTCCGTCAAGGTGACGTCCGAGAAACAGGCAAAGGAGTCAAAAAACGCCAAGGCAAAATCGAAGGTGGTCTACCAAGTGCTGGGGGATACGCTGATTCGATCGCAGTGCGGTGAAGACAGGCGGGGTTGTTCCCACCGCCAGAAGAGGGTTCCGGTCCTTCGCTGATAGAGCGATGAGTGATAGAAACGGGAGAAGATCATTTCCAGATGTCAAGGGTCGATACGGTCTCGCTATTTCTTGCGACAAAATGTTTCTTAAAAAGTCTTGCCTCTAAGATTGAGGAATCTACTAAAGCGAAAGCAGCACAAATTACTGGGCGTCTCGTTACCGCTTCCGGATTCTAAAATACTGCAGAGGTCAAGTGTGATACTCGTAAGTTGCGTGAGTAGCTATTAGTAGCAAATTCTTTATTATAATTAGTGATTATATTAATTCGCGGACCACTGGTTTTAAAAATAACATATGTAAACGCCTATTACCGCGGTTATCTCACCATGGCGGCCAGGGTTCCATCCTAGTGGACCGTATGAGAGATTTGTGGTGGACAAAGCGGAGATTGAACGTTCTTTCTCTGTTTTACCGGCCATTGTTTTCCACCTACTCCATAGTCACTTTTTCTTTCATCCATATCATCGTAATTTCATACCAATTTTTTCCTCATTCTTATACCATGCATTAGGCTTATCACCAATTCTGACTACTCTCTACTTCAGAGCTCGTCTGCTCCTGAAGGTATGTAAGCCCAGGCGTTGGTCTGTAAATCCTAGGAGCTGTAAGTCCTCCGTACAAGAAATGCGTATAGCGAAAGAAGGACCTTCCTCTCCTTTACTAGTGTAAAGTAAAATCCAGAATCTGAAGAACCATAGTATTATTTCTGTACTTCCACCACATTTTTAGGTTCCTTTGTGGCATTCATTAGTTACCGTAGCGGTCTTAGGGCACTTATGTTCGCACCATAATTCTTCCCTGTAGGCACATCGTTTAAATTTTGAATTCTATATGATACTTCCGAAATTATATAAATGAATATACGGTTGGAAGAAATAACTAAAGGTGAACCAAATGCTCACCTAGATGGCCTGGGTTCAATTCCAAGCGACCACATGTGAAATTTGCGGTGGACAAAGCGGCTCAAGGGCAGGTTTTCTCTAACTTCATTTAATGTATCACCAATGTAATCGCCTGTGGTGCCACAAGTAGTAAAAGCGAACGTTAAACATTACAAAAAGAAACAAGTAAAGCTGGATGGCATAAAAGTAAAATGAAATAAAATACATAATAAATACGTACATACATATATATACATACAGTTGCCAAACTATTTTATTTGCAAAAATCCCATATATTAACAATACGATTAAACAACATCAGAAAAGAAATGGCAAACGAATGTATAATACAACTAAGACCAAAAGAAAAAAGCCTGCAAGTAGAAGGTCGATGCCAATTGAGGGTAGAGCAGCGGTGCTAGCTGCAGAAATCTAAGGAACTAATTCCAACATCTTTTATAGTGGTTAACACCCACTTTTACTAATATAGCAGGCGATGACACTGATGATACATGGAATGAGGGTGCAGCACCGAAGGGATGGCCAGGAAACTGGAGAACCCCGAGAAAACGCACCCTGCGCCGCTTTGTCCACCAGAAAGCCCACGAGCGGTCGGCTGCGATCTAAGTCAGGCGGCCTAGGTGAGAGGTGATAATTTTAATTGTTTTCTCACAGAAATCGTGTGTAGGGTTGGAGTTGGATAGGTAGAGTCAGACTGAAAAATTCAATGTCATAGCCGGGGTTTGAACCACGGATCTCCCGGTCTCTAGCCAGTTGCTCTACCACTGAGCTACTATGGTAACCTGGCGGCATAGCATTGAACTTCTCAATTGACTCGCATGTTTGGTAAATGGTCTAACCACTCGGAGGCAACGTGGTCAATTCCTACATGTTGGTATATTCAATAGAGTAGCATTATAGGCATTGTAGAATTACACCATGAGTCTGTGCCTTAGCTGGTTATGGGTCCGTGTCTCTAAAACGAATCTTATGCAAGAGCTACTCTAACGGTGGTCCATGCTATAACTTAACACAAGAACATTGACCATAGACAAAAGGATTATCGTATGCTATTCTCAGAAATCTTCATGTTTGTTCTTGCTACGTGCTCCACAACGCAAGAGTAATCCCCTGAGATGCACGTAAGCAGTTCCGAATCTGCCAGCATGAGGTGAAGCATTAGCATTGTAGTCACCATACAGAACCTCTAAGTGCCCCTGAAGTTCATTGTAGCGCAAGGCTAAAAAGTAGATCAACTTAATGCCACACCCGTAGACAAGAGTTGTGTGAGGCAAATACCATAATCCTCTTTCATTCATTGTTCCGATTCAGAACCGCATGAAAAGAAATGGACTTACTTGAAAAATCTACCGGGAGATTCGAAGGATGAATTGGAGAGACAAAAGCTGCTTTCCTGGTTCCATTCAGTTGTTCCAAATGTTAGTAACAGAGGTTTTGGATTACTTAAACCTGAATAAAAATGCTTGCTGATGGTCTGAAATTGTATGTTCCAGCAAATTACGCTGCTTGAAAGCTCACACATACAAGCTAGGGAATGTAAATTAGAGTCAGCAAAAACAGTTGGGGGTGCTTTATAATCTTCCTAGTTTTGACTAACTTTAATTCTAAGTTAGAGCAATAGCAAAGGTTTTTAAACAATTTAAAAGTTTTTTTTTCTTCAGCGAATCTAAGCCCTTACTTGATTGGACACAACACTTCAATTCTATAAACGTATCCAACGGACTGAATGGGGGTTGCATTGGATCCTAAATGAAAAAGATCAAAAGGAACTCAGCAGAAGAGCTCGTTTTCTTAGATTATAAGAGCAAAGTTTGAGGGTGACACGATTTTTAGACGATCAAAAAAGGAACAGTTTTTTAAAAAAAATAGTTTATTTTATTGTCATTCAAAATAGATCATTTAAAATCAATATCTTCCTTTTTTGCATCCAGTGAAACTATCTATAAAGCGATTCTGCCAATCTCCCTCAGGCACTTAGAAATCAAGTTCCACTGCTGTATGTTCCACTGTTTCATCTGAAGACGAAAAAGTGAACCCATGCATTTTATCTTTAATTTTTGAAAACATATTAATTAATAAGATGTTAGGTCACGGCTCTAGGTTCATGATATTAATATTTAGGCATTCAGATGCTCAGGTAATTTTGCATAAAATTATATTCCCTTTGAGCACTTTTCAAGAGTTTTAAAACATTTGCGGTAAACAGACATTTGTGTACTAATTAGTTATAAAAGTACGTGTATGTTTCAATGCTGCAGTAGCAATGTGTCCCGTTTTAGAAAAAAAATAACGAGCAACCGTCTCCTTATCAGCACTGCGAATTCCTCAGACTGTTCTATTTTTAGATTCTTTTCAAAATACTCATTGAGCCGATTGGCCTTTCTTTTCAGAATCATAATAATAATAATCCATGTATCCACCAGTATCGATATTTCAAATCAAATTTGAGCTGTCGTCTAGGAATTTGTTTCAGAGTTTTTCTGCATCGATCAATGCCTTGTTGCGTTTAATTGAGAGCCAGTTTATGTGGAATCCATCGACAATTTTATCTTATGCTCTTACTATAAATTGTTGTGGATTTGACTCGTCCAAATGCCCAGTATTTTCCGAATATATTCATTGGTGTCCCTCGATCTTCTGTTCTTCGTACAGCAGCAATATTTTCATCAATAATAGCAGTTCTTGGGAATCCTTTAAGAAATGTATCACTAAGAAAAAAACGATCTCTTTTGAATTCGCTGTACCAATTATAAGTTAATGGCTTAGATGGGGCTTCTTCGTCAAATGAATGTTTAACCCAATCTTCACATTGTATAGGCGTTGGTGATGATTTAAGATCATATCTCAGAAATTGTCTCTGCTCAAAATCGTTTTTGGATGAACACAAAGTGTTTAAAGTATAATAATTAGAGTTCGGTCCAGGGTCACGATATTGCCGGATTGAGGTTCGGTGTACATAAAGTATAAATATGACGTGATGGAGTAGGCGTAGTCTCTGCGACCTGTTTCGAAACGTGTTGTACTATGTAGCATTGGTCAATCGTTCAGTTACTGCTAATAGATAAACCAGTGAACACTGAAAGATAGCTCAGATTAAAAAATGTCAAAAATACGTAAGCGTTCTACACTGAAAACATTTGTGGATAATTCAAACTTATTTTGAGTGACAGGAGAGGAGCCTTTTCTTTCGATGCAGTAAAGATGTATCTTGTAATTCACTGGAATGAATTCTGAGAGAGTTTGGTTGATTTATATGTATTGTCTTGTCTTTTATTACCGTGATTTTTTGTATCAAGCTGTACACTTTTACTTGTATTTCCCTCAACCATTTCCCATATCCTTTCTCCACTAAAGGCCTACACGTGGGTGGTCGATTTGATGGACTGACTCCCTCACCACTCGGGGACTGCCCACACGAGGGAGTCAAGAGTGGCTCGGGACCCCGTGTTCGCCAAATCCGCACCTATTGTAGTAAGGCCCCTGGAGGTAGCAGAACCCATAGAAAATCCACCCAGAAATCCCATACCTGCCTCATGGTGTCGATCCCGGGCCGCTTAACTGAGAGGTGAGGGGTCTTATTCGGCCACGGTAACACCCTCATAAGAATTCTCCATGCTAACTTTTTTGATATTTTATTCAGTTTTGTTATATTATACTGTAGGTCATCTTCTTGACCTGGCCATCCACAAATACCAATCTGTACACATAGACAAATAATTAAGAGCATACAGCATACGCAGTACGATACTTAACAGATGAACCTTTCGGTTTTAAATACTGGAAAACAAAATTTAAGCGTACATCGCTTTGCTAATTGAAGGCTTTGTATCCTACAAGATGGAAATGTGAAGTCAACCATTATATTGTAGTGGAATCTAAAGATGAAATGTTCAACCACGATACCTTCTCTAAATGATTGTCGAAGCTTTACAAGACAGGTAATATCAAGTCCATGAGGAAAGACGACGGAATTACTCAAGATGGATCTTGCAGAATAATAAACTTGATAAACATACCACCCCGTTCATCCTCTGCATTAAATTATTAACGATCCTACCATCAGAATTCAATCATATTACAAACTACCGGAGGAGATTCATCTTGAAAAGTCATTGAAGCATCTAAGAGACTACAATTCCTTACTAATATGGAAACATATCTACTTAGCCATATAAAGTTTATCGGTGTTAGAAGTATCATTCTCTCATTTACTGTGGGCTTCTGTATGCAGCTCGGCCTAGATAATTGTGTTATGTGCAATATTGCTATTTATTGTAGCTTTAAAACTACTTAAACTTTTTAAAAGGCATCTATATGCTGTATATTAAATGTTTTTAAGTAGCATTTATATTGTTTTGCTCACTTTTCACATGTTTAGCCCATAAACCTTTAATTTATAACTGTTTTATTTCACCTGTGACTTTTATTCAGTGTTCAAATATTTATGTTTTACATATTTGCTGTTTTCTTTATTCTGGTCGTTTATTTAATATACTTTGCACATAATGAAGGAAGCTGAAAGACAAGCCTTTCGAAACAAGAGAGAGAGAGAGGATAAGGTAGAAATATGAGATGCCCATTTTACTTTTGATCATAAATTCATAACGTGCAGCGTTATACATTTCCAGAAATGAAATGTTGGATATGGGGAAATAAAGGTAAGTCCTGTATAGTATACCATATTGATTTTATTCTTTTAAATTGTTACCAGGAGGAACATGTCTTATTAATAAACAAGGTAGTAGGATGAGACACCCATATAATGTGAAAAACCAACCACACTAGAAAAATTGTAATCTTCATTACTTGGACACTATATACCCTCGTTTTAGATTAAAGACACAGAATTCCTCGTTCTGCTCTAGAGTCATTAGAAAATCTCCCACAAAAGATACACTTTGCATCTTGAGAACCAGAACATGGTGCCCAGGAGAATCCAGAACTAATGCAATGACTAATCTCTTGGTGTCACTTGAAGATTCATCAGAGTCGATATGGGGAACTTTCCTCTTAGTGTCACACCTTTCGAATGGTAAGGTTGATTCAGGGTTGACCAAGCTACATTACATCTAGCCTCCACTTCCTCTTTACAACTTTGTTCTTGACAATATCTGCAATGTTTAAAAACAAGCTACTTAATATACAAAATACAAATATCTGTTAACCTTGTATGCATGAAAGAAATAAGGATAGTATCATATTACTACAAACTTAGTGATTCATATTGCTACCAATTGACCATTTACTCGTATTTCAACCTCAGCAACTTTATCTGACAACTTTACCTAAAACTGACAAGGAGTACCGCACTCTTTGGTGATTATTCTCAACAAATAATAAAGACATTAGAACATTATATTTTATCTTTACTGCATGAGCAGTATGCTAGGAGCATATTAATGTTTTATTTTAACTAACTTCTTTTATGAGAAGTAATTACTATGTTATTATAATCTGATTTAAGAGGCTATTTAACATACTTGTGATACTAACTACAAAATCAATTTTTCATCTACCAAAATAATAGAAAAATTTAGCAGATATTATGACAGACTGATAATAGAAGCTATATATGTAAAAGCAAAAAAAAAAAAATAATAATTTTAACAAAGACGAAGGTGCCGGCCAATGATAGCGCGCGAGGTGGTCCTTCAGCCCGCCCCTCCAGGTATAAATACTGCCGCCAGAGCAACTTCTCTCCACTCTACGTGTCATCCGGCTCGCGGCAGACCGGATGTTCTTGACATCATAATCACCAAGAACACACCATTTCATCTAGACCTCTCGGCGGTCAACGAGTTGGACTCCGACCATGACCCTGTCGTGGTGGATACAACCGAGACCGTATCAGCTCTGGTAACACCAGACTGGATAAATGAGATCGACTGGGACGCAGCCGTCCTAGACCTAAACCAAACCGTGGACCCGCGACCGCGCATCGACTCCATCGAAGCGCTGGAAGCGGCAGCCACGGCCTTCTCCCGCCAACTCCTGAATGTGGTACGCGCGCATACCTACCGCATCCCATCTAACAAACCTAACCCGAGAACCATACCGAATGAACTCCGGCAGCTGCTAAAAGCCAAGGCAACCGTACGGAAGCTATGGCAGCGCTTCCGCCATCCCAGGATCCAAGCAGTGTACCAGCGGTTAAAATCCCTGGCAAGGCGCCTGCTTCGCGCGCACCGCAAAGCGGCCTGGGAACACACAATGGCACATATAAACCTGGAAGAGAAACAACCCTGGAGGATCATCCGATCCCTCAGGAAAGACAAAAGTCAGTTTCAGCATCCCATCCATGGCTCCCGTGGGAGACTCTCTTTTGAGCCCCAGGATAAAGCCACGGATTTCGCAGATTATCTGGAGTCCCAATTCGAACCCCGTGAAGACCCCCAGGATGAGGACTTTACTGAGCTCGTGGAAGCGACGGTAGACTACCTCTATGAGGAGCCCCCGCCGCCCCATGAGGAGATCCGCATTCCTATAGTCACCCCGAAAGAGGTGGCTTCCCAACTCAACCACCTAAAACCTAACAAAGCCCCTGGACATGACGGCGTTACGGCGCCTATGCTCCAGCACCTACCCAGAAAGGCCGTAATCCACCTGACGCGGATTTACAATGCATGCCTGCACCTACGTCACTTTCCAACGTGTTGGAAGGAGGCGCGGGTGGTATGCATTTTGAAACCCGGCAAGGACCCGGTCTTCCCGTCAAGCTACAGATCTATTAGCTTACTTCCGATCGTCTCGAAAGTATTCGAGCGGTTACTCCTACCTCGCCTCACCCCTCTCTTCGAAGAGAGACTCCTACTCCCGGATCATCAGTTTGGTTTCCGTACTGGACATTCCACAACCCTGCAGTTGCTGCGACTGGCTGAGAAGGCTGCCCTGGGCTTCCAGGACAACTTCAAAACAGTCGCGGTGCTCTTGGACGTGGAAAAGGCCTTCGCCACCACGTGGCATCAGGGACTTTTGTACAAGCTCAAGAACGCAGAAATTCCTCCCCCCTACCTTCACCTGCTTAGTAGCTTCCTTCGGGACCGCACTTTCAGGGTGAGGGTGGAGGGGAGGCATTCCACAGTCAGACCCATAGCGGCGGGAGTGCCGGAAGGCAGCGTGCTGTCGCCGTTACTCTTTGCTGCCTACATGTCCGACTTCCCCACAGAACCCAGTACAGTTACGTGCCAGTATGCCGACGATGTCCTCATAATGGCGCGTAACAAGAACGACCGATATTGCTTCCCCCCGCTACAGAGACAGCTCCAGGCCATAGGCAGATGGAGTGAACAGTGGCGGATGGCCATCAGCCCGCAGAAGAGCTCAGCTCTACTGCTGGCTAAAGTCCGTGGCTGGCGACCGGAGAGGTCGCTGAGGTTGCGGCGGCGGCGGATCCCCTGGGTCCGCTCCGCCAAATACCTCGGAGTCCTCCTCGACCGCGGCCTTACTTTCACTCCACATGTCAGGGAGAAGGTCGGCTTGGGACACGCTGCCCTGCGGCAGTTGTTTCCCATCTTCCGCTCCACCATGCCTACACACCTTAAACTGCGGCTGTACCGCGCAGTCATCCCGCCCCTGATGCTGTACGGCTGTGAGGTCTGGGGTTCGGTGGCTCGTTCCACCATCCGCAGGCTGCAGGCCGTGCAGAACAGGGCATTGAGGATGATATACGGCACAGACCGCAGATTCCCGTCCCACATTCTCCATTCCCACTCCGGAATCCCCTACATAGTGGACGTTGTGCGAGAAAGAGCTCGCACAATATACACTAAACTTGCTCCCCACCCAAATCCCCAGGTGAACACTCTCGGTCTTTACGACCACACGCTACCAAGGAGACGCGTAAGCTACCGCCTTCCCAAGGACGCCTTGGGATGGTAGTTTTCCGGCCGCCTCTCCCTTTATTGTCTACCCGCCAAGTTAAGCAGCATCGGGCATGGTCACGACTCGGACGGGTGACCATCCAGTCGTACTCCGACCAGATCTGCAACACTGGCTTCCCCCACCCCGTACCTATATCCCTTCATGTCTCCCCGCTAGCCGGCACTGCTTTCCTTGACAGCCCGCAAGCGGCTGGCCAAGGTAAGCAGCATCGGGCCTGGTCCCTCTCTGGGTGGGTGGCCACTCGGATAGGTAAGCCAGCCCGCGCCGGCTGCACAGAGGGAACACCCTGCCCAATTACTTTGACATGACAAAAACGCTTGCATATGACTACATCTACTATATCACACGGGTAAATCCGCAAGAAAAGCGGATAGGTACCGTGGTGATTTGCCCCCGCCCGAGTACACTCGGGCGACTAGTTCCTGCTCCTGGCTCCTTCTCTCCACTCCTCTCATTCCGGTCACAGCACCCGATCTGTGCACCACTACGCAGCGACAAGGCAAAGAAGAGAAGGAAGCCCGCCAGCGCCGACGAGCCGGCAACCGAGGCCGCACCCCCCCCCCTGCCACTGTGAACGAAGCTCCGACGCCGCTACCTGGACTCACAGCTACTTACTCCAATACGCCATCACCATCTTCAACACACACGACGCCGCTACCTGACCACACCGCTTCTTCACCTACACCGCAGACTCCTGACACAGCCACACAGATGTCGCCACCAACCGACTTTACTCTACCGACGCAACCAGCAGGCTTCGACGTAGCTGAGCCGTTAGCGCTGTGGGGTTCACCGCCTACTTCCAACTCGAAGCATCCTGGAGGCCGCGCAACCAAGGTGGTCATCTCTAGTCAAGGTTTCCAGGATCACTTCTCCCAGAGGGCCAACACCACTAGTGCGCCTCACCTTTTTGGACAGGGCGCACTACACCGCAGCTCTCACGACTGGACTCACCTTAATGAGACGGACCCATCACATTGAAGCCAGCCGCAGCGTTCGTCACGCCCCCTGCTGCCGCTACTGCAAATACGGGCATACGGAGGCCACATATATTGCGCCGCCGAGATGCCATATTGAGGCTCTCAAGCCTCCACCGCCAACTGCACCAGCCAAAACCTGGCCCGGCGACAACGCTACTGCTCCACCTGTGGGGGCAGAGACCATTTCACGGGCCAAGCTGCCAGCCCCCTCTAACCACGACCAACGCCGCCACCGCACCTGTCACAACCAGCTCTGCCGTCTCCAACGCATCGCCCGGCTACGGCTTCAATGTCCCGCCTGGACCCGCCACCGCCGCCTCAACTCCCGCGTCATGCCCGGACCTGTCAGCCACCTGCTTAGCTGTCCTGCAGGCAGCAACAGAGGAATTTCGGGAAGCAACGCTCACGATCCAGAACCAAGTAGCCACCCTCAACACCAAGGTTGAGACGCTCCACCTCTCGGCAGCCAAACGCCTCGCAGCTATTGAAGCAAAACAACGCACAACGACTCGACTCCTCGCTGCCACCTTACAGACCACGCTACACCACAACGAGGAAGATGCTGACCCCGAGACTCTCCAGTCCATCCAGTGTAAGCTGTACAGGCTGCGGAAATACGTTGAAGATACCGAAACGCAGAATCCAACCAATTGCTCAAGCATTTTTCCTCTCCCAACAACAGACTGACAACACAAACAACATAGTAACGAGCCTATCCTCAATAAAACTCATCTTAGAGCAGAAGTGAGACAAGTATGCATCTAACTCTATGATTTACACACTGAATTAGAGGAGAAGATCAACACCGCAATGATGGACGCAGCACGAATCAGTCTGGAATCCTTCGTCGAAAATCACTGTGAATCCCGCCCTATAGCAAAGCGCAGCAGACCCCGAAATTCCAAGATTTTTTTAGTTTGGTTTAAAAGATGATTAAATACACTCATCACCGCCAACTCCTTTCTAACCTTCGAAATCTCCCTACCCAATCCTATCGCTAACTTAGCGCTATAATCAGGGCCTTCAGGTCATGTTTATAGCCTAGTATAGCCATCGTCTTAACTGCTGCAGCCCTTTCGGTAGCAGCAAGAGCAACACCGCCACTTTCGGAGGTGATTTTGCGGAACTTCACTATCCCACTCTAACCTTCCCTATCCCATCTCCTCATAGCTTCTTTCCTTGCACTTTTCTTAGATCCCCCCCCCTCAAGAAAAATTTCTCTCCACTCGTCATGTCTGGTGCCGGGATACCACCAGACCTGCTTGCATGTCCTGACCAACCGGGGTGCTATTCGCGGAACCCGATCACCCAACTTCGCCCAACCGCAATTCTCTCGCACCGTCACTAACATTAGCACCCCTCCCGCTGATTCCTGTGTGTTTCTTGATATTAACTGCATGTGCATGGGGAGACGGTGTAGCCTTCTGCGGATGATCGTCGCCGGGGGCGGCGGGTATGGGGCCACCCCTATAAAAAAAACGTCTATCCAGTTCCCTGATGGCGACAAGAGTACGTAGTGAAAGCTTGAAAATTAATCCAACACTTAGCTGGCTGACGTCTTTAGAAGAAATAATTGATAAGACTAGTACTTGAATTTCAGTCATCTGTTGATTCTTCTTAAGATAAGTTGATATAATTTAAATTAAACTACACAAACAGCGTGGTATTCCTTATCAGCTGCTGAGTTTAAATTAAATCACCAATCCATAGCTAAATCTAATTTCTCTTAAGATATGTACGATAATCTAATACTAAAGTTATGTAGTTTAGCTTACTGTATGCCTAAAGAGAAATTACAACAATTAAAGCATCACATGAACACCGCATTTAAAGTTTTGGCTGTTGTGATAATAATAATACGCTCTCCTGCACGATTTGTCAAGCCAGAATGACGCCGGCTGCAACATATACAAGATGGAAAGTGAATAAGTGCAAATAAGTTGATATTCAGTAGAGAAAAACGCATGTAACTTATAAATGTTTCTGATTTTGTAAACTTAATAAGACCATTGCCATAAATGGAACACAAGTTTCAGGGTATAATGTGTTTTGAATGGTTCGGTGTTATCTCTCCTCCATAGTTACATACATCACGCAACGACTAGCTCCTGTATTTGGTACAACTCGCACACCACCGACCTACATTCATATCCTCAAAAGGAAACGAGGGACCGATTCAGTCGTAAACTTTCTTTACACAATGAATTCCTCTGTATATGCTGAATTAGCTGGTACTCATATAATTTACACCGCATTTACCTGAGAAATATGCCAATTCTGCGACGGACATCAGTGATTTCTAAATCATCTTCCCAAAGAGGAAACGTTCACTGTAAGTTCTCTTAATTTCCAATTTTAAGTAGTTTTTTTTAAATGATGCTTAATTTTTCATTTCTCACATCTGTAACAGCAAAGAGGGAGATTTTGTAGTTTAAAGATTGAAAGTAGAAATGCTTAGGCGTTAGTTATAGTCATGCATTTGTTCAAAATACCAAATTTAAATACAGTATAATGATGTCATTGTGTTCAAAATTTTAAGTTGAACCCTAATTGATTGTGAATCCTAATCAGGTAACGTATGAAAAAAAAAAAAAAGTATGGTTACTTAGGTTGCGGTTTCAGTGCAAACGATATCTTCCATCTAACCACAACACCTATAGTCGGGCAGGGCAAAGCGTAGAGGAGGTCAATATTGTGACTTGTTACAGAAACAATCATCGAACGTCTGAAATAGGGAATAGCATCCCTCCTAAAATGGTGAAAATATTATAATGAACATAAATTTAGAATTTAGTGGAAAAAATATGCAATCTGGATGATATTATCCTTAAGGACTAATACAAATGTTTTGCACTTCTTCACCTTCCATCTTGTATATGTAGGCTTTTGGCAGGTACTTTCCAGGTGGCGCGACAGATATCTATAACAACCAAACACCCAGAGACCAAAACTTTGATACCTTATACTGCTACCCTATCTCATATTTCTACCTTATGCTATATACGTATACACACGCACATTATATATATATATATATATATATATATGTTTTATATGAAAATCACACAATTTTAGACTTTTTAAATATAGCATATAAATATTTAATAGAAATCTATGAACTATAAATATTTTAACGAACCGCCATTTTATAAAGTCAAGCAACATAATTAAATCACCCATGAGCCAGCCCTTGACCCTGCTTTTCCTTTCTATATATGTTTTTAGTTTCTGTAGCACATTTGTACAATGAATACAGTATTCCTTTAAATTACAATATTTCTTTGAAAATAATTGCTTTGAGTACTCCTGAATCCAAACAAAAGGTCCATGCTTGTATGTGTGCGTGTGGCGTGCATGAGTGTGTGGGGACAGCATAACTCGAAAACTTTGTTAAATACCAAACTTGGTACATATTTGAGTTCATTATCTTCCAAGGATGCGCCACGAAGATCTTAAGAAACATCTACCTACCCCCGACCACCCATTACATGGAATCTTTTTAGAAAAGTCTTATTTTCTAACAATGGTTCTAAATGTTTTCACAAAAATACCATATCTTTAAGATATTTTTATAAAAAACAAACTGTATCTATTGAATTTTCTGCGAATAGCCTCTGAAGACCTTTTCATTTTGCATGATTTTTGTATAACTGATAAACCGTAAGACAGACAAAATCTTACTACACAAAAATTGTAGAATCTTAAAACAAAAGGTATGTCAGTTACATTTTTTTGTATAGTTGACTGTTCCAAGATATTCCTTGTTCCAATTAAACTTTTAAACAACAAACTTTTCAAAAACGGTAGTCATCTTTTGTTTCATATTACTTTTATTTTGTTTTATTTCTGATATGCAAAGAGAAACAAATTTAACAATAAGCTTTAACAAATTTTAGTGTCGCTTTCGCCTACTATATTCCCTTATTTCCCTTCTAAGGAACTACGTGATACGACAAATTCTAGTAATGCTTAATTTGATAAGCATGATGTAGATAAAAGATTAATATTTTGTAAAAATAGTTTGTTTCGGGAACAAGTCATGTGAGTTGAACACATCAATTTTGTTTCTATTTTTTTATATTTTTTTTTTACATTTTTAGTATGAATCCATTCCTTGTCTGTCAGTTATGCCCTATTTGTATGAACATTTGGGTATATAATTTCAAGTGTACTATGAAAGGCGTTCAATAATTCCTTAGAAAATCCAAGAAATTACACTCGTAGCATCGAAAAAAAAAGTTTGTATTTAGTAACCGTCGTCTCTTACTAGATGTCAGTTAAAGCTTCAGTTATTCCCCCATCACGTGGTTTAGTTGCCATAGGGGATTGAATCAACAATCTTGTGCCTATTTGGAAACATGAAAAAAAAAACGTGAGCTACGTGCGGTGATAAAACACTATTTAAAAGGCTTAACACCGAAAGAGATGAAATCCGGGTTGGAGGAAGTTCATGTCATATCTGTTCCTGCGTTTGCAACAATTTACTAGTGGATAAATGAATTTTAACTTGGCCATATATCCACAAATGAACACGTTCCGGACGTCCAGTAGAAGTTACTCCCTCCGAAATGATTGACAAAATCCAGATATGGTTTTGAGTGTTCGACGAATCAAAGTTCGCGAAATAGTAGAGGCCACAGGCATATTACAAGGTAGTGTTCTCAATTTTGCACCAAAAGCTAGCTCCCACAAAGGTCTCGGCAAGATAGGTGCTGCGTTTGCTCTCAAAGAGAATAAACGCAATCGCGTGATCGATTCGTAAGGTGGTTTGGCACGTTTCCGTCGCAATCTTGACTAGTTTCTGCGTCGATACACAACTGTGGATGAAACATAGATATATTGCTATACAGTACAGTCGGAACAGTAGGTTTTTAAAGGTGAACCAGCTCCGAATAAGTGAAATTTGCAGACAAGTTGATGGCCTAGGTTTTTTTTTTTTTTTTTTTTTATGCGCGCGGTTGAACGGAGAAATCAAGAAGTAAACACCCTCATCCGGCAAAGAAATAGATTATCTTCCATCAAAGCAATGCAAGGGTGCACATCTGCGCAGTTTTGATGGCGAAACTTGTAGAACTGAGGTTGGAATTACTACAACATCCACCAAAATCACTAGATTTAGCCCCCAGTGACGTTTTTTATTTCCAAACTTGATAAAGTGACTGTGGAAAACGATTCACTCTAACGAAGAGGTCATCTTCCAAATAGATGGCTATTTTGAGGACCTTCTGAAATCCTACTTTTTGGAAGCCTTAAAATGGAGAATCACTAGGAAAAGTGTATCGAGCTAAAAGAGGATTATGTTGAAAAATAAAAAAAAAAGTCTACCAAAAATAATTTTTCTTATCTTTTTATAACAATTTATTGAACACTCCTCCTATCTTAAGACCTAAGGATGCATTATATATTTCTTTATGCATTAACCACCAAAAATTAAATGGTACTGGAAAAACAAGGAAAATGCCATTACCAATAGTATCATAAAAACAAAATTTTGTTTCTCGATTATTAATAAGTTAATGAACTCAAACCACATCCTTAATTTATTTTCTAAGGGCTAAAGCATCTAAAAATGTCAGCATCATATTTCTTTGACAAATGTGAATGCGCAATTCGGTTTTTTGAAAATTAGGTTGTTGTTTTTTTTTTTTTAATCTAAAATGCTATTTCAGCAAGAGTTTTCAACTTTTACAATCTCTTCCTTGTTTACCTGTAATAAGTGTGCCAATTTTGAATTAAATAATTTAAAATTAAAAATATTTTGGCAAATTCAGCGCCAATGTATCTTAAAGTGAATAACGAAATATGTCAAGGTTGGTCTCTTAAATGTTTTGGCCGCTATAGATAGATATTTTATTCCACTGCTTAGAGCATGATATGAGATGATATATCATACCGACCAAAAAGAAATAGTTAAATAATAATAATTAAGCAATAATTAATTAAAAACCATCAGTCAAATTACTATAAATCGGTAATTTTGTAAATAGAAACAATGTAAACATATCATTAGCAAGTCAGCATAATACTGAATATGTGTTTTAAGTGTGAGCTATATCCATGAATAAATAGCGACATAATTTAAGATCTGTTTCTCGGTAAAGCTAGATAGGCAAATGTTAATTTTCGGAGAGTGTAACTCTGGAACATCTGGATGAGCGGGTGTACGGTGCCTCCCCCACTTCCCTACGCGTAAGGTCCGTTGGAGCTAATATTTAAATTTAAACAAAAATGTGCTCCAAACGTAGTCCAGTATCAGTTTCTCTAACTGTAGAGTTTAGCGTGGGTTGCAGCCAATATAAACGGAGTTTGCGTCCAAGTTTGGGCACTGCATTAGGACTAGTTCTTCATAATACGCGCACACTCCGCGTCACTCCCAATCAATTTCACACTGTTAAGAATGTGATATTCTATTATAGTAAAGTCAGGCGCGAATAAGTGTAACTATAAAGAAACCAAAGATTAAGGAAGTGCAAAATTCGTGAAAAGTAACGCCAAAATGAAACAGATATTAAATTAAGCAAGGCTGTAAAACAGCCAATCTTGTATTATTTAATTTTCATCTTATAACATCTACAAGGGCCGATGTACATATAGCTACCAACGACGAAATCGACCCTAAAATCGCCCAATCCGGAATCTCCAACGACTATATCACTCGACTAAGTGTTGAGAACCAAAAAGAGGTGTTCACCGCTAATCATCCACCTCAGACATTCACCTCAAATAGTACGATTAAAATTATGATGAATACAGAGTCGCAATAATAATAATAATAATAATAATAATAATAATAATAATAATAATACGAGGTACGTCCAGAAAGTAAGCTCCGTTGGTAATAAAATTAAATTGTGTACAGATACAGAATAATTATTTATTGCACAAAATTCTACAACTCTTAAACTACTTTTTCACATAACTGCCGAAATTTTGCAGGCATTTGTCATAGCGTGGCACAAGTTTTTGTATACCTTCTTCATAGAAGTTTGTCGCCTGTGTCTTCAAAAAGTTGGAAACATTTTCTTTCAGCTCTTCGTCATTGTTGAAGTGTTGACCGCCAAGGAAAGATATGAGATGTAAGAACACATGAAAGTCGCCAGGAGCGAGGTCAGGGCTGTACGGAGGATGGTCAAACACGTCCCAGCCAAATCCTTGTAGGAGGTTTTTCGTCACATTTGCTGTGTGTGGTCGTGCGTTGTCGTGAAGAAAAACAACACCGTTTGACAGCAATCCTCGGTGCTTATTCTGTATTGCGCGGCGCAATTCCCTAAGTGTCTCGCAATAAACATCTGCTTTGATTGTTTGATCACGCGGTAAGAAATCAATGAGTAAGATGCCTTTCCAGTCCCAGAACACTGTGCATATCATTTTTCGAGGTGTCAAGATTTGTTTCGGCTTAACCTTTGTTGGTAATGAAGTGTGCCTTCATTCCATTGATTGCCGCTTACTTTCAGGGTTGTCGTGAGAAACCCAAGTCTCATCTCCTGTGACTATCTGTGTCAGAAATTCTTCACCGTCTTCATCATAACGGGTTAAAAACTGAAGTGCACTACCCATCCGTTTTGTTTTGTGTTGCTCAGTAAGAATCTTTGGTACCCAACGTGAGAAAAGTTTACGAAATTTCAGTTTTTCGGTAACAATTTCATGAATTAGTGATCGTGAGCTTTGGGGAAATTCCATAGCGAGAGCACTAATTGTAAACTTGCGGTTTTCCTGGAGCTTGTCATCAATCGCGTGAATCAGTTCTTCTGTAACCAACGATGGACGCCCACTTCGTTCTTCATCGTGCACTTTACTACGTCCTTCATTGAACTGTCCGACCCATCTTCTCATCATTGAATCACTCATCGCATTTTATCCGTAAACTTCGCAAATTTGCCGAGAAATTTCAATTGATTTCACTTTCCTAGCATTCAGAAAATGAATCACAGATCTGATTTCACAAGCTGCGGGATTTTTAATCAATACCGACATTGTAAACAAGCACAACAAAGCGTATGTGGCTGACAGCTATATCAAACTGGCGCACCTTTCTTCTCTTTGTTACAGAGCGTCTACCGCGCATGTGCGGAACTACGATCGCAGCGCTGCAGCGGAGATAAATTGAAACGGAACTTACTTTCTGGACGTACCTCGTAGTAGTAATAATAATACTCTATCAGACTAATAATACAATGTCATGTCTAAGATGCATATAACGCTTAGGTATTAAATCGACTGCTTGTACGGATAATAAATACATGCAATTTTTATAACCAATTTTATTGGCATCCTTATAGGATTCATTATATATGAGCAACGGAAATTGAAACGTATTTTTGCAGCTCTCGAACAGACTCGGCTTTTCGCTGCTTAATAAATAGTAGCTATTTCTGCACTGACTTCAAATCGAGGCGGCGTATAGTATCGATTGAGGGGAACTTCTGGAGATATGTTTACTTCCACTAACACTTATTTGTAGTCATCATCGTCATCATCATCAAATATTGCAGGGTTTGGGCCTTTTGGCCCGTTCTGACTTCAGAAAGTTAAACTGGCCTTTCCAAAGTTTTCTCTTCCTACTCTGAAATTATATTTGTGTATGTTGGCTGGAATGCGGATAGAATAGATCCATCATAGATGCTGATACCATTGTTACTGCATTGTTCTATTATAGCTGAAATGTTTGTTATATTCTGTTATCTATTGTTGTCGACGGTCCAGAATAAATATCAAGCTAGAGATATTAATAGTTTTAGTTCTTTGTTTCAGCCTACATTATTTGTTAGTTTATTTGTTTATTTTGTTAATGTCCAATTTTAAGTAATATGTGGTAGAGCCACCATCTTGTAAATTGTTAAAATAGCCTGTCTATATACATTATTAAATGTCATTTTAATAGTCCCATTTCGCTTTATAAGTGTATTTAACTTATCTTATATAGCATTATCTTAAATTTGAGGTTTGACATCCAAAATATCTGAAATTGGAGACCTACTAAATTATTGTATTGGCTACTAACTTTACTCTGTGGTATTTTTCCTACTTTCACTTTATTTTTTCTAGATATTCTTAATTATATACCTTTGCAATTTCACTTAATAAAAATCTGATATGTTCCATTCACCTGGCTTTCTCTAGCTATTCTGCAAGAGACCATTCTTACAAAGCGGAACCATCTCTTTACTATGTGATAACCAAAAATAACATTAATATAAATGGTCATATTAACTTCTGCCTTATAAGTAGAAGGATAATAAAGGAGTACACTAGCGAAAGCAATAGTCAAATGTCTTAAAAGTTTGCATAACTAGTAAACCGTAAGAGAGACAAAAAATCTAAATTTCGTTAAAACACAATTTATGGCATATAAATTGTTTTCGTAGAGCTGACCATTTTTGGAGCTTGTTATTTGTTTCAGTTTTAAAACACTTAAAACATACGGGAATTTTTGAGCTCCTAGCAATGCATAGAAGCGGATTACATCCACATAGCAGCTTTTAATATCTTTTAGCCTAGTGTATTCCCTTATTTCCGATCTGCTTACAAGAAATCATTTCATTACATATATTTATCTCGACTTGAATGAAGTAGATAAAAGCTTATGCTTTTTGACAATAATTTCTTAAAGAGAAAGTCATATGACTCCAACACATCAGATTTTTTTTTTTTTTAGATCGGCCCTGAAGTAAGTTTTTGTCTATCTCTTACGGTTTACTATTTATACAAAAGTCATCAATAATGAAGAAGTCTTCAGAGCCTATTCCCAGAATTTTTTTTTTTTTGTCATGTAAATATCTTTAATATACGGTACTTTTAATAAAATAGTTACAACCATTTTTTAGAAAACAACAGTTTGGAAAATTGTTCTGTAAGGAGTAGTTTGAGGTGTGTGGTTTTTCTTAAAATGTTCGTGTCGTATCATCCTTGAAAGGTACTAAAATTTAAAAACAAGTTTGGTATTTTACCGAATTTTCGTTTTTGAGTTGTATATACGCGGACACAGTGACACACACTGGCATTTTTCAAATGCTTTCATTGTAAGTATTTCAGATGAAATCTTGGTATCGAAATTTGGGGTGTAATGTAATACCTTGTCTACCTACTATATACATTGTACATACGTGCTAGGTAAAGTAAGAATTGTTTTTGTCTAAATTACGTTCAGTATTGTGAATCCACACAACAATTCCAAATTCATATTTCAAATAAAGAGACCTCTTGACTTTCCTAAAATAAATTTTACAAAAGCGTATGTGTGCGCATCCGTTAATTTATCTGTTTTCAGGCTGTCTGTTTATAAAGAGACAATTTAAGGACGCCGGGCGGGGTATTTACGTGAAAGAAAATATATCTCTTGACTTCCCCTAAAAGAAATTTTAGAAAAACATATGTGTTCATCCGTCTGTTTATTTGTTTTCAGTTTGTCTGTTTATGAAAAGACAGTATTTAAGGATACCTAGTGGAGATATTCATGAAAACCCGATTACGCAAAGTAATGTTAACTTAAAAAGTGGCCTTCAACAATAGCTCCAACGTTTTTATATCACATATTTACGATAATAGCATAACAAAACTGATGTACAAATTGGGGTGCCTCTTGTCTATTCAGTCTCCATTGACTTCTCTTCATTTTAGGTATGTAGTAATTTATTAGAGTTCATTAAGATTATTTGTGCCGTATGTTTTATTTTCGTATCATTATCTACTGAATGTACGTGAACGTTCCAGTATTTTAAGCAACACACACTTAAGTTCCAATGTTCAGTTTCTAACAATCGCTAATAAAAGTGTTTAATCCCAAGCAGGGGAACGTAAAGCATAAGCTTAGCACCAGCTCTATTATCACCTGCTTTATTCTCTTGTAATGATTGCTACAAAATGAAGATATACATATGCATATATGCATATTAAGATCCTTTAGTAATACATATATTTTGATTATTGTACCTTAATGTGTATCCAAGTTGGTTTATTAGCTGTTTTTTTCTTTTCGTCTAACAAATTTCCCACAACCCAACCATGTAATTTACCACGTGATGTGTTTTTCGTGGACTTTACTGCGCGGCGAAATGAGCAATACCTTTCAGTATAGACTACACGTTTGCTTCCATGTTTCCACACTTCAATACGTGACCTGCTGACCTAGGTAGTTTGGGGTTATTGTCCTTGCTGAAAACATTCAAATTCAGTTCCGGTACAACATTTGATACAGAGAAACCCGCCCACTCTAAGTTACGCCTTCCGACCCGGGGTCTCATGGAAAATAAACACGTATGTCTTTGTGCGCCACGCCTACTTGAACATGAAAATATGCCACTCTTTAATATATAAAAGAATAAGTCCGTAAAGAAAGCAAATATTGAAGTAATGTTCATTATACTGTTCTTAATTACCAATGCAAACATCTGCACTTACACCCCTAACAGCCTGTACTGGGATCTTATCTCGTAAAGTTTATCATGATCAACCAAAAGCAGATATAAAACAAGTTATTGTATGAATAGTTTGCAGAACGGATATAAAAAGAACCTAAAGTGGGTATGAAAGTATTGTGATTGCAAAACATTGCATAATTTTTCTCTATTTGGAACGGCAATATCTTACTCATTTCGGAGATTAACAGCTGAGAAGTCGCCAGAGATCCACTTTCTTACATACTCTGAATCACAATATCTTGCTATTGGCCAGTGCATGTATATCAATAACGTCACTCAAGAAATAAGTTCAAGCAACTACCAAATTAGTACTTAAGACTGACATCAACTGCAAGATGTTTTGTTTGTTCTAGAAAAATCAACTTTAACGAACTAACTCTTTAATGGAAAAACTGTGAAGATATGTTATGAAACTGAATTATTTCATACGCGTTACAAGAAACTGTTTCACATACAATTTAGGTTTCACAATTTATCTATCTTTCGTGCTTAAGTATTGGCATCTTCTAATTCTTTTTCCACTCACTGTACCTTCTGGAGCGTCTCTCTCTCTCTCTCTCTCTCTCTCTCTCTCTCTCTCTCTCTCTCTCTCTCTCTCTCTCTCCCTCTCCCTCTTTCTCACTCTCTGTCTACTTACCTTTATTAAAATGATATTTTAAACATTTACATGATAAATAAAATGCATATTTATGTAATTTCCTGGGAATTGTTTATCTATCTTGTATTTCTTTTTGTATGTTTACAATGGGCCTTCCTTACAGCAAAATTAAACTTAAGCTGAGAAGTATGTTTATTATTATTATTAGTTGTAGTGGTGGTGGTGGTGGTGGTGGTGGTGGTGGTACCTTGAAATAAACGTTTAGGAAATTATGGGAACAAGAAATGGGGACCGAATTCGAAGGATATATAATTGACCTTCCCATCATTCACCTGGCAACCCGTCAGGTAGGACATCCGCGGGGATCGAACTCGCCATGTGAGTGGTTTTGGTGGTTTTGCCCCAAAAGTGGGCAGTGTCTAGAAGAGATAGAATAAGAAATGAAAATATAAGAAAGGATCTAAACATATAATGAAGTATAATACAAGATAGAGTGCAATACCAAAATAAATGATAGGACCTGTTACTCGAACGGCCAAGTAATATGTTATTTACCAGGTGGCCCAACTGTCACGTACTTGACGTGTGCAGATATCCCTTAGTGCGTTAAAAGACTTGCAGAACTCAACGGGGATATTTCAAATTAAAACCTTCTAGTGGAGTGTTGGTGAGAGTCACTTTCGCGTTACACGTCTTACAGTCGGCGGAGACTATGAGCAGCTCGCGCTCATTGCGAAGGGTAAAATGAAGTCGCTCTCCTCCACGTCTCCACTGAAAGCTTTTAACTTAAACTAATCCCGTTGAGTTCTACAACTCTTTTTAACGCAGCAAGGGATATCTGTATACGTCAAATACGGAACGTTGGGCTAGATATGTTAGACCGCCGAGAACCAGATGGAAAGATCAATGAAATAACATATTTGGCGCGGAACGGGACTAAACTCCCAAATCTTGATAAGGCAGAGGAAGAGGAAGAAATGTTTTTCTCTGTTATTATTTTCACTAATGATTATTAAAATATACAGGATAATATTCTTTATATTAACGTGCGCATATTAATTATGATAGTTGTTCCCCTAGAAAGCCAGAGGAAGTAGTAAAGGTGTTAAATAATTGTTGATATGTAATTCAAAATGTGTTGTTGTTTCTTTGTTTTGGGGGGGAGGGTATTGCTATTTTTAATAAATGTTGATTTTTCTGTGTGTAGGACACAAGTTGGAAAGATAAAGTTATACTGAAGAATTCAATGTCATAGCCGGGATTTGAACCACAAAGCTCCCGGTCTTTAGCCAGTAAGGTACCATGGTAATATGCCACCACAGCATTAAATTCCGCAACTGATTCGCATGTTTCCGGTAAACCACAAGGTGATTTCAAATTTGACATATCCCATTAGACTGGCAATGTCTTAAGTACTTTAAGTGCCGGGCTTCATAATTTAGCCAACTATTAGATCAAGTACTGTTAATTAACTGGACACAAGTTGGTAGCAAGGCTGTTGTTACAAGACTGCCGATCTTTACAAAATCTGTAAATTTTTCTTTCTTTCTTTTTTAAATACAGTTTTAAAAACATTTATTTTTAAAATTATAGTACAGATATTAATTATACTAATTCTAATAAAAGCTATGAAACTTTATTTTTGGAGTTTAAATCCACTGCACTATTCTGGCACATTACCATATAATTATTAATAGTTATTTAGTAATGTAATTGTATTCGTTATTTCGTATATCTACGTGACTACTTATTTTAAATATTTGTCTTGTCAGGACTCCGGCGCTGTATTCCTGTTTCTTCAACAGCTTTTTTCATTTTTTTTTTTTCAGTTTCTCTCCATTTTTGTTGTTGACCTATTTGATTGACTGTTTCCTTTTTACTTTCTCTACATGTACTATGTACATAGTGTATAGAGAAGGTATTGCACTCCACCAAAAAAATTGATACCGAGATTTCAATGAAAATACATGTTTTTAGGGTCTCCTGTATCCAAAAAGTATTTTCAGAAAAAGGTCTATCCGTGTGTCAGTGTGTCCGTGTGTCTGAGAACACGATAACTCAAAACGAAAAGTAGGTAAAATACCAAACTTGGTATTTAAGTTTAGTATCTTCAAGGGATACGACACGAATATTTTGAGAAAAAGCCCCCCACCCCAAACTTCCCTTTACATGGAACTTTTTTCGAAAATTTTGATTTTCTAAAAAATGGCTGAACGATTTTTATTAAAATATAGTATGTTAAAGATATTTACCTGACAAATAAAATATATATCTTGATTTTTTTTGGGAATAGCCTCAGAAGACCATTTTATTCTGGGTAAATTTTACATAACTGCTAAACCGTATGAAATGGACAAAAACTTACCACACAGAAAATGTAGAGCACATTAAAATACACAATTTATGTAGTATACATTTTTCGTGGAGTTGATCGTTTCTGAGATATCCCTTGTTTTTGGTTTTATCTTTGAAAAACTTAAATTTTCTCATACAGAAATGTGTCAACTCCTGTCCGTACAAATAAAGGAACTTCAGTCACATAGCAACCAGCTTTTGACTATCACTTCAACCTATGCTACTCCCTTATTTCTCTTCTAGTTACAAGGAAGCAAGTAGTAAGACTTTTAAAATTTAAAATTTTAAAACCATGGACACCGGCCGTGAAAGCTTACGCATATATTTAAGTAGTAAGACTATTTCTGCTAATTTTTTGTTGATTAGCATGGAATAAATAGAAGCATAAGCTTTTTAACAATAATTTGTTGCAGAGATGTAGAGAAAGTCTTGTGAATGAACACGTCAGATTTTTAAGTAGAAATACGCAAAGATATGACGTTTATAATCATCCATACCCAAGGCGGAACTTGAACTCATGATCCCCTGCGCTCGAGAAGTTCAACTTTGGAGCTTGAGGCTATATAATAGTAAAGAATTTGGTGCAAAGAAGACGTTATAAGTATTAAACTGTTCTTAGAGCACCATAAATTGCGCGGTTCTTCACTTGCAAACGTAAGCAATCTGCGATATTGCATCCGGTATATTGAGACGTTTGCTGAAACAAGAGTGTTGGGGGAACCACGTGGATTAAATATTCTAACATTTATTACTTTCACGACTGTACAACCCCCGCGGCTCGATCGGCAAAGGCAAGGCGTGTCATTTCCGGCAAGCTGTTCGATACGTCGCTACTTTATTGAACTGCTGGGAGGATACAGCTGCGTTTCCCTGCTTGTGGGGGAGAGTCAGGGCGAGCAAAGCTAAGCTTCTAGTTTTTGTACAGAAAGTCGCCACTTTCTAAGCTATAGCTTTACATTGTTTCTTTTCTACCATGCTTGCTTGGGGGAGCTCGTAAAATGAATACGAAATCCGTGTGGCTTCATAGAGTAAAGGGAAAATGTATCAGTTAATGGATTCACATCCTTGAATGCTGCAAGAAAAATACTTTGTAAAACAAAAGGATATTTTTGTTTAAACTCCTTGAAGTTTACAGTGAAAAATAAATAGCTATAAATGATAATTAATTAATTTCCCTTCTAAAATTTGGACACTATGATGTCTTTCCTCAGTAAGGAATAATGTACACAGATCAAATTAAAATTAAATCACTATTAAAAAAAACTAACATATCAAATTTAATATTTTGAAAGAAAAATCTTACAAAAGAGAAAAAAAAATATATTTAGCCATTATTTTACAAGTATGACATTATTAAAAAAGCCGTAAAAACAAACTATCATTTAAACATATTTCTTAGTTATTTAGATGAAAACTGCATTTCTTCTGTACAAAATGTTTGGTTGCTCTTACTGGAGGTTAGAGATGATATTTTCACGTGTTATAGCCGTTATAGACTTAATACAACTATTATAGCCTTAATTCTTTATATATATTAGTTTATAATTTCGGGTATAGTGCATGTGTGGGAGAAGCATAACTCATAACAGAAAATCGGTTAAATTCAGCTGCAGTAGTAGTTAATTTACTTTTTTTCCTATTTATTATAGTTTTTGTGGAGGCAAGCCTCTTTTTCTTTATACTCAATACTCCCCTAATAAACGAAACTGTATTTAAGTTCTTTCAAGGATGTGACGAAAATTTGAAGAAAATTTCCCACACCAAACTACCCTTTACATGGAAAACGTTTCGTTCGTTTTAATTTTCTCAAAAATGGTTGTAACGAATTTATTAAGTTTTAGGGATTTAGGAAAAAAAAAATTAACACGAAAAGATATGTTATATTTCATAGTTTATTTTCACATTTGAGAAAATTAAAATATATATTATGCAAACATTTTGTGATTATTATTATACCTATTTGTACATTATATTATATTTAAATATTCTTTCCCACCATTATATGTCTGTAAATTATCCCTTTTCTGAACAAAGATAATATTTTAATGTGATTTTTGTTCCTTCATTCTAGCAGTGCATAGACACTAAAATACAAAGTTAAATCGGACTTGAAAAATGTAATGCCAAGGTTGGGTATCAAAACATGGATTTTTGCCTCTGGAGATCCTCTTATCGCTGAGCTTTTATGGCAAGCTGATCATGCGCGTATAAAACCTTAGAATTGTTACTACTGTTACATTCAAACCAGTGCCATAGCCGAGATTTAAACCGTGGATTTTCCGGTTTCTGGCTGCTTGTTCTCACTAACTAACCTATCATGTTACAAGACGACAGGACATTAAATTCCTCAACTGACTCTCATTTTTTCCCGATGAACAACAAGAAGATCTCAAATTAATTTTGAGTTGAGATACTCCAATGGCGATTTACAATGTCGTAGGTACTTTAACGCCCAGAATTCATAGTTTAATCAACTATTAGGTCAATTGATATTGCGATTAATGTAACAGGACGGAAATCGAAACATCCGAGACTAAAAACCCCAGCTACGCCATAACAGTTTTCAGTCTGAATCTCTTATTGAACTTTTCCTAACAATAGTTTATAATTGCAGCTGAAATTCCTATTTTCTAGAGTCAAACGCAGGAACATCTGACAGAGCAATTTCTTTTTAAACAACATGTTCTAATTAATGTTCTCTAGTTATACATAATACGAAAGGAATGATAATAATTCATCTGCATCACATTATGTGTATAACTGCAAATTAGTGAAATCATAAATATGGGTAAACTCGGTAACCCTAGATGCAGAAAGCAGTAGGATTATATGCTCATGCAATAACTAATGTAGCCAAATATCATAATTAATGACAGTATGGCTTTATCACACAATCAGGTCATTAGAATACCCTAATGAGTTTAACACACGACTTCAGAAATTCAGTGTTCAGGGTGATTGCATATAACATGCATTGTAATAGTGCGTATTTTGGTGCACTCTAGGAATGTAGCATTTTAAGTGAAGAAAATAAAATATATTCGATAACAGAAAATCGAACTTATGATCCGCTTAGTTTACGAAGTTAAGTCATCTAATCCTTGTTGACTTAACCGAACCGAAATATAGAATTGCCTCCAAAGTATTAAGTTACGTAATATGTTTTACGTGTAAACCTGTTTTTATTTCACTGCCTGTAGATTAATAATTACATACTCGTAGAAATAGATTTTTAAATAATTGAAACTTAAAAGCAGCTGGTAGTATTACAAATTCCAATTTAGCAAAAGAGGTTTCAACTTTTTTATTGAGCATTAGGGCAAAATTTCATAACATTTGTTCACCAGTCAATTTAACTCCAAATTAAACCAGCACTTACAAAAAATCGTTAAAAGTGGTTAAACTCACTATATCTAAGAATGAAAATATGCTATTACTTATATTGAAAAAGTTAAGCTCATGTAGCTTTAAATTTAAACATAACAGACGTTCTTTATTATTTAATTATATCATTAAAATGTAATGTTTTACCCTCCAATAACTTCAACTATTCTGGAGTGAAGCAAAACAAATATTTAAAATAAGTATTCGTGTAGATAGACAAATTAACAAATAAAATTTAATTACTAAATAACTATTAATTATTATATTCTAATGTTCCAGAATAGTCCAGTAGATTTAACTCCACAAATGAAGTTTCATAAATTTTCTTAGAGTTAATATAGTTTGGGGGGGGATAGCGTTTTAACGCCCGCTTTTACTACTTGTGGCACCGCAGGCGATGACACTGGTTATACATGGAAGGAAGATGGAGCACCGGTGGAATGCGATTGTGGGGGAAACCCCTGCCCAGCTTTATCCACCACAAAACTCACATACGTCGCTTGGGATCCAACTTGGGCCGTCTAGGTGAGAAGCGAGTGGTCTAACCACTCGGCCACGGCGCGGCCAATCAATATAGTGATTCCTCCTTAACAGATAACTCATATATTTTCCTGATCATTCAGAATTTATTACCACAATTAACTAAGTAAGATTAAGATTTTATGTTTAATCACAAGTAAGTTTATTGATCCAAGAGGTCACTGTTTAGATTTGTTCTATCAGCAGTAGTTTTAATTTTCATTCTTTTATCCTCTTTTCGACTTTATTATTTATTTAATAAACGTTACTTTAAAAATAATGGATATCAGCGTTATGCAGGTTTTGAGTATTTTATTGATATTGAATTAGATTCATATATAATCCCTCAAATAGAATTAAATGTTTATAACATTTTATCCTCTCCGTCTTTATTACTTAGTTACTTTAATATGTTATATTTAAAAACTACTGGATATCAGTGATATTGAATTACATTCATATTATAATCCTTCAAATAGAACCAAATGTTTATAATATTCAGCATCTTGAAGTAGATAATCCAATAGCTTTACAAATACATACTTTAACACAAATTGTAATTACATCGGAAATTTTAATTCATTTGTGAACAATTTCAAGAATGGAGTAAATGTTCATGTCACTCTAAAATGATAAGGTCAAACAAACTTCTGATTTAATCATTTTGGAGTTTTTTTGTTACTTATCTCAGGTTTAGGCCCCTTGTGATTTAAAGTACTAAAATAAAAATGTCCATAACTAAAATTTAAATATAGTATAATCGTTAGAAGCAATTAACGGCCTGTTAAACAAGTTTATAGTAAAAATTGAAATATAAAATAGTAACATAATGATATAGGATATACATTCTGTAGTCTGCCTGTTGTCCTGAAAATAAACTCGGAAAATCATGCAGCCTGCCTAATCACGGTCAAAATAACGAGGCCTTTCGGCCGAAAGAAAACGATGGACGCGATCTCTTATACCCTCAAAAAGTACAAACCCAGTAAACACCTTTGCGAAGTAGAGCAGCAAATATCAATAGACAGTACAAACTATGAGGGTTTACAGTATGACAATGTTCAGCTGGACGATGAAAAATGAAAATACGTTCAACATTACCTTATAGATTAAGATATCGGTGTTAAAATATTGCCATCTTTACCCTCCCTATTAATATGTAAACATCATATGGCAACAAAAGTGCTGAAAGACATTTAGTGCAGATACGAGCGTAAATTATTCCAAGGAGTCCATAAAGCCTGAGTTATAATGAACCTATGGGCACGCAAATTGGATGTGATTTTATGCTAGAAACTATTATGGACAACTAAAAAAAACGGAAGTGTAATAAAAAGTAGTGGTATAATTCAATTTGGTAGATCCAATTCGGTAGTAGTGTTGAAAAACGTCCTTAAGTTGCAGTAATACTTTTCAATTCTTCATCTTCCACTTCTGTTACCCTCCCCGCACTTACAATCCCTCGGGATTTACAAGCCAGCGCCTGGTCAGATGTTTACTAAGCAGTTGGACTCTGGATCAGACAGAAGTCAAGAGGGATGACCAAGTCGACTCTCGGAATGAATGAGAATGGGGATGATATGAAATGACAGTGAAATGGATGACAGAAAAGGTGATTATAAGGCAATTGGTGGGCAATAGTGCGGGCAAAAGGAGAACTCTGAGAAAACTAGTCCAGATGCTGCTTTGTTCACCACAAATCCCTACATACCGTCCTCTGGGATTGAACCTGCCGCAATTACTAAGAATAGTTAGTATCCGATCTTCAAATCTTGTTAACTCTCTACCCAAAAATAAAAACCTGGTGAGACCAGCAAAAGACAAAGTAGTAAAAGTGCGGCAGCTTACCATACCCATTGCGAATGTGGTGCTGCAATTATATTGGGGAAAATGAAAGAATTGTAGCTCTTATGATCTCAGAACACCTTTTATGAAAACTGAAAAATCAGGCAATTTTGGATGTTACAAATATCTGATGAAGTATATGAGGTAATTCCTGAAACTCTAGTTAATTTTGGAAGCTCAAGATAATCTATAACATACTTTTAAATTATTGTACATGAGTATCACGAACTTAGTTTTTCATTCCTGAAATAATTAATTCCTGTTTTACACCATTGGTGGTCTGATAACGCTTGTGAGGCAAAACCAACGGGAAGCGGAATCGATGAACTTCTGCCAAGCGCAGACAAACTATCGTCCCAGGACGGCTACTCTTAAAATCTCCTAGTTTGCAACTCAAAAATTTCAATTCTCCTTCAGAATTAGATATTTGGGAAAAAATGTTCATCCATAGTAATTGTAATAATGTGGTCAATTTTGAAATACCACCAGCAAATGTCATTTTAAAATTTGTACAAAAAACAATAGAAAGTCAAGCTGAATACTCTAAACCAGAAAACAGTTCCGAGATGTCCCACCAGAGGTCACCAAGGACTAGAAAGAAGAAGGTAGTTGTTAATGATGTCCCACTTCCACCACCAGAAGCCACTACTGTTGGTCAGACGCCTATATTAGATGCCGATGTTCTCCAACTTCCTCAGACATCTGCAAACCTGCAAGAGAATGACAACGGAAGTTTTTGAAACGCCATCTACACCGTGACTAAGTGAAGCACGTGTTGGTCATAGATGTCCAGATTTTAATAAAACTGACAGCTTCACTCTATGTAATGGCCTTTTTAACATTTTAAAATCGACATAAGTGATCGATGCTCAGGTAAAACAGTGATATGAGTTTGGATATTATAAAAATTCATCCAGAGTAAAGAGGTCTTCAGAGGCTATTCCCAGAAAATTCAAGATATACAATTTTATTTGTCTTGTAGATATATTAAAGAAAAGAGATTTTAATCAAAATCGTTAGAGCTATTTTTGAGAAAACCAAAATTTTCCATTTTTTTCCCATATAAAGAGTAGTTAAGGATGGGGGAATTTTCTTGGGAAACTTCGTATCGCATCTTGAAAGATACTTAACTTGAATATCAAGTTTGGTATTTAACGCATATTTCGTTTTTGAGCTACAATGCTCCCTACAAACACACACGGATATTTTTCTAATTTTTTTTATTGGGGGTCCCAATAAATGTATTTACGTGAAATCTCGATACCGAATTTTTGGGTGCAATACAATATCATCTCTATACACTTATGTATATAGTACGTATAGAGAAAGTAAAAAGTCGTCTGCTTAGCTGCTGGTTGGAGTCCTACACAAATCAATATTTTGCTTTGGATTTGGTGAATAAAGAGTACATATACATCGTGATAAATGTCCTCATGGTTGTATACTGCCTCGCTATGACAATTTTACAGGCTGAGAGACGGGAAATAATCCAGCAACACAGACTGGACCTACTCAAGCCTTAGATGCTCTAAATATAAGAGCGTAACATCAGATAGTAACAGCATCCTGGCTTTTCTTTAATGATACCCCTTTTCTTCTTTCTTTACTGGTTCAATAAAAAATAAAAATAATTTAAAAAGCTAAAAAACAAATACGTCGCATTACATCCTCAACCGTGTAGATTAGGTACGCTAAAGCAAGTTAAGTGTTGAGCCTACACGGGACTTAACTAATCGGTATCACACTCCGTTTCTCCTTCCTAAGGTTAATAAAACTACAACTACTGGCATCACGATAGACGTGGACGATCGTCCAGTGATATAGAAGAATTAAGTAATCAGCCTATGCTTCCCCAGTCGGAACGATGTATTATTACCTATCGCGGCTTCTCAAATTTCTCAAGATACCGAGTGAGCCATTTTCCTTGGTGGAAAAATTCGCTCCCTCATGGGTGAGCAGCACTACACTACTCCACGACAGTATAGGGAAATTTGTCACTGAAATAACGTATGAAATTTTTACAATATTGTTCGACCTATATGATATTAAGTGTAACACAAATATATATAGATATATATCTTTTTAATTTGAAATCGTCTTAGATATTTCAACTTTAAGTTACAACAATAGAAAACAAATTAATCCTTATTGGCTTAGCTTCAATGGATAAATTGATGTGATGGATAATGATTAGGGAAGCTGAAGAAAAGAAACATTTTGTAACGATTTAAGGTTGTCCCTGTGGGCACCTTTGGATCTGTCATCTCGGAAGTCGGGTTCAATTACCGGCTGCGGCTATGAAATTGTTGTTTAATTAGAGTATTTACCATTATCTGTAATGGGAGTGAATGTGAATGTGTTTTAATTATAATTTATTAAAAATTCTAAAAGTATCCCCAGCCTATAAGTTGTTTCTTATGCCAAAACTTCGACATGACCATACAGGTTAAAGTGGCTACCTGTTATTTTTACACAAAGCATTATTACTTTCTTTACGTAGTACATGGTACGTCGTTAGAGAAGGTATTGCACTCCTTCCAAAAATTCGATACCGAGATTTCACCGGAAATACATGTTTCAATGCCTCCTGTATTCAAATAAAGCATTTATAGAAAATACTATATGTGTGTCCGTAAGTCTACGAACATCATAACTGAAAAACGGTAAAATGGTAAAATATCAAACTTGGTATTTAAGCTTAGTATTATCATCCAAGTATGCGAAACGAAGAATTTGAGAAGAAAACCTTCCCACCCCAAACTGCCGTTAACAAGGAAAAATGTTGAGTTTCTCAAAAATGGTTCTAACGATTTTAACATACGATATATTAAAGATATCTACATGACAAATAAAATGTGTCTTAGATATTCTGGGAATATCCTCTGAAGACTTTCTTATTCTGGATAAATTGTGCTGAATTTTGCATAACTGGTAAACCGTAAGAGATAGACAAAACTGTATCGCCCTCCGTGGTGTAATGGTTACCATATACCCAAGGTCGGGACGATGGATTTTTTCGGGTGTAAAAATCCTTAGCATGGCTTCCTTCGGAAGGGAAGTAAAGCCGTTGGTCCCGTGTCGTAGATTTACGGCACATAAAAGAACCTCAAGCCTGATAAGAGAGGCCTCTGAGCAAAATTAAGCGGCCTTTCACGCCCAGTATAGAATGGGACGCTGAGAACCACAGCAGTTAAAGAGCGTCCATAAATAACACGCCATTTCCATTTCAGACAAAACCGTACTACATAAAAAATTAACACAATTTTGTCATATACATCTATTTCGTGGAGTAGACCATTACCGAGATATTTCTTGTTATTGGTTTCTGTTTTAAAACATTTAAAACTTTTCTCATGGAGTAATTAGTATACTCTTGGACATGCAAAGAAATGTATTCCAATCAATGGCAATCTGCTTTTATGACTATCGCTTTAGCCTAGTGTTTACCCTTATTTGACTTCTACTTGCAAGGAAATGAGCAATTAATAAGATAAATTTCGCTAATGCTTATCTCAATTAGTATGAAGGAGAGAAAAGAATAAGTCTTTTAACAATAATTTTTTATCAGAAATGTAAAGAAAGCTATGTGAATGGAACACATCAGATTTTTGTATTTATTCCGCAAATTAAACCCTATTTTATAAGTTCCATATTAAGGTTACAGTTTCAAATTGAAAACAATGAAAATAATTTCATTGCATAGGTATATTTTACAACGTTCGGTAGAGGTGGTGAATAAATTGTACAGAATGATTGTAAAAACATCTTCTATTAGAATTTTTTACAATAGCTTAGTAAACTGTATATTTTAATTATTTAAATGGATTTCAGGCAGTGTCTTCTGTACATGAACCGAAGACAATTGAAGAGTAGGTAAATTCTCTACTGTTTCTTCTTTTCCGCTAGAATCCCTTTCAATAATAGTGTGAAACCAGTCGAAGTATGTGCCGAATTTTACGTGACCAGAAACAAATTGTGTAAGTATAAAATCAGGGAAGAATATTTTGTAACAAACGATTATTAAATAAGGTTTTACTTCTATCTTCTTCATGTCAATTAAGACAAGCATAAGCAGAAATGGTTTTATTGCACATTTCCTTGTGTGTACAAAAGGATTAGGTCGGCCTGTTCCAAATTTGCTACGCGCCCAAGAGCAGCGCTTAACCCAAATGCTCACTGGTTATTCCTGCAGTATTTAATATCCCTAACCAAAGACGTCCAATCGTCTCGGCTGAATCAAGTGTTGGAATAAAAGCGCAAGCATTGCGCTATGGCCTCCGTAGTGCTATCACCTTATCTCCTGTCGGACTACGAGGTTTGTAGTTGAATACTCCGACTAAGATGAGCAGAGTTGGAACGGCAAAGATTAGGTGAATACAGCAGGCTTGAATTACTGAACTATTTTAAGAGGAGCTCGCTAATGAATGGTTTTAAAATTTCGTTTGCCTAAATACGAAAAAGAAGCTATTAGTGATTTTCGTCTTGAAAAGGGTAAAGTTTTTTTCCAAAATACAAACCAATAGTAGTAAATATCGAAAAGATAGTTAAGGCCACAAAAACCTGTATTCTAAAAGGTATACGTATACACCCAATACTTAGGTTGTCATTCTTTTTCTCTACTGTCAATTTTAAATGACGTTACATAGCAACCAGCTCCTAGAAGATTTCACTCTCGCTTTAAACTACAGTATTCTTTTGTTTCCATTGCAGCTAAAACCATTTCTGCTATTGTTTGAGCATGAAGTGGATAGAAGAATAAGTTTTGGTAAGAAGTGTTTGCTGCAGAATATGTGGAAATTCTGTGAATGTAACAATTCAGATTTGTATGCTGTATCCATTAGCATTAAAAAATTCTGCCTTTAAAATCCAAAGATTTAAAACTCATTATTTCCTTTGGTAATTAAGCTTGTCGTTCATAATTCCTGTATCAAGGATCTAATATGAACTATAGTGGTAAATGTTTACTTTCTCTAGTCCACATGCACTATGTACATAGTGGATAGAGAAGGTATTATATGCTACCCAAAAATTCGATGTCGATATATGTTTTGGGATTCCCTGAGTCCGAAAAAAGCATTTTTAGAAAAAGGTCCGTGTGTGTCTGTCTGTGTCTGTCTGTGGACAGCATAGATCAAAAACGAAAAGACCGTTAAATACCAAACTTGGTATGTAGGTTTGGTATCTTCCAAGGATGTGACACTAAGATTTTTAAGAAAATCCCCCATCCCAAACTACATGGAAAATTTTTCGATAATTTTGATTTTCTGAAAAATGGTTCTAACGATTTTGATTAAAATCCCGTACATTAAAGAATATCTACATTCTAAATAAAATGTATATCTTGAATTTTCTGGGAATAGGCTTTTAAGACCTCTTTATTCTGAATGAATTTTACCGAATTTTGCTTCATTGCTAAACCGTAAAAGGTAGACAAAAACTTACTACACAAAAAATATAGATCTCGCCAAAACCCAAGTTTATGT
Source organism: Hymenopus coronatus (assembly GCA_030762935.1). Lineage (NCBI taxonomy): Eukaryota > Metazoa > Arthropoda > Insecta > Mantodea > Hymenopodidae > Hymenopus > Hymenopus coronatus. Next base: position 50,622,563 of record CM060890.1, on the reverse strand, counting down.
CCTTTACGTTTTTGTTGTGGAGGTAGCCCTTTCCGAGATATTCCTTGTTATTGATTTCAATTCTAAGGCACTTATAGTTTTCTCAGGCGGGAAGTGTCCGCTTTTCTTTTGTTCTACTCCTGCCCGAGCAAAGAAGCGATTTGGAATGGCATTCGCATAACAACAGATTTTAAAACATTTGATTATCACTTTAGCATAGGGCATTCCCTTATATTTATACGGAACTAAGTAATAGGAACATTCAGTAATTATTCATCTTTATTAGGACGGGGTAGAAAGAAAAATAATATTTACAAGAAGTTTGTTTGTAGAGCAGCTAGAGAAAGCCATGTGAGTGTAATAATAAGATTTTTACTTTCTCTATACGTACTATGTACATAGTGTATAGAGAAGATATCGTAATGCACCTAGAAATTCGATACCGAGATTTCACCAGAAATACATGTTTTGAGACCCCCTGAATCCAAAAAAAGCATTATTAGAAAAATGTCCGTGTGTGTGTCTGTCTGTCTGTGTGTCTGCGTGTGTCTGGGCAGCATAGCTCAAAAATGAAAAGACCGTTAAAAACCAAACTTGGTATTTAAGTTTGTTATCTTTCAAAGATGCGACACGAAGATTTTCAAGAAAATCCCCCCACCCCAAACTACCCTTTACATGAAAAAAATTTCGAAAATGTTGTTTTTCATAAAAATGGCTCTAACGATTTTGATTAAAATCACGTATATTTAAGATTCTTACCTGACAAATAAAATGTATATCTTGAATTTCTGGGAATAGCCTCTGAAAACTACTTTATTTTGGACGAAGTTGACGGATTTACCACATAGAAAATGTAGAGCAGATTAAAACACATAATTTATGTTATATACATTTTTTTTCGTAGAGATTGTTGTTTTTAAGATATTTCTTGATTTTAGTTTCAGCTTTAAAAAACATACTTTTCTCATACAGGAATTTGTGAACTTCTGTCCATACAAACAAAGGAACTTCAGTCTCATAGCATCCAGCCTTTGACTGTCAGTTTAGCCTCTGGTACAACCTTATTTCACTTTTACTTACAAGGAAGCAAGTAATAAGACTATTGCTGATAATTTTTTCTCGATTATGATTAAGTAAATAGAAGAATAAGCTTTTTATCAGTAATTTGTTGCTGAGATGTAGAGAAAGTCACATGAATGGAACACATCAGATTTTTTTTAATATTACTATTACAGACGCTTGAAATTCGCAGAAAAGTCACATGCCTTGGTCAAATTAAAACCCATACATGTTGTGGCGGGTGAATTATTGAAAAGTTTACCCTTTTAACCTCCTACTCCTTTTCGAAACAACACATACACTTGTCTTTAAGAAGAGAGGGGAAATCTTGGCAAACACAGCCCAACATTTTCGTTTAGCACTAGCATTTTATTTTCACATCTTCGGAAATGTTGCGGCAGGTGTTGATGACGTAGTACCATTTTTCGAAGAGTGAGGATATTCTGTCTCTCCTGTTCTCATTCGCTTCACAGACAGATTCCTAGGGTGTGATTGAGTACGGACGAACGATAAAGAAAATAAAGGAAGCAGAAGAGACGTACCAGAGTGAAATATCTACTTGAATGGTAAAGTAAATTTAATCATCACGCTTTTGTCAACTCCACGCCTACTGAATCTCAGTTGCAAACCCATTAAAATCGTCCAGAAAAACTTCGCAACGTTCTTAAGTCAATAATTCCTCTCGTAATAAAATTTCCGACGCTCATCCGTGAACAAAAGTACAAAAAACTGATTTACTTCTAGTAGATTGAATAGTTTAATTAAATGTAAATAGAAAGAGTATGCTGACGTTTTAGAAAGGCATATTGAACATATAAATAATGCATCTTAAGTGCTTAGAGAATACATACTTTGGATGTCCGTTTAGGAATTCGCTGTTCATAAAAAAAAACTGATGTGTTCCATTCACATGGCTTTCTCTACATCTCTGCAACAAAAAGTCCTCCTAAAAAGCGGATGCCTCTATTTATTTCAATCGAGGAAAAATTAGCAGAGATAGTCTTATTATTTGCTTCCTTGTAAGTAGAAGCGAAATAAAGGAGTAGCATAGGTTAAAGTGATAGTCAAAAGCTGGTTGCTATGGGACTGAAGTTCCTTTGTGTGGACTGGAGTTGACAAATTCCTGTTTGAGAAAAGTATAAGCTTTTCAAAGATGAAACCAAAAATGTGGAGTATCCCACAAACGATCACCTCCACAAAAAAAATATATAACATAAACTGTGTGCTTTAACGTGCGCTACATTTTTGGTGCGGTAAGTTTTTGACCATCTTTTACGGTTTAGCAATTATGCAAAATTGCGTAATATTCATTCAGAATAGTCTTCAGAGATTATTCCCAGAAAATTCAAGATACACATTTTATTTGTCAGGTGGATATCTTTAATATACGATATTTTAAACAAACTTTTCGAAAAATGTTCCATGTAAAGGGTAGCTTGGGGTGGGGCGATTTTTCTCAAAATCTTCCTTTCGCATCCCGAAAGATACAACACTTAAATACCAAGTTTGGTATTTTAGCAACTTTTCTTTTTTGAGTTATCGTGTTCACAGACACACTGACACATGGACACACACGGACCTTTTTCTGAAAATCCTTTTTTTTTTTTTTTTTTTTTTGTTTGGATACAAGGGACCCTAAAATATATTTCCAGTGAAATCTCGGTATAAAATTTTTGGGTGGAGTATAATATTTTCTCTATACACTATGTACACGTATAGAGAAAGTAAAAACTAGATCACAATAAAGGAAAACAATACGCCTCAAAAAGAGTTCCCAGCACATCTCACAAATCTGTAGTGATTTTTAGTTGAGTGAGTTGTATATGCTCACAGCTAACTAAATTTTATATATGAATTCGAAATCGTTCTGCACTTAATTATCCTTAGCATAGCTTTCTTCGGAAGGGAAGTAAAGCCGTTGGTCCCGTGTCGTAGATTTACGGCACGTAAAAGAACCTCAACCCTGATAGAGAGGCCTCTGAGCAAAAGTAAGCGGTCTTTCACGCCCAACTTGAAATGGGATGCTGAGAACCACATCAGTTAAAGAGCGTCCATAAATAACACGACATTTATTTTTACTTAATTATTTACATTATTTATTTACAACAAACGGAGTGTATGCTATAATCGTCACGTTACTTTATATAGCTACATAGTTACGCAGTTGAAAAGTAACTAATTTTTATGATAATCTGGAATTTATACAAAACGCACAGGTTGTAATTGAAAAATCTGAAAATCAACAGCAAAAGAAAAATCACTAGTAATACGCAGTTTGTTTAGGGCCGTTCAGAAAGTAACCTCCGATCGGTCACAGTGCGGGTAGTGGGGGGAGTAGCGACGCCATCTGTGCATTCACGCACTCAGCAGGTCAGTCGGCATCAAGCCGTGGTCGAGTGAAAGTCGTACCTGCGCTAGTTTAGTGTTTGTGGCCGTTTGAAATGTGTACTGCAATAGAAAACCCCGCCAAATGTGAAGTGCGTGCTGTTATAAGGTTTTTTACAGCCAAAGGATATTCTGCAGCAGCTATTCATCGTGAACTTTGTGCCGTGTACGGACCAAGAGTTATGAGTGAAGGAGTGGTCCGTGAATGGGTACGTTTATTTAAAAGTGGACGAGAAAACGTTCATGATGAAGAGAGGAGTGGTAGACCATCATTGGTCACGGACGAACTCGTTCAGACAGTTGATGCAAAAGTTCGTGAAAACCGACGTTTCACAATGTCGGAGTTGTCTACTGATTTTCCACAGATTTCTAAGACTCTTTTGTACGAGATAGTGACAGAAAGATTGGGTTACCGTAAGTTCTGTGCACGATGGGTGCCCAAAATTCTTACTGACCAACACAAAACTCAAAGAATGGCCTCTGCATTAGACTTTCTGTCACGTTATAAGGCCGAAGGTCAACCATTGTTAAACAGAATCGTAACCGGGGACGAAACCTGGATTAAGTACGTGAACCCTGAGGCAAAAGAACAATCAAAGATGTGGGCACATTCAAATTCGCCTACCAAACCAATAAAAGCCCGGCAAGATTTTTCTGCCCGAAAATTGATGGCAACGGTGTTTTGGGATGCAAAAGGGGTGTTGTTGGTTGAATTCATGGAACGTGGGATGACCACTAATCAAGACGTGTGAAACACTAAAACAATTACGACGGGCTATACAGAACAAACGCCGTGGTATGCTGACTTCCGGTATCGTTTTTTTTTGCACGATAACGCCCGTCCTCACTCTGCTCGCAGAACAACAGCCCTTCTTGAGTCCTTCAAGAGGGACGATGTCAACCATCCACCTTACAGCCCAGATCTGGCGCCAAGCGATTATCACCTCTTCATGCATATGAAGAAATGGCTCGGGTCCCAGCGTTTTGATGACGACGAAGAGCTCAAAGATGCGGTCACAGGCTGGCTCCAGGCACAAGCGGGTGATTTTTATGCAGAAGGAATTTCAAAGCTTGTGAACAGATACGATAAGTGCCTCAATCGTTATGGAAACTATGTAGAAAAATAGTGCAAAGATGTAGTTGTAAGATGTATATATTAAAATATTTTTATTTAACTTGGTGAATTTCTTGCAATCAACCGGAGGCTACTTTCTGAACGGCCATATAAAGAAAATTAATGTGTGTTCCATTCTCATGACTTTCCCTAGCTGTTACGCTAATATACCTACATTTTTTATAAAATTCTGTTTTTATCTACAACATACAAATCTAGGTAAATAATATCGGAATTGCTCTTCGTAAGTAGAAAGGAAATAAGAAAATATTTACTCAAGCGATAGTCAAATCTTTTAAGGCTCTGTTGCGTGAAACCCTGTTGAAATGTCGTTCTCTTTACTTGCCAGGAGTAAACAAAAGAGGGACGAGAAGAAAGATGTCTCCCCGTTAGAGAAAAGTTTCTGTAACTTGGCATTGAAACAATAATATCGAACATCTCCTAAACAGTTAACCTTACAAAAAAAAAATATATATATATATATATGGCATAAATTGTGTGTTTTAACGAGTTCTATATTTGTGTGTATTAAATTTTTGTCTATCTATTAATGTTTACCAGATATACAAAAATTATACAAAACTAATCCAGAATGAAGAGGTCTGCAAAAGCTATTCCCAGAAAAATTAGAATTTATTCTTTATTTGTCATAAAAATGTCTTAAACATTCTGGTATTTTAAACAAAACCGTTAAAGCCATTTTTGAGAAAATCAAAATTCTCGAAAAACGAAGTGTAGTTGGGATGGGGAGATTTTCTTGTAAATTTTCGTGTCGCATCCTTGGAAGATACGAATTGAAATACCAAGTTTGGTATTTAGCCGACTTTTCGTTTTTAAGCTATACTTCCTCTGATGCAAACTCACACACAGACACACACTCACGGACGCGCTTCTAAAACTGCTTCATTTTGTATTCAGGAGATCTCAAATATGTATTTCCGATGAAATACTGTTATCGAATATTTGGACGGAATACAGTACTTCTCTATTATGTACGTTGTACACAAGAAAGTAAAAGGTGTTTTAAGTAGCTAAGCCAAAAGAGAACTATTCTGGGTCATCGTTTTAGTTCTTCTATGGGAAATAAAAATAAATTTAAAAAATCTGGCGTGTTACACTCACATAACTTTCTCTAGCTACTCTACAAGCGAACTTCTTACAAAAGATAACTCTTCTTCCAACACCATGCTAATTGAGATAAACATTAGCAGAATGTTATTACTTAGTTCCTTATAAGTAGGCTAGAAATAAGGGAATGCACAAGGCCAAAGTGATAGTCAAATGTTTTAAAAGCCGTCTATATGCGATTGTCATTGCTAATCGCTTCTTTGCTTGGCCAGGAGTAGAACAAAAGAAACAAACACACACACACACACACACACACTTCCGTCTGACAAAAGTAGAAGTACCTCACAATTGAAACTAATAATAAGGAATACCTCGAAAACGGTAAGCTCCACGAAAAAAATGTATATAACATAACTTGTGTATTTTAACAAGATCTCCATTTTTTGTATAGTAGGTTTATGTCTATCTCATACGGTTTACTAGTTATGCCAAATTAAACAAGATTCACTCAGAATAAATAGGTATTTAGAAGCTATTCAGAGAAAATGCAATATATACATTTTATTTGTAATAGAAATGGCTTTAATATGTGGTATTTTAATCAAAACCTTATAGCCATTTTTAAGAAAAACAAAATTTTCGAAAATTTTTCCATGTAAAGGGTAGTTAGGGGTGGGGGGATTTTCTTGAAAATCTTCGTGTCGCATCCTTGGAAGACAACAAACTTAAATACCAAGTTTCGTATTTAACCGCCTTTTCGTTTTTGGGAAATGCTGTCCACAGAAACACACACACACACACACACACACACACACATACACACACACACACAGACCTGTTGCTAAAAATCTGACGTGTTGCATTCACATGACTTTCTCTACATCTGTATAACAAAAGATTTTGAAAAGCCTATTCTTCTGTCTACTTCATGCTAATTGTAGAAATTCTTTCTTGTAAGTAGAAGGGAAATAAAAAACACGATAATCAAATCTTTTAAAAGCTGGTTGCCATGTGGATGAAATCCATTTATTTGCATTGTCAAAATGCCCGAAACTGAACATTTTAAGTATTTTAAAACTGAAACCAATAATAAGGAATATCTAAAAAATGGACAACTCCTAGAAAAACTGTATGTGACATAAATTGTGTGTTTTAACGAGATGTTTATTTTGTGTGTAGTAAGTTTTTGTAACTATAGCTCTTCGGTTTATTATTTATGCATACTCCGTCAAAATTCATCCAGAATAGAGGTCTTCAGAGGCTATACACAGAAAATTCAAGATATACATTTTATTTGTCGTTTAAATATTTTTAATATATGGTATTTTAATCAAAATCGTTAGAGCCATTTTTGAGAAAAACAAAACTTTCGAATTTTTTTCCATGTAAACGGTAGTTTGAGTGAGGAATTATCTTGAAAATCATCGTGTCGTGTTCTTGGTAGATACTTCAGTTATATACCATGTTTGATATTTTACGACTTTTCGTTTTTGAGTTATTGTGTTCACTGACACAAGGACACATTGACACAGACACACACACCTGCTGTTTTTGGATACAGGGAACCCTAAAATTTTTATGTCCGGTGAAATCTTTGACTCGAATTTTTGGGTGGAATGCCATACCTTCTCTGTACACTATGCACATAGTACCTACGTTAGAGAAAGCAATAGTCTAAATATTAATTTAATATCGATGCTAAAGGAGTTTTGATGTATTTAGCCTTGGAAATCGGATTATAACGTAAATTTCAATAAAATTATCAATTAATTGCAAAGCAGTCACATCTCATATAAATTATGTAACAATTTAATTCGTTGGACAGATCAATCAAACAGCCAATATAAGCAAATACATGGACAACTAATTTTGAATAAACAAAAGAAAGCAATAAACCAACAAAATATAACAGGATTATTATTGCAAAGCCAATCAAAAGCAATAAAGTGCATATTTTATGCGGTGCAAGTGACATTTTTGACCAAAATGAAATGGCGTTTTATTTATGGACGCCCTTTAACTGCTGTGGCTCTCAGCGTCCCATTCTATACTGTGCAGGAAAGACCGCTTAGTTTTGCCCAGCGACCTCTCTATCAGGGTTGAGGTTCTTTTACGTGCCGTAACTCTACGACTTTACTTCACTCCCGAAGGAAACCGTGCTAAGGATTTTTACGCCCGAAAAAATCCATCGTCCTCCGGCGACCTTGGGTATATGAAGTTAGCATGGAACCATTACACCACGGAGGGTGACATTTTTAACTAAATGCACTACTTTTCCTATTTACGAGTGTTTAATGGAGAAATATACGTTTATTACATCTCCGGTTATTAATGACTGGGAAATACAGCGTAATTTAATCTAAAATTACATATAAATTACATTTTTATTTTATTTTAATTTTCTTACTAGTTGTTATGCCTTAAATAGGTATAATCGTTATATGGCTATAAATTACAAGGTTAGTTATGGTATTTATGTGAAATTATATGTACTTACATTTTCAGATTCAAAGCTGTTACAAACCTAATTGGAGACTAGTAAACCTTATTCTTCCATCTATTTAATGTTAATTGAGATAAATATCTAAATAAATACCTCAGTTACATATTTTCTTGTAGATACAAAAGAATTATAGCACTACAGTAGACTTAAGCGATAGATAAAGGCTTAAAGATCTGCTCTCTTCGCCTAAACAGCAAAAACAAAAACGAATAATGAGTTCCTCTTTAGTTAAGCATAAGTATACAACCTATCGAGACCAATAATAAGAAATATATCGGAAATGTTTTACCATACAAAAATGCATTTTCATAAACAGTGTTTTGACGAGATCTACATTTTTATTTTGTAAGTTTTTATCTACCTCTTACGGTTTCCCAGTTATGCTAAATTCATCCACAATTAAAGAGGTCTTCAAAGGCTATTTCCAGAAAATTCAAGATATTCATTACGTTTTTCCAAAATTATTTTAACGATTTTAATCAAAATTGTAGGAGGCATTTTTGAGAAAATCAAAATTTCCATGTCAAGGGTAGATTGGGTGGGGGATTTCTTGAAAATCATGTCGCATCATGTCTCCTTGGATCTCAGGAGATGGTGAGCGGATCAAGCTAATTTAGAAGGAAGAAACTAGGATCACTTTCGATAGTTGAGCTTGCAACTCTTTTAACGCAAGAAGGGAATTACGTCAGATGCGAGTCAGTTGGACTACCTGGTATGCCAAAGATATATTATAGATGTTTATATTTAATGTATTTAATTAGCGATTGTCATATGTCATAAGTAAAACAAGAATGACATAGTAAGCCGATATTTTCTTCGCCACATAAATACGAGCCCAAATATTGCTCATTCGATACTTACCTCGTGTACATTACTTCTTCAAAATATAACCGGAGTAAACGTGCTTAGAATAACCACTTATTCTTAGTCTTACTACTATTGTTTTTATTATTTTTTTCGTAGTAAGCTTACCCTCCCCGAATTCAGGACTGGTACCCCCGTCTAGGGCTTACAAGTGGATGCCTAGGGGTCAGAAGCCTGTCGGGCAGCCAACGGTACGAAACCTCAGAAACGAGTGGTCGGCCCATAGCCCAGACATGAGCGTGAGGGAGAGGATAATATGAAATGCAAGCGAGATGGATGATAGTAAAGGTGATTATGGACCAATTGGTGGAATGAGTGGCGTTCACCACAAATCTTATATGAGGACGCTTGGGATCGAACCCGGGCCCCTAGAAGTGAGGCGAGCTGTCTAACTACTCGGCCACGGCGTCGCATTATTATTATTATTATTATTATTATTATTATTATCATTATCATCATCATCATCATCATCATTATAGAGCCACTAAATATTTCCACCTATTGTTATGTCATGTAAGCATCAGACGTTTCAGAAATGCTGTGTGCTTCTGACGACCACATTCAACAATAGCTAAGATAGTGGATATTAACTAAAGGCAGATGTTTTAATGATAGTTTATCATTTTAAATATTATGTCTGAATATTATGCAAGATTTCATAAGATCAAGTTCCCTATTCGAGCGATTTCCTTTCGCTTTAAAGGCATTTTTGGTTTCTCTATCACGTATGTACAATGCAGATAGCAAGAATAAATTAACGTCGAGAAGACTTCATTGAGAATACATGTTTTGAAGATTCATGAATTAAAAAAACAACATTTTTAGAAAAAAGGTCTATATATTTGTGTGTGTGTGTGTGTGTGTGTGTGTGTGTGTGTGTGTGTGTGTGTGTGTGTGTCTGTGGGCAGCAAAACGAAAAGTCGGCTGAATATAAAACTTGGTATTTAAGTTCAATATCTCCCTAGGATGCAACACGAAAATTTTCAGGAAAATTCCCTACCCTAAACTAGATGGGTGTACATAGAATCTTTTTTTTTTTTTTGTCGCCCTCCGTGGTGTAATGGTTACCATGCTGACTTCATATACCCAAGGTCGCGGGTTCAAACCCGGCGGAGGACGATGGATTTTTTCGGGTGTAAAAATCCTTAGCATGGCTTCCTTCGGAAGGGAAGTAAAGCCGTGGGTCCCGTGTCGTAGATTTACGGCACGTAAAAGAACCTCAAGCCTGATAGAGAGGCCTCTGAGCAAAATTAAGCGGTCTTTCACGCCCAGTATAGAATGGGACGCTGAGAACCACAGCAGTTAAAGAGCGTCCATAAATAACACGCCATTTTTTTATAGAATCAGTTCTAACGATTTTGAAAATACTGTATATTAAAGATTCTTACACAGAAAGTAAAACGTTTATCCTGAATTTCTTGGCAATAGCCCATGAATTCTTCCTCATTGTGAATGACTTTTGCATAACTGGAAAACCGTAAGAGAGAGACTAAACCTCAGACACAAAACATGTGTAGATCTCTTAAAACACAGAAAATATGTCATATATACAGAACTAACCATTTCAGATATATTCCCAGTTCTTTTGAATTTTCAAAGAGGAAGTGCTCCTCCGGTTCATATTCTCCTTTCTTCCTTTTCTTTTTTCCCTTTTTTTCTTTTTATTTACTCTTGGCCATGGAATGAGAAGTACTTTTAATTAAACTGACAATGCGTCAGCTTTTAGAAGATTTACTGTTGCTTTAGCCTATTTCCCTTATTTCCGTCCTACTTATAATGAACTAAGTATTAAGACAATTTCTGGTAATGTTTATCTAGATTAGCGTTGTGTTATAGAAGAAGAATATTTGTTTAAGAAAAGCTTGTTTGCAGAGCACATAAAAAGTTATGTCAATGGAACACATATAAGTTTTATATAAATAATTGATGCACTTAATTCGCTTTAATAACCGAATTAAATATATTTTTTAGATTCTACAATAAAAACAATCTGATGTGTTCCATTCACATGACTTTCTCTACATCTCTGTAATAAATTATTGTTGAAAAGCTTATTATTCTATCTATTACATTTAATCGAGATAAACATTATCAGAAATTGTTCTTATTATTTGGTTCCTTTGCAAATAGAAGGGCAAAAAACTAATATGTTCCATTCACATGGTGACCTCTGTCAAAACATTAACCTGTTATCTACATCATGCTAATCAAGATAAAAATAAGCAGAATTAGTCTTATTATTAGATTCCTCGTAAGTAGAAGGGAAATAAGAAGATGCACAGTCTAAAGCGATTATCTCGTCCTTTAAAATCCGGCCGCTATATGAAACAATTGAAATTCCAATCTCTTTGCTTGCATGAGTAAACAAACTAGAAGAAAGATGTCTTCCCTTTGGAGAAACGTTTAAGTGACTGAAAATTGAGAGCAATAATACGGAATATCTCAAATACAATTAACTCTACAAAAAATGTATGACATAAACTGAGTGTTTTGATGAGATCTACATTTTTGTGTTGTAAGTTTTTTATATCTCTTATTGTTTGCCAATTATATAAAATTCATCCAGAATGAAGAGGTCTTCAGAGGTTATTACCAGAAAATTCAAGAATGTTCAGATACATTTCGTTTGTCATGAAAATGTCTTAAACATGCCTAAGGTATTTTAACCAAAATCGTTAGAACCAAAAATTTTCAAAAAAATGTCATTGTAAAGGGTAGTTAGGGTTGGGAGGATTTTCTTTAAAATCTTCGTGTCGCATCCTTGGAAGACACTCAAGTTAAATACCAAATTTGGTATTTAACGGTGCTTTCGTTTTTGAGCTATGCTGCTCAAAGACACACACACGCATGGACATTTTTCTAAAACTGGCATTTTTGGATTCAGGGGGTCTCAAAACATGCATTTCCGTTGAAATCTCAGTATCAAATTTGTTAGTGCAATGCAATACCTCCTCTGTACACTATGTATATAGTACGTGTAGAGAAAGTAATAATATGCGTGTATGGGAAGTCCTACCTTAATATTCATGTATAACTCGGGGCTCATGTGTGATATACTGAGCTAGGAAGTACGTACTGTTCCATATATAGTTTGCGACCGGCCATATCGCAGCTTCAAAGCAAGTCAGTGATAAGAACGCAGGGGGAGAGAGGTAAACAGACCTGTTGTCAAGTAAACAGTCCTGCTTCCAGAGAACAAAAATGACTTATGAGACTTAAGTATAAGCACACCTTTATAGATAATTCTATAGGCGCGATATACAAAGCGTGTCTCATTTCTATATATGTACATTATGAAAACACCCAAGTAATTATAATGCGGATTGATATATTTACTGATCGAATGTTAAATAATATCCAAATAATAAAATTAATTTCTTAAATGTCTTCAGATTCTTATCAGGTAAAAACGAAAGCAGGAATTAAACTAAATATTTACTCATCTGCAGCTGTATTACTGAAAAGTATATGTACTTCTGAGTTCCGACAAACAAAAGTTGTAATGCGAAAAAGTTCGTTCCACTTCGTTTGATGTATCAGTATCACTAAGCAAATATCATTTGTTGGGATCTAAAAGTGCAGCTTGTATGCGAACATCACACTGAACCCTGTATTCTTTTCATTTACACTTTTTATTTTCATCTTTATTTCAGGAAGGAAGCTCGTGGATTAGTAGATCCATCTTGACAGTTCTTCTACATGGCGCACAGATTCAGTTCAGCTCCATACCTCTGTGATAGTTGTGGGTAACTTTCTGAACAAATTTGCAATTAATAATATGTTTCTGTGAAGCTTTCTGTTACTAGACGTTTGATAGTTTGTACACTAGAACTGCCATCGGTTTCTGAAAACGTACATGAAAAGTTACCATGGTTGTAAAACAAATTAATTTTGCTCACATTTGAGCAGAACAAAGATGTTATTCGAACGCCTTTTTTCCTACCAATGTGGCTCTGTGTTATGCAGTGATAGCTGTTTTCAGTAATGGGTTGCACTCTACGTTGATCTTTGCTCGCGGAAATAGCGTCGCATGGTTTTGCCATCCCTGGCCGCTCTTACTTTGCATTACGACATCAGCATGAACCTCCTAGCCCCGGTGATATACCAACACCTCTTCGTTCATCGTTAATAGTAATGTAAAGTAAACAGGCTAACATGGGGTGGGGAGAGAGACATCTTACCAAACACCGCTCCTTCAGAAACTGAAAGTCAACAGTACGCCTTATTGTATCCATTACACATGGAAACCAGAATTGATTTATTATTTTACTGTATTAATTGCTGCAAGAGAGAAGAATAACCCAAACATTGTAAGTGTGTAAATCATGTAAGCATGGTTCATAATAAAAACAAATGTGATTGTATTATTTTCCCTAGCACGTATGTTCTTATAATTCCATCCAAAAATTTGAGGTCGAGATTTCACTGCAAATATATTTTGTGAGTCCGAAAAAAGCATTTTTAGAAAATGGGCCATGTGTGTGTATGTGTCAGGAAGTGTAGCTCAAAAACGAAAATACCATTAAATGCCAAGCCAAAACAATCCCCCAACCACAAACTACCCTTTACACGGAAAAAGTTTCGAAAAAGTTTTTTATTCTCAAAAATGGCTCTAACGAATTTGATTAAACTATCTTTATTACACATATGTACAGGACAAATAAATGTATATCTTCATTTTTCTGGGATCTGAAGATCTATTTATTCTAGATGATATTTGCATAACTGTAAAGTGTAAGAGAAAGAAAAACTTACTAGACAAACATATATATATCGTTAAAGCGCGCAAGTTATGTCATATAATTTTTTTTTTTTTTTTTCGTGAAACTAATCATTTTTTAAATATTCCTTGTTCCTGGTTTCAGTTTTAAAATGCATAAAACTTTTCACATGCGAGAATTTGTCAACTAATGGTAATGCAAAGGAATGGATTTCCACCACATAGTAACACAGCTTTTAAAAGATTTCACTATATATTTAGCCTGGTGTATTCCATTATTTCCCTTCTTCTTACGAGGAAGCAGGTGATAAAATAATTTCTAATGTTTATCTTCAGTATCATGAAATAGATAGAACAACAAATGTTTTAACAATAATTTGTTACAGAGATGTAGAGAAAGTCATGTGAATGCAACACATCCGATTTTTACTTTCTCTATACGCACTATGTACATAGTGTATAGATAAGGTATCGCACTCAACCCAAAAATTCGATACCCGGAATTCGCCGGAAATATATGTTTTAGGGTCCCCTGTATACAAAAAAAAAAGCATTTTCAGAAAAATGTCCCTATGTGTGTGTGCGTGAGTCTGTGAACACGATAACTCAAAAACGAAAAGTTGGCAAAATACCAAACTTGGTATTTAAGTTTAGTATCTTCCAGGGATGCGACACGAAGATTTTGAGAAAAATCCCCCTACACCAAACTACCCTTTACATGGAACTTTTTTCGAAAATTTTGATTTTCTCAAAAATGGCTCTAACGATTTTGATTAAAATCGTTTATGAAATATATTTAAATGACAAATAAAATGTAAATCTTGAATTTTCTGGGAATAGCCCCTGAAGATGAATTTTACATAACTGCTAAACCGTAAGAGATGGACAAAAACTTAACACACCAAAAATGTAGAGCACGTTAAAACACACAATTTATGTTATTTACATTTTTTTCGTGGAGTTGATCGTTTTTAAGATATTCCTTGTTTTTGATTTCAGGTTTGAAAAATTTATACTTTTCTCATACAGGAATTTGTCAACTCCTGTGCATACCAACAAAGGAACTTCAGTCACATAGTAACCAGCTTTTGACTATCACTTTAACTTATGGCAGTCCCTACAAGAAAGCAAGTTATTTCTGCTAATTTTCTCTCCATTAGGATGAAGTAAATAGAAGCAGCGTTTTTAACAATAAGTTGTTGCAGAGATGTAGAGAAAGTCATGTGAATGGAACACATCAGATTTTTGGTTATGTATTTAATTTTAAATTTTTTCGGTAAACTTGGAACGAGAAACTCGTTCTAGCTTGTGTTGTGTTACGGCTACATTGTGAATGGTCTTAACCTCACGCCTGATTTTATGATAAACTACTTCTTTGATGGGGCCTTAAAGATAAGTAATGAAGGTTTATCGGTCTTAATATGTAGATATTAGATTATCTTATTAGTAAAGAGCTGGAGTAACGCTCAAGGTGTTTAAAATATGCACCTTAACTGCTATATTTAAGCTCTATTACATTAAAAATCTAATGAATTCCATTCACCTGACTTTTCTATCTACACTACAACTATTCTTAGAAAAGCTTACTAAGCTAAAAGCTTCTATATGTTTCATGATAATCGAGATAAACATAAGTAAATTTGTTTTTAACTTATTTTATTGTAGGAACTAAGGGTAACGGGCAATACACTAGACTATAGTTAAATCTTTTAAGAACGGCACTGAAATTTCGTACACTTTGCCAGACCAGGGTAAAAATAAGCGAATAAGTCAAAAATTTAGGGAAGGTTCAAGCATTTAAAAACTGAATAACAAGGAATATCTTGGTAATAACTAACTCCATTAAACCAATTCTGATATAAAGTGTGTGCTTTAACGAGATCCACATTTTTATGGAGTAAGTTTTGTCTACCTCTTATGATTTACAGTTACACAAAACTCATGAATGAAGAGGGCTTCATAGGCTATTCCCAAAAAAATCCTGATATACATTTCATTTGTTATGAAAATATCTTAAACATATGGTATTTTAATAAAAAACTTTAGAGCCACTTTAAAAGAAATATATTTTAAATACTCCATGTAATGGGTAGTTTGGGGTGGGAGGATTTTTTTTTAGTGTTTTTATATATGTGTATATATACACGTGTGTGCGTGTGTGTAAACAGCGTAACTTAAAAACGAAACGTCGGTTAAATAAAGTTCAGCATCTTTCAAGAATACGACACAAACATTAAAAAAAAACTAAAAAAAAAAAAAAAAAAAAAAAAAGATTTAAAACAAATCCTTCTACCCCAATCTAGCCATTACATGGAGTATTCAATATATATATATATATATATAGTCGGTAGAGGCGGTATTGCACTCCAACCAAAAAGTCGATAGCGATATTTTACTGAAAATATATATTTTGGGACCTTCTGAATGAAATAAATAAATATAGATATATATATATATATATATGTATATATTCAGTAAAATATAGCTATCGACTTTTTGGTTGGAGTGCAATACCTCCTCTACCGACGTGCTAGAGAAAGTAAAAGTGTGATGTCAAAGTCACTCTTAAATAATTGATTCAAATGATACAACCAGCGTTAATACATAGTAATAATACAGTAATATAACTAGTGCAAAATACTTTGGTCAAATGTGTCATGGGTCATAGCCATTCGAGGGCACTTTGTACGTTATTTACTAAGCGGACATGGAAACATGTGTTTATATTCTTTGCAGTTCTAATGCTAAAGGCATTTTTCCAGACGCTTGCTTCAGTTGTCGGCGCACTTTTAAAGATTTACAACTTCCCTCACAAGATGGCAATAAAATGGAAATTTGTGTGCTCTTTTCCCTTGAGGACGTAAGCTGCTTTTGTGTGGGGTAGTGAAGACTTTTCTTGGAGCTTTACTGCAGCGAACTAGCAAACCATACATCAATATGCACACATTCAGTATGAGAAATATCCCATAACAACGTATGCAATATTCCATAACAACATATGCATTTATATTACACCTCTTTCCTTACTTATCCAAGCTGAAAATGTAATTGAAAAATGTTCCATAAGGGATCAACCTGATAATGGCATTCTCTCTTGAAAGAAATAATTAAATACCAAACATTTAAAGTGACAGAGTTTGATAAGAAAATTGACAAACACATGGTCAATTTTCTGACACTGCTTCTTTTCCTCTGATTAAGGAGGGATTAAGTCCTGTCTGACTTGTTTATGTCTGCTAAATTACTAATCTAATATTGCAAAATTGTTAAGAATATCAGAATATCAGACTGAAATTTTAATATGAATGCCTTCTGCTTAATATAATATATTTATTAAAGAAGGTAGTTTATTTTTATTGTCCCATTATTTGCTTTACATTTAACAGGACTTATATTTTAAAATCAAATCAATTAGATGACGATCCAGAGCATTAGCGGTCAATGGCTGAAACGGAATTGTGGGAGAGACAACAATCCGACCACGGCGTTCAGGCAAGGCTGAACCACCAGTAATTTCATAGTGGTGTGGGTCCGCCGTGCCAGAAGCAGATGAGTTCTCACTGCTCTAATGTCACTGCTTACCGACTCATCTATTTATTTGTTTGTTTATTCAATTATTTAGTGCTAGGTTGGCTGTTGGAATTGGCCCTGGCTACTCACTCGGCGGATATTGACTCAAAAGCTAAAACTTTATTATGCTATATGTGACTTAATTTTCTTCCTCTTTCTTCCCTGTCCATAACCATTTTTAACCTTAAATCCCACTGCTCTCTTTTATGGATAAATGTTCAACAACATTATTCTAAAATTAATGAACTCATTTCTCTAGTTTTCAGTTTCCTTACAGCCAAACGCTATATGTTCCAAGTCTTTCTTTCAATCCACATAATGGGTATTCCTTGAGCAAACCCTTCTGTTTTACCTTTAATATTCAACATGCCTTGTTCTCACCCATGCTACATCCTCTTTCCTCATTATTAACTATAACTGAATACTTTTCCCTGTCCCATGTGCAGTCCATCTAAATATAATTCCTGTGAAGTCTCCCTAGTTAAATTGCTAAACAGTTTTTGAATCTCTGTATCATCGAAACGTTTATTTACTTCTTTCTGAAATCCACGAACATTTGTTTCTCTTTTCCTCCACATGTATCCCTTAATCTATTAGACTCTAAAATATGTTAAACTACTAAGCATCTTTGTTAAATATGACTTTGATATATTAAACATTGCTTTACGAGGAAATTTTCATTGTGTGTGTGTGTGTGTGTGTGTGTTTAACGCCTGTTTTTACTACTTTGGCACTGCAGCTGATGACACTGATGATAGATGGAATGATAATGGAGCACCGTGATTCTACATTGCGGTAGAATGTGATGGCGAGGGAAACCGGAGAATCCAGAGAAAACCGCCCCTGCGCCGCTTTGTACCCCACAAGTTTCACATGCGGTCGCTTGGGATCGCACCCGGGCCGACTAGGTGAGAGGCCTTTTAAAATCCTTTGCAAATGTATCAAAACTCTCTCCATAATCAACCTTTTCTTGTAACTGTTCCCATTTCGGCAATGTGTTTTTTAGTCACAGCTGCTAACCGGGAATTAATCAGGTTATTAACATCAAAGTACATGCACAGTAGCACACAGAGATTGTTTTATCATCCTAAAATTTAATTTGTCTCTCTTTAGTTATTTGTAATGAAAATGTCGTTCATAAAAGATCTGATGTTTTCCATTTAAATAACTTTCTCTTCCGATTCTGCAACACATTATTCTTGCAAAATCGTATTGTTCTATCTGATTCATGCTAATCAAACAGCGGAAAAAGCATTAATAGAACCAAGATTATTAACATTTATTATTATTATTATTATTATTATTATTATTATTATTATTTATTATTATTATTGCAGATGATATAGTATTAATAGGAAAAGATTCTGAATCAGTTAATATTTTGGTCACATTGGTTATTAGCCTTCTTCAAGAAATAGGCTTAAGCATTAATGCTGAGAAATCTAAAGCCATTCTCATAAACAAGGGAAAACTTGATGTCGGGATAGTTAAAACCATACATGGTGATATTAATGGCATTTCTGCTACAGAAGAAGTCAAATATCTTGGTATTTCTTTTAATCAGTCTTTAATTTATAATTCTGATGACGTTTTGACTAAACTTAAAAATAATCTGGACATGCTATCTTCTTCTCATCTATTACAGCCTCAGCAAAAGTTATCGGTTATAAATCAGTTTATTGGACCATCCTTAATTTATCCATTTCAGACCGCCACTATAAACAAAATTCCTAATACATTTCTATTGAAAGCAGACAAAATGATTCGAAGTTCTGTGAAAGAAATTCTTCAGCTACCTAGTGACACTCCAAATTCTGTGATATCTACATCTCACAAATATAAAGGGCTTTCAATACTGAAAACTTATTGGGAAGTGTATCTTCAGCAACTGAATATTAACATCAAGCTGTAGTTACTGAGCGATCCACATGTCAACGTAGCACGAAATTATGAAGCCATTACAAACCACTGCTTTTCTGCTCTACAAATGGAACGATCTGATAAAACAGACAGTTGAGAATCACCTTACGTGACAAAGAATATCAGGCTTGGTGCTCCTATCCTCATAAAGGAAAAGGAGTGGAACTATTTTCAGAAGTTACAGCCGCAAACACTTGGCTAATTAATAAAAAATGAGTGACACACTAAAAATGAATGCAATGGTAGCTCCAGTTCGCAGTATTCCTGGACGATCTTCAAGCACAAACCACTGCAGACACTGCAGTGAGTATGAAACTCTTCCCCATGTGCTTGGAAACTGTCCTCAGGGAGAACTGCTGAGAATTAAAAGGCACAACACCATAAGATCTATCTTGGCAAACGCATTACGTGAAACTGGTTTAGAAGTTTACGAGGCAGTTCACTGCCTAGCAGATGGTGGTAGTAATCATCGCATAGACATCATTGCGATAAACAGAAGAAAATCAGAAGCAGAGATAATAGACCCGACCATCCGCTTTGAGCTGAATAAAGACCAACCACAACAAGTTCATCTGGAAAAACAGAAAATATATGAGCCCACCATACCATATTTTAAAGAAAAATACAATCTCAGAAAAATAACAATAGTAGGCCTATTTTTTGGATCTCGAGGAACAATTACAAATATGTTTGTGAAATGGAGGGCAAAATATAAAATTAACAGAAGTGTGGAACAAGCAATTACGGAAAACATAAAACATTCCGTAGCCATTTTTCGAAATCATTTATATGGTTTGAATAGAACGTAAAATGTATTATGGTTTATAAATCACTTTATTTTTGAAGGTTTTTTTTTTCTCTTTTATTGTTATAGCTTTTATTGTTGCACATCTTTTATAATCTGCTACAATTTGTTCTCATAGCTTAATTTTATATAACTATTATAACGTATGATATATTTTTTTGTAATACTCACTTATAACATTTTTTGTTAAAAACCTCTATACGTGTATCGTTCTGTGTCACTTGGCAAACTCATCTATGAGTCAGACTAATAAATAAATAAATAAATAAACTAATCTAAAGATATGGTCAAATCTTTTACAATCTGTCGCTTGTGATGCAGTTGAATTTTCTTCTCTTTGCATACGAATATTGATGTCCAATTTGAGAAAAGCCTAAGTATTGGTAATGTAAAAATGAATAACAAGGAATACCTCGGAAATGGATAACTGCATATAAAATACGTATGATATAAATTGTGTGTTTTAACGAGATCTGCATCTTTGTACAGCAAGTTTTTGTCTGTTCCTTAAGGTTTACATAAAAGTCGTCCAGAAAACTTAAAACTTACATTTTATTTGTGATGAAAATATTTTAAACATGTGTCATTTTAATTAATATCGTTAAAGCTATTTTTAAGAAAATCAAACTTTTCGGTAACGTTTCTATGTAAACAGTAGTTTGCGGTGCCGGAATTTTCTTGAAAATCTTCATACTGTATTCTTGAAAAATGCTGAACTTAAATTGATCTTCAAAGATCGTATCTCGTTTTTCCGTTCCTCGATAACCATTTCTCATTTATTAGACTTTCTCTTTAATCCTTTGTGGCCTTGTATTGAAACATGTTCTTCTTCTTCTCTGGGTCATGATAAAATGTATATTTAATTCCAAAGAAAATTAAGAAAATAATAGGTACTTAATTTCGCTATTTAATAACTCCTTAAAGAAAATAAAACTGTGAATGGTTTTCATTATGTTATGGCTGTATATTTATAAAAGTAAACTTTATCTTACTTATACTTTTAGTTTAATTTTAAATAATTGACATATAAACTGGCTTTCAGAGGTGGTGAATTATTGTTTGCTTTGCAAATTATAACTGCTCTAAGTTATTATGACAAAGGTATTCTCCTACCTGTAAGAAAAGTAAATGCCTAAAATAATGTAATTATAAAATAATCTGCGGTAGCTAAATTAAGCAAATGGCCGACAGGCAAGATGAATTAGATTTGTCACCGTTTCCCGCATCTCTACAAGCGACGCATACCGGCGCTTTACAAAGTGAATTAATACGCAAGAATAACCCCACATCCGTCGGTGTTCCAACAAATCCGTTCCATCGTAGGTAGAAGATGGTGGTTGTGTGACAAGAATTTCATCAGAAGATATGTAGAGCAGTAAGAGGGAAGGAGAGATAGTGAAAAAGCACTCGTCGGAAAGAAGCCCAGAGCCATTCTGCTTTATTCACCCCTAACCCGTCGTCTCTCAGCTGCACCCCCATTACAAACACCGTCACTCGATTCACTTCCAGCACCAGACAATGGGCCACCCCTCCCTCTCTCTCTCACTCCATTATTCCACTGACAACTTCCAACATTTACTCAGCGTTGCAGGGTATGATAGACAGCTTCATCTGACGCGCACAGTACAGCTATGGCTCTCAAACTACAGACCCGCTGGATAACAGAAGAGAAACTCATATTTTCCACCACTCATGTCGTCTCCACTCGGTTGACACACTAGTTAACTTGTACACATGGCATCCCATTTTAAAATCTCGCGCTTGTAAGGAAGACGAAGATGAGCCGGTTTCTGTAGTTTCTTCATTGTTGCAACAGATAGGCGCTATCGTGGTTTATCTACCTATACATTAAGGGTCCGAACTATCTCGGGCCTAGGCCTGGCCCGGGTCGCAGCGGATTCCAGCTTAGGGTATACCAAAGTGGTAGAAGTCATGTTCTAAAGCGGGTCCGACCGATTCCCTCCCAAGAATCGGTTCTCATTACCTCGCAAAAAGGGTACAGTTATCCCCCCCCCCAATTTTCTATTATTCCTCCATGGCTTAACCTCAAGATTTTCCCTCACACTTTAAACATACTTTGGGCTGTCAAGGATATTAACCGAAATAACCAATCAATACCCTTGGTGTGTTTAAAAACATTTTCATAAATTAATTTTCGAAAGCACTAAACTTAAATGCCATATTTGGTATTTAACGGTATTTTATTTTTTTAACCATATCCACAGATACACACAAGAACCTTTTTCTATTTTTTGGGGGGGAGGGGGGGCTCAGAGGACCTCCAAATATATATTTTCGGTGAAATCTCGGTATAGAATTTCTGGGTGCAATGCAATACCTTAACTATACAATGTACACAGTACGTGTAGAGAAAGTAAAAATTGAGAGAAAGCGGAGTATGATAATGTTAATTATTTTTAAACTAAACTATAACTAACATCAAATTTTCAGTAGATCGTTTTATTGCGCACATTACAAAAAAAAAAAACACACACACACACACACACACACACACACACACACACACACACACACACACACACACAGTGTTACACACCAGACACACGCACACGGACCTTTTTCAATTCAGGGGATCTTAAAGCATGAATTTCCGGTGGAATTTTAGTATAGAATTATTGATTGGAATGCAATATCTTCTTCTAATATAAAAATGGGAGGAGTGTTTATTGAAAGATGAAATCATAGAAAAATTAGAAGTTAATTTGAAAAGTTAAAAGGAAAATGTATTAACTTAATTAAAAGTGAGATTATGTATATAATAAATATTAAAAAACTTATCTAAACGATTAGTAATATAAATTTGGGAATAATAACTTAATATTAGTACACTGTTATTTATGTTAAGAAGTACTTATAAAATAATGTAATGTAAGAATTTGGAATGTATGCTCCTGTTAAATAAATTAGGTATCGGTCTATAATATTACTGGTTGTTATTTACTATTTATTTGTACATACGTGCTAGAGAGACTAAAAATGGAAAGGAATATCTCTACATTAAATCTAGTGTACGTAGAGGCAGTTTCTATGAAAACCATATACGAGCACAAACTACTTCAATTTGATGTTCATTAGCATTTTTATTAGTACACTTATCCCTCACTTCATTTTGCTTAGTAAGAAGTTTTAAATACATGAAACTGTTCAGCAAAATGACGACTTTGGATAATTACAATCAAAACCATAACCTTTTACTGCACCACAACACCATTAAAGTTTACTCATACAATTATTGGTGTGCAACCTTTTACTGCACCACAACACCAGTAGTTTGCTCATACAATTATTGGTGAACAACCTTTTACTTCACCACAACACCAGTAAAGTTTGCTCATACAATTATTGGTGAACAACCTTTTACTTCACCACAACACCAGTAGTTTGCTCATACAATTATTGGTGAACAACCTTTTACTTCACCACAACACCAGTAGTTTGCTCATACAATTATTGGTGAACAACCTTTTACTGCACCACAACACCAGTAAAGTTTGCTCATATAATTATTGGTGAACAATCTTTTACTTCACCACAACACCAGTAAAGTTTGCTCATACAATTATTGGTGTGCAACCTTTTACTTCACCACAACACCAGTAAAGTTTGCTCATACAATTATTGGTGAACAACCTTTTACTTCACCACAACACTAGTAAAGTTTGCTCATACAATTGTTGGTGAACAACATTTTACTTCGCCACAACACTAGTAAAGTTTACTCGTACTTCATACAATTGTTGGTGAACAACCTTTAGCTTCACCACAACACTAGTAAAGTTTACTCATACAATTGTTGGTGAACAATATTTTACTTCGCCACAACACTAGTAAAGTTTACTCATACTTCATACAATTGTTGGTGAACAACATTTTACTTCACCACAACACTAGTAAAGTTTACTCATACTTCATACAATTGTTTGTGAAGAACCTTTAGCTTCACCACAACACCAGTAAAGTTTACTCATACTTCATACAATTGTTGGTGAACAACATTTTACTTCGCCACAACACTAGTAAAGTTTACTCATACTTCATACAATTGTTGGTGAACAACATTTTACTTCGCCACAACACTAGTTAAGTTTACTCATACTTCATACAATTGTTGGTGAACAACCTTTAGCTTCACCACAACACCAGTAAAGTTTACTCATACTTCATACAATTGTTGGTGAACAACATTTTACTTCGCCACAACACTAGTAAAGTTTACTGATACTTCATACAATTGTTGGTGAACAACCTTTAGCTTCACCACAACACCAGTAAAGTTTACTCATACTTCATACAATTGTTGGTGAACAACATTTTACTTCGCCACAACACTAGTAAAGTTTACTCATACTTCATACAATTGTTGGTGAACAACCTTAGCTTCACCACAACACCAGTAAGGTTTACTCATACAATTGTTGGTGAACAGAACATGCAATATCACACGATGTCTAATTAAATGAAGCTGCCATCAGCGTTGAGTTAGGTTGTCTCTCGCGAGATCCTTAAATCAATTAGAAGTAATTGCTTGCGTTGGAAGTCAATTGACAGGCGGGCTTTGTTTGAATATCATTAAATATGCATTAAAACCGCGAAGGGAGGACAACGGAGTAAAGAGGTAGTAGGTATGTGGTGACGGAATGAGTAGGCGGACGACTCTCTCTCTCTTATTTTCGTTAGATTGGTGGCACCTTCTTCCCCGGCTCTAGGTTCTAATAGCGGTAGGAGACCAAAAGTGGCTGAGGACTGAAACCCTGCTGCACTGCAATGATTAGATTAATTCCAAGGAGCGTGTGTCGGTTTTCCCGTTGCTCTGGCTCAATGGTTCCTCAGACATATTCAAGAAGCGTTTCGTCCAATTAAATAAATGACTCGGAAAAGTTCTTCCTCCACGCACCAGACGCCTGCTGTTGGAGCGATCAGTATACCTCCACCCAAGGATCTTTTGAGCGTTCGGGGCATTAGGCGTCTCCTCACCATTTTGTTCTAAAGCCGTTAACACAAACCTCATGTTAAAACCTGAGGGTAATGTGAATAAAGGTATCCCAAAATGAGGTACTAATAATACTGTAATGAACACCGGCAAAACCCAGTACTACCAATCTAATTTTAAATGTACATCAGATGAATAAATTAAAGCTGCCAGCGCGAACCGGGTGAGATGGTTTTGTGGTAACACTGAGGCCCAGTGAGGCAGGGGAAACAGAATTAAAATGTTTAAGATAGGAGGATTAAGTCGGAGGGGACTCAGCACCGAACCTGGCGTTATTGTACATATTTCCTCACGAGATGAAGCCCCGGAAGGGCCGAGAATACACTAGACGGCCGGAACCAGGAGTAATGGCATAGTATGACAGGGTACCTATAGTTTCCATATTAAATCACCCCGACAGTCAGACAGGCAGACTGGAACCCTCCGTCCCCCTAGGGACCAAGATCGGTCCTCATCCTGCCAACGAGTAGAGGTCGGGGGACGGATATAGTCACTTTGAACATCCTTTTTCCCTGCCATATCGCACCGAGTACTATCGCCGACTCTGATAGAAACCAACGAAATAATGGAAGTACGTGGAGGGACTGGAAATTCGGGAGATGAAAGAAACTTACACAGCATTGGCGTGGCGACTCGGGGAAACCCCCGAAAAAACCAATGAATCAGTTGTTCCGGCCACGGGAAACGAACTCTCTACCACCCTAATCCGGCCACAGAAGAATCAGCTGAAACATCCCACTCGGTTAAAATCTTTACTCTCACAAGACTAGTTGGGTTCCTCGTAGTGACTCAAGGACAAGGAAATACTATGACCTCCATGCCAGCAAAAGGCAATAATATTAAGTAAATCTGACTGAGCAACTCAACTCTCCTGAGTATGGGTACCCTCGCGTATTGAACCCCAAACCCAGAATTTGAGGGGGATCGTGATAGATTATAATCTGCGCAAAGTTCATACCACAATACTTGCACCGTCATTTCATTTCCAAAAAGTGATTCATTGCCCTCAATGCTGCGCTGTATTTCATGTTGTAGATACATGCACTCAAATTGAAACAGCTTGAGGGAACAAATGCTGCACAATGGAAACAAACTAGATGGCACAATGCAAGGCGATGTATCTGACGTGAACAAACTACTTCCAATTAATATATTTGAAATAGCACCTAAAACTACCGCATTTATGATTGAATTTAATGTCATAGTAAATAGCAAAAACAATTTTAGGTTTCTGAAATTAAAGATTTCCTATTGGCTTCAGAAAAACGGTACCTTTCAGCAACAGCCTTTCAATCATCCAGATCCAGCAGTTCATTCTTTGACAGTGTATAAATGGTTTTGGAAGATGAAATTATATTTTTATTTATTTTGAATAATAAATGTATATGAGCTACGTTTAATTTCAATTGTACCTGTTTTAGCTTATTCTACAGTTTCCAGAATTTCTGAACGGGTATTTATTAAATTACTTTTAAACAAAACAGAACTATCACAATCACTACATCAATATCACTAAGATAAATCAAAGCAAAATAAGATGTCAGTGTAGCATTTGTAATGCTCTGAGTAAATAGCTACATTTGATTAACATGTATGTGTAAAAAGATTAAAATATTAAGTGAAGGATTTTCCAAGTGTTATTTTCTCTACCACGTACTAGTTGGTAGAGAAAGTATTGCATTCCAACCAAAAACTCTAAACCGGAAATACACGTTCTGAGATCATGTGAGACCAACCAATTAATTTTTAAAAAAAGGTCTGTGTCTAAGTGTCTTTGAGCAGTATAACTAAAACGAAAAGTGCGTTAAATATCAAACTTTCTACTTAAGTTTAAGCGACACAAAAAACTGTCTAAAATAAATGTAATGTTTAAATACACCTACATATATAGGACGTTGTGTACCACTTAACATTTACTTGTTAGGTATCCTTCCATAAAAACAGTACTTCACATACTATTCATAGAACAACCGACAATGTATGACATTTAATATATGGTATTTTATTCGAAATTGTTAAAGCCATTTTTGAGAAAATTTAAAAATTCGAAAAATCCTCCGCTGTAAGAAGTAGTTTGGGGTGGGAGTTTTGGTTGAACATTTCCCATCCTTGGAAGATACTGAACTTAAATAAAAAGTTTGGTATTTAACTGATTTATCGTTTTTGAGTCATCCGTTCACACACACGAATCCTTTTTCTAAAAGTTCCTCTATTTTTATTCAGTAAATCTCAAAACCTGTACTTAGGATGAAATCTCAGAAATTATGGAATACAATACTTCCCCTACTTGCTGTATGCAGTAGAGAAAGTAAAATAATAGCACTTACGAACTACGTTATACTATTAAATCGTCGATGATTAAAAGGGTGAAAAGGCATATGTATCACCCTATAAGACGTCCTCTTCTAACTGGAAAAAAGAACTTCTGTTCGAAACACAATAAAGTCGAAAGCTGAAAAGAATGTTTATGATGGCTGTAGATGTACATAACCAAAGAGTAGCTATCTGCTATACATAAGAGATCTTGCCTCATAACTCCTGCGAGAATAACCACGAATAGAAGTGAAATATCACATTGAAATGGAACATAATGTCATCTCTGCTCCTTTCTCCGAGACTCTCAAAGAGAAAAAGCAAGACCTCAACAACCGAAGTGTTTTCTCCCAACAAAAGGAACATCCTCAACCAGTAACTTTTTTTAAAGAAGGAACATCTCTGCACTGCGCCACTACTCAAAAAATAAAAAGGTAAACATGAGAAAAATGTGATTTTTCACAATGGTGCTTATAAACTTTTTGTAAATGTCACAATAGATGCAGATATACAGAAGGGAAAATTAAACAAGACAAACTTTAGTAACAGGGAACACTGATATCATTAAATATAGAGACATAAGCAGTAGAGAGTTATTAAAATTCTACCATTATGTCCACTTGAGTTATATTGTTTGTCCTTTGTCTTTTAACATTCAGGATTTGGAGGTTAACTTTGTCTGCTTCACTTCATGTGATCTTTTCGTGCACTGTCTCTCTAATTCTAATCATCTACGTTGCTATTGCAATACTTATTTTGGAATTCCACCACAATGTCCAGTCCAATTCTCGGTCATGTTTGTTAATTATTTTGTACTTAACGTCTTAATTGTTTCCTAATGTTTTTACTCTTTCTGTTTTGTATGCAGCTGTTTTCGCCATTCATAAATTGCGTTACTAAATAAATTAGTATGCGCAGAATCTATAAAACATCACAAACAGTGTCTTCCATTAATGTGGTATAATCGCATAACTGGTGTGAAATAGTGTATTTAAGAATTGTTTTTGTAGTGTTTATCAATGCCTACAATATGGAGTGGTCGGTAGTCAGGCAGGTGTTTCTAAAATTCGTGTTTACACAAAGTTGTATTTTTAAAGGAAAGGTCCTCTTCTTTATTGCACATTTTATTGTTTTGTTTATATAACCCCCCTTTAACTTCTATGGTCATATTGGAGGCTTTTCTTTAGAAACTATTGCTGCTGTTTTCAGTTTTCAACATTAATTTTTTCATTATGTATTATTAAAAACACACACACACATTCACGTGCATACTTATAGACTTAATAGGGGATTGGGTTAATGGAAAATGTTCCACCCAGCCGGGAATCAAACCCTGTACCTCTGGGTGAAGAGTCAGAACTTTGACCACTTAGCCTCAGAGGTAATCTATTACTTAACTGTTTATATTCTTTATCCTAATTCAAATAGTATCTGGAAATTTTATTCGGTCATTTTTAAAATAATTTAAACACGATGTGTTCACATTACATGCTAAATAACGATAACATGGAAAGCTAAATGCTCAATTTATTGCAAGCAGGTTATGATCATTTTATCCACAGAATATATAATTTCTATATACGAGGGTCATCCAGAAAGTGGCAGACATTTGGCATAACTAAATAGTAACGAAAGATATCAACATAAAACTGATTTACAAACTTATAGTGCCTTACTCCATTAGTCAACGCAACCTCCATTCTGCCAAGATATTTATTGTCACTTGGTACCAGTTTTTCCAATTCCGATGTTATACTTTTCTACTGCCATAGAATTTATTAATTTTTTGAATGCCCAACATGTTCGGCCAATCGAATTTTATAGGCAAATAACGCAAGGTGTAGTGAACATGCAATGAACGAGTCTTCGTTGAGGAAATGGCGCATAATTTACGAGTAATCAAGTGTGTACCAAATAGCCCAGAATAGAAGTTCGTCAACCTTTATGGAGGAGTTGAAACAAATGTTTATAAAAGAATTCAGAAAAACCAGTCTTTCATTTGGACACCGTACATGATTTTTTGGATGGAAAAAGTGTCCCAGCCATGAAGGTCTCAGATCTTTAGGGTGAAGCAGTACATCTGCGTTGAAAAACCGGTACCACGTGACAGCCAATACATTGCTAGCAATGTCGATTAAGTTGAAAAATAGAGTAAGGTGCTGTAAATTGTTACTTCGTAAGTACAATTTTGATTCATAATTATCGTTATTATTTAGCTATGCCAAATCGTCTACCACTTTCTGGGAGGCCCTCGTAATATCTAAACATTCCATGTTTTGAGTTTTGATAAGCGCATGGAAAGGAACTTTTTAATGGGTATGTTCAATTTATTGCAAGCAGATGATAATCGTTTTATTCGCAGAATATATAATTGCTGTATAATATCTAAACATTCCATATTCTGGGCTTTGTACTAGTTATGGGATTGTTTCGCGGGTAATGAGAATCACAGTATAGTATTTTAATTGAATTCTATTCAAACGTTCTCTAAGGCATCGCTTTATAATTACATCACTGAAATATTAGCATATAATATGTATATACCTCATTTTTAGAATTTATTTTATTTTCCGCGTTATTTAATCCAAAGTCAATAACTTCCAGATAATCTTTCTTATGCAATATTTATCAATAATTCTATCTTTCCTAATAGTAATTTTTATTTCACGTTGAAATTTATTTCCTATCACAGAGCATGTTTCTTTGGAATCCTCTTGTTACAGCTTAATTAAAATAAGTATCAGACATAAGGGTAGGTATAAGATATAGCCAATTAATATAGATACCTTCCATATTCTAAAAAGAATTGGTTTTTTTTTTAATAATATAATATTCACCTTAAATCTCAACGGATTACAACTCAAGAATCGTTGATCCCAAGAAAGAAGTCATTCCACTTTAAAAGTTGTTTGGGAGAACGTTTTTATTATACAGAGATCACTTTTCTCCCTAACAGTCATTAATTGAAATGTTGAAGAATGATAAAGCTGTTTCTAAGTACACCTAACGACTGCAAGTGAAAACTGCAATTTTACTGATCAACGTCTTGTTTCTGCGAAATAAAAAATCTGATGTGTTACACTCACATGACTTTCTCTATATCTTTCTAAAGTATTATTGTTAATAAGCATTTCTTTTATTTATTTCATGCTAATCGAGAAAAATTAGCAGAAGCTTTATTGTAAGTAGAAGCGAAATAAGGGAGTACCATAGGTTAAAGTGAAAGCCAAAAGCTGGTTGTCATGTGGCTGATGTTCCTTTGTTTGTATGGACAGGAGTTGACAAATACCTGTATGAGAAAATATAGGTTTTTCAAAACTGAAACCAAGAAAAAGGAATATCTCAAAAACGATCAACTCCACGAAAAAAATGTATATAATATAAATTGTGTGTTTTAACGTGCTCTACATTTTTGGTGTGTTAAGTTTTTGTCCATCTCTTACGGTTTAGTAGTTATGAAAAATTCATCCAGAATAAAGTAGTCTTCAGAGGCTATTCCCAGAAAATTCAAGATATACATTTCATTTGGCAGATAAATATCTTTAATATACGAAATTTTAATCAAAATCGTTAGAGCCATTTTTGAGAAAATCAAAATTTTCGAAAAAAGTTCCATGTAAAGGGTATTTGGGGGTGGGGTAATTTTTCTCAAAATCTTCGTGTCGCATCCCTGGAAGATACTAAACTTAAATACCAAGTTTTGTATTTTAGCGACTTTTCGTTTTTGAGTTATCGTGTTCACAGACACACACACACACGAATCTTTTTGTGAAAATGCTTTTTTTGGTTACAGGGGACCCTAAAACATATATTTCCGGTGAAATCTCGGTATCGAATTTTTTGGTGGAGTGCAATACATTCTCTATACACTATGTATATAGTGAGTATAGAGAAAGTAAAAATAACATGCGTATTAAAAACAGTATATATATATATATATATATATATATATATATATATATATATATATATAATGGCTATAGTATGTTCAGTATTCTTCAAAAGCAAATACAACAATAAGTTCTACACAATATTCATAAGTAAAATGATCATCAATGAAGATACTTTTGGTAAAGCTTCACTCCCATTTGGTAGAAATCAAATAATGTTTATAATGATTTTAATTCAGAAAGATCAGTTTTCTCCCTAACAGTCCTTAATTGGAATGTTGAGGAACGATTAAGCTGTTTCTAAGTACACCTAATGACTGCAAGTGAAAAATGCAATTTCACTGCTCAACGTCTTGATCCTGCCGAAATAAAAAATAACATGCGCATTAAAAATAGTAAACATAAAAGCTATAGTATTTTCAGCATTCCTCAAAAGCAAATATAATATGCTCTACACAGTAATTATAAGTAAAATTATCATCAAAGAAAATACAGGTAAAGCTGAGGATCCCAATCAAAATTTCTTACAGTTGAATACTATTTGGATACATTTCCCATTGCTCAAAGACCACATTTCGAGTTGGGTAATAAAAGCGAGACGCAAATACATATGAAACGTTTAACTCCCACCAGTAAAATAAATGCAGTTAACGTAAAAAGAGTTTTCATCTAACAGAAGATAATAAGGGAACTACTTCCAAAAACTTGAAAGAGTACTCACATAGTTAAGTCCGATGTGATCTGGAACGTTAAAATAACTATAGACAAGAGGAAGTTAAAAATTGAAAACCTTAGAATTTGTTGTTAACTTACTGACAATTCAAATAAGAAGATGCATAACATTTTACAATACTTGAATTAACGTTATTTCAGAATTCTTTCCTGCTTTGTGAGTTTCCGCTACATTATGTGCCAAACATGCATTGTTGTCGAGACGGCTGTGTGTCGATCCTTCATTCGTCAGCTGAGCGGAAGAGGAGAAGTAAACAAAGATAAAACTTCTCGAGAGTTGCCTATTGTACTAACAAGATAACTAAGAAATTTAAAAAATGAAGCGATAATTGTTGAGGTTATCTTACTGCCTTCTTGTGGTAGACACCTAAGGCATCTGCTTCTTCCGGGCGGCCGGGGTGACCTTTAGACTGCTACCTCGGAACTGCTAGCTCGTTTTAAGCCTTCAACTTAACTTTTGGTTGTATACATTTTAAGATGACGCCAGAACTGGTGTTTCAAAAATTATGCTTTTGCTGATATTTCTAACAATCTGAATTTTTCCCAAATAATTTAACCTCTTGTCCTATTTCATGGTTTGTAGCCCCAGAAGGGACTAGCAACTGCTGACTTTTCTATTGGCTCAATTCTTTTATTCCTTTGATAATTGTTTAAACGAATTCTTAGATTTATTTTACTTAAACATAGATACGATCAAAATTGTTGGAATATGTTTGGTAAATTTCAGAGACTTTTGTTACGATATCAATGTAATTAAAATTAACCCCCAAGCCTTAATGTTAATAATTGGATGTAATTTTAATATAATAATTCTAAATTGTATTGATATTAATGTTATGCTGCAAAGCATGGTTGGTGAATGCTCATACAAAAAGACGCTCATTCGGCGTAATATGATAGAGAGATGCAACTGTTGTGGGAGTGACGACGACGAGTGATAGTGTGCCAAAAGCAGCCCGAAGTACCCACCCTAGCAAGGGTTTAACCATGTATTGACGGAAAAGTTTGTTGTTTGCAGAAAGTCGGTTGAAAATGAAGTTGTGGAGTAAAAGGAGGTAGCATGATTGCTCCTCGGTGTTTGCCAGTCATGGTGCAATGGCGCTTGTGCAACGCTGGTGCTAGTTGAGATTGTTATTTAACTTTTGATGTCCAAGCAACTCTTGCAAGGATTATATAGGAGCTCAGTGGAATTGCTCCGATGTTACCGGAGATGCCCGCAAGCGTGTTATAATCCCCAAGATACCTGACGAGGGCGCACCGATGGAAGGGTAAGTTTGTTGTAGAATTTAATAGTACGGTGGCTAACATCGTCCTGCATGTATGGTAAAGCAGAGGCTTTATGGAGGAATATGCGGGAAAAGAGAAGAGAGCAGAATAAATAAGACCTAAAACATGCACCCGTTGAAGCAGTACCAGACTGGAGTCCGCTGCCATGCCCCAGATCTCACAGGTGTAGGTAAGATGGGGATTATGAGAACCCTCTAAAGGTCCTCCTTAAGAGGAACGGGCATCGTGGAGACCTCAGAATCGGGTACAAGGAGGCCGCCACCCAAGTCTCTGACGTGTTCCCCAAAGGTTAAGTCCTTATCCAGTTCACTCCCATGTAGGTGATGATGTTCGTCCATTCTCCTTCTTCTGAGAAACGTGAATGTGGGAAAGTTTGCGGGAAAGCGGCGCTGGGCGAAGAGAATGGCGTGGCCCTCTCCGGATTGATGAACAATCGCCAACGCTTGCACCACTCTTGGTGGAGGCGGAGACGTCTCTGAACGGAGTTGAAGGTTCTGCGTAGGTTTCTGTTTCTGCAATATAACAGCACGTCGTCAGCGTATTGTGCTGCTGGGCGAAGAGAATGGCGTGGCCCTCTCCGGATTGATGAACAATCGCCAACGCTTGCACCACTCTTGGTGGAGGCGGAGACATCTCTGAACGAAGTTGAAGGTTCTGCGTAGATTTCTGTTTCTGCAATATAACAGCACGTCGTCAGCGTATTGTGCTATGTTGACGTGCCGTTCTGTGGGTAACCATTGTATCAAGTTTTACCGAAGCAATCAACTCAAGGGGGCCGGTCCCCATGGCCGCGCTCGCTAAAGCGTCTTGCTTTGGTGCTTCGCGGCGCAGGGGATCGTGGGTTCGAGTCCCGCCGTGGGCATGGGTGTTATATGTTTGTGTATGTGTGTGTAAAAAGTAAAACAGAAATTTAGTAAGCATACGGTAATCACAGTAATCAAATTAGGTAAATAAAAAAGTAGGATATACAGTGAGGGAGTCCCGATCAGACTCCGGAACTGTATTTAAAAAAAAAAAAAAAAAAAAGGCTTCACGGCTCCTGACTGCTGCTTACGTATAGCTATAGCACTGCACATATTCATACGTAATATCTATTATTACAAAACAAAATGTCTATTACCTAATCGTTGCACGCCAGATGATAAACTGTTGTTTGCACGGTAGTACACTTCTATCCTGTTTATCTATAGTCACTTGACGAATTTTCATATTGAATATTAATGATTGTTGTTCAACTTGAAACTTGTGGTGTTCTCAGAAGATTATTGCATGTTATTGAGAATCTGGATACCTCAAACAGAGCTTTTACGTTACGCAATATTTTTTTACTTAAAATCTAAATTCAATCTAATAAATAGAATTTGAATTGTGAATGATACACTTACGATTATGCAGCGTTATGTTAACACTACGTGTTCATTGTGAATGGACCTTGCTGCCAAGATGTTGTAACTAACTATACCCCATATTTCAAGGCGTATTTAGTAACTGGGGTTAACAAGGAAAATAATTGTAAATATTTACACCTCAGCCTGCTGAATTCATTTTGCATTCCTCATAAGTCGCTTGATGCCTATTTTAATGCTTTTTGCCTAAAACTATCTACAGGGAAAACAAACATGACTCTTTAAATGTACTAAAATATTTGATAGATATTTGTGTTAGTTCTATATCGGCTGTTGATTCTATTTTATTGAAAATGGGTCTAATATTGCCTGAAAGAAGCAATTATATTCGAAAATTATGATCACTTTTTTAAAGTCTTCAAGTGCTGTGAAGTGCGGAGATTAAAAAGTGAGTTCAAACTATGAATGAATCGTAACTCATCAAGACCAACAGTTAACGTTTAAATGCTTTAACGTCAACGTCAACATTCCGGTGTCTTTACATAGTTAGATGCGCATATGTTGCATTGTGAACTGCCGCAATGTATATTACTGAGGAGAAACACTAGAAATGAAATTTTCAAAAGATTCTTCAACTTTTCGAGAATATTGATTTATAAATGTCTTTGAATGTAAAGTATTTTTGTATAAATGTAAATGTGCTTTTACATGTTATCTATTTAGTGATAATGCTTCCCTTAATTTAAAAGTTTAAAGGATCTATTCATTGTGGAAGACTATCACTTTTATTGTTTTTCAAACAAGCAGTTAAGAATTAAACACTTCTTATTTTTAAATTGTTTTATTTATTTATTTTATTTTATGTAGCTTAAAGTCCTTTAACCTGGTTAATCATATCGGACTAAAAATGAAATTGGTGGAATGATAATCAAATATCTCGGGGTCCACGGAACTTAAATTTACTCGACATTCATCTTCTCACGATAAAGAAAACCCCGAAAAAATCTTATCCGGATAACTCAACCTAAGCGAGATTCGAACTCGTGACCCGTTGAATGTGAGGCAGACACGCTACACCCACACTACTCAGGGGCGCTGCTTCTTAATCATGGTTGTGCTAAGTAATTTTAATGGTATTATATATTCTGGAATTTGCTTAATTTGAGGAAGAAAGGACGAAAAAATAAGCGCTTTTAATATTTTTGTTTTAAACAGTGGTTTGCTTAAGTTTTCCACTCGTATTTCAGTGTTTCCCTCCAGTGTTGATAATATAATGACTACCAAGTCATTAGCCCCAAACCTACAGCTGTTCAACGATATTTGAGTATGGAATATTTGTATAAGTAAGGAAAATTTCAAACTGGGCACTTAAAATATAGGATAATTTAAGTTTCCACTTATGACCTCAGTGTTTTTTTCGACCTTTATCAAGGAAGACCCAGTTAATATTGAGCACTCTTAGTAATAATCTGTGATTATAATTACAAATAACAAGATATTATGCTTGGAATAGCAATATTCAAATTTATAAATTGAATATTGTAACAATTCCTTGAGTGCCTAATTTTATACTTTTTGACTTATTTTAAATATCCAAAAGTCTTGGCCTTCATTCCCAAAACTCTATTGTGTAGCTATTACAAAATCTCGACAGGTAGCTCGGTATTTCATACTAGATTCTAGTTTTAGCCAACCTGTCTGAAATGTATGAAATGTATGAAATATAGCCTTCTTGGAGTTTTACATGCTTACACAGAATGCTTATTTTAAATTGGCTCAACCCATACCTCCAATCGAGTTAGTGTTAACTGCGGAAGTTCCTCTCTACTCATCCCCTTCATTGTCTCTCTTTCTCTGACATCCTCTTTCGATCTCCTAGAGGAGTAGGAGCTGGTATAGCAGCTGGTAATCATACTAAGGAGGAAAATTAAGCACTCTTAGTTATACCAGCCAAAACAACAAAAAATTAAATTAAATATAATTCACTTTTATTTATTATACAATCTGAATAAAAATATAATTTCATCTACCAAAATATAATATTCCTTCCTGCTTTAGTCTCTGTCTACTTTCTACCCTCTAACCGCTTTTTCCTATCTACTTTTCTGTCTCTCAGCACTAGGTCACTGTGCCACTGGCTCTCTTTTCTCTCACTTTGTGTGTGGCTTGCCCTCTAATTTTTGGTAGTGTTTAACGCCCGCTTTTAATACTTGTGCCAGTACCGGGGAAACTGGAGAACCCTGCGCCGCTTTGTCCACCACAAATCTCACATGCGGTCGCTTGGGATCGACCCGGGTCGTCTAGGTCTAACCATTCGGCCACCCTCTATGATGTACAGGGTACTGATATTTTATAAGTTTGATTTAAACTATTTTCTAGTACATCAATAAAATTTAAATTAAACTCAACATAAGTGAATGTTACTGGAGTACATTCCGGAGGGGGTTCCACACTGCAGTCATTATGGGCTTATTGTGCGTCACAACACAGGAGGATAGGATGATATGAGGGCGGCCGAAACCGGACCCCTACCGTGGAGATTCCCTAACATAGTCCAACCAGTCCTTCATGTGATGCGGGGAGTGTTAGGAACCCGCGCTCCTAAGTCAGAATAACCTTGGTCCCGCAGACGACTCCAACATCAGCCTACCGCCGAAAGCACATTTACCACCACGGAAAGGGGCCACCTTCGCAGTCATCACCGATACTTACAACCCTGTAAAACATCGGTAGGATGAAACAGAGATGAAATGAAGGGACTGGAAGTTCGGGAGATGAAGAAAGCTTACCAGCATTCGCTTACTGATCCGGGAAAACCTCCAGAAAAAAAAAAAATAATGCGCCAGAGAGATACTCCATGGGAACGAACCCACGAACTCCCGAATGTCATACAGAGACGAAACGACTGAACTAACTAGCTCGTTATTGGGACGGTACTGTTTTCCAGGCAGCGCCGTAGTTGAATGGTTAGACCGCTCGCCTCCTGTCTAGGCTGCCCGGGTTCGATCCCAAGCATCCGTATGTGGGATTAGTGGTGGACAAAGCGGCGTCTGGACGGATTTTCTCCGGGTCATTCGGTTTCCCCCGCCATTCATTCCACTAATTCCTCCATTATCACCTTTCCACTTTCGCTTACATTTCATATCAACAACTTCCTCTACGGGCCGACCCCTCGTAACAGGTTCTCCACTCTGTGGCTTCTGACCCCTAGGCATTGGCTTGTAAGTCCTAGGGAGGGTAAGCCGATTACGAAACGGAACTATTTTCTATTCATTCACATAATTGATGGGGGGCTGTTATGACTACACCATATAAAATTGCAATATATTCTATTGACATTTTGTAACGGATATGTGAATAAGAAATATCACAATTTTAAACCTTCATATGTGAATTATTCATAAAAGTAAAAAGCAGCAATACCTTTTTATTTTTGAGCTGGTGCCCAATTTTACCGCCCATTTCTTGAAAGCAATTAAGAAGCTTCTGCTGCATATCACGTTTCATTATAACTGTTTCAATGCTCTTAGATGACATATAACATACACATATGCAACATGTTTTGATATAAATGTTTTGTTATCAATGTCATCCCATTGAATTTATTTGCATCAGTTATTAATTCAAAATCAAAATTTAAAGTAACATTTTAGGTTAAATTTGAATACTTATACATATGTGTCACTTTACACACCGAGAAGAGTATCCAAGTATGGATGTTAGTAATGCATTTTCATGTTTGTATTCTATCTAAGCAATTCTCCCTACATTGACGATCAATTAGGTTACGCCTAAATGCCAATATTAAATAAATAAAACATGCAACTAATTGGAATTAGGACACATTCTAAAGGGTAGCACAAACGACAAGTTTGTCCCAAATTTATGATGCGATACCTTAGATTCTTATTTATTGGAGATAAATTATTTTGTAAATCCAAATTACCGGAACTACATTTTATCTCGAATCATTCGTTGGTTCCAGGAGGTCACATTTTAACATAAAATTGTAGAAAGAAAGTAAAAATATACGACTGATAGATTCTGCTGCTCCACGTACAACCGACATGATAAAATGCTTTTGTTTCCCAAAACGTAACATCACGTAGTAGAATGTAAAATAAAATCAGAAGAGTGGGCAACTCAGTTAGAGGAAGCACGAAATGGAGTCCAAAAATAATAATAAGTCGCCATTTATCTACCCCTGATATAGATGTCGACTTTACTTACGCAGATTATATGGAGAATGTGGATTTCAAAATACTCATTAAAAATACTAAAATAGAGTACTTATATGTTTGCATAAGACTAAAAAAAAAAAAAAAAAAAAAAAAAAAAAAAAGATTAAAGAAAAATATATTGATTTAAGTCAATATTTGTTTAACTTTTCGGCGCATTATTCGTCAATTTTAGAGAGTTTCTTTCAATGTCCTATATAATTTCTGCTCTAGAAGTTTATGTCCTTTTCATTGCAAGTTATTGTGCTTCCAAAGTTTGTTTCTTTTTTGTTTGCATGTTTATGGAATTTTATCCTCTTGAAAATACGTTGGAGATTGTACTAAAACAAATGTGTACGACTAGCATTAAAAAACGACCGTATTATGTAGTGTCTGTTCAAGAAGCTATCCTTTGTAAAATCTACACTACTCAATCCCACTGGTTGGTTTATAGTACAAAATTTACCAAGCGAGATGACTCCGTTTTAACTAGTGAGCTCGTATTCGGGAGGTTCCGGATTCGATTTCTGACACTGGCCTTGACATTTCATGGTTTTCCTTGGTCGGTAGGTAAAATCGGGAGGTCGCTGATCTAGCACAATTTCCTTCCCATTATTTTCCTTTCATTTGGTTTTCACTTCTTCTTTCGGATATGTTTCTGGGTTTCGTAGAGTACGATGGTGTGGAACATATGGCGTGGATATTTGCTCAAAGAATAGACGACTTCCTATGGAAACTATAAGACTGCCAGGTCGGTCTCTTAAGTATCTCCAGTAGTGGGATGGGTCTTCAAGCTGTTATGAACTTCCGCGCGTCGCTGTAGCCTGTCTATCGGCGACCTGCAGTATACTGTGGTGCATTCCTTCGACCTGGGAGGGGGTTGCAGTGTGCAAGCTCTCCCCCTCAGTCGTGAAACGTATAGGTGTAAAATTGGGCTTTTTAAGCTTGCACCCAATTTTAAGCCTTTTTCCACATTTCAGAGGAGAATAAACTAACATAAATACGCGTTAGATCGTAACGATGTCAGGTTGGCGGTTTAACAAGTCTGTAAAATTAGCATAATGTATTACTTTTGCTTTCAGTCCTTCATGTAATGTTTTGTGTTCCCATATGTATAATTAAATTAATATTCCGTTTTATTCATTTCTTCAGTCCCAGTTTAACGTCTGTGTTCATGCCTATTTGAGGTGTAAGTTGTAATACCTTTTGCCTGTCTGGAGTCCTTATTTACAGGGTCATATGGAATACAGAAATCTCTTAGATATCTGTGATTTGAGAATATTTGTACTCCATGATTCTATCCAGATGTAAATTATAGGGATTTAATGACTAAATTCAAAGGAGACGTTGCAAAAAAACTGTATTATACCATTTAATAAACAATCTAGAAGATAAATTCAATATTTGTTCAATTCACGAATTTCAACATAAATAAATCTGCTTTACGACCACTATTTGCTCACAAATTCAAATTTCACTGGTGATTAAGAATTCAGTTTTATTAAGAAAGTGTCTTCACGTAACTTTTTTTAATTTAATCAGTTTCAGTTTTACCTTAAATACGGTTAATTTAAAAGGTCTCTTGTATAATTTTTTTTAAATACTCTAAGTAAGTGTATGCACGTGCGTGTGTGCTTGTGTATTTATTTGTATGAATGTATAGACTGTGGCATATTGGACGTATATGTGACTGCTCTCATGTTCGAAATTTAAATACATCCTTCTTTGATACAGCAGGAGGTGGAGACCCTATTTTATATCAGCACTTATTTTCATTTTTTGGACATCCTGAAGTCTACATTTTAATTCTCCCAGGATTTGGAATAATTTCCCATCTAGTTTCTCATGAAAGAGGAAAAAAAGAAGCATTTGGAAATTATGGAATAATTCGAGCTATATTGGTTTCCTAGGTTTGGTAGTCTGAGCCTTGTACATACCAATTCATTGCGGTTGGGATGCTAAATAACACGGAAGAGTGCGCGATTTTTTTTTTTTTTTTACTCAACAGGTTCCTTCAGAACTCTTTTCATGGTTCCTTTAATATTCGAGATATTTCACCAAGCTTCTTCTTCCAGTATCTTCGACAAGTTTTCAGTAAGTTTGTGACATAATGTTCTAGCTATAAAATGAGAAAGGGTTGCAGTGCGTCGAAGCGTTGGGTGAATTATTTGCAGTAGTGAATTTAAGACTTCAATTGTAAACAATGTTTTAAGCAACAAAGGCATTTGTTACAATATGTGTACGTATTTTGTTTTGGCTACTACTCTTATTACTATTGTTACTTTATTATTGTTATTATTATTATTAGTATTGTTATTATTATTGTATGTAACTGTGACGTAAGTCCTGTTGAAAAGGGAGTAAATAAATAAGTTTAAACATCCTAGGGACTTTGATTTTAGACATTTAACTCTGTGGCTGTGGGCTTTTGCTGTTAGTTTTTATTGATATCCATTAGGAAAAGCACTCATATTAATTCCCACATTCACATTTCCAGACTATGTGGAGGGTTGTGAAATTAATGAAAAACTCATGTGCTCCAGAAGGGAATCAAACTGGAGACCTCTTGATTAAAAAATGAAAACTCTGATAAGTCAACTACAGAGGTAATCAGAATATTACTGTGCACCTCCTAGGTCACGTTGTAATCCTATCATGTGTGCCTGTCTGAAACCCAAGCTAGTTGGCTCAGGCGTTTGTCTGGGAATGGCATTTGGGAGGTCGTGGATTCGATTCCTGCGGCCGATCTCTCTGATCCATGGGTTCTTTTTGGGGATTTTCCTGCAGATCTGGGGAGATCTCTTCATTCCCTTCATCTCATCTCCATTTCATCCAAACGGTCTCTTTCAGGGTTGTAAGCTTTGGTGCGCCCTTCCTTGGTGGTAAATGTGCCTTTAAAATACCTTTGGCGATGGAATAGCGTTGGAGTGTCTATAGAGCCCAGGGGGTTCGGTCAGATTTGGGGAGTGGGCTCTTAGCGCTCCCGCGTCGAGATGAAGAAATTGCTATTTAAGTTTGGTATATTTCAAGGGAAAATCCGCTCACCCAAAACTACTGCATACACGGAAAAATTTTCGTAAATTTAGATTTTCTCAAAAATCTCTCTATTTTAACCAAAACACCCTATATTAAAGATATTTATACGACAATTAACAAACATATTTTTAGTTTTCTGGAAATAACCTCTGAAGAGCTCTTCATTCTGGATGAATTTTGCTGAATTTTGCACAACTGGTAAACCATATGAGATAGACAAAGACTTACTCCACAATAGATGTACATCTCGTTAAAACACATAACATTTTTGATGGAGTTGGTCATTTTTAGATATTCCTTATTATTGGTTTTCGTTTTAAAATATTTAAAATTTTTCTTATTCTGAAATGTGTAAACTCTGCCAACGTAAAGAAACGGATTTTAACCACATAGCAAGCAGGTTGTGAAAGATATGATTATCGCTTTCGCCTAGTGTGTTCCTTTATTTCCATTCTATTTTCTAGGAAGTAATAAGACATTTCTCCTATTTTTATACTGAGTAGCATGAAGTAGATACAAGAATAAGTGTTTAACAATAGTTTGTTACAGAGAAAGTTATGTAATTTGAATACATCATATTTTTTCCTAGTCATTTAACAAAAGTTCAATTTCTTAGCACCACTAAACCATATAATGTCAATTGGAGATGCTAGTCGAAATAGATTTCGGTCAATATGCCATTCCAAACTGCTATCTGAATCATATTTGTTCTTATGGAACAGCCAAACGTTTTGTAGACTGTTGGTGAAAGTCATTTCTCCAAGGAAGATGTTCTAGTTTAGCTGTAGTCCGTAAGGGCAATAATCTGCATAATGTAACCACACCACTACTGCGCAGGAGAGTGCCGTGAAATGCATAATTCAGATGCACTCAAACCTCTTCTGCTTTAACTAGCTTGGCAGCGAATACTCCAGGCAGTCGTGTGAATACCAGCACGGTGTTATGCATACCATCCTGGATACCTTTCACAAATCTTAAGGATCTAAAACTCCCTCCGGAGCCCAATTTTAGTTGAACCTATCTCATTTTGTCCGCTTACTAATATCATTGCAATAAACTAAGCATAAATTTCAGGGTCTAATGTGAGTTATGTTTCTCTTGTATTTACATTCATCACATAACTGCCAGGTGCTGTGTTTAGTACAACTTGCACATTGCCGATTTGCGTTCACGTGATTCACCGTGAGGATGTGAGGGACTGATTCAGTTGAAAAAGTCCTTTATACAATAAATCGTTTTAGATATGCTAAATTTGCAGATATTCATTTAATTTACACCGCAATTGGAGAATCTGCCAATGCTGCGAGGAATTTTATTATCGACGATCTCTAAATCGTCATCTTTCCAAAAGACGAACGATCAAATGATCTGTGACACAATTCTTTTAATTCACAATTTGAAGAGTTTTTTAGGTGTTAGGGTTTAATTTTAATTTCTCACCTTTGTAGAAGCTATAGAGACGGTGATTTTGTCATTTAAATAACGGAAATGCTTACATGATGATTTTAGTTGTGTATTTGTTCAATTACTAAATTTAAATAAAGCATAATAATGCAATTGTGTTCAATACGTTTGAGTTTAAAACTGAGTACCATTAAGTCTTAATCAGGCAGTGTTGTATGAAAGTAAAATCGAATGGTTACCTAGGTTGGAGTTTCAATACGATCGATATTCTTCTCTCATATCACACTATCAGTAGTTGGGCAATACAAAGGACCGAGAGGGCCAACGCTGTGACCTGTTACGTAAACAATCACCGAGCGTCTGAGATAGAGAATAATAACCATCTTAAAACATCTTCGTGAACATAACTTAGAAAATAGCGAAAAAAACTGCAAATAATGGATCGTCCTGAAACGCTGATACAAGTACTTACATTTACTGTTCTCCTAGTATGTATAATACTGCCGTACACTGGTCCAGTTTTCATCACAGAAGCATATTATCATCCCTGAATGTGTTATTTTCGTTCCTCCTAAATGGCCAACGAAATTTAAATGACATTCTTCTGTTCAAAAGTATTCTTACTTCTATTTCAAATGTTATCTTCTCGCTTTCTTATATTATGCTTCTCGTTCCGAACCTTGACATTTCATAGTTAATCCATTTTATTTCTACCAATCACGTTAATCATTTGTCACAATTTTTCACAGGAACCATTGCCGGCCTGTGGAATACGCGATAAAGATATAACAGATATAACATACTGTAATATATAATAAGCGGAGAAAGTAATGCATTCTGCCAA
The DNA here is from genome assembly GCA_030762935.1 of Hymenopus coronatus. Lineage (NCBI taxonomy): Eukaryota > Metazoa > Arthropoda > Insecta > Mantodea > Hymenopodidae > Hymenopus > Hymenopus coronatus. The sequence continues at coordinate 50,578,496 of CM060890.1, read as the reverse complement.
CAAAGCTAATAGTGATATTTCACTGGAAATATAAGTTTTAGGTTCTCCTGAAACAAAAAAGAACACTATGTAAAAAGGTTCATCTGTGTGGGTGCATGATGTGTGACTGAACAGCATATTTCAAAAACGAAAAGTCCATTACATCTCAAAGTTAGTACTTAAATTCAGCATCTTTTAAGGATGCGACAAGAAGATTTTTCAAGAAAATTCACTGCTCTTTAAATGGAAAAAGTTTTGAAACTTAGATTTTCTCAAAACTTTGAGTTAAATGTCATAAAATTAAGATATTTCCATTGTACATAAAATGCATGTCTTGAATTTTGTGGGAATAGTCTGTGAAATCCTCTTCATTCTGGATGATATTTGCACAACCATACGATAAAACAAAACTTACTACACAAAAAATGTAGATCTAAAATGCAAAATTCGCGTAAAATGCAATGTTTTGTTGAATTAACCATAACAAGATACTCCTTGTTCATAATTTTAATTTCTAATATACATTTTTTTTTTTTCACAATCAGAAAGTCGTTGTTCGTTTTTATTTTTCCTGGTCAAGCAAAGAGCAAGGAATTTCACGACCATCGCATGATTACCAATTCTTTAAAATTCTTACTTTCTCTATTTTCATTCTATTTCAAATGAAATACGTAATAAACGTATTACTGCAAATCTTGATTTCCATTAAAGCAAATAGAGGAGTAAACTGTTTAAAAAATTAATTATTTAAGAATGAGTAGAGAAAGTCTTATAAATGTAACACATTACTTATATATGTATGTGTTTTTCTTGGCAACAAATTATTTAATGTAACATGTTATTTGATGGCACACATAAAGTGAAAATGCAAAAACAACCTTCGTGAAAGGTACACCGGAATAAGCGATCCAGTCAAAAGTGGTTAGCGCAAATACTTATATTTAACATTAGCTAACGTATTATAAACATATATTGATATTTGAAACTCCATATTAAGAAACATTTTACAGGCAGAACCTCCTGTATTCCAAATCTGAGTGACAATTTCTGTGACTGTCATTTTACTTCCCTAGAACATATGTATGTGTACACAGCAGATAGAGAAGGCATTGTATTCCACCCAAAATTGATGTTTTGAGGTCCCTTGAGTCCGAAAAACACCTTTTTATAAAAACTTCATGTGTGTGGGTATATGTCTATGTGTGTGTGTGTTTGTAGACAGCTTAGCTCAAAAACGTAAAAGACTGTCAAATACCAAACTTTGTATTTATGTTTAGTATATCTCAAAAATACGACACGAACATTTTCAAGAAAATCCCCCCATGACACCCTTTACATGGAAAGATTTTCGGAAATGCTTTTCTCAAAAATGGCTGTAACGATTTTAATTCAAAATATTGTATATTTGAAATGAAATACTGTTATTGAATTTCCTTAGAATATCCTCGAATACTTATATATTGTGGGTGAGTGTTGCAGAATTTTGCATAAGATAAACCGTGACAGATAGACAAAAACTTACTATAAAAAAATGTAAATGTCGTCTGAACATATAATTTATGTCATATACTTTTCTTGTATATATGACGGTTTTCGAGATATTTATTGTTATTGGTTTCAATTTTAAACCACCTAGCTTTTATTAAACATGAACCTCAATCTGAAACCTTAGCGATTCATTTTTAAAATATCTATCACTTTAACCTAATGTGGTCCCTAATTTCCCTTCTACTTACTAAGGAAGCATGTAATGAGATCCATTCTGCCAATATTTATCCCGATTAGCATAATATATATATATATATATATATATATATATGTAATATTTTGTAAAAATAGTTTGTATATGGAACACATAGAGAAAGTAATGTGAATGGAACACATCAGATTTTTAGAAATAGTTTACTTACGTTTATTATACTGCTGTAAGTAACCATGAGAACATGAACACATTCAACGCAAGCAAGCGGGATCAATCTATAAAATAAACTTTTGTTTATTTTTCCTCCATCGAAATTGCTCCTTTAATGAAACTAAATGAAATTGCCTGAAGTGGTTCCGACATCAAAATTACCTGAGGACTCTAATTGCTCTGTACTTTTGTTTTACTCCTGGCCTTGGAAATAGAGACAAATTTCACTACCAATGGTATAGATTTTAAAAGAATTGACGGTCGCTTAAGCCTAGTGTGGTCCCTTATTTCCCAGCTAATATAATGAGCTAAGTAATAAGACAATTTCTGATAATGTTTATCTGATTAACATTATATACCCTTATATATAACATATAACATACATTTTTTAAGAATAGTTTAGAGAATGATTTGAGAAAGTCATGTGAATGTAACACATCATTTTTTTTTCTGGGGAGACCTTATTCTTAAAGGGACATAAAGGGGATTCAAAACCTGGTAAGACACAGCGTTATATCAGATTTAACGGTTATATTGTAGAAGGGGGACAATCTGATACCAAAATGTCCTAAAATGCGATATTTTCATAAAATATTTTTGAAGAAATATTGTCTTCAACATGTTTAGAATGTGACAATTAAATATTATATGTCAAATTCACCTGGAAATCTGTGAATTTCAAATGTATTTAGACACTTGCAATGGAAAGTAGGCGTGGCAAATTTTCAAATTTCAGTTTGTAGCTCAGACTCGGTCTATTTGTGATTTTTGGATTTTAATGAGACGTTTCCCTTTAAAATATAGATGTTGGCTGCTCTTATTGCATAAATGCTGTTATTTGTTGACAAAAAATAAAAAAATATAACAAATGAATTATATTTTTTACAGAACAGCTAAAGCATGCTTATGTGTAGTTGATTTGTAGAGTCACTTTTGTCTTTCTAATAAATATAATGGTAAAAGTGTGGAGTGGAAACATAATAAAGAAAAGCTAAACTTTTAACTGGAAGAACACGAGAAATCCTACAGTAGATAAGAATAAGTTTCTTATGCTGCTAACTCTACAACTGAAGGAGTTACATGCCTTCTATTGTGTACAGATGAAGTTGTAGAACTGGATTACCTTCTTGTTGATAGTAATGCTTTGAAGAAGTTATTTTCAATATTATTATGTAGTGAGTGTAAAGAAGAATGTGTGTTGAGCTAGAGAGAGATCTATGATTTTTCTATGAAGATTGTAGTGAAATACCAAGCAAAGACTCAAAATGCAAGTGAATAATATTTGTAATATTTGCCCCAAGGAGGTCTTTGTTTCAGCCAAGAAGGTTGACATGACTGTGGCAGAAGCTATATCTCTTGTAAACTAAGCACAGCATTTCACAGAACTGGCAATGAAGTCAGAAATGTCTCCTCTTTCCACCAAATAAGCAATCGTAGAGATGACGTTGTGACAGAGTGTTTGACAACACTTAGATATAGAAATTAAAAGGAGAAATGGAACAAGAGTGGCAAATATCATCAAAGAATATTTAAGGCTGAAAGGAAAGGGAGTGTTTATATGCTGTAGGAGAATTCTAATGGGCGAGTGAAAAGCAATATTTCTAATATTTGTGTTCCAAAACTTTAAATAGTTTTTTCTCCACATAACCTTTGTTGTACTTTGGGGTAAACCTTTTTGCAGCAAGTATTGATGGGTAAACTACTATATTTTCAGTATACGTGAAATATAGCCTGTTAAAGAAAACTATGCATTGTTCTGTTGATTTCACTCATAAATACAAGCATATACTTTTTTTCTATGTAATTATTAGTGATAATTCGTTTTATTCTGTTTTAAAAAGAAAAAAATTATATTTCTAATAAATATTAATATTTTTGAAAAATAAATGTACAATTTACTGCATAGGCATAAAAAAACCAATATACCAAGTTTTATGTCTCTATTTTAGTTCTAAACTGCGAATAGTCTAACTTTTATTACTATTCAATTCTTTCAAATCACAATAAATACATTTTAGTTAAATAACTAATTTAGAGCAGTGAAACGTATACCAACAATATATCATGGCAGGTTCAATTTAACCTAAAAATCTGATGTCTTCCTTTCACATGACTTTCTCTACATTTCTGAAGCAAATTATTTTTAATAAGCTCTTCTCTTCTATCTACTTCATGCCAATCGAGATAAATATTAGCAGAAACGGTCTTATTACTTAGTTCCTTATAAGCAGAAGCGAGATAAGGGAGTACATCAAAACATTCAAATGTTTTAAAATGTGGTTGCTATGGAATTGAAATCTTTCGTTTTTCTTTTCTCAATTGTGTGTGGCTAGGAGCTGACAAGTTCCCATATGAGAAAAGCATAAGTATATATTCGTGGAGTTGACCGTTTTCGAGATATTCCATGTTTGTTTCAGTTTTAATACATATAAGACACAAATTGTGTAACTCATTTTTTGTGTAGTAAGTTTTGGTTTAACTCTTACAGTTTACCAGTTATGCAAACTTCAGCGAAATTCATCCAGAATAAAGAGGTCTTCAGAGGCTATTCCCAGAAAATGAAAATATACAATTTATTTCTCACGTGAATATCTTGACTATAAAGGATTTTAATCAAAATCATTAGAGCCATTTTTGAGAAAATCAAGATTTTCGAAAATGTTCCAAGCAAAAAGTAATTAGGGTGGTGGGAGTTTCTTAAAAATCTTCGTATCGCAGGTACTGAGCCTAAATATCAAATTTAGTATTTAACGGACTTTTCGTTTTGAGCTATGCTGTCCAGAGTCACACACACACATACACACTCGATGTTTATTATTATTATTATTATTATTATTATTATTATTATTATTAGTAGTAGTAGTAGTAGTAGTAGTATTTTATTATTATTATTATTATTATTATTATTATTATTATTATTATTATTATTATTATTATTATTATTATTATTAGTTCCGGAGACTTAAGATGACTCCGGCGCTGTATTCCTTTCTTTTTACCTTTTTTTTCTTACTTTCTCTACACGTACTATGTACATAATGTATAGAAAAGTATTGTATTCCACCCAAAAATTCGATAACAAACACAAATGGTTATTTTTCTAAAAATGCTCAAAACATATATATTTCCGGTGAAATCTCGGTAGTGAATTTTTGGGTGCAATATAATACCTTCTCTATACACTATTTTCATAGTTCGTACGTGTAGAGAAAGTAAAATGTCATTAACATTTGTTGATTAGGGAAAGTCTATTTGGTATCAGCATGACCCCCCTAAAAAACTTAGGTGCGCAGAAGATAACATTGTTCTTATTATATCAGCAGTATTTTATAGAGAAAAACGATTTACTGTGTCCATTCTGTTCCTTTTTAATATTGGCATTAAACTTTTTTTCTAAAGCAGCGCTGGTCTCTCTTATGTTCTACTGTCGTTGAGAATAAAAATACTTGTGTAACTACAGAGAACGGAGAAACATGATATTCGTAATAAGCACAGAGAATTTCTGAGCACGGAACGAGTTCCTAATGGGAAGTACCGTCTCAATAGCACGTTCTTCACCTGACTGATGTAACGCTCTCTCTGAACCGAATAATTGCGAAACCCTCGTGGCAATGCTTAGATAACATCTCCCAGAGTATTCCAAAGCCAAGTTTTTTTTAACTCGTTTCTTTTTTGATTTTTTTGTTCAAGTACGTTAGCAAATGCCAGCGTTGTGTTTGCTTACGGATCCCTTCATATGCAAGAAAACGTCTGGTATATCTTGCATGGTTTTGTTGTAGACCACATTGAATGAGGTATGATGTTTCTTGTCGCTAGGGACAGGAGGAATTATGGGAAATGAACTTGGATTAGAATCCTGAATGAAGGGCAATAAACTGCAGGATGAAGTAGTTTCTTGTCGCTAAGGACAGGAGGAGTTATGGGAAGTGAACTTGGATTAGAATCCTGAATGAAGGGCAATAAACTGCAGGATGAAGTAGTTTCTTGTCGCTACGGACAGGAGGAGTTATGGGAAATGAACTTGGACTAGAATCCTGAATGAAGGGAAATAAACTGCAGGATAAAGTAGTATCTTGTCGCTAGGGATAGGAGGAGTTCTGGGAAATGAACTTGGATTAGAATCCTGAATGAAGGGCAATAAGCTGCAGGATGAAGTAGTCTCTTGTCGCTAGGGATAGGAGGAGTTATGGGAAAGGAATTTGGATTAGAATCCTGAATGAAGGGCAATAAACTGCAGGATGAAGTAATTTCTTTTCGCTAGGGATAGGAGGAGTTATGGGAAATGAATTTGGATTAGAATCCTGAATGAAGGGAAATGAACTGCAGGTTGAAGTAGTTTCTTGTCGCTAAGGACAGGAGGAGTTATGGGAAATGAACTTGGACTAGAATCCTGAATGAAGGGAAATAAACTGCAGGATAAAGTAGTATCTTGTCGCTAGGGATAGGAGGAGTTCTGGGAAATGAACTTGGATTAGAATCCTGAATGAAGGGTAATAAACTGCAGGATGAAGTAATTTCTTGTCGCTAGGGATAGGAGGAGTTATGGGAAATGAATTTGGATTAGAATCCTGAATGAAGGGCAATAAACTGCAGGATGAAGTAGTTTCTTGTCGCTAGGGATAGGAGGAGTTATGGAAATGAACTTGGATTAGAATCCTGAATGAAGGGCAATAAACTGCAGAATGAAGTAGTTTCTTGTCGCTAGGGATAGGAAGAGTTCTGGGAAATGAACTTGGATTAGAATACTGAATGAAGGGAAATGAACTGCAGGTTGAAGTAGTTTCTTGTCGCTAGGGATAGGAGGAGTTATGGGAAATGAACTTGGATTAGAATCCTGAATGAAGGGCAATAAACTGCAGGATGAAGTAGTTTCTTCGGAAGTCTAACAGAAACTTCAATGAAAGGAAATGTCTTCGAGATGGTGTAGGATTAGTATTAGACACGAATGGGCAGAGTACCGGAAGTAGGCCCTCGGAGTCATTTGCCTCTTAGGTAACCCCAGGAAGGGAGGAATGAGGAGAGAGACAGGAAGGCTGGCCAGATCTCTTAACAGCAGCTCCTGACCGGTAGTTACGATTTAACTATCATTACGTCACATAGCGATATCGTTGAGAGTTAGAAAGTATGGTTCGGCCCGTAACGAGTAGTTACAGCTCTTAGCTACTAGTTAGCCGTAACGATAAGCTTAGAAAATAACCCTGCAGATCCGTATAACGTCGGGCGTAAGTAGCCTCAGTTGGAACGCCTTTGATGCCGCCCTAAAACAGGGGTTCAGGCCCCGAGCCTTCCGGAGGACTCTCAAAGGAGGCAGCACCAAACTAAAGGCAGAACCTGACCGAATGGTTCCGAAGAAACAACTCCAAAATAATCTTTTTGCATTACGCAAACCCCATCCAGCCCCAACCCGGGGAATACACGGGTTATCTTGTTCACAGACACACGAACACACACGGGTCTTTTTCTAAAAATCTTTTGGATACAAGGGATTCTACAACATGTATTTGTGGTGAAATTTCGATACTATGTACTATGTAGAGAAAGTAAAAATTAAAGTTTAATAAATTCACTGTAGTTGTTCAGACTTTAAGCAGACTGGAACATGAGGTAAGGTTTAAAGTTAAAGAGACGATGTCATGAAATTTATTCATAAAAGTTGTTTTACATCAAACAAAATTATATTACGGTATTAATATCACTCTTACTCGGAAAGTAAAGTCCTAATGCACAATAGGGACAGAGTGGATATGGAGTTTGAAGGGGGGAGGCAATGACAATGCACGTGCAACAACCAATATTTAATATAGAATATCGATGGAAAATGGAAGGTCAAATTAAATAGCAGTGCAAGTTCTTCAGCTGATCAATCATTTTAAAAGCCTTTTACATCTGCCAGCTGATAGCAGTAAATCGATTGGCAACAGCTCATCATTCTCAAGTACCAGTGAGTGTATTGCTCTACCACTCTATTTTTAAGCTTTATTTTATATCTGCACTCCAGTACTCAATCCATATTCAATCCACTTACCACACTGCACCTAAAAGTGGTAGTGGATGTATTCTACTCTTTATGAGTTTACGAACGATTTCATTACTTCGTACTTCGACTTCGCTGCTACTGACTGATATACTACTCGTAAAATCTGTGATTTATACTTTGGGGGAAAAATCTCATGTGCTCCATTCGCATGACTTTCTCTACATCTCTGTAACAAATTATTGTTAATAAGCATATTTTTCTATCTATTCAATACTAAAACATTAGCAGAAACCGTCTTACTACTTAGTTCCTTTAAAAGAAGAAGGAAAATAAGGGAATACACTAGGCTAAACCGACAGTCACATTTTTTAAAATGTGGCTGCTATGAGATTGAAATCAGTTTTTTTGCGTGACCAAGCAACAAGCAACTACCCATTACATGGAAACATTTTTGAAAAGTTTGTTTTGCTCAAAAATGACTAACGATTTTGTTTAAAATACCGTATATTATAGTTATTCACAAAATAAAATGTATATCTTCAATTTTCTGGGAATAGCCTCTGAAGAGCACTTTAATTTAGTTGATTTTTTCAGAATATAGCATAACGGTTAAACCATAAGAGATAGACAAAAATTACTACACAAAACATGTAGATCTCGTTAAAACACACAATTTATGTCATATACATTTTTGTTGTAGGGCTGACCGTTCCCAAGATATTTCTTGTTATTTGTTTCAATTTTGAAATACTTCTCAGGTAGGAAGTGTCCGTTTTTCTTTAGTTCTACTCCTGGCCAAGCAAAGGAGCCAATTTCAATGAAAATCGCATAATGATAGCTTTGAAAGCATTTAACTGTCACTTTAGCATAGCGCAATCCTTTAGTTCCTTTCTACTTATAACGAATTAAGTAATAAGTACGTTCTGCTATCTCTTATCTAGATTTGCATGGTGTACAAAGAAGAATCTTTTGTAAGAGTCTCTTAGTAGAGCAGTTAGAAAAAGTCATGTGAGAGTAACCGATCAGAATTTTGTATTTAACTTCTAAATTAGTTAAACCAGGCATATCCAAAGGTAACTCTTGGGAGATACTGATGGGAGACTTGTTTCCCCCGACTTCGGTTAAGGTGGAAAAATGTGGCGACTCACACATACCGACATATATACGCACTGTGCTTGGTAGCGAATGTGCTGTTTTAAGCAAACGCAAACAAAATGTAAGTTTCAAAACGCGGAAAGTATTATTTTCATATAATTTTCAGAGGCACCGCACGAAGTACAAAGGAATTACTTGCTCTACAAAATGTCCAAATGAAAGAGTTTGGAAGTTATTTAAATCACATTCTCTGGTTCTATTTTCCAAATTACGATTACATGCATTACATTTAATGGCAATATTTGGCTCCGCAAACATAAGCGAGCAAAGCTTCTCTAAAATGAATTATATATAATACATTAAAAAATTACCCGGAATGTGTAAATAACACAGAAATAGTTACTATAACACAATTTACACATTTCTTTCAAAATAGTTCCTTTCCGCAGTGGCACACTTCTGCCGCCGCGTGTAAAGAAACCGGAAGTACTCCTGGAAGCCATTTTCAGATAACTGCTGTAGTGCTCTTGTCGCGTGTACAGTAATTTCTTCAGGTTCGAAACTCTTGACTGACACCTTTATGCCATTCATTCACCTGAGTTTTCTTCATCGCTGTTTCACCATAAGCTTCCTCCATCATTCTCACTGTCTCTGAGGGAGATTTGTTTAACAAAACACAAATCTTTAAGTTGGACATTATGAATGCCTATACAACAAAAACTAGTTAGCAACAATCATTATTAGCATAATAATTGAAATGAAGTGACGTCATGGACGTTACCAAAATCTAAAAATAAAATATTGTTTACTTTCTCATACATTAAACAGAAAATAAACGATTTCGTTTATCTAGAGTTATTAAAAGCCAGAATCGCAGTAGGCTACGCGACGGCCATTTGGTTCATTTGTTAGGGGGCTCTGTACATCAACCTTAACACAATATTTATGGAGTCGTCGAAAATAAAACATATAACTGAAGTGAACAAAGGCAATATTGGCTGCAGATGAGGTAGGACTTTTATTTACAAACATCCCATTGTTTCGCATAGCGGCATGCCCCAATGCTTCACACAGAGTAGAATGAATTACTGGATCTACCTTTTATTTGGACATGCCTGAATTAAACATAGTTTACTCTAACTACACAACTATGTTAATTAAAACTTAGATTAACTCATTTCAGAACTTATTTCATCTGTTATTCAGTTATTGCACAGAATACTCCCTTCTGTTTCAGCGTAAATAAATCTAAGGAGCTTAAAAGGGGATAGATAACTTTTGTCACTTTGCTGCCAAAACGTCTTTTGTGCCCTGAGGTTCTAACGCTCATTAGATGATGACATTACACAAGTCTGCCATTCTTGAAAGTCGTTATCTTCATTAGAAGTGTTGCATATATCAGGTGGGATTATTTACTTGCAATATCATCGAGAAAATTGATGGAGTTGTAAGAAGAAGAGAAAGGCTCAGTAATCCTCCACACAAATCCCTTGTAACATCTCCCGGAGATGAATTTCTTGGTAAGTTACCAGAGACAGTTGCTGAGGACTACAAAAGACGCATTCATCAACACTGTGTCACTTAACTAGAAAATGCACTTAAACCTGGCTCAAGGGGAAGAGCTAATAGTTCATCTTCAATCAATGTAAGCCCCTATGTGGAAGAGGGGCCAAAATACACTCCCCTTGTCAGTAAGACTCAATAGCTTTTTACTTCACACTAATGGTCATTAAAGTCATGTATTTGCATAACGACTACCATAGTTGCTTATTTCTCAAATTTTGCTTTATGTGGTATATATTTTAGTAGGTTTTTATTCTAAGAATAGACGGCCGGGGTTCGATCCCAAGTGACCGCATGTGAGATTTGTGGTGGACAAAACGGCGCTGGGGCGGGTTTTCTCCGGGTACTCCGGTTTCCCCCGCCATCGCATTCCACCGGTGCTCCATCATCATTCATGCATCATCAGTGTCACCGCCTGCGGTGCCCTTAATGGTTAAAGCGGGCGTTAAACACTACTAATTCTAAGAATATGATTTAAGGACTGGACTAAGGATATATACACACATCTCAAAACTTAAGCAAAGCTGATATTTACTTTCTCTAGCATCTATGTACATATAATGTATCTATTAGCTAGAGAAAGTATTTTATTCCACCCAAAATTCTGTGTCGAGATTTCACTGGAAATATATTTTGAGATCCCCTGAGAGAGAAAAAAAAAAAAAGAAAGAAATTGTTAAAAGGGTCCGTGTGTGTAAACACCAAAGATGCGAACCAACAATTTTCAAGAAAATTCCACAAACTAGCCTTTACATGTATAATGTATCGATAATTTTGTTTTTCTCAAAAATAGGTCTAACGTCTTTGAATAAAACACCGTATACTACATTACAAGTACAATCTATCTTGAATTTTCTGTGAATAACCTGTGACGGCCCATTATTCTGGATGAATTTTGCTCAATTTTACATAACTGCTAAATTTTAAGCGATAGATGAAAATTTACTTCGCAAAAAATGTAGAAAAACACACAATAAACTTTGTCATATATTTCTTCTTTTTTTGGCACACTTGACCGTTTACGAGATATTTATTGTGATTGGTTTCAAACTACGTAAGTTTTCTCTTTTCTCAAACGGGAAGTCATGTTTTGTTTTATCTATCTTATTTTACTGCTGGCCATTCATATCGAACCGAACTTCAATTGTTTCACATAGCGACAAGCTTTTAAGGGATTTGACTATGTTTAGCCTAGTATATTCCCTTATTTCCGTTCTGCTTACAAGTAAGCTAGTAATAAGACCAATTCTGCTGAAGTTTATCTCTATTAGCAAGATATATATAAAAGAATAATCTTCTATAAAACAGTTTGTATGTTTGAATGGATTACATCAGATGTTTTAAGTGAACATTCTATGACTACTCAACACTTAAACTGACCAATTAACTGTTTTCAAATATTTGAAATAACTTGTACTGTAATTACATTTATGGAAAGACACAAAGCAACTAATATCACTGAAACTAAGTAGAAATGTCCACGTTATTTTTATGTTCAAATTTTAATAGCTTTCGGATACAACTTTTAAATCCAACCTTTATCTGTATGTTCTAAAGAAATTCATACAAAGAAAGAACAAACTATCAAAACCACCAATTGTGTAGTATATGACGTCCTTACACGAGAGTCATCCAGAAAGTGGCAGACGATTTGGTATAACTAATTAATAACGGCAGTCATCAACACAAAACTTTATTTGTTATGTTACAATACCTTCCTCTATTTCTCAATGTAATCGTCATTGCTATCAAGGTATTTATTATCTCGTGGTACCGGTTTTTCAATACAGATGTACGTTCACCGCCAAAGTTCTGAGCCAAGAAGTCCCTGTCACCTTGAGATCTCCATGGCTGGGGAATCTTTTTCATCCAAAAAGTCATGTATGATGTCGAAAGTGAAACACCAGTTTCTCTGAATTCTTTTATCAACATTTGCTTTGAACTCCTTCATAAAGTTCCACTCCGATTTTTGTCGTGCACATTGATTCTGCCTTGGTTACTCGTAAATTATGCGCCGTTTCCTCGCTGAAGGCACGTTCATTATATTATCACTGTACACTTGCGCTATCTGCCTATAAAATTCGACCGGCCGAACATTTTGTGCATTCAAAAAAAAAAAAAAAAAAAAAAAAAAAGAAAGAAAGAAAAGAGAAAACGAATGCGTCCTTAGGCGGCAGAAAACTATAACATCGCCATTGAAAAAATCTGATGTGTACCATTCACATGACTTTCTCTATATCCCTGCAACAAATTATTCTTAAAAAGCTTATACTTCTATTAACTTCATGCTAAAAACAGCAGAAATATCCATTTTACTTGCTTCCTTGTAAGTAGAGGTGAAATAAGGGAGGTTAAAGCGATAATAAAAAGCTGGTTGCTATGTCACTGAAGTTCCTTTGTTTGCATGGACAGCAGTTGACAAATTCCTGTATGAGAAATGTATAAGTTTTTCATAGCAGAAACCAAAAATAAGGAATGTCACAAAAACGACGAGCTTCACGAAAAAAATGTATATAACACAAATTGTGTGTTTTAACGTGCTCTACATTTTGTGTGGAGTAAGTTTTTGTCATCTCTTACAGTTTAGCGGTTATTCAAAATTTAGTAAAATTCATCCAGAATAAATTACTCTTCAGAGGCTATTCCCAGAAAATTCAAGATATACATGTTATTTGTCAGGTAAATAATGTTCTGTGTTGATGTCCTTCGTTATTATTTAGTTATGCTAAATCTTTAGTTACTTTCATGATGGCCCTCATATACGATACAACACCAAAGCAATGCATCGTTGCATAAAACATGTAAACTGAAGGGTTATATAAACAAAGTTCAAATATAGCCAGGCATATTTTCCCCCTTTTCATTGAATTGGATAAGGTTAATTGAATAAGAGGGGAAGTTATAAACAAACAACAAATAAAAAATATAAGTATGATAAACACTTCCCCTATTGCACACTCTTTTTCTCTGAGGTTGTGAAAAATACCAATACTGCATATGTGAAAGCAAAATTAATTAATAACAGCTATTGAGCACTGGTGGCAAACTGGCACAAATAAAATTACTGTCAAAAAAGTGAATTAACTGAGGCAGAATTAGCTACATAGATCATATAGTATTTACTTTTCGACCAATTAGCCTGTGTATACAAAATGACTTGACCATCGAGGAGATTACAGGCAAATGTCTTCTTCTTCATCTCTTTTCTATTTCTTCTGAAAAAATAATCCAGTCATTTATTTCTGGCTTGTTTTCGTAAGACCTTCAATTTTTGTTCTAGTCAAGAAAAGCCGAGTAAAGCATTCATTCGGCTTTTAGAAAAGCCGAAATAGGTCTGAAATAAGATTGCTTTAAATTTGTATTACAGAACTTCAATAAAACTGAGATAAACATACTTTAAGTCTGTTTTAAAAGATTTATTTAACCTAGCAGCACTAAATTAGCATAATTCATGTCAAAATGCTTTAAAATAATAACACATTAGTGAGTAATTTTTTACAGTATTAGTTCAACCACTACAGTTTTTCATCTTACGCTTGTCTGGCTAATATATAGGTGTAAATCACTAATAAAAAATTCCGGGATGTAAATAAATGTGCCAAAACAGATATAACATTAAATAAACTCTGGAAATGTTAACATCTTAGTAAGCTCTGAACTCTCTAGCACTTTAAACAAACTACGACCAATTGGTATTGATTTAATTGTTTATTCACACAAGTAGGACAGGAGTTGGATAGGTAGAGTGAGATTGAAAAATTTAATGCCATAGCCGGGATTCGAGCCACGGATTCGGTCTCCAGCTGGTTGCTCTATCACTGAGTTACTAAGTCAAAATGCCGGCATTGCATTAAATTCCTCAACTGACTTGCATGTTTCTCGGTTAATACAAATTAAATCAATAAATAAAATGTTAGGTGGAACCAATACTTCACCTAATACGCAGTAGAGAAAGTAAAACATTTGTTATGCATTTGATAATTCTGTTTTGTATAGAATTTGTATAATCTACTCTAAGGTGCTTTAATAACTGTATTGTAGTTTAGCAGTGCATTTGGAAGTACTTGCATTCCTTACATCATCTTCAAACACTACTCTATTACTAGAGTTAAAAGTTTTTATCGCCGCACTGTAGATAAATCTATATCTTATTCGAATTGACAATATTATATTATTCATATAATTCTTATATTATTAGTATACCATAACACTTAAATCGTCAAGGTTTCATTGACTTAATATGTATTCTCTTCTCGAATAACAAAAATAAATAAGTATGGTTAATGATTTGATTCAGATTAAAAATAAAACTGAAATCCGTTAAGTGTATTCTTATGTCAGTGGATATACTTACCCGTATTTTTTTTTCTTTTCTTTTTTTTTTTTTTTAAAGTTTAACGTCCTTTAACCTGGTTGGTCATATCGGACGGTGAATGAAATTAATGAAATGATGCTCAAATGACCGCGGGGTCCATTCGTCTTCTCAGGATAAGGGAAAACCCAGAAAAAAACTTTATCCGGGTAACTTACCCTAAGCTAGATTCGAACTCACGACCTTTTGAATGTGAGGCAGACACGCTAACACCACACTACCCAGGCGGGCTAATACCCGTATTTTATTAATTTCTCTACACCTACTATGTATATAGTGTATGGAAAACGTATTGAATTTCACCCAAGAATCGATGTCGAAATTTCACCTCAGATATGTTTGAAGTCCCTATGTGTATGTGTGTGTGCATGTATCATAGCTCAAAAACTAAAAGACTGTTAAATATCAAACTTGTTATTTAGTACCTCCCAAGGATGCGACACGAAGATTTTTAAGAAACTCCCCACACTGTAAACTACCATTTACATGGATATTTTTTAATTTTGTTTTCTCCAAAAATATTGAAAGATTTTGATTAAAATACCGTATATTAAATATATTTATATTACGATTAAAATGCAAATGTTCAATTTTCTGGGAATAGTTTTGAAGACCTATTAATTCCTTATAAACTTTGTATAACTGGTAAACCGTAAGAAATATATAAACACTTTCTACACAAAAATATAGATCTCGTAGAAAAACGCAATTTATGTCATATACATTTTTGTTATAGAGTGACCGTTTCCGAGATATTCCTTGTCATTGGTTTCAGTTTTACTTTTCTCAACCGGTTCTCCTTATTGGCCAGCTTTTAAAAGTTTTGACAATCGTTACAACTTAGTATTCACTTATTCCCCCTCTGCTTAGAAGTAAGCAAGTAAGAAAGTGTGTGCTAATGTTTACCTCAATTACCATGATGTGAGAAGGTATTGTAATGCATCTAAAAATTCGATACCGAGATTTCACCGGAAATGCATGTTTTGAGATCTCCTGAATCCAAAAAAAAGCATTTTTAGAAGAATGTCCGTAAGTGTGTTTGTCTGTCTGTGTATATGTGTTTGTGTGTGTCTGTGAGCACCATAGCTCAAAATCGAAAAGTCCGTTAGAAACGAAACTTGGTATTTAGGTTTGGTATCTTCCAAGGATGCGACACGAAGATTTTCAAGAAAATCCCCCCACTCCTGACTACCCTTTACATGGAACATTTTTTGAAAATTTTGATTTTCTAAAAAATAGCTCTAACGGTTTTGATTAAAATATCGTATATTAAAGATATTTACCTGACATATAAAGTGTATATCTTGAATTTTCTGGGAATAGCCTCTGAAGACTGCTTCTGGATGAAGGTTGCATAACTACTAAACCGTAAGAGATGGACAAAAACTTAACACACAAAAAATGTAGAGCACGTTAAAACACACAATTTATGTTATATACATTTTTTTCGTGAAGTTGATCATTTTTTAGATATTCCTTGTTTTTGGTTTCAGCTTTGAAAAACTTATACTTTTCTCATACAGGAATGTGCAAACACCTGTCCGGTCCGCCTGGGTAGTGTGGTGGTGCCTCACATTCAAAGGGTCGTGGGTTCGAATCTCGCTTAGGGTGAGTTACCCGGATAAGGTTTTTTCGGGGTTTTCCCTTATCCTGAGAAGACGAATGTCGAGTAACTTTAAGCTCCATGGACCCCGAGATCATTTGAGCATCATTTCACCAATTTCATTCATCGTCCGATATGACCAAACCAGGTTAAAGGACGTTAAACTTTAAAAGAAAAACAAAAAAAAACTCCTGTCCATACAAACAAACAAACAAACTTCAGTCACATAGTAACCAGCTTTTGGCTTTCACTTTAACCTACGGTACTCCCTTATTTCGCTTTTACTTACAATGAAGCAGGAAATAAGACTATTTCTGCTAATTTTTCTCGATTAGCATGAAATAAATAAAAGAATAAGCTTATTAACAATAATGTGTTTTCCACCTGGGTAGTGTAGTGGTAACGTATCTGCCTCACATTCAAAAGGTCGTGAGTTCGAATCTCGCTTAGGGTGAGTTACCCGGATAAGGTTTTTTTCGGGGTTTTCCCTTGTCCTGAAAAGACGAAAGTAAATTAACTTTAAGCTCCATGGACCCCGAGATCATTTGAGTATCATTTCACTAATTTCATTCATCGTCCGATATGACCAACTAGCTTAAAGGACGTTAAGTCACCCCCCCAAAAAAAATAATAATAATTTGTTACAGAGATATGGACAAAATCATGTGAAATGGAACACACCAGATTTTTTTTCTGCAGAATAGGTAGTGATAATGAAGTGAATGAACATGTCAGATATTTTTTCTGTTTTTACTGAAGCAACTGAAACTCTGCGGAAAGAGTGGCTTTTATATCCTTTCAGAATCAGAGGATGTAAAACCATAACACGTAACAGCTTTAAAATCATAATGATGGTATTGCAGTGTTACTGCGATCAAGCCAGCACTTTAATTATCCACTAGAGATGACTAAATTAGTACCTCATTATTCGTTCATTAAAGGGAAATTGCTTAATTAGTGCACCATTTCACGCTTGAGGAAACAAGGTGCTCGTACGTGCGAATGCGAGAGAGCTGAAGGGTGTTGGCGAAGTGTTGGGGATTGCAAGGAGATGGGGTTAGTAGCTTGCAGTAGTAAATTGTGGTTTCGGTAATCTGTTGTACAAATAAAAGACGTTCGCTATGATAGTACATATTCCTGTTGCTTTTGAGATATGAGTATCAGTACACTAAAAATCTGATGTGTTCCATTCATATGACTTTCTCTACATCGCTACAACAAATTATTGTTAAAAAGCTTATTCTTCTTTTTACTTCATTCTAATCGATAAGAATTAGCAGTAATGGTTGTTATTGTTTGCTTCCACGCAGGTAGAAGGGAAATAAGGGAGTAGTATAGGTTAAGACATTAGTCAAAGGCCACACGACCACGGAGGCAGCCATCAGTAGTTGTTAGGTACGAGAAGTAATAACTTTTTTGGAATGATTTAGGATTAAGGATATGCAAACGTAAAATTTGATAAAAAATTTAAAAAGTATTATTTTTCATAACAAAATAAGATAATTTATAAAATTTAAGAAAATACACAGTACTTCCCAATTTTATTATCAATTCACGATGCTATAAATGAGCAGACGAACGCTTATAGTTGTTAATGTAAATATTTTTAAAATTCATCACGAGGCTCTCATTTTTATTAAAACAATGAATTTAGACAGTAAAACCTTTTCTTGAATAACGGTTAAAGCTAGAATTTTGATACATGCCAAAAATATTACTGTTACTATTTACAATAAGGGGCATAAATTACTGTATCTTCCATTGTGTGGTTTTTAAAAATCCATAGCTGTGTAACCTTAATATTAGAAATAAAATCTAATTTGTTCCGTTCACAATGGCTTTCTCTATCAATTATGCAAACACACTATTCTTAGAAAGCATTTTTCTTTTATCTACATATACCAATTGAGACAAACATTAGCAGAAACTGTCTTATTACTTCTTTACTTCTAAGCAGGAGGCAAATGAGGAATACACTAGGCTAAAGAGGTAGTCAAATATTTTAAAAAATGGTCGATATGGAACTATTGAAGTTCGGTTCACTTTGCATTGCAACAAAACAAACGAGAGATAGAACGAAAGGTTCAAACGAATCTTTGAGAAACGTTACGTAGTTTAAAATTAAAACCAAATAACAAGGAATATCTCGGAAACGGTCAACTCCACAACAAAAGTGTATATGACATAAAATGTGCGTTTTAACGAGATCTACATTTTGATTTAGCAAGTTTTTGTTTAGTTGTTATGGTTTACCATTTACACATATTTCAGCAAAATTTGTCCAGAATTAACAGATCTTCAGAAGCTATTCCCAGAAAAATCAAGATAAATATTTTATTTCTGACATAATTATCTTTAATGTACGGTATTTTAATTAAAATCATTAGAGCCATTCTTGAGAAAAACAAAGTTTTCAAAATTTTTCCATGTAAATGGTAGTTTGGAGTGAGAAGAGTTACTTAAAAATAATCGTATCGCTTCTTTGGAAGATGTTAAATTAAATACCAGATTTGGTATTTAACGGACTTTTTGTTATTCAGCTATGCTGTTAGCACACATGCATACAGGTACACACACATAAATTAACACAGTCCTTTATACAAGCATATTTTTGGACTCCTAGGACCTCAAAACATATATTTTCAGTGATATCTCGGCATTGAACTGTTTGGATGGAATAATCTTATCTGCGTCTATTTGAAAACGTGCTTACTGTAAAAAAATTGATCTTTTATGCCAATAAAGATTTTTCGTATTTATCGCATATTTTCTCTTACGTGTGACTCCTCAAGAATAGTACTGTATTGATGTTAAAGAGAAAAAGCTTTGACTCAACTAAATGCCTTTGATTCTTTTGCCCTTTCCTTTAAAAACAAGAGCACAAAACCTTAACAAGAACATCAATCCCAAATAACACCTCAGAGAGGACGACTTTTCCAATAAGCCAACATTCTAAGCCTATTCCTCCAATATTTATATTAACAAAGGTTAAAAAAATTATGACATTTTTAGAAAGAATAAGCAGACAACACCTCTATAGATTAGTATCAACTCGCATTACGTTCTTTTCAAATTATTGTTCGACCATGCTGCTCACCATTCAGCATTTTTCCCCGTGTGCTTATAGTTTGATACATTAAAGTGCTATATCTATTACAAAAGCAAATATTCTGAACGTGTTTTTATAACCCCATAAGGAGAGAGATTGTATGTGTGTTTTAATGTGTATAGTTTTTTTTTTAATTTATTTATTTAAGGTCATTTTATAACAACAATAAGCGACCACAATATTCTTACATATCAAAATCAATGTATACAAAATTTAATACAAATAAATTACAGCTGTGGTCATAAACTTAACTATTTGAACTTTGGTAACAGTAAAACATAGTACATCTAAATTGGTACACAATAATTGTTTAATTTAATTTAATTGTTATAACTAGAGTTGATATTATTATAATTATTATAATAATATCAAACTCTGGTTATAACAATTAAATTACGTTATATAAAAGACAACATTTGTGATATTTCCATTAACTTGATAACTTTTCTGCATCCTTCGGAGAGTTAAAAGTGGAATACAGATCACTCTTGAGGTTTAAGATACTTCAGGGCACTCGAGGATAAGGCGAGATGTTGATACGACTTCTCGAGCTGAACATTTTGGACAAGGATTTTTGGCTGTTTTCTTCATCAGATTACTATGGCTGAGGTTGAAGTGGCCGATGAGCAACCTGAGTAGGAATTTTTGTTTTCTTCGGAGTTTAAAAAGCGATATTGCTGGTTCTGTAATAGATTTCATAACCAGTTGCAGTTTTGAGAGCGTAGATTTCCACTGTTTGTCCCAGTTTTCACTGTTGTGCAGCTTTTAAACATTTTTTAAACATCTGAAGTGTACCACTTAATCCAGCTTCAATTTGATGAGCCTCGTAGCATATTTAGTTACTTCATCTGCCGTTTCATCATTTCTGGCAATACTTTTATGTGATGGAAGCCAAACCAATGAAATTTGGTAGCCGTTATTATAGTGATATTATAACTGATTTTACTATCTTAAAAGCATTGCCTTTTTTACCTTAAGTCTAAGAGGTAAATTAAGCTCGGCTTAAGTTAGAAATGAACTAAATGAGATCACTGTTGCCTTCTCC
Organism: Hymenopus coronatus; assembly: GCA_030762935.1. Classification (NCBI taxonomy): domain Eukaryota; kingdom Metazoa; phylum Arthropoda; class Insecta; order Mantodea; family Hymenopodidae; genus Hymenopus; species Hymenopus coronatus. The sequence continues at coordinate 50,557,841 of CM060890.1, read as the reverse complement.
TTCTTTCCGCACGATTTCTGAAATGAAATATGAATCCAACTTCACGTGGAGTCAAAGTGGTTGTCATAACAAGTACGCTATCATTGGTTACAGAGGAACTCCACTGAACGAAAGTATCCTACACCCTCAGGACAGTGCCGACTTCAGTCAGCATGGCCTTGTTCTCAGACGTTAATGAGTCTCTTGCACAAACCATACTGTTGTATGCTAAATAGTTGGTATTTGGTAAACTTTGAAAGCAATTACTAACTCAAACAAGAAACATTTTAGTAATGGATAATGAAGATGTTTCAGATCTTTACAAGTAGTTACAGTGGCAGCGACGAACTAGACAGTATTGTCATAGCCATTTGCTTTAAGGTAAGGATTTTAGTGCTGCTTTTCCAGCATCACTTTATCGGCAACTCTCGGTTCTTTCACACAATGGAGAGAGGCCTCTGGAGGAGTTGCCTTATAATTTAATGACCCTATAACAGTTTAAAACTACCTAAGAAGGTATTCGCATTATGGCATCGGCTATGCCCACTATGGTGTGCCAAGGTTCTAAGTTTAAATTGTAACAGCAATCAAACTAGAACATTCAAATAGTTCTAGAGCATTTCGAGTAGCGTATGAGGGATCAGAGCTCCACGTGACACTGTACAAGTTTACACGTAGCTATGTGGAAGCTGAGTCGTGGTAAAATCCTTTTGGTTTGTCATAGGAAGTGGAGGGCCATTATCTTTCTCCTACACATCGGGAGCGTCTAAGCTCCACAATTTAACAATTAATTTCAAATATGATGCTGCCTGAAATTAAGTCATAAATATATCTTTGTAATTCAACACAACACACTAAATTCTGTACATATAGGTGACAGTATGCAAGAAGCTGTCGAGATAACCAAGAGTACCTCGAGGTATTTTAAATTAAGTTCAACAGAAATAAAAAGAATGTTATGAGCTTATTAGGTAACACAAAAGCACTCGGATTTAAGGTAGGAAAAAGCTGCAAATATTTTGCTGCTACCAGCGTGCTGTAAATGTAGTTGATAAAGAGAAATTAAATAACAGAATACAATGTTAGAGCTCTAATGAAGTGAAACCGAAACTCGACTCTGCCATAAAAGGTTTCCAAACGTATCCAGTGCAACCTCTCTTCTATTTTTCCTTCTCCCTCTATGTTATAATCATTTGGTTTCATGAATACCAGCGGCGGATCCATTAAAGCAGAAATTAGCATTGCACCGCATTTAAATATTTTCAAATATATAAATATACCGATACATTGTGTATACATTCATTTCCAATTATAATAACTGAGTTTAAATAACACTGAATTGAATATATCGTAAAAATTCCGTAACGTCAAAACAACATTTAAAATGTACTCTAAAATAATGAAATTAATTAAACACCACCCGTCAAGTATTTAGCGTTATTCAATTTTAACTATAGTTTTTCTATCAGCAAACATTTTTTTATCTCGAGTTTCTAGCTTCAGTGACACCTATTTTCCGAAATGCGACTCGCTTAATCACCTTCATTACCTATCACTTTCTACCAGACTTTTGCACCAAGTACCTTTGCCACACGAATCTTGAAAAGTCAACGTAGGGAGTAATTAATTTTTGCCTGCTCTAACTTCGTACATAGTACATAGGTAGAGAATATTCTGCGTTACACCTAAAAATTTCATGCTGGGATTTCACTGGAAAGTCACGTTCTAGGGTTCCCTGAATCCAAAAACAGAAAACATTTTTAGAAGAATTTTTTGTGTCAACATATAAACTAGGTAAAATACCAAACTTTATATTTACTAATTTCAGCAACTTTCAGGGATGCAACACCTCCCCAACCTCAAACTTCCCTTTACATGAACATTCTTTGGACTTTTTGTTAAAACGAACACTAAAAGGGAAAACAAACACATCAAAATTTTATTCCGTTATGGCACTCCTTGTCTTACTGTATGATAGTGAGACATGGACACAAAGAAATAAAGACTTCAGCAAACTAAAAGCAGCTGAAATGGGTTTCCTAAGATATGTTAAAGGATGTACAAGAGAAGACTGATTTAAAAATAAAGATATAAGAAAGGGGCTAAGCATTAAACCCATTATAAACAAATTAATGAAATATAGGGAAAACTGCCTTCAACTTTAGAAAGAATGGCACCAGAAAGAATACCTAAACAAATAATGGAATATAAACCAAGCTTAGTGCTGGATTGATGTGAGACCGGAGCAGACAATAGCCTAATCCTTGACTGATGACTAAGAAGATTTCGCTGATTAGAATGATCACAAAGAGAAGATCATCTAAAGTTCGGACCTAAAGCTTAGTCAGACTTGACAGAATTTAAACAAACACAATTGAGACTGCAGTAATCAGTCATGTGGTAAGAAACGCAGTGCGGAGAAAACGCAGCGCTAGAAAAGCAGCGATAGATAATTTCTCTGAAGACTTCCAGTCACAAAACTATCATTTTGTCAAGCTCACCGCAGTGCAGAAAGTGTGCTTATTTGAGTTCATCACGCCAAAATATGCCAATAAAAAGGCTACTTAAATACTTTTGAAGAAAAATGAATTTTGCAGCCAAGACAGAATGTTGATAAGTGAATATTGAAAATATATTTGAGCATTGAGTTAAAATGACAGTATGGTTTTCGTAGAATCACAGCACATTTGAGGAAATTGTCTATGAGATTATTTAATGTTTAAATGTTTGAAAACCGTAACTTGTGCCTGTAAATCTTATGATTACTGCTACGTCTGTTGAAATAGATCGTAATAGTTTACCAGACAAATTGGTCTGTTTGAGCTTTTCATAAAGCTGCTATTACTGGTGTCAATATCCATTTAAATGATCGATATGGAAATTTCTATATTAATAGTTTCTTTTTCGATTACAATCAGGATTCTCTTTTTTAATTATTTTCATGCTACCGATTGCATTTAATCTTAAATAGTTGTATTACGCAACCATTTTTCTTTGTGATTCTTTTCACAAATTTAATGAGGAAGATGTGCTCTAATAATAAATTGTTTTAAATGATTGATGATATTAGTAAATTAAAATTCAGTTTAAATGTAAATATTATTTATTATCAAAACCTAGTGAAACTGACGTTATTTATATTCGGTCGGTTTTTTATATGTATAAAGATACTTTTACACGGAAAAATGTAAAATATACCACAAATACTAATCTATTAATAGAATTTTTTCGTTTATTTATGTTTCATGTAGTAAATTCATTTGATACAACCAGTCCTGTGCTAGTGTGAGTTTTGTTCAGTTTGGCTTTTGTTTTATTTTGTTTTGATGTGCATTTCTATAGACCTCTTTCACTGCTATGGACACATCGGGGATTTTATACATGAAACATTAATGTATTTATTCTTTGAAATTAGTTTAGCATTTTCACATGCACATTCATTCTCACTTGCGAACTCTATGGATGGTAGGGAATACTCCTAATTAAAAAAATATCCCCACTCTGCGGCCGGGAATCATTTTTACAAATAGTTTTCTGATTCATATCTATAATTTGTGTTTGTTAAAGGATGTATAGAGAAAGTCATGTGAACTTATATATATCACATGTTTATGGAATAGATTTCAATGCATGTTACATCAGATCTGAATTCATGAGTTAGTTCCGTTAAGAAATAATCTGTTTTTGGCTAAACTTGGCTATTTTAAGCAGCGCTCTTAAAAATGATTTATCAAAATCTTTATGCCAGCGTTTGATTTAATTTTCCCAAAACACTTTTCATCATTACATCTGCCCCATCTTCTATAGCACTTGATTGAAGCGGTCATCGCAGAAAGGCCTCTGTTAATGAAAATGAGATTTATGCTGAATTGACTCATTTAGGGGTAGTCGAAGCGGTTTAAACGGCATTAATTCGCTGTTTAGAAACCAAAGTGTTTGATTCACATGAGTTTCTCTTCATCTCTGTGACAAATTATTGTTAAAAAGCTTATTTTTCTCTTACCTCATGCTAATTAAAGTAAATATTAACAGAAATTTAATTGCTTCTTTTTAAGTACAAGGGAAATAAAGGAATAAACTAGGCTAAAGCGATATTAAAATATTTTAAAAACTGGTTGCCATGTGTTTGAAATCCACTTTTTTTTTTTTTTTTTTGCACTGCCAGAAGTGGACAAATTTTCTTATGAGAAAAGTTTTAAGTTTTACCTGAAATTAATATATAACAAAGTGCTATTTCAAAAATTGTCTACTCCATGAAACAAATATATATGACATAAATTGTGTTTTAACGAAATCTACATATTTTCTGATTACGTTTTTTTCTCTCTATTTCTTACGGTTTACCAATTATGCAAAATTCAGCAAAATTCATTCAGAATAAAGTGGTCTTCAGAGGCTATTCCCAGAAATTTCAAGATACACATTTTGTTTGTAATATAAATATCTTTATTATATGCTATTTTAATCAAACATGTTCCATGTAAAGGATAATTTGGGGTGGAGGGATTTTCCTCAAAATCTTCGTGTCCCATCCTTAAAGGATATTAAATACAAAGTTTGGTATCTTACCGAAATTTCGTTTTTGAGTTACAATGTTCACACACCACAGTACTTTTTTCTAAAAATTGATGATTTTGGATACAGAGGATCCTAAAACCTGTTTCCGGTGAAATCTCGACATCGAATTTTTGGGTGGTATGCAATTATCTTCTCTATGCACTGTAACAGTACCTGTAGAGAAAGTAAGAATTAATTGTTAGATTCATTGATGGACTAACTTAGAAGAAATTTCACTTTTTTCAGAAATAAACCCTGCATATCCAAAGTGTAAAGAGCAAATAACTAGGAGAAAAATGGAGAACGTAATAAATGGGAAAAGTGTTACGCAAAATAAATACAGTTTTATGTTGAGATTTTAAAATGAACAACCGTCAGTGATGATGAAGATAGTCATGACTTTAATTTCTTGCCTCAAGAATTTTAAAGTTAATGTTCAGTTTTTAAATTTTCCTTTAAAATAATCTCAGAGAATATCCTTCATTTTAATAAAACATTGCTCTAAGAAGCCGTTTGTATCCACATTCATGTGTAAGGACGTATTCACTTTGCCATGTATACTTTGGCAACCTTTGGAATAGTTAGGAAAAAATCTGACCTGTCCATTCACATAGCTTTTGCTAGCGGTTCCAAATACAAATTATAGTTATAAAATATTGCTCTTTGATTTACATCACGCTAATCGCGATAAGCACTAGCAAAATTCGTTTTATTACTTGCTTCACGGTAAGCAGAAGGGAAAACATTGTGATAAAGTGATAATCAAATCCTTTAAAAGTTGGTCGCTATTGGAAACAATTAAGGTCCGGTTCGCTTGGAATGGTCCCATTGTGAAAAGCTGGATACTTTAAAATAGAAACCAATATCAAGGAATATCTCAAATTCGGTAAACTCTAAAAGAAATATGTGTTTTAATATGATCTATATTTTTTGTGTATTAAGTTTTCTCTTACGGTTTAACGGCTATAAAGATTCTGCAAACTTATCAAAAATGAAACGTCTTCAGAGACTTTTGAGAAAAACAGCATATTCAAATTTTTTTCATGTAAAGAGTAGGCTGTGGTAGGGGGATTTTTTTTTTAAATCTTCGTGTCGTGTCCTTGTAAGATACTAAACATAAATACCAAGTTTCGTTTTTGGATGTCATTTCGTTTTGAGCTATGCTGTCTACAGACACATACACACACACATGAACCTTTTTACTTTCTCTAGCCCCTTTTTACTTTCTCTACAATGTACATAGGGATAGAGAAGGTATTGTAATGCACCCAAAAATTCGATACAGAGATTTCACCGGAAATATATGTTTTGAGATCCCCGAGTCCGAAAAAAGCATTTTTAAAAAAAGGTCCGTGTGTGTGTGTGTGTCTGTGTGTGTGTCTGTGTGTGTGTCTGTGGACAGCATAGCCCCAAAAGAACACGACCGTTAAATACCATACTTAGTGTTTAGGTTTAGTATCTTCCAAGGGTGCTACACGAAGATTTCCAAAAAAATCCCCCCCACCTCAAGTTACCCTTTATATGGAACAAATTTCGAAAATTTTGCTTTTCTTAAAAATGGCTCTATCGATTTTGAATAAATCCCGTATATTAAAGCTATTTATGTCCGAAACAAAATGTATATCTCGTTTCTAAAATGTTTTTGCCGGACTCAAGGGACCTCAAAACATATATTTCCGTTGAAACTCAGTTTCGAATTTTTGGGTGGAGAACAATATTTTCTCTATACACTATGTATATAATACACGTAGGGAAAGTAAATACATTTATGTGTATTCACTGCCATTTTTTTTTGTTGTGTTTAACGCCCGCTTTAACTACCTATGGCACCGCAGGCGGTGACACTGATGATACTTGAATGATGATGGAGCACCGGTGGAATGCGATGGCGGGGGAAACCGGAGTACGCGGAAAAAGCCCGCCCCAGCGCCGCTTTGTCCACCATAAATCTCACGTGCGGTCGCTTGGGATCGAACCCCGGCCGTCTAGGAGAGAGTCAAGTGGTCTAACCACTTGGTCACGGCGCGGCCATTCACTGCCGTGAAATATATATGTCTCAGAATTCGTCTTGTGTAATCATTTTGTCTGTTGAAATATGTTATGTGCTTTTGCTTCTTGAGTTCTCATTCAAGTACCTTACTTTTGGCCATTTGCCAACTTGAATATTTCACTAAAAATTTAACCCATATATTAGTTTCGCCGCAGAACAACGCTACATTTTCGTCCCCTTGCAACAGGAAACTGCCAAGTTTTCTTCTTCTTTTTACAGGATAAATGGATTAAGAGAAATACGATACTCTATTAACGAATCACTTTGCTAGAGTGGCTTCGGAACATCAGAATGTATTCGGACATATTCCGAAGTTTCCGGATTATACAGCACATAAAATTAAGAAGCGTATATTTTCTAAGTGCTTTTCAAGAGACGGCTCAACAATTCAGCACAGCTATAGCCTTGTTTAAATTATTCATTAGATTGGTTGGGAAAGGCCATTACAGAAAGCAGGGTTTAGTCTAGACGAAAGGGTTTTAAAACTTAATAACTATTAAAGTTTCGCTGTTAAGAAAAATGTGTCAAACATTAGCGGCTGTAATGTTGGCAGGAGATGTTCTCTATAAAATGAAGAGCTGAGTATGAAGTAATATGAATGGAACACTTCAGATGTCTCTGTCTTTCCAATATTCTTACACATTTACATACTCCTTACAGGTATAAGAAAAAATATACGTATTTGAGAATTACAACCAATAATAAATAAAAAAATCTGATGTGTTACACTCACATGACTTTCTCTAGCTGCTCTACAAAACTCCTGCAAAAGATTCTTCTTCTTTGTACACAATGCTAATCAAGATAAATGTTAGCAGAATGTTATTACTTAGTTCCTTATAAGTAGAAGGCAATAAGGGAATGCACTATGCTAAAGTGATTGACAAATGTTTTAAAAGCTATCGTTATGCAATTGTCATTGCAAATCACTTCTTTGCTTGGCCAGGAGTAGAACAAAAGAAAAACATGACACTTCCTGTGTGATAAAAGTTTTAAGTACTTCACAACTGAAACCATAATAAGGAATATCTCGAAAACGGTTACCGCCACAACAAAAACGTAAAGGACAAAAGTTGCGTGTTTTTTCATGAGGTATATTTTTTGTGTAATACGTTTTTTCCTATCTCTTACAGTTTAGCAGTTAGGCAAAATTCAGCAAAATTCATCCAGAATAAATAAGTCTTCAGAGCCTATTCCTAAAACATTCGAGATATACATTTTATTTCAGACTTAAATAGCTTTAATATACGGGATTTTAATCAAAATCGTTAGAGCCATTTTTAAAAAAATCAACATTTTCGAAATTTTTTCCATGTAAACGGTAGTTTGTGGTGGGGGGATTTTTTTTTTTGTAAATCTTCGTGTCGCATCCTTGGAAGATACTAAACCTAAATACCAAGTTTGGTATTTAATGGTCTTTTTGTTTTGCACACACACACACAGACACACACACGAACCTTTTTTTTAAAATGTTTTTTTCGGACTCAACATATATTTCCGGTGAAATCTCGGTATCGAATTTTTGGGTGCATTATAATACCTTCTCTGTCCCTATGTACATTGTACATATGGGGCTAGAGAAAGTAAAAATTATTAAATGCTGCATTGTTTTGCGCGACAAGTTTTCGGATTCTTATGGTTTATCAATTGCACAGAAAACATTCACAATGAAGAATACTTAGCATGTTATTTCTCGAGAATTCAATATATACATATTAATTTCCATGTAAATATCTTAAATATGTGGTATTTTAAATAAACTCGTTATAGTAGTTTTTGAGTTAATAAGAATAACGAAAAATGTCCCATGTAAAGGGTAACGGAGTTTGGGCTGGGAGAACTTTCTTGCAAATTTTTGTATCGCAACTTTGGAAGATGGTGTCCCAATAGTTAAATTTAATCACTCTGTTTTCGTCTCCGCCGTGACACATCTCTCTGTCCTTGTGGCTTTTTGGGATTGTTTTTTAACTCTGTAAATGTTAATTATATGTGGTAATATAAAATATTTTTTGTAGTCGGTTACCTCCCCTTATGTTGGACTCATACCCCCTAGGACTTACTAGAGGGTGTGAGTCAGAAGCCTGTTGGGAAGTCAAGGACACAAAACCACAATATGGAGAACCTGAGACGTGTGGTCGGCCTGTAGCCAGGCATGAGCGTGAATTTGTGGACTTTACGAAATGCAAACGAAATGGATAATAGGAAAGGTGATGATGGAGTAACTGGTAGAATGAATGGGGGAGGGAAATCGGAGTAACAGGAGAAAATCCTCCTAGGCACCGCTTCGTCCACCTCGAATACCACATTAGGCGCTTGGGATCGAACTTGGGCCGCCTAGCGAGCTTAAGCGAGCGGTCTAACCACTCGGCTACGGCGCTGTCAGTATAAAGTATACGGCATTTAAATCTACTGCGGCCCTGTTCTTAATTCGATGAAATGTGACACTCGTGGCGGAAGTACATCTTGAGTTGTGCACGTTTTAAGTAACTTTTGCGCATGCGTGACTGGTATGATGTCATTGGCTTGTGGGCCAAGTAAATAGGCGATGTACACACTGGAAAGCGTACTCGAATAATTAATTGAACATTAATGACACCAGGTAGTAGAAATCAAGGTCTCTAAATGGCAGCAATGTTAACAATTTTTAGCATTGCACTTCTTAATACAGTGGCTATAATAGTGTGTTAATCCTTCCATCTTTGACTTTGGCAGAAGTAGATAATGTGCATACGAAACCGCATATTTCAGATTATCCATATTCTCAACTGCAATTTAATTTCCAACATTACTTGGTCCTTGCCTTAGAACACAGTACTTAATGATGTATGCACTAAACAGATACAAAAATCTTTATTGTTGTTGTTGGGAGCGGCTGCAGTTTGTAATCACAACTATTATGGAGTAGATGCTATTCACGAATTTCTAGGACAATGAAACTTTTGTGAACCTCAGAATGTATAATCATGAGCCTCTGCTATAAATTAACAGTGAGAAAATGGAGATAACATTATCGTATGATGTACTGGAAACAGATGTGACTCACATTATATGTGCTATAACAAAATGGTGCCAAGATAATCGTTTGAACAGTGGAAAAAAATTGAAGGATGCTGGGAAACCATGAATGTTGCTGAAGAATTGGCAATGTGAGGAGCAATTGCGTGCGTTCGAGACAAATTTGCGAGTCTTGGTGCCATATAGAATGTTCAGCATGGCAGATCTGGGAAGTCTAGCACAGCAACAAACACCGCGTCTTCGGCTATGATTTTGGAAAGTTTTGAGCACTCGCCACAGAAATATATAAAGCAATATTTAGTGTGCGCCGTATTACTAAAATAGCAAAGTAGAAGCTTTCATCCCAAGATTTTGCATACATAAAATGAAGATGACCCTGATCGCAGAATGTAGTACTATGAGTGGTTTTGGAAAATGATGAAAGAGGATGAGCCTTCGTAGGGAAAGTTGTTTGGTTCAATGAGGTATAGTTTAAGTTGAGCGGAATGGTTAACTTAATTATTATGTCTTACTGGTGTGCAAATAATCCACTTTTTCTGGTAAAGACGGTTAATTTACTTGGAATTAATGTTTAGTGTGGGCTATCATCAAGGAGTCAAATTGGACAACTTCTTGTAGGAACAGTAACTATTTCGCACATCTTCCTTATCCGCTATTCATGCACTCTATGGAAATGAGGAAATTTACTTCCAATAGGATGGTGCTACACCATATTACCACCGAGAAGTACTTGGTTGCCTTGATGACAATCTTTTAGAGTACTGGAGAGGACGAAGAGGTCCGATTGATTTCCCATCCCATTCTCTGCATCTATTTCCGTTACCTATGGAGAACTCTTAAAGGTATTGTAGAAAACCAACTACACCGGCAGTACTTCGGGAAAAAATCTGATGTGTATCATTCACATGACTTTCTCTATAACCCTGCAACTAAGTATTCTTAAAAAGCTTATACTTCTATTAACTTCATGCTAATCAGTAAAACATTAGCTGAAATAGCCATATTACTTGCTTCCTTGTAAGTAGAGGTGAAATAAGGGAATACCACAGGTTAAAATGACAGTCAAAAGCTGGTTGCTATGTCACTGAAGTTCCTTTGTTTGTATGGACAGCAGTTGACAAATTCCTGTATGAAAAATGTATAAGCATTTCATAGCAGAACCCAAAAATAAGGAATGTCACAAAAACGACAAACTCCACGAAAAAAAATATATATAACATAAATTGTGTGTTTTAACGTGCTCTACATTTTTTGTGTAGTAAGTTTTTGTCCATCTCTTACGGTTTAGCAGTTATTCAAAATTTAGTAAAATTCATCCAGAATAAACTACTCTTCAAGGCTATTCCCAGAAAATTCAAGATATACATTTTATTTGTCAGGTAAATATCTTTAATATACGAAATTTTAACCAAAATCGTTAGAGCCACTTTTGAGAAAATCAAAATTTTTGAAAAAAGTTCCATGTAAAGGGTAGTAGGGGGTGGGGGGATTTTTCTCAAAATCTTCGTGTCGCATCCCTGGAATATACTAAACTTAAATACCAAGTTTGGTACTTGACCTACTTTTCGTTTTTGAGTTATCGTGTTCACAGACACACGGACACACGGACACACACACACACACACACACACACACGGACCTTTTTCCGAAAATGCTTTTTTTAGATAAAGGGGACTCTAAAACATATATTTCCGGTGAAATCATGGTATGGAAATTGTTGGTGGAGTGCAATACATTCTCTATACAGTAATGTACATAGTGCCTATAGAGAAAGTAAAAATCTGATGTGTACTATTCACATGACTTTCTGCATATCCCTGCAACAAATAATTCTTAAAAAGCTTATACTTCTATTTACTTTATGCTAATCAGAAAAAAATAGTAGAAATAGTCTAATTACTCGCTTCCTTGTAAGTAGAAGCGAAATAAGGGACAACCGTAGGTTAAAGTGATAGTCAAAAGCTGGTTGCTATGTCAATGAAGTTCCTTTGTCTATATGGATAGGAGTTGACAAGTTCCTGTATGAGAAAAGTACACGTTTTTCATAGCAGAAACAAAAAATATGGAATGCCACAAAAACGACGAACTCCACGAAAAAAATGTATATAACATAAATTGTGTGTTTTAATGTGCTCTATATTTCTTGTGCAGTAAGTTTTTGTCCATCTCTTACGGTTTAGCAGTTATTCAAAATTTAGTAAAATTCATCCAGAATAAACTACTCTTCAGAGGCTATTCCCAGAGAATTCAAGATATACATTTTATTTGTCGGGTAAATATCTTTAATATACGAAATTTTAATCAAAATCGTTAGAGCCATTTTTGATAAAATCAAAATTTTTGAAAAAAGTTTCATGTAAAGGGTAGTTGGGGTGGGGGGATTTTTCTCAAAATCTTCGTGTCGCATCTCTGGAAGATACTAAACTTAAATACCAAGTTTGGTATGTTACCTACTTTTCGTTTTTGAGTTATCGTGCTCATAGACACACGGACAAACGGACACACGGACCACGGACACACACACGCACACACACACACACACACACACACAAATGCTTTTTTTGGATATTGGAGACCCTAAAACATGTATTTCCGGTGAAATCTCGGTATCGAATTCTTGGTGGAGTGCAATACTTTCTCTATACACTATGTACATAATGCTTATGGAGAAAGTAAAAATCTGATGTGTACCATTCAGATGACTTTCTCCATATCCCTGCAACAAATAATTCTTAAAAAGCTTATAATTCTATATACTTTATGCTAATCAGATAAAAAAATTAGCAGAAAAAGTCTTATTTCTCGCATCCTTGTAAGTAGAAGCGAAATAAGGGACAACCGTAGGTTAAAGTGATAGTCAAAGGCTGGTTGCTATGTCAATGAAGTTCCTTTGTCTATATGGATAGGAGTTGACAAGTTCCTGTATGAGAAAAGTACACGTTTTTCATAGCAGAAACAAAAAATAAGGAATGTCACAAAAACGACGAACTCCACGAAAAAAAATGTATATAACATAAATTGTGTGTTTTAATGTGCACTACATTTTTTGTGTAGTAAGTTTTTGTCCATCTCTTACGGTTTAGCAGTTATTCAAAATTTAGTAAAATTCATCCAGAATAAACTACTCTTCAGAGGATATTCCCAGAAAATTCAAGATATCCATTTTATTTTTCGGGTAAATATCTTTAATATACGAAATTTTAATCAAAATCGTTAGAGTCATTTTTGAGAAAATCAAAATTTTTGAAAAAAGTTCCATGTAAAGGGTAGTTGAGGGTGGGGGATTTTTCTCAAAATCTTCGTGTCGCATCATTGGAAGATACTAAACTTAAATCCTACTTTTCGTTTTTGAGTTATCGTGTTCACAGACACACGGACACACACACACGGACCTTTTTGTGAAAATGTCTTTTTTGGATATTGGGGACCCTAAAACATATATTTCCGGTGAAATCTCGGTATCGAATTTTTGGTGGAGTGCAATACTTTCTCTATACGCTATGTACATAGTGCGTATGGAGAAAGTAAAAATTGAAACGGCAATGCTGCAATCGCTGAGCATGCTTTCGCAAACGTTGTTCGATTAGTAGTTCAAGAAATGTACCTCGACGCATTTCGTATTTTGAGTAACTGTTGTTACTCTAAAAGTCTAAAATAATACGTGCTCATCATTTTCTGGTTATGTAAATTCAGCTTTGCTATGTTAACACAGGTGTTTCTTTGTTTGAAGTATGTACTTTAGATAGAAGATAAGCTTCTGCAAGAATACCTTGTTGCAAAATAGTTTGAAACACTTATGTGAGAGTAACATCAAATTTCGTCTTCTGGTCACCCAAAGAGAATGAACTTCAGTCATTACATAGCGAAAAGTTTTTGAAAGATCGACTTTTGCTTAAAGCTACTGTATTCCCATATTATTAATATTACCATTGTACGTACAAAAAAGTATGTAATAAAACCGTGGTTACAAATGTTTATTTCAATTAACATGAAGTTGATAGGGCCTCATTCAAAAATTTAACTGCATGTTTTTTGTATTCATAATGCGTTTCCAAAATAATGCAGATGATATCTGAATAATAACGAATTTATATTGCTTTAATATATGGGCAGTGTCATACCGCCGAGATTTGTTATTTTCATTGTGTGCTTGCATGAAACGGCGTAGCGTTAAATCATGCAATCATATAGCAAATTGTATATTTTAATTCATGTTTATTTAACAGGTACATTACTATAAAATATTAAGCTAAATTGTTGGCAGATACAAAATTGTTCTCCTAGGCACACAGAATGATTTATAGAAGACGATTCAGCAATTTTAATGATTGCTTCGAGAATAAGTAGTTACATAAACAATGAACAGAACCAAAAATTGAAAGATCTAATTCTGGAAATCAAATAAGTCTACAAGAAAAAATGCACAAAAGTATAAATTACAATCGTATGGCCACCTAGTCGACCCTATATTTTTAAACATTTTTCTTTCAATTTTCTTTTTAATTAATAAGAATTATAGTCGGGGTTTGATTCACGGATCTCTAGTCGGTTACACTGACCACTGAGCTACCTTGGTGACATGCCAGCACAGCACTATATTATCCAACTGACCGCAACGATTAGAGCAATCGGCTGGAGACCGAGAGATTTGTGGTTCAAATCCCGGCTATGGCATTCATTTTTTCAGTCTAATTTTACCGATCCAACTTGAGTCCTATACAAAGTTTGTGTGAAAAAAGGAATTAATTAAAATTCTTGCGAAATTGTATCTCTTGGTCTGCTTCGTTTTGATTAAGGCACTCCCTTATAAATTTTGCTGTATTACACATGCTTTTAAAGATACAAAAGGAACCAAATACCTTAAAATTCCGTACTGTTTTTGTGCACACGAATATCGAAAGGACTTAAAATTAATGAAAAAATATTACACAATTCGAACCATTAATAACGGATATCTCTAAAAAATCTAATGGTACGAAAAATATTTTGAACAAAATGCGTGTTTTAAAGATACCTAAATGTTTTGGTAGCACCTGTTAAAATGTCAATTAACACTTACTAATTATGTAACATTATACAACATTTCTTCATAGCCGCTCTCACAGCATTCAAGATATTAATTTTATATCATCTAAAATATACTTATAGTATTTAAATCAGAATTATTAGAACCATAATTCTAAAAATGTAAATTTGCTAAAATCTTCCATGTAAAATATAGTTTGGGTTGGGAGGATTTTCTTACAATCTTTCGTATCTCATCTTTTGAGGATACTAAACCTAAATATCAGGTTAAGTATGTATCCCAATTTTTGTTTTTGAGTCATGCTGACCACAGACACACATACAAACAAAACAAACGTGCACGTGGAGCTTCTTCTAAACTTGCTAAATTTCACCGGAAATACATGTTTTGAGCTTATCTGAATAAAAAACATTAGAAATATATATATATATATATATATATATATATATATATATATATATATATATATATATATATATAAAATGTGTGTCTGTGTGTCAGTGGGCAGCATAAGTCAAAAACGAAAAGTCCATTAAATACCAAACTTGATATTTAAGTTCCGTATCTTCCAAGCATATGGCACGTAGATTTTCAGGAAAATCTCCCCACCCCAATTCCCTTTACGTTGAACATTTTTCGAACATTTTGTATTTCTCAAAAATGCCTCTAACGATTTCGATTGAAATACTTTTAAGATATTTTCGTGAGAACTAAATGCATATCCTGATTTTTCTGGGAATAGCCTATGAAGAGCTCTTCATTCTAGATGACTTTTGTATAACTGGTAAACCGTAAGAGATAGACCAAACCTGACTTCACAAAAATATAGGAGTCATTAAAACAAATAATTTATGGCATATGTAATTTTTGAACAGTTAGCCTTCCCTTGTTATTAGTTTCTATTTTAAATAATTAAAGCTTTCTCAAACGGGAAGTCATCTTTCGTTTCATCTCTAGTTGTTTTACTTCTGGCCAGCAAAACGACTTGAATGCCAAGTGTTTCATAATGCAATGAGCCTTAGCTGAGTACTTCCTCTTTCCCTTCTACTTACAAGGAAGCATGTAATAACACCATATCTTCATGCTTATCTTGGTTTTCATGCTGCGGATAAAACAACAATCTTTTTAAGACATGTTTGTTTTTGGAACAGCTGGAGAATGTCATATGAATGAAACACATATTTGAATTCAGGCGGTATTAAAATATGTGTTTTATTTATTTATTCTCCAAACACTTTAGGCCTAATTTACAAAAGCATGCTGGGGTTTTAGTTTATAACATTATAAATATTCAGAATTCGCATTTAAATTATTATATAAGTAAATATATAAGCAATAATTATATCACAATTTTTTGAAAATATTACTTATGAATTGATTAAACTTATGAAAGCAACGCTTTCTCTTCATTATAGGGGCTATTGATGGTATGAAAGGCATTTGGCAGAAGTTAAGATGTCCCAAATTAAATCGTTATATACCATATATTGGACAATCAAAAAGTAGATGCTTTACATTTTGACAAGAACTTAGACAGGAACATAAAACTTCATCTGAATCAATTATTTTAAAACTTTCAAAGTATTATTTCAATTTTTCATGACCTGTCATGAATTACACTAATTGGAAAGAAAGTGCATAGTGTTTTACTTTAAGTTTATCTTCAATTGTTGGAAAAACACTGAATTTGGGAGCTGGCCGTTGTTACTATTTGTCCAAACTAAATTTGAGTAAGGAGAAAACGTGCCAATTTCGTGCTAAGCAAATACTAAACTGCTAATTTTTTTTTTGGTAGGGTTTAACGCCCGCTTCAACTACTTATGGCACCGCAGGCGGTGACACTGGTGATACATGAATGAAGATGTAGCACCGGTGGAATGTGATGGAGGGGGAAACCAGAGAGCTCGGGGAAAACCCGCCCCAGCGCCGCTTTGTCCACCAAAAATCTCACATGCGGTCGCTTGGGATTGAACCCGGGCTATCGAGGTGAGAAGCGAGTGGTTTAACCACTCGGCCACGGCGTGGCCCCCTAAATTGCTAAAGGAGAAGAGATTTTATAAAATGTAATAAATGCAAGAAATATGTAATAAAACATAATTTTATTTTAGGAAACAAAATGTATTATATTAATATACGTGAAACTATGAAAATACAAATATGTGTATCAAAGCATTGCGGAAGTAGTGAAGGAAGCAACGTGTGTTCTGTACGCGTAGCTATGAGTACAGCACAATCATATTCTATCCATATTTTACTTTCTCTACACGTACTATGCACATAGTGTATAGAGAAGGGACCTATTGCATTTCACCCAAAAATTCGATACCGATATTTCGCCGGAAAAGGAGGTTTTAGGGTCCCCTGCATAAAAAAGCATTTTTAGAAAAAGGTCCATGTGTGCATGTGTGTCCGTATGTCAGTGTGTGTATGTGTCTGTGAACATGACAACTCAAAAATGAAAAGCCGGTAAAATACCAAACTTGATATGGTACCTAAATGTATGTGACACGAAAGATTTTTAAGAAAATCTCCTCACCTCAAACTGCCCTTAACAAGGAAAAGTTTTTGAAAATGTTTATTTTCTCAAAGATAGCTCTAACGATTTTAATTAAAATACTAAACATTTAAGATATTTACACGATAAATAATTTACTTGAATTTACTGCGAATTGCCTCTGAAGACATCTTTACATCTTTATTCTGGTTGAACTCTCCGGAATTTTGCATAACTGGTAAAGTGTTAGAGACAAAAACGTACTACACAAAATGTTTAGATCTCGTTAAAACTCACAATTTATATCATATACATTTTTTTTTTTTGTGGACTTAACCAATTTTAGATAGTTCTTGATATAGGTTCCAGTTTTAAAATACTTATACTTTTATCATACAGGAGTTTGTCAACTCTTGGCCTTACAAGTGGAACTTCAGTCACATAGCAACCAGTTTTTGACTATCACTTAACCTATGGTACTGCCTTGTATGCTTCTATTTACAAGAAGAACAGTAATAAGACCATGTCGGATAATTTTTCTTAATTAGCATGAAGTAATTAGAGGATTAAGCTTTTTAACTATAATTTGTTGCTGTGATTTAGTCATGTGAATGAAACATATTTTTACATTACATTACATTCTTGCACTCAAACATTCGATACCGAGATTTCAGCCGAAATACATGTATTGGGTTCCCCTGAAACAAAAAAAAAGCATTTTTAGAAAAATGTCCGTGTGTATGTGTCTGTCTGTGTGTATATATGTATGTGTCTGTGGATGGCATAGTTGAAAAACGAAAAGACCGCTGAATACCAAACTTAGTATTTAAATTTGGTATCTTCCAAGGATGCAACACGAAGATTTTCAAGAAAATCCCCCCACCCACAACTACCCTTTATATAGAAAAAGTTTCGAAAATTATGATTTTCTAAAAAATGGCTCTAACGATTTTGATTAAAATATCGTATATTAAAGATATTTACCTCACAAATAAAATGTATATCTTGAACATTTTGTGGATAACCTTTGAAGACTACTTTATTCTGGATGAATTTTACGGATTTGTTCATAATTGCTAAACAGTAAGGGATACACAAAAACTTACAACACAGAAAGTGTAGAGCACATTAAAACACGCTATTTATATTATATATATATTCTTTTCGTGGAGTTGATCGTTTTTATATATTCCTTGTTTTTGTTTCAGCTTTGTAAAATGTTATACTTTTGTCATATAAGAATTTGCCAACTCCTGTCCATACAGACAAAGGAATTTCAATCACATAGGAATTTCAATCACTTTAACCTATCAAAAATCCCTTATTTCGCTTTTACTTACAAGGAAGCAAGTAATAAGACTATTTCTGCTAATTTTTCTCGATTAGCATGAAGTAAATAGAAGCATAAGCTTTTTAATAATATTTTTGCAGGGATGTAGAGAAAGTCACGTGAATGGTACACATCATATTTTTAGCCATAGGTTTTCTTTTCACTGATTATTAATCAATAAAAAGCACATTATTCAAAGAGTATGGAACTAGTTTCCTTATTTTGATAATATCAGAATTCTTGCATTCCTTCGTAACAAGTTGCATGAGAAAACAGCAGCATTGGGAATATCATAGCTCACGGCTCAGCTAGATCATGGCAAATAAAACATCAACTCAATATCGTGACAGGAAGGAAAGAAATATAAAAGAAGTAATTTTTCTTATATGTGTAGGACGAAGGTAGTGTGAAATATCACGCACTACGAGAGCCTACCATATAAAGATAATTAAAGGTCAGGCGAAATATGGGTTTCGAATTTTTGGATGGAATTTAACTTTTCTCTAAGCTACTAAACATAATACAGGTTTTATCTTCATTGATGTCATATATTTGGGGGATGTGTTCCTCGAATCAAAACATTAAAAATCTGATGTGTTTCATTCACATGACTCTCTCTATATCTCTGCAACAAATCATTGTTAGAAAGTTTGTGTTTCTATTTACTTCATGCTAATCGAAAAAAAAAATAGCAGAAATAGTCTTACAACTTGCTTCCTTAAAAGTAAAAGCAAAATAAGGGAGTAACATAGATTAAAGCGATAGTCAAAATATGGTTGCTATGTGAGTGAAGTTCCTTTGTGTGGACAGGAGTTGACAAATTCCTGTATGAGAAAAGTTTGTTTTTTAAAGCTGAAGCCAAAAACAAGGAATCAGCTCCATGAAAAAAATGTATATATCATAAATTGTGTGTTTTAACGTGCTCTACATTTTTGTGTAGTAGCTTTTTGTCTATCGCTTACGGTTTAGAAGCTATGCAAAATGCTGTAAATTTCATCCAATAAAGTAAACTTCCGAGGCTATTCGCAGAAAATTTAAGAGACACATGTTATTTGTCTTTAATACATCTTTACTATACGATATTTTAATCAAAATCGTTAGAGCTATTTTTATGAAAATCAAAATTTTCGAAAAAAGTTCCATGTAAAGGGTAGTTGGGGGTTGGGGGATTTTTCTCAAAATCTTCGTGTAGCATCTCTGGAAGATACTAAACTTAAATACCAAGTTTGGTATTTAACCGACTTTTCGTTTTTGAGTTATCGTGTTCACAGACACGCGTACACCACGGACACACGGACACACGGACACACGGACACACACACTCACAGACCTTTTTTTGAAAATGCTTTTTTTTTTGGAAACAAGGACCCTAAAACATATATTTCCGGTTAAATCTCGGTATCGATTTTATGGGTAGAGTGCAATACCTTCTCTATACACTATGTACATACTACGTATATACAGAGAGTAAAAAAGTCCATAGGAACGTGGGTTTGAAAATCATTTATTTCAGAGTTACAACACAATTGTTCGAAGTGGCTACCTCTTGCTTCGATGCATGCAATAAGTCTGCATTCCATGCTTTGGCGTACTTTGTTGTTGAGGGAGAACCTCTGTTGATGGTTACTTATTCACGGATGAGACTGGTTTTACTCCCGACATCATCTTCAATTTCCATAACACTCATAACTGGGCATCGAAGCAAGAGGAAACCACTACGAGCAATTCTTGTTAAGTTTTGATTTTGTGTTGTAACTCTGAAATAAATGACTATCAGACCCATGTTCATATGAATTTTTTTTACTGTTTTGATGTCAGGAACAAGTCCCCGAAATATACGATACCAATAAAGATTCACCCTGTAGAGATATTACACACTAGATATATTTCTTCTTCTCTCTTTATTTACTTCTTTTAAAATCCCGTCAGAGTTAACATGAATTTCTGCTACAATGTCTGAGTATCCAACTTCTAGTAATACAAAGTCCATTTCCGGAGATTCGTTTGAATGTAGACAGAACATGCAAACACAATCAATTGTGGTTAACTAGAACTGGAGTAGTTAATGGGAAGCCGCAACGAGAGAATATTACATTCAAGTTTACCGAGCAGACGGTATTTACCAACAAAAACATGCAAGCAAGCGACTCGCACGTTTCCCAGTTGGAATTTTGTACGAAGTAAAGACTGAATGAGGTCGCTCTGGTCAATAGAGTCGCTAACGAATTTTGTGATGCAATGTTAGTCCAGTTTCAGAGCGTCGTAACACGAGTACAAATGTCCGCCAGCTAACATACTTGTTTCCAAGTTTACATCTTTATTCACCAAGTACAAACCATCGAGTCTAAATTCCGTGGACACAAGTAAAGCGACACGGTTATACTAGATGCTTTCCTCGTCCTCTCTGGACATAGCTTTATCAGCCCTGGTCTGTTCTAACGCCTTCCTTCTTGCCGTTTTGTAAGTCGTTCTTTTTGGCTTTACCAGGTGGACTTCACAAGCTGTAGGAAATCGAACAACGATTAAGTTTTAAAAAATCTTATATGTTCTTCTCTAGCTGTTCCGCTAACAAACTGTTCTTACAAAAGATTTTACTTTTATTTAATCATGCTAATTGAGATAAACATTAGCAGAAAGCATCTTATTACTTGCTTCTATATAGAAGGAAGATAAGGGAGTACACTAGGATAAAGCAACAGGCAAAGCTATGTGAAACAATTCAAATTCCGTTTTCTATGCTTACAGGAGAAAACAAGACAAACCAAAAGTTTAATTAGCTTAAAATTAAAACCAATAACGTGGAATATCTCCAAAGCTCTACAGAAAAATGTATTTGATATAAATTGTTTGTTTTAACGTGATCTACATTTTTTGCGTTGTCAGTTTTTGTTTAGCTCTTAAGATCTATCAGTTATAAAAAATGTATACACAGGTCATTCAGAATAAGCAGGTCTTCAGAGGCTATTTTTAAGAATTTAGTACTAGGGTCGGCTGATAAGTCCCGGGCCTCTCAATGAAAACAGCATTTAATTTTTTTTGCATTAATTTCTCAAAATAATCTCCGGAAAGGCTAATACATTTGTTATATCGGTGTTCTAATTTAATTAAAGCATCTCTTTAGTGTGCTTTGTCAAAGTCCTCAAAATAGCTGTTTACCTCATCACTGACCTAATCGTTACTACGAAATCTTCGTCCTCAAAGACATCTCTTGCGGTTTGGTAACAGGTGGTAGTCACTGGATGCTAGATCTGGTGAATAGGGTAGATGCTCAAGAAATTTGAACTTTAATTCGCACATCCTTCCCATTGCAATTACTGAACGATTTTTTCCCCAAATGAAGTAATTTTCTTTTCACCTCGTCACTCAAACGTTGCAGTAAGCTTGCGTAGTAGTCACCAGTGATACGTTTACTCTTTACCAAGTAATCAATAGAAAAAATTCCCTGTGCATCCCAGAAAACACTCGCCATAGCCTTGTTAGCTGACAAAATTGTCTTTGCCTTTTTTGGAGTTGGTTCACCTGGCGCAATCCACTGTTTTGACTATGATTTACTATCTGGAGTGTAGTGACGTATCCAAGTTTCATCCATGGTAATAAGTCGTCTCAAAAATTCAATGGGATTTTTACGGTAGAGCTCCACATTCTTAACAGAAACAGTTTTTATTTGCAACTTTTGATCAGGCGTCAACAAACGCGGCACCCATCTTGCACAGACCTTGTGAAAGCCCAAAACATTGCTTAAAATATTACCGGCACGTTTTTCTTTTTTTTTTTTGTTTTTTTTATGTTTACAGCCTCTGCTATTTCAAACAGCTTTAATCTGCGGTCTTCCAGTACTAAACGATGAATTTTTTCAATAATCTCTGGAGTTGTCACTTATACAGGGCGACCAGAGCGAGGCTCATCACTAGTGCTCGTACGTCCCATTTTAAACTCTGCAATCTACCTTTTAATCATTGAATATGAAAGGGCAGAGTCTTTCAATGTACTGTGTGGCGGGAATTTTATGGTTTATTACTTTAGGATTTGGAAGGATAAGAAGGGCTTAAAAGTAGGATCTCTTTTAGGGATTTTCTCAGGGCGTGTGTGAAGAAAAAAATAACACTGTATTTTTTCGGATTACCCCAGTTTATCCATTCCACACACAATAAATTATTTGTCCCCTCTGACTTCCGTTTTCTCATTTACAATGTTATTCCCCCACACTGAATAAGTTCCTTACAATGAAACTTTTACAAATTTATCCAGATTATTTTCCCAACTATTCCCTGCTCTAATTCCCATGTGAACTCGGAGGAATGACTCCTTGTCCACCACTCACTTTCCTAAAATAAAGACACATACTTTATATTGCAGCACTGAAGTTAATATATGCAACACGTCTGCTCAGCACCATTGATAGTTTATAATTAACTTCTTCCCGTCTCCCATTCGTGACCGTAACCTCTCGTCAGGCCTAGACAAATTTCTTATGGTCCCCTCCTATTTTCTATGATCGGACACGAATTGATCCGAAGTTAAACATTTCTTAATTTCTATTGGTCAGTATTTTCAGTCAATGGTTTTTCCAAATCGGTCTCCTCTCACCAAATAAGTTTGGCACCACAGCAAAAACATTAGACTACAGTTTGCTCCCTTCAGGTCCAAAATACCCTTGGTCATTAATGTTTAATGTTTCTTCTTTGTAACACTCGGAACACAAAATTTCCACAATTCTATTGTATATATGTTCTGCTAATGACTTTCTGACCCACATTACCAAATAAACCTTGCAGCTAATATTCCTAAATCTCTGGTTTTTCCTTTCAGCAGTAACTTCCTTTCGTATGCAGAATAAGTACTCTTTACAATTTTTTTTAACATTTATTGCTTATTCTAATGTATTACCTTTTAATATCTTCAATCATTTATTTATTTGTTACTGCAATCTCTTTCCCCCCGTTCTTTTATATTCATTTGCTTATTACTTTTATTTTCTTTATTATATTGAAATGTTTCTTATGCCTAAGAAATCAGTATTCTACATTAACTGTGCTCTTCCTCCTTGATTTCTTTAAGAATTAAACCTTTTAAATGGAAGTATTTAATCACTGCTGGTTTTTCCAAATCCTCCATTTTCGTGAAAACTCTAAAGCTGTCTTGTTTGAAAAAAATGCTGTCATTCGAAAACTAAACAACTTGTAACTATGGATACAAGCTAGTCTAGAGTTAAACTAAACGATGTACCGTCTAACTGGCCCAGTGGCGCCATATCTGTGGGACTTATCAAGCAACCCTAGTGTGTATGTATGTATATATGTGTGTGTGTGTGCGTGAGTGTGGGTGGGTTCATAAAAATGTCTGAAATAACTGGTAGTTTTAATCAAAATCGTTAGAGCTATTTTTTGGAAAATCAATATTTTCGAAAGAGTTCCATCTAAAGTTTGGTCGGCTGTGGGGGATTTTCCTGAAAAATTTCGTGCCGCATACTGAACTTAAATATCAAATTTCGTTTTTGAATTTTGTCAACAGACTCACATACAAGGACCAGCCATGCCCGAGTGGTTAGAGCACTCACCTCTGGAACCCAGGTGATCAGATGTGGGATTTGTGGTGGATAAAGCAGCCCTGGGGCGAGTTTTCTCCGGATTATCCTGTTTTCTCCGCCATCGCTTTCTACCGGTGCTCTATCTTCATTTCATCATCTCCAGTCTCAGCACCTGTAGTGCCAGAAGTAGTAAAAGCGGTCGCTAAACACTAAAAACACGCATACTTCTTTTTTTTTTTATTCAGAATACCCTAAAGCATATATTTCTGGTGAAATCTCGGTATCAAAATTTTGGGTGTAATTAATTACCTTCTCGACCTTTGTCTAGCGCGTATAAACGCGCTAGACAAAGTAAAAATAATAGTTTTATTGTTTTTAAGGATATTCTCCTTTAATGTCAATACATTTTTTCATCCGATGAAATCAGTTCTTAAAGCGATGATGCCAATCTTCCTGAGGCGCTTCAGAAACAGTTTTTTTATATTGTTCTAGTGCGTCTTCAGATGATGAAAAAGTAATTGCACACATTTTATCTTTAATTGTTGGAAACAAAATTAAATCAAAAGGTGCTGATTACCTTTAATGACAGCAGAGCCCAAAGCAGGGGAGAGGATAGATAAGCTTTGGTTATCATATACGGTTGTCCTAAGGTTCCAGTCACTATTTGCTATAAAAAAAACAATTTTTTTTTTATTTCTCACCGACTTTACTCAAACTTTCACTTCCCGTGTCCCTCAAGTGTAACCACAATTGATCATCCGAGAAGCAACACTTAACTCCATTATTTGTTGATGTACTGATGATGTATAAGCCGGCCATGGCGAGTGCAGTCCTACACCGGGGAGCGCACTTGTGCATGTAGCAACTTGCCCGTCCTCCTGTACAGTCCAGTTGGGAATGTGCGAGCGAATGTTCATGATGACCTTTCTCCTGTGCGTGTGTTAGAATCGTATGTATGCATGTATATATGTATATATATGTATATATATGTATATATATATTTATATTCATATCTAAACAATCTCCTGTGCGTGTGTTAGAATCGTATGTATGCATGTATATATGTATGTATATATATGTATATATATGTATATATATATTTATTTATATTCATATCTAAACAATATATTTTCAAATCCATTACATACAACAAATGTGTACACCTCTTTCACACTCTCGCGTGTTTGACATTATTCCGTGATGTCTCCCTCACTTGATGTGTCAGCTACTCCGGTCAACAGCCGGCCATGATTCAAAAATAAGACACTAAACTCCCTGCATATAAAGCGGAATTTTCTAATGAAGAAATGAGTCATTTCTTCATTAGAAAATTCCAGAAAAGGAACTTAACAGAACGGCAGGGAAGCGCTTATAAAATTGTTGTACTTGGGGAATTACTGCGCGGGCCATTTGTTCTAAAGAACCGGCGGCTAGATAGAGGGGCCGGCAGGTATTCACAACAGTCGTTCGTTGGCAACCTGATATACGTGATCACATTATTCACTTACGCGCGACAACATAACGGAGTGCTATTTTAGAGTGACAGCAAATTAAAGGTCACCCTCCGTGGTGTAATGGTTACCATGCTAACTTCATATATCCAAAGTCGCGGGTTCAAACCCGGTGGAGAACGATGAATGTTTTTGGTTATTCTCGTCCGATTTAGAATTGGACGCTGAGAACCACAGTAGTTAAAGAGTGCCCATAAATAGCACACCATTTACATTTTAGCATAATAGAGTGCAACTTATTTTAATCTGACAGTCAATGAGTTCCGAACACTACCACAGTAGACTCATATGCTAAGGATATACACTGAACATATTTGGGGAAAATAAACCTGTTCGTTATCTTCTATTAATTAGCCCAACGAAATATTTTTCGTTTAGAAGTAGATTTCTATAAGTTAGTGTTCACTTGGCTTAGGTCGATTCCCTTTTGTTTACTGTGCTGGAAACATCTTGTATTTTGTAGTAATTGATGTAGCGTCAGCTGCGTACATTATATTACGTCGGAAGTTTAGAAGATGCTCCGCTTTACCGGTGCTTTACTAAGTTAACTTATTGACAAAGGATGCACTGGTCAGTTTAAAGACATTGTGGCACTCTGTCTCTCTACAGAGGGTAATTAATTCCCTTATTTGGGCTTGGAAGTAGTAAAGCATTAGCTCTAGGTAGGAACATCCCAACTTGCACGGTAACTTATTTACATAACCATCTGATGCCAAGCAGACCCATAATATCCCCGTTTCTAACTCGAGCCCTGGCTATGTCCAACTTAACCAAACAGCAAGTGAATGTTCGTTAAAGTCCGAAATATCTACTCAGACTCTGTTACTATGCTTCGCTAAACTTCGAATGAGAGTTGCTAGTTTAATCACTTTACTTGTGTTGTTTGCGCACAATGTATCTCTTAGTTAAAGACTGTAAACATTTTAAAGCATACCTTCATTAGATTAAATGGTAAAATTTATCTCTCGCTGTAGCAAGACCATATCATATTTATAGTAACCAGGTAACCAGAAACCCTCTTGATAGGAACCTATTAAACGCTGATGAGTTCGAGCCTCGTAGATCGTCCACTGTCTTTGTTTTCTGTGGATTTCTCTCTTCGATAATGGAATGCGTACCTGATTACCTTTCCCTCATTTTCCTTTCTTTTCGTATCCTTCTAGGATATTCTATTGGCTGTTTCAATGTGCGGATTCGTTTGTTGGCTACTTATCGTATGGGGCAGATACGCTATCATTGGTTACAAGAGAAACGACATTGTACAGACACTAAATGAGGTAAATGATGTCTTTCTCTACTTTCCGAAAACTTCTGAAACAGTGCCTGAGTGCAACTTCACATGGGATCAAAGTACAACTGTCTCACAATAGGTCCACTACCATAAGTTACAAGAGAAACGTCAGTGGACAAACACTAGATAGGACAACTAATGCCACCTACCTTCACCTCTGGACTGTAGTGTTTACGTTTTTTCAAACGTTAACGAGGCTTTTACATTAAATTAGATTTAAATGGAGTTGAACAGAGACCGTGAATACTTGCTTCAAGGAAAGAAATTTCCTTACGGACACTAGAGAACTGCTTGGTTGAAAGGTTGTTCATCTCCTATCTGGTGAGCTCTAGTAATGGTACAGGTTTTTTTATTATAATCTATAACTTTTATTTAACAGCACGTTCCATTATATTGATTAGTAATACTACATACACTGTGATACACAAGTTTACATTAAAAATATCTTAATGCTTAAATTTAAAACATTATTATTTAATGGTTTATGATATTGCATGTTGTACTGTTCATTAAATTCTAAATAAATATACATTTATTCTTGGTAATCTTTAAACTATTTTTGAGACTCTTGATTGATGCAGCATTATAATTCATCAAAGTTTATTTTGTTAACGAACTGTAGACATTAAGCTTAAGTAAATATAATACACAATTTAAATTTATTCCAATTAATAAAAAGTGTCTTTAAACGAAAACAACTAGCGAAAATAATTGAATTTTCACTCAAATTAATTAAACTTAAGTAAAAATAATACAAAATTTAAATTTATTCCAAAAAAAAAAACTTCAATTGAGTGATTTGTTACAAAGTCAGTTTTTGCACTGACAATGATTTTCCTTTCTTTAAAATTGATGTTTTAAGTGTATTTCGTTTGTTTTTCAAATAAACTGAAGTCATACAAAAAGTGATCTGGTTTTTTTTTTACATGAACACTCCGGGCTATCGTGTATTTTAAAACGGCAATGGTACTTTCTGAATTTACCATGTCCGGTGAAGAAAAACAGTAGTTTGGAGTCACTGCTATGCTGATTTTCAGTCGGGAATTCACTGTTGGGAACAAAAATGTTGTTGTTCTTTCTTTTGTAGTTGTCTGCCACTTCTTCTGTAATTTCATTCTACTCTCTTCCTGTAGTTATCTAGTTATTTCACTTTTGGGTATTTTCTTGTAGGAATTTTCTAAATGTTGGTCTTCTTCCTTGTTTCGCTAGACGGTCAGACATTTTATTTAGTGTCCGGCGTGTGTTTTGATTCAACTCATCTGTGTTGTCCAGTTTTTATTTTGGAAATATTTTATGATTTTCTCCTCTATCAGTTCTTTATGATTTTTGGGGTTTTGTTCGGGGCAGAAATTCTTAGGAAAGTCTCTATAGCCTGCCGCAGCCTGTAGACTACTGTGGTTCCTTCCCACCTCCTAGATGGTGGAGATACTCTATATCCTATTACCGGACAGACCGAGTGGATAGAAAGAGCCGAGTCGTTTTCCTATGTTCAGCGGTGCTTTAAGATTTAGGGTTATCGTGAAGCTTATTTCGATTCTTTGATATACACATAATTCGGTGCAAAACTGACATTAATTCTAGGCCGCGCCATGGCCGAGTGGTTAGACCACTCAGCTCTCACCTAGATGGTTTAGTTCGATCCCAAGCGACCGCATGTGGGATTTGTGGTGGACAAAGCGGCGAAGGGGTGTGTTTTCTCCGGGCTATCTGGTTTCCCACGCTATCGCATTCCGCCGGTGCTCCATCTTCGTTCCATGTATCATCAGTGTCATCGCCTTGCGGAGTCATTTGTAAAATTGGAGAGGGGGGGGGGAGAACAGACATTCTCAGCGCTTTGAAGTCGCCGAGCTCTTCTTGGAATAAATGTTTATTGCGCATCCCGTAAGTCCTTACTGAGAGAGAGAGAGAGAGAGAGAGAGAGAAGAGAAGTGTAAAGTAAATAGATATATAAATATTTACACTATGTTCAATTAGTGAGGTATATTTTTAAAGCCTTTAAAATTTCCTAAAATAAATTACTATTCACTATACATATTGCGTTTAAAAGATTTGACCATATATGCAATAAATCCACTATTTATTTAATTGCATTTAACAAACAATAGGACAGCAGTTGGATACGCAGTCTCAGACTGAAAAAGTTAATATCGTAACCGAGATTTAAACCGTAACTCATAGTCTAATAAATGAGCTACCACGACAACGTACCCGCACAACATTAAATTCCTGAACTGACTTTCAGGTTTCCCGGTAAACCACAAAGTAATCTCAAAGTATATTCAGATGGCATACCCCAATGGCAACTTACAATGTAAATACCATAAGCCCCGGGCTTCATAATTTAGGTTAGTTAATTAATGGTTATTTAATTAATTTTTCACACAAGCAACAGTTGCGTAAGTAGAGTCAGACTGAAAAGTTCAATGTCATAGCCGGGGTTTAAATTAGATTTTCTGGGCTTTAGCCGGTTGCTCTAAGCTACCATGGCAGCATGCCCGTACGGAATTAAATTCCTCAACTGACTCTTTTGTTTCCGATAAAACATAAAATAATCTCAAATTATTCAATATATAACATTTTACTTGTCATGTAAATACCTATGAAGTACGGTATTTTAATCAAAATCGTTAGAGCCATTTTTGAGAAAATCATAATTTTGAAGATTTCTCCATGTAAAGAATAGTTTGGGGTGAAGGGATTTTCTTGCATATCTTCGTGTCGTAGCTTTGGAAGATGCTGAACATCATTATCCATGTGATACTTAACCGATATTTCGTTGTTCAGTTATGTTGTTCAAAGACATATGCAAACACGCGAACTTTTTATTCTGAAAATGGTTTCTACTTTCTCTACACGCACTATGAAAGTACATTGTAGGTGAATAAAGTATTGTATTCCACCCAAAAATTCGATATTGAGAATACACCGGAAATATATGATTTGAGGTCACCTAAGTCCAAAGAAAGCATTTCGAACACAACGGTTAGATTGTGTGGTGTGTGTGTGTGTGTGTGTGTATGTCTGTGTATGTGCGTGTGTGTCTATGGACAGTTTAACTCAAAAACTAACAGTCCATTAAATTTCAAATTTGGTATTTAAGCTTACTATCTTCCAAGGATGCGAGACAAAGATTTTTAGGAAAATCCCTCCAACCTAAACTACTCTTTACATGAAATATTTTTAGAAATTACCGTGTATATAAAAATGCCCCTATACTTTTGTTTAAAATACTGTATATGAACGATATTTACATGAAAAGTAAAATGTATATCCTGAATTCTCTGAGAATAGTCTCTGAATATCTCTTCATTCTGGATCACATTTGCATAATTGGTAAACTGTAAACTACAGACAAAACTTTCTACCCAAAACATGTAGATTTCGTGAAAACACATTATTTATGCCCTATACGTTTTTGTTCTGAAGCTAATCGTTTTATTGATTTCAATTTTAAAATTATCGCCTAGGTAGTGTGTGGGTAGCCTGTCTGCCTCACACTCAAGTGGTTGCGAGTTCGAATCTGGCTTAGGTTAAGTAACCGTATAAGGTTTTTCCAGGGTTTTCCCCTATCCTGAGAAGACGAATGTCGAGTAACTTTAAGCTCCATGTACCCCGAACTCGTTTGACCATCATTTCATCAATTTCAGTCATCATCCGATATGACCAACTAGTTCAAAGGGCGTTAAGCCACCCCCCAAAAAAATTATTGAAAATCTTACACTTTACTCAAACAGAAGTTGTCCGTGTTTCTTTTGTTTTACTCCTGACCATCAAAGAAAACCAGATATCAATGACAACTACAGCAATTAAAACCTGTTATACATATTGCTTTAGCTTTGCGTATTTATTTATTTCACTTCTACTTACAAGAAAGTAGGTAACAAGACCATTTCTGCTAATGTTTATCTCGATTAGAATGAAGTAGATAGTTCGCAGAATAGGTGGAGAAATGGAGTATCATATGTATTTATACAGGAGGCCCTAAAACTGTATTTCCTGAAATTCTGGTTCGAATTTATGAGTTAAATGTAATATCTTCTCTCCATATTTATAATGCACTACCTATTTTTCGGTATAGGATGCGCTTTTTTTCAATATAAAATACGTCTAAAATTTAATTTTGTCTTATGTCTTACATGTGAAAACCAGCTAAATTTACCGGTACTTTCAACAATACATGGATCATTAATAAGGGAATGTGAACCTTGTGGACTGCATACTTGCTACCTAATTGAGGTTCATGGATCAACATAAAACACCATTAGAAGAATTTGGTCTTAATGACAGACATACCTAATATCAGTTTTGCCCTATAACGGGTTAAAGAATGTGATAAAAAGGAAACTTTTCTCTCACAGCCCCTTTCCTTTATGTTCAGCTGCCTGTAGCAAGTGTACCGTTGTGAAAGCGACATTCAGTTGTGAATTTTTCTAAGCTCTCGTGTCTGTATACGATGCCGCCTAAACAGAAGAGATGATCATACAGTATTGCATTCAATTAGAAGTGCAATATGCAAAAGAGCAGAGCAATAGGGCAGCAGAAAGGCATTTTGGGCCCCCAACAACTCAGAAAGTGAAACTTCAGATATGAGTAAAAATTCAGATATGAGTGAAAATGAAAATGAAGTCTAAAGGATAATTTTTGTTGTGCTTCAAAACATCTAAGTAATAGAGAGTAAAAACTGTATTATTTGTGTTTCAAAATTGTCTTAGCAAAATCATGACTGCGTTTTAAGGTCCGAAAAATACGTTAAGTAGAAAGAGTAAACATTCAAAGTCGTTTTGCCGTAAATTCTCTAAAAACACTCGACCTTCGTTATTGTCTGGAGGTTAACCTCAGATGGTACAAACAACTTTCTGGGTAACATGTGTCCATCCACTTCCGAATGGTTTACGTTTTGCCCGGGGCTAAATGAGAATGGAAGCGGCACAAACTCGGAGCAGACCATTTAGAATTTGCTCAGTCTGTAGCCACAGACCGCAATTTTGCCTGGAGAAGATGACAGTGCAAAGCAAGGAGATTCACTTCAATGGCTGAATTACCGTGTAGGCACGGCCACGTTATGTAACTGGGAAGCAAACTATAACTCAGTCTGCACTAATTGCTGTGTAGTTGCGGCTGAGAAGTACACGCGGCCCTGGCAAACTTCCATTAAGATGCTCCTTTTACCTCTACACGCTCCTCTCTCCGAATTAAGCGCTCGCATTTATTTTCAAGGCAACTTTATCTCCCTTTAGATAAATGCTTATGACCCAGAAAATTAATTTAATTCAAGTACTTACATAAATCAGTTAAGATGCTTTTTATGTAGAACACCAAAAAGGTTGAAAAAAGGGACCTAAGTATCCCTACGTACATGTAAACTCGCTGATATATATTTAAGCATTAAAAACTATCTTTAGTTTTAATTGGTTTATTTCGCTTTAACAGCATGGTCATATCGAGATCTTCGTTATCTTTATTTCGTTCTCTAGCACCTATAGTACATACAATAAAGGTATTGTACTCCACCCAACAATTCTCTGTCGATATCTCACCACACTCAAACACCATATATATATTATAGATTTGAGGTTCCCTGAGTCAAAAAAAAAAATTAAAAAAGCTACGTGTGTGTGTTTTGGCTTAAAAACGAAAACTGTGATAAAAACCAAACTTTGTATTTATGTTTAGTATCTTCCAAGGGTGCAATACGAAGAGTTTAAAAAAAATCCTCCCACCACAAACTACCCATTTTTTTAAAATTTCGTTTTTTTTTGTTTTTTTTTTAAATTTCTCTAAAGATTTTGATGAAAATATTGTGTATTAAAGATATTTACATGACAAATAAAATGTATACTTTGAATTACTGGGTGTAGCCTCGAAAACCTGTTTATTCTGAATGAGTTTTGCAGGATTTTGCTAAAGTTAAACCGTGAGAAACAGACTAAAACCTACGACAAAAAATGTAGATCTTGATAAAACACATAATTTATCCCATATATGCATTTCTGCAACAATTAATCGTTTTTCACATATTCCTTGTTATTGGTTTCATTTTAAGCCAGCTAACTTTTCTCAAACGGCACCATGCAAAGCGAACCGAACCTCAATGTTTCAAACACCTTTTAAAGGATTTGACTATCACTTTAAACTTAATGTATTCCTTTATTTCTCTTCTACTTACAAGGAAATATGTAATAAGACAAATTTTTCTTGTGTTTTAGCATGATGTAGAAAATCTGATGTGTACCATTCACATGCCTTTCTCTATATCCCTGCAACAAATTATTTTTAAAAAACTTACACTTCTATTAACTTCATGCTAATCAGTAAAACATTAGCAGAAATAGCCATATTACTTGCTTCCTTGTGAGTAGAGATGAAATAAGGGAGTACCATAGGTTAAAATGATAATCAAAAACTGGTTGTTATGTCACTGAAGTTCCTTTGTTTGTATGGACAGCAGTTGACAAATTCCTGAATGAGAAATGTATAAGCTTCTCATAGCAGAAACCAAAAATAAGGAATGTCACAAAAACGACGAACTCCACGAAAAAAGTATATATAATATCAATTGTGTGTTTTAACGTGCTCTACATTTTTTGTGAAGTAAGTTTTTGTCCATCTCTTACGGTTTAGCAGTTATTCAAAATTTAGTAAAATTCATCCAGAATAAACTACTCTTTAGAGGCTATTCTCAGAAAAGTCAAGATATACATTTTATTTGTCAGGTAAATATCTTTAATATACGAAATATTAATCAAAATCGTTAGAGCCATTTTTGAGAAAATCAACATTTTCGAAAAAAGTTCCATGTAAAGGGTAGTTGGGGGTGGGGGGATTTTTCTCAAAATCTTCGTGTCGCATCCCTGGAAGATACTAAACTTAAATACCAGGTTTGGTATTTTACCTATTTTTCGTTTTTGAGTTATCGTGTTCACAGACACACGGACACACGGTCACACGGTCACACGGACACACACACACACATACACACACACACACACACACATGGACATTTTTCCGAAAATGCTTTTTTTAGATAAAAGGGATCCTAAAACATATATTTCCGGTGAAATCTCGGTATCGAATTTTTGGGTGGAGTGCAATACACTCTCTATACACTATGTACACTGTACCTATAGAGAAAGTAATAAAAAAGAATCTTTTATAAGAGAACAAGAAACAGTTTCTTTTTGTTGATTTATTTTGGAACGCTTTAACAGCATGGTCAAATCGCGACCTTTACGGCGGGCCGCTCCTGCTCCTCGTTATATTTGTTTTTATATCGCCATCATAAAACTAATATTGTATTACTTTATTTGCTCCGGCTCGCTGGGTTCTTAGGTCGAATAAGTATCCTTTAGCAGAAAATGGCCAGTAAAAGGAACTATTTTAGAGGTACCACATTCGTAAATTTTAGTTTGAGCATTTATTCAAACCATTCAAAGAAATATTCACAATTATACACTTATATACATACATATATATACGGAGACCCTAGCTAAAACTAAACTATCTACACGTTCGCTTACAAGTGAAGACAACGTAATGTGGAGAACAAATGCAGAACTTACGTGAACAGTGTAATAATAATAGCTAAATGAGAAATCGCGTTTCCGTAGATAAACAAAATCTGAAGTGTTCCATTCACATGACTTTCTCTACATCTCTGCAACAAATCATTGTTAAAAAGATTATACTTCTATTTCCTTCATGCTAATTGACAAAAAAGTCGTCCTCTGTGGTGTAAGGGTTACCATGCTAACTTCATATACCCAAGGTAGCGGGTTCAAACCCGGCGGAGGACGCTGGATTTTTTCGGGTGTAAAAATCCTTAGCATGGCTTCCCTCGAAAGGGAAGTAATGCCGTTGGTCCCGTGTCGTAGATTTACGGCACATAAAAGAACCTCAAGACTGATAGAGAGATCTCTGAGCAAAATTAAGCGGTCTTTCACGCCCAATTTAGAATGGGACGCTGAGAGCCGTAGTAGTTAAAGAACGTCCATAAATAACACGTCATTTACATTTTTTTAATCGAGAAAAAATTAATTGCTTCCTTGTAAGTAGAAGCGAAATAAGGGAGTAGCATAGGTTAAAGTCACCCAGACGGCCCGGGTTCGATCCCAAGCGACCGCATGTGAGATTTTTGGTGGACAAAGCGGCGCATGGAGGGGTTTTCTCCGGGTTCTCCGGTTTCCCCCGCCATCTCATTCTACTGGGGCTCCATCTTCACGTATCATCAATGTCATCGCCTGCGGTGCCAGAGCAGTAAAAGTGGGCGTTAAACGCTACAAAAAATAGGTTAAAGTGCAGTAGTAGTATTTTATTAAGTTTACAATAATACATTAATTGCGTCATACGGTCGTATGGGTCGGGTGTCCGTACATGCTGTCTAAAAGTACTTGAATTTAAAACATTACCTACATATACAATTTGTATATCTTAACAATGGAAATACATACACACACACACATACACACACACACACACACACACACACACACACATACACACACTTGAACTCACAACTACACCACGTATTCATACATATAGATTAGTCAAACACCAAATAAGTCTATACAATATTTCACAAATATTTTATTTCTTAGGTTAAAGTGATGGTCAAAAGCTGGTTGCTATGTGACTGTAGTTCCTTGGTTTGAAAAATTTCTTGTCGCATCCTTGAAAGATTCCAAACATAAATACCAACGGTAGATTTTAGATGGTCTAGACAGTTTGTTATTCAACAGTCTTATCGTTTTTCAGATATCTTGTCCACAGACCCGAAATTTATATTTCCGGTGAAATCTCGGTATCGAATTTTTGATGGAATGCAATACGTTCTCTATACACTATGTACATAGTACGTGTATAGAAAGTAAAAATAATAATAATATAAACAATAATAACAATAATAATAACAATAAAAACAGTATGAAAATATTCTCTTCGAAGTCGTTTGAACATCTTACCACTTATAAACTCTGTAATATTAAAAAGTAAATATATATAAACATTTATTCGATATACTTTTTTAGGTTTAATGTTTGTATGTTCAATATTGTTTTAATTATTAGTATATATGTATATTACCTAATAAAGGATCTTCAACATGTGATTTAGGTAATCTTAAGTGTACCAAATATATTGGTATTTTGACTAAAAAGACAAAATTATTCTAATAATTAAAACTATTAAACTAATTAAATTACATTGAGTATTATTAGATTCATTCTGAAAGTGTAAAACAGTGTATTCCATTTTGAACATTATACAGCAAAAATACGTTTGTTTCTTGCTTGTTTGTTTATTTTTTTCAATCTGTGTCTGCCTTTTTCTTCGTTCGAATAAACATGTTTCCTTAACACCCTATAGGGAAGGGAAGGGAAAAGCCCAAAGATCCCTCTGAAAGAGTAACGAAGTTTTATGGTCTGAACAGAAAACTGTAAAAAAAAACTTCTTCCTAAGGCCAACATTAAACCAGCAAAAAGTTTTCAGTAACACGTACCAAATAATGAAATATGTTGAAATAAAAGTAAAGCTAGAGTCAACAAGTAGAGTTGTAGTTTCTCTCCTTTGCAACAAAAATATATCTTACAAATAACGACTTTTCAATACGAATGCTTGAAAAGCTGATGTAAATTCAATTATTTCATCCCTATTACCTTGGAATAGAAAAGAAGTTTTGGAAATCTAATGCCGCAGACTTTAAAGCAGAAAAGTACGGAGTAATGAAGTATTTATAACGTTGATCCTCCAATTCACTCTATTTCATAAAAATCGATTATTCAACAAAAATAAATATAATTGTCATTTTATTTTCTCTAGCACATATGTACATGCAATGTACATAGTAGCTAGAATAGGCATTGTATTCCACCCAAAAATCCATGGACAAGATTTCACCGGAAATATATGTTTTGAGGTACCCTGTGTACGAAAAAAGAATTTTAGAAAAAGATCCATGTATGTCTGTGGACAGCATAGCTCAAAAATGAAAAGACCGTTAAATACCAAACTTGGTATTTATGTTTAGTATCTTCCAAAGATACGACACGAAGATTTTCAAAACAAATTCCCCACCACAAACTACCCTTTTCACGGCCGCAGTCCAAATTATAACTAGAGGAATTTTCCGGGTTGAGAAGCTGTAGTCTGCTAGAGTTTTCAGATCCAGGCGTTCGTTCACGACTGCGGTGAACATCTTTAGTGGCGTGGTCGCAGTGAGGTGAACGAAACGTCTGGACCTGAAAACTCCAGCAGCCTACGGCTTCTCAACTCGGAAAATTCCTCTAGTTATAATTTGGACTCCGGCCATGAAAGCTTACAACTATTAAAAACTGCATCATGTTTTGTGTCGTTAATATTTTTAGTTCTTATTGATATTATGTTGTTGAAAGAGTTATATTTCATTATGATTATTGATCATGTAGGTTATTAATATTAAGATTTGTTTGTGAGAACTTGTTGCTGCCGCTCACAATTGCATTGCACACGGGCTGTGCCGTGTTCTTAGACGAATTTGGTGTTCCAACATTCCTTTGTTTACTTTCTCTAGCCCCATATGTACAATGTACATAGGGATAGAGAAGTATTGTATTCCACCAAAAAATTCGATAGCGAGATTTCACCGGAAATACATGTTTTAGGACCCCCTGTATCCGAAAAACGCATTTTCAGGAAAAGGTCCGTGTGTGTGTGTGTGTGTGTGTGTGTGTGTGTGTGTGTGTGTGTGTGTGCCTGTTAACACGATAACTCAAAAACGAAAAGTAGGTAAAATACCAAACTTGGTATTTAAGTTTAGTATCTTCCAGGGATGCGACACGAAGATTTTGAGAAAAATCCCCCCACCCCAAACTACCCTTTACATGGAACTTTTTTCGAAAATTTTGATTTTCTCAAAAATGGCTCTAACGATTTTGATTAAAACTTCGTATATTAAAGATATTTACCTGACAAATAACATGTTTATCTTGAATTTTCTGAGAAAAGCATCTGAAGAGTAGTTTATTCTGGATGAAGTTTACTAAATTTTTAATAACTGCTAAGCCGTAAGAGATGGACTAAAACTTACTACACAGAAAATGTAGAGCACGTTAAAACACACAATTTATGTTATATACATTTTTTGTGGAGTTCGTCGTTTTTGTGACATTCCTTATTTTTGGTTTCTGCTATGAACAATTTATACATTTCTCATACAGGAATTTGTCAACTGCTGTCCATACAAACAAAGGAACTTCAGTGACATAGCAACTAGCTTTTGATTATCACTTTAACCTATGGTACTCCCTTATTTCACCTCTACTTACAAGGAAGCAAGCAATATGGCTATTTCTGCTAATGTTTTACTGATTAGCATGAAGTTAATAGAAGTATAAGCTTTTTAAGAATAATTTTTTGCAGGGATATAGAGAAAGTCATGTGAATGGTACACATCAGATTTGTTTTTGTCCGCGGATGTAAATAGTACTGCAGGGAAAGTAAAAATGAATTAGCCATCTTGTTAGTCTCTTTTAAAGATAGCAACTTTATTTTCAAGGGACGGGCTGTAAAGTATTTTCCATGCATATTTTGACATTCTTATAGGAAGAAAATATGTGGTAGGTAACATTTGACCGAAAAGCACTATATGATTAGAATTGTATTTGCATAGGAAATCCATAACACAACGACTGTCTGTATTCTTATAATTTCTTTTATACAACGAACATTTCGGTGGGCGCGTATCTTGAACTCTGTAGTTGAGAAACGGAGGTGATTTGAAATATGCAGTAGCCTCTGCTTTTCTGCTGCCTAGTATATGTAATCTTTTCTTCTGCTTTGGTTTGCTGTACACTGCTGTAAGGATAGAGAAAACAAAAGCTTCTAAAATAAACAAGAACAAAGGAGTGTATATAAATAACAGCTAAAAACTTTTCCTATTATTTAGTTTTATTTTCTGCAGAGCTTCCACAAAAACTAATAAATAAACAGTCTTGGATTTCAGTAGTGCTGGCATTGTTTCTATTGAAAATAACAAACAATAAGGCGGTCTTTGTGACCACCAGCAGGGCAATGCCGGAAATTATTGAAATTTATGTGTACGCGGGCACCACACAACTTATTTATAATGCCGGCAAATTTTAACGGACATCTAGCCAATTTCTTTTGTTTTTCCTCTGCTCCTTATACATGTTTACGCATGACTGACCATCCTGAAGCATTAAGCGAATGCGATCTTGTGAACTTCATAGCCATGTTTCTCCCAGTATGGCCATTAGTTTTATAGTCTTTTGTTTTCTGTTTTATTATTGCAGTTATATTGCACCAGAACCTTGATATTTTCTACAGCTTCGTTACATATGCCGGAATCTATATATTTAATGAAGTAG
Source organism: Hymenopus coronatus (assembly GCA_030762935.1). NCBI lineage: Eukaryota > Metazoa > Arthropoda > Insecta > Mantodea > Hymenopodidae > Hymenopus > Hymenopus coronatus. The sequence goes on along the minus strand of CM060890.1, from coordinate 50,518,702 downwards.
TTAATTACTTCATTAACTCCACCCAATAATTCGATACCGAGATTTCACTGGAAATATATGTTTTAGGGTCTCCTTTATCTAAAAAAGCATTTTCGGAAAAAGGTCCGTGGTGTGTATCCGTGTGTCTGTGTGTCTGTGAACACGATAACTCAAAACCGAAAAGTCGGTAAAATACCAAACTTGGTATTTAAGTTTAATATCACCCGGGATGCGACACGAAGATTTTGAGAATAATCCCCCCACCCCAACTACCCTTTACATGGAACTTTTTTTTCCAAAATTTTGATTTTCTAAAAAATGGCTCTAACGATTTTGATTAAAATATCCTATATTAAAGCTATTTACCTGACAAATAAAATGTATATTTTGAATTTTCTAGGAATAGCCTCTGAAGAGTGCTTTGTTTTGGATATATTTTACGGAATTTTGAATAACTGCTAAACCGTAAGAGATGGACAAAAATATAATACACAAAAAATGTAGAGCACGTTAAAACACACAATTTATGTTATATTTCGTGGAGTTCATCGTTTTTGAGACATTCCTTGTTTTTGTTTCCCTCTCTGAAAAACACACTTTTCTCATACAGGAATTTTTCAACTGCTTCCCATACAAACAAAGGAACTTCAGTGACATAGCAACCTGCTTTTGGCTATCACTTTAGCCTATGGTACTCCCTTATTTCGCTTCTACTTACAAGGAAGCAAGTAATAAGACTATTTCTGCAATTTTTTTCTCGATTAGCATGAAGTAAATAGGCATTAGCTATTTAACAATAATTTGTTGCAGAGATGTAGAGAAAGTCATGTGAATGGTACACATCAGATTTTTTTTCCTTCACTTTTCATTAAGATTTTCAAAATATTCATCAGTGAAAGTTCAAAAATTCACAATTTCATTCCACTCAATTGAAACTGGAAAACAATTAGGGTTTCATGTATACAGATTAACTGCCGTGCATATTTTAAAATTAATTCCAGTGGCATTACCTTTTACTTTCTTTGCTTCATACCTAGTGCATATGTTAAGTAGAGAAGTTACTGCACCCCTCCCAAAATTTATGCCAAGGTTTTATTGAAAATGCATCCTTCAGGGTCCTATGAATCCATAAGAGAAAAACAGTTTTTAGAAAAAGGTTCGCGCGTGTGTGTGTAACAGGTTAAATACCAAACTTGGTATTTAAGTTCAGTAGCTTCCAAGGATGTGACACGAAGATAAGATAAAAAAACTACCATCCGAATATCTACCCGAAACTACCCGGAACTATTTTTAAAAAATCTGATGTGTTACACTCACATGACTTTCTCTAGCTACCATAAAACGAACTTCTTACAAAAGATTATTCTTCTTTCTACACAATGCTAATCGATATAAACGTTATTAGAATGTTCTTATTACTTGGTTACTTGTAAGAAGAAGGGAACTTGAGGGATGCACTAAAGTGATAGTCATATGTTTTAAAAGCTCTCGTTATGCGATTGTCATTGTAAATCGCTTCTTTGCTTGGCCAGGAGTAGAACAAAAGAAAAACAAATCTTCTTGTCTGAGAAAATTATAAGTACTTTACAATTGAAACTAATAAGAAGAAATATCTTGAAAACGGCATAAATTGTGTAATTTAACGAGATCTACATTTTTATGTAGCAAGTTTTTGTCTATCTTTTACGGTTTACTAATTATGTAAAATTCAGCAAAACTCATCCAGAATAAACCGTTCTTCAAAAGCTATTCCCGCCTGTGGTGCCATAAGCAGTTAAAGCGGGCGTTAAACACTACAAAAAAGCTATTCCCAGAAAATTCAAGATATACATTTTATTTTTTAATATATGGTACTTTAATCAAAATCGTTAGAAGCATTTTTAAGAAAACAGAATTTTCGAAAATTTGTCCAGGTAAGTTAGGGGTGGGGGTATTTTCTTGAAAATCTTCGTGTCGCATCGGTGGAAGACACCAAACCTAAATATAAAGTTTGATATTTAACCGTATTTTCGTTTTTGATCTATGCTGTCCACAGGCACACAGAGAGAGAGAGACACACACACACACACACACACACAAGGACCTTTTTCTGAAAATGCTTCTTTTGGATTCAGGGGATCCTAAAACATGTATTTCCGGTGACATCTCGGTATCGAATATTTGGATGCAACTACATTGTACATACAGAGCTACAGAAAGTAAAAATATTTGATATTCTGAAAAAATGGCTCAAATGTTTTTGATTAATCACCTACTAAAGATATTTATATGCAATATAGGAATAAGCAGCAATAGATATACACGATATTAATGAAGTATATTGAAATACTTTCACAGAATATTTAGATTATTTAAATAAGTAATTTGAGATAGGAGACTCAAAATTTATGAAAACATTTGCTTCTTTTAATATTGTAGCACAATTTGCTAATTCGAACGTCATCTTAATGGATGTAAATCTTGCTAAACTACTTCGTTTAGCTCTTGGCCTTTGCGGTGTACTCATACGTTGGTTGCCCTGTGCGGTGGTCTTATCCCCACATTCAAAACACCAGATGCTGAGTTCTCGGCTTCGAGCCCAGATTGATGACGTTGGCAAGACTCGCTCCGCTACCTATGTGTAGACCCACGTACCTGGTGATGCGAATCTACTACCGGTGAATTTTGCCTCGGCGATACCCAGCCTGCGCGATGGCTGACTCTCTCGGGGTGGTGCAGGTAATGGGGTAGTTCAGGGAGTGATCTTTTAATAATGAAGACTTGCGTAACTTCCTGGAGTTTATCTCTTACTAGGAGATGTGAGACAAGCATAAACCTTACAATTCTGCTAACTTCAACACTTGTTAGAAGCTTTAGTACTCACTAATCACAAGTAATTATATTTACTTCTTCTTGCTTGATTCTGCTTTTTACAATATAATTTAACACGCGTCACTGACTTTAAATACACTTAGTGCGCTGGAAACTACTAAGCTTTCGTTACAAGTTACCGTGTTTAACTTTATGCGAAGAAGTGACATTCAGCCCGACAACCGACAGCATGGCAGTATTACAATTAACAGACAGCAACAGACAGCAGACAGCATGATATCAGACAGCAAAACAGCGATGTACAGTTAACAGACAGCGATCGACTCTTGAGCTCTTTATATACTAAAAATACCGTCATGGTGGCTTCTTTCTGATTGTACAGAAAGGCCGCACCATTGACGTAAATATTACCCAAAAGTCAGTTTTCTCATCCCAGGGTGCACTGCAACCCTCCCGTGACACGTTTTGTACAATGAAAAATTACTGTCTTCCGAATTTTAAGGTTTACCCCGTCGTGACCCGGTTGTACGTGACTGGACAAAAGAAACCTTTCTAACAAAGCGCTTCTCACATCCTTCTACTCTCTTGGCGTCAGCTTTCTATTTCTGCCCCAGCTGAATTTACTCTGTCAAATACGTACGTTAGTGTACAATTGAATTTAATTATACAATGCCAAATAATTAATAACTAACAATAGTTTTTATAGCGGAGCTAATTATCAGTCTGACCTTCCAATTCTAAAAACTTAATTTATCTATCATCTTCCCAGCTATATCTTCAATCTTCCTTCCAACAGTTCCTTCATTTCTTCGCTAACCCAAATTCTTATTCGTTCTTCTAACCCGGAAAGAGTTAAATAAAATTGTATATATTTGAGCTTTATCACTTTTCTTGATATTCTGTACCTGTGCCCTCCACTTCAACTTAGATCCTTTCTTTCATTTGATTTGCTTCTATTTCCACTGATTGAATTTGTTACGCATAATCTTTCTTGCATTCCCTTAATTCTTAGTAGGTTTTATTCCAAGTCAGACCGATATTTTTAGATTTAGTATTCATTTCTATCCCTCCCGCCACAAGAAATAAAAATAGCAATGGGGCACTATAAAACTATTAAGAGTCTGACCAGAGACTCTTGGTCAGACCTGAGAAACGGGCTCCTAGCATTCTCCATGTCGAGATAAAGATTTGCTTGGAAACCGTTAGGTACCCTCCAAGGTGGCTCCCTCCCGCCGTCTAGTTCCGGTTTACCACTATAATTGCTCTCATTTCATCCTAATCTTCTGGGGTACAAAAGCCTATCATTGACTATCACTAGTTGAAGTGTGAAATTCCCTCTGACACACTCACAGTACCCACAAACACACTATTTACCAGTCTGTAAGTTTAAATAACATTACTGTGTAGCAGTATATTTTATTCACATGGGACTTGAAAGATATACACCGGAGGCATGTATGGGATTCTTTATGTCTTCAATAGTACACTTGCAAAATATTTTTAACCAGGTGGGCTGAAACAAAATACATACTACTGCCACAGAAACCACTTTGTTTCTCCCTCATGTTTGCCTCCACATCCAGCAATGCATACCGATAAGAAGTGCCTAAAGCGAAACTGTAAAACAACATTTTTCCCAGGCAGAGTCAAGATTGCGAAGTTGTAAGTGGGAGAGCAAAAGTCTTGATAAAAGTGACATTTGTATGGTAGCATAACGACTCTGGGCTTAGAGCATATCTCCTCGACAGTGGCAGGCAGCATGCAGGTAATGTGACGTGCCAGGAGATGTGACACTCCAGGGTAACATCTTTTAGCCGCCGTTATATCGTCACGCCTCCTTGCCTTCCACATCCACAAGGTTGCAGTGCTGCAAAAATAAATCTGAGGCACCTCTTGCTTCTACCTTCATATTTCATTTTCCAAAACATTCTCTAATGTGGCAAACCAGACACACTTGCCTTTATTTTGATTTAATTTCAGATATGGCAGGAACGCCAAAATGTTGGCGGATGTAGATAGAATGAACTTTAGAATCTAAGAAGCTTTCAGGATAGGATATATATAAGCAAGAGAAAACACACTGATTATGTTACTTCTTATAGTATCTAGATAGAAGAAGTAGTGGGGATTTGGTAAAAGGAATTTCCAAAATATAAAACAAGATATCGAAAATTAATTAACATGACTAACTATCGTGTATTTTTATGTAGCGTCCACAAAATATTAATTAGAAAGCTTATTTTTTACCTACAACATATTAAACGAGATAAACATTTGTAGAATGAAAACTTTTTCCACTTTCTCCACATATGTGGAGATGCGTGTCAAGATTTCACAGGAAACAGTTTTAAAAATGATTTTCAGATAAAGATGTGAGCCACAGAATAACATAGATAACTCAAAAACGAAAAGTCGGTTAAGTATCAAACCTGGTATTTAAATTCAGAATGTTCCAAGAATGTGGACAAGAAGATTTAATAAAACTACCCTATATTAAAAAATATTTGCTTGAAAATAAAATGTATATTTTGAATTTCTTGGGAATAGTGTTAGACGTCTTCTGTATCTTGGATGAGTATTCTATAACTGATAAATCCTAAAAGATTTTAGTAAACTTAAAATATAGATCTTGTCAAAATACATAATTTATATCTATACAGTTTTGTTGTGAACATAACCGTTTCCGAGTTTTTGTTTCAATACTTTTCCCAAACAGAAGTCATCTATATTTCATTTGTTTTAATCCTGGACATCAAAGAAAACTGAATTTCAATGATAATTACCTAGCGACAGCTTTTAAGACATTTGACCATCGCCTTCGCCTAATGTATTTGCTAAGCTGCCTTCTACTTATATGGAAATAAGTAATAAGATCTCTCTCGATCAGCATGAAGCAATTAGAAGAATAATATTTTTATGAAGTTTGTTTGCAGAATGATAGAGAAAGGCGTGTGAATGAAACACATAAAACTTTCTTTACTTTCTCAAGCTTCTAGGTAGAAGAAGTATTACATTCCATAAAAATGGGATATTGGGAGTTTAGCAAAGGGAACTTCCTGAAATCAAAACAAAAGAGTTGATAAATTACATTGGCATGTGTTTCTCGCCTACTTACTATCTAGTATTTTTTATGTAGCTTCTGCCAATATTCACAAAAAAACATATTTTATCTACATCAAATAAGCGTAACGTATCTGTGAAATTTAGAAAATTCATAGTACAAAAGATACTTTATTTACATTTATACCAGTTATTATACATAATAATAGTGATATTTTTCCTATCAAAATTGTAGCCTGCATGGTTATTTAAATACTAGTGCTACTGTCTAAAACCATTGTTCAAATAAAACTGAGCCACATAATGCATTTTTAAAAATATTGGCATATATGTAAACGTTTTACAGTAAGTGAGTTTAAAAATCATATTATATTCTTATATTAAACCTAGTTACTGTAGAAAATTATTACCTTTTGTACTTTCCAAAATTCTTAATTTTTCAAAGTTTAGTAATTTATTTCCAAAAATCTGATGTGCACCATTCACATGACTTTCTCTATATCCCTGCAACAAATTATTCTTAAAAAGCTTATACTTCTATTTACTTTATGCTAATCAGAAAAAAATAGCAGAAATAGTCTTATTACTCACTTCCTTGTAAGTAGAAGCGAAATAAGTGACTACCATAGGTTAAAGTGATAGTTAAAAGCTGGTTGCTATGTCAATGAAGTTCCTTTGTTTATATGGATAGGAGTTGACAAGTTCCTGTATGAGAAAAGTATACGTTTTTCATAGCAGAAACCCAAAATAAGGAATGTCTCAAAAACGACGAACTCCACGAAAAAAATGTATATAACACAAATTGGGTGTTTTAATGTGCTCTAAATGTTTTGTGTAGTAAGTTTTTGTCCATCTCTTACGGTTTAGCAGTTATTCAAAATTCAGTAAAATTCATCCAGAATAAACTACTCTTCAGAGGCTATTCCCAGAAAGTTCAAGATTTTATTTGTCAGGTAAATATCTTTAATATACGAAATTTTACTTAAAACCGTTAGAGCCGTTTTTGAGAAAATCAAAATTTTCGAAAAAAGTTCCATGTAAAGGGTGGTTGGGGTGGGGGATTTTTCTCAAAATCTTCGTGTCGCACCCCTGGAAGATACTAAACTTAAATACCAAGTTTGGCATTTTACAATTTTTCATTTTTGAGTTATCGTGTTCACAGACACACTGACACACGGACACACACACACACGGACATTTTTTTGAAAATGCTCTTTTTGGATATTGGGGACCCTAAAACATATATTTCCGGTGAAATCTCGGTTTCGAATTTTTGGGTGGAGTGCAATACTTTCTCTATACACTATGTACATAGTGCGTATTGAGAAAGTAAAAATTGGAGAATTATTTGAAAAATTATACGATCATTTATTTAATGTACTATTGATATGCATTACAGAAGTTTTGAAACAAATTAGTGAAAAAGTGCATCGCATGGAGCATTTTGAGTATGGAAAAAAGTGTTGGAAAGTTTGCGAGTTAATAAGTTTAAAGCTGAATTGCCTATTAATATGCATGAGCCTGTGCATTTATAGCTTCAATTAATTGGTAGGTAAAGTATACAAAGTACAGAAAGCTGCATATGTTCTTAAAGTTTCATGTTATTTTGTTAGATTTAGTTTTATTACACTTTAATTTTTAATTTCTGTAGCCCGTATGTACAATGTACATAGTGGATAGAGAAGGTACCTATTATATACCATCAAAAATTCGATGTCGAGATATCACCGGAAATATATGTTTTGGGGTCACCTAAGTCCAAAAAAAAGCACTTTTAGAAAAAGGTCCGTTTGTGTGTCTCTGTCTGTGTGTGTTTGGGACAGCATAATTCAAAAAGAAAAAACCGTTAAATACCAAACTTGGTATTTAGATTTGGTTTCTTCTAAGGATAGGACCCGAAGATTTTCAAGAAAATCCCTCCACCACTAACTACCCTTTACATGAAAAAATTTCGAATATTTTGAATTTCTAAAAAATGATTATAACGATTTTTATTAAAATCACGTATATTAAAGGTATTTACATCCCTAATAAAATGTATATCTTGAATTTTCTGGGAATAGCCTCTGAAGAGCTCTTTATTCAGGATGAATTTTGCCGAATTTCGCTGAACTGTTATACCGTAAGAGATAGAAAAAACTTATCGCCCAAAAAATGTAAGTAGATCTCGTCAAAATACATAATTTATGTCCTTTACATTTTTGTCCTTTGTATTCCTTATTATTGTAAAGTACTTAAACTTTTCTCAGACAGGAAGTGTCCGTTTTTCTTTTGTTCTACTCCTGCCAAGCAAAGAAGCGATTTGCACTGACAATCACATAACGGCAGCTTTTAAAACATTTGAATATCACTTTAGTATAGTATATTCCTATATTTTCCTTCTTCTTATAAGGAAATAAGTAATAAGAACATTATGTTAATATGTATCTCGATTAGCATGATGTAGAATTAAGAATAATCTTTTGTAAGAATTTGTAAAACAGCTAGAGAAAGTAATATCCTTTTTTTGTGATCCATTTATATTCCGCCTTTAACGTCTAGGTCATAACACCGGCTTCTTTGGATCAATTGTTGCCTGTGACAATGGTATTTATTTTACTGTTGAGTTTATCTTGTATGTATTATTCATTACTTCACACGGATACATTCACACTCTCATTTATGCTTCCAGACTCTGGCTATTGAAAAATACCCACCCCAGCCAGTAATCGAGTCCGAGGCCTCTCGCACATCACACAGGAGATCTACCGACTCACCTACACTTTCGATGTAGCAAAGGGATGTATACTTTTGTGATAAATGTGTGAACGGCAACAGCATTTAAAAATCAGATGTGTTCTATTCACATGACTTTATCCAGTTTTCTGTAAGAAATTATTGTTAAAAAGCTTATTTTTGTATTTCATGTTAATCGAGATAAACATTAGCATAAATGGTACTATTACTTACTTCCTTGTAAGTTAAAGGGAAATAAGAGAATACAGTAGGTTAAAGCGATACTAACATCTTTTAAAACTGGGTTACTATGTGATTGAAATCCGTTTCTTTGCATGGCAAGGAACTGTCAAATTTCTGAATGAAAAATTTAAGTATTTCAAAGCTGAAACAAAACAATCGATGTAATCCATTCACATGACTTTCTCTATATCTCTGCAACAGCTTATGCTTCTGTTTACTTCATGCTAAGTGTGAAAAAATTAGCAGAAATAGTCTTATCACTTGCTTCCCTGTAAGTAGAAGCGAAATAAGGGAGTACATTGTTAAAATGATAGTAAAAGCTGGTTGCTATGTGACTGAAGTTCCTTTGTTTGTATGGACAGGAGTTGACAAATTCCTGTATGAGAAAATTATAAGTGTTTTAGGGCTGAAACAAAATACAAGGAATATCTAAAAAAAAGATCAACTCCACGAAATAATTATACATTGCATAAATTGTGTGTTTTAATGTGCTCTACATTTTTGTGTGGAAGTTTTTGTCTATCTCTTACGGTTTATCAGTTACAAAAAAAATCTCTAAAATTCATCCAGAATAAAGTAGTCTTCAGAGGCTATTCCCAGAAAATTCAAGATATACATATTATTGTCAAGTATATATTTTCAATATATAATATTTTAATCAAAATTGTTAGAGGCATTTTTTAGAAAATCAAAACTTTCCAACATTTTTCCATGTGAAGGGTAGTTGGGGGTGGGGGGATTTTCTTGAAAATCTTCGTGTCGCATTCTTGGAAGATACTGAACTTAAATACCAAGTTTAGTATTTAACGGTCTTTTTGTTTTTGAGCTATGCTGCCCATAGACACGCAGACAGGCAGTCACACGGACATTTTTCTAAAAATGCTTTTTTTTTTATTCAGGTGGTCTCAAAACATGTATTTCCGGTGAAATCTCGGTATCGAATTTTTGGGTACAATGCAATACCATCTCTATACACTATGTACATAGTACGTATAGAGAAAATAAAAAAAAATCTGATGTGCTGCACTCACATGACTTTCTCTAGCTACTCTACAAACGAACTTCTTACAAAAGATAACTCTTCTTCCAACACCATGCTAATCGAGATAAACATTAGCAGAATTTCATTACTTAGTTCCTTTTAAGTAGAATGGAACTAAGGGAATGCACAAGGCCAAAGTGATAGTCAAATCTTTTAAAAACTGTCTATATGCGATTGCCATTGCAAATCGCTTCTTTGCTTGGCCAGGAGTAGAACAAAAGAAACACACACCACTTCCGTCTGAGAAAAGTAGAACTACTTCACAATTGTGACTAATAATAGGGAATACCTCGAAAACGGTAAGCTCGACGAAAAAAATGTATATGACATAACTTGTGTATTTTAACAAGATCTACGTTTTTGGTGCAGTAAGTTTTTGTTTATCTCTTACGGTTTACTAATTATGCCAAATTAAGAAAAATTCATTCAGAATAAAAGGTCTTAGAAGATAATCTTAGAAAATGCAATACATACATTTTATTTGTCATAGAAATGACTTTAATATGTGGTATTTTAATCAAAATCGTTAGAACATTTTTAAGAAAAACAAAATTTTCGAAATTTTTTCCATGTGAAGGGTAGTTAGGGGTAGGGGGATTTTCTTGAAAATCTTCGTGTCACATTCTTGGAAGATACCAAACTTAAATACCAAGTTTGGTATTTAACCGCCTTTTCGTTTTTGGGATATGCTGTCCACAGACAGACACACACTCACACACACACACACACACACACACACACACACACACGGACCTGTTTCTAAAAATGCTTTTTTGGATTCAGGGGAGCCTAAAACATGTATATCCGGTGAAATCTCGACATCGAATTTTTAAGCGGAATACAATACTTCTCTAACCCTATGTACATTGTACATACGGGGCTAGAGAAAGTAAAAAGGAATATCTCGAAAATAGTCAAACTCCACGAAAAAGTGTATGTGCTTTAACGTTATCTACAGTTTTTGTGCGGTAAGTTTTTCTGTATCTCTTACGGTTTACCAGTTATGCAAAGTCATCCAGAATGAAGAGTATATTCCCAGAAAACTCAAAATATACATTTTATTTGTTATGTAAATGCCTTTAAGGTAAGATATTTTAATGAAAATCGTTAAAGCCATTCTTGAAAGGGTAGTATGGGGAGGGGGATTTTCGTCAAAATCTTAGTGTAGCATCCTGCAAAGATAACTTAAATATCACAACTTCATTTTGAGTTATCATAAACACACACGCGGACTTTTTTCTAAGAATGCGTTCCATTCACGTGTCTTTCTCTACATCTCTGTAACAAACTATTGTTAAAAAGCTTATTCTTCTATCAGCTTCATGATAATGGAGATAAACATTAGCAGAAACTGTCGTTATTACTTGGCTCCTTGTAAGTAGAAGGATAAATATCTAATGTGTTGCATTCATGTGATATCCTTTAGCTCTTCAGTAAACAAAATGTTATTCAAAACATATATCAGTTTGTTATTTGCATCATGGTAGTCAAGATAAACGTAAGCAGAATTAATTCTATTATTAGCTATCTTGTAAGTAGAAGGGAAATAAGAAAATGCACAAAGTAAAGCGGTAGTCTCGTCCTTTCTTATGTGAAACAATTGAAATTTCAATCACTTTGCTTATCAGGAGTAAACAAATAAGAAGCAAGAAAAAAGATGTCTTCCCGTTTAAGAAAAGTTTAAGTGCTTTAAAATTGAAACCAATAATCCAGAATGTCTCGAAAACAGTTAACGCTACAAAAAAATGTACATAGCATAAATTGTGTGTTTTAATGATATCTACATTTTTTGTGTAGTAAGTTTTTGGATATCTCTTACGGTTTTCCAGTTACATAAAGAATGAAGAGGTGCTCAGAGGCTATTCTATAAAATTAAAGTTACACATTTCGTTTGTCATAAAAACATATTGAGGTATTTTAATCAAAATTGTTAGAGACATTTTTGAGAAAGTCAAAATTTTCGAAAAATGTTCTATGTAAAGGGTAGTTTGGAGTGGGGGGAAGTTCTTGAAAATCTGCGTGGTGCATTCTTGAAAGAGACCAAACATAAATATCAAATTTGGTATTTAGCGGTATTTTTGTTTTGAGCTATGGTGCCCATAGATACACACATATACACATACAGACACACACACACAATGCCAAACTTGATATTTAAGTTCAGTATCTCCCAAGGATGCGACACGAAGATTTTAAAGAAAATCCTCCCACCCTCAATTAAACTTTACATAGAAAAAGTTTTGACCATTTTTATTTTGTCAAAAAATGACTAGCAATTTTAATTAAACTCGATTATATTTATATTTACATGACACATAAATTTATATCTTGAATTTTCTGAGAATAGCCTCTAAAAACTTTTTATTCTGGATGATTTTTTTAATTTTGCATAACGGGTAATTCGTACACGGTAATTTGCTACACAAAAAAATGCAGACACCCTTAAAGCACAATTTACTATATGTCATATACATTTTTTTCCTGGAGTTGACCGTTTCCGAGATATTCCTTTTTATTGGTTTCAGTTTTAAAATACTTAAACTTTTCTCATATGAGAACTTGTCAACTCCTGGCCACGCAAAGAAACGGATTTCAGTCCCATAGCAACCACATTTTACAATATGTGACTGTCGGTTTAGCCTAGTGTATTCCCTTATTTCCCTTCTACTTATAGGGTACTAAGTAATAAGACCGTTTCTGCTAATGTTTGTCTCGATTAGTATGAAATGGATAGAAGAATATACTACTAGCAATAATTTGTTACAAAGATGTAGAGAAAGACATGTGAATGGGACACATCAGCTTTTCTATACAGAATCCTTAAAACATGTATTTCTGGTGAAACATTCTATGTAAATTTTAAATATGTGCTAAAGAAAGTAGAAATAATATTAGTATTTCCAAGCAAAATTAACGATTGGCTGACCCCACAAAAAATAAACATATTCCATAAAAATTGCATGCTTTAAAGAGTTCTACATTTTCTTAAGCAAGCTTTTGTTTATCTCTAATAGATTAGCTGATGTATATAATTACACAAAATTACTCTGGGATGAAAAGACTTAACGGGTTATCCCAGAAAAAGTTAAGATTCCTATATTTTTTATTTGTATTTATATCCTATTTTTGGATTTTCTAGAATGATCCGGTACCTGTAACATCTACAGAAGATGACCTCAAAGAGGTCCTCACAAAATGGCTATAATAGCTATTGAATATAATTATATGATTTCATCAGACAAAAAGGTGGTGTCATTCTACGGGAAAGACCCCATAAGAGCAAAGATTATAATAAATAATACCTCTCAAATAAGTGATGGATTTTCACCGCTTAGCAATTTTCATAGTCAAGGATAAATTTAGATGATTATTCTATTATTATTATTATTATTATTATTATTACTATTATTATTACTATTATTATTACCACTACTGCTAGTATTATATGCATTATTACATGAATATCAATGTCGGACTTTGAACAAAAACTTGTTGAGAAAAATAGAAATAGGAAATGGAGTTCTTAAGATAAATACAGATACACTGTGATTGATAAAGATATGTAGTCATTCGAGAAGAACTAGAATTTTTAAATTGACAGAAAAATACCAGACTATGAAATGAACTGGTATGAACATGTCTGATCCGTGCCAGAATATCGTATGATGCTTTGAAATGTATACCTATGTAGAGGAAATCGAAATAGAGTAGAAGGACCTTTGAACCGTTATAATTGCAGTCGGATAAGATCGTTAACGGTCTAAACCTTGATGGATGCTGATGTGGAATTTTAATCAAAATCGTTATAGCCACCAGAAAATAAAACAAATATCTAACATTTTCCCATATAAATGGTAGCTTGGATTGAAGTGATTTTCCTAAAAAAATTCGTCTGGTACCTTTGGAAGCTACTGAACTTAAATATCAAGTTTAGTAGTTATGCACACGTAAAGTTCATCCAGAATAAAGTAGTCTTCAGAGGCTATTCTCAGAAAATTCAAGATATATATTTTATTTTTCAGGTAAATCCCCTTAATATACGATATTTTAATAAAAATCGTTTGAGCCATTTCTAATAAAATAAACATTTTCGAATTTTTTTCCATGTAAAGGGTGGTTTGGGGTGCGCGGATTTTCTTTAAAATCTTCGTGTCGCATCCTTGTGCTTTAACGGTCTTTTCGTTTTTGAGCTATGCTGCCCACAGACACACACACACACACACACACACACACACAAAGACGGACAGGCATACACATGGACATTTTTCAGAAAATGATTTTTTTGGATTCAGGGAGTATCAAAACATGTATTTCCGGTGAAATCTTGGTATTGAATTTTGGGTGCAATACAATACCTTCTCTATACACTATGTACACAGTTCGTATAGAGAAAGCAAAAACAGATAAGCACACAGTATATTTAAAAGGATTTTATTATGGCGTCGGTTATTTCAAAGATATTTATTATTTGTTCTGACTTTTTCAATGCTTTGTAATTTTTTGAAGTGTTGTGACCATTCAATTTTACTTGTGATATTATGAAAAGAAAGTATAATTTAAAGGAGTATTTCAAGTTTCGTATTTAAGCCACTTTTCCTTTGTATTTAAGCTGTTCACAGGCACACGCACGCACACATAAACACACATTCATTCATAGATAAGAGTTAAGCATGGGACGTTAGGACCTTGTGGCTCTTCGCATATGCGTGACCCCAGGGAGTGATGAGGTGAGAAAGCCGAAGGGCGACCAGATCGGTACTATGGACGCAAACTATGACTATGGAATGCCTCGGATGACGCCTAGGCCCTGCTCACAGTCTCCGAACCTTCCAGCATACCCCCAAAGGGAGCTCCAAACCCGGCCGAGCGTTCCCAACAAATTCAGGACAACCTTTCACAATGCGCAATCTGTCGTCCAGCTACAACCCGCCAAACACCGTCGCTTAGTCCATCAACTCTGAAAGAGAGATGATTAAGAACGTCTTTTGGTAGTGTTTAACGCGGAATATTATACATATTCATATCACAAATAAAATGCATATCTTGTATTTTATGGGAATAGCTTCTGAAAACCTGTGTTAAATAGTTCCTCTGCTACAGGAAGGTGGCAGAGAAAGTAAAAAACACTTATAAAAATATTCGTACACGCGTAAGTGTCTGTCTGTGAACACTCAAAAGATAAATACACAATATATTTTAAATAAATATTATTGTGGCATAAATTATGTCAAAGATATTCATTATTAATGTTTGACTTTTTCAATATTCGGCAATTTTTTGAAGTGCTGTCACCATTCAATTTTTCTTTTGATTTGAAAAGAAAATCTAAGTTAACCGCAAGCATATAGCGACTCATTTTTTAAACATTCCAAATTTCCTATTTAACTGACCATTCGTTTGGAGTTAAGCTGTTCAAAGAAACAACCACACACAAGCACACACATATACTAGGCGGCCTAACTTCCCGCATTTGACCTATGCAGATGTCCTTTTGAGCGTCAAAAGTGTTGCAGAAGTCAACGGGGATGTTTCGAGTTAAAGCTGCCAGTGAAGAACTCTCCGCTGATAAGCAAGAGGGATAAAACGAAGGTCACTCAGCCAGTTCCCCAAGTGGCAGTTTTAACCCAATATAGCCCTGTTGAGTTCTGCAGATTCGTTTAAAACATGAAGGTATATCTGTACACGTCAAATATTCGGTAGCTGGGTCACCTGGCGCACACATAAGGAGTTATATTTACTTTCTCTATACGCACTATGTACATAGTGTATAGAGAAGGTATTGCACTCCACCCAAAAATTCGATACCGAGATTTCGCCGGAAATATATGTTTTAGGTTCCCCTTTATCTAAAAAAATCTGATGTGTTCCATTCACATGACTTTCTCTATATCTCTGTAAAGTATTATTGTTAATAAACTTATCTTTTATTTATTTCATGCTAATCGAGAAAAATTAGCAGAAATAGTCTTATTTCTTGCTTTATTGTAAGTAGAAGCGAAATAAGGGACTACCATAGGTTAAAGTGAAAGCCAAAAGCTGGTTGCTACGTGACTGATGTTCCTTTGTATGCACAGGAGTTGACAAATTCCTGTATGCGAAAAGTACAAGTTTTTCAAAGCTGAAACCAAGAAAAAGGAATATCTCAAAAACGATCAACTCCACGAAAAAAAAGGTATATAACATTAATCGTGTGTTTTAATGTGCTCTACATTTTGTGTGTTAAGTTTTTGTCCATCTCTTACGGTTTAGTAGTTATGAAAAATTCATCCAGAATAAAGTAGTCTTCAGAGCCTATTCCCAGAAAATTCAGAATATACATTTTGTTTGTCAGGTAATTAACTTTAATATACGATATTTTAATAAAAATCGTTACAGCCATTTTTGAGGAATATCAAAATTTTCGAAAAAGTTCTATGTAAAGGGTAGTTTGTGGTGGGGGGAAATTTCTCAAAATCTTCGTGTCGCATCCCTGGAAGATACTAAACCTAAATACCAAGTTTGGTATTTTACCGACTTTTCGTTTTTGAGTTATCGTGTTCACAGACACACGGACACACGGACCTTTTTCTGAAAATACCTTTTAGGATACAGGGGACCCTAAAACATATATTTCCGATGAAATCTCGGTATCGAATTTTTTGGTGGAGTGCAATACATTCTCTATACACTATGTACATAGTGAGTATAGAGAAAGTACAAAATGAACTTCAGTGACATATTAACCAGATTTTGACTACCACTTTAACTTATTGTACACTCTTATTTCGGTTCTACTTACAAGGAAGCAAGAAATAAGACAATTTCTGCGAATTTTTTCTGATTACCATTAAGTAAACAGAAGCATAAGCTTTTTAACAATAATGTGTTGCAGAGATGTAGAGAAAGTCATTTGAATGGAACACATCAGATTTTTTGTCTAAAAATGTTTTTTCTCGGTTTGGGGCCCTCAAAACATGTATTTCCGGTGAAATCTCGGTATAAAATGTTTTAATGAAACACATTCCTTCCTCTAGGTAATGTTAGTAAGCAGTAGAGAACGCAAATGATAAAGATAATGGCGATTAAAATAGATTTAGTTATCAAAATAAAACTCTATGAGAAGGTACCTTTCCATTTTTTAGCTACCGTTCATTATATTAGTTTTTCGCTAATGCTACAATGGGCAAGCGTAGTAAAACTTATGGATCACAGAAATTTTAGGGGAAAATTGTATAAAATTATAGCGGTGGGCAACTAGGATTAGAAAAACCAGGGAGAGAAGGCACTGAAAAGTTGAAGTAATGAGGCACAGATAACCCTGCACCAATATACCCCCTACGTTCATTGTGGGCACACGGAGCAGAAAATCAAGGTACTCGAGTGTGTTTTCTGTTTAGCAGTACTATAGCTGCATGGACGTTATTTTCATATTATGTCTGAGTGTCGCCATAGGTCTAAATAGCGCATATACGTGTCCCCAACCACGTGCCCAACAGAGCATGTAATTATCGTAGGGGGCTTTCCAGTGGCGTATTTAGGCGGAAGGACATATACGAGAGAATGTATGTATGTATATGTGTGGGTGTGTGACACAGTGTTGTGTTCATCCAGGACAAAACTTAAAATGTAAGTAAAAGTTCTGACGTATTTGATTTGCAAGACTGATTCTATGAATTATTGTAAAATCTCAAATATCTTTCAGGCATTTTATTAATCATCAACATCAACTATCTAATATACCTAATTGAATGTTTATTTTGGCTAGAAATGATTTTAATTTGCTTAATTACATAATTGTATTTAGTTTATTTATTTATATATGTATTACCGAGCGAGGTGGCACCGTGATATCGAGTGTGATCCAGATTCGGGAGGTCATGGGTTCGATACTCGTTGGCCACGCCCTCTGAATTGAGGTTTCTGTGATCACCCTTGTCACTTAGGCGAATGCTTACTCTCCACATCTTCCTGTCCCTCATTCCCTTTCATGTCATTTCCTAAACATTTTTCCTTGGCCTCGTGGTGTGTGGCAGGTGGAGTGCGGATATATGCGCCTTATGAAACTTGTTCTTAGCGTTGGGGCGGCGTTGTGGTCATTGTCCTCGCAGGAATGGGAGACAGTGGTCTTGCCTACACCTGGAACCCGTAGTGTTGACTAGAGTCACTACATGTTACACAGTACCGCCATCCTTTGCGCCGTCAAATGTGCCAGAAGGATAGTTAATACGTGTATTTGGATATGAATTAGCGAGCGATTTGTATACAAATACCTTGCTACAGTATAGTGAATTGTTCTAACCGTTCAGAAAATAATTGCAGGCTTTTTAACTTGCTTGAAGGAAAAAATAAATGAAGAACGGATGAAGCTCTGGATTAGAAATACCGGCAAAACAAAATTTCCATCAAGGACGAGCACATGCTTGGTATGACAAATTTAAGTTAATTTTTTTTTAGCAAATTCAAATATATCATTTCTTTTAAATGTTTATTTTTGGAAAATGTAACACATGTAGATTCTAAGTAAATCAGCGTGTTTTGCAACACAGCCAGTATTTAGTATACAATAACCTCGTTTAATTGCTTTAATTTGGTGTCCATCGTCTATCTTAGAACTTTATACTTTATTACGTGTTTGACATTTAAAGGCGTCTGATTGCTCTTATCACAAATAATATTGTTAATTAATTTGAATATCAAATAAATTATTGTACCTAAGTTATTTTTATAATATAATTGACCTATACATGTAGAAGAAGAATTTTAGATCATCTATATTGGAATATATTTAGCTACAAATAATTTTAATATTCTAGGCGTACCTCACTGATAATTTGAGTAAAATCTCGCCGATGAAAAGAAATTTCTCAGATGGAATGTAGTCCCTACACAATTTGTTAAATACCTTCATGTTTTATGGAGATCACCTTTAAAACATTTATACTTTACAAATGGGAAGTCATTATTTTATTTTCCTTTCTCCTGTTCAAGCAATGAGACCGGCTCTTAAAAGCTTACCTATTCTAAATATCCTTCTTCTGCTTGTGTCTATAAGGAAGTTCGTAATGAAAGCATTTTTGTAAATCTTTATTTCGAATTGCATTACGTAGACACAAGAATAACCTGTACATAAGGAATAGTTTGTTGAAGAATGTGTTGATAAAGTAATGTGAATGTAACACGATACATTTTGTTTAATTAAGAATCGCATACAGATTAATTCCAGAGCATAATACAGAATAACGTACAGGTCAGTATTTTAGAAAACAATTACTGCATTTTTTTTAGTTTGAAATGGATGTTGCTTTGTCACATGTACTATAAGTAAATGTGTTGAATATGATTTATTGGAACTCAATGGATGTCTGCTAAGGGAACCAATTCTCTCATATGCGCTTCTGTTTATGAGCATCCAATCGGTTCATGGAAATAAGAATATTTCGTGTTGCTAGATCTGAACTTACGTACCAAATTTGGCGTTTAATAAACTTTACATTTTTCAATTATGCTGTTCACATTACATGGACCTTTTTTTTCTAAAAATGCTTATTTTTGGATACAGGGGACCCCAAAAGTGTGTTTTCAGTGAATTGTGTATTTGCGAGTGGTATATGAAAACTAATAGTAGTTTCAGTTGGCTAAGCTATACATTTTAAAATACATTTGAATGAAATGTGAATCTAATAAAAGTATCTGCTGATGATGAAAGTAAAGAAATCAGACAGGCGGGCATGTAAGTCCTGAAGTTTATGATTCCGAAACACTATTTTTCTTACTTTAATAAGCACTTACAAAAAGGTAATCACCATTAGCTAACAGAGTTAAAATAGACATTATTTTCTCCTAAACTACCATCAAGAGTAATTTTAAGTTTATAGAATAAAATATATATCTTTATCTTAGACCAACATTAATCAATTGAAGTCATTAATGCAAATGAAATATGAAAATCTAATGAATTTGATTCATTAGAAGTCAATGAAAGCTCTGAGGCAACCGATTCCCATAGTCTGTTTATAAGACATCTGAGTCCAATCGGTTCGCCAAAATATGACAATACTTATTCTCGAACTTAAAATTCGCCCCTCTTCCATGTAGTATATAGTTTCATTTTCCGAGCACTATCTGCAAACTGTGTTGTTTTACAGGTTCATGCTATTATTTTAACATTAAGAAAATTATCCTAAAGGCCATTCTTCGCAAAAACTCTGCGTATTTCTTCATTTTCCCGCATTATTCCATAATGATATGTATTATTTACACAGCTATTAGGAGATAAAATGGTAGCCAGCGCTCAGTTGGCTGTACTCAGTTAACACTGTGCAAAATTACAATCACAACCAACGAAAAGAATAACATTTTCTAAGACGTGACATAGGACTGCCCACAATGGCAAAGTAAACAATAAACATAAACAAACAAAAATAACATTAAATTAAAACAAATAATAAGATTAATAATAATACAAATAACCCTCCCTTTGTCCCACCTTTTCTACTGGATCTTCCTCTCTCCTTTTCACCATCCCCCCACAAAAATCGAGATAACCCCCTCCCCCAAAGAAGCACACAATTTATGGCATATCTTTTTTTGTGGTTAACGATTTCCGGGATATTCCTTGTTACTACGAGTAGTTTCAGTTTAAAAAATAAAAAAATAAAAACATTTAAAAAAAAAAACATACAGAGACTACGGTGTTGTCCACTGCGTGGCGCTCCTGGCGCAGAGATGAAGAACCATCATCCAAACGTGACTCTGTAGCTGCCTTTGGTTCATCACTTCATCCCTTCCTTCTAGTTGGTGTTTACCATTATGTATTTAGTGCTAAGATATAGACAATATGTAGGGTTGCCTTTTGAAATTGTTTCTGGCCAACAATTCACTCACTAGTCATGGAAGTGGCCTCTTTAAGGAATCTCCGGAGGCTCGGCGGATTATGAACAGGCACGAGCGGTTTTGGTTGCATTCGAATTAGAAACGCTAAACACCTCGTCAATAGTTGCACGCGACTTTCTGATCCGGTTTCTTCACTCATCTCTCCTTCCCAAGGGATATGCTTACAATTTAGGCTCCGTGATCTGCCCGTTTGCGGGGAACTCGTTTAATATGTACTTAACATGCAGAAGTTAGAGATAAAAAAATGTATAAATTTCCTATAAACCGAATGTCCCCAAAATGTTTTACATTACGAATAACTATTCCAGCACATATAAATAAAAATCAAAAATGTTCATCCGAGTGTACTGTCTAACCACGGATGCTGGCACAGTATGGTAAAAAACCAAATCAGCAAACCAAATTGATAACAATTTTATTATTAAACCTAATTGTCTTAATGTAGCTAAAGCAACAACTTTCTTCGAATTATAATCAAAATTTAGATTTATATACTTGTTATGGTGGG
This sequence comes from Hymenopus coronatus, assembly GCA_030762935.1. Lineage (NCBI taxonomy): Eukaryota > Metazoa > Arthropoda > Insecta > Mantodea > Hymenopodidae > Hymenopus > Hymenopus coronatus. Next base: position 50,497,472 of record CM060890.1, on the reverse strand, counting down.
ATGAATTTTCTCATAAAACTTCGTGTCGCTTACTTGGAGCTCACTGAAGTTATTATTTAACATGCTTTTCGTGTTTTAAATGTTCACAGACAAGCCATAAAGACGTCATATGTTTTAAAATGTGGTTGCTACGGGATTGAAATTAACTTCTTTGCGTGGCCAAGCGTTGACAAGTTCCTGTATGAGAAAAGTAAGCATTTTAAAACTGAAACCAATAACAAGGAATATCACGAAAACGGTAAACTCCAGGGAAAAATATCTATATAACATAAATTGTGTGTTTTCATGTGGCGTAAATTTTTGTCTATTTCTTACGGTTTACTAGTTATGCAAAATTAAAAAAAAACAAATCCCGAATGAAGAGGTCTTTAGAGGCTAATCCCAGAAAACTCAAGATAAACATTTTATTTGTCATGAAAATATCTTAAATATAAGAGACTTTAATCAAAACTTTCGACATTTTTTCCATGTAAAGGGTAGTTGTGGGTGTGGGGATTTTCCTGAAAATCTTAAGTGTCGCATCCTTGGGAGATACTAAACTTAAATATCAAGTTTGGTATTTAACGGACTATTCGTTTTTGAGCTATGTACACGCACACAGACACACACATAGACATAGTACGTGTGGAAACAGTAAAATAGCCAAGGGTGACACGGTTGCTTGACATAAATAATTATGTCAAAATTGTTTCACTTTCTTGTACACAAAGGCAATATCTTTGGGGAAAGAACGTGGCCGTCTAACAACTGTCAAGGGCCGCCCTATTCCGTATGCAACTAATGAAATGTTGTGATGCTTTTGGGGGGCATTCCATCCAAAACACAAAGCGTCCAATCTCATCTCCGGGCCAGTGTCAGTCGTAACATGGGACATATCCCTTGCTCCTGCCGGTTATTAAGATACTTAAACACCACCCGTCCTTTCACGGTCAGTACAGAGGGCGCTCAACAATTTCGCCACCTCATTCGCATGCACATTCTAAAACTAAAGCCGTTACTAGAATTTCCAAGCGTTAGGCGTGAAATGTCACCACCAATAATACAGATGACTAAGACCCTGAACATCTGATGTGCTTCATTCACATGACTTTCACTACATCTCTGTAACAAATTATTATTTTTTTACTTTCTCTACACGTATTGTGTACATAGTATACAGAGAACGTATTGCATTCCACCCAAAAATTCGATACCGAGATTTCACAAGAAATATATATTTTGGGTCCACCTGTATAAAAAAAGTATTTTTGGAAAAAGGTCTGTATGTGTGCATCTGCATAGCTCAAAAACGATAGGTTCGTTAAATACCTAACTTCTTATTTAAGTTCAGTAACTTCCAAGGATGCGACACGAAGATTTTCAAGAAAGTTTCCTCATCCCGAATTACCCTTTACATGGAAAAATTTTCGAAAATTCTTATTTTCACAAAAATTGCTTTAACAATTTTTATTAAAATATCCTAGATTAAAGATATTTACATAAATAAAATGTACATTTTGAATTTTCTGGGAATAGCCTCTGAAGACTACTTTATTGTGGATGAATTTTACGGAATTTTGCATAATTGCTATACCGTAAAAGATGGACAAAAACTTACCACACAAAAAATGTAGAGCACGTTAAATCACACAATTTATGTCACATACATTTTTTTCGTGGAGTTGATCGGTTTTGAGATATTCCTTGATTTTGGTTTCAGCTTTAAAAAACATATTTTTCTCATACAGGAATTGGCCAACTCCTTTCCATACAAACAAAAGAGCTTCAGTCACATAGCAACCAGCTTTTGACTATCACTTTAACCTATGATAATCCCTTATTTCGCTTCTACTTACAAGGAAGCAAGTAATAAGACTATTTCTGTTATTTTTTCTAGATCAGCATGAAGTAAATAGAAGTATAAGATTTTTAACAATAATTTGATGCAGAGATGTGGAGAAAGTCATGTGAATGGAATACATCAGATTTTTTGAACAGCTAGTTGCTATGTGATTGAATTTCTATAGTTTGTATGGCCAGGAGTAGACAAATTCTCCTATCAAAAAAGTTAAAGTATTTTAAAGCTGAAACCAATAACAAGGAATACCTCAAAAACGGAGTTTCCACGAAAAAATATTTAACATAAATGTGTGTGTTTTAACGATATCTGTACTTTGTGTTAAGTAAGTTTTTTGTCTATCTTTTACGGTTTGCCTGTTATGCAAAATTCATCCAGATTAAAAATGTCTTCAAAGGCTATTCCCAGAAAATTCAAGATATACTTTTTACATGTCATGTAAATATCTTTAATATACCATATTATGATCAAAATCGTCAGTAATTTTTAAGAAAATCAAATTTTTCGAAAATTTTGATAATGTAAAGGGTAGTTGGGGATGGGGAATTTTCTTCAAAATCTCCGTGTTACATCCTTTGAAGATACTGAACTTAAATACCAAGTTTGGTATGTAATGGACTTTTCGTTTTTGAGCTATTCTGTCACCAGGCGCGCGCGCGTGCACACACACACACACACACACACACACACACATGCATATATTTCTAAAAAAAATGTTGTTTTGGTTCAGAGGTTCTCAAAGCATATATTTTCGGTGAAATCTCGAATATTTGGGTGCAATACAATCCCTTCTCTATACACTATGTACATAATACGTGTAGTGAAAGTATAAATCTGCATAATATAGATGCATACATATATGTTTTTAGAACGAATAGTAAAATTGTAGTGAAGGATAGGGTCTTTCAAAAGGCACTTCAAACCCTAAATCGCTATAAATAATATAATATTAGAGAATAGATCAAAGCAAAAGAAGTCAGATACTGGGCAAGTAATTGGATTTTTTTTTTCTTTTCTGTTCACCTTTACCATGGATACAGTTTTTTTTAATAAGATATTAGTAATTTTATTGATACTGCTACAAGAATGTTTAAGTTACAAATCATGGCTTTATCACTAAATTATAGAGTACTAATAATTCAATGTTATTATGAAAGTAAGGGGAGTTTTTTCAAGATCTAAGAAAATTTAGAACTCTTAACAATTTAAGAGCAGGCCCAACAAAGTTCCGACAAAATGGCCTCCGCGATCTCCAGATCTCAATCCGGCCGACTTTTAGTTTAGAGGTTACCTTAAAGAACGAGTTTTTCAGTGATCCGACAGCAACTGAAAGGAAGAAATTGCTAATATTTCAACACTTCATCTGCAAAATGCTGTACATCGAGAAAGGTATGTCTACGTTGAACGGACTTCTTTTGCTTTGTTTTTTTCTATCTCAAATGTGAAAATATTTATAACATTTAAAGATTTAAGTGACTTTTGAAAGACCCTATACATAAGGGTAGAGATGTGAGTGGCAAGTGATGAGATGCCATGTAAAATTAGCATCTTGGTGAATAAGTGAGGTAATAAGGAAAATTAGTATTCTAATTAATAAGTAGGTAAGACAAAACTAAGATAGCAAGGTATTATTTTAAGAACTACAACTACAGTGCCTTATTTTCGATATCCGGGCTGCCAACGGAGAGTTCTAGCGGCGAGCGGGCAGTTGATTTCCTGCAGGGCCCGTATCAGCGTCGAAAATAAGGCACTGTATATAATATACTTCCTGGAAATCTGAGATAAATGACTTAGTTATAGCTTCAATATCTTTGGGAAAAAGTTTATAGCCGGTGATAGTTATATGTTTTGTAGACTACCAGCAAGCGGTTAGTATTTTTTATAGCGTTTAACACCCATTTTTACTACTTAAGGCACCGCAGGCGATGACACTGATCATACATGGAATGAAGATGAGTCGGATGGAATGCGATGGCGGGGGAAACCGGAGAACCCGGAATAAACCCGCCCCTGCGACGCTTTGTCCACCGCAAATCCCACATGCGTTTGCCTGGGATCGGCTAGTAAATGACTTAAGAGTGAATAGCAACTTATTTAAGTGATTTTCATTTTGGTACATTTTTATATATCTTTTTCTAACATTAATATTTATAGTCTTTCTATTTATCTATTATTATTGCCACTATTATTATTGTTTTTGTTCTTCATGTTATGCATTTTAGTTAGTTATTGGTAACTCTTACAATAATGAAGTATAAAAGTGCTTTGAAAGAATCCAATAAAAGTAAAAATTTACAACTCACGACCTGGTTTAAGGAAGTATTAAGATTTTATATTTTTCTTGGAAACCTAAAAATATGTCATTAAAGCTGAAAAGATAAACGTCTCTAGGCAGAAGAAAGACTGGATAAGTACGAATAAAAATTAATAAACATAAATTATTCATTAGGAGTTGAAGCAGAAGTGTTCTTGCCAGGGTTCGCTGATGAATTACGGTTTACAGCCATCATTTTGCACACATTTTCAGCTGAAAATCTTTGTGTGGTGTTCCCCAAACCCTTTTAAAACCTAAGGAGCTTCCCTGCGCGTCACAGTAGGTGATTTTAATGATTTAACTGCTAAAACGAAAGAGGGAGAGAGAGAGAGGAATCTGTTGAGGTTCCTTCCACAATGTCGTGAATATCGCATATCTTGATAACCAGGGGTTTCATTTTTTTTTTGTTTTTTTTTATTCGTTATATTTTTCAATTTCCATTCGTCTTTTATACTATAATACCAAGAATAGATTTTAGTTTTATATTGTTTATTTAATACAGTAAGTTATTCCTTTAAGGGAGTTTAATAGCTTCCAGTGACGTGATATATGTCAGTAAGAATGAAGCGTTGCTAGATATGAAAACAGATTTATCGTGGTTTTCCCTGATCGGTAGGTGAATGCTGAGGTGATTTCTCATTTACCACGATTTCTATTTCATTTAGTTTTTCCTCCATGTTTCGTGGCGTGCTTGCTCCAAGATAAGAGTATTCTAAGGGGACACTAAGGCCTGATTATTCTGGTCGTTCATCGTCCTCTCTGTGCAGCTTTAGTAGTGGGTCGGAACTTCGGGCCAGAAAATATAAGAAAATATCTCACGTCTCTGTGGTCTCACTTCATCTCTTCCTCCTAGTGGAATGTTAAAGACAATAGTCAAATACAAGTCACATTGCGCGAAAATGCTCCCCTACGTTGTATAACCTACACTCTATATCATTTGTAGTCACCTTTCAATACGAATTTAATAATTCTTAAAACGTATACATTTTTAAACCGCTTCATTCACAGGATGATTGCGACACAAAGATTTTCAATAAAATCCCAACCAAACTACCGTTTACGTGGAAAAAGTTTCGAAAATGTTGATTTTATCAAAAGTGACTCTAACGATTTCAACTAAAATAATTACATTAATGACAAAGTGTATATACTGAATTTTATGGGAAAAGCCTCTAGAGTACTCTTCATTCTGAATGACCTTTGCATAACTAGTAAACCAATAAGACATAGACAAAACGTTACTATACAAAAAATGTAGATCTCGTGAAAATGAAAAACATTGCATTGGCGCCTTAGATCTGTTAACAAAATTGTTATAAAATGGCATATATGCCTTTCTAGTGCGTGATGTGCCATTAGACATGGAATCCCACTGAAAATAGGAAATACTGCTGTACCTTTATGTAATTATCAAAAACCTAAATATAAAATTTAATATCCTTTTAATACTCGTCTAATCTTTTCCTTCACTTTACCCCTGTTTACTTTCGGCGTCGGGCCTTGCATCCATTTTCTATACTGTTCTCTATCCCGTGTTATTCTCTTCAGTATGTTCAGTTTCATTCTTCTGTCACTCTTACCTATCCAATATATTGTCCCATTCCTTTTTCGATGTTTTACGTCTTCTGCTTCCCGCTGTTCTTGCTTTAAATTCTTGTTTTGTTTTACGTTGATCATTCATTTGATTAGGTGACCATACCATTTTAAATTAGGCGCAGGCTGTTCAAGTTTGGTTGCGCACCAAAGAACGACGAGTTACTCACATCTCTCAGGGGTCTACCTGCATGCAGTATAACTTAGCATTTGGGGGTAAGCTGACGGCACGGCTGAAGTATTGAAATCAAGTGACAGAAAGCGTGCTAAATGACATATTGGATATCACGCTCCTACTCCAAAACTGTTGTCGATTAAGCGTGAGAACTCTGGCTCAGCAAACTAGAGATAGAACAGCCTGTACTAGCGGGTCTATATATCTTTCCTTATTTTCCGCTCAATTTTTATCACATATTTCATTTTGAGGTGTCACTACACTTATCTGTTTATCTACTACGTTTCTAATCCATACAGTAAACTGGGAGCCCGCCTCTGTGATGTGGGGATAGCGAGTGTGCTTTATATTCAAGAGGTCCCAAGTTCGAATCCCTTACCTGGAAAACGGGTTTACCGCAGTTTCCCCTTATCCTGAAATCGAATGCCAAGTAACTTTGTGCTCCATGGACTCGGCTCATTTGAGCTTATCTCAATGATTTCATTCATCGTCTGATACGATCAGCAAGTTGAAGGACGCTAAACTTAAAAAAAAAAAAAAATAAGTAAAATAAAAATAAACAAAGTGGTAAATATATTCTTGATATTTTTAATGGTCACGTTTTTTTTTTTACAGTGTTTCCTTTAATTAGGATTAATTCTTACCCTCCATTGAACTTGGAAGTGTGGATGTGAGGGTAAATGTGTGTGTCAAAATAAGTTTTAGAAAAGAAAAAATGTACCAAATGCAGCAGTAACCCAACCTAAAAGTTCAAAGATTAAAACCACCTTTAAATGTTTCTGTCAAAAGCGCTGATTTTGTCATAGTAGTTAAAATAGTCTAAATGGAAATGTGCTAAAAAAACAGGAATTTATTCTGGAAAACTTTGTTCATGGATCCAACAACACGCTTTACCAGTTGCTTTGCAAAAACTGGTATTTCTCTGCAGCGGACAGTTACGGATGAACTGAATGACCATCATATGCAGTTTATCGATTCCTTTCCCTTTTGTCAACATTCATCTCGTCACGCCGGCGGCAACGCACCCGTGAAATAAAATTCCGCAACATATTCCTAGCTATGTGGAGATTGTTTGTTTTTGCGACGAGCCAGCTCAGTGCGCTTTGTTTCCGTTTTCGGGTCCAGTGTCGCGTCCCTCACTAATTTTTCATTCTTTCTTCCTTTCTCATTTAAAGCGCAGTGGAATTTCAGTTCAGCTTTGAGGGATGTACGAGTAAGCAATTGGCTTCGTCCGTAATTTGCCGGTCTCTTTCCTCTTTTACCTCCCTTTTGCAACAGACAAATAGTCGACATATGGATATGCGTTTGTTTGTCTTTTGTCTAGCAACCTGACGTTTTCATTACAGTCTCACATACCATGGGGTGGGGAAAGGACTCCCATAGATGCCGTGGGCGACGTTTCCTGCTCCAAACTTGTATGCGGTCGTTGGCAGATTAAGAAAGCCTCTAAACTGCAGCTGGGCTATTTGTTATGGCAAGTCATGTATCAACTCAAGTGGGCGGAATAACACAGTGTGCTCCATAGATATGGCCGAGATGTTCTTCAAGCTATTTACTCGCTGTCTCTGCTTCCTGCCAAAGCTTGTCCTGCTTATAATGAGCAATCGCTTATTTGTATAACTTTAACGGTTAAATGTTGCACATAGATTTGGCCAAAAACATTGCTCTTCAATAGGATAGGTAGAGTGATACTGAAAATTTCAATGCCATAGCCGGGATTTGAACCATGGATCTCCCTGTCTCTAGCCGGTTGCTCTGCCACTGGGCTACCGTGGCAACATGCCAGCATAGCATTGAATTTCTCAATTATGTTTCCCGGTAAACCACAAGGTGATCTCAAATTATTTTGAGATAACAACCCCAAAGGCGACTTGCTATGTTGTAAGTACTTAAGTCACAGGATTCATAGTATAGCCAACTATTATGGTCAATTAGTATTGACTTAATTGTTCTTTCACACAAGCCATGTGTAGGACAGGAGTTGGATAGCTAGAGTCAGACTGAAAAATTCAATGTCATTGAGCTACTATGGCATCGGGCTAGAGACCGGGAGATCCGTGGTTCAAAACCAAGCTATGGTATTGAATTTTTCAGTCTGACTCTACCTATCCAAGACTATTTTTATTATAAAGTATTACAGTGTCTAAATGGGGCCGAATTTTGGTGTTGATGAAGATCAATCTGTAGCAAATAGATTGGTCAAAAGCAAATGAATGCAAGTATGGTTGGATTAATTTCTTGATTCGACTCACAAAAGGGTATAGCCCGCCTTTGCAGTGTGATAGAAGAGTGTCTGCCTCATGTTCTAGAGATCTTGGATAGGGTGTTATCGGGATAAGTATTTAGTCCAGGGTTTCCCTTATTCTGAGAAGACAAATGCAGGGTAGCTCTAAGGTCTATGGACCTCGACATCACTTCGCTCATTTTATTCATCCATTGCTAGATAAGATCTATCAGCTTAAAAAAAAAACAGAAACACAGCCGCTACAATTAAACTCTCACCAGGAGTACGTTTCTCCTTTATATTATTTTTCAGCGTAATAAAGTCATATGCATTATTCTCTATTCTATTGTTATATTTTCCACACTATTTAGATGGAAATTACAATTATACGAGAAACCACAGGGTATATCCATTTAATGTATTTTGTTACAACTACAGAGCAGGCCCTGTATGTTGGCAAAGAGCTGTTGTAAAGGCGAAGAGCCCACCTCACTGGCAACAGAATATTACATCATTCTGCGTAAATGCAAGAAGAGCAGTAGCCTTAAGCCGCTGTCTTGCTCTCCATCGTGTATGACGTGACCTCTTTGACCTGTATAGTTTGGTTAATGGCAAGAGTGGGATCATAATGACAAAGCCTGCACAGGCCTGTACTAGAGAGGAACATGCTCTTGTGCATACACGAACTTTCTGAATAAAGTCATGTTTACTCTTAGGATTCATATGGAGTTTCCTATTTTTTAATGTCTATGACACTATACTTTGATTATTGTTATGCGAAAATTATATTTTTCAAAATACACGTACTCATACTTCACAAGCTATTTGAAATATTTTGATAACACTTTCACCTTTAATTTCATGTTAGAAGATTTTTAAAAATGTATACTTCTACTGATAGAATTTCACGGAAAGAAATACAAAATTTGGAGCATTATTTTTAAAAGACCATATAAGGTAAATGAAAAGTCAGTCCTTACAAAGAATTGACTACAATTAATTAAACAGCATAAAAATGTCCAATAATTACTTCGTTATTTTTAAAAGGTATACACATTTTAACTCTGAAAGTGTACTTAGCTGATTTTGTAAAAGGTATTTCTATAATGTAAGCTAATTCTATAACTTATCACACAATGCATCACATTTGATTGTAAAAATATCGACATTTCATCAAGCTGGGATCAAATGTACGAAAAGTTATAACTTTTTTTAATATCCCACGTTTTAATTAACATCTCCCCTTAAGCTTAGGTCCACGACGTTTCCACCCAGACTTTTTATATTATTATAATGATATTTACTATTCAGAGTCTCAAATTTCTACTTCCGATGAAAACTTGATACCGAATTTTTGGATGGAATGAATGTTTCCAGTATGTATAAAAAGGATATGCTTCAGCAATAAAAACCTGAGAAATGAAAGTTTCCCAAATTTTTCTTCTGCTCTTCGTGCCAAGAATGAAAGACAGCTAAATGAAAGTGGGGGAGCTTGTACATATCTTGAAATCTGGCCTGTCTCTGAATATGGATGAGTTTCTGCTGCATAAGAAGTGAAGAGCTGTGTTGCGATCAAATCGATAGTCGAGCTTATCACCCTTCCACGTCCTTCAAATTTGATTATTAAATTATGGCGAAGAATTCATTTTGAAGAACATTCCAGACAGTTACTCTTATTCGTTTCTTATTCAACCTGTATAACTGAAGAGCTCCACCCAGAATATTAGAATGCATTAGGCATATGACATACACATTGTCGCTTGCAGGTTTTATAGATGGTAGTAAATATTAGTAAACAACATACGCTCTTAGATTATTTTATTAATATCTAGTAATAGCTTCTGTCCTGTATTTTTTCCTTGCGTTCACAATGGAAACGAGCATTGTTAATTCCCATGAAGACAGGACCTGTCGGAGGGGATCCAGCACCGAACCTGAGGTCATTGTATCTACACTCCATGAGGGGGCGCCCCAGGAGGGAGGAAAGATGTGAAGGGATACACCGGAACCAGCAACGACAGCACAGCAAAAACAGGATCACAATAGTTTCCAGGTTGTCTATGGACAAGTAGACCGGGGCCTTCCGCCCCATATACGGCCCAACGAACCTGCCAGGAGCAGCATCCAGGCAACCAGACGAAATCGGAGGATGGAGATATTTACTCAAAGTATCTTTTCCCTGCCATGCCGCACCGAGCAGCATCCTTAAAGAAACCAACTGGATGAAGGTTGAAGGAAATGAGAATGGAAACGACATGGAGGGACAGAAGGAAATCAGAAACCCCTTAAAAACCCTTGGGTCACGTAGGCCTGCCAGGGGAAATGAACCGGACCAGTCTGAGTCATCCTGCTCGGTTCCCATATGGAATTAATGTTACTCTTCTTAAAAGAGTGCTTTCTTTTGTTTTTGTTTTTAGTGTAATAGTAGTAGTTTATAATAATACAACATTTGTGTTGTACAGTCGTATGAATCAGGTGACCATAAATGATGTCAAAAAGTAGTTGAATTTAAAATATTAGCTACATATCAGTTTTCATAATTTTACAAAACTGTAAATACACACACATACATACGCACACGCTACAACAGAACAACGGACCAATAAAAGAAAGAACACTCCAATATCACAATACACATTCGCACTCAAAACAACACTCACATATTCACAAATATAAATACCTCAGGCATCAAGTATGTCTATACAATATTTACACAAATATCTTACCCCTTAGTACACGTACTTTCACTTAGTATGTGTCCAGGAGGCTAGTTTTGGCTCTTTAGAATTAAGTCCCAACATGCTGTCCTCAGTCTGTTTGAAGCTAAAATTACTTCCGGTAATAATCTTTATTTTCTCTATACATACTATGCACATATAGTGCTTAGAGGAAGTATTGTATTCCACCTAAAAACTCGATACCGAGATTTCACCGGAAATATACGTTTTATGACCCCCGGAATCGATTTTTTTTAGAAAAACGTCCGTGTCTGTGGACAGCATAGCGAAAAGACTGTCAAATGCCAAACTTGGTATTTAAGTTGGTATCTTCCAAAGATGCGACACGAAGACTTTTAAGAAAATCCAAATCCCCCCCCACTTTTACATGGAAAATTTTCGAAAATTTTTATTTTCTTAAAATTAGCTCAAATGATTGTGACTAAAATACTACACAACAAATAAAATGTATATCTTGAATTTTCTGGGAATAGCTTCTGAAGACTTGTTTATTCTGGATGAATTTTGCTGAATGTTGCATAACTAGTAAACCGTAAGAGATAGACAAACACTTACTGCATAAAAAATGTAGATATTTATATAATATACATTTTTTCCTGGAGATGACCGTTTTTGAGATATTTCTTGTTATTGGTTTCAGTTTTAAAGTACTTATACTTTTCTCATTATTTGTCTACCATTATTATTATTATTATTATTATTATTATTATTATTATTATTATTATATTCTAGCAGGAAATGAAAATATTAAAGCGTTGCAACAAAAATATTCAAACACGAAGGCAGGTAAAATTTCACTGTACTGTGTGCTCTTAGGATTGCATGTTCTTTGTTATGAATATTCCATGTTTTATTCTATTCTGCCAAGCAAATTAATCATAATGATAATAATAATGATGACGTAGATAATAATAATAATAATAATAATAATAATAATAATCGTAATGCAATGAAACACTATGTGTTCTTATGTATGATTTTTGTTACGGCACCTTTATGCTTAATGGGTCTGCCTCCATTAAATAAGAACACCGTACTACATAATTATAAAACTAGCCTTTGGTGGATATTGATAGGTGAAATAGGTTTTTTAATTACTTGTGAATCTAAAACGTGATTTTATTCTGTGAAAACTAAAGGCTCTGTAATTGAAGTGGAAAACATGTTAACTTTCTCCGTGGTTTTATAATGCTCTTGTATATCATCACAGACTCTAGTACCAGACTGGGAGAACCACCTCTCAAAGAGTGCGATTCCTTCACCGTTTACGCTGATTTGTAAGAGGAGAAGAATGAAGGCCGCTCTTGTTTACAACGCAACAGACCGGCATATCCTTGGATTTAACTCGTGGAGATTTGCAATTTTATAACCCAAGAAGAGTTACTGCACTCGCCAAATGCGGCATTCCTGGACCACCTGGTATAGCCAATAGTGACACCGAGCTCATATCAGCTTTGAATATATATGAATCAGAATTCAAATCAGAAGGATTCTGTAATGTAACACTTGAGCTCTTAAACCGCGCCATTTCATACTTGTGAGTTTTGTGCTTGTAAAATCAGTGTTCTTGTGGAGAATTGTATTGTGCCAAATTTAAGACTACTCACTCATTTTTATGGTGTTGTCCAAGTCCCAATCAGGATTTCGAACCTCTGCAGGTACATCTTCAGCCTCGTTGTATTGTGCCTGAACATGGCACAATACAATTCTCCACATGAATATTACACTTTTAAAAATATTTTATATTTTAACAAAAAATTTGTTATTATTTTGCCATCGGACAAGGATTAAAGAATTAGAAAAGAAAAAGCTGATGTTCTTATTTACATTTATTCATACATCATTTCTGGCTAGGCCACGCCGTGGCCGAGTGGTTAGATCACTCGACTCTCACCTAGACGGCGCGCGTTCGATCCCAAGCGCCTGCGGTGCCAAAAGTAGTAAAACTAACCAAAACTACCAACTACCAAAAAAAACTCTTGGCTAGTCGAATTATCTCTGCACGATAGCGGCAGTCGAGGGAAGAACCAACTAACTAAGGTTGCAGCGAGAAGGCAGAAGCTTCGTCATAGGTAAGAGGAAAAAACAAGCATGTACCTGTCGCTGATGCAGCATATCACGGTTTAGAGGTCAGAGAAGGCAGTCTGATCATCAAAACATCAACATTTACGTACGTAAATAGGAATAAGCTAAACGATCCCAACAGGTTAAATCTATTGTTTCCTTTATCACTATCGAATATTAATTTTCGATATTATGGCTTCGTGCGGCGGTGTTTACATTTTGACTTGATTCTAACCGGTCCACTGTGTTAAGATTCAACTGCTACATTTCAGTACATTGACGAACTGTATAGGGCATGCACCGGGAATGATAACATAATACCGCTTATCTGTTTGTGTTTACGCAAGCTTCCACTCGTGGCCGCCTGTATCCATTCTTCAGACAGGTAATACTTCCGCTGTCACAAATAATACTACACATATTATGTTGACACTGAATACACATATTTAGTCTCCCAGTTTAAAGACTGCTACTACTACAACACAGTTATTACCATGTCTGTGGCCGTCTGTATTCATTCTTCAGACAGATAATACTTCCACTATCACAAATAATACTACACATAATATGTTGACACTGAATACACATATTTAGTCTCCCAGTTTAAAGACTGCTACTACTACAATACAGTTATTGCCATGTCTGTGGCCACAGCTCTGCACATACAACCAATTGCCTCTGGCAACTAAGTTTTCAACTTAATTTGATTTCATGTTGACATACTGCCTTCTCCGTTCCATTGGCATTACCACTGATTACTTTCTCATTAATAAGCCTGAAAATTAATTTTTTTTTGTAGTCACTACCTTTCCTATGTTAATATCTCATTTATGAACTAGATATTTTTGACAGTTACTAGCTTTCCTATGTGAATGCCTCACTTATGAATCACATATTTTTGAGAGTTACTACATTTCCTAAGTCAATGCCTCATTTTGAACCATGTGTGTTTGACAGTTACATTTCCTACGTTAATGCCTCATTTATGAACCATATATTTTTGACACTTACTACTTTTCCTGTGTTAATGCCTCATTTTTTGAACCACATATTTTTTACAGTTACTCCCTTTTCTAAGTTAATATCTCATTTATGAACCCTATATTACTAAAAATGCATAAACATGTATTTTAGGCCTATATGATTTTCGACTGCCAAGAAAAAGTATGGAAAAGCACGTCTTGAATCTTGGATATTTATAAAATAGTTGCCGGATACTGAACTTTCAATATCCTTATAAAATTGAAACGCTCGCTCTCACCGAGCCTTGTGTAAACATATTTTAATGGCTGGATATGTAGAGTCAGACTGATAAATTCAATGCCATAGCCGGGATTTGAACCATGGATCTCCCGATTTCTATCCGGATGTTCTGCCACTGAGCTACCATGGCAACATGTCGGCATAGCATTGAATTTCTCAACTGACTCGCATGTTTCCCGGTAAACCACAAGGTGCTCTCAAATTATTTTGAGATGACAACCCCAATGGCGACTTAAAATGCTGTAAGTACTTAAGACCCAGGATTCATAGTATAGCCAACTATTATGGTTAATTTGTATGGAATAACTTTTTTTACACATAGGCGTTTGAAGCACAGGAGTTGGGATGTAGTTGGGAGTTGCCATGGTAGCTCAGTGGCATAGCAACCGGCTAGAGATTCGGGAGATCTGTGGTTCAAATCCCGGCTATGGCATTGAATTTTTCAATCTGACTCTAACTATGCAACTGCTGTCCTTCACACGGCTAAGTGTAAAAAAACAGTTATTCCATGCCTTTCTGCACGTGTCTTTCTCCAGCAAAAAGTTACCTCTACTCTGGACAAGGGCATTTTTGTGTCATTTTAATAAAAACTTCAAACCTCTTTTCCTCAATCACTGTTTTGGAATCACAGGTTTTTGTAAAATCTTAGCTTTGGGCCCCGTAAAAGTTTTCCAAAAGATCCATTATATACTAGAAGGTTAATTTATATATTTTAATTGAAAAAGTAATAATAAAAGTTGGAAGTTATTTTATTAGTTTAAGCCAAACGCGAAACGTTTGCACCGGTTGTCAGGAATAATTCTGAATTGCTATTAAGTTCTCTTTGTCTCTTTCGATTAAAAGAAACGGAAATAATTTATTTTCCTTCCTTAGGGTGGCAATCCTTTTGCAATTACGAGGCAAGACTTGGCGAAGGGACAGGGATGGCGGCAGACGTCAAATTAAACTAGCAGGAAAGAAAACAGTAATCCCCTTGGCAGGCGTGTAAAATCGCATGGAAATTTAAAACAGGTTAAGAGACTATTGATCCCAAGTTCAAACCACACCCGTTAAAAACCCAAAGGACTTCCAAGAAAAAGGGTGCATTTTAAACAGAATACTGGTTCAGATGCTTCTCTCCCAAATGTCAGCTTACATAACTTAACGTTACGCTCCAGTGTGCTGTATTAAATAACGTTTAATCATTTATTCAAATATTAAAAAATCTAATGTGTTTCATTCATATGACTTTCTCTACGTCTTTGAAACAAATCATTGTTGAAAACTTATCCTCGATCTACTTCATGCTAATCGAGATTGTATTTGTTTATCGATAATTGCTTCCTTGTAAGTAGAACGAAAATAAGGGAATACAGGCTAAAGCGATAATCAAATCTTTTAAGACTAGCTCCATGGTCGAGTGGTTAGCGAGCTGACTTCTCACCCGAAGGTACCGGGTTAGGAATCTGGCTGGGGCGGTGAATTTTTCTTCAACCAGAATTATTCCCTATCTCCCACGGAGTCATTTAACAATGATTAAATCAATGCTCTAAAACCTACTGTAATACACGAGTTGTTTCACAAGTCAAAGCCCCCGATATGATCAATACAGTTAAAGGGGTCTATAAAATGAAAGGTTAAAAAAATAATAATAAATCTTTTAAAAACTGGTTGCTATGCTTAAATGGCCAGAACTTGACAAACTCTCGTATGAGAAAAGCATAAGTATTTTAAAGCTGTAACCAAGAACAACGAATATCGCAGAAACGGCCAGCTCCACAGAAAAAAAACAAATAAGCAAAAAACGTATATAACATAGACTATGTAAATTTTTGGGTAATAAGTTTTGTCTATCTCTTACGGCTAACCAGCTATGCAAATTTCAGCAAAATTCATCCAGAATAAAGAGGTAATAGAGACTATTCTCGGAAAATTCAAGATATACATTTTATTTGTCAGGTATATATCTATATTATAGCATATTTTATTTGAGTCATATTTGAGAAAATCAAAACTTTCCAAAAGTGTTTAATCTAAAGGTAGTTGAATTTGAGGGATTTTCTAGAACATCTTCGTTCCGCATCCTTGGAATATACTGAACTTAAATACCACGTTTGGAATTTAATCAACTTTTTGTTTTTGAGCTATGCTGTCCACACACACACACAAACACACACACATACACACACACAGATCACACGCTTATCTTTTATCCAAAAATCCTTTTGGGTCTCAAAACAAGTATTTCGGTGAAATCTCGGTATCGAATTCTTGAATGGAATACAATACCTTCTATATCCACTATGTACATTGTACATGCGTGCTAGAGAAAGCAGTATTCTCAGGCTTTGAACATTTCATTTGATAGAGGTATAAGATTTAAATGCAGATATTAATGTAAAGCTTGCGGAGTGGGGGGGGGCACTCCGGCTCCTAGTTATCTATATTTATTTATGTCGTCGTCATTATTAAAATGTATTATTGTTATGACATATTTGCTCCGGATAGCTGGGTTCTCGGTTCTTTTAGGTCGAGCAAGTATCCCTTAGCCAGGGCGTGATCGGTAAAAGGAATTGTTTTTCTAGATAACCCATTAGGATTTAACTCTGAGTATTTATTTCAAACCATTGCAAAAGAATAATAACAATGATTATACATTTTTACTTTCTGTAGACCCCATATACAATGTACATAGTGCACAGAGAAAGTATTGTATTCCACTAAAAAATTCGATGTGGACAGCATAGCTCAAAAACGAAAAGCCGATTAAAAACCAAACTTGAAATTATTTAAGTATCTTAAGTTTAGTATCTTTCAAGGATGCGACATGAAGTCCTCCCATAAACTACCCTTTACATGGAAAAAAATTTGAAAATTTTGTATTTCTCAAAAATGGCTCTAACAATTTTGATTAAAATATCGTATATTAAAGATATTCACATTACAAATAAACTGTACATTTTGAATTTTATGGAATATTCTCTGAAGATCTCTTTATTCTGAATGAGTTTTGCAGAATTTTTCATAATGGTAAAACGGAGATAGGTAAAAATATACTACACAAAAATTGTAGATTTCATTAAAACACATAATTTGCCATACACGTTTTTTTATGCAGAGTTGACCGTTTCTGAGTATTCTTTGTTATAGTTCTCAATTGTTAATAGCTTAAACTTTCTCAAACGAGGACTGACGTTTCGCCTCATCTCTCTTGTTTTACTGTAGACCAAGCAAGGTGAGACGTACTTCAGTTGTTTCAAAAAGGACCAGTTTTAAAAGAACTGACTAACGATTTAGCCCATAGGATTCCCTTATGTCTCTTCTACTTACAAGGAAGCAAGCAGTAAGATCATTTCTGCTAACGTTTACCTTGATTAGCGTGTCACAGATAAAAAAATAATATTTTGTAAGGAAAGTTATTTGTGTAACAGCTAGAGAAAGTCATATGAATATAACGCATCAGATTTTTATATATACGAAGATCGTACCTGAAACTGTCCTATTTAAGTGTCCTATGCGTTCGATTACAACTGAAGCTTAAGATTTCATGCATCACATTGTTTACGTAAATAAAATCGTTTGTGATTCGTGCACAAACTGGTGTAAGAAAGAACTGGTGACGAAGTAGCGTGAAGAGCAATTGAACTAGTGACTTGTATCAGGTCTCCTTAGAATATATACCTAACACCCCGGTTCTGATTGGCTTGTTTTGGTGCATTTGATGGCGACTACTTTTTTGTGCCAATCACTTCAATTTTAGCATTTCGTTTAGATGCTAACACCAGACTATTCTCTCACATTCCTATGAGAGTGTAATCTCCAATGCAGGCTTTCTGTCTTTTCAGCTTTCAGTCTTTTACTTTCTCTACACGTACTATCTAGTGTGGAGAGAAGGTATTGCATTCCACCCAAAAAATAGATACCGAGATTTCACCGGAAATACACATTTTAGGGTCCCCTGTATCCAAAAAAACTATTTTCGGAAAAAGGTCCTAAGTGTGTGTGTGTATATGTGTGTGTCCGTATGTCTGTGAACAAAGAACTCGTAGAACTTGGTATTTAAGTTTAGTATCTTCTCGAAGATTTCGAGAAAAATCCCCCTATCCCGAACTACCCTTTACATGATACAAATTTCGAAAATTTTGATTTTCTCATAAATGGCTCTAACGATTTTGATTTAAATACCGTATATTAAAGATATTTATATCGCAAATAAAATGTATAACTTGAATTTTCTGGGAATAGCCTCTAAAGACCTCTTTATTTTGAATGAATTTTGCTGAATTTTGTGTGACTAGTAAACCATAAGAGATAGACAAAAGCTTATTACACAAAAAATGTAGATTAATTTAAAACATACAATTCCTTTTTTCGTGGACAATTTCTGATATATTCCTTGTTATTTGTTCTAGATTTAAAATACGTAAACTTTTTTTCACACAGAAAGTTGCAAACTTCATATAAACCTGCAATGAAACGGATATGAACCGCAGGGCAAAGGGTTTTAAAAAGATTTGATTATCGTTTTAGCCTGTGTATTTCCTTATTTCCCTTCTACTTACAAGGAAACAAGTAATTAAGACAATTTCTGCTAAGGTTTTTCTAGGTAGTAGATAGAAGAATATGCTTTTTAACGATGATTTGTCGCAGCAATGTAGAGAAAGTCATGTGAATGGAACACATAAGATTTTTTAGTATCTTTTACACTCCTCTGCGTAACTATTATCAAAAAAACCTGCGAACGTTTTCTCATTCCCGCTACAGTTTCTTCTATTTAGAACTTCTCTTCATAGCTAAGCTTATACTAACATATACCTGATGATACAATCTATTCTATATATTACAGCTATTGATTTACATTGCATTGTTTTATTAATTATTTACAGCTTCCTCTTGCAGTCACAATACTCCTTCAAGTTAGTTACTTATAAGTAAGTTTGGAAAAAATAACACCTTTATATCTTGCCTCTATTTAAGTATCGATTACTCTAAAATACCAAACTCATTTACACCCATGTATTAAGAAAAGGTAATTTCATTGAAAAATGTGCATGTGTTAGCTGTTGATTCCTACTCAGGAATACTTCAAGTTTACTTGAAATACTAGTTGAGGTAGAAATATATAGTGCACATACTAGATTTCATTATACTGAGATAAAATAAAACACCTAAACTATATTTTTCTCCAAAACTTTAAACGTAGATAACTACAAATAAAATAGGCAGGTGGATAAAATGCCAGCTATAGCATCATGTTTTTCTGTATGACTCTACGTATTCAATTCCTGTCCTACACATAGTTTGTGTATAGAAAGCAATTAACACGAATTGACTTAACAATTGCTTAAGCTGTGAAGCCCGTGACTTAAAGTACGATATTTTAAGTCGCCGTTGGGGTATGTTATCTCAAAATACGAGTAATTTGAGATGTCCCTGTGGTTTACCAGGAAACATCTAAGTCAGTTCAGGAATTTAATATCGTGTTAACACGTTGTCATGGCAGCTCAGTGATTAAAGCAACCTGGAGGAAGCCGGGAAATCTATGAATCAAACCCCAGCTATGGTGTTGATTTTTTCAGTCTGACTTTACCTATGTAATTCCTGTCCGACACAAACCGTGTGTGGAAAAATAATTGATTAATAAAAATTAAATAGTCTATATTGAAATAAAGAGCAACAGAAATTGCTACCGCGGTGAACATAACTATGATGGTGAACATAAAAGAACGTTTGCTCAAAGACAACTAAATTAGGCTAAAAATAAGAAACAGTATTACAAATATATCAGTAGAACTACAGAGGACTAAGATTCCCTACTGTATAGGTTGCTGGTACTTGAAGGCCATACTAATAAGTGGGCGACATCCAGTTACAATTTCCAACGATTTCCCCTGTTCCGCAGTTTTCATCCCCTTTCCGTCCCTTTTCCCACCAGCATCAGTTCTATATTACAGCCTTGCCAAAAAAACTAGTTTATCATTTAATAATAAAACTCTTCAATGGTTGCAATTTAAACATATAGCCTCCATCACTGCATTACTTTCCTACTCTCTCCTGATAGTAATAGTTTATACCGGAAGGTCAATATCTAAGTAAAAAAATAATTAAAAAATCGTATGTGTTACACTCACATGACTTTCCCTATCTGCATTACAAACTTCATACAAAAGATTCTTCTTCTTTCTACACAGTGCTAATTCAGATAAACATTGGCAGAATGTTCTTATTACTTAGTTCCTTATAAGTAGAAGGGAATTACAGGAATGCGCTATGCTAAAGTGATAGTCAAATGTTTTAAAAAAAAACTATCATGCGATTGTCATTGCAAATCGCTTCTTTGCTTGGCCAGGAGTAGAACAAAAGAAAAATGGACACTTCCTGTCTGATAAAAGTATAAGTACTTTACAATTGAAACCAATAACAAGGAATATCTCGGAAACGTTACCTGCACAACAAAAACATTAAGGACATAAATTGTGTGCTTTGACGAGATTTGTATTTTTGTGTAGTAAGTTTTTGTCTATCTCTTGGGTTTAGCAGTTAAGCAAAATTCGACAAAATTCATCCAGAATAAAGAGGCCTTCAAAGGATATTCCCAGAAAATCCAAGATATACATTTTATTTGACATTTAAATACTTTAAATATAAGAGATTTTTATCAAAATTATTTAGAGCTATTTTTGAGAAAATACAAAATTTCTAAAATTTTTCCATGTAAAGCGTAATTTGGGGTGGGGGGATTTTGTTGAAAATCTTCGTGTCGCATCTTTTGAAGATACCAAACTTAAATATCAAGTTTGGTAATTAACGGTATTTTCGTTTTAGAGCTATGCCGTCCTTTTTCTAAAAAAAAAAAATTTTTTTTTGATTCAGGGAGTTCTAAAACATGTATTTCCGGTGAAACCTCGGTATCGAATTTTAGGGTGGAATACAATACTTCCTCTATACACTATGTACATAGTACGTGTAGAGAAAGTAAAAAAGAAAAGAAAGAAAAAATGAGCGACAATGAAGCGCTACGCTCAGCCACCAGGATAGTTCAAGAGCATGTGTATCTTGGCTGTAATACTGCCATATTAATTAGATCCCTTAGCTTCTTCACTCGTCAAGCTACCAATAAAGTGTGCTTGCCTGTAGGACATCAGCCTTAGTTTCTACAAGATGTCTCTCTTTGGATCTGTTTAAACTGGCATCACCCTTTTTATGTTCTGCGTTTCCTGCTTAAGAAAGGGTCTGTTTCCCCTTTACAACCAGTAATATCCGATCCTATCTCATACTCAGAGTTAGGGTAGCAAAGACATTTTAAAACAGCTTCTTACTGGATCAAAGGAACTAGTGTGCGCCCCTCTCAAAGGATAATCCTTCGCAAAAAGAAGGGGAAATGGGATTTAATGACATTTGACTGTCATAAATTAAAAGCCTAATCATTCAAGTGTTTCCGAAACAACATGCAACAGTTAGACGACGAATTGCTGTATCTATTAGCTCAAGACTAACAAGTCCATTATGTTAGATTTATTTTTTTTTTTTTTTTTTTGTTCCCTAAGAAACAATGGGGTAATTTCGGTGCCTCCATAGCACGAGAATATTCTTGGCACGGAAATGCTCACGGATGGAATTCTATCCTTGCAGTGTGTAGATATGCTGAACTTCCAAACACGCGATTTATATTACTTGTCATTGCTACTTCGTTTTATAAAAGATAATTATAATTATAAAGATGCAATAATATAATAGAATTGCTACATTGCTACATTATAGATATCAGTGCTTAAGCGTGCTGAATAGCTTGAGAAAACTCTTGGACCACTGCGCGTCTGATGTTTGGAAATCTACCCTTACAGCGAGTGGATATGCTGTAACCGTGATGTTAAAACAGTGATTTATCGTAGCTACTTGATTTTATGAAAGGTAATTAACATATAACAGTCAAAGTTACAATAAAGCATTTTGTTCTCATTTATAAACGTTCTTCCAAGTGTAGTACCGTAAGCCTCTGACGAAAAAACATATGCGGGGTATAGGAAACAGGATGGACAATACCGCATAAGAGTTCATGATATTATAAATACATTTATTATCTAATTACATATTTCGCGCTATGAGTGTCCCAGCGTGTATTCACTATTGCAAGTACAAGAGCAAATGTTTTCTAAGAACCTAGTGAGCCTTGTTGAAATATTTAAAGTAGAGCGATAATCTTTCTCACGTAACGCTAAAATGGTTGATGTCAATACATTTTCTGCAGCCGCATTCTCCTAAGAGGGCACAGTATATGCTATTTAGAAAGCAGTGTTAGTAGGCGAGGTGACTCCACGGTAACGTGGCACCTCGCAGTCGGTTCGATTCCTGGATGGGTTTTTCGAGGATTTCCCCTGGTCATCAAGCAAATGATCTCCCAAATTTCTAAATAATTCCATTAATAATTTCATTCACCCTTTACCCTGTTTTATCTGTTTCTGTGTGGAAGTGTCAGCGATTTTGTTTCTGTGTAGCGTGGCAGGTAACAATTATGCTTTCTGAGGAACTTCATCGCTCCTCTACCTTCGATTGTTTGCCGGGGTGTATTGAATGCCCCCTTGGGAGGGTCGTTGGACTCTCTAGGTGGATCGGCATCTAATAAAATGTACGATGGCCTTTATATATATCTTTAACATGCAATATTTTAATCAAAATCGTTAGTGCCATTTTTGAGAAAATCCACATTTTCAAAAAAAAGTTCCATGCAAAGGGTAGTTCGGGGTAGGGGTCTTTTCTCAAAAACTTCGTGTCGCATCCCTGGAAAATACTGAACTTAAATACCAAGCTTGGTATTTAACCCACTTTTCGTTTTTGATATATCGTGTTCACAGCAACCACACACGCACACACACGAACTTATTTTTTCTGAAAATGCTTTTTTTTTTATATACAGGAGACGCTAGAATATATATTTCCGGTGAAATCTCGGGATAGAATTTTTGGAATGGAATGCAATACCTTCTCTATTTATGTACTATGTACTTAGAGAAAATAGCATAATGACTTGAAAAATCTTATGTGTTCCATTCACATGATTTTCTCTATATTTCTGTAACAAATTATTATTAAAAAGCTTATGCTTCTATTTACTTCATGCTAATCGAGAACAAATTAGCAGAAATAGTCTTATTACTTGCTTCCTTGTAAGTAGAAGCGAAATAAAGGAGTACCATAGGTTAAAGTGATAGTCAAAAGTTGGTTGCTATGTGACTTGTTTGTATAGACAGGAGTTGACAAATTCCTGTATGAGAAAAATATAAGTTTTTGAAAGCTGAAACCAAAAATAAGGAATATCTAAAAAACGATTAACTCCACGAATAAACGTATATAACATAAATTTTGTGTTTTAACGCGCTCTATATTTTTGTGTTTTAAATTTTTGTCTATTTTTTACGGTTTAGCAGTTATGGAAAATTCCGTAAAATACATTCAGAATAAAGTCGTCTTCAGAGGTTATTCCTAGAAAATTCAAGATATATATATTATTTGTCAGGTAAATATCTTTAATATACGATATTTTAATCAAAATTGTTAGAGCCATTTTTAAGAAAATCAAAAATTTCGAAAAAAATTCCACGTAAAGGGTAGTTGGAGTGGGGGTATTTTTTTGAAAATCTACGTGTTGCATCCTTGGAAGATACCAAACTTAAATACCAAGTTTGGTATTCAACGATCTTTTCGTTTTTGAGCTATGCTGTCCAGAGACACATACACACACAGACAGACACACACACACACGAACCTTTTTGTAAAAATGCTTCTTTTGTATTCAGGGGGTCCTAAAACATGTATTTCCGGTGAATACAATACTTTTGGGTGGAATACAATATTTCCTCTATACACTATGTACATAGTACGTTTAGAGAAAGTAAAAACCCACCAATTTATTACATTCGCATGACTGGTTTTACATAGTGTAGAGTACATAGTATATAGAGAACGTATTGTATTGCAACCAAAAATTCGATACCGAGATTTCACTGAAAATACATGTTTCGAGACCAGCTGAGTAAAAAAGAACTTCTTAAAAAAATGTCCATGTGTGTGTGAAAGATTGTTAAATACCAAACTTGGCATTTAAGTTTGTTATCTTTCAAGGTTTCAACACGATGATTTTGAA
Source organism: Hymenopus coronatus (assembly GCA_030762935.1). NCBI lineage: Eukaryota > Metazoa > Arthropoda > Insecta > Mantodea > Hymenopodidae > Hymenopus > Hymenopus coronatus. The sequence goes on along the minus strand of CM060890.1, from coordinate 50,473,144 downwards.
GAAAATATCCCCTCCCCAACTAGCCTTTAAATGGAATATTTTTAGAAAATGTAATTTTCTCTAAAATGGCTCTAACGATTTTGATTAAAGTTTTGTGTGTTTAAGATATTTATATGACAAATAAACTTTATATCTTGAATTTTATGGGAGCTCTAAAGAGCTCTTTATTCCGAATTAATTTTGGTAAATTTTGTGTAACTGGTAAACCGTAAGAGTTAGATAAAAACTTATCTACTTAATGTAGATCACGTTAAAACACACAATTTATGTCATACACGTTTTTTTCATGAACTTTACTATTTCTGAGATATTCAGGTTTAAAACACTTAAACTTTTCTCACACGGAAGTTTCAAACTCCTGGTCCTGCATAGAAATGGATTTCAACCACATAGCAACCAGGTTTTAAAAGATTTCACTTTTATTTTAGCCTAGTGTATTTGCTTATGTCCCTCCTGCTTACAAGGAAGCAAGTAGTTTTGACAGTTTTTGCTAATGTTTATCTCAATTATTATACATTTATTTCTATCCACTTCTTCTAACATCTTATTGTTCTGAATAAGCTGTTTAACAATAATTTGTTACAGCAATGTAGAGAAAGTCATATGAATGTAACACATAAGATTTTTTAGCTTTAAATTCATTTAGACCATATATCGTTGATGTTACTACAGAGAATTTATCTATACACATACACGTAATTTTGGGTGCGTTCCTGAAGTTCGGCGTTCCTCACAGGTTGGCGAATTTACAATAGCTGTGAATCACTGACTGCTGTGGCACGGACATTAACAAACCGTGAATGACAAGATATCAGCAGGCAGCACATGTTCGGGTTAGGAGCAAGTGCAAGCCATTAACCAATCAGAGAAGAGACTGCTAGATTCATGTAAGCCATCTGCTGGTGTGACGGAACTAGTTTGTTTGTGGTTAACCTGGAGCGCTGCACCAGGATGGTCCCCTCGTCTCATTAGGCATGTTGCGGTGAAACGTGTGCATGTGCACGTGCGTATGTACGGATGTATGTGCACGCCTATTTCGTTTGCAGCCGTGTATCTCAAAATCTTTACTAATATTACAAAGAGAGCATATGTACGATTTACCAGTGACGTGCATAAAGTGTAGCTCATAATGGAATGGAGCTGTTTAAGTTGGTACTAGCGAAATCTCTCCCCATAATTATAGTCACTGAATTGGCAGGACACTTAGCTCCTTCAAAATATTGCCTAACTGCAGAAGAGTAGTATTACAACTAAAATCTTTACTTTCATTCTACACTATCATATTTTTATTTTCTCTACCCAGTACTATGTACAGTCATGGAAAGAATGATTGAGCGCACTCTGAGAGCAGAATATTTCAAAGTCCCACTTCGTATCGCAGCGAGCGAAGTTTTCACAGGGCCGTTATTTCCAATATGCAGCTAAACTTACCTAACAGTGTCTGCCAAATAAGTTAGAGCCTGTCGAACACATTAATAGGCTGTGTCTTGTGCCGTGTCTCGCATTTGTATTGGTTCCTGATAAAGAATGTGATAACAAGTGCCATGCTTCCCATTCTTCTTTAGCCAATTAGTAAACAAACCCAAAAGTGTTTCTACCCAAAACTATACTCATTGGTAGTTATGCGTATAGGTGGAGCAACCAATTCCCACTTAACTGAATTAACCAATGAGCTGGTTTAGAAGCCATAAAGTACCCTGAATGCGATAAATGAAGCACGTTACCATAAGAACCATGAGTGGTATTAAGGCGCGTATATGAATGTGGCAGCAGACGCTTCATGATCCAAACAAACATAGCTCAGAGGTAACGTAAGCCCTCTGTATATTACCGAACCTAAGTTCAAACCTCTGCAACAGCATAAATGTTTCTCCCCGATGAATGTTGTTTCTTTTATCATATTTTCTATTTCACATTCTTAATTTATACTAATACAGAGTCTCCGCTATATTATAATAGGAGTATTAGATCATACACAGGTATAACTAACTATGTATAATAGCCGAACCCATTCATTCATACTTTAGCAATGGCAGAGGCCGCTGATAAACGTTCTGCTGTTCTCGCCCTGGTTTCAGTGGCAACCGGCCTTTAGGGGCACAGGGGCACGTGCCCTCCCTACAACAATTTCAGAAAATAATTTCTCCATTATGTTATTAGGTAAAATGCTATAATCTATAACGCATTTTGTATAAATTTAAACCTACTATGCACACTGGACAGTTGTAGTGAAGATGGCTGTCGGAAATAGTAACCGGCCGCATTTTTCGGACACAAGCAATTCTGTGGTCATCCTATGCGCACACGTAGAAGAATTCAATGCTTTCAGATGCAATTAATTTGTGGGTGTGGGGTTCAAGGGGCCGAGAGGGAAAGGTACTCTTAGGACACGAAGGCCTCTGTGGTCATTTGCTGCGCATGCGCAAAGAGAAAATAAGAACCGACAATAAGCAAAAATTAAAGTTTGAGTCCAATCCCTGATAAAAATATTTAGCCAAAGATTGCTTCACATGTAAGAGTAAATAATAAGAAGCATTTCTTAAGTTTAGATGTCTTCTTATTTGAAAACAAAGTTGATCTATAAACCTCCCGAACGAAATATACAAAAAGAAGCTTAAGTGGTAAAAATGTACAATGTTGGTACTTGGTATTCTCTTCTCCCTGCCAAGCAGACGACAAAGTACGCACGCGCGCCAAAGCTCAAGGCGTACAAGCAGTGTTGTGTAATTACCCTAAGTTTACTACGAAATAGATTCGTGATACATTTGAAGCTTCACCTGCAAACAGGAAAAGGCAAAATAACCAATAGTTATTGAAATTATGGACGAGAACAAACAGTAGAATGGACCTTATTTGCGAGAGGTGATTTAGTGGCTAGTGTTTGGAGAATGAGTGCTCAGTTACAATATACACCTTAAGAATAAACTGATAATGTGAAACATTGCCTTGAATGTACTTCACGTGTTAATGAAACATAATCCGAATACGCTGGAGAATAATTTGGTGAAATTAGCTGCAGAATAATATGCCGATTTATCAGTTGCTACTTGTTGGCGTTCAAAGAAACGGCAGTGTTAAAACTCGCTTTATGAGGGAAAATCCTAAACACTGTTTCGAAAGAAAGGCGATGGTTTGTGAGGTGTACAATTGCTTATAAAGAAAATGCTTAAGACATTAATATCACGATCGCAATCTACTTTAATTTAAGAGTAGTTTCCATAATTTTCTAAGAGAAAAGCGAGCTTCGTTGAGAAAAGAAACATCGTGAACATTGTAATTGACATACATAAGCTATTAAAGTTGTGTAAGGTAGTACTGAAGACTGGAATCTTAAACTCAAGTGCATCAGCTGTTAAGACGAGCTGTGCATCAATTTGCAGCAGGATCACCTCTCTGATAATGTTGTTGACTTATGGTAAACAGTGAAGGTGTCGGTTCGTGTTCAAATTTATCGGAACATGTCGCGTTCAGTTTCTCACTTAAATCAAAGAGTTATGGAAGTATTTTTCAAGCAAAGGGTCGAACGAAGGATGGATTTCATCTACAAATAGAAAGGTTAGCATTTCATTTCTACTGATAGCGTTTAGTATCCACTAATTATAGTCTGTCGTCATCCGTGATCAAGGGGTAACATGGTTCTCAAGGTCGCGGGTTCAATCCGGCTGATTTTTTTTCAGGCGTAAAAATCCCTTCCTTCATAAGGGAAGTAAAGTCGCTGATACCGTGTCGTAGATTTACGGCATGTAAAAAACCTCAATCCTGATAAAGAGGCCTCTGAGCAATATTAACGGGTCTTTCGCGCTCAAAATAGAATGGGACGCTTAGAACCGTAACAGTTAAAAAGCATCCATAAATAACATTCAATTTAGTTTTAATTTTAGTCAATCTTAAAATTGTGACCTACCAGATAATTTGGGTACGAGCCGCCACTGCCTGGTTTCACAGGGTTATACGGCCATCAGAGCGGGTAGCATTTGTGATGTTCCACAGACCTCTGCGAGGAGGTGGGCAAAGAGAGACAGGTTGCTGCAAGGAAGAGCACTAGTCGCTCGCGTATATCTACCGAGAACGAAGACAGAAGTTGAAAGAGATCCGTTTCTGACGGCCGCTGAATACAAGGTTTTATCGTTATTCCCGGGTAGTGCACGGACGGTTAGCAATCACTGTACAGCTGCCGGAATTTGGCGTAGACGTGCGGCAGTAAAGGAAGTGCCATCTGAAGCACACAAAATTGATAGGTTGGCATTTTCTGTACAGTACGAGAACTTCGATTGGAGCGAAGTAGTTTTCTCCGACGAAGCTACGTTCTGTACTGCAGATGCCAATTCGAATGTGTTTGTTTACAGGCCTAGTGGTGCTCGATATGATATGCGTTATTTTGGCCGCTCGTGCAAGGAGTAGCCAAATACCGGGGAAACATATTCTGAGATTCTAGAGCATGTTCTGGTTTTATCTGCCCAAGAGCGTTATCCTGAAGGCATTATTAAATTCCAACAGGATAATCATTCGGTCCACAAGTCGTCCAAAGTTCAAAAGTGATTTTCGGAGCACACGAATATCTTAGAGCAGATACCGTGGCCTCCAAAGTTAGCAGATCCCAACCCAATTGAACATGTTTGGGCGGAAGTAAAACAAGAGTCTTTCTCGGGATCCCAGATTGAATAATGCTACATAACTCTGGCGTGCCATGACAGACACTTGGGATTCACTAGCAGAAAACATTACTTATTTTCAATCGCTAGTAGCTTCCATGCCCCGAAGAGGACAGTGATTGCAAATAAATGGGACCATACAAAATATTATAATTAGTTTTCTCTTGTTTTGTTAGCCTTTTGTTGCATTTAAGAGCAATTGGAGATCAGGTTGCAGTGTTTTTCTTTGTTTTCCAGCTTGCGAGAACAGTAAATAAAAGAATTATATAAAAAATGTAGATAAATTTAGATTTAAAGATTTAAATGAAATGATTTATATAACGTAATCTACATCGGTTGTAAAGAGTACTAATATGAAAACCCAAAATAATAACAAAAAAATCTATGCGGGTTATTGGCCTCGAACCTACGCTATGTAGCACACTGAGGTTCAAACGGAGCACGTAAGCACTGAGACATTTCTACCTCGGAGCACTCTTTTACCTGTTTATAGAGAACTGTAGCGGAAGCTCAACTATCAAAGTTTGACTTATTTTTTAGTGTTTCTGTTCATATTAACGAAAAACAATTATTTTGGTTGTTCCCTGGTTGCTATTTTATGTTATAAAGCAATAAAATACGTCTTAACTCGCTGTATAAAAGCATGTTTTGTAGCTTAGCGCACGTGCACGTGTAAATCCAGCTTGAGTAACTTCATGTGCTTCAGTGAGGCCGAAGTGATACTTGGAAAGGTTACTGCGCTCAATCAGTTTTTCCATGACTGTACGTACACAGTAGGTAGAGAAGATATTGTATTCAGCCAAAAGATTTGGTAATGACATTTCATGAAAATAAATGACTTGAGGACCCTTGAATAAAAAATGTTATGTGTTCCATTCACAAACATAGCTTTCTCTAGATGTTTCAAATACAAACTATTTGTACAAGAGATTATTCTTTTATGCACAGCATGCTAATCGAGATAAACATTAGTAGAATTAGTCTTATCCTTCATTGCAAGTAGAAGGGAGATAATGGAATCATTATGCTAAAGCCATAGACAAATCTATCAAAAACTGGTCGCTATATGAAACAATATTTAAAAACGGTCAACTCTACAGGAAAAACGTGTATTACATAAATTATGTGTTTTAACATACCAAGCGGAAGACCTGGGTTCAATTCCTAGTACCGACATGGGGATTTTTCCCTAATTGGAAGACCTGGCCCAGGGTGCACTCAGCCTCATGAGGTCCCTGGAGGGGGGGGGGCCAATTGAGGAACTACTTGATGGAGAAGTAGCGGCTCCAGGTCATGAGGACCGCATTAACCGGCCGGGGGGATTGAGGTGCTGACCACGTATCACCCTACAATACTGCGCCCCATCCATGACGACTGTAGTGGACCGAGATGGGGGACGCAGCGGCCGGACGATAGGCCAAGGTTCCTTGTGAGCCGTCGTACCATGGAGTTATTGTTATTATGTGTTTTAACAAGACGTACATTTGTCTATCTCCTGCGGTTTAACCGTAATGCAAAATTCAGCAAAACGTATCTAGAATAAACGGGTCTTTGGAGGCTATCCTAGAAAATTCAAAATATATTTTCATTTGTGATGCAAATTCCTTTAATATACGGTATTTTAATCAAAATCTTTAGAGCCATTTTTGACAAAACTGCATTTTCAGAAAGTTTTTCATGTAAACGGGAGATTTTTTTTAATCTTCGTGTCCCAACCTTGGAAGATACTAAACATAAATACCAAGTTTGGTATTTAACGGTCTTTCGTTCTTGAGCTCCGCTGTCCACAGACACCTTCCCATCCACACACACACATACACACGCACCTTTTTCTAAAAATGCTATTTTCGGACTCAACACGTATTTCCGGTGAAATGTATACTTGCTAGAGAAAGTTAAAAAGCCTTTTTTAGAACAAGATCCTATGTGTGTCTGTGGACAGCGTACCTCAAAAACGAAAACTCCATCAAATACCAAACTTGGTGTTTAAGCTTAACTTCTTCCAAGAATGCGACACGAAGTTTTTCAAGAAACTCCACTAACCTCAACTACTTTTTACATGGAACATTTTTCTAAAATATTTGTGTTTCTCAATACCTAGTGCATTTCCTTATTTCCCTTCTTCAAGTCATAAGAAAATGTCTGCTTGTGTGTATCTGATTAGCAGGATAAATAATGAATGAATACTCTTTTATAAGATTATTTATTCGTTGTTTTTTCACACACGCCGTGTGTAGCACACAAGTTGGATAGGTAGAATCAGACCGCAAAATTCAATGCCATAGCCGGGATCTTCCAGTCTCTAGCTGGTTCTCTAGCCGCTGAGCTACCATGGCAACACTGCACTAAATCTCCTAACTGACTCGCATGTATGGTATTGAACTGTTCGGTCTGACACTACCTATCCAACTTTTGTAAGAATAGTTTTTTCGTAGAACAGGTAGAGAAGTTCATGTGCGTGGAACACATCAGATTTTAATATCAGTTTGTTAGTCCCGTTCGATAAAGGCAATAACTTTAACCTTCGTCTCCATGTCGCTGATGAAAGCTCTCATGTATCATGTTGAAGTTGAGCAATTTAAAGACAAGTCACCCTTGACCCCTTCCTCTAAAAGCCCGAATAATGTAATGTACCAATCATAGTGAAATTCTTGCATATAGAACCAACTACCCCGTCAAGTCACAACGATAATATCATCGTTTCTTGTTTTATTTTTAAGATGAACTGTTTATCAGACTAGTCACTTAGACAGCTGATACCAAATGGGAGGAGTCAGTATTTGGTTACCTGATGGTTAAAATAAAAACACTATTGCCATATAAAGGAATGGATCACCTTTTATGCATTCAAGTGTACGTACACTGAAAGGGAATGCCTGTAGTCAGCATTCGAGAGGTCCTGGGTTCAAATTCCGTCGACCGAACAATCTGGACTTTTTACGTAGTTTTCGTCAAGGTAAATATCAGAATGGATATTTAATATCGATATCCAAAGTTATTCTTTCAGTCTGCAACAATAGTAATATAAAGAATAGATGGTAATTACCATTACGCTACCAACTATTCACAGATAATTAAGCAGCTAGACTAAATGATATTCTAAGGTCATCTGTTTGTCGCGGAGCAAAGTAATATGGTACATATTGTTGTGGTACCGAGGAATGATTGGACTCTTTCATCTGACTACGGATGAGGCAGCTAAGATAGAAGTCTCGATCTCTGGCTGTATGTCGTCAGCTGGCTGACGGACGGAACTGTCTGACTATGGATGTGAAAGGAGCTAGATTGTGGCACACTATCGCCATTTGCTTGGCATGAAGTGAAAGGAATGGTATAGGAATGATTCCTGAAAGTTTACTGTCCACGACAATATGCATGTCCTGGCTATCTGATTTCTACCTAATCACTTTGCTCCAACACTGAACTTTGCTACTAATGACTCTACTTATTAACGGAATTTTAACCTGTGTTTTTACAGTGTTTGTATTATAACATATAAAAATACTTATGGCATTTATTTATCCGTCATTTATTTATAAAATATTTATTATTTAAATTACAAAATGGTTACAGTGTCACGTTTTGACGTGTGGCATTTGTTAGGATCATTTACTGAATAAAAAATTGTCTAAACAATGCTAGAGAATCAAAATAGAATAGGTATTTTGTATAAATTTAAGTTTATTGCACACTATTAGTATTGCTGTCTTCTATATGTTTGAGGAACGTTTCCTCTGTTTCTTTAGCTTACGCAACAGAAACAACTGCGAATCTGCTGTGGCAATTTCTAAACAATGCAAATCAGAATCAGGTCGACAATCTCATTTGAAAAATATTTAATATGATAACCTCAATATAGCCAATGCAGCTAGAGTAAGCAAGATCGGTGATTAGAGCCGCATGTCCTCGATAGCAATGCGCCTTGGGTTACTATATCGATTGCTGGTAGCATTTCATCTTAGTGCATGTGTTACTTTTTCTGCCGAACGCTAAGTATATATTACATAATAGATTGCGAAGATATTGTATTCCAACCAAAATGTGCATACATAGATTACACAGGAAGTGCATGTTTTGGGATCCCTTGAATACAAAAAACATTTCTACAAAAAGGTTCATGTGCCTGTTGTGTGTATATATTTTGTGTGTTTGTGTGTGTGTGTATTTTTGTTAAATCCGTTAAATACCAATTTGGTATTTAAGTTTAATATCTTCCAAAAATTCGATACACTTTAATGTCAGATATGTTGGTATTTTTATTTTCTCACAAATGGATTTATATGAAAATGAAGTATATTAAAGATATTTACGTGACAGTTAAAACGTATACTTTGAATTTCCTGGGAATAGCCTCTAAAGTCCTCCTCATTCTGGATGACTTTTGATAAGAAATAGGCAAAAACGTACTACACAAAAAATACGGATCTTAGGTGTCATCAAGACCGATAATGTTTATCCCACACAGTTTTGTTGTAAAGGCTAACCATTTCCGAGACATTCTTCTTTATAGGTTTCAATTTTAAAATATTTAAACTTTTTCAAACAGTGAGTGGTCATCGTTTCACATCTCTTTTATTTTACTCTTGTCCATACATAGAGAACCGAATTTCAATTGTTTCACATAGCAACTAGCATTTTAAAGATTTGACTATCGTTTTAGCTTAGTGTATTGTCTTATTTCCCTTCTACTTACAAGGAAACAAGTAATAGGACCATTTCTGATAAATTTTATCTCCACTAATCTGTTGTTAGAATAGTTTGTTTGTAGAATAGTTAGAGAAAGACATATGAATGGAATATGTAACATACTTTTGTTTATAGGGATGATTTATAGGATTTCTTGATTTAAAGAAGTCAAATGAAATCGCGTAGCCATGACTAACAATTCAAGAAATCAAAATTGAAGTCGTTTTATTTATGGATGCTATTTAACAGCTGCAGTTTTTACGCCCCGTCCTATATTGGACGTCTCAGAGGCTTCTTTATCGGGCTTGAGGTTCTTTTGTGTGCTTTAAATCTACGACACGAGACCAACGCCTTTACTTCCCTTCTCAAGGAAGCCATGCTAAGGAATTTTACACCGAAAAAATCCATCGCCCACCGCCAGGTTTGAACCCACGAGCTTAGTAACCTGAGGCTAACATGTTAACATAATCCTAATGATGAAATGTTTGAAGGTGTTGCAAAAATCTACTTTTGCATTATTGGACATTTTATTTAAAGAATGAATTAAAAATGAGGGTTTATTGGTAAAATTAATGCAATTTCAACGTCAAAAATTAAAAAGATTATTGCAATTAAGAAGAATAGTAAAGATAAAGATAGCCCTTGACTACGGAAGACGGCTTCAAGCATGTCACTGACAAACATGGCTGCTACAGTTAAGTTCATAATAAATAAATGTTCCTTTGTACTAGAAACAGCTCGTTGTCTGTAGGCTCTTTACGTTGGGTTTAAATCGTTTTTATTTTCCTCAAGCGCACACACACCATACATACTTCCAAACTCCGTGGAGGATAGGGAATAATTCTGGTTAAAGAAACTCCCCCGCTCCAGCCGTGAATCAAACCCGGTACCTCCGGGTGAGAAGTCAGCATGCTGGCCATTCGATTACGGAGGCAGTCTCCGTGGTATTTTGAAGCTGAGTAGCCACTTTGGTTTCAAACTCATACATGTTTTCATAAGATTTCTCGTTATTTTGGTCTTGAAATGATTATCATAAAAAGAAGTATTCTTTAAACTAAATTAAATTGTCAACGCAGGACATGCCACTAGTGTTGCTAGTGTATCATATCTGGTTCAAATTGATATAAGCTTGAAATCGATTGGTCAAATGAATGTCTGACCCGTGAAGAAAATAGTCGCCTTAAACTTTTTAATGTGAAAAGACTTTGACAAGGATGGTAAAAGTAGTTCCAACATCCTGAAGGTATTAAATGGCATAGTAGGTGATAATATGCTTAAAATACTTCTGCGAATATTCACCACTACTTGCGGTTTCACCAAATACCACGCGCCTGTTTTCGTTTTATCCAATATGATTTCTTTGCGCGGCTAAACATGCACCAGTCCCATATAAAAGTATTGCTTTCTAATTCCTTTGGTCATACATAACGTTCTTACATCCGTCCTCTCCGAATATCCCTCTCATGCGTGATTTTAGGGGAGTCACATGCGCAGACGGTGTCGGCCGCGCCGAGTGTTGCCAACTGGCATTATGAAAACCAGGAAAGGAGCCATATTTCACAATTCTGAGCTCCATGTGTGCCCAACTCTCATACTCGCGGAGAAGCACATCTCACACATACACAAGGCTTTCATAACGATAAAGTCAGCCTACTATGCGGTGTTATCAACAGAGAACTTTCTCCTTTTCACTATTTTAGATCGCTGTACTGATAGAATTCTTCCAAGATTACAAGGCATGAAGGTGCCCGCCTCTATAGTGAGGGGATAGCGTGGTTCCCTTACTTTCAAGGTCGCGAGTTAGATCTTGCTTGGAGTGAATTACCCTGAAAAGGTATTTTTTTCGAAGTGCTCCCTGAAGAGACGAATGGTTATTTGAGCATCAATTCACTGTCATTCATCGTCCGATATGACCTTGAACTACAAAAATAAATAAAATAAAAAAGGATTAAGTAATCTCATCTGTGAAATATGACCCGAAATTGTGAAGATCTGAAGAAAAAAATATTTTTTTCATTATACACTAATATAAATTCTAAACTTTAAAAAATGTTGTGTTTCATTCACATGACTTTCTCTACAACTCTGCAACACACTATTATTAAAAAGCTTATGCTTCTATTTACGTCATGCTAATCGAGAAAAACTTAACAGAAATAGCTTTATTGCTTGCTTCCTTGTAAGTGGAGGCAAAATAAGGGAGTACCATAGGCTAAAGTGATAGGCACAAGCTGGTTGCTATGTGACTCAAGTTCCTTTGGTTGTATGGACAGGAGTTAACAACTTCCTGTTTGAGAAAAGCATAAGTTTTTCAAAGCTGAAACTAAAAATAAGGAATATATAAAAATCGATTAACTCTACGAAAAAAATTATATAACGTTAACTGTGTGCTTTAACGTGCTCTATATTTTTTGTGTGTTACGTCTTTGTCCACCTCTTGCGGTTTAGCGGTTATGCAAAATTCCGTAAGATTCATCCAAAATAAAGTAGTCTTCAGAGGCTATTCACAGAAAATTCAAGATATACATTTTATTTGTGAGTTAAATATCTTTAATATGTGATATTTTAATCAAAATCATTATTGGGGTGGGGGCATTTTCTTGAAAATCTTTGTGTCGTATCCTTGGAAGATACCCAACTCAAATACCAAATTTGGTATTTTACCGACTTTTCGTTTTTGAGTTATTGTGTTCACAGGCACACTGACACACGGACACACACACACACAGACACGCTGAAAACGCTTTTTTTTAGATACAGGGACCCTAAAATACATATTTCCGTATCGAATTTTTGTGTGCAGTGCAATACCTTTTCTATACATTATGTACATAGTACGTATAGAGAAAGTGAAAAGATATCGTTTTTCTCACTTGGCGCATTTGAACCGCCAATTGATGAACCTAAAAAAGGACAAGCGCATACTTATTACTAGCCAGGCCTCAATTTTAAGTTTTTTTTTTATTTCTTTTCCGTGCCCAAAATGATCACACGATGCGAAGTTTCAATAATTCTTTAAAAAAAGTGATTACCTCTCAAAAACACATTAAAGAAAATGACTAACATCTTTGCAAAATAACGCTCCAATAAATTATAAACTATAGAAGAATAAAGACTTTTGTATATTAAAACGAATAAAATATTTTACAGTCGTTAGGAGTTAGTATAAAAAACTCTGATATTTACATCTATGTTAAAATTAATTTATTTTAAAGCTTTAGTTTTGTATGTAAATATTTTTAAAAATGTATTGTGAAAGAAATGTTTATTAGAACAATGAATTTAGACAAACAGGTAATGCTTAAAGAAACATGCAAGCTAGAATCTTGAAACATGGACAAACTATTGTTGATATTGTCATGATAGGTAGCTCTTTTGATTTTGCTGGATGGAAATCTGAATTGGTTTCAGGATTTAATGCTAAAATATCTTAATAATGAGGATTTTTCACATTCACAATGCATTTAACCTTCTCTTTTGGATTATTTTAGATCGCTGTACCAATAGTCTCCCTTTAAAACCAATCAGAATTAATAACACAGAATACTAATAAACTAGATAGTTAGAAACAAACTAAAAATGCAATGCCTTAGCTTGTATTTGAAACACGCACGTTCCGGTTTCCGTCCGGCTTCTCTAACTGTTCAGCTACCCAGGAACATTATTTTCTGGTAAAAAGCAAAAGTCAAAGTCCTTTTGAGATGATATACCCCAACGAATTACAATATCATAAGATTCGAGCTTTATAGTTTAACCAAATATTAACCAATCAACGTTCTCACCCACAAGTTCCTGCAGTGGTAATTCAACTTTTCTTTCCGGTCAGAGCAATCGGATGGAGTCGGAGGATTCGTGGTTGAAATCCCGGTTTTGGCACTGAATTTTTCAGCCTAATTCTACATTTCCAACCCTGTTCTATAGACAGTTTGTATGAAAAAATAATGAATTACGATAGTAAGTTTTAAGGTAGAGCTTGTATTTAAATACGCCTCTCCATTTTTAAGTACGCTAAGTTCTACACTGAGGTACAGCATGTCAGCTGAAAATTAAATTCTCCAACTCACTCAATTAAATTTTCCCGGTAAACCCCCAAGAGTTTCAAATTCAAACATAACATATATCGATGGCGGCTTAATGGATAGCTTAATTCCTGGTCACACTATTCTAAGTCAACTTTGAGGTATGCTATCCTGAGTTGAAACACTTGGTAGACCAGCGTGAGTTGGGGGATTTTATCTCCTGCTAGTATGTTGCTCTAACCACACATGGAATCGTGTACTATGGCATTGAAGTGCTCAGGCTAACTATATCTTCATTTAAAAAATCCTGAGCCTGGGTTAGAACTTGGTGAAGAATCAGTTAATAATAATCTTTAATTATATACGAGATTAGTCCTTTACATAAGCCTAGCAGGTTGCGCAGCAGTAACCTGCATTCGGTAGGTCCCGGGCTCGATCCCCGACGACCACCCACTCTGTCCCATGTGTTTTTCGTTGCTTCCTCGGGGTCGGTAGGTGAACGCTGGGTTGGTTCTAGTCTACCACGATTTCCTTTCCATTATTTTTCTTCCATTCCATTTCTCGTTTTTCAGAAATGCTGCCAGGCTCGTGACCTATGGCAGTGCGGAAAGATGGCGCGGATGCATACTCAATACAGAGCCTATTCCCATAGACACCAGAGAGCTGGCAGGTCGACGGTCGCTTGATGGTCCTCTCTGGTGTTTCCAGCAGTGGGACGTGTCATTGGTTTGGAAAGGTTAGGGACTTTCGCGCTACGCTGTGGCCTATCTGCCTCTTAGGCCTCTATTGACTTCCTCACTTCATCCCTTCCTCCTGACGGGGTATAACCGCAATATATCTATGTAGGTCGCAGTACTGAGGTGTCTCCCTCCGTTATCTACATCTACCCTTAACAAAATATCTAATCAAATAATCAACAACAATGACTGCTCGTTACTTTATGCACACTACACGCAGTACTAAGCGGTGATAGCAATGTTCGCTATACGATCGGAAGTGAATACGATAGTAAGCCTAATATGACACTAAAATACTGCGAATTGCGTGTCTCTGTACAAGAATAAAAGAGTAAAAAAGATATATATATATATATATATATATATATATATATATATATTATAGTTTTAAAAGATTCTTTCCATCAAATTAAAATGTTTTCCGTCGCTGTAGCCATTCTTTACACTGTCCTTTGCAACGAAAAAACTGGACCATTTTGTTACTTTGTGCAGAACTTTAAAACATGTTTCCGAATTATTTTCTTGCTTTGCGTTATAACTCGTGATGAGTTTTTACTTTCTCTATTTCTACTATGTTAAGCACATAGTAGGTAGAGAAAGTATTGTATTCCACCCAAAAGTTCACTGGAAATATTGCTTTTAGGGTCCAGGTATCCAAAAAGGGAATTTTAAAAAAAGATCCGTGCGTGTGTGTCACTGTATCCGTGTGTCTGTGAACACGATAACTCAAAAACGAAAACTCGGTAAAATTGGTATTTAAGTGTGTTATTTTCCAGATTTTGAGAAAAATACCCCAAACTACATCAAACTACATTTTACATGGAAAAAAAGTTGGAACTGTTTGATTTTCTCAAAAACGGCTGTAACGATTTTGATAAAAGTACCGTATATTAAAGATATTTACGTGACCAACAAAATGTGTACCTTAAATTTTTGGAGAATATCCTTTGAAGACCTCTTCGTTCTGTATAACTTTTGTATAACAGGTGAGCCATAAGAGATAGGAAAAAAGTTACAACACAAAAAATGTAGATTTCCTTAAAGTAGGAGCGCCGTTTTTTTTTTTTTTTTTTTTATTCAGCCTCCAATAGGCTATAAATAAAAGACAAGTTCATAGAAAATAATTATTTTATTACTAAAAGTTTTGTACAAAAGTTTTCAACATAATCACCGAAAAGATTGAGACATTTATCGTACCTGTGCACAAGCGTTGCAATACCCGCTTCAAAACATGTTGGTTTGAAAGTGCTGCCCTTCTAGCCACGTCTTCAGTTCAGGGAAAAGGTGTAGTCGCTGGATGCCAGGTCAGGACTGTACGGTGGATGATTGAAATTGTTCAAGGAGCTGATAGGTTGTGCCAGCAGTGTGTGGACAAGCGTTGTTATGGATCAACACAATTCCTGAAGTCAGCATTCCTCTTGTTTGTTTTGAATGTCTCTCCGCAAACGTCGTAAAGTTTCACAATAAACAGCTGCATTGACAGTGATTCCGGGCTGCATCTTTGGTGGCATTGTCAATGCGGGTATTGCAAATCTTGTGCACAGGTACGGTTAATGTCTCAATCTTTTCGGTGATTGTGTCGAAAAGTAACCATAGTGTACCAAACTGTTAGTAATATAATAATTGTTTTCTATGAACTTGTACATAATTTATATCATATACTTTTTTTTCGTGAAATTCACCATTTCTGAGTTATTTCTTGTTATTTTATGCAGTTTTAATATACTCAAAGTTTTCTCATACAGGAGTTTGTCAGCTCTTAGGAATACAAAGAACCGAATTTCAATCCCATAGCAACCAATGTTTAAAAGATTTGACTATCGCTTTAGCCTACTGTATTCCCTTAGTTTCCCTCTACTTAAAAGGAATCAAGTAATAAGACAATTTCTGTAATGTCTATCTCGATTATCATAAAGTAGAAGCTTTTTAACAGTAATTTGTTGTAGGGATGTAGAGAAAGCCATGTAAGGGGAACAAATCACCTTTTTTGGAGTTTGCATAGTGAAAAGGGTTAATTGGAACCTACTAACATATACAACACTAATATATTACGTTGCTCACTCGTCAGGTAACAATTTGTATTCAAATACTCTAAGTATTTGTGCTTCTGAATTTTGCAATATGAAGCCAACTATGAATCATATGAATGATTCAATTGCCACCACAGTGAAGCAATCGAAATTGTAGTAAGAAACCAAAGCAAATTAACTACTTTTGGTATATTTCTAAACCTCGTACTATTTTGAAATTTAAAACCAAAAATAGACTAGAAAATGCTTAAATCTTGTAATAGGATAGTACAGCGAGTAAAATGGATAGTGGTAGTTTAAATGGTGTAACCAGCGTATACTAATTACATGTTTTCAAGTAGTCTCCCTCCGTGGTGTAATGGATACCATGCTAACTTCATATACTCAAGGTCGCGGGTTCAAGCGGAGGACGATGGATTTTTTCTGGCGTAAAAATCCTTAGCATCGCTTCCTTCGGAAGGGAAGTAAAGCCGTGGGTCCCGTGTCGTAGATTTACGGCACGAAAAAGAACCTCAAGCCTGATAGAGAGGCCTCTAAGCAAAATTAAGCGGTCTTTCACGCCCTGTATAGAATGGGACATAGCAGTTAAAGAGCGTCCATAAATAACACGCCATTTCCATTTGTTTTCAAGTGTTTCTTCCTTTGGTTTATTTTCTTCACTTTTCGTTGTTTATATTGCAGTTTTCATAACTAACCAACTTTAATTTTAATTTTAAGGAGTCTTTTTTTTTTTTTTGTAGTGCCCGTTTTTACATCATGTAGCACCGCAGGCGATGACACAGGTGATACATGGAATGAAGATGGAGCAACGGTGGAATGCAATGGTGGAGGAAACCGGAGAACCCGGAGAAAACCAGCCCCTACGCCGCTTTGTCCATCACAAATCTCACATGTGGTCGCCTGGGATTGAACTCGGGTCGTCTAGGTTTTTTTGAGGAGTCGTTCCCGTTAAACCGACTATAGTGATGATAGTTCGCTTAGGCAAAATAACGATATTTTGTGGTATTAAAACACGCTTTTGTAAGAATAATTACAAAATAAATAAAGTCATGTAAATGGATTACATTAGAGTTGTAGTTTTTTGAGTTTTTTTTTGTTTTTTTAGCAAATACTGTCATATTTAAACTAACAGTTGTTTGATTCAATAAAATGAGCGGCGGCTTGTAAAATGTTTCTTTGTTAATAACGACTAAATTATAGTTTTGAAGTCCAAAATAGTATAAAATATTTCATTAAGCTACATTATTATGATGATGATGATGATTATTATTATTATTATTATTATTTATGTGTACAAAAATTAAAAGTTTTCGACGATAAGGGACTTTTCATTAAACTTCCCAATTCTTCTATCATTTTATTGCTTCGAGCTGCAAGATTAATGTTTTTCATTAATTAAAGTTGTAAACACGTAGACAGTTTAACACTACAGTTATTAAACATTTTAATGACAAACTAAGAGCCATCTTGGGGAGGGTTACCCCTGGTGTGTTGGGATAGAAAGAGAAAAAGTAAGAAAGAACCATCTCTAGAGTGAGACGAGATTTAGAAACTTAGGGCGAAGCAGTAAAACTTCACGTCACGTTTCCGAACACGCACACGCAATTTGAAATTCCTACGCTCTTCCGTAACGACGAAAAGGGCTCGAAAGAGAAAGGTAAACCAGAAGAAAGATGAGACACAGAAGAAACGAAGAGAAGAGAGAGAGATAGAAAAAGAAGGGAAATGGTAAGAGGAAACACCACACGCAGTCTGAGATCGTAAAGTTTTGAATAACGAGTTGTAGGCCGGTTGAATATGGATGAGCGTAATAATAACAAAGTAAAATCCCTTCCTTCTTCTTTTCTCTTCCACGGCCATCGAGTTCCTCCTTGCGTCTTCCCCAGCAAACCTGGGCACAAAACCATCACCATCAAGATTTTGCATTTCGAGAGCTTCTTCATTACCATAATGGTCATGATAATAACAACCGCGAAATCATCATTATCATTACCAGTTCATCCGAAATCATTCCCCTCTTTGCTGTCAGGGTCCTTACTTTGGGGAGGAAGTACAGGTTCAGAGGCTCCTTATAGATTTAACCTGTTGAGGAAAATACTACTTCCTTGATTCGTATCGTCTGCAGACTTTGCAATTTGTGGTTTCCTGTTTTTATCAGCTAGAAGCGCAATAATCTTTAACCATTTGCTACAGGGAGTAATGTTCGACTGCTATCTATTTGTAAGGCCGGCATTATATGTACCTAAACCATCTCTATTAAACATTTTTTATAAATAATATTTTATAAAAACTTGATAATCTAATGTCATTTTATAAAAGCTTTATTTCTCGCAGATGTACGTTAACCCAAATTAAAACCATATGTTAGAATTAAGCACTTCTGATTTAACTTTAAATAAAATTAAAATTAATGTCAATGGCCCCTTTAACTGCTGTTCATATCGGCAGCTTTTAGGCTGAAAGATGGTGTTTTTATTCTTTGAACTTTAGGTTGATTACTGCAGGTTTATGCGCACATTCATTCACCCACGGTTTCAGACTCTATATAGAGTGGGGGATAATCCTAATTAAAGAAAATTCTCACTCACCAACCACGAATTGAACCCAAGACCTCCGGATAAGAAATGAGTTTGCTGATCACTGGACCACGGAGGAATATTTACCATGCCTGTTAATCCTTAAAGTAAAATATGTATTAGACCAGCATTACGGTGTAAAAGAGCTGTGTAAAACTTCTATGACCAAGTATGGTTAACTTACAAGAAATAAACGACACATATTTCAATTCAATCATTGAAGAAATATGCGATAGAGCTAAGGTTATAATATGAAGTACACCAACCTTTATTTTCTCCAACAAATACTGACTTCACAATCCATTCAGCTACTTCTTGATACGCTGTGCATCATTAATGGACAGAGAAACTATGGTATATCCACATAGACACACACAAACACACACATACACGGATCTTTTTTATAAAAATGCTATTTTTGGACTCATGGGAAATCTGCTGGTGAAATATAAATTTTGGGTAGATTACAATACCTTTTCTATACACTGTGTACATAGAGTAGAGAAAGCAACCTTTGATGTATTGAATACGTTTTTAGCATTCTTGATTTGTTTGAAATAAAAACTCACAAATGTGCTCCTAACTGAGTGACCCTATTTGAAGGATACCTCACGCATTGTGACCTATTGTAACAAAATGTCTTTGTTTACTTAAAAATATGTTACAAGCGAAGTCTTTAATTCACTGCTGCAAATAATTCTCTCAACACTTCGATGTGTAAGCAGTTGATGGCTTTCTCCAACCATGGCTCGCGCGCCACTGTGTGCTAACTCCAATTACTCACGGTTCAGTACAATTCACTACACACTCAGGTTTGCAATTCTTCTTCGTTTTATAACTGAAAATGACGTCACAGAACTGCAAAATTGTAAAAGCTCCTGGATAAATCTGGAGTGTAGCAACGTGTCATGTTCTGAAGTCTCCTGTTTCCGTCGCGCCGCACGGATTGTTTACCATATTCCAGCTCGACCGCCGCATACCAAAGCGAACGTGAGAGCGGTCACACTATGAAGATCCATTCCGCGCTACACCCATTAGGAGAAATGGATGATGTGAGGGAACCACAGGTGGCGATAAGCCGGTGGTAGCCATGCCACAGGGACACATGTAAGTATTAACTCATTCTGGCGCCAGTATCCGCCGTGCAGTCGCCACAACCACAACACTGCCTCAACGCCAGCATTTACAGTAAGCATGTATCCCCGCGTCATTTGGCAACATTGCCATACACCGAGGGCCTAGAAGCACGCCTAAAAATGATAAGGAATGAAGGAAAGGAAATCGTGTAGAATAAGAACTCCAGCATTCGCCTAATTGACAAGGAGGAATCAGAAAAACCCCTCAGTGTATGTGGTCGATGGGCTTCGAACCTGTAACCTCCCATGTGAGTCACGCATGTTTCCGCGGCACTATCTCATTAGTGATCCTATATACTACACAATTATATATACGAGTATTTCAGCCTCACCTACGCTCGATCATAAAGATTTCACAAGTAAGGAAACGCATGCTTTTTAGCGTAACTAACACTTCCTGACTCGAATTTTTCACCTATTTTTACTTTCTCTAACGCATATGTACAACGTACGCAGTAAGAAGAGCAGATATTGTATTCCTCCAAAAAATCAGTACCCAGCTTTCACCGAAAATATGTTTTGAGACCCCTGAAACCGAAAAAGCATTTTTGAAAAATGACAGTGTGTGGGTGTCTGTGTGCGTCTGTAAACAGATAGCTCAAAAACGAGAGACCGTTAAATACCAAACTTGGTACTTAGGTTTAGTATCTACTAAGGATGCAAGACGAAGATTTTGAAGAACATTCCCCACCCCAAACAATTAGTTATAATTTTCGAAAACTTTGATTTTCTCAAAAATGGCCCTTTGATTAAAATATTATAATAAAGATATTTGCATGAAAAATCTGATGTTTTACAATCACATGATTTTCTCTGGCTCTTCTACAAACCTTTTACCTAAGGTTACAGATCGCTTCTTTGCTTGGCCAGGAGTAGAACAAAATAAAAACGGACACTTCCGTCTAAGAAAAGTATAAGTACTCACAACTGAAACCAATAACAAGGAATATTTCGGAAACGGTTACCTCCACAACAAAACTGTAAAGGACATATATTGTGTGTTTTGATCAGATCAACATTTTCTGTGTAGTAAGTTTCTGTCTATCTCTTACCGCTTAGCAGTTAAGCAACAGTTACTAAAATTCATCCAGAATAAAGAGCTCTTCAGAGGCTATTCTCATAAAATTCAAGATATACATTTTATTTGAGTATGAGCTCACCATATATTCACAGTAGGAATAGATGTAGATACACGAGCTTATTTTTATGTAAATATCTTTAATATACGGGATTTTAATCAAAATCCATAGAGCCATTTTTTAGAAAATCATAATTTTCGAAAACGTTTCCATGTAAAGGGTAGTTGGGGGTGGGGGAATTTTCTTGAAAATCTTCGTGTCGCATCCTTGGAAGATACCAAACCTAAATACCAAGTTTAGTACTTAACGGTCTTTTCGTTTTTGAGCTATGCTGTCCAAGACACACACAGACAGACAGACAGACAGACAAACACATACACACGGACCTTTTTCTGAAAATGCTTTTTTTGGATTCAGGGAGTCCTAAAACATGTATTTCCGGTGAAATCTCGGTATCGAATTTTTGAGTGGAATACAATACTTCCTCTATACAGTATGTACATAGTACGTATAGAGAAAGTAAAAATATCTTGAATTGTCTAGAAATAGCCTTTGAAGACCTCTTCATTTTGGATGAATTTGGTTCAATTTTGCATAACTGGTAAACCGTAAGAGATAGACAAAAAATTACTGTACAGAAATGTAGATCGCGTTAAAACGCATAATTCGTGTCATAAATTTTTTGTAATATTAACTACAAAAATAATAACTACAAAATTTATCTCAAACATTTCATCTCTTTTGTTTTACTTCCCTGAATGCAAAAGAGTACCGAAATATCAGTTGTTCACATAGCTATGAGCCTTGAAACGCTTTAGCCATTTCCCTTTACTTGCAAGAAAGCAAGTAATAAAACCAGTTCTGCTAATGGTTTATCTCGATTAGCATGATGTAGATAAAAGAATAAAACCCTCTTAAGGAAAGTTTGCTTGTGGAACAACTAAAGAAAATCATGAGAATGGAACACGTTAAATATTTACTTAAAGCATACCTTTGAAAGTTAATTGTTTTTTTAAGTAAACTAAGTGATATACGATTAATTGATCAGTTTTCTGGTACATAAAGTGTTGTCACATCCTGGCTGCATGTCGTAGTACTGCAGACAAGTAATTATTCATATATTGGCGACATTGCCAACTTAACGGTTTAACAAAATAGTTTTGACTGTCTCCATGGCCGAGTGGTCAGCAAGCTGACTTTTCACCCGGAGGTCCCGGGTTTGGGGTGGGGACTTTTTCTTTAGCGACAATTATTCCCTACCCCCAAATAGTCTGGAATTATGCATGTGAGAGTGAATGTGTTTGTGTTTGAAGAAAATAAAATTACTCAAACCTACTGACAATGAATTGTTTCAAGTGCAAAGCCCCTGATATGACCTTAGATGCTAAATATAAATGAAACAATAAAAAATATAGTTTGCAGAGTAGTCTCTACCTCTTTCAATAGGAAACAGCGATACAGTTAATACGTATACCAGGAGCACAGCTCACCATGGAAGGCGTCACGCCATCGCGTGTAAGGTAATGAAATAAAATTTGTTTCTGTTTTAAAGTAGTAGATTAGCTTTTCACCTCAAATTAATATAATACAGAACCTTTTCCCTTCTGATCTCTAGTAGAACAGAGCTGCGTTCTCATATGCACGTCTACTATAGTGAAAAGTACATTTCCCATTTCTCATAGCCAAGCGAGTTGCCGAATTTATAACAGCAGGCGTGTCAGTATTAATGAGATCTAAGACTTCCTCTTACATTTCTTGCAGTATTCTAACAATCCACTAATAAATATTTACTGCTGTTACTCACTGTGAACATTTTGATCCTCTGTTTGGGAGGTGCATTAATACGGAAAACATTATTTAAGGTATACGCACACACGGTACTTCCCCAGTCGGCTGCTTGCCAGAAACCTATAAGCCACCGCTGATGATAATACTAGCACGCATGGATTTAATGTTCGCATGTGCTAATTAATTGGCATTACCACCACGACCAGGGACTAATAAGCCCTCTTCTAATTAAATGGGTGGCCTAATTAAACAGCAAAAGCACAAGCCTTGCACAATGTAATTATCGGCGAAGCTTGCGTTGATTTATCATGTGATTGGAGTGTCGGCCAACGTTCCCTACCACAATATTATACTTTTGTTTTCTGAATATAACGCCTGTTTTGTCCTTACGCAATGTCGTTGTGTGTGGTTTCCCTGCGGCCCTAGGACGCCATGTTAAGCCTAAATAACAAGCCGTTTCGTGAAGATGGCGTCCAGCATGGCGGCTCTAGAGCACTACACATTCTGGAGTTGATGCTCGTAGACCTAAAATGGTGCCCAGCATAATTGTCAATACAAGTCCTGATGTACGGTAAACGACATACGAACAGGCAGTGTTCACGAAGGCAAATAGGCCTTCTCTACTAATTTAGAAACGACTTTACCAAACAGAGCTTGGACTGTATAGATCTGGTGCAAAGTACAAGTTGCGACATGCATTAATTACCGTTTGCTATTATTGCACTTTTAATTTGTTTTAAATGCTTAAGTATAATAAAAAAGAACAATACAATCAATCCAAAATCTCAAATTCCAGATTTTATTTGAAAAAGACGTTTGGCAGTTAATAAAATAACATTTACATAATATATATATATATATATATATATATATATATATTAAATAAATGTAGGTTTGTTAACTATCAAATATCATTTTCAAGTAATATTTGGAATTAGAATCTTATATATAAAAACTATAATGTGCTCTATTTACATGACTTTCTCTACCTCTATACAACAAATTATTGATCCTTTTTACTTCATGCTAATCGAGAAAAAAGTAGCAGAATTAGTCTTATTACTTGCTTCCTTGTATGGGAGTACCATAGGTTAAGGTGATAGCCAAAAGCTGATTGCTATGTGGCTGAAGTTTCTTTGTTTGTATGGAGCCAGTAGAAAAGGTTTATGAACTAACGGAAAGCCCAAGAAGTGTAGGAAATTCTTAAGTTTCTTACATATGTTCCGTTTGTAACAGCAATTATTATGATGAAAATGTGCGTCAGAAGTGGATGCAGTGTTCTGGCTCATGTTCCCTGTGGTTCCATGAGGAATGCATTCAGTTAAACTTCGACTTTTTTATATTACTATTGTAGTGAGTGTAGCAAATGTAATCTTTGCAAGTTCTATTTCTCAAAATAGAAATGTTTCTTTATGGCGACTTAAAAATTAGATTCTAGGGTTAAGTTTACAGTTGTTAAAACATCTCTAATAATGAATTGTTTATACAATAAGAGAAGGTGTTTTTGTGAATTACAACTCCACTGTCCATATTCCCAGCAACTATGTCCATATCAGTTTAACAATTGCTGCATTTGCTGCGTTTGCTGTGAAGCTTAATTGCATTCAGACGGATAAGAGTTGGATGTTAGTTCGTACACTGTCTGAAAGGTTTTAGTTTCAAGCTTTAAATGCATTTGTTTCACGAAAGTGGGAAGTGGTTTTCTACCCTTTATTTCCATATAAATGTTTTGGTGCCCATATTTGCAAAGTTTATCCTTTTCTTACTGAAAGTATTGCCTATCATCCTTTCTTCAAATAGAAAAAATCTGCGTTTCGATAAATTTGTTTCGACAATGGCACGATCCTGTTTATAGCAGTACAATTTTCATCATAAACATTTATCTAACCAATACTTATTCTCATATATAACACGCATTACGCCGCTGGCAATAAAACTATTCGTGTAGATTCTCTGCATCGTCTCTAAAAGGCAAACCCCACATTGACTGCATATTTTTTTAAATGTCTGGCGAAGATTATCCAAACTATATTGTTTCATTCTTTGTTAAGGATTGTTCTCACCTCTCCTGAAGCAATAAATTTTGGAGATGATCTGGGGATATTTGTTTTTGAAAATATATTTTAAAAGGTATGGGGAGAGTAGGAATGTTCCGTTTTTATTGCAGATGTTTATGTTCCCTATCAGATGATGATACAACTCGTTTCATTACGTTACCAAGTAACTTAAGCTACCGATTTAAGGAAGAAACTGCGCACAGCGATTAATTAATTTGTATTTAAAATGTACAGTGCTTTTGAGAATATTTTCATAAATACTTGTTCTGTGTTTGACAGAGCCTAAACTTTGGATGCTAAAGATTTAACTGAGTGATTATTTGGAGATATTTTATATTATTTTTAATATTTTATTAGATCAAAACTTGGCCACATATTATTAGCATAAATATAGCTATAGAAAACACATAGATGAAAAATTAATAAAAGAAAATGTCTCCCTTACAGTATTTAGGATATACTCAACTACTTTACGGCGAAGATAACAACAAAATGAATAACAAGTTCCAAGCAATTCATGGAACGATTCTTCAGCCATTGAAAAATAAAGCTGTAATATATGACGAGTTAAAACGTTCTTCTGTTATGGCTAAACCAGTCACTTTTTACAAAAATCTTGAAGCATGTACAATTAAACTTCAAGCACTCAATATGATTCAGCGGAATTTAAAATGTTAGTATCCAAATTAAATAATTAAAATATCCAAAAACAAGGTATAAATTTAATTCACTTTTGGCTATTTTAGCGGGAATAAAAAGTTCTAAAATTCCTTTTTCCTTTTTCAGCATTATTACCTGCAGTTATAGTAGTACAAGGGAAGAATGCCTGATAAGGAAAATATTAGACCCCTCATGCCGAAATCCACACTGAAATCCCTATAACAGAGGCGAGGTAGTAAAAAAAGGTCATACCCAAATCATTAGCTGCCAGTTTTAACTGCAAACTCTCGAAAATGCATATCAAATCTGTCATATAAAATGCATGAAAACAATACTTCTATTAACTAGTTCGATTAAATGGATAATCGAGCGGAAAATTACTCAGATTAGCCGTTGCTATGATATAAGATGGGGACAGGGTATTCCGTCCAGGTATTAAAACTTCATACTACAATGAATCAGCAGGGATGATCTACTGGTTCACATGGTCGGTTTCTTGAAAGAATCAGGCTTCGATTTCGGTACCTCGCAGTTAAAACTGGCAGCTGATATTTTGGGTGTGACCTCCATATAATTCATTAGCTTTTGTCACATACATTTCAATGTGGGTTTCTACATGAGGACTCTATTGCTCTACTTATAAGGAATGGTGCTGTTATCTTTAACATGCTGTGTAAAATAGTTTATATCTGACATTCGGCGTTGCATCTACAAGAGGAAAACACCAACATTGAAGTACACCGATATTAACCTTTTTCATATGTTTGCAAATGTACTTACGAATCTGAGTGTAAAATATCCAACTAGTTTGCTAAGTATCCTTTACAATAATATGAACCTTAATTTAACAATGCAGTTATATTTCAATATAACTTCATTTGAATAAAACATTTCAAAATTATGCTTTTCATCCACTTCATCGTGGTATGGTGGAAATTTGGAATTACTGCATCCATTGCTGGCAAATCTACCTATATGATTGGTTATATCCACTACATTTGATATATTTATTATTGCAGACATACGTTTAATCATCGTATTTGATAGTTCAATCTATTTAATTATTCCTGGATCTATACTTCCAAAAATTCGAAAGTGAGGTTTCACCGGAAATATATTTTTTGAGACTCCCAGAATCCAAAAAAACAAAAGAAGCATTTTTAGCAAAATGTCTGGGTATGTGTGTATGTGTGTGTCCATTAAAAACCAAACTTGGTATTTAGGTTTGGTATCTTCCAAGGATGCAACACGAAGATTTTCAAGAAAATACCCCCACCACAAACTATCCTTTACAAGGAACTTTTTTCGAACAGTTTGATTTTCTCAAAAATGGCTCTAACGATTTTGATTAAAATATCCTATATTGCAGATATTTACTTGATAAATGAAATGCGTGTCTTGAATTGTCTGGAAATAGCCTCTGAAGACTACTTTATTCTGGATGAATTTTACGGAATTTTGCATAACTGCTAAACCGTAAGAAATAGACAAAAACTTAACACACAAACTTGTAGAGCATGCTAGAATACAAAATTTATGTTATATGCATTTTTTCCTGGAGTTAATCGTTTTTGAAATATTCCTTATTTTTTATTTCAGTTTTGAAAAACTTATATTTTTCTCATACAGGAATTTGTCAACACCTGTCTATATAAACAAGTCACATAGCAACCAACTTTTGACTATCACTTTAACCTATGGTACTCCCTTATTTCGCTTCTGCTTACAAGGAAGCAAGTAATAAGACTATTTCTGCTAATTGTTTCTCGATTAGCATGAAGTAAATAGAAGCATAAGATTTTTATTAATATTTTTGCAGAGATGTAGAGAAAGTCATGTGAATGGAACATATCAGATTCTTATTAATATTTACTTACGCTTTAATTCATGCAATGTTGACTATTAAAGTCAACAACAAAATGTGAATAATTGATGGCCACTTTTGCACCAGGTTAGGATATATAATCAATCTGGAACCACTATATACAACTATTAATAAATTATTAATTTTATTTTTGTGTAGGTAATATTTCTATTATTAACTGTCATTGACATAATAGTATGTCTTATTAACACAACTGTGAATTGCACTGAAAGATTTCGGAGGAATACTTGACTTATTTTTATCACAATATTTCTTATTCTGTATGATGTCGTTTGTAAGTAATTCCTCTACAATTTTCAAACTATATACGGTTGCAAGTGTGCTGAAGAACTTAAGTCCTGAAGAATTTCATTAAGACAACCCATCTGCGAAAAACGAAGTTGCCAAAGTGAAACATTTACAATTATTTCAAAGTTATGTAACTTTTTACTTTCTCTGCATACTATGTATAATGTACAGAGAAGGTATGCTATTCCCCAAAAATTCGATACCAAGATTTCACCGGAATTACATATTTTGAAACCCCTGAATCCAAAAAAATAAGTTTTAGAAGAATGTCAGTGCGTGTGTCTGTCGGTTTGTGTGTATATATGTGTGTGCGTGTGTGTATGGGTGTGTGTGTGTGTGTGTGTGTGTGTTGGACAGCATAGCTAAAAAACTAAAGGTACATTAATACCAAACTTGGTATTTAAGTTTAGTATCTCCCAAGGATGCGATACGAAGATTTTCAAGAAAATCCCCCCACCCCAAATTCCCCTTTAAAGTGAAAAAATTTAGCAATTTCTTCTATTCTCAAAAATTGCTCTATTTTGCTTAAAATATCGTATATTAAAGATATTTACAAGATATATAAACTTTATATCTTGAATTTTTTGGGAATAATCTCTGAGGACCTCTTTATTCTGGATGAATTTTGCTGAATTTTGTAATCTGGTAAGAGATAGACAAAAGCTTGCTACACAGAAAATGTAGATTTCGTTAAAACTACTAATTTATGTCATATACTTCTTTGCATTCTTGTTTTCTTCTTATTTTTCTTATTTTTTAGTGCTTATCATTTCCGAGATATTTCTTTTTATTAGTTTCAGCTTTAAAATACTTAATACTTTTCTAATACGAGAATTTGTCAACTCCTAACCATACAAAAGAATTTCAATCACATAGAAATTTGACAATACGACAAAATATGAACACTCACCCAACAAAAGTCATTCATTCTTACAAAAGTTTCATTATATGAAAAAACAGCTTTAACAATAAATCTTTCACATTCATCCTTTTCAATCAACAGTTATTCCTATAAACATAATTTACAAATCAGTGGTTATTTTATACGGCTGCAAAATTAGTTTATGAAGTAATGTGATGTGTAATGTCCTCCGTGGTGTAATGGTTACCATGCTGACTTTATATACCCAAGGTCGCAAGTTCAAACCCGGCGGAGAACAACGGATTTTTTTCGGGCATAAAAATCCTTAGCATGGCTTCCTTCGGAAGGGAAGTATAGCCGTGGGTCCCGTGTCGTAGATTTACGGCACGTAAAAGAACCTCAAGCCTGATAAAGAGGCCTCTGAGCAAAATTAAGCGGTATTTCACGCCCAGTATAGAATGGGATGCTGAGAACCCATAAATAAAACGCCATTTCATTTCATTTTGTTGGCATTCAAGCAACGTTCACAGGGGTTTCCTTGAGAAAAAAAATCTGACGTATCACACTCACATGACTTTCTCCAGCTGCTCAACAAACATACTTCTTACAAAAGACTATTCTTCTTTATACACAGTGCTAATCGAGGTAAACATTAGCAGAATGTTCTTATTACTTAGTTCCTTATAAGTAGAAGGGAATAAAGAAATGCATTATGCTAAAGTGATAGTCAAATGTTTTAAAAACTGTCGTTATGCAATTGTCGTTACAAATTGGACAAATGGCCATTAGTAGAACAAAAGAAAAGCGAACGCTTCCTGTCTGAGAAAAGTATAAGTACTTCAGAATTGAAGCTAATTACAAGGAACATGTCGAAAACGGCAAATTCCACGAAAGAAACATATGACATAAACTGAGTATTTTAACGAGATCTACATTTTCTGTGTAGTAAGTTCTTATCTATCTCTTACGGTTTACTAGTTATGCAAAATTCTGCAAAATTCATCCAGAATAAACAGGTCTTCAGAAGCTATTCCCAGAAAATTCACGATATACATTTTGTTTGTAATGGAAATATTTTTGATATGTAATATTTTAATAAAAATCGCTACAGTAATATGTAGGAAAAACAACATTTTCGAAAAAAATTCCATGTAAAGTGTAGTTAGGGGTGGGGGATTTTCTTGAAAAACTTCGCGTCGTATTCCTGAAAGATACAAGTTTGGTATTTAACCGTCTTTTCGTTTTTGAGCTATGCTGTCCACAGACACACAGGCAGTCATTCAGACAGACCGACAGATACACACACATACACGCACCGTTTTCTGTAAATGCATTTTTTTTGGATTCAGGTGAAATCTCGATGCCGAATTTTTAGGTGGAATACAATACCTTCTCTATCCACATATGTACAGTGTACATACGGCGCTAGAGAAGTAATTCGCAAAGTTATGGTACTATTTTATTCCATACTTATTTCGATCACCTGATCTGCTGGTGCTTGTATTGCTAGTGGTGTGGGTCGGCTTTTATGAGAGTAAGGTGTGATACCCTTTACCTCAAACCTGTGTACATATTTGTTACACTAAATACTACTTGTCACTAAATACTACTATGTTATCAATTAATATAGCTTTCAGTTTATTCAATTGGTAATCATTTAAATTATGGCACTTATTTAGCTTTTCATCAATAATATGTAACTTTTTTTCACACTCAAAATGTCTTTTTTTTGAAAATGTTCTATCCGTTGCCATGGTTACCTCATCCTCCATATATCTGCTTGCTTTCATATGCATCACACATTCGTCGCATATTATACTCGGCATGCCATCAAATTAAAATTATCATTAATTCCCTCATTACATACTTTCAACATCATTATAATTATATCATTTTTCATCTTTATATTTTCTATGAAAAACCTCTCTTCATAGAACTCAGCATTATCCCTCTCATTATTAAATTTGTCGACGTTTTCTCTCTCGAGAGGAATAACATAATTTTCATAACACAGCTTCATTATATCCCCCCCCCAAATCTATCACAGCATGCCAAGTCAACGAGAAATTGCTGCCTAATATTACACTCGTAGATAATCGTAGTGCTACTATGAAAATAGTTTCACAAAACCATCTTTCGTAGCTTAAATTTACTTTCTCTACATGTACTACGTACATTGTGTATTGAGAGGTATTGTATTCCACCAAAAAAGCTGATGTGTTCCATTCACATGACTTTCTCTACAACTCTGCAACAAATTACTGATAGAAAGCTTATTCTTCTATTTACTTAATGATACTCGAGAAAAAATTATCAGAAATAGTCTTATTACTAGCTCCCTTGTAAGTAAAAGTGAAATAAGGGAGTACCATAGGCTAACTGACAGTCAAAGGTGGTTGCTATGAGATTGAAGTTCCTTTGTTTGTATGGACAGAAGTCCACAAATTCCTGTATGAGAAAAGTATGTTTTTAAAGCTGAAACGAAAAGCAAGGGATATCTTAAAAACAAAAATCTCCACGAAAAAAAATGAATATAACATAAATTATGTGTTTTAATGTGCTCTACGTTTTCTGTGTGGTCATTTTTCGTCCATCTCTTACGGTTTAGCAGTTATGCAAAAATCCGTCAAATTCATCCAAAATAAAGTAGTCTTCAGAAGCTATTCTCAGAAAATTCAAGACATACATTTTATTACGAGATTTTAATCAAAATCGTTAGAGCCATTTTTAAGAAAAACAAAATTTTCGAAATTTTTTCCATGTAAAGGGTAGTTTGGGGTGGGGGGATTCTCTTGAAAATCTTCGTGTCACATCCTTGGAAGATACCAAACTTAAATACCAAGTTTGGTTTTTAACGTCTTTTCATACTTGAGCTATACTGCCCACAGACACACACAGACACACACAGACGGACAGACAGACAGATAGACACACACACGAACATTTTTATAAAAATGCTTTTTTTGGATTCAGGGATCTCAAAACACGTATTTCCTGTGAAATCTCGGTATCGAATTTTTGGGTGCATTATAGGGTAAGCGGGGGCAAAGGTGCGCACGGGGCAAAGATCCGAATCTAGTGTTTTCCTATTTCTGAAGTGTAGTGTGGCGGCCCTGCTCCTTCAGTTGAGAGCTGTTATGGCGGAAGTGTCCATGGTGTTGTATTGTTGATTTGCGTTTTAAAGTTTTGAGATATGAGGTAAGTTAGTTTTTTGGAACTTTTGATCTAAATATTTACGGTGTAATTGATAGTGTTCTGTCTACTATAACAAACACCAAAAGAATTACCAATACTTCGTATGTAAGTACATAACCTAACTCACGCTTTAAGCTTAGTTGTTATTTTATCAAGTTGCATACATGGCAGCTGATACAAGAAGTTCAAAAATCGGCGCCACGGGGCAAAGATCCTACGCATTATGTGGGGCAAAAGTTCGCATGCGTACCTTTGCCCCAAACGTTTGTTTTTAGTTTCTTCGGTTTTAATACATAACGCGTAGGTTTATTTGTCATATTTGATGCACCCTAATTTATAGTTCACTATTTCACGTCAACTAGTTCAGTATTAGTTAGACTAGTTAGACTTCATTTTACAAAAACTACAAGAGAAAAACGTCCTCCACGCCGTTGTCTTCTAAAACGTTAGAGGAGGCTAGAAAGCCAATAGAAAATGGATGTTCCATTATAAATGCAGCTGCAGGAGTTGGATGTACTGAATCCACATAACGTAAAAGACTTAAAGCAGGCTATGGAGTGGCATCATTGGGGCGTTTCAGGAGAGTATTTTCTGAGACAGGAGAAACTGAATTGGCGGATCACTGTATCAATCTGGATTCTATGTTCTATGGCCTTACGTTTAAGCACTTCCGACATTTAGCATATCGGTTTGCCGAAAGTAATGGCGTCAACCACCCATTTAATAATGAAATACAATTAACAGGGCAAGTCTGCTCGTCGCAATTTAAGTTTGAGGCAACCGGAGAAAATCAGTATCGGGAGGATAATGGGATTCAATAAAGCACAAATGGAGCTTTATTTCAGAAACTGGAATCTTTGCGATCTAAATATAATTCCCCCCCCCCCCCATCGAGTCTATAACGAAGACGAAACAAGATACAAACTTTACCGGGAAAATTGCCGAAAAGTGTGGCAAGAAAAGGCCAAAGATGTGTAAGTAAGGCAGTTGCAGCCGACCGAGGCGAAACCGTTTCTGTGGCTTGCTGCATGAGCGCCACAGGGCCATTACCTGTCGCCGATGTACATCTTCAAAAGAAAAAGAGTGAAGAATTTATGCCTAACGCGATCACGATGATGACACAATGATGATTGTGATGATTCTGATACAGTAAAACATTATACAAATTAATAATGACACTATCTGACAAATACTGTAACTCTCCTTTAGTCTGTTATAATTATAATAATTTCTTTCTGTGTCAGAATTTTGCTCCGTAACTATAGGATCTTTACCCCAGGCCTGGGGCAAAGATCCATTTTTTTCATTTCTAATATTTTGTTAAATATAATTTTAACACATCATGCAACCAATCTTGAACCAATTGGTTGTGTAAAAATTTAATTGTGATGTAACCAGAATAGCAGAAGGGAAAAATAAAAAAGCGTTAAGTGCGCACCTTTGCCCCCACCTACCCTAATACCTTCTCTATTCACTATCTACATAGTTCGTATAGAGAAAATAATTAGATACCGCGATTTCACCAGAAATATATGTTTTGGGTCCCCCTGAATCCAAAAAAAAAAGCATTCTCAGAAAAAGATCCATGTGTGCGCGCGCCTATGTGTGTCTGAGGACAGCATAGCTCAAAAACGAAAAGACCGTTAAATACAAAACTTGGTATTTAACTTTGGTATCTTTAAGGATACGTTGTTGTACATTGTAATCTATGTATTTTGAGAGAAAATGAAACAGATAATATAGTGATTACTTGTTGTACAATAGCAATCGAGGTAGGTAAATTGTTAGTGCCCGTAAGTCAGTAAGCACTCTCCCAACCTCAATCGCCTTCCACTGCTAGTGAAAACATCACGCAACCATTGCCCCATTTTCCTTCTATTAGTACCGCGTTGTCAACACATTACAACTATATATCACTCTACGCAGACTTCGATTCTGTCCCGCTATCGGTCCCCAATTAGCAATTACTCATTAGCAATTCCAAAATCGGGCTATTCTGTTGTCTACGTTTTGGCTCTCTTCTAGGTTCCTGGCGTCACTCTCGCCTATCTCTGCTTGCCTAACCATAATTATATTATCATTACTTTGATACATTTTTGCAATTAATTTCCCGTTTCCCGGAAACATAACATTTTACATAACAATAAACAATTTTCTTATAAGCAATCACTTACCTATACTGAATGCAAGGGCAGAATTTTTAATGCCTAGATAAAAATGCCGAATCATCAGAAACCACTTTTCACTTTAAAAAATACTTAGCATGGCTTCCTTCGGAAGGGAAGTAAAGCCGTTGGTCCCATGTCGTAGATTTACGGCATGTAAAAGAACCTCAAGCCTGAGCAAAAGTAAGCGGTCTTTCACGTTCCGTTTAAAATGGGACGCTGATAACCACAGTAGTTAAAGAGATCCATAACTAACATGACATTTATATTCTTTTTACTTAAAAAAAACACGTTTTACTTCTTGCTATATATAGGTAATTGTTGGAGATTCAAGAAAGTTGCTGTAACGCGAAATTAACTAGTATCGTCGAAATACTCAACTTATTTCTTACATTTTCCTTTCAATTTATTCTCTTCCTTTCTCACTTCAACAAATATTCCGGACAATCATTTAAATAATTTTCCAGAAAAATATAATTTTTTGGTCCAATATTACGAGAACTTTATCCCCTGACGCAATACGCCAAAGAAATAATTATGGTGTTGAACTGACCTACTTCCCCCGATGAATTCTCTCGAAGAAGTATTATCAGACAGAATTGACCTTCCCTGACGAGGTCAGTAGGAGAGGTCTATTGTATCACAGAACCTCCTTGCCCGGAGAGGTCAGAAGGAGAATTTAATTGTATCATAGAACTCCTTCCCTGACGGGGTCAGTAGGAAAACTGAAACAAGTTTAAAATCTTACTTGGTTACTTAAAAGTTTTAACGTTGTTAAAACACTTTATTTATTCAAAATTAAACTACTCGTCACCATACACAAAAATTTACTAACGAGAAAACAAAAATGCAACGAAATTCTGTTTTTCCAAAAAGAAACCGTGGTAATAAATAAAAACATATAACAACGAAAAAAGACTTGCTCTTATAATGAGGCTGTCAATAATAGATAAACAAACATGGATAAATATAATTATTGCTCCGCAATGATAAATGTTGCTTCAAGGTTATGGTATTGTAAATACCATGTTAAAATAAGCTTACAATGACCTCAATGTGATTTATTTGTACAAATATTTGAACTATATCCGAATATTTAATAGTTTACAGCGTGAATTATAACAATGCTCGGCAGTTTTTAGTTTGTTGAATCTAACAAGGCCAACATTAAGGGTCAAACTGGACAATATGAATATATGATTTGCCTATTTTACTAGTAGGTGTATCACCAGAAGTACCAAAGCTGGTATCGCAAAAGCATTTACAAGTAAATTTAATGACTCTACAACTTAGATTTATTGCGCTGCAATTCTAATCCTAATACAGTCAGTTTAAACTTTACCTAGCATTAAAAATAAATTTTATGTGTAACTTGTGAAACTTGCTAGTGAAGATAATAGTATCCACGTTATATTTTGTTATGGTATGGAGAAAGCTCAAATATTGTGTTCTGTGGCAGGGCTATTTATTTTCATATATTAAACATATTACTATATAATATGTACGAAGACTATCGTGTGTCTTGTCCACCCCTGTGCCTTATTCTACCCTATGCATTATACTACACAACTGGTAGCCCTGGAAGGCACGTAACGTTCAGACAAACGATCTGCGGCCTGTATGCGTTCCCTGAACGACCGAACCGCCCCGCGGCTGCACCATGACTGTTGAGGACCGGGGCGCTCTCCGCCAGAATTACGTCTCAAGAACCGGCAGATAAGTGTACGGAACTCTAACTACTGTATTAATTTACTTTAGGCTTACCTGAAATCACAATAGATGTTGAAATCACTCACACAATCATTCATCTCTTGTTAGTTGTGGAAAAAAATATTGAAAATGGAATTTACACAAACGTGTGAATCAACTGTTGTGTCGAAAAATATGGGACCAATAATTCTACGCGCACTTACTACACACAAAACCGCAATTTTTGCAGGGCGGTGAGGGATTTCATGGCATAAAAATGAGAGTTTCTTGAAAATCTTCGTGTTGCATCTTTGGAATATACAGAGTTTAAATATGATACGTTTCTGGGTTACTTTGTTCACAGATTTATACGCACAGGGTCCTATTCTTAAAAAATATTACTTTTGGATTCAGGATACCTCAAAATTTGTATTACCTATGAAGTCTTTGAAATTTGGGGTGGAATACAGTACTTCCCTTCTGCTATATGTAGCAAAGAAAGTGATTGTTATCTAGTTAATTCATTTTAAGTAACCATGAAATATGGTATCATGTTACACACTTAGCTCGGATTACTGTATTAAAATTTCGAATTAATCTAATTGAAGCTTTATAAATTTCGCAGGTGGGTTTACTTAACTTTCATTCACGTTTAGAAATCGTGTTTCCCTTGTAACAGAAAAAAAAATGCTATGTGTTACAATCACATGACTTTCTCTACCTCAGCAACAAATTATTGTTAAAAAAGCGTATTCTTCTATTTACACTATGTTAATCGAGATAAACATTAGCAGAAATTGTCCTTCTTACTTGGTCCCTCGTAGGTAGAAGGGAAAACTCTAATGTGTTCCATTCACATGATGTCTTCTAGCTGTTCAGTAAACAGTCCTTTTATTTAAATATTAATCTGTTATTTACATCATGCTAATCAAGATAACCATAAGTAGAATTAATCTTATTACTAGCTCATTATAAGTAGACAGAAAATGCACAGGCTAAAGCGATAGTCTCGACCTTTAGAAGTCAGTCGCTATGTGAAACAATTTGCTTTCCAGGAGTAAACAAACAAGAAAAGAGAAGAAAGATGTCTTCCCGTTTGAGAAAAGTTTAAGTGGCTTAAAATTGAAACTAATAATCCGGAATATCTCGAAAACGATTAACTTTACAAAAAATGTATATAACATAAATTGTGTATTTTAACGAGATCTGCTGTTTTTGTGTAGTTAGTTCTTGTATACCTCTTACGATTTCCAGTTATACAAAAGTCATCCAAAATGAAGTCTTCAGAGGCTATTCCCAGAAAATCCAAGATGAGAAAACCAAAATTTTTGAAAAATGCTACATGTAAAATGTAGTTCGGGATGGGGAATTTTCTCGAAAATCTTCTTGTCGCATCCTTGGAAGGTAACAAACTTAAATACCAAATGTGGTATTTAACGTCTTTTCGTTTCTGAGCTATCCACACAAACACACACACACACACATTCACACATATACACACAGACATTTTTCTAAAAATGCTTTTCGGATTAAGGGGGTCTCAAAACATGTATTCCCGGTGGAATATCGGTATTAATTTTTTGGGTGCAATACAGTACCGTCTCTATACACTATGTACCTAGTACGTGCAGTATAGAGCAGTCTACATATCTTGTTCATGTCATCGTCTTCCAATATTTGTTTTCCTTATCGGTTTATAATTATTAAAATCAAACCCATTCTTTGCACTTGGCTTATCCGGCCGCCTCTCCACTCGCCTCTCACCTAGACGGCCGGGGTTCGATCTCAAGTGACCGCATATGAGATTTGTGGGGTGGGTTTTCTCCGGGTACTCCGGTTTCCCCCGCCATCACATTCCACCGGTGCTCCATCATCATTCATGTATCACCAGTGTCACCGCCTGCGGTGCCATAATTAGTTAAAGCGGGCGTTAAACACTACAAAAAAACTTGCCTTATCCACTTGGTTCTTTTATTCTTTAGTTTTATGATTCAGATATGATTCAGTTAATATCTCGTATGTGTAAATTTGTGTGTATATATATTCCCTTCTTATATCTCCACTTCATTAACGGTCTGTTTTCCTATAGTCAGCAACAGTTCTTAAAAATCTCATTTAATTTTCTTCAATTTAATTTAAGTTTTCTCTGTCATTATCCAAGTTTTGCTCACGTATAATTTTGCCACCGACATTACTTTCTACTATTTTTACATTGTTTGTTTTCTTGTCTTATTTTTCACATATTTTTAGTGATTGATGTAGTTAAATAGTTGAGACTTTTTTGCACATCAGATTCTTTTTGATACAATATTTTGCATCTTAAGTATTTAAAGTTTTATAACTTCTTCCACGATAGTTTCTTAAGATAGTAAAGACAGCTTAGCCTGCTGGTATATTACTATATCGTAGTGGACGTACACTGTGTAAATGTGGCAGTTTGAAAGCTAGGTTGCGTTATAGAAATTTGATTGAAATTAATAAAGAGTGTTCCCGTACATTTTAAAACAAAACGCAAATGCGCATGGCGCGCCGGTACTGTGGGTTGTATGTTACAGAAGTTTAAGGGGTATACAAAGTATACTGTACTCAATTGCGAGTTGAACTCTTAAAAGGACTAATAAAACTACTTTCAGCGAATTCAATCACTGTGTTATTAAAGATAGTTCAAATTGCGATGAAAATTCAAGTCAGTTTTACAGGGAACTAGAACACCATTACTGTTATGACAAAAAACTATTATTTTTTTCCTCAATAGAGCTGATACATGACGGATAGTAAATTATAATTATGCATTTGTCGTATGACCTTCCATTGCTCAACTTTAATTCGAAATTCGAGTTATTAAATAATAGAGTACCACTATATGTTACCAAGACAGGTGGCTCGGGCGCTTTGCTTAGGACTGACTTTTGGGAAGTCGTGGGATCGGTTCCCTCGAGGGGGGTTCCGAACACTAGGCGAATGTTGGAGGGGTTTCTTCATTCCACTAAACTTCCTGCTCCTTCATTTCATCCCAACCGGTCTGTTTCAGAGGACTGTGGCAGGAGCGCATTTTTGTGGAGGTGAATGCGCTTTGGAAATACAGCTCTCTGCGGTGGGATGGCACTAGAGCTTGTCTGCGAACTCCGCCTCGGGCTTCTGGTGCTCCCCGCGTCGAGATGGAGAATTGCTTGTGAAATGTTAGGGACCCTCCTCGACGGCTCTCTTCCTGCCCGGATGTTGGCCGCTCTCTGTAATTACACTTATTTCATCCTTCCTCCAGGCGTCTGACGTACAATAAGCCCACAGCTAGTGTACACACACTATTATGTATAACATAGGTATTGATGCTTACTTCTTTATCCTTCGATTTTAATTGAAATTCCCTCCATGCATAGGCAGAGCTGAAGACACCGCTCTCTGTATCCTGGTTTACCCGTCGAAGCACTCTGGTATCGCAACTTAAATGCAATTGATAAAATAATGTTATCAATTTATTCTGCAATAACTCATATTTAATTAGTTCATATATAAATACAAATTATAATTAAAACAACCTTATTAATTCCAGTACGGCGGTTTTATGCATCTCCAGATAACCATAAATTTCTTGGCCTGTTGGGATAGACATCGTGGAAATCGTTGTTGAGACAGACTTCGTGCAGTAGAAAGGTTTCCTCCAACCTTACCTACTACTTCTACCATCGCTACGTACTTATTCTCCATTGCTTACATCTTCGTTACTACTGTTTCGGACCCGGCTTTCCGCTTGCAGGCAACTGCGCTACTCCGCGCTAAAACGATTAAAATTTTGACCAGATAAATAAATATGCATATTTCTGCGAGAGTAACTGAAAATATGGCAGGTTATTTGTTTGTTTGTTTGTTTGTTTTTGAGAGAGAGTTTTAGGTATGTTACATTTTTCCTTGGATTCTATCGATACGTGTACATAGTGTCGCCTGGAGAGGTCAGTAAATGCTTATTTGTATGTTCATGTTGAAAGGAGGGATTAGTGTAAGGTTAGAGATTTATGAAGCTTATAGGGCAGTTTATCATTTTATCCCAGATTTTATTCTATCAAATTGCTCCTTGTTAACACCGAACCAGGTGGCTTAGGCTTTCGTCTGACTGGTTTTTCGGGGTTTTTCCGCGTCACTAGGCGAATGCTGGAGAGGATTCTTCATTCCCCCGAACTTCCTCTCCCTTTATTTTATCTCCATTATCCCAACCGCTAGTGATTATCTATGGACCCAGGTGATCTATCCGGGACTAAGCCATAGGGTTCTGGCGCTTCCAGCGTCAAGATGAAGTGCTTGTGTGCTGTTATGGACCTTCCACAACGGCTCTCTCCGTATGTCGGCCGCTCTCTGAAATTACATTCATCTCATCCTTCTACCACGGGTCTGGCGTAAAACAAGCCCACGATTACAGCGTGTAATACTCCTCCGTAACGTACACACACACACACACACACACACACACACACAAACTCCTTGATAACAAAGGTCGGCGAAATCAAAAGGGAATTTTTATATGAACACGTTACCCAACTCCCCCCCCCCCCTTCAATATCTCAATTTTAAAATATTTTAAAATTGAGAATTTTTCAGCTCGAATACATTAACAATCTGCCACATTTACGATACTATGCTAAGAATCGCCTCTCTAATATTCATATTTAAAGAAATTGATTGAAATGTTTTAACCTGAATATGAAAGGGAAAAGAATAATCTAACCATCCCGGTTAAAAGTTTTGTAAACGACAATATATTTGCCCTTCTGAAAAACTAAAACCTTTCATTGATGCAAAAAGTATAAAAATCTGTTGAATGGTTACTGAGATTACCACCACACACACACACGTTTTGTAATACTATGATAGAAATATGATGCTTATTTTGTCATGACATATTTCTAGAAAACCAAACGTT
This sequence comes from Hymenopus coronatus, assembly GCA_030762935.1. Lineage (NCBI taxonomy): Eukaryota > Metazoa > Arthropoda > Insecta > Mantodea > Hymenopodidae > Hymenopus > Hymenopus coronatus. The sequence continues at coordinate 50,432,728 of CM060890.1, read as the reverse complement.
TGTGCTAATCTGCGCCCTGAGAAATGGGAACGTTGATTGAAGCAATGGAGATTCAATGAGTTGAGAACCTAATTTTCCGAATGCTCACTAACTATCTCTTTGAAACTTGGTGCAGAAACAAAGGAATATTAAGGATATGGAAATAAAATTGCGTGGTCGGTGGAACGTTGAAACGATGGAGTATCTGTTTGAAGTTGCCCGTAGCATTCCAAAACCCTCGCCGGAAGAGAAAACAACATGCTTAGCCTCTTGAAAACTTTACGTCATGAGAAACATCATGATCATTATCGTGTGGAATTAAGTATTAAAGTCATTGTTTCCTCTTTATTCAAATTCTACCAGATTGCTGTTAACGGTTTGCTGACGTTGAATCTTGCCACATCACTTCCTACAAAATTCGTTTAGAAATTGTTTGTACGGTATATTTCTACCTGGAAATTACTTTTGGTACAATTGATATATTTTTATCTGAAAAGTTTTGTAAGTCTTATTTGATTGACTATTAATGTAGTTTTATAGACTATTGTTTACATGTGTATATTCTGCTACTTCGATTTTACTTGCTGATGACAATCTTGGTGCATTTTTCTCTTTGTATTGAAACCGCATAGAACCTCTGCTTTGTTTGTCATTCATATTTAACCCAAGTGCAAAAGTAATAGTTTATTGCGATTGAAGTATGTAGTATCATTGAGAATGAGAAAGAGTTTGAAAATGCGAGACAAAATGAAGTATTTCCTATCTCCTAGAATTCCCATTGTATTTAGCGTATATGTATTGCATTTCAATTTTCTATAAAATATGAATGACTTACAGCTTAATGACTTATGTACTTAGGTGCTATATGAAGTAAAGAAAATATTAACAGAAACAAAAGAAATAAACACCCTTAAATGGTAAAATTCAAGTATCAAATAGTATTTTATTCTATGCTTGCAATAGTAACTATGTCAAAAGTATATAAAAAAACATACATGTATGTTAGGATACTAGCACTAGCACTAAATGCAGAAAACCCTAATTCTCACTACAACAATAGGAACGCTAGTGGTCAAAATTAATATATTGAAAAATATATTTTAGGCTGAGGTCTTAGGGCATTAAATCCTGTTTTAACCTTTTCTTTTATATTCAGCACCATAAATATATTTTGGTGGCTCAAATTTAAACGAAACTGGTTCCATTACCTAAAATTAAGTTTCACAAGAATGATTTCAGCTACTTTCTATGAAATTGGAATAGAATAAATTATTATGAAAAGTATCAATTGTAATGAAGTGATCAAAAAGCAAACATATATACATGTTGAGAACAAACTAATACAGAATTCTCCAGAACCCTTTCAGAAAATTACCTGATTTCTGAACTGTGCAAAAACTTCTTGTGAACCTTGATACACAAGAAGGAAAATCACAACTGGTGTGCACCCAGTTAGTTATGTGGGTATTCTTTGTTTGGAAACTCAAAAGTACTCCTAAGATAAGGTTAATTCGGTGTAGCCTTCTGCAATTTCTTGAAGATTTTGCGACTGAGTAAAACTATGACTTGTGTTTATTTTTATATTGTTGGACGCACAGTGTGGAATAGAATTTAGCCCTACACTGTGCATCACTAGGTAGTAGGACCAGAGGTAGAGCTGGTGCTCGCGCCTGCGAGAGGGAAGCAGCTGGCGAAATAAATACACCAGGGATACGAGAAGACACATTTCTTGTACTAATAATAGATGAATTTGTTGAATGCATGGTTATGGAGATAAAGGGGAGAAAACCCAAGGGATTACCCAAATTCCACTCATGACTCACCTGTACATTGGAATATTCTTGAAATAAACACTTTTAAAGTAAACTTTATGCCCTTTTTATCGACGTTGGTCCGGAGTGCTTCGGACAGTATCAGCAGCTCAGATGTGAGGGCTCTGTGACCTAGTTATGCTTTGGGTATGCCAAGGGAAGACCGCTCGGTCAGAATATAGACATCTTGCCACCAATATCAATTGCTGAAACAGTTGCAGCATTACCTCTTATTAAATGAAATTAAATTTATTCAAAATGACCATTGGGTTCCCCACAATATTTTACTTATTATATATCCACAATAGGACGGACGCTTAAAACAAGGCTAGAAAGATTCAATAATGAAATTATACAAAACAATGAACGACAATTAATCAATACAGAACTATAATATCAAAAGTAGAAATGATATGTATCGGGTCAATGACACGGTACAATCAAAACAGTGAAATTAGACAACTGTTAAATATAGAAGAACTTAACACCACAATAACATAATATAGAATAAAATAGAGACAATATTTAGACAGAATGACTAATCACAGAATGCCCAGAACAGCATAACTTTATATATCTCAAGGAAGATAAAAGAAGACCTAACAATATATGGACAGATCATGTCTTGGAGTTGGAACAGGCTGACAGCCTAAACCTTGCAGGAGAAGATAGTCATATAAATTATATTTGTAAATGTGCCGTGACCGAGTGGTTAGGTCACTCGTCTCTCACCTGGGTTCGATCCCAAACATGTGAGATTTGTGGTGCAGTGTAGAGGCAGGTTTTCTCCGGGTTCTATGGCTTAACCCGCCATCGCACTCCACCGGTGCTCCATCTTCATTCCATGTACCACCAGTGTCATCGCCAGCGATGCCACAAATAATAAAAGCGGGCGTTAAAGACTAAAAAAATGTGTATTTGTAATTTTGCTCTTCTCTACTACTTGAACTTTACTATGTTTATACTACGAGTAAATGTACGATTTTCACCCATTTTGTTCGACCAGCACAACAGAAAGTGCGTAGTTTGAATATCCATTCATGAGGTATAATCATAATGATTGTTGTGCTGAAGCTCCCTTGGTTGTTTATACTTGAAATAAAGAAACAAACTTATTACAGCATTATTGTAAAAGAAGTCATACGAAACTAATACCTTAGGAGAGGGACAATAATGGAACATATGGAACCTGCTTTTGAATTGATGGCCCTGTTGGCAAATTTTCTAGGTCACTAACTAGGATTCGATGAAATGAGTACAACTAGTAAGCATTTTATATCAGCACCAAGATGAAGCTAAAATGAAGTAGTTAAATCGCATGCAGTGAGAAACCGGAGACTAATTAGAATCAAATCTGACACATCTGCTACTGCAGCAAGTGTGGTGGAATTGGAATAATCAATTTAAGTTTTATCTCCCTTTGCACTTTTTTCCCACAGTCTGTTAACAGGTCTAAAAGTTCATTAAGACGTGTTTTGTGCTTCAGAGGACATTTTGCAACCTATTTTAATTGTTATATACCTTTCAGCTTGTACGTGTGCATTAGAGGGTAGAATTAAAATTGGGATCAAACAGGACCGCAGACATTGGCTCAAACAAGAGAACGAAGCCAAAGCCAGCAATTTCTGTGCGACAGGTTTAATTAAAAGCATTTGAAGAAATTCAATTTTCACTGTAGTCGGATTTCATCTAATGGAAATCGTTCCATCTCTCTCTTGGTGGAGAGACTGAGATTTTACGGTAGCTCCAATTTTAGTTTCCGCTATTGGAACTTCATGGTAATGACATAATAACTTTTTAAGAGAATGTCCCTCCACACGCATAGGCTTCTACGTTCTGACCCTCTTCTGCTACTTCTTAATTACTTTCTAGGTTACTCCTCTATGAAACCTTCATGAGCACAAGAACTCTGCAGCACATGTGGCTGATTTTTTAAAGTCATTATCTTTTCTTTTATTAGAGTGCTTTATTAATTAAAAATCCAGTTTGGTTGTGAGTTTTACTCTCTATATCAGGTGGTCCAACTGCCCCTTATTTGTTACGTGCAGTTGTCTCTTCGGGCATTAAAAGAGTTGCAGAACTCAAGGAGGCTATTTCAAGTTAAAACTTGCCAGTGGAGAACTGGCGAGACTCCTTCGTTTTGCCTCTCGTAATGAACGCTACCTGCTCACCGTCTCCACTGATAAGCAAGACAAGAAAAGCAAAGGTCAGTCTCTCCACTAGCCATTTTTAGCTTGAAATAGCCCCATCGAGTTCTGCAACTCTTTAAACGCACAAACTCTTTAATCTGCACACATCAAATACGGGGCAAATGGGCTAACTGTTACTACCTGCCTATAATAAGTAAAAAGAAGTACCTATTTAACTAAAACAGTTGACATTGAATGTGTGTGTGTTTTGTACAAGTGTGTGAAAGCCATTAATGTTTGGTTTCTTCCATTTTCCTATGTTGCTTTTCTGTTTCCTTATCATTTTATTTACACACATCTCACACTCACATACTTACAAACACGCAAACGCCAAGCCTATGGATGGACTCGATCTCTCAGTTTCCTGTGTTGTTCACATTTACTTACTGTTCATACTTTTAGACTCGATGGAGGGTACGAAATATAATCATGGCTAAAGACCCATCGTGTAATAATTGTTTTTCCACATTGGCCGATGTGTAGGACAAGAGTTGAAAAGGCCAGACTGAAAAAGACGATGCCATAGCCGGAATTTAAACTACGGATTCCCTGATCTCCATCCAGTTGCTTTAACCACTGAGCTACTGTGTCAACATGCCGACATATAACAACCACAAAAGTGAGCTCATATTATTGTATGGCGAATTATAAGTCGGGGCTTTGTAGTTTTTAATCAACTATTAGGTCAATAATTGTAAAATAATTGTTTTCACACATTGGCCGATATGCAAGACAAGTTGTGGGGTTTAGCGGGGTAAACGCTAGTCAGTTGGGGAATTTAATGTTCAGCAGTTAGAGCAATTGGACGGAAACCAGGAGATATGTTCATATTCCGGCTATGGCATTGAGTTTTCAGTCTGAATTTGCCTTTCCAAAGGCTCCCATCATCCAGCCTCGAAATATTCAAAAAAGAAAATTCAGATAAATACTGAATTCAGTACCTTTCAACATTTTTCAAGAATGAATATCCCTAACCTAAACTAAAACTTTCAATGAAAATATTTTGTTATTTTTATTTTCTGAAATGCGGTTCTAAAATAATGATCAAAATAACATATATTCAATGCAGAGAGCTCGCGTCGCATTTTAGCAGAGAAAGCGGCCAGGAGAAGGCCAGTAGAACGCGAGGTAAATAGTGGCATTCTAGAATAGTCTACTCATAAAGTTTCATTAGGCTATGAAATGCGTATAACCATAACTTTATTCCTCCTAAAGCTGCAATAGTTGCTCGAAGTGCTATACCTCAACTTCCTGTCATTGAATGTATCTATAAAGTGCCTACACACTTTTTGGCAAGAATCCGTTTTGATGTAAGTATCGTAAATACTTAGTCTGCGACATTTTTATGTACTTGTACATCTAAACAATCATAAAGATAAGGTTATGTTCGCAACAACGTTCAATTACGAAATATTCGTTGTTGAACTGCTCCAAAGTGAATCTTTGCTATTATGTGAAATCTACGTAACATATAAAAAAAGCTGATGTGTTCCATTCACATGACTTTTTCTACATCTCTGCAAGAAATTATTATTAAAAAGCTTAGGCTACTATACACCCCTGCTAATTGAGAAAACATTAGCAGAAATAGTCTTATTACTTGCTTCCGTATAAGTCGAAGCGAAATAAGGGAGTACCATAGGTTAAAATTATAGTCAAAAGCTGGTTGCTACGTTGTTTATATGGACAGGAGTTGACTAATTCCCTTATGATAAAAATACAAGTTTATCAAAGCTGAAACTATAAAAAGGAATATCTTAAAAACGACCAACTCCACGAAAAAAATGTAAATAACATAGATTGCGTGTTTTAATGGCATCTACATTTTCAGTGTGGTAAGTTTTTGTCCATCTCTTAGGTTTAGCAGTTATGCAAAAATCAGTAAAATTTATCCAGAATAAAGTAGTCTTCAGAGGCTATTCCCAGAAAATTCAAGATAAACATTTTATGTGTCAAGTAAATATTTTAATATACGAGAATTTAATCAAAATCGTTAGAGCCATTTTTAAGAAAATATTTTTTTTCTAAAAAAAAGTTTCATGTAAAAGCTGGTTGCTAGGTGACCGAAGTTCCTTTGTTTATATGGACAGGAGTTGACTAATTCCCGTATGATAAAAATATAAGTTTTTCAAAGCTGAAACTATAAAAAGGAATATCTTAAAAACGACCAACTCCACGAAAAAAATGTATATTACATAGATTGCGTGTTTTAATGGCATCTACATTTTCTGTGTGGTAAGTTTTTGTCCATCTCTTAGGTTTAGCAGTTATGCAAAAATCCGTAAAATTTATCCAGAATAAAGTAGTCTTCAGAGGCTATACCCAGAAAATTCAAGATTTACATTTTATTTGTCAAGTAAAACGAGAATTTAATCAAAATCGTTAGAGCCATTTTTAAGAAAATCAAAATTTTCTAAAAAAAGTTTCCTGTAAAGGGTAGTTGGGGTGGAGGATTTTCTTGAAAATTTTCGTGTTGCATCCTTGGAAGATACCAAACTTAAATACCAAGTTTCTTTTTAACGGAATTTTCGATTTTGGGCTATGCTGCCCACAGACACACACATACACACTGACAAACAGACTCACACGGACATTTTTCTCAAAACATATATTTCCGGTACAACTTCGGTATCGAATTTTTGGGCGCAATACAATACCCTCTCTATGTACATAGTATGCATAGAGAAAGAAATAGTATACGATTCTTTTTTCGCATTATTTTTTACTTCTCTACACGTACTATGTACATAGTGTATAAAGAAGGTATTGTAACTACTACTGCTACTACTGCTACTACTGCTGCTACTGCTACTACTGCTGCTACTGTTACTACTGCTGCTACTGTTACTACTACCACTACTACTACTACTACTACTGATACTACTACCACTACTACTAATGCTGATACTACTGATACTACTACCACTAATACTACTGATAATACTACTACTACCACTGATACTACTGTTACTACTACTGATACTACTGATACTACTGTTACTACTACTACTACTACTGATACTACTACCACTAATACTACTGATAATACTACTACTACTGATACTACTGTTACTACTACTGATACTACTACTGATACTACTACTGATACTACTACCACTAATACTACTGATAATACTACTACTACTGATACTACTGATACTACTACTGATACTACTACTGATACTACTACTGATACTACTACCACTACTACTACTGATACTACTACTGCTACTACTACTATTACTGATTCTACTGATACTACTACCACTACTATTACTGCTACTACCACTACTACTACTGATACCACTACTACTACTGATACTACTGTTACTACTACTGATACTACTACTACTGATACTACTGCTGCTACTACCACTACTACTGATACTACTGATACTACTACTACTACTGATACTACTGATACTACTGATACTATTGTTACTACTACTGATACTACTACTACTGATACTACTACCACTACTACTACTACTACTACTACTACTACTACTACTGATACTAGTGATACTACTACCACTAATACTACTGATACTACTGCTGCTACTACCACTACTACTACTACTACTGATACTACTACCACTACTACTACTGATACTACTGATACTACTACCACTACTACTACTACTAATGATACTACTGATACTACTACCACTACTACTACTACTGATACTACTGATACTACTGCTACTACTGCTTCTACTGCTGCTACTGCTACTACTGCTGCTACTGTTACTACTACCACTACTACTACTGATACTATTGATACTACTACTACTACTGATACTACTGATACTACTGTTACTACTACCACTACTACTACTACTACTGATACTAGTGATACTACTACCACTACTACTACTGATACTACTGCTGCTACTACCACTACTACTACTACTACTGATACTACTACTGATACTACTGCTACTACTGCTGCTACTGTTACTACTACCACTACTACTGATACTACTACCACTACTACTACCACTACTACTACTGATACTACTACCACTACTACTAATACTGATACTACTACTACTACTGATACTACTGCTACTACTGCTGCTACTGTTACTACTACCACTACTACTACTACTGATACTACTACCACTACTACTACTGATACTACTACCACTACTACTACTGATACTACTACTACTGATACTACTGATACTACTGCTACTACTGCTGCTACTGTTACTAATACTGATACTACTGTTACTACTACCACTACTACTACTACTGATACTACTGTTACTACTACCACTACTACTACCACTACTACTACTACTGATACTACTGATACTACTGCTGATACTACTACTGATACTACTGTTACTACTACCACTACTACTACTACTGATACTACTGCTACTACTACTGATACTACTACTACCACTACTACTACTACTACTACTACTGATACTACTGTTACTACTACCACTACTTATACTGATACTACTGCTACTGCTACTACTACTATTACTACTGCTATTACTGCTGCCACTACTGCTACTACTATTACCAATAAAACTATTAATACTACTATTGCTACTACTGCCACCACTACCACCACTGCTACTACTAATACCACTACAACTACTACCAATATCACTACTACTACTGCTGCTACTACCACCAATACTACTACTGATGCTACTACTACCAATACCAATACCACTATGCTGCTACTACTACTACCAATACTACTTCTGCTCCTACTACTACCAATACTACTATTACTACTTCCAATACTACTACTACCAATACTACTACTACTACTGTTTTCGCTACTACCCTACTGCTATCACTGATACTTGTTTATGGAGAGTTTCTGTGGAATTACATTATCTTGGTTTTATTATTGATACTTCATAATTATATTTCTGACAATACTATATATTAATTTTCGTTCTGGATTCATCTTAATTTTAAGATTTCATTTATGGTAGTAAATGACAGTTTAAACATACAACTGTTTTAACTATCTTCTGCACATATTTCCTGATGATATTCAGAGTTATTAATAATAATTTAAAATGTTTTATTTTTTTGTAATCTATTTTTTTATTATTATTATTATTATTGTTATTGGATCCTAATTTATTAACCATATATTACATAAGTATGTTAGGGTTACATTTTTATACATACCGTAATATACAATAATATTTAATAACACAATGCGAGAGCCGATTCTTTTTCAACTTCCGATATAACTAAAAGACAAGTTCATAGAAACCAATTATTTTATTACTAAAAGTTTTGTACACTTATGGTTACATTTGAACATACTCACCGAAAAGGTTGAGACATTTATCGTATCTGTGCACAAGCTTTGTAAGGCCCGCTTCAAAAATGTTGCCGCCAACGATTTCAAATGAGCATTGACATTGTTTTGAGGATCTTCGTACTTAACGACGTTAGCGGAGAGCCATTCAAAACAAATGAAGAGGAATGCTGAATTCAGGAATTGTGTTGATACATTACAACACTCGTCTACACACTGCTGGCAACACCCAATGGCTCCTTGAACAATTTCATGGGACATTTTCGTTCATCCGCCGTACAGTCCTGACCTGGCACCCAGCGTCACCTTTTCCCTGAAGTGAAGACGTAGCTAGGAGGGCAGCACTTTCAAACCAACGAAGATCTTCAAAATAACGTCAATGATCATTTGAAATCATTGGCGGCAATATTTTTTGAAGCGGTTATTGCAAAACTTGTGCACAGATACGATAAATGTCTCTATCTTTTCATGATTATGTTCAAAAGTAACCACAAGTGTACAAAACGTTTAGTAATAAAATAACAGTTTTCTATGAATTGTGTTTTATTTATAGTCTAACGGAGATTCAAAAAACTTGGCTCTCGAATAATGTACGATAACATACATGCAACTATCATAATATTTTGTTCAATAATATAACGGAATATAAATTGGGTTTAATATACAATTTTAACTTTGGAGAAAACAGCGTTAATATTTTTTTTCAAATTACTTTAAACAGAATTCGCATTTTAAAATTTTAAAATATGATGTAGTGGACGTATAATCCTTATTTTTAACGTGTATTGAAATAAAATATAATTTTATGAAAAACAGGATAATCAAACAAAACGTGTTGCACAGTTAAAACCACTCTTGACATCCATAGAGAAAGCCATTTATAACATTTATTTTAAATTGTTAAAAATATTCTCCGAATTTAGCATGTCCAGAAAAAAAAAAACTGTCTATTTTCAAGTCTATCTTAGACGTTGTTAAAGAATAGCAGTCTAATCAGTGCAGCAGTACTGCTGATAATCCATTTTTCATTCCATTTTTACTTTCTCTATACGCACTATGTATATAGTGTATAGAGAATGTATTGCACTCCACCAAAAAATTCGATACCGAGATTTCACCGGAAATATACGTTTTAGGGTCCCCTGTATCCAAAAAAAGTATTTTCAGAAAAAGGTCCATGTGTGTGTGTGTCCGTGTGTCAGTGTGTCCGTGTGTCCGTGTGTCTGTGAACACGATAACTCAAAAACGAAAAGTCAGTGAAATACCAAAGTTGGTATTTAAGTTTAGTATCTTCCAAGGATGCGACACGAAGATTTTGAGAAAAATTCCCCCACCCCAAACTACCCTTTACATAGAGTTTTTTTCGAAAATTTTGATTTTCTAAAAAATGGCTGTAACGATTTTGATTAAAATATCGTATATTAAAGTTATTTACCTGATAAATAAAATGTATATTTTGAATTTTCTGGGAATAGCCTCTGAAGACTACTTTATTCTGGATGAATTTTTCATAGCTACTAAACCGTAAGAGATAGACAAAAACTTAACACAGAAAATATGTAGAGCACGTTAAAACACACAGTTTATGTTATATACATTTTTTTCGTGGAGTTGATCGTTTTTGAGATATTCCTTTTTCTTGGTTTCATCTTTGAAAAACACACTTTTCTCATACAGGAATTTGTCAACTTCTACAAACAAAGGAACATCAGTCACATAGCAACCAGCTTTTGGCTTTCACTTTAACCTAAGGTACTCCCTTATTTCGCTTCTACTCACAATAAAGCAAGAAATAAAGACCATTTCTGGTAATTTTTCTCGATTAGCATGGAATAAATAAAAGATAAGCTTATTAACAATAATCATTTACAGAGATATAGAGCAAGTCATGTGAATGGAAGACATCAGATTTTTCTAGATGAGCATGAAGTAAATAGAAGCATAAGCTTTTTAAGAATAATTTGTTGCAGGGATATAGAGAAAGTCATGTGAATGGTACACATCAGATTTTTACTTTCTCTAGCCCCATATGTTCAATGTACATAGGGATAAAGAATTATTGTACTCCACCAAAAAATTCGATACCGAGATTTTACCGGAAATACATGTTTTAGGACCCCCTGTATCCAAAAAAGCATTTTGAGAAAAAGGTCCGTGCGTGTGTGTGTGTGTGTCTCCGTGTGTCTGTGAACACCATAACTCAAAAACGAAAAGTAGCTAAAATACCATACTTGGTATTTAAGTTTAGTATCTTCCAGGAATACGACATGAAGATTTTGAGAAAAATCCCCCCACCCCAAACTATCCTTTACATGGAACTTTTTTTCGAAAATGTTGACTTTCTTAAAAATGGCTCTAACAATGTTGATTAAAATATCTTATATTAAAGATATTTACCTAACAAATAGAATGTATATCTTGAGTTTTCTGGGAATAGCTTTAAAAGATCTGTTTATTCTGAATGAATTTTGCTTAATTTGGCATAACTAGTAAACCGTAAGAGATAGACAAAAACTTACTATACAATAAATTTTGGTCTTGTTAAAATACACAAGTTATGTCATATACATTTTTCTAGTGGAGCTTACCGTTTTCAAGGTATTCATTGTTATTAGTTTCAGTCGTGAAGTACTTATACTTTTCTCAGACGGGAGTGTTCGTTTTTCTTTTGTTCTACTCCTGGCCAAGAAAAGAAGGGATTTGTAATGAAAATCACATGACAGCTTTTAAAACATTTGATTATTGGTTTAGCCTAGTGTATTCCCTTATTTTCTTCCTACTTATACGGAACTAAATAATAAGAACATTGTGCTAATGAGTACCACGATTAGCAAGGTGCAGAAAGAAGAAGAATCTTATGTATGAAGTTTGTAGAGCAGCTAGAGAAAGTCTTGTGAGTGTAACACAACAGATTTTTACTTTCTCTATGTGAACTATATACATAGTGTATAGAGAAAGTATTGCACTCCACCAAAATATTCGATACCGAGATTTCACAGGAAATATATGTTTTAGGGTCCCCTTTATCTAAAAAAAGTTTTTTCAGAAAAAGATTTGTGTGTGTGTGTGTGTCCGTGTATCCGTGTGTCAGTGTGGCCGTGTGTCCGTTTGTCTATGAACACGATAAGTCAAAAATAAAAAGTCGATAAAATACCAAACTTGGTATTTAAGTTTAGAATCTTCCAGGGATGCGACACGAAGATTTTGAGAAAAATCCCTCTACCCCAAACTACCCTTTACATGGAACTTTTTTCGAAAATTTTGATTTTCTAAAAATTGGCTCTAATGATTATGATTAAAATATCATATATTAAAGATATTTACCTGACAAATAAAATGTATATTTTGAATTTTCTGGGAATGGCCTCTGAAGACTACTTTATTTGGAGTGAACTTTCCAGAATTTTGTATAGCTGCTAAACCGTAAGAGATAGGCAAAAACTTGCTATACAAAAAATGTAGAGCACCTTAAAACACACAATTTATGTTGTATACTTTTTTTCTTGGAATTGATCGTTTTTAGATATTCCTTGTTTTTGTTTTCAGGTTTGAAAATCTTAACTTTTCTCATACAGGAATTTGTCAACTCATGTCCATACAAACAAAGGATCTTCAGTCACATAGTAACCAACTTTTGACCATCGCTTTAACTATGCTACTCCCTTATTTGCTTTCTACTTACAAAGAAGAAAGTAATAAGACTATTTCTGCTAATTTTTCTCGATTAGCATGAAGTAAATAGAAGCATAAGCTTTTTAAGAATAATTTGTTGCACGGATATAGAGAAATTCATGGTACACATTAGATTTTTATTATAATACCTTGTACTTGCAATATGTTTACTTGCAAGTACAGTAAGGGTAAATGCTATCGACATGAAATAATTCATTGCGTATGTTTTGCTTTAAAATTTAATTTTAGCTTTTCAAGGATCATCGAAACGTCAAACACGAAAATAAACACATATGTTTTTATTTCATGACCACCTGATTCACTGAGCGAAGAACCGCGTGCATGCTTAACAAAATTTCAAAGACAGAAGAGCCCACAGAAACTGAAAGTCCGCGAACGGACAGTTAAGCTCCACAGACGCGCTTCAGAAAAAATTTTAATTAAGAAGGAATGTAAAAAGCCCATACGTCAATAGCACTTTCAGCTGCGTCGTCTCTATGGTTAACATGGCTGACAACCAACGGTCCTTTGATTTATAAATAAAACGCGCAAGTTGACATGTTGAATTACAGGCGACGCGACGGTCTCTATGTTGCCCACTCAGCAGAGTGGCTCCAATTAACCACGGACCTAACCTCAATCGTATGCACTCCGGGCACGCGGTTAACTCGATCCATCATTCTCCTTGCTTTATGCACAGCCTGCGTTCTCAGTACTCTTGAAAAACATGAAGAAGTGTAATATAAAAAGCGCCTCATTTGTGCGCACTCATGATGAATTCCGCTTTATTCAAACTTTTCACGTTTTCCGCGAAAGACTAAAGCAGTTTAATTATTGTCCTACTTTTTCTAAGCCTAGAGGGAAATGTGGATGTGAAAAAGTTTCCACGTGATATGAAAGTAATTTTTAATGGGTTCATGCTAACATGATATTCAACAAGGTGCTAATGGCTATCAATCATCCGACTGTGCTAGGCTGCGCCGTGGCCGAGTGGTTAGACCATTCATCTCTCACCTATGTGAGATTTGTGGTGGACAAAGCGGCGCCATCGCATTCCACCAGTGCTCCATCTTCATTCAAGTATCATCAGTGTCACCACCTGCGGTGCCATTAGTAGTCAAAGCGGGCGTTAAACACTACCAAACTCCGACTGTGCAAATGTTCTAGTATAGGAATGGTTTGTCGAAAATCAGGAGTTGTCTTCTGAAAGCCACCTATGCAGAATTTAAAGTTAACTGTTAAGTTAATTTCTGTTGTGAACTAACAAATTCACATAATTGCTATAAGAAACTTGAGTATTAAAGTTTTGCATACTATAATTAACTTCTCTAGCACGTATGTACTTCTCTAGCATGTATTTCGTTACCGAAATTTCACGGAAATATATGTTTTGAGGGGCAATGAATCAAGAAAATAATTTAAAAAGGTCAGTATTTGTGTGTCTCTCTCTCTCTGTCCTCTCTCTCTCTCTCTCTCTCTCTCTATCTCTCTCTCTCTCTCTATCTCTCTCTCCCTATGTGTGTGTGGATAGCATAACTCAAAAAAGGAAAATCCCGTTAAATACCAAACTTTGTATTAATGTTTACTGTCTTCCAAAGATGCGACACGAAGATTTTTTAGAAAATCTTCCCACCCCAAACTAACCTTTACATTTTTCGAAATTTTCGATTTTCTAAAAACTGGCTCTAACGAGTTTGATTTGACTGTTTTGTATTAAAGATACTTACACAAAACATAAAATATAAATATTACTTTTTGCAAATAGTCTCTGAGGTCCTCTTCATTCTGAATGACTTTTGCTTGACTGCTAAACGTAAGAGCTAGACAAAATATTACAACACGAAAAAAACATATCCTGTTAAAACACACAATTTATGTCGTATACGTTTTTATAGAGACGATTTCCGAAATATTCCTTGTTATTAGTTTCAATTTAAAGATACTTATACTTTTCTCAAACATTAAGTCATCATCGGTGTTTCATGTTCTTCTTTTATTCTTGGTTGTGCAAAGATAACCGAATTTTCGAGTCAATTGCATAGCGGCAGCTTTTGATAGATTTGACTATCGCTTTAGTCTAGTGTATTCCCTCATTTCCCTTCTACTTAAAAGGAAGCAAGTAATAAGACCATCTCTGCTAATGTTTGTCTCGATTAGCATGAAGTAGACAGAAGAATAATTTTTGTAAGAATTATTTTGTTCGCAGAACAGGCAGGGAAAGCCATGTGAAAGGAACATATCTGATTTTATTTAAATAAACTTTGGACCATAGATATTATACAACATAATGGTTCTTCTTTAATTTGCATTACACCATGTTTAAAGGTGTAATACAGGTTGATGGGTAAAAGATAGATAGGCCTTCAAATGCTTCCAGTATCCTTCTTATATGTTACCTCATTTATGCCTTTTTACTTCCTCTGCTTAGTATACAGTACATAGGTAGAGAAGGTATTGCATTCCACCCAAAAATTCTATATGAGATTTCACTGGTCCCCTATATCTAAAATTAGCATTTTTAAAAAAACCTCGGCGTATGTTGTGTTCATGTGTCTATGAACACGAAAAACGAAAATTCGTTTAAATACTAAATTTTATATTTAATTTCAGCACCTTCAAAGGATCGAAATAAATATTTTCAAGAAAATTCCCGACCCTAAAATACCCTTTACATGGAAACATTTTTGAAAATTATGTTTTCTCAAAAAGTACTGTTACAATTTTAATTAAAGTACTGTAAATAAAAATATTTACATGACAAATAAAATATATGTCTTGAGTTTTCTAGAAACAGCTTCTGAACACTTCATTCTGAATTAATTATATTACATTTGTATAACTGGTAAACTGTAAACTGTAAGAAATAGATGGAAAGTTATAACACTAAGAGTATAAATCTCGTTAAAACACACGTCGTGTCATATACATTTTAATTTTAGAGTCGACTATTTCCGAGATATTCCTTGTTATTGGTTTAAATTTTACATTACGGTAACGGGTCACCTCTCGTTTCTTCTGGCAATGCAAAGCGAACCGAACTTCAATTGTTACATACTGATCAGCTTTTAAAAGATTTGACTATCGCTTTAGCTTAGTGCACTTATTTCCCTTCTTCTTTCCCTTCTTAGATTTGTTTATCTCGATTAACATGATGTAGGAAAAAGAGTAATCTTTTGTAAGAATAGTTCGTTTGCAGAACAGAAAAAGAAAGTCATGTGAATGGACCGTATCAAATTGTCTGTACAATACACAAAATCATCAATATGAACTCTCATATTAAAACCGCAGTATAAATGGTACAAAACTTTACAATCAGATTCAGAAACATTTTTCTTCAAAATGTTGTTTATATGCACACAAACGCCCCTTATGGAAGCATCGGTATAATTTTCAGCTATTTTAACATTGTTACTCGCAATGTCAATTGGATTCTGCTGCACTACCTTTTTAAAAATGTTCCATGCAGTTTGTTTCTTGTACTTGTAACGACGTACACAGAATGATTTACACACCAAACAGTTATTTTTTGTTTTGTTATTGGTGTTTTTTTACTTTAGCGGCCTTTAGCCTGGACTTTGAATGGATTAAGTGGGCGAAATGATTATCAAATGAGCGCGGGATCCAATAGACTTAGTTACCCCACATTTGCCTTCCCAGATTAATCCAACTCGGCATCTCTTGTATGTGACATCCACCTCAAACCACATAAATAACAGCGCATGTAGTTTATTGCACCTTGACTGCTCCTTTATAGTAGGAATGTAGAGGTGGGAAGAGGGATAACGAACAGAATTAAAGGCAACCTTCTTGTGATTTACTGTTCATATTATTTACTATTTCTATTAATCAAGGTCTCACATAATGTTTAACTCATATACTTCTTGAAAATGCTGCGTATTTAAAGTACTATGTTATGCTTTGCTTTCCCGCGTATCGTGTACTGGTTAATGGAGTCATACTAGGTTTGGATTTAAAAGTGGAGGGGAGAAGTTGCTTAGCAAGTAAAGCGCTTAGTCTGAGCGTAGGAGAACCTTCCATGCCGTGGCAACCAATGACCACGCAATGTGCTGCACTGAAGCCTCTTTTACACTATGTTTTGTTTCTCGATATCCAACATTCCTGGAAGCAGTAATCAGGGTGCTTATTATTATCACTAGCGTAAGGCATGATGAATTTGCGTGCTGCAGATATACTAATGTAAATAAAAGCATATATCCAGTGAACTTTGGTAAGGTTATGCATAAAGCTTAAAATGTTTTATTATTTATTTTATTATAGTTTACGCTTTTGCTGGTGACACTATAAGGGACGTTATTTTATCTACCTTATATGATTAAGGTCGTTACCGTATTAGTTCTTTTTCGATTGACACTGTACTTGCTAGGCAACTTCTCCTTCACACATTTTCTATGTTATATCCTTCCCCTTAAAAATGATAATCACTTTAAAAAAAAAAAAAAAAAAGCCTCAAAACAATGGCGTCGTAATACATGTTGAAATTAACACGTAGTACTATATCCTTTTCATTAGAATTCATATTCCGCCCAAAAGTATTATTTATTCTTCGGTGAAATTGCAATGTGTTTTTCTTTTTCTGCTGTTCAACTGGGATCAGTACACGGTGTTTCAGGTGCAATAGCATCATATTTTACAAGTGGTAATATTTTAACAACATTATCAACAAAAAAATTCTTCAGCGATACAAGAGAATACAAGAAAAGGGCTTATATTAACGTTTGGGCAAAACTAAAAATAATAGTAGAAGTCAGAAATAATTCAGCAGGTTATTAGTTATCTGCGTTTTTGAAAGGCTTTTATTTAATTCTAGCTTCATTATACAGAAAAGTGTCTTCTTAGTAATAACAATTTATCGCCAGAAGTTGCTATACACTCTTGAACAAAGGATGTTACATTTTGTGTTAAAATACTCCTTTTGCACCCACATGTTTACCATGTTCTTCACTATCAAAATGGATTTTACAAGTATTCCTTCATCCAGTGCTCTTTCTGCATGGAAATGTAAGACCCCATAAGTTACTCAGCGTAGATATAGAGTCTTGAGATTTACTTGGTCTTTGCTGCCAGTTGTTTGTCCGCGCATGAAGTCAACGCTAGGTAGCGAGTTTATCACACATTGCTCTTGCAGAAGACTATCGAATGAGGAGTAGAAGAGGCGAATGTCAACAGTTTCGAATTCACCTAAGTGAAATAAGAATTGTATCGTAAGTTTCCAATATTTACATTTGGAACATTCGCTTTCGCCTCGTAAGCACGCAATCGAAGTATTTATGCCGAAAGGTAACTCAAATAAGTTAACCAATTTTTTATCAAAAACAATTATTGAAGACCGTGAAAAAAGTCCATTTTTAATGTATATTTGAACCTACTAGATCAATACCCTTTCTTTACGATTCTTCTTAATTGTAACCATGTTTTTAATTTTTACTTTCTCTGCATGTACTATGTACATAGTGTATAGAGAAGGTATTTGAATTGCATCCAAAAACTCGATACCGAGATTTCACTGGAAATATATGTTTTGGGTTCCCCTGAATCCAAAAAAAAATCGTTTTTGGAAAAAGTCCGTGTGTGTATCTGTGGACAGCATAACGCAAAAACGAAAAGACCGTTAAATACCAAACTTGGTATTTAAGTTTGGTATCTTCCAAGGATGCGACACGAAGATTTTAAAGAAAATCCCCCCACCCAAACTACCCTTTACATGGAAAAAATTTCGAAAATTTTGATTTTCTCAAAAATGGCTCTAACAATTTTGAGAGAGATTAAGAGATAAATAAACTGTATATCTTGAATTTTCTGGAAATATCTTCTAAAAACTCTTTATTCTGAATTATGTTTATTGAATTATGCATAACTGGTAAACCGTAAGAGATAACAAAATCTTACTGCACAAAAAATATAGATCACGATAAAACACAAAATTTATGTCATACATTTCTTTTCGTGGAGTTGGCCGTTTTCGAGATATTCGTTGTTATTGATTTCAGTTTTAAACTTTTCTCATACGAGAACTTGTCAACTCCTGGCCACGCAAAAACAGATTTGAATCCCATAGTAACCAAGTTTTAAAATATTTGCCTGTCGCTTTAGCCTAGTGTATTCCCTTATTTTCCTTCTACTTATAAAGGAACTAAGCAATAAGGGCATTTGTGCTAATGTTTTAATATTAAATAGAAGAATAAGCATATTAACAATAATTTGTTACGGGGATGTCGGGAAACTCATGTGAATGAAGCACATCAGATTTTTTAAGTTGAAATTGCATTAATGATTGGTTATGGTAACTTTGAGGGTTTTAATGGCACCACTTTCTCAATACAATAAACGCTGGTTTCTACTCTTTACAGCAGTAAATAAGAACGCATAAAACGTCCTGGTTAAAAAAAGTTCTTCACCGCCCAATACTTCAACCTGTTTGCGAAGTCGGCAGTCTAAGTTTCAATTCCGCACCTCCTTTTTTTCTTTCTTCCATTTTCCTAACATTTTTACTGTCTTTGCTGTTTAATTACCCTTTTCTGATCTTTTCTTCCGATACACACTCACACAAATATACAGAATGCACAACCATATAACATCCATGCCCAAGGCAGGACTCGAAACCACGATCCCCTGCGCCACGAAGCACCAAAGAGAGACACTTTAGCGAGCGCGGCCATGGGGACCTGCTCCTCTTTAAGACAAGGGACTCACTGAACTAATGACGTCATGCATTTAAACCCACTTCCGCTAAAGACCGAATAAATCTGAAGGAGCCTGTATATGTAGTAGTGGTAGTAGTAGTAGTAGTAGTAGTAGTAGTAGTAGTAGTAGTAGTAGTAGTAGTAGTAGTAGTAGTAGTAGTAGAAGAAGTAGTAGTAGTAGTAGTAGAAGAAGAAGTAGTAGTAGTAGTAGTAGTAGTAGTAGTAGTAGTAGTAGTAGTAGTAGTAGTAGTAGTAGTAGTAGTAGTAGTAGTAGTAGTAGTAGTAATTATTAAGTTTAAATAATACAATATATACGTCACACAGTCGCATGGGTCGAGTGACCGTACATGCTGTCTAAAAATACTTGAATTTAGAATATTAGCTACATATCTATTTTATATATCTTAACAACATTAGAAATACACGCACATACATATACTCACGTGCTAGGAAACAGAACCACAGAACAATAAAACAAAGAATTGTCTGATATCACACACACACATACACACACACACACACTTGCACCAACAACTACACCACGTATTCATACATATAGATTACTCAAACACCAAATAAGTCTATACAATATTTCACAAATATTTTATCTCTTAGTGCATGAACTTCCAT
Organism: Hymenopus coronatus; assembly: GCA_030762935.1. Lineage (NCBI taxonomy): Eukaryota > Metazoa > Arthropoda > Insecta > Mantodea > Hymenopodidae > Hymenopus > Hymenopus coronatus. Next base: position 50,412,441 of record CM060890.1, on the reverse strand, counting down.
TAAGTATGTGCCCAGGCTGGCCAGTTTTGGCTGTTTAGAATCAAATCGAAGAATGCTGTCCTACGTCTGCTTGAAGCTAAAAATACTTCCGGCAGTAATTTTTCCTAATATCCTCCATCTGCACGCAATCTGCCAAAATATGCGTCCAGTCTTCCTGATACCCGCATAATCGGCAAATCCACCTACCAGCTTCATCAACTACCTTATGTGTTTACCATCCTCCCAACCTTTGATTAATACCAATTTTAACATTTATGTTTCTTTATCCCACCCAATTTTTATTTCGTTTTGTAACTCCAATGACGATTTATTTCTACATTCATATTCTATTTCCTGCCTGTTTATATCGCATAGCCCGTGTATATGGTGATAGAGAAGCAACGGAATGGCTCTACTTATCTAGTGTTCGTCTTGTACAGCTGAGATACTTCTCGCTATACACAGAAGCTGAAGAAGTTGCCGCCACCTTAAGGAGCAAAGATTCTTACTGACTCCGGTGGGGGATGCCGCGGCATTTAGTACGTGATATAGTGTCAACTTCATAGTCGTCGCTTACTTTAAGAAGCCTCTTAAGCAGCGATTTTTATTCACTGACTTATTCTTAAAGGCGAATAAGGAAATACTTATTCAAATAATAAAGTTGGCCTCTGCTTATGTGCAACAAGGAGAGCATTTGCCATCTTGCGTAATTGCCTATAATGAAGGTTAACAGTGATAACGATTTCGTAGAGCATATGGTCCATGCGATTTTAACTTAAAGTAAAGTAAACGGTTAAAAATATACTAATCAGCACTTGTACACTTTTGTCAGGTGCTCAGCAGCTGTTGTGAACAAAACAATAACGAATACGGAACCCCTTACTGGCTGTGTGGAGGGACCTGCATACTCCGTGTATTCTAAAGGATATGAAACAACTGAATCGTGTTGCAAATTCTCTTCATAAATAAAGAAGTGCTTAGTGTTGAGCATATAAGAGCCATCTATTGTATTAATTGGTTATACCTATTTCCTTCACAAAAGAAAAATCGTTTTGCTTAATTATTTCTGTTAAACATAAGTAACGGCTTTGAATTTGACCGTACTTCTCATACTGTTAGGCTTGTTTCAAATCTCATCTTAAAAACCTTGAAGGTCATTAGGGAATAGTGATATTTACTGATTTTATCACTTTCATTTGTGGAGTTTCCTTGATCCTATTTTAAATCTCAGTTTCTTAATTCAATATTATGAATATTAAAGGTACTGTAAAATTGTATCGTATTTTATTTTTTATCGGTCGGTTTTGCTCCTATTTTGTTAAGTAGTGATATCAAGAGATTATGTGGTTTATCAATCTGAAAATTGTAAAACATTATTAAATAAATACAGATAAAACAAAAGATAAAACAATTTAAAATATCATTCCACTGTGCTTGTCTAATAAGAATTTTATCTAGTATTGTCAGTACATCAAATAAACCAAATAACTATTCTGAGTCGCATGGCTTCATATTAAAAATGATTCTTAGCACTCTCTTCTGAATTAAAAATACGGTGGACTTCTGGTTAGATTAATGTGTTTACGTCAAGTGGATATGAAAGCTTTAATTGCTTATTCTTCTGTAGCTCATAGGTTGTCGTAAATTATTTTAAGTCTTCTGAAGACGTTCTCCGACGTTCTGTGTGAAATGTCAACTTCCTGGTCCATAGAGAGTATTTTACTTAATTATTTTACTGCTAGTCACAAATTCTTAATTTAGAATATTGTAGAGTACCTGATACGGTCGTTTTGAATAAATTATATTTAATTTAGCAACAGGTATGAAGGACATCAGTTTCAGCAATCGATATCGGTGGTAAGATATCGAAATGCTGATATAGCTGTGTTCTCTTAAAGTAATGCTGACATAAGCATGGGTTTAACTATAAAAGCTCTAATTAAGTAAGTCACAAAGACCCTTTTCATTGGAGATGATGTCGTCGAAGGACTCAACTTCGTCTCGTATTTTCAAACATTTCCTCAATTATACAATAGTAAACTTCTCAAACTTGTATTGCAAAATAGTATAGCACTTTTTAGTTTTATTTCAATATGCATACTAATTTTAAAAGTGCACTGAGTGCTTACCAGTGTCTTTCTTTTGGAATAGCTTAAGTATCGTTTTCTTGTGTGTCATTTCTGAATTTGTAATAACTGCAATTTGATGAGTACATGAGCCACATGAGTTGCTAAACCAGCAAACATTTTTACTTTCTCTAGCCCCATAAGTACAATGTACATAAGGATAGAGAAGTATTGTATTCCACCCAAAAATTCGATACCGAGATTTCACCGGAAATACATGTTTTAGGACCCCCTCTATAAAAATAAAAGCATTTTCAGAAAAAGGTCCGTGTGTCCGTGTGTTTGTGAACACCATAACTTAAAAACGAAAAGTAGCTAAAATACCAAACTTGGTATTTAAGTTTAGTATCTTCCAGGGATGCGACACAAAGATTTTGAAAAAACTCCCCCCACCTCAAACTACCCTTTACATGGAACTTTTTTTCGAAAATGTTGATTTTCTTAAAAATGACTCTAACGATTTTGATTAAAATATTATATATTAAAGATATTTACCTACAAAATAAAATGTATATCTTGAATTTCCTGGGAATAGCTTTTGAAGACCTGTTTATTCTGAATGAATTTTGCTTAATTTGGCATAACTGGTAAACCGTAAGAGATAGACAAAAACTTACTGTACAAACAATTTAGGTCTTGCTAAAGTACACAAGTTATGTTATATACATTTTTCTCGTGGAGCTTACCGTTTTAGAGGTGTTCATTGTTATTAGTTTCAGTTGTGAAGTACTATTTTTCTCAGACGGGAGTGTCCGTTTTTCTTTTGTTCTACTCCTAGCCAAGAAAAGAAGCGATTTGTAATTCAATCGCATAACGACAGCTTTTAAAACATTTGACTATTGGTTTAGCCTAGAGTATTCCCTTATTTTCTTCCTACTTATACGGAACTAAGTAATAAGAACATTGTGCTAATGAGTACCACAATTAGCAAGGTGCAGAAAGAAGAAGAACCTTATGTATGAAGTTTGTAGAACAGCTAGAGAAAGTCATGTGAGTGTAACACATCAGATATTTTTTTTTTTATAATTTAATCAACTTCTATATTTAGTTAATCCTAGAATTACAGCTGCAGCTCCTAACACCGTTATAACTGAATATCAGCTTAGCGAATTCTCTAAATTACTAAAGGAAAAGTACAGTTAAGCGATATTTTACATTGGATTATTGCTGAATGATTTTCTGAGAGAGATTTGCAACAGCAACGGTTGTGTGTGATAACGGTACTAGCTTTGCCTCGCTTTATGGGACATCCCAGAGGACGATAAACTCTAATACGATCTCTGGCACGAGATTTGTCCCCAAATAATGTAGCTGGCTAGACTGCAGTGCAAATGTACCAGATGCGCAGTAATTAGCACGTGCTTAAAAGATAGATCTCTTCTCTCCCCCCCCCCCCTCTCATCTGTATGCAATCGCGCGTTGGTTGTTGATACTGCTACGTAATGAGGGCAGCAATCTAGTAACTCTCAGATTGCCGCAAACTCTCGGTTTCGTAAATTAATGATGAGCATAAGTTCTCCTTCATATGGACAGTCTTATGAGAGAATGCGGTATGTAAATACTTCATCTGAACCATTATACTACCACTGCATTAACAGCCCCATCATCATGCAGCTGCAGTTTACTGCTGCAACATTGGCTGCATGAATAAAAACCACATGGTTATTTTCATAGCTATCCTACACCTTAAAACAAAACACTTTATTATTTTCTTTACTTAGTATATAGTCATAGGTGAATAATGTATTGCATTCCACATAAAATTCGATGCCGATGTTTCATTGGAAATACACATTTATGGTCCCCCGAATCAAAAAAAAATTAGAAAAAGATCACGTATGCGTGTGTACATGTCTGTGAACACGATAACTCAAAAACGAAAATTGGTTTATTTCCAAAGGTGTTACAAGAAGATTTTCAAGACAATCCCCAACCCAAACTATCCTTTACATAGAAAAGTTTTCATAGAAAACTTTCCCCAAAATAGTTGTAACGATTTTGATTAAAACACTGTATAATACATATATTTACATGACAAATTAAATGTATATCTCAAATTTTTGGGACCAATCTCTGAATACTCTGGATTAGCATGTAGTAGTTAGAAGAATTAGCTTTTGAAAGAATAATTTGCTCAGAACACACAGAAAATTCCTATGAATGAAACACTTTACGTATGTTTAATGTCAAATAAGTAATCGCCAGAAATGGCTTTAGTAATCAGAATTTAAGCTTGAAGAAATCTTGGCAACTAAAAATAATACTATACTACCCTAAAACAGTACTAAAAATCTTAAAAAAAAATATTGTTTGGCACGTGAAAGTCAAAGAAACGTATGTAAATAAATTAAAACGTGACGTCATAGCTCACCGATACGCTCGAAAACTTCTTAAAACGAAAGTGACATAGCCAAGAATACTCGTCGTTATTATGCATAAAACAACTAAGAATTGGTGTTTATGAAAGTATATTAAGCAAATAAAACCTAAATAAACATTTAATAGGGAGTAGGAGGAGGAAAACAAAAGAGATTACGATATACCGGATGCTGTAATTGTTTAAGAATGTAACAAAACTTAACAAATAACTATTTTCGAAAAGTTCATAATTGTACGAACATTAACACAGCCTCTGATTAGTGAAGACGTAGCCACAGAAGCTATGAACTCATCTCATAAATCGAGATTAATACTATAGTAATTGTATATAAAAGCATGTACTATAATAATTTTCATTAATAATTTATGTAAGTACCTACCATAAGACCGATACTAAGCCCAATTTCTGTAAAGAATATCAGTTCAAGTTGTGTTGTTATAACAATTTCCACGAATAAAAGTTTTAGCGTTGCTAAACCTACCAAATTACTTTTAACTTCACTCTCTCCTATAAGATCCTACCAACCAAGCATAGGGACTGAAATTCTTCTACTCACGGAAAATGCAGCTAGAATTTACTTGAAGTAAGCCAGGACGATCAAAAATTAACAATTTCACAGCAGAGAAGAAAGGTTAAACCCGTCTCAACAATTGGTTCGGCGCTAAACAGAATTTCCAGTTCTGCCAACAGCAAGTATGACCAACGTAACAGATCCAGCGGCAAATTCAAACATATAAAACACGTTTCAACTTAGTAACCACGCCGAAGTTCCTGTAACGGTGGAGTTCCAGAGACGCACAGCAGCTCAGCCAACTCCGAGACTGCGCAGAAATAAATGTCCGCACCAAAAAGCAGATCTAGACGATACGATTACGTAGTTAGTCTCACAGATCCTTACAGTTTCCATCGTTTTAAAATATTAATTGTGATTTATTATGAAGGGAAATGTTAATAAATGAAGAAGTATCATTAATATCACTTTAATATATTTATTTATAAGAAAACAATTTATAAATTGTTCAAAAGTATTTAAGCAAAATTAAGATACAGATAAATTAGCTGCAATCAAAATAATGCACAGTACTCAAAAAGGATATTTTGTCGATATTGTGGCATACAATAACAGAATGTTTCAGTTTTTACAAACATATCTGGATTTTCTGTTTTTACTTTTGCAGTCCACACAGAATCCTCGTGAGCTCGCAGTCAATTTCATTTCTGAGCTTGTCACACCACAAAAATTCCAATTCTCTCATTATTTATATTGCCAAAAATGTTGAGAATGACCTTTACTGAGATTGTCTTGCGGAAAGCGGTCGCAACAGTCATCAGCTTCACTTTCAGACATTGTGTCATCAATCAGTTGCCTACTTCACTCCTCTTCTGCCTAGTAAGAATACACAATGGAATTAACATAAAATATATTAAAATAAAGTACCTACCAAAAAAAAAAAAGTCTGTTCTAACACTAAACAAAGCTAATAAATGCTGCATACGTTCGCGGTAATAACTAAGCTGACATCAGTGGATGCGACTGGTCTGTCATATCCCAGAACTGTTTGTCGTAAGCTAACCGGAAGTGTTTTGAAATACCAGTTACGACATTCCAAAAGACTCGTATTATGCTCACTTAAAGATACTGAAAAGGCACCTTCTTGGAAGCAACTGTCAAGTATTGCATTAATGTGAAAATATTCTCTCTGTTCTCACAGACGACTAACGTATGCTTACGAATTGATGATACATTCAAATAATTCTTCACCCCTTCCTCTAGAAGGCCGAATTATGCTGACATTTCTTTAGCTTCCCTTGTGTACTAATTGTAACGAAACTCTTTCATAGAGAGCCGCGCCGTAGTCGAATGGTTAAACCACTCACCTCTCACCCACACAGGTTCGATCCCAGATATGTGGAATTTGTGGTGGACAAAGCGGTGTGGGACGGGTTTTCTCCGGGTTCTCCGGTTTCCCCAGTCATTGCATTCTACCGGTGCTCCATCTTCATTCTATGTATCATCAGCTCCTCAAAAGGATATTTGTCCTCAAGGTAATAATACATAACCTATAAATGCTGTTCCTATAACTAAAAATAGAATTACTACTGTTATCGCCTACATTGCCATTGTAGTATAGCGAGCGTTAAACAAACAAAAAAAAAAACAAAAAAAAAAACAACTCTTTCATAGAGATGATGTGCCTCACATCCTTTCATTTCACGAGTGTAAAATCGTTTATTAGTTAACTCATGTTCACGATTTATTTTAAGCCAGCCACATAGAGCGCGCATCTGTCTGTAGACAAAATACCTAACTCAAAAGCGAAAATTCAGTTAAATACCAAACTTAGTATATAAGTACATTTAGGCTTTCACGGCCGGTGTTAATCCAATTTAGAGTAGATTCCTGGCGAAATGTCAGATGGGACAGCCTCGACTCGACCACAGCTTACAGGCCCGGAATCTACTTTTTATTGGATTGGTATACAAGTTCAACATCTTCCACGAATGTGACACAAAGACTTTTAAGAAGATTCTTCCATCCTAATCTTCTCATTAAATGGAAAATGTTTCGGAATTTTCGATTTTCTCTAAAATGGTTCTAACGATATTGAGATAACATTTAAATATTACAAATATTTCATCCCAAATAAAGCGTTTTTTTTTTTTTAATTTTCTGTGAATAGTCTGAAGAATCCTCTTCATTCTGGATGACATTTGCATAATTGGTAAACCACAAAAGATACACAAAATATCACTACACAAAAATGTGTAGATCTCGATAAAACTTACTTTATATCCACAGCCGCTTTTATTACATAGGCTGGCGATGGCACTGATGACACATGGAATGAAGATGGAGCAACGTGTATTGCGAAGGCGGGAGAAATCGGAGAACCCGAAGAAAACCCGTCCCACCTCAAATCCCACATACGGCATGGGAGAGGCAAGAGGTCAAACTAATTGGTCACGGTGCGACTCCGTTCACTGTGTTGTTTTTTGGAGTTAACTATTTTCGAGATATTCCTTGTTTTTGTTAAATTTCCCAATGCTTATACTTTTTTCAAACGGGAGGTCCTCAGTCAAAGATATGCCTTACGGTTTAGCCTAATGTACTTCTTTATTTCTCCTTACAAGGAGAATACAAAGTAATAAGTAATAAGACTGTGTTTATCTTGATAAGCATGGAGTAGATAGAATAGTATTTTTGTAAGAGTAATTTGTTACAGAATAAGTAGAGATTGTTGCAGATTTTTTCAAACACTTTCTTACAAATGTCACTCATTTGACCCATTTGTTTTTAGGTGCCACAAATATTGTAGCGTATTTAAGAGTTTCAAACACTAATTCTATCCTTCCCCTTACAGAATGCAGCCGTGTAACGCTTGGGAAAACGCTAGTGTCTTTATAAATAAGAAGCACCATTACATAATTTAAAACCATTTTGAGCATTAAATAAAAATAATTATTTGGCACACATGTTGGCATTACTGAGTATTCCAGAGGAATATAATCAATTTAATTATATATCTTTGAATTTAAATATACTACCTTAAATGCTCTGAAAGCAATTTATAAAGAAACAAGCAATATTTGCAGCTATTTGAAAAGGCATCCCTTAAGTATGATAGCGAAGATTCTACGTGATCAGTTCTTATCATTTTCACATTCTGGCGACATTTTCTGTTCATTTTTCAGATCCTGAAAGAGTGGCTTGGGAGGGAGAAAAGAATAAATAATGTTCTACCTTGAAGCGTTTGTGTGCGTGTGTTTGTGTACGTGTGTATGTGAAAGGAAGCGAAAAATGGGAATGAACGTTGAGAGAAGGGACGAGATAATGGAGGGGGGTGGGGGTTCGGTGGCAGGGGAATAATGTAACCTGTAGCCTCATCCGTTCTCATTTGTCAAGAGCGCTGATCGTAGGGAGAAAAGCTTTCTCGGACGGAAGGAATAAATAATGGCCTACGCCGAACCTTACTTTTCGTGGCTTCATTTTGAGCTTTGCTATTTTAATTTCGGTTTATTCTTTTTCAGTAACTACTACCATCAATTTAAATACAAGAGAACATGCCTGAAAAAGCATACACATATGTCAATGCTAGTTATATTCCGAAGACTTACTCTGCACAATATTATTTGTATATATTTTCTACAAAAGTGCACTACTTTCTCCACACATACATGCATATAGTAAGTAGAAGGTAGAGAAGATATTGTATTCCACCCAAAATTCTATTTTAAGATCTCACCGGTAATATATGTTTTGAGGTTCTCAAAATAAAAAAATAGAAAAAGTCCGCGTCTGTATGTGTGTATGTAATTATGTGTGCAAATGTGTGTACATGTGTGTGTGTAAAAACTAAGGGTTAGCTTAAAATTACGTTCAAAGGATGCGACAAGAAACATTTCAAGAAAATCCCCAAACTATCCTTTACATGGAACTTCTTTTCTTTTTCTCAAAAATGGCTCCAACAATTTTTATTATAATACCATATAATTAAGGTATTTTTATGAAAAATAAAATATTTATACTTTGAATTTTCCTCAATAGCCTCTGAATACCTCTTTGACATTTTTATATAACTGGTAAATGGTAAGGGTAAGACAAAAACATACTACACATAAATTTATTTCTTGTTAAGATATTCAGCTTATGTGATATATGTTTTTTGTAGAGGTGTCTAATCATTTCCGAGATCTCCTCGTTCTTGTTTCAATCTTTGAATACTTAAAAGTATCTCAAACGGAAAGATCTCATTCGTTGCATATGGCTTTTTTTATCTCCTGGCCTTGCAAAGAGAACCGAATTTCAATTGTATCACATAGCGAACATCTTTCCAAGTATTTGACTATAGCTTTAGCCTAATGAATTACCTTGTTTCCCTTCTACTTACAATGAAGCAAGTAATAAGACAATTTCTGCCAACGTTCTCGATTACCATAAAATAGAAAAAAGAGTAATATTCTGTAAGAAGAGTTTGTTTGAGAACAGATAAAGTCATGTGAATGGAAGACATCAGATTTTTATCTGTCTACTTCATGTTAATCAAGATAAACGTTTACTTCATTACATATTTTGTTGTAGGCTCAGGAATAGAAGAATCAAAATCGATAGTCATAAGTTTAAAAGCGGTCGCTCTACGTTGGTTTTAAAATTCCAAACGCTTTCCATGACCGCGAGAAACACGTGGACAGCGGTATCACTTTAAGTATTGACAAACGAATAGAGAATATCTATAAAATCTGATACCACTGTAAATTTTCTTTAAGAATAACTACATTTTGTGTGGAAATTGTTTATTCTCGTGGTTTAACGATTATACAAAATTATACAGAATACATTCCCCAGAAAATTCAAGAAATATGTCTTATTTAAAATGAAAGTGTGCTGAATATATTGTATTATAATAAAAATCGTTAGAGACATTTTTGGAAAATATAAAATATTAAAAATGTTTCCATATAATGGGTATTTTTGGTGTATAGATTTTCTCAAAATCTTCATGTGTTTTTGTAAGGTACCGACATTTCATTTTTGAGTTATACTATTCGCGCACAGATAGAACACCCCCGCACGCGCGCACGCACACACATACACTTTCTACTGACCTGCTAAAAAAACTGTTGTTTTTTTCTCCTTTATTTTCTTTTGATTCGAGGGTCTCAAAAGAGTGTGTATCCAGTGAAATCTGGGTATCGAATTTTTGCGAGAAATGTAATACTTCCTCTACCTAATGGATATCAGGTAGTGGAAGCAAACATTGCAGTAATTAAGGCATTTTAACAGCTAAAAATTCCTTTTGTGCAATTCTTCTCCATTTCTCAGTGGGCTTATTTTCACGTTTCTGCTTACATAAAATGTAACTGATGTGTTTGTTACACATTTTTACCTATTTTATCTTTCGTGGCTCTAACTTTTTGGATATCGCAACGAAGTTGTTCAGTAATACACCTTGTTGACGATTTGTGGTGGACAGTAGTTTTTAAGAACTAATTCCTGTACCATACGACTTTCACTTCTTGTCAAACAGATGGCGATAGGGTGCCACAGTCTGACTGTTTTCACCATCCGTAATCAGATGTCGGCTTAGAGCCAGACACCGAGGCACCTGGTCTAGTTGCTTCCACCATCCGTAGTCAAATGAGGGAGTTCAGCCAGTACTCGAGGCCACATCCCTATCTATATACCATACTACTTTGCTCCACGACAAGCAGGTGGCGTTAGGGTGAGTCCATTTGCTTTACTATCTGTGGATGGATGGCAGCGCAGCTGCTATTACCATCTAATTTTAGTTTTACTAATTTTTAGACTGAAGTTGAAACTTTGGGCCGTGAGATTAAAAATCCAATCCATTATTTACGTTGACAACTGAGGGAAACCCCAGCCAGATTGTCGGTCCACGGAATTTGAACCTGGGACCTCCCGAATGCGGTGCATAGAGGTTAGTACCTAAAGCATTCCTAGGTAATTTATTTTTAGCTTTGTCCATATACAAATAACATATTTTACACTTTGAGTTTTGCAATGTATAGGAACATAAATTGCGTCTCTAGGAGAAAATGTACAAATTATTTCGAAGGAAGATAAGTTGGATCACACGTTTTCTACAATAAGGAGTGTCCATGCTCATTAATAAATTTGATTGTTTATTGCTCGTAGCAAAATATTTTATTAATCAAATAATACACCGTAAGCACATCCTTTAATTAACTAATGCCTGATGCATCTAAAGCATCTACGTCACTAGTGATATACATAAAATGTAACTACATGGCATGATAGTTGACAAGTGACCTTGGCCTACCGCCCGGCCACTGCATCTCTCATATTGGTCCGAAGACGTCATGGATGAGGTGCAACGCTGGACGGTGAGACTTGATCAGCGCCTCGAGTCCCTCCCGGCCGTTTACTGCGGTTTTCTCGACCTGGAGCCACTACTTCTCAATCAAGTAGCTCCTCAATTGGCATCCCCCCCAGGGACCTCACGATGCTGAGTGCACCCCGGCCAGGTCTCCCAGGAGTGGAAAATTCTCCTCCCCGGTAGCGGGATCGAACCCAGGTCTCTCGCTTGGCAAGCAGCCACGCTACCATCGCAATAAGGAGACGACCTTGTGTTATACATAGGTGTACGAAATTGTGTGCTAGTCATGTTTAAACTGAATTATTTAATTTACAACTATTCAAATGTTTGTATCATGATCTATCGTGTCTTGAATTTGTATTTTAAGTTATTCTAATAAATTTTAGAACAGACTTAGCATCATGGCTATCTTCTTAAGGAGCCAAACTTGCAAGCATAAACTGCAAGCAATGCATAAAACCTTCACACCAAGGGTATACTCCATATTTTCCCACTAAATACCTGCAGCACTACAAAATCTAGCTATAATAAATAACTTAGTGCAACCAGAGAATGTCATTAGTTTAATATAATATATGTGGCACTTTGGGAAAAGTGATATGTCAATTGTACCTTGTATACGAATGCGTTTCGTGCAAAAGCCTTAAAGCCTCGTTCACAATGAGACGTAAGCGCAGATGCAGTGTAAGCACAAGTCTTTGCATCTGTTATCCAATGGAAGCTTTCACCTAGACTCACGCAACGCGCTGCGCAATCAAGAGTTGCTAAACTCCAAACGTTATGTTTACATTGCGCACACAGAGGAAGAATTCTGCATTCCTTCCTCTAAGCATTGCTGTTCAATGTGAGAATTTACAATGCCTGCTATACATACAAATCGCACCACGTCTGAGTCGCTGACGCTAAAGTGTGTTTTTTTTTTTTTTCTTTCTTCTATTTAGTACATTACTGTTGCCATCGAAATGAAGCGATAGTTGTACTTGTTTAATGTTATAATCTATTTATTTATAAAAGATTGAGCGAATGTTCGTATATGACATTGTTAGTTATGTTATTCAATTTGAAACTTGTGGTTGAAAGATTTCCGTTATAATTTACGGATCTAGATACAGATCTGTCAACTGCATTGTGCATGGTTTACGCATGCGTTTATGCTACATTACATTAATGTTGCGAATTCATTGTGAACGTCGCTGAACTTTTACTTCAGCCCTATAATGCAAAAATCTTCAAAATTACTTTCAGTTCAGTTCAGAAATAGCTGCGTCAGCCTATATTATTATTAGTTTATAATAATAACGATAATAATAATAACACTTTCCCCGTTTACAATTACTTTATTGAAATGATATTTGTGACTTTTACACGAATAATTAATATTTCCTACAACACAACTCAACTAATTTAAATTATCTACATTTTAACCCATTTGTATTACATTTAGAAAATTGTCTTGAGCTCCCAAAATGAAAGGTTTATAATTCAATTTCTAATATAGCGTATGGAATAATCACAAAATATTCTCTGAATGACTAGTGCGTGTATTTAACCCAATACGTTTATGACATTGTTGCATGGGATTTATTTCTTCGTTTCCTTTTCTACATTCAGGAAAGAGCGTATCAGTGTCACTTTCAACAAATCCCCACGACTTCTAACAAATGATCAATGAAAGAAGGATAGTTAATTGTTTTTCCCAATAAAAGGGTAATGATACAGGATAGACAACGGAAGGAGCTACATCGTGCACTGCGAACTATGCAGATTTACTGTGGCTAACACTCCTCAAGAGGAAGGGATAAAGTGAAGGGACCATAGGAAGCCACAGGCTACAGCCAGACAGGTTACAGAGACGCACAAAAGTCATTGACATTTCCAAGCCCGATGACCCGTCGCACTGAGAGACGCCAGTAAGGGCGACCAAGAGAACCGTTGACGTACCAGCCCTCTAATGTCCATGGGGAGTATTTTTTCCCATTGAGCATGCATTCGCGCTATCTGCCAGCACCGCCAAACCCTCGAAACGCCCGAAATTTGATAAGGAAGACAATGAAGGGGCACTCGTGAAAACTTCTAAGGTTCTGTATGTGCGCCGAGCAAATAATAAACCTGCAAATTCAGCACATTTTCAACAGACTATAAAATAGCCTGGGAAGAAAATATTTTGGCACTGGTCACCTATTAAGGACGAGGACCTTTAATTCCAGTTGAAGGCATGATGAAAAATGATCGTTACATCTCAGTACTGGTGGGAGCTGTGTGTGAACTCTAGAAAATGTTTCCGGAAGGTGACGGAATTTTTCATCAAGATTTAGCCTCCTGCAACACTTCTAAAAAAGTGAAGAAATTCTTCAAATTAACAATATTCATGTGCTTGAATGGCCAGGACATTCGCCTTATATTAACCCCATAAAAATGTGTGACTATTTGCAAAAATAGAGTTGCCAATTTTGAACGTTGCACAAATGAACGTTTGATGTCACCTTTAATTCAGGTGTAACCTGATTATCATGATTATCTCATAAATGTGTGCGTTCCAATCTTATATATATTAAGAAATGTAAACTAGAAGTAATTTATGACTAAATTCATGAAAACATGAAAAACATTGTGTTATTGTTCTGTTCTAATTAATTCGCACGTAACTGTAGATGAGATACCACCCCAGTATTCAGCTAGCGACTCCAGGAAAGGCATCACTCAGAGTGGGCGGTCGCTGGGGATCGAACCTACACCTTTCGTATGTGAGTGCACACGTTACATCGACGCCACCTGGCTCAGTTTATCGCGGCATGTTAATGGCAAGTCACATAGTTGACATACATCCAAAGAATAAGATTTCCCTTCAATCTATACCTAATATATTTCAATTAATGTTGATTGCTGGTATGCAACAGATAAAGAAGTTTCACGCTCCATATTTGTTGCATAATTAGGACTTCAAGCATTTAACTTTTATTGTAATGTTCAGCAGTTATTGGGTTTCATTTTTACTTACTTTACCGTTTATCTAAGATAGAGTAAACTACATTCGATTCAAAGATTCAATATTAAGAAAGGTTCCGGATACTACTTACAAGTTCCATTTTCGTTTACCATTCACCTCACCCCTCAACATGTACTCAGCTTTCGTCTGTGTGCGTGCATAAGAAACGTTTATAATGGGATGTCTAATTTAGGATCTGTTTGTTGAACTTTGCATTTTAATGCTGTATCGTTTCCTCCATAACCGACTCCAGATGGATCAAACTAGGGCAAAGTATCTCATCTTTCCGCCTAACAGTCTTGGTAGCAGAGTTTTCGTAGAAGACGGTTCCCCATGATGGATTGTGACTAGCGGCGAAATCCTGTATTAGTTAGGAATTTCTCCCCGAGCAGCTCTACGCTTGGCAAAGACAATTCACCGTAGGCACCAAAAGGCTCGGACTTGAGGAGTGAGTTCAAATACCAAGTCGAGCAAGCTAGTTTTTCTGGTATGTAGTCATAATAATTTGTAACTAGTTTATTCTTTTCGACAAATTTACAAGTTAATAGATACAAAATTAAAAGGAAAGGAAGTTAAAGTATAATGACCGAATTCTCATTATCGAATGATTGTGAAATTAATTAAGTCAATAAAGTGGGCAATATTCAAGTACACGTCAGGCATGAAAGTTAAAATGGAGAAATAGAACGCTGTAATACATACCTCAAAGTCATTTTAATCGATGCAATTCATTTCAAAAATTGTATAATTCTTCACTTCATTATTTAATATTTATATTTGCACAGAATTATATTATTATACAATTGTTAACTAATATTATCAATAAAGCTAATGTGTTTAAAAGCTCTCCACTTCTTGTCGTTTTGAGAGCAAGTTTCATAGAACCTTTTCACCTACTCATAAACCATTAATATGCTTAAAACAAAATCCTTTTAAAGAGAAACAATTCACGGCGTTGACGCGTAATTCGTTTCTGACATTATGTTATATTGCCAAAACCGAGAGTCAAACGTGTCAGTACAAAAGTATGATTAGATGTTGCACTTAGCCTGAGCAGCTTAATATAATTAGACGTTATTCAAAGTCTTTGTATTATAATTGTTAATTATGACATTATTACCTCATCATTGTTTCCTATATATTTTACCTTTGAAAACTCAAGTGCAAGGTTTTCTTAGACTAATTATGGCAAAGTATTTGCTGATATTTTTTGCCTAATTTTCACAGCTCTACAACGTGTATCGCCCTTCATCTTATTGTTACATTCCTTTTCTACAACCACTGTTCACCGAAATACCTATTAAATCGGAAATTTTCCTACAGAAAAGTCCTCCGTTACAACCATTATTATTTTATCTCAAAATTCATGAGGAAAATGTAATAAGTCACGCACATTTTAACATATTGATCGAAACCAGAGTTCAAAGTTGCTGCACTTTTCACTAGATGCAGTGACCATAGTGAGAATTACATGCTATAACTTTTGTTGAAGTTTAATATTTGCTGGTCTGTGTATTAGTTGAAATTGAATAATTGCCTTTAATTGAGCTTAAAGTTAAAATTCATCTATTTGCTTGGTTTGTCTTTAATGACACGATTGGTGGTCAACGGATTTGGCATATAGTAAATATTGGATTCAATGATCGCTTACCGGCAGCTAGCTCACGCGTATATGAAAGGTATTGCAGTTCAGTCTAGAGTAGTTTGGCATAGTATACAGGTGAGTATCTGTATAATTAGAACTTGTCTGTCTATGGTCTTTAGTGATGTTTATCA
Source organism: Hymenopus coronatus (assembly GCA_030762935.1). Taxonomy (NCBI): domain Eukaryota; kingdom Metazoa; phylum Arthropoda; class Insecta; order Mantodea; family Hymenopodidae; genus Hymenopus; species Hymenopus coronatus. The sequence continues at coordinate 50,396,337 of CM060890.1, read as the reverse complement.
TGAGGTTAGGTATGCTACACAATAGAATGTGTTAATTGTATTGATTTTTGTTCGAACGAAGTTGCTATTATATATACAGAAATTTCCTGGTGTCACCATTCCTGGCAACTTCTTAATTCATAGGTTGTTAACAGAATTTAAAAGGGGTCCACACACAGCCAAGCGGTTCTAACCGATAAAAAAATATGAGTTAGAGGCGTCAAGAAAAAACAGCCAAGCGGTTCTAACCGATGAAAAAATATGAGTTAGAAGTGTCATGAGAAAACAGCCAAGCGGTTCTAACCGATTAAAAGATATGAGTTATAGGCGTCATGAAAAAACAGCCAAGCGGTTCTAACCGATTAAAAAATATGAGTTAGAGGCGTCATGAAAAAACAGCCAAGCGGTTCTAACCGTGAAAAAATATGAGTTAGAGGCGTCATGAAAAAATAGCCAAGCGGTTCTAACCGATGAAAAATATGAGTTAGAGGCATCATGAAAAGCAGCCAAGCGGTTCTAACCGATGAAAAAATATGAGTTAGAGGCGTCATGAAAAAACAGCCAAGCGGTTCTAACCGATGAAAAAATATGAGTTAGAGGCGTCATGAAAAAACAGCCAAGCGGTTCTAACCGATGAAAAATATGAGTTAGAGGCATCATGAAAAGCAGCCAAGCGGTTCTAACCGATGAAAAAATATGAGTTAGAGGCGTCATGAAAAAACAGCCAAGCGGTTCTAACCGATGAAAAAATATGAGTTAGAGGCGTCATGAAAAAACAGCCAAGCGGTTCTAACCGATGAAAAATATGAGTTAGAGGCATCATGAAAAGCAGCCAAGCGGTTCTAACCGATAAAAAAATATGAGTTAGAGGCGTCATGAAAAAACAGCCAAGCGGTTCTAACCGATGAAAAAATATGAGCTAGAGGCGTCACGAAAAATAGCCAAGCGGTTCTAACCGATGAAAAAATATGAGTTAGAGGCGTTATGAACAAAAAAGGCCTAGAAAATCGCTAATTGTAACAACTTTTAATAATGAGATAATTTATTAGTCTACCCCTAAGTATAAACCTGTATAATTATTATCCAACAGGAATATTTAAATATCATTTTTAGGCAACAAATCCTGTACTCTCAATGAAACTATTACAACACATGAATTATCAGGAATGTGTTTTGCAAAACATTGATTGCCCAATAACGTATTCAACAGGTGCCAAATTTGTAAAGATTAGAGAGGCATTATTTCGTACGCTTTTATAACAAAACGTATACTGCATATTAATATTGTTTCGTATCCTTAGTATTATCTATGACAGAAACGTATAGCAGTGCAGTGAACGGCTGTCAATCACATAATTGAGGAATAACTCAGTATACTGATGTTCATTTTCCTCCGTGATTTCCCGCCCAAAAAGTCATCATCTATGTCATCGTTGATTAAGCGAGTTTACATACTGTCCCTTTAGTGACAGAAGTGCATATTTAATGGGATGTTATCCTGATGAAGCGAGTTGGATGCTGTCTCTCTGGAGACTAGTGTTTATCAGAATTGTATCAGGTCTATGCAGCGATATACATAATATTTATACATCATGTCTATGCTGACACCATAACGATAGTAATACTCAACTACAGTCTCACGTTGGGGTATTCATATTCAGCTTATCAACAAAGAACAGAGGAAACTTGAATGTTATTCATTCCTGCGGCCAGAGGCTTCATGATGAGGCTGGTTTTATACGAGGGAAGTTTAATAAGTCCTCAGAAAATCCAAGAAATTGCACACGTAACATCGAAAAAGTTTGTATATGCATGCTATATCCATCACGTGGTCTTGTTGCCATAGACGATTGAATCAACAATTTTGTGCTTCTTTAAAAAGGTTGGAAATAAACGAGTTTCGTGCGGCAATTAAAAACGTATAACAGGCTTAACATCGAAAGAGATAAAAGCCAAGTTGGATGAAGTTCATGGCACATCTGCTCTTGCGTATGCAACAATTTACAATAGGGTCATCCACAAATGATGAACATCGTTCCTGACGTCCAGTAGATCTGACAAAATTATTGACAAAATACAGGATATGTTTTCAGTGATCGATGAATCAAAGTTCCAGAAATAGTAGAGGCCACAGACATATAACATGGTAGTTTTCTCAATTTTGCACAAAAAATTAGATCTTGACACAGGTCTCGGCAAAATGGGTGCCGCATTTGTTCTCGATGGAGAATAAACGCAATCGTGTGATCGATTCGGAAGTTGGTTTGGAACTTTTCTGTCAGAGTCTTGACAAGTTTCTGCGTCGATAGATAACTGTGAATAAAACATGGATGCACTACAACACTCCAGATTAAAAGTACAGTCGAAACAGTGGGGTTTGAAAGGCTCCGAAAAAGATAAAGATGGTGAAATCTGCAGACGAGGAAGAACAATAAATGGAGAGTATTGTGCATTTCATCGCACCGATTGAACGCAGAACTCAAGAAAAAAATGCCCTCATCTAACATAGAAAAAGATTCTGTTCCATCAAGACAATGCAAGGATGCACACCTTCGCAGTTTCTATTACAAGAATTGTAGAATTAAAGTTCGAATTACTACAAATTCACCGTATTCAGCAGATTTGGCCTCCAGAGGCTTTTTTTTTCCAAACTTAAAAAAGTGGCTCGGCGGAAATGATTCACGTCTAACGAAGAAGTCATCTCCCAAACAGATGCCTATTTTTTGGACCTTTAGAAATCCTACTTTTTGGAAGGCTTAAAACAGGTGGAGAAACGCTGGGAAAAGTGTATTGAGCTAAAAGGAGATTGTGTTGAAAAATGAAAAAAATGCCAAAAATAATTTGTTTTTCTATCTTTTTTTAAGAATTAATTTAACATCTCGCAACGCAACTATATCAAGGTGTGTGGTTTGCTTTCTTTTCCACAAACCATTCTAGGGTTAAGTTGTTATTTCTAGGTAGAGGTAGCTTTCTCCTCCACTGATCACTGCTATTTCCCTGTCAGGAGTGCTATGGCTTCTGTTTGGACTCATTAGTCAACTATGACATTATTCTTACTCAATCGTCGCGCGAGAAATCAGGAATAAAAATGAACACCCAGTATAAACGAATGTGTCAGGGTTGAGAGCGTTGCTCTAGAAAAGAATGGCGGTATAAAGAGTAAAAGCTAGAAAATCGAGCGGGATGACTTAGGCGCTAGCCTCTTAGACCCCGAAGTTCGACCGACTCTACTGATAATTTAATCTTGGGCTTTTTCTTGGTTTTCCAGTTGATAGGCAAATGTTGGGAATGAATTAATAACTATCATATATTTTTCTGTCTCATTTACTCTCATTCTATATACCCTCTTCAACTTTCAGAGTTACAGGTGGACGGTAGTGTGATCAGTACGAGGTGGATGCGCTTTAAGAACATTTGGTTCTTCCTTGGGTTGAAATCTTCTGTTTGAACCTGAGGAGCAAAGAAATTTAATCTAGAAATGTTAGGGACCTCGCTGCGCTAGTTTTCGCTTCTTCCTTTCCTCTCAAAGGTTTAGTAGACACAATATCCCAATCCAGGACAGCAGTGTTGAACTCATTTCTAATCCATTTCTAAGAGGAAGGGAAGGATGTAAACAAAACAGGAATAAGTCTTCTAAACAAATTGTAGTAGACAAATCTGAGAAACTAAGTAACTCTCAGTGCGAGCGTGTGTCCAAATAACTTGACAAACAAATATTGTGTTAATTTAGACAGCTTTTAAGGATACAAACAGTTAAGCAATTTTCCGAATAATTTCGTTTCGTAATCGGCTTACCCTCCCCGTAATTGTAGAACTTACAAGCTAATGCCTAGACGTCAGAAGATGTCTAGGAGGCGACGCACAAAACCACAGAATGGAAAACCTGTTACGAGGCTGTTACTAGGCACGAATATTAGGGGGTGGATGATATGAAATGTAAACAAAATTGATGACTGGAAAGGTAATGATGGAGCAATTGGTAGAATGATTGGCGGGGAAACCGGAGGACCCGGAGAAAACCAGACACCGCTCAGTCCACCACGAATCCCATATGCGGACGCTTGTGCGCCTAGATGGGAGGCGAGCGGTCTAACTACTCACCTACAACAGATTCAGTTTTGTACTCTAATATCAGATATTTGAATAAATTATAAATATTATCAAAATTAATATAATTAAAAATAATAGAACAAGACTTTAAATTATTAACTTGAAGCCATTGATTTAATCCTCTTGTCTTTATCAAAATATAACTTTTGAGCCGCCGCTGCCAATATGTTACATTCCCAAAAACCTTTTTATATCCAAGATATATTAATTTCCCAAAAATGACTTGAAAGGTTTTGATAAAAAGAGTAATATATTTTAGATACTGGCACGAAAAGCAAAATCTGTCTATAGAACACTATAAGTTAGTTCCTCGTTACGCAGTAATTAACGAGACATAAATCCTAATTTTAATCGTAATTTGGTACCAATATTTGATAGAGCACGTATTTTTATTTGCCGTCGTTAGTCGTCAGTTTTTGTTATTATTAAGTTATATCTGTGTTCTATTCAATTGTATTGCATAACCTTCTTTGCAACAAACAACGTATATATGCTATTGAAGTATGACGAAGTGTGATAAAACTACCTGCAGAATTCATAACCACTTTAATAAGAATCACTTATAGAAAACAAAACCGGGCTTGTAGGCCGTGGTCCACTGGGCTACGGCCTACAAGCCCGGTTTTGTTTTCTATAAGTGATTCTAACACCGGCCGTGAAAGCCTTCGAACTTTAATAAGACTTTTTCTGATGCACCGTACATAAATCAGAAGTATTGGACACATGCATAAAGACCCGGTCAGCCACATAAGTATGTAGCAATTAAAATGCTCAAGCATTTGTGGAAGACTTTACAACACAATGAAAAAAAAAATCTGATGTGTTCCATTCACATGACTTTTCCTACTTCTGTGTAACAAATGATTGTTAATAAGCTTATCCTTCTATTTACCTCATGTTAATCAAGAAAAAATTAGCAGAAATGGTCTTATTACTTGCTTCCTTGTAAGTAGAAGCGAAATATGAGAGTATCATAGGTTAAATAAAAAGTCAAAAGTTGGTTACTAGGTGACTGAAGTTCCTTTGTTTGTATGGACACAAGTTGACAAATATCTGTACGAGAACAAGTTTTTCAAAGCTGAAATCAAAAACAAGGAATATCTAAAAAACGATTAACTCTTCGAAAAAAAGTTATTTAACATAAATTGTGTGTTTTAATGTGCTCTACATTTTTGTGTGGTAAGTTTTTGTCCATTCCCTACGGCTTAGCAGTTATGTGAAATTCATCCAGAATAAAGTAGTCTTCAGAAGCTATTCCCAGAACTTTTCAAGATATACATATTATATGTCAGGTAAATATCTTTAATATACGATATCTTAATCAAAATCGTTAGAGCTATTTTTGATAAAATCAAAATTTTCGAAAAAACTTCCATGCAAAGGGTAGTTGGAGGTGGGGGGATTTTCTTGAAAATCTTCGTGTCGCATCCTTGGAAGATACCAAACTTAAATACCAAATGCCTTTTTTGGATTCAGGGGGACCCAAAACATGTATTTCCAGTGAAATCTCGGTATCGAATTTTGGGTGCAATAAAATACCTTCTCTATACACCATGTACATAGTACGTGTAGAGAAAGTAATTAATATACCATTATACTTTATTGCGATTTGCGATTTTAGTAGGAATTATAGTGTCCCCCACAGAGCTAGAATGTTTAAATGAACTTAGAATTTCCACTGCTAAGGTTTTAACCGAACAATGAAAATAAAAATATTTTATCCTGTTTTTTTGAATTGTTTGTAGATCGTTGCTAAAATGTATTGAGAAAGGTATGGGAGGCCTGAAACAGAGGTCTGCAATATAGCGAGCGCAATGGATCTTAATCTTGTAGTTGACAGCAGTCAAGATCGGGTGGATGTTCGGCATATTTAACCAAGCAGACAAGCGCTCGGCGATTTCAACCACTTCTGTCTGCTATATGTGATTTTCGATGACTGCTGTAATGCTGCCGATTTATACCTACTAACATAGCTGAAAAATACTTGTTTTCTATATGTAGACAGGAATATTGAAAACTATTCAGTTCTTTATCTCAAACAGAAGTTCCGACACCGAATTTCCATAAGTTAAGAGTTTGCATTACGCATTATTAAACTAAATGCATAAAATAAAATTAAGTGCCCTTGCTATCGACAAGAAAAGAAAGCCAGATATTAACCCTACCTTTACTAATCTTTGAAAAGTAAGATTCCATAACAACCTTACACACCCAATATTTATTCAGTGCTTCTCGTATAAAATTAAATATTTTAAGAAACACACCGCTTGGATCTCAGTTCTTGCAACACAGAAAACCCCCATAGTAGTTCTTCGATTGATAAAACCCTCGTAACTTACTAAATGAAAGCAGAGCTTTTGAGGTGAGTGCATTGAAATATATATTTCAAACATGTGACCATTTAATATGTTTAGCCGGTCATACTTTGGTTTTGTAATTAAAGTATTTGTTGATTTTTAGCTAAGTATGTAGATTTTATGCTATTAAGTGATTACATGCGCTAATATCTGAGCTGTGAGGGATATAATTCCAGAAATATTCAAAGAATTTATATCCACTACTAGGTACTGATTTTTTGGTATAAAATAACCGCACGATTTTATAGAACATTTGGAAAGAAACTTAACCTCCCCTTATATGCTAGGATATTTATGGCCTAGTCTCATTGCTAGAAACATGAATGAAAATTGTAATAACGTAAGTTAATTTAATTGTTTTTTCACATAAGCCGTGTGTAGGGTAGGTTGGATAGGTAGAGTCAGACTGAAAAGTTAATAATATAGACGGGATTTGAACCATGGATCTTCCGGTCTCTAGCCGGTTACTCTAACCACTGAGCCTGCAGGGAATGAAATTCCTCTTCTTGTGTGCCTTCTCCGGAAGCTAAGAAGACACATCAAGACACAGATCGTGGAAGCCTACGCATCCTCTTCTTGTGGTTTACCTAGAAACATACGAGTCAGTTGAGGAATTTAATGCTGTGCCGGCATCTTGCCATGGTATCTTAGTAGTTAGAACAACTGGCTAGAGATCGGGAGATCCATGGTTCAAATACGAGCTTCGGCATTGAGTTTTCTGTCTGACTACCTATCCAACTCCTGTCCTGCACATGGCTTGTGTGCACAAAACAAATTAAATTAACACTGATCGGCCTAATAGTTGGCTAAACTATGACGCCCGGGACTTAGAGTACTTGCAACATTGTAAGTAGCCTTTGGGGTATATCATCCCAAAATAATTAGAGATCACCTTATGGTTTACCGGGAAACATGCGAGTCAGTTGAGGAAGGTAAGTTAATTTAGAATTTACGCGACGCTTCAGAAAAAATTCATATGTGCAGAATTTTACTGGAACAAGAATAGCATGAACTCCATTTTGGACATAGCTATTAGTGATAGATAACAGGAATGAGGGAGGAATGAACGCCAAGGGAAAACCCGAATTCACTGGCAGAATCAAACCTGGCAAAGTTCGGTAAGCCACAAGCTCCACGTGGGGATGCTTGGTTGGCGTAGTGGAAAAGCTAGTGATCTGACCACTCGATGGCATTGCGCATATTTCAACACAAGATTACTGGGTTTTATGTATACTGTTTACACCAAATAAATGTCCCTTTTATGTGAAAAATGGAATTTTCGTTTCCCTAAGAAGTCCAGAGTTGTTCTTAAGTTGAAATATTATTGGATATTTCCTCAGATTCCCAGTGCACTAAGAAACCACTTCACCAGGGACAAACTTTTTGGTATTCAAATATCGTTCCTATATCTAGGCCTATATCCAGGCTCGACCCGCGCGAAACACCAGTATTATACGCTGAATAGTAAAGAGGGCATTTTTCATGCGAAGGATCATCATTTGCGTGAAACGATTGGGGTATGGGGAAGGGAGGAAGAAAGAAAATGCAAGAGAAGAAGTGCGCAAGCTTCCTCAGAACGTGAACGGCCGTTCTTCTCTCACCCCCCACCCTGGGACATTTCACGGAGACGGTGCCTAACTGCTCCTTTTCCTTTCTCCTGAACACATTCAACATTGTAAGAATTCCTCCTCCATTCGTCCCCTTTTCCTTCCCGAAAGCGGTTAGTAGAAATGAAGAAATATGATGCCGTACTGTAACAAAATTTTATGGCTTATCTATGGTATAGTCATAATCTTGGGAAGGGAAAAAGTCTATAAACTGTTTTGCTCAGCCTAGAAGACACGCCCATGTCCAGAGTAAGCAAGTATTAAATTCAGTATTTTATTGCCGAATGATGTTAGTACATGGTAAAAAATTTGCATGGATGCATTGAAGGAACGCTGTCTTTATGTACGCTGGAATATATTTTTACTTTTCCTACTTCATACTTAGTACATAGTGAAGATAATGAATTTTACCCACAAATTTGGTACTAATATTTCATTCCTAATGGGCTCCATTCACATGACTTTCTCTACATCTCTGTAACAAATCATTCTTAATCAACTAATTCTTCTATTTCATGCTAAAAAAAATTAGTAGAAACTGTTTCATTACTTAGTTCCTTATAAGTAGAAGGGAAATAAGAGAATATACAAAGATAAACCGATACTCAAATGTTTTAAAATGTGATTGCTTTGGGACTGAAATCCATTTCTTTGCGTGTCCAAGCGTTGACAAGTTGCAGTATGAGAAAAGTTTTTAAAACTAAAATGAATAACAAGGAATATATCTAAAAATGCCAACTCCACGAGGAAAAAATAAAGTATATGACATAAGTTGTGTGTTTTATCGAGATGTACATTTTTGTTTTTGTCTATCTCCTACAGCTTACCAGTTATGAAAAATTCAATAGAATCATCCAGAATAAACAGATCTTCAGAAACTATTTCCAAAAAATTTAAGATGTACATTTTATTTGTCCAGTAAATATCTTAAATATAAAAGAGTTTAATTAAAATCGTTAGAGCCATTTTTTTCGAAAATTTGTCCATGTAAAGGGTAGTTGAAGATGGAGGAATTTTCTTGAAAATCTTCGTGTGTGTGTGTGTGTGTGTGTGTGTGTGTGTGTGTGTGTGTGTGTTTGGGCAGCATAGCTCAAAACGAAAAGTATTTAATTCATATCTTCCGAGGATACAACTCTAAGATTTTCAAGAAAATTCTCCCACCCCCAACTATGCATTGAACATTTTTCAAAAATGTATATTTTCTCAAAAATGCTTTAACGTTTTTGATGAAAATGTTTAAGATATTTTCATGAAACAAAATGTATATCTTGAGTTTTCTGCGATTAGTATTTGAAGACCTCTCAATTCTGGATTTCTTTTGTTTAACTCGTAAGCCGTAAGAGAGAGAACATTTACTATACAAAATTAATGAAGATCTCAGTAAAATACACAATTTATATCATATACTTTTTCACTTTTCTACATGTACTATGTACATAGTGTATAGAGAAGGTATTGTTTTGCACCCAAAAATTCGATACCGGAAATACAAATGTTTTGAGACCTCCTAAATCCAAAAAAGCATTTTTAGAAAACGTCCTTGTGTGTGTGTGTGTGTGTGTGTGTGTGTGTGTGTGTGTGTGTGTGTGTGTGTGTGTGTGTGTGTGTGTGTGTGGTGTCTGTGGACAGCACAGCTTAAAAGGAAAAGACTTGCAAACTTGGTATTTAAGTTTGGTATCTTCCACGGATGCAACACGAATATTTTCAAGAAAATCCCCTCATCCCAAACTATCCTTATCATGGAACATTTTTCGAAAGTTTTGAATTTCTCAAACGTGGCTCTAACGACTTTGATTAAAATACCGTATGTTTAGGATATTTTATGACAAACGAAATGCATAATTTGGATTTTCTGGGAACAGCCTTTGAAGACTTCTTCATTCTGGATGACTTTTGTATAACTGGCAAACCGTAACAGATGCACAAAAACTTACAACACAAAAAATGAAGATTTCGTTAAAACACACAACCTATGTATATTTGTATAGTTAACCGTTTTCGAGACATTCAGGATTATTAGTTTCAATTTTAGCCACTTAAATTTTTCTCAAATGGAAGACATATCCCTCCTTTGTTTACTCCTGGAAAGCAAAGAGATTGGAATTTTAATTGTTTCACATAACGACCGGCTTTTAAAGGACGATACTATCACTTTAGCCTGTGCATTTTTTTATTTCCCTTCTACTTACAAGGAGCTAGTAGTAAGATTAATTCTGCTAATGTTTATTTTGATTAGCATGTTGTAGATAACATACTTATCTTTTGAATAAAAGGTTTGTTTGCCGAACAGCCAGAGGACATCATGTGAATTGAAAACATTAGATTTTTCCTCTTCTACTTACAAGGGACCAAGTAATAAAGACAATTTCTGCTAATGTTTATACCGATTAACATGATGTAGATAGAAGAATAAATGTTTTAACAATTTTTTGTTTTCAGTCTTACTCTGCCTTTCCGCATATTTTATTGTATAGATACATTATTAATTAAGGGTTAAGGTTATACATGTGTACCGAAAGAATATCTTAGCGGAGCTGAAGCTCACTCTTTCTATTGGGACCATATCAGATGTCTGATAAGCAAGCGAACACGCTAGGACGGAAGTGGATACGCCACTGCGTGAAGTGAAGACTACCGAAAAACATCGGCCGGACAAACAGAATCTATTAATTTCGCATCGTGGACCATTACTCCGCCGAGACCAACCCAATCCAAACTACTCCCTTTCGTTAGGGGCTCAGGCGTTTGGCCCGACGTACTTCTGGTCACGTCAAAAGTACCATGGGTCCGCAGCGCCTGCACCACTGGAGGTTTAGGGTTATGCAATGCCACTTAGGCCCCCTATAGATCCATTGCGACTACCAACTTTCAGGAGGAAGGGATGAAGGGAGGAGACCATAGAAGACTATAGGACGCATGCAGACATGACAAAAATGTGCCTAACACTTGCAGATCCGTATCACTGCTGGAGCTCAGAGAGGATGATCAATTACTTGGCCAGGCAGCCGTCTAGTATCCACGGGAGTACTCTTTCCTTTGTGCATGTATATGCGCCATCTATCGGCCTGGCACACACCATGAAACTTAGAAGCACGCATCAAAGGAAATCATAGTATATGAGAAACAGACTAGGATTCGCCTACTGAACTCAGAGAAACCACGGAAAACCCATGGTTCAGAATGGACAACAGCCGGGAATCGAAATCGGGACCTTCCATGAGAGACACGCACGATGCCGTGGCCCCAAGCCACCCGGTAAATTATACATTACTATTTTAGTTCTTAGTTATACACTCATCAATTATTGTTTCTTTTCTGACCGATTTCCAATTATTAATAACTTATTCTAAATATTGTCCCATGTTACTTAGTTTTGTAAAAAATATTATTTACGTCAATTAATTTTTATATTCATTCCTAACCATGAAACTTCTTTTCTCTAAATCTCAGTTTCCCTGCATTTAAATACTCCTTTCCAACAAAAAATGTGCATTGGCTTATAAATAGCAATTTTGTTGACATTTAAACCTCCACACCCCGACTCCTTGTCAGCTTCTCCCCTCTTTATTGGTGTTGTCCGTATAACTCTCTCTTTTCCAACTGTTTACCATTGAAATGCGAATACTAGTGTCCTCTTCTCTGTTAGGTGACTGTATCTCAATATCTTCATATCCTACGCCTATCGAAAACAGTTATTGAACCCCTATAAGCCAAACATAGTGTTTGACTTCCCTAGAATAAACCCTAGATGCTCTTAATTTAAAATTGATTTTTAGCAAAAATTATAGGTTACCTCCAACCCCTTCAACGAATGATAAAGAAATCTTAATCATTTAACCAGTCTGAAATAAAAAAAAAAGCTTAACAAGCAAAAAAAAAAAAAAAAATCAGGTACACTTTAGAACCTCAACAAAATTATAAGATACTTTACAGTTTTCAGAATCAAGTCTTACTTACTTTCATCACTTTTGTAAACAAATCCACACTATTTACCTAAGTGAACAACGTTTTAGGCATTTACTCCAAAGAGCATATTAAAATGTATAAGACCAGTTTACGATTTCCAAAATTAGACTTTTCATGCTGTCAAACTGCACACTTTAATACATTGCATACTTTAGGACAGGCTGTTCCGGCTTGGGTGCGTGACAAAGAGCAGGTGAAGTACTCACGACTCATATGAATCTGCCTGCAATATGCAATACAAAAGTAAGGGTAAACTACTGTCACTGCTGAATAAAAAAAGTGCAAGCATTTGTGCTATGGCCTTCACCCAGCAATGTATTGTTTCTAATTGGGCTCCGACGAGTACTCTGACTCATCCGAGCAGCGTTGGAACATTCACCCTATAGCAACCTCCAAAATTATGACTACCTATTTACTTTAAAAGATACTTCCTCGTTCGTACTTTAACTTCTTAAATAAAATACGGACTTTGTTTTTGTCGCTCTTTGAATGAGTGTATATATTCATTTATTTATATAACATTTAGATTGATAACATGACAAAATAATAATCAATAAATGTAATGAATTTAATAATCAATACAATTCAGTAAAAGGTAATGCAAGTAATAGAAGGACACGGTCATAAATCCAACAACAATAAATCATCTGATACTAAGACTACTGAGAATTTTTAAATATGGCCATAAATTTCTAATAATGTTGCTTTATTTTAAACTTTTTTTGTTAATTTAATATTTTTATCTAGAAACTATTGAGGAATTATTCTGTTAGAACCAAATAAAATTAGATTTATAGATTTCAAGCAGAAAGATGCTGTAAAATGTGGAATAATGAACTCTTAAATGCTTCCATAAACATCTTCTGGTTGTTCAACTTCTAATTCAAACGTTGTGATCGGATCAACTATATCAGCTGAAGATTTGTTTATAACAATTATATCTATTTGTCTTACACTTCCTTCATCTGATGGACAGTGGAAATCCTCACTTTGTTTTTAACTCGACAGACCTATGTACTCAATCTGAAAATCCTCTTTTTCTTCACAAATTAACCAATTCGGACTCTATGGAACAGATATCTTTGAATTATTTGTTATTGATTCTCCATTGCATGTCAGAAACCCTACTCTTCTTAGCGATTGAAATATACTATTTGTAAATAGTTATTTGGAATTACCGTATAGGTAATGTAATTATTATTTTCTCTAGCACATATGTACAATGTACATACACGTAGAGAAGGTATCGTATTCCACCCAAAAATTCTATACCCTGATTTCACTGGAAATATAGGTTTTGAGACACCCTGAATCCAGAAAAACATTTTTTGAAAAAGGTCATACGTCTGTCAGCCTGTCTGCCTTATGTGTTTGAGTCTGTGGGAGAATGCCTGTAGACAGCATAACCCAAAAACGAAGAATCCGTAAAATACCAAACATGATATTTAACTTTAGTATCTCCCAAGAATTCCATACAAAGATGTTCAAGAAAATTCCCCACACTTACTACTCTTTACATGGAAAATTTGTCCAAAATTTTTATTTTCACAAAAATGGCTCGAAGGATTTTGATTAAAACACCATATATTAAATATATTTACATTAGAAATAAAATGTATATCTTGAACTTCGTGGGATAAGGATCTGTTGTCTCTTCATTCTGAATGACTTTTGCATATCTGGTAAACGCAAGATATAGACAAAATTTACTGCACAGAAAATGTAGATCTCGTCAAAACACACAATTTATGCCCTTTAGGGATAAGTTACATTTTGGTATAGATGTAACCATTTTCGAGATATTTCTTGTCATGGGTTTCAATTTTAAAATACTGATATTTTTCTCAAACAAGGGCTCATCCTTATCTCTTTTGTTTTACTCCTAGCCATGCAAAAAAGCGAATCGCATTGCGACTGCCTTTAAAACATTTGACTATCGCTTTAGCATAGTGTATTTTAACTCAATTAACAAGGAATGGAAAGAAAAAAATTCTTATGTGTGCCATTCATATGACTTTCTCTACATCTCTATGACAAATTATTGTTAGTAAGCTAATTCTTCAATCTACTTAATGCTAATCGAGATAAACATTAGTGGATATGGTCTTACTACTTATTTCCTGATAAGTAGAAGGGAAATAAGCGAAACACTAGGTTAAACCGACAGTCAAATGCGTAAAAATGGGGTTGCTATGGGGTTGAAATCCTATTATTTGCGTGGCCAGGAGTTGAAGTACCCATATGAAAAAAAGTATAGGTAAATATTTTAAAACTGAAACTAATAGCAAGAAATATCTCAAAACCGTTAACTCCACGAAAAAATGTATATAACATGAATAGTGTGTTTTAACGAGATCTACATTTTTTGTGGAGTAAGTTTTTGTCTATCTCTTACACCTTACCAGTGATGCAAAATTTCGCAAAATTCATCCAGAATAAAGATGTCTTCAGCGGCTATTCCCAGAAAATTCAAGATATAAATTTTATTTATCATTTAAATATCTTTAATATGTGGTATTTAATTAAAATGTTAATTAAAATCGTTAGCAGTTTTGAGAAAACTAAAATTTTCAAATGTTTTCCATGTATTTGGAGGTGGGGGATTTTCTTAGAAATCTTCGTGTCGCAAACTTGGATACTGAACTTAAATACAAGTTTGAAATTTAACACACTTTTCGTTTTTGACCTATGCTGCCACAGACACAGACACAGACACACACACACACACACACACACACACACACACACGCACGCGCGCGCGCTGATATTTTTCTAAACTTTTTTTTTTTTTTTTTTTTTTTTTTTTTTGATTCAGGGGATCCAAAAACATATATTTCCGGTGAAATCTCAGTATGGAATTTTTGAGTACATTACGATATCTTCTCTATATACTATGTACATGGTACGTGTAGAGAAAGTGATAATATGCTGTAAGAATTTTGTTTGTAGAACTACAAGAAAAAGTCACGTGAATGGAACATATCAGAATTTAATTCAAAATCTTCTCGGGCTTCTAACCAGGTAAAAACTTGGCTTGATACCAACGTTTCGAAGAAGTGCATCTTCCTCGTCTTCAGGGTGAACTGATGGATTGAGCTTGCGTTAGAACTGATTGGTTAGAAGCCCGAGAAGATTTTGAATTAATACGTCGCCAGGAAAGCTTCTTATTTTATATCAGAATTTATTTATATAGTCCATTGGTTTAAAAATATCTGCACACTTTTCGTCTAGATTGGGTCAAGGAAGACTCAAGAGACATCTCACATTAATTCTGAGAATAAATATATGTATACAAATACAAAACAACTTAATTGTGTTAACAATTTATACACGTTTATTAATCACTTATTTATATTACATACTAGCTGCCCGCCCCGGCTTCGCACGGGTGATGTATCTAATGAAAAACTGAGACAAAATCTTCCGTCTAGAACACGATCATGCAATGAAATAAATTGCAATTGAATAATTTGACAATACTTTATTGTGATGCGTTATAATTTTAGTATAACTACCGTAACCCATAGATTGAAACGATCCTGTTGTCGTATATATACTATTGTATCTATTGTTGTTTCTGCTCATATGGGATAAAGAATAATGGAAATTAGTTATATGTAATTATTTCTTTACTTTTTCAGTCTTTCATGCAGACTTTCATCCAATGAGCGGGATGGTTTAAGCACTCTGTAACCAGGAACCGAATGTTTTTTTCGTGTTTAGATAATGCAATCCGCGAATTTTACCATCATACCTTTCTCTACTACATTTCATTTTCTCTTTCTTCACCGCCTTACCAAGCAGTGGTCCAATCAACCGTTATGAAATTGTTACATCTGATCCAAAGTTGATCTCTCAACCCAAAGCACTGATTGTGAGTTCTTGGGCATCAGTTCTACAAAAAGGAGATTAATCTAATAAATAAGAACACTTTTATGCCTTTATAATTCTGGTATATGCATGCAAAGCTGAAAACTAGATTAAAGTTGGTATATTTTCATGATTAAAGTAAGTCGCCCTCCGTGGTGTAATGGTTACCATGCTGACTTCATGCACCCAAGATCGCGGGTTCAAACCCGGCGGAGGACGATGGATTTTTTCGGGTAAAACTCCTTAGCATGGCTTCCTTCGGAAGGGAAGTAAAGCCGTTGGTCCCGTGTCGGCGATTTACGGCACGTAAAAGAACCTCAAGCCTGATAGAGAGGCCCCTGAGCCAAATTAAGCGGTCTTTCACGCCCAATTTAGAATGGGACGCTGAGAACCAGAGTAGTTAAAGAGCGTCCATAAATAACACGCCATGGTTAAAGTAAAGGAAAATATCGAGAGTTATCAATTAGGAACGTTAATGGCTATTTTTTTTTATCGTATCCAATTATCCAATGATTCAGAAGAGAATGTAAGTAACCTATATTAATAGCCAGAATTGGCTTTACAGTAACTCATGTCGGCTTACCGAATAATGAAGATTTCGAATGCTACATTATATATGCATTGCCAATGCATGCAATAGAGAACAATGACACAATGCAAATATTTGGCCTTTGAGACAAAGCGTAATTATTGGTGCTCTTGTCAGATCAAATAAATAGAAATCAGAAGCGCTTTAGAATGTTGAGAGTTAAAGAGGATATTAGAATGGAATCGATTATAACTGCACACGTCTAAGCATACTTATTATGGCATTTTTAGTATGCAACCATTTATGTGCTCATAAAGACACAGTTATGCACCATTTTGAGTGCCAAAGCAACGTGTTTACAAACACGATTACTTTCTCTACTGCATATGATAAGCAGATAAAGTATTGCATTCCACCCAAAAATTCGATATTGTGATTTCACCGGAAATAATGTTTTGAATTTAAAAAAAAAATCCCTGGATTAAAAAAGAACAACAAAAAATAGAAAAAAGTCCTTCAGTGTGTGCCTGTGATCAGCATAACTCATGAACGAAAAGTCGTTAAATACCAAACCTGGTATCTAAGTCCTGTATCTTAAAAAGATGTGACAAGAAGATTTTCAACAAAATCCCTCCTATCCTATACTGGTCTTTACATGGGATATTTTTTGAAACTTTCGATTTTCTCACAAAAGGCTCTAACGATTTTTATTAAAATACCGTATAATAAAGATATTTACATGACAAATAAAATATACATCTTAAATTTTCTGGAAATATTCTGTGAAGTGCCTCTTCAATCAGAAAGAATTTTATATAATTTTCTGTAGCTTGTAAATCTTAAGTGATAGACAAAAACGTAATACAAGAAAAACTTAAATCTCTTTAAACACAAAATTTATTCTACATAACTTTCTTTCCGGTAGAACATTCCTAGATATCCATTATTGATGATTTCAACTAGCCTTTCGATATTCAATTGTTTCTTACGATTGCATGCAAAGAGTGTGAAATTTTGACGCCAGCCTATCGGATCCAGTTCTTAAAAATCTGATGTGTACCATTCACATGACTTTCTCTACATCTCTGCAACAAATTATTCTTAAAAAGCTTATACTTCTATTTACTTCAAGCTAATCAGAAAAAATAACAGAAATAGTTTATTACCTGCTTCCTTGTAAGTAGAAGCGAAATAAGGGAGTACCATAGGTTAAAGTGATAGTCAAAAGCTGGTTGCTATGTCACTGAAGTTCATTTGTTTGTATGGACAGAAGTCGACAAATTCCTGTATGAGAAAAGTATAAGTTTTTCAAAGTGGAAACGGAAATTAAGGAAGGTCTCAAAAACGAATAACTCCACGAAAAAAAAATATGTATAACATAAATTGTGTGTTTTAACGTGATCTACATTTTTCGTGTAGTAAGTTTTTGTCCATCTCTTACGGTTTAGCAGTTATTCAAATTTCCGTAAAATTCATCCAGAATAAACTGCTCTTCAGAGGCCATTTCCAGAAAATTCAAGATATAAATTTTATTTGTCAGGTAAATAGCTTTAATATACGATATTTGAATCAAAATCGTTAGCGCCATTTTTGAGAAATTCAAAATTTTCGAAAAAACTTCCGTGTAAAGGGTAGTTGGGGTGGGGGACTTTTCTCAAAATCTTCGTGTCGCATCCCTGGAAGATACTAAACTTAAATAACAAGTTTGGTATTTTACCGACTTTTCGTATTTGAGTTATCGTGTTCACAGACACATGGACATTTTTCCGAAAATGCTTTTTTTAGATAAAGGGAACCCTAAAACATATTTCCGGTGAAATATCGGTATCCAATTTTTGGGTGGAGTGCAATACCTTCTCTATACACTATGTACATAGTACGTATAGAGAAAGTAAGAATCTGACTATCTCTATTTCTTTTGAATTATAACGAAATATACGCTTTAGCTTATTTACATGTATTTACTTACTTTCGGAAGTATAATGTATACAGCAATTAATAAACGATAGAGCCTAAGGTAAAGTCATGTGAATGTGAAACTACAGACTTTTCTTATATGTGCATTTCAGATGGAAAACACCGTGCTCAATCACATAACATTTTATAATTTATTTGTATGTCTCCCCTCAACCTTTTACTACATAAGCATATGTTTCTCTCTACTTCAGATTGACGGAGATAGGCATGTGTAGAAGTTTCATTACACTTTTCGTTACAAATACAAAAGGGTTACAGGAGATTGATCTTTGAAAAAACGGGTCGCTACATGAAACCTTTGAAATTGCATATTATTTTTATGACAACGAAAGAAATATCTAGAAATGGCTACATCAATTACTTCAAAATTAAACGTTCCAACTAGCGATAAAATCTTAATTCAAATGCATATTGCTTTTCTGCTATCCAAAGTAAGCTCATTGGTATGTGAGTTAATTAATATTTTATTTTATATATAATGCATACTTTGTCTGCTTTGTTAACAAATGTAATATTTTAGTAGTTTTCAAATTATGTTGCAGCTTGCTTTATTACACGTCTATTGTATACCAGGTGGTACAAAGTGCCCCGTATTTGAGGTGTTCAGATATTCCTTCGTGCGTTATAATAGTCAACGGGACTAGGCAAGTGCAACCTTCATTTTACCCTTCTCGCTCACAATCTCCGCCGATAAGTAAGAGGGGTAAAACCTTCGCTCAGCTACCGGCCTTAACTTGAGATAGTCCCGTTGAGTTCTGCAATCCCTTGAATGCACGAAGGAATATCTGCACACGCCAAATACGAGACGGTTGGGTCACCTGGTACATATTTTTAGTTTCTCTACACGTACTATATACATAATGCATAGACAAGGTATTCCACCCAAAATATCCGATACCGAGATTTCACCGGAAATACATGTTTTATTGTGCCCTGAATACAAAAAAAAAATCATTTTTGGAAACAGGTGCGTTTGTGTGTGAGTGCCCGTATCTCTATGAACACAATAACTCAAAAATGAAAAGTCGGTAAACTACCAAACTTGATATTTCGAACATTTTAATTTTCTCAAAAATGGCAGTAATGGTTTTCATCAAAACACCACATATTAAGGATATTTATATAACAAATGAAATGTATATCTTGAATTTTCTGGGCATAGCCTCTAAAGAGCTCTTTATTCTGAACGAGTTTTGCTAAATTTTGCGTAACTGATAATCCGTAAGAGATAGACAGACACTAACTATCCAAAAACTGTATATCACGTTAAAACACACAATTTATGTCATATTCGTTTTTGTTTTTTTCGAGCATTTGGCCAATTCTAAATTCTCTCATAAGGAAATTTGTGAACTCCTGGCCCTGCATAGAAACGGATCTCAACCATATGGCAACCAACTTTTAAATATTTTACTATTGTTTTAGCCTAGTGTATTCTATTATTTTCCTTCTACTTACAAAGAAGCAAGTAATTAATAAAATTCCTGCTAATGTTTATCTCGATTACCATCAAATAGATAGAAGAATATGCTTTTTAACAATACTTTGTTACGGCGATATAAGAAAGTCATGTGAATGGAACGCATCAGATTGTTTTTATTTATTCATTTTATCTTTATTTTTGACTTACCAGTACATACAATGTTTCTGGATAATACGTGTCGGCAAGTTAGTCTTGATCTTAGCAACATTGATGGTAGCCTAGACGCAACGCAATAGATCATGTCACATCGCTGAATCCCTGCCTTATACAGTCGTAGCTGTTCCCTTATGGTATGAAGGTGACTTCTAACAGTCGTAGCTGTTCCCTTATGGTATGAAGGTGACTTCTAATGAGACAGGAAGCTGATTTCAAGTGTTTTTTGGGTAAGCGAGGGTCGGAGGGAAGAAGAGAGAGCTCGTCCTTCTATCTATCGCGAAGGGTGGAAAATCTCTTTAAAATCTCTTTCTTTGAGACTCTCAGACATTATGCTTAATAGATTATCTAATTTACCGCGAACTAGCTGAATTATTAAACGAAACACAGCGCATGTACGTGAACTCTGGAACCTACAGAGAGAATAAAATCTTAGCATTGAAGCCACTAGACATCTGAGTCCTCAATCGTGTTGTTCCCCTCTGCTTCCGAAGTTGCGCGAAACCTACCGTGAGCCGAGCTCCCAAGAAAACGTGCGCGCAAAGTATTTATACGTGCATTGTTTAGATGTTATTGTCTATTATCTCTTAAATTAATAAATATGTAACCTATTAACTTACACAAAGAAAAGCATCCATCGTTAATAGTTTTAAAAATACAACCTAGAAGTGTTCCTATAGGTTCTCGATTGTGTTCCAGTCGAATCTGCAAGCCATTTATTTCAGTGGTGCTTGTAGGAATATTGTGGAGGTCTTGTTTTTTGTGCAATCAAACAAAACTGAGAGGCAAGGCTGGATTATGTGGTTATAAATATTTATGTTTAAAAATAATGCATATGGTATTCAGGATGAGATCAATAAAATTGCCTTACATTTTTATTTTATATCAGTCTTATCTATTCATACTTTTTATGTGCATATTATGGAAGTTACGTAAAAATGCATAGGATTATTAGAGTGTAAATCTCCCACTCCTATTTTTATTTTTTATTTATCTTTATTTGTCGTTTAATTACTTTAACTTGATAGGTCATACCCGGCTATTAATGGAAGCGGTGAAATGATGCCCATTTACTTTCTCTACACGTACCATATACATAGTGAAGGTATTGCACTCCACCCGAAAATTCGATACCTTGATTTCACCCGAAATATATTACTTTCTCCATACGCACTATGTACATAGTGTATAGAGAAAGTATTGCACTCCACCAAAAAATTCGATACCGAGATTTCACCGGAAATATATGTTTTAGGGTCCCCAATATCCAAAAAAAGCATTTTCACAAAAAGGTCCGTGTGTGTGTGTGTGTGTGTGTGTGTGTGTGTGTCCGTGTGTCTGTGAACACGATAACTAAAAAACGAAAAGTCGGTAAATAACCAAACTTGGTATTTAAGTTTAGTATCTTCCAGGGATACGACACGAAGATTTTGAGAAAAATCCCCCACCCCCAACTACCCTTTACATGGAACTTTTTTCGAAAATTTTGATTTTCTCAAAAATGGCTCTAACGATTTTGATTAAAATTTCGTATATTAAACATATTTACCTGACAAATAAAATGTATATCTTGAATTTTCTGGAAATAGCCTCTGAAGAGTAGTTTATTCTGAATGAATTTTACTAAATTTTGAATAACTGCTAAACCGTAAGATGGACAAAAACTTACTACACAAAAAATGTAGAGCACATTAAAACACACAATTTATGTTATATACATTTTTTTCGTGGAGTTCGTCGTTTTTGTGACATTCCTTATTTTTGGTTTCTGCTATGAAAAACGTATACTTTTCTCATACAGGAACTTGTCAACTCCTATCCATATAGACAAAGGAACTTCATTGACATAGCAACCAGCTTTTGACTATCTTTTTAACCTATGGTACTCCCTTATTTCGCTTCTACTTACAAGGAAGCGAGTAATTAGACTATTTCTGCTATTTTTTTCTGATTAGCATAAAGTAAATAAAAGTATAAGTTTTTTAAGAATAATTTGTTGCAGGGATATGGAGAAAGTCATGTGAATGGTACACATCCGATTTTTTTTTAGAGTCCCCTGTATCCAAAAGAGGCATTTTCAGAAAAAGGTCCGTGTGTGTGTCCGTGTGTCTGTGAACACGACAACTCAAAAACGAAAAGTCGGTAAAATACCAAACTTGGTATTTAAGTTTAGTATCTTCCAGGGATGCGACACGGAGATTTTAAAAAAATTCTCCTACCCCAAACTACCCTTTACATGGACATTTTTTCGAACATTTTATTTTTCTCAAAGATGGCTCCAACGATTTTGTTTAAAATATATATTAAAGATATTTACCTGACAAATAAAATGTATATCTTGAATTTTCTGGGAATAGCCTTTGAATATCACTTTATTCTGGATAATTTGTCTGAATTTTGCATAACTGGTACACCGTAAGATATTGAAAAAAACTTACTACAGAAAAAATGTAGATCACCTTAAAACTTACAATGTATTTATATACATTTTTTTCGTAGAATTAGCCGTTTTCAGATATTCCTTGTCATTGGATTCAGTTGTAAAATACTTAGAACTTTTCATATACGGGAACTTCTCAACACCTAGCCACGTAAAGAAACGGATTTCAAACCCTTAGCAACCACATGTTAAAATATTTGACTGCAGGTTTAGCCTAGCGTATTCCCTTATTTACCTTCTGCTTATAAGGAACTAAGTAATAAGACCGTTTCTGCTAATGTTTATCTCTATTAGCATGAAATATATAGAAGTATAACTTATTAACAATAATTTGTTACAAAGATGTAAAGAAAGTCATGTGACTGAAACACATCAGATTTTATATACTTCCACATGCAATGTAACATATAACCTCACTATTAGATAGACTTACTTGTCTCCTCTGGTAGCTCAGTTGATAGAGCGGTGGACTGTAGGGGTGACATCAATGTAACAGTATTCGATAGGTCGCTGGTTCAAATGCGCCTCATAGGGTTGTTATTTTATACTTATACTTCATGGAAATGGCATGTTATTTATGGACTGCTATGGTTCTCAGCGTCCCATTCTATATTGGGCGTGAAAGACCGCTTAATTTTACTCAGAGGTCTCTCTATCAGGCTTGAGGTTCTTTTAAGTGCCGCAAATCTACGACACGGGACCCACGGCTTTACTTCCCTTCCGAAGGAAGCCATGCTAAGGATTTTTACGCCCAAAAAAATCCACCGTCCTCCGCTGGGCTTGAACCCGTGACCTTGGGCATTATACTTCATGTACTGTAACATTAAACGTCACTATGATATATACGTGTCCATCTCCTCTGGTAGCTCAGTTGGTAGAGCGGTGGACTGTAGTGGTGATATTAATATAATAGTGTTCCATAGGTCGCTGGTTCAAATACGGTTCGGAGGAGTGTCCTTTTTTCTTTTACTTACTACCTATAATGTAATAGATTACCTCAGTATGATATAGCTGAGATCATCTCCTCTGGTAGCTCAGTTGGTAGAGCGGTGGACTGTTGTGGTGATATCAATATAACAGTGTTCCATAGGTCGCTGGTTCAAATCCGTCCCGGGGGGAGTGCTTCTTTTTTCTTTTACTTACTACATTTAATGTAACATATAACCTCACTATAACACAAGGTAACATCATCTCCTCTGGTAGCTCAGTTGGTAGAGCGGTGGACTGTAGTGGTGACATTAATATAACAGTATTCCATAGCTTGCTGGTTCAAATCCGGCTTGGAGGAGTGTTTTTTTTTTCTTTCTTTTATTTAGTACATATAATGTAACAGATAGCTCACTAAGTTAGAGGTTAGTTCATGTCTTCTAGTAGTCAGTTGGTTGGGCGGTGGACTGTAATGATATCAATATAACGGAATTCCATATGTCGCTGATTCAAATCCGGCCCGGAGGATTGTTATTTAATACTTCATTTACTGTAACATATAACCTCACTATGATATAGACTTGCTTGTGTCCTCTGTTAGCTCAGGTGGTAAAGCGTGGACTGTATGGCTAATATCGATATAGCAGTATTACGTAGGTCGCCGGTTCAAATCCGGCTCATGGGGTTGTTATTTTATACTTATAATACATGAATTGTAATTACATATAACCTCACTATGATGTAGATTTACTTATCTCTCTTAGAAGCTCAGTTGGTAGAACGGTGGACTGTAGTGGAGATAACAGTATTCCATAGGTCGCTGGTTCAAATCCAGCCCAGGAGTGTTATTTTATAATTATACTTAATGTACTGTAACATGTAACCTCACTATGATATAGACTTACTTATTTCCTCTGGTAGCTCAGTTGGTAGAGCAGTGATATCAATATAACGGTATTCCAGTGGTCGCTGGCTTACTTTCTCTACACGTAACAGTGTATAGAGAAATTATTAAACTCCACCCAAAAATTCGATACCGAAATATCACCCCCAATATATGTTTTAGGGTCCCCTGTATCCAAAAAAAAAAAAAAAAAGCATTTTCATAAAAAGGTCCATGTGTGTGTGTCTACGATGACTCAAAAACGAAAAGTGGGTAAAATACCAAACCTAGTATTTAAATTCAGTATCTTCCAGGGATGCGAACCGAAGATTGTCAAGAAAATCCCACCACCTCCAAATTACAGGAGTTTGTCAACTCTTGTCCATACAAAGGAACTTCAGTCACATAGTAACCGGTTTTAGACTATCACTTTAGCCTATGCTACTCCCTTATTACTGAGATGTAGAGAAAGTCTTGTGAATGGAACACATCAGATTTTTCTCCGTGCAACAAAAAAAAAAAATCCTTATCGAGTAACTAATCCTAACCGCACTCGGTTCTTCATTTTTTTTTTTTTTGTAGCGTTTAGCGTCAACTTTTACTATTTGTGGCACCGCAGGCGATGACATTTGTGATACATAGAATGAAGATGGAGCACCGGTGGAATGCGATGGAGAACCCGGAGAAAACCCACCCCTGCGCCGCTTTGTCCACCTCAAATCTCACAAACGGTCGCTTGGAATACCCATCATCCGCGTCTAGATTTCTTGGCTCGCACAAATCGTAAAGCGCAAAGAAATAATTCACCGCTTATAAATGTGTAACTTTATCACTTTCTGCAGTTTCAATTATTATTATTTTCAATGTTTTTGAATAAACAATTGTTGTAGTGTACTGTTGCGAGCATCAGTAGTTAGTATACAGTTTTATAATCTACTACTAACCTACTATGTACGCCATTTAAGATCTACGTAAAAACTCGTGCCAACTTCTTGTGTTACACTTACGATTGCATTCTGAATGGGCTTCTCTCGCGCTTGCGCTTTTGCTGCGTCGACAGCACTTGCATCTCATTGTGCATGTGGCCTTAGCGTTCAAATCGAAAAATTACGAACTACCAATATTTGAATACTACTTGTCTCTAACTATTAAAAACCTAAATTTCTCTAGTTTCCCGAGGTAGCGTCCCCAGCTGATTTTGGTATAATTAGTTTATGGTAATTTCCAGTGATTTCATCAAAGCACGTAAACGAAGCGAGCATATTTTCGTACTTACGGTATTTATGAAAGAGTATTTATAAGGCGGGTGTGGTAGCTTATTTAAATTCCTGAGAATAACATCGTTTCTTATAGACATTCTGCAGGGAATAATAATTGCTTCAGTTTTTAAATTGCTTCCTGTGACGCGTCTGTGCTTTGTATGACAAAAAAACACATGAAAGTAGACGTTAAAGGAAGAAAACTCGCCTAAAAAATCTTATGTGTTCTAGTTGCTATGTGATTGAAATTCCTTTGTTTGCTAGTTCACAAAAGTCTATATGAGAAGAGTATAAGTATTTTAAATCTGAAACAAATAACAAGGAATATCTCTGCAGGGTTCAACTTCAAAAAAAAAAAAAAAAAGTATCTATGTCACATAAATTATTTGTTTTATCCAGATCTACATATTTTTATAGTAAGCTTTTGTTTATCTCTTACGGTTCAACAGTTATACAAAATTCAGCCAAATTCATCCAGAATAAGATATTTTTAGCAGCTAATCCCAAAAAAATGCAATGACATTTTATTTGTCATGTAAATATCTTTAATATATCTACAATATTTCAATTAAAATCGTTAGAGCAATTTTTGAGAAAATCAATATTTTTTAAAATATTTCAATGTAAAAGGTAGTTGGCGTGGAGGGGGATTTTCTAAATAATCTTTGTGTCGCATCCTTGGAAATACTAAACTTAAATACCAAATATGTTTTCCATAGACACACACTGACCTTTTTCTAAAAACGTTTTTTTTTAATTCAGGAGTTCTAAAAATGTATTTCCGGTGAAATCTCGCTATCGAATTCTCTGTACACTATGAACACAGTACGTTAGAGAAATAAAATAGAAGAACACGGATAACCGTAACTGGGGAAATAAAATCTTACTCAATTATATAGGTATATAGAGTGTTATTCAATTTGAATTCGAGTTTGGCAAACTAATGCCACAAGAAAGCTGCGTCTGTACACGACAAAATGAATATTGAAATACAAACACTTGGGTTTTATGTAGCACTTTGTATTCACATTTTAATGTCTTTAAACATTTGCTTAACCTTATTCGCAAACTCAAACACCCGTGGGACATTCTTGCACCTCCACATACGCTTTAAGTACCTAGACTAATATATCTAAGTGTTATTCTTAGCAGCTGTAATAAATCGCCACTTTCCTGGCGCTAATAGTTAAAAAGCCTTGAAGGTAGGCTCCACTTACATAATTTCTCTTTCCGTTACGCCATTTTGCTTGCCTCTCATTTTGCCCACCTGTTGCTTCCAAGTGCTGCCGGAGGGAGTGAGTGAGCTGCCTGAGATATTGTGCTAACTCTGCCATTTCATTTCGTACTCGTTTACATATTAGCTGCGCAAAAGAGTTTCGAGGGTGACCTCTTTACACTTATAGTATGTATGTGACTTTAGATTAAAACTAATATTAATAATTTACTGCTAAGCTGTATTTAGCTATTAGGAGTGTCCCAGAATAACATTAAGGTCTTCTTAAAATTAGCTCCAGTAGTTCACCACATAAAATGTCGTATTTTCTATGAGAATAAAGCGAATATTTTGGAGAAATGTACCTAAATATAGTACGATATAGAAAAACTTAAATTCCTCAATGTTGACACTGAAGGTCACGTCGAATTTTGTTCTCTCATGTTAGTAATGATTAATTAATTCTATGGTTATACAGCTCGCAGGGTCTTGGGCCTGTCAACTCGACTGCCGCCCTCAAACCCACACACACGCAGAGGCGGGCGATTATGCAACCGATAAGGGAATGTGATGTGGCCAGCATCATATAGCCGGGATGTTGGCTTTCTTGGCTGGGACTGCAGCCTATCGCAGCTCCTCAGGTTCCAGTGTGTTTGCACGGGAACTAATTTGTGGATCTACTGCAACAGCAGTCAAAACATTCATTTCTTCCTCTTATCCAGTCAATTGTTTGTTTCTGTACGTCTTCTAGATGTTACACTACCACTTTTACATAACTGGTTGAAGAGCGATACATAATTGCGGAAATGGTTTACGTCTATTGGGATATGTTTCTGCGAACACCGTACAGAACAAACTGCATTCTTCCTACACTCTCATCATCAGGAGCATGTCAGCTTTTGTAAATTGGTAAATCCCACCTTTCACTCAGAACCTACTGCTTGAACTTTCACAAACTAACCGACAGAAAGTCGCAATGAACAGAAAATACAGTGTAAACAAAATAATACCGTAACTAGCAACCTAAGCATGTTGAATGGAATGAAAATTGAGTGTATTTATGGACGCTCTTTAACTGCTGTGGTTCTCAACGTCCCATTCTATATTGAGCGTGAAAGACCGCTTAATTTTGCTCAGATACCTCTTTATCAGGTTTGACCAACGGCTTTATTTCCCTTCCAGTAAAGAAGAAAGCCATGCTAAGGATTTTTACGGCCATTAAAATTCCATCGCGCTCCGCCGGGTATGAACCCGCAACCTTGGGTATTAGACTGTCGGTATACAAACTTATCAAAATACGACTTCTCATATACTACTCGCATTAGAATCCTGAAATAAACACGATTGACATTTTAATTTGCCCCGCTTTTATTTTGTTGATGTAAATAGGCATTGTTTCAATTAAAGAATTAAATGTTTATTCAAAAATATACTTTTTAAAT
Organism: Hymenopus coronatus; assembly: GCA_030762935.1. NCBI lineage: Eukaryota > Metazoa > Arthropoda > Insecta > Mantodea > Hymenopodidae > Hymenopus > Hymenopus coronatus. Next base: position 50,368,142 of record CM060890.1, on the reverse strand, counting down.
ATTATCAAAATCTGTTTATAGACTAAAAGTACGAGCTCCTGACTACCAATCAATGCTATGTCAACCGCACATCAATAGCGTTTTCCATTTACGAAATATTTACGATGCAAGTTTTTAGTGATTCAGCCTGTATAGAAATTCAACTCCTTTCGCATGACTTTCTCTACAACAACTGATTGTTAAGAAGTTTATTCTTCTATTTGCTTCATGCTAGTCGAGATAAATTTTAACAGAAAGTCCTTATTAATTGCTTCCTTTTAAGAAGAAGAAAAATAAGGGGGTTAATGGTTAAAGAGCCAAAATTTTTAAAAACTGTTTACTATGTCATACAAATATGTTTCTTTCGATGATAGGAGCTGACAATTCCCGTATGAGAAAAATAAGTATTTTAAAAATGAACCCAAAGGAAGGAATATCTCGGAAATGGACAACTCCACGAAAAAAATGTGTATAATATAAATTGTGTGTTTTATCGAGATCTACGAGATCTTGCGGTTTACCAGTTATGCAAAATTTGGCAACATTCATTCAGAATAAAAAGGATATTTCCATAAAATTCAAGATATACATTTTATTTGTCATGTATCCAGTAGCGGCTCGTGGATTAAAAATGCAGGTGTTCACAAAATCAGCAATTTACCACCGCCGAAGCCGCTGCCGTTACTGCTACCACCGTCGCCGCAACATCAAATCTAGTAATATTAGAAACAATGATAGTGCATTAGATAGATAGACTCCGAGAGTTAACAGTAATATAAGGTGATGAAGGGCTGAAGTCCTTTGATGCAGTTCATGTGAAGAATGGTATTTACAGTGAATAATATTTACATTGTTTGAATTACGCAATTAACACCAAATTTATTTGTACAGAAATTCCACGCGCCGGTTTTTCAAATGTGCAAACGTTTCTATCACTCGGTAATTAAAGTATTTTATGCTGTTGAACAGTTTCTTCTCAATAGCATTGCCAGTGCTGAAAGACGGTCTTCACCCATCGTATTCCTAGTAAAGGTTTCAATTCTTTTTATTGTAGAAAAGCATATTTCTGGTTCTGATGTTGTCATGGTCGTAGTGATAACAATCTTCGGAAAAATTCCTTCGTTGAGGCTGTTTTCTGTTATGAACTGCTTAACTCTCGCATAAATGCAAATTACTAAGAAAAATAGCGCGTCTCACAAAGACTGCAGTTGCACTTACGGATAGTTTCAACTAAATCTCAAAGATAGCAGCACCTCCTGCTGATAAACAGAACCCTGGAGGTGTTAATGTTCACGGTCGTACTGTGCTCATTTCTGGCTGTAAAATTCCGAGCTGCTTTGTTACCCGCGCAAGCGCAGAGCTTGCTAAACGTTAGTTATACGCTAGCACACGAGGCCTGTGCTACAAGCGTTGTTGTCACGTACTCAGGTTCTCGGCTGTGTTCAGTCTGAAGAGCAAAGCGCGGTATATTTAAACAAGTGGCACCGGATAGCGCATTTTATTAAATGTTTCCTGAAAGAGAAAAAGGAGATTCACTAAGAAATATTGGAGGTTCACGTGCTCTTGTGCTCCCACACAGCAGCCGCCGCTGCATGTATCCTTTATCTTCCACCGATGTCAACTATGTATATTTAAATTGTATAGATGTATAGATTTTTTAAAACTCCTATTTATATGTAAAATTTGAATCCTGTGTTTAAGGATCTGATGAGAATTCTCATGAATATGGATGGACAGACAGAAATCTAGGCTAATAGGGCTGTTATTGAGATAATTATTATTTTTAAAATATTTATAAAATTGCATTTTTATTTTTACAATGAAAAATGTAATGTTAATGAAAAATGTATATAATTGAATATAAGATATACGTAAATAGGCTTAACCACTTGAGCTTTTATCCGGTCAACACATCTGCTTTATTGGAATATGTAATTCAATTTTCTGCAGTAACGACTGTATGCAAAAACGAAAAACACACCCTGCAAATACCCTGCAAATATATCACTCATTTAATTTGCGGTGCTGCAAGAGTGTCAGGAATACCAAAATATTTTTGAACATGAGGTAAAGGTTAAAAATAGAGTAACGATTCAAGTCTGATAACATATCAACTGAGAAATCCCCACTGTCATACAAATCCAATCATAATTGCAGGATATATGATTTTACTCATGGTGAGAAATTCCTTATCGCTTCTAATGCGCTATGGTAAATACTGGAAATATCGAACTAGTTAGTTATGCCCAAGAGATTGTGCGAAATTTGTTCTGCTATCGTACCATCTGCTGTTTGACCTATATTTCTTGTTTTGTTGTATTTAAATTATAGTCACACATTTTCAGTTTGTTAATGGTAATAAAATGAAATGTTATCGCTTAGTTACATGGTGTAACTGTATTGGTATCGAATACTTCGTGTACTCAAAAATCTGTGTTATATTCCCATGACTTTCTCTATATATTCTGCAACAAATTAATCTTCCAAAAGCTCATTCTTCTTTCTACTGCTTGTTAATTAGCAGAATAGTCATTTTACTTTCTCTAGCTCGTATGTACATAGTGAATAGAGAATTTATTGTATTCCACCTAAAATTTTGATGTCGAGATTTAACCGGAAATATATGTTTTGAGTTCCCCTGAGTCCGAAGAAAGCTTTTTTAGAAAAAGGTTCGTGGACAGCATAGCTCAAAAACTAAAAGACCATTAAATACCAAACTTGGTATTTAACTTTAGTATCTTTCAAGGATACGACACGAAGATTTCCAAGAAAATTTCTCCACCATAAACTACCCTTTACATGGAACAATTTTCGAAAATGTTTTTCTCAAAAATGGCTCTGACGATTTTTATTAATGGTATATTAAAATATTTTGCATAACGGTTAAACCGTAAGAGATAGAAAAACGCTTACTACACAACAGAATGTAGATCTCGAAAAAACACATAATTCGTCACATACGTTTTTTATGTAGAGCTGACCGTTTCTTAGATGTTCCTTATTATTAGTTTCAATTTTAAATTTTTTTTTTTTTTTTCAAGCCGCAAGTGACTTTCATTTCATCTGTCTTGTTTTACTGCAGGCCATTCAAAGCGAACCGAACTTCAATTGTTTCACATATGACCAGCTTTTAAAAGTTTTGACTATCGATTAACCTAGTATTCCCTTATGTCCCTTCTACTTACAAGGAAGCAAGTAATAAGACAATTTCTGTCTTGATTAACATATTGTAAATAAAAGAATAATCTTTAGTAAGGAAAGTTATTTGTGTAACAGCTGCATGATCATTGTTGTGAAATAACTCTATATTAACGGTAAGTTATTGGCATTAGTTTAATAATGTTATATCATTAGATACACACAAACATTCACTCTCACACTGATATTTTCAGTCTCTGTAGGGGATAAGAAATAATTCTGGTTAAAGAAATATTCCCCACCCAAGCCAGGAATCAAACTAGGGACCTCCGAATGAGAAATTAGCTAGCTGACCACTCGACCACGGAGGCAGTCAGAATAGTCTATTACTTATTTCGTTGTAGGTCTACACTAGAAATACCTAAGAAATTGAAACCGAATTTCAATATCATCACATACACATCGCGTTTTAAAATGTGACTTTACCTTGAAATTCGCTTCTCTTTGCAATACCAGGAATAACACAAGAGAAATACGAATGGCAACTTCCTGTTTGAGAAAAGTATATATATTTTAAAATGGAAAATAATAACAAGGAATATCTCGGAAATTGTCAATTTGGACAAAAAAATCTGGCGTGTTACACTCACATGACTTTCTCTAGCTGCTCTACAAACAAACTTCTTACAAAAGATTAGTATTATTCTTAATATACACCATGCTAATCGAGATAAACATTAGCAGAATGTTCTTATTACTTATGTCCTTTTAAGTAAAAGGAAACTAAAGGAATGCACTACGCCAAAGTGATAGTCAAATGTTCTATAGGATTGTGGTTGCAAATCGCTTCTTTGCTTGACCAGGAGTAGAACAAAAGAAAAATGGACTCTTCCTGTGAAGTGTGAAAAGTATAAGTACTTTACAATTGAAACCAATAACAAGTAATATCTGAGAAACGATTACCTTACAACAAAAACGTAAATAACATAAATTATGTGTTTTGACGAGATCTACATTTTTTGCAGTAAGTTTTTGTCTATCTCTTACCGTTTAGTAGTTAAGCAAAATTCGGAAAAATTCATCTAGAACAAAGAGGTTTTCAGAGGCTATTCCCAAAAAATTCAAGATATATCTTTTATTTCGAATGTAAATATCTTTAATTTGCGGGATTTTAATCAAAATCGTTAGAGCCATTTTTGAAAAAAAAAAAACAATTTTTTTCAAAAATGTTACATGTAAACGATAGTTTATGGTGGAGGGAATTTTCTTGAAAATTTTCGTGTGGCATTCTAATTACCAAGTTTGGTATTTGACGGTCTTTTAGTTTTTGAGCAATTCTGTCCAAAGACGGGCGCAGGACCAAAGCCTCCCGTACCCAGGCAAGCTTAGCAGCGAAACCGGTGAAATTAGCCAGCAAGTGGGTATGCCTCATTTTTTCCCTTGATTTCTTTCAGTGTACGGCAAATTAGTAAACATGTTTTCCGACGAGACTAAAATTACGGTGAGTAGGACAGGAAGGAAAAGTCTACTTCGGAACGGTTATACTTTCGGATTTCAGAAGTGTTAAAAAATGTGGTAGCGCTATGGACGTGCAAAAGTTGCAAACGTTTTATTAAAACCTTCTCCATTGAAGAAATAGATGTTCTGGATATTCAAGAGGACCATAATCACGCGGCACCACTTAGTGACAGAATTCAGAGACAGAAAGTACTTTGTGATCTGAAGAGAAAAGCTACCGAAGATGTATGTGAAAGGCCATCAAAACTAATATATCAGCAACTGAAGAGAGAAAACATGGAAGAAGTAACCATTGTAACATCTTCCACTAGAATTATGTAATGTTTCATTAAATATTATAAACACCAAACTGCAACTGTTACCTGTATCGACGGGGAGGCTACCTGCTTTGGAGAGGCTTCGGGGCTATTTTTCTGACCGCGGGAGGCTTTGGTACCGCACTCCCACAGACATACACGCGCGCGTGTGAATCTTTTTTTCTAAAAATGCTTTTCACGGGCTCAGGGGACCCCAAAACATAGATATATTTCCGGTGAAATCTCGCATCAAATTTTGGGTGGAATACAACACCTCCATCCACGATGTAAATTGTACATGCGGGCTAGAGAAAGTACTTATGTAACATCAATTGTGTGCGTTAAAATATACAATTTATTCCAAATAACTTTATACTTTCGCGACAGGTACTATATACATAGTATATAGAGAAGGTACTGCATTCCACCCAAAATTTTGACACCGAGATTTCACCGGAAATACATGGTTTCGGTCCCCCTGAATCAAAAAAGAAAAGTTAGAAAAAGGTTCGTGTGTACGTGTGTGTACGCGTTTTTTTCAACCTCCGATAGGTTATAAATAAAAGATAAGCACAGAGAAAATAATCATTTTATTACTAAAAGTTTTGTACACTTATGGTTACTTTTCAACATAATCACCGAAAAGATTGAGATATTTATCGTACCTGTGTACAAGCTTTGCAATACATGCTTCAAAAATGTTGCCGCCAATTTTAAATGAGCATTGACGTTTTTTGTTATATCTTTAATATACTATATTTTAATCAAAACCGTTAGAGCCATTTTTGAGAAAATCAAACTTTTCGAAAATTGTTCCATGTAAAGTGTAGTTGAAAATCTTCGTGTCGCATCCTTAGAAGATACCGAAGTTAAATACCAAGTATTTAACGGCCTTTTCGTTTTTGAGCTATGCTGCCCATAGACACCCACATACACAGACACATGGACATTTTTCTAATTTTTTTATTCAGGGGGTCTCAAAATATGTATTTTCGGTGAAATCTCGGTATCGAATTTTTGGGTGCATTACAATACCTTCTCTATACACTATGTACATAGTAGGTACGTGTAGAGAAAGTAAAATTAGTGAATTTTTGAATTCCTGAGTTAAAGGAGTTTTTGTTATAAAAATTTAAAACTCTGAAATTATATAATTTAAAACATTAATGTGTTGTACTATAATACGCATTAAATATATAAGGAACACGCATCGATGTAACTAAACGGTATTTAATTCAAAATCTTCTCGGGCTTCTAGCCAGCTTTGAATTAACACGTCGCCAGGAAAGCTTCAGTTCTTATTTTAAACGGTATTTGCTAAAGTGAAGCTAAAAGATAATAATAAAGATAATGTAATATCGTTTTCATTAGTATGTAATCGAAAAGGAAACTAAAAGGTGCAAAATAATTATTAGACATGATATAAAACTGACATACAATAAATACATTATAGCAATGTTATATAGACCCTAAAATGCTAAAAATGTTTATTATACTCGTACATATGATTTCGAGAAAGGAAAATTAAACCTCTTATTGCAGATGTATCAATTTATTTTATTTTTTCATTCTTCAGTCCAAAATGCAAAGGAATGGTGCCGAAATCCAACCATCAGATTGAAAATGATTTCTAGATTGCATTTTGACTTGAAATGTGGGATTTTGGATGTGCAAACATCCCTTTTCTCATTGTTAGCGTCTTCTGGTTGCGCTTTAAACTTTCCAAATCTAACGGTACGATCGATGATGACTTCTATTTTTGTGTCTTCTTGAATTGCAATTATATCAATTCGTCTTGTGCCACAGATAGTTTCCATACCGTGCATTTCTTCGAAGACTTCGTAGTTCGTTCGCATTTCGTGCCAATTGCAGATTTAAATACTGCTTTAATTATTTTTTTCTCGGGAGAATGAAAGATATTGTGCCAAATGTATTAAATAATACATGGAAAATAACAGCATGATTTAATAGCCTCCATATCACTTACTCTCCATATAAGAATAAATTCGTGATTATGTATTCAGGATACAAACAGGGACGATTGATTCATGCACAAATCGTGCATCATGGCAAACTATCGAACGAAGGCAAGGGTAAGAAGATTCATGAATCGTAAACGAAACGTATGGAAGTAGTTCATGCTGTATGAACTTACTTTTTTGTGCGGGGGGGAGGGTACTTTTTCTTTCTTTCTTTCTTTATACGTACTATGTAGATATTGTATAGAGAAGGCATTGTATTGCGCCCAAAATTCGATACACAGATTTCACCGGAAATACACGTTTTGGGACTCCCTGAATCCAAAAAAGCCTTTTTAGAAAAATGTCCGTGTGTCTGTCTGTGTGTGTGTGTCTGTGTGCCTGTGGGCAGTATAGCTCAAAAACGAAAAGATCATTAAATACCAAACTTGGTATTTAAGTTCGATACCTTCCAAGGACGTGACACGAAGATTTTCAACTACCTTTTACATGGAAAAAATTTCGAACATTTTAATTTTCTAAAAAATGGCTCTAACGATTTTAATGACAAATAAAATGTATATCTTCAATTTTCTGGGAAAGCTTCGGAAGAGATGTTTATTCTGGAGGCATTGTGTGGAATTTTGCATAACTCATTAATCGTAAGAGATAGGCAAAAACTTACATAAGAAAAAGTACAGATCTCGTTAAAACATACAATTTATGTTATATACATTTTTTTCGTGGAGTTGGCCGTTTTTTTTTTTAGATATTCCATGTTGTTAGTTTCAGCATTAAGTTTTTCATACGGGAATTTATCAACTCCTGTCCATACAAACAATGTTACTTTAATCACATAGCAACAAGATTTTAAAACATTTGACTATCGATTTAGCCAATGGTACTCCCTTATTTCCCTTCTATTTACAAAGAAGCAAATAATAACACCCTTTCTGCTATTTTTTTTCTCGATTAGTATTAAGGAAATAGAAGAATAAGCGTTTTAGCAATAATTTATTGTAGAGAAAGACATGTGAATGGAACACGTCAGATTTCTTTTTTTATTTGTATAGCCCTCGTTAATTTCAATAGCATATCGGGAGCTTTTGAGTTGTGAAACAAGTCATTATCTGTAGGTTAACAACATTAAGTTAATCATTTTGTATCATTAAACACACGCACATTCACACTTCCAGACTTTATGGGAGATAGGGATTAATTCTGATTAAAGAAAAATTCCCTGCCGGGAATCGAACCCGAGATCTCTGGTTGAAAATTCAGGCTCGCTAGACCACTCGACCATGTAGGTCCTTTTGAGAGTATTTCCGTTGTTAGTATAAGTACTGTATTCCCATCTTCCATACTTCACGCCAGTCCCCTTCCTTCAGGTTATGTTGTTTCATCATTTCGACCGCATTAAATTTCCATGATGCTCTCGGTTGTCTACGCTTTCTTCTTCCAGAAGGTGACCATTGTCTTAGGCGGCTCTTCAGCTAATTTTAGTGACATGCCCATACCACTGTAGATCGTCTTTCATTCACCCATTTCCATACACCTTATATCTTCATTTTTCCATCTCTCAAACCTAGATATCCTTAACGGAATCAAATCGAACTGAATCGAAACTCCTTCAGCCGTTCTCATCTGGCGGAATCAAATCGAATCGAACTGAATAAACGCGCGAATCTGAAGTATGTGTACTTGTGGAGTTAGAAAGCCTTATCAATCAGTGGAGTCATAGCATCATCATACATATGAGAAAAGGCAGAGAAAGAAGAGACAAACAACAGAAGAACTAGAAATATTGGATTCGTGATACTACTTATACTTATTTAAAAAAAAAGGAACACACGTGGTTGCAAATAATTTACCAATTTCATTCCAAGCATTAGTATTAGAACAATACGTATTTATTATTTTTGCCACAGGTTTCAGCCAGATGTATTAGCTTTCCTTCGTTCATTTTACGGAGTTCATACTTAAAATGACAATATTCCAGCCTAACCTCAAATAAACAAACCATTCTGATGCTTCCACAACATTGCGCATTCTTTTGGTCTCTACCATCCCCGTCTAACTCCATTGACCGAATTGCATACATTTCCGCTGGCTGCCGTGTGATAACACTTGGTGTCGCGTCGATCGCAGGAAGTGGAATACGAGTCCAATTTTTTAACATTGAGTTAACCATCTATTCGTTTGTAGTTATTTTTGGTTTCTACGAAGACTCACGTTAACTAATGATTATAAGCGAAACAAAAGATTCCTCTCTAGCTGTAGAACAAACATTCTTGCCAGCGAATTCTTTTCGATTCGATTAAAGGCATCTTCTTTTGTTTCTTTCTTTGAAACCTTTGAAAATGAAATTCTATTAGATTTGATTCTGCCAAATGGGAGTATACACTAACTCTTCCTCGGATTCCATCCATCTCTACTGCCTGTTTCTATTTTTGTGCCTCTTTGCAAGTACTAGCCTCCAACCTTCAGCTAAAATACTCTTGATGACTGAAATGTTCTTTTCTTTATCTGTCTACAACTCCTACCCCATTGATATCCCACTCAACATTGTCTGAAGTATTCTAAGATCTACATCAGCATTGCAGCTACCTTATTCATGGATTGATTGATTACTGAAAAACAATAGTTTGACCTAATTCTACTTCAATACAGACCACCTATTCGGCGCAATAGTTTATGATGGCTGCATTGCTATATCATTCCTGTGTATGCTGGAATCTGTGGACGATTTGTTTTATTGAAATGTGCACCTTTGTTCTGATAAGATGACGGTTAGCCCGTTCTTGCGCATCCTTTCAATTTCTCGTTTTACAATGAGCGTATCACTTGGTTGAAAATTAATGCAAAAGGGGAGAGTTTCATAATTAAGAGAAAGCTATGGGTGTAAACCCCATAGCACTATATCCGAAGATTCTCCACTTTCCCTTTACCCGCAGTGTCAGACATTCAGACAAGGATTGTCCATTACCAAGAACATCCCCCCACTCTGACCTGCCACCGCTTCACTACTCAGTGGTTCCGACCAAGACGAAGTTGTTAGACAAAGTGGAGTGCGGTTTTCTTATAAGGGGTTGGTCACCCTCCTAACGCGCATGCTGCGGTTGCACGAGAGAGAGCTGGACATGTTTGTTTTACCTCAGCCTGGAACAGTTCTGCACTTGGATTAAGGAAAGTACAATCTAACAGTTGATCAACACACCTAGCTGCATTCCGAGAGAAGTTTGTTAATTACGAAGTGCTGCAGAATTACCTATTGCTACTACGTAAGACTGTTTTCTACTTGGCAACGGATACACATTGTTTATAAAATTTCAAAAACAAAATATCGAGTTTTGCTGTATAATATATACTTTATAGGCCCCTTGGTCTCCAAAATAGTTATTTTACACCGCTAAAGCGATAACTAGAATTTTTAACAATAGACACACAAATTAAAGTTGCATTTTATCACTCCATTGTAACCAACTTTGATTTCAACTCTAAACACATGGCAACCAAGCTTTGTATTTTCTCATGTTTAATAAAACGGCTAAGTTTTATTACCTTTTACATTTCATCGTTTCATTTAACATTATTGATCTCTCAAGGTGCTCTCATTATTTGTTCATAATTCAAATCGCTACACTTCATTAATGACAATCTGTTGTCCATTTACTTATTACCTATTTTTTTTTTTTTTTTTTTCTTTTTACTTCATTCACACGGAGGTACTATGTAAATTGTGTTCAGCGAAGGTATTATATTCTACTAAAAAAAATTCTATATCAAGATTTCACTAGCAATATATGTTTTGAGCCTAAGTCCAAACAAAAGCATTATTAGAAAAAATAGAGTCTGTGGACAAAAACTCATAAACGAAAAGACTGGTATTTAATTTTAGTGTATTCAAAGGATGCGACACGAAGATTTCGAAGAAAATCCTCACTCCAAATTATTCCTTACATAGAAAAATATTCTCAAAAAAATTGCTCAACCGTTTTGATTAAAATGCCGCATGTTAAAGATATTCACATCACAAATAAAATGTTTATCTTTATTATATATTGTACAATTAACCGTTTCCGAGATATTTCTTGTTGTTGGTTTCACGTTAAAGTAGGTACTTGCTCAAGCAGGAAACTTTCGTTTCACGTTTTTATTTTACTACCGGGAATGCAAAAGAGAGCTGAATTTAAATTGTTTCATATAGCGGTAGCTTATAAAAGCTTTTACTATCACTTTAGCTGGTGTATTCCCTTAGTTCCCTTCTACTTACAAAGAAGCAAGTTATAAGTCCATTTCTGCCAATGTTTATCTTGATTAGTATGATATAGATAAAAAAACAATCTTTTGTAAAATTAATTTTACATAGGATAGCTAAGGAAAGCTATGTGAATGGAACATACAAGATTTGTTTAGTGTCATTCATTTAATGCCGCTCTGACTGGCTATACCGCGACGGTTCTGTTCGTGGTGTTCATTTGATTTATATGGTGGACCCGTGCCCATACCACTTTCTCTTACGCCTAGCAGACGGTGTAAGGGTGTCATTCAATCTGACTGCTTTTTCACCATACTCAGATGGTATACAGTCAGCCTTCTAGCTCTCATACCTTATACAACATACTAATTTCCTCCGCGACAAACAGATGGCGCTCCGATCTAGCTGCTTTCACTATCTATGTATATAATAACACAAAATAATAAATAAAATGGAAACAATAAATTCCAATCTTAATAATGATATTAATAAATTTCATGATTACTTACTTTCGTATTTTTACTTTCGTTTCAATTTCTATGTACATAGTTGTATCTAGAATTTGGCTCTGGGGGAATCAAGAATATATTTTATAATTAAAGTTTCCCTCCCTCCTCATCACATCAATATTTTAAAAACTGCCTCCGTAGTTCAGGGATAACGTGCTAGCCTCTAGTTCCCAAGATCGCGAGTTCAAATCTGGCGGAGGTGATGGACTTTTTTTCGGGGTAAAAATCCTTAGCATAGCTTCCTTCGGAACACCACTCCAGTCACGTCTGCTTCCGCAGCCTGCGCAGCTTAAGGTGCGGAGGCCCCCACCCAAAAGAGGTCTGTCAGATAGTTTCCACCGAAAAGCCGAAGTATGCCAATTGTGTTGGCGACCATGTCGCATGTTATCGTGGTTGTCCTGTGAGGAGAGCTGTCATCGCGGCCAGAAGGCCGCCACCAGAAGCTCAGCAGGACACAACCACAGCTGCACCTGCCGCCAACCAGCGCGAACATCTGCACCAGCTCCACCAGTAAGGCAGCCGGCGCAAGAAAGCACCACAACCAATACTACAACGGCGCAAAGGACTGCGCGCAATCCTGCAGTGTCTCGGGATGGTACTAACTAACGCCAACCCCCACGCAAAACGACAGCTCCAGCCAACCCCAAACCAAACCCACCTACCCAAGCTAGGGTACGCTGGCCTGCCAGGCAGCCGAACTTCACCCCCAGGGCTCTGCTAGGACATGATACTCCCATGCCCGAGCGACAGCCAGGGCAGGATGAAACTAGCGGCGGACCTGCGCCCCGACGGATTCCTCACCCAGCCACTCCAAGAATCACCACTCCCCTGTCCTGCAGCTATCAGAGGTGATGGCATGGCTACAGCAGCTTCTGCTGAACCACGGCCAGCGCATTTATGATCTGCTGGTCAGATTCCTTCCCGCCAACGACCCGGTTGCAAAAATGGCTTTTGCCATGGAGAGCCTCGTCCTCCTGACTATGATTGTCCAGACCGCCCAGAATGGTGAATCGAACTAGATCTCGTACCTCATTTAGATTCGCCTTCTGGAAGGTGTGTGGCCTGATTAGTCAGGGGAACGAGCTCCAGCATTTTGCCGGCTCACTTGCCTTAGATCTCGTGCTGGTCATCGAGACACACCTCCGTCCAGGCACCCATTTCGTATTCCGGGCTACAACTACCTCAGAGTGGATCGCGTGGATCACCGTGGAGGTGCCACAGTGATCTTCGTGAGGAAAAGAGTAGTTCATAGACCCATCCAGCTCCCGCCTCTTCAAACCATAGAAGCCACGGCTGTCTGTGTTGACCTAGGCGGTACGGAAGTTTTACGGTGTCTGTATACCACCCACCCCGAAGCCAGTTCGGACGAAACGAGCAACTTTCCATCCTCGCCCTGCATCCTAATGTCATTCTGGCCGGGGACTTCAATGCCAAATATCCGCGTTGATATTGCGGTCACCGAGCGGACGCTCGAGGCAGTGAAATTATACGCATGGTAGATGCGGACCCTCACATCAGAGTAGAGAGCCCCTGGCAACCCACACACCATCCACGAGGTCAAGGACGGGCAACCGTTATTGACTTCGCGATATTCAAACAATTCCCTTTTCATACATCTCTCACTTCGATCAACGCACTTCATTCCGATCATATGTTAGCTGGAAGTCGGGTAGTCAGTCACGACGTCTCGGTTCAACACCGCGATGTCGACTGAGAATGCGTCAGGGTTTGCCTCAACCACTCCATCCAGCCGAACCCTAGGATCACAGACATCCCATCCCTGGAAGTTGCGGTCTCATCCTTTACTTCCATCATGGTGCGAACTGTCCATAACCTTATCGTTCACACCATAGTTTCCCATGACCCTGGAGCTCCAATTTCTCATCCGCCTATCCTGGGCTGCCTGCAGACTATACCAGCCCTGTAATCGAACACTCCTGATGCGTTTACGCCGGGGTTCTCCTTACAATCCTTCAAGAGTTGCTTGGATTTACAAAATTCCAACCCAAAATAAACTAATATTTTATGAAAATTACACCAGCGGTGCACAAGGGCAATTGCACTGATACTGGGATCTGTTGAGGAGCAAACTTGCTACCTTCTTTCACTCCTCAGCCTCATTTTCACCCGTCGTCCTGCAAACCCCATATTTCCGTCAGCATGTTGTTAAATTCTAGCAAGCATGGGAACACGTCTAACACACAGTTCAGCTTGCGAATTTTACATATGTCATGCAGAATCGCAACCGTTTGAGATTCAAGGAGGAGTCATCCGCAACATCCAATAGCAGACGAGTAATGAAAAAGAAGGCGCATGGTGGAGTAGATATATTTAACACATGTAACAATCACCCTTTAAAAAAATACAGTTAGAAAGAAATATGTAAATTTTCAATTTAAAATCTTAGTGTATTTATACCGTAATTATAATATGTATATGTGGGAATACATACACAGTATAAAGTCCTCCTGTAATGTTTACATCAGTGCATAACTGAATAGCAACATAGACATTGTGCAGTTACGTTTAACCTAGGCCTAAAAAAGAGAAACTGAATATGAATTCCACTATTATTGACGGCCGAAGGCCTTGTAAGAACCGTCAATTATTTGCCGTATTCGCGGAGTGAGAATTTTTATTCCAAAATGTACTGCACGTTCGCATTTGCCATTTAGAAATATATAATATGTATTTATATTATTCATTTAATTAATATTTTTGTGTATAGCTATACATATTAATTAGGTTATACACTGTCAGCTTTCTGCAGCGTTGAATTGCAAAGTAAAGCTTCGTTAACCCTTCTAAAGTAATGGAAAGGGTGTATTTTCAACTTAACATCTAAAAATATAAAAATATATATATATAATTGTAGTTATAACTTAATTATAATATGTATAATGTGGGTATACATCTATAGTATTAAGTTATCCTGTAAATTTTAAATAAGTAAATAAGTGAACAGCTACCCACTGCGTCGAATTGCAAAGCAATTAGGTATTATGCAGATAGGTGCCTTCAAGAAGAAATTGACATGTAAATGTTTTATGGATGAAATAAATGAAATGAATCGCCAGTGCCACTCTATTACTAACGGCCAAAGATCTCGTAATGACCGTCAATTATTTGCCGTGATGGCGGAGTCAGAATGTTTAATGCACAGTGTATTGTAGTCTCACATTTTTCATTTAGAAATATATAATATGGAATTTTATTATTCAATTTATATTTTTGCATATATTCGTATATTAATAAGTTTATAAATTATCTCCTTTCTCCAGCCTTGCATTGCGAAGTAAATACCGCTTCTTTATCCCATCCAAATATTGTCAAACTGAAAGCAAAGCCAAAGCAACCATTAGTCCAGCTTTTAGAGCAAGAATATAAGTCTCAAATAGCAAATGATTCAATTGTTGAATAAGAGGAATCCATATTGATGAGTCTGAGGTGAGGTACTAAGCCTTTGAAAGCTCAAGTCTTTTTTATAATATTCCAGTATTTTATCCCACAAAGACGTAACAGAAGAGCACTTTATATAAATTCAAATTCCTAATGGAAGTGATAAATTCTAACGTACCTAATATCTTCAATTTAGTTTTCCCACGACTCTCATTTCGAAAAATCTTACATATAAAGGGTAGTTTGGTGTGGAGTGGGAGTATTTGTCTGAAAATCGTGTGATGCATCCTTGGAAAATATGTAACTTAAAGTTTGCTGTTTAACCGACTTTTCATTATTTAGTTATGATGAACGTGCGCACACATAGACCTTTTTCTAAAAATGCTCTTTTTTAATTCAGTGGACCTAAAAACATGTATTTCAGGTGAAATATTAGTATCGAATTTTTGGGTAGAATACAATTCCTTCTCTACTTACTATGTAGCTTGTAGATATGTGTAGAGAAAATAATAAGCACATTTAACAATCAGTAAAAATAATAATCAGTTAGTACTTCCTGTTGATTAGCTAATCTTCACTAAATAAATAATACTTTAAATAACTGAATGAATGTGGTAGATGAAAGAAATTAGTGAAAATAAAGCACGCGCACGCGCACGCACGCACGCACACACACACACACACACACACACACACACACTTTATTAGTTTAATTAAAGCGATATTCTTACTGCGTAAAATGATTTAACAAGATTTTTTTAAATTAGTGATCAAAATGTAGTAACAGTAATAGTTTTACATTCCTTGTGATTTTAAAGAAATTCATTTCACTTACCTTTCGGCGAGAGCTATGTTGGCAAAGCAAATGCTTTGACAGTAGATGATGGCAAAATCGCACACTTTCACATTTACATAGTTTGCTTTTTTCTAATAACAAAGTTTGTCTTCGTCAGATTGACGAAATCTACTAACCATTTGTTGACACTCATTTCGTGAAACAAATTTACTCTTAATGTGCACTTAAAAGCGTTTTCACCAATAACGTTGACACTTTGTGGCCGATGGTAAATATTTCTTCTTGTATCGACAGGTCTTCAATTGCTTAAGTCATAGCGCATATAGCTGATTTGCGATAATGGCCGCAAGTAAGTTCCCTCTGATGAGCAGAACAGCGGAGTCCGTATCCGCGTTAGTTAGCGCATCTTCTAATTGGATGTAGCGTTTGACTCCTCCCACGGTTGTAATTCCGCACGACATATGTGAAATTCGCATCATGCTACCCTCAGCCTGCCAACTGCTCGTGTCGTGTCCTTCGGAAGGGAAGTAAAGGCGCTGGTCCCGTGTTGTAGATTTACGGCACGTAAAACCTCAAAACTGGAACCGGGCCTCTGGGGAAAATTAAGTGGTATTCACGTCTAAATGGAACGCTGAGAACTGTAGCATTAAAGAGCTCCATAAATAAAATTTACTTTCTTTTTTGCATAATCAATATAAACTTATTTTTATGTTTGGACTTTTTATTCAATTTTAGTCAATATTACAGATTACCCATAGCAAATTAAACGAATGAAAGAATTTCAATAGTATACTCATTTGTGATCTAGTCGAGTATATTCCTGTGCTATACCACTTAATATTTTTGTTTAAAACTTTATTAATTATTCAACCTTCATATTTTATGTTTAGCTTGTATTTTTAGTTTCTCTATCACGTACAATGTACATAATAGGTAGAGAAGGTATTGCATTCCATCCAGAAACTCAATAGTGATATTTTATCTAAAATACATGATTTGAGGACACGTACATTCCAGAAAAAGCACTTTTAGAATAAGATCCGTGCGTGTGTGTGAATAACATAACTATAAACAAAAGTAGGTCGCCCTCCGTGGTGTAATGCTTACCATGCTAACTTCATATACCCAAGGTCGCGGGTTCAAACCCAGCGAAGGACGATAGATGTTTTCGAACTAAAAATCCTTAGCATGGCTACCTTCGGAAGGAAAATAAAGCCGTTGGTCCCGTGACGTAGATTTACGATACGTAAAAGAACCTCAAGCCTGATAAAGAGGCCTCTGAGTAAAATTAAGCGGTCTTTCACGCCTAGTATAGAATGGGATGCTGAGAGCACAGCAATTAGAGAGTGTCCATAAATAAAACTTAATTTTTTTTTTTCAACAAAAGTAGGTTAACTACTTAACTTGGTATTTGAGTTTAGTATCTTTCAAACATGTGACGGTAAGATTTTTATGAAAATTCCCCATCCATCCCAAACTACCGTTTATATGGAATATTTTTACTTTCTCTATATGTACTATGTACA
The DNA here is from genome assembly GCA_030762935.1 of Hymenopus coronatus. Classification (NCBI taxonomy): domain Eukaryota; kingdom Metazoa; phylum Arthropoda; class Insecta; order Mantodea; family Hymenopodidae; genus Hymenopus; species Hymenopus coronatus. The sequence continues at coordinate 50,350,765 of CM060890.1, read as the reverse complement.
TAGTGTATAGTTAATGTATTGCACTCCACCCAAAAATTCGATACCGAGATTTTACCGGAAATATATGTTTTAGGGTCCCCTTTATCTAAAAAAAAAAAAAAAAGCTTTTTCGGAAAAAGGTCCTTGTGTGTGTCCGTGAACATAACTCAAAAACGAAAAGTCGGTAAAATACCAAACTTGGTATCTAAGTTTAGTATCTTCCGGAGATGCGACATGAAGATTTTGAAAAAAATCCCCCCACCAACAACTACCCTTTAGATGGAACTTTTTTCGAACATTTTGATTTTCTCAAAAATGGCTCTAACGATTTTGATTATAATTTCGTATATTAAAGACATTTATCTGACAAATAAAATGTATATCTTGAATTTTCTGGGAATAGCCTCTGAAGAGTAGTTTATTCTGGATGAATTTTAATGAATTTTGAATAACTGCTAAACCGTAAGAGATGGACAAAAACTTACTCCACAAAAAATGTAGAGCACGTTAAAACACACAATTTATGTTTTATACGTTTTTTCGTGGAGTTTGTCGTTTTTGAGACATTCCTTATTTTTTATTTCTGCTATGAAAAACTTATATTTTTCTCATATAGGAACTTGTCAACTCCTATCCATATAAACAAAGGAACTTCATTGACATAGAAACCAGCTTTTGACTATCGTTTTAACCTATGATAGTCCCTTATTTCGCTTCTACATACAAGGAAGCAAGTAACAAGACTATTTCTGCTATTTTTTTCTGATTAGCATAAAGTAAATAGAAGTATAAGCTTTTTAAGAATAATATGTTGCAGGGATAAAGAGAAAGTCATGTGAATGGTACACATCAGATGTTTTAACGTATTTCCCAAAACTGACTAAAATTTTGGATTAAATATTACAGAAATTTAGAGGCAAATAAAATGTATATCTAGAATTTTCTGGGAATAGCCTCTGAAGCATTCTTCATTCTGAAGGACTTTAGCAAAAGCGATAAACCATAAGATATAGATAAAAAATCATTCTACACAAAAATGTTGATCTCATTTAAAAACACAATTTATTACAAGTACATTTTTGTAGAGTTAATCATTTCGCAGTTATTCCTCGTTATTGATATAAATGTTCCAATAATGCCTTTCTCAAATGGGAAGTCGTCATTCGTTTATTTTTTCTCCTGGTCATGCAAATAGAACGGAATGTCAAAATCATCACTTGACGATCAGTTTTTAATAGATTTGACTACTGCATTAGCCTAATATATTCCCTTATTTCTCTTGTACCTACAAGGAAATAACTACCTAATGATTATTCTGCGTAAAAATTATGTGAAAATAGGCCGAAAATTTTTTATTATAATGCACTTGCTATAAATCATTTCCTAGTTCCTCAGCGGATATAGGGTTAACCAAGAATGACTATCACTTAAAAAATATCATATTTTGGGCAGTTTTAAAAATTGTTTCAAGAGACTGGACATGTACCAGCTATCTGGTATCTGTATCTTTATTATTTTAACGCAATCAGTTGTTTACCATGTTTTTTAACTTATAACATAGTTTATCTTAATGATTTTATTAATATTTGATACAATACTACTTTTTACTTTCTCTATATGCACTATATTTCACCGGAAATATACATTTTAGGGTCCCCTGTATCAAATAAAAAAAAAAAAAAAAAAAAAAAGTATTTTCAGAAAAAGGTCCGTGTGTGTGTGTGTGTGTGTGTGTGTGTGTGTCTGTGAACACGATAACTCAAAAACGATAATTCGGTAAAATACCAAACTTGGTATTTAAGTTTAGTATCTTCCAGGGATGCAACACAAAGGTTTTGAGAAAAATCCCCCCACCCCAAACTAACCTTTACATGGAACTTTTTTCGAAAATTTCTATTTTCTCAAAAATGGCTCTAACAATTTTGATTAAAATATCATATATTAAAGACATTTACCTGACAAATAAAATGTATATCTTGAATTTTCTGGGAATAGCCTCTGAAGAGTAGTTTATACTGGATGAATTTTATGGAATTTTGAATAACTGCTAAACCATAAGAGATGGAAAAAAACTTACTACACAAAAAATGTAGAGCACGTTAAAAACACAATTTGTGTTATATACATTTTTTTCGTGGTGTTGGTCGTTTTTGAGACATTCCTTGTTTTTGGTTTCTGCTATAAAAAACTTACACTTTTCTCATACAGGAATTTGTCAACTGCTCTTCTTACAAAGGAACTTCGGTGACATAGCAACCAGCTTTTGACTTTCACTTTAACCTATGGTACTCCCTTATTTTGCTTCTACTTACAAAGAAGCAAGATATAAGACTATTTCTGCTATATTTTTCTGATTAGAATTAAGTAAATAGAAGTATAAGCTTTTTAAGAATAATTTGTTGCAGGGATATAGAGAAAGTCATGTGAACGGTACACATTAGATTTTTATTCTTCTTACTTAAATCTCTGTGTGTAGCGATTTGGTTTATCAGTTTTGTAGACTTATTCTGTATTACGATTTATGTCTAAATAAGTTGCACTGTATGTAATTTTAACGAAAAAATAGTCAATTTATTATAAAAATGGATAAACGCGAATAAATAAGGTGCTACAGAATGGCGTACAAAAAACTGATCGCAACTGCTCATTGTCGCCCTCAATTGTTATCCATTGTTGCGAAGCTGTTGCACTATGTTCTTGATGACTTTGGATTAATTGCTAAACCGTAAGAGAATAGATAAAAACTTGCTACATAAAAATATGGATCTCATTAAAACACAATTTATGTAATATATTTTTTTTGTGGAGTTAATAATTTTCAAGATAATTCTTTGGTATTATGTTTCAATTTTAAATTACTAAACTTCTCTCCACCAGGAAGTCATCTTTAGTTTCACATCTCTCTTGATTTATTCTGATCATACAAAGAGAACCAAATTTTAATTGTTTCACATGACAACCAGTTTTTAAAAGAGCTGACTATCCCTTTAGCCTATAGTATTTCCTTCTACTTAAAAGAAGCAAGTAATAAAACCAGTTCTACTAATGTTTATCTGTATTAATATGAAGTAGATAAAAGAACAATCACCTCTAAGAAAATTTGTTTATGAAACAGGTGGTGAAAGTCATATGAATGGAACACATCAGACTTACTTTTTCTACACGTATATAGAGAATCTTGAAAGTCTTTGAGAAAAGGTCAGCGTGGGTGTGTATGCGTACAACATACCTCAAAAACTCAAATTTGAGATTAGAGTTCAGTATCTTCCAAGGATGCAATGCGACGGTTTTTCAAGAAAATTCCACCAGTCCAACTACCTTTATATTTAAAAAATTTTGAGTTTATCAAAAATGGTTCTAACGATTTTTAATAAAATACCATCTGTTTAAGATATTTTCATGACAAACGAAATGCATATCTTGAATTTTCTGGGAATAGCCTCTGAAGAATTCTTCACTTTGAATGACTTTTGTACAATTGGTAAAGAAATACAAAAACATACAACATACATACATAAAATGTAAATCTCATTAAAACCACAATTTTTGTCATTTAATATTTTTAGGGAGGGGGTATTAGCAATTTCTGATATATCCCTTGTTATTCATTTCAGTTTTAAAATATTTAAGTCTTTATTTATATCTCCTTTGTTTCACTCCTGGCCATGATGCAAAGAAAACCAAATGTCAATTGTATCACTCTCTAGTTTGTTACATCAAATTCCCCCATTTAGCATAGATTATATAAACTTAGAATTTTTTTATCGCAATACCATCTGTTATTCATGCAGATGAATGAAAGGATGCAAACAAAAGCACTATGTTTGATTAACTATTATTAGGGACACTCAAATTTCTTGAATAAAATGTTGCTAAATTCTTGAGTAGTAAGAGAGAAAATTCTTGAGTGAGAAGGTAAAATTCTTGAGTTAGAAAGGAAAATTCTTGGATACGGTAATTCTTGGATATTAACTTACTCACCTACAAAAATAGAAATAAATGCATACTTAATAAATGCATAATTAATTTATACAATCTAAAATATAAAAACGCTAATAGCAAGCATAATTTACACACACTCTTATGGTTTACTTTCATAATTATAAGCTGATAGCATCTCCAAGTTTGTGATTGTGAGATTTGTTCTGAGGTCCGTCAACACACACGAAAAGTTGGAAAAAAAACCTTTCAAAGTTCACGTTTGACACAGGAACCCACAGCGCCCTTAAGGCACCATCAACAAAAAGTTGATGATCATCACGCATTGCATGAAGAGCATCTTCTACTGATATATTTACATTGCTCTTCAGAATATCCTGAAGATCCCTGTAAGCATGCAGTCCTTCATCGATGGGAATACCCTTCATTGATGGTACTTTGTGGAAAAGGGTTTTCAGCTCGTCTCCTGCAGCAGGCTGTGACAGCACATTCTGCCTGTAGAAGAGTGCAGCCACAGGCTCCAAAAATGCACGGGCAGGGTCCCCCAACATAAGATTGTCCAGCTTGGTGTGCATATGGCCTGCTGCAATTTTTATGTCCTGCATCGAACTTCCCCTGAGATTTCCTTTCAGGGCATCAAGCTCCTCCTGAACTCTGTCACTGAAAGTTCCGGCAGCAACTATTTGTAAGCGCTTCTTCAAATTCTGAAGTTTGGGATACACTTCTGCAGCCATCGGTTTGGAATTTGTTTCCAGGCTGAGCAACAATTGCTTCATCACTGAAGCTAAAGATTTCACAAACAGAGCTTGCACATAAAGCATCTGTAGCTCAGAATCAGTAATATTCTGCAGGTGTGAAGATGCTGCAGTCACCAATGGAGCGAAAAAAATCAAAAAGAACGGTCCAGTTATCTGCCATCCACTCAACTGCTTCCACCCAGGAATTCCATCTTGTGGCCACTGGAATTGGAAACATTCCTGCTGCAGATCCTTTCTCCTGCGTGAATTGCCGAAATGCATGTCTTTTTTTCCGGGCATGCAGAAAAGTCTGCTTGACTGAAATGACTAGTTTATTTAGCGATGACAAGTAGTCCTTCATCACCACACCAATCAGATTTATTTTGTGTGCCCAGCACTGAATATGTAGGGACTCATCTGGCAGGAGAAGTGATAACCCAGCATAACAGGAGGTCATATAACTGGCTGAGTCACTTACTAATGCCACTACTTGGTCAAAGTTTACCCCTGTGTTCCGTAGTGCCTCGGTAATTGTTCGAGCACAGGACCGTCCATTCACTACCTCCAGTGAAGTGACAGCAGCCACATATTGCTCCTGCGATCTGGAGGGCTCCACTGTAGACAGCAGAACAACGAAAATTGCCCTGCCCATCTTGTCTGTTGTTTCGTCAGCCATAACAGCAACCTTCTTGTTCTGTAGGGCTGCAACAACTTTTTCCTTGCTGGAGTTTGCCAAGAGAGGTAAATATTCTCTACGGAGAACATTGCTTCCTGGAAGGTCTCCACCGCCAATAACGTTCTTCTTCACCCATTCCTTGAAGGCTGGGTGATCTGCCTTCTCCAATGGAATATTGGTTGAAATCATCATTTCAACCGTGGAAGTGACAAAATCCAGTTTGGCAGCCTGGTAAAAGTAGAAAAGAAAACATAAGCATAGACCAGAACTTTGGCAAAATGTCTTTTTAAATGTGTTAAATCTTGAAAGCGAATCTCTAAGATTGATTCTTTGAGATTAAAATGCTGCAGTTTATGTTCCTTTTTATAACATGTCTTTTGTTGCCTTATTTTTCATTTTTATAGCCCCCTTTAACTTCTTTGGTGATATCGGAGGCTTTAACTTTCAACGGCAACAGGCCTAACAGAACTAAAAATTATGTCCTACCCGCGTATTTTGTATGCTACACTTCATATCTGTGAGAGCGTGCTCGCATGTCCCTCAACGTCCGTCATACAACCGGCTTAATCACCGCGAACCTAAGGCAGCGTTGTGTCATACACCCGATGTCAAGTTATAAACCAAAATAAATTTGAAATATGATATAAAATCATGTAAAACATATAACTGAGCAAAATAAGTATATGCGATTAAGCGAAGAGTGCAACTACACACGATATTTTACTATTAGCCAAATAATGTTCTGATTTCTAAAAACATGTGCTTTAAAAGGAAGTAAACTGGCATTTAATTTTAAATAGGTAATACACCTTTACCTCTTTACACACAAGTTTCAAACTCTAAGTAACAAAATAAAAATTGTCACAGAATTGAAGTACATAAATGCAGAAAATGTGGAAATTACATACCTTTGCTCCTTTTGAACATTCAGCCGCCTCGAACATTGTTCTTTGTCGCTTACGCGTTTTTGTTGCATCCACGTGTTTCTGGCTAGCAATATGTTTTTTTACAGCATCCGAAGTTTCATATGGAATTCTTTTATTGCAAAAGCTGCAAAGCATTATTTCTCCCGACCTCTTCATTCCGTCCTGCGAGAATTGCTTTACCCGCTCATCTAAGCTCACTTTCGGTGGCATGCTGTACGATATTTCAGAACTACGCTACTGCTAGTTAAAACGAACTGAACGCATGGGTGAACAGGAACTAGTGGGATATGCGTAGAAGAAGTTACTTAGGGTAGTAACAGAATGCGTGCGCAGCGCATACCAGATATGAGCGCTCCTATCTCGCTGGTTCAACGGCTTCGCTGGTCCGCCGATACTGCAGACTGCTGTTGTTATCGATCGAACGCTGACAAGATAGCCAATATTGTGCTAACAGACTCCCACGGCACTTAACAAAGCTTAAGCTGGAAGCAAAAAACGTTAACCGAAATTTGATAACAAGAATGTGTGATCTTTTTGCTATATGCGATAAATTTCGCGAGTGAACCTAAAAATTCGTATATAGAGCGGGAATTTCAAAATTTCGCGAGTAGATGGTGTGTCAAAAAGTATTTAAATTAATCAAATATGTCTTCATATACATTTATTCCCTAATTTTAAGCATTTTAAACATTTTTGCGAGTTTCGCGAGTCGCGAAATTTGAGTGTCCCTAACTATTATATGAGAACATTCAATTAAGAAATTGTGCATTCTTTCAAACATTTATTAGAGAAGGAAACCTAGATATCTGTAATATCTAAAACCACAAAAAAAGTCAGTATTTTTAACAATTACATTATTTTGACATACTATTTGACTATTATAAAAATTGTCAGTCCTGTGAATCCAAATTGCAAAAAACTGACCAATGGTAACAAAGGATACTAATATCATGTAAAAGAAAGAGACAGCTATATAATTTGTGTCAACTAAGTAATAATGGCTATCTCTGAATATCCTACAAATCTTAAAGCAATATATTAAATTGAGTCATACATGATGAAAAATTAAAAACCAATGAGGTTTATCACATAGGCAAAACGGAAAACAAAGGCAATGTGAAAAATAGTAAAAGATGAAACCAGAAAGAATAAGACACAAGGCTAAAGAAAGACTTGTAATACATAAAAATGGAGAGAATGTTAAAAATCCCAAAGAAATAGCTGCAGTATTTTAGTAAATTTGCTGAAGATTGTAAAACTGCTGCAAATACTCATGCCGCTTCCTTCACTCAAATGATAAAACTATATTTACTACTTTAACATCAAATGAAGTCATTTAATAATTTAAAAGCCTTGAAAACAAACATTCGAGTGGTACCAATGATATACCAATATTTTAAAAGATCAGCACCCCACCTATTAACCCTTCTGGTAGATATCTCAGATTTGCATTCTCCATGAGATATCTCTAGAAGGCCTAAAACTGCAAAAGCATATGTGATTTTTAAGAATCTGATGGTTCCATTCATATGACTTTCTCTAGCTGTACCATTAACAAATTTTCCTTTATCTACATCATGCTAATCAAAATAAGCATTAGCAGAAATTATGTTATTACTTCATTCTTTGAAAGTATAAGGGAATACACCAGGCTAAAGCAGCACTCAAATTGTTTAAAAGCTCACCAGTACATGAAACAATTGAAGTTTGGTTCTTTTTTCCAGGCAATAAAACAGTAGAGATGAATTAAATCGCATATATTGGGATTTTTAATTAGACTTTATTTTTTGTGTAGTAAGTATTTGTCTATCTCTTATGGCTTACAAATTATGCAAAAATTCATCAAGAATGAAGAGGTCTTCAGAGGTATTCCCAGAAAATTCAAAACATACATTTCATTTGTCATGAAAATATCTTAAACATATGGTATTTTAATCAAAATTGTTGCAGTCATTTTTGAGAAAATCAAAATTTTCCAAATTTGTTCCATGTAAAGAGTAGTTGGGAGATTTTCCTGCAAATCTTAATGTCATATCCTTGGCACATGGGACCCTAACACCCTTGGTGTTTATCTGGCTTTTTGCAGATGCTGACCATTTTCTAAAAATTATTATTTTTTTTTTTTGAATCAGGGAACCCCAAAACATATATCAAATTTTTGGATGGTCTCTACCTGCTATGTACATTTTACATGCATGTTAGAGAAAGTAAAGAAGAAAAAGATTGTATTTAATTCTATATCCCTCAATGTATTTGCAAAAATAATGAAAGAGGAATGTACAATAGACTAATGTCATTCTTGAAAGCATGCTTTGTATAACAATAATAATAATAGGCTTTGTAATTTATCTTGCATTTTAATAAATAGCAATTTCTAGTTTCTTAAAACTAGACAAAAGAAATACTTCTACACAAAAAATAAAGATCACGTTAAAACACACAATTTGTCATGTAAATCTCTTACACTTTACCAGTTATGCTAAATTCATCCAGAATAAAAAGGTCTTCAGAGGTTATTGCCAAAAATTAAAGATACCCTTTTTGTTTGTAATGTAATTATCTTTAATATACATCATTTTAATAAAAATTGTTAGTTGTTTTTAGGAAAATAAAAATGTTAGAACTTTTTTTCAAGTAAAGGGTAATTTGGGCTGGGAGGATTTTCCTCAAAATCTTCATGTTGCATCCTTGAAAGATTCTAGACTTAAATACCAAGTTTGGTATTTTACCGACTTATTGTTTTTGAGTTATCATGTTCACAGAGAAATGCATAACTGTTTCTGAAAATGCTTTTTTTTTTTTTTTTTTTTTTTTTTGGATATGGGAGTCCCTAAAATGCATATTTCTTATGAAATTTTATCAAATATGAGTGGATACACTGTATACACTTTGCATAGTACATGTAGAGAACATAATTGCCATGATTTCATTTAAAACTCTGAGGTTAGGCCCCATGAAAATATTTTCCATATCACAATTTGGAAGGTCCCTAGGTCCTGTAACATGTGGAATTCCTGGCATTTGATTTTTTTCTGTTCGTATAAGAGATATTCACTTTCTTGTGTCTCCAAACAGCAAATCAGAATGGTTGCGGTTGAATTCATTTGGCACACAGTGTCATGTGAGGTCAAGCATGTCCATGCTTGTTCTAAAATATTCTGCACTCCCATTGTTGATGGACTTAAATCTAAGCTCCTGCTGAATGTATTATCAGTCTCTCTAAAACCCACGACTTTGAGCCAATGTTTACTTCCTTCTTCATTTTTAACGTTCTGATATTAATGTATTAAAAAAGTATTAACTTGATTAGCAAGATCCTCCAAAAAACCATCACCTGTAAATCTAACTTGAAATAAAGCAATTATAAGGAGAGTTTATCTAATTTACTGCAAATACCAGTACAACATTTTCTAGCACATATGTACAACAGGGCAGGGAAAATATTGTATTCCACCCAAAAATTTGATACAGAGATTTCACAAAAATGCATGTTTTGAGAACCCCTGAATAAAAAAGTCTGTGTGGAACTTAACTCAAACCCAAAAAATTTGATTAAATACCAAATAACATCCCACATTACACTTTACCTGAAACATTTTTATAAATAGTTGATGGACGGTATAATAATATAAGTGAACCAATTCCAACACATCAAACAAATGGAGAATCAGTTTTATATATTATACAGCAGCAATGGAATAACAAAATGGAATGTGAAAAATTGGTTTTAAGTTATCAACAAACCCAAAAAAAAAAAAATCTTATGTGATCCATTCACATGACTTTCTCTACATCTTTGCAACAAATTATTGTTAAAAAGCTTATTCTTCTATTTGCTTCTTGCGAAAAAATTAGCAGAAATAGTCTTATTACCTGCTTCCATGTAAGTAGAAGGGAAATAAGTGAATACACTAGGCTAAAGTGATAGTCAAAAGCTGGTTAGTATATGATTGAAGTTCCTTTGTATGTATGTATGGACAAGAGTTGACAAATTCCTATATGAGAAAGTATAAGTATTTTAAAGCAAAAACCAATAACAAGGAACTCCACAAAAAAAAAAAAAAATGTATATAAATAAATTGTTTTCACGAGCTCTACATTTGTCTGCTCTATTGTTGTCTATCTCTTAACAGTTTACCAGTTTGCAAAATTCCTCCAGAATAATGATGTCCTCAGAGGCTCTCCCCCAGAAAATTCAAGATATACATTTTTGTTGTGTAAATATCTGTAATATACAATACTTTAATCAAAATCGTTACAGCCATTTTTGAGAAAATAAAAATTTTCGAAAATTTTTCCAAGTAAAAGGGTAGTTAGTGGGGGGGGGGGATTTTCTTGAATATCTTCATGCCATTTCCTTGGAAAATTTAACGGACTTTTGGTTTTTGAGCAATGCTACCCACAGACACACACATGGACATTTTTCTAAAAATGCTTTTTTTGGATTCAGGGGGTCCCAAAACATATTTCTAGTGAAATCCCATATGAAATTATTGGATGCAATAAAATGCCTTTCTATACACTATGTATGCAGTACATTAGAAAAAGTAAAACTAGTTCCAGCTATTTTGATTAAAATGCTGTATATTTAAGATGCTTACATGGCAATTAAAATGTATCCTAAGTTTCATGGGAATAGCTGTTGAAGACCTCTTCATTATGAATGACTTTTGCATAACTGGTAAGCCGTAAGAGATGGGCAAAAACTTACAAAAAATGTAGATCTCGTTAAAATATACTATTTATGTTATATACATTTTTTACTTTCTCTATCCCCATATATACAATGTACAAAAGGATAGAGAAGTATTGTGTTCCACCCAAAAATTTGATGTCAAGATTTCACCGGAAATACAGGTTTCAGGACCCTCTGGAAAGAAAAAAAAAAAAAAAGAAAAGAAAAGAAGAAAAAAAAAAGAAGCCTTTTCAGATACAGGTCCATGTGTGTCTACATCATAGCTCAAAAACGAAAAGACTGTCAAATACCAAGCTTGGTAATTAATTTTGGTATCTTTCAAGGATGTGACACAAAGATTTTCAAGAAAATCACCTCCCCCCACCCCTAACTACTCTCTATACGGAAAATGTTTCTAAAATGTAATTCTTTTCAAAAATGGCTGTAACGATTTTGATTAAAATACCACATATTAAATCTAAAATCTATTTCTATCACAATTTAAAGGTATATTTTGAATTTTCTGAGAATAGCTTCTTAAGACCTGTTTATTTTGGATGAATTTTGCTTAATTTGGCATAACTAGTAAATAGGATATACACAAAAAATGTGGATCTTTTTAAAATACACAAGCTATGTCACATACATTTTTTCCGTGGAGCTTATTTTCAAGGTATTCCTTGTTATTAGTTTCAATTGTGAAGAACTTATACTTTTCTCAGATGGAAGGTCCATTTTTCTTTTGTTCTATTTCTGACCGAGCAAAGAAGCAATTTGTAATGACAATCCCATAACGACAGCTTTTAAAACATTTAACCATCACTTTAGCCTAGTGCATTCCCTTAGTTCCATTTTACTCATAACAAACTAAGAAATAAAATTCTGCTATTGTTTACACATGTTTAGAATTGTGTTGAAAAAAGAATTATTTTTTGTAAGAAGTTTGTTTATAGAGCAGCTAGAGAAAGTCATGTGAGTGTAACATGAGGATTTTTTTCATTAAGTTGACCATTTTTGAGATATTTCTTGTTATTAGTTTCAGCTTTAAAATATTTATATTTTTCTCATATTGGCATTTGTCAACTCCTGTCCATACAAAGGTACTTCAATCACACAGCAACCAGGTTTTAAAAGATTTGACTATGGATTTAGCCTATGGTACTCCCTTATTTCCTTGTTTACAAGGAAGCAAGTAATAAGATCCTTTTCTAATTTTTCTCTAGATTAGCATTAATAGAAGAATAATTAATGCAGAGGTGTAGAGAAAGTCATATGAATGGAACAGATATTTTTACACTACAAATGAACACCATTACTTTGTAATAGCAACTTTCAAAAATCTGATGTTCCATTCACATGGTTTTCTGTACTTATTTTGTATCAAATTATTCTTAAAAAAGCTTATTCTTTGTGCTCGTTGAGATAAATGTTAGTAAAACATTTCCAGTTCCTTCAAGTACAAGAGATATAATGGAATATACTAGGCTATGGGAAGTCAAATCTTTTAAACCCAGTGATGCAATTTCCTTCTTTTTGCATGATCAGAATGAAGAAAGCCGAATGTCTTCCTATTTGAGAAAAAGTATTGAAAATTGTAAAACCATAAACAGGAATGTTTTGGAAATGGTTAGCTCTACCAAATAATAATAAAAAATTATTTTATGAGAAATTTTTGTCTGTTTTACTGATTATGTATGTCATTCATAATGACTTAGATTTCAGAGCTACTCGCAACAAGATACACATTTGGTCACATAAAATTGTTAGCCATTTTTGAGAAAACCAAAAGTGTCTATAAGTTTTCCACGTAAAAGATAGTCTGAATTGGGGAGGGGGAGGTATTTTCCTGAGGTAATCTTGCCCCCATCTGTGAAAAATATTATACATAATGATTTATGCTGCCCAGACACATGGATCTTCTTCTAAAAATGCTTTTTTGGATAAGGGGTCTTTAAAACAAGAATTTCCCATGAAAACTTGGTATAATTTTTGTATGAAATGCTATTCTTTCTCTACCTGCTATGAACATATAAAATACTTGGTAGAAAAGTAAAAATACATATCTTAAAAAACCTATGCAATTTCCAAGATGCCACAAAGATTTAAGTCTGTAATCATATATTAAGAGTTTAATAATATTAACTCCAAAATAAATATGAATATAATTATGTAATCCAGAAAAGTTTCAGGTTCTCAATCTGTAACATTACCTTGGTTTCACTAATGCTTCTAACATATCGTAATTTCTTTTTTGGCATTTTACCTAACTATAATGAAACTGACTGCTGTATCTATTTGAGAGAAGACTTGAGAATCTCTCGAGATACATCTACTGACTAATGAGAATGGCATTATTAGGAGCTGTAAGTATCTCTGGAGTGTTTGATGTTCTGATAGAAAAGATGAGCATCTCCTTTCTGATACTCTTTCACTTCCAAAACTGTTCGTATAGTCCAGGGCATGGGGCATTTTCTGTATTGAATGCTGTTGAAAATTGAGTATGTGCTCATTGCTGCTTACAAATAAAATGAAGATTTGTGAACACAAACCATGAGCACTACCAAAATAGATAAAATGAAAAATAACGGCTCAAACTTGATTTCAGCTGAGCAAAGAAAATTGGCAATGTAATGGTAATTTAATTTATACATTCTCTACATTATTATGGAAGTATAAACCATTGATTTGGTTATCTCCAAAGTGCTATTTTGAAAATGTGTGAAGATTCATTAAATGTGCAACATATTTTTGTTTTAATGTCCAATTTTACAATTCCATGGCATCCTAAATTTGTAGAACTGTGTCAATTAACTATAATTATGATTATGTAACAAATATCCTTGAACATCAAGTTTGTTAAAACTATTTGACATGAACTTATATTTGGGCAGTAAGGAGGCTAAAAGGCACAAGTGTATATAGGAATTGCAGCTCACATTTTGGGGAGCGGAATTCCAGTTCTAACCAAATTAAGCATTCCAGTTGCTCAGCTGACTTAAAAAAAATTCTGTTACTATCTTCAAAACACAGTTCATTAGCAAGCACTGAATATGCCTCCACAAAAGATTATTAATTAATAAGGGTTTAATAAATTTAATACCAAGAATGGCATTATGATTTTTATCATCTTGAGGTCCATGTATAATTAAAAGTTTACTGTCTTTTTTTCCCCTAATATTTTTATTTCTGCAATCTATCCATTGTTTAACCCAGTATTTCCTCTTCTTTTGGTCATTATGGCTGTACATTTTTGTTTCTTCATTTTAGCTAAAATGTCAATTGTGAATTCCTCATTACATAGTTGACACCATTTTTAAGAGTTAACTGCTGCAAGTCTATAATTAAAAGACCTCTTGTAACTTCTATGGTCAGATCAGAGGGCTTATTCAATGTTGTTTCTAAAATATTAGTTTTCACTTTTAATCATTTTAAACACTAAATATACCTGTATTGACTTCCATGTAAATTTCCAAACTCTGCAGTCCAAAATGCTCACCACAAATTTTATATAAAAATTGTCATACGAGGAGAGTTTGCCATAAAGATGAGGTAAAGCCTTATTTCCATTTGTAAGCACCAACAACTCAAAATCAACCACAATCTTATTGTTACACAAAAAATGCTAAAATGTTCATTGATATAAAGTTAGTATAAATCGCATTCAACTTTGTTAAAAATTTAATTCATTTTTTGTTTAAACAGCATTTAGTACAAAAACATATAGTATATCTTAAATTGCTTTTAACCATTTTCCTCCCATCTTTTTCTCCATGTCATTTGTGTGCTAAAATAATTTCAATGGAACATGGATTTGGAGATGATAGTAATTTATGATGCCAAATGAGATAAGGAAAACATTTATTAATCAAATCACTTGAGAGCAACATTATAAATGTGTTTTTGAGTGGTAGTTTTTAATTTCTTATCATGAAAATATATAAGATTCACTTTTTCCCTAACTTTCAGAACAAACAGTTTTCAATACATTTTATATTACAATGGATATACTACCTTAACCATTAAAATACAACAAAGGAATGTACACACCACACAAACTTGACAAAATACACATCTGAAATCAGATCTTTAAATGGATGGACTCTTGAGTTGCAAGACATCACTTGCTTCCTTTGTATCAAAATTGAATACTTTTTATCTATAGAATGATATAGCAATAACAAAATAAATTACAAATGCTAATTGTATAAATTAATTGTTTTGGTCCAAACAGACTTTTAACAAAAAAAAAAAAGAAAAAAAAAACAAAAAAAACTAACATTTGATATTGTGTGCATGTGTTACACAAAAAAACAAAACAAAAAAAGACAAGTTATTGCTATTAAGGAAGGTAATATAAAATTTTTTAAGATCCTAAAATAGAAACATTTCCTCCAATTCTTGTTAGAAACAAACCATACTCAAGTTGAATTACGACATACTGAATTCAAGCAACCATTTTCATGTGTTCATTCACACATTCAAGGAACAATAGAATAGCAAACAAACATAAAAAAAGACAAGTAACTCTTTGGATATAACTTAGTCTATCATCCAGTATTTATTTATAATACTCTTAAGAATAAAACCATATTTAAAAGTACTTCAGAATATCCGGTTTCTATTACGCTCAAAGCAGTCTATGTCAATATAGTTTAAATGCATATGAAAAGAAAACAGAGAAAAGACAAAAGAGCTGCATTATAGGCATTAATTCTGCAAAGTAGGAGGTAATTTTTCTGAAAACCTTTAAACTGTAGATTAATAATCATGCATTAATGATTGCCATAAGAAGGCAGTATAACAAGATGACTTTAAGAGAGGAAATGCAAAGAGAAAATGTAAGATATATGGAGAGTAGACAAGATATTATTACAATAGTAAACTAATTCCCAATTTGTTTTATATGCAACTTATCCTGCAATCCAAACAAAATGGCTAAATAATTAAAAACCTGCAAGCTAATACCATCATCACTACTAGTTATTGCAAAGCACTTACATCTAAGAAATGGCACTTTTTACTGCATAGAAAAAGAAAAATGTAATACCCATTGATAAAAATGCTCAATTTTCACCTTTAACTGTAGAAATGGGGACATGAACTATTTCCCGAATATATGAAATGCACAAGATTTAAAACCATTACAATTTTCCCAATGACAAGGACAGCGCTACAGAAATTTCTGTATTTATCACAATGTTTACCACAGCTGTTAATCCAAAACCTTGAAAAATTTTTCAGGAGAGGGAAAAATGTTCATACAAAATTGTTTTAATGAAAATGAATATGTTCTGCAGATACCATTGAAAGCAAACTTTAAAAAAACAGACTTGTCAGAACCTCATACCTCCAAGCACCAAGCAATAGAAATTACACCTTTTTTCAATATATGGCAAAATAGATTTAAGTGCTTTATTTACTTTTTTTTTTTTTTTTAAATAGCTGAAAATTAAGTATAGCAACAATATTCTGCATTTCATTCAAAACCTTC
The DNA here is from genome assembly GCA_030762935.1 of Hymenopus coronatus. Classification (NCBI taxonomy): domain Eukaryota; kingdom Metazoa; phylum Arthropoda; class Insecta; order Mantodea; family Hymenopodidae; genus Hymenopus; species Hymenopus coronatus. The sequence goes on along the minus strand of CM060890.1, from coordinate 50,334,342 downwards.
ATTTTCAGCTCTTGGTGCGTTAAAAGGTTCTGGAACAGCAGCAATATCCTTTTGTTAGATTATGAAGGTTTATGGCTGCACCATTTTGAACTATTTGTCTCACTTTTGACAGCTAAGGTGTTAGAACACAAGAAAATATAACATAAGACAACTGCTCTACTTTGCATAAAATCTTCTGTCATTCCCCTACATCTACAACCACACTTCACCCACTCAGATACACATTCTCTGAATTCTGGTCAACTCCCATCACTTAAGAGCACTTTTAACTGATATTTATACCACAATATCTTCCTGTGTTGAAAATGTTTCCGAACTGTTTGTGTTTGACAGGTTCTATTTCATCATAAATGTCTACAAACGCGGATATCTGAGTACTAATGGTAACACTCGCTATTCCCACATTTTCGCTGACTTAAATACATATCACATATTGTAGCCACCAACATCTTTAGGCATAATTAAAATTATAAAATTATAACAAATATGCATTGTTTGAAGACTATTGCAAGTAATCCTGACACCTAAGTATATCCTTGTGAAAAGATAAATACTCCATTATGCTGGTAAGAGTGCTTGTGCAATATTATTCATCATATGATTGAGCAAATGCAAATATGAGGTATGATTCCTACAAAGAAATACCTATGCAGAAGTAGCTCAAAATTCTGAGAAAAAGAGTACACACATACCATCTTACACTTTCACCAATAATGACAGTCTAAGATCACCAATTCAAATCAAGGAACATATTTTATCATATATTACAAGATAGATACAGCTGTAATTGACTATAGCTAAGCTGATACAAAGTGTACAACCCCATAGCAACTTCCCTATGCCAACAGTATGTTCTGTCAACTATTGTTACTTAACAGAGATGAACTTCGTTGTTAAAATTGACAGAAAATTTGGATGTTATTACAAAATTAACTTTTTTGCCATTAACTTAAAGCTGTGATTACACTGAAATTGCAAAATTACCAGAAGCTAGCATCCACATATAAACTTGCTTTGTTATGTGTGAAAACGCAAATACAAACGTGAACAAGTGCTTACAATATTGTGTCTTGGATAACATTGTAGTTATAACATTTATCTCTCAAGAAATCTATATTTTGATTACATATCACTGAGAAAGCATTTCCTCTTCTTTCAAGATAGTACAAACTCTTGAATCACAGCTTAATATTCCATCAATCAAATTTCAAAGATTTCTTTATCAATGAATAACATAGCACAGTCTCCAAAACTTGTCATGCAAATACCTTCATTTTTTCAAAAAGACATGCAATTCCTGAGAAATCATACAAGAGTAACCAAAGAGTCTATTGTTGCATGCATTTGAACTTCACATTAACATAATCTTGATTATTTTTGTGTCCTACAGTCCAATATTTTTTGTCTGTCAATAGCTATAACACAAAATTGTGTGCTTCATTTAGCATAATCTACATGTAATTATTTTTAGCAACAACAGTGATATCAATGATACTATTTATGCTAAATGAAGTAACCATTATACTATTGAGAGGAGCAAGGAAAAGTTTTAACAAATTAATGTTACTTAAATGTCCTGCACACTCCATAGTTACAAATTATTTATAAAATTGCATACCTGCATGTTTTAGCAGCAAGAAAATATTGAGAGTACAGATAAAACAGGATGCTGAACATTTGCACATGCAGTAACATTCAAGTTTTGTTGTTTCCGCTGCTAAACTTTCTCCCAATCCACGTAAGTTCATGTCTTCTATCTGTATTCTAAGCAAGCAGATGTACATTATCTTGGTGTTCACATATATTTCAATTCTTTTTAAGCCTTTCCATCCTAAAGTGTGTGGTAATTCCTTTCAGTGCGTGCTTTGTAGAATTTCCAAGCCACAAATCCAATGGCCATGATTCCAAATGACAACACAATTCCACCTGTAAGAAAGCAAATTTGTCTTAAAAAAAAAAAAAGAGAAATTTTTTATTTAATAGTTCCAACAGTGAAGTATTATTTCCATACAATTAAAATTTAAAATGACCTTGTTTAAAAAAGAAAAGCATTAGCCTAGCAATTTTAACAACCACTGAAATATGTATAGCTTCTCAGAAATATATACCTTTTGTAAAATGAAAATGGAGCAAATTCAAAAGAAAAGCATTAGTCCAGTAATGAACCAGCATGAATATATGGTAACATTTCATTCCCTTAATAGAAAATGCAATTCTATTTTCATATGTAAACTGCAATTGTATATTTAAATAATAAAGCGTATACTTAAATCACACTGTAATAAGTTTAAACATAAACTGTCATACCAAGGATCAATATTTTAATTCCCAGCTCTTGACCTAGCTCATATGATGTACCCCCCTTGGCCCAACTTGGTTTGGAGTTAACAGTCAAAGGTAATGGTTACAGAAGCAATATCATAGTTGTGTGGAAGAGGTGAATATACCAATTTTGCTCAATAAATTCCTAACCTGTACAACTAATGTTCAATAATGTTACATGAAGTCTAATTAAAGATTACATTAAATCACTTTTCTTTTTATAGAAATTTACAAACACTGTTGTTATAATAATTTGACGAGTCGATTAATTAGACTAAACATTGACGATGTCTGGTGGAAAATGAAGGAAACTACGTCCTTCAAAACATGTTCCGGCAAAAATCCCCAGTAAATGTTTAGTGTAATTGACTTGCCAAATAAAAAACTGTCATTAAATGAACATAATTCTGTGTGTTTATAAGCTAGTAAACAAAATTAGATGTCTGGGAGAAAATCTATATCATGAAGAAAAAGAACCACATGAATTTTGATTTACCGCCATACAGCAACCTTTGAAAGTTTTAGAGATCCAGCACCAAATGCCTCCACAAGTGATGCACCTCCACCCTCATCACTGAGCCAACAAAACAAGATTTTTAGTCAGAATTAAAGGCTGAAAATGGGAACAGTGTTCCCGAAACCAGGTCCAGTAAGTAAATGCTAAGTGATGTTTGTGTTACAAACACCAACTCAAATTCTTTTAAATTAAGAAGCTAATGTGTTAAACATTTTGAACAAATTCCATGTATCCAACTTGAATCAGCAACATAATGTTTAGTTATAAGTGAATTTTAGTTTTAGTTATGGAGAACTGTTGCTTGGTGTTTTAAGTTGCACCTGTTGGGGAGGAGCTAACATCAGCCAGAGTGGGCAACACAGGAATTTCCACCTGCTACTAGCTTCAGTCAACTGGTGCAAACAAAATATTGCATGTTGTGTTGCATCAAATTGAGTAATGATAAAGTTGTTAATGCCACTTGGATGGTGTTTATGGCAATGTTTTCCCATCATGTTTCACACAGTGAAAGAATGTTCTAAACATTTTCGTTTAACCAAGAGAATATTGTTGATCTATGCATTGGCCAATCTGTTGACGTGGTGACTGAGATAACCATCACTATCAAAGTGAAGTGCTGAGTGACAGAAGGCTGAAACTTGAGGAAATCTCAACAAGATTGGCGTTATCTAAAACATTTTTACGGATTATTCATGATCATTTGCACAGGCAAGATGGGTGACCACACTTCTCTTTTTAGTTCAAAGCAGCAGCGTGTAAACTGTTGCATTATGTTTTTGGAGCTTTACTGTGGGAACCAGAAAGTACTGGAATAAATTGTTACACGGGATGAAACTGATCCTTTATAATGTTCCTCTGCCCAAAAGAGATTCTCTTGAATGGCATAAACCAGGTGAAGCTTCACCAAAAATGTTGGTCTGGGTGGCTAAATTGATTAAGGCCTGACTTTCTGAATCCAAATTTGTGGGATGGAAACCAGTCCAGACTGACAGTTTTTTAAATTGTGCTTAAAAGCAACAGCCTCACGTGAGTAGATTTAATGGCAGGTTAAAGAACTCCTGCAGTATGAAATTCCAACACACCAGCTGTACTGTTATGATCCTAGCAATTGACAGTGTTATTAACAAAATATATATATTTTCCCACCAAGAAAGACGAAGTCACTCAATCTGCAAAGGTCATAATTTTCTGGGATTCTACAGGAATTTTGCTTGTTTATTTCAAACCACAATGAGCACAACATTATGCTTCAATTTGCTTAAATTGCCAACTCGAACAAAAGAGGCAAGGAAGGTTGTCATATGGTCTTCTCCATGACAATGTGCCAATGCAAATGGCAGCAATTTCAAAAGTATACAGTAAAAGAATGGAACTTTCAAAAGAGATTGATCACCTACTCTACAGTTCAGATCTAGCTAACCATGATTACAACCTCTTCTGGAACGGAAGGAAGGAATTTGAGGAAATGAAAGCTGCTGTAATAGGACATTTAATAAATAAAGAACCAGATTACTTTTTTATAAGGCACAGAGTTGTCAACCCACAGATGTGAAAAGTTTATTGGAATAAAGGTTATATAACTGAAGCTGATCTAAAGATGTACAGAAAAACATTGTTTAAACGGTCTTCAAACGTATAGCATAAGCAAAAGCAAAAGCATGGATTATGACATTACATAGGGATAAAGGGGTAGGTGGAGCAGAAATATAATTATATACACTTATATTAATGCACTATATAAGAAATCCAACAAATTCTGCATTCGGTGCGATATATATATATATATAAAACACCAGTGACAAACTAATCTACATCAGAATGGTGTTTTACTGGATGCCTGCCGCTTTGCGAGCATTGCAGCATTGCTAATGTTAAGCAGCTGCATGTACTCTAAATGTAGGAAATAAAAAGTTAAATGTTCATAAATATGACTATGGCATGCAGATATCTGCAAATTGTATGTGTAAAACAAAATGCATGGATTAAACACAAATAATATTTAACAATACAACTTGTACTGCATCAGAACATTACAAAGATCATAACAAGCAGTTTACTAAACTCGCTCTCTATGAACCTTGTACTTGTATATTTGTGTACTTTTTCAGTCTTTTGTTAAACACTACATCACTTACACTAATTGATGAGGGATATTTTCTGGGAGACATTGGTTTCATTTTCAATCACGGGATTACAATAACTGTGCTTACACTCCTCTGAGATATGACACATGAGAAAGCATTTAACTGTCTATGAATTCTTGGCATCATTAAAATCCATGAAAACATTAGAAGCAATGAGATGGCCTTGTTAACACTAGCATCACTTAACAGTATTTCTTACTTGAACATAATTTGGAAATGGTTTGTTTCCATCGTCAGTTCTCTATCTGTCTTGATCCGTAGTTTGAGGTAGGTAGAACTGTCTGAGGTGGCACGTTGTGGTTGCAAGATCAAATTCCATAGTGTATTGCCTGGCGGTAAATCAAAGTTTTAAGAAGTGTAATTTGTTTTTATGAGTATCTTTTCCCATGCATCTCCTTTGGCTGCACATCTGGCTAGTTTTATCAGTTTTATATTTGGTGTGATTTCATGATTGGTAGACCAGAAATGAGGCGATTGCAGACCTTTCTCTTTGTTTACATTTCACACCTCATGTGTTCTTGTAGTCTGGTTTGTATACTTCTTTTCGTTTTTCCAATGTAAAACTTACTGCAATCTGAACAATCAATTCTGTATACACCTGATTTTGTGTGTTCTGGAATGGAGTCTTTTAAATTGTTGCACAGTAAATTTTGGACACAAATTGTTTTTTGGGGCTAAGGTAATGTCAAATTCTTGAAGATGTTTGCAAATTTTTGGTGAGATGTGGCTGATATGTGAATTTTCTAAGCTAGTTTTATCTTTCTGTTACATCAGTTTTGTATTCTCTTTTATGTGTTTTTGTCTTTTGAATTCCCAAATTTCTTGTCCTTTAACTGTTTACTAAATCCATTATTTGTAGCCATTTTGATTATGAGGCATATTCCTTTTTGTTTTACACATTGGGATATTAACCAGTCTGTACAATAAGCTGTTTAAAACGGCATGTTTGTGAAGTGTAGGATTGTAACAATCATTTTTAATGTAATTGTCTGTCTGGGTTAGCCTTCTATAGATGGCGAAAAATATGTTTTGTTGATCCCAAATTATTTTTAACTCCAAAAACATAGGCAACCATCTATTTCAATTTTGAATTTTAGTTTTATTCTGAAGATTTAGAGGCCTTAATGAGTCTTGTAGCAATTTGTGGGGAACAATGGCAAAAACATTGACATACCTATACCAACATCTGAAAATGTATGGGAAGTAAGATTATATTTAAAGTAACTCGTGAAAAGATTGGCTAGGAAGGGTGGAAGTGGATTGCCCATAGTTAGGCCGAAAGTCTATTGGTAAATTTTCATTGAAGGTGAAGAAGTTTTAATTTACACATATTATGAAGTTCTACTTATCTGTAGGAATGCTTGGGAAAATACCAATTTGTTGTCTGCATTTAAGTGAAAATTCAAAACATTGTTTACTAGTTGTAATGATTATTTGATGGCTAAACTGTTAACTGTGGTAATGATGTAAATATATGTACTAGATGCTTTGCTAACTTGTAGGTGGCTGCATCTATGTTGTTGACTGTAGGTCTCATTTCATCTCAGAGTTTATGTATTTTTGGTAGAGCATATATAGTCTAGGTAATGTTTAATTTTGAATATTTGTGGTCTAATACTGTACAGACTTCTTTTATGGTTTTGTTGTAGGCTTTCATGCAAGATTTAAATGAATCTATTTTGATTTCTGAGAACTCATTACTTTTACAGCATTTTTTTTTTTTTTATTTTTACTCTGGACATATAATCTTACTTGTTTAGGATTATCATTTGATTGCCTTTATCTGCCTTTGTGTATACTACTGGTTTTGATTTAAGAGCATTGAGTACTTGCTAATAGGGATTGTTTCTAGTATATGTATATCAATTATATCTTGACATCCTTTGCATATGGCAATTTTTTTTCTTCTATTAGGTTAGTGATGGCTGTTTCTATGTCTGCTATTATTTCCTCTATGTGTTATTAACCTTCTACTTAATATCCATGGAAATTATTTAATGAATGCTGATTTATTGCCTGCGATTAGAAGAGTAACACGATGTGAACAAATAGATCTGAACTGTGCTGCTATTATTATGTTACTCTAAGGACTGCATCCCAATGGAACATTTGATTTCTGATAGTGAAACCATCTAGTGCAACCTGTTTCCAGGTAGAAAGAAACACAGTTGCAAGATTTTTAGCAACCAAAATAGACAATGTGGAATGAGTAAATCATTTTCATGGAATGTCAATAAATTCTACGAAAGATTTCAAATAAATAAATAGTCTGTAATGATGAACTTGATTGAGAAATTATTGATGCAATTTAACATAAAACTAACTACTAATGCTATACTTCAAACTTTTATTAAATACTTTGTCCAAATACTATACCCATACCATTGTATATATAATGCTCTATAATCTGAAGCTGTCAAAATTGTCTCACTATTTTAGTTGACTCCTCATTTTTTCCATCATTTTAAACAAATTTCAGGACTGCATCATAAACAATAAGAGTTCATATACAATTTATGTGTGTGATCAAAGTTCTCAGTTCCACAGAATTGTTCAGCTTACAATCAATGAAGGTGAATATGATTACCAGAATGTTAAACTTGCACAGCGCAAACCATAGCATAAGCCTAGCTTTAGCAGCGTACAGTCGTTTCTTAACCTATCGCTGCAACGGTCAAGATAAAATGATCCAGTGTTACGGTCGAGTTATCTGAATGAGAACTAACGGTTAAGAGTTTCAGAATTTCAAATATAAAAGCATTTGAACTGCACAGGTATGTTGACACATCTGTTAAGAATTATTTCTCAATCACTTCCTTGAATGGTATCACCATCTGTAGAAAAATAAAGCAAGCCAATGCATGAGAACTGGTAGCACTACATTCTTCTAATTATATGATACGCATGATGAAATCAGCTTATTCCAAAAGCAGCCATGTATGCCTTCTTATAGCAGTCCACAGCAGTTTACAAATTATGAATTATTAGCTGTTTTCGAGTCTTTGTTGTCAGATGTTTTGGGGTTCGGAAATGGTGGCAGTGATAGCTATGTTCCCAATAATAATGAAAAATCAGTTGGTGAAAATGAACAAAATGCAAAACCAACACAGCCATGTAAGCAAGCATCCATTTTTCCTTTGTCTCAGTGGAGCAGAGTAAATTTTACTCTGCAACTTCACAATTTTAATAGTTGGGTATTTCTGTAGATATCAGGGAAACTGCAGTGTCCTCAATTTTTTTCCGCAATGAAACAAATAAGTATTACGCATTTCTACAAAAATGGAGAATGTCACTCTGGAAGGACTAAGAGTCTTTTTTTTTCTCTCTACACAGACTTTGTAAATAGTGTATAGAGAAGGTATTGTAATGCACCCAAAAATTGAGATTTCACCAGAAATACATGTTTTGGGACCCCCTGAATAAAAAAAAGCATTTTTAGAAGTATGTGTCTGCAGCACTGTTCAAAAACTAAAAGTTGGTTAAATACCAAACTTGGTATTTAAGTTCAGTATCTTCAGGATGTGACACGAAGATTTTCAAGAAAATTCCCCCGCACCAACTACCCTTTACATGGAACATTTTTGGAAAATTTGGATTTTGTCATAAATGGCTCTAAAGATTTTGATTAAAATACTGTATGTTTAAGATATTTTTATGACATACAAATTGTATATTTTGAGTTTTCTGGGAATAGCCTCTGAAGACCTCTTCATTCTGCGACTTTTACATAAAGTTCTATATTTACTGTTTTCAAGATATTCTGGATTACTGGCTTAAATTTTAAGCCACTTAAACTCTTCTCGAAAGGGAAGAATTATTTCTTCTTTTTTCTTTACTCCTTGCCAGGTAAGACAGTGGAATTTCAAGTGTTTCACATAGCAACCGGTTTTTAAAGAACTAGACTATTGCTTTAGCCTGTGTATTCCCTTATTTTCCTTTTACTTAGAAGAACGCTAGTAATAAGACTAATTCTGCTAATATTTATCTTGATTAGCATGATGCACATGAGATTAATCTTTTGAATAAAAAATTTGTCTACAGAACAGCTAGAGAACATCATGTGAACGGAACAAATCAGATGTTCCCCCCTCTACTTACAAGGAAAAGGACAATTTCTATTAATGTTTATCTCAATTATCATGAAATAGAATAAGCTTTTTAACAATAATTTGTTATAGATGTGAGAAAGTCATGTGAATAACATTGCTGATGGACAGGGTAAAAAAGTTGTCAATTGTAGAAAGCTGGTCCAAACATTTTGCACATATTGCATTTCAACACAATTAAACAAGTGCAGAGGAAAGACTCTACAAACTGAAACCTGTAATTGATCAACCCATAAATAAATTTAGTGAAGTGTTAAAGCCTTTTTACCATATCTACATCAATGAGAGCCTTGTATCTTTCAAGGAATGTCTCTAATTTCCACAATACATTCCACTCAAGTGCCATAAGGAATAAAGATATTTGTGATGTGGACACAATAACAGAATTTATTATATACACAAGGGCAACATCAGACATTCTTTCAGACAAAGATTTTAGGATTTCTGGGGCAGTGATACTGGCATTCATGGAGTAATATCTGGGTAAAGGGTACAATGTTTGGCTGGATAAGTATTATTCTAGTGCTTGACATTATTGGCTTCACAAAAATAGCACTAATACTTGTGGCACATTATGGAAAAATAGGAAGAATATGCCCAAGCTAACATCAAACTGAAAAAAGGAGAGCTGGAATCTAGCCACAATAAGAAGACAATAGCACCAAAATGGATGGACAGGTGAGAAGTATGTGCTGTCCACAATGCATGCAACTGGCATAAGGAATTCAGAGTGTGTTAATAGAACAGAAAACACTTATTAGGAAACTGGAGTATGAATTTGATTACAATAGCAATATGAGTACAGTGGATAGATCTGACATGATTCTAAATTCTCTCAATGACTTCAAATGCCTCTAAATGTTACTGAAGTTTTTCATTCATTTTTTGGACATTGTGGTTCTAATTTCACATACACTACATAACATAAAACTTTCAAGAGCATTTCATTGGTCACATTCTAACCTTTGCTTATTACAGATATTTTTAAAAAAATTTCATTCAAAGTTACCATCAGCTAGCATTTCCCATTGTAACACTAACCACAAAGAAAACATCCCACTAGGCATTGCTGTCTGCTCCAAAACTTCCTTAGGAGACAAGAAATGAAGAGAAAGCAGGTTCATGCATATCAAACATGACCGCCTTATGTGTACACTCCTGCTTTGAAAAGCACCACACTTCATGTAAATGTATTGGTTTAGAAGTGACTGATTTTAGATCCTTTTTCCTACAGAAACGTAAATTTAAATATACACATTTCTTCTGGTGGCATAACAATAGTAGTTTCCAATTATATATCCAGATAGTAAATGTTGGTGACAATGATGGCCTCTTGTGGACAACCCTGTGTGTGTTGCACATGCTTTCATACAAACATCTTCAAAATGAAAATTTGGAACAGCTACAGCATTTGAAACTACCTACATCATTTCTGGACAAGTTAGTATGAATAGTGTGAAGTTTTAATATGTAACTAAGAACAGTAAAAAGTGTAGTGTAATTGTAGCACACAATTTTAGAGGTAAGAAAACCCTTATTGGAATGCTCACTATGCAGGCCATGAGGCCTTGGCCGTTTAAGGGTAGGATTTCAATGGGAATTTCATTTATTCACTACCCAGGGTAGATCTAAAAAGCTATATTCTAGATGTTCTCAAGCTTCAAGCCAGGTGTAATGAAGAATCGACAATTCGGGAACGTGCATCTCTCCCATTATCAGGATGATGAATGACTCAATCGGGCACAAATGGCAGTATATATATAGTCCACCGCAGCAAGTAGCATGGACCCCATAGAAAATGAGGAACGTTTCTGCCCGGTCGGTGGAGGCGGACCTTGCAGAAAACAACTACTCTGGATGCAGTCTACTGCATTTAAATCTGTGCTTCCCGAGCCAGTCAATTTCCAGTTTTATGGCCAGTTTCCAAGCGGAACTGAACAGTAGCCCAGCATCATGGTTCAGCGTGTTCCTCTTGGATGAGATGACTAGAGCCTTATTTACCCTGCGCTCCCAGAAACTTGGCCACAATGGTCGTCTCTTGGAAGTTGGATTTATGATCTTTCTCAAAACGTGTTCTGCCAGACCAGACTTCTCAGGATGCATTAGGTGGATTGTTCTCTCATGTTCTTGGACCCTGGCTGCAATTGTCCTGCCGGTTTGCCGTGTATGGGGTTGCGCACTCGCAGGGAATGCAGTAAACCCCCAGAACTTTGCGGTGTAGTCGGTCCTTCACTGGTCTCACAAATTGCTTAATCTTCAATGGTGGTTTGTGGATGGTTCTGATATTGTGTGCTGATTTTGACATATTGATTGCCGGTGAATGGGATAAAGGCTGTGGCGGGAGGCTTATCTGACGTTTGTTGTGATATAGGTGTCACTGTCTTTGCTCTGGCGATAGATGATTTTACATCATATTCGGAGTAACAGTTTTGGAAATAAAAATGGCATGTTATTTATGGACGCTCTTAACTACTGTGGTTCTCAGCATACCATTCTAAATTAGGCATGAAAGACTGCTTAATTTTGCTCAGAGGCCTCTCTATCAGGCTTGAGGTTCTTTTATGTGCCGTAAACCTACAGCACGGGACTAATGTCTTTACTTCCCTTCTGAAGGAAGCCCTGCAAAGGATTTTTACACCCGAAAAAAATCCATCGTCCTCTGCTGGGTTTGAACCCTCGACCTTGGGTGTATGAAGTTAGCATGGTAACCATTACACCACAGAGGGTGACTAACCGTTTTGCCAGAAAGTGTGCCTCAGGCGCTGTAGTTCCTGTTTGAGGTGGCTGGTATCAGAGATGGTAAATGCTCTCTGAGCAAGAGTGTTGAGTACTCCTATTCGTTGCAATTTGTGCTGGAAATTGTAAGCATTCAGATAAAGGTTGGTATGTGTAGGTTTATGGAATACTGAGTGTCCCAATGCACCTTTGCTATTTCTGGAAACCAAAATGTCTAGGAATGGAAGAGCTCTGTCCTTCTCCACCTCCATGGTAAACTGGATTTGAGATCAGAGGCTCTAAAGGTGGGTGAGGAAGCTCGGCAAAGTGTCAGGTCTATGTGGTCAGATGATGAAAGTGTTGTCCATGTATCTGAAGAAATGAGAAGGTTTGAGAGGAGCTGTAGCCAGAATTTCATCTTCCAGGTGTTTCATTTAGAAATTAGCTATTGCTGGTGACAAAGGAGAGCCAATTGTCACTCCATCTACCTGTTCATAGAATGTACCAACAAACAGGAAGGTGGATGTCAAAGTGTGTCGGAAGAGCTTGGTAATGTCAGCCGGGAAATGCTCCATCAGAAGTTGGAGGGTTTCTTGCAATGGTACTCTAGTGAAAAGAGAAACCACATCGAAGCTGACGAGAAGATCAGAAGGCCTGATGGTGATGCTCATCAATTTTGAACAACTGTGCGGAGTTGCTCACATGGTATGGGCAACCTTCCACTAGAGTTGTAATAGATTCGCTAGGTGACATACAAGCCGGTATGTAGGGCTGCCCATGGCGTCCACAATAGAATGTAAAGGGGCATCTGATTTATGGATCTTTGGAAGCCCATACATTCTTGGAGGCCTGGAACCAGAATGTGACAAACCGTTTGGTTTCAAGAGGAAGGGTGGATTTCCCTGTCAGTTGTGTAGTCCATCGTTCAATGGAGTTGGTAGGATCCTTCACAAGGATCTTGTAGGATCCTTCACAAGGATCAAGGATCATCTAGGAGCTGACCCATTTTCTCCTGATATTGGGCTGAGAAAAGGATCACAGTCACATTCCCCTTGTCTGCCAGCAAGACAACCAAGTTCTCATCTTTCTGCAGATTCTTTAGAGTGTGGGTGGTGGTGTGTGGGTGACAGCCACGGCAACCTCGGTGCGTATTTCTTCAGCACTGTCTAACGTTATGTCCTGTCCTGTATAGCGGATTCCACCCAGCTGATGATCTCAACCACTAGAAGATATCTCGGTGTTGGTGCAAAGTTGAGACTTTTAGACAACACGGAGGTAGTGGCTTCATCTAAATCTTGGTCTATGAGGTTTACTATCATGTGGTTGGACAGTAGAGGCGGTACAGCATCCTTGGAATGTACTAGGAGTCCAATTTCCTTGACTGCTTGTTTGGTGCTTCAGAGAAGCGTGACGTGGCCTTGTGCAAAGGTGGAGAGGTCCACCCTGCCCCAATCTGTAGGCAAAAGTTTGGAGAGCTACCAGTAGTATTCCAGCAACTGACCGTCAACGAAGTCAAGGGCATAACGCGTGTGGTAAATGCGTTCCCTAACCAGTGCAAAGCTTGCGCATCTGAGGATCTCGTGGGTTGAAGAATTCTTGATAGGATAGCGTAGCCTGGCAAACTTCAGTGTTGTCTGCTTGTCCCTGCACTGCAGTAGAAATGCCAGAGAGCTGAGCAGTTTGCCCTTCTCTCTAAGATCTTGAAAGCACAGATTTCAATGCAGTAAACCGCATCCAGAGTAGTTGCATTTTCTGCAAGGTCCGCCACCACCAACCTGGCAGAAACGTTCCTTGTTTTCTACCAAGTACGTGCTACTTGCCACAGTGGACAGTAAATATACTACCATTTTTACCCAATTGTGCCATTCATCATCCTGATGGGAGAAATGCATGCTCCTGAAATGTCGATGACTCATCATGACACCTGGCTTGAAGCCCGAGAACATCTAGAATATGTTCGTCACCAGGAAAGCTTCAAATCGTATTTCATCTTGAAAGCTATTTACTTTTAGCCAATGCAACAATTATTCCTATTGTGTACAACTAGTATAATCTGCTTGCATGTAAACACTATAACAGCGCCATCCATCTAGTGGTACCACTAACATTCCAAGTAGTATGTGTGAGCACATGCATATATATAAAAAAACTATTACCAATAAAGCTGGGTCCATCAAATCGCCTGTCAGATGTTGAGGGTGCTGCTGTAGGCTTCACTGTAGTAGCCTGGGATGTTGGCATTGTTCCATTTGTAGATGTAGGTATTGTAGGTGGTGGTGTGGGTGAAATGGTCGTGGAATTGGTAGTGTTACTAGGTGCTATGGTGGTTGGTGTTGGAGTGGGGGAGGTTGTAGTATTAGCAGGGGTGGGAGTGGTAGGAATAGTAGTAGTGTTAGTAGGGGTGGGAGTGGTAGTGGTATTGGTGGTAGGAGGTGTAGTAGTAGGTGTCGTTGTATTAGGTGTAATAGTTGTAGTTGTGTCATTTGGATTGGGCTGAGCCTCAAGACTAATAGTAGTCGTTGAGCCATCTTCACTTGATGTAATCTTTTCACTGGGAATAGGGGCGGACTGAGATTCAGGAGTTTTCAAGCCATTTGCCTTTGATGCATTCTCTCCATTGCTCATTGGTTGCACTGCAAAGGAAAAGTCATCAATTAATTTTATACTAAGTCTATAACTGAGCAGCAGTTTTAAACTACACAGCACAAAAACAAAAATTTATTTTTGTAAAACATGAAAATTTAAATTATAACTTTTAATACTAAAATCAATTCCTAAACCACTTTAAATTGAGTTTTAAAAAACATTAGGGAAGCCATTTATGTTCTATATTTGCAATTCATAGATAGAACTTATAGGGGCATGTGAGCTGTCCAACACTTACAACCATAGAAGATGCCTCATTTCCATTCTTGCATGTAATTAGTCATTTGACATTGCAAGCACATAGATTGCTGCAGCAGGAATAGCAGATATGGAATTTATAAAAGCTGTTTTCTTGAACACATTAGAGAGAGAGAGAGAGAGAGAGAGAGAGAGAGAGATATGCTTAAGTGAGCAATACAGATACAGACAAGATGCTCATGGACAAAAGAAGTACTCAACAGTAACCAGCCTTACACATAGATTAGTAAATGTACCCATGAATTTAGTTGAATTCAAAAAAGAATATAAATCATAATCCCAACAGCCAGGGAAAAAATGGATACAAGAGCCTGATATACACATACAATTAAAACAAGGCAAATGAAAGCCATTCAAGAAATAACCACGTTCACTACAGAAAAAGTTGCCAATAACACATTTAGGATGCTCACTTACCACCTAGGGCATTTAGAACTCAAAGAACAAAATATCACCTTGGCTCTCAAACAGATTTTACATAATAAAGCTGCCTAATTCCAAAACAAAAGATGATTTCACCAGGAAATCAATCCAGGATATATGGAATCAACTGTATAGACTGAGAAGTTCTACATACGTCAAACCAAAAAACATTTAACAATCAGATCCAAAGAACACTTCAGAATATTGAATTCAAACAAAAGCAACCCATCAGCAAGAGAATTTCACTTTTGCAAAGAACACCACAACTTAGACCTAAATCCAAAACTATTAAAATGCATGTCAGGCTACAACAAACTCATGTGGGAAAACATCTTAATGTTAAAACAAAGACTAAATTCTGCCAGTTGACGACTTGGTGAAATTTATCCCACCATCATCAGAGATGGCAGCAGCCAACTGCAACCAGCAACAGCTGGACTCCCAAGTAACAGCTCCCAAAACTAGTCCCTCCTAAATAAAAAAAAAATGTAAGTGATAGAGTATTAAAACTAATTTCACAATTATACTTGTATTCATATACCTATTCATGTTAAACATACTAATATCATTCAATAAATCTACAGAGATGCAATTAAGATTTAACATATGAAATAGAAAAGGAAATTCACCTGATTTCCCCCATTTCCTTAGTTTGATAGTTAAGTTGCATTACAAAA
Organism: Hymenopus coronatus; assembly: GCA_030762935.1. Classification (NCBI taxonomy): domain Eukaryota; kingdom Metazoa; phylum Arthropoda; class Insecta; order Mantodea; family Hymenopodidae; genus Hymenopus; species Hymenopus coronatus. The sequence continues at coordinate 50,318,534 of CM060890.1, read as the reverse complement.
TTATACCACTCAGCATGTTATAGAAACAACAGGTAAATATACAACAGAAAAATCATATACACGATCAAGGTATTTGTTTATTTTAGCATGTTGTAATGCATAATGCAGGTTGCAAACTGTATACTGTCCAGAATTCAGATAACATCAGTTCATACCATATCCCCTGTGTTGCAAAATCACAAGGCTACCTCACCTTAATAACTATTGTAGAAGCCTTGTTTGAGCACAATCTGAAAAACCTGATCACACATGTCATCTGCAAGTCTTTGAAACTTTGACAATTCCATATTTTCCCAAGCAGTTACGAGGGCAGCTTTCAACTCTGCAATTTTAGAATACGGTTTGCATATACTGAGCAACCTAATATTCTCCATAGGTTCTCTGTGTGTACAGATCCGTCGAACCATCAGGCCAATGCATTATATGTACTCCATCCTGTAGGAACCATTCCCAACATGAATACTAGCATTGTCCTGCCAAAATATCCAACATGGACATCAAACCACTTCCACAGAAGGTAAAAGATGAACATCCAGCAGATCTTGTCAGTTGCTTTATTACAACCTGTTTGGGAATGCAAGGTTTGTTGTGCCACAATAACCCAAACCAGCATACACCATTAATAAACCTCCTCCCTGGTGCCACTTGGAAATATTTGTTCATCTTGCTGTAAAGCAAGCCAATAGTAGTCTTCCCTATCTGGCCCATGTAAATTTAAATTCTGTTCATCAATGAACACCATTTCCTTCTATTGGGTTCTCCAGGTCACTTGTTCATTTACCCAGGATCTCAGTCTTTTCTTATGCACTTCGATAAGTTTGGACCATCACTTCTTTTTCATGTGCAAGAAGCTCTTCCTTGCTAACATTTGCGATAGCATAGAGTTGTGCACACAAATGTGATCTTAAGCCAATCTTCCCAGGGAAGTCCCACCTGCACTTAATTGTTTCATTACAATTTTCTCCTTTCTGGATGTGTCTCCATGGCCTTCCAGAGGACTTCTTCGTGCCATAATTTGTCCAAGGCATAAAAAATTGTTCACAGCAGGAGATCTGTATATCTTCCTTACTATTTCTCTGGATGATAAACCTTCCTCATTATAAGTGATTATTTTCTCTTGCTCCATACCCAATAATGCCGGTTTAAATTTCATTTTCGTGAACACTTCCTTCACCACTATTCATACTGACTGCTGGCATGAAACTATGTAAATCAGTGTTTCCCAAAGTTCACAGCACTCCTGGGAATAACATTAAACACTAGGGGCACCCTTCCTCAAATTAAAATTAAGTTTAATACGTTAATTTATTGTATTAATTAGTAATGTACATGATAACATAATACATTAAACTTGACTAGTCAATAATGCTGTTTGATTAATGTGAAACTAGTGATTGATGCTTAAGAGCACAGATACGTGATATTGGGCTTAAAGTTAACAATGAAACACGCAAATCATCAAGATTATTCAGTCTATTTCTTGCTTTGAATTTTATTCTCACCACAGCAAAGAAGGCTTGCTCGCATAGATAGGATGTTGAAAAGGGCAAAAAGTTTGTTAATTGCTTTCTTCATTAAGTTAGGATACTTGTCTCTCTGTTGAAGCCAAAGAGTAGCCACTGACATCACTCTTGGTGAACTTATCTCTGAGTGTGGAATCAGTGCAAAGATCAATAAATTCATCTTGTTTGCAAGCAATGAAATCTATTTCCTCTGCACTATCTCGAAGTCAAATGGTGAGACAGCCCAGTCGAGGTTAATAGTGGAAATAGATGTAAAGTACGTATCTATTGCATCTTGCAATCTTGATAGTGATCACAAATGTGATCTTTCAGCTTACACAGATCTTTATCTCCTGCAGATTAAGAAGAAATGGGATGGATCTCCTTTCTGAACTTCAGACTTCCAAGAACTAAGTTTTCTTTTAAAACCTTTCATTTCATTGGTTGAGGAAATTCTTTCTAGTCACCATCCATTGGCACATTCAGTTCATTCAGCTTATGAAAAATATCTGCCAGATATGACAGTTCCAAACACCAAGAATTACTTAGTAACAGCTCATGAAATGTGTTTTGATTTTCATCCTTAAAAGTTTTCACCTGTTCTCTAAGTTCGAGAAACCAGTACAGTACACACCATGTCAACCACCTTATTTCTGTGTGAAGTGAGAGTATGAGCTGAGTCCGTCGCATGACAAGTGTTAAAAAATCCTGCACTTTTTAAGGTCAAAACTTCATATAGTTCACCATTTTCACAACTTAGTTAAACAACTTGGAGCAAAATTGCCATTACATGCTTTCACAACTATGGAGAAATCAGTGAGTTATAATGGATGGATTTTTATCGAGAGCTCTGGCAGTAAAAGCTTTAAATTTCCTAGACATAGATGGGCACCATCTGTACATATACGTCTTTCAATGAAAGATCATGGTCACTAAGAAAGAAATTAATAGAAACGAAAATATCATGGACTGTGGTTGCAGTCTCCAGCAGTCTACAGAACAAAAACTACTTACTAATATTTTTTATCAATATATCTAATAAAACTAAGGGGTTGCAGTTTGTTGATGCTCTCATCTACTTGCAAAACAAATATTCGACCAATTTTTATTTTCTCCACGACTTGTTCATTGAAATTGCATGATATTTCAGATATACTGCACCTGATTGTGTTGTTGGAGAGAGGAACTTTCAAAATTTGATTATCTGCTCCTTTAAGTCGCCCTCCGTGGTGTAATGGTTACCATGCTAACTTCATATACTCAAGGTCGCAGGTTCAAACCTGGTGGAGGACGATGGATATTTTCGGGTTTAAAAATCCTTAGTATAGCTTCCTTTGGAAGGGAAGTAAAGCTGTTGGTCCCGTGTCATAGATTTATGGCACATAAAAGAACCTCAAGCCTGATAGAGAGGCCTCTGAGCAAAATTAAGTGGTCTTTCATGCCCAATATAGAATGGGACACTGAGAACCACAGTAGTTAAAGAGCGTCCATAAATAACATGCCATTTATATATATTTTTTTGCTCCTTCAAGTATTGTAAAACCATAACTTTACATGCAGAGTCTATGATTCCCTCTCGAAGGATATGAGGTTTCTCATTTCTAACTTCAGTTTTGCTACTTTAATGAGGCTTCAAGAGCAGCATCACCTATGGTCATTCTCTTTACCATGCACAGCTGTTTTCTTCTCCACCTTCTAATATATGTGAAAAATATATCACTGTTTTCTGTGACACACTAGGATGCTTCGTTGTAAGATACCGCTTCAGTTTGCTAGGTACTATGGCCTCATTAAGTGTTTTGCCACAAACATACAGGGATAGGATTTTCCTCGTTATTCCATGTGATAGGATTTTCCTCGTTATTCCATGCAAAGTCATATGCTAAGTAACTGTCCTGGTATGTTCTTTTCTTTTGTTTGCCTTCTTTATGTGTTGAATTCAATGGTCTGGGAGAAATGGAAAGGTTTGGCTTCTTAAAGGAAGCAGTGGGAGCAGACTGTTCACTTTCACTGTCCTGATGTTTATCAATGAACTTATCCATAGCTAAACACTGAATCAACACAAAGAAAACAACTGAAAGCTGCATCAGAATGCGTCAACTTTTATATATTGATATGTCAAAGTCTCGGGAATGTTCATGAGGAAGCAAGTAGTCTCAGAAATGTTTGGCTGTAATGCCATTTGTTGGATATTAGTATAACTGAAACATCAAAATGAACTGACCAGTCACCATCTGCCATGGATGAGAGCAAATAATCTGACTTAAAAGACTTAGAGGCCTAAGTAAAAGGTAATTTTTTTGGTTAATCCCAATATCTCGCAGCACCTCTTAGCCAATCATGCTGCACCCTATGTGGTAGGCTGCACCCTAATGGACCCTAACATTTTGTTTAGTGTTACTGTACATAGACAAGATAAAGCACTTCAGTATCTTTACATCATTGTTATAAGGAACACCACGTGTTTCATTTGCTTCTGAAAAATGTTTTGCAAGCTTTTCTATACTTTCTCCTTTTAAACAATATAATTACCTTCTCATATCCATATTCCTGCTCTTATATACACATTTTTATACATATAGAATAAGAAAACCAGCAGACAAGATTTTTTCGGGCATAAAAATCCTTAGCACGGCTTCCTTTGGAAGGGAAGTAAAGCCTATGGTACAGTATTATAGATTTACAACACAGGTTAAAGAACCTCAAGCCTGATAAGAGGCCACTGGACAAAATTAAGCAGTCTTTCGCACCCAATATAGAATAAGATGCTGAGAACCATAGTAGTTAAAGAGCATCCATAAATAAAACTCCATTTCATTTCAGCAAGAGGAATTATTGCATTCTGCCCAAAATTTCCCAATTGAGGTTTCGTTAGAAATACACGCTTTGATACTCCTTCACTACACAAGTCTTACCTGTGTGTGTGTGGAGAGAGAGAGCAGCATAACCCAAACTTGGTGTTTTAAGTTTAGTGTCTTCCAATGATGCACACAGATTTTCTAGAAAATTTTACGCAAAACATAAATATATTCCAAAAAGGACTCAATTATTTTGATTCAAATATTAAGATATTTACATCACAAAAAATGTCTAACTTGAATTTTCTGGTAATAATCTGTGAAGTCTTCATTCTTAATGACTTTTGTAAAATTAGTAAACTATAACAGATTTACAAAATATTATTACACAACTAATGTAAATGTGTATGTGAACAGCGTTACTAAAACACAAAAAGTTTGTTAAATCTCAAACAGGTGTTTTATCATCTTCAAAAGAATGATCAAACATAATATGTTCAAGATATTTTCATTTCAAATGTACATCTAAATCTTCTGAAGTACTCTTCATTCTGAAGGACTTCTGCATTAACTGGTAAACTGTAAGAGAGAGACAAAATCTTGATTACATTAAAGCACTGTTTATTTTATTTTGTTTTGGTGAAGTTAACCTTTTTTTTTTTAAAAAAAAATCCTGCTTTTTTTACTTTCTTTAGCCCATACGTGCAATATACATAGTGGCTAGAGAAGACATTGTGTTCCACCCAAAAATTTAATATTGAGATTTCAGTGGTATATGTTTTGAGAATCCCTAAATCAAAAAACATTTTTAGAAACATGTCTGTGTGCAGCATAGCTAAAAAATGAAATCCATTAAATACCAAACTTGGTCACAATATATTATTTATTGGAATTATCACACCGAGTTTCCCACCATTCGGCAGTAGCTGCGGATGCCTTCAAGGAATGTGAAGCAATTATTCTAAAGGACAACAAGGTTGGTGAAGCACAAGAGTGTATGTCGAATCAATGTTACTTAATTATATCCAAACTTTGTATTTATGTTATGTATCTTCCCAGGATGCGACACCTAAAATTTTCATTAAAATCCCCCACACACCCCAAACTAACCTTTACATGGAACATTTTTTTAAAATTTTTATTTTTTCAAAAATGGCTCTTATTATTTTTATTAAAATGTGATATGTTTAAGATATTTTCATGACAAAATGTATATCTTGAATTTTCTGGGAATAGCATCTGAAGACCACTTCCTTCTGGATGACTTTTGCTAACTGGTAATCCCTAAGAGATAAACAAAAATGTTTATCTCATTAAAACACAGAATTTATGTCATATACCACTTTTTGTAGAGTTAAACCATTTGGGATACTCAGTTATTGAAATCAACTTTAAGGTAGTTATACCTTTGTCAAACAGGAGACTTCTTTCTTTTCATTCCTCTTTTGTTTATTCCTAGCAAGGAAAGAGAATCAAATTTCTATTGTTTCACTTAGCAACCGGCTTTTAAAAAAACAGACTATTGCTTTAGGCTACTGTATTCCCTTCTACTTACAAAGCAAGTAATAAGACCAATTCTGATAATGTTTATCTTGATTGGCATGATGTAAATAAAAAATAAACTTTTGTAAGGAAAGTTTGTTTGTAGAACTACAGAAGGCCATGGGAATGGAACTAATCAGATTTTTTATTGTTTTATTTATACCCTGCCTTTAATGGTATGGTTCCTATTGGTGAGATTCACCTTAAAACATGCGTACAATGGTCATTGGATTTCTTGTTTTCTATATCGCAAACCTCTGACATACACACTTTCAGATCTTGGAAAGGTTAGGGTATATCCTTCACTAGAGAAAAATTTCCACCCCCAGCTGGGAATCGAACCTGGGACCCTCCACACCAGCAGGCAGATGCTCTACCAGCCGAGCTACAGGCTGGTAGAGCATCTGCCAGCCAAAATATTCCTTCCTATGGTTTTAATTTGCAAATGCCTATTTTTCTCAAATGCAAAAGTCATTTTTGCTTTCTCTAGTTCATAAAATTGCTTCTCAGCAATGGCAAATATGTAATTTGCATTTATATATTACTTAAGTCAAACAAAACTTTGTGACATTGTCCTAATTTCACATTGATCTACACGATATCGAAAGTTTTCTGAAACAATTGGCTAATTGAACTTATAAGGAACTAAGTAAAAACAACATTCTGCTAATGTTTATCTTGATTAGCATTGTGTAAAAAGAAGAAAATCTTTTCTAGAGAAAGTCATGTGAGTGTAACACATCAGATTTGTAATACATAAAAAGCAAAGATCAAACAAGTTATGAAAACAAATGAAGATTATAGTTAATAGTAAAGCCTATCCAAATCAAGGTGACATTCCCCCCTTCTGCAACAGATGTGCAGTAGCAGCTACCAGCCCAGATGCCTAAGGGAATGCACTAGGTTAAACTGATAGTCAAATGTTTTAAAAGCTATAGCTCTGCAATTGCAAATCACTTCTTTGCTTGGCCAGGAGTAGAAATAAAAATTTGATGTGTTCCATTCACACGACCTTCTCTACATCTTTGTAACAAGGTATTGTGAAAAAATTAATGCTTACATTTACTTCATGCTAATTGAGAAAGCATTAGCAGAAATAGCCTTATTACTTGCTTCATTGTAAGTAGAAGCGAAATAAGGGAGTACCATAGGTTAAAGTGATGGTCAAAAGCAGGTTGCTATGTGACTGAATTTCCTTTGTATGGACACAAGTTGACAGTTTCCTGTATGAGAAAAGTACAAGTTTTTACAAGCTGAAACCAAACACAAGGAATATCTAAAAATAAATAAACTCCACGAAAAAAATGTATGTAACATAAATTGTGTGTTTTAAAGTGCTCTACATTTCCTATGTGGCAAGTTTTTGTCCATCTCTTTCGGTTTAGCAGTTATGCAAAATTCCGTAAAATTCCTCCGGATAAAGTAGTCTTCAGAGAATATTCCCAGAAAATTCAAGATATACATTTTATTTGTCATGTAAATATCTTTAACATACGATATTTTAATCAAAATCGTAAGAGTCATTTTTAAGAAAATCAACATTTTAGAAAAAAGTTCTATGCAAAGGGTAGTTGGGGGTGGGGGGGGGGGGGATTTTCTTGAAAATCTTTGTGTCGCATCCTAGGAAGATCGCAAACTAAATCTCAAGTTTGGTATTTAATGGTCTTTTCGTTTTGGAGCTATGCTGTCCAGACACCTTTTTCTGAAAATACTTTTTTTTGGATTCAAGGGGACACAAAACATGTATTTCCGGTGAAATCTTGGTATCAAATTTTTGGGTACGATACAATACCTTCTCTATACATTATGTACATAGTACGTGTAGAGAAAGTAAAAAATCTTATGTGCTACACTCACATGACTTTCTCTAGCTATTCCACAAACTTCTTACATAAGATAATTCTTCTTTCTGCACCTTGCTAATCGAGCTACTCATTAGCACAATGTTCTTATTACTTAGTTCCTTATAAGTAGGAAGAAAATAAGGGAATGCATTAGGCCAAACCAATAGTAAAATGTTTTAAAAGCTGTCGTTACGAGATTGTCATTACAAATCGCTCCTTTTCTTGGCCAGGAGTAGAACAAAAGAAAAACGGACACTCCCGTCTGAGAAAAGTATAGGTACTTTACAACTGAAACTAATCACAATAAGTACCTCGAAAACGGTAAGCTCCACGAGAAAAATGTATATGACATAACTTGTGTATTTTAAAAAAAAATTACATTTTTTGTATAGTAAGTTTTTTTTCTATCTCTTACGGTTTACTAGTTATGCCAAATTAAGCAAAATTTATCTAGAATAAACAGGTCTTCAGAAGCTATTCCCAGAAAATTCCTGATATACATTTTATTTGTCAGGTTAATATGTTTAATATACAATATTTTAATCAAAATTGTTACGAGCCATTTTTAAGAAAATCAAAATTTTCGAAAAAAGTTCCATCTAAAGGGTAGCTTGGGGTGGGGAATTTTTCTCAAAATCTTTGTGTCGCATCCCTGGACGATACTAAACTTAAATACCAAGTTTGGTACTTTAGCAACTATTCATTTTTGAGTTATCGTGTTCACAGACACACTGACCTTTTTCTGAAAATGCTTTTTATGGATACAGGAGGTCCTAAAACATATATTTCCAGTGAAATCTCGGTATCGAATTTTGGGTGGAATGCAATACTTCTCTATCCCTATGTACATTGTGCATATGGGGCCAGAGAAAGTAAAAATGGACACTTCCTGCCTGAGAAAAGTATAAGTAATTCACAATTGAAACCAATAACAAGGCATATCTTGAAAACTTACCTTCACAACAAAAACAAAGGACATAAATTGTATGTTTTCACGAGATCTATATTGTTTGTGTAGTAAGTTTTTGTGTATCTCTTTCAGTTTACCAGTTATGCAAAATTCAATAAAAATCGTCCAGAATAAAGAGGTGTTCAGAGGCTATTCCCAGAAAATTCAATATGCATTTTATTTGCCATGTAAATATCTTAAATATAAAAGATTTTAATCAAACTTGTTAGAGCCATTTTTGAAAAAATTAAGTTTTAACATTTTTTCCATGTAAAGAGTAATGGGGGGGGGGGGATTTTCTTGAAAATCTTCCTATCTCATCCTTGGGAGATATTGAACTTAAATACCATATTTGGTATTTAAAGGCTATCCTTTATGAGCTATGCTGTCGTCAGACACATGGACCTTTCTCTAAAAATGCTTTTTTACTTTCTCTTCACATACTATGTACATAGTGTATAGAGAAGGTATTGTGTCGCACTCAGAAATTTGATACCTAGATTTCACCAGAAATGCATGTTTTAGGACCCCCTGAATGCAAAAATAGCTTTTTTAGAGTGTGTGGACATATAGCTCACAAACGAAAAGACTGTTTGGCATAACTTGGTATGAGACACAAAGATTTTCTCACGGGTTCAAACCGGCGGAGGACGATAGATTTTTTCGGGCGTAAAAATCCTTAGCATGGCTTCCTTTGGAAGGGAAGTAAAGCTGTGTGTCCCGTGTCGTAGATTTACGGCATGTAAAAGAACCTCAAGCCTGATAAGAGAAGCTCTGAGCAAAATTAAGCAATCTTTCATGCCCAATATAGAATGGGACGCTGAGAACCAAAGCAGTTAAAGAGCGTCCATAAACAGCAGACCATTATTACAAAGATTTTCAAGAAAATCCCCCGACCCTAAACTACCCTTTACATAGAAAAAGGTTTGAAACTTGATTTTCTAAAAAATAACTAACAATTTTGATTAAGAGCTTAAGATATTAACATGCCAAATAAAGTGTATCTCTTGAATTTTCTGGAGATAGCATCTATAGACCTCTTCATTCTGGATGATTTTTATTGATTTTTTTTTTTGGTGGAGTTGGTCATTTTCGACATTCCTTGTTATTGATTTCAGTTTTAAAATACTTAAAATTTTTCTCATACGGGAACTTGTCAACGCTTTGCCACACAAAGAAATGGAGCAACCACATTTTAATACACTTGATGTCGGTTTAGCTAGTGTATTCCCTTATTTCTCTCCTACTTATAAAGTAACTAAGTAATAAGCAGAGCTAGAAGTTCGTAAGTTTGCCATTCAGTATACAGGTTGCAACAGAGCATCTTACTGCATCAAAACAAATCATTGATAAAAATCCGGGGGGGGGGGAGGTAAACAAAACTGTTGTCAAGTAAACAGTACTGTTTCCAAATAAAAATGACTTTTGATATATTCGTAAAAGCAGATCATTATGTACAACATACAAATTATTACATATATAAGGCAGACTGACTGATTTATTTCTTTACATGCGTTCATTATGAAATCCCCAAGCAATTACAACATGAACTGTAATATTTACTACTCGAATAATATTAAAATGTTAAAATTAGTTTGTTAAATTTCTTCAGATTCTTACCAGGTAATAACAAAAGCAGGAATAACACTAAATCTTTACACCTGTAGCTGTATTACTGAAAACTATATATTTCTGAAGCCTTTCAAATGGAAACCTCATTCTTCGTTCTTGCAAACAAGATTTATAATGAGAAAAGTTTGTTCTACTTCGCATGATGTATCAGTATCACAAAGCAAATAGCATTTGTTGGGATCTTAAAGTACAGTTGTATGGGATACATCACAATGAACCCTGCATTCTTTTCATTTTCACCTTTATTTCAGGTAGGATGCTCAGGGATTAGTAGATCAGTCTTGATAGTTCTACATGCCACACAGATTCAGTTCAGCTCATACCTCTGGACTGTAACAGTGTGATAGTTGTGGTAACTTCCTAATTAAATTTGCAATCGATATGTTTATGTGGAGCTGTTCTGTAATTAGACGTTTGATAGTTTGTATACTAGAACTACCATTGGTTTCTAAATAAGTATATTGCTTGAAAACTTATTATGGTTGTAAAATTGTGCCTACATTTGAGCAGAACAAAGATGTTAGCTCTGTGTTATATAGTGGTAGCTGATTTGCAGTAATGGGTTGCACTCTACATTGACCTTTGCTCAGACAAGTAGCACTACATGGTATTGCTAACCCTGGTTGCTCTTACTCTGCATAAAGAAATCGGTACAAAGTTCTTAATGGTAATGAGGCCATTTCTGCTAAATAATGAATGATGGAGAGCACCGGTGGAATGCAATGGCAGGGGGAAACCGGAGTACCAGGAGAAAACCCGCCCCAGCACCGCTTTGTCCGCCACAAATCTCATGTGGTCGCTTGGGATCTAGGTGAGAGGCGAGTGGTCTAACCACTCGGCCACGGCGCAGCCCAGAGAATAAGCTTATCAAGATTAATTTGTTACAGAGATGTAGCGAAAGTCATGTGAGTGGAACACATCAGATTTTTTTTAATTCAGGGGGACCCAAAACATGTATTTCCGATGAAATCTCGGTATCGTATTTTTGGGTGCAATACAATACTGAGAAAGTAAAAATATGGGATATTCTTCAAAACCCATAATTGGGAGCTGAAACAGTTTTGATATTCTCTGCAGATGTAGTGCCTAGGTTTTACCGTTATTCACATACCTTTACCATATTTTCATACTTTCTACGACACTGTACTTAAGAAATGCCAAAATAGAATTCCACCCTCATGAATAAGATAGAATCAGAAACGTAGGGAATCTTATGTGCCACAAATTTAAGTTATTCTCTCGTACTTGTCACCTCTTACGCCCTGGATGATTGAGATTTTAGTTGCGCCGATCCCTCGGCTAGGCCTTGTGGTCATTCAGCATTTTCAAGTGAACCGTTAACGATTTCCTTATTGTGCAACTTCTGAGTAAAAGGTGCCGACCGACCTTGCGTTTTCCGTGATAGTATTATTTACCTATCTATTGTTTGAAGAGCATTTTTTAACAATATGATTAACAATTTGATCAACAATGAGACAAGCTTTTCTTCAAGATTTGAACAATGGTAGTATAAAATGACAAGCCACAACGGCATACAAAAACCGAAATATCAATATACAGCAGTATTTTATAACACTGCTAACTAGTAGTATGGAAGGTATCGAAAACTGTTCGCAAATTCGTTTAATGACTTCCCTTACAATATTAATTTAAGTGTTGCAATAACATGCGCAGTTGACCGAGATCATAGCACATGGCCACTTTATTGGGCCAGAATAAAATTATACCAATTCTAAATTTCATACTAAAATACAAAATTCGATGAATTTGCAAACAAACGAAGTATATAAAATCGAATTCATTTCAAACTGCGTCATTGAATTTGCGGGAATTCCCCGCTTACACTCGTGTAAGTCACGAAAAGAGTGGAATAACATGCAAATGTTGATATTCCTAAACATTGGCCTCAAGTAGCTAATAATAATAAATCAATCCACAGGAAATATCTTGAGCTTACATTATTCTGTAAGTTATTTCAGTTGCTCTAGCTTACATGAAGAATACATGCCATGTCTTAAATTAACCAACCTGCATTTGACGAGTTTATCTGCAATACAACTGCAGCCACGAATAAGAGGATTAAATTTACGTTGTTCTTCATAATAACAGCTTCCCAATAAGCACCGTAGAGGATTAAGTTAGCAATAAATTACTTTTTCACCCCACACAATTTTTGCAAGCTACTTCTGACTTCAGAATGGCAGCCGGATACAATAGCCACGATTTGTCACTACTTTAGTCAACTAACTTTTTAAGCCATATCCTTGTACCGATGCTACTACTGAATTCAAATTGAAAACTGCAGTTGCGTTTCTTGGTGTTTTTGGTTGAGAAATGAAATGGTATAATTGGTGTTAAAATTACAAATGTAAAGGTACACCAAGGGTGCAATATTCATAATGTCGGTGGACGAAAGAACTATATTTGCCAAGTTAGAGGCTTTAAAGGAGATCAGGTGAGCTAAATTGTATCCAAATAGGATGCATTCAAAAGCAGTTGATAGCTGCAAAGCAACAAAGAAAAATACAGCTGTTGCCGGCGACTAGATCGTCAATGCTAGGTGACTGCCGTTGTTTAAATGCTTGAAAAGAAACAGGGCGATTGTAATTTACAAGTAGGATTGCAAAAATAAGAAATAAGATAAAACACCATTATAAATATATTCAAATTAGGTTGGTTGGCGTATTTATTGGTTTTTATTTCTGACATTCCATAAATGTTATTTCTGTAAAGTATTCTGTTAATATCCGAAATTTGGATAATTTTGGTTCAGAGGTTGAAAATTATTATTTAACATTATGTGAATAATGGAATTAGAATGTATTGTGAATAAATATAGTGGATTGTGGTTCAAGTGAATCATGTTAGTATGAAGTACATGCGACTGCTTTTAAAAAGTAAGCACAATAAACACAAGAAACTTATGAATTGTAAAAATTTATACAATGGAATGGTAAAATAAAATGCATTTGATTACATGAACGTACATAGCATATGCAAGATGTATGATGCAATTAGGGTGCCAAGAAATTGGACCATGTCGGGCATTACAATAATGTTTTCTTACACAGTGAGTTTGTACAGTTACAACATAACCATGTCGCACTTCATTTTAAACATATTTCAAGTCATGTATTGTACAGATATTTAATGCAAAGAAGTAGGGTCTAAATATTCATCCACACTTTAAAATGCTTCATTTTAAAATGATTCTTATAAATAGGTAACAGATTAAAAACTAACCAACCAACAGTAATGGCCAGGAAGCATCAATTTCAAGCTCTTCAATGTCTAGTTATGTTGCACTTGGTTGCGGGAAAATGCTTATGAAGGCACCCAGATAGCACAAAAGAGAGATTTGTGAATATGATTGTATAGTTGGAAGACAAACATTCCTGTAGATTTATTTATTTTAAGAAACATTTAACATCTAGTATTTTACAGTCGGGAAGAATGTAATGTATTCACTAATAGTCATGAGCATTACTATGTAAAGAAATGTACAAGTAAATCATTAATTAAAAAGCATTCACTTTTACGTTGTGAAGGCATATGAGGCAATAGTGATCTGTTGGGGTCCGTGTACCAGTCAGCCATTTGCTGTCTCCTTTGCATTCATGTTTCCGTGGTGTAATGGTTACCATGCTAACTTCATATACCCAAGGTCGCGGGTTCAAACCCGGCGGAGGACGATGGATTTTTTCGGGCGTAAAAATCCTTAGCATGGCTTCCTTCGGAAGGGAAGTAAAGCTGTGGGTCCCGTGTCGTAGATTTACGGCACGTAAAAGAACCTTAGTTCCTCCAGCGTTGGCACTGTTTACAAGCACTAATGGGAAACAGAAGAATTCATTTCGTTAAATCAGGTACCTAATGCATTTATATTGCTTTCATGTGTGCACTATCCATTCCTTTAAATGAATAAAAAAAATAAGTGTATTACTATCACGGGCAAACGTGCCTTATTTACCCATCTTTTAAAATAAGCACAGTAAAATGTATTTGAAAATGAAGGGGAAAAATGTGAAATGAACTATATTCGGTCCATCAATAATAAATTTGAGAATAGTCTAAACAGTGAAAAGTTAGGCTTATCAGGGACCCCAACAGATCACTGTAGACAGTGTAATTGTTAGTACAAGACAAATTCTTCAGCACTTGTATGTAATGCAAAACTTAGAATTAATTTATACAGACCCACAAATTCTTCAAGGTTTTTCCAAAGGATAGTAAAATTATTGTTCTCTAGTATGAGTAAACAGTGGCCATCTGAAACTTAAAAGTGATATACAGTAATTTCCCGCTCCCCCAGAAAAAATAAACCTTTTAAGATATTGTGATATAAAATAGTATTTTTTTAGAGGGTTCACACTTGACTGGAAAGCCAGGGAATGTAGGGGAACTAAAAAAAGTGCCAGGAAACTTTTTAAATAATATTATGTCTTAAACTCTGGGAAATAGCTAGTTCTCAGAAAAAAACTCATTTTCACATGTATATTCTTATTGTGGGTTCTGCAAAAAGAAGTACATGATGATTCATTGGAAGTATTATTGATGCAATTTTTAGTAATGGCTTATCTTGGTTACAGCAGCTAATATAATAAAATTCAGAAGTAAAACTTACCTTATTATTCACTGCAGAGCATCTAGAAACCACAGAGAAATATCCTGCCATTCTTGTCGCCCCTTATACCCTGGATGATAGAAGTTTGAAATGGGAAGATCCCCTGGCTATTATGATTCCTCTCCTTCTATATTACATCATGGGTTATGCTTTGTGGCTTAGGGCCCTTGACTTTGGGCTCTTTTCTTAGAAAAAGATCCATGTGTGTGTCTGTGAACAGCATAACTTGGAAACTAAAAATTGGATGAATACCAAGCCAGGTATTTAAATTCAGTATCTTTAAAAATGTGGCCCAGTTTTGAAGAAAATCCTCATATTCCCAACTAATCTTTACATGGAATAGTTTTCAAAATTAATATTCGAAGGCTTTCACGACTGGTGTTAGAATCACTTATAGAAAACAAAACCGGGCTTGTTGGCCGTGGTCCACTGGGCTTCACGCTGCGGCAAGCATCTGGGGAACAAGGGGTGAAGCCCAGTGGACCACAGCCAACAAGCCTGGTTTTGTTTTCTATAAGTTTTCAAAATGTTTGATTAATGTCTTAAAAATGGATCTAATTCTTCATATTGAAGATATGTACATCACATACAAAATGTACATCTTGAATTTTCTGAATATCTTGTGAACCTCTGTATTTGAAAGGAATTTTGTATACTCTTGTATAATTGGTAAATGTTAAGGCTTACACACACATGCATGCACTGCAATCTGTAGATCCTATTATGAGATTAGACTCAAAGCCCAAACTCTAGGATTTAGATCATGTCAACAATTACATTTATTCAAACCTATTAATACATTTATTTACAACATATTTATTATTTGACAATAAATTTTCAGTGACCTGTCAGTTTTGCATAATTTTCAATTACATGTTTGTTTCCAAAAGCCTATCCATACACTTGCATTCTTAGAATATTCATGTTTATTGTTCTTACAATGTTACATTATTACCAGTGTTTTTTGATTGAATGAAATCCTCCATATAGAAGTTGTGAGTAATAAGATATCTTTTTAATTCTGATGTAAACTTGTTTTTGTTCATTTGCAATTCTTTTACAGAAGAGGGAAGTGAATTAACTCTTTGTAGTAGACCCCTTTTTGGAATAACTACAAATTATTTGTTGGTCTGTGTAAGTCCTGCCTTGGTCTCTTTTTTATGAATATCAGTATTTTTTTTAAACTTTTCTGGGTTATTTATTAGAAATGACAATATGGCTAGAATATATTCACAAGCTAATGGTAAAATTCCAAACATTTTGAAAAATGGTTTGCAGTGAGTTGATCGTCTTTCCCCTGCCATTATTCTTATTACCTTTTTTTGCATAATGAATTAGCATTTACTGAATTTCCTCAAAATATTATTCCATAAATCATCAATGAATGAAAATATGCATAATAAGTTGTTTTTAATTCAAAATCTTCTCGGGCTTCTAGCCAGGTAAAAACTTGGCTTGACACCAACGTTTCGAAGAAGTGCATCTTCCTCGTCTTCAGATTTTGAATTAACACGTCGCCAGGAAAGCTTCAGTTCTTATTTTAAGTTGTTTTTAGTATGCTCTTATTTATAAGCTGAATTGAAGATTGTATTGCAAAGCATGCAGAGCTCAGTTTGGGTAAGATATAATCAATATGGTGTTTCCAATTCATGATACGATCAATCATAAACCTAGGAGTTTTGTATTACAGCCTTCTGCAATCTGGTTATTTTCATATTCTATCCTTAGATCTGTGATGTTTCTTTCCTTTGTGCAAAACTTAATGTAGTTAGGTTTTTCAAAGTTTATGTGAATTTTGTTACTTTCAAACCAATTATTTAGTGTGTTGAAGATTTTATTAGATGAAACTGGGAGCTGACTGACATTGTGTTCTTTAATTATAATACTTGTGCCATCTGCAAAAAGAACTGGATAGGCGTTTTTATTACTGCAGGTAGATCATTTGTATACACTAAAAATAATAAGGAACCCAGAATAGAACCTTGTGGAACACCATGCTTCATTTCACACCATTCATAATATGCATTCCTATTATTTGAGGTGTTTATTATAACCTTTTGCTTTCTTTTTGATAAGTAAGATGTAATCCATTGATACTCTTTGCCCCTAATTCCATAGTGTAATCATTTTGATAGAAGTATTTTATGATTAACGCAGTCAAATGCCTTTGATAGATCGCAGAATATTCCTAGTGTATTAAGTTTGCCATCCAATGACTTGAGAACTTCATTTGTTAACTTGAAAATGGCATTATTAGTTGATATGCTCTTCCTGAATCCAAACTGCTCTTTTGCTAAAATATTATACTTATCAAGATGATGATAAATTCTTTTAAGCATCATTTTTTCAAAGATTTTCGAAAAAACTGTAAGTAAAGATACTGGTCTATTGTTTGGCATTTCTGAGATTTGCCTTTTCTTGTATAGTGGCTTAACGGCTGAATATTTTAAAATGTTCCTGTTAACATGGACATATTACATATATGTCTTAAAGTTTGCAAATAATGTCAGCACATATCTTTAATGTTTTTGTGCTTATTTCGTATCCTGATGAAGTCTTGTCTTTCAGGGATTTTATTACTTCTTTTATTTCAGTTGCACTTGTGGATACTATCTCTAAGGATGTAAAATTTTCTATACAGGATTCCTGAAGGTACGAAATTGGATCTCTCTCAGGATGTTTCTTTGTCAGTAAATTTTTTGCCACCTGAATGAAATATTCATTAAATGTATTTGCTATCTACTGAGGATCATTTGTGATCACTTTGTTTGCTTTAATTTCTTTTATATCATTTTTCGAGTGACATTTACCCGTCTCTTTTTTAATGATGTTCCATATAGTGCTAGGCTTATTGTGAGAGGACTGTATTTTTCACAACAAAGTTTTTCACTGCATTTATAACCCTTTTTAGAATTCTGCAGTACATGTTTTAGTGTTGTTTATGTCTACATGATATTTTTATATTTTTGTCAGAATAAAGGTGAGGTATGTAGCTTACCACTCTGCACATTTCCTATTTTTGCAGCTTTCCAAGAATTCCAAATTACTTTTTGTCCACATACTTTTCCACAAATAGTCACCTTTTGTTCACAGGATTGTGGGTGTAACTGTAAACTGATATTCAATATAAAGTGGAAGTGGTAAAAAATGTTGCATGCCATCTTTTGCATATTCTGAATTAATCTTCTGAAGTTGCAAACACAACTTGATTGTGAGCAGAAGGCCTTTAAAAGTACAATTTACAATAAAATTACAAATTATGTATGTATCTTGTCTTATAAATGTGCACATCAGAAAAGGTTGATGCTAATGGCTCAAGCTTATACATCTCTTAATATCTGCATACTTCATTAGCTGCCCACTCCTTCTGCCATCTGTCACTAATGCATACCTGCTTTTATCCAAGATTTAATTTTGTGCACAAGAAAAACATGGAGGCTTTAGTGCTGTGATTCTCAGATTTATTTATTATATTAACCTATCACAATCAAAAGCAAATTGCAATGCTCGTGTTGATACAACGTGAAGTTCTTATGTGATTTTCTGAAATGACAGTACACACAGCAAATAATTATAAAAGCAGTACATGATTGCATTTCTTTTCTTTCAGGGCAAAAACCCTTCAGTTAGAAAAAATGAAACTTAGAATAATCCATGAAGTTGAAGCTACAGAACAGGAGCAGAAATGTTTATCAGAGTACAAACAAGAAATGGATCTCCTGATGCAGGAAAAAATGGCACATGTGGAAGAATTAAGACAAATTCATGCAGATATCAATGCTGTAAGTTCTGTGCATTAACCACTGATCATGGATTATCAATTTTGCATGTATTTTGGGGTAAACCTCAAGCAGGTTGGAAATGTTAAGTATCTGTACATAAAAACAGATGGTGTGGGGGTAGTATGTCTGTCTCACATTCAATAGATTCCAAGTTCAAATCTTGGTTAGGTGTATTACCCAAATAATTTTATTCCAGGCTGTTTCCTTATTCTGAAAAAATAATATACGGTAAATTTTAGCTTTGTTGGCCCGGCTCATTTGAGCATCATATCATTCCACCTATTTCATTTCTTCATCTCCCAGCATGAAAGATAGAGGATAAAAAAGAAGTAGGTAGCTTTGCATCTTTAAAAAATAAAGTAGGTGTGTGTGAAAGAAAGCGAGAGAAATGTGCATGCATGAGCTACTAATCCTACTAATATAAAATTCAAGGGCTCTAAACCAGAAGCACATTTACTGGTACAAAACACTATAAACAGAATTTTTTTTTCTTTAAAGCTTAATGTACTTTAACCCAGTTGGTCCTATTGAATGATGGAAATTATTTTTGTGACATATAGAAAATCATTCTGATGCTTCTTCAGACAAAGTATATTTTATTGTTGAGTTACAATATAACCCATGGTATGGTAGCATATGCTTATCTCAAATTCCAGTGGATCCAGGTTTGAATCTTAGTTGGGATGAGTTATAGGATAAGATTTTTTCCAGAGATTTCAGGTACCCTTAGAAAACGAATATATGATATACATCACTGCCACCTTTTAAAGGGCATGAACCTTAACCCCTAAAAAATAACCTTAAAACACAAATAGGAACTGTTTGGTTGAACAACTTAGTAATTTTTAATTTTCACATATTATCATAGAAAAGAATTTCGGCTTTATCAATTGCAGTATTAAAAAATCTGATGTGTTCCATGCACATGTTTTTCTTTATCTGTTCTGGAAACAAACTATTCTTACATTAAATCATTTTTTTATCACATAATACTAATCAAGACTAACATCACCAGAAATGTGCTTATTAATTTTACCTTTTTAAGGGCCAGTTCTGCAATCTGCCAATAACTTGCCAATACAGCTAGGTACCCGATTTCCAGCTGATTGGCATTCTACAATCTCTGGATAGCACTACTTGGAAGATGTCTTTGCCGATTAGTTTTCGGCTAGTTGGAGTTGACGATATGTCTATTAGTTTTTACATTAGATATATCTGCAGACTTCCACAGCCATAGTCCATTGAGGTTATGGTTCCGCTCACATTCTCGTTTCACAATTATCACAAGCAATAGTAATTACGAAAAAATCTGATGTACTCCATGCAGATGTCTTCCTCTACAGCTTTGTAAAAAATTACTGCTAATAAGTTTATTCTTAGTTAGGGAATACACTAGGCTAAAATGATAGTTAAATCTTTTAAAAGCTGCTTGCCATGTGGATGAAATCCATTTCTTTGCATTCCAGTAGTTGACAAATCCCTGACTGTGAAAAGTTTCAAGTATATTAAAACTAAAACCAATAACAAAGAATATCTCAGAAATGGTCAACTCCACAAAAAAAATTATGTGACCTAAAATGTGTGTTTTGCGAGATCTAAATATTTTGTGATGCAAGTTTTTGTCTTTCTCCTAAGGTTTACTAGTTAGTTATGCAACATCCAGCCAAATTCATCCAGAATTCATCCAAATTCATCCAGTCTTCGGAGGCTATTCCCAGAAAATTCAAGATATACACTTTATTTGACATATAAGTATCTTTAATATACAGTATTTTAATCAAAATCGTTAAGCTATTTTTTTTAGAAAATTAAAGTGTTTTTAATTTTTTCCATGTAAAGGGTAGTTATTTTTCTCAAAATCTTTGCGTCACATCCTTAGAAGATACTTAACTTAAATATCAAGCTTGGTATTTTACCGGCTTTTTGTTACAGACACACTGATCTTTTTCTAAAAATCTAAAACATGTATTTCTGGTAAAATCTTAGTATCAAACTTCTGGGTGGAATGCAACACCTCTCTATAAACTATGTTCAGATTATGTGTAAAGAAAGAAAACGTTGCATTTATTGGATGACAGTGAGAAAGTTATACTGGAGTTTATACTTCTCACAGGTAACTTTTAAACTTTGGAGTTCCTCCTATTCTGCGGATGATTGAGGTTTTCAGTGGGGGAGACTCCTCAGCTGCGCTCTGCACTTACAATTAGGACCCTCAACATAAAGTAATATTTTTCAAATGCCAAAAAGCATGACAATTATGGGAGTTCCTAATGGTTTAATTAATTTTTATATACCTCCCACTGACATTTATGAAATCACTGTACAATGTAGCAGATGTTTGGTTCATCCTCCCCATTTATCCCTTACAATTTCTACGAAAAGTCCAGAGATTTCTAGTAATAATGAATGAAAAATTCCAATATTAACGTAAGTGAAACATCTGACTTCTTAACCTCCACTCCGAGTTCTCGCAGTATGTTCTTTTATAGATTAGGTGTGTTCATATTCTAATACACAGGCTTTGCTCACCTTTAATAGTATTTTATGAATTGTACTTTCATGAATTCAAGGCATTTTATAGCCCATTCTGGTTACAAAACCTTGAACTTTTCAATACTGAAAGAATTGTCAAAATATGTGCTTTTTAACATTCACTCGCATACACATAGCACTCACTCACTCTCTCTCTCTAATATCAGTATGCATTAATTTTGGCATTAGGAAACGAGAAGTACGTAAGCAAAAGGTAGCAGAAAAGTAAGGTTATGTGAACCCTAACGTAATTATTAGCATCCTCCCGTCCAGGTTATGGCATGAGATTTTATGTTCCTGTCTGTTTTGCATGCTTCTACGAGGTTTAACACACTTTTGCAGTTGTCATCTTTTCCATTTTATTCTAAAACATGGCAAAAGAATTCCCCTGGTATGAACTTCTTTTATTTTGTTTGTTTTGGCCTGCTTTGCAAGGCAATCTTCCATTGTTTTTTTTTTGGGGGGGGGGGTTACGATTCTCCACCTGAAGTGCTTCTATTGAATTCAGAATGACAAATGTAATGCTCTACAAACTATCCTAGAGGGCTACTATCCAGAGGAACATGTGTGAATGTAGAACGAAAGCTTTGGTTATCGGCCAGTTAAAATTATTTGGTGAATAACTATAGGCAGGCTTATTGGGCCATTGTAGAACCGGCTCTAAGTAGAAGGGAATAAGAGAATATACTAGGCTAAAACCTGGTCAAATCTTTTACAAGATATCATTACGTGACTCATTTAAAACCTGCTCTTTTCATGACCTTGAGTAAAACAAGAGAAATATAAAAAGGATGAGAAAAGTTAGTGTTTTAAAATTGAAAACAATAACAGGGAATATCTCTGAAATGGTTAACTCCACAAAAAATAAATATGTGACATATAAATTGTTTATTAAACAAGATATACAGCTTTTGTGTATCTCTTTACAGTTTACCAGTTATATAAAAGTCAATCAGAATGAAAAGGACTTCAGGGGCTATTCCTAAGAAATACAGAATATACATTTTATTTTTCAAGTAAACATCTTTAATAATATGGCATTTTAATCAAATTCGTTAAAGCCATTTTTTAGATAATCAAAATGTTTGAAAAATGTTTCATGTAAAGGGTGGTTTGGGGGGGGGGGGATTTTTCGGAAAATCTTTGTCTTCTTGGAAGGCACTAAGTATGAGTGCCAAGTTTAGTATTTAACTGGCTTCGTTTTTGTATAATGTTGTCCACTCAGAGAGACAGATAGACACACCTTTTTCTAAAAATGCCTTTTTTTAATCATGGTAGCACAAAACATATATTTCTGTTGAAATCTCAGGTCAAATTTTTAGGTAGAATACAATACCTCTTCTACTTACTATGTACATTGTGCATACATGCTAGAGAAAGTGCAACATTGTATTTAGAAAAGGCTAAAATTTGCAGAAATATAAAACATTTAAGAACCTTTTAAGTTAAATTATGTTCCCAATTCCTTTAATAAAAAAGTTGGAACAACTATGTTATTGCAGGCCTCAGATTTTTAGGTTCTAAAAAGTTCTATCTACAGTATATTGGGAATCTTCAATTTAGAAATTTATAGGATTTTTGAAATACCATTTGTATTAATCACTGGATTTAAATACTGTAGCTTTAAATTGTAAAAATTTAAATTAACTGGAACTTTGGTATGAATTTTGTAAGTGTGTATTTCGGTACACCTATAATTATTAGCATAGCGCCAAAAAACACACATTATTTCAAGTAAAAGTTCAATATACTCATTTTGTATTAGTACAGCACTGAAAAACTCATATTTTAATTTCGAACACCCCATGAGCAAAAGTTCTTAGAATAGTGGAAAGAGGGGCAAGTGGACTGGGGGGGACAAAAGCATCACCTTCAAACTGTTAGGGGGCTATCAGGGAGAGTTTGGTTGTTTGGAAGTGTGACAACAGAAACACTGATGCATGCAAGAAAAGCTGAAGTTTTACCAGGTAAATCTTACTTTTAGACAATTTTGATGTAGAACAGCTGTTGCCTAAACTGTTGTATTGATTTATAACAGGTTATTTTCAAATCGGCTTTTGTTGCTTATGAAAAGGCATTGTTTCAAGCAGGGGTGCTGGTATAGCTGTGATATGACAATGCCCAATTTACTCAGAGTAGTAGAAGTGAGTTCACTAAAAAACTGATAGGGTTCTCGTTTGCCAGGCCATCCATGAATTTATTTTGAAGGTGTAATAATTAGCCCATATTTTGACAATATAGTAATGAAACTACTACCAATAGTTTAATTATATGAAATCCCCATAGTCTGGCAATTTGTGTTAATTCTTTCAAAGTGTTAGCTTTCTGGCAACATGAGTCGAAAAAATATTTTCAGTGAAGGGAAAATATGAGAAGAGGAAGAAGTAGAGTGAAAGTGATGAAAACCAGTGTGCACGAACTCAACAGTCCGGCGAAAATACTGTGTGTCTCCATTCTAGTGGTGCTAGGGATATATGTAAAAATGGAAGGTACTATAGGGTCATGGTCCAATAGCGGTAAGTGAGTGAGAACATTTTTACCTGATATGCTGCCTGTTTGGGAGCAGAAGGTCAACATTTCTAGATATTACCATAAGGTGAGGATTTTAGTGTGCCTTGTTGGCACCACTTTCCTGGCAACTCTTGGTTCTCCTGTGCAGCGGAGAGAGGCCACAAGAGGAGTTATCTTATAATTTAACAACCCTATGTATATGCACCACTTATGCAGACTAGCTCCTTGCATGAGCCATATCGAACTTCCCTTGAAAGAGTAGCCCTTAGTCCTTCAGGGACAAATTGGCTATTCATTAATTCATAAGCAACCCTTGCCACTCTACTAGGAGATGTGCTCATTAGAGGACAAGACTAAGGAGAGACAGGAAGTCAAATAATAGTACTTCATACATTTTTACTCCAGTTTAATAAACATTAATTTACAACTTACAAATTAAGAGGTTCTCAATTTAATATATTACTGGTTACTGAGATGGAACTGTAGACGAAGGGTGCCAACAAAGACAATAAGGATGATTATCATGACATGTGGTCATCCATTTTACTCTGGTACAAAGAGTGAAATAAGTTCCAAGAAATTATTGAGGTACTTAGATTTGAAGACTACAAAAAGCTATAGAGATATGTCTTCTTAATGCAGGTTATAAAATAGAGATGGAAATTGTAACAACAAGAATACAAGCTATAAATGAAGTATTACTAAGTGAGCAACAAATGGGTTTCCTAAAGGGCCATTCATGTAGCAATACTGTTTTTACATGCCAATACATATTAGAGGTGTTGAGAAAAAAATTTAGAAACACCCGTTGCCAGTGTAGATTACTTTAAGATACTTGATAAAATAGATTGTGTAAAATTATAGCGTATTTTGGGAGAAAAAGGTCATCTGAAACACCTAATAGAAATCACAGAAGAGACATACATACAGAAACACTGCAATTATAACAGTGACAATGCTATTGAGCCAATATATATTAAGACAAGGATGTTGCCTGTCACTTCTACTTTTTAATATTTGCATAGATGACTTAATTAGGAATTGGAAATTAAAAATGTCCTTCTAGGAATTTATTTAAAACAAAATTTAGCTATAAATACTTTAAATTTTTGCCAATAATCAAGCCATCATCACCACAATAGAGGATAACCTTTAGAATCAGTATATATTTTGGAAACAATGGTAAAGAGTGAAATTTAGAAATATTTGATAGAGAAAACTAAAGTTATGACTTTTAGAGGTAGTAATACTCTATAGATAATAAAATTAATATATACTCAAGGATGCTTTCTACATATTGTAGAAAAGAAACTCAATTAAAATGTTATAATTTATGGCAGTGCCTAGTTTAACATGTAGTTATTAGTCATGAGTAATACAACAGAATGATAGAAGGAAATTACAAACAGCTGAGATGAAATTTCTAAGGGGAGTGAAAGAATGCACTAAAATGGAACATATATGAAATGATGCCATACAACAAGAACTCAAAATATTTGCAATGGAAGATAAGACTAATGAATATGTTAATGGACTGGATGATGGCAGGATACCAAAATTTACCACCAATTTAATCCTTGAGTGAAAAGATGTATAAATGCCTCAGAATAAGATGGTTAGCTATGCCAGAACAGGTTATTATGCCATAAAGTAGAAGAAGAAGATTTAGATTTGATAAATCAACCAAAGCAGCACGTAAATCTGTCAAATTTTCAACTCTTCAAGATCAATCAACAATCTTCAAGATTGTAAATAATGTATTCCTGAAATGTTATTTATCTGGAGTCAATGTGACCATTCAACATTTTTATGGAGGAAAGTGGAATTTTGGTAAAATACTAAGGTCGGTTGATAAGTCCCAGGCCTCTCAATGAAAACAGCATTTTAAAAAAAATATTATTTTTTTGCCTTATTTCTCAACATAATCTACAGAAAGACTAATACATTTGCAGAGTCTTTCAATGTACTGTCCATTTTGATTTCTTAGGCAATAAGCATTTCTAATGGAAGCATTTAATCACTGCTCGTTTTTTCAAATCCTCCATATTCATGAAAACTAAAGTTGTTTTGTTTAAAATGCTGTCATTTGAAAACTAAACAAGCTATTAACCTGTACAATGGAAACAACCTAGTCTAGAGTTAAATTATATGATGCTATACCGTCTAACTGGCCTAGTGTGCCATATCTGTGTGAGGCCGGCCCTCGTATATGATGCAGAAAGAAGGTACGTTTTGAAAATGGAAGTGTATGCTGATAAAAATATGCCCAGAAGTGAAAGAGATCCTACATTAATAGTCACCAGACTTGTAGAACTAGAAATGTAATAATAGATAAGTAATACCCATCCATTGATCTTGCAGAGAGATTCTGGAGTCATTTTAATCTTTCTTTAGTTGGCCCTTTGCAAGCAAATCAGAAGCATATAATGGAAAAACTGAAAATATACCTCTATATATAGAAAATATGCCTCTGCATTCTTCAATGTTTGCTTTTACTGACAGAAAATAAACTGTCAGCGACTAGAAATTATTCAAGGTCCCCATGACATGAAATGGCTTCTAGAACTTTCTAATTACAAGCTAGGGAAATGAAAAACTTAAAGAAATTCTAGCAAATATGCTTACTGACCACAAATAAAGGGAAATTTACAAAGGATACAAACAACTTTAATGTATGTTACTAATAAAAGAATATGCTGATAACATACTATGCCCAGTGATTGGTGTTGCTGTTAAAACAAACATTTGTGGTCGAAACAGGGATAGGAAGAGCGCAGATGTGACTAAACTTCCGGTGGAGGTGATGACAGAATCAGTAAATCCCTGCAGGATTATCCAGGATACTACAAGTGTTTCTTTAAACAAGATTTTGTTGTAAAAATACACAGTTGGCGTGGAGAAGGAAAAACTTGTGGCGTGAAACTGGCCTTAATGACAAGAAGTTAGTGCGACGCTCTTGTTGTTACAAAGCTTGGTAGGATTTAAGGATTTTAGGAATTGTTTACCCAATCAAATTTTGATGTTGATTAACCTCCAGTATTTGGATGAATTGGAAGCAGATGTAATATCATTGGTCAAACAAATGACATCCAAATATGCAAATTCAACTTTCCACTTTGCTTTTGATATGGCATATATATGCTGGATATTGTGCACCAAAATATATAATGTCTTGGTTCCATTCTTGGGTTGTTCTGAACCAGTATCTATAAGATAGTATTATAAAGTTCATTTGCCCACTCAGATTTATAGCTATGAGAGAAGTGAGAAAATGGCACAGTGCAATCGTGGACATATAGGTTTTTTATTCCAGTATTAGTAAATGCACGAGTATTTTACATATACACCAAACTATACAGTACTGGAGTAATATACTGTATTGAAGCTGTTATTTATTAACAAGATGATGATGTACTATTAAAAATGTGTAGACAGACTTCATAAGGTTCTAGCAAATTTGGAAACATCTCCTGTAATGCAGACACAGTTCTGGGTGGAACTGTGCATCTGAACTTTTTCTCCTTTAACATTCCTCACAGGTAGGCATCAGGTGGTGTAACATTAGGAGAATTTGATGGTTGTTGAACTTAGTCCCATAAGAAATTATTTGTTCTGGAAAGGTTTTTTGCAGCATGGCCACAGATAGTTGAGTGGTATGGCAGGTCATCCTTCCTCTTGAAAGCACTGTCGAAGAGTTTGCTTTGGTCACTGTTGAGGAGTACCAAACCTGATTGAGGACACAAGATCTTACCTTCTTTTTATACAATACACTACCAGTACAACAACATTTTGTAATAATAGACAGCATAACTGTGTGACTGAGTGGTATCAAATTAAGTTTTTGCAATGTTGTTCCACCACTTGATAGCAAAAATGGTGAAATGGCCTGTATGGGTGAAAATAATACTCCCCTATGAAAACTTTTTCCTCTGCCATGAGACCGATTTTTAGCTTGAACTTCGCAACACAATGTCTTTGCACTATTAGGAACACATAATGGTGATGCAGTGATACAGTGACAAATGTACATGCCCATGAGAGCTGTACAAAATATGTACTTAACACTTTGGTGCATACTGTATATGCCACTAATGAATCTGTTGGCCATTTTTCAATATAGGTGATGATGCATTTTCTCTCAAGTTTTCTAACATTTTCTGGTACTTTATTAAAATTTCAAATATATGTGTTAAAATGTGATTATTATTTGACCTAGATAAACTTGCATATAAAGCATCAAGATCTGTTTAATATCTTGTAGATGTGGATTTGACTATGGTTATTGAAAGTTGGGATTGTTTTTTATTGCAAAAAACTTTTATAAGGCAGAGAGTAATTCAGTCATTTCATTTTTGAAGGCAGTTCATAGCATATAATGCTTTATTACTTTATCCAAATCAGGATCAGTGATTTAACGTTGTATCATCTGATGTAAAATATAGATCTGCAGGATGGGTCACAAAATACATTATCAAAATTATAAACCAAAAATGTCCTAAATCTCAACCATGAAAGCATGAACATTGAGTTGTAACATGAAAGAATATTTATTATCTGAACAATCTAATATCACAAAGGCATAATTAATAAATTTAACTCAGTTTTTTAAATCCATTATGTCTTATTTTGTCACTAATATGGTTAGTGTTGTCAAAGATTTTATTTAAATCTAAAAGATATGTGCTTCCCAAAAACCAGATTGTGAATTATTAATTAAAATACTGCAACATTTGGTCTTTTATACAATGTTCAATAATTGTCTTTACAGATACAAGTGCCATGTGTGTATAACTAGCAGAGTTAATCTTTCATTCTTTTAACACAATGAAATTAGGAATTTCCAATCAGGAAACAATCCTGCTAGTATCATATTCAGAATGTGGGTTATATATAATGGGAACATATATGAATTGCTAATTTTAAATGTTAGTTGTGGTATTGTAGTTTTAGAATGAAATGTTTTAAGCAAACTGTTAATATTTAAAATTACATTTTTATAGATGGAAAATGTTATCAAGCAAGCAGAAGAATCTAGAAACAGAGCTCTTGAGACAGCCAAACGGATTCATGAGGAGTATAGGCCATTAAAATTGGACATAGATCGAATGAGAAGAGAGTATTTGGGCTTAGAACGACTTCCAGAACTTCATGAAGAAGAAGGAGACTTGATTACACCAGAGTATGTGTTATTTTTATGATTTACTGCCACAACAAAGTTTATGTACATAAGAAGTCAGTAATATGAAAGTAAATATGCTTCTGTGCAGTGGTATCTGGATTTTTCCAAAATGAAATCTAAGGCTCCGTTAAAGCAATTCTTTTAAACCTGAATAGCTAAAAATATATTTTACTGTCATAATTCTTTCAGTTACACAGTATAGAAATATTCTCCTCTATTAGGGAAATTTTAAAGTGCTAGTTGGCAAAGCTCACTTGTTGATGTACTGGACAATTATCACTGCAGGAAATGGCCTGGATTATTAAAAAAAATATGACAGTGGTGTACTTCAGCTGGAATTGCATATTTATCCAATTAAAGGCAACCTCAAATGCAAGGTGTGCCCCTTTATTCAGACTTAATTTTGGGATTTAGTATATCATCTCTTACATAACTTACCCTTTTAAACATATATTTTGATCAAATTAAGGGACACTTAGCTGATTAAATCTGTGTCTTTTTCTTGAAAATTACGTGAAAATTTGCATAATGAGCAGAGAGTGAGAGGGAGGGGGTAAACAGAAATGTATCACTATGCAGGTGATGGCAGCAGAGCTTAAACAACAATAATGGATAAGATTTTCTATTTAGACAATACCATAACACATAGTTATAAAGTTTTACTTAATTCAAACTTACACAAGAATTCTCATAATGGGTGCAAGAGTAGAGAACTGAAATGTACTGTTGTGTGCAATAGGAAGTGACAGTGGCAATGGCAGTGCACTGCAAGAGATAAGATTACTTAATATAACATATCATGGTAAAAAGTTTTAAGTTATTCCAATTTACTTGAAAATTCATGTAATGGATGAAATGGAAACATACCCAGTATGTCTACTGTAAAATGCACTGCTAAACCTCTCTTTTTTCTGTTTCATCATTGGATCCCAATACATTAGGTATAACCAGTGATATGAAAGCAAATCCTCCATTAGTCTTGAAGAGAAATTTTTTTCCAATGAGAGTGCTTACAATCCTTGGTCTGTTAACAGCTAACTTAAGAACACAATATAAAAACATAAAACTGCTATATATGTCAATACTTTGAAAGTAATCTTTAATCTTTTCCAGACTTTGCTGCTGCCACACCTATAAAATTTGAAACTTGCTTTTTTCCACATGCATTTGAAAATATATCCAAATACAAAACCAACCCCAGTTCTCAAAATTATATTTTGGAAAAAAATATTGTCTTGTATTCGGATAAATGCAGCAACTATTAGTTGTATGTTAATAGTGGTTTAGAAAGAGGCTGTCATCCTCTGTGGTGTAATGGTTACTATGCTAACTTCATACCCAAGGTCGTGGGTTCAAACCTGGCGGAGGATGATGGATTTTTTCGGGTGTAAAAATCCTTAGCATGGTTTCCTTTGGAAGGAAAGTAAAACCGTTGGTCCCGTGTCATAGATTTACGTAAAAGAACCTTAATCCTGATAGAGAGGCCTCTGAGCAAAATTAAGCGGTCTTTCATACCCAATTTAGAATGGCATGCTGAGAACCACTGTAGTTAGAGAGCCTCCAAAAATAACCCACCATTTACATTTACATTTTAGAAAGAGGCTACCAAAGTAAACATCTTTACAAGTCATCTTTACATATGGTCAAAGTGCTATTAAAGCATTTTCCTCATGCCAGGTAACATTAAAGCTGGTTTTTTGATTTATGTTCAATCCTTAATGCTTTTGGTGCCAGGAATAGCCTTGAGCTGCAGTGGGTGCCAGGACATTGGGAGGTTGAAGGGAATGAGCAAGCAGATTATTTAACCAAAAACAGTGCAGAAGCCCTCTTTTTTGGTGCAGAACCTGTGGGTGGAGTATAAATACTGTCAAAACAGTTACAGCATAGGTATAAGAGAACTAACTAGCAGGTGGCAAACTTATTCATCAGGATAGAAACTATCTTGGATAGTTAGAGCTCCTAACAACATTTAGGACTAGATAGAAGCAGGCTTAAAACAGTGATAGCATTAATTAATTACTGGATATGGCCATTTTAGAAAACATCTTCATATTTTGGAGTTTTCTTTGAGACTTATTTTTTCACTCTATAAATAAGCTAAAGAATCAGCTTAACATATTTTGTTTATCTATCTGATAAGAAGGTATATGCTTTTTGGAGTACCTATGGGAAAATTTAAGATCAGATCCTAATATTGGAACCAAGCTCCTGGAGATCGTTAAAGACACACAGCTTGAAATTCGATGCCAGGGCAATCTCAATGGAGTTGTACAATAAGTCTTTCAAGCTGATATGTGGAGGTCTAGGGACCTTCAATATCCCTGTCCTATCATCTATCTGCCAGCTTTAAAGCATGCATACTTGACTAAGGGAAGAATTTCATGGGAGGAAACTCTCTTTCCATGCCATTGGCAATAGTGAAACCACTTTAAAATGACAAAAGTACTGAAAAATTCCAACCATATGCAAGAGAACAAATGGCTTCATTGCCAACAATAAATACCAACCAACCATAATTTTTGTGTACCTAGTAACTTTTTGTATATCTTTTATGGTAGGCCCATTATATAAATTAAATAAAATTCACCTTTAATGAAGAGGATATCACAGGCTATTCTATGAAAATTCAAGATATACATTTTGTCATGTAGATATTTTAAATGAAAATGATTAGAGCCATTTTTGAGAAAATAAAATGTTTGAAAAATGTCTGTCTAAAGGGCAGTTTGGGTTTGTCGTATCTTCAGATGAAGTGAACTTAAATATCAAGTTTGGTATTGATTCCACATTTTGTTTTTGAGTTTCCTGTCCACAGACACACTGACATTTTTCCAAAAAAAAATGTTGGAGAGGTTCAGGATATCTCAAAATATTTTGGTGAAATCTCAACAGATTTTTGTGAAATATATACCCCTTCTACTTATTTTAAGTACAGAGCAGAGAAGTACTATACCTAATATCCAAATAATAAGCAGAATTATATGTAAAAGAGTAATGTAAACACACGGAAAAGTGTGCTATCTTTGCAGTCAATGCGTACATATTATGTCAGTATTCAAATCTCAAATTCAAATACACAAATAATCAAGCATAAGCACATTAATCAAAGTATATTTCACATTAATATTATCTAAATTTGCCCTTTGAGATCCTTAGAAAACTTGGACCACAGTAATTCAGGACTTTTCCTTTATGATTTTTAGCATAACTCTCCCCAGTTTATTACTAAACTTAATTTAATTATGCATGAGGATTGATATTGCTCTGGCATAATGAAAAAGGAGATTTTGTGTATTGAAAATTTGGTAATACATAACCTTGGGTGAACTCTGGTTAAACAAAACAATAGCAGCACAAGTATTGTGACATGCAAATAATCAACAGTTGAAAAATTCAGGTAAGAAAAACATTGATCCAAAACATAATAAATCTAGGAAATAAAATACTTTCAGGACAAGATAAAAACAAAACAAAAAAATTCTGTTTGCAGAAAATGTGCATTGAGGATGCTACTGAAAGGTAAATGAAACTGATTCATCTAAAACATAAAACAATTTCTTAAAAGAGAGAGAAAGAATCTATGCTTGCAGAAAATATGCATTAAAGATAATATTGAAAAGAAACAAAAATGTCCAAGGAAATAAAAAGAGAAACATACTTAGTTAGTACATCAGGACAAGTTTTAAAAGATTTGGTACCATGAAATGTTCCCTTTTTCCAGTGTGCAGCATATGTAATAGTTTTTATCATGTACAATGTACTTATCAGGTATAAAAGGTTTTAAATTCTGTTAAACAATTAGATATTAAAAAGGTCTGTATATGTCTGTGACAGCAGAATTCAAAAACCATAAGCTAGTTAAATACCAAACTTGGTACATATTTAAGTTCAGGTTGTGATGCAAAGTTTTTCAGGAAAATTTCCCCACCACAAACTACTCTGAAGATTCTTCAAAATTTTTGATTTTATCAAAAATGACCCCTAACGATTTGAATTAAAATACAATAAAAATTAAAGATATATACATGACAAAAAATGTGTGCATCTTGAATTTTCTGAGAATCGCCTGCTAATTTATACTTCGAAATGAAGTATAAATTAGCAAATGCTAAGTGATGTGCCAAAAATGTGTTACACAATGTAGATCGCTTTAAATTGAATAATTTTTCAAAATAACTTTTGGGGTCATAAGCCATTTTAAAGATATCCACTATTAATGGTTTGAATTGTCAATACTTTATTATTCTTTTTAATATTCCTTTTTATGTTTCGTTGCTTGTCACTATTGATTGAAAACACTATGAATAAGGATAGAGCATATAGTTCTTAAAAAAACTTGAATATTGCTATTCCCTTTGTATCTACATATAAGAAAATATGTAATGTAGGTATTTCTGCAGAAATAAATAAATGGAAAAATAACATTCACAAGTGTAGCTGTATACCCACCTATAAGTATAAACAATAGAATAGAGAAAATCATGTGAATGTATCATTGGGCTATTATTAATAACAGAAACACTATTAACTGTGAAGTTAATTTAATTTTAATTTAATTCACTTTTAAAATATTAATGAGTTGATGTTGACACTTGAACTTCTCTTACATCAAGTTGTAAATCTTACATTTTCAGAAATGTTTATCTCTATCTTAAGCATGGTGGCAACTTGCTGTTATCATCTATTGTTCACTGTTCAGCGTGAATATTTAATTGCTATCATCTAATAGTACACTTTATAATAGTGCTGACTTGGAAGTTATTTGTTAGTACTAGCATTTATTTTCTGCCTTTCTTTTATTTCTCAGATTAATGAAACATATTTTGAGGTATAATCTATCTCAAAGACAAAATCACTGGCTGAATAAATAGACGCTCATCTAGTTTAAAAATGCTGGTATTGTTTTTATCAAAGCAATGTGTTAACTTTAAGTATAACAAATTCTACATATTCATCTATTTAATTTTAATTGCAGTAGTGGGGCAAAACATGCCAACCTTGTCAAATCAATATTCAGTGCTTCTTTTGATACATGCTTATTTACAGGATGGGGAAGGATTCAATTCTTATACTACATTTCTGGGTGTATAAAAGATTTTACTGGCAAACAATGATTGACCTAAGTAGTTAAAACTCAAGGAAATATTTTAAGGATATCTTCATTCTAGGACTCTCCTCATAGATGTACTCTTTGTAGATTCAAATCTCACTTTCGGTTTTGTTATCCATTCTCATTTTCCAACTGGGGAGTAGCTTAAATATTGTTTATTGTGACCATAACTCTGTGCTGCAAAACCACTATTCAAAATGTTTAACAAGTTAGTAGAGCAGACTGAATAAATTAAAACTTGAATGAAGTAATTGTCAACGTTTTGCTGCTAGACAAGTAGCCACTTGATGTTGGATGAATGTGCTGAATGGAGTTCATAAATGCATAAATCAGTTGGAATTTAGAGTAAACTACATAAGCATTAGATAATGGAAATTGAATTTTTCAGCTACTTTGAGAAGCACTTCAAATCAGATTGGCGTCCTGAAATGCGAGAAGAGCCAACATTGTCCAGTTTGGCTCTTGCACATCAAGGGGCTGCATCTGCTTTTCTTGCTCCATCCCAGCCTCCAATGCAGTTAGTGCAAAGTTCTAACAAACCAGAGCAGCGTCCAATGCCACCTGCACCTGGCCCAGCACCTACATTCCGGTAAATATTTGCATTAAAATCAATAGATTACTAATGCCAAGTAGAAATTAAAAGGCTATAAATATTGCAGTGTTCAAATAACATTAACTAATATGTAGGTGAAATCACATTGACTGCAATAGTATCACAATGATATGTGTAAATTACATTTGGGAGGTCCTGGGTTCAAACCCTGGGGCAATCTAGCTAACTAAATTTTGTTGTTGTGATTTTTATTGGTTGCTAGACAAATGTCATGTTCAATAATTTGATCTGCAAATTTACCTATCATCCCTTTCATCATTACTTTGATTCCATTCTTCTTATTACCATATCGGCATTGGGCTGATCACCCATCCTGAAAATTCTAGAATCCATAGTTTGCTTGCTACTTGAGGTCTACTGATCCAGAAATTTGTTTGCAAGTCCAATAAAGAGGAAGGTAATCCATAGAAGAAGAAGAAGAAGAAGAAGAAATTACATATAAACACTTCCTTAAACACACTACAGCAGCTATTTTGACATCATGCATGGATTCTTGAGACCTGTCTGGTAGATGTGCAATGAATAATAGGGTTATCTTTGTTAAGAACTTAGTACTGTTAGGGTACATTCAGCTTAATCTCTGATATAATTTCACTTCATTCTGTACTAATTGAGTTTTCATTCTTATATAAGTTATGCTCTGTTTACAGGCAACAGCCGCCACCAATGAAATCTTGTTTGTCATGTCATCAGCAGATACACCGCAATGCTCCTATATGTCCTCTATGCAAGGCTAAATCACGTAGTCGTAATCCAAAGAAGCCTAAAAAGAAGGATTGAAATTAAGGCAGTATTTGGAGGGAAATTAAAACCAGCATAAACACATCATAACTTTTTTACATGTACGTGATTATACTAAACTGTGTAAACTATGCCCTATTAATGTTGTGTTTGTGATATTTTTATCCATTCCCATGTGTGTTGTTTCTTGCAAACAAAGAACATGCGAAAAATCTTTTATCCTACTCACATTTTGCAATGTTAATGCAAAATATTGAATAAAATTGGATGTTTCCAAGGACATAAACAATTATTGTTTCTGGTGTACTAATATTCAATTTCATTATTAGCTTAAAGGCTCTAATCTTATTAAAAGGTGCCTTCAGGGGCATAATATATAAGACAGCTAGTGTGAAACAAATTCAAATAAAAAAAGAAAAGAAAAAAAAGACAAATAAAAAATAGAAAAAAGAAAGAAAGTAAAAAAAAAGAGCCTGTGTTCTGAATGCTGTCTACTATTGTTAATTTATGCTGCTACAGCAGTGATGTATCCCCATATCGATAAGATTGTGAATTCCATGCATGGAAATGAAGCTGTGTTTGTGTTTGATTGCATCAAAATAAACATTTCTTTCATACTTTTGATGTTAATACTAAAAACCCTACTAGGTCGAGCCTCATTTTTAAATACCTACTACTACAACCTGTCTCAACCTTAAAAGACGGTATAAATGCAATATATTTATGCCTAATGCATACATGTTGCCAGTATCTTTGCCCTTTTCTACTCTTGTGCAGTAGCCAAGTTGGTATTAATATGGTGTAAATATTCATTTGTTATAATTTTTAGCTTTGAACACATTATCCTATCCAGAATTTTGTTCTCTATCAGATTACATTATTTTTAGAGCCTTTTAGATTTTTGAGAGTTTAGCTTTCTAAAGAAAACATGTTTTTCATTAAAAGTCTGATATTTGCTGCTTCTATGCCCATCATGCATTAATTATTAAAGGTCAGTTGTCAGTTTAGAGTGCAACAATATTTTTTTTTAAACTAGAATGTTGTGACATGCCTAGTTTTAATTCTCTGTGTTTAATAAGATGAGCATTATGATTTTTTAAATCTATGATTTGCAGAAAATTCCATATCTATGCAGAGAAAAGTCCGGCAACGATTAACTATTTGTTATTGGGTTTATAATGGAGACCAAGTGAGAGAAAATGTTGACAAGGGTTAGACAAAGTTATCAAAACAAGCTGGAATCCTATAACACTAGTATTCATTGTCTATACAATAGTCTTCTAACCATTCAGCTCACAGTCTCCAGGCAGCAAGCTGATAGTGTGCAACACTAAAACTTAACACAAGCTTTGCAAGGAAGCATCTATAGCATTTGGAATACTGAAGTGTTAATGTAGGTTATTTATTTTGTATTTTATGTAACTATTTATAGTGGGAACAGAAGCTTGGGAGAGGTGAAAGGCTTATAAACTAAGAAGAAATGCAATATAATAATGAATGTGTTAGATTAAAGTAAAATGACTGTTAGTAAGGGAATAGAGGAAATAGCTATAACTACTAGGTGTTCAGAAACAGTAGTGTATGATAAAAAGAAAAATGTAAAAAGCCTTTAAGAGTGCCATTAAATAGAAAGCAAAAAGGGCAAGGCAAACAAAAACATGCTAGGTTCTAGCAGATTCTCTATTATAATGTGCAAAACACGGTGTGACACATCGTTTGTTCTTTGCCGATTTACAACCCATCTTAATGTAATTTTGTCGAGAGTAAACATTGGTGACACCCTAAATATTTAAAATCTTTAAAATTTTATATCCATATTTATTTGTCTATAAAAACATGTTTAGGAGAAATAAAACCATAAAGAGAAGAGATAAAATGAAGTTGAAAAATATAGCATATTTCACCATTTGGTGATGTGTAATTCACAAGATGGCATTAAATTGATAGATTTATTGCAGCTGAGCGCCATGTATAGTATATGTGAATGCTTCTTTTAACATGTATTGTCTTCTAAGGTTGGGACACGCTTTAGCAGTAAGTTAGGATTGGAAATGAGGTCTTGCATCAATGAATCTGATGGCACAGTATTTTATTTATACATGGTTATTCAGTTCCAGTAAACAAACGGTAGTAGAAATTTTTCTATAAATAATTTTAACAATAGGTACAATCATAACTCTGTGTAACTCCTTAATCAAATATATAATAATAGTTAGAGCCAAACGTCTTGTTGAGAAACCTGATTAATACCAAAATAAAATATGAACTCAAATGCAAGGTGATCTGCCTCCTTTTTCCTAAATTTGAGCTACAGATTTAACACATCCCAAGTTCAAATCTTGAGTTAACTGGCTAAGTTTTTTTGGGAGGCTTTGCCCTTATCTAAGCTATGTACCCCAGGGTCGATTATCATTTTACCCATCTCATCCCATTTCATTCATTGTCCAATATGATCTACAAAGTTAAAAAATCTGATGTGTACCATTCACATGACTTTCTCCATATCCCTGCAACAAATAATTCTTAAAAAGCTTCTATTTACTTTATGCTAATCAGAAAAAATTAGCAGAAATAGTCTTATTACTCGCATCCTTGTAAGTAGAAGCGAAATAAGGGACAACCGTAGGTTAAAGTGATAGTCAAAAGCTGGTTGCTATGTCAATGAAGTTCCTTTGTTTATATGGATAGGAGTTGACAAGTTCCTGTATGAGAAAACTATACGCTTTTCATAGCAGAAACCAAAAATAAGAAATGTCACAAAAACAACGAACTCCACGAAAAAACGTATAAAACATAAATTGTGTGTTTTAAAGTGCTCTACCTTTTTTGTGTAGAAAGTTTTTGTCCATCTCTTACGGTTTAGCAGTCATTCAAAATTTAGTAAAATTCATCCAGAATAAACTACTCTTCAGAGGCTATTCCCAGAAAATTCAAGATATACATTTCATTTGTCAGGTAAATATGTTTAATATCCGAAATTTTAATCAAAATCGTTAGAGCCATTTTTGAGAAAATCAAAATTTTCGAAAAAAGTTCCATGTAAAGGGTAGTTGGGGGTGGGGGGATTTTTCTCAAAATCTTTGGTTGCATCCCTGGAAGATACTAAACTTAAATACCAAGTTTGGTATTTTACCGACTTTTCATTTTTGAGTTATCGTGTTCACAGACACACGGACACACACATACACGGACCTTTTTGTGAAAATGCATATATATCCGGTGAAATCTCGGTATCGAATTTTTGGTGGAGTGCAATACTTTCTATATACACTATGTACATAGTGCGTATGGAGAAAGTAAAAAAATGCACATGTTTTTTGTGTAAATTAAAATTATGTGACAATGGACCCAATTGTTAAATTTGCAACGACATCCATAGTAACTATTAAAATCCTTCAGGCAGGTGTTATAATTATCTTTCTCTCTTTCAAATCATTTCAAGTCGACAGAAAATAATAATAATAATAATGGGTGTGTCATTTTATTCAAAATGCATTTAGAGATCAATGACTCAAGTTATGCAGATATAATGTAAAATACAGAATTGCATGAAGTTGGTGGAGTAGGTAAGAAATACACAGCACTATATCTCTTTCTGTAGGATGATCCGTTGTCAAACCAACAAATTATTAGAAATGTTTTTTTTTTTTATATATATATATATATAGATAGATAGTTTTGACTACATCTTATCATGATCAATCATTAAAATACATTGCATGTCTATTTACAGTTGCACAGTCTTAGAGTTAGATTAACATTTACAATGCAGTTACAATAAATCAAAGTTTTGTATCCATTAGAAACTGCTTCTGCTTGAGATTGAACTGGTCACTAATGCCAGCCTTAGTGCAGTGGACTGAATGGAATCCAGGGTTTTGAGGGTTTAATTTCTTGCAGAGTCATATAAAACTGCTCCATAGCCTATTTAAATCTGATTAGAAATTTGTAGGTATTCAGAAGCGTGAATAAGTCAGCTCCCAAACTTTTTACAAGAGAAAATGTAATTTCTATCTTGGCTAAAGAAAGATAATATTTAAATTATATCTCTCAGATATGTGAAATCCATTAGGTTCCACTTATCTTACTGGTAATGAAATATAATTGATTTAATTGTTGTTGTAGCTTAACATCTTTTAACCTGATTGGTTATATTGAACAATGAGTGAAATTATGCTGTTATTATCTTGGGGTCCATAGAGCTTCAAGTACTTGACATGTCTTCTGAGGATAAGGGAAAGCCCCAGAAAAAAAAACCTTATCTAGATAACTCGCCGCCTAATTAAACGTGAGGCAGACACACTACCCCCACACTTACATTGATATTCTTGCGACCTTGTTAGTAATCAGCATTTCCCAAATGCATCTATAATAATTACAGCAATACCTGTCGTTCGCATCATAGTATAAAACTGGACAGTTTACTGTTTGCCTAAACTTTATAATATTGTGCCCTAGCTTGCCTGGATAGTACAGGGGTAGCATGCCTGCTTCATATTTAACAAGTTGCAAGTTCGAATCTCACTAAGAGTGTGTTACTTGTATAAGGCTTTTTTCAGCATTTTCCCTTTATCCTGAGAAGGCAAATGTCAAGTAACTTTAAGCTCTCTGGACTGAAGATCATTTGAGCATAAGTTGACCAATTTCATTCATCATCTGATATGACCAACCAGATTATAGTCCATTAAGCTACCAAAAAAAAATTGTGCAACGATATAAAATATCATAAAGCACACAAAACATTGTTGTGTGGTTGTCTTTGCTGTGGCAATGCTGCTTCTGAACTTGAGTGAAGAGTACAGAGAGGACTTAAAAAGCAATTGGCTACTTCAAGGTTAGTCCTGGTTGGCATGACAACAGAACCATATGCCAAATGTGGGATGCATGCCAGGTAAGCTTTCAGAGTTTGGAAGTGATATTAATTCAAGTATAAATGATGCCATATAGCTATGATTTTATTTATTTTGTCCCATTATACATTTTACATGCATGATGCAACAGTATTGTTCCAAAGTGAAATAAGCTGGCATCTGTTGACTTGAGAAGCCACAGTGGACTCATTTCCGCTCCAGCCAAAAGGAAGGGAGGTAGGTCAGATGAGCTAGAGTGCCAAATTTAAAAAAAAAAAATAGATGTGTGAAGAAATAAAATTCTGAAAAGTCTCAAAATCTGTGGGAGGGGAATTTGTGCAAGTAAATTGTAATACAAGACAAAAAGAGCTGAGGCATTGCAGAGATACCTCACCAAAAACATGTGCATAGTGCATTATTTTTCACAATTCAATCAAGTTTCTAGAATGTTCCTTAAAATTCACTTCATAAAATAAACATAATATCCTAATTCTGTGGTTTGAGGATGGCATGTCTATCTCACATTCAAGAGATCACGAATTTGAATCTCCATATGGTGTTACCTGGATAAACTTTTTCTGGGTTTTCCGTTATACTGAGATAATGCTACTGGGTAACTCAATGCTTGATAGACTTGGATATATTTTACCATTTTGTTGCTTAATATGTGGTATAATGTACCTGGTTAAAGGACATTAAATTCAAGCAAGGCCCTTCCACCCTTTAAAAAATAACACAATCTCAGACATTTTTAAATACCATATCAAATACTAAGAAATCTGCAATTTACCAGATTGTGAAGTCTTCTGTGAAGTGTACATTTGAAAAGCAGGCGAAACCTACAAACCATATTAAACGAATAGCTAAGGAATTTAAAACTTAAAATGGACAAATCTACAGTAGCTCACTATTTTTGGTAACAGAACATTAAATGGGAACTGAAGCTTTAAAAAAACCCAAATTACCAGCAGAACAGCATGGGGGGGGAAAATCCACATCACCAAAAATGCACCAATTAAATCAATTTTTAATCTCTGCTGGCAGATTTTTTAGTAAAGTTCTCTGCTATCTGATAGTATCACTAATTCTGTCCTCCATGGACTAGAAGTACGGTTGTGGGTTAAAACCTGGTAGAGGGCAATAGATTATATAGGGCATAAAAATCCTTAGCAGGTGTTTTTCGAAAGAAAATAAAGCCAGTTGGCCTGTGTAATAGATTTAAGGTATTAAAAGAACCACAAGCCTGAGCATTTCCAGTCTTTAATAACCAATATAGAATGGAACACTAAGAACCATGCTACTGAAGAACACCAAAGTAAGGGATCCACTTCTGGATAAGTGGAGACTTACTTCTTTGAAACACGTTCTGAATGACACTAGTCTCACTGATACACATAATTTCCACATGTTGAAAATGTTTATTGTTTATAATCGCTTCTAAAATTGATTGATACATGCTAATATTTCTGTTCCTTTTCTTAAAAATCTGATGTGTTCCATTCAGATGACTTTCTCTATATTTCTGTAGCAAATTATTGTTAATAGCTTATCTTTTATTTGTTTCATTCTAATCGAGAAAAATTAGCAGAACTAGTCTTATTTCTTGCGTTACTTTAAATAGAAGCGAAATAAGGGAGTATTATAGGTTAAAGTGAAAGCCAAAAGCTGGTTGCTATGTGACTGATGCTCCTTTGTTTGTATGGACAGGAGTTGACAAATTCCTGTCTGAGAAAAGTATAAGTTTTTCAAAGCTGAAACCAAGAAAAAGGAATATCTCAAAAACGATCAACTCCACGAAAAAAATGTATATAACATAAATTGTGTGGTTTAACTTGCTCTACATTTTTTGTGGGTTAAGTTTTTGTCCATCTCTTACGGTTTAGTAGTTATGAAAAATTCATCCAGAATAAAGTAGTCTTCAGAGGCTATTCCCAGAAAATTCAAAATATACATTTTGTAAGGTAAATATCTTTAATATACCATATTTTAATCAAAATTGTTAAGAGCCCTTTTTTAGAAAATCAACATTTTCGAAAAAAATTCCATGTAAAGGGTAGCTTGGGGGGGGGGGGGTTCTCAAAATCTTTGTGTCGCATCCCTGGAAAACACTTAACTTAAATACCAAGTTTGGTATTTTACCGACTTTTCGTTTTTGAGTTATCGTGTTCACAGACACAGACCTTTTTCTGAAAATACTCTTTTTGGATACAGGAGACCTTAAAACATATATTTCCGGTGAAATCTCGGTATCAAATTTTTTGGTGGAGTGCAATACCTTCTGTATACACTATGTACATAGTACGTATAGAGAAAGTAAAAATGTAGTATTTAATAAAAATTGTTAAGGCATTTTTAAAAATAACAAAAATGTTTCCAAATAAAGAGTAGTTTGGGATAGAGGGATGGTGCTGAAAACACTTCTGTTGTACTTTAAATCATGATGAACTTTGATCTTGAATACCTAGTTTGGTATTTATCCAATTTTTCAGATACTTATATTCAGCTTATTTTTCTAAAACTGCTCTTTTGTGTTCAGGAGGGCTCACATTCTGATGGAACTTATGAATAATTTTAATTTCTCTACCACATTGTAGGAGGAGAGGGTATTGAATTCCAACCAAATTTATACCAAGAGTTCACTTAAAATACATGTTTCATAGACCTGATTCTAAAAAATAAAAAAAAAAAAAAGCATTTTTATATAAAAAATACTGTGAGTGACCAGTTTTTTAAAGAGTTAACTATTGCTTTAGCCTAGCATACTTCCTTGTACCTACAAAGAAATAGTAATAGACCATTTTTGTTAATGTTTAACTTGATTAGCATGAAATAGATTAGTATAAGCTCTTGTAAGAATAATTTGTTGCACGAACATAGAAAAAGTAGGCAATAGAACACATCAGACTTTTTGGGTTGGATTGCAGTACTTCCTCTATCACTAAGTAGAGAAGTCATAAATAACAAAGCAAAATGGAATAGGATATGAAGAACGAGCAAATGACCAGCATGAATATCTTCCAAAAGAAACTCAAATAGTTAATAAATACACATGAAACAGTATTCTCATCTTAACATAAAAAAATACATATAGCAAAGAGTATTCAGGTTTGTAATAAATACCAATGGAAGAATTTTCTGAGGGAAAAACAAGAATAACAATATGTAGGACTAAGGC
This sequence comes from Hymenopus coronatus, assembly GCA_030762935.1. Taxonomy (NCBI): domain Eukaryota; kingdom Metazoa; phylum Arthropoda; class Insecta; order Mantodea; family Hymenopodidae; genus Hymenopus; species Hymenopus coronatus. The sequence goes on along the minus strand of CM060890.1, from coordinate 50,275,153 downwards.
AAGGAAAGATTCAATGCCACTATACAGAAATACAGGCTGAACTGTATACTATTAATTTTTGTCTGAAAATTTGTGAAGAGAAAAGCTCTGGATAATAAATTCTGAGGGAAAAACAAGAATAACATCATGTAGGACTAAGGCAAGGAAAGATTCAAGCCACTATACGGAAATACAGGTTGAACTGTATGCTATTAATTTTGTGTCTGAAAATTTGTGAAGAGAAAAGCTTTGGATAATAAATTGGCTCTAGACAGTTACTACAGAATACATTAGTAAGAAATATTCCAATAAATGCAAGTATCTTTGAAAACACTATGAATTGGCCATCCTGCTTTAGTAACTAGAGAGCAACATTAAATATTCATTAACACATGATTCCAAATTGTGGCACAGCAGTTGCTGATGTAACAAGAAACCTGGTGTAACATTTATTATCTAACAGCTGCACACATGATACACATCTCAAGGTCATTTGCCAGCTGTTGGTGAACAAATGAGTATGACGGAACACCAGCTGCTATAAAACAGAAGCTATTATGCACAATAGAGAGAAAACAATTCATAGTATGCACAATCCAAAAAGTATACATATCCAACACAGATAATTTATAAATAGAAATTTTAGCCATCATTCCTGCTGGGTCAAAAACTTATTAGTAATTGATAAAAAGAAAATACTGGAAAAGGAGAAATGATATGAAATTTGACATACTAAGAAGCAAGAAATATTTGGTAGTTTTGCAAATAATAGACAAAAAATATATATGAGCACTTTACCTAAAAATTCGTTGGAATCTAACAGTGAAGCAATTCATAAAAAGCTTTGAAAGAAACTGGAGTTAACCTGAGCCGTCTTGATAGCTACTTTCATGTATTTACCAAGCAGAAAATGTATCGTGAGCTCACATCATCACCTACCTACCTACCTGCCAGATCAACTCTCGAGTAGTTTTGTTGATGACTTGAATGAGGGTTGACAAATCAAATTGCAGTTTTATATAAAGCTTCTCCCATACCTCAAGTTCTCAGAATTTCTGGTCTGACTTCATTAACTTGATATTGGTTCCTATTTCATGGTTTTAGGTACAAAAGTGTGAGGCAACTGCTAATTTCTTGATCTGCATGAATTTGTTGCAACACCAGTAGATATTCCTGAAAGTTGATGCTTCTGTTCCTTTCTATTTTCCTGAAGTATATTTTCTTGCAATTTTTAGCCTAAATACAGTAGATTGCTGACTTTTTCTCTTGAGATATGGGATCAGATTCTCTTGATTTAATGATATTTCTAATGTTGTTGTAAGGTGCTGAGCTTTGATGTAATTATTCATTTGCTTGTCAGCAGTCTTCATTGATGTGAGATCTTTGAAAATCAGTATTGTTGGTTGCTGTTTCTGATAGTTGAAAGATAGATCTAGTAAGTATTTAATTATTGTGAATATGTTGTCAACATATCTATACCATGCTTTAGGACAGATTCGTTGATGTGCATTTTCAGTTCTCATGAATAGATTCACCAAGAAAAGAGATAGAGGGCTTCTCATAGCCAAATCTGCTTCTTGATGTTAGAAGTTCCCTTCAAAACAAAGGAGCAATAGTTCAAACAGATTTTGGTTAAGATTTTTCTTCAGTCTATTCGGTGGAGATTTTTGTAATTTACCATTTCCTGATATATGTGAGCAAGCCTTCTTTTGAAATGCTTGGGAATAGATTCCTGATGTCAATTAAAACAAGTGTATCTTGGAGGTATAATTTAAATAATAGTTTTTCCACTAGCTTAAGAAAGCTCTATCAAACTGGCAATTCCTGAAATTGCCGAAATAACCAGCTAGCAAAGGGACAAGAAGGAGTGTTTAAGCAGTTGATAATTGCACTTTCTCCATTTCAGTGAAAACAGGTTGAATGATCTGCCAGATCCCCATTAACCTATGAATCAGTACCAAATTTGTTTTGGCAATGTAGCAAATGCAGTTTACAAATGGTAACATCAAGTTGGCTGAGCAACCCCATCAATTTTGAAACATAGGTACTTATTGAACTGCCCTCATACTTGAAGCTTTGGTGAAGGGCAAAGTTTATTATCCTGTCCCATCTGTGGTTGTGTTAATACACTGATGAAGAAATATTTTTTTTCTATTAGCTCTAGATTGTCTCAATGTGTTCAAAATGAGTAGTTCAATTGCTCAAACATCTGAATATAACTTCAATCTATCACTTTGAAACAAAACAGATATAATTGGTTCATTTTGAAAGTAAGCTATTAGTTTTAAAATGCTTTTCATTTTTAAATTGTATTTTTTTAATTTATACAGCCTCCTTTAACATCTATAGTCACATCTATATGAAACAACTTGTTGAATCTAGGTTCTTTAATGTTGAGCTTTTAATCATTTTCTTTTCTTCAAACACATTCATTCTCACATGCATACTTCCAGACTCTGTGAGGATAGGATTTGATTCCGGTTAAAGAAATATTCCCCGCCCCAGCTGGGAATCAAAACTGGGATCTCTGCATACTGTGTTTGTTCATCTGAGTTAGTTCACAGGCTCGGCCAGCCTGGTAGCAGCAGTGTTTCACAGTTGAAGAAAAAGAGATTGTCTAAGTACTATGTTACATGCAGCAGCTATTAATGAAGTATGGTATGCTCCCGATTATTCAGGGTAATGTGGGGGAGAAGATGCTCAAATAATTGACAAACCTGTATCTTAATGCTTTTAGGGTACAACATACTAATGTAAATAGAAAATTCTTCCTCTAATCCTAGCTTTTTTGTCATAATTGCGCCTGAAACAATGACACATGTTTGTTTTTTTGCTAAACCATTGCAAAAGTGTAGCATCTAATTCATCAAATATAGGTCTCTTCATGCTTTTAGGTGCAGATGGTCCAGGATTAGAGTCGCAGTTCCTAAAAATTCCTGTCTTTTCTGCTTAATTTTTAATATCCTGAACAGTCTGAATAAGAAAACTATTATCAGCACTTAGTTTTGTAGTGTTTCCTCTTTCTCAAATCTTGCAAGTAATTCTATTTTTTTTTTAACCACTTCAGCGATATGGAATTATATGACGTCCTGTTTATGGTTATTAAATAACCATACCAACGGATAACATCGGATAGCACCATTAAATAATACAAATCTTGACATATGAATTTATGACCATACAGTTTAAGGTAGCATGATATGAAAGGTTAACCTATCAAACCAAAGATCGCAGGATCAAATCCAGTCAAAATGCATGTTCTATATTGATGAGAAACTGTGTAAAGGACTGGGAAGGGTCAACTAAATTTAACTAATTTCATGTAATTATTTATCGGTGATACTAATATCATGTACTACTTCGTCATCAGTGTCTTCTTCATTTGCTCAATGGTAAATTTGTAAAAATTAATAATAAGAAACAAAATCCCAATAGCTGAAGAGGCAAAAATATGCCTTAGAAACAGCCCTAGGGGTGAAATAAATACCCTGAATTCCCTGACTGCTTGCTTGCAAATCTTTATACTAAACTTTTTTTGTGCATAACTATAATCTCACTAAGTAGTACATGATATTAGTATCACCAATAAATAATTACACAAAATTAATTAAATTGATCTTAATCTAAAACTATCTTATTGTGTTCATTTCTATAGCACTTCTAAGTCGTACAGATGAAAAAAGGAATGCTTTGAAAAATTTATTTCACGAAAAGGCAGGTAGAACCTAGGGCTGCAAGCGGGGATCGCGGAGCGCAGAGAGGGGGGGGCCGCAATAGCTGAGGGAAGTAGTGTGGATCATTGTGGTTGTATACTGGAGTCGAGTCTCTGTGTCTATAGTCATTTAGTGTGCAAAATTTTGAAGAGAAGAAAACTATTATTTTGAAAGGAAGACCAACTTCTGGCTTGCCAAAGGCGAAAACTTCTACCAAAAAATGTGTTTGTCACTTCCAACCTAAACAGTGCCTATAATAAAATTAAGTGGCTGTCTGGATGTAAAATGACATCCAGATTGTATTGCTAGTTCTGTACATTGTTCTCCAATGAAAATGGCATGTGGACTTCTTGAGGTTTTGAAGATATTAACAATCTTCTGAAAGCAGTAAATCGTCACATATTAAAATTTGTTGCTGAAATTTCTCTCACAAAATTTGGTTTATTTTGAATTGAATTTCACTAGATAAACAGCAAAAAATAAAGCTTATAAAGCATAAATAGAAAAGTAGTAAAACATTTGGTAGACACAGTTATCTACCTTGCTACACAAGAATTTTTTTTTTTGGTAGTGTTTAATGCCCGTTTTAATTACTTATGGCACCGCAGGCGGTGACATTGATGATACGTGAATGATGATGGAGCACCGGTGGAATGCAATGGCAGGGGAAACTGGAGTACCCGGAGAAAACCCGCCCCAGCGCCGCTTTGTCCACCACAAATCTCACATGCAGTTGCTTGGGATTGAACCCCAGCCATCTAGATGAGAGGCAAGTGGTCTAACCACTCAGCCACAGTGCGGCCCCACACAAGAATTGCCAGACCACTTGGGTATATGGTAGTAACTTGTCTGCCTCACATTCAACAGGTTGTGAGTTCAAATCTTGCTTAGGGTGAGTTGTTTGGAAAAGTTTTTTCAGGGTTTTCTCTTATCCTGAGAAGACAAATGTTGAGTAACTTTACGCTCCATGAACTCTGAGACCATTTGAGCATCATTTCATCAATTTCATTCATTGTTTGACATGACCACCATGCTAAAGAATATTAAGCTATTAAAAAAAGAAAATGCCATTCCGAGATCATGCAGAAGATAAACATTCTGCAAATTGGGGAAACAATTTAGAATTAGTTTCATTGTTAAGTATTTATGATGATTTACTGAGACAGCTGCTGTGTTTTTGGGTCTATCCAATCATATTCAAAATGATTTAATAGACTATGACACAACAGTTGTTTTAAACAAAATTAAAAACAAAGTTTATGATGTTCAATTCGTTGCCATTATTTTGGATGAAACTAGCGACATTTCTGCACACTCACAACTTTCTACTGTAATAAGATATATTTCCTCAATGAGAAAGTAGGAGAACGATTTTGGGGTTTCACTGATGTAAGTGGTGATCACAGTAGTGGTCCTCGGTAGTATAGTGGTTTATATCCCTGCCTGTCACGTGGGAGACCAGGTTTGGTTCCCTACAGGGGAGGAGTACTTTTTATTTAATTTCTCCTACACACTGAACGCTCAAATGCACTGCAGATTTTTTCAAACTTGTTCTAAGTGAAAAATATGTGTAATAGCTACTCCGCTTTCATTCTCCAATATTAAGGTCCTCATATTATATATTTACATAGCATGTTAAATGACTTAATGTGAATGTTTTCATTAAATAACAAGACCTCAAAATCTTGCATTTATTTTCATTGCTAATGGGATCTTATATTTTACCTAAAAAGTCAAGTTTGGAACCGTTACATACCTCTGTGCACCTCTTTCGGCAGACCTGCCTGATACCTGTAGCCTACTATGGTTTCTTTGCATCATCTGTTTCTCCTGAGGGGTGGTAAGCACAAAAAATCTGCATTGGATTCAAGTGAGAGGGTCCCCTCCATAGCGCAATTGTTCTAGCAAATCATATCTTCATTACTTTGGAAAATTATCATTGTTGGTCCAAACTAGTAGCATAGTGCTACAATGTTGCAGTAATGGTGTGAGAACTAAATGGTTTCCAAAGGAAAGTGGAAAATAAGCATTCCCCACCACCAATTCCACAAAGAGAACTGCAGTTTTGGACAAAGTTGTCAAAAAACGTTCCCGAAGGTATGTCCCACACGGAGCTACAATGGAAGTCTTGTCGAAACAGTGAGAGAATATAAAGAGATTCTTTCTCAGCTCTCTGATAGTTTTGAACAATGGAACACTCAGACTTTAATACTCGAGGTTTCAGTAACACACTTGAGGACTTCGAATTTGAGTTCTTACTCCATATCTTTAGTGAAGTGTTTGGTTTGATATTTTGCAAACAAAAATGTTGGATGTCACCTTACATATATCCAAAGCCAGTGGTCATAGCTAATTGTTGCCGTGACTTCCTTTCCATGATGGATTCATTGTTGCACCTGCATGAGTGAACACAAGTGCACGCACATTACATCAAAACTCTGATTGTTGCACCTGGGAGCTAGGGTGAGTCAGGGAGTGTATCGCCATATGACATATCCGAAGCAGAATCTGCAGCCCAGATGAAATACTTGCTGAAGAGGGCAACTGACCATATGGCCGCTTCAACGGGAGAGGGTCTGGTAGCTGTTTAGAAGATCTGTGGTTAGCCAAGAGAACAGCAATTATGGCCACTTTGACCGAGTACTGCATCACATCCACCTAATCTTTGGCAATCACTCTGGCAAAGCAAGCAGAGCTACGGGACATGTTGGAGGACATGAGATTCCATGGAATCATTGAAAACTCCAAAGCCCTTGGTGCTTCCCTGTCTTAGAGGAGAAGAACGGCGAATTACGTTTGTGCATGGACTAGGAAGTTAAATGTCATCACCAGAAAGCAGTGTTCTGGTGTCCAATGATTTTCAACTTTGGATTTGAAATCAGGATACTGGCAAGTGATACTGGACACAATATTATTTTTCTGCATGTTAAATAAGTGCAACACCAAGGTTTTAGGATAAAATCTATATGAAGTTTGATATTTTTAATATGTTTAAAATGCCTTATATGGCTGGCTTCATAAATGCTTCCCTTTGTCAAAATATCATCTAACGCCACCATTGTACAGTCTTTATCTTGTTATGCTTCTTCCTTGCAGACATGAATGTTGGGTTACCCTGGGAAGAACATTTTTAGCTTCCTTGGATATATATGAAACAGTACCTTAGTGCACACTGCAAGTCACAGTGAGCTCTTGTGCTATTACAAAAAGTTATGTTGATTGCATTTTCCTTCAGATTTGATGTTCATGAAGAAATTAAAACTTGAGGCATGGATCTTGCCTTATAATGAATCATGAAATATACGTACACTATTGTTTTTTAATGAGTTCTAGATTCTTGTTCTGATATTTTGGCACTACACTAAAAAAACATTCCACAAGATACCTTTAAGACTAAATTATTGCTGGTTACCATTTCACATTATCAAGGCTGATAAGGTGTTTGCATAACAAAAAGCTGACTCAGGCTGGTGAGTTTACAAGTATATTAATATTTTATTACCGGCAGGTCAAATGTTTAGCAGAGCAAACTTTAAATAAACAATTTCTGTGTTATATGTAACTGAAGTTAGAAGCCCTCAAAGAAATTTAACTAAATGTGCAAGAAATACAGGGTTTTCATCAAAAGGGGCAGAAATTAATGATCTTTCTTTTTAAGAACATCAGTGGGAAAGAACATTTATGGTAGGCAATAGGCCACACCCTTGTGAATGACATTTTCTAACAAGTATAATAGTTGTTAATTCTTGTGATACTAGTTTAAGGTATTATTAAAATAAATATTACACTACTATAGTTTCTATTATTTATTTTAGTTTATATATTGTTTTTATTGTTAATATATTTATATTTTTAAAATAAAAAGCTATTTAAAAAATGGAAAATAAACTCTTGTGTATTTGCTCTATATAATTTTTTTCATTTTTTCTCTTCCTTCCGAACAGTAATGGATGTAATAGATATTTGTAATGATGATAAGTAACAATTCGATTCTTAGTTAATCAACAAAGTAATGGTAATTTTTTTTTCATAAATAAGCTAAACGATGAAGTGAAGGTATTGTTCTTATTGTTAGAAAACAAAGTTCAGCCGTCCTCACAGTCAGAGCTTGCATTGGATGAAAATGCCTTGCAGCAACCTTGCATTCATTTACTGCAGTGTCTGGCATACCATAAGGTAGCTGATCATTGAGAAGAAGACAGGCATAACAACAGCTGGTATAACTTCAAACTTTATCATTTTTTCCCAGCAGATAGGAACTCCATGAGAGAGGAAGTCAAGACATGGTAGTTTTGGTCTCAATTTTTTCAATATAATAAATTGTAGTTCAATCTGCAACATCAATGTGACAATGGCCTCTTGAAATTTTGTTTTTGGTTATGCTCTTCACAGACACATGGAACTTTCCAGCTAAATGTTTGATGAAATTGAATTTTTGGTTGGAATGGAACACTCCTCTACATTTTACATTCAGTAAATTCAAAAACAAAACATACAGTTTTACCAGACAATAAGATACAGAGTAAACTAAATCAATTGTATGGATTGTGAAAAGTTCTACATAGAACAAATCAAAAGAAGTTTAAACACCAGAACAAAGAACACTTCAGGAACATTAAATTAAAACAAGTCAGCAGTTGCAATTCACTTCAAGAGTGAAAACTATAACCTAGACCCAAATTGTAAACTACTAAATATGACAACAGGCCACAACAAACTCATAACATTGGAAAACATTTTAATATGAATCTTTAAAGATTTTGAAATCCAGCCAGTTGACACCTTAGTGAAGAAGTTCATCATTCCACCGCCAGAGAGAAGCTGAGTCAATTACATGCAACAAGACTTTTAAGTAAAAAATAAAAGAATTTGAGTCGGTTTTTGTAACACAAACATCACTTATTTTTACTAACTGGAGACCGGTTTCGGGTAACAGTTGTTCCCATTTTCAACCCTTAATTCCGACTAAATCTTTCTTCATTGGCGATGATGGGGGTGGTGGTGTATTAATTGTGGAGGCATCTGTTGCTGGATCTATGAACTTCCAGAGGTTGCTGTAAGGTGGCAAATCAAAATTCATGATATGGCTCTTTTTCTTCATGATGTAGATCTTCTACCAGACATCTAATTCTGTGGGTTTATAAGCTGGTTTTAATAGTTTTATATTTGGTGTGATTTCGTGTCCTGATGTCCAAAAATGATAGGCAACTGCTGATTTTTCTATTTGTTTGTATTTTAGGTTTATCATGTGTTCCTTTAATCTGGTCTCCAAACTTCTCTTTGTCCTTCCGATATATACCAGATTACAGGCTCTGAGCATTTAATTTCATAAATTCCCGATTTTTTGCCTGCAGGGATAGAATCTTTTAAATTTCTACACAGCAGTTTCTGAATGCTATAGTTGTTTTTTGGAGCTAAGGTGATGTTAAAATTCCTGAATACTTTCTGAAGTTTGTTGTGTGCCCAAGGATGATAGGTGAATTTTCTGAATTGAGGTTGGTCACTGGGGCTGTAGGGTGGTTGTGTGTGTTATGCGATTCAGTTTTTTGTATTTATGTATTCTCTTGTCTACTGCACTTTTTGGAAACCGTTATTGGTAGCTGTTTGGAGTATCTGTTGGTATTCTTTTTGGTATTCATTCTTCTCCATGGGAATGTGTACTAGTCTATATGTTAAATTGTTCAGGACTGCATATTTGTGTGTTGTAGGGTTGTTATCAAACTTTATGTGGTTATCTGTATTGGTGGATTTTCTATATATTCCAAATGTCAGGCTATGTTCTTATTATTCTAATGTCTAGGAATGGCAGGGCTCCTTCCTGTTCGGTCTCAATAGTGAACTGAATGAACTTGTTTTGCAAGTTGTTTGTGTTACAAAAACTGACTCAAATTCTTTTATTTTTTATTTAATCACATCACTGTCACAAGCTTCTATGCATATTTGAAAGTTTTGAAGACTTTTAAGGTTGAAAATGGAAGAAATGCCTTTCAAAACTTGTTCATAAATTAAAGTGTGACATAGTATTAAAACAGATTCTGCAAATATCCAAGTATGTTGAATTGTTAAAGATCTCTTGTAATTTGTGAAATGTTCAGTTGTGGTATGTGAATTTCTTAAACTTAGGTTTCTCCCTGTACATAATCCATAGAACTGAACTTATGGTAAAGAGCACGTATCAAAAGTTTTCAATATTGAATGATGAACTTTGAAATTTTAACAGACAATAGTTTAAATTCTCAAACCCCATACCAAACGATCTTATACTTACCCAGGGAATAAGATTGGGGAATCACTGGTTATTCAGCCAAAAACAGATCCTCCAAACATGTCCAGCCAGGGATTTAGTAAAGTGGAGCAATATGAGAGTTTAGCATTAGCTAATTTTCCATAATTTAACTGTTACTTCACCAATAAAGGCTTGAATGAATTTTATACATATTTCCTTTATACTTTATCTATCAATTACTATGTACATACATAGAAGGTAGAGAAAAAAAATTGATACCAAAAGTTCGCAACAAAACACTTTTTGAAAACCCCTGAGTTTTAAAAAATCTGTCTTCCATTCACATGAATTTCTCTATTCGTTATGCAAACAAACTATTCTTTGATCTATATAATGCTAATCAAGATAAATGTTATCAGAAATAGTCTTACTACTTAGTTCCATATTAAGTAGAAGGAAAATAAAGGAATACACTAGAGTGAACTGACAGTCGAATCTTTTAAAAGCTGTTGCTATGCAATTGTTATAGAAATTTGGTTCTCTTTCAATTACGAATAAAACAAAAGAGAGATGAAAGTTTGAGAAAAGTTTTAATTGAAATTAATTGAAAGCAATTACAGTAAATATCTCAGAAATGGTTAGCTCTACAAAAAAACTGTACAGACATAAATTGTGTGTTTTAAACAGATCTACATGTTTTGTGTGGTAAGTTTTTGTCTATCTTATCAGTTTACCAAATGCAAGTCATTCAGAGTGAAGAAGACTTTAAGGCTATTAAGGATATATATTTTATTTGCCATGCAAACATCTTTAATAGACAGCATTTTAATCAAAATCGTTAAGTTATTTTTTAGAAAATCAAAACTTTTTCTACGTTAAGGGCAGTTTGTGGTGGAGAGACTTTTCCTGAAAATCTTCATATTGCATATTTGTGGATACTAAACTTAAATACTTCTATCAATTTTGGTATTTAACAGACTTTTCATTTGAGTTATGTTGTCCATACGCGCACCCAGAGACCTTTCTCTAAAAATGATTTTTTTTTTTTGTTAGTGCAGGGGGTCTCAAAACATCTCTCAAAATGGTGAAATCTCAGTACTAAATTTTTGGGCAAAATACAATACCTTGACTACTTATGTAAATTGTACATATGAGCTAGATAAAGTAAAAGCAGATTTAGAAAAACATCAGCATGCTCGCATGTCAGTGGAACAGTATAACTCAAAAATGGAAAATCTATTGAATATCAAACTTGAATTTAGAATTTAGTATCTTCCAAGGATGCAACACAAAGGTTTTCAGGAAAATCCCTTACCCCCAAACTACCTTTTACATTTTTCAAAATTTTTTATTTTCTCAAAATGGCACTAACAATTTTGATTAAAATACTGCATATTAAAATGTATGTCTTGAAATTTGTCGGAAATAGCCCTTGAAATCCTCCTCATTCTGAATAATTTTTGTATAACTGGTAAACCATAAGAGTTAGACCAAAACTTACTATACAAAAAATATAGAACTCGCTAAAACATACAATTTATGTCCTACATAGTTTTTTGTAACCATTTATAAGATACTCCTTGATATTGGCTTCTATTTTAAAATAATTATACTTTTCTCAAATGGGAGGTCATCATATCTCTTTTGTTTTACTCTTTACTCTTTTGTTTTGCAAAGAGAAGCAAATTTCAACATAGCATAGTGCCAGCTTTTAAAAGAGGTGACTCTCACATTAACCTAATGTATTCGCTTATTTTGCTTCTACTTAAAAGGAACTAAGTAATAAAACCATTTCTGCTAATGTTTATCTCGATTGGCATGAAGCAGATAGAAGCATAGTCTTTTTGTAAGAATATTTTGTTTGCAGAACAGGTAGAGAAAGTCATGCATTAGATTTTTTCAGGTGAATTTTTATTGGCAGTTAATTGGGGTCATTTTTAAAGTCATTAAATCCCTTGTCAGGTTTTGTAAACTGCGTTATTTCATTATGCAATAAACATGAGACAAAATACACTACCATTACTTTAATACTTTTTTGTGGTGTTTAATGCTCACTTTTACTACATGGTGCACTGCAGGCAATGACTCTGATGATATATGGAATGAAGATGGAGCACCAGTGGAATAAGATCCCAGGGGAAACAGAGTAAACCTGCTCCTGACCACTTTGTCCACACAAATCCCACATGCAATTCCTTGGGATTGATTCTGGGCAGCCTGAGTGAAAGGTGAGTGGTCTAACCACTCAGCCACAGCACGACCACCATTGCTTTGAGAATAATTAAAAATTTTCTTTGTAGTTTTTGCCATTCTTTACTGTTCTGAGAAGCCCAGGAGATGCAGATGCATATAGATGCAGAACATGCTCTAGAATTTCATGTTTTGTTGTTCAGCTTTTCATGTATATTTCAGCATACCTATCACATCCTAAAATAACCGTTACCAAACAGATATGCTTATTTGACCACTTCTTGCAGGAGTAGCCAGATAGCGACTATCATAGTGAGTCCCATTGGGCCTGTAAAAAATATTGTAAAAACAGCATTTGCAGTACAGATGGTAGCTTCGTCTGAAAAAATTGCTTTTCTTTAATTGAAGTTCCCATACATTCTGTAAACACCACCCTGTCAATTTGGTTAGCTGCTTCTTAACTGCCACATGTCTATGCCAATTTCCAGCATCCTTGTAACTAATAAGTGACCATGCACTACCTGGGAATGAAGACAAAGCTTTGCATTTTGTGTCTGTTAGAAAATAAATTCTTTCAACCTCTGTCAACACATATATGTCTGTAGATACATGCAAGCAGCCTGTACTTTTTTGGTAGTAATCTGACCCTTTTCACAGTGGATGCAAACACCTTCTCGCCATTGTGTTGTTTTTTTTGTAGTGTTTAATGCCTGCATTTACTACTTGTGACAACACAGGCGATGACACTGATGATACATGGAATGAAGATAGACCATCGGTGGAATGCGATGATGGGGGAAACCGGAGAACCCAGAGAAAACCTGCCCCTTATGCTGCTTTGTCCACCACAAATCTTGCATGTAGTCCCTTGGGATTGAACCCGGGCCGTCTAGGTGAGAGGCAAGCGGTCTAACCACTCGGCCACGGTGCGGCCTCCATTGTCTATGGGACACCATAAATGGTGCCTGCCCTGGTAGCCATATAGCCCTGTGAAGCAAGTGCGAGGACAGCAGCATATTTATCAGCAGTCTCTGTCATTGTTAATGTAGGAATGAATGTGCCATTTTAAGATGATAGTAGTTACGAACAGTAGTGATAGACAACCTCTCGTGGCAGTGAATGGAACTAGGTAGAACTGTGATCACGTGGAAAAAGAAAAGAAATCAAAGGATGATAAAATATCAGGTCCTCTCAACAGCAGTTGCAAGCGCTGGCTATGATATAACATAATTATTAACATTTATAACAATAATGTGAAAATATGTATTAGATTAATGTAAGCATATGAAGTAAATATTTCGGAGACAACAGAAAGCAAAGGACTATAAGGAAAAATTCATTAGTCATTGCTGAGATTTGAACCCACAATAACTAGTACACAAAATATGTGCATTACTCCAAAGCTACTTGCTCTTTGCTCAAAAGGGAAGCCTTTGTTTCCATATCCAATTAGCCTGTGCTATGCAAATAGCCATGGCTTCAATAGCTATGTGAATTTTTTATTGTGTAATGGGTGCTTGAGTGACTGATGTTCTTGATTGGCAGCAGTAAGTCCCCCAATCAGTATATATATATATATATATATATATATATATATATATATATATATATATATATATAAAAAAAAAAAAAAAAAGAAGAAGAAGAAGAGATGTGTTTCAAGACACAATCTACTTATGTGCCCAACAAATGATAAGAAATGTCAGTGAATGTTAATAGGCCTAGATGCATACTAGAAAATTTCAACTAAAAATCTCTAGTGTGAATCATGCAGCTAAACAACGTGGAGATAAGACTATTTTATGTTCTGTGAATGCACTCAAGAGATTTTTTCCATGACTGTACAAGCTATAAGCCAAATAATAAGACTGAGAATAGTAGCTGAAGCCATTATAAGTGAAGAACAAAGTGGCTTCAAAGGTGAACATCAGAACATTTTCATATTGGAGCAGATGTTGCAGAAGAAAATACAACTTGCAGACATATATAGCTTTTATTGATTTCCAAAAGGCTTTCAATAACATAAACTGAGAAAAGATGTGAATCATAATAAAAGAAAAATCTGATGTGTTACACTCACATGACTTCCTCTAGCCGTTCTACAAACTTCTTACATAAGACTATTCTTCTTTCTGCACTTTGTTAATCGAGGTATTCAGCACAATGCTCTTATTACTTAGTTCTTTATAAGTAGGAAGAAAATAAGGGAATACCCTAGGCTAAATCGATAGTCAAATGTTTTAAAAGCTGTCGTTATGCGATTGTCATTACAAATCGCTTCTTTTCTTGGCCAGGAGTAGAACAAAAGAAAAACGGACACTCCCGTCTGAGAAAACTATAAGTACTTCACAACGAAACTAATAACAATGAATACTTCGAAAACGGTATGCTCCACAAAAAAATTGTATATGACATAAATTGTGTATTTTAAAAACGCCTATATTTTTTGTATAGTAAGTTTTTGTCTATCTCTTACGGTTTATTAGTTATGCCAAATTAAGCAAAATTCATCCAGAATAAACAGATCTTTAGAAGCTATTCCCAGTAAATTCAAGATATACATTTTATTTTTTGTGTAAATATCTTTAATATATGATATTTTAATCAAAATCGTTAGAACCATTTTTAAGAAAATCAAAATTTTTGAAAAAAGTTCCATGTAAAGGGTAGTTTGGGGTGGGGGGATTTTTCTCAAAATCTTCGTGTCGCATCCCTGGAAGATACTGAACTTAAATACCAAGTTTGGTATTTTAGCTACTTTTCATTTTTGAGTTATCATGTTCACACACACACACGGACCTTTTTCTGGAAATGCTTTTTTTGGATTCAGGGGGTCCTAAAACATGTATTTCCGGTGAAATCTTGACATCAAATTTTTGGGTAGAATGCAATACTTCTCTATCCCTATGTATATTGTACATACGGTGCAAGAGAAAGTAAAAAATCTGATGTGTACCATTCACATGACTTTCTCTATATCCCTGCAACAAATTATTCTTAAAAAGCTTATACTTCTATTAACTTCATGCTAATCAGTAAAACATTAGCAGAATAGCCATATTACTTGCTTCCTTGTAAGTAGAGGTGAAATAAGGGAAGTATCGTAGGTTAAAGTGATAATCAAAAGCTGGTTGTTATGTCACTGAAGTTCCTTTGTTTGTATGGACAGCAGTTGACAAATTCCTGTATGAGAAATGTATGAGTTTTCATAGCAGAAACCAAAAATAAGGAATGTCACAAAAACGACAAACTCCACGAAAAAAATGTATATAACATAAATTGTGTGTTTTAACGTGCTCTACATTTTTTGTGTAGTAAATTTAGTAAAATTCATCCAGAATAAACTACTCTTCAGAGGCTATTCCCAGAAAATTCAAGATATACATTTTATTTTTCAGGTAAATATCTTTAATATACGAAATTTTAATGAAAATTGTTAGAACCATTTTTGAGAAAATCAAAATTTTCGAAAAAAGTTCCATGTAAAGGATAGTTGGGGGTGGGGGGATTTTTCTCAAAAGCTTGTGTCGCACCCCTGGAAGATACAAAACTTAAATACCAAGTTTGGTATTTTACCGACGTTTCGTTTTTGAGTTATCGTGTTCACAGACACACGGACACACACAGACCAATTTCCGAAAATGGTTTTTTTAGATAAAGGGGACCCTAAAACATATATTTCCAATGAAATCTCGGTTTCAAATTTTTTGGTGGAGTGCAATACATTCTCTATACACTATGTACATAGTGTCTATAGAGAAAGTAAAAAGGCTATCTTAAGCATATAGTGAAGGTGGTGAGGATATGAGGATGTTAAGAACAGTTGTAAACTTTAGGACAGAGAAATCAGAAGAAATTCTAACTAAAAAAGAAATTACATAAGGGTGTCCATTGTCACCAACTTAATATTGGCAATAATATAATCCAAAATTAGAAACAAAAAATTGAAGCAGGCTTAAAATAGTTCAAAGATACACTTTAAATATTTTACTGTATGCTGACAATGTTGTACATAATAAGACAAGAAACAGAAGATGATTTACAGCATTCAATACATTACCTTAATCAAATATGTAAAAATTATAATATCAAATGAGAAGTCAAAACTTATGGCAACCTGGGGGAAAATAGCAAAAAAGTTTAAAATATTGAAGAAAAGAACTGGAACAAGTCTCCCTCTTTAATTACGAGAGCGGTCCAGAAAGTAACTTCCGTTTGGAAATAAAAATTAAACCAGTTGAGATACAAAAATAATATATAAGAAAAATACGTTTTTTCTATTTTTCTGCATATTCTCCGAACAAATTCAAGCACTTGTCATACCTTTTAACATTCTTTGAAATACCCTCTGCATAAAACTCTGCCGCCTGTGAACATAGCCAATTCATCACAGCGTGCTGAAACTCTTTGTCATTGCGGGCGAGCGTTGTCATGCAGAAACACAACACCAGATGACAGAAGACCACGACATTTGTTTCGGATTGCCCTTCTTAGTCTTTTCAACGTTTCACAGTAGGCTTCAGAATTAACAGTCGTGCCACATACCATAAATTCAACGAGAAAGATGCCCTTAGCAGCCCAAAAAGCCGTAGCCATGACTTTCCTTGCAGACAAAGTTTGATGGGCTTTCTTTGGCTTGCTTGGAGAAGGGCATGTCCCCATTGCATTGACTCAACATTCATGTAGGCCACCCAAGTTTCACCACCAGTAACAATTTTGTTCAAAAATGCTTCTCCTTCAGTGTCATACCAAGAAGGAAAGTCGATGGCAGAATTCATTCTTTTGGTTTTGTGGTCGTCAGTCAGCAGTTTTGGTACCCACGAGCATAAAACTTGCAATAGCCTAGGTGTTTGGTCACTATCTCATGCAAAAGAGTCCGAGAAGTTCCGTTATCGTGAACCGACAGTTCTCACGTACTTTTCCATCCATTTTGTTCATCAGGTTATCATTGACAAGAGTAGGCCTACCACCCTGTATTCTTCATGAATGTTAGTTCTTACATTTTTAAAAAATCGTACCCATTGACGGACAACACCTTCACTCATAATGTTAGGACCATATACTGCACACAATTCACGATTAATTTCGACTGCTGAGTGATATTTTGCCAAAAAAAATCTTATAACACTGCACACCTCACACTTGGCGGGATTTTCTATTGCGGCGCTCATATTTTGAGGTTATATCTCTCAAACGTGCGACAGTACAAATCACTGTGCATACTGATGTGTAGAAAACGGTGCTACCCCCACCACCACCTGCGCTATGCACAACTGGCAGTTTCTTTCTGGATCGTCCTCGTATTTAGGATGTTCAATTAGTAATGAGAAGGATAAAAACATAGACAGAAAATTAATGAGATTTCAAATAATTTTTGGAACAAGAATAAAAAGGATCTGAAACAGAATTTTATAACATTATAGCAATTCCTATGTTACTTTATGGATATGAAAGCTACCTACACAAAGGACAAATTTGAAATGAAATTTGTGAGAAAAACAAAAGGATATGTATTACAATACAGAATTAGGAATAAAGAAATAAAAACAGTATTAGAAGTATAAGCTGCCATCTAAGAATGCATAGGTACAGAAAGGGATGGTTAGAACGTATTAGGAGGATGGAAGAGAGACTGGCAAAAATAACTTTCCAAATCATAGCAATGCCAAGAAGGAGATGGAAGGAGACATTGTGAAGACAGAACAGGCACCAGCCTAATCCATGAATTGGAGAAGAACATTTATCAACATCGTGCTTATTATTGTTAATGTTGTTATTATTACTATTATTAAGGTTTATGATACTGGTAGCGTTTGACTCAGATAAAATACTTGGAACAGTATTTCTGGCACTGACCTCCACATTATTGCACTCTGATGCATCTGCACTTAAACTGGAACGAGCTAGCTGTTTCTGATTTTAAACAAGTCTTTAGTTTTACACACTTTCTAATGTTTTCCTCCTTTTTTATTTATTGCCTTGTCTCCTTTGAGTTTACAATACTGATAACCATTTGTTCATTATCATCAATACTAAACATAAATCACATACATATTAATAAACAACAGCATTCTTTACTTTTGCAAATTAAATGAACTGTCAAGTATCCAGCCATCAGTACTGTTGAACGTGGACACTGACAGCTTTCATGTCATAATGGTATCTCTCGTAATAAAGATTATGTTTCTGAGCAATGACATTTGCCAACTAATTATAATATAATACCAATGAGTTATTTAAAGTGGTATAATATTGATGTACACATCATGAATGTCCGGTTTTGTTGGGAGACTGTTGATTAAATTTGAAAGTAATGTTGCCAATGTTATTCATTTACATTTCATTGTACATAAGGTTCTTTTATTATTTCAAACAGCTGATTTAAAAATAATAGTAACAACTTCAATACTAAACGCTGCCTAGCCTGTCTGGCCTAAACATACCAATGAGTTTACTTTTTATGCAAATGTTAGAGAATTTTTCATATTTTTGGGAATAATGTTTTTTAGTGATAAATGAGATCTATTTTCACATTCTCTAGCCCCTATGTACAATGTACTAAGGATAGAGAAGGTATGGTATTCCACCCAAAAATTTGATGTTGAGATTTCACCTGAATATATATATTTTAGGATCCCCTGAGTCAAAAAAAAAAAAAATTAAAGATAGGTCTGTGTAAGTGTGTGTGGACAGCAAGCTCAAAAACGAAATACAAACTTTGTATTTTTCAAGAAAATCTCCTCACCACAAACTAGCCTCTATATGCAAAAATTTTGATTTTCTAAAAATGGCTAACAATTTTGATTAATATCTTGTATATTAATGCTATTTACATCCCAAATAAAATGCGTATCTTAAATTTTCTGGGAATAGCCTCTGAAGACCTCTTTATTCTGGATGGATTTGGCCGAATTTTATTTAACTGCTAAATTGTAATAGACAAGATAAAAATGTACTGCACAAAAAATGTAGATCTTGTCAAAACAAACAAATTAATGTCCTTTAGATGTTGTTCATTCCATCACGACAGTTAAAATTGTGTAAAAAAGATACTAAGCTTCAAAAAATATACGGATGCAGACTTGAATTTAACTTAGGTCCACAATAGAATCCTTTAACAATTTTACAGATCCACTTTATGGTACAAATACATTTAAGACCATTAGCATCCAAAGAACCAATATGCTCCTGTGAGCTACTCTCAGTATAAAGTCTTTATTACAAAATGAAACAACTTGATACTGGACAAAAAATGTGTGTAACAGAATAGAAGTATTATGGTACTGTTGTTTACATTTTTAACTTTTATTATATTTGATGTGTCATATATATAACTTTATAATTTTATTAATATAATGCTTTTGCATTTTAGTCCTCTCCTGCTGGAATTGCATCTTCAAGTCTCTTGATGAACTTAATTCTCAATTCTGTGGTATTGTCACCTTTTAATTGATCCTGAACAAACCATGAAATTACTTCCATTTGGACCTATAAATTAAAAAAATCACAATCACTCTTACAATGTTACAGTATTAGTCCTCTTTCCTTTTCCATTCCGTATGCTACGTATAATAATTTGGCATAATGTGACTGCAAGAAGCTGAAAATAATTAACAAGTCAATATAATGTAAATAAATAGCTGTAATATAGAGAACAGAATACATTATCAGATTATGTTAGTATAAGCTTAGTTTATAAGAGAGACGAGAAAATGTAAATGATCGTAAAAGAGAAATCTTTTGCAGGGTTTTGTGGACAATAGCCATGCAGTAGGAGTGAAATATATAAAAGAATGTCCTTGAGCTAAAAAAAAGGCAATGTAGGCATTGAGGAATGAGAATCTCACAAAAATGTGAAAGTTACTCTCAGTTGCAGTCTAAGGGAAATGCTAAAATAGTAGTGATTGGCTCTTGAGAAGAGACTACTAAGCACACCAAGAAAAGTCAATCAGAGCATAGTTTTAATGCTTAGGTAGAACAAGGGTGTTTGATATATATTTTATGGAGATGTGAATCCTCAGTTTGTTTTTATTTGCAGTTCTGCAGTTGTATGTTGCCCCAATATAGTATTTACATAAAAAATGTGATATGCGAAATTTAAAGCAGATACAATACAGTTTCGGCTAGAATCTCATATAAATATATATAAATTATAAATATTTTCTTGGTAATGGATTCAATAAATGCTCAAATTAAAAATGTGTTATCTCTGAAATAGTGCCTTCAATCATGTCCTGCCTAAGAGATACTTGCTCGACCCAAGCACTCAACAAGCTAGAGCAAACATAAATGATATATTAAAACAAGATGACAACATAAAATAAACAGAGATAATGAAGGAACAGGAGCACACTGCTGAAATAACCCAAAATGTGTCATACTATGTATACAGGATGTTAATGGACTATACCGAAATATTTGCACAGAATATGTAGATTATTTAAATAAGTAATTTGAGATAGGAGACTTATGGCCTGTTTATTGAAATGTTGAAGTAACGGCTATAAGTTTCTGAAGTGCCAGTATGCCACTGGCTAATTTATCAATCATTCGAGAACATAACATGAAAATCGAAGGAACACATTACAGCCTACTTCTCTAGCATAGTGGTTATGATACTGGCTTTCAAGTGAAAGATAGTTTTGAGTTCGGGTCTCATTCACGTATCGCGGCACTTCGTCTGGAATGAAAAAAATAATAAAAAATATTTAAACTATGACAGGAATCAAACTCATGATCTTTGGGATAGCACCTATCCATATTACGCACTAAGCCACCAGAGCAGTTGAAAAAATGCCTACAGAGTAGGCTACCTCCAAGAACATATTTAATGAATGCTCAGTGTCACATTGTCAAGTGATTAGTTTGAGATTTTACAAATTTTTGTGACATTAAATCTGGAGAACACTAGTAAGGAGCTGCTAAAAATCAATATTTCTATACTCGGGGATCAGTTTTAAAGACATTCTAAGCCATTTTTGCTTTAACACCAACTTATCAGCACCTGATACCCACATGTTTAACGATATGTAGCTGCATTATGTTTATCCGGGGACCATGCATTGCCGATCTCAAATTACTTATATCAGTCACGTGCACAATCTCGCAAATTATTTTGGTGTAATTCATTAACACCATATATATGGCCATGATTATGCCCCAACCCTCGTACACCTTGCATATTTGTCAACTTCCTGAAGTTGAAACCAGTAAAACTTTCCTTGTCCAACAAAGTTTAATCACTTTTAATTGGCATTAAAATGTAATATTACCATCTAGAAAAATCAGTGCAGACAGATTTTGCAGATTCTTTTATTTGAGTTTCTGTTTCCATCAATTCTTATGTTTGTAGTTTTCTTTGACGATTCAGTTGTTGGATGTAGCAAACTGATTTTGTTAAAATGGATGCAAGAAGTGATTGCAATAATTCAACTTAGTTTCAAAAAAGAAAAAAACTAATTCTAAGGGCCAAACCGGAAGTATCACAAAATGAAGAAATTTTGACATCTGCAAGAGTCAAAAGGAAGAATACATTTTTTACATAAACAGTAAAGCACGCTTCATAAAAAAGTTGATAGGGGTTGCAAAAAAAAAAATAGTTTTGATATTTGGAAATGTCTTTTATTGAAAGAAAACAATATCCCTAGTTATTTTAATATTTAAAAACAATGGTGATCACCATCGGACAGCTCCCAAGGGCATGGATACAGGAATACTACTTAGATATAAATGGTACTGGAGAAATGAAATACTTGGGATGAACCAATCAGCATAAAACCACAGTGTACATCCAGAGTTGGCAGCTGCCAATGGGCAGGCAGACCTCAAGGCCAAGAGGCAATCTACTTAAGCCAATTGCAAATTGGGAGACTGTAACCACTCAGATATATTTGCGGAGTCCTCTAAGGTGGCCAAGAGAAACTACCAGCAAGCAAAGTCAAAAGCTGGATAGAGATGCTAATGACAGGTAAGATAAAAAAAAAAAAGCAACAATGATTTGAATAACTTACCATTAGCCATGTGGAATAAAAGAAGATAAAACAGAAATAGGGAAGAAAGCAAATATGTAAATATAACACCGTTAACAGTAACAAGGAAAAACAAACTGCCTCTGTGATCTGCTTGCTAGCTGGAGGATGGGAATTTTTCTTTAGCCAGGATTATTCCCTATCCTTTCTAGAGCCTGGAAGTAACTGAGTGCAAATTTAAAATTTATAAAGAAAACCCGTAAACAAAACCAAAGCTACATAATAATAAATGAGTGAACATCACTGCTGATGAGCAATAGTTCCAAAGCACATATAAATGAAAAAATTGCTGATAGTAGCACAGTATATATAGTTATGAGTTCCCAAATTTATCTTTTTGATATCCCCCTTCTGAGATGTGGCAAGTCATTATGCCAACTACCATTTTTCAATATATTGAATGGAAGAATGGTTTAAATAAACACAATTTTACAAATATAATGCTAAACAAATAATAGTAATGATTATTTACGAGCCAGTTTAGTAGCAAAGTCACTATTATTATGTCAGTGAAACAGTTGACACTCATTTGCCTTGATTAGACCTTGTATTTTTACTTTCTCTACATGCACTATGTACATTATGTATAGAGAAGGTATTGCATTCCAACCAAAACTTTGATACAGAGATTTCACTGGATATACATGTTTTAGGGTCCCCTATATAAAGCATTTTTATAAAAAAGTCTGTGTGTGTGTCCATGTGTCTGTGAACATGATAACTCAAAAACAAAGATTCTGTAAAATACCAAACTTGGTATTTAAGTTTGTATCTTTCAAGATGTAACAAGAAGATTTTGAGGAAAATCCTCCCCACCTCAAACTACCTTTACATGGAAAAATTTTCAAAATTTTTGATCTTCTCAAAAATGGCTCTAACATTTTTGATTAAAATGCTGTATATTTAAGATATTTACATGACAAATAAAATGTATATCTTGAATTTTCTGGGTATAGCCTGAGAAGACCTCCTTATTCTGGATGAATTTTGCTGGATTTTGCATAACCAATAAAAAACAGATAGATAAAAACTTACTTCACAAAAAATGTAGATCTCATTAATATGTCGGGTACATTTTTTTGTGGAGTTGACCATTTTTGAGATATTCCTTGTTATTGGTTTCAGTTTTAAAGTACTAAAAAACTTTTCACATACGGGAATTTGTCACTCCTGCAATGCAAAGAAACGGATTTCATCTACATGGCAACCATCTTTTGAGGATTTGACTATCATTTTAGCCTAGAGTATCCCATTATTTCCCTTCTACTTACAAGAAAACATTTCTGCTAATGGTTATCTTGATTAACATGAAGTAGAACAAAGCATAAGTTTTATAACATTAATTTGTTACAGAGTTGTAGAGAAAGTCATGCAAATGGAACACATCAGATTTTTGGTTTCAGATTTCACAATGTGCTACAGATGCAATCATTTCATTCATTTAAGAAATTTTAAGTTCATTGGAATAAATTTTAATTTTGTATTATTATTATTTAAGTTGAGTTAGTTTAAGTATAATTCTTATATCATTTGTAACATCTAGCCAACAACATTGTTTTGTTTTAAATACAGTCAAAGTTCAAAATGCTGACTAACATAAATATGTGGATGAAAATGGCACAATAATAGTCATTGCAACCCTGGCTGTTTGAGAATAAAATGCATGATGATTTATCTGAAACTCCTTCATAACTAAGGTTTTAAAATTATATTTTGCTTTTGAATCATACTTTGGTTCCATGACTTCTTCTTGCACATTTTCTGACAGAACATCAATGTCAACAGCAAAGGGCTTTCTTATTAACATAGAGGACCAGTCATCAGATGAAATATCAGAAAGTAGGGGTTGAAATCTTCCTCAAAGAATCCATATATAACAGAATTTACGCCTTAAGTTGATTCCAATCGTTGTTAGACTGAACTTGTTTCCATACCAGTTTCTTTTCAGGAAGGTTGTGATGACAACAGCCAACAAAATATTACTGAATTTGCTGGGGGGGGGGGGCAAAAGAAACAGATAAAATTAACTGAAAAATCCAATGCCAAGCCGGGATTTGATCCATGGATTTTCTTGTTTTGGCTGCCCTAACCAACTGAGCTGCTATGACAACATGCTGGCACATTAAATTCCCCAGCTAACTCCCATGTATCTCAATAAACAACCAAGAGATCCAAAATTATTTTTGAGCTGTTATACCTCAATAGATAGTTATGTCATAAGTACTTTAAATCCTGTGCTACATTTAGAACCAACTATTAAGTCAAGCAATGGTTACTGTTCTTTCATACAAGCCAAATGTTGGAACGACTGGAAAGATAAATTCACACTGAAAAATTCAAATGGCTGGTAGGTATTGAAGTTTTCAGTCTCATCCTACTTTCCAACCCTGTTCTAAACATAGCTTGTGTGAAAGCACAATGTATTATCATATAGTTTGTTTTATCCTTGAGACTTGGGAGAAAATTGAGTTTAGCTCAAATCATACAACTGAGCTAACATGTTCCTTTTGATAACCTCTGTAAGAAAAAGAAGGGTTCCATGTTGGGGATCAAGGTCACTGCAGAAACCTTCAAATGGTTTTGTATTCAGAAAGCTTAATTTTACGAAATTCATAATACTTATGGCTGTATTTATTATATTAGTAAGATCTTGAGGGATTAGTTTGGCTTCAAACACTATATGTCAATTATATGGTTAGTTCCAATTTGGATTTTTAACTTTGATCAGTATGAGTAACCCAGAATCAGCCCAATCATTGCTGAAGCATTGTCAGTACACACTCCCGCCACTTTTTCCAAGAACAAGTCCATTTTCTTGGAAAAAATTATTGCAGGCAGGTGGAAAACACATGAAGCTTTTGATGTATTTAAACTCTGAGAGAAGAGCATTTGTTTGCTTTAAGTTATATTATCCACAAACTACCAACATAAAAACAATAGGCAATACTGAGGCAAGTCAAATCGAAAAACATGGCATACTTTCAAATTAACTACAACTTGTGTTTGAATATCTTCTGCATTGGCATTTATACAATCCTTTCTTTAGAGTAAAAACTCAAAAAAATGTATATCCATGGTTCATGAAATAAAACGAATTTAAAAGAAAACTTACAAATCAAACCAAATCCTTTAACTTTAATAAACATAGAGCATCGTCAGAATTTAATGGAAGAAATACTGAAATCAATGAAACTTTAGAGACTATTAACATTAGGTATCCTCCACAAGACTGCCTGTATGTATATACTGATGGATCTTTGATCTCCAGAGCACAAGGTGCAGGTGTTACATGCTGTCTCTTCTCACTTTATAGATATCTTGCATATGTAACAAGTTTTAATGGAGAAATCACTGCAATATGTGAAAGTCTCAGAAATCTTCTATGCCATATTAATACATTCAATAATGCAGTTATATTATCAGACTCCAAAGGAGCTATTCTATCAATAGTCTCTAGATACACATCTTCTGAGATAACGAAAATGCTCTCCCAACTGTTAACACTCAATAAAAGAAAAGTATTCCAATGGATACCATCCCATTGTGGAATCCTGGGAAATGAGAATGCTGATGCTTTGGCAAAGAAGGGCAGCATTGCGGCTTACCGACCAGTCACCAAATTTGCATACTACTCTGTCAAAAGATTCAGTAAATCTACATACACAGGTTTCAATAAACAAAATCTGATAATACAATCAAAAGGGAAAAAATGGAATTCCCTACATGAAAACCCTCATTCAATTCCTGATTTACCATGCAAATAATCTGTACCTGCATTTAGATTAGCAACAGGCCATGACTGTTTGGCCAAACATCTGTATACGATTGGAATATATCAATCTCCAAACTATCCACTGTGTAACTCAGATCAAGACATGGATTCGGAGTATCTCAAAATCTGTGCTTCAGTGGCTGACCATGAAAATATCTCTGAAAACTATTTGAGTGCAAGAAGACAAATGACTTTGTCAAACGTCTGGCATTAGAGAACAACAGCAACATATCTTCTGCATGGTCATCTAGTTAACATTTCATTGCATTGACTGACCAGGACACAAAACAATATATGCAGCTAAGAAACAACTTGGTTTTCAAGAGCTTCTCCAATAATTTTGCACTTTTTTTCTGTGACAATAAGAAGAGACAGTTCTTTGGATGCTTCCACAACTTTTACATGTTCTTGATTAAAAGAGCCTGAGCTAATTTTAGAGGTTTAGTTGAACTGCAAAATATTCTGCAGTGTTACTTTTTAAGCAGATCTTTAATAAGATAATAGAAGAAGGTAAAATTTAAAAACTTATATTCTTTGGGGGAACTGCTATATCATCCCATATGAGCTACAGACAAATAAGCAATTAAAGCCTTTATATCACCTTGACGTAAACATAGTAACCTAACAAAAAATACTCCTACTAATCCATTCGTAGGACCCAAGCCCTTTGGCTGTGTGTCTACTAGAACTGTCAAGTATAAGATAACCCAGCTTACCGCAAGGGCTCATTTTCACATTTGGAAAAAACAGGCTACTGCCAGACAGACCCACAACTTTATTTTGGGGTCAGGCGGCAAGCTAAGTTTTGAACCTAACCTGAAATAGGCTTAGAGAGTTAAGTATTGATTTGAGTCAATTGTAACACATCAGTTACATTGTTTTATTATTAATGACATGTTTTGGAAGTACCTCTGCTTTCATTAGCAACTTTTCAACTGCCAGTGTGCTACAATTAATTCAAATCAATACTTAACTTATAGAATACATCACTGTCCCAAAATCCTCATCATTTCAAGTAATAAGGCTCAAAGGGACTGTTGGCTATCTCACTTGACACAAAACTTTGAGGAGTAACCTGTGCATAATGGGGCTTGCTAAGATCCTGTTATGCAGAATATGTGGAATGGGCTTTTGAGACCTCCCAGCATATTTTAAGTGAATGCAAAGCATTTGCTATGCACAGGCATTTAACCCTGGGCTCCTTGCTTTTGGAGCCCAGGTATATAAAAGGACTGTCCCAAAAGTACCCAACGTATAAATAGCAGTTGCTATTTCAAACAATGACTAGGCCTTAAATTGAAGTTTGGCATTGCTACATTGGTTAGTATTTGTTTGGTAGCCATCAAGAGTGAATGTTCTCAGCGAATTTGTAAACATGCATAAAACTGGTCATTGTTATATGATACAATGCTTTCATTTGAAAGGTCATAGTCCAACTAATATTAAAGTTGAGCTAGATTCTACTCTGGGGGGAGTTTGCTCCTTGTTTGCAATAATAAAATATTGGGCGCTAGAGTTTAAGTGAGGCTGTACAAGCTGCCAAAATGAACATAAGCAGTGGTCGACCCATTAAGGTGACAATGCTAGAAATTATAAAGAAAATTCACAAAAAGGTATTGAATGACCAGGCGCAGGCATTTCAAAAAGTGCATGAGAAAGCTATGCGCAAGATGGGTGCCGCATTTGCTCACAGTGAAACAGAAACAGCGTCATGAGGAGTTTCAGTTGAGTGTTTGGCAATGTTTCATTGCAATAAACCTAGGTATTTGCGTTGATTCATAACCATGGATGAACCCTGGGTCCATCACTTCATACCTGAGACAAAGGAACAGTGTAAACCATGGAAATGTGACTCAAATTACTAGAAAGATGGAGAAAATCATAAACAAAAAAGTTTTGATTACTGACTGGGACAGGAATTTTTCTTTAAATGGAATTATTCCCAATGCCTCAAGAGTCTGAAGGTATGAATGTGAGAGAGAATGTGCATTAGTGTTATAAAATGATTAAACTTAATGTCACCTACAGTGATTAACCTAAAGTAAATATTCAGTTGTTTCAAAACTTAAAAGCCCCTGATATGACCATAGCAGTTAAAAGGGCTATACAAACGTAACAGTAAAAAAATAAAAAAAAAAAAAAAAAAAAAAAAAGAAAAGGAAGAAGAAAAAAAAGTTAATAATGAATGATGTATATATCTAATGCTCCTAGCCTGACAATCAGTCATTAGTCTTGTTTCCCAATATCTGGTGAGTGTTCTTGAATGATGAGAGTGTCTCAAATGTTTATAAGCAATTTAGTTAACTTCTTCTATAAGATGATGTTGACATTTTGAAGATCTTATCCGATTACCCAAAATATGTGGCCTGTAACAAGTCTGAATGTTGTAACAGAAGAGTTGGGGACATCCTGGAAGGTGCTGTTATTAGTTGCTACCACTTGGCATTTTCACTATTGTTTTTAATTTTAAGTTGGTATATTTGATTGGCTTCTTTTAATTATTTGCTTTGTTTTTTTATTCAAATTAAACAGTTTTATACAATTTTTTTGTTTGATTTTTGCTATTTCTTTATAACCTACTTAGCAGTGTGCTGGAATCATATGTGAAATGATTTTTTAAACTGAATTTTTAAATTTGTCTAATTATGACATTATTTATTTTAAACTAAAAGTTCTAAGTGAATATTACCCTCATAAAAAGTTATGACAGCAAATTGTAACAATTATTACTAATAATGCGCAATAAAAAAAGAATGCTATGTATAAAAAATTAAAATCTTATGTGTTCCATTCACATGACTTTCCCTACATCTCTGTAACACATTATTGTTAATAGCTTAGCTTATTATTCTATCCACTTCATGCTAATCGACATAAACAGTCTTATTACTTAGTTCCTTATGAGAAAAGGGAAATAACTGAATACACTAGGCCAAACTGACAGTCACATGTTTTAAAATGTAGTTGTTATGGGATTGAAATCAGTTTCTTTGCATGGCCAGGTGTTGACATGTTCCTGTATGAGAAATGTTTAAGAATTTTAAATCACTAACAAGGAATATCTCGAAAATCGTCAACTCCAGGAAAAGAAAAGTATATTCCATAAATTATATGTTTTAAGGAGCTTTGTATTTTTTTGTGTAGTAAGTTTTTGTCTATCTCTTACAATTATGCAAAATTAAAAAAGATTCACCCAAAATAAAGATGTCTTTAGAGACCAATCCCTGAAAATTCAAGATATAAATTTTATTTCTCATGTAAAGATCTTAAACATAAGAGATTTTAATCAAGATCGTTAGAGCCATTTTTTATGTCAAATTTTTTAAATGTTTTCCATAAAAAGGGTAGTTGAAAATCTTAATGTCGCACACTTGGGAGATGCTGAACTTAAATATAAAGTTTGGCATTTATCAGACTTCTTTTTTGAGCTATGCTGCACACCCACCCACCCACACACACACAGAGATCTTTTTCTAAAAGTACTTTTTATGAATTCGGAGGGGTCCTAAAACATGTATTTCTGTTGAAATCTCAGTACTGAATTTTTGGGAATTTCTCTATAAACTGCGTATAGTATGTGTAGAAAAAGCAATTAAGTATTTTCTAAATGAAAACAAATTTTATATGCTGTTTAAACCATACATATGATTCCAAAAGATGGCTTTAGAATATGTTATAATGTTCCTTATAACTATATCATAAAATAAACAAAACTATTGAATGCATTTCCCCCTCCACTTCATAAACATATTTGACACTGTTCCTCCAGTTCCAAAACTAGGCCTATTACTGCTAATTATTTTCGTTATACACACTATGTACATAGTGTATAGAGAGGGTATTGCATCCCATCCAAAAATTTGATACCCAGATTTCATCAGAAATACATGTTTTGGGTCTCCTGAAACCAAAAAAAGCATTTTTAGAAAAATGTGTGTTTGTGCGCGCCGGCGGGCGTGGTTGCATGTGTGTGTGTGTGTGGGGGGGTGTCTGTGGGCAGCAAACTCAAAAACGAAAAAACCATTAAATACCAAACTTGGTATTTCAGTTTAGTACCTTCCAAGGATGTGACACGAAGCTTTTCAAGAAAATCCCCCCCACCTCCAACTACCTTTTACATGGAACTTTTTTCGAACATTTTTATTTTCTAAAAAATGGCTCTAACGATTTTGATTAAAATATCATTTATTAAAGATATTTACCTGACAAATAAAATGTATATCTTGAATTTTCTGGGAATAGCCTCTGAAGACTACTTTATTCTGGTTAAACCGTAGGAGATGGACAAAAACTTAGCATACAAAAAATATAGAGCACATTAAAACATGCAATCTATGTTCATTTTTTTCATAGAGCTGATAGTTTTTTATATATTCCTTGTTTTGGTTTCAGCTTTGAAAAACTTATACTTTTCTCATTCAGGAATTTGTCAACTCCTGTCCATACAAACAAAGGAACTTCAGTCACCAGCTTTTGACTATCCCTTTAACCTATGCTATTCCCTTAATTCACTTCAACTTACAAGGGAGCAAGTAATAAGACTATTTGTGCTAATTTTTTCAGGATTAGCATTAAGTAAATAGAAGCATAAGCTTTTTAATAATAATTTGTTGCTGAGAGGTAGAGAAAGATATGTGAATGGAACACACAACATTTTTTTTTTTGGTAGTTTTTAACTCTTTTAATGCCAATCACGATCTGATCGTGATTTGAAAATTCTGCAAGAATTGCCAGTCATGACCTAATTGTGATGCTGTTTTCATACGTTTTAACTCTTTCCAGCGGAAAAGTCCGTGTACTTTCTACATCATAGCCATAGAGAAAGTTTTTCTGGAGTGTTTCAGGACCTTATCTTCACTTCAAAGTACTAAATTAGCTCCAAATTTAATGTCTCTAGCCAGTGTCTATGTTGGTTGAAACATACTGTCGTCTAGCCGAAGGTGTATGAAACGAAGAGAAAATAAGAGCTATAGTTCACAATATATTAAAAGAAAGCAGTGATTTTGAATTTTTAGACCTTGATGAAAGAGTTCTTGACATCGAAATAAGAAAGGAAGATATATATTCTAGCTTCAGCAATGAAAATGCATTTGATAACAATGGACCTTGTATGCATGCAAATAATTTGTGTACTTATCAAAAGGGATTTACGGAGGTGTAACCAGATGACGAATACAATGTGCTGTTTTAGTAAAGAAATGTGTACACTTTCATTTAACCACCCTGAACTTTTTGTGTAGTAAGCTTTTGTATGCCTATTTATTGATTATTTTGGGATTTTTAATTTTATTTTTCATATTTTGAAACTTCTCATCCAAAAATGCATGTTACACAGTAGACAAAAGGGTTTTCTAAAAATGAAAAAAAAAAAAAAAAAAAAAGGTTCAGCTATTTATGTCATTTGAAACTCATTTTATTACTAATAATTTAAAAACCTGCATTCTCCTCTAAAATTTCTTGGTACTTTTCAGACAGCATTTTGCTATTCAGATTGGAACTAAAACTGTTACTAAAACATCCTTAAAAGTTCACTGACTTCAAAAAGTAGCATATGAAAATTGTATGCAAATATTGTCCTAACAATTACATTGTATGCAAGCATTATTTGAAACACAATAATATACAGAAAGAGTGGAGTAATATAGAATGATGAGTTTCAGAGAGAAAACAGCACATGAAATATTAGGATTAAGAAAACAAAAAAAAAAAAAAAAAAATCAATGAGAATTTCACAGACTATTTCCAGAAAATTATATTCCAAAACATTTGAAGCATTTGGTATTTTAAAAATACTTAAGAATCATTTTTGGATAAATATAAAATAACTAAAATTTTTCCATTTTCCAATGTTTGGGATGGATTTTTTAAATATTTAAAAGCCCCATTCTTGGAGGATGTTGAATTTAAATAATAAGTTAGATGATCTTTCGTTTTATAGTTATGTATTTTATAGACAAACAAGTCTAAAACTATATTTTGGATCTCAAAAGGTGTATTTTGGGTGAAATCTTGATATCAAATTTTTGGGTGGAATGCAATATTTCCTCTATACTATGCATAGAAGTAGAAACTATAGGAAGAGATGACTAATAATGTGAAATAATGCTGGCACATTAAGTTTATACTAAATAAAACCAAAGAACCAAAAATTTAAGACGGGGAAAAAAACAAAAAAAATCATGATATGTGGGATTGATATGTATCTAATCTAGAATATGATACACATGAATGACAATAACTACATGTAGAGCAATTAATAATTTACATACCTAAATCTGAAAAATTAGTGGCAAACATAATATATTAATAACATTTTAAAGATCTGTGATACAAAGGAATGCAATAGAGGAAGTAACTAAAATGAAAATTTTCATGTAGACAATTGAGGACCGTTTCAATAAAACTCAACAAATTTTTTTCAAAGTTCATTTTTTTAAGCATTGTGGTGCTTTAATATGACCTCATATAATACTTAACAGAAAATGTGATAAAACTGAATATTTGCTGTTGTAAGAGGTGCCTGAACGTTGCAAATGTTCATAAAAACACCTCAATTTTTCAAGATTTCACAAAACTCAATTAATTCTTGTTTTATTCTGTATGGTTGAAATTAAGAACATAAATGATTTAAAGGTTAAATTTAATAGCCTGTACATTCCCACACGTTTATTGATGGGCAATCGCACAACTGCAATAAGAAAAACCAACTGTTTGCTAAGTGACTGTTGGACAACAATGTATGTTTTCTGCATAATTCTCTTTATGTTCAGCCACTGTTTCATTATAAGATTAGCAGTTGTAGAAAGCCCTTGTGTGGAACATTGTTATAAAAGATGTTAGAAGATTCAGAATATTCTGAAGCAGTTCAGAAAAGTGGAAGACAAAGAAGGAGTCATAAAAGTCAAAAGAGTAAAAAGTGCATGATTGCACCCTCAAATGAAAATCTGAAT
The DNA here is from genome assembly GCA_030762935.1 of Hymenopus coronatus. Classification (NCBI taxonomy): domain Eukaryota; kingdom Metazoa; phylum Arthropoda; class Insecta; order Mantodea; family Hymenopodidae; genus Hymenopus; species Hymenopus coronatus. The sequence goes on along the minus strand of CM060890.1, from coordinate 50,242,295 downwards.
ATAGGCTGTAATCATATTGAAACAACATGCAAAGCAGGATGTTTGTGTCTCTATGATTGTATTCAGTTTAGAGATAGCATGTATATGAACAAGACAAAAGTTGAACTAGGTTAATTTCTTACAATACATGAAAGAGAACGTACCTAATAGATGCAGAGGGAAAGAAGACAACAAAAATAAATGAACATCAATCTCATACTATACAAGAGAAGAAGGCTGAGAGATTTCAGCATGTACCCAGACATTCAGAAAAGTGACAATAAGTCTGATTTTATTTATAGCCTAAACCAAAAGTTTATAGAATGAAAATGAATATGATCAGGTTATATTTATTTTATACATATTTTTCTAGTAGCGTTCAGAGACAGACTCAGGCGCATTGTCAAAATATATAAGCTGGAGGTGTTGGGCAGCCTCGCAAGCTGCAGAAAAGGGATTAACAGACACAGTTCATTGAAGAGGATATACCTAAGTATAAATGCAGATCATCTCATTACTCTAGAAACAAAGTTAAGCAGTCATATCTTCCACCAGAGCTAAATCTTAATAAAATGCATCATAGCAAAATGCTTCTCAAGTTGAACTCTCTCTTTTAAAGTATAAAATGGTATTCTATAAATATTTTAATATCTAATATTTTATTTTAAATAAAAATAAAACCAACACTGTGAATTTTGCTTTAACTGCCAGCAAAATCAACTGTCTATTGGAGAAGTTCAGACAAGTCTGGTTGTATAAACTGTACAGTCTTAAAACATTCATTAAAGAAAATAGACAAAGTAGTTAACTCCACATGGCTTGAGACTGACTCAGGAAGGAGAGCAAGTAAAATTTCAAATGCTCTGAGACAGTTCTTTAATACAAGTTCTAATGAAAGAAAATGTAGAAAATCTGAAGTCTCAGATTGTTTTCGGATTTCTGTGGCTAAAAAAACAAAAATTCTATAACGATGGCAATGCTTGGGAGCTATTTGTCTCCTGAGATGGATTTTTAGCCTTATTGAAAAAGAACTAAGAAAACACGAAACAATCATTGTACCCTCAAATGAAACAGAGTTTAATTTATGGAAGCTCTTTAACTGCTGTGGTTCTCAGCATTCTATTCTATACTGGACATGCAAGACCGCTTATTTTTGCTCAGAGGCCTCTTTTATCAGGGTTAAAGTTCTATTATGTGCTGTAAATCTATGACATGGGACCAACAGTTTTACTTCCCTTCCAAAGGTATTTTTATGCCCGAAAAAAATCCATTGTCCTCCGCCAGGTACCTGTGACCTTGGGTATATGAAGTTAGCATGGTAACCATTACACCATGGAGTGACGACACTGTAATATTATACACAATATTATTCTATACACAAGGGAATGCTAATGACACTGAAGAAAAAATTCTGTATTATGAAGAACCTTTACATTAAAAGATTGTGTTTCAGTACTGCTTTGGATTTCACACAGTATTAATTCTAAAAATATATTTAAATATATACTCTTAGTCCTCATTAAAACATATGACTAACAGTTTAATAATAGGTAAGAAACAGATTTTATTGCTATAGAGACTTGTGTTCATGTATTAAATTACAAGGAAAATTTAAGTTTTCTAATACATTGTTAGCTTCTTATTCTGATATTATCTAAAAAATGCAATACATTTAAGAAAATTAAATGCTTAGAATATATATTTATGACACTTGGCTTAAAACAACAAAGAACAAGCATGTATGAAAATGTAGATATATTGAGTTTTATAAAAATTTGCAATTTGTAAATTAGTTTTATGAGTAAAGGCAGTAATGATGAATCTCAATTACTCCTTCATCAATTCCCATCTAAAAGGATATTCAGTGCTATTTTTTTTCAGCATTTTTTAATCAATGATACTGAGCACAACTATAAACTATCTCACCTGTAAAATTTTGTAAATGATGTTTGTTAAGTTTTGTTAAACCGGTCCTCAATTTCAAATAGAAGAATCAGAAAAATCACCGAATTTAATGAATACAAGAAAAGCTGGCAGACTATATGGAATAAATAAAGGGTTTCCTAAATATGCAGATACCTTTCCTAAATTAAGATATTTTTTACTTTCCTAATGTGCTGGGAGAATATACTAACCATGGAAACAAGGAACAAACCAATTAAATCAATGTATGAAAAGAGATAAAAACCTACCATTAAATTATTATAGTATTACTCTCTTAAACAGTGGATACAAAATTTATGCTAAAATAATAGCAATAAGAATTCAAAGAATTAGCAAAACATTAATTAAAAAAAAAAAATCTTATACTGACGGAGTGCTTGCCATCAACCACGTATGTCATATATTCCTAGCCATTTATTATATAAATTTAGAAAAAATATTTATAAAGAAATAGGGAAATCATAAAATTTAAAGGCATTTCATCCAGATTATAAAAAAAAAATATATTTTTTTTTTGTAGCTTGACATCCTTTTATCTGGTTGGTCATATTGGACAGTGAATGAAATTGGTGAAATGATGCTCAAAAGATCTTGTTGCATTCATCTTCTTAGGATAAGGGAAAACCCATAAAAAAACCTTATCTGGTTAAATCACTCTAAAGTCAAACTTGCGACTGTTTAATGTGAGGCAGGACGCTACCTCCACATCCCCACACTACCCTCAAATGGCTAAAAGGAATACCTTTTTTTCTACAGAAACTAAGGAGTTAGAAAAGTTTGTTCACTTTCACATTTTATTTAATATTTATATACACGATAGCCAAGCAAGTAGAAAAAGTTTTTAATACAGGGGTATTGATTGATAATAAAGAAAATGTAACAACAATAATAACAATAATAATATCAATTATTATTTGCCAATGATGTTTTGCTTCTGGCAGGATCCAAAAAGGGTTTTCCAAATGTTGAAAATATACATGTTTAAATTAATAAATTTACATATAATTGTAAAACTGCAGTAAATGAGTCAATTGCATTTATTGGTAAATATGGGATTAGTCCTTAAATTGTGTTAAATAATAAAGCAAAAATATCACTTTCCAATAGTTACTATTACTACTATAGCAAACAGGCCATTTTTGAACTTGACCTCCTTATACAATACTTAAACTCAGAGAGATCCATAGTGATCCCTGAAAGTTGCCTTACCTCATGGTCACTGCATCACCCTGTTGCCACTTCATCCTGTCCATGGCTACAGCATCAAACCTCTTAATCGCTTGGCAGGGGCTCTTAATCATCTTCATCGTGGCTTCTAAAGTCTATGTCACTGTCATTATCATTGTTTATATTTACAATTACAGTAGGATTACTCAGTGCCAACTAAAACTGCATTGAGGAATGTTTGTTTCATCTTGCAACAAGGATGACATTATTGCTTATGTAGTATGAACCTATTGGCAGAGAGGTACACACGCCTCTTATCAGCTGAGACAGCATGTTGGCTGTCAGGAATCATTATGGATCTCCCCGAGTTTAGGAGAATAAAGAGGCATGCGCACACACATAGAAAATAAAACATCTAAATTTCAGCCTGCATGTAGAGCCACAAAAGGAATTTAGGTTGAAAAACGAGAAAGTTACAAAATTGAAAAGTCTTGAAGTAAAGCATGGTATTCCTCAGGGGTCTGTCCTTGGCCCTCTACAGTTTATTGTATATATAAATGACATACCTAATTTATCAGGCAGTAAAGTTACAATGTACGCAGATGATCAATTATTAATATGGGCATTGGAGTAAAAAATTTAGAAGCAATACCATTACAGAACACTAAACTAATAATCCAGCACTTACAATCCAATAACCTACAAGTAAATACAAACAAAACAAAATGTATAACTTTCCATACCCCTCAAAATAAAAACATAAAAAAGATTGACATTTTTATTGGGAAAGACAAAATTGAACAAGTAGAACATTGCAACTTTTTAGGAGTCATTATTGACCAACATCTTAATTGGGATAAACATATGGATAAAATATGCACAAAATTTGTAATGGTTTATTTATTATTAAAAGATTTGCAGGTTTAAGAAACAAAGAGCTGTTAATGACAATATATTATGGACAAATCCACCCACATCTTTTTTATGGTATCATAGCTTGGGATCATAGTAAAAAGAAAAACACAGAGTTTTTATATTACAAAAAAAGCAGTGAGATTGATCCTGGGACTAAAACAGACAGAATCTTGTAAAGAAGTGTTTAGACATTTAAATATTATGACATTGTACTCATTATATATATGAAACAATAATGTATTTAAAAACTAAGGATAGTAGCAGACAATTAAATAGAAACAATCATGATTATCTTACAAGAAAGAAAGACAATTATGCACCACAAGCACATTCATGCTCGACTGTACAGTTGAACTTCAGAATTTTTATTTTTCTGACCATTTAGCTTTATGGTTTCATTGTTTTCAAAGCGATTTAATTGAATTGTAAATAGTAAGTACATATTCAATTTTGTAAATTATATTTATGCTTTGTGTAAATAATTATTAATGTAAACAATGTAAATAATAAATGTAAAAAGAAGCTAGTAACAGTGAAGAATAACACAAATATTAATATAAAAATAATAGTTGCAACAAATCTTCACTTATCTTTTGGAATCCTTGCCTGGACTAGTTTTGCAAAGATTTCATTGCATTATCAACATATCCTTTTGGTCTCTTTTTTGATGTTGTTTATTTACACTGTTATGGTTACTGCTACTAGGTGGATTGTGTACTAATGCATTGCTAACTACTGGACTCAAAACAAATTTGGTAAGAGTGTCAATTGGAGGTATATCAAAATTCATTGCATGATTTCTATACTTTAATATAAATATTTTCTCCCAAACCATTAAATCTATGGGCCCATTTAAGTGTTTTAATAATTTAACATCTGGATTTATTTCATGATTAAATTTCCAAAAATGTTCTGCTACAGCTGATTTATCAATTTGTTTGTATTTAATATTCCTAAAGTGTTTTTTTACTCTGGTTTCCAAATGACGTTTAGTCTTACCAATATAAACAAGGTCACAATTTAAACAGTTAAATTGATAAATGCCAGATTTTTTATTTTTGGAAATTTCATCCTTTTTAGAAAAGCCTAACAAATTTTTTATACTGTATTTATTTTGAGGAACCAATATTATGCCATGCTCTTTGAAAATATTTGTGAATTTTTTAATTGCCCAAGGGTGATAAGTAAATTTTTTAAAATATCAAAAAGCTATTAAAGATATTTCTACGCTTAAGAAAATAAAAGATAGTTACATTTTTAAAAAATTTACTTATCACCCTTGGGCAATTAAAAAATTCACAAATACTTTCAAAGAGCATGGCATAATATTGGTTCCTCAAAATAAATACAGCATAAAAAATTTGTTAGGCTTTTCTAAAAAGGATGAAATTTCCAAAAATAAAAAAGCTGGCATTTATCAATTAAACTGTTTAAATTGTGACCTTGTTTATATTGGTAAGACTAAACGTCATTTGGAAACCAGAGTAAAAGAATACTTTGGGAATATTAAATACAAACAAATTGATAAATCAGCTGTAGCAGGACATTTTTGGAAATTTAGTCATGAAATGAATCCAGATGTTAAATTATTAAAACACTTAAATGGGCCCATAGATTTAATGGTTTGGGAGAAAATATTTATATTAAAGTATAGAAATCATGCAATGAATTTTGATATATCTCCAATTGACACTCTTACCAAATTTGTTTTGATTCCAGTAGTTAGCAATGCATTAGTACACAATCCACCTAGTAGCAGTAACCATAACAGTGTAAATAAACAACATCAAAAAAGAGACCAAAAGGATATGTTGATAATGCAATGAAATCGTTGCGAAACTAGTCCAGGCAAGGATTCCAAAAGATAAGTGAAGATTTGTTGCAACTATTATTTTTATATTAATATTAATGTAAATAATTCTTGCTGTAAAATTTCTATTTTTTTTTTTTTATTTTTTTCTATTATATTTATATTCTTTGTGACCTGACGTGTCCAACAACAAGTATATGTTTCAAAAGGACTAATAAAAAATAAATGAATGAATGCAAGGGCTGTTTCTTCATATACATGTAGACAGGATAAGAAGTTAAACTTGATACTAGAGTAGAATAAAATATGCATGAAGTCGAAAATAAAATTCAATGCATATAAAAACAAAGAGAGTATTAGATGAGAGTGGACAAGAAAGAAAACCTAAGAGAACTTATAATCAAAGAGGAAAAAGAACTCAGATGTTGATCGAAGCTGTAAAAGATGACTACACTCGTGAGTTTGCTGGAATGGGCTACAGAGCCTTAACCCAGGAGGAGGAGGAGAAGAAGGAGCAGCAGCAGCAGCTGAAGAATGTTAACAGCCCTAAAGCTAAAATATTTATTTCTATCTTTTAAGAGTTATATTGTTATACACTTTATCTTCAATGCTTTCCTGGGAAAAAAAAAAGTAAATGTTTTGTATACTTAATGAAAGAATTTCTGTATTTATAAGGGAAGACATTAGAATTGTACTCAATTTCATGCTCTGTCCATCCCTCAAAATCTTAAAATGTCCCACTTCTTTAGCACTGTTGCACTTCACTCAACTCGGAAGTGGTCACCCCATATCCTATCAAGTAACCTACATACACTCTACAACAACCGACATCCTGATACCTGAACAAAATTGATTACTAAAACTTACTGCATTTTTCTGATGACCAATAAGAAATAAAAGATGTACTTAAATAATATGATAAAACAATTATTACCATTTCACAGGCACCCCTTATTACACCTGTCAAAATATTTGCATATTTCAGATTTAGGCAATGATCTGGAAGTTCTACAAACTCTGTTAATGGATTGACATCAAACTGAAGTGAAAATTCATCTCCAGCTGGACTCCAGTTTATTATGTTTGGGGATACTCCGAGAAACAACCGAAATCCCATCTGCAACATCACAAAATAGAAAATGTTACATCGCATTTTATTTTATAAGTAAGTAGGTATTATATGTTTTTAGGATCCCTATAGCATAACTTACCTGGATTTTATCTGCAGTATCTCTGAAGTCATAACATCTTCCAGAGCCTGTACGAGCCAGGAAGTCCTCTATCAATCTTATACCAATGTTATATCCCATTCTCTCCAACTGTTTATTTACATCCTCTACATTTTCATAATCCTTTAACAACTGTGATACTAATGCACCATATGTAAGAGTAAATAACTCCGAGTTCTGCAAAGTAAAATATTTGTCACTGTCCATTTTTTAAAATCACAGAAAAAGCCTAAAAATTGCCTCTGTAAATCAAGTTATTTGACTACACTGTTGACAGTCATTAAAGCACAGAAAAGTATACAAGCTGAAGCAGGAATGCAGGTAGCTCATAAAATTATATTATCCGCAAGTATTATTGAGCACTTAAGGTTTAAAAAGGTGTCTGAAAAATAAAGATTTAAATTCAACTATCAACACATAACCTTAAAAAATCACATAATTTATTTAATTTACATTACAAGTATATGAAATTCCAGCTGTTCTCTGTGTATACTTACAACTTTTTTTGAATCTAAACGAGTTCCTTGTCTTGACATATTGCTTTAATTTCTCTTGACAGTACTGGCTCAGCTATGTTGTTACTGTTACTTCACTTCTACACTTACTATTTTGAAACACAAGTTTACCGCTGAGAATAATTACATTCTCGTAATAGTACCCTAATAACTGTTACAAAAATGCTCAATACGGATTTCTTAAACAAGCACGTTCTTTCGAAAATTGTATTGTTTCAATTTCTGCTTTGATCTTTTGACATACTTTTCGTTTTGTTTAGTTTAGTCCTGTTTGGCAATACCAACATAGAACGACAAATTCTATCAATATCCTATACCGACAGTCGTACCAATTAGTGAAACTTGCCGTAGTAATAACTTAAAATTTATTATATTTGTAGATAACATTAATAAAATATCTAACAATTGTTTAAAGAGCAGCTAAAAGCCTACTATATTCCAGTTATATTTATGCTGGTTTGGCAGTAGTGATACAATTGGTGAATTAAATCAACCAATCACGGCTGGTACTTCCACGAAAATATTTCATATGTCTAAAGCTGCTTTGGCAATCATGATGTGATTGAGTAGTTCATTCACAAATCACGTCTGGTATGGAATTTGGCGTGTGGTTTGAATATTTTGTGCTCCAGGAAAATATTTCATATGTCTAGTCTGCACCCTTTCCTGTTTAGTTTTATAGTTTATTTCTTTAGATACTTAATTTTTTTACTATAAATGTTTTTTTTTATATCTAGCTCAGAGTTAAATCAAAAGAAAAAGTTTGAAATCCAGCGTTGTGTGTAGGAGGGGCATATTTATGGGAGGGGAGAGGGACGAACGGGACAGGACGCCCCTCAGAAGCCCTACCCCAAAAAAACCTATGTACAAGTTCTTCCATTTTTTAAACTTAAGTGTCACATTCATTGAAAGTCTCGTCATAAACAGCTTTCTGCTTTACCATAGAAATAAAAATATATTTAGCTTAACATAAACAAGATTATGAGAGAAGATTATCTTTGACCATTGTGTGGGTTAGTCGTTTTCCAACCAGCAAGACCAGGGACTGCCGACACGGCGTGCATTCCTACAACCTCTCTGCCTGTTGGTTTAGCACTACTTATGTATAGCGTTAGTGTAATGTGTATCACGATATACGTTTGCGAATGGCTACTTGTGCTCTTTTCCTCTGGTTCGTTGACCCTTACGTTAATTAATTTACCTTTAATTTTGTTCACTTTTCAATTTAATTGACATAGAAAAAAAGCGTAAACCTAACGATATCGGTATAAGCCTGCCACTCGTCCCGTAAAATCGGGGCAGTCCCTGTTTTTACTTTCTCTATACGTACTATGTACATAGTGTGTAGAGAAGGTATTGCACTCCACCCAAAAATTCGATACCGAGATTTCATCGGAAATATATGTTTTAGGGTCCCCTGTATCTAAAAAAGAAGCTGATATGCTACATTTACATGACTTTCTCTACATCTCTGTAACAAATAATTGTTAATAAGCTTATTCTTCTGTCAATTTCGTGATAAAACATTAAAAGAAACGGTCTTATTATTAAGTTCCTTTATAAGTAGAAGGGAAATAAGGGAATACACCACGCTAAATGTTGCCCTCCGTGGTGTAATGGGTACCATGCTAAATTCATATACCCAAGGTCGCGGGTTCAAATCCGGTGGAGGACGATGGATTTTTTCGGGATTAAAAATCCTTAGCATGGCTTCCTCCCTAGTCGTATATTTATAGCACGTAAAAGAATGCCAAGCCTGATACAGAAGCCTATGCTCAAAATTAAGCGGTGTTTCACGCCCAATATAGAATGGTACGCTGAGAACCACAGTGGTTAAAGAGCGTCCATATATAATAAAATAAAATCTGATGTGTTACACTCACATGACTTTCTCTAGCTACTCCACACACAAACTTCTTACAAAAGATAGTTCTTCTTTCAACACCACGCTAATCGAGATAAACATTAGCAGAATTCTATTACTTAGTTCCTTATAAGTACAATGGAACTAAGGGAATGCACTAGGCTAAAGTTATAGTCCAATGTTTTAAAAGCTGTCGTTATGCGATTGTCATTGCAAATCGCTTCTTTGTTTGGCCAGGAGTAGAACAAAAGAAAAACGGACACTCCCGTCTGAAAAAAGTATAAATACTTCAAACAAACTAATAACAAGGAATACCTCGAAAACGGTAAGCTCCACGAAAAATATATATATATATATATGACATAACTTGTGTATTTTAACAAGATCTACATTTTTTATAGAGTAAGTTTTTGTCTATCTCTTACGATTTACTAGTTATGCCATATAAAAGCAAAATTCGTCCAGAACAAACAGGTCTTTAGAAGCTATTTCCAGAAAATTCAAGATATACATTTTATTTGTGATAGAAATGTCTTTAATTTGTGGTATTTTAATCAAAATCTTTAGAAGCATTTTTAAGAAAAAAAAGTTTTCGAAATTTTTTCCATGTAAAGGGTAGTTAGGGGTGGGGGGATTTTCTTGAAAATCTTCGTGTCGCATCCTTGGAAGATACCAAACTTAAATACCAAGTTTGGTATTTAACGGTCTTTTCGTTTTTGAGCTATGCTGTCCACAGACACACACACACACGCACACACACACACACACACACACACACACACACACACATATTGACTTGTTTCTGAAAAAGCTTTTTTTTGGACCCAGGGGATCCTAAAACATATATTTCTGGTGAAATCTCGACATTGAATTTTTTGGTGGAATACAGTACATCTCTATCCCTATGTACAGAAAGTAAAAAAATCTGATGTGTTCCATTCACATGACTTTCTCTACATCTCAGCAACAAAGTATTGTTAGGAAGCTTATGCTTCTATTTACTTCATGCTAACTGAGAAAAATTAGCAGATATAGTCTTATTACTTGCTTCCTTGTAAATACGAGAAAGCGAAATACGTAGAAGCGAAATAAGGGAGTACCATAGGTTAAAGTAATAGTCAAAAGCTGGTTCCTATGTGACTGAAGTTCCTTTGTTTATGTGAACAGGGACAAATTCCTGTATGAGAAAAGTATGTTTTTCAAAGCTGAAACCAAAAACAAGGAATACCTCAAAAACGATCAACTCCAGGGAAAAAAATTATATAACATAAATTGTGTGTTTTAATGTGCTCTACATTTTTTGTGAGCTGAGTTTTTGTCCATCTCTTAGGCATAGCTTTAATATACAGGATTTTAATGAAAATAGAGCAATTTTTAAAAAAAATCAAAATGTTCAAAAAGTTTTCATGTAAAGAGTAGTTTATGGTGGGGGGGGGTTTCTTCTAAATCTAAACTTAAAATACCAATTTGGTATTTAACGATCATTTCGTTTTTCAGCTATGTTGTCCACAGACATACACGGACCCTTTTTTTTTTTTTTTTTTTTTATAAAAATGCTTTTTTTCGTACTCAGGGGCCCCCAACATACGGAGCAAAACATTTTTAGAAAAAAAAAAAAACCTATGGTGTGTGTGTGTGTGTGTGTGTGTGTGTGTGTGTGTGTGTGTGTGTGTGCGTAAGCATAGCTCAAAAACGAAAAGACCGTTAAATACCAAACTTGATATGTAACTTCAGTATCTTCCAAGCATGCAACAGGAAGATTTTCAAGAAAATTCCCCCATCCCGTACTACCCTTTACATAGGAAAAATTTCGAAGGTTTTGATTTTTTCAAAAGTGGTTCTAAAGATTTTGATGAAAATATCGTATGTTAAAAATATTTACATGACAAATAAGATGCATATCTTGAATTTTCTGGGAATAGCCTCAGAAGACATCTTTATTCTGGATGAACTTTGCGGAATTTTGCATAACCGGAAAACCGTAGGAGTAGACAAAAACATAGATAACAAAAATGTAGAACTCCTTAAAACACTTGTTATATATTTTTTTTTTTTTTTTTAATCGTAGAGTTGACCTTTTCGAGATATTCCTTGTTACTTCTTTCAGTTTTAAAATACTTATACTTTTCTCATACAGGGGCTGGTCAACTTTTGGCCACGCAAAGAAACGGATTTCAATCTCATAGCAACCATCCCATAGCAGCAACATTTTAAAACACGTGACTGTCGATTTAGCCTAGTGTATTCCCATATTTTCCTTCTTCTTGAAAGGACCGTTTCTGCTAATGTTTATCTCGATTAATTGGGGTGGATAGAAGAATAAGCTTAACAACAATAAAGTATTATAGATATGCAGAGAAAGTAATGTGAATGGAACACATAAGATTTTAGTGTTCGCGCGTCAGCATTTATAAATTGGAGTTGCAAGCCTTGAAATCCCCAGCACGCAACACTAACACTCGCGACTGTACAAAGCCTCGTAAAGTTGAAAAGATTAATCACCAAATGTCAGAATAAACTGCTTGTGTTACATATAAATGTTCATACGTATAGATTACACCAATTAAACTGAAGCTTTATGCGCTGTAGTTCAAACGTGCTCAAGGAAGTGAGCCTTGTACGCAGTACTCGTGAAATTCGTGAGTACATATTAAAAAAAAAAATCTGATGGAACATGCACATTACTTTCTCTACATCTCTGCAACAAATTATTGTTAAAGGGTTTATTCTTCTATTTACATCATGATATCGAAAAATAAATTAGTAGAATAGTATATTATTAAATAAGTGCAAAAGTCGGGCTTCATTAATGAGTCGATCAAGTTAGATCACCACCGCAGGAAGTAATCTAAGTCTCACGAGTTAATAAATCTAATTTTACACCAAGTTGAATACATTAGATACTTTATCTAAGTTTACTTAAGTAAATAGTTTTTATTGCAGGAAATATTATAAATAATTATATGATTATTAAATCATATATCAGTGAACAATTTGAATTATATTCATGTCGTGAACTTGATTTTTGTTATGGCAACCATTGCACTTAACTGAAATTAACAAATCGCCATTTTGGATCATGGTTATTAAAATTTGAAATATTTTTATGCTGCACAGGACATTGAAGTAGTGGAAAATAGCGCCACTATAGGATTATTGCCGAAAAGTCTAGAAAGACATATGAAGCAATACACAGTCGTTCTAAAGAATGGATTTTAAACAAAAAAGTGGAAGACATTACGGAAAAATCTGATATGCTCCATTCATATGACTTTCTCTACATATCTATAACAAATTATCGTTCAAAAGCTTACTCTTCTATCTACTCCATGGTAACCGAGATAAACATTACCAGAAATGCTTTCTTTTAAGTAGAAGGGAAATAATGGAATCCACTAGGCTAAAACGATAGTCAAATATTTTAAAAGCTGGCTGCTATGTGGTTGAAATCCGTTGCTTTGCATTGCCAGGAGCAAATTCCTGCATGTGAAAAGCTTATAACTGAAACCAATAACAATAAATATCTCAAAAATGGTCAACTCAGCGAAAATTTGTATGACATAAATTGTGTGATTCCGCGAGATCTACTTATTTTGTGTAGTAAACTTTTGTCTATCTCTTACGGTTTACTAGTTATTCAAAATCCATCAAAATGTATCTAGAATAAAGAGGTCTTCAGAGGCTATTCCCAGAAAATTCAAGATATACATTATATTTGGCGTGTAAATATCTTTAGTAGGGTAAGCGGGGGCAAAGGTGCGCACTTAACGCTTTTTTTATTTTTCCCTTCTCCTATTCTGGTTACAATACAATGAAATTTTTATACAATACACCTAGGAGCATACTTAACACGATACAATAAGTTCAAGATTGGTTGCATGATGTGTTAAAATTATATTTAACAAAATATTAGAAATGAAAAGAATGGATCTTTGCCCCAGGATCCTATAGTTACAGGGCAAAATTCCGGTACAGAAAGAAATTATTATAATTATGACAGACTAAAGGAGAGTTACAGTATTTGTCAGTTAGTGTCATTATTAATGTTTTACTATATCCGAATCATCACAATCATCATTGTGACATCATCGTGATCGTATTACCACAGAAACGGTTTCGCCTCGGTCGGCTGCAACTGCCTTACTTACACATCTTTGGCCTTTTCTTGCCACACTTTTCGGCAATTGTCCCAGTTTGTATTCTTGTTTCGTCTTCGTTATAGACTCGATGGGGCGGAAACTTATATTTAGATCGCAAAGTTTCCAATTTCTGATATAAAGCTCCATTTGTGCTTTATTGAATCCCATTATCCTCCCGATACTGATTTTCTCCGGTTGCCTCAAACTTAAATTGCGCCGAGCAGACTTCCCCTGTTAATTGGATTTCATTATTAAATGGGTGGTTGACGCCATTACTTTCGGCAAACCGATATGCTAAATGTCGGAAGTGCTTAAACGTAAGGCCATAGAACATAGAATCCAGATTGATACAGTGATCCGCCAATTCAGTTTCTCCTGTCTCAGAAAATACTCTCCTGAAACGCCCCAATGATGCCACTCCATAGCCTGCTTTAAGTCTTTTACGTTATGTGGATTCAGTACATCCAAGTCCTGCAGCTGCATTTATAATGGAAGATCCATTTTCTATTAGCTTTCTAGCCTCCTCTAACGTTTTAGAAGACAACGGTGTGGAGGACATTTTTCTCTTGTAGTTTCTGTAAAATGAAGTTTAACTAGTCTAACTAATACTGAAACAGTGAACTATAAATTAGGGTGCATAAAATATTACAAATAAACCTACGCGTTATGTATTAAAACCGAAGAAAGTAAAAACAAACGTTTGGGGCAAAGGTACGCATGCGGACTTTTGCCCCAGCTAATGCGTAGGATCTTTGCCCCGTGGCGCCGATTTTTGAACTTCTTATATCAGCTGCCATGTATGCAGCTTGATAAACTAACAACTAAGCTTAAAGCGTGAGTTAGGTTATGCACTTACATACGAGGCATTGGTAATTCTTTTAGTGCTTGTTATAGTCGACAGAACATTATCAATTACACCGTAAATATTTAGATCAAAAGTTCCAAAAACCTAACTTACCTCATATCACTAAAGCTTTAAAACGCAAATCAACAATACAACACCATGGACATTTCCCGCCATAACAGCTCTCAACTGAAGGAGCAGGGCCGCCACACTACACTTCAGAAATAGGAAAACACTAAATTCGGATCTTTGCCCCGTGCGCACCTTTGCCCCGCTTACCCTATACGGTATTCTAATCAAAATCGTTAGACCCATTTTTGAGAAAATCAAAATTTTCGAAACATTTTCCACATAAAGAGTAGTTGGGGGTTTTCTTGAAAATCTTCGTGTCGCATTCTTGGATGATACCGAATTTCAATGTTAAGTTTAGTATTTAACGAACTTTTCGTTTTTGAGCTATTTTACCCACAGACACACACCACACACTGAGACACTCACTCGGACAATTTTTGGATTCAGGGAGTCTCAGAACATAGAACATAGAAGTGTCTATTAAATACTAAACTTGATATTTAAGTTCGGCATCTTCCAAGGATGCGACACGAAGATTTTCAATAAAATCTCCCACCCCAAACTACGGTTTACATGGAAGATTTTTCGAAAATTTTGTTTTTCTCAAAATGACTCACGATTTTATTCAAATCCCATAAAATTAAGACGTTTCATGACAAGCAAATTATATTTTCATTTTCTGGTCATAACGTCTGAGGACCTCTTCATTCTGGATGACTTGTATAATTTGTAAATATAAAAGATAAGACAAAAATTTACAAAAAATGTAGATCTCGTTAAAACACACAATTATATCACTTAAATATATTTTTTGTAGATTTAATTGTTACCGATACAGTCATTTTATTGATTTCAATTTTAATCTATTTAAAACTTTTCTCAAACGGGAAATCTTTCGTTTCATATCTCTTTTGTTTTAATTCAAAATCTTCTCGGGCTTCTAGCCAGGTAAAAACTTGGCTTGACACCAAGTCAAGCCAAGTTTTTACCTGGCTAGAAGCCCGAGAAGATTTTGAATTAACACGTCGCCAGGAAAACTTTAGTTCTTATTTTATTTTTCTCTTTTGTTTTGTTACTTAAAATGAAAGATTTGGCTATTGCTTTATCCTAATTCGTTTGCTAACATGGAAACAATAATAAGGACAATCCTAATAATATTTATCTGAACTAGCATAATGTATATAAAATAATCGTTTGTAAAGGTAGGTAGAGGAAATCATGTAAATTGAACACGTCAGATTTTTTATGTAAATGTCTCTGATAAATGGCAATTCAATCTAAATCGTTAATCATTTTTAGAAGACCGAAACTTTAAAAAAAAATCTTCTATACAAAATTAAGAGGTGAGAGAATTTCTTGAAAACCTTTGTATAACAAAATCGGAAGACACTAAATGTAAATTTTAAGTTTGGTATCTAACCGACCTTTCTTTTAACCTCTAGTCCCGTATGTACAATGTACATAGGAATAGAGAAGTATTGTATTCCACCCAAAAATTCGATACCGACATTTCACCGAAAATACATGTTTTAGGACCCCCTGTATCCAAAAAACAAACAAGAATTTTCAGAAAAAGGTCCGTGTGTATCCGTGTGTTCTTGTGCCTGAGAACACGATAACTCAAAAACAAAAAATAGCTAAAATACCAAACTTGGTATTTGTGTTTAGTATCTTCCAGAGATGCGACACGAAGATTTTGAGAAAAATCCTCCCCACCCGAAACTACCCTTTACATTTCGAAAATTTTGCTTTTCCTAAAAATGACTAACGATTTTGATTGAATTATCGTATATTAAAGATGTTTACCCGACAAAATAAAATGTATATCTTGAATCTTTTGGGAATAGCTTCTAAAGACCTCTTTATTCAGGATGAATTTTGCTTAAGTTGGCATAACTAGTAAACCGTAAGAGATAAACAAAAATTTACTGTACAAAAATGAAGATCTTGTTAAAATACACAAGTTATATCCTACACAATTTTTAGTGGAGCTTATCGTTTTCGAGGTATTCATTGTTATTAGTTTCAGTTGTGAAGAATTTATACTTTTCTCTGACGGGAGTGTCCGTTTTTCTTTTGCTCTACTCCTGGCCAAAAAAAGAAGCGATTTGTAATGACAATCAATTAATCACAGCTTTTAAAACATTTGAATATTGGTTTAGCCTAATGTATTCCCTTATTTTCTTCCTACTTATAAGGAACTAAGTAATAAGAACATTGTGTCAATGAGTACCTCGATTAGCAAGGTGCAGAAAGAAGGATAATCTTATGTAAGAAGTTTGTAGAACAGCTAGAGAAAGTCATGTGAGTGTAACACATTTTTACTTTTTCCATACGCACTATATACATAGTGTATAGAGAAAGTATTGCACTCCACCAAAAATTCGATACCGAGATTTCACCGGAAATATATGTTTTAGGGTCCCCAATATCCAAAAAAAGCATTTTCACAAAAAGGTCCGCGCGCGTGTGTGTGTCCGTGTGTCTGTGAACACGATAACTCAAAAACGAAAAGTCGGTAAAATACCAAACTTGGTATTTAAGTTTAGTATCTTCCAGGGATGCGACACGAAGATTTTGAGAAAAATCCCCCCACCCCCAACTACCCTTTACATGGAACTTTTTTAAAAAATTTTGATTTTCTCAAAAATGGCTCTAACGATTTTGATTAAAATTTCGGATATTAAACATATTTACCTGACAAATGAAATGTATATCTTGAATTTTCTGGGAATAGCCTCTGAAGAGTAGTTTATTCTGGATGAATTTTACTAAATTTTGAATGACTGCTAAACCGTAAGAGATGGACAAAAACTTAGTACACAAAAAAGATAGAGCACTTTAAAACACACAATTTATGTTATATATATTTTTTTTTCATAGAGTTCGTCGTTTTTGTGACATTCCTTTCTTTTTTTTTTTTTTTTTTTTTTTTTCTGCTATGAAAAACGTATACTTTTCTCATACAGGAACTTGTCAACTCCTATCCATATAAACAAAGGAACTTCATTGACATAGCAACCAGATTTTGACTATCACTTTAACCTACGGCTGTCCCTTATTTCGCTTCTACTTACAAGGAAGCGAGTAATAAGACTATTTCTGCTAATTTTTTTCTGATTAACATAAAGTAAATAGAGGTATAAGCTTTTTAAGAATTATTTGTTGCAGGATATGGAGAAAGTCATGTGAATGGTACACATCAGATTTTTACTTTCTCCATACGCACTATGTACATAGTGTATAGAGAAAGTATTGCACTCCACCCAAAAATTCGATATAGAGATTTCACCGGAAATATATGTTTTAGGCTCCCCAATATCCAAAAAAAGCATTTTTACAAAAAGGTCCGGGCGCGCGCGCGCGTGTGTGTGTGTGTGTGTGTGTGTGTGTGTGTGTGTGTGTGTGTGTGTGTGTGTGTGTGTGTGTGTGTGTGTGTCTGTCCGTGTGTCTGTGAACACGATAACTCAAAAACGAAAAGTCGGTAAAATACCAAACTTGGTATTTAAGTTTAGTATCTTCCAGGGATGCGACACGAAGATTTTGAGAAAAATCCCCCCACCCCCAACTACCCTTTACATGGAACTTTTTTCAAAAATTTTGATTTTCTCAAAAATGGCTCTAACGATTTTGATTAAAATGTCGGATATTATACATATTTACCTGGCAAATAAAATGTATATCTTGAATTTTCTGGGAATAGCCTCTGAAAAGTAGTTTATTCGGGATGAATTTTACTAAATTTTGAATAACTGCTAAACCGTAAGAGATGAACAAAAGCTTACGACACAAAAAATGTAGAGCACATTAAAACATACAATTTATGTTATATACATTTTTTTCGTGGAGTTCGTCGTTTTTGTGACATTCCTTTTTTTTTTGTTTTCTGCTATGAAAAACGCATACTTTTCTCATACAGGAACTTGTCAACTCCTATCCATATAAACAAAGGAACTTCATTGACATAGCAACCAGCTTTTGACTATCACTTTAACCTACGGTTGTCCCTTATTTCGCTTCTACTTACAAGGAAGCGAGTAATTAGACTATTTGTGCGAATTTTTTCTGATTAGCACAAAGTAAATAGAAGTATAAGCTTTTTAAGAATTATTTGTTGCAGGGATATGGAGAAAGTCATGTGAATGGAACACATCAGATTTTTTCAATTATGCTGTTCGCAAACATACGCACATGCACTGGCTTTCTTCTAAAAGTTATTTATTAATGTATTTATTTGATTATTGAGGGAGTCTCAAAAACCTGAAACCTCAGTTTTAATTTTGAATAAAATAAAATACTTCCTATATTTTCTCTACTGAGAAGATAAAGTAACAAGCTTTGTGAGAATGATTTGTATGCATATTACTAAATTCCAGAGGCCAGAGTAAATTATGTGAATGTAATGCGTACGATTTTTTATAACTATTATTCATTATTTGAGTTATTGCATTAAACATGTTTCCTGTGCTTGAAGGTTATACTGCGGCGTATTTATTTATTTTTAAAGGGAAATATGATTTCACCATGCCATGGACACAGAATGCGCTATGATAGCGTCAGTATTGTTCTGACTGTTGAGGGGAAAAGGTAACAGTTGCCTATGAGGGGATCTAACACCATTGCAGTGTTGTTGGCGTTCCTCACTGCGCAAGTTAAGTAATTACTTTCTCTACATGTACTATCATATAGTGTATACAGAAGGTATTGAATGGCACCCAAAAACTCGATATTGAGATTTCACCGGAAATACATGTACCGAAAAAAGCATTTTTAGAAAAAGGTCCGTGTGTGTCTCTGTGTGTGAGTGTGTGCGCGTGAGTGTGCGCGGCTGTGGGCTGCATAGCTCAACAACGAAAAGTCCGTTAAATACCAAACTTGATATATAAATTCATTATCTCCCAAGGATGCGACACTCCCAACTACCCTTCACATAAAAAATTTAGAAAAACTCATATTCAAAATATTTATGAGACAAATAAAGTATATATCTTGAATTTTCTGGAAATAGCGTCTGAAGACCTCTTTATTCGGATGATTTTTTTTTTTTTTTTTTTTTTTAATTTTGCACAACTGTAAACCGTAAAATGTAGATGTCGTTAAAACACACAATTTAGGTCATATACATTTTTTCGTGCAGTTGGCTGTTTTCAAAACATTCCTTGTTATTTGTCTTAGTTTTAAAACAAACTTTTTGAATAGGGGTCACACAAAGGAGCGCATTTCAATACCATAGGAACCACATTTTAAAACATTTGACTGTCTGTTAAGCCTAGTGTGTTCCCTTATTTCCCTCCTACTTTATAAGGAACTAACTGATAAGATGTTTAATGTTTATCTCGATTAGCATGAAGCAGATAATAGAATAAGCTTATTAATAATAATTTAGTACGAAGATGTAGAGAAGGTTATGTGAATGAAACATTTTTTTTTTTTTTTTTTTTACTTTCTCTGCCATATAGTAATTAAGAATGTATTGCATTCGACCTAAAAATTCTGCCGAGATGTTACAGAAAATACATATTTTAGATGTCCATGGTCCATAAAGTCTGATGTGTTCCATTCACGTGACTTGCTCTATCTATTCTGAAACAAACTATTCTTCTCTCTACTTGGCGATAATCGAGTCATACATTAGCAGAAATGGTTGTTTTACTTAGTTCCGTCTAACCAGAAGGAAAACGGGCATACGCTAAGCTAAAGCGATAGTCAAATCTTTTAAAATGTTGTCGCTATATGATGCAATTGAAATTCTCTTCTCTTTGCATGACAAGTAAAAAAGTGAATAACTACCTCCCATTTGAGAAAAAACTAAGTATTGGTATTTCTAAAACCAATAAGAAGGAATATCTCCGAATTGGCTAGCTTTACGCGCACACACACACGCACAAATGAATATGGGTAAATTGTGAGTTTTAATGAAATCTACGTGTTTTGTGTAGCGGTCATGAAAATCATCCAGAGAAGATGACTTCCTAAAAAATCTGATGTGTTACACTCATATGACTTTCTCTAGCCGTTCTACAAACTTCTTACATAAGACTATTCTTCTTTCTGCACCTTGTTAATCGAGGTATTCAGCACAATATTCTTATTACTTAGTTCCTTATAAGTAGGAAGAAAATAAGGGAATACACTAGGCTAAATCGATAGTCAAATGTTTTAAAAGCTGTCCTTATGCGATTGTCATTACAAATCGCTTCTTTTCTTGGCCAGGAGTAGAACAGAAGAAAAACGGACACTCCCGTCTGAGAAAAATGTAAGTACTTCACAACTGAGACTAATAACAACGAATACCTTGAAAACGGTAAGCTCCACGAAAAAAATGTATATGACGTAAATTGTGTATTTTAACAAGGCCTACAGTTTTTGTAAAGTAAGTTTTTGTCTATCTCTTACGGTTTATTAGTTATGCCAAAATAAGAAAAATTCATCCATAATAAAGTACTCTTCAGAGGCTATTCCCAGAAAATTCAAGATATATATTTCATTTGTCAGGTAAATATCTTTAATATACGATATTTTAATCAAAATCGTTAGAGCCATTTTTAAGAAAATAAAAATTTTCGAAAAATGTTCCATGTAAAGGGTAGTTGGGGGTGGGGGGATTTTTCTCAAAATCTTCGTGTCGCATCCCTGGAAAATACTACACTCAAATACCAAGTTTGGTATTTTTCCGACTTTTCGTTTTTGAGTTATCGTGTTCACAGGCACACGGATACACACACACACACATACACGGACCTTTTTCTGGAAATGCTATTTTTGGATTCAGGGGGTCCTATCTCGACATTGAATTTTTGGGTGGAATGCAATACTTCTCTATCCCTATGTACATTGTACATACGGTACAAGAGAAAGTAAAAATTAACGATATACATTTTATGTTCATATAAAACATTAAATACGGTAATTTAAACAAAATCTTTGGCGTCATAATTGAGAAAATTGAGCATTAACACATCTTCCAAGAAAAATGTAGTTTGGGGTGAGGGTTTTTTCTGGAAGTCTTTGTTTCGCATCCTTGGATGACAATGAAAACTAAATACAAACTTAAATATGCGCTTTTCATTAAAATATCGCCAAAACATGATTTCCGGTGAAATCTCGGTAACTTGGTATATAGAACATTTCTACCTACTATGTATGTACATAGTAAATGGTAGGGAAAGTAAGCATTAGAAAACGTTAATTGTGTGTTGGAGTGTTTTGAACAGCCTAATTCAAAAACAAAAAATCTTATGTGTTCCGTTTCACATGAATTTCTCTACATCTCTGCAGCAAATTATTGTTAAAAAGCTTATACTTCTATTTATTTCATGCTAATCGAGAAAAACTTATCAAGAATAGTCTTATTACTTGCTTCCTTGTAAGTAGAAGCGAAATAAGAGAGTATCATAGGTTAAAGTGACAGTTAAAAGCTCGTTGGTATGTGACTGAAGTTCCCTTGCTTGTATAAACAGGAGTTGACAAATTCCTGTTTGAGAAATTTTGTTTTTCAAAGCTGAAACCAAAAACAAGGAATATCTCAAAAACGATCAACTCCACGAAAAACATGTATATAACATAAACTGCATGTATTAAGCTGCTCTACATTTTTTGTGTGGTAAGTTTTTGTCCATATCTTACGGTTTAGCGTTATAAAAAATTCCGTAAAATTTATCCAGTAAAAAGTATTCAGAGACTGTATCCAGAAAATTCAAGATATACATTTTATTTATCAGATAAATGTTTTTAATATACGATATTTTAATCAAAATCGTTAAGAGCCATTTTTGAGAAAATCAAAATTATTGAAAAAAGTTACACGTAAATGGTAGTTGCGGGTGGGGGGATTTTTCTCTAAATCTTCGTCTTACATCCTTGGAAGATACCGAACTTAAATACCAAGTGTGGTATTTTACAGACTTTTCGTTTTGAGTTATCGTGTTCACAGACACACGACACACACACACACACACACACACACACACACACACACACACACACACACACACACATACACACACACACGGTTTCTGATTTTTTTTTTTTTTTTATACAGGGGACCCTAAAACATATTTCCGGTGAACATACGCTATACACAATGTACATAGTACGTGTAGAGAAAGTAAAAATATGTTACATACCAAACTTGGTATTTAAATTTTGCATCTCCCAAGAAAACCGCGTTCCTAAATCTACTTTTACATGGAAAATATTTCCAAAATTGCGATTTGATAAAAAATGGGTGTAATAATTTTGGTTAAAATTAAAAGCATTACCATGGCAATTGAAATGTTTCTTGAATTTTCTGTGTATGGTCCCTGAAGTTATTTTCATTCTGAATTACTTTTGCATAACCGGTTAACAAAATACATAGACAAAATCTTACAAAAATATCGGTCTCGTTAAATTAAACAATTTAAAATAAAATAAATGTTTACAATCTCTACTACGTATAAGTAGGGAAATAGTATATTCCACCCAAAAAATTGATTCGGTTTCACCAGAAATAAGTTTTTTAAGGTTCCGTGAAGCCCCCCCCCCAAGCATTTTTAGAAAAAAGCCAGCGTGTGTCTGCGCACATCTCTCTCTCTCTCTCTCTCTCTCTCTCTCTTTCTCTCTGTCTGTCTCTCCCTGTGTGTGTAAAGTAAATAGAGCTTTATTTATAGACGCTCTTTAACTGCTTTGGTTCTCAGCGTCCCATTCTATGTTGGGCGTGAAAGACCGCTTAATGTTGCTCAGAGGCCTCTTTATCAGACTTGAGGTTCTTTTATGTGCCGTAAATATACTACACGGGACTAATGACTTTACTTTCCTTCCGAAGGAAACCATGCTAAGGATTTTTACGCCCGAAAAAATCGATCGTCCCTCGCCGGGTTTGAACCTGTGCCCTTGGGTTCAAGAAAGCATTATACCACGGAGGACGACTGTGTGTGTGTGTGTGTGTGTGTGTGTGTGTTTGTCTTTGAACAGCATAACTCAGAAACAAAATGTTGGATATATATCTATTAATTTGGTATTTAAGTTCTTTTCTTTCCAAGGATACGACACGAATATTTTAAGAAAATCCCCCTTCCAAACAATTTTTTACTTTTTCTACACGTAATATGTACATAGTGTATAGAGAAGGTATTGTAATACATCCAAAAATTCGATACCGAGATTTCAACGGAAATACATGTTTTGGGTCCCCCTAAATCCAAAAGAAGCATTTCTGGAAAAATGTCCATGTATGCGTGCATGTGTGTGTGTCTGAGTGTGCTTGTGGACAGCTTAAAAACGAAAACACCATGAAATACCAAATTTGGTATTAAAGTTTGGTATATTGCAAGTATACGACATGAAGATTTTCAAGAATTTTCACCCCCAACTACCCTTTACATGGAACTTTTTTCGAAAAGTTCGATTTTTTTAAAAATTGCTCTAACGATTTTGATTAAAATGTCGTATAATAACATATTTGCCTGACAAATAAAATGTATATCTTGAATTTTCTGGGAATAGCCTCTGGTGACTACGTTAGTCTGGATGAATTTTACAGAATTTTACATAATTGCTAAACCGTTAGAGATAGACAAAAACTTACCACACAAAACATGTAGAACACATTAAAACACACAAGTTATGTTATGTACACTTTTTTCTTGGAGTTGATCCTTTTAGGTATTACTTGTTTTCGTTTTCACTTTATAAAAACTTATCTTTTTCTCATGCAGATATTTGTAAACTCCTGTCTGTAGAAACAAAGGAACTTAAGTTCCATAACAAGCGGCTTTTGAGTATCACTATGGAAATCCCTCATTTTGCTTCTACTTACAAGGAAGCAAGTAATAAGACTATTTCTGCTAATTCTCTCTCGATTAGCATTAAGCAAATAGAAGCATTAGCTTTTTAACAATACTTTGTTGCAGTGATGTACAGAAAGTCATGTGAATGGAACGCATCAGATTTTTTTTGGATTTAGTGGGACCCAAAACATGTATTTCCAGTGAAATCTTGGTATCGAATTTTTGGGTGCAATACAATACCTTCTCTATACACTATGTACATAGTACGTGTAGAGAAAGTAAAAATTTGCAGACACAGCCTTATTACTTGCTTCCTTGTAAGTAGAAGAGAAATAAGGGAGTACCACAGGTTAAAGTGATAGTCAAAAGCTGGTTGCTGTGTGACAAGTATGGACACGAATTGACAAATTCCTGTATGAGAGGTATAAGTTTTTTAAAGCTTAAACCAAAAACAAGGAATAACTCAAAAACGATCAACTCTATGGAAAAAAAAAAAATTGAACATAATAACATAAATGGTGTGTTTTAATGTGCTCCACATTTTTTTGTGGTAAGATTTTGCCCAAATCTGAGGTTTAGCAGTTATGCAAAAGCCTTTCTGGAAGAAGGTCCGTGTGTGTGTGTGTGTGTGTGTGTCTGTGTGTGTGTGGGCGCGTGTGTGTATGTCTGTGGACAGCGTATCTCAAAAACGAAAATACCTTTAAACACCAAACTTGGTATTTAAGTTTGATATCTTGCAAGGCTGCGGCGAAGATTTTCAAGAAAATCCCCCCACCACCTTTTACATAGAAGTTTTTTCGAAAATGTTTTTATTTTCTCAAAATGGCTCTAAGGATTTTGATTAAATATCGTATATGAAAGATATTTACCTGACAAATAATATGTATATCTTGAGTTTTCTGGAAATAGCCTCTGAAGACTATTCTGGATGAATTTTATGGAATTTTGTATAACTGCTTAACCACAAGAGATACACAGAGATCTGATGCGTTCTATTCTCATGACTTTCTCTATATCACTGCAACAAATTATTGTTAAAAAGCTTATGCTTCTATTTACTTCATACTAATCGAGAAAAAATCAGCACAAATTGTCCTCTTACTTACTTTCTTGTAAGTAGAAGCGAAATAAGGGAGCAAAGGGTTAAAGTGATAGTCAAAAGTTGGTTGCTATGACACTAAGATTCCTTTGTTTGTATGGACAGGAATTGTTGAATTCCTTTGGGAGAAAAGTGTGTTTTTTTAAAGCTGAAACCAAAAACAAGGAGTATCTCAAAAACGTTCAATTCCACGAAAAAATGAATAAGATAAATTGTGTGTTTTAAGGTGCTCTACATTTTTTGTGTTGTAAGTTTTTGTCCATCTCTTACGGTTTAGCAGTTAGACAAAATTCCGTAAAATTGATCCAGAATAAAGTAGTCTTCAGAGGCTATTCCCAGAAAATTCAGGATATACATTTTATTTGTCTGGTAAATATCCTTTATATATGAAATTTTAATCAAAATCGTTAGTCATTTTTGAAAAAATCAAAAGTTCCGAAAAAAATTCCATGTAGTTGGTGGTGGGGGGATTTTTCTCAAAATCTTCGTGTCGCATCCCTGGAAGATACTAAACTTCTATAACAACTTTGGTATTTTACAGATTTTTCGTTTTTGAGCTATCGTGTTCACAGACACACGGACACACACAGAGGCCCGCATCTTTTTGTGGAAATGCTTTTTTTGTATACAAGGGACCCTAAAACATATATTTCCGGTGAAATCTCGGTATCTAATTTTTGGGTGGAGTGCAATACCTTCTCTATACACTATATACATAATGCGTATAGAGAAAGTAAAAACTTACTGCACAAAACATGTGGAGCACATTAAAACACACAATTTATGTTATATACATTTTTTCGTGGAGCTGATCGCGTTTGAGATATTCCTGATTTTTGGTTACTGCTTTGAAAAACTTATACTTACCTCATGCAGGAATTTGTTAACTCCTGTGCATAGAAACAAAGGAACTTCAGTCACATAGCAATCAGCTTTGGCCATCACTTTAACGTATGGTACTCCCTTATTTCCCTTATATTTGCTCGAAGGCAAGACCTATATGCCAATTTTTTCTCGATTAGCATGAAGTAAATATAAGCATGAGTTTTTAACAATTATTTGTTACAGAGGTGCACAGAAAGCCATATGAATGGACAAAAACTTAGTGCACACAGTTAAAACACACAATTTATGTCATATACAATCTTTCGTGGAGTTGACAATTTTTATTAAATATCCCTTGAAATTGGTTTCTCATACGGGAATTGCGGGAAATTGCCAACGCAAAGAAACGCATTTCATCCACGAGGCAACGATTTTTACAATATAATATGACTATTGCTTTAGTCTCGTTTCCCTTCTACTTACAAGAAAGCCAGTAATAACACCATTGTTGTTAATATTTATCTCGAATAGCATTACTCCACTCTTTACAGTAATTATTTGCTTGTGTTGTAAGTTTTTGTCCATCTCTTAGTTTCTAAGGTAAATGAGTTAAAATAGAAAGGTTAAAAATATTTTGTAAATTATTTTATATAATTTAATTCCTAAACATATTTTCTGATTTTAGTTGATTTCCCTAAGTTTGAAACTTATCATTAGTTATATACAGACATACACTTGGGCAATCAAAGGCCAACTTTAGGGGTAAGAAAATAATTAGATTTGCTAATAATTACTATGGCACAAAAGACTGTTGAGTCCTAGCTGTTTATGAAGGCAATAAAAATATTTTTGAAGATCTAAAAATCCATAATGTGATGCAGAATGAGGGCAGATAGTAATGTATTTCTTTTTTTCCCCAATTCTCAGATACGAAACATTAACTTATTAAGAAAATTTCTATTCATGCATAGCATTCACACAGTGTACCAGAGCATATGCAAAATGTCATCGATTCTACACATATCATAAAAATTACATGCATTCAATTTTAGTGCAAGTACCCACTTGTATTGTTTGCTCTTTTCTGTAGATTTTACTGTGATTCTCATTCTTGCAGGACAATCTGTATGTTTAGCATGTGGATTTAAAACATTGTGGCTTCAAGGTTGTATATTATGGTGACAATGCACGGCCACCTGTAAGAACATAAAACATCATAACACACCCCTGCTTCAAACTCAATATATAGCTATATTTTGTTAAGCATTAGCATTTTTAAGCTAAGAGAACCCCAATCAGGCACAGAGGAAATTACTCAGCAGATGTCAACGCCAACTTTAGGAAGTACAACAGGAAGATCAAAGTCCAAGCAAAAAAGAATGCATGTGGGTGAAGACGGGGAAAGTGTGTGTTTGAACCGAAATCCGCCTGTCAGCATGGATACGAGAACGGCATATGCAGATAGGACGTCATCCAACATCCTTACAAGAGAATTAACAGCTGACGAAGTAATGGCGTCAACAGAGGAAGCAACAGGATGAGGAGCCACCAGAGTGACGTCACCCAAGAAAATAGTGTCACCGAGAAGAGGGAAAGTAATAGCAGCACGTAAGGGAAAGAAGGCGTGGCAACAGAGTAGCAGGGAGAATACAGAAGGGGAAGAAGACAGCTTTATATCATCCGAACATGGCAGCATTCTAGTTTTAGACAGAAATAAAGCGATTCCTTCAGGAGAAGGGATACAATTAAGGAGTAAAAGAACACTAGAAACATTTAGATTTAGATCAGGCTCACAATAGGGAAGGGAAATTATAAGGAGGCTTGGATTCTGGAATTGTGAGGGAGTTAAAAACAAAATATATGCGGGGAGTTTAAATCAATTATTGACGAAACTTGATTATCTCGCGGTAGCTGAAACATGGTTAAAAGAGGACCAGGTTTACGTAAAGGATTTTGATTTTGTAGGGATAAAAGGAGATAAGGTAGCAAGAAAGGGGAGGGCATCTGGAGGCATAGGCTTTTTTGTAAAGAAGACTTTAAGTAAAGGAGTTAAAGAAACTTGGTCAAGGAGAAAAGAAATACTATGGATTGTATTAGAGGAGAAACAAATAGTTGAAAATGTTATATGTATAGGCATAGTATACAATCCTCCTCTTCCTTCGTGCTTTCATAATCCGGACCTCCTTAAACACCTAGAGATAGAAATAGAAAATTTAAAGGAGAGATATGGTAATTCTGAGATTATATTAATGGGAGATTTTAACATTAGGATTGGCGAAAATGATGTTGGAGGGAATAGCTGGATGAGTAATGATACAGTAGAGAAACCTGAGAAGATTAGATACAGCAAAGATAAAATAGCTGATAAAGGGTATATGAAATTTATAGAATTCTGTGAATTGAATGCCTTTGATATTTTGAATGGGAAATATGGAGAATATACGTATGTTAGTAATAATGGTCAAAGTGTGATTAATTATGTATTATGGCCAATTAATATGGGGTATATTTTAAGTAATTTTAAGGTACTAAATTTAAGTTCCAACAGTGGGCATTTTCCATTGATAGTAGACATAAAAGCACACACAGAGCAAATAGTCTATAATTTAAGGGAGGAAAAGTGTAACATAGAAGAATACAGTAGATACAAATGGAAGGAAGAGTATTGCAATAAATTTAGGCAGACACTAAACTCTAATTATGGCCAGATATGTCAGTGTGGAATAAGTTTTATGATAAAGGAACAAGAAATTGAAAGTGCTATGGATATCTTAAATATCATTATGCTAAGGGCTGGGGAGGAAATGAAAATGAGAAAGAAGGTTTACAAAAGAGATAAGGGCTGGTTTGATGAAGAATGTAGAGTAACTAAAAAACAAGTCAAACAGCTGCTCATAAAGTGGAGGGAATTAGGATACATAGAATTAAAGAAAGAGTATATGCAAGGGAGGGATTTATATAATTCATTACTGGAACAAAAGAAAACAAGCTGGATGAAAAAATATGAAAGTAATTTGATACAAATCCTAAATGAAAATAATGCAAATGAGATATGGAAGGTTATGAAATCAATGTATAATAAATGTGTAACAAAACCAAGTATAAAACCAGGAGAATGGATGGAATATTTTAAACATTTATATGGGGAGAAAAAGAGTAAAAATGAGATAGGAAATTGGGAAATAGGTAATAACTATGTAGATATACTCGATATAATAAGTGAAGAAATAATTCAACAGGTGAAAATAATGAAGAGAAATAAAGCAACGGGAATAGATGGAATCCCGACAGAGTTCCTTAAGGAATGGTGCACTGAAATAAACAGAGTTAAGGTTTTAGAAGAATTATTTAACACAATTAAAGTGAAGGGTTATATACCAGATAAGTGGAGGAAAGCAATCATACATCCAATATACAAAGGCAAGGGTAGTGTTGACAAACCAAAAACTATAGAGGCATTGCATTATCAAATGTAGGAAAAACTTTTACTGGTATTATGGCAAGCAGGATACAAACATGGGTTGAAGAATATAATATCCTCTCGGAACTTCAGATGGGCTTTAGAAAAGGGAGGAGGACAGTTGATAATTTATTTATTATAAAAACACTGGTGGATAAATACTTGAAAGACAAAAGAGGAAAGTTATATATGGCTTTTGTGGATTTAGAGAAAGCATACGATAGGATAGAGCTTCAATTGCTGTGGCATAAGTTGTTGACTAAAGGAGTGAGTAAACAAATGGTGGACATCCTTAGAGCATTATATAAGGAAAATACTTTTTGTATAAGAGTGGAGGAAGGGGTTGTAACAAGAGAAATCCAACAAGAGAAAGGCCTTAGACAGGGATGTAAGTTAAGTCCAGTCCTATTCAATTTATATATAGATGATGTATTAACAGAAATTGGGAGAAATAATAACTCGATGCCAGTAATTAATAATATTCAGATTCCAGGATTACTGTTTGCAGATGATCTAGTTATAGGTGCAATTACAGTGAATGGCTTGAAACAATCCTTGCAAGCATTAAATAATTACTGTAAAGAGTGGAGTTTAAAAGTGAACCAGGACAAGACGCAGATTGTAGTGTTCAAAAAAGGGGGAAAATTGAGCAAGTATGAAAAATGGAAGAATGAGAATGAAAAGGAGTACAGGGTAGTGAGAGAATGTATTTATCTAGGAGTTAAAATTGATAGTGGTGGCAATTGGGAAAAACAAAAGAAATTTGCATTGGCAAAAGGAAAAGGAGCTTTATCAGCTATTAGAAGTTGCAAATACAAAGCACCTAATATAAATATTAGAAGGTTAGAAAAAGTGTACAATATGGTGGTTGAGGCAAAAATGCTATATGGGATAGAAGGAGGATGGGAAGTCATAGATGAAGTGCATAGGAAATTTTGCAATGAAATACTGGGGTTACCAAATGGAACTGTTAGGCAGGTAGCACAAATAGAGCTGGGTAGAGTGGCAAGTAAGGGAAAGATTATGGAAAGGGCATTAAAATTTTGGCATAGAGTATTGAAATTGGAAGAAAGGAATTTGTTAAAGCAGTGTTTAGTGGATCAAGAGAAAAGTTTAAAGAACAAGGGATGGGTAGACTGTCTCAGAAATAACCTGGAAAGTAGTGGATTAGGGGGAATGTGGAGAAGAAGAGAAAATAATGTGAATAACTTCTGGAAGTTGACAAGAAAAATATTTGAGGATATAGAAATACAAAAAATATTTAGTGAAATAACTGAAAAGAGATCTTTAATTTTCTATATACCAATGGGAAGGGAAAAGTACATTGATGTGACAAATAAAGAGGAGTGAGAAGGTATTGCATGGCTGAAAGCAGGAGTATGGAGATTAAAAGGTTTAAGGAAAGGTATTCCACAAAATCAATGTCCTATTTGTGGCGGAAATGAAGATATGAAACACATTTTATTTAAATGTAAAGGGACTGAAATTTGGGGAAAAGAGTATATTAATAAGAAATGGTTTAAAATAGATAGAAATGTAGCAGTAGTTGAAATGTTTCAAAAAGATAGTAAGAAGATTGGACAATTCTTATGCAAAGTGAAAAATAAATGGATATGGACAGTAAATAGACAAAATGGTGTAATAAACTAGAATTAATAAACTATTGTAAAATATGAGTATGACCGGTAAAGAGCCAGGGCTGAACACTGGTCATATTCACCTGTATAAAGCTTAGCATAAATAAATAAATAAAATAAATAAATAAAATTGATTAATTATGCAGAAAAGCTATACAAAAGACAGGAAGAAGGGCTTTATGTATTCAAAAATCCACAACACTTAGAGAGCAAAATACCAATAATTTGTGTGAAGCTGCAATGAGAGTTCTTAAAGATAAAGTTCTCTTGAGAACTAAAGCTTATAATGTTACCAAACTGTTAGATTTTCTGATGAATTCCCCCATCATATTTGCAACAAAAACACAAAATGCATGAAAAGAAACTGATTCCACTGAAAAGTAAACCAATATCTGATAGCCATTATGAGGTCACAAACTTAAACAATAATCAGATATCATTTTTTGACAGCGAAATTGGCTTCTGTAAATGTATATTAGAGCAGTCTGATGCTTTGTGTAAACATTAGCTACACATTGCTATTAAGTATAATAGGTTAGATTAGAGTAGAAAGCATTCTGTAGGTTCGTTTATGCCAGGAAGCCGCTGAACATAGAACTTGTCAAGACATATACATGTATACATATGTTTATATACAGTGGAAAAAAAAATGTATAAAGCTCGTGCTTAAAGCTTGGGTTACAAAAACAGCAGAATAGACATATAATCACACCATTTGTATTTGAAGCCTCTATTATACTTAATGTGCTTTATAAAAGCACATGAACTTCCTTTTTTTTCTTCTTGCAATCACATAAAAACAAAGAGTATCAAAAATTAGTGTTAAAATGCATAAATAAATATAATTTCATTATATGTAACATTAATGTAATGTCAGATGATTGCCTTCTAATTATCGACATAATAGTTACTACTAGTAATTATATAAAACTAAAATATGATTATTGTATTACGTACTCTTCATAAATGTCAACAAATTACAATACATATTAACAAATATGTCATAGAATTTCCAAAGCAAAAATTTACAATTGTGAACTAGAGTGTAAAATATCAAAGCATCAGGCCTTACAGACCTTGTGTCATTGCTAAATACTAAAAATTCATTTGACACATTCGTACAAGTCAAAGTATACATCAGTTTAATTTTAATATAAAACACACACACTAATATACACAAAATGCAATAAATTATAATACTTATAAATACAATGATTGTTTACAGTATTGTCAGACAGATTTGTCACTTAAATATTCATCTACAGAGTAAAATGATTTATTGCAAAGGTACTCCTTAAGAGAGGCCTTAAAAACCCTGAACTTGCCTACATTTTCTTTGAGATTACCTGGGAAAACATTAAATATCTTGATTGTTTCATAATATACACCTTTCTGAAAGCAACGAAGACTGCATAGGGAGGATGAATATATCCCTTTTGTCTAGCATTAATGTTATGAATTTCCATGTGTGTTATAAAACTATGTCAATAAACTGCATAGAATATTAAAATGGATAATATATAAACACAAGGTAAGGTGAGCATGCCCAATTTTTAAAATAGTTCTTTGCATGACATTCTGCTATAAGCATTACAGATTATTTGTATAGCTTTCTTCCGTATCCGGAATATGCATTTACTATCCACTGAATTACCCAAGAATATTATTCCATACTCGATGATGGAGTTAAGTAGACAAAATACACCAATTTAAGTGTATCGATTGAGTGAAACTTAACCAGTGCTTGGAGAGCATAAACATGCTGAACTAAGTTTAGGTGTGATGTAACTAATATGTGACTTCCAGTCCAAATGCTTATCTACCTGAAGGCCAAGAAATTTGACTTCATTTAGCTGTTCTAACAATGTATCATTAATTCCTATTTCTATGTGTGTTTGTGGTGAGTGAGTAGTTATAAATTTAATAGTTTTTTGTTTTTTCAAGGTTTACTGAGGGTTTGTTTGCTTTGAACCAATTTGGCATACAATTTAGAACATACTTTAATTTACTAGACAGTCATTGAAACCTTTACTTGTTACTAGAACACTAGTGTCATCTGCGAATAAATAAATACTTGCAATACCATTAATGTATAATGGGAGGTTATTTATGTAAACCAAGAACAAGAGAGGTCCTAAGATTGATCCCTGGGGAACACCATGTTTTACTGATTTCCATTCTGAAGCACTATTTTGATACCCATTGGAGTTATTAATTTCAACCCTTTGTTTTCTCTTCTCTAGGTATGAAATGAACCAATCTGTTATTCTTTATGCCATAGAAATGTAGTTTTGCTATCAGAATCTCATGATTCACACAGTCAAAAGCTTTTGCTAGGTCACAAAAGATTCCACGCTTCCTTTTCATTTAAAGCTGTTAACACTTTATGCGTGAGTTTGTAGGTTGCATTATCTGTCGCTAGTCCTTTTCTAAAGCCAAATTGTTCTTTGGCAAGTAAATTGTTCTTTTCTAAGTAATAATAAAGCCTATTGAACATTACTTTCTCAAACACTTTAGAGAAAACAGACAAGAGAGATATAGGTCTATAATTTGAGATATTATCTTGTTTACCATTTTTAAAAAGTGGTTTGACAATAGAGTACTTCATTCTGTCAGGAAATATTCCACTCTTTAGTGATTTGTTACATAAATAGCTAAGAGGAATACTTATTAGATCAGAACATGCTTTTAGGATTTTACTTGATATTTCATCATATCCAGAGGAATTATTGGTCTTGAGCAAATTTATTATATTTTTTATTTTGAATGGTGTAGTCATTTTTACTTTAAATTCAGGGACTCTGTTTATGAAAGAAGTTTTCAAAAAACTTAATGCTGATTCTTTATATCCATAATTTATATTTAATTTGTCTGTTACATTCAAAAAGAAATTGTTAAAAATATCTGCGACCTTTTGAGGATCATCAATTTTTTTATTACCGGAATTCGGTGCAATTGAGGAGCTTTCTTGAGATCCTTTACCTGTTTCTCTGTGTATTACGTTCCAAATAGTTTTTATTTTATTATCAGAATTGGGTATCTCTTTATTATAATGCAATATTTTAGCAGCTTTTATTGTTTCTTTCAGAATTTTACGATACTTTTTGTAATGACATTCTAAGTTTGCAGTCTTATTATGTTTCAGTTCTTGGTATAATTTTTGCTTACATAGGCAAGAAGTTTTAATGCCTGTTGTAATACAGTTGTTATTTTCTTCTGATTATGTATTACGATATTTGACTGGAAAGGATGCTACAAAGTGAGAGTTGAAATGTTGTAGGAGGTGATTGAACTTGCCATTTACTCCACTTATTTCATAAATTATAGTCCATGATTCTTGTTGAAGGGCATACTTAAACAATGTGAAGGTGCTTCCATCTATTTTTCGTGTTACAATATTTATAGTTTGGTTTTAACCAATCTCTTTAATGAGAAGGATTTGTGCCTCATGATCTGAAAGCCCATTTGCAAATGCTAAGGTTATTGAAGTTTTAATTCTATCTATATTTATGAATATGTTTTCTATTGCTGTAGAGGAGCTACCCTGAATTCTTGTAGGAAAATTTACTCTGTGTGACATGTGGTATGTAAAAAATATAGAATTGAGTTGGTCTTTTTAGAGACTAGGTACAAGATAATCAATATTAATGTCACCACAAATTATCAGTTCTCATTTTGGTTTCAATATAAACTTTAAGGAATTATCTTAACTGTTTTTTGAATACCTTATAGCTACCTAGTGGCGATATAGAACTGTAATTGCAAAATTTACTTGGTTTATGTTTAGTTGAACTGCGCACATCTCTGTCTAGCTCAAAACAAAACTTGTTTAGATTAATGATTTTATAGGGTACATCATGTCTTACAAATATGCAAACCCCTCCTTTTTTTAAATTTTTCCTTGAATGTGCTGCTTCTAAAGAGTATCCATGCAGTGAAATTGGCATGAATTCCTGTTCTGTTAAGTGATGTTCGGATAAGCATAAAACATGTGGCTGTAATTTTTCAGAAGCAAGACTAAGAGAAAGTTCATCAACTTTGTTTCTTAAACCCCTAATATTTTGATGAAATATACACGAGCTACTGCTATTATTTATCTTAATAAAATTACTGATATTTTCTGTATTCCTAAAATTCTTTGTAGGTGAACTTCTATTTATTTCAATTGGCTTTGAGTTCTTTCATGGCTATTTTGGGGGATTTCCTTCAACCTAAAACAGTCCTATCAGATATCACAACAGGAATTCTACCCATAATTCTGTCAGCAATTAGCTGCGAAAGCTGCCTTTTACCTCTAGAATTGGGGTGCAGACCATGAGATGTGTGACCATCTCGGCCTATACCACAAACATGTATCATATCAATGTGAGAGGCAGCAGGGCTCAACAAGGCATGCTCAAGTTGCAGATTCATCTCTGTCACCCTCCTATGAAGCCGCTGCTTGTCGTGTCTATTGAAAAGCTCCACAAATTTCACACTGGTATGGCTACTGGATTCCCTTATGTCACACAGATCTTTCTCAATTGAATAATTACTATCTCTATGCAGGTTATTTCCTGGCCCACCCACTATAACTACATGATCCCTCTTAGTAAAACCAGAAGTCAGTTTTACCAGATCTTCAGTGACATGAGAGAGCCCAGCGCTAGGTTTAACTATGCCTACTACATCATAGCTGCTTCCCAAATCCTCGTTTAGCAGGGATGCTATGCCCATACCATGGCTACTCCCAAGCAACAAAACCTTGCTTTAAGTGCAGTTATCATCTAAAACCTGCACAGGAGGATTTGGGGACTGATCAACAGTTTCAGGAACACTGAATCTGTTGCTCAGTTTGACATCGTGCCAGTCATTGGCAGAGAAACACCGTTTGCTCCTCAGATTTCGTCTGGAGGGCACCTTAAAATCAGGTGATTTACAATCCAAATTTTCTAAAGGAGCATCCTGTAAAATCTTTTTTGACAAATTCCAGTTCTTTTCTGAGGTTAGAAATGGTTTCCTCGTGCTTTTTGACCAATTCTTTAAGCATACAACATTCACTACAATCTCTCACATCATCGCTATCAGTGTTACTGCATGCTCAATGAAACCAAAACTTACAAGCTTCACAAAAGACACCTTGACTAACCTTACGACGGCATGCACCACAAATTCCACTGAGATCACATGCTTTTCCACTCATTGCACAGCACTTTGCACAAACACTACACTTAAATTCACAACAGATACGGCCAAACCGGTTAGAACAGGTTTGGCTCAAGAGTGAAACGTAAGAAATATGATACAACAAAGCACTAGCTTGTCGAAGATTTATATTCACACTACACAATTAGTTTATTCACCAAACACAAAACAAACTGTATGACCAAAATCAATATGGCGCATTTTGACAGTTGGCTCTTGTTTTACCAACCAATGAATGTGCAAAAATCAATTCTATTACACTGCAACTGCCAATGAAAGTACCCCTCAAAGCTGGTTTAAAGACTTAACAGTGATTACAGTTTCTATCTATATAAGTCACTGCACAACCAGAACTGTTTTTACCTTCATGTGTTGAAAATAAATTTGATATACTTAAAAATGAAGAGGTAAATAATTGCAGAAGCAACAGAAAACTGCAAAAATGGTTGATGGCATGTGTGAATTGATAAAATTAAAGGCTCAAATTAGTTCAGAAATGTTAGAAGCTGCTGAAAAGATGGTTTTAAATTTTGAAAAAATTAAAATTGATGCTAATTTGATCACAGTGTTAAATACTTTTGGAAAGTATTCTGGCTTAAAATCAAAATCTCGCTTTTGCAGTAACAAAAAGAGAAGTGTGCAGTCAACAGCTATAATGAGAAGAAAAACAGCTTGTGGAGGAAGAAAATGTGTGACTTCTGGAAGATAACCTATATACTTTAAATAAATAAAAATTCACTTAACAAAAATCCAGTTTTTTTATTTTTCCCAATTTTAAGTGAACATAAAATCTCAGGGTTAGTGGAGATAAGTCAGTCTTTGAACATTAACATAAATCTGGCTTCTCCTTAAGTAAAAGGAAGGTATACTTAACTTTTTGCACAATTCTTCACCAATTATTACTATTGCATATGTATATATGTGTAGTACGTAATAAAATACTGTTTTTATTATATAGGTACATTTAAAATAAATTTGGGACAAGGTAGTTTACAATGTGCAGATCTTAAGAAAACTTATAATTCTATAGATTTTGTAGCTTTAAAGCTAATTTATTTACCATTATGTTCCTGAACAACCAGGCTACATATTTGTCCATTTGTTACTTTATAGGCATGTATCCAAATTATTTCCTTTGTGATAATCTGGAAATCACTTTCGCTAATGTCTTGCATATAAAATTATTTTAAAAATGGAACTAATAGCTTCCATGAGAAATTCATCAAACAATACTCCCAAACAAAAATGTAACATTCTGTCAGAAACATGATGAAATTAATATCAACTAACCTTGCTCATGTGCAAAGAAAGCTTTAGTAAAGTTACAAGGATAGGAAAACCGACATGACATGTCATGTAAATGTGCAAATGCAGATGTAGGCTTTAAAAATTGCATGGCTTGAGCTACATTATATGGCTTAAATGCCTACTACCTACCATCAGGGGCAGCTCTTCCATTTGCGCACAGTCCCTAGTCAAACAAGAATTTTTAAAAAAATTTTTTTGTTGATAAACTGCATAAAAACGAAAGAATTTATTTCAAGATACAAATAATATATATTCATTATTGATGCAAAAATAAAACCATACATCCCAATGGAATCTTGGAATTAGTCCCGCATACTTTGCGTCTCAGGCTTGATTCCATTTCTGCTGCTCGCACGTGCGAGTGAACAACCATTGAGATTGCTGGTATGGACAGTAAGAATTGCGGTGGTGGGGGCACCTCCCTCATAAGACCTGGCATCGCACAATTTAGTTGTGCACCAAGCAAGCTCAGAAACATGTGTGAGTTGCGTTTCTTTATTGCAGTTTTTTTCTCTGCTCTTTTTATGTGTTTGTACACGTCTTACCCCTTATGTTATTTCAGTAAACATTTTCGTTGTGTTGTGACACAAGAAATGGCTTTAATTGAATTAAGTCACAGAACTAAAGGAACTGGCCTTCTCTACCTTACCATTGTAATAGAAAGTGGAAATAAAAGGAAGCAGACCCACACCTCATCTGAACATACAACAAATAACTAAATCCAAAAACAGGGATTATAGAAGAGAATTTAAAGTAGAGCTGTATAAAAAGTACAAATGGATTTGTGGCTGTGAGGTAACAAATAGATTGTTTTGCTTTCCTTGTCTGTTATTTGCAAAACATGATGGCGAGACTTCTTGGGTAAGCAACAGTGTGGTTGATTTGTCACATCTAATACAGAAGATTAAGAAACACGAAACTGCAAAATCCCACATAAATTCTATAGTTGAATTTAATCTTCTAGGGAAAATCGATATTCGGCAACAATTAGACAGTGTCTGTCACCTGAATATCAGAAAACATAATGACATAGTGACAAAAAATCGATATCTACTTTAAAAATTATCAATTGTATTACATTTTGCAATGCTTTTGAATTAGCACTCAGAGGTCATAATGAAAGTGAAGAATCGTCGAATCCTGGACTTTTTAGGGGCCTCATAAATTTCTCGGCAGAGCTTGATGCATCTCTGAAAGATCATCTTCCTACTGCAACGGATTTTAAAGGAACATCGGTTCCAGAACCAACTTTGAAGAAAAGGAGAGATGAAAACGTGCACTTAAACAGGACTGTAGCAGCAAAAGAAGTGTGTGATGTGATAATTAATCAAGGAAGCACACGATTTTCTTTCACAACATGCTACTCCGCTGATCTCTGTTTGATGCAAGGCAATTTGAGCAACATGACAGGAAATTTCCAGTTCATTTACTTGACCAGACCATGGAAGTGCACACCTTTTTGGACAAAGATCAACTAAGAACTGAATTGGGTGTAATTTACAGGCGACAAGACTTCCGAGTTATGAGTGATGCTATATGTTTCCTGCAGTTCATTATAGAAAACAACCTGGAGACTACGTTTTCTGAGACCTACAAATTATTTATTATTGGCGGTGTGTACCATACCCATGACCACCTCAGAAGCTGAAAGATGTTTCTCAATTTTGAAGCGAATAAAGACATTTTTGAGAAGCACAATGGTAGAGGACAGGTTGAGTGCATTGGCAATGTTATCAATAGAAAAGAACATAAGTGACATGCCAAATTTCAACGAAAAAGTGTTTGATCTGTTTGGATCAAAAAAGGAAAGACAAATGAATTTTGTTTTAAAACACTGCACATAATTATCTGTAGGTTCCTCATTATCATTGTAATCAGCATCATTATGTAATCATTATTGCATTCGTGACTATATAGCTACTGTTTCATTGCTATTAATTTAATTACTTATTTAACTTATAATTAATTTCCCTTATAAATTCTGAGTTACTGATTCCAGCAATTCAATTTTATATATGCATTTTACAAAATAAAAAACTTCGAGAGGTAATTGAAACCAAAGTTTATTTTATGTGTTAATTAGTAGCATCCCTTTATATTAAATATGCTTACGATAATTATGAATTGCTATATATAAAATGCTATTATCATTCAATACTAAAATTCTTCTCATGTTTTTTTTTTTTTTTTTTTTTTGCGGGGGGTAATGCAAGTGTGAACCCCCATATTCATGACTGACGAGCCTCCACTGCCTACCATTGCCTTTTGCAACTTTTTTTTTTCTGCATTTGTGTTCAAAATGTATCCCCTCTCCTACTTTAACTATAAGCTGTACAGCTCAGGCCATATAATAGTTTCATTTCTTACTTCAGTTCACCACTCGATGTATGTTCCAATATTAATTTCTTTATAGTTGACCAAAAGTAGTATCTGGCTGCTATAGACATAAAATAAATAAATAAATACACATTCACATCCCTGTATAGATAGGTAATGTGACAGAATATTATACACATCAAATACATTATATGTTTTAAATAAAATTTAAAAATAAATAAAAAGTTACAGCAATGTCATTTGCCATGTGTAGTCTAAAAATTTACTAATACTATGAAAAACCAAGTCCTATAACAACATTTCTAGATACATCTTAAACTGCTTTATAGGAAATAGTTGGATACTATAGGGTAACTTATATACATAATGATTTTGAGCTTTGCTCAACCTAAAATATGGCATTTCTAAATT
The DNA here is from genome assembly GCA_030762935.1 of Hymenopus coronatus. Taxonomy (NCBI): domain Eukaryota; kingdom Metazoa; phylum Arthropoda; class Insecta; order Mantodea; family Hymenopodidae; genus Hymenopus; species Hymenopus coronatus. The sequence goes on along the minus strand of CM060890.1, from coordinate 50,201,786 downwards.
ATTGTTTTTTCTAGTGTTATAATTGTGCATAGTGTGCCTGAAAAATAAGGTTTGGTAATTTACTTTTATGTATAGTTGACAAGCATATAAGACGAGAGCATATAAAATTTTGAGTTCTTTAAAATAAATTTTAAAGTTTTTTTTAATATCTTTAATACAAAGAATATACTTCTTTTGTCACTAGGAGACAGTGTTAGCTCCACTTGCATTAATCCACAGTAAAATTCCCTAATACAGATGGGAGCGAAACAATGCACAATACATATTTAACATATCTTAGTAGGTAATTAAAAATTTTAATCGTTTAACATGTACATGACTCTTGTAAGTTTAGAGCAATGTTTATATTGTATGTACATCCCAGTTTAATGTGCTATCTAGATATATTCCTATTAGTTTTACAGTATTTAAATTGCAATTTTTATTTTTAAGAGTGAATAAAATTTTTTCTGTTTTTGTTTTTTTAACATTAATTGTTAATTGATTCATCTTAAAGCAGGAAGCACAATTTTGCCATGCTCTTTTTTTTTTCCTTCCATTTGTATGGCCCCCTTAAACATTTAAGGTCATATTGGGGAGCTTTGCATTAGAAAGAAACTTTTCCGTAGCTTCTTTACGTTGGGTTTAAATCATTTTTTTGCTCTCGCGCACACGCACGCACGCACACACACACACACACACACACACACACACACACACACACACACACACTTTCCAGACTGTGGGGGATAGGGAATAATTCTGGTTAAAGAAAAATACCCCACCTCAGCCGGGATCTCCGCCACATACTCTAATCAAGTTGTATTTTTAAGTAATATGTTTTCACACGGTAACAGCTATCAATAGAGATAACCATATTAACCTTATTTGCAGACATATGACAGTTCTGGACATTGTGTAAACTAAAATTCTAGTTTTCGTAAATAACCATCATTTGGTACAATGTATTTCTTCCGGATGTGGTGACAGGGTAACCTGGTATGCAAGATTACCCTTACAATTTCCATCTTTTTAAACATGCTTCCAGAATGCACTAAGCTCATTTTACTCCTACAACAATTAATTTTCTGCTTTTTACGCATTATTAGCAGAATGAAGTTGATTGCCATCTGTTTCAACTTGCAGTTTTGTGTTGTTATTAGTGAACCTTTCAAAGGAATTACCAACCTGCTCCACTGTATTTCATTGTAAAATAGTAATTCTTCATATCTTGTAAAATTTACGAAGTTATACAAAGAGCAGAAGGTGCTGTTTATTTTACCCTTTGCTATTGACTGGCTTTATGAGCTACAAGAAGAAGCTCTCTTGTACATTATGCCTTATTGCAGAATATAATATAGCTTCATTGATTAGTTTTTCCAGCTTTGAGGCAAACGTTTCTCACACATATGCCTTAATATAGCCTAATTAATTTTGCATTAACATCCAAGAAGCTTTAATTTAAACATTTAAGTGAGAATATTAACTGTAACTTTGTGTGAACCTAAGTCTCAGAGCAGAAATTTGTTGTGGAAAATCTATGAATGCAAATATTTCAATTCATTATTAATGTACTTTTATATTTGTACAGTTATTAATTGTACCCTTTAATAGTACAAAAGGTTATTTTTACAATTGATCTAATAGTAATAAACTTACATATTAGTTGCAAGCAATAATAATATGCAAATAAACTACTTCTCTTTAAGTTAGTTATAAAATGAGAATATCACCCATTATATATGTAGGTATATGGGATACATAATTAGCAAGCTGTGCTTTGTGTGTAGCCTTTGTTCTGCATATATTTTTGTTGCTCCATATTTGCTTTACTTACTAATTCAGTTTAAAGTAGTGAATGCTCATTTTACCTTCGAATTGTTTGGCTTTATAGTGACAGTAGTACATTATACAGTATCTATCAAGACCTTTGAAAAAATCTATAGTTTATTTTGCTTGCTTTGCTCTTTCCATACACTCAGTATAGCTTTTACACAAAATTTGAAAGAGCCATATCTAACTTTTTTTTTTTTTTTATACGCTAATAGGAAATGCTCCGCAATTATTTATGTTTTGTAATATATATAAAATTTCAGCATACAGAAACCTTTGTGCAGACATTTCCTAATTTTTATTACTTGAAAAACAAAGTTTTTGATATTCTTGGCATTAATTATTCAACTTTAGGATCAATAGAAAAAAAATTAATTTCAACTTTTAATATAGTACATAATTTTCAATACTTTAAACAAATTTCATTATGAATTAATAACTTAACAAAGGCCAATGTCGATAATCCATAAAATTTCTTTGAATTCATATTTATAGCAGTATAATTTGGAATCGACACACTAGTGCTGTATATCAGAAACTTTCCAGAATAATATATTTACTAAGCAATTGAAAAAGAATGTTTCTAGACACACCTCATTACATGCATATTATAAACTTAAGCTATGGCATATCATAATGGGGCAACAAGGTTGTGTTATTGAAAAGAAAATTGTTCCTATTAATGCCAATATATTGTTGAAATAGGTATGCAGAAATTGTTTTAAAGAGTTTTCTATACAACCATACTATTGATGTATATTTTAAGTTGTATTCTGTATGTTCATCAACATTTTAATGAATATATTTTATATGACATACAGTCATTATATAAGAGTGTGCAGTAACTTATAAATATCATTATGTAGATTGAATAAGGTAAGAGGAATATTAGTTTGAAACCTCACAACAAATTGCCTGAAAAGTAGTTTGAAATTTAAAAACAATATCAAGAAATTTTTAATTAAAAACTATCTTTATGGTTTAGATGAATATTTTAACTTAAAAAATCTGTGGTTGGGAACCATATATATGTGAAAAGGTGTGACAACTTTCGGCTGTACAGTTTTGTTTACAAATCGGATATCAGGTACATCCAGAAACCTTTAGGGCTCTATTTCAAGAGTTACCATTTAAATAATTCTTACTAATGAAATTCCAAAACCTGCACTTTTTAACTTGTGGAAATTTTTGTACTTGGATTAATTCTCTCTGACAAAATATATTTTAAAATGTATTTATTTAGTAGCTAATACTTTCATAATTTCACATTGCTGAAATAAGATTAAAGAAACCACTAAGTTATTTTTGGTTTTACAGCTGATGTGTGCAGTGTTAGCCAGCCAACAGTCTGCTGCATCATAGCTGAAGTGCCAGAAGCTTTGACAAGGCAAATTGGAAGATACATACGGTTTCCTGATAACTTGAATTTTATGAAAGAAGCCCAGGAGGAGCCAATGCTGAGATTTTTAGAAATAGAAAATGCTTTTTTCTCGGTAAGTGTGCAAATTGTTGCTGGTCCAAAAGAGGAAATACTGGACATTGTGGTAAGATGGCCAGGTTCTGCCCATGAGAGCAGAATTTTTTATAGCAGCGCTATCAGAGTACGTTTAAGTGAAGGGCAGTTATTTGGCGACTGGCTATCCCCAGCGACACTATGTATATACACCTGTCCAACAACCACAAAATGTTGCACAGGTTAGGTATAACCATGCACATAAAATGACAAAGTATTGTGGGAAGAACAATTGGGAGGTGGAAGAGGCGTTTTCCCTGTTTGTACTTTGATCTGCAAAATAATGTGCACAACATTACTAGGATTATTATTTTGCACAACATTGTTATAGAAGTAGGAGATGTTTGGGAAGGGGAAGATGCTGAGAGAGAAAGGTACATTATAGATTACCAGCTGCACCTGCAGTAGAAAACATGAGGAAATGTCATCAGGCAAAATTTCATTGACAGGCATTTTCAGAATTAAACACTATAGTTTTATTTTTTTTTACATATACACATTTGATGATTCTATCTGTGTTTTTTTTTTTTTTTTTTCTTTCTTCAAATTTCCAGCTCTAGCTCTCTCTCTTCCTTCAAGAACTGCTCATTGTGTTGTGAATGGTCTGCAGCTCCCTCTTTCTCTTCTCCCTTAAGAACTGCTCTTCATTGTGAGCTGATTGCAGCTGCAGGTCCACAAGCTTGCAACGAACAACACGTTCATGTTCTTCCTTGTGAGCATTTTCAACCTGCATCTGTAGTAGCTCACAACGAAGAACCTGCTCTTCTTTTCACATTTGCCCTACATATTTTTTCAGTTGCAACAGGAACTTTGCTTTATTAATTCTTAGTTCAACCTCCTCGCTAAAGGCTGCAAATCTGGATCTTTTCTTTGGTCCTGAAAAAGTAGTTGTGTGTTAGTAAAATATCAAGTTGCATCATTCGCTTTTCCTCAACATTCTACAACATATGTACCCAAAAATTTGATTCTGTGATTTCACAGGAAATGCATGTTGTCAGGACCCCTGAATAAAAAGAAAAGCATGAAAGGCCCATGGTGAGTAGCATAACTCAAAAACAAGAAGTCATTAAACAACAAATGTTTACTCTCTGTATGTTTTCAGGACTATATTGTATGTGATAGATAAGCAGAGCTTAACAAGGAATAATGACCTACATGAGTATAACACGAGGAGTAATTCTGTTTTCCACAGACATAATGTAAATAAGGGTATCACAGAAAAAGATGTTAGCATAAGAGGAATCAAGATGTTTAATAAGATACCATCATAATTAAAAAATATTGCTAATGTCTCAAAAAAAACAATTTAAATCTAAACTACAAGATTACTTAATAAATAAGGCTTTGTATAACTTAAATGAACTATAATTGTATAAATATGTAAAAATATTGTAAATAATTTGTATACTCTAGGAATAAGGCTGACATGTCCAAAGTCAATGTAAAGTTTATAAACTGGATGCAATAAATTACATTACATTACAGTTCAACTAAGCCTCTACCAGGGTTGTCACACGTAAATTTTCCCACCTAATACTCCCCTTTACATGGAGGAGTTTTCAAAAATGTTTGTTCTCAAAAATGGCTGTAAAGATATTGATTAAAATAATGTATAATAAAGATATTTACACAACAAATAAAACGTATATCCTGAATTTCTTAATAAAAGCCTCTGAACCCTTCATTCTGAATAATTTAAATTTTTCATAATTGGCAAATTGTAAGAGAAAAACAAAAGCTTACAACATAAAAAGTGTATAATTTGTTACTACAAACATAGGTGTCATATGCATTGCTAACCATTTCCAAGATAGTTCTTGCTCTTTATTTTTCTTTTATTTTACTCCTGGCTAAGAAAATATTAACCAAATTTTAATGACATTGTCACAAAGCGATAGCTTTTAAAACAATTGACTGTTGCTTTAACCTAGCTTATTCCCTAATTTTTCATCTGCTTACAAGGGAAAGTAATAAAACCATATCTGCTAATGTTTAACTTGATTAGCGTGAAGAAGATAGAATTAATTTTTGCAAGGATAGTTTGCCACAGAATAAGCAGAAAAAGTCATGTGAATGTAACAAATCAGAATTTTTCTTTTGATAACATTACTATAACTTGTCAAATTATACTGCCCAAAATGTGAAGCACAGGTAGCTACAATAGTCAATTGTTACAGCTTTGCAAGCTAAACTATCATTATGTTAAAGTTTTTCATTCTACAATGCTACTAGTTTGCCATGAATAAATATGTGAGTATGTAAAGAACAGATTCTTTCTTTCTGCCCATTGATACCCATTGTGTAATGTCTGGTTAAAGTTCAACAACTTAGTAAAGCTATTAACACTCTTATTATGAGCTATTTTATATTCTGTAACATAACCATAACAACCTGTTAAGAAGAAGTTAATGGTAACCAGAGCAGAAACATGTCACTTAGCACTACTATTGTTGCACATTGTTGATATGAGAGCTATAAGGAATGAAGAGCAGGACAGGAGATTGGTAAACTATAAATGAGGCAGTTTATGGCAATACTATTTAAGCAGAACATCTCATTTAATTCACCATGTTTTGAAGTATATTCTGCAAAATTTTCAAAGAGAAATGTTGAAAACTGTTGTTAATACACCTATTTTTATTGCTGGACAACATCAACAAATGCTTTCTCATTCTCTGAAGTTTGGTTGAATTAAATTATTGAGTCAGCTGTTAGCATGCACTCCTAATCTTAACACTGAACAGATTCTTGGGTGGATGTTTTGTTATATTGATTCTATTATTAGTACTCTGTCTTATTGTTTAAAAAACAATAGTTCGAGCCAGGATGTCAAAGGGCTAATGCTAAGAACCACGTGCTACTGAAAACTAGCACTACCCTGCAGGTAAACATATTTACTAAGTCACATTGTAATGGAAAAATGTACAAATTTTGAAATGCCAGATGTACATAAAACTTAGATAAATTGCCCATTTATAAGACTGTGTATTTTTGTCTAATAGCATCCTGGTTTGAAAACCTTGAGCCTGGATGCTTGCAAAGCATAGATGTTAGTACAAAAAAAAAATGTTCATTGTACTTAATATTCATTCAATTACCAGGAAAATAACTTCAGCTGAAATTGCAGCCACACATAGTCAGTCATAGCCAAAGATAGTGACATAAGGAGCACAGCAATATAAATAGCTATCTTTGGCTATGACTATCTGTATCTGGCAATTATGAAAAAGATATATGAAAATGGCTGTGCAACCCCCATTATTTTATTACTTCTATTTTTTTTAGTTAGAGGATATTTCCTACCTGATTTTTTTTTTTTTATCAGATGGGAATTTGATTATTAGTTTAATGTTTACTTTTATGTAATGTATGATTTATTTCTTATCTTGCTGAAACAAATTGTAGATGAGCAGTAATAGAAATGGTTAAACAGAACAAAGAACAAATACACCATGTGAATAGCAATAAAAAAGCAATTTTGTTTTATCAGATACTCATGTTCTGAGATAACAAAAAACATTTTATAAATGTATGTCTGTAAAGAATAATGCAAGGCAAAATGCCTGTTAAATACCAAATTCGGTGTTTAATTCAGCATTTTCTAGGTATGTGAAAATATTGCTGAAATCAAATTAAGACTTTTTTTTTTTCCTATTATTATTTTCATCAAAATACCAGAAACTGAAGGAAGAAAATGTAGATCTTGTTAAGTTACACACTTTATGTTAAATATTTTTAAGGCACTACCATTTAAAATATTCTTTATTATTTACTTCAATTTTAATTACTTTTTACACATAGTAATTTAAAAAAAAATTCCAATTATTTAATGTTTGATTTGTTTCTTTTCTTGCTGAAACAAATCATTGACCAGCAGTAATAGAAATAGTTAAACAGTACAAAGAACAATACACCATGTGAATAGCAATAAAAAAGCAATTTTTGCTTTATTGCATACTCATATTCTCAGATAACAAAAAACATTTTATAAATCTATGTCTAAAAGAATAACTAAGCAAAGTGCCTGTTAAATACCAAATTTGGTGTTTAATTCAGCATTTTCCAGGTATGTGAAAATAATGCTGAAATCAAACTAGACTCTTTTTTTTTTTTTTCTTAAATACCACAAACTGAAGGAAGAAAATGTACATCTTGTTAAGTTTCACACTTTATGTTAAATATTTTTTAAGGTATTACCATTCAAGATATTCTTTATTATTTACTTCAATTTTAAACACTTTTTACATATGGTAGGCAGGGTATCATTCAGAGGCTCTATGATGCAGTACAGTGTCCGGTATCTCTTCATATTTACAACAAAATGTAATACTATTTCTGCAAACTTCATCTAATTAACAGGAAGGAGATAGAAGAATAAGATTTTGTAAGAATGAATCTAATGCATCAGATTTTTTTAGGTGCATTTAAATAACATATTTAGGGCCTTAACACAAACTACAATAACTGCTATTTATTGGAATATGGCAGAAGTGTTGCTCTTGCTGAGTTACACATTTTCCCCTTGTACCATGAAGCTAACCTTATTTACAAACCAAGGTTATCATACATTGCTAAGCCAATGTCTGACCTTGCCAATGGTATCTTACAGAGCGAATGTAGGACAAATCAGCTCCGCACATTCTTTTAATATCTGCAGAATGCAATTACTTACATCCTTTAATATAAAGCAATACTAATGCACTAGCACGAAATTCACAATCTAAAATTGAATACTTGATAGAACATACCTTCTCTGCTTTTGGGTGTTTTACAGCTCCCTGCAATATCAGTACTCACAGCTCCTTCTGTAATGATAAATCAGAGAAAAATGTAAATGATATAAAGCACTAATTGAGATGTAATGCAATTATCTATGAGTGTTTATTTCATAACATCTTACCTTCATTATGTAGAGCATCATTTCTGTGCTCTGTGCTGGTGGATCAAAGTTACTTTCCTGTAGAAAGAAAAGTGGTTGTATATTATAATTAATAAAGTCAATAATAAAATTCTATCCTGAAGGAATTCCCTTTGAAAAAAAAAGTAGCTATCTCCAGTGGCAATTCCACTATACTTATTCAATATCTGAGGTGATATAGTTTGACTTTTGTTCTAAAATTTAAATATTGGATTTAAAGAAAACAGCACAGTCTTGACTAAAGCATTCTACAAGTGAATTATTTTGTGCATTTCAGACAAATGACGAAATTGATTGTAGTGCAGCACATAACCATTACTGTAACCGTATCACTGTCTGTATACACTTTGGTTCTTACAAGGGCTTTGATGAGGCACATCAATAACAATGAATGCTTCTGGATTGAGTAGCAGTATATTGCTGTCTACATCATATTTAAGTTCAATGTCAATGCTGCAGACAGAATCAAGCTCTGGATTTCCAGAGTTGGAATGACCCAAAGGAGGAGGACCACCACCTCTCTGCATTGCAGCTCTCCTCTCTGCAGCCAATTCAGCTTTCCTGCAGAACTTTAAGTTTTCCACAACTTCTTCAGCTGTAACATGTCTTTCTGTAACATTCACGTTATATGCTTTATATCTTATATGTCATAATTTCAATACCAAAAAACCAAAATATATTTTTAAAATGCTTTTATTTAAACATTTTTTATATTAAAAAATACATATACAATAATATCAAGAATTGCAGATACACACTAACATTTAGGATAAAACATGCTTCATAAAATTCTGAACACATATAAAGAAATTTTGTAGTGCTATGGGGTTTGCTTCATATGTAAAATCATTTTGCTATTAGTTGTATGAATAATAATGAAAAAAAACATAGAAAAGTCAAGTGTAATTCAAATTCAGGAACATGTCTTTTCTTTAGCATTTTGGTGGGCATAAAAACAATTTTATATTTGCTTTAACACAAAAAGGTGAGAACATCACTTACTAGAATTCTTCAAAATATTCATTGGAAAAAGGAATCTCTCCAATTTTCCTTCCTGAGTGGAGAAACAAAATGACAATTTTTAGCAAGAAAACAAAATATGATAGCTAAATGTTTAAGTGGACCTTACTGTTCTGGTGTTGATACCCTAAATAAAACCGCACCTATTAACATATTACTATTTCCTTGAACTTTTAATTTTTATTTGTCTAAAATCACCCATATTAACATGTATATAAGCATATGATCGCATTTCTTAAAAAACTTTAGAAAGTATTATCCTTTGTTCTGCAATTTCTAACATTTTACATAAGACACACACAAAAGAAAAATGAATGAAGTTTGCAAATAAATGCTTACCGGGTTGTTCTCAGCATTAGAGTTGAACTCCAACTGTATTTTCCTCCCATGTGGCTTTCTTCTTCTGAATGCTCACAGCATCAGTCTGTTTATTTTCGATTACTTGTTAGTGCTGGAGCACCAAATCCAATACTTTTTTTTTTTCAGCTTCACTAAAATTTTTACCTTTCGGCATTGCTATTGTAAAAATTAATTTCCTAAACAATCAACGAAAGCAGACAAAACTCACACAATGTTAGCACATGGTCATGTTCCAATAGTGAGCAAAGCGCAGTTTATTGCAGCCGAAATGCGTTAGTCACCAAATGACCAATGGTAAGTGAGAATGGAAATTACATCATAGAAGTTTGCATGTTGTCACGTCTTCTACGGTTGGAAGTGCTCACAGACCACATGCCTTTTGAGTGCCCTCTATGAATTGCTAACATTCACTCACCGCGAGCAAGTGCTTATAACTTATAGACTTGAGTTCAAGCTTAAGGTCCGACTATGAATCCGGCCCTCCTTTTCCAGTTTCTTTTTGCGATTATCATTTCATGTATCATCTGTGTCACCATCTGTGGTGCCATACATAGTAAGACTGGTCATCAAACACTACTAAAAATGCTAATTCCTGCTTATAAATTTGCTTGTCACTCAATGAAGATCTAAGTTTATTACTTCATGATGACAATTGATGGCAACAAAAGCATTTATGTGAATACAAGGAATTTCATACTGTGGGCACACAAAGAGAAAAGTAATTTTAAATCCTTGTTACTACTTAGAGGTGTGAGATAGCTTATGACATGAAAAACTATTCAATGCAAATTTTAAAAGCGGATTACAAAATTAACTGTATCTTGCATCACATATTTGAAAACTGATTACAAATTTTAAAGCTGGAAAATATTTTTCTACAGTAGGGGATAAATTAAGAGTTCTGTCAACACAAAACAATTCCATATTTGTGTTCTCCAATTCTGATCCATGATTGATTGAAATCTAGGTTGCATTATACCATAAAATGGTGGTACCTGGGTCTACAGTTTAACTTGGGATAGTTTTTACTCCTTTCAAATGCTGTTGGTAGAATTTACAATTAAGTAGCTTAGGGGGTATGAATAAAAATGAGTTTATAGTAAATACTTAACTTTTTTTAGTATATACTTTTTTTTTTGTAGCCTTTAACCTGATTGATGATATCAGATGATGAATGAAATTGGTGAAATGATGCTCAAATGATATCAGGGTCCATGGAGCTTAAAGTTGCTCGACATTCGTCTTCTCAGGATAAGGAAAAACCCCCAAAAAAGAGCCTTAACCTGGTAACTCACCCTAAGCGAGATTCAAGCTCATGACCTGTTGAATGTGAGGCAGACACGCTATCACCACACTACTCAAGCAGGGTATATACTCTTATTGGTAAGAATAAAGGCTTCTGAGTATTTACTTGTTTATGAGTATGAACTCAAAATATGAAATCAGAGTAGTATATTCTCAGGCAGCAATCTTATGCAGAGTATGAACTCAGTTTGATAATAAAACCTACCATATGCTCACTTTTACTAGTTTACACTCATTTCATGTTGAGAATGGTTAGAAGCAGGCTCAGATGTGAGTAATAATATACATGTTTTGTGTTGTGTCAAATGTTAAGTGATTTCCAGAAAAATGGCAGAGATTATGAACTATGTACCACATGGCAAAGTATACAAACAGAGACAGAAACATGTGGACTCAGAAAACTTAAAAACCCTTTATCGGTTTACTAAAATTAATGTGGATTGGATGAACGCATACTTATTTGGGCCAGAGAAAATTTAACAAGAGGAGGAGCACTGAAGAATGTAATTAAACTGAAAACACTTTTAAGATTAGTGGGTGATCCTGGTTTCCAAGTTGGCATTGGAGAGGATCTTGGTGTACATCAGACCACCATATCCAAAACTGTAGTTGAGGTTATGGATGCCATAATTGAAAAAGCACCAGTTTGGATAAAGTTTCCCCATACCGATATAGATTTTGGTGCTGCAAAACTACAATGGCTAGAAAACAAATCTTTTTCCAGCAGCAATAGGAGCACTAGATTGCATACATATTCAAATTAAAAAAGCCAAGCGATTTTGGAGATGAATATATGAACAGAAAAGGCTATACAAGCATCAATATACAGGCTACTTGCAATGCCAAAGAAAGCTTCATGAGTATTGAGTATCGCCTGCGGTGCCACAAGTAGTTAAAGCGGGCATTAAACACTACCAAAAAAAAAGTATCGAGTTTCATGGCCGGGGTCTGTGCATGATGCATGGATCTGGAGGGCGTCTAATATACAGGCTACTTTGAACCAAAATGGTGTGAATGCACTACTTCTGGCAGACAGTGGCCATGGCATTGCACCATGGCTTATGATACCGTACAGAAATACAGTAACACCTCAAGAAATTGCCTAAAATAGGTGCAATAGTAAAGAGAGGGTCATAATTGAATGGAGCATTGGGCAACTAAAGCAACAATTTCCAATTCTCCAGAATACTGTGCATTTGTCTACAGATAATGTACTAAAGCTTATCACTTGCTGTGCTGTACTGCATAATATTGCTGTTAGTAAGATCCCAATATAGAGCTGCCAGCTTCAATGAAGAAGTGAACTGTATGCAGATCAAGATCATGAGATACCAGTAGCATTTTGCTGAAATGGCGAAGTTAGGAGAAACCAGATAGCAGAAATATTATTCCATCATGCATAAACTCATAAAATTTATTAAAGTGTTGAAGGGAAAGAATGATATGTCTGCTCCTTATAAATACCTGTGCGATAGTGCAGGTTGTTATGCTTCCTTCCTCTGTGCCCTTTTTTTTTTTAAATTGGTTTCTCTAAATAAATATTGCCTGTGTTGCCTTGAGGCAATTATATATTATTAAGTGTAATCTACTCTGTGCATTAGTATGTTCATCTCTGTGGATTACTGAGCAGAATGCTGTATGTTTATTAGTGAGTTGTATACAGTGCAATTGACAGCTATTGTGCTATAGGTTTCCTTGTTTATTCTCATAACTGATTATCACAAAATAATGAGCATTAACTTTATGAAACCATTCAGAGGACCTTCTATCTGATGTGTCATATGTAAAATAATTGTTTTGTGATGGTATGATAAGAGTACCTATGTGATATTAGTATATTGTTATCTAAGAACATTTTATATTGTCAGTGTGTGTTATTATTATACAAGAGGGAGAAAGGGATTAACTGTTTTATAAACTTGAATATTTTCCTTTTATAATACTAGAATAATTGTATTCATTATGCTCTCTTTGCTGGTTAATTTATGAGTGCTGGAGGATCGGAATTGCAAATTAAATAACCTAACAGCTTTCCTTTTCAGATGTGGTGGTTAAAACTGCATACCTACATTAATTATTATTTCTTCATAATAAGCACTACTTTTCATTTAAGTGGTTTTATGTATATGTGTTTGAAACTGCACGTATGTTTATCCATGAATTTAACACATTAGTTTCTGCACATTAAAATATTGATGGGTATAAATTGATTGGGCAAAAAAAAAAAAAAAAAAAAAAAAAAAAAAAAAAAAAAGAGAGATTAATGTTATATTCACATGACTTTCTCTTCTGCAACAACTAGTCTTTTAAAAAACTTGTCTATATATGTACTTCATGCCAATCAGCAGAAATGGACTTATTATATATCACCTTGTAGTCACATGGGGAGGAAAAGGAGTACACTACGCTGGTCGCTATGTAATGGCTTGAAATTCTGTTCTTTTTGCTTCACCAGAATGGAAAGAAAGAAGAATAAAAAAAACACAAATGTCTTCCCATTTAAGAGTATAACTCTTGGAAAATTTAAACGAATGACTATCTCAGAAACAGTTAACTCCAAAAAGAATTTCTATATTTTAGAATTGTGTGCTTTAACGAGATCTACATATTTTGTGCAGTAGGATTTTGCCTATCTCTTATGTATAAGTCATCCAGAATAAAGAGAACTTCAGAGGCTATTCACAGAAAATTTAAGATATACATTTCATTTGTAATGAAATATTTTAGACATACATTTCTCAAAATCATTAAACTCGTTTTATAAAAAGGCTCTGAAAGTACTCCTTGTTCAGAAACCCCCCTTATCTGTTTGCTTCCTCCTTACTAATCAAATAATCAGCAAGTGGTTTTAAGAGAATTTGTTTCATTGTAACTGTTCTACTAAAGAGAAAAGTGTGGTCATTTTAAATATTTAGAAAAAAACACTTCATGGATAATCCTGGAATCCAGCAAAAATTAACCAACAATAAGGAAATTTGCTATAGGGGTTAATCTGAAAACAAAATAAAAAAGGCATATGCAGCTACTTGATAAATAAAACAAAAATGTAAAATAAAGCAATGCAGTTCATATTCTGCCTTGCACACAATTGGAAAGGATTATGTGTGTAATACACTTGTCAATTACCTTTACAGGCATTAAAACAATCAGTACTCACTACCAGGATGAAACATGGATTTGAGGAGCATAGTTTGTGGAAAATATTTTAAGAAAACAGTATGTGCTTTTCAAATAGGAAGATATTTAATATTCTTTTCTGGGTGCCAACCCAATGCTCCTACTGACAAATGCAAGCTACAGAGTTAAGAATTCATGGAAAAGCATTATACTTTGCCTTATCTGACCTAAGAAACTTGCAAGTTAGCCTTACATAGTTAAATCTCATAGGTGTTCTGAAATTGCACCTTTTGGGCTGTTTCATCCTCCTTTATTCAGTTTTGAATGTTTTTACTTACCTTAGCATGATTTTAACAAGTGTTAAAATTAAGGAACACCTCTATCCTGACAGTAGCATTATGGAAATAATTGGGTAATACTGCTGTATATAATACAATTGACATTAAATTCACATCTTAAAATATGGAAGCCTAACCTCAAATTCGTTTCAAAATCATTGCTAAACTACGGGTACTGTTTTGAGAAATATGCTTAAAATGTGGAATCCTAGACCAACTTACTAATCCATAGGCATAGAAGTTGCTATCTCTATTGTGGTAAGAAATTAAGTTGCATGTTTAAAATTTAGATATAAAATGTGGAAACCTTAGAAGCTATAACTTGTTCTAAAATCATCATTAATCCATAAGCATTGATGCTGTCTCTGTATTGTGCTTACAGCCTGCATTACACTTGGAATGGAATCATATATATTTTCACTGAGGAAAGAAAACTTACACATAATACAGTAAATAATTTATTTTATCGCATCTACATAGGTATTTCTAATCTTTTTCTTCGAGTTCCTTCCTCAACTTCTTTTCTTTTAACCCTAAAACTACTAACTGCTTTTACAGCACTAGCCACTGCAGTTCAGCATTTGAAAGTTTCCTTGTCATATCTGTTTCAAATCCCTGCACTGCACTTCTCCTTTGTTTTGGTTTTGAAGTTGGTGGTATTGGTGATGGTGATGGTGGTAGCTCCTCCTGCATTTCAAAATTGACCTACCCACTCCATCTTGCATTTTCTCCTTCATCGACACTACAACATACGATTCTTGAACACGTGACTGCATCCACCTGGAATACATAAAACAAATAGCGGTAATAATTTCAGTGAGGTTTACTAATGAATCAAATGAAAATACACAACTGAAGAGGGCTTGTTTCAGTTTTAATGAAAATTTTAATTTTTTAAAAATCTAATTTTGATTGGAGCTATTAGGGCAAACTAGCTTACCCATATTTGAGTAACTCTGCTTAAAATGTCGAAACCCAGGTATCCAAATTAATCAAATTTTACATTTATGCCATGAGCTAAATCTAGCCTAATTCCATGCATAAAAAAACAAGTTTCAAGATTCGGTAATCTCCAATACTTCTCGCACTTTTAGAGAAAACTCTGTAACTCAGCTACACCTTGTGGCTTAGAGGCCTTTGGATATTGTAATTTCTGGATATTGTAATTTTTAAACACTAATGAAATTAAACATTTATTTCAGGCTTGAAACTATGCAATGAAAATACTTGCATGTGGCAGGAGCCTGCAAATATTATGGTTTTCTGGAGGCTAATTTGGATTGTGCTGTAGATGCAAGTAAAAATGAAAAAAAATATCCACTAAGAAAGTACGCTTTCCAGCAAATTATCAGGAAAAACCGAATAAATTTGGTCAGCCATTTGCACTTTCTATTTAGGATGAACATATTTTAGCCAAATATTTGGAGATGACAGCAGATTGGGGATTTCTAATGACTGAATTTGTTGTGAGAATAGAGGACAAGACAGGGGCAAACATACCCAGGTTCAAAAACAATATGCCAGAAATTGACTGGGGGGAATCCTTTTTGAAGGACAGAGTGAGAAACTGAAAGTAAGATTCAGTGAAAATATTAAGCAAGCTAGAGCTTCAGTTGAAAGAGAATTGATTGTACTGTACTTTTTTGAGCTTTAACAATCCTTTCATAATGTGCCACCTGAAGCAATACTAAACTGTGATGAAACAAATCTTTGAGATGATCCTGGTAGAAAGAAAGTAATTGTTCATCGAGCATGTAAGCATGCAGTGCGTCTAATGGACTTCTCAAAGTCTAGTGTTTTAGTAATGTTTGCTGGTATAGCTAGTGGACATTCTCTGCCTCCCTATATGGTATACAGTGGAGCATTTGTATCAGAGTTAAGCTGTGTTTCCTTAAGAGGTGTAATGTTTGAGCGTTTGAGTGCGGTGATGACAATGAACGTCAGGTCTGACCACTGCATGATGTCCTAGGAGGCGTGACGATAGGAGCTTGCTGGGGTGATGCTTGTGTACAACATAGAAAGAAAGGTACAGTTTCTCGCAAAGCTCTGCCAAATAAAGGAAACCAAGACAGAATATATATATTCTCGGCTGAAGAGGGACATTTTCCTAAATACCTTGATTGATTAATTGACAGATTGGTTGCAAAACGTCAGCAATGGATGTTCTTTTAGTGGAATATGATGTTCTTGTTTGTTCCTAAACGATAAAAGTATTAAAAAGAGCGTTAATCCACTGCATACAACAATTTACTGCATTTGAAGGTTTCAGTGCTGTGTTAAAAGAAATCTCATTAATGATGAAGCAAAATTTGAAATTTTTTCACTTGAATGTAAATCAGTTCAACTATGGCCTAAGCATACGAGGTACAAGTGAAGAGGAAATTATACAAATTATTTAAGTAAACTAAAGCACATGCTGGGAAAGTTGAACTAACTTTGATGTGTGTTTTAAAGTATCATAAATGTTTATATTATGGTTGATTTCTTCATTTGTTGCACAGACGTAAATAATTACAATTTATGTGAAAGATTTACGTTTAATATGACATGAATTGAATTAATGTTTCTTGTTAGGTATTAGTTATTAATTGAAGATTTATAAATGGTGCGCTGTGAATGCTATAGAACTAAAGAATGGATTAAATCTAATGAACAAAACAATCTTATTAGAAAAATATTTTTCATAGTAAGTAGACTAGATAGAACCTAATTAAGTTGCTTGTATTCATTGTTCTGTATATTAGTCCCTCCTAATGAATGACGAACATAGACATGCGACAGGGTTTTCTGTAGCAAGGATATTTATCGATTAGAAATGGTATCGTATGAGTGCATTTCTAAATTTGAAATTACAAATATATTATAAATTGTCAACTTGTCCAGCAATTAGAGAAGGTCCAATTTGTTTGTCTATAGGGCCATACTACAGAGGTGGGGGAATCCCCTTGATCATAGTGAGGAGGATACTTTAACATGGCCTCTTGAATGCAACCTAGCCATATGTAGCTGTTTTTTATAACAGCTATAAGATATTTTCTTGTAAAATATAATACGGCTGTAAAAACCTATGAACATATTTCTTGTAGTTGATTTTAGTTCTACTAGATGAGATGCTATACAGACAAAAATAAACTTCTTGCTGAGGAGTGCAAGTTGCAGCTGTTCTTCCACAGCAACAAGGTTTTCTGTTTCTAGCTTCCACTGTATTGTAACAGAAGCTGTCAACACCTTGCTGACTTTACTGATATGAGACTCTGTCTGATCAAGGACACATTACAGCCATATACAAATATTCACATTAGATACATAAGATACTTCTCACGCTTTATTTTATTAGGAGTTTTATATGCTTACGTTGCTTTTTACATGTTATTGTTATTGCTACCTGGATAGGGTTGCGGGAGAAATGAGACACAAACGTACTTTCATATTCAAGAGCATGCTCACTTTATTCCGAATTTTGAAAGTAAAATATACTATATTAAAATAGCATCTTTTAGTATCAAATCTCTCTCAGATAAATAAGCGAAACTTACATTTAACAGACAAAAGTGATAGTTTACGTGATGAACATGTTTAACATGACACCATACAGCTATTAAAATAACAACAAAATAAAGACAAAGAAGCCGGGATGTATTATAGGAACTGCAACTATGTGAATGCCAAACTTATTTTGTATGCCACAAACACCATATATTATTTTATTTAAAAAGTTTTACTTGCTTAACAAGGGAAAACCTGGAATTTGTATTAAACAAGTCAGATTCCTTGGCTGATTTTACCGTTATTTTTGAGATATTCCTGCCTAAACTTTCTTCCTCATGTAATCACTTCATTAAAGTGGTAAAGACAAATAGCTGAATTAATAGCCATAGTTAGAAATTTTATCGTAACTCGCACCAGCACTGGACGTTTATACTGCTATTTGGACCAGTCCAGCCAAAACGCCAGGCAGAGATGTGAGTATGAAAACTCATCTGCGCATGGTCAAGGTCTCGCGCTTTGACGTCATGCCAACGCCACACCGCTGAGGAATCATACCTCTAGGTGGAAAGAGATGCAAGGTACAACAGATCTAAGTCTGGTTTGTTAGATTGGTTTTTCACAATAGCCTTATTATACATAAAGAGTTTGGAAGACGCATCAAAAGTTATAATTGGTGATAATTTACCAAGTCACATTTCCATTATGGTGGTAGAGGAATGTGAAAAAAACAATACACGGGTTGTACTGCTACCAGCGAATGCAACTCATCTTTGCCTACCCTTAGATCTAGCATATTTTAGACCACTGAAAATTGAATGAAAAAAAAGATGGAAGAATGGAAAAGTAAGCATCATGGCACCATATCGAAGGATACCTTTCCATATCTGCTGAAAAAATGTTTGGACAACTTAGCCAATAGAGCAGAAGAAAACTTAAGGAGTGGCTTCAGAACAAGTGGAATCAATCCACTAGATGCACAACAAGTTTTAAAGTGGTTACCACAAAAAGCAGCAGATAAAATCAGTGGAACTCTCATCATTTCAAGAGTTCCTCATTGAAAAAAGGAGTACTGAAACAGGAACTCAAAGAAAAAGACTAAAACTTGTTCCAGGTGCAAGCATTTATTTGGAACAGCTATTTGAACAGAAATCCCATGCAAAGGAAAAACCAAGAGCAATTCCAGGTACTTATGGTCCAACTCCTCAGAGGAAACAACCAACCAGACATTGCAGATTCATATACTGAGTCTGATAGTAATTGCTACTCTATTCATGACTCCAGCGATGAAGTGCATTTTGCTACATTTGCGGCAGATATTTGTAATGAAGAACATGATAAAGAAGAATGTGATAGGGCAGAAGAAGTAATAGATACCCCATTGAATATCCAACCATGTATTAATGACTTTGTGGTGGTTAAGCTCACTTATGATGAAGGCATCAAGAAGAAGAAGGAGAGAAAGTTATTGGTGCAAGTTGTTTCTGTACGAAATGACCAAACTTATCAGTGTAAATATTTGCACAACTATCAAGGAAAAGCTAATATCTTTGTATTTTCATCTATTGGTGATGTAGGTGAGGTCAAGGAAACTCAAATGTTAAAAGTCATCAAACCTGCTAAAATCAGCAGAGGCAGATATGTTTTTGATGTGTAAGTTTTGTTAGTTTCTAAATATGTTTTTGATATTTGGTGTTTTAATTTTGTTGTTTGTTTTTAAAATACAACTTACCAACTATGTAATGATGATTTATACTTCATTATTTAGTCCTATCTTACATAAACATTGGTAAACTTGGGACATTATATGAAAATGCACATGAATACATTGAATACACCATCCCAAGTAACCTCAAACCCAGGTTAACTTGGGACACCACTAAAGTTGTTTTTTTTTATGCAGTTCTTGAAAGTTTGCAGAATGTAAGTGATGTGTATATTTTTGTAAGAGATGGTCACCCAGGATATAACACATTATGTTTGTACAGCAACAACATTTTGCTGCAGCATCATTTGAATTTTAAAAGTGTCCCAAGTAACTCCATTTGACAGTATTTATATTAACTGTTGAGCTGTTCAATTTGAAACAACATAATCATTTGCAACTTTGTTTGGTTGACTTAAACTTATGTAATGAGAAAATTTATCTTGGGATTCTGGGGTGATTAAGCCCCTTCAGTACAATTGTAAGGGGGGGGGGACAATGCCCCTGGATTTGAAAAAGCTAGAGAGAGAAAAAAAAATGCTTGCCTCTCCACTTAAATTGGTAGCTATGGTGGTTGGACAAGAGTGTGTTTTGTTTTAGGTTGCCAGATTGTGTTTGGGGTAGGCCTGGTGACCAACCAACGTGCAACAGATTTTTGAGTAAATGGGGACAGAAATTGTTAAACAGATTTTTTTTTTTTTTTTTTGCAGTCACAATTTTTATTAACATAATATAATTAACTTACTACTATTACTAATCACCTCTTAATTGAACCTATACAAACTAAATAAAATAATAAAATTACTGTTATTATTCATACATTTTTGAGGATCTTGCTGCATTCAGAAGTTTATCGTTTTTAAGAACCTTGCTGTTATTTTTAAATTCATCTGAACACAAATCTCAGGCTTTTACAGATTCCATTGACATTCTGTTTCTAGCATCCAACCATAATGCACTCAGGCCGCGTGGTGGCCCAGTGGTTAGACCACTAGCCTCTCACCTAGACGGCCGGGGTTCGATCCCAAGCAACCGCATGTGAGATTTGTGGTGGACAAAGCGGCGCTGGGGCAGGTTTTCTCCGGGTACTCCGGTTTCCCCCACCATCGCATTCCACCGGTGCTCCATCATAATTCATGTATCATCAGTGTCACCGCCTGTGGTACCATTAGTAGTTAAAGCAGGCGTTAAACACTACCAAAAAAAAAAAAAAAAAAAAATAATGCACTCATTACACTAAACATTCACTCATTCAACATGCGCAAGGACATGTTTCATTATTTTGAATAGATTTGGTTCATCTGCTTTTTCGAAAAATTCACTCCACATTTTACATTAATTAATTATCCTTCCTATCAATATTTGATACTACCAATTTCAAACTAGGAAACTCATGATACAGTTTGTTTCTATCAAAACTAATTTTCAACTTCTTTCCCACTTCAGCCAAGTCATTAAATGAAAATAGTTTTGATTGATATAAATGTAGTAAGGACACAATTTTATACACTTTGTCATTCCCAGAAAAGTTGTACCATTTATTAAGATTGTTAATAATCTACGGTAAACAACTGAGCACTCTTTTACTAAAATATTCTTTTCTTCTTCTCTAAGGTGTTCTAGAGACATGAAGACTTCAAATCCATAAAACTTCTCCTCCTTACGACCCTCTATTTGTTCCTTCACTTCCAACATAAGCTGGTGAATTTGTGGAAAGTGTGTCCTCTTTTTCCAAAAGTCTAATTGCTTTAGAAAATATGGGTAGAATTGCATTTAAGAAATATAGAAAACACTGTGGTAGTGTTAGTGAATACTTGTTTATTTCATCTTGTTGTGAACTAATAAATTTCCAAATTAGGGGGTGCATTTTTTCTTCACCCTGTGCTACATAATAGATCTTTAACACTTGCCACATCTTTAAAAGATGCTCCATAGTTGACTGCAAAGAAAACAATCGCATGACAATGTGTCGCAATATTTCACTATAGCCGTGCTGAGCAATGTCACAAAATGTTTTTAGTTCCTGAGATTCTTTTGATGATGAAAAGTCTGAATAAATTTTAAGAATTAGATTTTCTACATCATATTTTAGAAGCTTGAACCAATTTAGCACAATTATGTAATATATGGTAACAGCAACTGACTTTGATTAAGTCTGCATTTTCTTCTTTTAATCTAATAAAGACAAAATTATGTTTATCAAAATTAACTGATGCATTATCAGCTGAATAACAAATTACACTGTTTATGTTAACCATTTTCCAATAGATACAATAAATTTTAGTTTATTTGAAATGGCTTCTGCAGATTCGTTTACATCTTCATAGAAATCAAGAACTTCATTACCTTTTCCTATATCTTTGGGAAAGTACTCATAACTATTGGGTAATGTTTTTATTGCCCTTATTTGAAGCATCTGAACCTAATAAAACTGGAACACTTTGCTTTAATTCACTTGGTAGCTTCTCTTTAGCACAAGGCAGAAGCACATTTTTTACCAAGGTCTTGTTTTAGTTTGGCCGTATCTTACTTTTGTTGCTAAGGAAGAGACTCTGAAAACATGTGCAAACAATTTATTGCCACAATCTTGAGAATTGTAAGAATGGTGGTGTTTCACACCATAATAAGCCCAAGTAATTCCAATGCAGTGCTTTTGTCAACTTCTGCAGAAAATTGTTTTGGTAAGAATTTAAGAAGAGGTTGATTTTGTTTTGTGTGATAATATTCGCTTTGTGTCTTTCTGATTGTAAATGTTTATTCACGGCCTTCGTTCCATCATATTTAACAGTAAATGAGATACTCCACATTCTGCACTTACACTACACTCGTCATTATTCAACTTTTTGAACCACTCTTTATAATTTTCGTCCTGCAACCATTCTTCATGGAATGAACTTAGATATCGCCTCAATTCACTGTTATTACTCACTATCACAGAACAACAAACTATAAAACATAGAATTTTGTTACAATTAGAACTCAACATTCAAACCAAATTAATACAAATTATTCATGAGTATGATGACATTCAAGCCCATAGATTAAAGTTGTTGGCCCATATACCCAAGAATTCATTCCAAACCTGGGGCACTCCAGGCAGCACCTGGAGATCTGGCAACACTAGATGCACCACAAACAATTAATGTTAATTTAATTGTTTTTCTTTTACACAAGTCATGTGCAGGACAGGACATGAATAAGCAGAGTTAGACTGAAAAATTCAATTCCATAGCCAGGATTTGAACCACCGATCTCCCAGTCTCTAGCTGGTTGCTCTACTACAGAGCTACCATGGTAATATGCGACACAGCATTAAATTCCACAATTAAATAAAACAATTAAATTAACACTAATTGACCATAATAGTTGGCTAAACTACAAAGCCTAAGACCAAAGTACTTACGACATTGTAAGTTGCCATTGGGGCATGTCATCTCAAATATTTTCAGATCACCTTGTGGTTTACTAGGAAACATGCAAGTACTTGTGGAATTTAATGCCATACCAGCATATTGCCATGGTAGCTCAGTGGTAGAGCAGCTGGCTAGAGACCAGGAGATCCATGGTTCATATTCCGGCTATGGCATTGAATTTTTCAGTCTGACTATTTATCTACACCACAAAGTTTTACAATTGGAAACTCTAGCATAACTGATACAATGTTACACCACCTTCACTCACACTTTATGTGGAAGAGGCATTTCATGAGGAAGTCACATTTTATGAGGAAGTCAGATCTATGCAATAGCAGCTCGTGAGTATACATTTTGGGTAATTAGAACCAGTTGAAAAATTCAATGCCACAGCCGGGAATTGAACATGGTTCTCTCACTTTCCGTGTGGTTGCTCTGACCATTGAGCTACTGTGTCAACCCACTGGTATGACATATCACTGTGCCATTCAATAATATGTAGGAGAGAGAGTATTGCAATTATAATAGAATAGCTTATATGTTGGCTTGAACATAGTAAATATTACCCTGATACTAAGTACTTACAATGGTAAGTCGCCATTCTGGTGGTTCTCTGAAGTGAGACTTACTGGTTGGTTGAACCAGGTAAAACACACATAATCAGTTGGAAGATTGAATGCCATACCGGCGGATTGTCACAGAAGCTGCCGCAAGGAGAGCGGGAGAACCGTGTTCAATTCCCAGCTGTGGCATTGAATTTTTCAACTGGTTCTAATTAACTAATTGTATATCAGTGTACCTTTCAATAATATGTAGGAGAGAGGAGTAATACAATTATAATACATTTTGGGTATTCACAAAACTTTGAAAACCAGATAGTCCTGGAAATGTCAAATAGTATCTGCTGCATAACAGTTATGATTACATACAACTAATACAATTGCAGTCAATCCAAACAACAACAACGATGACATGACGATATTGATGCATGTTGTTCTATGAAAGAAAGGGTAGTTTTATGTAAAAAAAGAAATGGCATGTTATTTATGGATGCTCTTTAACTGCTGTGGTTCTCAGCGTCCCGTTCCAATTTGGGCGTGAAAGACCGCTTAATTTTGCTCAGAGGCCTCTCTATCAGGCTTGAGGTTCTTTTATATGCTGTAAATCTATGACACGGGACCAACGGTTTTACTTCCCTTCCAAAGGAAGTCATGCTAAGGATTTTTACACCGGAAAGAATCCATCATCTTCCACCGGGTTTGAAGCCGTGACCTTGGGTATATGAAGTTAGCATGGTAACCATTACACCACGGATGGCGACAGTTATATGTATGTTTGTTGCATGTATCATTAAGTACAGGGTTCTAACACAACAACGAAGTAATGTGGAAATTAAATTGCAGGTGAGAATATAGATAGTAATATGAGGCCATGTACCTTACCTACTTCTGCCAAGGTCACAAGATGGCAGGATTAACACACTATTTTTTTCAATTCAATTTTTATTCACCGCAAATATACAACTTGTGCATATGGCTTCGTCATTACTTACAAATAAAATAGTACAAGAAATATACAGATGTAATATAATGCATTTGTCCATATACAATAGTTGTTAAATAACAAAGTTAAGGAAATCATTAATTTTATAAAATTTGTGTTTTTAATAATAATTTATGCAATATAGATTTAAAAATGTTTCCTGGCACAGCTTTTAACGATCTGGGTATCTTATTATATATAATTATTCCTTTATGAGATACGCTATTATGAGTTTTATTAAGTCGGTGACATTGTAGGTGTATTGCCTCAGTTGTTCAAGTATTATAGGCATGATAATCCTTATTTCTTTTAAAGTATTGCATATTGCTTAGAATAAAGGAGACTGTTTCCAGAATATATATACATGGTAGTGGGAGTATATTAAAATCATCAAAAGTAGGCTTACATGGAGTATGAGGCAATATGCGCTTCATTATTCTTAAGATTTTCTTTTGTATTTTGAATATTACAATTAATTGGTTAGAACCTCCTCAAAAGGGTATACTATATGAAATTATTGAGTGTACATATCCAAAGTATACCACTCTCATTACCTCTTCACTTCAAACTTTGCTTAACACTCTTATTGCATTAATTATATGATTCAATTTATTACTAAAAACAAGAATATGATCCTTCCATGTTAATGTGACATCAATTGTGACACCTAGGAATTTAGTACAATTTTGGAACTTATTGCAACATTTTCAATGAGTATTTGGAATTGATTTATAGGGTTTGGGTGCATTTCAAACTTTAAGTAGCTTGATTTATTGACATTTAAAAATAATTTATTATAATTTAACCAATTGCATAATTTTTTACTACCACTATATTAGAAAGTACAGAGCTAAGAAGCATTAATATTTGTGCCATCTGTGAGTTTGACTTCTACTGCAGTGATCTACTTTCTGGTGTCATTAATGTAACATTGTACTAACTGAGTGCAGGTAAAGAAGCTTCTCATGCTTTGAAGTGTACGCAATGCAAATGTTTTTGGCCCATGAGACAATTATGTCACATCAATTGTGCATGCACAAAAGCTGTTTAAAATGCACACAAGCTAGGATACGCTCCTACATTGAACCCACATTTCATGTAGTTCAGAGGAATAGCTTGGCAGATTCACATGCCACAGATTTTAAATTACTGCATATATGTTACTCACTAGCACTCAAAGAAAAATATCTAATAAATCACAAGGTGTCAAAAGATACAGTGTTCAATCACTCTTATATAGCAGACACCACTGGATATGGGTCAGGCTGATGACTAGAGACCAGATTATATGCAACATAAAAAGCTCAAAATATGCATGCAAATATGCATGAAAAGTGTCAAAATATGCAACATTAAATAATAGAAACAAAGTAATGATTATATATAGATATATATATATATATATATAGATATATATATATATATATTATTTCAAAAACAACGTACAATCACCAATTTTTATTATTTACTTCATCAGAAAAAAGTATATTTACAAATTCTTTTACATTATGCTACTATGGTAAACAGAAACAATCATTTATTCTTCCAAATTTTCAGAAGTGGCATTGCATCGTCAATCACCCAAAACACTTTTATAAATAGAAAAGGGCCATTCTACATCAACTGAGGTCACTGGACAGTATTTGAATTTGGGTACTATATTGGCACTTATTGTTTCTGATAAAAGTTCATCTGTCCCATTAATCAATTGACACAAAGGCTCAAAGCCTGGGTTTTTGATGAAAATGTTTCTTTGGGAATACCTCCAGCAAGGAGGAGTTCACTAGACGAATTTTGTTCATTACCTGAATAGATTCACTCAATGCCAAAACTTGAGTTTCGAGCTCTTTAATACAAACAGGTATATGGGGAAAATAAGTGCAGTCACAGCAATGTTTTTCTGAATACTGAAATTGTTAAAGCTTCCTTGAACTGACAAACTGCCAGATCCTCTGCACTATCAAAGTTGTTTACTACACTTTTGATGGCCTCCAAATGTTCACTGTAAAACAACACTTTGACTCAAGTACCCTGAGTTACCACTGGTTCGGGAGGTAAAGGCACATTTTGAAGTTTTTCTCTGTGATGCAAGCAGGGCCTTAAGAAACACTTTCTTTGTTGATGAAATCAGTTTGTTTACATTCTCAAACATGGATCGTACTTCTTGAGTGAGGTGATGTACCCCATGAGCAAAGTACATTAAATGAATCATATTTGTGTAAAATGCTTGGACATTTTTCCTTGCTTCGATCATGTTGTGAGCAGCATCTGAGAGAATCACAAACATCCTTTCATCTGCAGAAGATTTTGGAAATGTCTTTTTAATGCCCTCATTCAAATATATGACCATCATAGAATGATTTACATTTCGAAATTCTTCGCTGGCCAACAAATAGGAAGAAGAAGGCTCTTATTTTAATGCATCAACAATTAAATTAGCAATATAACAACCACGATTGTTTTGTAGTTTCATCAACTGAAATCCAAATGACGTTATCCTTGAGTTCATTGCATATTTCTTCCAGAACATGTAGATAAATTTTTGGCATGTAGTTCTTACCCAATGTTGCTTCATTTGGTATATGTTGATTTAAGTAACGTTTGCATCGAAAACCTTTGAGGTTAGGGTTTGTAAGTTTGCAATGAATACTTCGCATAAAACCATGTTAAAGTGATTTTTTTGATTTCCCCTGGAGGTTAAATCACTTCTACTGTTACTTGCTGTTGTTAAAAGTTGTCATTCTTTCTTTTGCATTCCTACAATATGAAGACCTGTCTTGACATGCTGGTCTATTTGAAACTTTTTGTGCAAGATTTTTTTTTTTTGCGGACTAGACAGTATAAATCATTTTCGTCATGACTAAATATTTCAGGATGGCCAGCTATCCATGAAATGGCATTTGTTTTTTCAGGTGGCATAAGGTTACTCACTATGGGTTAAACTTTGTACAAATAAATATAAAACTAAACTGAAGCAATGAACTTGCGACAAATAATGTGCTTTCTTTTTCATGGACCCGCATGCTATGACAGGTGATGGGATCAAGCGAGAGCATGGGGCAGACATATTGACTCTATGCAGTTATGTTGTACTCACTATAAAATATCAAAACAAAAACAAGCATCAATCCGCCCTTTTAGATTTCATCAGATTTAGATTTCATCAGATTTCATTATAACCCTGATATATGCATCATCACCAGCTTTTAGTTAAAATATGCAATAACTGGTAAAAAGGCACTAAATATGAAAATGCATATAATCCAGTCTCTAGTGTTGATATATCCATATCCAATATACAGTAACAGATTTCCTCGCCATAGAAAAAAATATATGTGTTAATATTTGATTGATATCTATACTAAACGCCTTTTGCAATGGAAGGTCAATAAATTAATGCAATCCTCACAAGATCAAACAATATCTCTGCAGAGGTTCAAACTCACATACTTAGTTTAAGGTCGACTACGTCAGCAACTCATCGTGACATCAGCAGGACGTCGTGAGAATGGAACACATTAGATATTTCCCTTACACTTATAAGGAACAGACTAATAAGGACAATAATTTCTGTTAACGTTTAGGTATCTCGTTGAACATGAAGTAGTTAGAAGAATAAGCTTTTTAAAAATAATTTGTTACAGATGTGTAGAGAAAGTCATGTGAATGAAACACATAAGATATTTAGTAGTAGTAGTAGTAGTTTTATTCGTTCTGTGGATCATAATTACATGATATAGAACACGTCAAAATATTACAAAAAAGTTTACAGAAAATTACAGAAAAAAAATATTCACTATATACAATAATTATATATGTTTAACTCTAAAAATTTTTATAATGATATATCTAGAGGCAATAATTTTAGTGCAATTAGTTACGCAAATGATACCACTGCACTAAGTTGAACTAATACCATCAAATCCAGTACTCATTCATTAAATACAGAGTATTTTGAGTTGAATAAACTGAAAGTAAATGCTGAAAAAAACAAACCAAAGTTATGTTATTTGATCTAGGTGGTAGAAATGAAATGAAAGAATTAATTCTCCTAAGGTTAAGCAGACTCCAACACATCATCCCTTGTTAGGGTTAACAATAGACAGTAGGCTATCCTGGTCCATACATACTAATAATGTTTATAATAAAATTAGTCCATATATCTATTCCATTTAAACACGTCAAAAGTTTTACAAGTATTTCCAGTTTGCCAATGTTTATAAATAATATATACATGTGATATAAATTAAAGATTAAGCTATTACATAAGAATATTATATAAAACATATTAAACATATAAAAACATTCATAAATTTCTTAAAAATTAATTTTTAAAACATTCATGATATTCTTTTATATTATAGAAACAATACAATAAAAGAAATTTTAAATGTGTGCAGTGCAGGTATTTGCTTAAGGTAATTAGGTAATTTGTTATAAAGCTGGAGGCCAGTATATACAAAACATTTTTCAAATGAACTTGTGCTATGTGTTATTACATGAAGTTGATCTTTTTTTTTAGTACCATAAGAATGTACCTGTGAGTTTGTTGTGTACGTACTAAGATCGCTTTTTATGTAGCATAACGTTTCATATATATAAATACAGGGTAGAGGTAATACATTTAATTTCTTAAATAATGGTCTACAGCTAGTTCTTTTATTAACACATAACATTATCCTAATTGCCCTTTTCTGTATTTTAAAAATAGATTTTGCTCCTGTTGAGTTACCCCAAAATATTATTCCAAAAGAAAGAACGGATTGAAAGTATGCATGATATAGTGAAAGAACTGATTTTAAATCCATAATTTTTGAAATGACTGTGATAGCATAAGTTATTTTACTCAGCTTTTGCGATAACTTTTGAGTGTGAACAGTCCACTTTAAATTCTTGTCCACCCACACTCCCAGAAATTTTGTACTATCTGTGTACGAGATACATTTATCCTGAAACTTTATAGTGGGATAGTAAATGCATTTTGGGTATGGTGGAAAGCTATTACTGTTGTCTTTTCTGGGTTTATTAGTAATCTATTAGTATTAAACCAGTTTAACAATTCACATATTGTCTGCTCTATCTTACACTGTAGGGACTTTAAGTTGCAACCAGAAATATATACACTTGTATCGTCAGCAAATAATGTTGGAGAACTATTTTTTAAGGAATGCTCTAAATCATTTATATATATCAGAAACAAAATAGGACCTAGAATTGAACCTTGCGGTACACCATGTTGCACCGCTGCTTTAGACGATAAATATGTTGTAGTTTCACTTGTGTTTGCATGAGCATAGGTGATTTCAACCATCTGTTGTCGGGAAGTTAAGTATTCTTTAAACCACTTGTTCACCACTCCATATATACCAATATTAGCTAATTTTACCAATAAAGTGTTATGTTCTATTAGGTCAAATGCCTTTGACAAATCTAAAAATATACCAATATTTTCTTCCTTTTTATCCATAGATTCATACACACGTTTAACAAAATCTGCTATTGCTGTATTTATCGACTTGTCTTTACGAAATCCATGTTGTTTGCTTGTTATTAAATTGTGTTTAGTAAGGAATGATGTTAGCCTTGTATACGTTACTTTCTCTATTATTTTTGAAAAAATTGATAGTAATGATACAGGTCTATAATTACCTACATCAGATTCTACTCCATTTTTAAAGAGGGGTTTAACCTTAGCCACCTTCAATTTTTCTGGAAATTCACCTGTTGAAAATGAAAGGTTTATTATGTGACATAGGGGTTTTACTACATACTGATAGCAGTTCTTTATAACACTGTCAGGAATCTCATAAATACCACAAGATGTCTTACATTTCATTCTTTTAATTATGCTTATCAATTCCATTTCTGTAACAGGGGTTAAATACATACTATTGCATTGGTTTGAATATCTATTTATCTGTAAAAACTGTTTCTGTAGGCTATCATTTATGCTATTTTGGGCTATATTTGTGTAGTAGTTATTAAAATAGTTGGCTACTTGTTTTGGTTCACTTATATTAGCTCCCTTATGACTAAGCTGTATATTCTTTGGAATATTATTATCTTGTTTAATTTCTTGTTTAATTAAGGATTTCTTTTAGTTCATTATCCCTTGGGAATACATGGAATGAAAAACCTCTTCTATTTACATATATTGATTTACAGTAAATTAGACAGCAATAAATCATTTTTATCCTATTATCGAATAAATGAAAATATTAGGCATTTCAGTTTGAAAGCTTAAACACTTTTACAACTACCTAACACATATAAATCAAATAGGCAAGAAAACTCCATTAATTCTGACGTAACATAAAGGTGTTGCATACAATTAAATATATGCTAATTGGAAGCCTAAAATAATGCATTTATTTCCCGCCATTTCAGTGGTTTGCAAAATGACTGCATGGATATTGGAAGAAAAAAAGGTAACGTTCATGTAGGGTGGATCCTCCTAAGTATATTTACATCATATTTTATAATCGCGGAAGTATTAGTAATTTTTGCGGTTTAATTTGAATCTGTAACCAAAAGAGCTCCAGATAACGATTTATAAGATCATTAATATTATATATAATCAATATTTGAAATGAGTCATGAGACGTGATTGTCGTAGCTAAGTACTACAGGTGCACCTCTGTCGGTGAAAATTGGCATTACATAGGACCATGTCTAGTTGCCATATGTTAGATAGATTAGAAAGCATTCTGTAGGTTCGTTTAGGCCAGGAAGCCACTGAATATAGAACTTGTCAAGGCATATACATGTATACATATGTTTATATACTATGGAAAAAAAACAATATATATATATATATATTTTTGCATGCACATAAAAACAAAGAGTATCATAAATGAGTGTTAAAATGTATAAATAGCTACATAATCATTATATGTAACACTGATATAATGTCAGATAATAGTTTTCTAATTTTCGACATAATATTTACTACTAGTAATTATATAAAACTAAAATATGATCATTGTATTATGTAACTACGCTTCATAAATGTCAATAATTTACAATACATATTTACAAATATGTTATAGAATTTCCAATGCACAAATGTAACATATAGTAGGTCATTACATTAACAATATCATGAGCATCTTTAGGTTCGTTTTTCTTTGTGAATTAATTACGTGGGAAATGTTTCTAGACATTTTCGTAATCTATTTAATCCAGTGACATCCAGACTTTAAGTGTCGATCAGGATAGTGTATCATTAAAGAAAGGAAGTTGACAGTAGGTAAAAGTGAAAAGAAGAAGTAATTTTGGAATTCGGCTTGACTACTTTCATCAGATAAACCTAGGTTGCTGGTTTGATACATTTAGGTAAAAAAGTACTATTAGAATAATGTTGGTTGTTTGACAAAATTCTCATTTGAATTCGAGACAAAGTCTACTGCATTCTGGCTGTCAATGGCGCACAAGAGTATCACAGACATAATAAGCACATCCAAAACATATTTATCGCCCTCCGTGGTGTAATGGTTACCATGCTGACTTCATATACCCAAGGTCGCGGGTTCAAACCCGGCGGAGGACGATGGATTTTTTCGGGCGTAAAAATCCTTAGCATGGCTTCCTTCGGAAGGGAAGTAAAGCCGTGGGTCCCGTGTCGTAGATTTACGGCACGTAAAAGAACCTCAAGCCTGATAGAGAGGCCTCTGAGCAAAATTAAGCGATCTTTCATGCCCAATATAGAATGGGACGCTGAGAACCAAAGCAGTTAAAGAGCGTCCATAAATAACACGCCATTTTTATTTACATTTCCAAAACATATTAATTTGAAAAGCTAATCATAGTTATTTTCTATTTTCATCTTGCTGGATGTTGATTGCTGTATATGTCCAGTATGATGGAATTTCGTTCACATGAATGAAGCAAACAGAGTAGTAAATTATTAAACCTGGACCGAGAATTTAACTCATTTATAAAACAGCGTATGTGCATATGATAATTAACAGTGCAAATACAAGTTAAAATACATTAATAGCGTTAAAATAAATTTACAAGTGTATTTTGGGCAAAATTATTATAAAGTAAAGTTCAGAACAACCTTGTATTGTAAAGAGCGCTGAGAGGAACTCCCTGGAAGCGCACACAGATACGGCAAATGATAGCGTCCCGGCAGAATTGCGTAAGGGTGCGTTCGAATATGTCCGCGCCTACTTGCGGGCGTGTTTTGAGTGTGTCTGGGAAGATTTGCGAGTGTGCTTGAGTGTGTCCGGGAAGGCTTGCGGGTGTGTTTCTGCTAATATTTATCTTGATTAGTATGATGTAGATAACAGTATTATGTTTTGAATAAAAGGTCTGTTTACCGAACAGCTAGAGGACATCGTGTGAATGGCACACATTGGATTTTTCCCTTCTACTTACAAGGAACCAAGTAATAACGACAATTTCTGCAATTTTTTATCTTGATTATCATGAAGAGTTAGAAGAATAAACTTTTTAAGAATAATTTGTTACAGAGATGTTGAGAAAGTCATGTGAATAGAACGCAAGATATCTTTCTTTGGGGATGTATGGAATGAAAAACTTCATCTATAGACATATATTGATTTACAGTAATTTAGACAGCAATAAATCATTTTATCCTATTATCGAATAAATGAAAATATTAGGCATTTCAGTTTGGTAGCTTAAACACTTTTAAAACTACCTTTACACATATAGCACAAAGAGGCAAGGAAACTCATTAATTCTGATGTAATTTAAAGGTTTTGCATGGAATTAAATACATGCTCATTGAAAACTGAATACAATGCATTTATTTACCCCAATTCAGTGATTTGCAAAATAATTGGATCGATATATCAAGAAGAACTGATCCTCGTAACTACATTTACAACAGTTTATAATATCGGAAGTGTCACTAATTTTTAATTCGAATCTATCACCAAAAGAGCTGCAGGTAAGCGATTTATAAAGTCATTAATATTATATACTGACAATATTTGAATTAATTCATGAGACTTTAGTGTAATAGCTGAGTATTACAGGTTGCGCCTCTGTCGTGAAAATCGGCGTTACATAGGAACCATGTGTAGTTGCCATATCCAGCTTGTAACATATAGTAGGTCATGACATTAACAATACCATAAGCATCTTTACTTTCGTTTGTCTTTGTGAATTAATTGCGCGGGAAATGGTTGTAGAGACATTTCGTAATCTATTTAATCCAGTGGCATCCGGATTATAAGTGTCCGTCAGGATAGCGTATCGTTAAGGAAAGGAATAGCAGTTGATAG
Source organism: Hymenopus coronatus (assembly GCA_030762935.1). Classification (NCBI taxonomy): domain Eukaryota; kingdom Metazoa; phylum Arthropoda; class Insecta; order Mantodea; family Hymenopodidae; genus Hymenopus; species Hymenopus coronatus. Next base: position 50,168,000 of record CM060890.1, on the reverse strand, counting down.
TCAAAGTGAAAAGTATAACTAAATTTGGAATTCGGCTTGAATACTTTAAGGTAAATCTAGGTTGCTGTTTTAACATATTTAGGTAATAGAAAAGTACTATTTGTGTAGAATAATGTTGGTTGTTTGACAATATTCTCGTTTGAATTCGAGACAAATCGTATTGCATTCTGGATGTCATGACACACAAGAATATCGCAGACATGCCTTAAGTACAGCTAAAAGGTATTAATTAAGAAGGTGATCATCGTTATTGTTTATTTTCACCTTGGTGAGGGCTGATTGCTGTGTGATATGTCCAGTATAACGGAATTTCGTTCACAGGAATGAAACTGTGTAGCAAGTTACTTAAGAAGAAGTGCTTTGAAGAAAGCACTTTGAACAAAGTATATAGTGTCGTCCTCCGTGGTGTAATGGTTACCATGCTAATTTAATATACCCAAGGCCGCGGGTTCAAACCTGGCGGAGGTCGATGCATTTTATCGGGTGTAAAAATCCTTAGCATAGCTTCCTTCAGAAGGGAAGTAAAGCCGTTGGTCCTGTGTCGTAGATTTATGGCACGTAAAAGAACCTCAAGCCTGATAGAGAGGCCTCTGAGCAAAATTAAGCGGTATTTCACACCCAGTATAGAATGGGACGCTGAGAACCACAGCAGTTAAAGAGCCTCTATAAATACATTTTTTGTATATATACATATTGTAGTTAATTAGCAATTCCTCAAACCATTAAGTTAAAGAACTTTAACAGCGTTGCAATAAATTTGCAATGCGTTTTTGGGCAAAATTATTTTAGAGCAATCATGTGTAATCAAGAGCGCTGAGAACAACTCACTGGAAGTGCACACAGATGAGTCAAATGATAAAGTCCGGGCAGATTGTGTAGGGTGTGTTCGAGTATGTCCGGGTACTTGCGAGAGTTTGAGTGTGTCGGGGTAGGCTGGCGGGTGTGTCTGAGTGATTTCGGGAAAGCTTGCAGGTGTGTTTGAGTGTGTCTGGGCAGCCTTGCCTGGTGTTTTTGAGTGGTTCTCCTAGGCTGTCGGGTGTGTTGGAGTGTATCCGAGTAACCTTGCGTGCGTGCGGTAAGGTGTGTCCGCGTAGTATGTTTGAGAGCCCGGGCAGACTTGCGGAAGTGCGGGAGGAGAAGTTGGGTCTGTCTGAGAAGAATTGGGGGCGTGCGGGATGCTGTGTTTGAGTCTGTCCTGGTAGACTTCCAGATGCGTGGGAGGGTGCGATTGAGTGTGTTCGGGCAGGCTTCCGGGCGGATATGTTTGAGTGTGTGCGGGTAGGATTGTGGGTATGCCGGAGGATGTATTTGAGTGTATGGAGGTATGCTTGCGGAGTTGGAGTGTCTCCGGTTCGGGTAACGGGTGTTCGGGAGGGTGTGTTTGGGTGTATGTGGGTGGGCTTGCGAGTGTGCGGGAGGGCCACTATGAGAAGTCCGGCTATACTTGCGGGTGTGCGGGAGGGTATGTGCGGGCAAATGTTTCTTAAACTTCTGGTAGACTTGCGGGTGTGCGAGGATGTTTATGAGTGTCCCCGGGTAGGCTTGCTGAAAGGTGTGTATGAATATCTCCGGGTAGGCTTGCGGGAGGGATTATTAAGATTTAACATGCTCTATTCTGTTGGTTAAAATTTCAATATGAGTACATGTATGTCACTGCTTGTGCCTGTGTATTGTATGATATAATTTAATTTACAAACATTTTAAAAGACTTGGGGCGTATTTGTAGATCTACTTGTGTTGTGGGCTGTGGATAAGTGTAATATTTATTTAAACCTTTTTATAGGTTTAAATTTGGCGCTGTACATGAAGTTGATAACTCTTGCTGTTGGCGAAACTGGAATTAACTATTTGCGCCAGACTTGATTGTTGGAGCAGTTGCAAGGTTATTATCGGCGGCGAATTAACTTATTTATGTACAGCTCAATCTCGTTTTTCGTTATAAGTCTGCTAGCTTCATCGGTGAGTAAGAGAATCTTAACCTCGTTGTTTGGATGGTAGGACTTAATACAGTGTAGAATTAATTTAGAAGATTGTTTGTTAATTATAAACTTTTATTTATAAGTCATTGAAACAATGTAGTGAATTAAGGCACGCGACTTAAACTGATCTCTTTTTGAGAAAACTGTGCCAAATATTTACTTTGAAATATGTAGTTTAATATATATCTTTTTGAAAATATAATGCAATATTTCACACTAAATTGCTGTATTAGAGGTCCCGATTCACGAGATTAACTCTGTATCCTGGCTTCTATCTTGTAGACTGCGCCCCGGAACCTCTTAAAAATTTATACACACACAATATATATATATATATATATATATATATATATATATATATATATATATATATATAAAGTTGAAGATCATTGTTTTCTAACATTGTACTCTGTCCGCAAGCATGGGAACGACAGATTTCCTTATTCCACATTTCGTGAAATACGTATTTACAATACATTTTTACACACTGATAATAATTAAAATTAATACATTTGTATGATTTACAGGAAAACGTTCTTATAAATTGCTGGCATTTCTAAATCAATTTTGTTTACTCGTTCTTATGCTTACCGGTATATACAATTTATAGCATCCGGTATCTCGTTCACTTTTATTATTCTTCTTCTCTCATATTATTACTTTAATTGTGCATATTATTATTAATATGCTTTTCTAAACATCAATTCACAGCTATACATTACACATTACAATGCGTCGCATTCGTTACATAGCCCTGGCTATGTTATTATCGTAAAACACGCCATTTTAGGCTACTTTCGTGCGTATCCTAATGCGATGATGTCATGCTGCCATTTTTATACCTACAGTTTTTTGGCTTATATTGCAAAAAAAAAAAAAAAAAAAAAAGTTTTTATTATTTTATAACATTATTTTAGGGTATTATTGTACATTTTCTCATGATTTTATTTATTTAAAAATAAATCCTGCGCCAGACTATATATTTTAAAATGCTCCTTGTGATTATAAGATACACTTAATGGTGTGTGCATATTCTCAGATCTTATTAATTTCCAAAATTTCAAAAGACATTAGATATAAAAATGATTTGCCTGATAATAAGCTGTACATGAATGTGTATATTTGATTTCGTAGGGGGGAGGTTCCAACCTCTTCAGTGTCTATGGTGTGAGCACTGCGAACTCCCAGAATCTGTATTACTTCTGAGGTTACCAGAAGAAGTAGCGCTGAACATTTGAGCCCTATCTGATTGGATTGAACATAACTTGGAAATGGTGTGAGATCCGAGGGCAGCAGGGTATGTCTGTATTTGATGAATGGAAATAAGTTTAACAGGCAGCTTAAGAGAGATAGAAAGTGAGTGAGAGGATGGGGAACTTGGGAATTTGAATAAAACTTGGGATCCTGAAAAAAATTTGGTAGGTTGAAAAAAGACTTGGGAACTTGAAAAAAACTTGGGAATTTGAAAAAAACTTTGGAACTTGAAAAAAAAAAAACAAAAAAAAACTTGGTAACTTTTAAAAAATTGAGAACTTGAAAATAAATTGGGAACTTAAAAATAACTTGGGAACTTGAAAATAACTTGGGAACTTGAAAAACACTTGGGAACTCAAAAATAACTTGGAAAATTGAAAAATATTTGTGAACTAGGGAGAAAGAGAGGGGTGGGGGGTGGGGAACTTGGAAAAACTTGGGACCTTGAAAATAATTTGCGAAATTGGATTTTGTGAAAAGAACCTGGGAACCTAAGTGATTTTGGCGACTCGAAGAAACTAAGTGGACTTGGGAACTGGGGAACCTGGGAACCTAAGTGGGAGGGAGGGAACTTTATTAGTGTTAAACAATTTATTTTAAAATCTTCATTCAGGCTATAAGGTGAATGATTAGGTATCTGGTAAGATTTTGACCTGAACCTTGTGTTTGTATATATTTATAGGCTGAATGTGCTCAAGGTTGTTTTCCTATTTTATTATAGTTTTTAAAGCCTTATCCTATACTTCACTGGCCAAGAGGAGCTACTGCTATTACATGGAAATAAGACACAGCACAGTGGAATGTCATGGTACGGGAAACTTTAGAACCCAGAGAAAATATTTTCCTGGTCTGCGTATCCTCATTGCCACAATACCTTGCCATGCCAGTAGGCTATTGGTTACTAAGATATTCCCTATTGGAACGTCATGCTTTTTAATTTCTCTGTTTTGAGAGTCAGGACTTTTTTGTCATTGGTAGAAAGTGGCTATACATGTTGGGTATTGCTAGTTATCATTAAACTTAAAATGTTTGATGAATGGAATTATCTTAAACAGGCTGCTTCAGACAGAGACAGGGGGTGAGAAAGTAAATGAGCAGGGTGGGGGAAATTTAATAAAAAACTTGGGAGCTTGAAAAATAAAAATGCTAATTTGAAAAAACTTGGGCACTTGAAACAGACTTGGGAATTTGAAAAACACTTGTGAACAAGAGAGAAAGGGGGGAACTTAGGAACGTGAAACATTCTTGGGAACTAGAGAGAGCAACAGGGGGGGGGGGAGACTTGATAGCTTTAAAAAAATCTTGGGAACTTGAAGAAAGATTGGGAGCTTGAAAAAAGATTGGGAGCTTGAAAAAATAATTGGGAATTTGGGAAACACTTTTGAACGAGAGAGAGACAGAGAGAGTGAGTGAGAGAGAGAGTGAGAGAGAACTTGGGAACTTGAAAAATAAACTTGGGAACTAGAGATAGAGAGGGGTGGGGCCTGGGAACTTGAAAAAAACTTGGGAACTTGGAAAAAATATTTGAACTTGGGAAAAATCTTGAGAAGTTTGGAAAAAATTAGGAACTTGGTAAAAACTTCGGAGCTTGGGAATTTGGGAACATTGGAATCTAAGTTAACTAGGGAACTCAATAAACTATTCATTATGGCTTCACGGGTGATCAGCCGTGTCAGGTATATAAAATCCAAGCTTTCGACCATTGCACACTCCATGTTCTTCATCAGGGACATTCGCCGTGAAAGCTTCAAGTCTTACCTCGATAAACTAAGTGGACATGCAAACTGGGGAACCTAAGTGGAAGGGAGGGAACTTTATTAGTGTTATATTTTAAAATCTTTATTCAGATTATAAGGTGTATAATTAGATATCTGATAAGATGCTGAACTGGACCTTGTGTTTGTATATATTTATAGTATGAATGGGCTCAAGTTTGTTTCCCTATTTTATTATAGGCTTACTAAAGCCTGCTTGTGTAATCCAATATTTGGCTGGCCAGGAGTAGATACTGATGTTACATGGAAATAAGATGCTACATTTTGGAATGCCATGGCGCAGGAAACACAAGAACCCAAAGAAAATATTTTCCTGGTCAGCTTTGCCCACCAGCAATCCCTATTCAACCATTCTGGATCAAACCTGGGCCGTGGGTGGGAGATCAGTCATCTAAGCTCTCATACACAGCTAATGGAATGTTAGAAGAGTGAGTTTGACTGTGTATAATCTTTCTTTTAAGTATTAGTTAACTGCATTTTTTGATATTACATTATTATATGCTTTAAAAGATATCTTATAAACACAAATGCACATTTCACATTCAAGTACTTAAAGAAATACTGGATTTTTTTGCATTCTGTATCTCAGTTGCTCTGGTAGGCATGGTTTGGCTAACTTAGTTTATGAGCCAACTTTATCTTAATTTTTGATAATTTCTAATTTTTATATAATTGATAATGCTAAATTCATATCTGTAGAATTTTTCAGTCGGCTTTTGAATAGTTAAAATAATCAGATTAGGATTTCCGCTCCTATGTGATACATTAATTTAACATCCTCTATTCTGTTGGATAGGATTTCAGTGCATGTATGTGAAAATATGTGTGTGTATGTGTATATCAGTGATTGTGTCTGTGTATCTTTAGATATAATTTCATTTACAAACATTTTAGCAGACTAAATTTTTTGGAATGCTCCATTTTAATATAAGCTATACTCATGCATATCCTAAGATCTAATTAAATTTCAACATATTTAAATTCAGTAGATGTAAAAATGATTTGCCAGATAATAAGTGTACACGAATGTGTTTTTTTGACTTCGTAGGCAGGAGGTTCCGATCTCTTCAGTGTCTATGGTGCAAGGTACTGCGGGCCCTGAGCACCCGATACTTCTGACATTACTAGAAGCAGTTGCGCTGAACATGTGAGCACCATCTGGATTGGCTTGGACATGACTTGGAAGTGGTGTGACATCCGAGGGCAGTCATGTATGTCTGGATGAGGTTGTAATACACCTCAACATCCTCCGGCACTAGCCTGGATATCTAGTAGATGGTATGCCAAACAAGGTTTCTTGGAGCGCTTACCTTCCGGTGGATGCACATATGTTGCATATCCTCATTGTCATGGTACCTTACCATGCCAGGATTTTATTGATTACTAAGGTATTCCCTATTGGAAAACCTCTTGCTGATTAATTTCTCTGTTTTGAGAGTCGGGGATTTTTGGGCATTGGTAGAAAGTGGTCTTACATATTGGGTATTGCTAGTTATCACTAAGCTTATAAACATTTGATAAATGGAATTAACTTTAACAGGCTGCTTGAGAGAGGGAGAGAGAAAGTGAGTTAAGGGGAGAACTAGAGAACTTGAAAAAAACTTAGGTTGTTGTAAAAAATTGGGGAACTTGAAACAAACTTGGAAACTTAAAAATTACTTGGTAACTTGAAAAGCACTTGGGAACTAGAGAGAAAGATGGGGAGGGGTGGCGGGAAAGAAGGAAACTTGAAAAAAACTTGGGTACTTGATTTACACTTGGGAACTTGGGAAAAACTAGGGAACTTGAAAAAACTTAGGAAGTACAAAAACACTTGGGAATTAGGGAGAGAGAGAGGGATTCACTTTGGAACTTGAAAAATACTTGGGATCTTCAAAAAAATTGGGAACTTTAAAAAAAACATGGGAAGATGAAAAAAAACTTTGGAGCTTGAAAAACTCCTGGGAATTTGAAAAATAAAGAGGAACTTGAAAATAACTTGGGAGCTTGAAAAATAGTTGGGAACTAGTGAGAAAAAGAGGGAGGACACTTGGGAACTTGAAAATTACTTGTGAACTAGAGAGCAAAAAAGGGGAAGATTTGGAAATTTGAAAAAAATTTGGGATTTCAAAAAAGCATGGGAACTTGTAAACATTTTCAGAACTTAGAAAATACTTGTGAACTTGAAAAGCACTTGGTAGCTTGGGAAAAACTTGGGAACTTGGGATAAACTTAGGAACTTGGGATAAACTTAGGAATTTCAAAAATATTTGGGAACTAGATAGAGAGAGGGGGAAAAGGGGAACTTAAAAGAAATTGGGAACTTGAAAGGAACTTGGAAACACTTGGAAACTAGAGAGAGAGGTGATGGGGGAACTTGGGAACTTGAAAAAACTTGGAGCTTGGGAAAAACTTGGGAACTTGGGAGAAACTTGGGAATTTCAAAAACACTTGGGAACTAGAGAGGGAGAGAGAGAGAGAGAGAGAGAGAGAGAGAGAGAGAGAGAGAGAGAGAGAGAGAGAGAGTGTGTGTGTGAGAACTTAAAAAAAATTAGGAACTTGGGAACTTGAGCAACACTTGGGAACAAGAGAGAAAGAGAGGTGAGGGGGGAACTTGAACAAAAGTTTGCGAACTTGATAACGACTTGGGAACTAGAAAAAAACTTGGGAACTAGAGAGAGCGACAGGGGGCAGTCTTAGAAACTTGAAAGGCACTTGGGAACTTTTAAAAAAAATTTGGAACTTGAGAAAATCTTGAGAACAAGATAGCAAGAGGGAGGGGGAAACGTAGGAACTTGAAAAAAAAAAATTGGGAATCTGAAGAAAACTTGGGAACTTGAAAATAGCTCCAGTACTTGCGAACTGGAGAGAAAGGGAAGTGGGACTTGGGAACTCGAAAGAAACTTGGGAACTGGAAAAAACCTTGGGAACTTGAAAAACATTTGGGAACTTGAAAAATACTTGTAACTTGAAAAAAATCTTGGGAAATTGAAAAACCTTTGGGAACTTAAAAGAGAGATGGGGCTTCTACTTGGGAACTTGAAAAAAAAAACACTTAAGAATTTGAAAAAAACTTGGGAACTTGTAAACCACTTGGGAACTTGAAAAAAAAAACTTGGGAACTAGAAAAAAACTTGGGAACTTGAAAAAATAGTTGGTACTTGAAAAAACAGTTGGGTACTTGAAAAACACTTGTGAACTTTAAAAAAGCTTGGGAACTTCAAAAACTTGGGATATTGGGAAAAACTTTGCATTTTGGGAAAACCTTGACTACTTGGGAAAAACTAGGAACTGCGGAACCTTGGAACCTAAGGGAACTCGGGAACCTGAAAATATAAGTAAACTCAGGGTCCTGATAATCTAAGTTGACTTGGGTACTGGGGAACCTGGGAACCTAAGTGGGAAGGAGGGAACCTTATTAGTATTAAACTATTTATTCTAAAATCTTTATTCAAATTATAAGGTGTATGATTAAGTATCTGATAAGAATTATAAATGTAAAAAGAAGCTAGTAACAGTGAAGAATAACACAAATATTAATATAAAAATAATAGTTGCAACAAATCTTTGCTTATCTTTTGGAATCCTTGCTTTGGATTAGTTTTGCAATGATTTCATTGCATTATCAACATAATATCTTTTTGGTCTCTTTTTGATATTGTTTATTTACACTGTTATGGTTACTGCTTCTAGGTGGATTGTGTACTAATGCATTGCTAACTGCTGGAATCAAAACAAATCTCGTAAGAGTGTCAATTGGAGGTATATCAGAATTCATTGCATGATTTCTATACTTTAATACAAATATTTTCTCCCAAACCATTAAATCTATGGGCCCATTTAAGTGTTTTAATAATTTAACATCTGGATTTATTTCATGATTAAATTTCCAAAAATTTTCTGCTACAGCTGATTTATCAATTTGTTAGTATTTAATATTCCTAAAGTTTTCTTTTAATCGTTTAGTCTTTTAATCGTAATGTCGTTTAGTCTTACCAATATAAACAAGGTCACAATTTAAACAATTTAATTGATAAATGCCAGATTTTTTATTTTTGGAAATTTCATCCTTTTTAGAAAAGCCTAACAAATTTTTTATACTGTATTTATTTTGAGGAACCAATATTATGTCATGCTCTTTGAAAATATTAGTGAATTTTTTATTTGCCCAAGGGTGATAAGTAAATTTTTTAAAAATGTAATTATTTTCTATTTTCTTAAGCGTAGAAATATCTTTAATAGCTTTTTGATATTTAAATGTTTCAATTTTTTTATTTATAAAATCAGTATTAAAACCATTAATTAAAGCAGTGTTAATGTATTTATATTCTTTATAGAATTCATCTTTATTAAGGGGTAAATTAATTAACCTATAAATTAAACTATTAAAAACAGCAAATTTATGTGAAAAAGGGTTAAAGCCATTATTTTTTATATGATTATCAGTGTGGGTTTGCTTTCTGTATATTCCAAAATTCAATTTATTGTCTCTTTTTATTATTTTTAAATCCAGGAAAGGGAGATAGCCATCACTTTCAGTTTCTAATGTGAATTTTATAGCCTTATCTTGTAAATTTAAAAGTTTTAAAGCATCATCCACCTAGTAGCAGTAACCATAACAGTGTAAATAAACAACATCAAAAAGAGACCAAAAGGATATTATGTTGATAATGCAGTGAAATCATTGCAAAACTAGTGCAAAGCAAGGATTCCAAAAGATAAGTGAAGATTTGTTGCAACTATTATTTTTATATTAATATCTGATAAGATGTTGAACTGGAACTTGTGTTTATATATATTTATAGGATGCATGGGCTCAAGGTTGTTTCCCTATTTTATTAAAGTGTATAAAGTGTGCTTGTGTATTCCTATACTTGGCTGGCCAGGAGGAGATACTGATGATACATGGAAATAAGATGCAGCGCTGCAGATTGGTATGGCATGGGAAACGTGATAACCCAGAGAAAATATTTTCCTGGTCCGCTTTGCCCACCAGCACTCCCATCTGCAGCTGTCCTGGATCAAATCTGGGCCGCCTAGGTGAGAGGCGAGTCATCTAAGCTCTCGTACACGGCGAGGCCTAGCTAATTGAACGTTTAGAAGAGTGAGTATGACTGTGTATCTTCTTTCTTCTAAGTATCAGTTAACTGCATTTATCAATATTACATTACTATATGCTTTAAAGATGTCTTATAAACACAAATGCACATTAAAAACTCAAGTACATTAAAGATGTTCAGGATATATTTGCATACTGTATTTCAGGTACTCTGGTAAGCATGGTTTGGTGAATCTGTGTTTATGAGCCAGCTTTATCTTAATTTTTGGTGTATTCTAAATTTTAAAAAATTGATTATGCTAAATTCATATCTCTAAAATCATTCAGATTGATAAGTTAAAATATTTAGAATTTTTTTGCCACTCTTATGTGATATTTTAATTTAACATCTTCATTTCTGTTGAATAGAATTCAGTGTGTGTATGTGAAAAAGTGTGTGTACATGTATGTCACAGATTGATTGTGCCTGTTTATTTTAAGATATAATTTAAATTACAAATATTTTAAAATACTATATATTTTAAAATGCTCCATTTGATTATAAGCACAATGGTGTATGCATATTCTAAGATCTCATTTAATTTAACAATTTTTAAAAGGCAATATATATATATAAAAATGATTTGCCTGATAATAAGCTGTACTTGAATGTGTCTTTTTGACTTTGTAGGGGGGAGGTTCCGACCTCCTCAGTGTCAATGGTGCGGGCACTGCAGACCTCGACCACCACTAGTTCTGACGTTACTAGAAGAAGCCGCACCAAAAATGTGAGCCCTATCTGGATGGGGTTGGACATGACTTGGAAGTGGTGTGAGATCCAAGGGTGGATGTGTATGTCTGGACAAGGTTGTAATATTACACCTCAATGTCCTCCGGCACTAGCCTGGATCACTAGTAGATGATATGCCGAACAAGGCTCCTTGGAGCGCTTACCTTCTGAGTTGATGCACATATGTTGCATTTCCTTATAGTCATGGTACCTTGCCATGACAGGGGGCTATTGGGTACCAACATATTCCCTATTGGAAAACCACATGCCGATTAATTTCTCTGTTTTGAGGGTCATGGGTTTTTGGTCTTTGTTAGAAAGTGGCCATACGTGTTGGGTATTGCTACTTATCATTAAACTTATGAATATTTTATGAATGAAATTAGCTTTAACAGGCTCCTTGAGAGAGAAGTTTGACAGAGAGAGTTAAGGGGGGCAACTTGGGACCATGAAAAAAACTTCGGTTCTTGAAAAGAAATTGAGGAACTTGAAAATAACTTGGGAATTTGAAAAACACTTGTGAATTACAGAGAGAGAGAGAGAGAGGGGGGAGAGAGAGAGAGAGAGAGATAGAGAGAGATAGAGAGGGAGAGAGAGAGAGATAGAGGGGGAGAGGGAGGGAGGGAGAGAGAGTGAGTGTGTGCCTCCCTCCCAGCACAAACTATGCTTTTATGTTGACATTCTCAAAAATAGCTCTTAACATTTTTAATTAAGTTACTGTATAGTAAAGAGATTTACATGAAAATTAAAATGTATAGGTATCTTGAATTAATTTTCTGGGAATATGCGCTGAATTGCTCTTCATTCTGAATGTCTTTCGCGTAACTGATAAACCATATGAAATGGACAAAAATATAGTACACGAGATATGCAGATCTGGTCAAAACACTTAATAATATCCTTTTTAATTTTGTTGCAGAAGTAAACATTTCTGAGCAATTCCTTGCTACTGGTTTCAATTTTAGAATAATTATACCTCTCTATAAATATTCTAAAATTGAAACCAGTAGCAAGGAATTGCTCAGAAATGGTATGTCTTGCATGTTTCTGTTGTTTTACTTCCATACTTGCAAAGAATTTTCATTAACATTTGCATAGCAACAGCTTTTAAAACACTTGACTATCGCTTTACCATAGTGTATTCCCATAGTTTGCTTATATGTACTTGTAGGGAACTTTCTCAATTAGTATGAGTGCTCTTTTGAAAGATGTTTATTTTTAGAATAGATAGAGAATTTCATGATATTGGATCTCATCATAATTTTTTTGTAGTCTTGGAATTCCATGAACCACTTGTCTTTCTATTGAATAATGCTGGAACTGATGTTGCAGAAGGTGATTCAGAAGACAGTTGACTGACTTGGACATTCAGGAGGCAAAGAAATGGCTTTACTTTGACAGGTATGCATCACCACCACCACAACCATCACCAGAAGTTACAAAAGTTACAAAACTTACAAGTGCAGAATTATGTGTTCTATCGACACTATGCTAATCAAGAAATGCTTCCTTGTAGATGCAGTAAAAATTGGTTAATTCAACATCAGACAATTGAATAAAATTCATGTTTAATCTGAACTTTTGTAGCCAACAAGTCACAATATATTTTGTTCTTTTTCTGATTTCTACAAAGGTGAATGTAATTGGTGTACATCTCAGTTGTTCCAAGAATTCATCTTGGATATTCCTAGAGTCTGTGAGATTTAACTTGCCGCTTTTCTTTACTTGTTTTGGAAACCACTCAGCTCTCTTATTGGATTAAAATTAAGTGGAGAAACTGCATATCTTCAAAAGCAGAATATTTTGTCTATGCTTGAATCAAATACAGTTTACATTTTTGACAATCAACATGCACCAACTGGAAGTATCTCACTTTCTATGTATGATAAGGTGTGTGTTTAATTGAGTTCTTTCTCTACACATATTATGAGAGATTTCACCAGAGATGTATGTTTTGAGGTTCCCCAAATGTCTAATTGTGAACAAAATAACATAAAAACACAAAGTTGTTTAATACCAAACATGATATTTAAGTTCAGCATTTTCCAAGGGTGTGACACAAGGGTTCTGAAAATTTTTTAATGATTTTATCTTTCTCAAAAATGTTTCTAATTTTCACTTTCTGTAGAACATATGTACATTATATATAGTAGTAGAGAAGGTATAGCATTGATATCGAATATATTGGATATTGTTATTGCACCAATAAAAAGGTAAGTACTTTTAATTATGGCTTTAAATAATAAATTATTCATTTTAAAATAATGTTTTTCTCCCTGGTGGTTTCAGGTGGGGGGGATGGAGGTTATTAAAGTGTATAAAATATTAAATTTAAATATTACAGGTTCAGGTTGAAAAAAAATCAAACTGAACAGCTTGTATGTTCTGCTTCACACATTACAAAGTTGAAACAATGATCAGCAAAAAACACACTAAATAACCAGTCTTTCATCACGGCACCAACTCAGCAACCTCCAAATCAATTTTATTTTTGTATTTATGTGATGCCATTGCAGGGTCAAATGTACCATTTTAAAAGTTGAGCATTCCAACGTTGAGAGAAGTTTTGGGTATACTCAACATAATATTCCAGATGTGTCAACTTTAAGAAAAAATTATCTGCAAATATCATATGAGAAGGTATCTGATAAGCATGTCATTAAAGCCACTTTAAATGTAAACTTGTGAATTACATTATTCTAAAGATCATCAAATGATATAAAATATTTAAAATAGATATTCCAATTGTTTTGTGGGCATTACTATTATTTTACTAACTATTTTATAAAATAATTTTTGGATGAAATTTAAAATGAGTTGGAAAATTTAACATATGGACTTGTATTGATGTGACTTCTGATATACTGCTGGGTAGAGGTGTTGCAGATTTAGTTGTTTGTAAACTAAGTGAGGATGGACCATGTCAAACCCATCTTGTATGCAGCAAAGTTCTGCAGAAAACTAACCACTCTACCATTGCAAATTTCTGTGATAAACGGTTGCAAGAGTAGTCATATTAATGAAACTATTTATCCAATTATATGCTTTTTATTTTCTTAAAACATGGCATTATTTTTATTATCTTATTTATATTTCAGGAGTTCTTTGCTCAACAAAGGAAGAGTTTTCTTCTACTGAGTGATGCAGCCCCTTATAGGATAAAGACTGGGAAAGCAATTAAGATATTTTATCCCAATCATATGCATGTGATATGTCTTGCCCATGCCCTGCACTGTATTGCAGAAACAGTATGTCAGAAATATGACAATATGAACACATTGATATCCTCAACAAAGAAGGTAAGCAAATATGTAATTAAAAAGAAAATTCTATTAGAATTAACGTCATATACTGACATGACCGCATGAGTTTTCATATTGTAGGTATTTTTGAAAGCTCCTGCTTCTGCAGCTACATATAGAGATATGCTACCAGATGTAGCTTTACCGCCACAGCCTATTATAGCCAGATGGGGTACCTAGTTTCATGCTGTTAAGATGGTAAGAAATATTTTACACAGAGCTCTAGTTTATATAGTTAATTTATGCACATAACTTTTCATTCAAAGGATGAGGCATATTTCTCATTCATTAAAACATTCTCCAGTTTTAGGTTGTAGACAGTTTTGCAGCCAGTGAAGCAGCTTGCATTAAAGATGCACAAGAGCTTTCAGCAGGGCTTGTTTTACATAAAAAATAAAACTTTGGAAAATTACCTGCTTCAATTATAATTTGGAAACCCTAGTTCAGTCATTAGCCGAGTTGAAGGTCTTCAGACGTCACTACAGTCATCTTGAGAGAGAGTGTCTGTGACAACTAAAGAGAAACTGGAGAATGTGCTCAACTAAAATCCAGATTTTGAAAAATTAAAATCGATAAGAAATGTATTTTTTGGAGAGAATATGAAGAACTTCGACTTCCATCTTACACCTTCCCAAATTACTTCACTTAAATTTGCACCTGTCACTTCTTGTGATGTAGAAGGTTATTTTCAGCATTCAAGAATGCCTTGACAGACAAATGCGCAAATTTAATCAAGAGAATTTTGAAAAACTAGTTGTGTATTGCTCTAAAAGGTAATAAAATGTAACACAGTTAATGTGCAGTGATTTTTGATTTTGCATGTTTTTGCTGTTTTTCTTCAGTAGTGCACATTAGGTTATTTGTAGTGTATAGGTGTATGTATGTTTTAAGGTTTCATAGTACTGAAATTGCTCGCTCTAGTGATAACTCAAAAGTGAAAAGTCGGTAAAACACTAAAGTTGATATTTAAGTTTAATAACTTCTAAGGATGCGACACAAAGAGTTTGAGGAATATCCATCCATCCACCCCAAAGTCCCTTTACCTCAGAAAAGCTTAGAAAATTTGATTATCATAAAAATGGCTTTAACAATGATATTTAAATGACAATTAAAATATATACCTTGAATTTTATGGGAATAGCCTTCGAAAACCTTTTAATTCTCATTACTTTGGCATTACAGGTAAAATGGAAGAGATAGACAAACACTTAATAGGTACACAAAAGAAGGAGATCTCATCTAAACATACAGTATACGTATGTTTGTTGTTGTGGAGCTAAATGCTTAATACTATTCTCAAACAGCAGCAAATTCAATGACAGTCATGTACTGAAGGGTTTAGAAACATTTGACTATTGTTTAAGCCGTAGTTCCCTCTGTTTATAAAGAACTAAGTAACAATTCAGTACACCTTAATTAGGATGAAGTCGAAAGCGGAATAATCTGTTGTAAGAAGGTAGAGATAATCATATGAATGGAACACATCAGATATTCTTTTTCATGCCGAAGACAAATTTTGCTTAACATATTCTGTTAATAAGTTATGTTTACTTCTTCCATTAGATACTATATTGCTACCCATGTCTTGAAAATCTTGTTTCCTCCAATCAGTTTTTATTTAATTATTTCTTTGTTTGCTACAAGTTAAATTTTATATTTCTTATTTTTTTAATATTTAACTAATAATTATATCTGAGCGTGCTTTTGAATTTATTAATAGACATTTCCAAATTTGTTTTATTTTCCAGTAAAATTGCAATGCCATGTGCACATACATAAATCAACAGTTAGTGACCACCTCGATACAAAGCAAGTGGTGGACTCGTTGAATACAAGATCAAGTTATAAGGGAGGACTATGGACTATACCCAGAAGGGTCAGAAGCACTTTTTCCTATCAAAACATGGAACTGCAACTTTTGAGTTGACCTCCAACATGCTACACTTTGGTTCCAAAGGTTACAGGTTCAAACCTGGCAGGATATCTTATTCCTTCTTAGTATATGAAAACTTCCATTAAATATGTTATACTTTCTGTTAGAAAAAGGAACCATTCTTTTGAATTTTTCAATAATAATAATAATAATAATAATAATCATAATAATGACAATGACGATTGCCCTTTAAATTAAAAAATTAAAAATAATCACCTTCATCTGTATTTGAAACAGATTACTTGATTTTGTGTCCATTAGGCAAAGTAAGAAACCCTATCTTCAGTAATACAACACATATCGAGACTTTGCATGACTTGAGATGTTTGTTGTGAATTCAAGCTATGCTATAAATACAGTGACAAAATTCTTTCTTCACAGCTGACATATTACATATGCTTATGAAATACCAATTCAACACAGTTGCATAGTACACCTGAACATGATAGTACAGTTCTTGTATCTAAGTTCAAGCTGTTCATACATGTCTTGTTTCTCTTCTACTTATAAAGCATAACATCATGTCTGCTAATGTTTATCTCAAGTAGCAAGAAGAATAAGCTATTGTAAGAATAGTTTGTTTGCAGAACAGTTAGAGATAGTCATGTAAATGGAACACACCAGATTTTAAATTCTCTGCCTGTACTATGCACTTAGTTTAAAGATGATGCATTGCATATCACCCAAAAATTTGGTGCCGGAAATATATGTTTTGAGGTTTCCTGAGTCCAAAGTAAAACATTTTTAGTAAAAGGTCAGTGTGGGCATGTATGTGAACGGATAGCATAGCTCAAAAATGAAAAGATTTTAGGTATCAAACTTGGTATTTAACTATAATGACTTTAATTAAAATGCTGTATATTAAGCTATTTAAATGGCAAATAAGATGTATATCTTTAATTTTCTGGGAATAGGTATTTGAAGACTTCTTCATTCTGGATGACTTTTGTCTAATTGGTAAACCGTAAGAGATAGAAAAAAACTATTACACAAAAATATAGATCTTATTAAAACACCAAATTAATATCTTATATATATTTATAGGCTTAGCCATTTCCAAGATATTCCATGTCACTGGTTTCAGTTTTGAAGTAGGTACTTAAAGTTATCTTTATTGGGAAGTCTGCTTTCGTGTCATACCTTTACTCCTGGGAGGCAAAGAGAACCAAATTTAGATTGCTTCATATAGCATGAAATTTTAAAAGATTTGACTTGCTTTAGCCTACAGTATTCCCTTATTTTCCTTTTACTTATGTCTTAGTAATAAGACATTTTGGAAATATTTGTCTTGTTTAGCTTAAAATGTATAGAAAAATAATTTTTTATTGCAATATTTTGTTACAAAATAGTATGAAAAGTTCATGTGAAAGCAATCCATATTATAAATACTAAGGTGGATATACTTTCGAATATGTTATGGCAATTCCAAGGGTTATTCAATGCGCATGCATTAGGAGAACGAACCGAGCCCTATTGGTTATAGCAAAGATGCCAACATACATTTCATTTACTACAGTCATTGCCAACCTCTGCAAATAGTCCTCTGACATGCACACAGCAAATAGTATGGAAATTGCTAACAAAATAATCACTGAAAAATTCACGTTTTATTGCTTTTTAAACACACGGATACAAATGAGCAGACTTTATTGTAATGTGAGGTTATATAACTGTTTTAGAAATACCTCAGTGAAACAGATGCATGTCCATTTAACGGGAATAACAAATTTATATGTTGACAACACATTGCTGAAGATGGCATTATGTTAAAATGGATCCCTATTTTTATTCTTACAGTGAAAAATGTGTTAAACATTTTGTTTTTCTAAAAAATTGACCTACAGATTTTAATAAAAACATGGTACATTAAATATATTTCTTGGCAATAAGTTGTAGATCTGATTTTCTTGGAAAGTCTTCTGAAGATCTCTTCTTACTTCATACTCGTTAAGCTCTGCATAACGTATAAATTGAAATGATGGGGAGAGAGAGAGAGAGAGAGTGGAGAGAGAGAGGGAGAGAGAGAGAGGGAGAGAGAGAGAGGGAGAGAGAGAGAGAGAGAGCGAGAGAGAGAGAGAGAGAGAGAGAGACACACACACACCTACTACACAAAAATGTAGATCTCGTTAATACATATAACATAAAATGAATTTAGAAATGTCTGAGATATTCGTTATTTTTGGTTTCAATATTAAAATTTCAACCCTATGTCGCACAAGACTCCTTTTTTTTTTACTACGGGCCATACAAAGAAAATCGAAATTCAGTCACATAGCAATAGCAAGCAGCTTTCAATACATGTATCTCTTTATCACTTTAGCCTAGATATTCCCTTATTTCCTTCTCTACAGATATAAGTTGTAAAACATTCCTCCTTAAGTTTAACTTATTTAGCATGAAGTAGATAGAAAAATAATTTTAGTCAGAATTGTTTTTTTATAATATAGAGAAAGGGATCACATCTGATTTTTATTTTCTGTACACATACTATCACATGGTGTATAGAGAAGGAATTGTATTCCACCCAAAAGTTTGATACCGTGATTTCACCAGAAATATGTGTTTTAAGAACCCCTGAATCCAAAAACAATTTTTAGAAAATGTCCATGGTATGTGCGCGTGAGGGCGCTTCTGATTTTCAAGAAAATCCTCCAAACCCAAATCACTCTTTAGATGAAGCATCTTCTTAAAAATGATGCTAACGATCTTTGATTGATATACTGTATGATTGAGACATATTTATGACTAAAAAAATGTATGTATATATTGGAGTTTCTGGTAATAGCCTTTGAAAATCTCTTCCTTCTGGATGACTTTTATGTAACTGGCATACCGTAAGAGAAATACAAAAACTTACTGCACAAGAAATTCACATCTCACTAAAACACACAATTAATGTCAACCATTTTCAAGATATTCCAGATTATTGTTTTCAATTTTAAGCCATTTAAACTTTTCTTAAACGGCAAGACATATTTTTTCTCATTTCTCGTTGGTTTACTCTTGACATACAAAGAGATTGGAATATCTATTGTTTCACAGAGCACCTGGCTTTTAAAGGATGAGACTGTTGCTTTAGCCTGTGCAATTTCTTATTTCCCTTCTACTTACAAGGAAGCTAGTAATAAGGGTAATTCTGCTTATGTTTATGTTTAGATGTAGATAACAGATTTATGCTTTGAATTAAAGATTTGTTTACCAAACAGCTAAAGGACATCGTGAGAATGGAACACATTAGAAATTTCCCTTTTACTTACAAGGAACAAAGTAATAAGGACAATTTCTGCCAAAGTTTATCTCGATTATCATAAAGTAGTTAGAAGAAAAAGCTTTTTAAGAATAATTTGTTACAGTGATGTAGAGAAATTCATGTGAATGGAGCGCATATAATATTGTTTTTAGTTTATTATCCCTTGGGAATACATGGAACGAAAATCCTCTTCTATTTACTTGTATTAATTTACAGTAAATTGGACAGCAATAAACCATTTTTATCCTATTATCGAATAAATGAAAATCAACATTACATAGGACCATGTCTAATTGCCTTATCCAGCTTGTAACATTTAGTAGGTCATGACATTAACAATACCAAGAGCATCTTTATATTCCTTTTTTTTTTTTTTTTTTCATGAATCTACTATGTGGGAAATGTTTCCAGACATTTTTGTAATCTATTAACCCAGTGACATCCAGATTTTAAGTGTCGATCAGGATAATGTATCATTAAAGTAAGGAAGTTGATAGTAAAAGTGAAAAGTGGAACTAATTTTGGAATTCGGTTTGAATACTATCATCAGGTAAACCTAGGTTGCTGGCTTATCAGATTTTGGTAAAAAAAAAAAGGTACTATTAGAATAATGTTGGTTGTTTGACAAAATTCTCACTGAAATTCCAAATAAAGTCTACTGCATTCTGGCAGTCAGTAGCTAAAAAGAATATCGCAGACATGATAAGGACATCCGAAACATATTCATTTAAAAAGGTAATCATAATTATTGTTTATTTTCACCTTGGTAGATGTTGATTGCTGTATGATATGTTGAATATGATGGAATTTCATTCACATAAATGAAGCAAACAGAGTAGCAAATTACTAAAGAATAAATATCATGACAGAGAATTTAAGTCACTTATAAATCAGCATATGTACATATTGTAATGAACAGTACATTAACAAATACAAGTTAAAATACTTTAACAGCATTACAATAAATTTATAGGTGTATTTTTGGGCAAAATTGTTATAAAGCAAAGTTTAAAACAACCATGTGTTGTCAAGAGTGGTGAGAGAAACTCCATGGAGGCGCTAACAAATAAGGCAAATGATAGCATCCCGGCAGAATTGCGTAAGGGTGTTTTCAAGTATATCCGCACATACTTGCAGGTGTATGACTGCATCGGGGAAGGCTTGCGGGTGTGTTTGAGTGATTTCGAGTAAGCTTGTGGGTGTGTTTTGAAAGTGTCTGAGAAGACTTGCAGGCGTGTTTGAATGTGTCCGGGTAGGCTTGCTGGGGATATTGTTTAAGTGTGTCCATGTAGCCTTACGGGTGTGTTTCTGCTAATATTTATCTTGATTAGCATTATGCGGATAACAAATTTATGTTTTGATTAAACGGTTTGGTTACCGAACAGCTAGAAGACATTGTGTGAATGGCACGCATTAAATGATTCCCTTCTACATACAAGGAACCAAGTAATAACGACAATTTTGCAAAAGTTTATTTTGATTATCATGAAGTAGTAAGAAGAATAAGCTTTTTAAGAATAACTTGTTACAGAGATGTTGAGAAAGTCATGTGAATGGAACACAACACATTTTTCCTAGGGGATATATGGAATGAAAAACTTCATCTATAGACATGTATTGATTTACAGTAAATTAGACAGCAATAAATCATTTTTTAATATTATCGCATCAATGAAAATATTAGGCATTTCAGTCGCCCTCCGTGGTGTAATGGTTACTTCATATACCTAAGACCGCAGGTTCAAGCCCGGCGGAGGACGATGGATTTTTTCGGGTGTAAAAATCTTTAGCATGGCTTCCTTCGGAAGGGAAGTAAAGCCGCTGGTCCCGTTTCGTAGATTTACGGCTCGTAAAAGAACCTCAAGCATGATAGAGAGGCATCTGAGCAAAATTAAGCGGTCTTTCTCGCCCAATATAGAATGGACGCTGAGAACCACCGTAGTTAAAGAGCGTGCATAAATAACACGCCATTTACATTTAGGCATTTCAGTTGGTAGCTCAAACTACCGTTACACCTATAGCGCAAATAGGCAAGGAAACTCCAATTAACTCTGAGGTAACTTAAAGGTTTTGCATGGAATTATATATATGTTCATTGAAAACCCAATGCAATACATTTCAGTGATTTGCAAAATAATTGGATCGCTATATGAAGAAGAGCATAGTTTATAATAGAAGTGTCAGTAATTTTTAAATCGAATCAATCACCAAAAAAGCTGCAGGTAAGCGATTTATAAAATCATGACTATTATATGCTGACAATATTTGAAATAATTCACGAGACTTGATTGTAATTGCTGAGTATTACAGTTTGCGCCTCTGTCGGTGAAAATCGGGTTACGTAAGACCATGTCTAGTTGCCATATCCAGCTTGTAACATATAGTAGGTTATGATGACGACAATGCCATTACAATCTTTACGTTCGTTTGTCTTTGTGAATTAATTACGTGGGAAATGTATCTAGACTCATTTTCTAATTATTTAATCCAGTGGCATCCAGATTATAAGTGTCCGTCAGGATAGCGTATCGTTAAAGAAAGGAATAAAGTGAAAAGTATAATTAATTTTGGAATTCGGCTTGAATACTATCATCAAGTAAACCTAGGTTGCTGGTTTAACATATTTAGGTAATAGAAAAGTACTATTAGAATAATGTTTGTTGTTTGACAATATTCTCATTTGAATTCGAGACAAAGTGTATTGCATTCTGGCTGTCATGACACACAAGAATATCGTAGACATGGCTAAGTACAGCTAAAATATATTAATTTAGAGGGTAATTATCGTTAATGTTTATTTTCACCTTGGTGTGGGTTGATTGCTGTATGACAATCCAGCATAACGGAATTTCGTTCTTAAGAATGAAACTGAGAAGTAAGTTACTTAAGAAGAGGTTCTTTGACGTAGAATTTTAAGTCTCTTATATTGTAGCGTATTGTAGTTAATTAACTATTCCTCAAACCATTAAGTTAAAGAACCTTAACAGTGTTGCAATATATTTAGAATGTGTTTTGGGACAAAATTACTTTAGAAGAATCATGTGTTGTCAAGAGCGCTGAGAAGAACTCACTGGAAGAGCACACAGAGAGTCAATTGATAAGGTCCCGGCAGAATTGTGTACGGGTGTGTTCGCGCATGTCCGGGCATTCTTGCGAGTGTTTGAATGTGTCCTTGTAGGCTTGCGGGAGTGTTTGAATGTGTCCGGGTAGGCTTGCGGGTGTTGGTACGGGTGTGTTTGAGTGTGTCAGGTAAGACTTGCTGGTGTTTTTGAGTGGTCCTGGTAAGGCTGTCGGGTGTGTTGGAGTGTATCCGAGTAATCTTTCGGGTGTTCGAGAAGGTATGCTTTAGTGAGTCCACATAGGCTTCATGGAAAGTGTGTTTGAGTGCCCTGGCAGACTTGCGGATGGGCGGGAGAGTGTAGTTGGGTTTGTCTGAGAAAAATTGGGGGTGTGCGGGTTGCTGTGTTTGAGTGTGTGCGGGTAGGGTTGCCGGTGGCCCCGAGGATGTATTTGAGTGCATGCAGGTATGCTTTCGGGTTTCCCTATGCGGGATTAGAATG
Organism: Hymenopus coronatus; assembly: GCA_030762935.1. Lineage (NCBI taxonomy): Eukaryota > Metazoa > Arthropoda > Insecta > Mantodea > Hymenopodidae > Hymenopus > Hymenopus coronatus. Next base: position 50,145,140 of record CM060890.1, on the reverse strand, counting down.
TCTCCGGTCCGGCTTACGGGTGTTTGGGAAGATGTGTTTGGGTGTGTCTGACTAGGTTTGCGGGTGTGTGGGAGGGCCTGTATGATGCGCCAGCTTATTCTTGCAGGTGTGCGGGAGGGTGTGTATGAGAGGGACGGCTAGACTTGCGGGTGTGCGGGAGGGTGTGTATGAGGGTGTAAGGGCGAATGTGTCTTAAACATCTGGTAGATTTGTGGGTGCGCGAGGATGTCTATGAGTGTCCCCGGGTAGGCTTGCGGGAGGGTGTGTATGAGTGTCTCCGGGTAGGATTGCGGGAGTGTGTGAATGAATATCCCCGGGTAGATTTACGGGAGGTTGTGCATTAGTGTGTCCAATTGGCTTGCACGAGGATGTGAATGAGTGTCTGGGTAGACTAAAGGGAGGGTGTGTATGAGTGCCACCGGATAGACTTGCGGGAGAAAGAGTAGGAGTGTGTCCACGTAGGCTTGCAGGAAGTGATGTATGAGTTTTCCGGGTAGACTTATGCATGTACGGGTAGGAAATACTTGGGATCTTGGCAACTGCAGTACCTGAGAACCTAAGTGAACTCGGCAACTTGGGAATCTAAGTGATCTCGGGGACTCGGGAAACTAAGTGAACTCAGTAACCCTGGAATCTAACATTAACATTTAACATGCTGTATTCTGTTGGTTAAAATTTCAGTGCCAGTACATATAGGCCACTGCTTGTGCCTGTTTGAAAATTACTTGGGAACTAGAGAGAAAGAGAACGGCGGGGGGGGGGGGGAACGAACTTAGGAACTTGAGAGAAAACTTGGGAACTTGAAAAACACTTGGAAACTTGGGTAGCCCTTGGAACTTGAAAAAGCCTTGGAAACTTGAAAAACGCTTGGGAACTAATCAGAGAGAGGGGGAACTTGGTAGCTAGAAAAAAAAAAAAAAAAAAAACTTGGAAATTTAAAAAAAGCTTGGGAACTTGAAAAACACTTGGGAACTTGGGAAAAACTTTGGGAAATTGAAAAGTCACTTGGCCACTTGAAAAACACTTGGAAACCATTGAGAGAGAGAGAGAGAGAGAGAGATAGAGAGAGAGATAGAGAGAGAGAGAGAGAGAGAGAGACTAACTAGGGGATCTTGGGAACTTGAAAATCTTTTGGGAACTAGTGAGAGGAGGAGGTGGGAAAAGTGGGAGCTTCAAAATAATTTGAGAACTTGAAAAAAACTTGGTAGCTTGAAAAACACTTGGGAACCAGAGAAAAGCTTGGGAACGTGGGAAAAGCTTGGGAATTTGGAAACTGCTGAACCAGGGTATCTAAGTGAACTCGAAAACCTAGGTATCTCAGTGAACTCGGGGACTCGATAAACTAAGTGCACTAGGAATTTGGGGAACCTGGGAACCTAAGTGAGAGGGAGGGAACTTAATTAGTGTTAAACAATTTATTTTAAAACCTTTATTCAGACTATAAGGAGTATAAAATGGGGTATCTGACAAGATCTTGTAATGGACCTTGTGTTTGTTTATTTATATAGGATGAATGGGCTCAAGGTTGTTTTCCTATTTTATTATAGTGTATAAAGCCTGCTTGTGAATTCCTATACTTGGCTGGCCAGGAGGAGGTACTGATGTTGCATGGCAATACAATGCAGCACTGTGGAATGACTAGACGTGGGAATAGTTAGAACGCAGAGAAAATCTTTTCCTGGTCTGCTTTACCCACCAGCATTCTCATATGCAGCCGTTCTGGATCAAACCTGGGCTGCCTAGGTGAGAGGCGAGTCATCTAAGCTCTTGTACATGGCAAGGCCTATCTAGTGGAACGTCAGAGGTGTAAGTATCACTGTGTATATGCTTTCTTATAAGCATTACTTAAGCGCATTTATCGACAGAACTTTAAAGATGTCTTATAAACACAAATGCACATTAACACTCAAGTACCTAAAGAAATACATGATATTCTTGAGTACAGCAACTCAGGCACTCCGAAAGGCATTGTTTGTGGAACCTGAATATGAAGTAGCTTTATCTTAATTGTTGGTATATTCTAATTTTTATAAAAATGATAATGCTAAATTCATATCTCTAGAATCTTTCACAGTCGGCTATTGAATAGGTGAAATATTCAGAATTGGTGTGCCACTCTTTTGTGAAACTTTAATTTAACATGCTCTATTAAGTTTGATAGAATTTCAAGGTTAGCATTTGATAAAGTGTGTGTGTGTGAGTGTGTGTGTGTGTGTGCATGTATCTCAATGCTTGTGCTTGTGAATCTGAAGATATAATTTAATATATAAACATTTTAGAAGTCTATATATTTTAAAATGTACCAATTGGTTATAAGCTATACTCAATGGTGTATGCATATTCTAAGATTTAATTTAATTTCCAAATTATTAAAAGGCAGTAAATATAAAAATGTATTACCTGGTAATAACTTGCACACGAATATGCTTTTTTGACTTTGTAGGGGGGAGGTTCCGACCTTTTCAGTGTCTATGGTGCGGTCACTGCGAACCCCGAGCACCTGTGGTACTTCTGACGTTATTAGAAGTAGCACAGTACATGTGAGCCCAATTAGGTTGTACATGACTTGGAAGTGGTGAGGGAGAGAGGGAGAGAGAGAGAGAGATAGGGAGAGAGGATTTTTTTTGTATTGTATCTCAGGTATTCTGTTAGGCATGGTTTAGCGAACCTGAGTTTATGAGCTAGCTTTATCTAAGTTTTTGGTATATCCTAAATTTTATAAAATTGAAATATGCTAAATTTGTATTTCTAAAATCTATCACCGTTGCCTCTTGAATAGCTAAAATATTCAGAATTGGTTTGCCGCTCTTATGTGATACTTTAATTTAATATGCTCCATTCTTTTGGATAGAATTTCAGTCTGTGTATGTGAAAATGTGTGTGTACCTATTTAACACTATTTGTGCCTGTGTATCTTAAACTCGAATTGACTTTGTAGGGGGGAGGTCCCGACCTCCTCAGTGTCTATGGTGCGGTCACTGCGAACCCCGAGCACCCGTGGTACTTGTGACGTTACTAGAAGTAGCACAGTACATGTGAACCCAATTAGGTTGCACATGACTTGGAAGTGGTGTGAGAGATAGGGAGAGGGGGAGAGAGAGGGAGAGCGAGAGAGAGAGAGAGAGAGAGAGAGAGAGAGAGAGAGAGAGAGAGAAGAGAGAGAGAGAGAGAGAGAGAGAGAGAGAAGGAGAGAGAGACGGAGACGGAGACGGAGATGGTGACGGAGACAGAGACAGAGACAGAGACAGAGACCCTTGGGAACCTTGGGGGAACTTGGGGGAACTTGGGACCTGGGTAGTACAACACCACTCTATGATATACTGTGCACATTTAGTGGAATAGGCTTACTGGGGAAACCACTATAAAAAAAACGTTGCTGGCAGCTACCACCTCTTAAGAGCTCTGGTGCATTGGAAATGTTGCACTTACGTTATCATCAATCCTTTTCAACAATGCACTCACCATTGTCTGCCATCCAATGTCATGGTCAGCTTCCGTACTTCATGTACCCAAGGTCCTGAGTTCAAACTGGTTGAGGCCGATGGATGTTTTTGGGCATTGAAAACCTTAGCTTGGTTTCCTTTGGAAGGGAAGTAAAGCCGTGGGTCCTGTATCATAAATTTACAGCATGTAAATGAACCTCAAGCCTGATAGAGAGGCTTCGGATAAAAATTAAGTGGTCTTTCGTGCCCAGTATAGAATGGGATGCTCAGAACCTCAGCAGTTAAAGAGCGTCCATAAATAAAATGGCATTTCACTTTTTACATCCAATGTTATGCCGCATCATGCTCCAATAAGATTAGACCAGAATTAGATAACATTATATAAGTGGATGGTAGACAATCGCAAACATTCCATCAAGGATGACATCATTGGAGGATGACCTTTCAAATGTCCTTCACAGTAAGTATAAATGTGGCAACGTCCACGCCAGAAATCAATTCTCTCATGTATCACAGTGTCTAAATAACACAATATTGCATTTAGTATGCTGCAACCGAGATTGTAATCATCACGTGCAGTGTGCATTTGACTGCAGCACACATTGGAAAAGTACTTTACTTTTAGAGCAAACAAACTTAGGGAGATCATGCAAGACTACTGTCTGGAAGATTTCAACATAAACATAAGTACTGAAAATGAACATTTCTTGGATAGAACAAACACTCCATCCCGAGACAGCATCCTGTCATCCAATACATTACCAGCACAAAGATAAGATTGTACAAATAAGCAATTTGACACAGATCACACTGAGAATACAGAATCAGGTACAAAACATATTCAAATCACACATCCATAAACATCTGAACCAGAAACCTCTAAACAAATTAACTCGCCTGGAGAATCTAAAACTACCAGCTCTTTAGTACCCCATTCAACTTACAAACATTTCAAACAGAATATGTCGAATGACAATTCTATTGGAAAGACCCTAGTTATTGAACGCGAAGCCTCACATAACATGCTACCAGGAGATATAGCAAAACACAACACCAGAGGTAATGGTAACGCCCGACATGGGAAGGCCACAAACCGTTGTTCTCTGAAACAAGAATGGAAAGTACACAACTAGCACACTCACATCTACTAGAAAATCCATGGGAAATGTCAAACATAAACTCTTTGATGACAATATTGAGGCCCCAAAATCAAAGCGTTCAAACACCTCCATGGAGCCCGGAACCAGTAATTGTATCTCCAACTCCAACCTCATCTCTACCTCCAACACCACAGAAGAGGTAGAAAACTGTTTTGTGTTCATCATCCACAAAGAGAGAGACAGAGAGGAGGGGAACTTGGGACTTGAAAAAACAAGGGTTGATGCACATATGTTGCAAATCCTCATTGTTATGGTACCTTGCCAAACCAGGGAGCTATTGATTACCAAGGTATTCCTTATTGAAAATACTCATGCTGCTTAATTTCTCTGTTTTGAGAGTTGGGGGCTGTTGGTCAGTGGTAGAAAGTGGCCATACTTGTGTGGGTATTGCTAGTTATCATTAAACTTATAAACTTTAAAAAGGAAGAAAAATGACTGAAAAAGAAAATGAAATGGTGATTTATTTATGGATGCTCTTTAACTACTATGTTTCTCAGCATCCCATTCTATACTGATCGTGAAAAATCGCACAATTTTGCTCAGAAGCTTATCTATCAGGCTTGAGGTTCTTTTATGTGCCGCAACTCTATGACACAGGACCCACAGCCTTACTTCCTTTCCGAAGGAAGCAATACTAAGGAGTTTTATGCCCGAAAGAATCCACTGTCCTCCATCAGGTTTGAACTTGTGGTCTTGGGTAAATGCGGAGTGCAAAAGAAGACAGTGTTTTAGAGGGATAACTAAGATAAAGAGGGAAGGGTTGAGAAGAGCTACTCTTGAGGCTAATGGCCTGGGTGCCATGCAAACAGAAGTGGCAACAACATCATTAAAATTTGTACATAGTTAAGGTAGAGTAAAAAAAATTGTAAAAGCTATGTAAAGGAAGCTGTAGACATTGTACATAAAGTTGGTACCACAATAAATCAAATCACATCAAATACATGGCTAGAGAGTATAATTTTGGGACAAAGCAAGGTCCTCATTGCAAAGAGTCTTGAACAAACTACCCAAAATGTCAGCTAGTCACCATAATCTAGGATAAAAAAAGACTGTTGTCTGCATGTTTTAACTGAAGCACTGTGTTGCACTGTATTGTTCAATAAGGCTATATATGCAGCAGGTACAAAAATAAAAAAGTATAAACCTTGGGTTTTATTAAAAAAAATGCTTTTCAGCATTATATTACAATAAAATTTAAATTCACATTAGACTACAAAATGTCAAACTACATCTGGAAAAAAAATGTCACTCACTTTGACTTAGAAAATATCTTGCATCATATGTTGGATGAGTGCAGTATTTAGCTTGTGTCAAAAAGTAGTTTTACTTTTTAGGTCTCTTGTGCAAACAAGCATCTTCTCCTGGTAGTTCAATGGTAAGAGCATCAGTACAGAAGGCCAAATATCTGTCCTGGTCTTGAAAATGTATTATTCAAATGTGATTAAACCTAGTGCCAAAACACAGACAGTTATTAAAACTATTATCACAAGGCTTGAACAACAGTTGATTTTAATAAACTGTGCTGCTTATTTTGCAAGGAAAGGAAACTGGAACTATAGTACCACCCTGCTTATCTAAACTGATAAGTGCAGAGTCATTTTGGCTGTTAATAGAAAAGGAGATGATCAACCAACTAGTAGATTGTAAAGAGAAGGTGATAGACCGTTTTGCTATCCAGAAACAAAGAAGGGTGGATTTTAAGTACAAACAGTCCAACATCAGCACCACATCAGTAAGTGGTACATATTCATGTGGTATAATGGCTATCAGGTAAGATATTTATTTAAATTTAAATACTTTGTTGTTTAGGTCCTAGCTTCTTTGAACCCCCAATGTCATAACCCATGAGACACCACTGGTGTGTGAGTTGTGTTGAGGCAGTCCTGCAGGTGAGTGTATCCAGGCAGTCTTGCAGATGTGTGTTAGTTTGAACTTACAGTCTTGCAGGTGTTTGAGTGCGTGTGCATGTGCGTGTGCATGTGTGTGTGTGTGTGAGTGTATTCAGGCAGCTTGACAGATATTTGTTGGTTTGAACTTACAGTCTTGCAGGTGTTTGAGTGCATGCGCGTGTGCGCATGTGTGTGTGAGTATATTCCGGCAGCCTTGCAGATGTGTGTTATTTGTCCTTACAGTCGTGCAGGTGTTAGTGATTTGTCTGGACAGCCTTTGAGGTGTGTTCGTGCATGCGTGAGTGCATGGATGGGTGTGTGTGTGTGTATGTGGGTGTGGGGATGGGGGTGCGCATGCGTGCATGTCGAGGTAGTCCTGCAGATGTGTGTTAGTTTGTCCTTACAGTCTTGCCGGTGTTTGAGTGTATCCAGCCTGTCTTTCGGGTGTTTGAGTGTATCCATCCTGTCTTGCAGGTATCTGAGTGTATCCAGCCTGCCTTGCAGGTGTTAGTGAACTTGTTCGGACAGTGTTGCAGGTGTTTGAATGTGTCCAGGCATTCTTATAAGTGATTGAGTGTGTCCAGACAGTCTTGCAGTTATGCGAATGTGTTCAGGCAGTATAGTGGTTGTGTGTGATTGTGTCCAAGCAGTGTGTATATGTGTGTGAGTGTGTTCAGGCGTTCTTGTGGATTTGTGTCAGTGTTCAGAATATCTTTTGCAAGTTTTGTCAGTAGTGTGTGAGTTTGTCCAGTCTTCTGGTCTGGGTGTCCCAGGCAGTCTTGCAGGTTTTTGTTAGTTTGTCCGGAGAGTCTTGCAGGTGTGTGAATGTATCCAGTCCATGTTCCAGGGGTGTAAGGTTTGTCTATACAGTCTTGCGGTTGTGTGACTATTAATATACAGATACTGATAAGCAATGAGAAAAATGTGTGCTTCCTAGTTTGAGTGTGTGTTAGAGAGAGGGAGAGAGGGACAGAGGGAGAGAGGGAGAGAGGGAGGAAAAGGAGAGAGAGGAGAGAGAATGGTGGATAAGAGGACAGGGAGAGAGAGGGGGAGAGAGAGAGAGAACCTCCCATCACAAAATACTCTTTCATGTTGACATTCCCACCAATGGTTATCGGGTTCAGTCGAGGCAGTCCTGCAGGTGAGAGTATCCAGGCAGTCTTGCAGATATGTGTTAGTTTGTACTTTCAGTCTTGCAGGTGTTTGAGTGCGTGTGTGCATGCACATGTGCATGTGTGTGTGTGTATGTGAGTGTATTCAGGCAGTCTTGCAGATGTGTGTTGTTTGTCCTGTCATTCTTGCAGGTGTTAGTGAATTTTTCTGGACAGTCTTGGAGGTGTGTTCGTGCATGGGTGTGTGGTGGCATGTGTGCGCATGTGTGTGTGTGTGTGTGTGTGTGTGTAGCCAGACTTGCAGATGTGTTTGGGTATGTGTGTATCCAGGCAGTCCTGGAGATGTGTGTTAGTTTGTCCTTACAGTCTTGCAGGTGTTTGAGTGTATCCAGCCTGTCTTGCAGGTGTTAGTGAATTTGTCCGGACAGTCTTGAAGGTGTTTGAATGTGTCCAGGCATTCTTGTAAGAGATTGAGTGTGTCCAGACAGTCTTGCAGTTATGCGAACGTGTTCAGGCAGTATAGTGGTTGTGTGTGGTTGTGTCCAAGCAGTGTGCATATTTGTGTAAGTGAGTTCAGGCATACTTGTGGATTTGTGTCAGTGTTCAGACTATCTTTTGCAAGTTTTGTCAGGAGTGTGTGAGTTTGTCCAGACTTCTTGCAAGTGTGTGGCAGGTTTCTGTTAGTTTGTCCAGAGAGTCTTGCAGGTGTGAGAATGTATCCAGTCCATGTTCCAGGGGTGTAAGGTTTGTTTATACAGTGTTGCAGTTGTGTGACTATTAATATACAGATACTGATAAGCAATGAGAAAAATGTGTGCTTCCAAATTTGAGTGTGTGTGATAGAGAGGAAGGATATGGAGAGAGAGAAACGGGAGAGAGAGGAGAGGGAGAGAGAGGAGAGGTAGAGGAGAGAGAGGGAGAAGAGAATGGGAGAAGAGAGAGTGAGGGAGAGGGGGAGAGAGAGGGAGAGAGAGGGAGAGAGGGAGGGGGGAAAGATAGAGATGCAGGGAGAGAGAGAGAGAAGGACAGAGAGAGAGATGGAGAGAGAGAGGGGGATATTTTTGTGTATTTTATCTCAAGTACTCTGGTAGGCATGGTTTAGCGAACCTGAGTCTATGAGCCAGCTTTATCTAAGTTTTTGGTATATCCTAAATTTTATAAAATTAAAATATGCTAAATTCATATTTCTAAAATCCATCATAGTCGCCTATTGAATAGTTAAAATATTCAGAATTGGTTTGCTGCTCTTATGTGATACTTTAATTTAAAATGCTCCATTCTTTTGGATAGAATTTCAGTGTGTGTATGTGAAAATGTGTGTGTACCTGTTTAACACAATTTGTGCCTGTGTATCTTAAGATATAATTCAATTTATAAACATTTTATAAGATCTCTTAAAATGCTCCATTTGATTATAAGCTATATGCAATGGTGTGTGCATATTCCAAGAGTTTATTTATTTGCCAAATTTTTAAAAGACTGTAGATATAAAAATGATTTGCCTGATAATAAGCTGTACATGAATGTTTAGGTTTGACTTCTTAGGACAGAGGTTCAGACTTCCTGTCTGGGCAAGGTTGCAATACACCTCAAAGTATTTCGGCACTAGCTTGGAGAGTTGGTACCTAGGCAAGGTACTTTGGTGCTCTTACCTTCCGGGTTGATGCATATCCCAATTGTCATGGTACCACGCTATACCAGGGGGCTATTCATTACCAATGTATTCCCTATTGGAAAACCTCATGCAGATTAATTTCTCTGCTTTCAGAGTCGGGGTTTTTGGTCTTTGGTCTTTTGTAGAAACTGGCCATACATATTGAGTATTGCTAGTTATCATTAAACTTATAAATATTTTATGAATGGAATTAACTTTAACAGGCTCCTTGAGAGAGAGAGAGAGAGAGAGAGTGAAAGAGAGAGAGATAGAGAGAGAGCGCGGGATGTTAGGTAACTTGGGACCATGAAAAAATCTCCAGTTCTTGACAAAAAATTTAGGAACTTGAAAACAACTTGGGAACTTGAAAATAGCTTGGGAACTTGAGAAATACTTGGGAATTAGAGAAAAAGAGAGGGTAAGGGGGGCACTTAGGAACTTGAGAAAACTTGGGCACTTGAAAAAAAGTTTGGAACTTGAAAATTACGTCTGAACTTGAAAACAACTTGGGAACTTGAAAAATATTTAGGAACTTAAACTTGGGAACTTTGGAAAAACTTGGGAAATTAAAAATAAAATTGGGAACCTGATAAATGCTTGGGAAATAGAGAGAGAGTGTGAGGGGTGAACTTGTGAACTTGAAAAATATTGAAAACTTGATAAAAAACTTTTGAACTTGAAAAAAACTTTGGAAATTAATAAAAAACTTGAAAACCTGAAAAAATCTTGGGAGCTTCAAAATGGGGGGAACTTGGAAAACTTGAAAAAATCTTGGGAGTTTGAGAGCAGGGGGGGGTGAACTTGGGACATGTGAAACACTTTGGAACTTGAGACTAAGGGACTCGAGACTCGATAAACTTAGTGGACTCGGGAATTGGGGAACCTGGGAATTTAAGTGGGAGAAAGGGAACTTTATTAGTGTTAAACAATTTATTTTAAAATCTTCTTTCAGACTATAAGGATTTGCTCTTTGATAAGATGTACTCTACCTTGTATTTACAAATAATTATAGGTTGGATGTGTTCAAGGTGGTTAACCTATTTTATTATAGTGAATCAAGCATTCTTGTATAATCCTATACTTGGCTGACCAGGAGAAGATAATGTTGTTACATGGAAATAAGATGCAGCACTGTGGAATTCCATGGCGCAGGAAACGATAGGATCCAGAGAGAATATTTTCCTTGTCTGCTTTGCCCACCAGCTTTCCTATCTGCAGCTGGTCTGGTTCAGATATGGGCTGCCTAGGTGAGAGGTGAGTCATCTAACCTCTCGTACGTGGCAAAGCTTAGCTAATGGAACATTTAGAAGAGTGAGTATGACTGTGTATGTTCTTACTTCTGAGTATTACTTAACTGCATTTATTGATATTACATTCTATATGCTTTAAAGATGTCTTATAAACATATATGCAACTACAACACTCAAGTACTTAAAGAAATACAGGATATGTTTGCGTACTGTATCTCAGTTTCGTTGGTTGGCATCGTTTGGTGAACGTGAGTTTATGAGCTAGCTTTATCTTAATTTTTAGTATATTCTAAATTTTATGAGAGAGAGAGGGAGTGTGTGTGTGTGTGTGTGTGTGTGTGTGTGTGTGCGCTGCCCTCCCATCACAAACTATGCTTTTATGTTGACATTCTTATACCTATTTATACCTCTCTATAAATATTCTAAAATTGAAACCAGTAGCAAGGAATTGTTCAGAAATGGTATGTCTTGCATGTTTCTGTTGTTTTACTTCCGGACTTGCAAAGAATTTTCATTAACATTTGCATAGCAACAGCTTTTAAAACACTTGACTATCGCTTTACCATAGTGTATTCCCATAGTTTGCTTATATGTACTTGTAGGGAACTTTCTCAATTAGTATGAGTGCTCTTTTGAAAGATGTTTATTTTTAGAATAGGTAGAGAATTTCATGATATTGGATCTCATCATAATTTTTTTGTAGTCTTGGAATTCCATGAACCACTTGTCTTTCTATTGAATAATGCTGGAACTGATGTTGCAGAAGGTGATTCAGAAGACAGTTGACTGACTTGGACATTCAGGAGGCAAAGAAATGGCTTTACTTTGACAGGTATGCATCACCACCACCACAACCATCACCAGAAGTTACAAAAGTTACAAAACTTACAAGTGCAGAATTATGTGTTCTATCGACACTATGCTAATCAAGAAATGCTTCCTTGTAGATGCAGTAAAAATTGGTTAATTCAACATCAGACAATTGAATAAAATTCATGTTTAATCTGAACTTTTGTAGCCAACAAGTCACAATTTATTTTGTTCTTTTTCTGATTTCTACAAAGGTGAATGTAATTGGTGTACATCTCAGTTGTTCCAAGAATTCATCTTGGATATTCCTAGAGTCTGTGAGATTTAACTTGCCGCTTTTCTTTACTTGTTTTGGAAACCACTCAGCTCCCTTATTGGATTAAAATTAAGCGGACAAACTGCATATCTTCAAAAGCAGAATATTTTGTCTATGCTTGAATCAAATACAGTTTACATTTTTGACAATCAACATGCACCAACTGGAAGTATCTCACTTTCTATGTATGATAAGGTGTGTGTTTAATTGAGTTCTTTCTCTACACATATTATGAGAGATTTCACCAGAGATGTATGTTTTGAGGTTCCCCAAATGTCTAATCGTGAACAAAATAACATAAAAACACAAAGTTGTTTAATACCAAACATGATATTTAAGTTCAGCATTTTCCAAGGGTGTGACACAAGGGTTCTGAAAATTTTTTAATGATTTTATCTTTCTCAAAAATGTTTCTAATTTTCATTTTCTGTAGAACATATGTACATTATATATAGTAGTAGAGAAGGTATAGCATTGATATTGAAGATATTGGATATTGTTATTGCACCAATAAAAGGGTAAGTACTTTTAATTATGGCTTTAATTAATAAATTATTCATTTTAAAATAATGTTTTTCTCCCTGGTGGTTTCAGGTGGGGGGATGGAGGTTATTAAAGTGTATCAAATATTAAATTAAAATATTACAGGTTCAGGTTGAAAAAAAATCAAACTGAACAGCTTGTATGTTCTGCTTCACACATTACAAAGTTGAAACAATGATCAGCAAAAAACACACTAAATAACCAGTCTTTCATCACGGCACCAACTCAGCAACCTCCAAATCAATTTTATTTTTGTATTTATGTGATGCCATTGCAGGGTCAAATGTACCATTTTAAAAGTTGAGCATTCCAACGTTGAGAGAAGTTTTGGGTATACTCAACATAATATTCCAGATGTGTCAACTTTAAGAAAAATTATCTGCAAATATCATATGAGAATGTATCTGATAAGCATGTGATTAAAGCCACTTTATATGTAAACTTGTGAATTACATTATTCTAAAGATCATCAAATGATATAAAATATTTAAAATAGATATTCCAATTGTTTTTTGGGCATTACTATTATTTTACTAATTATTTTATAAAATAATTTTTGGATGAAATTCAAAATGAGTTGGAAAATTTAACATATGGACTTGTATTGATGTGACTTGTGATTTACTGCTGGGTAGAGGTGTTGCAGATTTAGTTGTTTGTAAACTAAGTGAGGATGGACCATGTCAAACCCATCTTGTATGCAGCAAAGTTCTGCAGAAAACTAACCACTCTACCATTGCAAATTTCTGTGATGAACGGTTGCAAGAGTAGTCATATTAATGAAACTATTTATCCAATTATATGCTTTTTATTTTCTTAAAACATGGCATTATTTTTATTATTTTATTTATATTTCAGGAGTTCTTTGCTCAACAAAGGAAGAGTTTTCTTCTACTGAGTGATGCAGCCCCTTATAGGATAAAGACTGGGAAAGCAATTAAGATATTTTATCCCAATCATATGCATGTGATATGTCTTGCCCATGCCCTGCACTGTATTGCAGAAACAGTATGTCAGAAATATGACAATATGAACACATTGATATCCTCAACAAAGAAGGTAAGCAAATATGTAATTAAAAAGAAAATTCTATTAGAATTAACGTCATATACTGACATGACCGCATGAGTTTTCATATTGTAGGTATTTTTGAAAGCTCCTGCCTCTGCAGCTACATATAGAGATATGCTACCAGATGTAGCTTTACTGCCACAGCCTATTATAGCCAGATGGGGTACCTAGTTTCATGCTGTTAAGATGGTAAGAAATATTTTACACAGAGCTCTAGTTTATATAGTTAATTTATGCACATAACTTTTCATTCAAAGGACGAGGCATATTTCTCATTCATTAAAACATTCTCCAGTTTTAGGTTGTAGACAGTTTAGCTGCCAGTGAAGCAGCTTGCATTAAAGATGCACAAGAGCTTTCAGCAGGGCTTGTTTTACATAAGAAATAAAACTTTGGAAAATTACCTGCTTCAATTATAATTTGGAAACCCTAGTTCAGTCATTAGCCGAGTTGAAGGTCTTCAGACGTCACTACAGTCATCTTGAGAGAGAGTGTCTGTGGCAACTAAAGAGAAACTGGAGAATGTGCTCAACTAAAATCCAGATTTTGAAAAATTAAAATCGATAAGAAATGTATTTTTTGGAGAGAATATGAAGAACTTCGACTTCCATCTTACACCTTCCCAAATTACTTCACTTAAATTTGCTACTGTCACTTCTTGTGATGTAGAAGGTTATTTTCAGCATTCAAGAATGCCTTGACAGACAAATGCGCAAATTTAATCAAGAGAATTTTGAAAAACTAGTTGTGTATTGCTCTAAAAGGTAATAAAATGTAACACAGTTAATGTCCAGTGATTTTTGATTTTGAATGTTTTTGCTGTTTTTCTTCAGTAGTGCACATTAGGTTATTTGTAGTGTATAGGTGTATGTATGTTTTAAGGTTTCATAGTACTGAAATTGCTGGCTCTAGTGATAACTCAAAAGTGAAAAGTTGGTAAAACACTAAAGTTGATATTTAAGTTTAATATCTTCTAAGGATGCGACACAAAGAGTTTGAGGAATATCCATCCATCCACCCCAAAGTCCCTTTACCTCAGAAAAGCTTCGAAAATTTGATTATCATAAAAATGGCTTTAACAATGATATTTAAATGACAATTAAAATATATACCTTGAATTTTATGGGAATAGCCTTCGAAAACCTTTTAATTCTCATCACTTTGGCATTACAGGTAAAATGGAAGAGATAGACAAAAATTTAATAGGTACACAAAAGAAGGAGATCTCATCTAAACATACAGTATATGTATTTTTGTTGTTGTGGAGCTAAATGCTTAATACTATTCTCAAACAGCACCAAATTCAATGACAGTCATGTACTGAAGGGTTTAGAAACATTTGACTATTGTTTAAGACGTAGTTCCCTCTGTTTATAAAGAACTAAGTAACAATTCAGTACACCTTAATTAGGATGAAGTCGAAAGCGGAATAATCTTTTGTAAGCAGGTAGAGATAGTCATATGAATGGAACACATCAGATATTCTTTTTCATGCCGAAGACAAATTTTGCTTAACATATTCTGTTTATAAGTTATGTTTACTTCTTCCATTAGATACTATATTGCTACCCATGTCTTGAAAATCTTGTTTCCTCCAATCAGTTTTTATTTAATTATTTCTTTGTTTGCTACAAGTTAAATTTTATATTTCTTATTTTTTTAATATTTAATTAATAATTATATCTGAGCGTGCTTTTGAATTTATTAATAGACATTTCCAAATTTGTTTTATTTTCCAGTAAAATTGCAATGCCATGTGCACATACATAAATAAACAGTTAGTGACCACCTCAACACAAAGCAAGTGGTGGACTCGTTGAATACAAGATCAAGTTATAAGGGAGGACTATGGACTATACCCAGAAGGGTCAGAAGCACTTTTTCCTATCAAAACATGGAACTGCAACTTTTGAGTTGACCTCCAACATGCTACACTTTGGTTCCAAAGGTTACAGGTTCAAACCTGGCAGGATATCTTATTCCTTCTTAGTATATGAAAACTTCCATTAAATATGTTATACTTTCTGTTAGAAAAAGGAACCATTCTTTTGAATTTTTCAATAATAATAATAATAATAATAATAATAATAATAATAATAATAATTATAATAATAATAATAATAATAATAATAATAATAATAATAATAATAATCATAATAATGACAATGTCGATTGCCCTTTAAATTAAAAAATTAAAAATAATCACCTTCATCTGTATTTGAAACAGATTACTTGATTTTGTGTCCATTAGGCAAAGTGAGAAACCCTATCTTCAGTAATACAACACATATCGAGACTTTGCATGACTTGAGATGTTTGTTGTGAATTCAAGCTATGCTATAAATACAGTGACAAAATTCTTTCTTCACAGCTGACATATTACATATGCTTATGAAATACCAATTCAACACAGTTGCATAGTACACCTGAACATGATAGTACAGTTCTTGTATCTAAGTTCAAGCTGTTCATACATCTCTTGTTTCTCTTCTACTTATAAAGCATAGCATCATGTCTGCTAATGTTTATCTCAAGTAGCAAGAAGAATGAGCTATTGTAAGAATAGTTTGTTTGCAGAACAGTTAGAGATAGTCATGTAAATGGAACACACCAGATTTTAAATTCTCTGCCTGTACTATGCACTTAGTTTAAAGATGATGCATTGCATATCACCCAAAAATTTGGTGCCGGAAATATATGTTTTGAGGTTTCCTGAGTCCAAAGTAAAACATTTTTAGTAAAAGGTCAGTGTGGGCATGTATGTGAACGGATAGCATAGCTCAAAAATGAAAAGATTTTAGGTATCAAACTTGGTATTTAACTATAATGACTTTAATTAAAATGCTGTATATTAAGCTATTTAAATGGCAAATAAAATGAATATCTTTAATTTTCTGGGAATAGGTATTTGAAGACTTCTTCATTCTGGATGACTTTTGTCTAATTGGTAAACCGTAAGAGATAGAAAAAAACTATTACACAAAAATATAGATCTTATTAAAACACCAAATTAATATCTTATATATATTTATAGGCTTAGCCATTTCCAAGATATTCCATGTCACTGGTTTCAGTTTTAAAGTAGGTACTTAAAGTTATCTTTATTGGGAAGTCTGCTTTCGTGTCATACCTTTACTCCTGGGAGGCAAAGAGAACCAAATTTAGATTGCTTCATATAGCATGAAATTTTAAAAGATTTGACTTGCTTTAGCCTACAGTATTCCCTTATTTTCCTTTTACTTATGTCTTAGTGATAAGACATTTTGGAAATATTTGTCTTGTTAGCTTAAAATGTATAGAAAAATAATTTTTTATTGCAATATTTTGTTACAAAATAGTATGAAAAGTTCATGTGAAAGCAATCCATATTGTAAATACTAAGGTGGAGATACTTAAAATATGTTATGGCAATTCCAAGGGTTATTCAATGCGCATGCATTAGGAGAACGAACCGAGCCCTATTGGTTATAGCAAAGATGCCAACATACATTTCATTTACTACAGTCATTGCCAACCTCTGCAAATAGTCCTCTGACATGCACACAGCAAATAGTATGGAAATTGCTAACAAAATAATCACTAAAAAATTAACGTTTTATTGCTTTTTAAACACACGGATACAAATGAGCAGACTTTATTGTAATGTGAGGTTATATAACTGTTTTAGAAATACCTCAGTGAAACAGATGCAAGTCCATTTAACTGGAATAACAAATTTATATGTTGACAACACATTGCTGAAGATGTCATTATGTTAAAATGGATCCCTATTTTTATTCTTACAGTGCAAAATGTGTTAAACATTTTGTTTTTCTAAAAAATTGACCTACAGATTTTAATAAAAACATGGTACATTAAATATATTTCTTGGCAATAAGTTGTAGATCTGATTTTCTTAGAAAGTCTTCTGAAGATCTCTTCTTACTTCATACTCGTTGAGCTCTGCATAACGTGTAAATTGAAATGATGGGGAGAGAGAGAGAGAGAGAGAGAGAGAGAGAGAGAGAGAGAGAGAGAGAGAGAGAGAGGAGAGAGAGAGAGACACACACACACACCTACTACACAAAAATGTAGATCTCGTTAATACATATAACATAAAATGAATTTAGAAATGTCTGAGATATTCGTTATTTTTGGTTTCAATATTAAAATTTCAACCCTATGTCACACAAGACTCCTTTTTTTTTACTACGGGCCATACAAAGAAAATCGAAATTCAGTCACATAGCAATAGCAAGCAGCTTTCAATACATGTATCTCTTTATCACTTTAGCCTAGATATTCCCTTATTTCCTTCTCTACAGATATAAGTTGTAAAACATTCCTCCTTAAGTTTAACTTATTTAGCATGAAGTAGATAGAAAAATAATTTTAGTCAGAATTGTTTTTTTATAATATAGAGAAAAGGATCACATCTGATTTTTATTTTCTGTACACATACTATCACATGGTGTATAGAGAAGGAATTGTATTCCACCCAAAAGTTTGATACCGTGATTTCACCAGAAATATGTGTTTTAAGAACCCCTGAATCCAAAAACAATTTTTAGAAAATGTCCATGGTATGTGCGCGTGAGGGCGCTTCTGATTTTCAAGAAAATCCTCCAAACCCAAATCACTCTTTAGATGAAGCATCTTCTTAAAAATGATGCTAACGATCTTTGATTGATATACTGTATGATTGAGACATATTTATGACTAAAAAAATGTATGTATATATTGGAGTTTCTGGTAATAGCCTTTGAAAATCTCTTCCTTCTGGATGACTTTTATGTAACTGGCATACCGTAAGAGAAATACAAAAACTTACTGCACAAGAAATTCACATCTCACTAAAACACACAATTAATGTCAACCATTTTCAAGATATTCCAGATTATTGTTTTCAATTTTAAGCCATTTAAACTTTTCTTAAACGGCAAGACATATTTTTTCTCATTTCTCGTTGGTTTACTCTTGACATACAAAGAGATTGGAATATCTATTGTTTCACAGAGCACCTGGCTTTTAAAGGATGAGACTGTTGCTTTAGCCTGTGCAATTTCTTATTTCCCTTCTACTTACAAGGAAGCTAGTAATAAGGGTAATTCTGCTTATGTTTATGTTTAGATGTAGATAACAGATTTATGCTTTGAATAAAAGATTTGTTTACCAAACAGCTAAAGGACATCGTGAGAATGGAACACATTAGAAATTTCCCTTTTACTTACAAGGAACAAAGTAATAAGGACAATTTCTGCCAAAGTTTATCTCGATTATCATAAAGTAGTTAGAAGAAAAAGCTTTTTAAGAATAATTTGTTACAGTGATGTAGAGAAATTCATGTGAATGGAGCGCATATAATATTGTTTTTAGTTTATTATCCCTTGGGAATACATGGAACGAAAATCCTCTTCTATTTACTTGTATTAATTTACAGTAAAATGGACAGCAATAAATCATTTTTATCCTATTATCGAATAAATGAAAATCAACATTACATAGGACCATGTCTAATTGCCTTATCCAGCTTGTAACATTTAGTAGGTCATGACATTAACAATACCAAGAGCATCTTTATATTCCTTTTTTTTTTTTTTTTTCATGAATCTACTATGTGGGAAATGTTTCTAGACATTTTTGTAATCTATTAACCCAGTGACATCCAGATTTTAAGTGTCGATCAGGATAATGTATCATTAAAGTAAGGAAGTTGATAGTAAAAGTGAAAAGTGGAACTAATTTTGGAATTCGGTTTGAATACTATCATCAGGTAAACCTAGGATGCTGGCTTATCAGATTTTGGTAAAAAAAAAAAAAAGGTACTTTTAGAATAATGTTGGTTGTTTGACAAAATTCTCACTGAAATTCCAAACAAAGTCTACTGCATTCTGGCAGTCAGTAGCTAAAAAGAATATCACAGACATGATAAGGACATCCGAAACATATTCATTTAAAAAGGTAATCATAATTATTGTTTATTTTCACCTTGGTAGATGTTGATTGCTGTATGATATGTCGAATATGATGGAATTTCATTCACATGAATGAAGTAAACAGAGTAGCAAATTACTAAAGACGGAGAATTTAAGTCACCTATAAATCAGCATATGTACATATTGTAATGAACAGTACATTAACAAATACAAGTTAAAATACTTTAACAGCGTTACAATAAATTTACAAGTGTATTTTTGGGCAAAATTGTAATAAAGTAAAGTTTAAAACAACCATGTGTTGTCAAGAGTGGTGAGAGGAACTCCCTGGAAGCGCACACAAATAAGGCAAATGATAGCATCCCGGCAGAATTGCGTAAGGGTGTTTTCAAGTATATCCGCACATACTTGCAGGTGTATGACTGCATCCGGGAAGGCTTGCGGGTGTGTTTGAGTGATTTCGAGTAAGCTTGTGGGTGTGTTTTGAAAGTGTCTGAGAAGACTTGCAGGCGTGTTTGAATGTGTCCGGGTAGGCTTGCTGGGGATATTGTTTAAGTGTGTCCATGTAGCCTTACGGGTGTGTTTCTGCTAATATTTATCTTGATTAGCATTATGCGGATAACAGATTTATGTTTTGATTAAACGGTTTGGTTACCGAACAGCTAGAAGACATTGTGTGAATGGCACGCATTAAATGATTCCCTTCTACATACAAGGAACCAAGTAATAACGACAATTTTGCAAAAGTTTATTTTGATTATCATGAAGTAGTAAGAAGAATAAGCTTTTTAAGAATAACTTGTTACAGAGATGTTGAGAAAGTCATGTGAATGGAACACAACACATTTTTCCTAGGGGATATATGGAATGAAAAACTTCATCTATAGACATGTATTGATTTACAGTAAATTAGACAGCAATAAATCATTTTTTAATATTATCGCATCAATGAAAATATTAGGCATTTCAGTCGCCCTCCGTGGTGTAATGGTTACTTCATATACCTAAGGCCGCAGGTTCAAGCCCGGCGGAGGACGATGGATTTTTTCGGGTGTAAAAATCTTTAGCATGGCTTCCTTCGGAAGGGAAGTAAAGCCGCTGGTCCTGTTTCGTAGATTTACGGCTCGTAAAAGAACCTCAAGCATGATAGAGAGGCATCTGAGCAAAATTAAGCGGTCTTTCACGCCCAATATAGAATCGACGCTGAGAACCACCGTAGTTAAAGAGCGTGCATAAATAACACGCCATTTACATTTAGGCATTTCAGTTGGTAGCTCAAACACTTTTAAAACTACCGTTACACCTATAGCGCAAATAGGCAAGGAAACTCCAATTAACTCTGAGGTAACTTAAAGGTTTTGCATGGAATTATATATATGTTCATTGAAAACCCAATGCAATACATTTCAGTGATTTGCAAAATAATTGGATCGCTATATGAAGAAGAGCATAGTTTATAATAGAAGTGTCAGTAATTTTTAAATCGAATCAATCACCAAAAAAACTGCAGGTAGGCGATTTATAAAATCATGACTATTATATGCTGACAATATTTGAAATAATTCATGAGACTTGATTGTAATTGCTGAGTATTACAGTTTGCGCCTCTGTCGGTGAAAATCGGGTTACATAAGACCATGTCTAGTTGCCATATCCAGCTTGTAACATATAGTAGGTTATGATGACGACAATGCCATTACAATCTTTACGTTCGTTTGTCTTTGTGAATTAATTACGTGGGAAATGTATCTAGACTCATTTTCTAATTATTTAATCCAGTGGCATCCAGATTATAAGTGTCCGTCAGGATAGCGTATCGTTAAAGAAAGGAATAAAGTGAAAAGTATAATTAATTTTGGAATTCGGCTTGAATACTATCATCAAGTAAACCTAGGTTGCTGGTTTAACATATTTAGGTAATAGAAAAGTACTATTAGAATAATGTTTGTTGTTTGACAATATTCTCATTTGAATTCGAGACAAAGTGTATTGCATTCTGGCTGTCATGACACACAAGAATATCGTAGACATGGCTAAGTACAGCTAAAATATATTAATTTAGAGGGTAATTATCGTTAATGTTTATTTTCACCTTGGTGTGGGTTGATTGCTGTATGACAATTCAGCATAACGGAATTTCGTTCTTAAGAATGAAACTGAGAAGTAAGTTACTTAAGAAGAGGTTCTTTGACGTAGAATTTTAAGTCTCTTATATTGTAGCGTATTGTAGTTAATTAACTATTCCTCAAACCATTAAGTTAAAGAACCTTAACAGTGTTGCAATATATTTAGAATGTGTTTTGGGACAAAATTACTTTAGAAGAATCATGTGTTGTCAAGAGCGCTGAGAAGAACTCACTGGAAGAGCACACAGAGAGTCAATTGATAAGGTCCCGGCAGAATTGTGTACGGGTGTGTTCGCGCATGTCCGGGCATTCTTGCGAGTGTTTGAATGTGTCCTTGTAGGCTTGCGGGAGTGTTTGAATGTGTCCGGGTAGGCTTGCGGGTGTTGGTACGGGTGTGTTTGAGTGTGTCAGGTAAGACTTGCTGGTGTTTTTGAGTGGTCCTGGTAAGGCTGTCGGGTGTGTTGGAGTGTATCCGAGTAATCTTTCGGGTGTTCGAGAAGGTATGCTTTAGTGAGTCCACATAGGCTTCATGGAAAGTGTGTTTGAGTGCCCTGGCAGACTTGCGGATGGGCGGGAGAGTGTAGTTGGGTTTGTCTGAGAAAAATTGGGGGTGTGCGGGTTGCTGTGTTTGAGTGTGTGCGGGTAGGGTTGCCGGTGGGCCCGAGGATGTATTTGAGTGCATGCAGGTATGTTTTCGGGTTTCCCTATGCGGGATTAGAATGTCTCCGGTCCGGCTTACGGGTGTTAGGGAAGATGTGTTTGGGTGTGTCTGACTAGGTTTGCGGGTGTGCGGGAGGGCCTGTATGATGCGCCAGCTTATACTTGCAGGTGTGCGGGAGGGTGTGTATGAGAGGGCCGGCTAGACTTGCGGGTGTGCGGGAGAGTGTGTATGAGGGTGTAAGGGCGAATGTGTCTTAAACATCTGGTAGATTTGTGGGTGCGCGAGGATGTCTATGAGTGTCCCCGGGTAGGCTTGCGGGAGGGTGTGTATGAGTGTCTCCGGGTAGGATTGCGGTAGTGTGTGAATGAATATCCCCGGGTAGATTTACGGGAGGTTGTGCATTAGTGTGTCCAATTGGCTTGCACGAGGATGTGAATGAGTGTCTGGGTAGACTAAAGGGAGGGTGTGTATGATTGCCACCGGATAGACTTGCGGGAGAAAGAGTAGGAGTGTGTCCACGTAGGCTTGCAGGAAGTAATGTATGAGTTTTCCGGGTAGACTTATGGATGTACGGGTAGGAAATACTTGGGAACTTGGCAACTGCAGTACCTGGGAACCTAAGTGAACTCGGCAACTTGGGAATCTAAGTGATCTCGGGGACTCGGGAAACTAAGTGAACTCAGTAACCCTGGAATCTAACATTAACATTTAACATACTGTATTCTGTTGGTTAAAATTTCAGTGCCAGTACATGTATGCCACTGCTTGTGCCTGTTTGAAAATGACTTGGGAACTAGAGAGAAAGAGAACGGCGGAGGGGGGGGGAACGAACTTAGGAACTTGAGAGAAAACTTGGGAACTTGAAAAACACTTGGAAACTTGGGTAGCCCTTGGAACTTGAAAAAGCCTTGGAAACTTGAAAAACGCTTGGGAACTAATGAGACAGAGGGGGAACTTGGTAGCTAGAAAAAAAAACAAAAAAAACTTGGAAATTTAAAAAAAGCTTGGGAACTTGAAAAACACTTGGGAACTTGGGAAAAACTTTGGGAAATTGAAAAGTCACTTGGCCACTTGAAAAACACTTGGAAACCATTGAGAGAGAGAGAGAGAGAGAGAGAGAGAGAGAGAGAGAGAGAGAGAGAGAGAGAGAGAGAGAGAGAGAGAGAGAGACTAACTAGGGGTTCTTGGGAACTTGAAAATCTTTTGGGAACTAGTGAGAGGAGGAGGTGGGAAAAGTGGGAGCTTCAAAATAATTTGAGAACTTGAAAAAAACTTGGTAGCTTGAAAAACACTTGGGAACCAGAGAAAAGCTTGGGAACGTGGGAAAAGCTTGGGAATTTGGAAACTGCTGAACCAGGGTATCTAAGTGAACTCGAAAACCTAGGTATCTCAGTGAACTCGGGGACTCGATAAACTAAGTGCACTAGGAATTTGGGGAACCTGGGAACCTAAGTGAGAGGGAGGGAACTTAATTAGTGTTAAACAATTTATTTTAAAACCTTTATTCAGACTATAAGGAGTATAAAATGGGGTATCTGACAAGATCTTGTAATGGACCTTGTGTTTGTTTATTTATATAGGATGAATGGGCTCAAGGTTGTTTTCCTATTTTATTATAGTGTATAAAGCCTGCTTGTGAATTCCTATACTTGGCTGGCCAGGAGGAGGTACTGATGTTGCATGGCAATACAATGCAGCACTGTGGAATGACTAGACGTGGGAATAGTTAGAACGCAGAGAAAATATTTTCCTGGTCTGCTTTACCCACCAGCATTCTCATATGCAGCCGTTCTGGATCAAACCTGGGCTGCCTAGGTGAGAGGCGAGTCATCTAAGCTCTCGTACATGGCAAGGCCTATCTAGTGGAACGTTAGAGCTGTAAGTATCACTGTGTATATTCTTTCTTATAAGTATTAGTTAAGCGTATTTATCGACAGAACTTTAAAGATGTCTTATAAACACAAATGCACATTAACACTCAAGTACCTAAAGAAATACATGATATTTTTGAGTACAGCAACTCAGGCACTCCGAAAGGCATTGTTTGTGGAACCTGAATATGAAGTAGCTTTATCTTAATTGTTGGTATATTCTAATTTTTATAAAAATGATAATGCTAAATTCATATCTCTAGAATCTTTCACAGTCGGCTATTGAATAGGTGAAATATTCAGAATTGGTGTGCCACTCTTTTGTGAAACTTTAATTTAACAAGCTCTATTAAGTTTGATAGAATTTCAGGGTTAGCATTTGATAAAGTGTGTGTGTGTGTGTGTGTGTGTGTGTGTGTGTGTGTGTGTGTGTGTGTGTGTGTGTGTGCATGTATCTCAATGCTTGTGCTTGTGAATCTGAAGATATAATTTAATATATGAACATTTTAGAAGTCTATATATTTTAAAATGTACCAATTGGTTATAAGCTATACTCAATGGTGTATGCATATTCTAAGATTTAATTTAATTTCCAAATTATTAAAAGGCAGTAAATATAAAAATGTATTACATGGTAATAACTTGCACACGAATATGCTTTTTTGACTTCGTAGGGGGGAGGTTCCGACCTTTTCAGTGTCTATGGTGCGGTCACTGCGAACCCCGAGCACCTGAGGTACTTCTGACGTTATTAGAAGTAGCACAGTACATGTGAGCCCAATTAGGTTGTACATGACTTGGAAGTGGTGAGGGAGAGAGGGAGAGATAGGGAGAGAGGATTTTTTTTGTTGTGTATCTCAGGTATTCCGTTAGGCATGGTTTAGCGAACCTGAGTTTATGAGCTAGCTTTATCTAAGTTTTTGGTATATCCTAAATTTTATAAAATTGAAATATGCTAAATTTGTATTTCTAAAATCTATCACCGTTGCCTCTTGAATAGCTAAAATATTCAGAATTGGTTTGCCGCTCTTATGTGATACTTTAATTTAATATGCTCCATTCTTTTGGATAGAATTTCAGTGTGTGTATGTGAAAATGTGTGTGTACCTATTTAACACTATTTGTGCCTGTGTATCTTAAACTTGCACTCGAATTGACTTCGTAGGGGGGAGGTCCCGACCTCCTCAGTGTCTATGGTGCGGTCACTGCGAACCCCGAGCACCCGTGGTACTTCTGACGTTACTAGAAGTAGCACAGTACATGTGAACCCAATTAGGTTGCACATGACTTGGAAGTGGTGTGAGAGATAGGGAGAGGGGGAGAGAGAGAGGGAGAGCGAGAGAGAGAGAGAGAAGGAGAGGGAGAGAGAGAGGGAGAGCGAGAGATAGGGAGAGGGGGAGAGAGAGAGGGAGAGCGAGAGAGAGAGAGAGAGAGAGAGAAGGAGAGGGAGACAGAGACAGAGACAGAGACGGAGATGGAGACAAGAGACAAGAGACAGAGACAGAGACAGAGAACTTGGGAACTTGCGGGAACTTGCGGGAACTTGGGAACTTGCGGGGACTTGGGAACTTGCGGGAACTTGGGAACTTGCGGGGACTTGGGAACTTGCGGGGACTTGGGAACTTGCGGGGACTTGGGAACTTGCGGGGACTTGGGAACTTGCGGGGACTTGGGAACTTGCGGGGACTTGGGAACTTGCGGGGTCTTGAGAACTTGCGGGGACTTGGGAACTTGCGGGTCTTGGGAACTTGCGGGGACTTGGGAACTTGCGGGTCTTGGGAACTTGCGGGGACTTGGGAACTTGCGGGACTTGGGAACTTGCGGGACTTGGGAACTTGCGGGGACTTGGGAACTTGCGGGTCTTGGGAACTTGCGGGGACTTGGGAACTTGCGGGGACTTGGGAACTTGCGGGGACTTGGGAACTTGCGGGGACTTGGGAACTTGCGGGGACTTGGGAACTTGCGGGGACTTGGGAACTTGCGGGGACTTGGGAACTTCCGGGGACTTGGGAACTTGCGGGGACTTGGGAACTTGCGGGGACTTGGGAACTTGCGGGGACTTGGGAACTTGCGGGGACTTGGGAACTTGCGGGGACTTGGGAACTTGCGGGGACTTGGGAACTTGCGGGGACTTGGGAACTTGCTGGGACTTGGGAACTTGCGGGTCTTGGGAACTTGCGGGGACTTGGGAACTTGCGGGTCTTGGGATCTTGCGGGGACTTGGGAACTGCGGGGACTTGGGAACTTGCGGGTCTTGGGAACTTGCGGGGACTTGGGAACTTGCGGGGACTTGGGAACTTGCGGGGACTTGGGAACTTGCGGGTCTTGGGAACTTGCGGGGACTTGGGAACTTGCGGGGTCTTGGGAACTTGCGGGGACTTGGGAACTTGCGGGGACTTGGGAACTTGCGGGGACTTGGGAACTTGCGGGTCTTGGGAACTTGCGGGGACTTGGGAACTTGCGGGGACTTGGGAACTTGCGGGGACTTGGGAACTTGCGGGAACTCGCAGGATCTTGGGTAGTACAACACCACTCTATGATATACTGTGCATATTTAGTGGAATAGGCCTATTGGGGAAACCACTATAAAAAAAACGGTGCTGGCGGCTACCACCTCTTAAGAGCTCTGGTGCATTGGAAATGTTGCCTTTACGTTATCATCAATCCTTTTCAACAATGCACTCACCATTGTCTGCCATCCAATGTCATGGTCAGCTTCCGTGATGTAGTGGGTACCATGCTAACTTCATGTACCCAAGGTCCTGAGTTCAAACTGGTTGAGGTCGATGGATGTTTTTGGGCATTGAAAACCTTAGCTTGGTTTCCTTTGGAAGGGAAGTAAAGCCGTGGGTCCTGTATCATAAATTTACAGCATGTAAATGAACCTCAAGCCTGATAGAGAGGCTTCGGATAAAAATTAAGTGGTCTTTCGTGCCCAGTATAGAATGGGATGCTCAGAACCTCAGCAGTTAAAGAGCGTCCATAAATAAAATGGCATTTCACTTTTACATCCAATGTTATGCCACATCATGCTCCAATAAGATTAGACCAGAATTAGATAACATTATATAAGTGGATGGTAGACAATCGCACACATTCCGTCAAGGATGACATCATTGGAAGATGATCTTTCAAATGTCCTTCACAGTAAGTATAAATGTGGCAACGTCCACGCCAGAAATCAATTCTCTCATGTATCACAGTATCTACAAACACAATATTGCATTTAGTATGCTGCAACCGAGATTGTAATCATCACGTGCAGTGTGCATTTGACTGCAGCACACATTGGAAAAGTACTTTACTTTTAGAGCAAACAAACTTAGGGAGATCATGCAAGACTACTGTCTGGAAGATTTCAACATAAACATAAGTACTGAAAATGAACATTTCTTGGATAGAACAAACACTCCATCTCGAGACACCATCCTGTCATCCAATACATTACCAGCACAAAGATAAGATTGTACAAATAAGCAATTTGACACAGATCACACTGAGAATACAGAATCAGGTACAGAACATATTGAAATCACACATCCATAAACATTTGAACCAGAAACCTCTAAACAAATTAACTCGCCTGGAGAATCTAAAACTACCAGCTCTTTAGTACCCCATTCAACTTACAAACATTTCAAACAGAATATGTCGAATGACAATTCTATTGGAAAGACCCTAGTTATTGAACGCGAAGCCTCACATAACATGCTACCAGGAGATATAGCAAAACACAACACCAGAGGTAATGGTAACGCCCGACATGGGAAGGCCACAAACCGTTGTTCTCTGAAACAAGAATGGAAAGTACACAACTAGCACACTCACATCTACTAGAAAATCCATGGGAAATGTCAAACATAAACTCTTTGATGACAATATTGAGGCCCCAAAATCAAAGCGTTCAAACACCACCATGGAGCCCGGAACCAGTAATTGTATCTCCAACTCCAACCTCATCTCTACCTCCAACACCACAGAAGAGGTAGAAAACTGTTTTGTGTTCATCATCCACAAAGAGAGAGACAGAGAGGAGGGGAACTTGGGACTTGAAAAAACAAGGGTTGATGCACATATGTTGCAAATCCTCATTGTTATGGTACCTTGCCAAACCAGGGAGCTATTGATTACCAAGGTATTCCTTATTGAAAATACTCATGCTGCTTAATTTCTCTATTTTGAGAGTTGGGGGCTGTTGGTCAGTGGTAGAAAGTGGCCATACTTGTGTGGGTATTGCTAGTTATCATTAAACCTATAAACTTTAAAAAGGAAGAAAAATGACTGAAAAAGAAAATGAAATGGTGATTTATTTATGGATGCTCTTTAACTACTGTGGTTCTCAGCATCCCATTCTATACTGATCGTGAAAAATCGCACAATTTTGCTCAGAAGCTTATCTATCAGGCTTGAGGTTCTTTTATGTGCCGCAACTCTATGACACAGGACCCACAGCCTTACTTCCTTTCCGAAGGAAGCAATACTAAGGAGTTTTATGCCCGAAAGAATCCACTGTCCTCCATCAGGTTTGAACTTGTGATCTTGGGTAAATGCGGAGTGCAAAAGAAGACAGTTTTGGAGAGGGATAACTAAGATAAAGAGGGAAGGGTTGAGAAGAGCTACTCTTGAGGCTAATGGCCTGGGTGCCATGCAAACAGAAGTAGCAACAACATCATTAAAATTTGTACATAGTTAAGGTAGAGTAAAAAAAATTGTAAAAGCTATGTAAAGGAAGCTGTAGACATTGTACATAAAGTTGGTACCACAATAAATCAAATCACATCAAATACATGGCTAGAGAGTATAATCTTGGGACAAAGCAAGGTCCTCATTGCAAAGAGTCTTGAACAAACTACCCAAAATGTCAGCTAGTCACCATAATCTAGGATAAAAAAAGACTGTTGTCTGCATGTTTTAACTGAAGCACTGTGTTGCACTGTATTGTTCAATAAGGCTATATATGCAGCAGGTACAAACATAAAAAAGTATAAACCTTGGGTTTTATTAAAAAAAATGCTTTTCAGCATTATATTACAATGAAATTTAAATTCACATTAG